>OX422220.1:208682348-211443182 GCA_949130495.1 Sambucus nigra
AATTCTCCTCTGGTGACATCAAAGTCAATACTAATTTTTTATTAATATCTCATATTAAAAAATATTCACACATAATCATGGAGGATGGCACATATGGATCCCTATATAAAAAGAAGAAAACTTAAGATATATTGCATTTTTTTTTATCAAAGCACTGAAACACAAAATATAAATAGTACCACTGACAACATTCTATTCGAGTTACTACTGATAGACTTTCTTTTGTTGCCGCCACTACTGATAGACTTGCTTGCTTACTTAGTACTTGAAAATTCTCTTAATTAGTACTTAAACACACAATTTTGCTCACTTACTTGGTACTTAAACACAAAGATCCTTGAACATTAGCTATCCAAGTATAAATCACACCTACCAAGAATAAAAACTGTGCAAACGGTTGTTTAAGAAATCATACAAAGGAAATTATTAACATTTTTTTATCTTCAATAAAAATCCTTAATTCGACAAATCACGTAGATAATTGGATTCTAAATCACACTTGGACATTTTGACAAACAGTTGAATTCGAAACATATATACCTTATTAAACAAAAAACATGTATAAAAATCGACCATTACTCGAGAGAAAAAAATGACCAATCGACCAAATAGGTATAAAAAATCATTCTCATTAATCCCCAACTGGTATATAACAATGAAACCTTACAGTTTTAGCGGACAATAAAAAATCAAAACCAAAATCACCCTATATAAAACAATGAGTGGGTGCATTATCAACAACAAAATCTTTCTCGCACCCTCTTATGATTGGTTAGTGAGTTGGCTGATTGACCGATATGAATGGACTGAGATATGCTAAATGTTATATTCTAGAGATAAAGTGACAGTTCCCAAAAGAGAAGCACTAAATAATCGTTAAAGTTGAATCTTCAAACATGATATTAGTGGTGCATATATGAAATTATAGTGTTGAGTGAGTGTGAGGGACTGTGTGTATGAAATTATATGATCTAAACTTAATTGATTCATGTTGAGAGAAAAAATCCTAAGAAAAAAAGTCTAGATTGTTCATACCAATTAAATGTTAATGAACTGGAGGTGTCGAAGAACCTTTGGAGAGATCTACAACTGAAGAAGATAAGTTGAGAAATGTTAGAACGCGAAAGTGATGAAATATGGGGGTTGAAACTATGAAATACGTCCACATGGTGTAAGAATAAAACTAAACCACCTAATGATAATAATAAAATCCAACAAAATTCAGAACCTATGGACCTTCAGATATGAGTATATATGGTTTCTAATTATGCTCAACATATCGTCCAAGAAGCCCAATTTATTCCTGTGTTTTTATTTTGTCCCTTCAGATACATCCACAACAAAATATATATGAAAAAGGTGAATTTGTTAGGCAAAAAATGTAACCAACCATCGAAAAAAATGATTCAATTTCAAAATATGGCGTGGAACACGTCTTCAATTGAAAACTACTAAACATAATGATGTGATGTCATATGTTATATTGACGACGCATACAATGGTAATGTCCCATATTATTAGAATAAGGATTATCCATTTATATTATGAACGTAACAATTTAAAGGTTATTCAGTCCTCAAATCTTATTAAGGCAACCATAGACTTTAATGTATAAGTCAATAATATCATGTATAGACTTCTTTTATAAGCACCTTGATATTCTATGGATGAGAATGATATTGGGAGAGATTGAAACCCAACTTCTATTAGATCATTGCTCACCCCAGCCAGACAAAATCTTAGCCTCGGACCAACCGTCAAATGATGAGCAAACTACTCCATGTCATCCCCTGTTTTGGTTTTTGTTTAAAGTATATTAATTTTATTCAATCTATACATTTTTATGAGAAACATGGTGATAAGCCTCTAATTAATTATCTTAAGCACATGGCCTCCAATTCAATTTATACAGTCAATCACATCAAATGATTTATAAGATAATTAAGTTGCAAATGCTAATTATCATATTGAAATTGGCATGGTTTTTGCAGGACTAACCAAACTGGAACTACGTACTCAGAAGTGAATAGAAGCCAATGCCTCTAGGAGCAAAAAAAATAATCCGCTCTTTCGCATTATCCCTGTTGAGCAAAACATGCTGAATGGACACACACATTAGCTAAATTTGCCGATTTGCACTTTTTCCTTTAGAATCCTTTGACCATGGTAGATAAATGAATCTACTATTCCCGCTACTATGAAGATACCTGAAGAAAAAGGCAAGGAACTTGCTTACATAATAGAGGTTAACACAAAGTAATGGGAAGCACAAACAATTTTTTGATAAATGAAATTAAAAGTTATGTGCTGTAGATAAATGTAGTACCTATATCATGAACTCTCACAACTTCAAGAAATATAATAGTAAAACTACTGCTTGAAGAAAACAGTGCAAATGAAATTCAATATCAAATCGTTCACCTGAATTAACCAACAACAATTATATGTACTCTGTATTTTATATGGAAAAAATACAAAAGCCAAGTACAATCAGCGACATAATTACAGTCCTTATAGTTTTAAATATCGATTTATGGGTAAGTTAAAGAAGCGATTATGGAGTAACAATATTGGGAGTATCAGACATGTTAATTATTGATTTGTCGACAACCCCATAACGACGATACATTAAAAAGGTTATGGCCATGACAATATATTTGAACATGAAAAAGGTTACTAAAATAAACACCACCTGTACTTATTGGCAACAATATAGAATTATAATGAGACCAACCTATTTGTCCTGGGGTATATAGGCCTTCTGCTTGGCTATCGCAAAAGCCCAAGAGAGCCCACCAATAGCATCAACTGAAACATCACCATTACCAATCGAAACTCTCCTTCGTGCGACCTCTTCCATTTCATCTACCTATTACAAAATGATTAAGATTTCAATGAATTGATAAAAAATAAAAAATCAATCCCGACTACATAAACTATCATCTTTGAATAAACTAAAAGTAAGAACCAAAATAATTATGCATCTCTGTAACACCCCGTATTTTTGTACATTTAATATTTAATTAAGTCGGGAATATTAAATTACTTGTGTATTGTAATTTTTATTAAATTAATTATGGCAATATATATATTTAAATATTAATCGGGGAGTGAATGGTTAATGTTTAGGGAAATTTATTTACTAAGTGAATAGTAATAATTTAATTACGTCATTTCGAGTATTAATGACAAGGTATACACTTATCCCAGCCGGGAGTCGGTATAGACTAAATTGGGTGTGAGATAAGGATTTTTATAAATTAATTCGGACGCCAATTCTGAGTGCGCGGTTGAGTCCGGATGGGTTGAAATAGTCAGAAAAGAGTATACGGGGGTAGTAATTGGGTCTCCGGGTAATTTTGGGCATAGCCGACCCACATGGGGTGAGTTGAGCCACTTTAATTAAGCACATTAGGCTAAAAACGGGATGGAGGGTTTTTAACCTAAGTGAGGGATTAGGAAATCAGCAGCCAACACAATTCTAAACCTAGGGTTTGAGAGGGGATTTGGGGAAAAACAAATCAAGAGCAAATTGGAGGTTATTGGAGCCAAATTAAGGGACATCAACAAAGGATCAGACACTACAAACACTTAGAAGCAAGTGGTTAACTGTTTTGATTCTTAAAGCATGATAATCAATTCATATCATAGTGATGTGTAAACCAAAATTCGTTTTTGGGTGTAAATGGTACAAAATGGGGTTTTTGTTTTTGAAACACTTGAATGAGATTCAAAGTAAGATTTAGATGGGTGATTAATATCTGAATGTGTATATATGATTTGAACGAGAAATCCAGAACATAAAAGAGTGGAAATCGAATCTGGAAATTGGGATTTAAAACAGAAAATTGAATTTTATGGAGAAAGACCCATTTAAAAAATTATGAGATAAGTAGAGAAGTTGATTATCTTAATGGTCTCTATGATGAATAGGATGTGGATTAACCATGTGTAGATGATGGGATGATGTAATTAGAGGTTTAAATTATGGTTTAGAAACCTTAAAGTTCGTTAATGGTGGAAAACAGTGGAGAAGAAGAGCTATAACGAAGGGGTCGATCGATCGATCGGGGGCATCGATCGATCGATGATAGGAAATTCTGGCCAGTTCGGCCCGTGTGTGATATAAGGGGAAAATTAATTATAAATTAATTTCCATACTGTAAATTGTGATAATTAATTTTGAAACACCTATTCCTAGTAATTATGGGAAAGAGTAATTGGGACTAGGATTAATTTATGTGGGGCATTTAATGGATGAATTTGAGAGATTTTATTCCAAAATAGTAAGATACGGATCAAGTGAGCGAATCCGGGTATATTGGTCAAGCGACCCCAAGGTAGTGAATTAAGTTTGGAGATAAACTAAGTAATTTAGAGTCGGGATATAGACTCGGGAAATATTTAATTTCGGGCCAAGTGGATCGAGTCCGGGTATGTTAATTATTATAGGCAAATATAATTGGGAAAATTATAGAAATAAAGGTGTGACACATTGTAGGCGAAAATGTGGGTATTATATTATGAGATGTAAATTGGACCAAGTGAGAGAGTCAGGGTATGTTGGTTAAGTGACATTAAGGCATTAAATTTATTATTGAGAGAAAGTAATTTGTTTGGAGTCGGAACACGGACTCGGGAAATATTGAGGTACGGGCCAAGTGAGAGAGTCCGGGGATAATGGTTGGGTGACACCAAGTTATTAAATTAATAAATGAGATATTTAATTTAATTAGAGTCGGATTGTAGACTCGGATATGTGTTGATTAATTAATGTGTAAATTAATTAAATAAAAGTCAGATTGTAGACTCGGGTAAGTATTAAATTAATGGGTGTAATAATTAATTTAATTAGAGTTGGACGATAGACTCGGGGAGATATTAAATTAATATGTGTGTTAGTTAATTTAATTAGAGTTGTACGATAGACTCGGGGAGATATTAAACTAATATGTGTGTTAGTTAATTTAATTAGAGTTGGGTGATAGACTCGGGGAGACGGTAAATTATTAAGTGAGAAAATTAATTACGTTGAGTCGAGCCATAGACTCAGGAAATTTCAGGCAGTATACGGGATATTTAGTACACGGTAAGGCCAGGGTTATAATATATATATACGATGTAGTGATAGTATATATATATACGTGTCTATTGTGCGTGACTTTTAAATTTCAGGCAGTATACGGGATTTTGAGTACACGATAAAGCCGGAGTTTATATTATATATATACGGTGTGGTGATAGTATATATATACGTGTATATATTGTGTGTGATATTAAATATCAGTGACTAGATATTTATTCAAATTATATACTCTAATGCTATCAAGGGAGGTTGCGCGATGTGGGTGAATCCCCTAGCTTGAGGAGTAGGGTGAGTATATCCCCAGGCCATAGCGTCCGGTACATGGGTGAGGAGATTATCTCACTTTCAGGAAGGAATATGACCGCCTCCAATTCATTTATGTAGTAGACCAGTTTGGTGAGCGAATCCAACTTGGAAAACTAGGTTTTGTGAGCACACCTAGTGAGATGGCATTTTAGAGTGAATCATCCGGTGAGGATATACTCGGAAGGATGGATACACGTATGATATATGTGTGGATGTTAGTAAAGGTACGTATAATATGGTAGTAAATATTATATGTAGGTGATAATACAGTGTGTGATGTATTTACCTTATATAACTCGGGTTACGGTTATGTGCTGTTAATTAATGAGAAATTAATTAAGTTATTCATTTGCTGGAATAATACAGTGTGTGATGTATTTACTTTATATAACTTGTGAGACGGTTATATGCTACTATTTAAGAGGATTTAATTAAGTTAATTATGAGATAACTTATAATTCAAGAAATTATTATACCCGGGTTAGAGTAATATGGTAAGGGAAGGTTATACCAGAACTAGTTGGACAGGGTAGTACAACTAGGTGGGGTTAAGGTAACCGTTAGGTGTGCACAATAATGGAGGGGTGAGAATGTCCACAAGGGAGTGCGACACTAACTTAAATATGAAGCGCATTCATGCATTTTAAATTACTGCAGTTAATTCACTTGCTAAATATTTTCAAAATGTTTTGGGTTCTAACCCTTGCTATAAAACTATTTTGAAAACCTTTTAGGTGTCCAGCCACAGGGACGTCAGGATTGATATTCTATTCCAGGGACACAAAGCTGCAGCATATGTGGATGCTAGCAGGAGTTTGGATTATACGCATCGTTCATTCATTCCTAGAGTAGGAATCATTTCTCAGTTCAGTTTTATTTAGGGCTTGTCGCCCAGACTTCTCAGTACAGTTTTCAGATGTAATCCTTCAGGTGTTTGATGTTTGTATTGGATTATTTTACTTTGGTGGCCGATGGCTTATTCGGCAAGTTATTTAAATTAATTATTCAGTTGATTTATTCAGTTGTGTGAATGGTTTGTATTTTAATTCTGCATGTATTGTTTTGTTTAATTAAAAAAGTTAAAAATTGGCACCAAATTTTGGAATACTAGGTGGTTAGTAAGTTTTAAAAAGTTTTCGACAGTGATGCTAAGGATGATCCAACTGGGATTCCTGTTTTAATTTGGTATAGGACTGATCACCCGGTATTTTATTAGGCGAGGTGTCACAATCTCTTTATCAACTTGAGGTCCACGACAGTTATCAGTGCTAGTGATAAAGAAAAATGGAATTTTTTCCAATAAATTTGAATCAATAAAATGCCTCAATTGAAAATGCCTAATATATTCCACTAATAAAAGTGTGTGTGTGTGTGTGTATGTGTGTGTGTGTCTTAAATGAAGCTACCTTGAACACAAAATAGACGGGAATGCCATATTCAATAATGACCTACCAATCATGATAGAAATTCCTATTTTTTTTCTCAACACCTGATATATTTTTCTATGGCTCCCTTTTCATCATTAAGCCGCTTTAGCTTCGCCTTGATGGATTGTTAATCCATATGAACTCCATCAAGATAACCACCAATAATTTTGACCTGGTCTTGAATGACTTCTTCTTCACCCAAAGAATCCTGAACAAAATTGGTCATACCTTACTTATTGAAGAAAATGGTAAGATTAAAATTTTTAAAACAAATCAAGTAACTAACCTAGAGTTTGATTTATGGGGCACTAAGATAATGCTAAATAGGAATTTTAAACAATGATAGGACATTGTGCATTTTATACTTAAGGACAATGAATTGTGTGTATGTCAACCCCACGTGTGACATTAAACACAAACATAATCCCATTTTGAATACGTGCGTACATAGAAAAATAAAGCTACTAAAACCAAACCAAAACAAATGACAGTAAAATAAACTAAAGGTTTCGTATTCCCATATGTTGGTCTTACTGAGAATCACAGAAAATCTGCCATAATGTTTGCAAATGTGGTTGGCACGCGGGTCATTTCGGAGTTAACATCATCAAGTTCAGCTCATAACATATCAGAACAGAGATCTTCATTTCCAAATTCCAAGCCTGATACTTATCATCATCAGAATAGCAACTCAGACCAAAATCCAAAGAAAACTTCATCAACTAAAAAGGTTGCATTAGCAAATTAAAATATGACTATAGGAAAACTTATGGAAGCTTATGATACTTGTATTTCTAGCTTACGCAAGATCCAAACACAATGAGATATAAAGGAGGGTCATCGTAATGTTGCTAAAGCGATTCGTCGGGAGATTATGTCACTTAACAATCTTAACATGGAGCTCTATAAGCATGCCCAGGACATTTTTAAAAAGCAACATAGTGCACAATTTGATTGATCCTAAAATGCAGGAGATCACAATTCATACTCTGCCTCTTTGGCCATTCTTTGGCCATGTCCATTGTCATACTCCTTTTGCTCATTTTTATTTTTCTAAATACAAGAAGAAGAGCATTCAAACTTAAAATATGAATGTAACTCGTTTCCAGTGTAATAAAATTGTTTTTTAGGAAATGGATGGGATGAATAAAAAAAATGTAATAAAACAATCACAGTGTTGATATTGGACAATTTGAAATGCCCAAAGTAACTTCTCCAATTGTTACTGAAATCTTGTTCCCCTTTTCAAATGTATGTCACTCCATTATGCGTATGAAAGTATTTTCTACTGGAGGGAGAAAATATTAATTAGAACCTCCTGATATATCAATAACATTTTCAAAAAACAAACCATCACATAAATATAACTTTCTTGAGGAACAAAAGGACAACTACATATTGAGTAACCACAATTAACAATAAAAAGAAGTGTAGAATATTAAGTCTAGAATCCGAGAATTACTCATAAATAAGACACCAAATCACTCAAAATGTATAATGGTTTTGGAACCAACGTCAACTCGTTCCCATATCTAAATATGCATTTGAAGCAAAAACCTATATATGGATGAATAACCCAAGTCTAGTGAAAATAGAATCTAGATAATCAAGTCATAACAACCTAAATAAAAAAAACTACCATATTTAAAACCCAAATGGTATATGTAAAATCAAAATTAACAAAAATATACATCTAAAACTCTTAAACCAAACATATATTTTAGAGAGAGAGAGAGAGAGAGTATACCTGATTAAAATTACAAAACCAAAATTAAATTCTAAACTTTACAACAGTTACTAAAAGCCCTAATTTTAAACCCTAAACAATGGAACTCACATGTTTTTGAAACCACTTAGCCTGAATGTAATATCTACAAAATCAAATCAAGTCAAAACCAACGATTCAAGCCAACTAAAAGAACCAATTAAAGTGTTGAACACCTACGAATGTTCACTAACCACATGGTTCTCTTTAGTTAAAAAAAATTTAAAACATAAGATATGCAATCAAATAAAAAAAGTATATTCAGTAAGTAAACATCGTATAGCTGGGGTCGTATAGTTGGGGTCAGTGGAAATTGGGACCATATCTAGACTAAGGAATTTCATTACTAACAAATATAAAGACCACACAAAAAATAAAAGAAAAACTTTGCAAAAGTATAATAACCTTCAATGTCTTCTAGTATAGAACAACTTCTATTTACATAATTAATTGAGAACACTAAAATATGTCACGTGAGAACCAAAATCAAATGAGGATGATGACAAAGAAGAAAAATAATAACTTGAAAATTTTCATACACCGAAAACCCTAATTAAACCTAATCGCTCTATATTGAAACCTAAACCACCACTGCAATTAAGTGAACCCTCGTCAAATAAACTTTTCCCCTGATTTTTAAACTTCCAAAACCTAAAACATGCATTTTAGCACTGGAAATATTACCTAAAATTCATAAAACTTCCCATCACTACAGGGAAAAAACATAAAATCTATAAATAGATACATAATAAAGAGAAGAAAATGAGTATACTTGTTTAGCTTGTTCCAAGTATAATCCACAAAATACGAAAAAAAATAATTAGATCCCAAAACACAAACAAAATAATTTGTGAAACAAAAAATAATCTACAAAACACAAAATGAGTAACCTGTGAAAGAAAGAATCGAAATAGATCCCAACACATAAGCATACATGTGAACATATATAAAACAAGATGAAAAAAATCTAAATAGATCTTAAATGAAATCAAAATGAACAAAGCCCTAAAGTAAATCCAAATCAAATCATAATCTCCCCAGGTTCTCAGATCTGTTTTCAAAGCCTTAAATCCCATGTATGTGCGTATGTATTGTAGGAGATGAAGAAATTAAGTGAGTGAGTGTGTGTGTGTGCATGTGTGTGTGTCTATGTGCGAGGAGAGAGAGTTGAGAACGATACATGCTGATCTGAGAGAGAGAGAGTTGAGAACGATCGAGAGAGGAGAACGGGGTGTATTGTTTGTGTATTTCTTGGTTGTGTGGGGACCAAAGGGGTAATTTCCTATTTTACCCATGTTTTTGAATTTTGAGCAAGAGGAGGAAAGGAAACAAGTCTTAAAAAAGAGGGGGAAATCAAAAGTAAAATGGCAAAAGAGTAAAATGCATCAGAATGATCTCATCCCTCCATCTCTAGCCTTGTTGGCTTTCATCCAAACCGTTAAATGTCTTCCAAACTTATGAATAGTGAAAACACCATTGTAACTTATATATATATAGCTGTGTGTGTGTGTGTTTGTATATATATATATATATGTGTGTCTGTGTGTGTGTGTGTATGATTAATTCTTAATTTTCCTCTCGGTAATTTACATTTTCTATTTTGTATGATGTTTGATCCATATCCTCTTGACCTCATCACGTGATCGACATGTACTAAACCAAGAGCTAATTATTCCTTTTACCATCATTTCAAGTGCAACAAATAGATTCATTCTTACATAAATCCATGAAACTATATTGTGTTGACATTATTTTATTTTCAAGGTAATTAAACTTTGGCCCCTCAAAATTTTACCTTCATTTACAATTCACCATCCCTGCTATAAGTTTTTACACCAAACCCCCTGAACTTTTTAAAATGGATTAAGTGACCCCAAATCCTAATGATGTTTTGTTCAAAAGGGAATATTGTTCATCTATATGGCACATGAATATAATTTTGTAAGAAAATACCCTCATGTGCGACACACATGACCAATTTTCCATTTTAAACATAATATTGTTAGGGCTTGGGGTAATTTGATCAAGTTATAAAAAAATTGGGGGTTTAGTGCAGAAAAGGAAAGTAAGGATGGTGAAGTGAAAGTAGGAATAAAATTCAAGGGATTGAAGTATAATTAACCCTTTATTTTCCAATTCAAACCACTCTATAAATCAACAACTGAGTCCTTTATTTTTGTAACACCCCGTAATTTTGAGGATTTAATATTTAATTATTTTTGGGAGATATAAAAATATTTAAATTGGAGAAACTTAAATTTATTATTTGAAGAATTTATTTGAGTGGGAAGAATTATTTATATTTGGCGACTGTAAGTTTAATTATTCAAAATTTCGTGTGTCGCATTTTGAAGTCAAAATTTGAGAATGTTATAAAGTATCCCAGATGACAATTCTAAGTGCGTGGTTGAGTCCGAATGGGTCGAGATAGTGAGAAAGAGTACTCGGGGGTAGTAATTGGGTCTCGGGGCATTTTGGGCATAACCGGGCCCACACGAGATGATTTGGGCCATTTTAATTACGCCCATATAGCCTATAACGGGATTAGGGGTTTAAACCTAATTGAGGGACTAGTTGAACGGAAGTTAGCAATTCTAAACCCAGGGTTTGAGAGAGAAACAAAGAAAGCTAATCAAGAGCCAATTGGAGATTGTTTGGGGACAAATCGAGGGACAAAGTGAGGGTTCGTCATGAAACCATTCCCTACAATGGATCAGACTCTACAAACGATTCCAGGAAATTGGTTAAATATTGTCATTCTTAAATTGATGATAATCAATTCATATTATGGAAGGTGTAAACCAAAATTCGTTTTGGGTGGGTTTTTGCATGAAATTGGGGTTTTATGAAAATTACTCTGTTGAGTAATTAGGGAGTCAAATTAATGTTATAGAGGTATTCAATATTGATTGGTATTAGAACCATAACAGAACTCCAGTGTTAGAGATGAATTTATTGGGATTTTCAGATCATATTTGTGAATGATAATTGGGATCTTACCATAGGAATTTGTGTTCTTGAGGGGGGTGAAGATTTGTAAAAACTAATGATACTTACAGGTTTAAATGATGATTATTATTCATGATAGATGTAAGGAGATGATAAATATGTTGGATTGAGGTTGGGATTTGAGAAAACAAATCTTGGATTTACGCTAATGACTGGATAGCAACTCGGAGAAGAAGCAGACATGTTCAATCAATCGATCGATGGGAGGGATTGATCGATCGATGGTTCCAGTTTTCCTGCAGATTTGCTAGTTTAATTTTTAAAGGGAAATTAAATTAAGGTTTTTCCCCTACTTTTTATTTAGCGATAAATTCATATGTAGAACATATTCCTTAGCAATTATAAGGTGATATAATTGGGTTTAGGAGGGTGATAATTGGATTCCATGAGATGAATAAATTTCGAGAAATAATTCGTAGGTATTTATTTTGGTCCGAGGGAAAATGTTCGGGTATTGTAGTTGAGTGGTACTATATTATTAAGGAACTGAGGTGTAATTAATTAATTATGGCGCGGAATATAGAATTGGGTGTTAACGATGGTACGGGCCAAGTGAGCGAGTCTGGGTATAATAGTTGGGCGACACCAAATAGTAAGTTGATTGATGTGTAAATTAATTAAATTAGAGTTGAACTGTAGACTCAGGAAAGTAATAAATTATTAGTGAGACATTAATTAATTTGAGTCGATATATAGGCTAGTGCAACGAATTTTAGGACATGGTAAAGTCGGGATTTATATTTTATATATATACGGTGTGGTGATAGTATATATATATATATATATATATATATTTATGTGTACTTTGTGTGTGCTATTAAATATCAGGGACTATATATTTATTTAATTTATATACTCTAGTGCTATCATGGGAGGTTGTGCGATGTGGGTGAATTCCCTAGCTTGAGGAGTAAGGTGAGTATATCCCCAGGTCATAGTGTATGGTATATGGGTGAGGGGTTTATCTCACTTTCAGGGAAGGAATATGACCCCCTCCACAACGTTTATATTTTGAGCCAGGTTGGTGAGCGATTCCAACTTGGGGAGCTAGGTTATGTGAGCACACCTAGTGAGATAGAACATTAGAGGGAATCATCCAGAAAGGGTATACTCGAAGGGATGGATATAATTATGATATAGGTGTGGGTGTTGTAGTAAAGGTACGTATATATATGGTAGTAAATATTATATACGGGTAATAATAGAGTGTGTGATGTATTTGTTTTATATAACTTGTGTCACAGTTATATGATATTACTTAAAAGTAATTAATTAAGTTAATCGGTGAGATGACTTATAACCCATTAATAATAATACTCGTTTTAGAGTAGAATGGCAAGGGGTGGTTATACCAGAACTAGTTGGACGGGGTAGTACAACTAGGTGGGGTTAAGGAAACCGTTAGGTGTGCACAATAGTGGAGGGGTGAGTATGTCCTCAAGAGAGTGCGACACTAACTTAAATATGAAGCGCATTCATATATTTTTAATTACTGCAGTTAATTCACTTGCTAAATATTTTCAAAATGTTTTGGGTTCTAACCCTTGCTATAAAATTATTTTCAAAACCTTTTAGGCGTCCAGCCACAGGGACGCGGAGCTGCGACACATGTGGACGATAGTAGGAGTTTGGTTTAGACGCATCGCTCATTCCTTCATAGAGTAGGAATCAGTTATCAGTTTCAGTTCTACTTAGGGATTGTCGCCCAGACTTTTCAGTGCAGTTTTCAGATTTATTAATTCAGTTGATTTAATTTAGTTGTTGTGTATGACTCATATTATATTTTCGCATGCTATTGGTTGTTTAATTAAAAAAATAAAATTTGTCACTAGATTTTTGGAATACTAGGTGGTTAGTAAGTGTTAAAATGGTTTTCGACAGTGATGCTAAGGATGAACCAACTTGGATTCCTATTTTAATTTAGTATAGGACTGATCACTCGGTATTTTATTAGGCGAGGTGTCACAGATGGTAATAGAGCATCAGGTTCTAGTGTTCTTAGGATCTATGTGGATTTTCACGTTTCAGCTTAGCGTCCTTTGATATAGAGCCCTATCATAGGATTGTTATATTCTTATACGTATGTGCATATACGTTCTTATGTCAATTACTTTGTAATTGATGGTAAACTCATACGATTCGATTCTCATTTCAGATGCCGCCCAGGAGAGAGAGTGCAGCTAGGGAAGCAGGGGAGATGAGGCTATAGAGGCTCATCAAGAGACAGAGTTATCACAATAACTTCCAGAGATGATTTCGGCAGCACAGGTAACTGAATTAGTGGCGCAGGTAGTTGAAGCAACAATGATCGCAATGGCAATGTACTTTCCATGAGATCATCCACATGCGTTAGTGGTACCGGATGTTCAGGCCCACCCGGGGCAGTCGTAGTGGCAGAATGTATGAGAGGTCTTTCAAAAGGGCCAGCCAATAGAGTTTCGAGGAGGTTCAGATATGGTGCTAGTGTGTCAGTGGAAGAGAGATATTCAGCGTCACCTATGCATGGTAGATTGAAATAAGGTGTAAAAGCAAATGCTAGCTACTTTTAGGTTAGTGGGAGCAGTGCTTTAGTGGTGGGAGTCGATCACCAAAGTTGAAGAAAGGGATACATTAATAATTGCAAAGTTTTGGGTTCGGTTCGATCGCCAGTATTTTTTGCCAGCAGTCGAGGCTTAAATGAGGAGAAAAGTCAGTGAGGTGACTCAGGGGGATCGTTCAGTGGCTGATTACGAGGAAAAATTCACTCGTTTAGAAAATTTTGCACTGGATGAGGTGGGAGATAAAGAAAGAAAGAGTGCAAGGTTCATGGATGGGTTAGTCTGGAGGATCAGACAACATTTGATTGGTAATCCTGCATTAGTAGGTTGTACATATGTCGTTAATGCAGCACTCCTGCACTGCCAGGAATATCGCTTACACGTGAAAGGAAGTAGGAGGGGAGTTGAAATCGGCCAGTCGGATAAAGCTGGAGGGAACAGTACCAGTGGGGTATCCCAACAGTAGACAAGGGGACATCAGGGGCACGATTTTTGGCAGGGGAATCAGGCCAAGCAATTTAGGTCTGGAGGCTATCGGCAGGATGGTCGGGACTTCCAACAGGGCCAACAAGGAAGGGATCAGTGGCGGGGTGAATTTATTAGGAGGTGTTTTGTTTGTGGGGATGTGGGACACGTGAAAAGAGATTGTCTTAAGAGAAGCAGGGGTCAACTACATGATGAGGTCCTGGATGTACAACCACTACAACAAGTCATGGGTGCGTTCGGGCAGGGGGAGGATGCTCAGGAACCCGAGGATCAGCCATTGTAGCTAGAATATGGAGGTAATTATTTTTATCCAATAGTAATGGGGTATGTTTTGAGTGACAATGAGGGTGTCACAATATAAGAATTATTTTCACTAGAGTTCGTGGGTAAATCGAATTTAGTGGGTGTGCTGGCTATAGCAGCCATATTACATATATATATTTTTGTGGGGTAGTGGATTTCTTTGGTGTTAACAAAGAGAGAGCGGGGGTGTACATAGAGAGGGGATTGGTATTATGCGAGGAGTTACTACTTTTGAGAATTATGGGAGTAGGGTAGATGATTTTTTTTCCAAATATCAGCTGGATAATGATGGATTTGAACTATTGTGGATAGTGAGGTTAAGTTTTGGAGTTCGCGACACCAGGGTATGAATGATTTTTTACTAGGTATCACCTGAGAGGGCGTATAACCTATATATATGTGTGTGTGTATATATGTTATATTATGTGGTGCAATAGAGATACATAATGAGGTCTTATGTTCTAATATTTTATCCCGGTAAGTAGGGGTGTCTACTCAAGTGAATCAGGGTGGTTAAATTTATTTTTGAGTGGGGAGAGATAGCTCGCGATTTATTTTGCGTAAGATCTAGTGATAGAAAGGGCGCGGTAATTTATGTTGTCTTTTGTAGCATAAGAGTATGCGTGTATGCTTTGTGTTAAGAGACAAGTATTTGGGGGTATGTGCTATGGACTGAGGGTTTAACAGATCTCAACGACCGACAATGTTAGGTAGTAGTGTATCGGGGGGTTCCTTGTGCGGATTTCACTTGCGAGACGTCCCACACATGAAACTTAGCGCAACGTTGAAAGTGGGGAGATGTTTGGTCGTTAGCACATGGGGTGGGTACCCCGATTATTATTCATATATGTGATATGACTACGGGTTGGAAGTTATATTACGGGTTACGGCTAGCATAGTCAGGTAATTTTCGTGTGCTTAAGCATGGGGACAGGGTGTATGGGCACCCTGGTTAATTAGGGTAACTTTTGTGCAGTTAAGCATAAGTACAGGGTGTATGGGCGCCCTGGTTAATTAAAATACATAATTATGTAACTCATAGTTAGAAGCGGGAGAGGTAGATGTAGCGATCTTAGAGGCATAGGACTAGAGAGTGATATTTAAAGCTTGGAGCACTAGGCGTATCTTAATTTCGAGGATGAAACTCCTTTGTAAGGGGGGAGTATGTAACACTCCGTAATTTTGAGGATTTAATATTTAATTATTTTTGGGAGATATAAAAATATTTAAATTGGAGAAACTTAAATTTATGATTTGGAGAATTTATTAAGTGGGAAGAATTATTTATATTTGGCGACTTTAAGTTTAATTGTTCGAAATTTCGTGTGTCGCATTTTGAAGTCAAAATTTGAGAATGTTATAAAGTATTTCAGATGACAATTCTGAGTGCGCATAAAAGAGTACTCGGGGGTAGTAATCGGGTCTTGGGGTATTTTTGGGCATAGCCGGGCCCACACGAGATGATTTGGGCCATTTTAATTAGGCCCATATGGCATAAAACGGGATTAGGGGTTTTAAACCTAATTGATGGACTAGTTGAATGGAAGTTAGCAATTCTAAACCTAGGGTTTGAGAGAGAAACAAAGAAAGCTAATCAAGAGACAATTGGAGATTGTGTGGGGACAAATCGAGGGACAAAATGAGGGTTCGTCATCAAACCATTCCTTACAACGTATTAGACTCTACGAACGATTACATGAAAGTGCTTAACTATTGTGATTCTTAAATTGATGATAATCAATTCATATTATGGAAGGTGTAAACCAAAATTCGTTTTGGGTGGGTTATTGGATGAAATTGGGTTTTTCTCCAAATTAATCTGTTGAGTAATTAGACAGTCAAATTAATGTTATAGAGGTATTCAGTATTGATTGGTATTAGAACCATAACAAAACTCCAATGTTAGAGATGAATATATTGGGATTTTGGGATCAGATTTGTGAATGATAATTGGGATCTTACCATAGGAATATGTGTTCTCGAGGGGGGTGAAGATTTGTAAAAATTAATGATACTCAAAGGTTTAGATGATGATTATAATTCATGGTATATGTAAAGAGATGATAAATATGTTGGATTGAGGTTGGGATTTGAGAAAAGAAATCTTGGATTTTCGTTAATGGCTGAACAGCAACACGGAGAAGAAACAGACCTGTTCGATCGATTGATGGTCCTAGTTTTCTGGAAGATTCGGTAGTTTAATTTTTAAAGGGAAACGAAATTAAGGTTTTTCCCCTACTTTTTATTTAGTGATAAATTCATATGTAGAATATATTCCTTAGCAACTATAAGGTGATATAATTGGGTTTAGGAGGGTGATAATTGGATGCCATGAGATGAATAAATTTCGGGAAATAATTCGTAGGTATTGAATTTGGACCGAGGGAAAATGTTCAGGTATTGTAGTTGAGTTGCACTTCATTATTAAAGGAACTGAGGTGTAATTAATTAATTACGGGGTAGAATATAGAATTGGGTATTTTACAATGGTACGGGCCAAGTGAGCGAGTCCGGGTATAATAGTTGGGCGACACCAAATATTAAGTTGATTGATGTGTAAATTAATTAAATTAGAGTCGGACTGTAAACTCAGGAAAGTAATAAATTATTAATGAGAAATTAATTAATTTGAGTCAGACCATAGGCTCGGGAATATACAGGCTAGTGTGACAGGTTTTAGGACATGGTAAATTCGGTATTTATATTCTATATATATATACGGTGTGGTGATAGTATATATATATATATATATATATATATATATATATATATATGTGTGTGTGTGTGTGTGTGTGTGTGTGTGTGTGTGTGTGTGTGTGTACTTTGTGTGTGCTATTAAATATCGGGGTCTAGATATTTATTTAATTTATATACTCTAGTGCTATCATGGGAGCTTGCGCGAAGTGGGTGAATCCCCTAGCTTGAGGAGTAGGGTGAGTATATCCCCGGGTCATAGCGTCCGGTACATGGGTGAGGGGTTTATCTCAATTTCAGGGAAGGAATATGACCGCCTCCACTATGTTTATATTTTGAGCCAGGTTGGTGAGCGATTCCAACTTGGGGAACTAGGTTATGTCAGCACACCTAGTGTGATAGAACTTTAGAGGGAACCATCCAGAGAAGGTATACTCGGAGGGATGGATATACATATAATATAGGTGTGGGTGTTGTAGTAAAGGTACATATATATATGGTAGTAAATATTATATACGGGTAATAATAGAGGGTGTGATGTATTTATTTTATATAACTTGTGTCACAGTTATATGATATTACTTAAAAGGAATTAATTAAGTTAATTGGTGACGTGACTTATAACCCATTAATAATAATACTCGGTTTAGAGTGGAATGGCAAGAGGAGGTTATACCAGGACTAGTTGGATGGGGTAGTACAACTAGGTGGGGTTAAGGAAACCGTTAGGTGTGCACAATAGTGGAGGGGTGAGTATGTCCTCAAGAGAGTGAGACACTAACTTAAATATGAAGCGCATTCATAGATTAATTACTGCAGTTAATTCACTTGCTAAATATTTTCAAAATGTTTTGGGTTCTAACCCTTGCTATAAAATTATTTTCAAAACCTTTTAGGTTTCCAGCCACATGGACGCGGAGTTGCGGTACATGTGGATGCTAGTAGGAGTTTGGTTTAGACGCATCGTTCAGTTTTACTTAGGGCTTGTTGCCCAGACTTTTTAGTACAGTTTTCAGATTTATTTATTCAGGTGTTCGTTGTTTGTATGGGACTATTTACTTTGGTGGCCGATGGTTTATTCGGCATGTCGTTTTATTATTTATTCAGTAGATTTAATTCGGTCTTTGTGTATGAGTCATATTATATTTCCGCATGTTATTGGTTGTTTAATTAAAAAAATAAAATTTAGGACCCACTTTTTGGAATACTAGGTGGTTAGTAAGTTTTAAAAAGGTTTTCGACAATGATGCTAAGGATGAACCAACTAGGATTCCTGTTTTAATTTTGTATAGGACTGATCACCCGGTATTTTATTAGGAGGGGTGTCACAATTTTGAATGGGAAAAATAAACCTGAGAGAGTGTGTTTGAAAGTAAGAAAGGGGTATTTATGGGGTTTTTTGAATAAGGAGTATATATAGCACATTTTTTTGCGAGTTTGTTATCTCTCTTGAGGCTACCTTTGGATTTGGGGTGTTCCTTCATTAAGTTCTGAACACTTTTTTACTACAAATAGGTAGGGGTTTGGTTCATTTCAAATTTAAATGCATTTTAGGAAAGATTTACATAGTTCCATGCAAGTATAAATGTGTCTATGGATGTGCTACTTTCAGTAAGCATTGTACACATAATTTTTTTTACATATTATACTCATATGTTTAGGGTGTTAATCATTTTACACATTTAGCTAAAATAGGTATTAATTTTTGTCAAAAATAAAAATGTGGAAATTAAGGCTTGTGTCTAGTAATATTATAAGAAACATTTTTGGGATACTAGACTCTTTATTAATTACTATTTGGATCCAAAAAGTGTTATAAACTATGTTTTTATCCCCAAAAGTTTGTAAGAATGGTTTTTACTCCAATCTCTCGAAATTATATTTACGACTATTGACTTGTTAAAAAGTACTATTTCTCCCCTAAAATATATTTTTAGGAAATATTTGTAAGTAATTACAAAACATCACCCTAAATTTGTATACTTTGAAATTTATCCATGGACTTTATATAATGTGAATCAACCCATGGAGTTTGGTAAAATTACAAAAGGTTTCTTAAACTTGTGATTTTTGGAATTGTTCCTTAATGCGAAAATAATTTGGGACATTAACTTTGTAAATAAATTGCAAAGTAAACCTCTCACTTTAAAAGATAATCAAATGATCCTCAATGTTGTGTTAAATGAATTTATCTCTAAAATGGTTCAAAAGTGGAAAAGTATATGTTTAAGTTTATAAAGGAAATAAAAGTATAAATTAAGCATCGAGTGTTTTTATGTGGTTTGGTCATTGGTCGAGTATTACATGTTAAAATGAAAAAGGGAAATTAAAAATGATGTTTCTACAAGTAATAAATATGGAACAAGATGGGCATTTTATTAAATATGTTACAAGGTGAGTATTTTCCTCAAAACGGGAGTTGGAACACAAGGAAATGAACATAATCAAAGGCGAAAGATTTTCATAAAGGCATAAACGGGGTAAATTTAAGGAGGGCTCAGAGCCCCAGGTTGCATTTTCTGTGTAGAGCCAAAATAATTGCCAATAAAGAAATGGGCTACGATATTTATGGCAGTCGATGCAAGCCCATAAAAATAAATGGGTTTCGGTGAAATCTAGGTTAAAAAGAGGAATTTTATGTAAGGAAATGGAATTGATAAATTTTAGTGAAAACATAATGGGTTATAAACGATTACGGAATACGCGTTACAGGTTTTGAACAACATGGTCTACAATCACAATAAATATGTGATAAATGAAATTAGATAACATTGAAATTGAAATATGTTGGATTCTGAAATCGTTTGTGACCCGAGACACAACGAGTGTTCCCTAAAGGACCTCAATTATGTTGGGGGAAGCGTGTATATTGTGGTTCAAACATCATTTGAGTATCCTATGTCCTATGTCAAAAGGTGTTTTGTTGTATATTAGATCATATAATAGTTTTTATAATCTAGGTTACTTCTTGAGCTTTAGTCACGGAGATCTGAGGTCCTTGAGGTCTTTTATCCTAACATAAAGGACCTTATGAAGTAAATAACGAACTTATCTAAGGTTTGATAAGTCTTAGTTTAGGACTTAACAGGGTATACGATAAGTAAATAGTAAAAAATAATACAAGTTATGATTCTTTGCTAACAACAATGGGTTGAAAGCATATATAAAAATGAGTAGAATCGTGTTTTACCTACTTGCCATTTTTTCATCTTGTTTATGATGACATTAACATGTATTAGCTTGAGTTTATTTCATTCAATCATTCACAAGCCTCTCTTGTATGCACATCATCTTGGATAGAGAACGAGTGGATTGTATCCGTATAGCTGGGGCCTCCTTTAAGGTATGATGGCTACAGTGGCAAGGTATAGTGTGGGAGAAAGGCGTTAAAGTGGTGCAATTTTGTTGATGGGTGCATTTAATTCGGACATGAGTTGTAAATTCTAGTGGAAATGAGTGGTGGAGGAAGGTGGAATAATGTTATCTTTTTCACCTACTCACCAGACATACTGCAGGAGTTCATATTGATCTCTAAAAGGTAGGGAATCACCAAAAGTTCATTATTAGGTGTTCTTGAGGTATATTGAAATAATATATTTCTAGGGGGAGGGTTATATGACAATTGTAGGCCTTTAATCTTCAATTTGAGGTCCATTGTGCATGTCAGAAGTGGAGGGAAATTATGTTCAGGTGCTTGAGGATGGTTGCAGAGAGGTGTTGGAACAACTTGGTTGAGGCCTATGACTCTATTGTGTACCCTTATCAGAGGTAGATATTGTTTTAGTGGATTTTTTGTGGTCTAGAAGAGGTCAAAGGTTGACTTTAGGAGCTCTTCTCATGTGAAAGTGAGGTTGAAAGGACGGAGAAGCCTCAGAATTCCAATAGTTAAATGTGGTAACATCAAAATGTAATGAAGGACCTAGTAATTGCAAATTAAAGGAATAAAATATATGACTACTAGGTGAGTAAGTAATCATGTAGTGGGGTATAAACCCAAGTATAACACGAATATGTGTGGGTAATTTGATGTCTTTGAGAAAGGATAAATTGATAAAAAGTTAATAAATGACTGCATGAGTAATCCTAGGGTGGGGTCACGATCCTAAGACTTAACACATTTTTTTGTGAATAATTCTTTTCAAGCACCAAGTGCACGTATTGAAATGATTACTTAAAGAACCATTAGGCATGTGTTAATTTATGTAACATTTGTTATTTTTTAAGTGAAATTGATCAATTTAAAAATATTACAAGAGTAATTATTTTCCCAATTGAACCATGTGAGTTAATGGTTGTAAGGATATTTTTGGAGTATAATTGAAATTTGTGAATATAGTGGTTAATGGTATTTAAACAAAATTAAAGATAACATTTTAGAACTAAAATATGGATAATGCTTGTATTTCTTACTAATTACATGTAGAATTATACTGGATACTTTATTGCATTTCTTCTTCTATGTTGATCATTTTTGTACTTCGGTTAAGGAACTCTTATTGGGCATGTGCTCACCCCATTTCCTTTTATTATGGTACATTGATCAAAATTCCATCTTTTGATAGAATTTTATAAGTAATTTCTTATTCTTATGGTAGTATCTCTTATCACTCGAACCTAGGGTATTGCCTAATGGGCTCCATACATGTCCTTATTAAGTTTATATTCTCTGAAAATGGAATTGTATTTTTTTTGGTAAATATATTTAATTAAAATGTGCTATAAACTTGATATTAGATCTTTAGGTCAAGTTCATTTTTGGAGTGACGTATAGTCATTAAATTGGGATTTGATTCTTTAATTGTCAAGATCAACTTTGGGACTCGACATTATAATACTAGCGAGGTCTCTGATTTGTATGTTTATGTAACTACAATATTGGAGTAAACATTTTGACGTCTTCAGAGTTTTTCTTCTGTTAACAACAATGGAAGGGGATTTCATCATTCTGTTACCTCCAATCAGTATCTAACTATAGGATGATAAGTGGTCTAGTGGGTGTTACCTCAAAAGTGTATATTTATATTAAATGACTAATAGGAATTTCATAGAGTTTGGATATATTCTTATGTTACTTAATAATTACATGTTTATGATTTTTTTTATTTTTCACCACAGACATAAAAAATACGTTCATTGGAAACTGTAACTAATGGTAACCCCACTATCGGGGACCATAAGTTGTTCTAATAAGCCACTCACGTAGACACCTAACTCTAGTACCCTCATTCTAGTACCCCTCATGCACCTTTATATGCCCCAAACACAGATCCTTCAATCCTCGGACCTTGGTCTTTCCCTTCGAACCCTAATCTAGAGGCGACTAGATGATTTTGGGATCCATTTGACTTGGGTCTCATAATTGAGAGTAATTTAATGCACTTTCATAGGACTCTGAATAACCTCTCCAATTGTCCATACTAGTAAATTTACCTTAAGGTCTGTAGTTACTAGACTTTTTACTCCAAAATCTTAAAATAAAGGACACTAGATGCTTTGGTATTTTATTTACTTCAGCCAAATCTCTAAATTGTGATTATCTCAATTAACTTCATAGGTCTTTAAATACCCTTTCTAACTGTTAACACCGTGCACAAATTGGCCATACAGTTCACATGTACTTCCATTTTCACTCAAAAACCCTAAACGAGATGCCATCGGGCGTTCGAAGATTCGTTTAACTTTGGTCAACTATCGAACCCAATATTTTCTCAATACAATATTCTATATATCTAAATCCTCTTTCCAATAGTCTAGGGTGTGCACTAATCGAACATAGTGTTTGTATTTTATGTTATTTTTTTCAAAATAGTCCATTTCGTATTACCTTTAGGCACCCATGACCCTTTGTCTATCTTCATAGGGTTAATTTAATTGGCCGACAAGTTAGGGGGTTGTTAATAGGTAAGCATAGGATTATGCTAATTGTCAGACCCCCTAGCCCAATAAAACTCCAATTTAAGGAAGCCATGACTTCATTGTCAAGGACCTTCTTTTCCATATCCAAGACCTCCTTTCGTTGAAATGAGTGCGCAGTCTTTTACATATACATATAAGGATATTCCTCCTACATTCCATTATATCATCTACACACCTTACCTTTATTATCCACTTTATCACCATTACACCGCCATCAAAATCATCCTACATCACCATTAAAGTCAGAATTTAAGCTTCATAGAAGGTTTAAATCTTATTCATTTAAATTTTTTACTTTAGTGCTATTACATAATTTCTTACTTATTAGTATATTGGTTGAATTTTGTGTTCATTGCCTCACCTTAATTACCTTTTTGCTATTTATATATTAACCAAATTCATTTTCACAAACTCATAAAACCAAAAAAAGGGAATTTATCCTTAAATCTCATATTATAACTTTCCTTCATTTTTTTACTAAAATTACTTCACTTGGGCACGTTTTGAAAAAAATCAAAATAAGGAAATCCTAGTTTTGGGTTTATAGGTTAAATCCCACCTTTATATATGTGGACTTTGATGCTATATTTGTCACGTATGCATCTCGAATTATCCTCCAGATTCGCATCCTCCTTGCTTGCTTTTTCATTTTATTCATTATAACTTTTATTAATCACACACACAAACTATGTGTTATATATATATATATATATATATATATATATATATATATATATATATATATATATATATATATATATATATATATATATATATATAGAGAGAGAGAGAGAGAGAGAGAGAGAGAGAGAGAGAGAGAGAGAGAGAGAGGCTCCGTCCTATAAGGACTTCTTATGTTGCATACCCCGGTACATATCATTTTTTTAAAATAGTAAAAAAAATAATTTCTTGATGAAACTTTATGGATATGATGTCCATGGAGAGAAGATCATCTACAAATTTTGTCATTAAAAAATTCAATTAAAAAACCGTTGAGATGAGGTGATGTGTAAAAAAATTATATAAATATGGATTTTCGACCGTTGAAATGTTGACGATCATCTCACGCACTTTTGATGGAATTTTTTTAATGAAACTTCATGAATATGATCTTGACAGTGAAAATATCGTATTCATTAAGTTTTATCAAAAAATTAAATCAAGCAATTGGTTGGCGCCGACCCAACATTTCAACGGTTGAAAATGAATATTTATACTATCTTTTTACATACAACCTCATCTCAATGATTTTTGTATTAAATTTTTTGATGAAATAAATTGGAGATGATTTTCTAACTGTGGACATCATATCCATGAAGTTGCATTAAAAAAATCATTTTTTTTACTATTTTGAAAAAATGGTATGTATTGGAATCTGCACCATAAGGAGTCCTTACATGAGACTTTTTGTATATGTATATAACACATATATGTATGTATGTTTGTATGTATACATACACACACACACACACACACACACACAAGTTTATATGTTCTTAGGAACCCATTCATACATTCATATTCACCTCATCATGGTGAACCATGATACAATGTGTTACTAATATTATAATATATTTTCATATTTTTTTATTCTATTTTATTTTTGCATTCCCTTCAAACATGTATATCCATTTACTCATGGCCAATTATGATTAAGTGTATTGTAAAAAATGCAGTCTTTCCTCTTTATTATATTTTTAGTGGACCTGTAAGACATGCATATTCTATTGTTTGCAATGGATTGTGATCTGGTGTGCTGCCCATATTTCACCTACCTGTCAGATTATTTCCCATCCTTTTTATTTATTCTTCTTAGGATAACTCATCATTGTCTTCTCCATGACGTGGGTATGCCAATTTATTTTCTCATCTAGTCCAGGACACACACATGGTACACATAAATTGAAATTTTGGGGGAAAAAGAACATTATCTTATCCCGTGAGAGACCAAAAGGGATGAATAGGTTCCTAATATCTTCCCATTCTATAACTTACTTCATGAACCCTTGATCTATTTGATTTCGTATGCATCCGTTTATCTTTCATTCTGTTGCTTTGGGGGCAACCACATCTTTTGCCTCTTTTGAGTGATACAGGTTAGCAACTCCATTCTTTGTATTTTTATAGTCCTTTAAGACGTCCAATTTGTGTCTGTGGAAGCCTGCAAATATCATGTAAGTAGAGAAAATAGGATTTTCCTCCTTAATCCTCACATGCCATCTTTTTCGGGTGGACCCGTTAATCTCGGATGGCCATAGTGGCCACTCTACAGGGGACTTTATATTTAGAGGACTAGACTTTATTTATAGTATTTTCTTTTCCTTTCTCTACTTTTCTCTATTTCTATCTATATGTGTGTGTATATCTCCATTTATATACTTTTCCTACTCTCACGCTCACATGTTGTATATATGACTTCCTCATATCATGTTTTCCGTGTATATTTTCCTCATTATCATGCTTCTTTTTCTCATCACATGTATATATTCCCATTCTTTACGTGGTGCTTAGTAGTAGTACTTACTACCTTTATCATACATAAAACTTTTCATAAAAATACTAATTAAGATTCATGCATTTTTACACTACATCACATGAGAACTACATTTTAACCAAAGTTTTGTCCCGTAATGATGGGTCACTTCGTGATGGGTTGCTAATTCTATGGGACTAGATTAACCTAAGAGATATGATTCTCTCCTTCCATTGTCCTAGTCCCTTCGACATATATCAAACCATTCTTCCCTCATCATACCTCTTGACTTGATTCACAACAGGAGGTATATAGTCAGGAAATCATTCACTTACATCGAGTATATCATATTTTTTCTCACACGTATTGTCACGATGAGGTATAACCTTAGGCAATTCACTTAAGTATATCAAATGGCTTCTACACGCGTATTGATGAATGATTTCCCTTATAGGCAAAGGTGTATCTGAAGAACCTTATACTCTTGACTCACTTAAGTTTACATTGTATAAGTTCTCATCTAGTTTGGAAATTGTGACAAAATTGAAGTCCTATTCCCTAGAGACCAAAGAGCCTCAGATTTTTCTAATGCCACACTTGATTCCATTGGAGGTATAAATCTCATTCACACACACACACTAGGGTTGCATACATTGTTCATAGATTGCATTGATTGATTGTGTGTGAGTTGTGTGTGTTAAATCCCATTCAAATTGATTTTAATAATTTTTGGGAATTTTAATTTTTTTTGATTTTTTTTTTTTGAAATTAAAATTTGGTTTATAAAACTTTTGGGGTCATTCTGTAATTACTGTTATTACCTTTTTATACCTGAAAGTTGGGTTGGGTAGGATCCGAAAGATCTTGAGCCTTCAGGGGAGCCGTGCAAATATTTTCAAAACACAAGCGTCTGAGTTCATCCTGTCCCTACAGCTGTTAACCTTATATCGACCAGATGTGTGTTTGTTGTAAGACTCATAACCCTTGTGTTATCTCAACCATTGGATCTAAGTAATCAACATTTTCCATGCGTTCAAACTCAATCCAAGTAAAACCTCCCTTGTCCAATCAGTGTATACTTTTTCCACCGCTTATATTACACCGTTGGATCAAAGTGAAATGGCCAAGACCATATCTCAGCCTTTGATTTGATGATCCATTCTCGAACCTTACCCTCTCAGTATAAAAGGAAGCCACGTCTCTTCATTTGAGGACTTTTGTCAGTTCTTCCATAGAGAGAGAGATAGAGAAGAGAGAAACCAGAGATAAAACCTAACTCGTTTTAAACCCTAAATTCATTTTTTCTAAACAGTTTATACCAAACACCATACCTGAGTGTTTGAGAGTGATTTTGGTAGAGGTTTGAATGTTGTTTGAGAGTTTTATCCTCTGAGTTCAAGATCTTATTTCCAAAATAGACATTTCATGTTAGATCTCTATTTCTTTTTCTTAGAAACTGTAGATTTGGATATTGCATGTCATATTACACTTAGATGTACATCTTTTAGTTTCTCATCTTGAGAAATAGTATTTGTTGATTACAGTTTTTCTGTAAATGTTTTTAACAAATCAAGAATCAACAAATCTTCTTTCTGTTTCTAGTTCTTATGAAATAAGACTTTTGACCTAGTTGGAATCACAATTGGTGGTTTACAATTTCAAAATCATTTCCAAAACTATGAAAATTGTTTAAGACCTTGGCAGTCTTCCGAGCAAGGTAACCTTGGATTATGGAATTATTTGAAAGGTCAAATAAAGTCTTTTGTTTCTAAAGAAGAGAGAAACTGAAAACAACTTCATTTAGATCTGATTTGTAATTTTCTAAGACTTATTTGTATAAATAAGTGTGCGTGTGTGCTTGAATGTTTTATAACACTGTCACAAACACTTGTATAGGTCTATTGTGTGTGCATGTGTGTTATATAGTTTGTAACTTGTATATTTTGTTTTAGTGGATTTATGGTTTGTGACTTAGAAGTCACCATGGATGTTCCTCAGGTGGGTGAGGTTTTACCACGTTAAAAACTCCTTATCCTTAATCTTTCTACATCTCCTCATCTCATTCTTATGAGTGTGCTAATTTAGTTGACTTAACCTTTTTAGTTTTGGTTTTCAAAACTAGTTACAAAATCTTGAACATATCTCGTACATTTTTCATTAAACACATCTTGTGATTTACCTATTTTGATTTAAAGAAAAGGGTTTCTCGAAAAAATAGTTCAGAGTTACTTAGATTGTTTAATCCTGAATTAAACGACTTGAGTAATAGCTTTTTCAATATCGTGGAAGTCAAGCCAAAGAGGTGAACCCTAACAGTAAAATCCCATACATAATCCTCATATAAGCGTGTACCATAGCACACTTATGCCTACTTTATCAATTTTAATGCTAAACTCTACTAAAATTTTGGGTATTCTTACTACCGAAGGTTTGTGTTATTTTGCCCATTTTTAAAATAAAACCTTTTTGTGATTTTGAAAACAAGTTAAACTGTGTCTTGCATCACGTACCATGTCCTTTCCTGGACTCTTGTCGCGTATGAAATTTTACTTGCACCCTAGGAAGATCATAATACAAGTGAAACCTAGTAATAACAACTACACATGGGAATTTTCCCTCCTTCCCTTTTCAAAAATACCATAGATATTTCCTTCCTTTTTCCAAAAAAATATATAAATACTAGAAATATTTTATTCTCTTCTCAAAATATTTGAAAGTAATATTTTTAATATAAAAAAAAATAATCTTTCCCTTAGGTGTGACTGCACTCCTTGTCCTAACTCCCTATTAGGTAAGATCTTTTATCAAGAAGCCCTTAAGTTCCACACCCTCGTCATCTTCCGTGGAAATCGAGAGATTCTACCAGAGATTCCTCATGGAGAACCCTAATCACACTGACAATGTTTGGCCAGACCTGAGGGCAGTACTTTCTCAGCTTAGTGCCAAGATCCATAGTCAATAGACAGACATCTAAGAGATATAGTGAACCAGGGGTTAAACACTTAAGGTTCCCAAATCGGTTATTTCCTTCCCTCAAACCATGGGTTCACAAGCACCATAATAGATATGGGCACTAGAGGAGTATCAAAACGCTCCTCATTCCTCACCTTTCCTACCCGTTAATGGTCCACTGCCAGATCAGTTATCAATGCCAAACCTTGCCCACTCAGGGGATAACTTGTCATTTCCTATTCTTCCTGATCCCCAAAAAGAAGAATTGAACAAGCTTAAGTAACACCTCAGAATTATATCCAAGAAGTTTGGCCAAGTCAAAATTTATGGAACTATGTGGATTACACCAACATGTATCCTTACCCGAAGGCCCGGTTGCTAGAAAAGTTCAAATTGCTAGATATCATAATGTTTGGGGGTAGTGTACCTCCCATTATACATCTTTGCAACTATCATAATTCTATGAGCCTATTGGGGCCTAACGACGAGATAATGGCCTAAATTTTTTTGTATACTCTAAAAAAATGTGTTATTCGTTAGTTCTTATCATTTGAGCAATTCGAAATTTGTAAGTAAGAAAATGTATCCAGGGAATCCACGACCCAATAAAAATATAATGAGGAGTTAGAAGTCACCTGTCGAGACCTCGAACTACTTAAGAAAAATCTTGAAGAGTCGAGAAAAAACATTATCAACTGGTGGAGAGAAAAGGACACTACCATAACAAACCGACCTTCCGAGGATGAATAGGTGGGTATCGTGAAGAAGAATTTTCTTCCACATATTTTAACCTCCATGGGAAGCCAATATTAACCCCTGTTTCGATCCCATGGGAAGTCAAGAATTAAAATAAAAAATAATGTTAGCAATCAGAAGTCCAAGATTGGGTCAAAGAGGATAACAGGGCAATTCACTCCTCCAAAGTATGACAATCCATCTATTAACACTATTTCAGCTATATCATGGGCCCTGGAAGCCAACATCATGGGCCACATCATGGATAACTAGGAAATCTATCTCCCAGTTTACCACAACATGGGACTTGGAAGCCCACCCTACTAGAATTAGAAAGGAATACACCGATATCCATGCTCCCATCTTCAAATTTTACTTGGACCTCTTATCCCAAAATATTATTAAGACTCCAGACCATCTTCCATTACCTCACCCATTTTCCAAAAACATCGAACATGACGCTCACTGCGATTTTCACCAAATCATAGGACACACTGCTTACTAATGATTTCACATAACAAATTTCATTCATGCCTCATATAAAGGTTTTATTTCTCCTCTCGCAGATCCCAAGCCAAACACTACCCAAAATCCCCTACTAGCACACCAGGACGGTGTAAATTCTATCTTCAGTGATGAAGACACTAATTTCGATCCTTCCACTAAAATTCTGCCCATCAACGCACTTACTCCATCTGACAGTCCCCCTAAAGCCCTTAAAATTTGTCCTTCTTTCCTTATGGACCCTAAAAATGCTCCAGACCAAGATCTATCCCTCATGGCAAGGGCCTATATCGCCATTAAAATTGCTTAAAAATATAGAGCATGGATCTACAGTCTATTTTAGATCAACTCAGAAATTTTAGGGCGAAACTAATGCTTGGGATGACCCTCGAAGAAGACAATAATGAAAATATCAACAACGTATACATAGAAGCTGGCGAGTGGTCCCAGTAGTCAGATGATTGGTTTGTGTTGGTGGAGGAATTCATCTTAAATAATATTTTTAAAGTCATGTGAGAAGAGTTATTTAAGGAGAGAGAATAACATGTACAACTTATAAACTACTGACGATGCTAAGACTCAAGGGATATCTAGTTCCCTCCTTAGAAAACTTATCCGTTAAGGGGGAAGATTTGTACGACGAAGAATTTGAAGTCATATAAGCATAGATTTCTCATGAAAGGACAATATTATTGTCACTGGGTGGGGGAGATGACTCAAACCCTTCAGATGATTTATATGATGAAACTGATAATGGAAATTTCCTAATTTTATAGGATGATTTCTTTTTAGCAATTGCTATTGTGGATCAATGAAATATCCATTATGACAGAAGTTCATGAGGACATGCATTTTTATTCTTCCCAGCATCCATAAATCATGTGACCCAATTAGGTCGATACTATTAATATTAAGTTTTTCCATTAGCAAGTAAGCATGTTAATAAAGGGAAACTAGTTTATGAAGAACTCCTGATTCTAAAAATATAAGTTGAAGATAGTAAAGTCCTTGAGAAGCTTAAGAAGATCAAAGCAAACATTACTTTGTGAGGGGTTTTCATGTCATCCCAATTGCGTAAAAATGCTTTGATCAAGCTCCTCACTAGACCCACTGTCCCTCCTCGTCCTACCCCTAAAATTGCAATATACATGGTTAGGACTCTGACTGTGACAAATCTAGTCTCTTTTTTACAAGTAAATTCATAAGATTGATCATGATCATAACTATGCCCTTAATATCTCAGTGAAGGTTATGGTAAAGGTAATTTTGTTGGTACTTGTTGATAATAAATTTACTTTGAATATTTTCCCGTTGAGGACTCTTAATTATGTGGGGATAAAACTGAGTGATCTTACCCCACTTCTCCTTATGTTATCACCTTAGATAACTCCCGTCAAGAAGTTATGGGTTCAATAAATCTCACACTAGGGACTGATCCTATATGTCCCCAAATTAAGTTCTAAGTCATTGATATATCGTTATGTTTCAACTTGCTCCTTAGTTACCATTGGTTTCATAGCATCAGAGGAGTGGCCTCTTCCCTCCATCAAAAGTTAAATTTACTTTTGAATAACCAAGTCATCACCATCAATGGCGACAATGATAATTCCGATGGTATCAACACAAGTAACCCTGTTCTAGAAATTCAGCATGGAGAAAATGACATGTTTCTCTCAAGTTTCAAGATTGACTCACATCCTATCCTAACAGGAAATTACTTTAAGGAGAGAGTATGTCGAGAGAATAGTTTACACAACAATGTAAATGTGATTCAAATCTTCAAGAATATGCATTTTGTACCCGAAATAGGGATGGGTTGCCGATAATAAGGGATCCTTGAGCCCATAGTCCTAAAAGAATCATTTCAATCACACAGTTTGGGATATAAATCATCATCGGCTAAACTCATGTACCTTTTGTCAGCCATATAAAAAATGAGTAGTGAAGTGAAAACAAGTAATTTTTGTCGATTCCTTGAACGTGTGTTTAATAAAAAAAGGCGAATAGTTTCCTTACTGTGGCTTCCCTGAATCCTTATATGATTTTACTAAGAAGAAATTGAAACAAGGATTCAAAATGTTCATTGAAGATAAGATCTCTTAGACAAAAGGGATGAAGAATGAGGTAAATCCTTTAACCATCAATCTTCAAATGAAAATCCCTCTTACATTGAAAGCACTAATAACACAAAAGTACTGAGAATAATAGCATAATGAATCATTTATCTTTTATGCACTCGAGATGGATATCTTCATGAGCCATACAAAGTATGAGCCTTCCTACTTATCTATGAAGATCATCCTTATTGGTAAACCACTTATCAATTGGTGTAGTGTTCCTATCAACCCAACTTACACATCTATAACCTTTTTTTACCTCCTAAAAATGAACATGAATTTGTCCCTTCTTTTCCTGTTACAGTATGAATGTAAAGGAGGTCTCCTTTGAAGAGGTTCTTACTCTTGTATTTTTAGAAAATGTTTGTAACGAAAGAAATGAAGATTTTGAGTATCTTGTTTTGCCTATATTACTAAAAAAATTATCAAGACAATATAATAAATTAGGAATTCTTAATTAATCTCAATAAGGAAAAAATGAAATAATATAAACCCATTAAACAAATGATGACGAGACTGGTGATATTGATCTTAGTTCTAGTACAAATCCACATAAGATTAGGATAGGGTTAACACTTGACAAGCTTAAGTGGTCGAAGTTCAAGAAACTCCTAGAATAATTTGTAGACAGCTTAGAATGGTCTTACAATGACATGACCAACATCGATCTGAAGATTATGCATCATGAGATCCTTACTTACCCAGAGTATAAGACTATCATGTTGACATTAAGATAATCGGACCCAGAGTGGTCTCTCATGGTAAAGATGAAGTCATCAAGCAGATCGATGTTGGTTTTATTCACATAGTTTAATATTCAACACGACTCTCCAATATCGTCCTTCTACTAAAATTCGAAGGTAAAGTCCATGTGCATCGACTACCAAAATCTGAACAAGGCCTCCCCAAAAGATGATTAACCCTTTCTCAATATTGGCATGATCATTGTTAACACTACCAATCACACTCTCAAGTCATTTGTTAACACCTTTGACGGGTACAACCAGATCAAGATACATTATGATCACCGATAAAAGACAAATTTCACTACCCTTTGGGGGTACCTTTTGTTACACCATTATGACTTTTGGAATTAAAAATTTTGGGGCTACCTACCACAGGGAAGCTACAACCATCATGCATGATCTTATCCATAAATAGGTCAAGGTTTATGTTGACTATATAATCATCAAATCCAAAACGTGAGAGGGCTAGATCCCTACCTTGAGGAAATTCTTTGAACAATTGCGAAAGCACTAGAAGCGTCTCAAACTACAAAAATGTATCCTAGCCTCAAAAAGGGAAAGATCCTCAATTTCATGGTTAAAGAAAGTATAATCGAGGCCGACCCTACCAAACTCAAATAAATCATTAAAATGTCACCGCCCCATATAGACACAGAAGTTCATGGTTTCTTAGGAAAACTCTAGTATATCAGCAGATTCATCAACCAAGTCATTTCCATATTGATCCCATCTTCAACTTCCTCCAAAAGGATTCAACTAAAGCTTGGAATGAAGCATGCCAAGAATCCTTCAATAATATCAAATGGTACCTTACCCAACCTTCGATGCTTATGACACTATAACCTAGTCCTCCATTCTTTTATACCTCACTGTCACAACACCATTTTTAGGGGTTATGCTAGACTAATACATTGAGGAATCATAAAAATAAAATGACATCTTCCATGCTAGCCAAAAACTGAGAGGCTATAGAGAAAATTACACTATATTGGAAAAGACATTTATCACCCTAGTTTGGTTAACTCAGAAGCTCCGACATGACTTTAATGTGTTACCCATCAAGCCAATGTCTCTAATGAATACCATGAAATACTTGTAGGAAAAGCCTACCTTATCTAGTCGCATGGCCTAATGGTTACTATTACTAACCGAGTTCGGCATAACATATGTCACCCAGAAATACATAAAGGGAATATCCATCTATGAGTATCTTATCGATGATACCATAGGAGAAGCCGATGCATGGATTTTAGAGTTCCTAGATGAGGATATTCTCTATTGGTCTTAGGAAGATCTCTGATGGAAGATGTTAATATGACATTGTAATATTCTTAATTTCCTGTAATAATTATCATACTCCCATGGACATTAAACTGAATTTCCCTTGCACCAACAAACTGGAAGAGTATGAAGCATGAATTATAGGTCTGAAAACTTACCTCGAGAAAGGAATTTGATAACTCTACATTAATGGAAAATCGAACCTCATCATAGGATACATTCTCTGAAAATGGAAAGTTGGATACTAGAAACTCCTACCTCTTCACGCTAATCTTAAATAGCTTTCTTCCTAGTTCAAGGATGTCACCTTCCACTACGTTTTCCACTCAAAAAATATTTTTGCGAATGCGATATCAACCTTGGACTCGATTACCGACATGTCGTAGGGAATAATTATAACCCCCTTTTAAGTCTAGAATCAGTTCATGCCCACTAATTGATACCACATAGAGCTCATTCTGAAAGAACACTCAAACAAACAAGATTATGGTATTACTATATTTAGTGCCATCTCAAGCACGGCTAATGTCCTTAAGGGATTGATAAGAGAGACCGTGTAACCACCCATAGGCTTTCAGCTCATTATTTTCAAAAGGAACTTTGATCGTACCCATTTGCAATACATAATAGAGGTTGTCATTAAAGACATGATGTAAAAGATCCACAACAATTAATGTGGATAGTCATATGATTGCTAAGAAGATTTTCTTTTAAAGCTATAATTGTACCACCATGGTTTAAGACTGTGCTTTTCATGTTAGAAAATGCCACACGTGATGATGCAGAGATTCAGCACCACCAGATAAGTGATGATGAGCTCAAACTGTAAGTACCATGGCAGCCATAAATGTATATGTATAAGTATGTAGAAGGAGATGAGTATAAGAGGAATAAGACAATGATGTATAGTGGTTCAGCCAATTTGGCCTACATCCACTGTGAGTGTGTGTGTTCCACTAAGTATGGGAACTAATGGCCTTGGATACAATGCACATAAGCTCACTTTCTCTATCTACTGTGTGTACAAGAAGAGTTTTTTCTAGGGTTAGAATTATCCATCCATCCTCTTGTAGGGTTGTAGGTGACAAGTATATATAGGTGTTGGGGGGTGTAGTATACCCCCCAAGTATGCATGGTTCATGTGAATGATGATTTAGCCAATCTCCTGCTGACACCTGTAGATGCCAAATGATGACATAATATTCCCTCACGTGAGGGAGTGATTTGGTTGTAATGGTCTTCCACGTGTCCTGTGAGCCTCACGCACACTGTTCCACGCGTCTCCCAAACCACGCGCTGTGATGATGTCACCATCGACCTGTAACACGAAGCCGAGGGTAAAGTTCCTTCTGATAGTGAGTCAGGCCCAATTTAGGCCTCATACTGTCGGCCCCTCGGAGGGTCGTCTGAAGCTTGATGAAGGGTCGGCCCCTCAAAGGGTTGTCTGGAGCCTGATGAAGGGCCGGCCCCTCGAAGGGTCGTCTGGAGCCTGATGAAGGGTCATCCCCTTGGAGGGTCATCCGGGCCTGATGAAGGGTCGGCCCCTGAGGGGTCGTCTGGAGCCTGATGAAGGGTCGGCCCTGAGGGGTCGTCTGGAGCCTGATAATGAGGTCACCCTGACCCCATCCAGGTGTAGGGTGTCCTCGGCCTGGCCGTGTGTATATATGGGTATATCAATCACCCCCAGCCCTTAGCCATGGATGTTATTGAGATGGCTGAGGGATAGTGTTGTAATTGAGATGGGTGTATGATCAGTTAGGTGAGTGACACTTGTTAAGCTGATATGACACCTAGGCAGGTACTCATTGTCACTTCAGTTTCCAAGGCGTGGCGACTGCACACTTTGCCTAGGGCTTTGTGCCCTAATGATTCCCTCCTCATGGGCTGTGATTTGCATTAGTGAGTGGGCCCACTCATTGGCAAGGTATTTAAATAATTTTTTGAAGTTTCTCTTTCTTCTTCTTCGCGCCTGAACCCTCTCTCTCTAGCTCCCAGCCTTCTTGCCATTTCTACAGTTTTCAAACCTTCAAGCTTAGCAGCTTTGCCATTTCTCCTCAGGTAACACCTCGACCCTAGTGCCTTATCTTCATTTCTATTTATTTTCCTATTTTAAGCTCATAGGGTTAGATTCTTCTTAGGCTGTTCCATAGCGTTTTCGGTGTGACCTCCGGTAAGCTGTTCTTAAATTGTTCTTGATAGGAAACCCTTCAATTCCTTAGTTTTGATCGAAAAGTCCACCCTGGTCAATTGTGTTATTTGTTTCTAGTTAGGTTACCCAAGTTCTTCCAAGTGTAGGATCTCCCCCTTAATGCTTAGGAGGCTTTACAGCTTAGCTGAGGAATTCCCTTCCCTGAGAGAAAAGTTATTTATTGAGATCAGACGGGTAGAGGAAGAGGAGGAGAGGAGACGAGGGGCCTACCCTAATTGGGTACGACCCATTTTCCCCATTCCTCTTGCCACAATAAAGCCATTTGAGCCATCTGAGTCTTGTGGGCCGTCTTGTCGTCCAGCCGAGAGTTATTATGGAGAGATGGATGAGAGAGCGTTATCGCCAATTAGCGCTGGACCTTCTGGGAGAGGAGAGGCGACTGACCTAAGCCCAGGCTGACAGGCCGAGGGTATGGTTACTTCCGAGGCCGTCCCTGTGACTACTCTATCTCCACATGCCTTCCAGATGGCTTTTCCCCAGAGGTCTCTGACAGGTGATGAGGCCGAGGGAGAGGGGACTGAGGATGAGGGTGGACTCAGATGTTGACCCAGTTAACCCCTCGCATGCCTCGTCCTATATCTCCTCAGTCAGGGATCGTGACCTCTTGATATGGAGGCATGCCTATGGAGTGTCCCCCAATATAACTATGAGGGTTCCCTCTGAGTCTGAGAGGGTCTTCGAGGGTGAAGAGGGAGAGGTTGTAGTATACGAACAAATGTTCAAGGTTGGTGTCAGATTACCTCTGCATCCTGCCGTCGTAGATATCTTGTCGGCCCTCGGCGTTGCCCCCTCTCAGTTTCCTCCCAACTCCTAGAGGACGATCCTTGGCTATATCTCCCTGTGGAATAATGCTTTCACTGATGAGCCATCGACCGACGTATTTTTGGCCTGCTATAATATCACCTCCTCTTCCAAACAGCCTGGGTACTATCACCTGGGGGCAAGGAGGTCTGACAAAAAACTTCTCCACATGGCACAAACCTCCAAGCACGATTGGAAGAAGAGATTCTTCTTTGTCTCTGGAGAGTGGGAATTCTCCATCGAGGCATAACCTGTAGCCGATGGTCCGAGGGTCCTCAGAAGATGGTCTAACCCTTCAATGAAGGCCAGATCAGACCCCCGACTTAGTCTGGAAGAGAAAGACATAGTTGAATATCTGAGAGGATGAGGGAGAGGGGGTGAACTTGCAAAGTTTGAAGATCTTATGACCCCTCGGTTCCTCAAGGAAGCTGGTCTGAGGGTCGGCCCCCTAACAGAACTATCTGAGTTATATTTATTTTTTCCATTCTTTACTTTCTTCAAGTGTTTCATCTTTGCCTCTGCATTTTTCTGACTTGTCGTCCTCCTTTCAGGTCGTCCCTCTGGTATATCAGATCAACTTTGGAAAATGACTGTTCCCAGTTTTTTATCAAGTCTAGGCAAGAAGAAAGGCAAGGAGCCTCAGCAAGCTCCGAGGAAGACGAGGGCTGTGGGGCCGACGGCTGTTGAGCCGACTGCTGACAGTCACAAAGGGAAAGAGCCTGAAGCTCCTGCTGACCCTCCATCGGATTCAAGGACGAGGGCGAGGGTAGAGTCGTCTGAGGGGACTAGCTCCTCTTCCAGTATGGGGGCCTTCTGGTCCCAGAACTTGGCGCTTCTGAAGGCCGAGCCACCTTCCCTTATAGCGAACCTGAGGGCAACCAAGGCATCCATGTTTTCTGCCCCCTCGGCTGCTAATTATGAATTTCTTTCAAAGATGGCTCCAGCAAAAGTATATGACTATGGTCTGCACGCCCTAGCTCAAGTATTTGTTCTCCTTTCATTCCTTTAGTTTCATTCTTTCACTAACTATTTTCTCGACCTCTTGACAACTATTTATTATTTCTGTGCAGTCTGTATGCGCCTTTACCTCGGCCACTAAGTGGATGGCTGAAAACCAACAAAAATTCCATGAAGCAGAGAGAGCCATCCAACACGAGGACGATTTGCAGACGGAGTTGGAGACTGCAAGGGCTGAGCTAGAGAGTGCCATAATTAAACATGCAAGGGTTCTGGATGAGCTGACAAGGCAACATGATGCAGACATGGCGGCCAAGGACTTACTTATAAAGGAGAGGGATGAGGCCTTGACCAACATGGGGGCTCAGCACAAGACTGAGCTGTCTGAGGCAGTGAAGAAGGCAGAGGGCGATGCTGTGGAGGCCTACAAATTCTCCGATGAGTTCCAAGGATTCGGTCTTGAGTACGTAGAGAGGGGGATTAGGACGGCCAGTCGGTGAGTCGTCCTTAAGTTTGCTGATGCAGTATCGTCCGTTTGCCCCTCTCTTGAGTCAGTTCAGCTGGACGATCCACTTATTGCTGAAGCCCTAGCCCAAGTGGAATCTCAGCATGTAGAAGGCACAGGCATGTCTGAGGCTCAGCCTGTCATGGTCATAGAATAATCTCCAATAGATGTTGAGGCCTTGCCCTCTGACATTGCTCAATAGGGTGGCTATCTGTAGCCCATACCCTCTTCGTGTATTTAATATTTTTGTACTCTTTTATCAGACGAACATCTTCATTTTGTAATGTAATTTAATGCCTCACTTCGTCTTCTGCATTTGTCTCTCGTGTGATTTGTATTGTGAATCTTTATGTTAATATCACTAACCCCTCCCTCCTCTTTCTTGAGGGTGAACGAGGGGTCGTCCCATGCGTTAGCCCTCATTATAGCCGAGGGTTTTTAACCAATTTTAACTGATGCTCAAGTCTTCCCTCGTCTTTCTTGAGGACAATGGTGGGGTCTTCCCCTCCTTTGACCCTCATTATAGCCGAGGGTTATCATTACCAAATTAATGGTTTTAAAGTCTTCCCTCGTATTTCTTGAGGACAATGGCGGGGTCGTCCCCTCCATTGACTCTCATTATAGCCGAGGGTTGTAATTACCAAATTAATGGTTTTAAAGGCATCCCTCATCTTTCTTGAGGACAATGGTGGGGTCGTCCACTCCATTGACCCTCATTATAGCCGAGGGTTGTAATTACCAAATTAATTGTTTTAAAGTCTTCCCTTGTCTTTCTTGAGGACAATGGTGGGGTCGTCCCCTCCATTGGCCCTCATTATAGCCGAGGGTTATAATTACCAAATTAATGGTTTTAAAGTCTTCCGTCGTCTTTCTTGAGGACAATGGTGGGGTTGTCCACTCCATTGACCCTCATTATATCCGAGGGTTGTAATTACCAAATTAATGGTTTTAAAGTCTTCCCTCGTCTTTCTTGAGGACAGTGGTGGGGTCGCTCCCTCCATTGACCCTCATTATAGCCGAGGGTTGTAATTACCAAATTAATGGTTTTAAAGTCTTCCCTCATCTTTCTTGAGGACAATGGTGGGGTCGTCCCCTCCATTGACCCTTATAATAGCTGAGGGTTATAATTACCAAAGTAATGGTTTTAAAGTCTTCCCTTGTCTTTCTTGAGGATAATGGTGGGGTCGTCCACTCCATTGGCCCTCATTATAGCCGAAGGTTATAATTACCAAATTAATGGTTTTAAAGTCTTCCCTCGTCTTTCTTGAGGACAATGGTGGGATCGTCCCCTCCATTGACCGTCATTATAGCCGAGGTTTATAATTACCAAATTAATGGTTTTAAAGTCTTCCCTCGTCTTTCTTGAGGACAATGGTGGGGTCGTCCCCTCCATTGACCCTCAATATAGACGAGGGTTATAATTACCAAATTAATGGTTTTAAATTCTTCCCTCGTCTTTCTTGAGGACAATGGTGGGGTCTTCCCCTCCATTGACCCTCATTATAGCTGAGGGTTGTAATTACCAAATTAATGGGTTTAAAGGCTTCCCTCATCTTTCTTGAGGACAATGGTGGGGTCGTCCACTCCATTGGACCTCATTATAACTGAGGGTTATAATTACCAAATTAATGGTTTTAAAGTCTTCCCTCGTCTTTCTTGAGGACAATGGTGGGGTCGTCCCTCCATGACCCTCATTATAGCCGAGGGTTGTAATTACCAAATTAATGGTTTTAAAGTCTTCCCTCGTCTTTCTCGAGGACAATGGTGGGGTCGTCCCCTCCATTGGCCCTCATTATAGACGAGGGTTATAATTACCAAATTAATGGTTTTAAAGTCTTCCCTCATCTTTCTTGAGGACAATGGTTCGGTCGTCCCCTCCATTGACCCTCTTTATAGCCGAGCGTTGTAATTACCAAATTAATGGTTTTAAAGTCTTCCCTCGTCTTTCTTTAGGACAATGGTGGGGTCGTCCCCTCCGTTGACCCTCATTATAACCGAGGGTTGTAATTACGAAATTAATGGTTTAAAGTCTTCCCTCGTCTTTCTTGAGGACAATGGTGGGGTCGTCCCCTCCATTGGCCCTCATTATGGCCGAGGGTTATAATTGTAAGGACATTTTTTTCCATTATCAATTTGTTATGTCGTACGCCGTTACACCGTTGAAGAAATTTAAAGATTCATTCAGTCATCAATCGATCCGAATATCAAAAGAAGAAGAGGAATAAAAGTCTGACAGGTCGGACCGGTCCTCCCTGGAAAAAGAACCGATCCGCCTGCGAACCGGTCCGCCTCAGACCTGGATCGGTCCGCCTGCTGAAAAACCAGTACACCCCGGACCGCAAATGAACCGAAGAATCCAGAAATAAAAAGAACCGGTCCGCCTACCCGTACCGATCCGCCTCAGACCCGGACCGGTCCACCTGGGATAAACTTCAGCAGATCGTGGTCAGATTTTCTAGGCTAAGCATTTCCTATATAAACCCACTACGGGAAGTGGTTTTCTAAGACTTATATACACGATTTTCAGAGTACAAAAACTCTAAGTCTTCACCTGTTGAGTCCCACGACTCCAGTTTTTGTTGATTCACACATCCTCTCATACATTTTTGAATCTATTTGTAACCCTAGAACACAACCAGTTGCTGTTCAACCCTTGTGGAGAAGACCGTTCTTCTTCTTCATTCCAGCCCTCCTGGAAAGGGATATTTCCAGCCGCCGACTACAGAATCCGACACCTGAGGGTAATTCTTAGTCACTTGCAATTTCATTGTAATCTGAATTGTAGAGTTACAATATTATAATGAAAATAAATGGTTTTGCCCCTTTGAGGGATTTTTCCTCACAAGCATATGTTTGAATGTTCTTGCTTAGTTCATTATCTTAGTCAATCACATATTGTTGCATGTTTAGGGTTTGTTTGGGTTAAAAGGAGTTTAATATATAATTTCCTCATTTGAACGCACGCGCATACTCTCTCAAATTGGTATCAGAGAAGGTTACGCTAATCTATCGCGTATTCCTATTTTCTGCCAAATCTTTTCTAAGATATCATTTTTCTGGAAAAAAAATAATTTTTGAAAAGTGCGTATTCAAATGGAGAAATCTTATAATAAATTACCTGTTTTTGACGGGACAAATTATGCTTATTGGAAAGCCCGAATGAGGTCGGTTTTAAAAGCCATAGATGAAAGGGTTTGGATTTTAGTTGAAAAAGGGTGGACACCACCCTCCGTCACTGTGGAAAACGTGACTAATTAAAAACCGGTCACCTCTTGGACTGAAGATGAATTTAGATGGTCTTCTTTTAACTCTAAAGGTTTGAGTGCTATTTTCGGTTCCATCAGTCCCGATGAGTTCCGACGTATCATGACGTGCACCACGTCAAAAGAGGAATGGGATGTTTTACAACTCACCCATGAAGGAACAAATGCTGTGAAAGAGTCCAAATTGCAAAATTTGACAACTCAATTTGAAACCATCACCATGCATGAGACTGAATGTTTTGATGATTTCTATGCTAGACTTTACGACATTGTTAATACTAGCTTTAATCTTGGTGAACATATTCCTAATGCTAGAGGTGTCAAAAAGATTCTTCGTTCTTTGCCTAAGCATTTTATCCTTAAAGTCACTGTACTAAATTCTATGGGCAATTTAAATACTCTAAAATTGGAAGAACTTGTAGGAGATTTGCAAACTTATGAAATTGATATGTTCCTTAAAACTGCTAGGTCTAAAGATAAGGGAATTGCACTTAATGCCAAAGAGAAAAAGAGTGAGGGGTCGGCTAGAAAGAGGGAAGAGTTATCTAGAAAGAGAGAGACTGACACGTCAGATTCTGAGTGTGATTTTGACTTAGATGATTTGGCTCTTTTTGCAAAAAAATTCAAGAGGATTCTCAAATTTAAGAAAAATGACAATTTTAAAGATAAAAAAGAAATTTGAGAAAAATAAGGTTGAAAAGAAAATGAAAAAGATTTCAAAAATCCTCCTAAGAAAGAAAGTGAGAGATGATTTGAGTGCGATGGTAGGGGTCATAGAGCCTTTGAGTGTGCCACACGTCTGAATAGAGAAAAAGGGAAAGCTGTCCTTAATGCTACTCTTAGCGACGACAGTGAGGTCGAGACGGTGGATTCAGGAGATGAGTCACCGCATGAGTGTAACTTCACCGCATTCATGGCCAGTCAAGTGAGAACTCCTAGTTCTCTTCACAACGATGAGGATGATGATTCACAGGGACACCTCGACAGTGAGAACGATGTGAGTGAGGGGGAGGATGACTCAAGTGAGAGCAAGAGTGATATTCAACGCGCCTATGCTGAGTTATATTCTGAGTCATTTAAAACCAAAAAATGTAACAAAGCGCTAGTTCTTAAGATCACCATCTTAGAGGAAGATTTAAGAAAGGCGAGAGAGAGAGAGTCCTCCACCTTCACCGCCCTGAGAGAGAGAGAATCTGCCTGTGTCGAGAAAGAGAGTTTGTTTAGAGAGAGACAGTGTTTTTGAGAAAGAGAGAGGGGACTTGACTAAACAAGTGGCTAGTCTTACGAGTCATCTCCATTCCTCCATGGAGACTCAGAAGAAACTTGAAGCCCTTGTTGCCCAGCTGACTCATGATCTTGAGAAAGCACGGGAAGTCAAGGTACAAATTGAGGACAGATCTGGGAAGATGGGAAAGATGATCCTCGGCCCCGCTTTAGGTTTTGGTGATCGGCAGGGAATTGAGTATGATGGTGGCTCCACCTCTCAAATTGCACCTGGTCCAGTTCTTGAGTTTACTGCTACTCCTTATGGTCATCGTCAAAAACCTCGAAGGAGAGTTCGACCAAGAAAAGCAAATCAAGGTCCGCCTTTGACTGTGTTCTTCTATACTTATTGCAAAAGAAAAGGACACCTCAGGGAGGTTTGCTATAATATGGGTTAGACACGACGTACTACTGCTCCACCAAGTCATATTGATGAGTTTTCTAGTCTGAGAGAGCGAGTTGAGTTCTTAACTGCCACATCTCAGAGTTTGATGGAATAATTTCGACGGATGTCCTTGCCGTTTGTGAATGCTTCTCAAATTCCAGCTAAAACCAACAACAACAAAGGCAAACAAAAGGTCACCACCTCTTGGGTACCTAAGAAAGATAAAAAGGCTTTTATTGTTCATGTTTCTCTCAAAGCACATAATACCTCACAGTGGTATTTTGACAGTGGGTGCTCCAGACATATGACAGATGATGCCTCATTTTTTACATCTCTTGAGGATTATCAGGACGGCAGAGTCACCTTTGGATATGGGAGAAAGTTTAGCATTATAGGACGAGGTACTATCGAGTTACCTGGTTTTCCTAAGCTAGAAAATGTTTTGTACGACAAAGGTTTGAAAGCAAACCTTCTCAGCATTAGCCAACTGTGCGACGATGACTTTGCAGTAAAGTTTGATCGGGACACTTGTAAGGTCTATAATCAAGCCGATAAACTATTAGTGCAAGGGGTGAGGACAAAGGATAATTGCTATGGGACTGAGCCCACATCCTCACTTGTCTGCAACAGCGCCACGATCACTCATATGGATCTGTGGCACCAACGTCTAGGTCACATAAATATTAGAGATCTCACTCACTTAGCTAGAAATGACCTAGTACGTGGCTTACCATCTCTTGGAAGGCCAACTTCGATGGTTTGTGGACCCTGTCAGATGGGAAAAAAAATTCGTAGTCCCCATAGGAAGTTTCATTCCATTACCACCTCTCGTGTTCTTGAGCTTATAAACATGGACCTTATGGGTCCCACTCGTACCGAGAGTCTAGGTGGTAAGAGGTATATCCTAGTGATGGTAGACGATTTCTCCAGGTACTCCATTGTAGGTTTTTTGAGAGAGAAATCCGATGCTGTAGAATTTTTAACGACTAAGTGTCGTGTCCTGCAAAATCAACACGGTGTCACTATTAATAGGATGCATAGTGACAATCGCACTGAATTCACAGAAGCAAAGGTAGATCTTTACTGTGATATCCTCAAGATCAAACATGATTTTTCTGCTGTGAGAACTCCTCAGCAAAATGGGATTGTTGAGAGAAAGAATAGAACGATCCAAGAGATGGTTAGATCTATGCTTCTAGGTCGTAAAGTGTCTAGGAATTTTGGGCAGAGGCAGTGTCTACTGCATGCCACATGGTGAATAGGGTTTATTTGCATCCACACACACTACAGACTCCTTATGAGTTATGGACTAACAAGAAGCCCAACCTTGCATATTTCCGTGTCTTTGGGAGTAAATGCTACATCCTGCGGGATAAAGAGCAATTAGGAAAGTTTGACTCCCGAAGCGACGAGGGAATATTGCTAGGATATTCATCTACTAGTAGAGCATACCGGGTTTTAAACCTGAAGAGCTCTAAGGTTATGGAATCAATAAACGTCACCGTGCAAGATGGCAAACCTCCGACGGTTATTGATCCTAACCTTCAGCGTGAGGATGAGGACTTTTCTGACAGTGATTTACTTGTCCCTCTCTCACACTCTGTGGAACCTACTCTTATGTTAGGGGACACACCTGCTTGGGTTCGCAGGAGTCATGACCCTTCTGTTATTTTTGGTGATCGCACTCTTGGGGTCAAGACTCGTGCTCAGCTAGAGAACGTCATTAGCCATTTTTGCTACACGTCCAATGTCGAGCACAAGAATCATAAAGAAGAACTCAAGGACGAACTCTGGATATCTTCTATGCAGGAAGAGTTGCTTCTGTTTAAAATGAATAATGTCTGGGAACTTGTCCCCCAACCTAGTGAGACTAATGTTATAGGTACCCGGTGGATTTTTAAGAATAAAATGGATGAAAATGGTACCATAATTCGAAACAAGGCTAGGTTGGTCGCTCAAGGCTACACACAGATAGAGGGTGTAGACTTTGGGGAGACATTTTCTCCTGTTGCGAGGCTTGAGTCCGTTCGTCTTTTGCTCGCCATCGCATGTCATCTGCGCTTCAAGTTATATCAGATGGATGTCAAGAGTGCCTTTCTGAATGGAATTCTAAAGGAGGAGGTTTACGTGGAACAACCAAAAGGGTTTGAAGACCCACAGTACCCGGAGCACGTCTTCTATCTGAGGAAAGCCTTGTATGGTTTGAAGCAAGCACCCCGTGCTTGGTACGAGAGGCTTACTTCTTATCTCTTAGCTCGTGTCTTCAAGAGAGGGGGAGTAGATATGACGTTGTTCGTCGGGAGAGATGATGGTGCTATTTTGGTTGTCCAGTGTGACACCCCGGCTAATTAAATACCGGGCAATCACTCCTTTATTAAATTAAAATCAAGGTGAACAGTTGGTTCATTCTTAGCATCACTGTCGTAAAAATAAACTTTTCCAAATTAACACCCTAATTAATTAAGCTAAGTGTCAAAACCATTTTTAACCTTTCTAACCAAATTTTATTTTTAAAGAAAAACTTATTTATTTAATTATTAACCACATTTTCAATAAGTAAGAATCATACAACAATTATCCTGGAACATAATCCAATTACTTTAAACATTCAACATCCAAAATCCCAACATTTAAAACTAAATGTAAAACATACATGTTGAATAAATCCCAAAGTAACAGTACTAGAAATAACTGAAATACAAATGTCCCAACAGAACAGATAAATAGTGGAAAGGGCGACACATGCCCCAATAACTGAGAATCATAGGAGTGGAATCAAGTAAATGAAATCGTCTAAGCAAGTGGCCTGCAACTCCCACCTAAGTTGCAGCTCGTTTCTTCCAAGGGATCCTAAGCAAGATGCCCCTGTGGCTGGGCACCTGTAGTACATACATATATATACAAGAGAGAGAGAGAGAGAGAGAGAGAGAGAGAGAGAGAGAGAGAGAGAGACCGATAGTGTATATGATTTAAAAATTGTTTAGCAAGTATTTAAATCGATACAGGCCAATGCAACAACATATTAGTGCTACACTCTCTTGAGAAATTTTCACCTCTCTTCTAATGTGCACACCTATCGCACTAACCCTCCCAGTGGTCTAACTCATCATATATCACGCTATACTTTCCCAATGGTTTAACTTATCTTAGGTTATTCGCAGGATTCAAAATTTAACGATTCAATTGTTTGAAAAGAATATTTCAATTAGTAACCAAAGTTCTCATTTTAACTTTATTAATCAATAAAGTTTTCCAGTGTCATATTATACTTTCTCAAAATAAGTATTTATAATTTGAGTCATCAACCATGTCCTACATATCAAATCACAGTAGGCAATTCCAGATTTCATAATTTCATATATATATTAACTACTCGTAAAATATATATATATATATATATATATATATATATATATATATATATATATATATATATATATATATCATAATAACACCCCAAATAAAAACTATGGTGCGGGCATACTCTACTATCCAATCCCCGTATCACTCGTACTAAGGGAATACAAATTCGGAATCACTCTAGAACTGTATTAACACATACTCAAATAATATTGAGGCGAAGCATAGATTCCAAGTCTCTAAGAGGATGGCATATGTGTGTGTCTCCTAGGACCGTCTGAACTATCACTGCGATAGCCTGTACCAAGGATATATATACACAAACAATATGAGGCGAAGCATAGATTCCAAGTTTCTAAGAGGATGGCACATGTCTGCATCTCTTAGGACCGTCTGAACTATTACATCGATAGCCTGTACCAAGGATATCTATCTTCTAGGGTACAAGTCAATATCCCCCATAAAGGTCCCATCGAGATAAGACTGTCCCAACGCGGAAACCTCAGGGATAGCAAGTAGCGTGGGCATGATTTTCACACATAGATAGTATATGCATACAAAATCATATAACTATACTAATATTACCATATCAATAATGGGTATATTCTCAAATCCCATAGTTACAACTTTTATTTATCATTATTTGGTTCTCACGTATAACCGTTCACATCTTAATTTAATTTGAGGAACCTTTCCAATTACTATATAACGCTCATGGATTCTATCCTCCCAAGTATAAAATTCAGTAGGTATACACATTTGTCCCAAAGTAAATCTCTTACGTGTCTCTCTCTTTAAATCATAAATTCACCGACCCTTATGTAATTATCCCAAAATACAATCTTTGCCCGACATCAAGGGTCCCAAAATCTATTCACATGTCCTACTGGTCTTCCCTATCTCCCAAAACATTTTATTAAGGATGCCCAAGAATGATCTCATAATAAATTGAATTAACTCATTTAAAAAGGAAATAGGAGTCTGCCAGGAGGGGTCGATCGATCGAGGTCTGGGGCTCGATCGATCGAACCTTCGATCGATCGAAGATCTGGCTAGATCGATCAATCAAGCAGGTATTGCGATTTCTGCAGAATTGCAGTTACGGGTTCTAACCCATTTCTTTATCCAAATCCATATTTTTCAATCCCAAACGTCTCAAAAATTGTACTACCAACATTATATCATCCTACTAGGTATTTCCAACGTGAAGCATGAGGAATTCTATCATTATACATGGATTAACCAACCAAAAATTATTATAATTATCAAGAACCCTAGAATTCTCTTAAACATGGTTCTAACAAGTATTTCCAGAAATTTCCTTCTTGTAAACATCATAATTTCGTGGGTAATTCCTCTACATGGCAAGGGTTTCCAGAATTATCAATTTATTCATCACTACATGCAATTTCCTAACTCATATATTAGGTTTCTTCCATAAAAATCTCATCCTAATTACTCCTACACTAATATGAAAGATGCACCAACGAAATAAGCAAGATAAACACTTGCCTGGGATTTTTGGTGTTCTGATTTGCAGATGATTTTGGTGTGGTTGCGTAGCCCGTTGCGCGATCTACGCGTTGGTGGTGGTGGCGGTGCAAACGGATGGATTTTGGGCCTTGAATTTGCCTTGAGAGCTCTCTCTCCTTCCTCTCCTATGGCCATTCTTGTGTTTGTGTTTTCTAACCCTAGTTGACTAACCTAAATGGCTGATATAGGTTACTGATTTTCGTGGGTTTAATTACCCATAATTGCAAAATGTCCAAAACGCCCTCCCGGGGTACTAATTAGGCCTAAAAATGCCCCGAGACACAAACTAAACCCCCGGGTACACTTTTCTGACTATTTCGACCCTTTCGGACGCATTGGCGCACTCAAAACGACCATACGAACGACTTATAAAATATTCACTTTTATTAATCGACATTTAGTCCCGACACGACACAGGCGCGTCCTGACTTTAATATCCACAATTGTGATTTTATTCACACATGACAATATTATAAAAATAAATCTCATATATTACTATACTCATCCAGTAATATGCAACAGATAATATATTCCCAATAATTACTAACTTTTGTCACGCTAGTAAATATTTAAAACAACATTTCGGATTAAAATTAAATTAATTTATCTCAATTAAATTTAATAAACCCTTAAATTTAAAAGCCATGAAAATACGGGGTATTACATACTTCCCCCCTAATAACGGAATTTCGTCCCGTAATTCGGAAAATAAGGCCTACCAGGTAGCACAGTTCTGGATATCCTTGTCAGTACGGAAACTATCTATTTTGTGCTCAATCACTATAGCTTTTTCCTCACAACAACATTGTTTTACATTCTCATTGGAGACACTTCACATTGTGTTCCCACCCGAAAACATTCTCATTGGTCACGCCTATACGTTATAATTTCCTTATCTCACTATCATTAGGAGGCCGCACCTCACTACATGACAAACTACTCGTATTTATTCATACACAAAAATCTCATTCTGAGAAGATCATACGAACATTTGACCACTCCTGACTGCCTAAAACAGTCATGGAATTTCACCATAGATATCGGATATTTTCTCGACCGATCAAAAATTCTGATTATCTACTCTCCTCTAAACATACGAAAGGAGAATAGTCGAGGTTCTTCCATAACAAAACCTTAATAAGTACCTCGAACGCGACAAACAGGTACGAGTGCTTCTACAGAGCATACTTGAAATCATCGTACCAAGATTCCAAAATTTCCTTCACGTGGCTCCACTAATCTTTAATCACCATGCGCTTATTCCCTGGCTAAGGGTGATACGTCCTACTCTAAACGAAATCTTATCTCCGATGGTTCCTGAAATCCCATTTCAAAGGTGGGATTTACCAATCTCATCCTGATTCAGAAATTTATACTGCACCGGACCATGCACTAGCGCGATCCTTCCTTTCAAAGGAAGTCTGGGGCATACAAGTTAATATTTTAAGATAGCCCAAAGGAATATCAATCACTTCCTTCTTGGCGACTTAATTCACATGTTCGGGATAAACCCTTGATCTTGTTTTGAGGATGGCAACTCATCCAAGAACTTTACCGGCTTTACCGACCTCTTCCAAGTTCAGGAATTTTTTATAAACACAAAATTCATTGGTTGATTCTCCTATTTCAACCCAAACCTTACCTATGGGAGGTGAATGTAGAGACTATTCATTACGTCTCGCTAAACATCGATTCTTCCCTTGAAATGTCTCACATTAAGTGACACGTAATACTCCCCTTCCTTCCTTGGAGTATGCTGAAAGTTCCGACCCGTGCTCTTCTCTCCATGAAGCGCACTTCTGGATCTCTTATACTATACTAACATCATTACTCTTTGTATGCGCAAGTCTCTCTCACATTTGACTAATAACAACTCTGCTCCGAGAGTGTTTCATAACAATTAAATTCTACTCTATTCAAGGAATAACAATTCTTGAATGGCTTCCCATAGCCTTCCAATCAAATTAGGGCGTGCTATTCTAATTGCACACTTATGTATGGATTATCGCCCCTCATGTTATGTTTAATCCACTCTATCACTTCCACTTCATTATATTAGTCCCACAAACATATATTTCACAGGTCTATTACCACGTCCCTTCGACTCGAACTATTTTAACTGCATTTAACCGAAATGTCCACATTCTTGCAACACCCCGACCGCCCTAGAAGAGCGAACGACGGGCTACACATCCGCAGAACGAACTAAATTCAACGGAATAGAAGGAATAGGGCATTCAAATTCCATGACAATAAAAGAGGCATAATAATTCTCAACCTTCCTCAGATAAGTACAACAATTTTCCCAAATAGGTACAACAACCAAAATAAATCACTAACGCTCTATTCATCAAAATAATTACAGGTCATCTCTTTTGTATAATATAAAGTTCTTTCCAGATAATGCATGCTAAAAATCATTCCAACTCTTTATTCACCTTGTGTTCTGTACGCGGTTATGACATTTGGGTACTCTCAATCACCCTAGAAATCAAAATTCTTAAATTCTCCTTATCATCGTTCCATCCCTCAACTCGTGGGGGTAACTTTCAATGCTTTCCTACCACAAAAATTTGGCTCCAATGACCTTAAAAGAAAATCCAACTTCCAACTTACATACATAATTACTTGATCCTATTTTGACCAGGGTACCGGACTCATGGAATAGTGACCAAACGTCTCCCTATCTCCAACCTTACGCTAAGTTTCATGCGTGCGATGTCTCGCAGAGCGAAATCCAAACAAGGAACCCCCCTGATACACTACTACTTAGCATTGTCGGTTATCGAAATCCGTTAGGTCCTCCGTCCGTGGCATGTACCCCTTTATTTCGTCTCTTGACAGAAAAGTTACAATTTCTCCCGTAATTATGCTTAACATAGAACGTTTCATTAATTGCACTATTGTTCAGTATAGGTTGGTGGTAATAGCATTTCATAAACCTTGAATACATACACTTGGAATTCTAGAAATTCCTTTCCATAATAATAGGGGTATAAATATTAACTCCCACATCTCTAAAGGATAAATATAACAATGCACTCTTCCTATCACTAAGTCCGGAGTGCTAAACATATTACCGAGTCAAGTCTTTTCGCTCAACGGTAAATCCCGATACATACTAAATCATACTGACAAAGTCTATACATACATTGGTATCGAATATCTCGGGCCCACTATCTCCTTCGAGGTTTCTAGGATAGATAATATAGGTGTGAGTCCAACCTTCTTACAGGTAAAGCTCGCCACAACAAAACATGCTGTACTAATGCAACTACTCCGATAGCCTTGTAATAAATGCCCACCATTGTACTAACCATTTCTATAACGTTTTAACAAAGATAATATCATACTCGTGTATCGCATTACTACAACAAGTAACCTCAATAAAGTATGAAACACTGTTAATATACTCATTCATCCTCCGCGGATAGCACTAAAGAAAAATCCCGCTACACTAGGGAAAAATATTCACATAATGGTAACATTTATAATTATATGCATTAAGCTCGTCTCACATGCTAATCTAGCAATGAACAAAATATGGTGATTCGCTCGTGTCACATAAACACGCCGCATTCTCTAAGGATACAACTTATACTTCCATCCTGGCAATCGCCTTGACTGTACAAATGGTTTTCGGACATAACACGTCTGCCCAATCCAAAATAAAATTATTTTAATCGTTTCCTTACTAGGCATCGTATTCCTGTCCTTTTTCTCATTTTGGAACATATTATCGTGAGCGATCTCACTTTGCACAAAATACCTCAACACATAATCCACTTACCACCTGTCCTACTAACCAGGTTAGGATTTTCCTTCTCTCGGACGTTAGTAAACTCAAAACCTGTTAGCCATCCCGGTTGTTCCCTTAGCTTTTTAGGCCATAAAGATCATGTTACTATCTATAATAGTACTTACTAAATTTACCATTACTTGGTAAGAATTTAACTATCTTAAGCATTTAAATGGTTTTCTTGATGTGCATCTACATCCTTTTGTGGTGTTATACCACCACCATTGTATTCAGCCTTATTCACGACTAAATTCTTCGATTCCTTTAACTTCCCCCACAAGGAAGCGTTATCATCTATATTGACAAAATATGACATTGTCAACCTCTGAATTGGTCGTCCATCAGAATTACCTCTTTGAGTATTATCAACTATTATTACAAGTTGGCCTCCCACTTGGAGTCGTTTCCTCCACTAGTATCTACCTCTTTCGATACAAAATTTGCTAACGATTTGGATTTATATCCATAATTGGACTTCTGTCATGCCCTCCTGCGATGAGTTCAGAACCACGTTTGCTTCTCATCCTGAACAGTTGAGGAAGGAACATACAGTCAACATTGTACCCAAGGTTCTCCTATAGGCATAGCATTCCACTTCTAAAATTGGTGGTTGACTCCAACCATTATAATTTCGTCCCGAAAGCCAAGAAAATTTTCTCTAAATTTTCACTTTCAGTTTTCCACAATTCGTCCTATATTTAAGCCTTTGGATACTTTACCTCCTTTGGTAAACACATAGAATTTTCGCGTTTCTAAAATTTCCCACTGACAGTCTCTACACATTTTTGTAATACGTTAGGTAAGTTTACCCTCGCACCTCATTTGACTATAACAGCATTTGAAAATCATTGCTGCACCTTAGTCGCCTTTCTAGTCATGGTTTCTCGTGCCATAATGGAGGTGACCTCGACTACGGTCATCATCCTCGGATATATTTCATAATCTCAACTGAGCCCTGCCTCCTGATGTACGCTTAACGGTCCTCTTCTGGCATCCGTCATCGCTCGGCACACGCACACATCCGAACGAAATTAGAATTCACTAGTGTATACACATTATAGCAGGTTAATGAAATCTCGTCAAAGGAATCGACAATCCTAAACATAGGGCTCTATAACAAACAAAGCAACGCTGAAAGCATAATAAGCCATACAGATCCTAAGGACACTAGAACTTGATGCTCTGATACCACCTGTGCACCCCGCCTAATTAAATACCGGGCGATCATTCCTTTATTAAATTAAAATCAAGGTGAACAGTTGGTTCATTCTTAGCATCACTGTCGTAAAAATAAACTTTTCCAAATTAACACCCTAATTAATTAAGCTAAGTGTCAAAACCATTTTTAACCTTTCAAACCAAATTGTATTTTTAAAGAAAAACATATTTATTTAATTATTAACCACATTTTCAATAAGTAAGAATCATACAACAATTATCCTGGAACATAATCCAATTACTTTAAACATTCAACATCCAAAATCCCAACATTTAAAACTAAATGTAAAACACATGCTGAATAAATCCCAAAGTAACAGTACTAGAAATAACTGAAATACAAATGTCCCAACAGAACAGATAAATAGTGAAAAGGGCGACACATGCCCCAATAACTGAGAATCATAGGAGTGGAATCAAGTAAATGAAATCGTCTAAGCAAGTGGCCTGCAACTCCCACCTAAGCTGCAGCTCGTTTCTTCCAAGGGATCCTAAGCAAGATGCCCCTATGGCTGGGCACCTGTAGTACATACATATATATACAAGAGAGAGAGAGAGAGAAAAAAAAAACGGGTCAGAGCCCGATAGTGTATATGATTTAAAAATTGTTTAGCAAGTATATAAATCGATACAGGCCAATGCAACAACATATTAGTGCGACACTCTCTTGAGAAATTCTCACCTCTCCTCTAATGTGCACACCTATCGCACTAACCCTCCCAGTGGTCTAATTCATCATATATCACGCTATCCTTTACCAATGGTTTAACTTATATTAGGTTATTCGCAGGATTCAAAATTTAACGATTCAACTGTTTGAAAAGAATATTTCAATTAGTAACCAAAGTTCTCATTTTAACTTTATTAATCAATAAAGTTTTCCAGTGTCATATTATACTTTCTCAAAATAAGTATTTACAATTTGAGTCATCAACCCTGTCCTATATATCAAATCACAGTAGTCAATTCCAGATTTTAGAATTTCATATATATATTAACTACTCGTAAAATATATATATATATATATATATATATATATATATATATATATATCATAATAGCACCCCAAATAAAAACTATGGTGCGGGCATACTCTACTATCCAATCCCCGTATCACTCGTACTAAGGGAATACAAATTCGGAATCACTCTCGAACTGTATTAACACATACTCAAACAATATTGAGGCGAAGCATAGATTCCAAGTCTCTAAGAGGATGGCATATGTCTACGTCTCTTAGGACCGTCTGAACTATCACTGCGATAGCCTGTACCAAGGATATCTATACACAAACAATATGAGGCGAAGCATAGATTCCAAGTCTCTAAGAGGATGGCACATGCCTGCGTCTCTTAGGACCTTCTGAACTATTACATCGATAGCCTGTACCAATGATATCTATCTTCTAGGGTACAATTCAATATCCCCCATAAAGGTCCCATCGAGATAGGACTGTCCCAGCGCGGAAACCTCAGGGATAGCAAGTAGTGTGTGCATGATTTTCACACATAGATAGTATATGCATACACAATCATATAAATATACTAATATTACCATATCAATAATGGGTATATTCTCAAATCCCATAGTTACGACTTTTATTTATCATTATTTAGTTATCACGTATAACCGTTCACATCTTAATTTAATTTGAGGAACCTTTCCAATTACTACATAACGCTCATGGATTCTATCCTCCCAAGTATAAAATTCAGTAGGTATACACATTTGTCCCAAAGTAACTCTCTTACGTGTCTCTCTCTTTAAATCATAAATTCACCGACCCTTATGTAATTATTCCAAAATACAATCTTTGCCCGACATCAAGGGTCCCAAAATCTATTCACATGTGCTACTGGTCTTCCCTATCTCCCAAAACATTTAATTAAGGATGCCCAAGAATTATCTCACAATAAATTGAATTAACTCATTTTGAAAGGAAATAGGAGTCTGCCAGGAGGGGTCGATCGATCGAGGTCTGGGGCTCGATCGATCGAACCTTCGATCGATCGAAGCTCTGGTCTCGATCGATCGATCAAGCAGGTATTGCGATTTCTGCAGAATTGCAGTTACGGGTTCTAACCAATTTCTTCATCCAAATCCATATTTTTCAATCCCAAACATCTCAAAAATTGTACTACCAACATTATATCATCCTACTAGGTATTTTCAACGTGAAGCATGAGGAATTCTATCATTATACATGGATTAACCAACCAAAAATTATTATAATTATCAAGAACCCTAGAATTCTCTTAAACATGGTTCTAACAAGTATTTCCAGAAATTTCCTTCTTGTAAACATCATAATTTCGTGGGTAATTCCTCTACATGGCAAGGGTTTCCAGAATTATCAATTTATTCATCACTACATGCAATTTCCTAACTCATATCTTAGGTTTCTTCCATAAAAATCTCATTCTAATTACTCCTACACTAACATGAAAGATGCACCAACGAAGTAAGAAAAATAAACACTTTCTTGGGATTTTTGGTGTTCTGATTTGCAAATGATTTTGGTGTGGTTGCGTAGCCCGTCGCGCGATCTACGCGTTGGTGGTGGTGGCGGTGCAAACGGATGGATTTTGGGCCTTGAATTTGCCTTGAGAGCTCTCTCTCCTTCCTCTCCTATGGCCGTTCTTGTGTTTGTGTTTTCTAACCCTAGTTGACTAACCTAAATGGCTGATATAGGTTACTGATTTTCGTGGGTTTAATTACCCATAATTGCGAAATGTCCAAAACGCCCTCCCGGGGTACTAATTAGGCCTAAAAATGCCCCGAGACCCAAACTAAACCCCCGAGTACAATTTTCTGACTATTTCGACCCTTCCGGATGCATTGGCGCACTCAAAACGACCATACGAATGACTTATAAAATATTCACTTTTATTAATCCACATTTAGTCCCGACACGACACAGGCGCGTCCTGACTTTAATTTCCACAATTGTCATTTTATTCACACGTGACAATATTATAAAAATAAATCTCATATATTACTATACTCATCCAGTAATATGCAACAAATAATATATTCCCAATAATTACTAACTCTTGTCACGCTAGTAAATATTTAAAACAACATTTCAGATTAAAATTAAATTAATTTATCTCAATTAAATTTAATAAATCCTTAAATTTAAAAGCCATGAAAATAAAGGGTATTACACCCAGGTCTATGTGGACGGCATAGTATTTGGATCCACACGCTCTCAACATTCTCATCACTTTGAAGAGGAGATGAAAAGTGAGTTTGAGATGAGCATGGTTGGTGAGCTTACTTTCTTCCTTGGTCTCCAGATTCGTCAGCTAGAGGATGGGATGTTCATCTCCCAATCCAAGTATGCTAGAGACCTAGTGAAGCAATTTGGTTTAGACTCCACTAAGCATGCACGTACACCTATGAGTACCACTACCAAGCTTAGTAAGGACACTTCAGGCAAGGACGTAGAGCAAACCTTGTATCGGAGTATGATAGGTAGTCTTCTCTACTTGACTTCCAGTCGTCCCGACATAGCCTTTAGTGTTGGAGTCTGTGCGCGATATCAGGCGTCCCCGAAAGAGTCACATTTACTTTCTCTAAAACGTATTATTAAATACGTGAGTGGGACTCTCTCATACGGTATTTGGTATTCCTTTTATACTGATGACCATTTGTCCGCCTATTCAGATACCGATTGGGCCGGGGATGTAGATGGTTGTAGGAGCACATCTGGTGGGTGTTTCTATTTTGGTTCTGCTCTTGTCTCCTGGCTGAGCAAGAAGCAAAATTCCATCTCTTTGTCCACTGCGGAGGCTGAGTACATAACCACCGGGAGTTGTTGCACACAACTCTTGTGGATGAAGAAAATGCTGGAGGATTATGGGATTTCGCAGGACACCATGACCATTTCCTGTGACAACATGAGCGTGATACACATATCCCGCAATCCAGTCCAGTATTCGGGCACCAAGCACATCAGGATACGTGAGCACTTTTTACGACAGCTAGTTGAGGAGAAAGTCGTATCCTTGAGTTTTGTTCCCACCGACCGTGAGTTAGCTGATATTTTCACTAAACCTTTAGATACCCTTAGATTTGAGAGTCTTAGGAAGTCTTTGGGAATTTGCACAGTTGACTGAGGGGTTGGTCTATGTCTAGAACATGATGCTTCTTCATGTTCATATCATATGCTTCCTATTGCTATTCTGTTTTATATGTACCATTTCTTAGTTGTACAACTATTTATTTATTCTTTTTGCTTTTTATATTTCTTTTGAAAAATACAAAAAGATTTTCCTTTAAGAAAATCACAAAAAGATTTTATTTTGATAAAATTTTCGAAAAATCCAAAAAGATTTCTATTTTTGCTCCTTTTATGGATGAGCATTTAAGATAGCCAAGTCACAACTTCATTCCATATATCCATGTGACTGTTTGATAGAGATTTGAGAGGCTACATCATTTCATCCATGTGCTTTACATTGTTTGGAGTCTTTGAGATGTAATTAGTGATATCTTCCTACATGTTTGACTCCTATATCCTTTATTGCACACATGCACGACTATATTTGATTATTGCACTTGTCTATCTCATATTGGCTTGAGTGTTTCCATCTCAATTCTGTCTATACAACTTTCAATATGCGATAAAACTTGACAAGATTGCAATGCATGTAAAAACCGTTTTGGTGAGACTGTGTGTTTTTGTATAACGGGGAGGGGCTGCGAAAGGTAATCATCTATCCTTTGCATAAAATCCACCGTTAAAAAGGACCTAAAAAGTGGAGGAATTTTAATATCCGAGGTCCAAAGAGGTTAAAAAAGCCCAAAAAATTTAAAGGCAATAACAAGCAATTCATGCCAAATATGGGCCACCTAGGTTTCACCGTCAATTCTCCAAAGTTTGAGAATTTAGAAAGCCTCTAATCAAAATTATATCTGAGGGAGTTTGGTTGGAGAATATAAACGGTTTTGCACTTCCTTGAAAGTCCTGAAAAAGCATAAAATTTTTTGGACGTTATTGGTGTAGAAATCATTTTTCGCTTTGATTTTTTGATTTGATTAAGTCAATATCTTATATTTCCATTTTTTTACACCAAAGGAAGACTTTGAGTTCATTCGTTAGGAGTATCCGATATTCATCGTGCACATATGTCTTGGTTGTATGCATTGATCTTCCTATCGAATTATGTTCACACCCATTCATTAACGCTATCGTCGACTTGGTTGCTTTGTGTTCATTCATGGTGTGATTTTGTTTGAAAAATTTTGAAAAATTCAAAAAAATAGTTGAGTATTTCCTTGTGACACCCCGTCATTGCTTGTTTGCATTATTTCTCTCATTTTTCTATTTAGGGACATCATAAAAAGGGGGAGAAAGAATTATCACATTAAGGGGGAGTGAGTTTTATAGTGTTGAGTTGTTTATCACCAATTAGCATATTGGCATATTGGCATATCTGTTTATCTCATTTTAAACTCGATACGTCACTTGGTATTTTGCTTTTTCTCATGTGTGTAGGTACTACATGGATTAACATTGGATTGCACACCCTGATGAGAAAAGCGTTGAAGATTCCTAAAGAGTTCAAGAACAAACGATGAAGTCTTATTCAATTGTACCTTTTCAGTTTTTTGTTCATGGAAGGGTAGATTTGTATAGGCAATTTAATACTTGATAATTCGGATGTTTGTTTTTATGTATGTACGGGCATAGACATAGGGGGAGATTTGTATGGACATTTTTTGTCCATTATCAATTTGTTATGTTGTACTCCGTTACACCGTTGAAGAAATTCAAAGATTCATACAGTCATCAATGGATCCGAATATCAAAAGAAGAAGAGGAATCAAAGTCTGACAGGCCGGCCCGGTCCGCCCTGGAAAAAGAATCGATCCGCCTGCGAACCGATCCGCCTCAGACCCGGACCGGTCCGTCTGCTGAAAAGCCAGTACACGCCGGACCGCAAGTGGACCGAAGAAGCCAGAAATAAAAAGAACCGGTCCACCTACCCCGGACCGATCCGCCTCAGACCCGGACCGGTCCGCCTGGGATAAACTTCACCAGATCGTGGTAAGATTTTCTAGGCTAAACGTTTCCTTTATAAACCCACTACGGGAAGTGGTTTTCTAAGACTTATATACACGATTTTCAGAGTACAAAATCTCTAAGTCTTCACCTGTTGAGTCCCAAGACTTCAGTTTTTGTTGATTCACACAACCTCTCATACATTTGTGAATCTGTTTGTAACCCTAGAACACAACGAGTTGCTGTTCAACCCTTGTGAAGAAGACCGTTCTTCTTCTTCATTGCAGCCCTCCTGGAAAGGGATATTTCCAGCCTCCGACTACAGAATCCGACACCTGCGGATAATTCTAAGTCACTTGTATTTTCATTGTAATCCGAATTGTACAGTTACAATATTATAATGAAAAATAAATGGTTTTGCCCCTTTGGGTGATTTTTCCTCACAAGCATGTGTTTGAATGTTCTTGCTTAGTTCATTATCTTATTCAATCACATATTGTTCCATGTTTAGGGTTCGTTTGGGTTAAAAGGTGTTTAATATATAATTTCCTCATGTGAACGCACGCGCATACTTTCTCAATAATTACCAAATTAATGGTTTTAATGTCTCCCCTCGTCTTTCTTGAGGACAATGGTGGGGTCGTCCCCTCCATTGACCCTCATTATAGCCGAGGGTTATAATTACCAAATTAATGGCTTTAAAGTCTTCCCTCGTCTTTCTTGAGGACAATGGTGGGGTCGTCCCCTCCATTGACCCTCATTATAGCCGAGGGTTATAATTACCAAATTAATGGTTTTAAAGTCTTCCCTCATCTTTCTTGAGGACAATGGTGGGGTCATCCCCTCCATTGACCCTCATTATAGCCGAGGGTTGTAATTACCAAATTAATGGTTTTAAAGTCTTCCCTCGTCTTTCTTGAGGACAATGGTGGGGTCGTCCCCTCCATTGACCCTCATTATAGCCGAGGGTTGTAATTACCAAATTAATGGTTTTAAAGTCTTCCCTCGTCTTTCTTGAGGACAATGGTGGGGTCGTCCCCTCCATTGACCCTCATTATAGCCGAGGATTGTAATTACCAAATTAATGGTATTAAAGTCTTACCTCGTCTTTCTTGAGGACAATGGTGGGGTCGTCCCCTCCATTGGCCCTCATTATAGTCGGGGGTTATAATTACCAAATTAATGGTTTTAAAGTCTTCCCTCGTCTTTCTTGAGGACAATGGTGGGGTCGTCCCCTCCATTGACCCTCATTATAGCCGAGGGTTGTAATTACCAAATTAATGGTTTTAAAGTCTTCCCTCGTCTTTCTTGAGGACAATGGTTCGGTCGTCACCTCCATTGACCCTCTTTATAGCTGAGGGTTGTAATTACCAAATTAATGGTTTTAAAGTCTTCCCTCGTCTTTCTTGAGGACAATGGTGGGGTCGTCCCCTCCATTGACCCTCATTATAGCCGAGGGTTGTAATTACCAAATTAATGGTTTTAAAGTCTTCCCTTGTCTTTCTTGAGGACAATGGTGGGGTCGTCCCCTCCATTGGCGCTCATTATAGCCGAGGGTTGTAATTACGAAATTAATGGTTTTAAAGTCTTCCCTCATCTTTCTTGAGGACAATGGTTCGGTAGTCCCCTCCATTGACCCTCTTTATAGCCTAGGGTTGTAATTACCAAATTAATGGTTTTAAAGTCTTCCCTCGTCTTTCTTGAGGACAATGGTGAGGTCGTCCCCTCCATTGACCCTCATTATAGCCGAGGATTGTAATTACCAAATTAATGGTATTAAAGTCTTACCTCGTCTTTCTTGAGGACAATGGTGGGGTCGTCCCCTCCATTGGCCCTCATTATAGTCGGGGGTTATAATTACCAAATTAATGGTTTTAAAGTCTTCCCTCATCTTTCTTGAGGACAATGGTGGGGTCGTCCCCTCCATTGACCCTCATATAGCCGAGGGTTATAATTACCAAATTAATATTTTTAAAGTCTTCCCTCGTCTTTTTTGAGGACAATGGTGGGGTCATCCCCTCCACTGACCCTCATTATAGCCGAGGGTTATAATTACCAAATTAATGGTTTTAAAGTCTTCCCTCATCTTTTTTGAGGACAATGGTGGGGTCGTCCCCTCCATTGACCCAAATTTTAGTCGAGGGTTATAATTACCAAATTAATGGTTTTAAAGTATTCCCTCCTCTTTCTTGAGGACAATAGTGGGGTCGTCCCCTCCATTGACCCTCATTATAGCCGAGGGTTATTCTCCGAAGATGTTTCCACACGTACTAGAACTGATAAACACAAGATGAGAGGAAACCCTGATATTTCTCATTAATTTTACAAGTGTTCTACTGGAGAAACACCCATTACAACTGTCGTTCGATAGGACTTTAAAAAACTACTGATAGTATTTCTTCAAATTATCTGCATTCCAAGGGTTGGAAAAGGGCTCCCCCTTTAGGTTTTCTAGTCTATAGGTCCCAGGGACAACTTCATCGATGACCCTGTATGGGCCATGCCAATCAGGATGGAGCTTTTTGGGCTTCTGCCAAGTCTTTTTGAGGACCAAGTCCCCCACCGCAATTGGTCTCTGTTTCACCCTCTGATTGTAAAACCTTGCAGTCCTCTGTTGGTAGGCAGCTTGCCTTATCTCAGCATCTTCCCTCCTTTCCTTAATCAGGTCTAAGTCGAGTCTCCTCTCTTCTGTATTTCTCTGAGGGTCATACATTTGGACCCTATGAGTAGGAAACCCAATCTCAGTGGGGATGACGGCCTCTGAGCCATAAGCTAGCATGAATGGGGTCTCCCCGGTGGAGGTCTTTGTCGTCATCCTGTAGGCCCACCGTACAGCATATAACTCCTCGACCCATCTTCCTTTTGCCTCCTCAAGCCTCTTATTGATTCCATCTAGGATTGTCCTGTTTGTGACTTCCGTTTGCCCATTAGCCTGAGGTCGGCCTGGGGTAGAGAAGAATTGTTTGATACTCACCCTTTCACAGTACTTCTGTATAGATGTATTCTTGAATTGAGTCCCGTTATCCGAGATGAGGGTGTTTGGGAGACCATATCTGCATATAATTTTTTTCCATATAAACTGGAAGGTCTTTTGCTCTGTGATCGTTACCATCGGCTCCGCCTCCTCCCATTTTGAAAAATAGTCAATGGCCACGATGAGGAACCGATAGTTATTGATGGCCCTGGGTAAGGGTCCTATTAGGTCAATCCCCCCATACTGCAAATGGCTACGGGGATGTGATGGAAGTAAGAGGCTGATGGGGTTGGTGAGGGATGGTGGCAAATCTTTGGCATTTGTCACACTTTTTTACATATGCCGCGACATCTTTCCCCAAGGTCGGCTACAAGTACCCTTGGGTGATCACCCTCTTCGCTAAGGATTTGCCCCCAATGTGGCTTGAACATGATCCTTCGTGCACATCTTAGAAAATGGAAGGGACTTCAGAGGGGTGCACACACCTAAGTAAGGGGAGCAAAAACCCCTTTTTGTATAAGGTGTCCCCAATGACAGTGAATTTTGCAACTCTGTATCTCAACTTCTTCCTTTCTTGCCTTGCTTCTGGTACCTCCCCCTCTTTAATGTATCTGATCAGAGGGTCCATCCATGAAGCTTCTTGCAAAACATTTAGGAAATTTCTAAGTGTTCCCTTAGCGTCTTTAATAGTTGGCCGAAGAAAAATTTTCACTGGGACCGTCCTCCTGATGACTGTCCTAGTTGTCGAGGCCAACCTAGCAAGGGCATCAGTTCGACCATTATTGAGCCTAGGTATCCTCTTTAACCTTACTTCTCTGAAGCCCTTTAGTAACGACCTCACCTTCTCAAGGTACCTAGCCATCCTCTCGTCCTTGGCCTCGTAGACTCCTAGTATCTGATTCACTACTAGCCTCGAATCACTATGAACCAAAATCTGGCAGACACTAAGAGATCTGGCCAAGGAGAGGCCTGCTATCAAGGCCTCATATTCAGCCTCATTGTTGAAGGCCTTAAAGTTGAACCTCAGGGCGTACTCAATGTCTGTGCCATTGGGTGCTGATACTATCAGTCCAGCCCCACTTCCGCTATCACAGGAGGACCCGTCAACGAAGAGGCTCCACACAGTCTTCTCTTCTGAGAAACTTCCCTCGGTGAGGGTCCCCTGTCTAAAGAGATATTTTCCCTCTTCGTTTTAGGCCACTTTTCTTCTAGCGGTGCTAGTCTCAGCCTTATCTGCGGGTGTGTCAGCGAGCTCACCTTGTCGGGTATCTATCTTCCCGAGACTCTCACCCTCGGCTTCATCATCTTTCTAAGTAAACTCGGCCACCAAGTCTGCCAATGCTTACCCCTTAATGGCCGTCCTAGGCTGATACACTATGTCAAACTCCCCCATCTCTATAGCCCAGGTCATTAGCCTCCCTGATTTTTCAGGCTTGTGCAAAACCTACCTAAGGGGAGAGCTAGTGAGGATGACCATTGTATGGGACTGGAAGTATGGCTTCATCTTTCTCGATGCATGGATCAAGTCATAAGCCAACTTCTCCATCCTTGGATATCTTTGCTCTGCCCCTTGGAGTGCCTTGATGTTAAAATACACAATCTTCTGTACTCCTTCTTCGTCTCTCACAATGGTTGCACTGATGGCTGACTCTGAGACGGCGAGGTACACATAAATTCGTTCACCCTGCACAGGCCGTGACAACATTAAGGGAGACCCCAGGTATTATTTTAACTCCTTGAAGGCCTCATCATACTCTTCACTCCATTCGAAGGCTTTTCTGAGAATTTTGAAGAATGGTAGACACCTGTCTGTGGCCCTAGACACGAACCTGTTCAAGGCAGCAACTCTCCCTGTGAGTCTCTGAATGGTTTTAATGGACTTGGGGGTCTTCATCTTAACAAGGTCCTTTATCTTTTCAGGATTGGCCTCGATGCCTCTTTGGTTGACAATGAACGCCAAGAACTTCCCTGCTCCGACCCCGAAAACACACTTGGTTGGGTTAAGCTTCATCTAGTATTTATCCATCGTATTAGTGGTCCTCTCCAGGTCTGCCACATGATCCTCTGCCTTCAAACTCTTATTCAACATGTGATCTACATATACCTCCATAGACTTCCCAATTTGGTCTTCAAACATTTTATTTACAAGGCGTTGGTACATCACCCCCGCATTTTTTAGACCAAAGGGCATGACCCTATAATAATATGTCCCCTTTTCAGTAATGAAGGCTGTCTTCTCTGAGTCTTCAGGGTTCATGAAGATCCACATGTACCCTGAATATGCATCCATAAAGCTCATGATCTCATGGACTGCGGTAGCGTCTACCATCTGGTCAATGCGGGGGAGAGGGAAGTTGTCTTTGGGACAGTGTTTGTTGAGGTCGGTGAAGTCCACACACATTCTCCACTTCCCATTGGCCTTTGGGATAATAACTGCATTGGACATCCATTCAGGGTAGATGAACTCTCTCATAAACTCAGCGTCTTCTAATTTCTTAACCTCATCCCTAATGACCTCATACTTTTCTCTAGAGTAAATTCTCCTCTTCTTCTTTACTGGCTTTGCACCCTCTACTATGTTGAACTTGTGGCTCATAATTTCGGGGTCGATCCCCGGCATATCTGTGTGACTCTATGCAAAGACGCTTTGTCTTCTCTTCAACAGTTTAATGAGGTCTTCCTTGATATTTGGCTTCAGAGACTTGCCGACTTGGACGGTTTTTTCCGGGTCATCCTCATTGAGGATGATGGACTCTACCTCTTCCGCGGCCTCTCCTTTTTTTTAGCTTCATCTCATCTCTAGGGTCTAGGGTATCAATATTGTAAGTGATTGTAGCCTTCTTGTGTGCCTCTCTTTCTTCAGCAGAGTTGTAGTAACATTCTCGCGCTGTCGTCTGGTCTCCCTGAACTTCCCCCACCCCATAAGGGGTAATCATCTAATGGACCATAGACAACACAGCTTCAAACCCCTTGAGGGCCACACGCCCCAGTATGATGTTATAGGCCAAAAACACATGTTTATCCATCACAAAGAAACTGACCTTCTTGGTAATCCATCTCGGCCACTCATCCCCCATCCTGACATCGGCCTCATACACTCCAAGGGGATGAACCTTTTCCCCACTGAACCCAATCAATAGATGATGATATGGGTTGATTCTAGCACGGCTGAGACCTAAGGATTTAAAGCACGATCAAAATATCACGTCTGCAGATGAGCCCCCATCTACTAGGATCCTCGGCACCTCGCACCCGTGAACCCTGGTAGTGATGACGAGAGGGTCATCATGTGGGGCTAAGAGGCCTTTGAAGTCCATTCTTGAAAATCCCACTATCAGAGTGTCCATGTCGACCTTCTTCCTCTTTTTTGACTTCGCCTCTAGAGAGGTTGAGTGTACCATCTTCGTCACTGCCTTACCCTTAGCAACATGGGCCTTCCTGTCAGTGACCTCTGACCCTCCTCATGCTAGACCCCCGAAGATCATTTCCACTTCGAGCGAGATCATGTTAAGCCTCTTGACAGGGCCTTGATCGTCTCTCGGTAGGAGGCAGGGTCGTCCTCATCATCAGAAGGTTCGTCCCCTCTTTTTTAAAGACCTTCTTTACATGTATCACCTCGCTTTTTTTTGGGGTCGTCCCATCGTCCCCTCTTGAAGGCACTTTTGTCGACGTACTTTCTGAGCTTCCCTTCTTTCAGCATCTTCTCAATCTCATCTTTCAAAGTGAAACATTTGTCTATTATGTGGCCATGGTCTTGGTGAAATTCGCACAATAGGTTTTTATTCCTCTTGTTGGGGGTTGCCCTCAACTTCTCAGGCCACTTCAGAGACCGGTTGCTCTTTATCTCATTGAGAATCTATTCACAGCTGACCGTTAGAGAGGTGTAACCAGCGAACTTGTCGTCCGTAGACCTCTTCTTCCCCTCTTTGTTCTTCTTAGGGTATTTACCCCCACTAGTGCCTCCTTTTTCGTCTTCGTATTTTACGACCATCGCCTCTTCGGCGTTCATCACCTTTCCTGATGTTGATAGCAATTCAGCCATCGTCCTCGGAGGGTCTTCAGCAAGCTTCCATAACAACTTCCCCTTTTGTAGTCCTCCGATCAGGGTTGTCATATCTATGCTCTCCTCATAGTCTTCCACCTCAAACTTTTCTTTGTTGAATCTGGCTATGTAGTCCCTTAGACTCTCATTATTCCCCTGCTTAACATAGAGCAGGTGGTTGGTCTTCTTCTGTGGCCTCACCCCAAAGCAAAAGTTGTGGATAAACTAGTCTGCCAATTGCTTGAAGTTTTCAATGGAGTTTTTTGGGAGAGACGTGTACCAGACATGCGCAGCCCTAGTCAGGATACCAGAGAAGGCACGACGCCTCATTTCATTTGAGATAGAGTATATGTCTATTGCCGACTAGTACATCTTAATATGGTGGACAGGGTTGGTGCTCCCGTCATATCTTGGGGTGACCACAGGTGGCTTGAACTTTGATGGCGTAGGGAAGTTGACTATCTTCGCCACAAAGGGTGAGCCTATGGTGTATCCCCTCTGAAGAGGGTCTTGGATTTTTATTATATCGCCAATCTTATCCTCCAACCGCTGGATCGAGTCATTCCAGGGCCTCGTAGGGTCGGCTTGGCCGATGTTATCCCCTGCCGCCTCCTCGAGATGGGCGGAGGGTTTTACCGCGGCCGGCCTGCGTCGACTGTTTACTTCCCCTTGTCCGTCGTCCCGTTCCAGGGGTCGGCCCCTGTGGGGTCGGTCATCTGCTGCCTCCCTTCTGGACCTCCTGGAGCTCCTTGATCTGGACAATTTTTCTTGCAGGTCATTTACTGGGCCCAGCCTCTCAAAGGCCGACCCCCTGATCAGGCGATAGAAAGTAGAGCCTCTCGGGCGATTGTCAGGGTTTTTGCCTTCCGCACTTACCTCTGCTCTCCTGGAGGGGTCATACAGTATTGTTGGAGACCTCATATGGCTCCCAGCATTCTATGGGGGCCTCCTCCCCCTCCAAATCATCATACCTATCCTCAGGGCAAGGGTTTCCTTGCCTCCCCAGGCGTAGACGCCTAGGGTCAGCAACATCCCTCTTCTGCTGAGGGGGTGGCAGGTCCTTGTGTGGTGCCTGGGGTGGTCCCCTGGCCTCATGCTGCCCTGGAGTTGCTGCCGGAGTAATCATCTCTGGTGAGACCCCTGGTGGTCTTAGTATGTTCTGGCTTAGAGCTGCGAACTGCTCCAGCATGATCCACTGGCTTGCTGCCAGAGACTTCAAGGCTGCCTCCACGTCAGCCATCTCAGACTGAGGTGGCGGCTGGCTGAAGCTGGGTCCTACTCCACTATCCGGTGGAGGGAGTGGTGGTGGTGGCATCTTCGGTGCCATGTGTTTTAGCTGTGAATAGCTGAACTGGAAAAAAGACTGGTGAGCTTGAGAAACTTAATGGGTCTTTTTCAATGGTGAAACATCTCCTCTCAGGGGAGAGCTGGTTCACCACCAGAGTGCCCAGTGAGGTCAAGCTGTACAAAGGAAGAGATGTCTTCTCTTTCCCACAGACGGCGCCAAACTGATGATGCTGAGATTTAACACCACCAGAGAAGTGATGATGAGCTCAAACTGTAAGTACCATGGCAGCCATAGATGTATATGTATAAGTATGTAGAAGGAGATGAGTATAAGAGGAATAAGACAATGATGTATAGTGGTTCAGCCAATTTGGCCTACATCCACTGTGAGTGTGTGTGTTCCACTAAGTATGGGAACTAATGGCCTTGGATACAATGCATATAAGCTCACTTTCTCTCTCTATTGTGTGTACAAGCAGAGTTTTTGCTAGGGTTAGAATTATCCATCCATCCCCTTGTAGGGTTGTAGGTGACAAGTATATATAGGTCTTGGGGGTGTAGTATACCCCCTAAGTATGCATGGTGCATGTGAATGATGATTTAGCCAATCTCCTGCTGACACATGTAGATGCCAAATGATGACATAATATTCCCCACATGAGGGGGTGATTCGGTTGTAACGGTCTTCCACGTGTACTGTGAGCCTCACGCGCCCGTGGCCTTTCCTGTCCCTGAGGCCACACGCTAAGGATAAAATGTCATTTATCCCTGAATAACAACAATCATTAATAAATTCTTCAAAAATGAAAGGAAAATATATTAAAATCAAAAAATGAATAAAACAAAGTCTAACTTGATCACTCATAAGGTCATTTTGTCCCACCCTCACATCCTTCAAGGCTGAAAACTCCTTCAACACCCTGTTAGATTCCCTCCACTAATTCATCCTCGTGAACTCCCTTGCTTTCACTTGCTTGATAAGACATCAACCTAGTGTTGTGTCCAATCACCTTGTAAAACCACATATGCAGGTGACAACACCACTCTTTTAAAAAAATCTTAAAGAATAAAAATAAGAGGAAAATGCAAAAAAAAATAAGTGTTACCTAAAGAAGATACGTGGGCCCGTAAAAGTCTGTCATCGACACTGGCTGAAAGCATCCAGAGAAGCATGGAGAGATGCCAATATGAATTCCCCCAATAATACATGTGAATCTTAGAGAAGACCCAAAGGAACAAAAACATCCAAAGATAAACAATGTTACCACAAGAAAAATATCCTAGCAAAAGCATAATAAACATATGACCTCCCTACCAGACCTGTCATCCATCTGTGACGTCTATCGAACGTGCCACTAAGGTGTCCTTCAACACTGATACCCTTGCAAATTCCCCACAAACAATTCACCCAAAGTCCCCTAGGGCAGCCAATACAACATCCTCAAATATGTGTCTGATGTACCACAATCTTTTGACCCTCACACTTAAACCTCGACAACTAGTGTTCGTCTACCAGTGTGACCGTCATCTCACCCATGCCTAGATGAAATATGTGGTTAGTGTCCCACCATCGTTATCCTAAACCACATAGAATTGTTGACGATTTTGACGTGTCATCCAAAGTCTCTACAAGAGGTCTAAACCCACTATCCTCCACCATGAACTTCACTTCCTTGGAGAGATTATCACATACCTTCTTAATCACCATCGATCCCAGAGAGCATATGCCCAAAAAAGTAATAGCCGCCTGAAAAAGAGCAATAATCATTAATTCCTAGTAGAAAATAATTTGAAAAAAATAAAATTTCAAAAAATAAAATAAAAATAAACATCTAAATAGCCAGTTGGTTTCTTCACCCTCACAGATCGATGATTCCTAGGCTCCCTTAACAAATTCCTCTAGTCATCCACATCTTCGATATCAAGGTATGCATTCTCATTGATGATTACCAACACCCCTACATAGCACCATTAAATACCAACCCAATCATCATTGTTAATAAAAAGGTTTTGGTCCATGTATTCCATGAATCTTTTGGGAGAAAAATGCCTAAAACTCATTTCTAGAGAGAGAGACAAGGATTTATCATTTTGAAGGTGTGGAGAGAGAGGAAGCATACCTTTTGTATAAAGAACCAGGGGGTTTGCCAATCAACATTCCCTTGGTTATGCTTACGACATAGCCTCTTGGTATACCCAAAAACCCTCAGGATTTCATGCCACTACTTATAGGCACTCCCTTTCCTATGCCTATTGGCATACCCACTTTATTTTGTTACAAAAATTCAAAAACAATAGCATGATAAATTTACAAAAATTTATGAAAATACCTAAAAAGTCAAACCATATAAATACATCAAGAAACAATAGTTTTCATAAAAATCATCCAATTTTAAAAATGCATAATGCATTTAAAAATTGATAAAAAATCCAAAGAGTTCTAAAGATTTCTAAAATCCCTAAAAATCAAGATTCAAAATGCACAAGCGTTAACAAATCATTGACGTTATAAAATGCATTTCACATCCATACCAACATTCTATAGGCTAGCAATATTGGCCTCGGCCTTCTGAATCAGGCCTCTTGCACCCTTTAGGTTCGAAAAATTGACATAAGCCCATGGATTTGGCCTCGACCCTCTAAAGTAGATTTCTTTCACTCTCTAGGCCCACATAATTGGACTCGACCCTCTAACACGCATTTGTTTCACGCTTTAGGTCCGCATAATTGACATGGGCCAACAGAATTGGCCTTGACCCACTGAATTAGGTCTCTTTCACTTTTTAGGATAGCAAAAATTGACCCAGGCCCCCAAACTTGACCTTAACCTTCTAAATTAGGTCACTTTTATTCTTTTGGCCTACAAAATTGTCCTTGACTCTCTGAATTAGTTTGTTTTCACTCTTTAGATATCCAGAAATATCTTAGGACTTAACAATTGTCCTCTCCCATATGAATTTGGTCTCTTTCACTTTTTTGGCCCACAAAATTGGTCTCGACACTTTAAATTAGGTCTCTTTCACTCTTCAGGCCCCAAGATAATTGGCATTAACCTTTTGAATAAGGCTCTCTTCTCTCTTTAGGTATGCATTATTTACCTAGGCTCGCAGAATTGGACTTGATCCCTCAAATCAAGTCGCCTTACTCTTTAGGTATACATAATTGAACTAGACCATCATAATGGACCTCGACCTTCTAAATCAAATCACTTATACTCCTTTTGTTCTCATGGTGGGTCCTTTCATTCCCCAGTTCCTCAAAATCATCCTTTTTAAAATATTATACCCTCAGAATTGGTTTTTAACCTCTAAATCAGGCTGCTCACCCTCCCCATGCCTTCAAACTCAAACCTTTAACCCAATGCTCATAACTCTCACCTGGATGTATATATTTTGACATATAGCAAGAACTTATCACTATTTTATCAAATATGCAATGGACAGTTTTTGACAAAAGTTATGGCGAGAAGAAGTTTGTAGACACCATACCCTAGGACATACATAAGCATCTCATTTCGTCCCTAGCACTCAATCGTTCATCGTAGCCCTTCGGTCATACTCTAAGTATCGATCTAGAGGCCATTGGGCACTCCCAGGACCCATTTGACTCCGGTCAACTCTCTAGATTTAGCGAAGCTCAATCAATCGTCAAAGGTCTCTGAATTACTTTTCTAACGGTTTATTTCATGTGTAAATCAACCTTATGGTTCAGACAAACGATTGATTTCACTCTGAGTACTGATCTAGAGGCTACCGGGTGCTCTGGACCTTTTTTTACTTCAGCCAACTCTTCAAATTGAAGGAAGATCAATGAATCTTCTAAAGGATCTGAATTTTCTTTCCAACGGTACATTCCATGGGCGAATCAACCTTACAGTTTGGATGAACGATCCGTTTTACTTTTAAGGGGCATCGGGTAATTTTAAGCCCCGTTTGACGTTAGTCAACTCTTCAAATTGAGAGAATCTCAGTGAAATATTGAAGTCAATGAATTACGATCCGGTATTCAAATCGGCCTTACGATTCAGATGAACGATCTGTTTTCCTCTAAAAACCTCATGTCTAGAGACCATTAGGTGCTTTTGATCCCTATTTGACTTCAGTCAACTCCCAGACCTAGGAGTGGATCACTGGATTCTTAAAGGGATCTGAATTTCCTTTCCAACGATCCACCCCATGAATGATTCAAACTTATGGTTTGCATTTTATGCCTAGTTTTTAGAAAAGAGCGTTCTGAACTACCTATAGCACCCCAAACACCCTACCTTTCGGCAGGGTGTACTTTTCCTTACCTAGCATGGTAGGCCTTATGCTAATAGGAAGGGCAAGCACTATGACAATTGACACCCCGCTTGACCCTATAAAAAGGGTAATGACCTCACTTTAAGAATCACCCTTGATATTCCTCTCAGAAAGTCAAAGAAAATTCTCCTTGGATTTAGAGCCTTTCACTTTACCAAATAGCCCATTTTCCCATATTCTCTTACCTCACTTCCTTACCGGAATTGGTCACCTCTTTATACCACTTCCATACCACTCCAAAATCAGTACACTTCCATCTCAAAGTCAACAACAAGAATTCATGAGTAGGTCTATTTCCCCATCCCTTTCTCACGTTTATCCATTTTAGATTTTTGTTCTTTTATTTCATTATATCGCATCAACTAATATCTACTCTTTATTAGTAGTGTTGCACATAATCTATTTTCATAAAAGTCCCAAGAAGAAAAAAGAAGAGATTTTATCAATAAATTCCAAAAGAGGGATTTCCATTGCACACTTTGACTCTTAAAACACATTTTCTTCACACACACATAAGAGAAGTCCCAGATTTAGATTTATGGGTTGAACCCCGCCCCTATGATATTTTCAAACTGTATGGACTTTGATGGCCCTTGGGTTACATAGGTGACTTGTTCCAATCCCCAGATTTGAGTCCTCCCTTTTTCATGTTTATTTGCTTCTTTTATATATATATATATATATATATATATATATATATATATATATATATATATATATATATATTTTTTGTGAGTTGGTACCCCTATATACTTATGTTTCGTCTGATGTGCACATTCTCTCTTTCATAGTTATTTGTGATTCAGCGAACACTTATATTGTCTTTTATCATTGTTTTTTAGAACACTCATACGGATGAATTTAGTCCGTCCCTTCCATGATGTGAGTTGAGTTATTCCATTCTCCCACCATTTATATTATACACATGTACACACACATCACAAAGTTTAAAGGAGGAGATTAACATCAACCCGTGAGAGACCTAAAGGGCCGATTGGGTGCCTAACACCTTTCTATTCCATAACATAGTCCTCGGGCCTTATAACTACTTAGTTTCTCATGCTTAAGTTTGAACTTGATGCATTTCTATCAAGGCAAAGACAGTCTTTTGCATTTTTTAAGAAAAATAGGATGGTGATACCTCTATCCGCAAGCATCGAAGGGAATCTAACCCCAGATGGCCTCAGTGGCAACTCTTTTGGGGAATGTTATTAGACAACTAGACTCTCACTACACCAAAATGTTAATTTTTTGACTGCCTTTTTGTGACTGCCAATAGGGGTGACAAACTTGTCACTCCCGGGAGCAGTCACAAAATTATAAAATCAAGGGGTAATAAAAAAAAATTGTGTCAATTAGTTTGTCACCGCTAATGGGAGTCACAAATGTTACCATATAATTAATTTGTGACTTCTATAAGCAGTCACAAATTTATAACTGTCACAAGCCATCATAAGTTTATTAGTAGGCATAAGTTATGACTCTTATGAGCAGTTACGAAATTATAACTGCTATGAGGAGTCACAAATTTTAGTCTTAGACTTAATTTGTGACCGCTATTAGCGGTCACAAATTTGTAACTGCTAGTAGCGGTCACAAATTTTGGCTTAAGACTTAATTTGTAACTGCTATTGGCAGTCATAAATTTTGATCTTAGACTCAATTTGTGATTGTTATTAGGGGTCACAAAATTTTTCACCTACTTTAATTTCCCTCTTCTCTATCTATACGTGAAGAACCCCTTCCCTCTTCTCTCTCTTTCATTTGCCAAAACCAAAATGAAGAAATAATTTCCCTCTTCTCTATCTGTATTTTTTTATTCTAAATTTTCAATCCAAACAGCTATTTTTCGATTCTAAATTTTCTGTATGTTTTTGTATTGTTCGCATGTGTGTGTATTGTTCTGTATATATAATTTTCTGTATATTTTTGTATTGTTCGATTCTAAATTTTTTGTATATATAATTTTGTAACTATGTTTGTGTTGGGTTTGGTTGATGTGAAAGGTTGGCTTGAAGCATTTGCGGCTCAACCCCAGATCGGTGAATCAAACAAGTATTTTTCGATTCTAAATTTTTTTCTATTTTTGGGTATTTTTGTTGTATAGGTTGGTCGATATATAATTTTCTCATTTAGATTCCATAATTTACATTTCTTCATATCCTCATTTCTGTCTAAAACCATAATTTCAATTCTCATTGTGTGTGTGCGCATTTCTATTCTTATTATGTGTGTATATTTGTGTGTATGTATAGATTTCTGTTTATATGTGTGTGCACGTGTGTGTATGTATAAATTTGTGTTTACATGTGTTTGTATGTATGAGTATGTATAGATTTTTATTTATATGTGTGTTTATGAGTGTATCTATAAACAAATTGTATTTTATGTTAATAAGCCCTAGAAATTGTATTGAGGTTATTTTTTTTACAAAATATTATTCAGAAACTCTAGACATTATATTTTTTTGACAAAATATAATCAAATGGATTTTTAATATTATGAGTTTTGCTCGAGCTTTGTGATCAAAATTCTCTAGACAAAGAAAAAGGTCAACTAACGATACGGGGATGATGGAAGGGGTGCTGGCTTCGGGGTCATCCCTTCGCTCTTGTCTTGAACAGGGGATATTTTAAAGATTTTAGGAGCCTTGTTCTGGGTTTTAGAGGGAGTTCGAGACATGCTTCGTTAGGTCTGGGTCAAAATTTTCATATGCTTCGTTAATAATTCCATATCTGATGCGTCGTTAGGTCAAAATTTTCATATGCTTCGTTAATAATTTCATATCTTATGCTTCGTTAAATCTGATTGTTTTGTTGTGAGTATATCTACACATCGTTTAACCTCTTTTAGTTTTGAATATTATCTTGTTTGGTAATATGTTAGATTTTTTTCAATAATCATTTTATACTATTTATATTTATTTTATCTAAAAATTAATTAAATAATCATTGTTTTGTGCTCGTTGAAGTTTTGACGTTTTGTGCTTGGTCGGGTTTTCCTGTGAGTTTTAATGCGATGATAGTATTAATGCAATGATAGGCCAGAGATTATGTTCTAAATATCAGCTCAAACTTCATTTAGTTTTATAATTTACTGAGTTTCTATTTGTTTGTACTGTAGAATTAATGGGGTTTCCACAATATAAAGAGTGGATGGGTGAAAGTTGTAGAGTGGGGAAAGTATACGTTAATGGGTTAAAGACTTTGTGAATTATGCAATGAAGAATGTCGAAACTAATATTATCCCATGCCCGTGCAATCGTTGTAAAAATGGTAAACGCTTGAAAGGGGTAGATGTAAAACTACATTTGTTTCATTGGGGTATGCAAGTTGACTACACATTTTGGCATTTCGACGGGGAGAGGGAATTTAAGTATATTCCAGAAGAAATACTTATCAATGAAATCGTTCACACAAATGGTGACCCGTTAGTACATGCTAGGTTAAACGATCTCATAAATGATACATATGAAGTGCACGTAGCACAAGAAAAGCAAGATAATAGAGGGAATGATTTAGGTTGTGAGGATCATGTTGGCAACGATACGGACCAAGTTAAGGATTATATACAGTTAAAAGCAGCAGGCGCAACACCATTATACCATAACTCCTACCCCGACCACACAAAGTTATATGCCATGGTTGGGTTGCACAACTTAAAGAGAAAATTTGGCTTGTCGGGAAAAAGTGTGACGACAATACTCCTCTGGGCAAAAGATTTGTTGCCCAAAGAAAATACACTGCCAATCAATTATCCGATCATGAAGGGTAATTTGAAAGGTTTGGGTATGAAATACAAATCAATTCATTGCTGCAAGTATGACTGCATTTTATACTATAAGGAGCAAAAGGACAAACGGGCTTGTCCTGTATGTAAGGAACCTAGTTATGAACAAAAGATGATAGTAAATAATAAACGTTTGTTGAAAGTAGATACACAAATACCTAAGAAGGTGTTAAAGTATTTCCCTTTAGGTCCTCGATTCAAGAGACTTTACACTATACCTTGGATAGCATAGGCAATGACTTGGCGTGGTCGAGCGGAGGTGGGTGAGAATCTCATGCGACATCCGATTAATTCATCTATGTGGAAATCTACAAATCAGTGATACCCAGACTTTGCTAAAGAAATACGAAACATTTGCCTCGAAATATCAACCGATGGGTTTAACCTATTTAGCAAATTGAGCACAGATAAGAGTATATGGCATGTGTTTACGGCGCCTTTAAATTTGCCCCCATTGTTGTGCATGAGAAAGGAGTTTTCAATTTTGCCGTTGTTGATACCAGGTCTAAAAGTACCGGGTAGTGACATTGATGTTTTTTTAGCGCCACTAATAGATGAATTGAATGAGTTATGAGTTGAAGGTGTGAGAGCGTTCGACTCGTACAAAAATGAGGAATTCATTTTGAGAGCTATGTTGATATGTGCAATTCATGATTTTACTAATTATGGGACCTTATCTGGGTGCAGTGTACATGGTTACCTAAGTTGTCCTATATGTGGAGAGGAGACTGAAGCCAGCTGGCTTAAGAAAAGTGGTAAACTTTTTTATCATAGTCATCAGAGATTTCTGCCCCAGAGTCACAAATTCAGGTCAATACGAAGCAATTTTCTCCCAGAAGGCACCAAGACGCGACCACCTCCACCAAGACTTTCTAGTTTGGAAATTGAAGAAAGGTCATTAAAGGTTGATCAAAAGTTGATGGGGAAACACTCCATAATTTTGGCCCAAAAGCGTAATAGAAAGGATGTTGATGTGAAAACGAAGTAGTCGAGGAGATCAATAATGTTTGATTTGCCATACTGGAAGGAACATCCTGTGCGACATGTGATAGACATAATGCATGCTGAGAAAAATATTATTGAGCATCTCGTAAGCACATGCATTGGTGGTTCTCATTCCAATGATGGAGAAAAGGCCCGTGAAGATCTTCGTGATTTGAAGATTAAAAGATCATTATGGTTGAAAGAAGATCCAAACACTGGAAAAAAGCATATGCCTGTTTCATATTATACTTTGAGCATTAAAGGAAGAAATATGTTCTTAGAAACATTAAAGGGCTTGAAGGTCGCTTCTAATTTCTCATCCAACTTACGCAGGATTGTCTGCGACGCAACAAAAGATTTGAAAAGGTGCAAGTCCCACGATTGGCATGTGATAATGCAACTTATCCCTCTGTTGTTCAGACACTATTTTTCGGAACACAAGGATCTTCGAAAGGCCATTCTACAAATTAGCTTATGTTTCTCCCTATTGTGTGAGAAAGTTGTCAACAGGACACACATAATAGCAGCGAAAGAAACTTTGGCCGAGGCTATATGTGTTTTGGAGAAGCACTTTACTCCATCATTCTTTGACATAAGCATCCACATTTTAGTGCATTTGTGCGATGAAGAACTTTTATGTGGACCAGTAAGGTACCGATTGATGTATCCGTTCGAACGATTAATGAAAACTTTTAAAGATTATGTTAAGAATACATGGTACGTTGAGGGGTTCATTGCTAAGGAGTACATTATGGAAGAGGCTTCCTTGTATGCAATGGAATATATGACTAACCCAAATGTTGGAGGTTGTGAACGCTTTATTGATGAATTAGAAGAGTTTGCGGATGAGGAGGCCTTGGGGAAAGGTAAGGTAGTGAAGCTAACAAGTACACAATATAACCAGGTGACTCGATATATATTCGAGACGCATGAAGACATAGATAAATAGAAAATGTGAGTTTATTTAAAATGTTTTGTAAAATAATGTAATATGTTCGATGTTATATTCATTAGAAATTAATATTTTTAGTGTTTTAACCTAGGCAATATAATGAGTGCGGGCATGCCAAGAGGAGGAACTGAGGCGCGAGCGCAGATAATGACTTTAGGCATTGGCTAGCTTCCGAGGTGACTACAGTAATACCTCACTTTTATTTACTGTCTTTGCAACATATTCACAATGCAAATACTTTCTTGGTTTCAGTTATTAAAAGTTGGTGAAGTATCGACGAGGCTTAGACGTCTATCAAATGAGCCTAGTTTTGTAGCCAAGGAGTTTGGACAATATCGTGTCAATGATTTTGTGTTCTCTTCAAGCACACACGAGTTAAAACTCACTGGGAAACAAAATAGCGGCATTTCATATAAATCATTAACTCATTTCAGGGCAAGCGCGAAAGATAATATATCTTTCATCATTATGGGATTATAAAACAAATTATCCTATTAGATTATATATCTTTTAGCATACGTGTATTTTACTGTGATTGGGTGAGAGTGGAGGATAAGAATGCATGTATGGTTGACCCTGACACCCACATGGTGAAGGTTGATTTGGCCAAGTTGAAGAGTAAAGATAATGTGAATGATGAGCCATTTGTTTGTGCATTCCAAAACTTAGAGCAAGTGTTTTATGCAAAGATCCCCAACAATAATCCATGATCTTTTGCTTTACATTCTCCTCAGCGCTTGACTACATCGGTAGACGACATAGAGGCACCTATTGAGGTTCATTCTACTCTAGACGACAACCCGGAATTGAAGAAATTATTAAACACATTAGAGGAGTAGATGTTTAATTGTGGCATGCTATATTGTTTTAAATGTTGACTTGAAAACTATGAATAATAGCATGTTTCAATTATTTCATAGCATGTAGTTTTAGTGACTTTTGTTCACAAGTTTATTATTACTTTTTCCAGGATGCCATATATTGTATATACATGCAACGATTTTCAAAACAGGTCTTTTATAGAGAACACATCAATTTATCGGCATGGCTATCGAAAAATCAAACAATGCAATTACTTGCGAGATCAAGGGTGGAACATCCCTGAAGCATATTTATTTCAATTCATTCTATGCACACTACCTCAAAGTTAGGATGAAGCAGTTGAAAGGGTTTTCATAAAACACAATCCAAGTAATGCGATGCAGTTAGTAGAGTTTTTAAAACTCGAAGAAAGAAAAATCCATCCTTTGTGGATAGAACTGAAGTGCTTACACTTTCTTTATATTGATATTCTGTTTTGATATTGTGCCCCACATTCTTTATTGCAACTAACATAGTTACATTTTATTATTTGCAGGCATACATATGTCATACCCGACATATGTAGTATTCAAAGGCCTAAATCCAGGTGTTTACACTTCGTGGAAAGCAACACAATCACAAGTCAATGGATACTGAGGCGCCGTATTCAAAAAATTTGAGTCCATTGAACTTGCTCAACAGGCATACTCCGAGTATATGAGGGAGGATGTCACCGCATCAATACCCCCCATGACTAATATACCTAGACTTCACGAAGCGTATCCACTGCGTGGTGGCTCCTGGTCTAGATTTAGAATGATTTGTTACATGTTCATGACATTCCATGTCATCGAAGTGTTGTGTCATTAGTTTTTTTAGTTTATTTTTTATTCTATGTTAATTTTGTACTTGTCACCCACGAAGGGGTTGTTTGATGTTAAATTAAGTTTAAACAAGTTTTATGTGTACTAGATATTTGGAATATGAGAATAATAAATGAAATGTTGTCAAAACTTTTAGACTTGTTATCATGATATTTATTTTACTTTCATTATTTCATCATTTTGTGAAAATATAAAGATATTTGTAATAGCTTTTATCATATTTAACAAATTCAATTTTGTAACTGCTAATAACAGTCACAAATTTGTCACTACTATCAATTTTGTACTGCTAACAGGAGTCACAAATATAAGATTCGTAACTGCTGTCAGCAGTCACTAATCTAATATTCGTGACTGCTGTCAGCAGTTAAGAATGTTATATTTGTGACTGCTGAGAGCAGTTACGAATATCAGTTACAAATTGGGGTCACCAGTCATAACCCCATAGGGGTTATAAAAATTTGTGACTGCTGTTAAGAGTTACAAAATTTCTTTTGTCACCCCCTAAATTATGACGGTAAATAGTAGTTATAAAGGTCATTTGTGAGTGCTAACAACACTCACAAATCTCCCATTTTGGTGTAGTGTCTATTTCTACATGGTTGTTATTATTTACTCTCCTACTTTTCTACATGTGTACATATGCTCCCACTTGTATGTTCCTTTTACTCATTTACTTACTTTTTTTTATACCTATCTCATGTTTATCTCTACCATGCTCTCTTCTCATGTATATATCACTTTTCACTCACTATACAAGCTCACTTCACACACTTGTATATATTCGCCATGCCCACTTCATTCACTAACACTTGTCTATACTTTCACCTCTACTCACATGCTCCACGCACCATTATCCATGCTTAAATTCACTAATGCACACCCATGCTTGGCTCACTTGTGTATATATATATATATATATATATATATATATATATATATATATAGCCATGCTCACTTACACATCTCATGCACCACTTATAGATTATCCATGGTTATTAGCTTCACTAGCACATATATTCACTTGCATATATTCACATGATCACTCACATTGTTCCCATTTCACTCTCCCACCTTATACATCTCACTCATTTGTATATATTCACATGCTTCCCTATCACCATGCTTAGTATAGTCTCCACGCTACATGTTAGATTTGCTTTTCATGATACTCGTATATTATCCCTCATTAGTGGTAGTACTCCCCTTACTTAGCATGAAAATAAAAAATATCTCTCCATAAGATACTAAATAAGACTTGTGCATTTTTCCACACTACATCACCAGAGCATGGCAATATTGACCAGAAGTTTGTCCCATACTAGGGGGTCACTTCGTGATGGATTTCGTCTTCACCGGGGCGGTATTAACCTAAGAGATGTGATTCTTATCTTCCATTGGCCTCTTCCTGTTGACGTATATCAAATTCTTCCCTCCGCGTCATATCACTTGGCCAAAATTGCTATGGGAAGTATATAGTAGGGAGCTCGTTCATGTATGTCGAGTATATCGAATTTGCTCTCAGACGTACCTTCCCCAAGAGGTATATATGAGGCAATTCACATACACTCAGGTATATCAAATATCTTATATGCACATACTAATGAATGATTACCCTTATAGGCAATAAGTGTATCAGGGAAGCCATTCCAAAGGGGGGAAATCTTCCACTAACCCCAAAAGTGCATAAACCTCATATAGGCATCCAAGTTTATGGAACTCGTAATTAGTTTGTCGATTACCATAAAAAACTTTTTTAAATTCAGGTTCGACTTACCACCCGAATTTTTGCGCCATTTCGCTTGTTTTAAAAATATGACCCTGTCTATAAGCCTAGAAATAAGTTAAATCGTGTCTTATATTTTTAAACCCTATTTTTACATGGCTCGGGTCCGGTCCGATAGCCAGATCTGATGCCTATCCTATCCCAACTCATCACCAAGATTGATAAACTTCAATATGACATCCAAGAGATGCAACGACATCGAGTCTAGACTCCGAAAACACATGAATCTAAGATCATCTTTCCTTGTGCTATGGATCCATCATCCCCCGAGCCTGTTAGTGTCCCAGAGGAATATCCATATGTCTCACACGCCTTGCATGCAAATGGGTCTCCACCTGGTTAATTCCCCATTTCTAACCTTGCCCATCTTGGAGCTAATCTGTCAGTGCCTGTGGATCTCAAAGAAGAGGAATTAAACAAGGTCAAGAAAGACTACAAACTACTGCCAAATAAGTTCAATTGAGTCAAATTCTTTGGGAACTACATGGATTGCACCCATATGTCTCCTTATCCCAAAGTCAGTTTGCCAAGAATGTTCAAAATGTCGGACATCGAGAAGTTCTAGGGAAATAGGACCCCAATTATTCATCTACGAAGCTATCATCATGCCATGACCTTTCTTGGTTCCTCCATGGAGATAATGGCACAGATGAATTAATATAACTTGAAATAAAGTGTCCTTGAATGGTTCTTATCTCTCAAAGAATTCAGGATTCGTAATTAGGAAAATATATCTCATGAATTCATGTCTCAGTATAAATACAATGAAGAGTTTGAGGTCTTGTGCAAAGACCTAGATCTCCTAAAGAAAACCCTAGGGACATTATGAAGAAGAATATCTTACTTCATCTCTGAGCATTTATGGGAGGACAATACTACCCGCACTTTCGAGCCTTCTGAGAGGTTGGTGTGAAAATAAAATAAGGTATCTCTAATCAACAACATATCACTACTTGCTACCTCTTAGGCACTAGAAAATTGCCCCAATAATGTTAGAAAAGAAGACACTGAGCACTCCCCTATCAAAAGTTTACTAGGATTTTTTTATCTTAAATTTCATTAAACCTTTGTAACCCTGACCATTACCAAACCCCCTCCCTAAAAAGCAAAGCCTGATGCCCACTGTGACTTTCACCAAGCCACATGCAACACCGTCGACCAATGCTTTCATCTCATAAATATGATCCAAGGTGAGATGGACTAGGAGATCATTCCCCCAATAGCTAATCTCAATCCCAAGACCAACACCACTCACAACCTCTTCAAGCACATAGAATCGGAGAGAATGCCATCTACTTAGAAAAAAACCTGAGTTTGATGACCCTTTTACCCAAATTATGACTATAAGAGCACCCATCATTCCTATAGTCTCACGCAAAACTCTCAAGGTGTGCCCATCCTTCATCTTGTGCCTAACAAGTTTTTTTGATCAATCTCTGTCACTCCTTATGAGATCTTGTATCTCCATTCACTCCCGATTAGAAAGGGGAGGCATGGAACTACCTGCTTTGTTAGCCCAACTCTAGAAGTTTGGGTTAAAATTGCCTGCAAAAATGTTAATCGACTACAAGAGATTCACTAACATGTTCATGAACGCCCAAAAAAGGGCTCGAGAGTCAGTTGAGTGGCTAGATAACATTGTATAGATCATGGACAACGTGTTTGGCTAAATAAGGTAAATCTACAACATTTCTTAATTGCTCACATCTTTGAAACTTCAGGGATGATTTTGGTCCCTTAATTCCCACACTTCTTTATTGAATGTGGATATATATTATTAGGTCGTATAGGTTGCTGACTGCATTGATTACTCTTAGTAGGAGGACATCATTGCCACTAGGTGGTGAGATAAGTTTGATAGTTTAGATGATGAACCGAATCATGAAGTCACTAATTCAGTTTCCAATTTATACAACATTATCTCCTTTGACGATTGATTAGGGGAAATTAATAAAATATCCATTGAACTTGAAGTAGGTGAAGCTATGGGGTTCTTATTCTTCCCCGCCTTTATAAACCATATGACCTGATGAGGGCAGGGCTGGTCTTATCAATCCTCTGATGGAATTTCAAATCAACTATATACCTGCTTGCTTCAACTTACTCCTTGGTCTTCTTTATATCCACAATGATCGAGGAATATCCTCGTATCTCAATTGGAAAGTAAAGTTCTTTGCCAAAGGTCAAGTCATTAAGATTTTTGGGGACACCGATAGTTTAGATAGTTCCAATACCAGTAATCTAGTGTTGGGGATGAAACTTGGCACTAATGACATGCTCCTCTTCGGTTTCAAAATTAATTTGTTCCCCATCCTAGCAGGGGATAACGTCAAGGACCGAGTTTGTTCATAGTTCAACTGTCAAGGAAACATCAATGTAATTTTGATGTTTAAGAATATTCACTTCATACCTATAATGGGGCTAGGGCAATGCCAGTAAGGAATCCTTGGGCCCGTAATCTTGAAATAATCCTTTCGTCTTGTGGCTTGAACTACCAACCTTCACCAGCTGAACTCAAAGTACTTCACTGATCGTGACCAAAGAGAAACCTAGAGGATGAAAAGACTGTTTTGGGTTACTTTAGAATGGAAGATTTATCAAGGATGGTGAAGACTTCCTCTACTACGGATTCTCTAAACCGTGGTACGACCATATTGACAATAAGATGAAAATAGGGCTGGAGATCTTCTTTCAAGACAACAACACTTGGGGTGAAGACTGGAAATATGAAGTGCAACCTCTCACCAAGCAAATCAAGGCAATTTTTAAGAACTTTAAGGGAAGTGACTCTGAAGAATCCTATGACCTGCAGAAACTAGGATTGAATGTCTGCATGGTCTTCTTAGATACTGCACCGTCGAACTCATCCACTTAGATCACAACTTTTAATGTACCTCTCTTAAACTAGCAAGCCATCCCAGTCCAACCTGTTCAAGCATATCCTGACCCCACTATTTATCCTATTCAAATATCTAAACCTATTTTTATTTCTCCTTTTCCTGATATGAATGTAACTAAGACCTCTTTTGGCAAGGTTCTTAATGTTGTTTTCTCTGAAAATGAAATAAATGAGGATTTTAAATATCTTGTTGTGCCTTATATTAAATGCATTGATGCTAATCAAATTTTTGATGATGATGATTTTATAAATGAACAATTCTGAACCGATCTCAATAAGGAAAATAATAGACAAAATAACCACATTCAAGCTAATGATAATGAGATTGTTGTTATTAGCCTTGTTTCTAGTAGCCATCAACGCGAGATTAGGGCAGGTTCCACCTTTAAAAATATGAGAAGGGGAAATTTGAAGAACTATTGAAAGAATTCATCGACATCTTCACATGTTCCTATAATGACATTCTAGGAATTTACTTGTAAATAGATCATCACGAGATTTCGACATTCCTGGAATGCAAACTGATCAAGCAGAAGTTGAGAAAACTTCGAATAGAATAATCACTAAAAGTCAAATAAGAGGTAGTCAAATAGTTGAACGTGGGTTTCATTTGTGTGGTTTAATACTTTAGATGGCTCACAAATACCATCCCTATACGAAAGTCGGCATGTGCGTTGACTATCGGGATTTGAATAAAGTATCCCCAAAATATGACTAACCATTGTGAAACATTAACATGATCGTGGACAATATGGCCAACCACGCCCTCAAATAATTTTTTGATGGATTTTCCAATTATAACTAGATTAAGATGCATCATGTCAACAAAGAAAAAACGCCTTCATCACCCCTTGGGGAACTATCTATTACACTGGCATGCCATTCGGGCTTAAAAATGTCGGGCTACCTACCATAATTATCCTGCATGACCTTATTCATAAAAAAGTCGAGGTTTATGTAAACAACATGGTCATCAAGTCCAAGACTCAAGAAGGTCACATTCCACTACAAGAAAAAGTCATTTTCACGACAAGGTTTCTATGAAATTTAACATATATGTGTCGTGAAAGGCATATTAAGACGACACATATGCATTAGATGTCGTGAATAAAACATTAAAACAAACAACCACGTCACCAAAAATAGAAAAATCATGAAAAAATTTAACACGACATAGTGGAGGTGTTGTAAAAACTTAGTACGACCTTTTTTAAGTAGTTAGTCATGAAATGTTAAATTAAAACACGTATTTGGTGTCGTAAAACATTATTCACAACTCTTAGTAGATGTCGTGAAATACTAATTTACGATACGTATGTGGTGTAATGAAAAAAATATTGCATGACTCTTTGCATGTATCGTAAAATGTATTATTAATTTACGACACCAGGATGTTGTCGTAAAAATTTATTACACGACACTTAACAAGTGTCGTAAAATCTATTTCACATTTTACAATCCAGTCGTGCGAATTAGCGGGAGAGAAAAACATTTCGCTGCGAGCACGTATCATCAATTTCTTTCAGCAAAAAAACCCTTTCTATACTCCTCTCCACTCTAAGCCCTATATATCGTTCCCTTTTTCTTGTGAAAAAATGATCCCTCTCTCCGATCGATCCTATTTTACACTAGGAGGAAATCTCTAACCGATCCCTTTCTCTATTTGAATCTTTGGCATCGATTTGAAGAATCTCCTGCATCGATTGGTCACTAGTATGGATATCATATTTTAGGTTTTTCTATTTTTAATCTGAGCGTAGGTTTTCCTATTTTTGAATCAATCGATCAAATAATCGTTTGATTGTGTTGAAAAATCTTGTAATAGAGTGTTGAAATCGTGTAATAAGTGTGTTTGAATCTATGCAAACAATTGTGTAATATAGTTTATATTGAATGTTCAAACACCATATTAGAATATGGGTTACAATGACAAATATCAACCCATATCTGTGCAATTTATTCACATGTTTCATGTTCCATTTGGTCTGATGATTCAATTTAATGTTAACTTTGTCCAACAATTTGAGCAACCCTAATTTTTATAGTCACCTTCATCTCACTTTTTGTTTATGAATATTTTTATTAATTTAAACATAATATTAGCTTGAAATTGGACTTCTCAAGATGGAAAAACAATGGTTGAAACTCCCAAGGTTTTTTTTCCTCATACATAGATATACACAAATTTCCTTATTTTTTGGATTACACTATATTTAAAAGTTATCACACATTGTCAATCCAATTAAATTGATGACCACGTGTTTATTTTGCATGGATATACTGAAGAGTAAAAAATTAGAGTAAAAGAATTTATTAATTTTGCCAAACAAAATGCAAGAAATCCTAATATGATTATATATCCTTGCAAAAATTATAAAAAACCTTTGTCAGGAAAATGAGGATACACTTTTTGACCATATGATTGTTGAAGGGTATGATCTATTATATATCAAATGCATCCCTCAAGGGGAGCATTCGAGTACCTATGATGATATTCATATGTCTGGTGTATATAGGATGTATACAAATGCTTATTTTCAAAATACCAAAGTTGTAGAAGGTATTTATTAGGGGGAATAAAAGTTTCAAAGAAAAGTTGAAGGATGCTGAGACTCCTTTATATCCAGGGTGCTCCAATTATACAAATATGTCAACAATTACGTATTTGTAGAACCAAAAATCCATACATGGAATATCTAATAAAGGATTTAATGAACTTCTTTAGACTATTCAGGACATGTTATCGAAGGATAACACTCTTACCAATTCTTTGTATGCAACCAAAAAGATTTTAAAGGAATATCATCGGGGATATATTCACAAAAAGGTATAAGCATTTGGATACATGCCCTAAATGTGGCTCGTTGCGATGGAAATTGAACGAACGCACTAAAAAGATTAAGAAAGGAGTACCAACAAAAATATTAATCTATTTAGCAATAATTCTAAGATATCTTAGGATGTTTTTGTCACCTAAAAAAGTTGAGCAGTTAAAGTGGGACTCATGTCATCGGAGTGAAGATAGTAAGATGATACATCTAGTTGATTCCGTAGCTTGTGATACAATTGATAAAAATGGCCTCATTCAACTTATGATCCGAGAAATCTTAGACTTGGGCTTGCAACTAGTTGGTTTAATCCTTTTGGTAATCATAGCTCAAGCTATATTTGTTGGCCTATATTGTTAACCGTTTACAATCTCCCCCCATGGTTATGCATGTCCTAAGAAAATTTAATGTTAACTTTGCTTATAATAGGGCTAAAGCAACCAGGTAATGACATACACGTGTATTTATAGCCACCAACAGATGATTTACTGGAGCATTGGAATAACGAGGTGGAGATGTATGGTGCATCCAATCATTATACTTTTAATATGAAAGTTATTTTGATGTGGATAATTAATGACTTTCCAGCATATGGTAATTTAGCTAGATGTACCACATAGGGAGAATTAGCTTGTCCTATTTGTGGTCCCAACATAACCTCACAAAGATTATCAAAAATTCATAAGAACATATAAATGAGAGATCAAAGACTTGTTCTAATGAATCATTCATGGAGAGATAAGAAAAATAGTTAGTTCGATGGAATTGAGGAGAGGTGGAGATTGCCAAAACCATTAAATATTGATGGCATCTTGGATGATTAAAATGGCGTTAAAAATGACTTCGGTAAAAGGAAGAGGAAGTGCAATAAGAAGACAAATTTTTGGAAGAAGAAGTCAATATTTTTTTTATTTACCCTATTGGCATGAAAGTGTATCTCAACGAACAACTACTTAAGCCGCTAACTTTAAAAATTTATTTTTTCTAGTTCATGGGGTTAATTTTTTAATAATACTAATCATTCTCTCTCTCTCTCTCTCTCTATATATATATATATATATATTATCTCTATTTAGGCACTTGATTTACGTCCCGATTTTGGATTTAATGCATACGGAGAAGAATATATGTGAGAGCCTCATTGGAACACTTTTAGATTTGATAGAAAAATAAAAGGATGGCCTTCATTATGCCGAAGACCTACAAGAATTGGGAATTATAAAAGAATTGCAGCCTCAACTAAATGGGAATAAATTTTATCTACCCCCTACACCTTACACGCTATCAAAGAAAAAGAAAAAAATATTTTTCATTGATTATTTGATTTCAAGTTACCTGGTGGTTACAACTCTAATATTAGTAATTGTGTTAAAGTAGATTAATGCAAGTTACTAGGCTTGAAGTATCATGATTATCATGTTCTAATACATCTATTATTATCAATAGCTCTACGAGGGCAATTACCAAAGGGGACAAAGTAAGCGATCTTTCGCTTATGTTCATTTTTCAATGAATTATGTCAAAGAGTGATTGATAAAGGTAAAATGGAAAAAATCGAAGAAGAAATCATAGAGGTATTACATATGTTGGAATAGTACTTCCCTCCTTACTTTTTTGACATTATGGTTCACTTAGCTCAAGAAGCTCGACTATGTGGATTAGTACAATTTCGATTAATGTACCCATTAGACAAGTAGTGTAGAATCTATCTAGCTTCATTGATAAATTGAATCTATATACATAGATATATTTATATTTTGCCATTAGGTTTATGAAGGTACTGAAGGGTTATGTTAGGAATCGTTCACGACTTGAAGGATGCTTAGAAGAACGTTATTTGACCAATGAGATTGTAAAATTTATATCACATACCTAAAACAAATAGTAGACATAGGTGTTCCTCTATCTCGAAATGAAGAGTTTGAAGTTGAAAAAATACAAGGAGGTCTACCTAATTCTAAAGGGAATCTAATAACACTATATGATGACATGATACAAATATCTCATCTTTACGTTCTATTTAACAATCCCGAAGTTGAGCCATATATTGAGCGAGTTTAATAATATTATCATTATGTAAATTTCTTATATTATTTATATGGTGACTAAATTTTCTCTCATTCATATTAGAATGCATTTGGACTAGCTAAAGCATTCCATCAAAGTTTAGCTTATGATGAGACATTGTTACATACGAGACATACTGAAACATTCTCTATATGGCTTGCAAATAAGGTGGGATAATTTCTACATCGTGCATTGTTAGTGTCTAATGTTATATATATTAATAAATATTCAAAGTATTTTAATTGTAATCTTATCAACAGATTAAGGTTGAGGCCAATACAAGTGACATATATACAACCTTCAAGTGGATAGCTATTGAACCGCATCATTTTGCAATGTCATATTCCCGCTACATTATAAATGGAAAATTGTTTCACACCTCAGCAGTTGAAAACTCCACACAAGATTATAGTTTTATATGAGGCCGAAACTATATGTATATCCATTGCAAGTAATACCTCACATGTGGTTGCAAATGTTTCTTATTATGGGATCATAAGAGATATACTGTTATTTCACTTCCACACATTTCGATTACCTAACTTCCTATGTGATTGGGCCAACATTTCCAATGGAGTTAAAATATGGATTCACCTTTGTTAACCTCCACTAAGGAAAAAATTAAGTGAAAGAGATCCTTTTATTCTAGCATCACATGCAAAACAAGTATTTTATTCTAGAGAAAGTACCACATCAAATTGCTATGTAGTTCTCAAGGTGCCACCACGAGGTTTTCACAATCTAAATACATATGATGAGAGTGTTATACATCATATTGTCAAATTGATGTATCCAATCTTGACAAAAATAATGGGGATAAAGATGAGCGACGTGTGACGATAGATTGTGAAGGTATCATTGTTTGACTATTAATTATTGTAGCAAATTGACATTGGACGAATCAATTTTATTACTTTGAAATGGAGGCCCTCCATCTACTTTTAGTATTTGATATATTGCAAGAGATTCTGATCTATTTTCTTTTCATCTATTTATTTTGTTAATTTTCTAGTTTTGAGCTATGGGTTTATGAGTAAGTATTTGATATAATGCAACACCTTTATATTTTTCTTTCCGTCATTACATTATGTTGAATCACTTTATGTTGAACTCTATAGTAACTTGAAACTCTTGGTATCACTTTCTCAGTCCTCATTTAAGTAAGAGGAACATGTGTTTAAATCTTAAAAGAAGGTGTTTAGGTAGTAGCAGGGGGACTGGGGCAGTGGTAGTAGTTCTACTGTTGTGACAGTGAGGCAGTAGCAAGTGTAGGAAAAAGTGAAATTACTTATCATTGAATGTATGCATAGCTAAATTCCTTGTAATTTATATAATATATTTCATGTGTATTTTAGGTTGATATGTGTAAGAGACCAAGATCGAGGAAGGTTTTTAGTTCTGATAAGGGTAAGGAAAAGGAAAGTGAAACTATATTGAGTGAAAGATCTAACTCACCACCCGAGAAAGAGATACCACACTCCACTTTTGTAAAGAAGGTGAGAAAGAGGAAAAGGGTACCATTAAAATTGAATTTACTAGAAACTGCATTGAATATTGTAAAGAATTAAATTTCAATGATCGTGGAAAACCTTTTGGAGACGAGTCAATTCAATTAAGTTCTATGCTTGGGATTGTGGCACGAGAGTACGTACCAATAACGTACCCTGGTTGGGGTAAGGTGACTAATGAATAAAGAATCAAATACAGAAGTTTTTAACTGCATGTGTTTTATTTTTTTGTTGATAAAAATTCAATAATTTTTGTTGGTTAATTTGGGACTATGGTGTTTTTTCATCACATTTGACTAATCATAAACTTGTACTTTTGTACATTTCTTTTTATTAAATGAAGCAAAAGTATAATTTTGATGAGTGTCGAAAGGTCATTATTTTAGGTCACACGGGAAAGATGTGGAAGTATTTCAAATCAAAATTGTTAAAAAAATACTAGAGGTAGATCAAGGCCTAAGTATGACTGGTCATCTTGCCCTTATGAAACCACCTGAAGTAAAATCTAATGAAAGGGGTGAATTTTTCAAAGATCGTTTATCACCAGAATTTAAAGTAAGTGCTATTACGTTGAATGTGTGATTGTTTTTTATTTTATTTTAAGACCTTAATTGTGCCTTATGGAACACTCTTTTATATTTTTTTTATAGCTTATAAGTGACAAACATAAATAAGCTAGGGTAAAACAAATTTATCCTCACATAACTAGTCGTAGAAGCTATCCTAGACTTAAGGAGCTAATGGTACTTCGTATATTGAGTTACATAATTGTTAATATATCTTTTTTTGTAGTGTTATGTATTAATAATCTATTTGGTTTTGTGCTTATTTTGTAGAAAACTAAAAATCCACATCAAATAATTCATAGAGTTGATGTTTGGTTAAGGGGAAACAACATGAGTAATGGAGATCCGATCAATCAAGTTATTAATGAATCTATAGTAATGACAAAAACATCAAAACCAATACATATATATAATTTAATTTTGATGCTTTATTGTTATATTGATATTTTGGTTAAGGTTGATTTATTTATTTATTTTCTTAGAGAAAGATTGAAGCATTTCCATCGCAAGATTCATCTTCAATAAAAGATGATGCAATAACAAAGGTGCTTGGCCCCAAATGTCCCGATCGAGTTTGTGATCTTGGATCTTGGGTTACGCCTACAAAGGATGATGTCGCATTACAAAGCAATGCAAGGGTTACAACACTTGAAAATCAAATTCAATAACTTTTGGAATTGAAGACAGACGTTGAAAGCTTAATGAATTAAGGAATCATGCCAAATATGGTAATTTACTAAATTAATATTGGTGGTAAATATCTTTTTTATATTATTTTTTTTTCTTTCGTAAAATTATATTTAGGGTCAACATGGAGGTATTGATGACAATGCAGATAACCTGATACCTACTCCACAGGTTATTATCAAAAAACTTTTGTCATCTAAATTTGTCTATAGTGTACATTAATGATCGTTGATATTTTTTTCATTGTTGTTAGCCCCATAGAGAAAGTACATGTGCACCAAGTACTTTAAACCAGAGAAATGCAACATTCAAATTCTTACACTAGTTGGGTATAGGTGAAGAGGTGGCTGATGGACAGATCGAATCTACGAATTCAAGCTCAATGGTGCACTATCAAATTTTGGGAGCTGATTGTTATAAAGTGTAGATTATTCAAACTATTTTTCCAAAAGTGTCGGTTGTTCAATGATCGGATGAGTTTTCTACACATGATGATGTAAAAGGAAGTACCATTTCTTGGCCACACCGATAAATTAAGTTTAACTAATTATGTAAGTCGCATAATAGGTATTTTCTTATAAATTATAATCCTTTGACTAATCTTTTTAAGCTAGGCCAGTAAATATTTATGTTGATGAAAATGTCCTCATTTGTGTTCTAATCGGTGCAAGTGATTATTGGTGGTTTCGTATTAGTTTTTGCTATTGTTGAGTTGAATTTTAATGTTAAAACAAGTTGGATTTTATGAATAAACAAAGGAAACTTTGTCGAAAATTTTAAAACTAACAAGTGATTTAAAAACAATTAACACGACGATATATGGATTACCCTAATAAAATATATTACTACTTTTAATTGTTATATAATAATATCATTATGCCGAAATATTCGATATTGTACAAAATTATGTTTATTTTTTCTTCCACATGTCCGATTACCATTTGGTTCAACGTGGATATCAATTTTCGAACACGATTATGGCTTTTGGGAGGATGAATTTCTTTTGGCTTTTGGGAGGATGAAATATTTTTGTGGGAGGATGCAATCTTTTTCTAGGATGCTGCTGCTTGAAGACTACTCTGAGATGAATTATGTTTTGAACTTCTTTTAAGTTGTTTGAATATGTAGTTAGAGATCAATATGTTATTTATGGCCATGACCTTATATTTTAATCCTTCATTTTGAATATTATTATCATGAATGGAACATACTTTAAATTATATTCGTAGCTTGTAATGTAATGAACAATGACATAATTTATGAAAGATGTTGACTAATAAAAAACTATTTTTTTTAAAGAAAATAACTTTCATGACACAATTGAAGTGTCATAGAAAACAATTTGAACGATACCTATATGCATGTCGTAGAAAGTACTTATGAAGACACCTAACATTAGTCGTGAAAGGTTTCAACAACATTTGATGGATGTCATGAAAAGGGGTGGACTTTCTGTAACCCCCTCTCAACGACATCAAAAGTGTGTCGTACAAAGTATTTGCAATGAGGCCTAAAAGTATTTCTGAAAAGGTTTCGATGAAACCTACCAAGCGTCATGAAAAGCACTGGACCTTACATGACTCCCCCTCTCAACGACACCCTAAATGTATCGTAAAAACCCTTTCACAACTCATCTCAAGTGTCATGGAAGTCAATTTTTCTTGTAGTGTTACCACTCTTCAAAAATTCTTTGAGTGATTGCAACAGTACCAGATGCGGCTAAATCCATATAAGTGTGTTTTTGGCATCACAAAGGGGAAACTCTTAGGATTAATAGTCAGTGATAAAGTAAGTTAAGCAGATCCTACCCAATTGAAAGACATACTCGAGATGCCACCACCTCAAATGTAGAAAGAAGTTCGGAGGTTCATGGGTAAATTAAAATACATCAGTTGATTCATCAACCAACTGACCTGTATTTTCACGTCCATTTTGTAACTTCTCCGGAAGTACTCAACCAAAGTTTGGAACGAGGCCTGCCAAGAAGCCTTTAATCAAACTAAGTAATGCCTCACTCGACCTTTGGTGCTCATCCCTCCGTAGCCAGGTCTCCACCTCCTATTGTACTTAACTATCACTGATACCGCATAAGGGGAATTTCTAGCCCAATACATTTAAGAATCACACAAGGAAAGATCCATCTACTATGCAAGTCAAAAATTATTTGGGTACGAAATCAATTACATAGCTTTGGATAAAGAGTGTGATGTCTTAGTTTGGGTCACATAAAAATTATGGCATTACATTCTTTCCTTTCTCATCAGACTAGTATCCCAAATGGATCCGATCAAATACCTGCTAGATAAAACCTCCATATAAAGTCGAATGGCCCGATGGTTGATGTCTTTAGATAAGTTCGATATTGTGTACATCATACAAAAACCCATGAAGGGGAGGGCCATATCTAATTACCTTTACCATTATCCTATAGAAGAAATCGATGTTTGGGTCTCTGAATTCCCTGATGAAGAAATTTTCTATACCTACTAGAAGAATCTTAGATGGAAGATGTTCTTTGATGGAGCTACTGACAAGAAAGAATACAATATTGGGATACTCCTGATCGCCCTGATAACTTCTACACCCCCACTGCCATTAAGCTAAACTTCGTTTAGACCAACAACATGACTGAGTATGAGGTAAGCACCATAGGCCTTAATATATCCATTGACAAAGGCATCAAACACCTAGACGTTTATGGGTACTCTTCCCTCATTATCGAAAAAAATCTTAGGTAATCAAAAGTCAAAGACGAGAAGCTCCTAACCTTTCATGCCCTCCTAAAGAGCTCGCCTCCCAGTTCAAAGATGTTAACTTAAATTACCTTTATCACTCAAAGAACAGTATATCTGACACTTTTGCAACCCTATCCTCCATGGTTGATATGCTTGAAGGAATAAAAATGGCCCATTTCCTTATTCAGAAGTAAACTATGCCCACCCACTGCTACCACATGAAGCTCATCATCAAAGAAGACTCTAATATGGTCTGATTTTCGTACTATGATATTTTTTCCTTCCTTAAGATTGGTAGGCATCCCCTAGATGAAAATAAGAAAGACCATGCTACCCTATGCAAACTAGCTGCCCAGTACATCGTATGCGACAAAGCATTTTTTAAGGGAAACTTCAATGAAACCCATTTGGATTGCATAAAAGGGGCTGATATTGAAGGAGATCCACAACAAAGAATGCAGGCCCCACATGAAAGGTCATATGCTTGTTAAGAAAAATATCCACCAATGTGCTATTGGACTATCGTGGTTCAAAACTAGAATGCCTATGTTCGAAGATGCCTCAAATGCCAATAATTTTCTAACCACCAACACTTGCCTCCCTGAGAGTTGCACGACATGACCTATCCCTTGCCCTTATCTAATTAAGGCATAAACATCATATGGAAGGTCACTCCCAAATCTTTCAATGGTCATGAGTTCATCCTGGTCTCCAATAACTACTTTACAACATGGGTTGAAGCTGAGTCATACGCAGTGCTGAATGCCAGGAAAGTGGCCAAGTTTATCCAAAATGATATCATTTGCCGATGCGGGGTTCTTCATGAGTTAATATCCAATAATGGGCTCTACATCGAATTTGAGTTCACAAAACGGGTCGACGAGTATGGAATTCAGAGACATAAGTCTTCTCCTTACCGATCCTAAACCAATGGCACTATTGAAGATGCTAACAAAAGTCTCAAAAACCATTATCAACAATATGAATAAAAGTGTCAAAGGATGGGCTGGTCAAATCCCCTATGCCCTTTGGAGCTATCGCACTTCCATCAAAACATCTTTTAGGGCTACCCCCTATTCTCTGGTATATGGCATGGAATTAGTTCTCCTCGTCGAAATAGAATTACCTTCCCTACATGTTATGCTCGAAAGCAGAATCGACTAGGAAGACTGTCATAAGAGCTACTATGATGAACTCCCACTCTTGGATGAAAAGAGACTGAAGGCTCTATAACACATATAGGGATACCATTATTGGATAGCTCGATCATTCAATAAGAAATTCAAGGACCATGGTGTCCAGAAAGGATACATGGCCCTAAAAGAATATGTAGAAACTGTCTGGGACCCCAGAGGGAACTTCATACCTAATTAGAGAGGCCTCTACATAATGAAGAAAATTCAATCAGGCGGCACCACTATGCACACATATCTCGACAGAGAAAAAATGGTGTGTCCAGTAAATCTGGATAGTCTCAAGAAATATCCTTAATCTGAATTCTCGGCTCTCTATGACTCTTCTTATCCCCCTTCTATTCTAAAAAAAATTCTTCATTTACCCTACCTAGCTCTACGTGGGGCCTAATCCTCTCTAAAATTTCTTTTTAAAATTAAACTCGTGAAATTTTTAAAAACCTTCAGGGGTACGTAAGTAACTCATGCAACATACATGGGTGTGGTCATCTTTCCTTTCACAAAATGCTATTCTTTTCTAACCCCCAAGAACATCAGTCCCTCTTGTCGTTTACATGAACAAAAGGATTATGTATGCCTTAGAGATTGGTATAGATAGTTCGAATGCAAAATTCATCAAAAAACAGAACAAAAAATGTCAAAATCATTTTTATTTCAAAATTAAGAACATAGCCATTCCATGAAATTTTAATCGAGAGAATCAAATAGACCAACCCCATTTCTAACATAAAAAAAACTTACCCAATTCCCACCAGATAAACAGCTTCATAGAAAAATCCTAAAATATCCCAAAATACCAACACAAATCACCGCAAGCATAAATTCCCTAGCTTCACAAATACTACCCCCTACTGTCATACGTCCCTACCTCGTCATCATTACATGATCCCGGGGGTTCCTAAGTCTACAACTCCTAATTAATGTTTCGTATGCATTCCATATAGTGGTATGTCTTGACAAACTTTGTAGAAACCGCAACACTCTCCTCCATGGTATCAAAGGCAACAGTCCTCCTTTTCCCATTCCCTTTCTCCAACATCTTCCTAACTACCCGCTCCCACAACTATTTCAAATAATCCCCAGACACATGACAAGACCCTATAAAAGATTGTGATAGAGGGGTAGATGGCAGATGGAACTGCCACAAAGGTTCCAGTATCATCCGCAAAGACTCAGTCAAGTCCTCAATCAGGAAGAAGTTGGTTATACAAGGAGGCACTATTTATTCCCACCCCACTTGACGCATAACTCGTCAAGGAAAATAAAAAGAAGTTTGTTGAAGGTCAACTAGCCACACCTGCCGGTACTCTCCCAACTGTAATATGGGCTTCAAGTTCCCCACTATGGCACAAACTAGCGAAGATAACGGTCTCCGTGCTCCACGAGTCAGAAGGGCTGACTAAAGAAGTTAGGGGAACCTGATAGGGGATACTCATGAGGAGTCACCTGGAGAAACCTCTCAAAAATACACATGAACAACATCACAGGGCTCCCCCATAGAAAGTTGAAACGATGCTCCTTTAAAGCATTGAGACCATTCAAGGTCTCCACCAGCACCACCTCTGGAGGACTATAGTGTTAATACATCCACATCACTATCGTGGTCACCTGAGGATCAACCGTTAGGTCACTTGTCACTAGTAATAACCCATCAGTCAGGCCTAAGACAACAGCTCCAATAAAACGAGTCTAGCGCACCAGATTCTGCACAACCCAACAAAGGCGACGAGATCCAATTTACATCAAGATTTCTATCTCCTCATCCATATACCAACCAAGCCTCCAAGGCTTTCTTTTATTCAAAAAATCCAAAAAACACATTTCTCTCACTTATTTTCTCAAAATAAGTTCCTTCAAAGGGAAACTCTTTGTAACCAAGCGTCCAAGGCCTCCACTTTTTTAAAAAACACATTTTTAAAAATATGTCCCTTCAAAGGGAAATTTTCTACAAAAAACACATTTCCACTATTTTTGGAAATGTGACCTTCCCCCTTCCACTAGAATCCTAGGAGCCCATGCTATATGTCCATCGGTACCTCCCTAGATTGCCTATCGAAAGTCCCCTTTAAATTTTCTCCCAAAAATGTCAAAAATTCTAAAAATTCCCCAAAAAATCTTTGGAAAATGTAGAACCTTATTTTACCAAAGAAAATCATTTTTGGAGTGCCAAGCCCCTTACCAACTCTCAAAAATCCTCAACTGGATCACTGAAACACTTTTATCATCAATATTTTCCCTAATGAGACCAACGGTATGCCCACATTCGAACTTATTACATTTTTCCTCATAGAAATCACAAATTTACAAATTCCCCAGTGGAACCATGTCCACAAATCACAACTTTAAATCCTCAAAATTGACCTCGACCCGAATAATTGGTTGCTACAACTCAAGGTCCTCAGAAATGGCATCGCCCTATAGAATTTCTTATCATAATTTAAGGTTATCAAAATTAACCTCGACTCAAAAAATTATTCATCCCAACTGAAGGTCCTCCGAATTAACCTTGGATCAAAGAATTGGTCATCCCAACTTAAGGTCCTTAGAATTGACCTGGGCTCCCAGATTAAGTCATCATAACTTAAGGTACTCATAAATGACCTTGCCCCGCAGAATTGTTCATCATAAATTAAGGTTTTCAAAATTAACCTCGATCTGCAGCATTAGTCATCTCAACTCAAGGTCCTTAGAATAAACCTTGACACGTAGAATTGGTCGCTACAACTTAAATTCCTCGTAATTGACCTCAGCCCTCAAAATTGGTCATCCCAACTCAAGGTTCTCGAAATTGACTTCGACTCGTAGAATTGGTCCTCCAAAGTAATAGGTCCTCAGAATTGGCATCGACCTGTAAAATTAGTCATCATAAATTTAGCTCCTCATAATTGACCTCGATCAGCATAACTAGTCCTCCCAACTAATAGGTCCTAAGAGTTGACCTCGGCCCGCAGATTTGGTTTCCATTCCTTAAGTCCGCAGAATTAACTCCAACCCTCAGAATCGATCACTCTCATTCCTTAGGTTCGTAGAACTAATTGAAAAACCTTTCCCCTAATATCAATGTGGTCTCTAATCTTGCCCATTGATGGGATTTGTAGACAAGCCATCATAGGACCCCTATAAGCACCTCCTTTGGTCCCTAGTACTCACAAGTTAACCATAAACCCTAGGTCACACTACGAGTAAAAATCTAAAGGCCACTTGGCAATCTCAGGCCGTGTTTGACTCTGATAAACTCTCCATATTAAGTGAATCTCAATGAATCTTCTAAGGGATCTAAATTACCTTTCCAATGGTTCATCACATACACGGGTGGACCTTATGATTTGGTTGAACGATCCATTTTACTTAGAAGGGGCAACAGGTGCTTTTGAGCCCTGCTTAACCTTATTTAACTCTACGAACAGAGAAAGGATCAATGAAATATATAAGGGCATTGAATTTCATTTCCAATGGTCCGTCCTCTACATGAATCATGTTTACGATTCGGATGAACAATATATTTTCCTTTAAAAGCCCCCATCCACAGACCATCGAGCACTTCTGAACCTTGTTTGACTTCGGTTAAATCCTATAATAGGGAGTGGCTCAATGGATTCTAAAAGGTCTTGGAATTCCCATTCCAACGATCCACCCCATGCATGAATTGGACGTATAATTTACATTTTATGCCCTTTTTTCGAAACAATCATTCTAAAGTGCCTATGGCACCCCCAAACACCCTGCCTATCAACACAGTGTACTTTTCCTTGTCTCTCAAGGAAGGACTTATGCCGATTGGTAGGCCATGTACTATAGCAATCAATACCCCTTTGACCCTATAAAACGGGCCATGACCTCACCTTGAGAAGCACGCTTGAGACCCCTCTCAGAAAGTCAAAAAACATTCTTCTCAAATTCAGAGCCTTTCCCTTTCCCAAATATTGCATTTACCCATATGCCCTTGCCTCACTTCCTTACCTCACTTGTTAATTCACCCCACCTCTTAATACCACTTCCATACCACTCCAAAATCATCACACTTGCATCTCAAAGTTAGCAACAAACATTCATAAGGAGGTCTATTTCCCCATCTATTTCTCCAGTTTATCAATTTTATTATTATTTACCTTATTTCTATTTTTATGGTTTTGTTTCATTATGTCAATTCCACTAATATCTACTATTTATTAGTAGTATTACACATAATTTATTTTCATAAAAACCCCCAAAGGAAGGAAAATAGGGTTTATAAGTAAATTTTAAAAGCGGGATTTCCATTTACATTATGCACATATACTCACACACCAGGGCGTCTACAGGAGAAGATTAACATTAGCCCATGAAATACCAAAAGGGAATAATGGGTGCCTAACAGCTTCCCATTCCGTAACTTAGTCCTCGGACCTTCTAAGTACTTGGTTTCGCATGTATCAGTTTGACGTTGATGTCGTTCTCTCGAGGTGGTGACATTTTTTTTCCTGTTTGTGAGAAAAATAAGTTGGCGACTCTATCTCTTTGCATAATCTCCCACACTTAATGACGATCGACACCCGTCTCCGTGCGTGCCATAGGGAATCCGACCCGATATGTCCATAGATTTGTTTTTAGAAAGAACTTTATTAATATTCACAACTTAATAACTGACGAGGGTAGTGATAAGTTGGGTATCATAGCCACCGAGGTTCAATTTTAGAGGATGTAATTAATACTAATTGAGCAAGTAGATTGCTAAAGAAATAATAAATGACAATTTGTTTATTTTACTAATTCTAGAAAAGTGGACAAAATTTTGATTTTAAAAGTTTTGTGAAAAGATTAACAAAGTTGAAAAGGCAATTTTGTATTTTTGAGGAAAAAACACAAAGGTTGAGGATTAGTCCCCCACTTTGAATTTCAATTGTTATAGACTCGATTAGTTTTAAGATTCAAGATTGAGATTTGATGTTTCGTAAAGTGAGCAATCAAATATGCATGAACAAATCATACAGAAAAGATAAAGACTTCACTAAACTTCTTGGAAATACGTCTAAAAGTACGTTGAAATATATAAATGGATTTTTAACAATTACCAATGCGTGACATTAGATATGGAGTTAGCGATTTTTTATTTTAACTTGTTTTCTATGATTTTATTCATAAAACATAAATTAATTGATAGCAATATACAAATTCTAGGTGGGTTCAAAAACCGCACCCGTTAAAAACATAGATACTTATAACTAACATGATGATAATAGAAATTGGAATGCAAATATAAAGAGAATTCATGCTCGTATCAATTATTAAAACAATATTTAAGGCTCATTTGAATAGACAATAATTATGTAAAACAATAACATAGAATGAATGGTTGAAATTCCTTTGGAATCCTTATAGTACGTAGCCTTCAATAAAGTCAATATGACACAATTGAAAGAAATTTTTTTGTACTATAATCACTTAAATTACAAATAACAAAATGAGAATAATATTTTGGTCTTGATTATCTATTAATTTAATTACTACTGTTAGCAAAATACGGATACCAAAACAATTAAACCCAGTGGCACTTTTATAGGTGGAAAGAAATTGCTTATGGCATAATTGGAATTTCATAAAATGATGGGTCATTCTAATTAAATTCTATAAGTGGTTATGGGTAAGGGAGTATTAAATTGAACATAAGGGGATACTGGAAAACTTAGGATGGTGGAAAAATAAATAATTTGGTTATGTTTTAAAATGAAAAAGGAGTAAGAATGAAGAAAGGGGGAAAGAATAAATACGATAGAGGAAAGGGTATTATGGGCAAAATATATAGAATAGGGGAGAAAAGATAAAATCGATAGAGGGTGAGTCTTGCACGCATGGAACACATGAGGGAGGGTGCACATTGTGCGAGGGAGGTATGGGGCATGGGATTGACAACTGTGGTGTTTCCACGTTGTGCCATCCTAGCGGTCCACGTGGCGCACCCAAATAAAATGGAAAAATCCTCTTTAGTTTCTGGTGGGGGAGACTCAAAATTGCAACATATCTCCCCTAGCACAGTCTCCTTTATCAATGAGCCAAACTACTCTATATTAACTATAGTGCAACAGTATATATATAACCCCTATTTTCTTCACAGGTATCATTAATACAAATTAATCCCAAAACTTCATATTTTCTTCATACGACCTCAGATCAATGAACATTTTGAACCAATGTGATCCATGTTTCGGGGCCAACACTTTCCCAGCAGTGTCTGGTTTATAAGGTCTGATTTTACCTTTAACCCATAGCTTTGACTTTTGACTTTCATTTGGGTTCAATCTTTTAATGATCATAACTGTTCATTTAAAAGCATATTGACCCACTATTTGAACTCAAATATTCGTTGATTCAAGACCAACAACTTTCATGAAGAGTCCCGAGTCTGAAAGTGGTCAATTAAAATCATCATTTTGCCCCTGAAGGTGTGTATATAAATGTTTCTTACTCCGTACTTTCCCACTTCACCGTTAGCATCATAAACTTCGTAAATACTCAAATAAACATTGAAAAAGCAATAATCCATGAATATTTAAGGTTATATTGTAAATGAGTATAAACCATGGGTTTAACAAGCATGGGACTGCAATATTTCATGTTAATGGGGTAATAAAATGCCATATTTGACACTAATCACACCCCTTAAGTAACGACTTGCTAGTTCCAAGCAACATAATAAAATATTTTTTCATGCCAAATTTGTTATTTTATTCAAAAACTATAAAAAAAGGATAGAGATCCACTTTTGTGGGATGTACAACTGCATTTTGCTTATGCAACACGCCATTAAGCCCTTAAGTTAACTTAGTGGACGAGTTTTGTCTCGTGAGAATTTACAATGATAATACTCAAAGACATTGGATTTTTTTTCAAAATAGTTGCCCAATTTATAATCCAAAACATTTTCACAATATTAATTTTTTATGAATAAATAGTAATGACTAGAAGATTTCTCCAACAGTTTATTTACTATTATGATTATTTCCAAGAACTTCATGATATTTATATATTGGCTGAGTCCGTGTTGTGCGAAAAAAATTCACAAGTGAAATTGTACGGGATATTTTAAGAACTTGATTCTTAAAATGAAGTAGACTAGTGATAATACGCAAATATTGCGTATTTTATCCCTCGAACCTACGCATTTTAGCCCCCTCAGGTGCCTTAATCTCTATATTTAATCCTGTTAACTAGACAACCTCAGATTTATATCGTTAACATGCTATATGAGGTATAATTGGGATTTTATAGGTATTTAGATACCAAGTATGGAGTTTGGATGCATTCTCACTAATTTTTGTACATATTCGCCCGTGCAAGGGAAATTTGGTCAATTTACAGTTTAGGCACCTCGCCCGACATCTTATGTGAGTTGTGTCCCTCCTCGCAAGCTTCGTGTGGCCGCAAACGGTGCGTGATTCCGAGTCCAAATGAAGAAATTACGACGATTTTAGTGGAAGAGAATTCTAAAGGAGCCAAAACAGGAGGAAGCTTGATGTAGCCCTGCTTGATCGATCGATCGACCAAAAGGGTCGATCGATTGACCCTTCAATTTTCACCATTCGAGCTTTGGCAGTCGGTTCATATCTGATCGATCGATTGATCAACCAAAGGGGTCGATCGATCGATCCCCTGTTTTCTACAATATTTTCCCTTTTCTTTTATTTTCTTTTTCCTTTTCTTTTCTATTTTAATTCCAACTTACTATATAAAGGATTTTTGTGTAATATTCAGATATGATTAATTTTTAGATAGTTTTAGGTAAGGGTTAGGGTTTTTGGGAGCTCATTTATTTCTCCACATTGGGTGTTCCTCATTCTTGGATTGTAAGTGCACTTTTAATTATCCCAACCAATTAATATAGTTTTTCTTCCTTTTATTTCCAAGCTTTATATTAATTTAATTTCCATGCTTATTTATTTCATTCCTAGTTAAAATTTTTGTATTTATTTATTTATTGTCTAAATTATTGATTAGTTTAATCGTGTGTGTTGAGTAGTTAAATAGGGTTTGGGTCGTGTGTCGACCATTGATGGGTGTCGAGCGCCGAAAATTAGGTTTCGTGTAAAATTGTATTTAATTGAAACATTGCGAATTAAAATGGGATTATTATGTGTTTAACTTTCATTGTTATGAGACGTTAGTATTTAAAGCGATAATCCGACTTTAAGTTGCGTGTCACCATTTTTTCATTAAATATTTAATCTCACATCGTTGGATTAAATTCCTTCATGTGTGATGTCTATGATTAATTAAAAATGCTCGATTAAATGTTTTCGAACCGAAATTCTAATTTCGCGTGTTTAGCCCATGGTGGGTACGTGATCTCGACCCTCGTTTTATTAATTATTGTTTAGACTTAACTTCTTGTTTTTCCCTTTTATTTATAACCAATATTCTAGGAATATTAAACCTTATAAATTCTAGCATCTCGTCTCTGTGGATTTTTGATACCTGAACTTGGCCGCTATACTCACCTGTTGAGTGTAGTCATAAGTTTAGGTTTTTGTATTAAGGCGGTGAACAGAAAATAACGATCGGCGTTTTGACACACGCTACTTTTCACCCTTAATCAATTAGTTCAATTCTCACCGATGATTAAACTCAAAAAATAAAGACACTCTAAGTTTGTGTAATTCACTTAGGACATTAGGCATAAAGAGTAGATGTAATTGGAAAGGAATCTTTGCACATGTCAGTGATAAAAGATGTTTATGTAAAATGGCAGAATGTAATCTCATTAAAGGATATTGTTTTTCTAAAGAACGTGGAAGTGTAATATTTTTCAATATGTAAAATCATGTTATCCTCGTGATCATATAAGGACTTTTTAGGATGGAAAATATAGGAATAGATGATAATGGTCAACATCTCAAAATGATTTTGTACTTTTGAAGAGTAGGTTTTTCTTTTTCTTTTCCTTTCTTTAGAATTCTTTTCTCTTTTTGAATTCCTTTTTTTTCTTTTCTCTCTTTTATTCTCTTCTTATTAATAAACCGCCAAACTTCTTATTCGTATAACCCCAAGTGTTTCCCATCCCTTGGAAGGTTACCAATTGTCTCTTAAGTCTATTCAGTATCTATCTCACTCATTCCCTATTGGTCTAGGTCAATGTTTCTACCGAATTCTCGGGATACAATATCATTCTCCGAATTAGGCTTTTATTCCTTAATTAAACCTAATTAATCTTAGCCTTTAAGTTCTTCTCATGTGACTAAGTCTCAAACTCAATATTGACCTACTAGTATTTTAAAATAACCCTATTTATATTTAAAAATGATCTAAAAGGTTAATTCGATCGTTTCCTGTGAGTTCTAAACAAAAAGGGAGAAAATTATCTGATTGTGGTAAGACGAATCGATTCGGCCAAGGAGCCGAATCGATTCACTTCTACAGGTATCCTATTCTCCACTTAACTGTTATTACACCATTTTCACACATCCAACCCTTCATTACTTGAACCCAAACTCCCAACCAAACATTCTAAACATCATAGTAACACACACACACACACACACACACACACACACACACACACACACACATATATATATATATATATATATATATATATATATATATATATATATAAAATCAATTTCTTTTGCATTATCTATTTTTTCCCTCAAACATTTAAGTTCCCCCTCTTTTGACACACTCTAATTTATTTGCCCCCTTTTTTCAAAATTCAAAAACAAGGGTATAATGGTATTATACCATTTTGGTCAAACTTTTCTTATTCACTCCCTCCTCTCACTATTTGTCCCCGACATTGTATTTTCTCTTTCTTCGAATTCTCTCCCTGTCTCTCTATTTCAATGTATGATCTAATTTCTATTTTATTCGGGTTTTACAGGTAACTTCTCTCTCTCTTTCACTATTCTTTTTCATTTTTCATTTTTTCATATAGTATTTCTTATTTGTAATTTTACGGTTTTGTGGTTTTCTAAATGCATGTTTTGGTGGGTATATTAATTTCTAAATGCACTATTTGGGTATATTTAATTTGGTTGTGTATGAGATGGTGCTTTGTTTCAGGTTGGATCATTTACATAATTTTCCATTTCATCATTTTCGTCAGCTCCAAGTATGTGATTCAACATCTGTGTATCATTTTTTCATGTATGTTATTATATAAAAGGCTATATTTTTTTTATTGTGATGTTTGTGTTAGGTAGGTTTTAAATGGTAGTTTAAAATGGTTTTAGTTTTTGGAGATGGTTTCATGTGGTTCTCTTCCAGTGCTTTATTTTTCCTTATGATACAACTTAGATACAAGATCCATTTGAAGTTGTATTTATTATATAAGAAATGTGGGTTCGAGAAATTGGTAGACTTTACTTTGTGTGTTATTATGTAAAAGACGTTGCAAAATAGGCATCAGAAGACATGAGCTGTCTTTGTAAAAGTTGTATTATTGTCTCCCACTAAAATTAACACTGCAGATTGAAATGATTTTTTTTACAGCCCTCATATGATTTAATATATTGCCGTAACTAAATGATTTAATATATGGATTCATGTTTGTGCAATTAATGATCGACTATTTTATTGTGAGTCCGTCTCCGTTGACAATTAAAGTTATTTAGAGTGTTTATAATTAGTTACCTTTGACTTTGGTTTAGCTGGTGGACATGTGGTGTTTCGGGTTTTAGATATGTACATTTTCATCCATTATAGTTTGTTTTCTTTTGGTTGATAATATTTGAATTAGTTTTTAAAATTTAGAATAGTCTATATGTTCAATCCTTTTTAACAAATTTGTATTTTAAGTGCATAATTTTTAATTTTTTTTGTGTTTTGTGTTGACTTTATGATGATTTTGCAAGCTGGATATATATGGAACACTTCTTGATCTGCATTTCTGTAGAACAGATAATGATAGATCTTGGACTATGCAAGGTAATTAGTTTTTATTCATCAATCATTTTCGCTTAATAGGCCTAAACACATTTGAAGTGGAGAATTTTATGTACAATGACCTTCATCAATGAATTTTGCTTAACAGGCCTAAGGTAACTTGACTTGGTCACTTAACAGCCCTAAGGTAAGTGGCCAAGTTGTCCTCACAATCCGCTTGATTAAATGTCGATGAGGTTTATGAAATTATAACCTTAAGAGTATTGGACACGTGACTTTTGGTTTGACGTTAAACCCATAAGGGCCGTATATAATGATATCGATAGTTTTTAAAAAATGTGGTGATGCAAAAGCTTATTAATGTTGATGAATTATTACAAGTTTTTTTAGTATTGATGTGTAACTTATATTTTCTTACCTATGCCTCACTAGATGCATTACTTTGGTGTTATGTTGGCTCAATTTCTTTGTTAGTTCAGGTTTTTCAGTGTCCTTTTCCTTGATTTAGCGATTGATTTACCTTTCAAACACACACAAATACACACACAAACACCCACATATATTGAGGTGCATATGATAAATCATGGGTTTAAATACTTTGCAAATGAATGTTTTCACTCCTTTTACTTTTACTTTTTCTTTTAAGACGATTTGAGTTTATTATTCAGCAATGGGTGAAATATTTTCAGCTTAGAGTTAAAATGGAATGAGACTGTGTCAAAAAAAGCATGACACGAGCATGACGTATCATGTTATTTTCTGCCAAATTTGCGTTGTTTCCTTACGTATTATATTGTCACTTCTGTAATTACCACCCCTACCAATATATCATTCATTGAACTCTAGGTAGAAAAAAGTTCACATGTTTCTATTTTCTATACCATACTTACTTCAATTATGTCGTTTAATGATCTATGTGTGTGATTATAAAGGACAATTCTATGATAATTCTATAACCAAACCTTATTTATATTGTTTGAAATTGATTATTAGTATGTTTGATATTTGACTACTGATAGTTGTATGTTGGTATATGTGTTTATTTAGATATATTGTCAAGTAATATTATGTAAATTATGAATTCCTTTTTCTGTATGTTTGTCCTTTTTTGAAAGTTGTAGCTTAGGATCTAAGTACTAACTCTATATATTTTCTTAATTTGTTCTGATCATTGATAATTGAAAGGATGTGTAGCTAAGGCAACATTTGGCTAAGGAGCATTTTCTTAGTACTATGTTTGAGGTAGTTTCTTTAAAGTTGAATTGATTTTTCTAAAAAAAAAATCATTCTCGATCTGTATCCTAAATAAAGTTAAAAGAGAGATTTTTCCTATTGGTGTACATTGATCGACTGCTGCAGCTGATCAGATATACCGATTGTGAAACATTCCCATACAATATACCAAATAATTCCAGTTATCTATCTCTCACACAACCATGAACCATATAACCGTCGTCAGTGGAATAAATGGGTGTATGTTAGTTGACTGTTGGCGTTAATTCAATGTTTATCCAATATGTCTTTAAAATGTTCAAAGTTTTTAATTATCGTTACAATTTGGTAATCCAATATTTCAATCTGCAGCAATCTAAGATAGTGGGTGCCACTGATATAATATTGGTTGTATAGCCTTGCCTCTCTACATGTAAACGTTGATATCACAAGTATAATTTAAAAATTTATAAGTATTTTTCATTTATACGCTTATCTGCACAGTAATGATTCTTATAATGATATTTGGATTTTGTTCTTATTAGACAGCATAATGTAGTGGGAAGATAGAATAGGGAAGTATATACATGTTCATTCATGGAATTGGTAAGTTGTGTAACCATGCTCACTCTAATTGGTAGTGAGTTGATTTATGGTTTTCTGATTATGATGGTGATGTGAAGTGAAAGAGAGAAAACATAGTAGTGGTAAAGATTACAAAAGTATAAAGGAGGAGGCGAAAGAGAGCAAACAGATTTGCTGCTGCAACTTGGAGATGGAGAGCGTACCCAAGAAAGGGCGTCGATAAACCCTCGACCTATATCAGGAGCTGCTGCTGATATTTTTCTCTTACTAAAAAAAGCTTAGTTTAATTTATGAAAGTTATCTTCAAAATATTAAATGTGTTTATTATTAATTTATGTATGGTCATGGTTCTTAGTTTAAGCAGGTTTCATGGATCGAGCAGGCTCATGCTTTCAGCATAAAATGATATCATTTGTCTCTTCTGAAGTTAATATCTTGAACATATAGAATAGTAGGTTCTTATAATTGGGAGTTCTTATTTAATTTATGTGTTCTATTTTGTTTGGTAGTATTGTTTAATTACTATAGCTTAAGCAAGTTTCGTTGAAAAAAGAGAGCTATGTAGCTTATTTCTAGAGCATGTCTTCTTTAGAATAGGTCTTTATGAATTTGATCATATATATATATATATATATATATATATATATATATATATATTCATTGTAACTGAGGAAGTGAATAAACGGACTTATTTTACATAATATAACACAATTTCAAGTTATATCGTGTCGTTTGATCAGTTTGGATTCATGTACACATTAAATATTCATTCTCCTCATCACTGTGTATATACGGATTTGTTTTACATAATATAACATAATTTCTTTGTTTGTTAGGTTTAAAAAAGTGGGGGTGGAGTGCGGTCAATTACGGTCAATGTAATTTGTCTACGAAGGTGAAATTAATTTAATTTTCATTTCATTCATATTATATGATTATCCAATGTAAGTTGCTGTAAGATACACACCACTATTCAATTCACGACTGTTTTTTACCCTTTATTTTGCAGGACCTAGACTGGACTATTGGCTGCTCGAGTTAGATGGTAGAGGTTCAATATCAAATACAACACTTATGTTGAAAGTATTTCACTTTGGGTACTATCTTTATTCTATATCGTTTGTCGATATTGACGCTGATTTTGATGACTTGGGAAAATCTTTGGAAGTTGCCCTACCTATCAATGCATCTTAGACAGCTAAACAGAAAAAGATGAAGGAGAAGACAAAGGTTTGAGGACTTAAAAGACAAGCCAATTTCTAGAAGAAAATTGAAAATTCCTCCACCCTGGTCACCACTCTGACTTGGCAAAGCAAAATGATGATAAGGCCGTTGTTGATGCTAAAGATGCCAAGAGAAAAGATATTGAGTCCAAGGATGAAGCCCAGTAGGCCTTAAATGCCCAATCTCTTACCAGAGATTAGGCCTATATGTGTGGGTAGAATAAGTTTTTTGCCAAGATCGAAGATCAGGTTGACTACCTAAAAACCATTTTTTTAAAGAATGGTTGGGATGCCATTCTTATGGAGGCTGCTGTTGAAGAAGACTCAAATATATTCAAGAAATATGAAACAGGTTCCCCTCCCTGGGTGGATGATGATGATGACGAGTAAGATGAGGAGGTATGAGGGTAAGCCGATGCTACTGCCACGTTTATAAAGAAGATAGAACAAGATGTGCACATATTGTTTTAATCCGATGCTACTGCCAGATACAATCTCTCACTCGCTCCTGATTTAATCCATTGCTTTAGGGGACTATTATATTGTTATTAAGAGTGAAAATATTATTTTTTTTATTTGTTTTAAGCACTGCTTTTCATTTTTTTAAGCATTGTTTTTGGGTAAGCACCTGTGAATATTTATGTTCTTTTGTAGCAGTCTCTATATATTGTTTTGATATCAAATTACAGAGAAATATTGTTAATTAAAACATTTCATCTCATACAGATGCAGGACATCATTGGCGATCTTCTTCACATTAAATAGCGAATATAATCCCTCTCGCATTCAATTAGACGTATCGTACATTGTTGTGAGACCGAATCAATACACGTGCTCTTATTACGGTAAATTCAAAATTTCCTACTTTTGTGTCCAATAAGATGCGTTTATTGATTTTATCATGGGTACTTATACTTGGTTATAAGACAATAATTTGAAATTTGATAGTATTAGTTGATTTCACACTCTTTCCACTTCCTTTTTTCTCCTCTTTCCGTTGCCTACGTTGCTTGCCCCACCCTCTACGCCCATTTCAAGAAAATTTACAAAGTATATCTGTCCAATTTTGCATTGTTCCCTTATGTATTATACTTTCAATTTTGTAATTACCACCCCTACCAATATATCAATCATTGAACTCTAGGTAGAAAAAATTTCTCATGTTTTTATTTTCTATACCATGCTTACTTCAATTATGTTATTTAATGGGTTGTAAGAGTCAGAACAAGATTGAGAACAGAGGGCGAGTCGTGTTTTGAGGATGTCAACCAACTGATTTCTCAACAATTGTTGAGGGCAAATAAAAAAATTCAAGATAACATTGAACAAATTGTTGAGCTGCTGCCGGAGCACAAGAGAATTTGTTACCAGCCATTTATGGTAGGGATAAGTTTTTTTAAACCATATTTTCAGTCTATGTCGAAGGTAATTTAACATCAAATCCTATATACACACAATTGACATTCGAAGATTTTTCGGACCTTAATTGTTCTCACATCATCTGTAATAGTTATGTAGAATGTGTAAACTTGAGGTGTAAAGTAAGTTTGCCTTTTCCAATTTATTTCTCCAAAACTTTATATAAGAGGTACGTTGACATTTAATATAGTTTAACTTACTGTGTTTCCATACTGTTGAAATTACCCCCATCCATTTTTTATGTACAATGGCCTCCAAATGAGATATTTCACGCACTTTTCTTTCTAACTTTTAGTTATTTGTTTGTTTCTTTTTTGTTGCAGGTCGGATGGAAAAGAAAGGAAATCAATAGCGGCATGTTAAGTTGGGAAATGATTCGTCCCATATTGATTTGCATTACGTGAATATATTATAGTTTTTTTGTCCTATTTTCTTTATTTGAATAAAGAAGCTATTCAAGTTCTCAGGATTTCAGGGGTCTATTATTTTGTTAGCGAGCTTAGTGTTAATCCAGCAGGCTCAAGTTATTTACCTTTATGGTTTTAACTCTATGGAAATGATCAGGAATCTATTCCGCTGAAGTTTGATATGCACATTTTTAACTTTATGGTTTGTATTTGTATATTTATATTTTTTTTTCATTTACTATTCTCGACTCAATCAGGTAGATTCCGCTGAACATGGCCACTGAACTAAATTGTGATTATCATTTCTTTTTAGCTACTCATGGATATTGCAACTGGTCACTTTCTCGATAGGTAATTTATCCCCTACTTTTTTCAGATCTATGAGTTGGAAAGTGAATCTATGATCTATGAGTGCTTCACGTTCACTTGAAGAGTTTTTTTAGACTGAAGTTGGCCATTGAATAGTCGATGGGCAGGAAGGGAAGGGGGATTTATATATTCATATAGCCACACATTTGAAGACTGTGCATTGGGCTATGGGTATCGCAAACAGGATAATAAGGTAGCTTCTAATATTCGTGAAACTACCATTGAGTGTCAGAAGAGATAACCGTGGCATGTTTCTTTCACATATTTTTAAATGAGAAGTAACTTTGATTGTGTTAGGATTTCTGTTGCGGGTACTATTGGCCTCTGATTCTATTGCTAATTAGGTTAGGATTTTGGAAATATTACATGGAAAGGTTTCAACTGGATTTTACAATTGCACCAAAAACATAAATCGAATGCTCACGACAGAGTAGAAAATGTTCACAGGTATTACAAATTGTTCCTTCTTTTATTGATCCATAAACTTCATCACTTGGTCAAATTTTATCTTATTGTTCATTCAACAAATTAACACTTTTATAGTCCTAACATGATATATTTCAACTACATAGGTTCCTATACTATGTCTTTGTTAAATCTGACTGAGTGTGGGGTAGTTTCCCCAATCCGATCTTCATATAGCAGGTCCTTCACTCCGTGGGGATCTTCGACAAAGTAATGAGATCCAATATCCAAACTAATAACATAGTTTGCAAGCCAGTCAGCTGTTGGGTTAGCCTCTCTATATACATCGATGACTTGGATCTTCCAGGTCTCTTTAAAAAAGAATTGGCAACCTTCAAGTCTCTACAATTGCATCTGAGCATCTCAAAATCTTAAAAGGGTGAGTTTTTTTTTTTGCCAAACTTCATATGGAATATCCAAAGCTCAAATCAACTTTATTCAATATATTTATAACATTACTTTATTAGTTTGTAATGAGACACAATGCACATTCCTCTATTACTTTTTAATCAGACAAAACTTTATTCAATATATTTATACCATTCAACTTCGAATGATTTGTATGGAGCATGACTTGATACCAAAAATTTATTGTATCGCTTATTTAATAAAAACCATATGATTCCTCCATAGGTGATGTTATTCTCTCTAATTAATTTTATCGATGTTTTTTTTGTCAACCATACAAATATTATCGTATTATTTCATTGGGCTCGAGTGTATATGTCCTATTTCCAATTAATGTTAATATTTGCTCCAATAGCAACTTTAGGTGATTATTGATCATCATTTTAGTTATTTATGGCTATTGTGTTTAATATGTTATGTTGAAAAGGATATTTATATGCTCAAATACTTTATGACTTAAATTTTATTATTTTCTAATTATTTTCCTCACAAGTGTTTTAGACAATACAATGTCGGACCGTAAAATGTGAAGAGCCACTTTCGAGCACTAAAGGACTTTAAAACGTGAAGAGCCACTGTAAAATGTGAGAATCTAAGAACGTATGTTATGTTGAAAAGGATATTTATATGTTCAAATACTTTATGACTTAAATTTTCTTATTTTCCAACTGTTTTCCTCACGGGTGTTTTAGACAATAAAATGTCGGCTTGTAAAATATGAAGAGCCACTTCAGAGCACTAAATCAGAGCCCAAACCAATTTGTATAAATGTAGAACAAATTCGAATATGTATGACCAATTTTTTTATAGGACTATTAGTATCGTCGTTGTTCGAGTGTTTTATTTCTTAAGCAAGGTGGATAGTCGTATAAACAAAATAAGTTCTGCCCGAATTGAATTTATTTATTGATATATTAGTTGTATTTCGACAAGTTGAGTTAAATTGATGTTGTTTTTATGAGGTTTAAGAAGGACTATTACTATTGTTGTAGTATTTTTTTCCTGAATAGGGTGGATAGTCCAATAAAGAAAGTAATTTTTGCCCAAAATTTCTAAATTCTTTATACATTTGTGTTGTACAAAAAAGTTTTGACTTAAATTTACACTATTTAATACTTTTAACAATTATCAGTGTGCCTTCAGGCACGGGCATACCCTAGTATATATATATACATGATTTCTAATGTGATAGAATCTTCAATCCATCAATAAATATCATTAAATGGAATTATAAATCTTAAAAACCCTATATTTTTAATTGTGTCCAAGAACTTCAATAAATATCTAGATTTCTTCATAAGTTTGCAACCCCGATATATCAGATTCGTTCTACATTTATATAGGATTAAACCTAACATAATTTCTACCCAAGAATCATGATTTAATCTTCCAATTTCAAGGAAAATTCCTTTATTTATGCATATAATCATTCCTACACTAACATGGATAATATATCCACTCGATTTATAGTAGGATAAATACTTTCCTCTGTACCCGGTCTACAATTTGGTGGTGACGGTGGTGAACAATGAGGTACAAAAGCCTTAGGACTCCCTTTGAACTATCTTTTTTCCTCCCATTATAGCCCCTCTTAGTTTTTGTTTTGGTAACCCTAACTTATACAACTCCTAATATGATTTATACTTATAAAATTAGTGGGTCTATTTTCCGCAAAAATTCAAAAGACTAAAATACCCCTTCGGAGTACCGTTTTGTCCTAAAAATTCCCCGGGACCCAAACTAAACCCCAAAATACACTTTTCTGACTATCTCAACCCTTACGGACACATTGGCACACTAAAAATGACCATATTGAATATGCAAAGTAAACTTACATACGATTTCCCAAATTAAGTTCCAACACGACTAACATGCGTGTCTCGACTAAATTTACTATAATTATCTAATTTTTTTCACTGACGACAATTATAATATTTCCTTATCATTATTATAACTCATTCACTAAGTAATATTAAATATTTACAAATATTAATTCTTATCTTGCTAATTAATATATATTTTTACCAGGTTAATTTCCAAATATAATTTAATCAATCCCAATTAATTTTCGCTTAAAAAATAAATTACGGGGTGTTACATACTTCCCCCTCCTAATAACGAAATTCGGAGAAAGGAAATAAAATACCTAGTATGAACAACTCTGGAGACTTTTTGCGCATCTCATCCTCGCATTCCCAAGTGGACTCGTCGGCATTATGACGCCCCTAGTAAACTCGCACAAGTGAAACTACCTTTGACCTGATTCTCCTCTCGCTATGTTATAAGATAGAAATCGACATGTCCTCATACAAAATATCGCGTTGCAAATCAATCTCCTCCAAGGCGATGTGAGTGTGAGACAACTCATCCCGGAGATATCGCCTCAGCAAAGAAATATGAAAGACATCATGAATCCGATGCATGTGCTCCGATAACCCAAATCTGTATGCAACTGGCCCAATCCGCTCAATGATAAGGAATGTCCCCACGTATCTCGTGACAACTTTCCTTTCTTCCTGAACCTCATTATATCCTTCAAAGGAGATACACGTAGCATCACCTAATAGCACATTAAACTCCAGGAAATATCGCTTAGCATTCGCATAACTCTTCTGTCAATCCTGGGTTATCCCTATACGGCTCCGAATCAACTCAATCTTGGCTAATGTATCCTGAATCAACTCCGGCCCAAGAAGTTTGTTATCCCCCAATATTAAACCAATAATTGGGTGAACGACAAGGTTTATCATACGATTCCTCAAATGGTGACATGCCAATAGTGAACTGATAGGAGTTATTATACACAAACTCCACCAATAGAAGATACTTCTACCAACCTCCCACACAATCAAGGATGGACATTTATAGAATATCTTCCAACATCTGATTAGTTCTCTGTGTTTTCCCGTCCGTCTGTGGTTGATAAGCCATACTCAACCTCAACTCAGTACCCACAGCCTCCTAAAAACTCTCATAAAATTGAGACACGAAAATCTTATCCCTGCCGGACATAATACCTAATGGCACCGCATGCAATCGCATGATCTTAGCAATAATAATCTAGGAATACTCTCCCATAGTAGAGTCAGTCCGAACTGGCAGGAAGTGAGCTACATTGGTCAGTCGATCGACTATCACCCATATAGAGTCGCGACCTCACTGTAAAGTAGGTAACCCAGTAATGAAATTCATGGAAATGCTCTCCCATTTCCACATCGGGATCTCTAATGGTTGTAAAACCCCTGCCAATTTCTACTGGTCCACTTTCACCAATTGATAAGTGGTGCACCTCAAAACAAACCCAACAACATCTATTTTCATCCCACTCCACGAGTTCTTCCATCTCATGTCTTGGTAAATCTTATCCCCTCCAGGATGTACCGCAAATCGTGACATGTGTGACTTTTTCATTACTACGTATCGTAAGTCTTCCCCCTTTGGGACAACCAATCTCCCATTGAATCATAAACCTCTCTCTGAACTAACGAAGTATGAATCAGCTCCCCTAGTTAAGAGCTGTTTGATCCGCTCCTAACAAAACTTATATATTGCCTGTACCTACACTACCCTCATGACAACCTGAGGGGTAACAGTCATAACAGACATAAATAATTGGGCCACTGACTTTTGATATCCCAACTCCTTCCATTTTGCCTTCCACACTTCAGCTGCACCCCCTTCTGGCCTATGGCTCAACGTGTATGCCACCACGTTAACCTTTCCCGGGTGATACTGGATGTCAAACTGATAGTCTTTCAAAAATTTCAGCCATCTGCATTGATGCATATTCATCTCTCTCTAAGTGAACAAGTATTAAAGTGACTTGTGATCAGAGAACAGGCAAAATCTCTCCCCTAGCAAATAGTTTCTTCAAATTTGTAACGCAAACACGACTGCTGCTAGCTCCAATTTGTGGGTGGGGTAATTCCTCTCATGAGGCTTAAGCTTGCCAAAATTATATTCTATATCTTTATCCTCCTGTTATAACACGACCCCAAGTCCCTACATGGATGCGTCAGTGAAAACAAGATATTCTACTCCTACCCTAGGAAGTGAGAGTATGGGTGTTGAAGTTAACTTGTCCTTCAAGCAAACTGACAAGTGTTATCCCAAACAAATGGTACACCTTTGCAAGTCAAATTATTCTATAGGCACACAATCTTCTAGAATCCCCTAATAAACCATCTGTAGTGCCTGGCTAAACCTAAGAAACTGTGCACCTCTATCGATGTCGTGTGTTGTCCCCACTCCATTATCGTTGACACCTTACTCGGGTCCACCGATATTCCTAACACGAAAATGATATACCCCCAAAACTTCACCTCACGTAGTCAGAGTTTGAATTTTTTAAATTTTGCATACAATTGATGCTCACATAGTGTCTGTAATACCCGATGCAAATGCTCGACATGATCCTCCTCTGTTAGGGAATAAATTAGAATGTCATTAATGAAGATGATGACAAACTGATCCCAGAACACTCTTAACACCCTATTAATAAAGTTCATAAATACGATCGGCACATTGGTTAGACCAAATGGCATAACCCAAAACTCGTAGGACCCATATCTCGTCAAGAAGGTGGTCTTAAACATGTCTTGCTCTCGGATGTGAAACTGTTTATACCCAAATCTCAAATATCTTAGATAAGTAGGCGGCTCCTTTCAACTGATTGAATAAATCATCGATTCGGAGTAATAAATACTTATTCTGTATCGTGACATTATTCAGCTTCCAATAATCCACACACAAGCGTAAAGACCCATATCTCTTCTTCACAAATAATACTAGGGTACCCCATGGTGATTTACTATGACGTATAAAACCATGCCCTAATAGTTGCTCAATCTGATCTCGTAGCTCCCTCATCTCTATAGGAGCCATACGATACGGTGCACGAGCTATTGGCTAGGTGACCAGTGCCAAATCAATGACGAACTCAATCTCTTGACTAGGGGGAAGTTCAAAAATCTCCCGAAACACATTGGTAAACTCACATACGACTGGGATCGAATCGAGGGAAATTATCACCCCCTGAGAGGTCTCCTCCTCTATATAGTACAAATGAGTGGATGATCCTCCCTCAGGATGAGGCATCTCCACTAGAAACATCTCCTAGCCGGGGATCACAAAAACTATACTCCTACTATAGCAGTTAATCATGTCCATATACTCAGCTAGCCAATCCATGCATATGATGGCGTCGTACTCTGACATATCTAATACAAGAATGTCCATGGGCAAAACTAACCTCCCGATATCTATACACATTCACCAAGAGATAAAGAATATCAACGTCCCATTACCTAATGGTAAATCTACACATGTAACTATATTGTATGTCGTATCTATCAACCCTACGACCCATGCAAATCTAGTAGATATAAACGAGTGTGAAGCCTTTTTGTCAAATAAAATGCACCCAAAAATTTCATGGATAAAAAACGTACCCTCAACAACTGGTGGAGCCTATGGAGTTGTAGCCTAATGGATATGATACACGCGCCCATACTGTAACTACCCCTGTTGGGGTATGGCTACTGGAATGGCTGGTGCTGTAGGTAAAGATGGTATGGGTGCTAGTTCTGAGAGAGCAGTGGGGAAGAGAGGTCTCTGAGTCTCTTGGCGGCTTCCTTGTTGCTACTGAACCCGACCTTTATTAGGGCAGTTGTGGCACATGTGTCCTATCCTGCCACAAATGAAACATCTTCCCATGAAACTACCTCCCCTCTGATCCTACTGGCCTCGACCCTGATCTCCATTTCCACCCCTACCCTAGCCCTGATGAAATCGCTACTGGCCCGAATGACCCTTCCTAAATCCACCCTGTCCCTATCGATAATCCCCATAATGAAACCTCTTAGCAGTATCCCCCAGATGGGGTCCCTTCTCACCATGCCTCTATTGACTATGTGTTGGTTATGCCCTGTCGGTGCTATTACCCCCCAGTCCTGCCCTGCTGATTGGACTCTACTACTCATTTTCTCCCCTAAACATGGAAGTGAGGGTCCTGACAATGTAACATAGTCGCATTTAACACCTCAATGTATGTCTTCAAAGCTGGATTACTTAACAGATGTTGTCGGATCCTCCAAGTAATGCCACTTGTAAATATGTGTATCCTATTCTCCTTGGTAGGTACTTCTACTGGAAAGAAGTTAGCTAACCTCATAAATTCTTCCTCATAATCAGCAACGAGCTTTCCCTCCTGGGTGAGATCTAATAGTTTTTGCCTCATCTCTATATAGATGGAGGATGGAAAATATTTGTAGTCAAACCGCTCCAAGGACTCCTGTATCGGTATACGATCACTCTCATCCACGGTGGTAATAGACTCCCACCACTATAGTGCCACTTCAACTAGCTTAAATGTATCTAGAATTTGCGTCTGAACGTTCGTGCACTCATACATCCTCAAATGCCTCTGGATGTATTTCTTCCATTGTCTACAAACCACCACGTCTAAACTCCCCTAGAACTCGGGAGAGTGTTCCTTTTGGAAGGCATCTCTGACTCCCCAAGAAAAAAGGAATGCATGCATCTGAGCTGGGGCCAGGACTTGGGCCTGGGGTGGTGCCTGTTGTACTGTAGCCAATGTTGCATTAACCGGCTGTGAAACTATGGCGGCAACCTCTGCAGCATTCATGGTACCTTGGGCTAGAGCTTGAGGCTCTGGCTGTACCTCTGGGTTGGATCGTGTGGCACAATAAGGAGGCATATGAAATGAGAAATAATTTATCCACAATTCAATATGTCTTAAAATAGGTGGAGATGTAGATGCGTAATAAAGAATACAATAAGCCTAATAATAGGGATCTATATCAAAGAACGCTACGCTGAAAATCATACTAAGCCTCACAGATCCTAAAGACACTAGAAGCTGATGCTCTGATACCATCTGTGACACCCCTCCCAATTAAATACCAGGTAATCAGTCCTTTATTAAATTAAACAAAATATCTAATTGGTTCATTCGTAACATCACTGTCGAAAACTGTTAATTACCAATCACCTACATTAATTAATTAAGCTGGTGCCAAATTTTAATCTTTAAATTAACATGCAATGATTTGAAACAAAGAAATAAACCACATTCACCATTCCAATTAACCAATAACATAAATAATGAAATAACTGAATCAAATAAGATATGATTGAGATAAACACTCCAACCTAAAACTCCATTACAATAATCCATATCTAAAACTGAATCCAACAATTGAAAATAAATTAAGTACAATGTCTCTGAAAATAACTACTAGTAGAAGATAGGAAACATATCCGACTGAGATAAATAAAATGATGCGTCAGATCTAAAAGAAATGGAGGCATTGACTACCAAAGTCTTACAATCATCCACAACAACTGCAGCATGTCAAATGAAAATGAACTCCTAAGTCGGGTGTCCTTGTGGCTAGGCAACTAAAATGATTTTTACAAAATAGATTCGAAAAATGGGTCAGAGCCAGAGTAAAACAGTTTTAAAATATTTGCAAGTATTTAAAATGGAAAATCAACAAATATTATATACATGTTAGTTTCACATGCCCTCACTTGAGTTCCTCACCCCTCAACTATTGTGCATGCCTAACGTGTTCTACGAACCCGTCCTAGTTATGATACCTCGTCTAATTAGTTCCATTACCTTATCTTACTACACCTACTTATTCGTATCACCCACTCATATCACCCATACAACTCGTTATAGTTTTACCTTCTGATACGACGCAAATATTGCGTATTTAACTCGTTACCTACGCATTATTAGCCCCCTCGGGTATCTTAATCCCTATACTTATGCTCGTTAACCAGACAACCTTGTATTTCTATATATACATGTTTTGCAAGGGTTAATTCAGATTTTGTAGGTATTTGTATGCTTAGTATGAAGTTTGGATGTATTCCGACAAAGTTCCGTACACAACTGCACGCGCAAGGTCAATTTTATCATTTCATAATTTAGGCAACTGGTCCAATTTCTTCACGAAAGTTTAATCCCTCTGAAGAAGCTTCGTGTGGACATAAACGGTGCGCGAATCGGAGCTATATCGAAAAAGTTACGGGCTTTTGTGCAGAAGAGAAAGATATCTCAACCAAAACAGAGGAAGGGATCAAAGTCCTACAGGTGCAAATCGATTCGGACCATCCGAATCGATTCGCTAGGAGACAGTGGCAAAAATTCACATTTGCGAATCGATTTGGGCAAGCCGTATCGATTCGCCCCATTTGAGTATGCCAGTTCCTCTGTTTTCCAATCGATTCGGACCAGCCGAATCGATTCGCCCCTTTTGCAGCCTTCGAGGAACCTCCTTACCGAATCGATTCGGTCCTGCTGATATTTGTTTTTCTTCTTCTTTATTTACAAGTTTGCAATGGGATATTTTGTGTATAAATACACTCTTCTCTCATTTTTGGGAGGGATCCATATCTTCATATCTTACATTTCACATTAGTTTAGGGTTTGTATAGAGCTTTGCCCTACTCCACCACTTTGGGTGTTTTGCCCACTTTGATGTATGTAAGTTTATTAATTTAAGTTGTCCTTCCTTTTTCTCTTGCTTTCTTTACTTGCTTCCATTAATTTCATGCTTGGTTAATTAGTTGTAGTTATTTATTTATTGCTTTTATAGTTTAATTAGTTGTTAATTAGTTTAGTTCATGATATACCCTTAGATAGATAGGGTCGGGGTTGTGTTCCGCCATTTACGAGTTTGGACCTCGAAAGTTAGGGTTTCGTGTAAAATTGCATTTAATCGAAACCTTGCTTATTAAAGTCGAATTATTATGCGGTTAACTTTTTTTGTCACGCAACTTTAGTGTTTATAGCGATATTTCGAATTTAATCCGCGTGTGACCATTTTTCGTTAAATGTTTAATCTCGCAACTTTAGATTAAATTCCTTATTGTGTGATGTTTATGCTTAATTGAAAATGCTTGATTAAATTTCTTTTGAGCCTTAACTCTAATTATTAGTTGTTTCGATCCGTTTGGTAGAATGCGATCCCGATCCTTGCTTTAATTTTGTGTAGCGTAACTTATTCTTTTCTTTTTCCACTATTCCCAACCATCACCTTTTCTTTTATTTATTTTACAATTTTATTCCTGAAGTTTTAAAGCAATTAACATCTAAAATTCAATCACTCCCTGTGGATTTCTTACGATACCCGACTTACCGCTGTGTTTGCTTGTCAAGTGTAGTTGTAGTTTAGGTTTTTTGCATGTAGAGCGGGAGCCGAAATCAACGACAGTGTCCCTACACGAACACTCGGTTCCCCAAGCATCAAAATGGCGCCGTTGTCGGGGAGTGTGTTTTAGATAGTAATTATTTTATTATTTCGTAGTATTTCTTTCATTCATATTTGTATTCTTTATTTTCCCCTTTCTTTTTGACTTGTGCTAGATTGTTTCGAGAAATTGAAATCTCGGTGCTTTTCGCTTTTGTTGAATAGCTTATTTTGAAATGTCTCGCTATTACGCTTTAGATAACTTTAATTGTTATGAGAATTTTTTTTCCAAGTTATGCTCCCAAAACAATGAGAGAATGCCTACAAATTCTTGAAGATGAGTGCATTGAGCGTGAAATTCAAGAGTATGTAAGTGATGCCTGATCGCCTTGTGAGGGTAATCTGGAATGCGAGGGATCCGTTAGCTATGAGCAACCCGCACAAGAAGATGAAATGTATTCTTGTTCGTTTGATTATGAGTTAATGATAAAGGAAATTAATAACCGATCCGAAATTTCTCAAGCTTTGTTTCTAAAAAACGATGCCATGCTCGATGAGATTATTTCTTCACAAAATCGGGTTGAGGTTGAAACTTGCATTTCATCTCCACCCCTTTTTGTGGAAGAAATAATTGAGAGTGATCCAAGCTTTAGCACTTTCTATTATCAACCTCTTATTAATTCTTTCAATTGTATTGAGGTTGTTGGTCCTTCTTTTCCTTCACTCCCTACTATTCCCGAACAATTAAATTTATCGCAAGAATCGGTTGAAAGTCTTGAGGACTTTGACCCGATTCTTGAACGAGAATGTTATTTTGAGATGCTTCATCTCATGGGCTTTTCACTTGCACTTGCCCCACCTCCCCTTCCAATTGAAGAATCTTTGGGATGTGATTTCGATTTTTCTGAGACTAATGTAGTCTTGTCCCCCATAGTATCCAAATCCCCCATCGTTCCCCAAAAATTTCAAATTGGCGATGGTTCACTTTTTTCACCACCCACATGCCTTCCGTTGTTCAAACAAAATTCTTATTTTTCGGGAGGCATGTTCGCTTTGGAGGGTCCACTGTTGATCTTTCAATGTCAAATCCCTTTTTGGGTGGACCCTCAACTATTTAGACTTCTAGTGTATAATTAGTATGTAGTCCAAATAGTATGTTGTAAATAGTTAGCTTTTTAATTTTCTTTCTTTCCTTTTTTTTTCCTTTTTATTTAGTCTAGTGTAATTAGTTAACTTTTTGTTATTTATTTTTGCTATTCTTGGTACTAACTTGTTTTGTAGATTTCATTGGACTCATGCTTATGGAGATCGCTCCAATTTTGGGTAATATCGTTCTTTTCCTCTCTTTGTGTTGTGTTCTTAATGCGCATTGAGGAGAATGCAACATTTAAGTTAGGGGGTGTAGGATATTTTATCCATTTCTTTATTTTGTCCATGGATTTTCTCACATCTAGTTACTAAGTATGCCTTTTCGTGAAAATTCAAAAAAATTGAAAAATATTTTTTTTTTCTCCTTTATTGGGCATTTTGCCTTGTTTCTGATGATAAATTTTAATAATTGCCCGATCCAATAGACAACTCGACGATGCAATTTCTTGATTTTAGAAGTTATTAGACTTTAGTCCTTAACTCATTGATATTGTGAATAACTTCATGAATTAAACTTTATCCCATGAGCATATGCACTTTCCTTGTCATATTGATTTGGTTTAAGATTTTTATAACTCGGTAATCTTTTGTTGCATTGTATATACTTACACCGAGTAAGCTTTGTACCTTTCGTCGTTTGTGAGTGTTATACAATATTCTTCCCTCTTTGAAAACGTTGAATTCGTTGGTAATCTCACTTTTCTTTCATTTGACCGTTCATTAATTGAGTTCATACTTGAAATGTGTTACTTGAGCATGATTTTCAAAGTTTGTTTTGACTCGAGAATTGCGTAAACTTTCTGAAATGATCATAGGCCATCTTTGTTATATCACCCATATTAGTCTTGACCTCACCCTTATATGATTTTACCCTCGTTAACCCCTTTGAGCCGAAATATAGCCCTTCATTTCATAACCCCATTCCCATAACCAACTCCAAATTGGAGTTTTAAACCATACATACACCTTCCATACCTTTGTTTGGAATGTTACATGGGATTGGATGATGTTGTTATGATGTCGGTTGCAATTTAGGCATATGAGAGTTTGAAAAGTAAAGGAAAAATAGAAGTGAAAAAGTGAAGAAAAAGAGAAGCAAAAAGCAAAAGAAAACAAAAGAGAAAAATGAGAAAAAGAAGAAAAGAAAAGAAAGAGAAAGTTGTAAATGTTGTGTATAGTGTTCAATAAGCTTTGATTACTCTCCCCGATGATATATCTAATGCTTGTTTGGAAGTTACTTTCCATTTTTGATATTGCCCGCATCCTTCCCAATATTCCAAGTTTTCATCTCCGAACACTTTCAATCCGTACATATACCTTTTATTTCGTACCTTAACCCCAAACCTACATTACAACCCTATTACAAGTCCTATGTGATCTTAGGTTGATGTAATTCAAAAGTTAAAATAGTTTTGATAATCTGTGAAAATTCATTTCGCCTCTTTTAGTGTGCTGTATCCTTTCTTTGAGATTACAGTTTTTCATTAACTATATAGCGTTCTTCATTTGTGACATGTGTGCGGCCTAGTTTCCATTTACATTTACTCTTTATGCCCGCATGTTACGTGTGTTACCTCCCGTTCCGAGTGAATGCATTTGATGAGCGTAATGCCCGTGAGGATTGAATATATGCTTGCTTTATGTTTATCTGGTTTATTTACGTTTTTACCAAATCATATTTTGCATTTACCCTCCCCCCCTCCCACTTTTAAAGTTTCAATTCTATGAGGTGAATTTAACATGTTAATAACAACGGACTTTAGCTTGAATTCGTTCAATATGCTAATAACGCATTTGAAATCTTTTTCGTTGTTGTTGAGTTTGTCGCATGTTGGGTTGGGCATATTTTGAGGAAAACATATGATGTTTGTGGGTTTAATCCCTGAAAACTCTCACGACACAACACTCGTCCACTAGGGTAACCTAGGGGTTTAACGGCTTATTGCATATGCTAAATGCAATCGTTCGCCCGCGAAAGTGGCCTTATCTTTTTATTGCTTTTTCATCCCGTTTTGTAATTGTATCCTACTTTTGATTTACTTGTAGTTATTATTGTTTCTTATCTCATTGCTAGGGACTAGCAATGTGTAAGTTAGGGGGTGTGATATGACGCAAATATTACGTATTTCACCCTTTAACCTACACATTATTAGCCCCCTCGGGTATCTTAGTCCCTATACTTATGCTCGTTAACCAGATAACCTCGGATTTCTATACATACATGTTTAGCATGGGTTGATTGAGCTTTTATAGGTATTTGAATGCTTAGTATGAAGTTTGGATGCATTCCGGTAAAGTTTCGTACACAACCGCACGCGGAAGGGCAATCTTATCATTTCACAATTTGGGCAACTGGCCCAACTTCTTCACGAAAGTTTAAGACCTCTGAACAAGCTTCGCGTGGCCATAAATGGTGCGCGAATCGGAGCTATATCGAAGAAGTTATGGGCTTTTGTGCGGAAGAGAAAGACATCTCAACCGAAACATAGGAAGGGATCAAAGTCCTACAGGTGCGAATCAATTCGGACCATCCGAATCGATTTGCTAGGTGACATTGGCAAAAATTCACATTTGTGAATCGATTCGGGCAAGCCGAATCAATTCGCCCTATTTCAGTATGTCAGTTCCTCTGTTTTCGAATCGATTCGAACTAGCCGAATCGATTTGCCCCTTTAGCAGCCTTCGAGGAACTTCCTTACCGAATCGATTCGGTCCTGCTGATATTTGTTTTTCTTCTTCTTTATTTATAAGTCTGCAATGGGATATTTTGTGTATAAATACTCTCTTCTCACATTTTTGGGAGGGATCCATATCCTGCTGATATTTATTTTTCTTCTTCTTTATTTACAAGTTTGCAATTGGATATTTTGTGTATAAATACTCTATTCTCTCATTTTTGGGAGGGATCCATATCTTCATATCTTACATTTCACATTAGTTTAGGGTTTGTATGGAGCTTTGCCCTACTCCACCACTTTGGGTGTTTTGCCCACTTTGATGTACGTAAGTTTATTAATTTAAGTTGTGTTTCCTTTTTCTCTTACTTTCTTTACTTGGTTCCATTAATTTCATGCTTTGTTAATTAGTTGTAGTTAATTATGTATTGCTTTTATAGTTTAATTAGTTGTTAATTATTTAGTTCATGATGTACCCTTAGATAAATAGGGCCGGGGTGGTGTTCCGCCATTTACGGGTTTGGACCTCGAAAGTTAGCATTTCGTGTAAAATTGCATTTAATTGAAACCTTGCGTATTAAAGTCGCATTATTATGCGTTTAACTTTATTTGTCACGCAACTTTAGTGTTTATAGTGATATTCCGAATTTAATCCGCGTGTGACCATTTTTCGTTAAATGTTTAATCTCGCAACTTTGGATTAAATTCCTTATTGTGTGATGCTTATGCTTAATTGAAAATGCTTGATTAAATTGCTTTCGAGCCTTAACTCTAATTATTAGTTGTTTCGATCCGTGTGGTAGAATGCGATCCCGATCCTCGCTTTACTTTTGTGTAGCGTAACTTATTCTTTTCTTTTTCCACCATTCCCAACCATCACCTTTTCTTTTATTTATTTTACACTTTTATTCCTGAAGTTTTAAAGCAATTAACATCTAAAATTCAATCACTCCCTGTGGATTTCTTACGATACCCGACTTATCGCTGTGCTTGCTTGTCAAGTGTAGTTGTAGTTTAGGTTTTTTGCATGTAAAGCGGGAGCCGAAATCAACGACAGTGTCCCTACACGAACCCTCGGTTCCCCAAGCATCAAAATGGCACCGTTGCCAGGGAGTGTGTTTTAGATAGTAATTATTTTATTATTTCTTAGTATTTCTTTCATTCATATTTGTATTCTTTATTTTCCCCTTTCTTTTTGACTTGTGCAAGATTGTTTCAAGAAATTGAAATCTCGGTGCTTGTCGCTTTTGTTGAATAGCTTATTTGAAATGTCTCCCTATTACGCTTTAGATAACCTTAATTGTTATGAGAATTGTTCTCCAAGTTATGCTCCCAAAACAATGAGAAAATGCCTACAAATTCTTGAATATGAGCGCATTGAGCGTGAAATTCAAGAGTATGTAAGTGATGCCTCATCGCCTTGTGAGGGTAATTTGGAATGCGGGGGATCCGTTAGCTATGAGCAACCCGCACAAGAAGATGAAATGTCTTCTTGTTCGTTTGATTATGAGTTAGTGATAAAGGAAATTAATGACCGATCTGAAAGTTCTCAAGCTTGGTTTCTAGAAACCGATGCCATGCTCGATGAGATTATTTCTTCACAAAATCGGGTTGAGGTTGAAACTTGCATTTCATCTCCACCCCTTTTTGTGGAAGAAATAATTGAGAGTGATCCAAGCTTTAGCACTTTCGATTATCAACCTATTATTAATTCTTCCAATTGTATTGAGTTTGTTGGTCCTTCTTTTCCTTTACTCCCTACTATTCCCGAACAATTAAATTTATCACAAGAATCGGTTGAAAGTCTTGAGGACCTTGACCTGATTCTTGAACGAGAATGTTATTTTGAGATGCTTCATCTCATGGGATTTTCACTTGCACTTGCCCCACCTCCCCTTCCAATTGAAGAATCTTGGGGATGTGATTTTTATTTTTCTGAGACTAATGTAGTCTTGTCCCCCATAGTATCCAAATCCCCCATCGTCCCCCAAAAATTTCAAATTGGCGATGGTTCACTTTTTTCACCACCCACATGCCTTCCGTTGTTCAAACAAAATTCTTATTTTTCGGGAGGCATGTTCGCTTTGGAGGGTCCACTGTTGATCTTTCAATGTCAAATCCCTTTTTGGGTGAACCCTCAACTATTTAGACTTCTAGTGTATAATTAGTATGTAGTCTAAATAGTATGTTGTAAATAGTTAGCTTTTTAATTTTCTTTCTTTCCTTTTTTTTTCCTTTTTATTTAGTCTAGTGTAATTAGTTAACTTTTTGTTATTTATTTTTGCTATGCTTGGTACTAACTTGTTTTGTAGATTTCATTGGACTCATGCTTATGGAGATCGCTCCAATTTTGGGTAATATCGTTCTTTTCCTCTCTTTGTGTTGTGTTCTTAATGCGCATTGAGGAGAATGCAACATTTAAGTTAGGGGGTGTAGGATATTTTATCCATTTCTTTATTTTGTCCATGGATTTTCTCACATCTAGTTACTAAGTATGCCTTTTCGTGAAAATTTAAAAAATTTGAAAAATATTTTTTTTTCTCCTTTATTGGGAATTTTGCCTTGTTTCCGATGATAAATTTTAATAATTGCCTGATCCAATAGACAACTCAATGATGCAATTTCTTGATTTTAGAAGTTATTAGACTTTAGTCCTTAAATCATTGATATTGTGAATAACTTCATGAATTAAACTTTATCCCATGAGCATATGCACTTTCCTTGTCATATTGATTTGGTTTAAGATTTTTATAACTCGGTAATCTTTTGTTGCATTGTATATACTTACACCGAGTAAGCTTTGTACCTTTCGTCGTTTGTGAGTGTTATACAATATTATTCCCTCTTTGAAAACGTTGAATTCGTTGGTAATCTCACTTTTCTTTCATTTGACCGTTCATTAATTGAGTTCATACTTGAAATGTGTTACTTGAGCATGATTTTCAAAGTTTGTTTTGACTCGAGAATTGCGTAAACCTTCTGAAATGATCATAGGCCATCTTTGTTATATCACCCATATTAGCCTTGACCTCACCCTTATATGATTTTACCCTCGTTAACCCCTTTGAGCCGAAATATAGCCCTTCATTTCATAACCCCATTACCATAAACAACTCCAAATTGGAGTTTTAAACCATACATACACCTTCCATACCTTTGTTTGGAATGTTACATGGGATTGGATGATGTTGTTATGATGTCGGTTGCAATTTAGGCATATGAGAGTTTGAAAAGTAAAGGAAAAAAAGAAGTGAAAAAGTGAAGAAAAAGAGAAAGCAAAAACAAAAAGAAAACAAAAAGAGAAAAATGAGAAAAAGAAGAAAAGAAAAGAAAGAGAAAGTTGTAAATGTTGTGTATAGTGTTCAATAAGCTTTGATTACTCTCCCCGATGATATATCTAATGCTCGTTTGGAAGTTACTTTCCATTTTTTATATTTCCCGCATCCTTCCCATTATTCCAAGTTTTCATCTCCGAACACTTTCAATCCGTACATATACCTTTCATTTCATACCTTAACCCCAAACCTACATTACAACCCTATTACAAGTCCTATGTGATCTTAGGTTGATGTAATTCAAAAGTTTAAATAGTTTTGATAATCTGTGAAAATGCATTTCGCCTCTTTTAGTGTGCGGTATCCTTTCATTGAGATTACAGTTTTTCATTTCCTATATACTGTTCATCATTTATAACATGTGTGCGGCCTAGTTTCCATTTACATTAACTCTTTACGCCCGCATGTTCCGTGTGTTACCTCCCGTTTTGAGTGAATGCATTTGATGAGCGTAATGTCCGTGAGGATTGAATATATGCTTGCTTTATGTTTATCCGGTTTATTTAAGTTTTTACCAAATCATATTTTGCATTTGCTCCCCCCCCCTCCCACTTTTAAAGTTTCAATTCTATGAGGTACATTCAACATGTTAATAACAACGGACTTTAACTTGAATTCGTTCAATATGCTAATAACGCATTTGAAATCTTTTTCGTTGTTGTTGAGTTTGTCGAATGTTGGGTTGGGCATATTTTGAGTAAAGCATATGATGTTTGTGGTTTTAATCCATGAAAACCCTCACGAGACAACACTCGTCCACTAGGGTAACCTAGGGGTTTAACGGCTTATTGCATATGCTAAATGCAATCGTTCGCCCGCGAAAGTGGCCTTATCTTTTTATTGCTTTTTCATCCCATTTTGTACTTGTATCCTTCTTTCGATTTACTTGTAGTTCTTTTTGTTTCTTATTTCATTGCTAGGGACTAGCAATGGGGTCAGTTCGGGGGTGTAATACGACGCAAATATTGCGTATTTCACCCGTTAACCTACGCATTATTATCCCCCTCAGGTATCTTAATCCCTATACTTATGCTCATTAACCAGACAACCTCGGATTTCTATATATACATGTTTTTCAGGGGTTAATTGAGCTTTTGTAGGTATTTGGATGCTTAGTATGAAGTTTGGATGCATTTCGGCAAAGTTCCGTACACAACCGCACGCGCAATGGCAATTTTATCATTTCACAATTTGGGCAACTGGCCCAATTTCTTCACGGAAGTTTAATCCCTCTGAAGAAGCTTTGCGTGGCCGTAAACAGTGCGCAAATTGGAGCTATATCGAAGAAGTTACGGGCTTTTGTGCGGAAGAGAAAGACATCTCAACCAAAATAGAGGAAGGGATCAAAGTCCTACAGGTGCAAATCGATTCGGACCATCCGAATTGATTCGCTAGCAGACAGTGGCAAAAATTCACATTTGCGAATCGATTCGGGCAAGCCGAATCGATTCTCCCCATTTCAGTATGCCAGTTCCTCTGTTTTTGAATCGATTCGAACAAGCCGAATCGATTTGCCCCTTTAGCAGCCTTCGAGGAACCTCCTTACCGAATCGATTCGGTCCTGCTGATATTTGTTTTTCTTCTTCTTTATTTACAAGTTTGCCATGGGATATTTTGTTTATAAATACTCTCTTCTCTCATTTTTGGGAGGGATCCATATCTTCATATCTTACATTTCACATTAGTTTAGGGTTTGTATGGAGCTTTGCCCTACTCCACCACTTTGGGTGTTTTGCCCACTTTGATGTATGTAAGTTTATTAATTTAAGTTGTCTTTCCTTTTTCTCTTGCTTTCTTTACTTGCTTCCATTAATTTCATGCTTTGTTAATTAGTTATAGTTATTTATTTATTGCTTTTATAGTTTGATTAGTTGTTAATTAGTTTAGTTCATGATATACCCTTAGATAAATAGGGTCAGGGTTGTGTTCCGCCATTTACGGGTTTGGACCTCGAAAGTTAGGGTTTCGTGTAAAATTGCATTTAATCGAAACCTTGCGTATTAAAGTCGAATTATTACGCGGTTAACTTTTTTTGTCACGCAACTTTAGTGTTTATAGCGATATTCCGAATTTAATCCGCGTGTGACCATTTTTCGTTAAATGTTTAATCTCGCAACTTTGGATTAAATTCCTTATTGTGTGATGTTTATGCTTAATTGAAAATGCTTGATTACATTTCTTTCGAGCCTTAACTCTAATTGTTAGTTGTTTCGATCCGTGTGGTAGAATGTGATCCCGATCCTCGCTTTACTTTTGTGTAGCGTAACTTATTCTTTTCTTTTTCCACCATTCCCAATCATCACCTTTTCTTTAATAATTTTACACTTTTATTCCTGAAGTTTTACAGCAATTAACATCTAAAATTCAATCACTCCCCGTCGATTTCTTACGATACCCGACTTACCGCTGTGCTTGCTTGTCAAGTGTAATTGTAGTTTAGGTTTTTTGCATGTAGAGCGGGAGCCGAAATCAACGACAGTGTCCCTACACGAACACTCGATTCCCCAAGCATCACCTTCTCATATCTTTTAAATCAATTTAGGGTTCATTAAAGAGATGTTAAGTTTCCATTTCCTTAGGTTATTTAAGACATCATTATCTTTCCAATTTACTAAGGACCCAAATTAAGATATATCACATGTATATATATATATATATATATATATTTATTTATTTATTTATTTATCACTCTATTTATATATATACTAATATGGCACCCCTAGGCTGAGACTTGCAGTGCATACATACTCTGCTATCAAGTCCCGGTACGTCACATACTAAATAAAAGACTGTCAGCTCGAAATCACTCTCGAACCACAATATACAATTCACACATAATTGAAGGTGAACATAGTTCTAGACCTTTGGGCTATGCACATACCTACACGCCCAAATCATTGAGCACACCCTCGTTCACACAAGCGGTGCTCATCCCTAAGTTCTAAGTTATGATGTACAAGTCAAAATCCTCCAAGATGGCTCATCAAGATAATACTATCTCCTTTTCAAACCTCCAGCGATAACAAGCAACATAGGTATATCATACAAATAATAAGTCACACATTAGGTATTCACATAACCTATGTATATATATATATATATATATATATATATATATATATATATATTCAATAGAGGTAAGAACATAGCCTATTATATTTCCATAAGTAGTCTACATAACTCTCGTATAGCCTACGTATTATTAATATACCGCCAAATTCCTGGAAGGTTACCAATTGTTACCAATCACTTGGAAAGTTACCAATTGTCCCTTAATTCTATTCAGTAGCTATCTCACTCATTCCCTACTGGTCTAGGTCACCGTTTATATCAAATTCCTGGGACATGATATCATTCTTCGAATTAGGTTTTCATTCCTCAATTAAGCCTAATTAATCTTAGCCCTTAAGTTCCTCTCATATGACTAAGTCTCAAACCCAATATTGACCTACTGGTATTTTTAAATAACCCTCTTTATATTTACAAATTATCTAAAATGTTAATTCGATCATTTCCCATGAGTTCTAAATGAAAAGGGAGAAAGTTATCTAAATCTGGGAAGCCAAATCGATTCGGCTTTGAACCGAATCGATTCGCTTACCGAATCGATTCGGCCAAGGAGACGAATCGATTCGCTTCTACAGGTCTCGTCCTCTCCACTTAACTTTTACGGGATTACACCATTTTCCCTCTACCAAACTTTCATTACATTATCCCAAACATTCTAAACTTCATATTAACATATATACATGACGTCTAATGTGGTAGAATCTTCAAATCATCCAGAAACATCAATAAATGGAATTAATTCAATTTATAAATCTTAAGAACCCTAGATTTTCAATTATGTCCACGAACTTCAATAAATATATAAATTTCTTCACAAGTTTACAACCCCAATATATTATATTCGTTCTACATACATATATGATTCAACCTAACATAATTTCTACCCAAGAATCATGATTTAATATTTTAATTTTAGGCCAAATTCTTTTATTTTTGCATATAATCATTCCTACACTAACATGGATAATATATGAACTCAATTTATAGCAAGATAAATACCTTCCTCTATATGTAGTTCTGATTTCATATAATTGATGGTGGTTTTGCATTTTCAACTCCCTGGTCAACAATCTGATGGTCACAGTGGTGAACAATGAGGTAGAAAAGCCTTAGAACTCCCTCTAAACTCGCCTTATTCCTCCCTGATAGACCCTCTTAGTTTTTTTTTCTGGTAACCCTAAATTCTCCAACTCTAATTCTGATTTACACTTATAAAATTCGTGGGTCTATTTTCCTCAAAAATTCAAAAGACTAAAACATCCCCATGGGGTATCGGTTTGGCCTAAAAATGCTCCGGGACCCAAACTAAACCCCTGAGTACACTTTTCTGACTCTCTAGACCCTTCCGGACACGTTAGCGCACTCAAAATTACCATATCGAATATGAAAAGTAAACTTATATTTTATTTCCCAAATTAAGTCCTGCCATGATTGACATGCGCGTCCCGACTAAATGTACTGCAACTGTCGTATATTTTTTCACTCATGACAATTATAATATTTCCTTATCATTATTATTACTCATTCACTAAGTAATATTCAATATAAATAAATAATAATCCTTATCTTGCTAATTAACATTTATTTTACAAGGTTAATTTCCAAATATAATTTAATTAATCCTAATTAATTTCCAAAATAAAAATAAATAAAATTATAGGGTGTTATAGTCGTCAACACTAATATCTACTCGAACTTGTTGGATTTGGGGAATCGACCCCTGAAGTATATGCCACAAAATTTAACTTTGATCAAAGGTTGGGGAACTATGCATCGTGTTCCCTCTAGTGACCATCCTGAGTAATTGGTAGCAAAGGAAAGTCATACAGAATACTTGTACATCTTTAAAAAGTGTGCGCCAATAAAATATGTCCTTTAGAACTTTGAATGTGGTCTTTTAGGAAGAAAAATGTACATCGCACACTTTATTGTGTCAGAACAATAAAACACTAGGAATCTTGTCATTAGAGATATATTTTTGAATAATCTGGTCCGAGCAATATTTGAACATATAAGGGTCAGCAAAAAAAAATGACCAAACCACTAGCGAAAATCTTTTCTTATCCTAAGGAGAGAACTGGAGTGGGTATTCCTTTATGACAAATAAATTGTCTATATCATCATACCATGGCAAGATAGAAATGACCATGAGTTAATCATAATGTGATCTTGATTAAACCTTAATCGGAACAAGTAGTATGCGACAAGGTTCTCAAACTCCTTTTTATGTTCTATTAAGAGGTCAAATTCCTAGAGGAGTATCACCAAATGAATAAGTATTCTCTTAGCATCCTTCTTAGAGAGAAGGTATTTAATAGCAGCATGACCAATAAAATAGATAATGGGTGATCCCTCAAGGTAAGCCCGGAATTTATTTAATGCAAAACCTATGTCTAGAAACTCTTTCCCCATCGTGGAGTCATTCTTTTGTTCACTATCAAATGTGTGTCTAGAGTAACCAATTACCGAGGCTTTTTATCTCTTCATTGACCCATAATTTCCCTCATGACATAGTCACTGGAATCACATATCAAATCTTATGTAAGAGACCAATCAGGTGATTACCTGATGGGGGTTATTATCAAGAGAGATTTTAACTTCTCAAATGATTCTTGGCATGCATCTGCCTATATAAATGGAGCATCTTTATCCAGGAGACCACACATAAGTCATGCAATCATGATAAATTTATTAATGAATCTTCAGTAAAACTCAGCATTCCCTAGAAATGACCTTACATCCTTGAGGGTTTTAGGAGGGGGACAAATGGAAATAACATCAATATTGGCCTTCTCAACCTGGATACCTTCATTGAAGACAATATGGACCAGGACAATCTCTTATGTCACCATGATATGTCACTTCTCCTTGTTGATAACTAGGTTCTTCTCAAAACATCTTTCTATCACCTGTTCGAGGTTCACTAGACATGCTTAATAAGAATTACCACACACTGAAGTTGCCTATGAGTACATTAACAAAGTCTTGCACCATATCACAAAAGATACTCAACATGCACCGTTGAAAGGTCATTGTTGCATTATAAAGTCCAAGGGACATTCTTCGAAAGGTAAAGGTGATGTATAGATAAGTGAAGGTGGTATTTTCTTGATCCTCGATGGTTATTTCAATTTAATTGTAACTTGAGTACCCATAAAGGTGATAATAAAACTTGTGGCCGGATACCTTTTCTAAGATTTGATCGAGGAAGGGAAAAGGAAAATAATCTTTCCTTACAAGCACTAGTCAATGCAGCGGTATTTAATAGGAATACATGATGGAACATGGTCACCATTTGCATTTTTTATCACTATGATGCCACACATCTTCGACACCACTTAGGTTAGGCTCACCCATTTTCTATCAGAGACAATGTAGATAATATGTACATTCAAAAGCTTAATTATCTCTTCTATTACCACCTTACTGATAATTGAGTTTAAACATGTTTGCAATTAATGTGTAGGTCATGCATCTTCATTGAGGTAAATATTATGGGTTCAAATGGAAGGACTAATCCCTTTCAATCACCAATACACCACTCTATTGCATTCCGATGTCTTCTTAATAAGTTTAAGATGATCATTTCTGATAAGTGTCAACATTGGCAGTAATTATAACTGGAAACATGTTCAGACTCCCTATAAATACATGCTTGAGATTTTTAGGTAATTATTTGAGCTCAAGAGTTAAAACTGATATACTCAAGGGGAAGATAAAGTCTACCTTGGGGGTAATTTCTCAAAATTGGAGAACCACATTGACTCGTTGAAAATTCCCTCACTATCCTCAATAGTAAGGTTCTCCTCCGTGCCATTGATTCGTTTGTAAATAAAGTCTTCATCACTCAGTTCGATGGCACAAAAACTGTCCCTAATTAAATCAAATAATATATAGGCATTGGGAGTGATTAATTTATTGTCTTCAGACTCATTACTACATAAATCACTATCCAAAGAGTTAAAAATATATGCATCCAAGGAATCTTTAAGATAATATAGTTCAAAGTATTCATTGACAATCGTCTTATAATATGCAACCATATTAGTTTCTTCCTCATCAGAGTAATAGGTTACTTTAGGAAAGAAAAAACATTTAACTCAACGTCATGTTGGCAAAAGACAATTTCATCACCCCATTCGATATTGGCATTAACAGTGGACAATAATGGTTGTCAAAAGATAATCAGGATTTGAGAAATCCCTTTTTCAATAGGTTGTGTTCAAGATAATGAGTCTATCGCGTAGTAAAATGAATTTACTTGAACTACAACATCTTCATAATTCTATGAGGTATCCTGGTGGATCGATCGATGAGTCATAAAGTGATTTTTGCCTATTTAATCTCACCTAATTTCAACTCCAAATGTACTAAGTATAGAAGAAGATTAGCACTAGCGCTTCAGTCAAGGAACACACGATTAATCTTTTGATCCCCAATTATGCATGCAATTGTGGGGCATCGGGAATCTTTAAACTTTGAATCAAGCTCGTTGGTGATGATATAACTTTCTTATGCCCCCATATATGCCTTCTTTTTCACATATTTCTTTCTCTTTGTTGTGCATGTCTTTAACGAATGTATCATATTGAGGCACATGTTTAATTGCCTCAAGCAATAGAACATTCATGCTAACTTGTTTAAAGAGTCACAAGAATCATTTATCGGGGGATTTTGTATGCTTTTTGCACGAGTCTCTTAGGAAAAGGTGTATTTTTTTTATTTACAGGGTTAGAAGAATGAGTAGACTCTTATCCCTCATTGGAGATATCTTTATATAACTCTCTTAGTTTGTGAGGACCTGCCTCCGTTGGGTCTATGACTTTTTCTAAGGAATGTTTTGAAACAACTTATTCTGGAGTCAGCTTTGTGACACAATTGTCGATTGCTTTGCCATTTCAGTGGCTGGTGATACCTTTTTCATGCTTAGTATGGGTCTCATTGGGGTTTGACCCCTCAATTCCCAGTTCAAACCTTGGATTCTATTGTGTTTGAGAAGGGAAATGAGCTTTGTTCCTTCCTTATTTTCTTTGAACAAATTATGTTAAAGAGGCTTATATATCTTAAATGGAATAGGTCCTTTATAACATTTATGATGATTAGGAATGGACAGACTACTCTAGTTGGTTCAGTCTTTGGTTCACAACATGAGGCTATTCAGTGGCCTTCTTATGGGGTGGAATGTAGGGTTTGTGAGATGGATTTCTCTAAGGTAGATTTTGGTATTGCGGTTGATGTTGATACTAGGGTTATGATATTACATTTGATATTTTAGAGGTGGTTGATTCACGGGTTAGATGCTCTTCCATATAACTCCGACAATTTGAGTGTTCCTCCATGAAAATAGAAGGTTTGTCATTCTATCATTCAGATTATAAGGGGGGATTTTTTCTATAACCATAGAGGTTAGTAGGGAACGTCTTTCGATATGCCCCTATGGCTTTGACTTGATTAATAATGACCCCTTGATACCTGGGAGTGTGGGTCACTCCTTGGTAGGGTGTCCAACCAAGTCATAACTATTGCAAGCCTCTTCCACAACAAGGGCCTTGGTTGCTTTACCCCTACTCAGTTGTATCGCCTCAATTTTACGACACGGTAGCGCATACTTTTTATGTTTAACATCATCTTATACCTTGGTGAGGTATACCCTTTTTGGTTTCCCAGAGGCACTAATTCCTTGATTTTTGTGTGCAATCATATGGGTTCGAAACATCCCAACCTTGAGAGGTTTTAACCACAACCTTCAGATGAGCTTCAACTTGGTCCTCACTTAGGGTAAGAAAACTATCCCGACACATTATCTCAACCAATTTCTTTGTCATTGGGTTAAGAGTAACATGAAAAATAGAAAATTGTCTCATTTTATCATATCCATGGTGCGAAGATCGGCACAATAGGCTTTTGAAACATTTCCAACATTTGTCGAATGTTTCTACTTTCATTTGCATGAAATTTTGGATCTGTTTATTAAAGGGTTCATCCAATGAATAGGAAAAAATATTTAATAAATAAATCCTGAAGTTCATGCCACGTGCTAAATGAATTGGGAGGAAATGTTATAAACCATTTTTTAGCCTTATACTTCACATTGAAAGAGAATAATTTTAGTCTTATAAGTTCGAGATAACAATTTTGGTCGGAAAAATTGTTACACACTTCCTCGAAATAACTTATATGACTATAAATATTTTCATTTTCAATTAAGTGAAAAGTCATAATAAGGATATTCATGACGCTGCAGAAATGGAATGTCCGAGAGATAAAAGGGTATATAATAAATCTTGTGGACATAATCGTTCCAGGGCAGAGATAATCTCCCAAAGTTTGAGGTCATTTGCACCTCTGTTACCTTGGAAGTTGGCCACCAGGTTCTATCAGGGACGTAAAGGGGTGGTAAGTTTAGCCTTATATATGATGATTGGACAAAAAGTGGTTCGAATGATGGTTCGAAAAATGGTGTTTGTGATGGGGATGTAGTGAGGGTGAATGGTAGGTTGGACAATGAATATGGTCGCCAAAATTGCGAGTGACTAATACTAGTTGAGATAAGGTCTGAATCAAAAAATTGTTGTTAAGAATTTGATCTTAGTTCATTGTTCATTGGACACTTCACTTAGTTTCTGTTCATTTTACAATCCAAGCATATGAATAACAACTATAAAGGGAAAATTAATTACAATTGATTTTAATTATTCTATTTTCTTTAGTCCCCAATAACGGCGCCATTTTGACCATCATCTTTTATTATTTTATAAAATATGCAATGATCACTTTCTAACCAAAGTTATATATAGGAGTAATATCATCGAGGTGTTTTGTGAAAGCATTTTATCATTTTTCACAACTTGATGATTAATGAGTGTAGTGATAAGTTGGGAACCGTATCCACAAAAATTGAATTTCAGGGGGAATAATTAATACTAATCGAGATCGTAAGTAAATTGTTAAAGAAATGAGAAAATATTATTTGTGCGCCTTTTAATTAATTCTAGAAAAGTGGACAAAGGTTAGATTTTAGAAGTTTTGTAAAAATATTAACAAAGTTGAATAGGGAATTTTGTATTCTTGAGAAACAAACAAAGGTTACAGATTAATCCCCCACTTTGAATTGAAATTGTCAAATATGAAATTTGAAGTTTCGCAAAATGAACAGCATATATGCAAGGACATGTCATTAGATAAAATATAAAGAGTTCACTAAACTTCTTCGAAATAAGTATGAAAGTATGTTGAAATATATAAACGGGTCTTCAATGATAACTAATGTGTGACATTAATTATGAAGTCTTTTAATATTTATTTAAACTTATTTTTTACTATTTTATTCATAAAACATAAATTAATTTATAAAAGGATTATTTTAAGTCTTTCCCTTGCTTTTATGACTAGTTTCGCAATACACCCCCACTTTTTTAAATATTTATAATACACCCCCATTCTATAAATACCCATCCATAATATTAGCATTGTAAGCATTTTCTGGTTTACCTCCACTTTTATTGCCAGTTTTGCATTGGATCGCCATTTTGAAAAAAAAAATTACATGCTCAAATTTTCAACTCTCCATTTTTTTTATATATTACGAAACTTCATTAGCATATATATGTAAAAAATTTGAAAAAGTTTTAACAGATCGAAAAAAGTCCAAAAAATAAGAAATTTTGGAATAAAACTAACAAATGAAAAGGTTCTAATCGCAATTTAATAAAAAAGGGTGGAATACTATAAATTCAAATAAGTAAAATATATAAGAATACAACATAAAAACTATTTTAATACGCAATTTTGTAAAAATTGTTTTATTATGTAATTTTAATGTTTATAAAAAAATGTTTTATTATTTAATTTTATAAAAATAGTTATATTGTGTAATTTTCATATGCATAAAAAAATATTATCTAATTTTATAAAATTTGTTTATTATATAATTTTAATATTTATAAAAACTTTCTTTATATATTTAAAAATATACATTATTCAATAAACTGTTTAAAAGTGTTTTTTATAGTTTCTGTAAAAAAAAGGTTAAAAAATAAAGTTTTAATAAAATTACATGCCTTGGAATAGCTTTTGTATAATTTTTCCTTTCGAGGTGTTTTTCGTTTTTCTTTTTGTACCACATTTTTGTTTATTAAAAAGAAGACAAACTGTTATTTTTTTTTGTCCCAGTTTTTATTTATTAAAAAAGAAAATAAAAACTATTTTTTCTATTTTCCAACTAGTTTTTTCTTCTTGTTTTTGTCCCAATTTTCATATATAAAAAGATATATGTTTTTTCTCTGTATATATAAAAAACAATTATGAGCAAAAAGGGAAAATAATTCTTTATTCCAAAAATAATTGTTTAGTAATTTTATTCCAAAAATTCTTATTTTTTGGGCCTTTTCAATTTTTCAAAACTTTTTCAATTTTTTACATAAATATGCTGATGAAGTTTCGTAATATAACAATAAAAAAATTGGAGAGTTAGAAATTCGAGGGTGTATTTTTTTCAAATGGGGGTATAATGCAAAACTGGTCGGGGGGGGGGGGGGGGGAGGACACAAAATGTAAACAGTGATAATGGTTTGGATAGATAGTTAACAAAATGGGAGTGTATTGTAACACTGGTCATAAAATAGGGGCAGAACTCAATATAACCATTTGTAAAAATATACAATTATAGGTGGATTCATAAATCGCGATCATTAAAAAATAGTTATTCACAACTAACAGGATGATAATAATAATTGGAACACAAATATAAAAACAATTCATCCTCATAACAATTATTGAAACGATGTTTAAGTGTGAACCCTTGATAATAGGGAATTATCTAAACAAAATCCAATCTTTATTTTTTTTAAATTAATTATATTAAACTTAGATAATTTAACCCAAAGTAAAACGATGCAGTAATTTTAAACAAAATGTCATTAAACTGATTCCCTAATTTCATCTTAACCTAAACATGCATCTAGGTGAGTTCAAGATAAAATAAATTAAATCAAGCCAGAATGCTCGATGTACGAGGAAAATCCACAATGGAAAAAATCTCGAACGTCCCAACCATACAAATTCACTGTGATAAAGTATGTACATAAGTCGATAGATTTACAGAAGTCGACATATTACGTGCACAATGACTTGTGCCCTCTTAAGCATTGGCTCCTCATCAATCTTCAACCTCTCCTTCACATTGAGAACATAGGAATCAACCACGCAAATGTCACAATGTGTGAGTCCACGCATGCCTAAGTATCTACCTAACAACTTTATGAAGTCCATCGTAGTATGCAAACACATCAGCATATACGAAGTACAATGTAATGAGACAATTCGCATAAAGATGTGGAAAATAAACATTTTTGTCCAAAATAGGATCTTTAAAGCATATATGATTTGAAACTTGAATCCTATATAACATGGGTGTAAACAAGCTTTTGGAGAGCTTTTTAAATCTAAGAAAAGTCTCTCTTAAAAATGAGGCTTTGCACTCTTATTTACAGGAGGCTTATTAAAAAGGAGATAAGGATGAAAAGCAGTTTGAAAAATCTTGAATACTACATAAATTCTCCAGCTCGTTTGAATGAGCTACATATTGTTAAAATGAATCCTTGCATCCCATTTGAACACCAGTCAAATGACATTTCCAACGAGATTCTAGAACATGCCCAAAATTAATCCCGTTCAAAGTTCGTTTGAAGTTGTTGTAATGAGGAACATGTACTTATTCGAAAGACATAACAAATGTCATTCTAACGACCTCGCGAAAAATATTTTTCTTTAAAGAAATATTAAAAGAGATAAAAATAATTTAAAAATAATTTTATAAAATTTTTAATACCCACTTATTAAATATCCAAGGATCAAGATATATACTCATCCATACCTGAGAGATCCTAAGAAAATGAAAGAAAAAATAAGCACAAGACATGACATGATGATGTAGATCTTCTAACCTGGCCGCTATGTCTTCAAGAAACCATGTCATAGGCTTGAATGGTTAATAACTCAATTCATAACCTATGACTCAAAGAGTTTTGTCCAACACGTAATTAAGAAAAAATACATACAAGTTGAATTTCTTGGCAATTTTCTCTTACATTAAGGTGTACTTGAATGGGGGTAATTATGTAAAAGAATAAGATTGAATAAATTGTTTAAATTACTTGAAAATTCTTATATTATAATCATGTTGTCTTGAATGAAGTAAATGGCACACAATTGAAATCGAAATTCTTGATAATCACGAGAATTACAAATAGCAATATTACAACAATATTTAGTCCTTGATTATCTATAATTTGGATACTGCCATCAGCAAAATATGGATGCCAAAATAATGAAACCCAATGGCCCTGTTATAGGTGGAAAGAAATAACTGGGGGCACAGTTGGAATTTCACAAAATGATGGGTTCTTTTAATCAAATACTAAAAAGTTATTATAGGCAAGGGAGTATTTAAATGCACATATGGGGCTGGGGACCAACTTAGGATAGGGGGAAATAAAGAATTTATTTTTAAGGAAAAAGGAGAAAGGAGGAAGTGTGAAGGAAAGAATGAAAAATGATAAATAAAAGAGTTTTTTTGGAGAAAATATAAAATGTGGGATAAAAGAGGAAACCGATGTAGGGGTTGAGTCTCTTGCGCATGGAACATGTGTGGGAGGTCACACATAGCGCGAGAGAGGTCTGGGGAGTGGTATTGACGGTTGTGGTGCTACTATGTGGTTCCATCTTGGTAGTCCACGTGGATAACCCCAAGATAAATTGGAAAAAAACCCTTTAATTTCTGTTGGGGGTCAGACTGGAACTTGCGACATGTCTTCCTAACATAGTCTCCCCTACCACTGAACCAAATGATTATACACTAATGATAGTAAAATGACAAATATATAAACCCTCTTTTCTTCCCAGGTTTCATTAATTAAAAATTCATCCCAAAACTTCATATCTTCTTCACACAACCTCAAATCAATGCATCGTTTAAATCACCATGACCCTTTCTTTTGGCCAGCAATTACTTAGCAGTGTACGAGTTGTAAGTTTTGACTTCGGGTTTGACTCGAGGCTCTGACTTTTGACATTCATTCGAGTCCAATATATGAATAATCATGGCACCTTCTTCTAAAAGCGGATTAAAGAGGCTCTTGAACTCAAATATTCATTGATTTCAGTCCCATAACCCGCATGAAGTACCCACGTCAAAATTGGTTAATTAGAATTACCATTTTTCCCTGAAGGTGCACATGTGAATGCTTATTGCTCTGGTTATTTCCTGACTTAACTGTTAGCATTTAAAACTTGTAAATACTCAAATAAACCTTTCAAAAGTGATTATCCCTTAATATTTAAGGTTATATATTAAATGAGTATAAAACGTGGGTTTGACGATCATGCAGTTGCAATATTGCATAGTAAAAGGGGTAATAAAATGCAATATTTGACACAAATCACCGCCCTTAACATATCTTAAGATCACCTTTCAAGACGATTTATATGCACCCAACTCCAATACCCCCATTATAATACCCGTCATGAACCTTCACACGTCCCAAACACAATTCCTTCAGCCCCCAAACCTCGATCTTTCCCTTCGAACCCTAATCCAGAAGCCACCAGATGCTTATGGGCTCCATTTGACTTTGATAAACTCTTGGAGTTGAGATTATATAGAGGTAAAAATATTGATCTTAAAGCTCTGATACTAATTTTTAAACTCAAATAATCTTAAGGTGGTTCAAAACACAAACAAGTTCAATATTTTATGTTTTTCCAATTTTAATGATTGAACTAAATTTACCCAATTAAACTTTGCACTTATCAAACTTTTCTTGTGAAAATCGATTTACCAAATTTTATCTTTTTACCCAAAACATGCATCTAGGTGATAGTAGATAAATTAAATAACACAAGAACATTTCAATATATAAGGAGACCACAAAGGAAAAAAACCTCGGACGGCGCAGCCATACAATCACTATGATATGATTTTACAAAGAATAGACAACATACTTACACACCGACAATCATAGGCTCATGGGATCACAAGCTCAAAGTTTATCATATGACTCAAACGTCTTGTCCAGAATTAAGACAATTACAAACAAATTGGCTCGTTTAGAAATTTGTCCATACAAATCTCCCCCTTTGTCTATTGCCGAACAAAATCAAAACAAAAATCCCATGGGCCGTCACGCTCTCTAAAAAGACTCATTCCCCAACCCAAAAAAGAAAAAAATGTACAGACGCTCAACATACATATAAATATGAGTATCTTTGCTTTTTTGAAAACTTTGCCTCTTTAAGCTCAACGTGTAATCCCGCACACTTAAACATACCTTCAAATCCAAAGAGAATATAACTAGTATAAATTCTCAAATGAATAAAAATCTAAAAATATCTAAAATAATCTCAACCTAGGTGAGACATCTCCCCCAAGATAAAGATATCCTAATCAGACAAAGGAAATATACCATTTCTCCCTCTTTTTATTCAGGAATATACAAAGTAAGATTTCATAAATAAATACTCCCCAAAACCGAATCTCCCCCTAAATATGCGATCATAAGATATCAAAACCAAGAAAAGGGAAATGGGAATAAATCATGCAATGGTGTACAGTGTAGTAAACATGCAATATGGCAAATCAAGCACAAATAATCCAAGAGATCAGGCTTGTGATAATTATGGACTAAATGAAAACTCAAAACACGATATCATATATAAGATATGACAAATAAATCACAAAAAATATGGCACACATATGTAGGTATAAACGACAAAAAAACTCGACACAAAACACATAAGCTTTACCTACTAGCATAGTATCAATATGACCAAACATGTGGAATGGAATGAGTGGGTGTGAACTAGTAACAAAAGAATTATAACCCAAACACAAAAATATGTTCAAGAAGTTGTAATTGACCGCAAAAATTTATCAAACTAAGCTTTAGCCTCAATTAAAAATTAAATTTGACCTTAATGAACAAAACAAGGACAATGCACAGAAGCCTAGAATATTAATGATTCTACAAATCAATAGCATCAAGACAAAATAAGCATAACTAGGATTCATTGTCATTATGCAAACTTGTTGATATTTCCATACAAACACCCTCAAAATATAATTCTTTTCATTTATTTAGAATGAACATATCAAATTAAACTAATTTGACCCCTTTTGGAATATTATTCTTTTTATTGACTTTATTTTTTCTTGGGCTCTTTTCAAACGGTGGCTCTCACAACGAGTTCGTTAGACTATTGCAACCCTTTCCCATGTTCACTCATCATTTTTTCAATCATAAACAAATCCTTATAGGTAATGGTTCTTACATGCACAAATCCTCCACATTCAAATAAACATGTAGATGACAAAATTGATAGGAGAACATCTCACCATGATCAAATGTACATCATAAAGTCAAAATTCAATAAGCTCGTGCATGTGTGTATAGAGGAATAAACAAAGTTGAATTGATAAAGTAAATCAATTTCGAAACAAAAATATAAACATGGTTAAGATCAATTTAAGCATCTAAAGTCACAATCAAATGTCCTAGCCACATGGAAATTTCATAATGAATATGATTAAAACACACCAATATGCCACACCAAATGTGTAAAACTAAAATACACAAAGAAACAGAAATCTTTTTGTATTTTTAAAAAATATATAAAACCAAAAATCTTTTGTATTTTTCAATTATGACTCAATAAAAGAAAAATATAATACAAAAAAATACACATGTCATAACATTATCAAATATATATCATGAAGAACAACTAGCATATGACAAATGAAATCATGGAAGCAATCAACGATATGAAATAAAATGTGACGCATTCTCACTCTAATTCTTTTTCTAAAACAAGGACTCTATTATTTCTCAAGTCATCTTATTCTTTTTGTAAAGAAAGGACTTTATTCTTACTCTCTTTCTTAGACATTTTGAAAGATTTATAATCATCGTACAAAGTACCAAACTTCTCACGAATGATATCTCTTTGAGTTTGAAGTATTTGCAAATATTCAATCATAATTTTAAAATGAAAATTTTCTCGTTAAAGAATTTAAATTCTTTTTGCAAACTTCAAATTCAAAAGATTTAATTCGTCAAAGATAGGAGAATCCATCGAGAGAGAAACAAATGAAGAGAGTGAATCAAATAACCACCCAAATAGTTACAAATAGGGATCTACACAATAACTAAGTGCAACCTGCTCTGATACTAATTTATAGAGGTAATAAAAATATCGAGCTTAAAGCTCTGATACCAATTTGAAAACGCAAATAATCCAAGGGCGAGTCAAAACACATACAAGTTCAGTATTTTATGTTTTTCCAGTTTTAATGATTGAACTAAATTTACCCAATTAAACTTTGCACTTATCAAACTTTTCTTATGAAAACTGATTTACCAACTTTTATCTTTTTACCCTAAACATGCATCTAGGTGATAACAGATAAATTAAAAATATCAAACACCCAAGAATACACCGACGTACCAGAAAACTACAAAGGGAAAAAACTTCGAATGGCCCAGCCAAATGATAAGCACCCAAAAGTGTATAATTTATGCTCGAATAGATGCATTTTAGTCGCTCATTTCTAATAAAATTGGCCTTATGTTCGTATTTTATCATTTTGCAGATCACTACATAGTCACGGTATCAAAAGTGCTAAATCAAGTTAATTGCGATACCAAAGCGGTTAAAAGCTTGCATCGAAGAAATCAAAGGAGACCGTGAAGTCTGAGTCCTAATTTGAGCTTGCCCAGAAGAGTTCCGATGCTCCAAATAACCTTAACCTAGCTCAGTCTATACCCCGAGCCCGGTGTGTGTTTAGTTTGTACCTTTATATATATATATATATATATATATTAGATTTTTAGTTTGAGTCATTTTTATTTTTAGGATTTATTTTAGATTTATTTAGAATTTTTAAGTTTCATTTCTATTTTTCTATTTCATATTTTATTACTGTATTCTTATTTTATTTTATTTTATTTTTATTTTTATTAGTTTTTATTTTATTATGATTAGTTTTTTTTTTAGTTTTATTAGATTTTTTTTAGGACTTTAGTTTTCATTTAGATTTTAAGTTTTTATTTCTTTTGTTTTATTTTAGTTTTTATATAAGGTTAGGATTTTATTTTTTTTAGTTTTAATATTTTTATTGTTTTTAATTTGTTTTATTTTTAGTTAGCTTTTTTTTTAGTTTTATTAATTTTAATTGAGTCTTTATTATTTTAAGGGTTCAAATTAAACACACATATACACAACCCCACCTACACATTATCCTACACCTCCCATAAACTACACTACCTCACCCTCATACTACCACCCTACACCCTCCTACACCCAATGTCACGACCGCAACCCAATAGTAGTAGGGAATGAGAGTCTTGACATGCCACCAAGGCATTCAATGTTATGGACCTAAAATATTTCTTAAAATAAATGCAACGGAAATACATTCACATGGTCATGAATCGTAAACTATTGAAAAAATGGAATTATGTCATCAGAGCATTCTAAAAGGGAACTTCGTATATATTAAAGTATAAACGGATTACAACTTATGCCAAAATTAAAAACTTATTACTCAAGAGCCAAACATGGTCTATCTCCTAAAAACAAACGTTATATTTAAAATTATAACAAAAGAGATCCTCAAGCTAGATCTTCAACATAGTCCTTCTACACTCCATCCTCCCGTCTAATTATTTCCTGAAAAATCATTATTTATACAACGTCAGCTAAAGGCTGAATAAGATTTAATCTCCCGGCATTCCAAGGTTTTCAGAATATAGATACCTATTCAAGTCAAAAGAGAAGGCATATACATATATGGATAGGAACTTGCAGTATATAGATATATATTTTGAAATGATAGTATATATATCACAATTAGATAGCTCAGAATAAGAAGAATGCAATAATTCAAATGTTATATTTTTTTTCTTTCAATCACATCATTTTAATGGGCAAGTACACTCTAATACCGTATTCTTCTACCGTATTATACCCCGGTAGTTGAGGATCAATCGAACTAGTTCGTCACAACGCCTTATTTAGGGCACACCAGCGATAACCCAGCTGGGAAGGTCAGTCAGTAACGAGGTCCCTTAGGCCGAATCAGATTTTCAATATCCAATATCCTTTTCAATAATCATTTTAATCGGTATGTTTATATGGACAAATATAAACATATCACAATTGAATCAATCATTGGTATCACATGAATTTTGAGAATAAAAGCAGTTCATAATATATATAATATATATAATTTGCATAATATCATATAATCAAAATACACAAGGAATGTCAGAGTACTCACCAAAAATAGAGGCTCGAAAATATAGATATTGAGTCTTGGATCACACGTTAATCTAATAAATACAATAAAGGTTTAATTATGTATTCTAAATAAAGTCCAATTCTAAATATTGTGTTTTAATCCTAAAATATCTTGCTGAAAAAGGTTACTAAAACCATTTTCTCGATTTTTAATATTCATTCATCGCATTTAAAGAATTTCAATTCATAGTTCTTCCTAATCAGTTGGTTCCCAGTAGAGATGGAGGGTCACAGGGGCACCACTTAAATACCATCTCATCTAGACAGAACATTTCCGAATTTATTCCCAGTAGAGATGGAGGGTCACAGGAGCACCACTTAAATAACATCTCAACTAGACAGAATTTCACCGGGACTGACTTTGGAATTAGTTAAATGAGATTCCATAATACTAGCAATTGCTTACAAAAATCATTTTAAAAAGCGTATATATATATATATATATATATATATATATATATATATATATATATATATATCAAACAAGTTGACATATTTTGAAAATAAAATCAATTTAGATTGTTTCCAAATTTTAAGTTTTGATTAGTAAAGTCTTTAGTGTATTTTACCAGCATAACTACTAAGTAAAGCTATAAAATACGAAATTAAAACTACAAAAATGAATTATAGCATTTAAATAAAATCATACCTACGAAATGAATTCTTTCTTTGAAATTATAGAACTCCTTCTTAAGATATTTCCCAAGCTTTCTATCACTCTTTCTTACTATAATTCTCAAGGAATTGGTGTGAGTTTCAAATGAACCCTAAGGCCCTATTTATAGGTTTCCAAAAGTCTTACGGTGTTGACATGTGTCTAGGTGATTAAGCATTACGGTGGCAAGTCATCGTTTGGGTGTCGCATCCCGGGGTGGTCTTGCAGTCTAACATCACCAAATGATGACAAGTGTTTTAGCTTTCTCTCTGAAGATGACATGTGTAAGGTGGAGGTGACCAACACGTGGTGGAAAGGTGATAAGGGTATAAGGGTCATTTCACACATGAAGGGTATTTTGGTAATTTCACACTATATATTTTCAATATTTCTTAGAGGTCCTTAAAAATATTTTATTTACAAAATGGCCCTTTTTATATTTTTATTTTAGTCCCTAAAGTTTCATAAAATTATATTTCTATCGCAAAACTTATTATATACCTTAAGATATGTCATAAGACTTCGATTTCATCCTATTTACGAATGATTATTCATATTTAAAAATGGGGTTTGTTATATTGATAGCGAATAACATCACATATCTAATAATACAACATTTATAAGATAGTAAGTAACACATGAGTGTAAAAATAAACTATATACATATGAGCACATAAAAGTGGGGTCATTACATCCTACCCTCCTTATAAAAAGTTTGGTCCCCAAACTTGACTCATATTAATTTACAAACAAGTATGGATATCTCTCCTTTATTTCATCTTCCCGCTCCCACGTTGCTTCTTCAACTGAATGATTTCGCCATAATACTTTGACCAGTGGAATTATCTTGGTCCGTAATATTTTATCTTTATGGTCCAAAATTTCTACCTGATGCTCAATGTATGACAAGTCTTATCTAACTTGAAGAGGTTTGTGACTTAAGATATGTGTTGGATCTGGGACATATTTCTTTACCATTGATACGTGAAACACATTATGTACACTAGAGAGTTCAGGTGGTAAGGTTATTCTATACGCAACAGCTCCTATCTTTTCAAGGATTTCAAAAGGTCCTATGTATCTTGGGCTCAACTTTCCTTTCTTCCCGAATCGTATTACTCCCTTTGAAGGCGATACTCGTAAGAACACATAATCTTCTTTTTGAAATTCTAACTGTCGGTGTCGATTGTCAAAATAACTCTTTTGACGGATTTGAGCGATTCGAAGTCGGTCTTGTATCAATTTCACTTTCTCTGTTGTGATCTAAATCAATTCTGGTCCCAACAATTATCTTTCTCCAACTTCTACCCAACATGCGGGAGAACGACACCTTCTACCGTATAGTGCTTCATATGGAGCCATTTGAATAGTTGCTTGATGACTATTATTATAGGCAAACTCCACTAATGGTAAATGATCATCCCAATTCCCCTTCAAATCAAGTACACAAGCCCTGAGCATATCCTCTAATGTTTGAATGGTTCTCTCAGATTGACCATCTGTTTGAGGATGAAAAGCAGTGCTGAAATTTAATTTTGTTCCCATGGCTGCTTGTAGGCTTTTCCAAAAGCGAGAAACGAATCTAGGGTCACGATCAGAAATAATTGAAATTGGGGTTCCATGAAGCCTAATAATTTCCCGCACATACAACTTGGCTAGCTTTTCTAATGAATGGGTAATTTTAATGGCAAGAAAATGAGCAGATTTAGTTAACCTATCAATAATTACCCAAATATAATCATTACCATTTAACTCCTTGGTAAACCTGTCACAAAATCCATGGTAATATGTTCCCATTTCCATTCAGGGATAGGTAGAGGTTGTAATAATCCTGATAGTTTTTGATGTTCAGCTTTTACTTGTTGACAAACCAAATAGTGAGATACAAATTCCGCTCTCTCCTTTTTCATATTATTCCACCAAAACACTTCTCGAAGATTCTATACATCTTGGTATTTCCAGGATGAAATGTAAATCTCGAGCAATGAGTTTCCTCCAAAATTTGTCTCTTTAGTTGGGCATTACGTGGAACACACACTCTATTTCCAAACCTCAATATATCATCCCGTATCGCAAATTCAAATCTCTTCCCTTCAATAACCTCTTCTCTGATCTTCTGTAGTTGTGGGTCATTTACTTGTGCAATTTTGATCCTTTCCATCAACGTGGGTTGTACTTGTAAGGTTGCGATTATTCCTCCTTTGCTATAAATACGTACATCTATTTCCATACTTCTCAAATCTGCTAACAAAGGTTCCTGATTTGTAATGAGACATGCTAAATTTGTTGTAGACTTCCTACTTAAAGCATCTGCTACTACATTTGCTTTCCTTGGGTGATAATGAATATTTAAATCATAATTCTTCATCAATTCTAACCACCTCCTTTGTCTCATGTTCAATTCTTTCTGAGTAAATATATATTTCAAACTCTTATGATCGGTATAAATCTCACAAGTCTCACCAAATAAGTAGTGTCTCCAAATCTTAAGAGCAAAAATTATAGCAGCTAATTCTAAGTCATGGGTTGGATAATTCTGTTCATGTGGTTTTAATTTTCTCGAGGCATAAGCTACTACTTTCCCATTTTGCATTAGCACACATCCCAAACCATTTTTCGAAGCATCACTATAAATCACCAATCCTCCTGCCCCTGAAGGAATAGTCAAAATTGGGGCAGTTACTAATCGATTCTTAAGTTATTGAAAACTATTCTCAACTTCCTCAGACCATTCATATTTTACCTTCTTTTGTGTTAACCTGGATAGAGGTTTGGCAATGCTAGAAAATCCTTCAACAAATCTTCGATAATAACCTGCAAATCCAAGGAAACTACGAATCTCTGTTACATTAGTTGGTCTAGGCCAATCTAGCATAGCCTCGATCTTTTGAGGGTCAACCGACAGTCCCTCTTTGGAAATGACATGTCCTAGAAAAGAAACGCTAAGCAACAAAAACTCACACTTCTTTAATTTTGCATATAATTTCTCCTTCCTAAGGATTTGTAATACTATCTCTAAATGCTTCTCGTGTTCTTCAATACTCTTGGAATAAATAAGGATGTCATCAATGAAAACAACCACACATTGATCCAAATATTTCCTAAACACTCTATTCATCATATCCATAAAAATGGCTGGTGCATTAGTAAGTCCAAATGGCATCACAAGAAATTCATAGTGACCATATCTAGTACGAAAAGCTGATTTCGAAATATCATCTTCCTTAATCTTCAATCGGTGATATCCTGACCTAAGGTCAATCTTAGAAAATACTTGCGCACCTTGTAGTTGGTCAAACAAATCATCTATGCGAGGTAAAGGGTATTTATTCTTAATGGTTACCTTGTTCAGTTCATGATAATCTATACATAACATCATCATCCCATCCTTCTTTTTAACAAATAACACCGGAGCACCCCAAGGGGATATACTTGGTCTAATAAAACCCTTGTCTAACAGATCTTGTAATTGAACTTTTAATTCCCTTAATTCTAAAGGTTCCATGCGATAAGGTGATTTTGAGATTGGTATGTCTCCAGGAAGAAGGTCAATCGTAAACTCTATTTCTCTACTAGGAGCTAGATTGGGTAAATTATCCGGAAAAACATCTGGAAAATGTTTTGCTATAGGGATCTCTTCTAAACTAGGATCCTTCATTTGCAAATCAATAACACTTGTAAGAAAGCCTTGACATCCTTTCTTAAGAAAACTATAGGCTTGCATTGCAGAGATAATACACATGGGAGATAGGACTCCAGTTCCTTCAAAACTGAATTTTGGTTGGTTAGGAATTTGGAAAGTAACTCTCTTCTCAAAACAATCTACATTAGCATGATATGATGCTAACCCATCCATCCCCAAAATGACTTCGAAATATCTTATGTCTAAAACTATCAAATAGACAAATAGTTTATGACTACTGACATCTATAGGGCAAGATTTATATACTAATGTACCCGTCAATAAATCACCATAAGGAGTAGAAACGTGTATGTTATGATTCAAGGGTTCGGGAATATTAGGAAAGCGATTAATGAAACGTAAAGACATAAATGAATGGGTAGAACCAGGATCTATTAAAACTTGAAAAGGCTGTGCAAATATAGAAAGTATACCTGACACTGCTGCATTAGAAGCCTTTGCATCAGAAAGATTAGAAATTCTACCTTGTCTGCCATGATCTTTATTGTTATTGAAAGTCTTCATTGGCGCCTTCCCTTTGTTAGGGCAATCTCTCATTTTATGTCCCTTTTGGCCACACCCAAAGCAATTTCCTATTTCCAGGTAACATGGTTGCCCTCTATGAATATTACCACATCGTTGGCATCTATCAACATTAAAGGGTTTATTCACAAAAGGTCGCCCTGTATTGGGTATATTCCTAAAGGGTTTATTATTGGGGTTCCTTCCTCTTTGTTCCCCAAATTTCCTCTTCCCTTCTCTAATCTGATTATATTCTTCACTGTCCTTCTCAACTATCGTTGCTCTAGTCACCACGTCAGTATATGATGTCAACTTCAGGATGGAAATTCGACTATGAATGTTCAACCTTAACCCACGTTCAAACTTCTTGGCCTTTAAAGTATCGGTTATCACAACATGAGGTGCAAAACGGGATAACTCGATAAACTTCGCCTCGTATTGACTAACCGTCATATTTCCTTGAACTAAACTCATGAAGTCGGATGCTTTTTGGTCTTGTACCATTTCAGAAAAGTATTTCTCTTAGAATATCACTAGGAAATCATTCCAACCTATGGGATTATTCCTTTCCTCGTATATTCTCTTAGTCATTCTCCACCAATGTTCGGCTTCACCTTCTAACAAAAACGTTCCAAATGATACTCTTTGTTCATCAGTACACTTAAGAACATCGAGTATCTTTTCTATTTGCATCACCCAACTTTCTGCTTCAGTGGGGTTAGGAGTACCTTTAAAAGATGGAGGAATCAACTTCTTGAACTGTTCAATAGTACATTTACTTAGTTCAAGATTCCTTGGTACTCCATTATTTACCTGATGCTCCACAATCTTTGCTAGACTTTCGATCGCCTTGTATGCACCTTCCAGTCCTTCAATATTCGAATCACTAGTTCCCATAGTTGATCTTCTCTTGGTCATTTTCTACAGTCATGACAAAATGTAAGATCTACTATACTATATCAAGATTGAAAACTAAAATACCAGTTATAAATCATATAACACATAGGGAGGGTTATCACATAAATCAGATATTTAATACTATCTCTTAAGGATTGAAACACGAAATCTATAACGTTCAAAACCTATGTTCAGTAGTCTACCGGTTCATAACCTATGCTCTGATACCACCTCTGTCATGACCCCGACCCAAAATAGTAGTAGGGAATGAGTGTCTTGACATGACACCAAGGCATTCAATGTTATGGACTTAAAATATTTCTTAAAATAAATGCAACGGAAATACATTCACATGGTCATGAATCGTAAACTATTGAAAAAATGGAATTACGTCATCAGAGCTTTCTAAAAGGGAACTTCGTATATATTAAAGTATGAACGGATTACAACTTATGCCAAAATTAAAAACTTATTACTAAAGAGCCAAACATGCTCTATCTCCTAAAAACAAACATTATATTTAAAATTATAACAAAAGATCTCCTCAAGCTAGATCTTCAACATAGTCCTTCTACACTCCATCCTCTCGTCTAATTATTTCCTAAAAAATCGTTATTTATACAACGTCAGCTAAAGGCTGAATAAGATTTAATCTCCTGAAATTCCAAGGTTTTCAGAATATAATTACCTATTCAAGTCAAAAGAGAAGGCATATACATATATGGATAGGAACTTGCAGTATATAGATATATATTTTGAAATGATAGTATATATATCACAATTGGATAGCTCATAATAAGAAAAATGCAATAATTCAAATGTGATATCTTTTTTCTTTCAATCATATCATTTTAATGGGCAAGTACACTCTAATACCGTATTCTTCTACCGTATTATACCCCGGTAGTTGAGGGTCAATCGAACTAGTTCGTCACAATGCCTTATTTAGGGCACACCAGCGATAACATAGCTGGGAAGGTCAGTCAGTAAAGAGGTCCCTTAGGCCGAATCATATTTTCAATATTCAATATCCTTTTCAATAATCATTTTAATCGATATGTTTATATGGACAAATATAAATATATCACAATTGAATCAATCATCGGTATCACATGAATTTTGAGAATAAAAGCAGTTCGCAATATATATAATTTGCATAATATCATATAATCAAAATACACAAGGAATGTCAGAGTACTCACCTAAAATAGAGGCTCGAAAATATTGATATTGAGTCTTGGATCACACCTTTATCTAATAAATACAATAAAGGTTTAATTATGTATTCTAAATAAAGCCCAATTCTAAATATTGTGTTTTAATCCTAAAATATCTTGCTGAAAAAGGTTACTAAGACCATTTTCTCGATTTTTAATATTCATTCATCGCATTTAAAGAATTTCAATTCATAGTTCTTCATAATCAGTCGGTTCCCAGTAGAGATGGAGGGTCACAGGGGAACCACTTAAATACCATCTCATCTAGACAGAACATTTCCGGATTTATTCCCAGTAGAGATGGAGGGTCACAGGGGCACCACTTAAATAACATCTCAACTAGACAGAATTTCACCGGGACTGACTTTGGAATTAGTTAAATGAGATTCCATAATACTAGCAATTGTTTACAAAAATCATTTTAAAAAGTGTGTATATATATATATATATATATATATATATATATATATATATATATATATATTTCAAACAAGTTGACATATTTTGAAAATAAAATCAATTTAGATTGTTTCCAAATTTTAAGTTTTGATTAGTAAAATCTTTAGTGTATTTTACCAGCATAACTACTAAGTAAAGCTATAAAATGCGAAATTAAAACTACAAAAATGAATTATAGCATTTAAATAAAATCATACCTACGAAATGAATTCTTTGTTCGAAATTATAGAACTCCTTCTTAAGATATTTCCCAATCTTTCTATCACTCTTTCTTACTATAATTCTCAAGGAATTGGTGTGAGTTTCAAATGAACCCTAAGGCCCTATTTGTAGGTTTCCAAAAGTCTTACAGTGTTGACATGTGTCTAGGTGATCAAGCATTACGGTGGCAAGTCATCGTTTGGGTGTCGCATTCCGGGGTGGTCTTGCAGTCTAACATCACCAAATGATGACAAGTGTTTTAGCTTTCTCTCTGAAGATGACATGTGTAAGGTGGAGGTGACCAGCACGTGGTGGAAAGGTGATAAGGGTATAAGGGTCATTTCACACATGAAGGGTATTTTGGTAATTTCACACTATATATTTTCAATATTTCTTAGAGGTCCTTGAAAGTATTTTATTTACAAAATGGCCCTTTTTATATTTTTATTTTAGTCCCTAAAGTTTCATAAAATTATATTTTCTATCGCAAAACTTATTATATACCTTAAGATATGTCATAAGACTTCGATTTCATCCTATTTACGATTGATTATTCATATTTAAAAATGGGGTTTGTTATATTGATAGCGAATAACATCACATATCTAATAATACAACATTTATAAGATAATAAGTAACACATGAGTGTAAAAACAAACTATATACATATGAGCACATAAAAGTGGGGTCATTACACCCAAACCACACTCCATCATCTTTAACCTCAACCCCCCCCCCCCCCCCCCCACACTCTCTATCCTCTATCTCCATAACCTCTCACCACCATTAAAACAAAACAAAAAAAACATTACCATCTCTCTGTCTCTCCTCATTCTCGCACCAAACTCGAGCCCCTGAACCTGTCGACGACTCGCCCAACTCCGGCCAGTCCCGGTGACCTCCTGCCTCATCCATGCAGCAGCAACAAACCTGTGACCTCCACCCCCTACCGCCGGCCATTTTCGGTAAAATATCCTTGACCCGATTCCCCTTCTTAGACCCAAAACTGCGATCGAACTCTGACCGGAACCAACCCTTACCTGAAGGAATTGAGTCAACCTGAAACCCAACCTGACCCGCGAACTAAGCAAACCGAGATGCACCAACCACTTCCCCAACTCGTGAATCGAATCCAACCAAAATCCAAAACAAAATCCCAAGAAAGTAGGCGTCCATTATTGTCCGACTTGTCCATCTCCAAATCCCACAAAATCTCTTAAGAAACAAACAAGTCGTGGGTATTGTAATTGAAGGGAAGGGGCTCCTCACTTTAAAGAGGAGACTCTCAGATACAAAAAAAAAGGAGGAGACGCATAGAGAGAGACCAACTGTGTATATTATGTACAGTCTAGGGTCATGAAAAAGTTCAGAAAAATACAAAAAAAATTAGTTTAGCTTTAGGATAATTTTTAGGTTTAGTTTCTACTCTTCTTTTTATAATCAAGTGCTGAAAATTGTGAAGAAGTTGGACGCATGTCAAGGCGCATTTAAAGACAAATTGTGGAAATAATTATGTATTGTATTTCTGCATTCTCTTTTCAATTTACTTCCTTCTTGACATATTATTTATTGTTGTTTATGCACACATGAGAATGTTTGCCTAAACACCCCGTTAAAGGGGTGGGAGGCACTGCGAATGATGTTAATTTACTTAATTGATTTCATTAATTTTATATTTCTAGGTAAATTAATTTTTAACTATCACCGATTATTTTATGTAACAAGAGTTAGTAAATTAATTGAACGAATTAATGTTTGAATTTAGGAATCGAACTAGAGTTAGATTTTTTCAAAATTTGAATATTAATTCGGTGTTGAAATTTAAAGATTGCTATTGTTTTCGTTAAATTGATCCTAGCGGGTAATTTTCTAAAAATAGTATAAGACCTATTTTTTCATTGTGTGGCATTTTTTTAAATTAATTTTCTGAAAAAGATTTTATTAAATTTATAATTTTAATGAGAGTTAGATTATCGATTTAATATTATCTCGAAATATTCCAAATTAATAAATTGAGAGATTAGAATAATTGAAGATGCAGTGTAATCCCATCTCTTGACTTTCTCACATTATTTCACTCTCGGTTGCATATTCTTTTCCATTATGTAGTCATTTTATAATTTTTATAATTTATTAGTTAATTTTTCCCTTGAAATTGTTTTAAAAAATAAAAAAATAAACAAAAACATATATTTTCATAAAAAAAATTAGAATTGCAAGTTTTCACATTTATTGTTTCACCTTGAAAGTAGGATTGATACCCGTACTTACCGCAATACGAGTTATTTTTAGACAAGTTTTGTAGGTATTCAAGGAAATTTTGAGAGTGTCTTTTGAAGACAACGATATACCCAAAAAGGTTCTTATCAAATGGCGTCGTTGCCAATTTCTTGACGTGGAGACATGATTGAAGACTTGTAATTTTTATTTATCTTTTTTTAGTGTAGTTCTCCCTTCTTCTCCCTCCTTAGACTGGTTGTATAGGATTTTTTTTGAAGCTTTGTATTTATTGGGGTGCATTTTGACACCATACTATTTTTGTAATAATTATTCACAAAAATAAAAAAAGCGAAAAGGGAAACCGGACAAGGTAGAGAGAGAGCGTCCAAAGGTGAGGATTTAGAAGCCTCTCTACTTTGGGTCATTAGGACTCCCAAGGACGACTGAGATAGGTGAGATTTCCCCCCGGTCAACTCAGCTCGGTCTTCACCCCACGTGTGTAAAAACAGTGGGAGGTAAACTCTTTATCACTCGCTAATCTCCTGCAAGCGAGTCAATTTTTGTGTGCCACTTGCTCCCATGTGCTTTTTATTTCTGTATCGCACCTAAATTGGATGGTTTGATGAATAAATTTACCTAAGACCTATACCCAGTCCTTGAAACGAGAAGGGATTTCATCACCCGACTCACTCGCTTATCCATTGTGTGCTACCCTAGCTGTCATTAAATTTAAAATCAATCAGCTAGCTAGCCCCTAAATAAGACCATTCCATCCACTTTTACTGTCGTAAACTTAAAAGCAATCATTTAGCTAGCTAGCCCCTATTTATATATTCACCAAATTTATTATCGTAAACTTAAAAAAAAAGGGATTTGATGCTTAAACCCTAAATAAGACCCTTCCATCCACTTTTACTACACTTTCCTCACTTATGCACATATCTCAACAAACAAATGAAAATAAGGAACTTCTAGTTTTGAGTTCATGGTTTAAATATCACCCTTATATGTTTTTGAATTAAATAGACTTTTATTCCATTTTTGTCTACGAAGTCATCCCAATATTTCCTTGGGATTCCAATCCTCTTTTCTTGATTTTTCACTAGGTGTACTGAATATTCACTTCTGAATGGTGAATCATAATCCAGTATGTTGCTCATATTATATTATGTTTTCTTATTTTTTATTCTCTTTCATTTTTATAATCATGTTAGACAAGCATATCCACTTCCTCATAATGTATTATGATCCGGTGTATTGCATATAACATTGCCTTTTCTCTTTACTATATTTTTAGGGCCCATGTCACACATGCATATTCCATTCTTTACGAAGGATTCTGATCTAGTGTGTTGCTCATATTTCAACTACCTTTTAAATTATTTGCCTTCCTTTTGTTAGTTATACTCCTTACAATGACTCATTCCCTTCTTCTCCATGACCCGGGTATGATGCATTATTTTATCAACTATTCTACTCTGCAGATATGGTACACACAAATTTCATTTATGAGAAAAAGTACAACACTATCATAGCCCATGAGACACCGAAATGGTGGAATGAATGCCTAACAACTTCCCATTACATAGCCTAGTCCCTAGACCTGTGATCTATTTGGTTTCATATGCATCAGTTTGTCTGTGATGGAATTTCTTTGGGGACACCTACATCTTTTTCTGACTTTGAGAGAAATAGGCTGAAAACTTGATTCTCTATATTATTACACCCACCCCTTGACTATGGCCAAATTTTTTCCATGGAAGCCAGCAAATATCGTGTCAATGGAGGGGAGTTTCCTCCTTGATCCCCACACACCATATTTTTTGGGGTGAACCCATTAATCCTGAAGGGACACACCTATGTTTATCATAAAGTCATTGTACAGATTAAGAAAATCCTAGCATCGATTTGGTGTCTTCTTACAAATCCTTGTTGCATCAAGAATCCTAAGAACATATAACATTAGCATGAGACAAGTAGAAGAACGCATGAAAATTGGTTCTAGCAACCTATGGATATAATTAGTAGGTGCTATAAAAGAGGGTTAAATCGTGATGATGCATTCTTGCATCACAAAAAGGGTTGGAAGATTTTTTGGTAGATAATAGATCATTGGGGAGTAATTAAGTCTCGAAGTAGACATAAGTTAATTCGATTCGTTTAAAATGGTTTTAATAAGCTCAATCGTAAGGATGAGGTTCTTCGATCTTCTAAGGGATTAAGAAGCACTAGTTTTATTCAAATGTTATAAATGTGTTTCACAATAAAAGCTTCATCAATTGAGGAAAAGGCCTTCATCGCTTTTGAATGGAAATGGTTATAATAGTTTCATGGTTAATAATGGCACATCAATGGCCGCATCAAGACAAGGTCCTTACTTAAAATCTTCAAATCAAGTCTTGTAGTGGTCGTAGCCTCACCAGCCTTATGTGTAGTTCTTAGAAAAGAGTTCATATTGTGGGTGGAAACTTGTATGGTATTTTGTAGTAACACCAATAACTTCAACATTATGTTCCATTTAAATACATATAATTAACTTGGGCATCGTATATTGGTCTAAATGTCCTAGAACTAACATCTTAGATTAGTGAGGTGGTTGATACAATGGACATCTCATGAAAATGCACTGAGATTATCAAATTGTCGATAAATGGCAATGGTGGAAGTATCCCCTTCAATCATGATAAGGACGGCTCAAGTATGAAATAAACATGCACCATTGAGTAACATCATTTTCTGTGAAAGTTTTCACATCTCAATCCAATTTTGACATAATATTTGGTGTGGTTCTTCCAACTTCTTTTGTAAAAATAAACAATTAAGGTATACAATGTCAGGTTTCAATTCGAGCATCTCAAATTTAACAAAAATAACTGATACCTTTATGTTATTTTCCATGTAGCTCAAGTAAGAGATGTCATTTTGATTTATAAGGAATATTGTAATTGATGTAATTGGAACGAATCCACTATAGATTCTCCATCCCTAAGTTAGGGTTTGCCCATAGGAAATAATTGATAGTGTCCCGAGACATGAAGGTGGTTTAAACATGGTTTGTCAGGTTCAGTTTCCAAATATTTATTTAAGAGATGTTATTCTCGCAAACATTTAGTAGGATTTTGACAATTCCTATCTAAGTAGAGTTAGTAACGTCTCAAAAATTTCCCACATCAATTTTATTGTGCTCAACAAGTATGAATATGCTAGACCCTAAATTGAAACCAAATGTAATAATCTAAAATCAATGCTATAAAGTAAAACAACATATTAATATAACAAAATAGGTCTTAAGTTACCATTTTTCACTCAGCTACTAAAGAACATAAAACATCTAGAGAAGGTACTAAAAATTAAAATAATGAAATATAAGTAAACAAGATGTTTTTATAACATATCCAACTAAAGATAACAAAATTTAAATGGTCTCACTCCTTCCTAAGCCTTGAAAGAAAATATGCATAGCTTCATGAGTAACATGACCTAATGATAATAACATTCCACTCTAACAGGCATGTGTTGCCTACTCATAGATGGAGTAGTAGGGTGAACCATAGGCAGAGTAATATTTTTCACCAAGTGGTGATGATCCATGTTGGGGTGAAGAAGATAAGAATCCAGGAGGTGTCTCATCATCATTTTGTACGTTATCTCCATTATTGTTGGACATTATATAAAATAAAATAAATTAGAAATGAATTCATTATACTAACATGTTTACAACTAACTAATCATGTTTACATACATGAATACACACACACACACACACACACACACACACACACACATATATATATATATATATATATATATATATATATATATATATATATATATATATATATATATATATATGTGTGTGTGTGTGTGTGTGTGTGTGTGACTAAAATAGTTCAATCTGTATGATCTTCATCCATTTGGTATTGGTTTTTAAAATCTATGGATTTTTGCATGTGGCCAACTAGGAGGAAGAGTATCCATTATTGCTTTATAATTTTTTGTGACATGAATTCGGAATCATTTCTTCATCATGTTATTGACAAGATTCAATTTAACTTGTATATGTAGCGATACATCATAGTCTTGGTCAACTCCCTCTTTACGTAGTTGTATCAACTATGGGTGAATGTTTTTTCGACTTTCTCTAAAAGTGTATGGCTATGCATGTTTTTTCGAAAGTTTAAATGTCTATCGTATGTCGATGGACATTTATATGCCTATGATGATTGACATACTGCCTAGTTTTAAAAATTTCTTACTTATGGAAGCCATGACTTCATTCTCATAGACCTTTTTTTCCAGATCTCAAGGCCTCTTTTTCTCAAAATCAGTGTGTATCTTTTTACATATCCCTATTAAAACATTCCTTCTACATTTCATTACATCGTCCACACACCTCACCTTTCTTATCCACTTTACCACCATTACACCACAAAAAAAATCAACCAACATCATGATCAAAGTCAGAATGAAAGCTTCATAAAAGTTCTAAATCATATTAATTTAAACTTTCTACTTTAGTGTTATTATTTGACACATAAACCCAAAATTAGACACCTCCTTCCACTTTTATTATACTTTCCTCACTTGGGCACATATCTCAACAAATGAAAATAAAAAAAATTATATTTTTGGGCTCATGGATAAAATTTCACCCTTATATGTTTTTTAATTACATGGACTTCAATGCCATTTTCGTCTTTGTAGGCATCCCAAGATTTCCTTGGGATTCTAATCCTATTTTATTGATTTTTCACTTTGTCGACATGAAAATTTACTTCCTAATGGTGAATCATAATCCGATGTGTTTCTCGCATTATATTATATTTTCTTATTTTTTAGTCTCTTTCATTTTTATAATCCTGTTAGACACGAATATCCACTTCCTCATAGTGGATTATGATTCGGTGTATTGTACATAACATAGCCTTTTCTCTTTATTATATTTTTAGGGCCCACATCACGTATGCGTATTCCATTCTTTGCTAAGGATTCTGATCTAGTGTCCTGCTCACATTTCTGCTACCTTTTAAATTATCTTCCTTCCTTTTGTTAGTCATACTCCTTATAATGGCTCGTTCCCTTCTTCACCATGGCGTGGGTACGATGCATTATTTTATCAACTCTTTAACTTCGCGCATATGGTACACAAAAATTGAATTTATGAGAAAAAGTAGAATATTATCATATCCCATGAGAGACCGAAATGGTGGAATGGGTGCCTAACAACTTCCCATTCCGTAGCCTAGTCCCCAAACCCGTGATCTATTTGGTTTCGTATGCATCAGTTTGTCTTTGATGGCATTTCTTTGGGGACACCTACATCTTTTTCCAACTTTGAGAGAAATAGGTTGAAGACTCGATTCTTTACATTTTACACCCACCCCTTGACGATTGCCCATTTATGTCCATTGGAGCCTCCAACTATCATGCCAATGTCTGAAAGGGGAGTTTCCTCCTTGATCCCCATAGAAAATATTTTTTGGGGTGAACCTATTAATCCTAGAGCACCACACCTATGTTTATCATAAAGTCATTGTAAAGATGAAGAAAGTCCTTACATCGAGATGGTGTCTTATTACAAATCCTTGTTTCATAAAGAATCCTAAGAACATATAACATTAGCATGAGACAAGTAGAAGTGTGCATGATAGTTGGTTCTAGAAAACTATGGATATTATTGATAAGTTCTATAAAAGAGGGTCAAATCATGACGATGCATTCTTGCATCACAAAAAGGGTTGGAAGATTGTTTATTAGATGATATATCATTGGGGAGTAATTAAGTTTCGAAGTAGAAATAAGGTAAGTTGATTCTTTAAAAATGGTTTTAAGAATCATAATCATCAGGATGAGGTTCGTCGATTTTCTGAGGGAGTACGAAGCACTAGTTTTATTCATGTATTATAAATGTGTTTCCCAATTAAAGATTCATCAATTGAGGAAAAGGCTTTCATCTCTTTTGAATGGAAACGATTATAATAGTTTTAATAATATTAATGTCTCATTAGCGGCCTCATCATGGCAAGGTCCTTACATCGAATCTTCAAATCATGTCTTGCAGTGGTCATAGCCTCACAAGCCTTATATGTAGTTCTTAGAAAAGAGATTACATTGTGGGTGGAAACTTGTATGGTATTTTGTAGTAACGCCAATAACTATAACAGTGGGGTCCATTCAAATACATATAAGTAGCTTGGGCATCATATATTGGTCTAAATGTCATAGAACTAACATCTTAGATTAGTGAGTTGGTTGATACGAAGGACATCTCATGCAAATGCACCAAGATTCTCTAATTTTTGATATATGGAAATGGTGGAAGTTTCACGTTCAATCATGACAAGGACGACTCACGTATGAAATAAACACGCACCATTGAGTAGCATCATTTTTTATGAAAGTTTTCACATCTCAATCCAATTTTGACATAAGATTTGGTGTGGTTCTTCCAACTTCTTTTGTAAAAATAAGCAATCAAGGTATACAATGTCATGTTTCAATTCGAGCATCTCAAATTTAACAAAAATAATCGATGCCTTTATGTTATTTACCATGTAGCTCGAGTAAGAGAATGTCATTTTGACTTTATAAGGAATATTGTAAGTGATGTAATGGTAACGATACCCACTATAGAGTGTTCATCCCTAAGTTTGGGTTTGATCATAGGAAATAATTGATATTGTCCCGAGACATTAAGGTGGTTTAAACATGTTGGTGAGAATCCATGTTAGGGCGCAGGAGATAAGAATCTATGAGGTATCTCATCATGATTTTGTACGTTATCTCCATTGTCGTAGGACATTATATACAATTAAAAAATTAGCGACGAATTATTTATACTAACATGTTTACGACTAACTAATGATGTTCACAACTATATATATATATATATATATATATATATATATATATATATATATATATATATATATATATATAGACCTTCTCATAATAAGACTAAAATTTGTTCAATCTATCTGATCTCCATACATTTGGTATTGGCTTTTAAAAATCTATGAATTTTTGCATGTGGCCAACAAAGAGGAAGAGTATCCATGATTACTTTGTAGATGTCCGTGACATGAACTCAGAATCCTTTCTTCATCGACTTATTGACAAGATTCAATTTAACGTGTATATAAAGCAAGACATCAAAGTCTTGGTCAATGCTCTCTTTACGTAGTTTTATCCACAATGGGTGAATATTTTTCTGCTTTCTCTAAAAGTGTAGGGTTATGTCAGGATTATGTTGGGTAAATATATTCTCTACTACATCATCCCAGTCTTCTATTAGGGAAAACATAATACGATAGAACATGTACACTTGTGAGAGATGAACTCTACGATTTTCAAGGTCATTAAACTATTCAATCTTCTTATTCCTATACTTGTAAGTAAGAGTACCCTATATATGACGTGCACTAATAAATATGTATAAGCATGATATAATTTCAACCACTCGTACTCTTATTGCCAATGATTATAAATGGGCCTCATTTTTCTTGAGAAATAATATGAGGTTGTGAATATGCGTCCTAAAAGTAATGGCTCTAATTAATCATTTACTAGTTATTATTTTTCAAACGATCCAATTATATTTTATCTTGTATCATTTAATCCTAACATTGCTATGCGTCATTCCACCTATTTGTGTTCACTCTACCAACATCAGCAAGTCAAAATCAAGTTTCTTGTATTTAAATTAATCCTAAAATTATTTTATCTCCACCAAATGTGCAACCCTTCAACAAATTTGTGTTCATCTAAACAAGCACTAAAGGAGGGGTTAAACACGACCAAAGCGGTTAAAAAAATATATTAACAATATTATTCACTCGATAATAACAACAGTTTTAAATTAATTTGATTTTATTCAAATTAATATCCTAAAATTACTACATGTCTCCCAAATGTACGCATTATAAATGTGCACTTATGTTATGTAAAATAAAACACCTAGAAAGCACATATGTTATAACAGATAGCCAAATATATGTACAAGTTCAAATATATGCATTATAAACATATACGCAGTTGTAATAGTCAACAAAGATATGTACAAGTTGAATTATATGCTTTATACACGTATACATAGTTACAACAACCAACTAAATGTTAATAAGACTATGTTACGTAGAGGAAAAGGAAAGTAAACCTATCTGAAAAAAGAAAGAACCTATAATCAATTGAATTTTGATTGTTCTTCTCTAATTTCATGCATACATGAAACGAGGAGAAAACATGTGTAAGTAAATATGTGTGTGTGCGCACGTATGTGTACGTGTTTTACATGTGCATATACTTGTATGTGTTATATGTTTGTGTATATGTTTATGTGTTATACATGTGCAGGTATGTGTTTGTGTTATACATGTATTTAGTGTGTGTATGGTTTATACATGTGCATGTGGTATATGTCTAATACATGTGCGTGTGCGTGTTGTAGATAGGTTCCCATTTAACCCTCCCATAAGGGATAAGATTGTTACGAGAAGGACCAAAACCTAAACAAAGTAATAACAGGCGAGGAGAAACAAAATGGCAAGAAGGTCCAATTAATGGGCAAGATGAGATAAACAGGATAATTTTGGGCATGCAAGCCCAAGACACGAATAAAGTAATAAAGAGCGAGCAGGCCCAAAGTCAAAATTATGTCAAAGTAAAGAGCAAGCCTAACCTTTGGATCAGCAGAATAATATTAGGCAAGAAATACCAAAATAGATATGAAGTGATAGTGGGAGAGAAGGGTGTAACAGGAGGGTAGAACCAAAACAAAAGTAAAGAAATTTAGACGTGTGAAGCCAAAATGACGAGGAAGGCAAAAAATCCCAAGTCAGTAAGAGGGTGTTGTGCAAGCAACCCTGAGTCATTTAAGAGTGGTTTTCATATAAAAGATTATTTATTAACACTTTCAATGTTTGATCACAGTAGTACGTAGCAAGAAACCTTAGTAGAGCAAACAGGGCTCATGCAGATGGCCAGTTGGGATCTCTTAAGAGTTTTAGTTTGAAGGATGAAAGGAAAGTCTTGTTGAGAAATATAAGGCTCAACCACTTTAGTACCCTAGGGAGAGAGAATACTAAGATGAGGGACCCAAGAGGTCACTCATAAACAAACATACTTACACAACTCACATTTTCTAAAATAATCAAGAAGTCGAGGTGTTTCTCGCAAAGTTATTTGGTAAAATAACAATGGGGAGTGTCCCTCAAGGTTTCTCAGAAATTTTCAAAATTGTTTGCTAAGTAACCGTTTGAAATATTGACAAAATCGTATTTTTAAATATGCTCAACATATTTTATTTTTTACTTTACTTTCATTGGATATCTCCTTTGAGAGTGGACAATGATAAATAGAAAAAAAGGAAAAAAAAGTACCACTCAGATGTTGTCGTAAGGGAATATCTCTTTAGTGTTCATGTGCCACGCCAGTCCTAATGTTTGACTATAAATAAAGAACTAATTAAAGGTGAAACCATACTACTTTAGTACTATTACACTGCGTAAATTCACAAAGAAATTATTCTGGACCTGCTCGCTCCTAGGTACTTGAAGTGCTTGTCTTTCCACTCTCAAAGAATCGTCACTCTCATGTATTCTATTTTTTTATTCTCATTAAAAAATTTGTATCTAATTATTTTCTTCCTCAGAATGTACTCAGAAGGTTATTATTACATTACAAAAGTTGTCTTTTGATTTACTAGATGCTCTTGAAATTCTAAAAACTTTATAAATTATTTTCATTGGAGTGGGTCGTGCCTTACCCTTTCAGTTTATTCACAAACCCTACTACAACCACCATCCTACATTTGAAGACTCCGCTATGGACGTATTCTCATTTAAATTGATAAAGAAGATCGTTAAGTTTCAAAGAAGTTTGTTTTTGAAGACAATCTAGTTGGTAATAGATTTCAGAGCGATCAGGCGACTAATAAGGAAGTCATGGTCACTAAAGCAAGCGTTACTGCTCTTTTTCGGGGCCGACGAGCACATCAACGGTTGTGCCACTGAATGATATGAATCTGATGCATATGTTCTTTGATTTTTTATGACAATTCAATGTGGACGTGGCCAATTTAGTCAAATCTTATGTAACTCTAATAGTGGGTCCTATTTTAGGAATAGGTATAGTGAGATGGTGTTAGCCAAAAGAGCAGCGACGAAGCAGATAACGACTCCAGTAAGTTCTCCATCCACAAAGAAAGTTAAAGTGGAGAAATCACCATCCAAAACTATCACAATGAAATAATTTAAAAGGTTTATTTCATCTCATAGAGAGTCACCAATTATGTATGAAGAGTTGCAGATCCCCTACCAAGATAGTATCAATGAAAAAATATACCCTAAGAGGTATGTTCCTCCTAAATTTAGGAAGAATTGATGTTGAGACACTTAGCCAAAGAAGTTTAGAAGTCGGGTGAAGTGTTGATGCAATACATTAAGCATTTTAGGGAAAGAGCGCTAGATGTACATGAGGATGTCGCAATAGAGAGATTGTTGCGGATCTGTGTAGAGATATTGCTAGAGGAATACAAAATCCATATGATTAATGAGACCCGAGAAGGTACGTTCAGAGAATTCATGCGAGCGACGAGTAACATCGTCGTGATCATTAAGCTCAGACCCCAAGGATACAGAGCATAGATGCCACTATCGGCTGGTAGGTTTTAGGTTTTACACTGATAAATAATGAACTATATGGAAGGAAGTCATAAGGGAAGGAAAGGGGTCTAAGGCCCCAAGACACAACCATCACTGTTAAAAGGAAGTTTGGGAATGATTTCCACCATTATGTCCATACAGTGTGTTAGAATTCAGGAGTTTTTATCATACGATAGTGCGTAAGGGGTGGTAGGTCCCCCTCACTCAAGTGGTCAGGTGCCCATAATGGTAGACAAAATAGACGCAAATTTTGTGAACCAAAGGGTGCAATACTCCACCAAATATTGCTATTATTTTTATAGAATAGGGAATAAGATGCTAATGGAACCTTGTAAATTTCTCCTATGGACATAAACAAAAGTCCATTGCCAACTCATCACTTTTGCACGATGATTATGCTAATGACATAAGATTAGGGAGAAATGGTCAAGTATGGAGATTATATTATTGATGATGATGCATGAAAATTATGGCTACCTGATTTGACTATATAAGATCTAAAAATGAGTGGGATGAGGAGATTGAGCTTGAAGAAGTAAGTGTAAATGTGGTTCTTGCCCTGGATGAGGGAAAAAAGTCAGAGGGTGATTATATGTGTATCATGCAAATATATGAAGTGGGAATTGATTCGGAGTGTGATATAATTTCAAAAATTCCCATGCTCAAATGGTTCTCAGATCAAATTGGGGTTAAGTGTGAAACATGATCAATAACCACTAAGAAGATCCCATAAGCAGTCTAAGAGCAAAAGGACCTCTCCCTAAACTAGCATGGTCCCATGGGGAGATTGATCAAGATATATACATCTAAGATTATATTTTCGTAAACGAACATGAAAATCACTTTTTTTGCATAATAAAACTCTATATGTTACAACCCTAGTGAATGAGATTAGTTTCCCAAGTGCCCTTCTAGATGGGGGCATTGATAAATATCATGATCATTACCATTCTTTATGTGACTAGCATTTCTCAAGAAAAAAATTATATTGGCATCGTTCGTGATCTCTAGCTTTGATGGCACGAGAATGCATTCTCTTGGCTATGCAAATGTGGGGATTAAGTTGGCGAACTTCACATCCTATATTAAATTTCATATCATTAATGAGAACACGAGTTACCAACTGATGATAGGTCAAGTATGGATGCACACAGATGGACTTATATCGTGAGCATTCCACCAATGACTGAAAGCGACTGTTTGTAGGATAAAGATTATGATCAAAGCTATAGAGAGACCATTCTCAGTATAACATGCCCAATTGGTGGATAATTTATTCCACACATAATTAGATTTGGAAAGAAAATTGATCAGAAGAAGGGAGGCCTGTGTGGATGAAGAATAAGTTAAAGTCAAGAAATTAATACATAAGAGTTTAAGCCCACGAGTGGCACCCTCTGAGAGAAAAGGAAAGGAAAAGATAAAGTTTGAAAATGAGGCAAGACCTTCACGGACTTACAAAAAGATTATTATGCCTAATGGAAAAATTATCTATCATTTATAACGATCTGAATGGGTGATGTTTTAGGATAAAATTGTCAACCCGACCCCAAAATGTTTTTTGATTGATGAGTCTCACATTGTTGAACACGTTGAAAAAATAGAGGAAGCACAGGAATGCATGTAGGATCTACAACAAGAGGGTCTAAACTTAGGAATGGAAGGTAGAGATAAGTGACCCATCTTTATTTACAAAGGCTTAAATCCTAAGCAGTGATAGGATATCATTCTCTTGCTTAAATAATTCAAAAATGTCTTCACGTGGAAGTAAAAAAAACGTCGAGGATAGATTCGAAGGTGATTTCTCACAAGTTGAATGTTTTTTCTAATGCATTTCCTATGAGAAAAGATACGTGAACCAATAAAGATGAGTTAGATTTGAAGATCAAAGGAAAGGTGGAGAAGCTACTCACCGCTAGGTTCATCAAGCCCATTCAAGACCTAGTATGGCTTTTAATCATTGTGCTCGTGAAAAAGAAAAATAAGAAGAAAATACGACTGCTCTTTCCCAAAAGATGGGTTTCCTCTCTCGAGTATTGACGGTTTGGTTAACGCCATCACTAGTCATCAAATGTATAGTTTCATATATGGGTATGTGGTCTATAATCATAGTAGAATGGACCTGGTAGACACATAGAAGACAATTTTTCAGACCCCTCTTGGAAAGTTCCACTACACCATTGCGCCTTTTGAACTGAATAATGTATGAGAAACTTAGCAATGAACTATGGTGGCCATATTTCATAACATATTTATGATATATTAGAGTTCTACATAGATGATTTAATGGTGAAGTTTAAAAAGGAGAGTAAGCGTGTCTAGGATCTTAGAACAGTCTTTGAGCGATTCCAAAAGTAAAAAATATGGATGAATCCCTCAAAATGCGCCTTTGGAGTTACTATGGGAAATTTTTTGGGATTTTTTGTTAATAGTCAGGGTTCGCAAGTTGACATAGAAAATCAAAAGGTTGTTTTGATGATGCCTCCTAAAAAAAGCCAAAGGAAACTCAAGAGTTTCCTGGGAAATGTCATTTATCTAGGAAGGTTTATACTAACATTGGAGGAAGTCACCTATCTTTTTGCACCGCTCATAAAGGATAAGGAGAAATGTTTTGGGGGGATGAGCAGAAGTAACCATTTGAGAGGGTTAAAGATATATTGGCCTATCCTTAAACCATGATCCCATCGAAAGACGGCATGCCTCTATTATTATACCTCACTTATATAGAGAAATTTATCGGGGCCTTTCTTGACGAAGAAAAATATGGAATGGAGAGACCTATGTACTACTTGTCCTGAGTGATTTCGAGAATGGAATCCAGTTATACTAGTATAGAAAGGCATTGTCTGGCTTTACTCTTTGTAGCATAAAAAGTGAGGCATTACTTTCTAGCCTTCACAGTGAAAATTATCTCCAAATATGATCCCATCAAATACTTACTTGTGTGGACCGTCTTGGTGGGGAGAGAAACTCGGTGGTTCTTGATACTCTCAGAATATGATTGGAAATTCCTTGATCTAAAAGCCATTAAGAGGTAAGTTGTGGAGGATTTCCTCATTAATATCCTAAGTCAAACCTTTGAACTACCAGGGGCAACTCCTAATCCCGTTTAGATGAGGATATGGAATAATGGAGTATGGAGTTTGATGACTCATGCGCAAATGGCACTAGTAATGGAGGTATTATACTCTCAAGCAATATAGATAAGGCCACCCTTTTTACCAGTTGGATTTCAAGTGCTCTAACAACGAATAGGAATTTAGGGCTCTTATAGTTGGATTATTGAAGACTTTGAGAAAAGGCATCAGAGTACTTTGTATAAGAGGAGACTCAAATTTGGTGGTCAATTAAGTTAATGGGCAATCCATGATCAAACATGCCAATCTTACTCCGTATAGAGCAATCATTTAAAAGTTATTAGGGAAATTTTAGTTATTAAAGTAGAGAGGCACCAAAGGATGATGAACAGTAACCCATATGCTCTAAAAATGATTGCGCAAAAATAGAGGAGCCTTAGGCCACGATCACTATTAGATAAAGAATAGTGTCTATGATGGTGAGATCATTATTACTAAGTGAAGAGCCTAAGGATTGGAGATTTCCAATGGTGAAGCAACTGGAGAAATGCAACAAGGAAATTAAGTTTTTATAATTAAAAATTTTTCACATGATGTAGGGTACGCTGTCTTTCAAAGCTTTGGTTGGTTTCTTAGCATGATATGTAGGGAAAGAGATAATTAAAGAGAAATTAAAAACTATGCATGACAGAAACTATAGGGACATAGACATCCTATTTTATAAGAGTTTATGGTGAGGGGTTCATAATTTTCCCACTATGAGCACATCTAGCCTACATAAAGGTTATCTGAAGTGCTAAACCTAGTTTGATTATCTATTGGAGTTAAATTTATGGAAATCTTGGAATAGTGTAGGACATTCTACATTGCCTATCATAAAGATCGAGAGCTACCTACTGAGAGGGTTGATGAGATTTATGTGGAGAAAAGAGTGACTCATTTCTATTTGGTGAATAGGGAACTCTATAGGAAGGGTTACAATAAGAAAAACTTAAGATGCATGGAGGGAAAGAAGTGGTAAGAAACTGAAAGAAGCCCATGGGCCTTCGCACATGGGTGGCACCAAATTATACGACCAGGTAATGACCCTGGGGTACTATTAGCTAAGGATGGAGGATAAATCTATGAGTTTTGTAAAGAAATGTATAGCATTACAAGTTCGTGATAATATGGTTCATGCCCCCTCATTGAGTTTGCAAATCCTAGTCACTCTTTACATGTTTCACACTTGGGCATTTAATTTAATAGGAAAAATCTTCCCGACCGCTCATAGGAAAACCTTCATTGTGGTTGCTACGGAGTTGTACACCAAATGGGAAAAAGTGATTCCTCTAATAAGGGTTACTACTCAAGTTGTACCACAGTTCGTTCAAGAGTACATAATATGCAAATTTGGTATCCTAGAAGGTCATCCTCCCAGATAATGAAAAGCAAGTTGTATGTAAAGAGATGGGTATACTCATGGACAAATACAAGATCATTTATAATAACTCGACCATTTTCTATCCCAAAGGGAATGGTAAGGCAGAGGTAACTAATAAGATACTGATCAATATTTTGAAGAAGAAGTTAGAAGAACCACCCAGAACATGGGACGACAAACTGTCGATGGTTTTATGGGCTCATAGGACCTCCAAGAGGAATTTGACTAGTTTTACCCCATTCTCCTTGGTCTATGGCATGGAGGTTATTTTACCGATACAATTGGATGTTTCGTCAACACGAGTGGCCTTGAGCCATAATTTAGTGCCTGATCCAATACATGTGTAGCTAGAAGCTTTAGATGAGCATAATAATAGATCTAGGAAAACTTCAAAGTCTACATTCAAGGGTTGTTTAGAACTTATGAGAATCTAGTTAAACCTAGAGAATTCTAAGTAGGAGATTGAGTCTTGTAAGCATCCACTCATTAATTAAGGAGCATGTCAGCATCTAACTTCAAGCGCAACTAGGAAGGGTGATTCATTTTGTGTGGAGTAGGATAATTATGGTACTATCAAATCTCTGAGTCAGAGAGCAAGTGCATTCAATCGATTATTTAAAAATGGCTTAAGAAATATTATGCTTCAAGCACCCTGACCTTTTTTCTTTACTACTTAACCCTAGAAATTAAAAGATCTTTAAAAAAAGGAAAATTGATGATGACATTTTATTGTAATAGCACAATTGAAGATATTACTTTTTTTGTAGTGAGTATAATAGTGAATGTTTGGTTATAACTTGTTCCTTCATAAGATTTATGATTATGTTTATAATGTTTACCATTTTACATAACCAATAAGTTCATCATGTATATATTCGCAAACTTGTGCAAAAAGTTACATCTAAAAAATGATTTTGCTATTGCTGTTAATTTTACGAGCAGAGCAACCTGAGTTTCTCCCAGTATAAAAGAAAAGATATTTAATTGAAGGATAATTTCTCATCATACTTAGGAGGATATATACCTACTAATGACAAAATATGATAAGAAAAGAACCATTAATACTTTAGAGGATAAGCTCCTAGAAAGGAGTACCTAATATAATAGAATATGGGGAACAGAGTTCCATTGACAACTTTAAGAAAATAAGAAAATTTGGCAAGTTATTTAAATAGTTTGTATGTTATCCGCTATAATAGGAGACGATGGCCCCCAAGTTCTATATCTAAAAAATATTGGATAAGACTCCAATAAAATATCGGAAAGTTACATATATTACTCATTAAATTGCGAGCATGAACTCCCAAAAACGTGAATGATATTAATTCACGAATGAATAATCCACCATAATAAGGGGTAGTCCATAATATACGAAAAATGAACGAAGAATGAAAAATGCATAGAATAATATCAAAATATTTTCTTTCATTCTTATTTATATAAACGATCTGCTCAAAATAAATGCAAATTGTAGGGTTACAAGAATAAGAAGGGAGATTGTTACAAAGACATCAATCATCCAAAAGAAAGGGAAAATTTTTCTCATGAGTAAAAGTCTTTAAACTAGAGTCTAGTTTCTCGAGCAATGTATTCTTGAAGCTTAGTTATTTTAGAAGCATCTTTTGTTTTGCCTCCAAAGACTTTGGCTTAATTTGCTTCCAAGGTCTGGATCTTTTTGCGTATAATATTGGCCTCATACTGATGCCACTTGGTTTTTGATTCCTCGTAAGATCTGGCTTTCATCCATTTCTTATTAATTAGATGGATATGTCTGCGAATGGAGGCATTAAGACAAAAGAGCTTGAAGTCATAGAAACTCCCCAAGTATTAGATAACTACCAAAAAAATGCGAGCACCTACACTTGTAACATCACTGGGAGGAGTTGAAATAAAATTGTAAACGTGACTGGAGAGTAACTTTAGTTGGAAAACAATTAGACTGTCAATATTGCAAACACTCATGGCTATGAAGGTCTCAGGGTTATGTGCAAAGATAAAGTATAGGACATCACACTATGGTTCTCAAAAACTCTTAGAGTGATGCTCGCTCCATAAATTCTTTATGATAATTGCATGATCATCCATTTATAGAGCACTAATACTAGTGTCCATAAATCTAGCCTCACGACAGAGGAAGACTCCTCACTGGACTGCTCCTCCTCAACTCCATCCAAATGAGTGGCCTCAAAACTTCGGTCGTTCTCTTCAACATCCCCCTCTATCTCATTCATTTCTTCCTTAAAAAATAAAAATGAATAAGGAGGAAATAAATGATCTAAGTAAAATATTAAGAGGAACATAGAAAATAATAATAAGGAAAAAGACTCACTCGTATACCAATAGGAGTCAGCATGCTAGCAGAAATCCTGCACTGATCCCATTATCTTTTCTCAAGCTCCGTAGTTCTAGGAGCATTCGCAATAATAACCTGAAAAGGAATCAAGGGTAAGTGGTCACTCGAACATATGCACAATAGAAGAAAGTAAGAGAATTAAAAAAGGCATAAAATATTAGTAACTGAGGCTCTATAGTTATAGGAGAACTTGTTACATTAACCTGAAAATAAAGAAATAAGAAAGTGTTACTTTAGCACTTGCATAATAAAAAAGAGTATAATAATTAACCAAGGTATAATAGATCATTACCTGAGGTTCGGCAACTGAAGGAGTGCTCGTGACCATAACTTGAAAATAAAGAAACAGGAAAGTGTTACTTGAACATTTTCACAGAAAAAGAAAGATATAAAAGAACCAAGTATGATAAAATAATACCCAGGGAGCACTCATGGCTATGCTCGTAGGGAGTTTAACTGTTAAAGGAAAACTCATTGCGATAACCTGAAAGAAAAGGAAAAAAAGTGTAATAAGAGTGCTACACGATAAAAGTAAGACTAAAGAGCTAGGAAAGTGTAATAAGGGGGTGATTGATACGCCCTATATGTGCCCAAAGCCAACGAAAAATGGAGAATGTGTGTAGATTTTACTGATCCAAACAAGTCTTGTCTAAAAGACAGTTATCCCTTACCTCGGATTGACCAAATGGTAGATGCCACCGCAGGGTATGAGCTCATGAGCTTCATGGACGCGTATTCAGGATACAACCAGATCTTCATGGATGCTGAAAACTCAGAGAAGACATCCTTCATCACTGACAAAGGGACATATTGCTACAAGGTCATTCCCCTTGGATTGAAAAATGCGGGGGAAACATACCAACGTCTTGTGAATAAGATATTTGAGGACCAAACAGGCAAGACTATGGAGGTGTATGTATACGATATGGTAACGAAGAGATTAAAGGACTGCACCCATGTGGCAGACCTAGAAAAAACATTTGATACCATGGAGTTGTACAGAATGAAACTCAACATTGTGAAGTGTGTCTTCGGGGTAGGAGCTGGGAAATTTCTTGGATTCATTGTCAATCAAAGGGGAATAGAGGCGAACCCTGATAAAATCAAGGCTTTGCTCGACATGAAGACACCAAGGAGTATCAAGGATGTTCAGAGGTTCACTAGAAGAGTGGCTTCACTCAACAGATTTGTTTCTAGAGAAACGGATAAGTATCTTCCGTTCTTTAGGGTGTTAAGAAATGCCTTCGAATGGGACAAAGAGTGTGACGAGACTTTTAACCAATTCAAGTCCTACCTCGGATCTCCCTTGCTCTTATCTTGGCCCGTAATGGGTGAGAGGTTGTATGTTTATCTAGCAGTTTTTGAAGCAGCTATAAGTGCAGCCATAGTACGCGAGGATGTCGGGGTCCAAAAGCCTGTGTACTTCAACAGTAAGGCCCTACAAGGGTCTGAACAAAATTATCCTCGGATGGAAAAGTTAGCTTACGCCTTGATACATGCTTCTAGGAAAATGAAGCCCTACTTTCAGGCCCATTCCATGGTCATCCTCACCGACTCCCCACTAAGACAGGTCCTCCATAAACCTGAGAAGTCGAGTAGATTGATGGCATGGGCCATTGAGTCAGGAGAGTATGACCTTATTTATTATCCCAGGGGGGCCATCAAAGGGCAGGCAGTTGCAGATTTTGTTGCTGAGTTCACATGGGAAGAGGCTGGGGTTGAGAATGACCTAGAGACTATAGAGCGATCAAACAACAATGTCTTTTGAGATCCTGAAGAGGTTGTATCCAAAAGAATCAGAAGCAGAATAGCCGAGAATAAGGAAGATCGATACCTCTTCAGTTATGGAGTCATATCAGAAGGGAGCTTCTCATCAGACAAAGACATTTGGAACCTCTTTGTTGACGGGTCTTCTAGCGAAAGCGACAGAGGTGCAGGGCTAATACTTTCAGCTCCGGATGGTGCTAATGTTGAATATGCCCTAAGGTTTAACTTCAAGGCATCAAACAATGAGTCAGAATATGAGGCCATGATAGCAGGCCTCTCATTGGCAAAGACCCTTAGGGTGAGACGACTCCTGCTTCATAGTGACTCAAGGTTGGTTGTTAATCAAGTATTAGGGGTTTATGAGGCCAAGGATGAAAGGATGGCCAAATACCTGAAGAGGGTGAGAACGATACTCGAATGTTTCGAAGAGGTAAAGATGAAGAGAATACCTCGGCAAAACAACAGTCATATAGGAGGAAGACCTTTGGCAAAGAGGATTATTATGCAAGGATATTAGTGATCGACCTTGGCCAAGGATGCTGCAACCTACGTAAATAGGTGCAACAAATGTCAGAGATTCTCCACTATCCCCCATCAACCTCATCAGCCTATGACGTCAATCAGTTCCCCTTGGCCATTCATAGTATGGGGAATTGACTTAGTGGGTCCCCTACCAAGGGCTGCAAATAATTACCAATTTCTGATAGTTTCCATTGATTACTTCTCCAAGTGGGTAGAGGCAGAGCCAATAATAATGATTACAGCATAGAAGACCTTCCAATTTATTTGGAATAACATCATATGTAGGCATGACCTCCCAAACACCCTCATCTCGGACAACGGAACCCAGTTCAAGAACTTTTCCTTAGAGAAATATTACTAAAGAGTTGGGATAAAGCAGTGTTTCTCTTCTCTTGGCCAACCTCGAGCAAACGGTCAGACCGAAGTCACGAATAGAAAAATCATTGATGGAATCAGGAAGAGGTTAAAAGAAGCTAAGGGAAGATGGACTGAAGAGGTTTATATTATGCTATGGTCCTACAGAACAACAGCTAGGACACCAATGGGGGAAACCCCATTTATGTTAGCACATGGATCAGGGGCCATCATACCAATAGAGGTAGGACTCCCTACTCATAGGGTCCAGACCTATGACCCTAAGAAGAATGGGGAGGAGAGAAGACTCTACCTATATTTGATTGAAGAGAGAAGGGAAGACGCAAAAATTAGGCAAGTAGCTTACCAGTAGAGAGCAGTAAAGTTCTACAATCAAAGGGTAAAATCAAGACCCATAGCCATGGGAGACCTAGTACTGAAGAAGACATTGTAGAAGGCAAACAAGCTTCACCCAAATTGGCATGGTCCTTACAAAGTGATCGAGGAGGTTATACCCGAAACCTAGAGGATAGAAAACCTCAAAGGGGAACCTTTCTCCAATCCTTGGAATGATGATCATCTAAAAAAGTATTACATATGATGTTACCAGGGCTTTTATGCAAATGTATCATCTTATGAAGAGATTGTTAATGAGAAGAATAGTTTCCATGTCAATTCTTGGTTCATTGTGATCTAGTGGTAGAATTTATGAGGATAACATCTCAGTGATGACCTCAGACCTAATAACATCATAATTGGTGACAAGGTCGGAGGTAAGACATCATACTTGGATGACCTCAGACACTTAACATCATTAATTTGGTGAAAATTTTATGAGCATAACATCTTAGTGATGACCTCAGACCAATAACATCATAATTGGTAACAAGGTCTGAGGTAAGACATCATACTTGGATGACCTCAAACCCTTAACATCATTAATTTGGTGAATTATTTATGAGGATAACATCTTAGTGATGACCTCAGACCTAATAACATCACAATTGGTGACAAGGTCTGAGGTAAGACATCATACTTGGATGACCTCGGACCCTTAACATCATTAATTTGGTGAATATTTTATGAGGATAACATCTTAATGATGACCTCATACCTAATAACATCATAATTGGTGACAAGGTCTGTGGTAAGACATCATACTTGGATGACCTCACACCCTTAACATCATTAATTTGGTGAATATTTTATGAGGATAACATCTTAGTGATGACCTCAGACCTAATAACATCATAATTGGTGACAAGGTCTGAGGTAAGACATCATACTTGGATGACCTCAAACCCTTAACATCATTAACTTGGTGAATAATTATTTACAAGGACACCATCTTAGTTATGACCTCAGACCTTATAACATCATAATTTGGTGACAAGGTCTGAGGTAGGACATCATATTTGGATGACCTCAGACCTTAAACGATAATATTAAGACTTCAGATATAGAAAATCATTCAACTAAAGAAATAAAACCAACCTCAGAGGTTTTTATAGACTAAAATTGAGAGTTATAAACTACAAGGGAACAGAGTTTGTCATCAGAGGTTACAGTTCTTCATGGAAATTAAAATTACAAAAATCTTCACAAAATGGTCAGGTGTCTGTAGCCTCAGGGTTAGTTGACATGCCTCCATATCCATGGTCGAGGGTGGTTACTTCCACCCCTTCGTCCGGAGCGCCAACATCTTCAGTCCTGGTGTCATCTTGGGGGGCAGTCTCGGTAGGTGTGACACCTCCCTCCTCCTCTACCTCTTGTAAGGCCTAAGCAAACTAAGGGTTAGAATAACCCAAACTAATGAAGTCAGAGGTTGTGAGACTCCCTGATTCCTTCTCCTTTATGGCAGCCCATTTGCCAGTGGCCTTTACACCTCTTTTTAGGTATTTGAAGCCGAAGCTGACAAACTCATCAGATACCTTGTACTCCTCCAAGATCTTCTCGGAGGCATCATCCAAGGCATCCTTTACAGCCACATCGACCTTATGTTGAACAGAGTGAGCCAGAGTTTTCAGGGCAGTGCTAGATCCTTCCTCATCTTGTCCATGTCTTTCTCTAACCCCTTTACACTGGACTCAGACTTCTTCAAAGAGGCCTTCAGACGCTCCACTTCAGCTTTCAAAGCGGCCTCGATCTTCTTGGCCTCTTGGCCCTTCTCAATTAAAGGAAGTTTCCCTAAGGTCCAATTAACAAAATGGTGCATGGTGAGGAGACCACGTAGAACATGTGCAGAGATGTTATTCTAAGGTCCATTATAGTTCAAAACCGATGTTCCACTTGAATATAATTCAGTGGCAAAAGCAAAAGTTCAAGGTCTTACTTGGATAGAGCGATGGAAGGAGAACTCAGCCAATAGAGGCCTATCGAGAGAGCGATATAAGCGCTTGTCAGAGTCGGTCATGGCATTGCTGATTGCATCCAGGGCCTTCAGACTATGGCCGATAAGACTGTCACCAATCTTCAGTTGCTCCAAGCAAGCAATCAATGCGTCCTTAGAAGAAATGGGGATGGCACGATCCCCCTTTTAGTTTTTCTTCTTCTGCCTCTGATCCTTAGGGGAAGGGTCGGCATGTTTTCTCTTCTTGGATGCCTCAGCCCTTGAGGTAGTTGGAGGGGGAGGAGGCGCATTAAGACCTTCTTTCTTTACAAGCTTCGTGAGACTAGGGGCTTCCATCTCCCAGAGGTCGTCAAAAATCCCTTTTGGGCGCTCTGTAAAATAGAAAGGTCTGAGTCAAAAAATCAGAGATACAAAAATTCAGAGGTATAACTTGTTGAAATAATAGAGCAACTTACGAAGCTCGGTCAAAGGACTCCCCCCAAGGCTAGTCTCGAAGAGATAGTAGGGAGTCATCAAATGCTCGTACTTGACTAGCAGGCCATTCTCCCTTTGATCCTGAAGTTCTTTGACCTTCTAAAGATTATGTTGGCTTAGCCCAGGGTTATCCCTCGCATCCATTGTCACCTTTCCCCATCTCAGGGGTATTATCGGCTATAGGGAGGAAGAGGGGGCATAGGGACCAAACTCCCATGGCCCTGATGCAAAGAAGTAGCGTGGTTTCCAATTATGGTTCGAGGTTTGGGTAACCTACAACATATTTTTATTTAACTTCTGAGCTAAAAAATGGTAATAACTCGGATGATTCCTGGTAGATGAGGGGACGTAGCACCCTGTGAAGACTTGGACGGGAAGGTTTGAATAATGGACTGCCCTCCATAAGAGAATAGCTCCAATTATCATCCTCCAGTCATTGGGTGACAATTGGGAAGGAGCCAAGTTGATGTAAGACAATATAGCTCTGATGATGGGATGAATGGACAGACTAAATCCTAACTTGAACATCTGCTCATACAGGCAGATCTCACCATCTCGAACGCCGAAAGCCCTCTCTTCCCTCAGAGGTGTCCTGAGTTTTATAGAGGGGCTTATAGAATATAAATGTCTAAAGGACAGAAGGTCGACCTCACTGACAGTGCTCTCTATCTCGGCCACCTCAGAGGTGTCAACATCTCTCTCAGTACCATCATCTTCATCATCATCATCTCGTTCAACGTCAGCCTGAGCAGACGATGGGGCACCACTTGGGAACCTCTGAGCGAACTCAAATCCTGTGATGGATGATAGTGGAATGGCTTCAAGGATTGGTGGAATAGCCATGCTAGGTCCTATAATCTCAATGTCGGAGGAAGAGTGCGATGTGCTTGAACTCTTATGAGACGAGGCCCGACTGGAAACCTCGGCTTGATTAGGGACCATATCCTGCTGAACAGAAAAGTCCATGGCCTCTGGAAAGGAGTCCACAGACATAGGGTCTGAGGTGGACGACACAGACTCAAACATGGGAGTAGGTTCAACTGGGACCTCTGCTGACTTAACTGGTTCGGCTGGCTCAGGGTATATGACCTTCAGAGGGGGTGGAAAGATAGGTCTGAGGGGGAATGACTCTGCCCTATGAGCTTCCTCTTGGGCTCTTTCTATGTGCCTAATTTTATCTAACGTCTTCTACCTACGAGAGGGGAATTCCTCTAAGAGTTGATAAAGAGGCCTGAGCATATTAGTCAGACCCTACACTTGTGACTCTTCTAAATAAACAGGATTGACAATTTAACTAAGGATCAAACTAGGTTTTTAAACAAGAACAATTAAAGAACAATTCACTAGAAACTCTTAGGCTCACCAAAAATGATTAAGTCCTAACCTTTGTTCTTAAGAAAAAAATTACTTGACCAGTTTTCAGGAAAAAATGAATAAGGGGATCTACTCCCTCTCTAAACTTGTTATTTTTCTAAGATAAAAATGTTCCTAAGAAAAGTTTGGAATGAGGACCTGACAGACCAGGGGAAATTTTTAGTATAAGGAAATAATTATTTTCTTCATTTATGACATTTGTGAAATTTCATTCGAAGTTTGTGGGAAGGAGAAAGGCTAACCCCATCTCTTAGTTAATCCATAAGAAATGAATGTGCATAACAAAATACCTCACAGTCACATGGGGATGGGCTAAAAAGTACCCCACAGTTAGAGGGGCAGCCTCAAAATTTTAACGTGCTCAGTCTATATGCAAGTACCCCATAGTTAGAGGGTCAACTTCAAAATTTTAACTTTCTCAACCTATATGTAAGTACCCCACAGTTACAAGGGAAACATCAAAATGTTAACTTGCCCAACCTATATGCAAGTACCCCACAGTTAGAGGGGCAACTTCAAAATTTTAACTTGCTCATCTAAATGCAAGTAACCCACGGTTAAAGGGGAAACTTCCAGATGTTAACTTTCACAACCTATATGCAAGTACCCGACAATTAGAGGGGAATCTTTAGAAATAATAACTTTCTCAACTCATATGCAAGTGCTCCCTAGTTATAGGGGCAGCTTCAGAAATTATAACTTGCTCATATCTCATGAAAATACCCCACAGAATATGGGCCAGTTCTAATTAAGAAAATTCCCACAGTAAATAAAACATGCCATAATTAATAAACGTCAACGCAACATAAAGGCAACGATAGCCTCAATGTACTTTTTCACAGTTAGAAATGAAAATTTCTAAGAAATGGCTCAAAGTAAATCAGGTATGACAGTTTAATACATGAGGAGTGCACAATATAACACTCCCAAGATGTTCCACAACTATTGGAATAACCATCTCACTTACCTAAAAACAAGGAAATAAGGGTGTGCTGACGATCACACTTGCATAGTAAAAGCAAGGAGAAAAAGGGAAGTGGAAAGGAGAAAAGGGTATGGAAATATAATACCTCTCTAACAACTGCTTCCCCAAGATGTTTCACAGCTATCGAATAACTGTAGCACTAACCTAAAAATATGGAATTAGGGGTGTGATGGCGACCACACTTTCATAGTAAAAGCAAGTTTGAAAGGTATGTTATACAAAGTGTTTACTTGGATAGTCTCATCTGAGACGCTAGTCAGAGGTCCCACAATGACAATAGGGCCTCCTATACACTAACCTTAAAGAAAGTTAAAATATATAAATGTTAACAAAATTATGGCATATACAAGAAAGTGCCTCTTGTGCAGGAATGTATAGTACCTATGGGGTTGCCTCCATAAGATTCGTAGTAGGGACTATAGGTGAAGAAGTCTCATCAGTGCCAACTTATGAATGAGGAAAGAAATAAATGTTAACAGAACACTTACATAATGAAGTAAGAAATATAAACAAGTCATAAAAAATAGTTCTTGTTGAAAAAATACCGAGAGGATCACTTTAGCGGTGCAGCCATTAGAACTAGTAGCATAAGGGTCCCCAACAACTGCAGGGGCCATTGAAGAAGCTACCCTAAGGTCCCTCGATATTAAAGAATATAATGATGGCATATAAAGCCTTTTGGTCTGATCAATGCAAAAGAATTTTCACGAGGGACTATTATAGAGGGATACGGCCCCACAGTAAAAAGTAATTCATGGCTAGGGAGTCCACTACAAAGGACCCCTCTACCAAGAGCACAACCAAATGAGTGAATGATAGAGAGGAAGTCCACTGTAAGGGACCCCCTGCCAATACCACAGTAAAGGTACGATTTGGACGAAGGAGTCCACTACAAGGGACCCCTCTGCCAAGATCACAACAAAGAGTTATTTAATGGCGAGGGAGTTCACCACGAGAGATCCCTCAACCATTCCAAATCAAACAGTGTAATGATGTAATGGCATGAAACTTTTGTATTCCAAGATGAAATTATTATTTCGTACAAAACCATTTGGTCTACCCAACACAAAGATTTTTGTACGAGGGGAGTAAGGTAGATGGGTGTCCATCTGCTATTCTAAAATAGCCTAGGGAGAGTGAGACCATATAGAGGGGATACCACTGCCCAAGTAAGAAAGAAAAGAATTAGAGCGAGGGGGTCCACCTTGACTGGTCCTATGACCAAGTGTAATACTGGATAAGGGTACTCACAACGATCAACCCCTCTACCAAAGAATGAGGCCATAGAAAAAGGCCAAGGATGAGGGGCTCGCAATGAGAAACCCCTCTAAACAAGATAGAAACCTATAAAAAAAGACTAGGGTGAGGGGACTCACCATGAGCAACCCATTTTCCCAAGTTTATACCATTTAAAAGGAAGTCCACCGCTACTAGCCTCATCCCCAAAATCTAGGATAAAGTGACAGAGCATTTAATGACCCTAGGGATAATTATGACATATCCCTAGGGTCCCTCAAAAAAATTAAAGATTGCATTTATGGCGTGCGAAGCCTTTTGGTCTTCCAAACGCAAAAGACTTTGCACGAGGGGGCTAGTGTAAAGGGCTATTGTAGCTTTATCAAAATATTTTTAAGAATGGACCCCCTACCACCAAATTCCAAGTAATGTGAATTTTGAGAAGGAACACCTCCAACACCTCCTTCCAATTTCAAAGATATTTTAAGAACCCCTCCATCCATCCTTTAAGAATTTTTAAGATATTTGGGCGAGGGATCCCTCCAGCCCCTTCTTCAAGAATTTCTAAGACATTTAGGCAAGGCACCCCACTAGCCCCTCCTTCTAGAATTTCCAAGATATTTGGGTGAGGGACCCCTCCATCCCCTCCTTCAAGAATTTCTAATATATATGGGCAAGGGACCCATCCAGCCCCTCCATCTAGAATTTCCAAGATATTTGGGCGAGGGACCCCTTCATCCCTTCCTTTCATAATTTCCAAGATATTTGGGTGAGCTACCCCTCCAGGTCCTCCTTCCAAAATTTCTAAGATATTTGGGCGAGGGACACCTCCTGCCCCTCCTTCTAATCCCGAAGATATTTTGGGAAGGAACCCATCCAATACCTCCTTACAGTTTTAAATATATTTTGGACGAGGGACCCACTCCCCCACTTCCTTCTAATACCCAAGATGATATAGTTTGGGTGATGAAATCACCCAAAACTAAAACTAGCTGAAATGATACCTGGGCAAGGGAGTCCACAAACGCAGGGCCCCTATGCCAAAACTAGCTAAAATGTAAAATCTAGCGAGTAAGTCCATACGAAAGGATTCCTCTAACAAATGTCAAATGGTATTTGGTTTACAGTGAGAGGGTCCAAGTAGTGACCCAAAAAGCAAAATAAGCTAGGATGAGGGGGTCTACCATGAACATCCCCTCATCATGAAAAAGTTATTCTTTGATAGAACTAAAGTACTAATACTTAATTTCTTGTATAGGTATCCTAATTGAGTAGACATGGCTCAAATAGGCTAGTTGGGATCTCCTAAGAGTTTTGGCTTGGTGGCTGAGAAACAAGGTTTGTTGGGCAAGCTTAACCATTTAGCACTTTAAGATAGAGAGAATAATAGTAGAGAGACCCTAGGAGTCACTCAAGTCCTCACACATCTCACACTTAGTCATAACTGAAGTGAGATTCAAAGGGTTGCTCACAAGAAATGAAATTTTTATAACATGATTTTAGAGAAGGGGGTCCTTAAGGACCCTCTCAAGTTTAATGGTTTAAGAGGAGGTGGTACTCCTGGACCCTCTCAAGTTTACAAAGTTTTTACCATAAGTTACCATTTTAAAATTTATTTATCAAATAAGATATTATGTCTCCATTAGGAGACATATTTGCTTTTTGCCTTTGGTTCACACCAGGCGCTGTCTGTCAGAAGGGACAGAAAGTTACATACCTAGTAAGGACAAAAGGTACATTGTAGACTTTGTCCCTCTAAGTTTTCCCTCTTGATTTTGAAGACCAAAAAGGCCCAAACCATCCCTATGTTCGCCTATAAATAGGACCATTGGCGAAGTTAAATCAGCTATCAGAAACTCAAGCTTCAAACATTACTCTGTTAAAAATCACACTAGACCACATAGTATTCTCTCCTTGATCTCTCTCTCTCTAAGTGATGAGTGATTATTTCTTCACTCCCACCTTAACAACCATCATTCGCAGGAGATGCTTTTCTCCAAGTTATAATTATTATTTGTAAAGTTCATCTTCTTGCAAGGAGTGGTTCGAGCTTTGACTCCATTTTTACCAGAAAATGAAGGATTTACCAGGAGCTTCTCTTGAAACATTTGAAGACCTTGGAGGCAGAGTCCATTAGAGTGGATCAGGTCTCACCCGTTTCAATATATTACCAGACCCCAGTCACACTACCCTCCTACAACCAGATTACGACATAGTGCACCTTTATTATACAATATCTTTTTAGCAAGGGGTGAGGTGGTAAGGGGGTTAGAATAATGTGCAAATATGAAAGGAGAGGCGTTAGACCTTCAGAAGGACATGACACTCCTAATGAATGAAATTCATGGGTTGGTCCAACTCTTAAGTCAACAACAAGGTTACCCCCTCAGATGCCTCAAACATTCTCATATCCTCCCCTTTGAACACTTCCCTCCTAAATGCCTCCTCTCAGAACATTCCCCTCGCAAATGCCTACACCTAGAACATTCCATACGTCATTGTCATCCATGCACGCTGACTTTTTATAGCCGTATTATATACCGAACTTCATCGATGCCCTAGTTATTCGAATGTGCACTCTTATTTCCATAAATGTCGGAACACATGTCCATAATCGGGGTGAAGCTCAAATTTTGGTTGATAAAGAATTCTCTAGTTGTGGAGATGAAACTACGTACGTTAACCATGAGGAAGGTCCATTGCTTTTAAATTACACAAATTGTTTTATTACTTGTCCAGTTAATTCGGTGGTCAAGCTTACTCATTGAAAACTATTTTCTTTTCGAAATTTGTTATATTTTAATAAACTTCGTTGTAATATCTGTTGCATTTGAACGAATCTTCTTTGCATTAATTTTCTTGCAATATTTATTTTTGATCGAGTTTAATGAATTTGCTTGTAATATTTGTTTCATTTGAATGAATTTTCTTCTAATATATCTTTTTGATCAAGTTCAATGAATTTTCTTTGAATTTTTTGTGAAGTTCGAAGACTATTGAATGGCTTTCCCACAATACAAAGAGTGGGTGGGAGAGAGTCATAAAGTATCTAATAATCATGTGAAGGGTATTCGAGAATTTATTAAATATACAAATATAAATCTTAATAGTGATAGGATTCCGTGTCTGTGCAACCGTTGTTTAAATGGAAAATTTAAATCTTTGGAAGATGTTGAATTGCATTTACTAACATGTGGTATGATGCCAGAATATAAGATATGGACATTCCATGGGGAAAATAATATATTATATGTTTTGAAAGAATTATCGGCACATGACCACGTGATGGAACCCCATCGGGTGAAATGGTGAACAAATATCTAGCACATCATCCTTTAACCAGAATAATTGATGATGCTTACATAGTTCACTAAGATCAGAACCATAAGCTAGGGGTGGAAGCAGTACAGTTTGGTCAATAACGACCCCTTACGATTACCAAAACCATAATTTGGATGGTAAACCGTTTGTACGGAATTTAACGGCCAGTACATCAAAATAGAAACCAAAACCAAGCCGCCCGGTATTTCGGTATTTTCGGTAATTTCAATTTTATTTTGGATTCGGTAATTTCAATTCTTTTTGGTTTTATCCCGATAAATACCAAAATTACAAGTTGGTTTTATGCATTCGATAAATCCGGTACAGGTTTTGATATTGTGATTTCTATAAATTTGATTTAAGTTTTGGTAAAAAATTTTAAACTCACTTAATCCGGTTAAATTCATTCGTTAAAACTTGAATCAATTATAAATTGCACTAGAAAATAACATGAGTATGAAGCATAAAGTAAATGTCATAATTAATTATGTCCATTCCAAATACAGATACATAAAACTCCAAATTAAGATTTACAATCATCCAAAATAGTTTCTTATAACCAAAAGTAACATGCAACTCTCAAATCTCTTCATTCTTCTCTTCATGAAACCTAGGATTTAACTCTTTTATAAACAACCAAAAACTCTCTTTTTTAACAAAACTAATTGGAAGTCCACCAAGAATAATCATTTTCGCAAGAGTCTTGCGAGCTATATCTTGATTAAACTTCCAATTAATTTTTTGAGTTCCTTCCAATGATAAAGTTGTTTATTTATCGGTTATTTCAGATTGCGAATATCTTTTACATCTCCTTTTAAGATGATTTCATAGTAAAGTAGTTCCGTTAGTAGAAGGAGCATTAAATTTTACACCACCATGGGCACAATCACAAGTACCCATATATTTACTATCAACCATATGCCTATTCATATGAGTCCAAATGAGATAACTACCTTGGTTTGTGATAGTTTTAGTACCTCCCTTCGTTCACTTTTTACTCACTTTGGTGTTGCCCTTGCTTTTATCACACCGTGGAACATCAGGTGGAGCAACCTTGAGTTCCACTGGGCGTTGAGTTGTGAAGCAAACAACCCTCTACTTAATGTCACTTCTACCATATGTGATGTCACAAGCCAACAAGGCAATGTCAAATCTGCACTTGAGTAAACCACCACAGTATTTTGGGGCTGTCAAACAGTTGGTGAGCCACCTCTGTGACGACAGTCCCTTGACACACAATGGTTAGGCAAAAGGCATGTCTTGACATTTAATGTCTATAATGTGGAGATAATTAGTGCATTAGGTATTTAATGTTTGTGACATAAAGTATGAGGGATGTCTTTCACAGTTATTAATGACTGAGTTACCTCGGGAGTAGTGTGGGGACTATTTAAGGACCCCAATCACCTCTAAGGAGAAAAGGTTCTTTTTCAGAGTTCAGGAGTTATTACTAGATGTAACACCCCGTATTTTTGACGATTTAAATAATTATGTGATTAATTATTATCATGGGAATAAGTATGTGATTAATTATTGTTGTTGGATTAATAAAATTAAAATGCCTGAAATTAATTTGTTATTAATCCGGATTAAAATAATTATTAACTAGCGTGCCAAGGGTTAATACTTATTGTTCTGAACTATTAAATATTACTGTGTGATATGTAATATGGAATTATGATATTTGATAAATGTCAAAAATGAGAAATACGATAGTTTGGTAATTTAAGTCTGACGCGTGTGTGAGTCATGTCGGGACTGATTGATTGGGATAAAAAGAAAATTTATTTTTATTAACTCATATGGTCATTTTGAGTGCGCCGTTGAGTTCGGGAGGGTTGAAATAGTCAGAAAACTCTACCCGGGTATTTTATTTTGGACTCCGGGAGATTTGAGGCCAAACCGGCACCCCGTAGGGGTAGTTTTGTAATTTGGATTTTTGGGAAAATTAAATGGACGAAAATTAGAGAATAATTATATCATCTATGGGAGTTCGATTAGGGTTAAGTTACACAAAAATCAAGGGAGATCCACAGAGGGTGAGGGAGACCAAAGTCCCAAGGAAGGGAACCACTTAACACCACCTTGCACAACCACCACCACCATCGTATAGATCGAAAGACAAGGAATGCATCTATACCAACATCACCAATGGATCAGACCATCCTATTCGAGGCAAGTGTTTATTACTTGCTTTCTTTTAGCAATAATCATACTAATGTTAGAGTAGGTGAAATTATCCATGATTTACATGTTAATTGGGTGAAAATTGGAGATTTAAATTATGATTAAGGATTGGGTTAATTAGTGGTTGAAATTTCTTCATGTATGTAGAGGCTTAATCACGAAATAGAATTATATATTGATGAACGAATCTGGGTTAATTAGGTTCTTTAATTGAAAATTTTGAAACTAGGGTTCATATGAATTAATTTGGGGATTTTATATGATTATGATGATTTACGATGAATTAATGATCCTAGGATGTTAGGAATGATTTAGAACTTGTTAGGTGTTGATGGGTATTTATGATGAGGCGTTGGGTGTTGAATCTTAGAGGTTTTTAGGTTCATAAATGGTGGGCAAATGCAGAATTCTGGGAAAGAAGACGAATAGTGACATCTCGTGCGAAGTCGTTCACGCGAGATAGGGATCTCGCACGAAGTCGTTCGAACGACATGTGCAATCGTTCGCGCAACATCTCATTCTCGTTCGAGCGAGATCTATTTTTGATTCAAGCAACAACCCTTCTAGTTCGAGCGCCAAAGTGAATTTTTGTCAATGTTCTTAAAGTCCCGTTTTGAGTTTACCGGTTTATTGGAGTGAGAGAAACTACCAAATAGTAAATTTAAACAAGACAGAATTTCAGGAAAGTATGTGAGCATTAATACTTTAAATATTCGATATCGAGAATGTACCTTAGAGATTACGAGAGAGAAGCAATCTAAATATTTATACTATACGTAGTTTTAAGGTTAAAATACGTATGATAAGTATATATGTAGGTTGGAGAAATACCTATAAATTCTAATAGGATGTGTGTATTCCTATTATGTGATATTATTGTTAGGCGCACTAATGGGTGATAACCCGAGGGTGCTAGATTATTATTGATAGGTGCATTAATGGGTGTTAACCCGGGGATGCAGGATTCTCTTGATAGGCGCACTAATGGGTGATAACCCGGGGGTGCTGGATTATTATTAATAGGTGCATTAATGGCTATTAACCCGGGGATGCAGGATTCTCTTAATGGGCACACTAATGGGTGATAACCCGAGGGTGATGGATTATTATTAATAGGTGCATTAATGGGTGTTAACTTGGGGATGCATGATTCTCTTGATAGACGCACTAATGAGTGATAACCCGGGGGTAATGGATTTTTATTGATAGGTGCATTAATGGGTACTAACCCAGGGATGCATGATTTTCTTGATAGGTGCATTAATGGGTGCTAACCTGGGGATACAGGATTTTCTTGATAGGTGCACTAATGGGTCTTAGCCCGGGGGTGCAGGATTAGTATATATATATGTATAGGGATGATGTGACTATATATATATATATATATGAACTTGTGAATATTTCTACTGTGTAAAATTAGTAGACTTGGTAATAATAATAATCATTACATTGCGCCAAGTGGTCTTAACCTAAGGGTGCATGATTAGTGTACATATATAGGGATGATGAGACTATATATATATATATATATATACTGGGAGAACTTTCTACTTTTTTGAAACTGGTAAATAAAGTGGAGATGATAAATAAAATAATCTTAGTGGATAAAAGATTAACCATTTGAACGGTGAATAATGAAACATAGTATGTGAGATAAACTATCTGAATAGCGTATTGTATGGGCAATATGGGAATACTACTAGTGAGCATAGTTAGTATTAGTATGGTTTCTGACTAGTTAGACTGGGTGGTATAACTAGGGGGAGATTATATGTACATTAGATGTGCACAATAGATGAGAGGTGAGAAAATCATGTGAGAGTTCGATAACTAACTTGCGTAAAAGACTTGTTTTAAGAACTAGTTTTAAATACTTACTAAATCATTTTTAAACCTCGGGCTCTGAACCGTTTCTTGTATCTCTTCTCTCTTTTTCTATATATATATTAGGTGCTCAGCCACAGGAGTACCAGAATTACAGATTGGAGTGTCAGACGTGCTGCATCTGTTGTGGAAGTTACAGGTCCTTGTAGTAAACGCACCTATCTTTTCCATTCCGTTTCATCTAGACTTATTATCTAGGGCATGTGTCTCCCACTTATAGTCCTTCATCATAGATATTGTATTCAGTTTATATTATGGTTTAAAGTTTTGAACTGCGAGGTTTTATCCAGTCTTATTTATTTAAGTACTTAATTCATGTTCAGTATTTATCATATTCCTATGTGTGGTGAATGGTTTATATTTTAAGATTGAATGAAAATGGATTACTTGGTTTTATTAAAATTGGAAATGTTTTGACACCTATCTTAATTTTTACTTAGACCTTGAGGGCAAACTTTACAGGAGATCCTTCACAGGCCCCTACCTTTAGTATGTATATCTAAAAGACGTCGAACAAGTTTTTTATGAACTTTATGATAGAATATGTGGAAGTTATGTAGGAGTAAGTTCCCTATAATTTCAAGCAATCAAAAAAGGCTACTGGTACCCATGTATGTAGAAAGATGTAAGTGTACATGTTTGGAAATATGAGAAGTGCCAGAAATTCTCTCCTATGTTCCATTAACCATCTCACGATCTGAGGCAATTAGGTGATTAATATGTTAAAAAGTTTTTCGATAGTGATGCTAAGAATGAACCAACCGAACATTCTGTTTTAAAATTAGTACAAGACTAATCACCCTCTATTTAATTAGGCGGGGTGTCACAGGTGGTATCAGAGCATCTGATTCTAGTGTCCTTAGGATCTGTGCGACTTATTACGTTTTAGCGTATCGTTCTTTGATGTAAAACCTTATGATAGGATTGTTGTGTTCCCTTACGTATGCGACTTACGTTCTCCTACTACGAATTATTATGGATGTGACTCATTATTTGAAATTCTGTGTGATTCAAACACCGAACATTTTAGGACGACCAACGATGGCCGTAAGAAGAACTGCAGGAGAAGAAGCCTAGCAGAAGACATAGAGTAATCGAGAAAGAGTGATCGTGACAAAAATCACCATGAGAATTACTTAAAGCAAGTGATAGTGAAATCATCACTCGAGAACAGTGGGTTCCCAAGACACAGTCGTAGATAACGGTGGAGTGATTTCAGGACCACCTATCATAGTCGATAAGGGGGAAATAAGAGGGACTCTTTTGAAAACCCATCGGTGGAGATGCGGAGAAGAAAACGAGAAAGTGTAACAGACCAGCGGAGGTAGAAAATCTGAAGGCAATTGTGTAGAGTGGGGTGTGACGACACTCAGAATTAAATTTGGAGTTAAAATCCATAGATCTTAGGAGAATCATGTAGTGATCAGAGGCAATCACCACATATGGAGAAGTGTGTTTGAAATTTAGAGAGAAATTTGGGTACGATTTGACCGTGAGGTCTTCCATTCGATGTGGTAACAAAATGGGAGTAAAATTTTGATGTTTAGAACAATGGGTTAGATAGAAACCGATTGTGAGAGAAAGGTTGAATTGCATATTGAACTTCGTACCTGGCATAGGGGCATAAATTAGCTAAAGGGTTTATAGTTGATAAAGGACCCGTGAGTAGAATAGCAGTATGAATGGGATATATGGGTAGGATAACTAGTGTCGAGGTCGTCAAGATCATACATTAGTATGATAATGTTAACGCTTCCAGGAGAAGGGAGTAAAGAGGGTTAACGAATCTGCTGAAGAGCAGAAACTAAACTTAACGAATTTAGTGAAACCCCACCTGAGAGTATACCCAATAGGGAACTCGGTTAGATGATTTTAAGGGATTAACTTCAAAAGGACGATGAAGTCAATGAGGGCTGTAGAGGACAACCATAGTTCCAAATGCCCAATGTAGCCAAAGGGACAACGGAAGAACAATTGTGAGTTGCGACTGCGGGTCTGAGGGAAGGACATTCTAAAATAGTCAGTGGGACCAGTGATGGGGAAATGGCTCTTGAAGTTTCGCTATGTGAAGAAAGTAGAACTAGAAGTGTTTAACGTGTCCATAATTGAGAAGTGAGACCAAAAAGATTAGAAATGGTAAACCATTCCAGTTAGGCATAACAACTGGAAGAGCGAGTCTTCCAATGAAAGAATTAGGGTTCAAGAGAATTAGGCCCAGGAAATTTAAAAACCGAGAGTTATGGGTTCAGGATGGACCAGTAGATTCCTCGTTACTAGTAGCATACAATATGTCAGGGTCGACGGGGCCCGGGATGTAAATGGGAGTTTAGTAAAGACATAATTTAGGCCTAGATATTTTGGGCCAACATTTCAATAATGGCCGTGAAAACGACATGATGGAATAAATTTTCCATGATGAGATGGGACAACTATAGGATGAAGTCCTAGGATGTATGATGATGGCAGATGTTCATGGGTCGTGATGGCAGCCACATATTGAGACCCTTTGATTTTGCTAGACTGGTGAGGTTTTGCTTCTTACTTGTGAGTAAAGGATAAATTCTAGTGACATGGGTGTGCCACAACTTATGTAAATTGGAAACCCTAAACTTTGCATGCGGGTTGAGTTAGTGGGAACGTTAGTTTTAACAGTCTTATTACAAAATGTATTTCTCGTTGTTAGTAGGGCATTTTGATGTTTCCCGTGAGTGACCCGGGTAAGGACCTAAGAATATGTTTTGTTGTTATAATTACTACTGCATTGAGTCATATTTAGTAGAGTTTATTATTGTAATGTGTAGTGATTAATTACCATATGGTTAACCGATAGTAAAAATGTAGTGATATGACTGTCGTGTCGGATAGTCTAGGAGGAGAAATCTTTATTTTGTGTGGCGCCACCTGAAATAGGGTTGGTCCCAGATATATGAATTTATGAAAAATTTCATGGTATTATAGACCTCAGAGAGTATGTTATATGGTTGTATGTGATTCCAATGCGTAGGAACTGATTTTACTGAGGAGACTCAGGTTTCATTGTGTTCTTCTTCAAGCAGAGAGATTGAACCCGTTATATTTATTGCGCTGAGTACTTGGGTTAGTAAGAGTGCCATGTTTCATATTACATTTTTAGGTACATGAGAGTGGACGAGTAGGATTTTATGTCAGAATACATAGATTGTGAGAAAGTATATAGTATGTACTGAAGGCCTTACAGACCTCGACAACCGACTAGGTTAGATAGTAGTGTATCGGGGGGGTTCCTTGTTTGGATTTCTCTTTGCGAGACATCCCACACATGAAACTAGCGAATGTCGAGAGTTGGAGAGAATTTTGGTCGATAGTACATAAATTTTGTATGTTGGTTATTTTACCTATAGGAGAACATAATTGAGAGTTGATAATTCTTTTTTGACTTAAGGCCAATAGAGTCGCCTAGTCTTAGAATCATTCTTAATAGAGCAATGATATTGTTGGAAAACAACAACACTTAAACAATGAACTTTTTTTTTGGAATTTTGCTCTCAAACTCTCTCTTGGAGGTTGTTGGATATGAAAAAGTTAAGTTAAAAAACTTGGTTCCCGCACTTACATATTCAGGTAAAAACAACAACACTTAAATAATGAACTTTTTCCTTTTAGAATTTTGATCTCAAACTCACTCTTGGAGGTTGTAGGATATGAAAAAGTTAAGTTGAAAAACTTGGTTCCCTCACTTACATATTCAGGTAAAAAGTTAGTGGAAAAAGAAGTGGGAAAGTGGGAAAAAACTGCTCAAACTGCCAAATAATCTGTTCCCACCAAAACTCGTTCAAACGAGATTTTTATTGGAACGAAGTCTCATTCGAACGAGCCTTCTAACGAAGTTCCAGTGTGAACTCGTTAGAAATATCATTGGAACATGATTCTCGTTCGAACGACATTCAAGTGGACAATATGGGAACTCGTTGGCAAACTCGTTAGAACGACATTATTGTTCGAAAGAAAAACTCGTTCGAACAAAAATTCGAACGAACTTCCACAAAGTGTAAGTTTCAATTTTTTAGCCCAGAAACTTTATATACTATATTTTAAAGTTTTATTAAAATCTTTCTAAAAATAAACAATAGTTTAAACAAAAAATTCACCCAATATAAAATGTTCCAAGCTCCTATATATATTTACAATGCATTCATACCTTAGGAGCAATGGAACCAATGTTGTTGACGTAGAAACGAGGCACATTAAACTTGGCATTTGATGAAGCTTTAATATCTTAGACGCTACGTCTTCAACAAACACGTCATAGGCTTGGATGGATAAACATGAACTCTATCCTATAACTCAAATGTTTTTATCCGGAATTGAGCCAAAACTACAAAGGACTCAATTGGAAATTTGTGTCCTTACAAATCTCCCCCTTTGGCTATTCCGGGACAAAAACAAAACAAAAATCCTAAAGGGCCATCAAGCTCTAATATACTGACACAAATGTCCCACCAAAAATAAAAATACAATGCTTGACTCAAACAACCCAAGGATCAATATCTTTGCCGATGAAGAAAGTTGCCATATATAGAAGAATTCATGCACACTTAAGCAAACACATTAAACGTATAGAGAATATTAAAATATTAAATACAATATAAATAAAGACTCCCCCTAAATTAATTCTCCCCTTTATTAACTGTGATCTACCTAAGAAGGTCGCGACCCCCCCTAAGTTAAATCTCCCAATCTAAGATACGATTATAATAGGAATAGATACCATTTCTCCCCCTATCATTCTCCCCCTTTTTGTACAGGAATATACAAAGGCTAAAGAATCAAAAAATTAACTTATCTTCCCTAATTAAAGCAAATACACCCCTTAAACTAAACAAGGGATAAATAGAATGGGATAACAAGATAAACAGGCATTAGTGCATAAAGTGATGAGAACATTAAAGCGCATAGGCAACAAATCATAACTAATCCATACAAATGAATACCAACTATGATGCGGAAAAAAATGATACTAAATTGACAAATAAAATTCGAAGCATGTGATTTCAAACAAACTACGCAACAAACAAGGTACCAATTATGAATTGAAGCATAAATGGACTAACTAAACATGGCAAATACTTAAACAAAATATTATATATATGTACATACTCTAGATATACTAAAGATGCACACGCATATATATATATTTAGAACCAATCACTTAAAACATGTTCACGGAGTTCTCAATTGATTGCAAACTTCATCACATTTGAATATAACCTCATGTGACAATATAAATTGAACTCAATGAACAAATGTACACAATGCATACAAGCCTAGCATGTTGATGATTCAACAAACCAATAGAGTCATGACATTTCAAGTACAACTAGGATAAACGGACATTATGCAAACCGTTGATATACCATCCAATCTCCCTCAGTAAGCATATATATTTGAATGAATAAAAAAAATAGGTCTTGGAAATTATTTTTCTTTTTAATGTCATAATTCTATTTTTAGGCCTTTGGACCGCGTATTTCTTTTAGGTCCAAACAAACGGTGGCTTACTATTTGCAAAGGATAATAAATCCTTTCGGAGCCCTTCCCCGTGCACATTTAGATACATCATTTTTTATATCTCACACAAATCTCACGTGCAACAGATTTTGACATGCACTAGTCCTCCTAGGTCACAAATATGTAGATGACAAGATTGGTAGGAGCGCATCTCACAAAGCTCAAATATAACATGTGACGATTAAAATTCAAAAGAGCTCGTGCATGTGTGAATAGAGGCATATAAAAATAGAATCCATTATATCAACACAAAATCCAACTACTCCATGTAAGCATGGTAAAGAACATAATAAGGATTGACAATCTAAACCAAAATTTCTAGCCACATGGGAGTGTAAAAGATGGGATTCTAACACAAGTGTATGCCACATAGAGTGTGTCAAACTAAAATACACACACAAAAAAACTTTTTGAGTTTTTGAAATTTTTAACCAAAAATAAAAATATATACTCAAAAGACACAAAAAATCATTTGAATTTTGCATTAAGCATGAGTTACGAAAAGGGAAATACACAAATGATAAACAAAAATCTTTTTGTACTTTTCATTTAATTAAAAGTGAAATGAAAGAATAAAATACAAAAGATAAACAAGTCATGATTTCTAGCATGAGATATGAAATAAAGCAATGACTAGAAAATGACTAAACATGCATGCACCTAGAAATGATATATAATGTGAATGACAAAAAACTAGAGTATGCAAAGAAAACTAACACATTCAACCTTTAGATTTAGGAAGTTAGGAAGCATGTGATAGTCAATGAGAATCAAAAACCCTATCTTGTAAAGCTACCAAGTCGGTTCCCCTAACCCAAACTAATGGCGAATGACTATCTCGGGGTGTAGGAATATTGACTACCTTGGTTTCCTTACAGTGGGATTTTTTAAGACCTCGTTTAAGATCAAAACAAAATTTCCTAAGATGACCTTTTCGGCCACAATCTGCACAAGTAAAAACACGTTGAAAATTGGGACCAAAGGATTGATCTCTAAAGGCTTTCCTAGGTGATTCGCTTAAAACATTGTCTTTGGATTTATGAATATATTCATTACAAGTATCGAAGCCTAAACCACAAGTGTCATTTTTTATTTGGACCGTACCTAAGATTTTATCTAGTTTTTCGGACCTACACTCCAAATCAAATTTAACTTTTCTATAGTCTTTTAATTTATTTTTTAATTCTAAAATATTATACTCTAATAAAACATTTCTCTCTTCAAACTCAAGAAGATCCTTTTTTCAAGGATTCCATTAAATCTTTAAGGCTATCTCTCTCACCTTCTACATATTCAAGCTTCTCTCGAAGAGTTCTCTCTCATGTCCTAAGGTCTTCCACTAACGTACTATGATCAACGACTTTGACACGTTCTTTTAAATAATCTTCTAACTTCAAATTAGATATTTTTAATTTAATAGATTCTTCATAAAGTTCTTGAAAATCATTTTGAAGTTCACTCACATTAACCTCTTCTTCATTTTCACTCTCTCTTTATTCTTCACTCTCACTACCATACAAAATAAGGGAATCATAAACTATGACCTTGGAAGTGCCATGTGTTAAAAATTCATCAATAGAAGAGTGCTTACTATCACTTACATGACTAGCCATAAAAGCCACAAAGTTGGGCTTAGTGGGGGAATTGGGTCCCTCTTCATAATCACTATCACAAGGGGTTGCATTAAAAGAAATTGGTTGCTTACCCTCTATCCTTAGTTGAGTGGGACACTCTTTTGCCCTATGGACATACCCTTCACAACCAAAACACTTATTTGACTTGTCCCTATTTAAGATTTCATTAATAGTTTTAAGGATCTTCTCGGCTTTGACATGCGTAGATTTTTCAAATTTAAAATAATTTTTAAATTTATCTTTGTTAAATTTAAGAAATTTTCTAAACTTTCTAGCAAACATAGCCATATTTTTCGAGTCACTGTCACTTTCACTCTATACTACTTATTTTTCCTCTTTTCGGGCTTTTAAAGCAACGCCCTTTTCTATTTTCTTTTCAGTTTTGGAGGGAAACATATCCAGTTTATAGGTTTATAAATCACCTACAAGCTCTTCTAATTTCGTAAAGGCTAAAGTTGGTAAAGAATTTAAAACGGTCACTTTTGGAATAAATCTATCGGGTAGGGACCTTAAAATTTTCTTTATTACTCGGTTGTCAGGCATTTTCTCTCCCAAGTTAAAAGATGAATTAACAATATCGAAAATTCTAGCATAAAGTTCATCAAAAGTTTCTTTTTTGTTCATTTTGATGGTTTCAAATTGAGTGGTGCGATTTTGGAGTTTCAAAGCTTTAACGACACTTGTACCTTTATGAGTGAGTTGTAAAATATCCCAAGATTCTTTAGCGGTCTCACACGTCATAATATGATGAAATTCATTCTGTATGACAGCGCTAAACAACGCGTTTAAACCTCGGGAATTAAAATTTGAAAGTTTAAATTCATTCTCACTCCACCTATCGGCCGGTTTGAGAACACATTCATTATCTACTAAATGAGTTGGTGGAGACCACCCGTTAATTGCAGATAACCAAACCCTCTCGTCGATAGATTTTAGTGCCGATTTCATTCGCGCTTTCCAATACGTGTAATTAGAACCATTGAAAATAGGAAATTTTGAGAATGGGGAAAATTCCATTTTAGCCAAAAATATTTTAAAGAATCTTTAATGAAATAATTTATCGTTTTCGTTCTGATACCACTTTGTTAGAAAACAACAACATTTAAATAATGCACTTTTTCCCTATTGGAATTTTGCTCTCAAACTCTCTCTTGGAGGTTGTGGGATATGGAAAAGTTAAGTTAAAAAACTTGGTTCCCGCACTTACATATTCAGGTAAAAAGTTAGTCGAAAAAGAGGTGGGAAAGTGGGAAAAAACTGCTCAAACTGTCAAATAAACTATTCCCATCAAAACTCGCTCGAACGAGATTTTTGTTCGAATGAAGTCTCATTCGAATGAGCCTTCTAACGAAGTTCCAGTGTGATCTCGTTAGAAATCTTGTTGGAAATCACGTTGTAACATGATTCTCATTCAAACGACATTCCAGTGGCCAATATGGGAACTCGTTGGCAAACTCGTTCGAACGACATTATTATTCGAATGAAAAACTCATTCGAACGACAATTCGAACGAACTTACAGAAAGTGTAAATTTTTGATTTTTTAGCCCAGAAACTTTATATACAATATTTTAAAGTTTTAATAAAATATTTCTTAAAATAAACAATAGTTTAAACAAAAAACTCACCCAATAAAAAATGTTCCAAGCTCCTATATATATTTATAATGCATTCATACCTTAGGAGCAACGGAACCAATGTTGTTGACGTAGAAACGAGGCACGTTAAACTCGACATTTGATGAAGCTTTAATTCCTTGGCCACTACGTCTTCAACAAACACGTCATAGTCTTAAATGGATAAACATGAACTCTATCATATGACTTAAATGTTTTTGTCTAGAATTGATCCAAAACTACAAAGGACTCAATTGGAAATTTGTGTCCTTACAGATACCATTGAAGGATTGATTAAATTTTGACTAGTGGGGTGGTCGAGTGCACCCCTACCACATCAGCATACCGAGTGTGCAAGAATTGAAGTAAGAAATTACATGTCATTTGTTCAATAATGTGCGAGGCATAGGGTGTATGGGCGCCCTAGATGATTGAATCAAGCAATGGATTATGATTATCATGTGAATTCAGTAACATGTAGTCGGGTAAGCCGAAGATTATTCTATAAGATTCGTCAGAGACTTACGTTTCATGATAAACTAAAATTAATCCAGGAAATATAAAATGTATCAAGATACAAATAATAGTGGTGACAGGTTTAATGTAGGGTAATTTTGCAAAGTTCGTTTTGCAGTGGTTTTCTTCCACCAATGAATGGGAAAGTATCCCCAAGGATCTTCTCATGTAGCTGAGATGGTGAGATTATAGGTACTAAAATGTGATTGAGTACGACCTAATACCCACAGAGGGATGGGCAGGACAAGCGGTCTAATCAGATGCAAGAGAGAAAATTTTATGTGGACCCTGAGATCTTAGGGGAGGACGAGAGCATTACCTTCCGCTAGTGGAGTTTATGTCCAAATAACTCTTATAAATTCATGTTTGGGCAGAGTGGCAGTAGAAGTATGGCACGGTAAACTTTGTTGTTGTCCTACTAGATAGTTAAAGGTGGGGGACCAGTTATGATTTCAAATATCAGAAAAGAATCGATATTACCGTATATATTGTGCGTGAAATACATATTGCACAACCAATTTACTTATATGAACGACATGAGACGAAGTCGTATGTATCTGAAAGGAGGATAAATCTACTAAGGTGCAAATAGTAGAAGGCTAGATAGTGAATATCTATAATATAGTAAGTAGTGAAACTTAAACGGCAAGGCTTAGGGAGGAGCCTACAAGACAGGGTAACCTGGAGTTTAAAACAAACACACGTGAAGTGTTCATTATTAAGGGTATTTGATAGCGTACTATATGGGTGGTACGGAGTAGCTTAAGGATGCGATGCGAAATGTTTTTACAGCGCTCTCTGTACCTGGTATACTTTTTTCGAATTTCAAGACAAAATTCCGTTGTAAGGGGGAAAGTATGTAAAACCCCGTATTTTTTAACGATTTAAATAATTATGTGATTAATTATTATTTTGGGAAAAAGTATGCGATTAATTATTGTTGTTGGATTAATTAAATTAAAATGCGAGAAATTAATTTGTTATTAATCCGGATTAAAATAATTATTAACTAGCATGCCAAGGGTTAATACTTATTGTTGTGAACTATTAAATATTATTGTTTGATATGTGACATGCAATATGAAATTATGATATTTGATAAATTGTCGAAAATGAGAAATACAATAGTTTAGAAATTTAAGTCTGATGCGCGTGTGAGTCGTGTCAGGACTGATTGATTGGGATAAAAAGAGAGTTTAATTTTATTAACTTGTATGGTCATTTTGGGTGCGTCGTTGAGTCCATGAGGGTTGAAATAGTCAGAAAACTCTACCCGGGTATTTTATTTGGACTCCAGGAAACTTTAGGCCAAACCGACACCCTGTAGGGGTAGTTTTGTAATTTGGATTTTTGGAAAAATTAAATGGACGAAAATTAGAGAATAATTATATCTTCTACAGGAGTTAAATTAGGGTTAAGTTACACAAAAATCAAGGGAGATCCACAGAGGGTGAGGGAGAGCAAAGTCCCAAGAAAGGGAACCACTTAGCACCACCTTGTACAACCACCACCACCATCATATAGATCAAAGACAAGGAACGCATCTATACCAACATCACTAACTTATCAGGCCATCCTATTCGAGGCAAGTGTTTATTACTTGCTTTGTTTTAGCAATAATCATACTCATGTTAGAGTAGGTGAAATTATCCATGATTTACATGTTAATTGGGTGAAAATTGGAGATTTAAATTATGATTAAGGACTGGGTTAATTAGTGGTTGAAATTCCGTCATGTATGTAGAGGATTAATCACGAAATAGAATTATATATTGATGAACGAATCTGGGTTGATTAGGTTCTTTAATTGAAAATTTGGAAACTGGGGTTCATATGAATTAATTTGGGGATTTTATATGATTATGATGATTTATGACGAATTAATGATCCTAGGATGTTAGGAATGATTTATAACCTGTTAAGTGTTCATGGGTATTGATGATGAGGCGTTGGGTGTTTAATATTAGAGGTTTTTAGATTCATAAATGGTGGAAAAACGCTAAATTCTGCTAAAAAAGACGAACAGTGATATCTCGCACGATCTCGCACGAAGTCATTCACGCGAGATAGGGATCTCACGCGAAGTCGTTCGGACGACATGTGCAATCGTTTGCGTGACATCTCATTCTCATTCGAACGAGAGATCTATTTTTGGTTCAAGCGACAACCCTTATGGTTCGAGCGACGGAGTGAATTTTTGTGAATGTTCTTAGAGTCCCGTTTTGAGTTTACCGGTTTATTGGAGTGAGAGAAACTACCAAATAGTAAATTTAAATAGGACAGAATTTTAGGAAAGTATGTGAGCATTAATACTTTAAATATTCGATATCGAGAATGTACCTTAGAGATTACGAGAGAGAAGTAATCTAAATATTTATACTATACATAGTGTTGACGTTAAAATACGTATGAGAAGTATATATGTAGGTTGGAGAAATACCTATAAATTCTAATAGGATCTGTGTATTCCTATTATGTGATATTATTGTTAGGCGCACTAATGGGTGATAACCCGGGGGTGCTAGATTATTATTAATAGGTGCATTAATGGGTGTTAAGCCGGGGATGTAGGATTTTCTTGATAGGCGCACTAATGGGTGATAACTTGGGGGTGCTGGATTATTATTAATAGGTTAATTAATGGGTGTTAACCCGGGGATGCAGGATTCTCTTGATAGGCGCACTAATGGGTGATAACCCGGGGGTGTTGAATTATTATTAATAGGTGCATTAATGGGTGTTAACTCGGGGATGCGGGATTCTCTTAATAGGCGCACTAATGGGTGATAACCCGAGGGTGATAGATTGTTATTGATAGGTGCATTAATGGGTGCTAACCCGGGGATGCAGGATTTTCTTGATAGGTGCATTAATGGGTGCTAACCCGGGGATGCAGGATTTTCTTGATAGGTGCCCTAATGGGTCTTAGCCCGGGGGTGCAGGATTAGTATATATCTATATATATATATATGTGTGTGTGTGTGTGTGTGTGTGTGTGTGTATATGAACTTGTGAATATTTCTATTCTGTGAAATTAGTAGACTTGGTAATAATAATAATCATTACATTATGCCAAGTGCTCTTAACCTAAGGGTGCATGATTAGTGTACATATATAGGGATGATGAGACTGTATATATATATATATATATATATATATATATATATATATATATATATATATATATATATATATATATATTGGGAGAACTTTCTACTTTGTGAAACTGGTAGATAAAGTGGAGATGTGAAATAAAATAATCTTAGTGGATAAAAGATTAACCACTTGAACGGTTAATAATGAAACTTAGTATGTGAGATAAACTATCTAAATAGCGTATTGTATGGGCGATACGGGAATACTACTAGTGAGCATAGTTAGTATTAGTATGGTTTCTGACTAGTTAGACTGGGTGGTATAACTAGGGGAGATTAAATGTACATTAGGCATGCACAATAGATGAGAGGTGAGAAAATCATTTGAGAGTTCGATAATTAACATATGTATAAGACTTGTTTTAAGAACTAGTTTTAAATACTTGCTAAATCATTTTTAGACCTTGGGCTCTGACCCATTTCTTGTATCTCTTCTCTCTTTTGCTATATATATATATATATATATATATATATATATATATATATATATATATATTTATATTATATCAGGTGCTCAGTCACAGGAGGACTAGAATTATAGATTGGAGTGTCAGACGTATTGCAACTGTTGTGGAAGTTGTTGGTCCTTACAGTAAACGCATATATCTTTTCCATTCAGTTTCATCTAGACTTCTTATCCAGGGCATGCGTATCCCACTTCTAGTCCTTCATCAGAGATATTGTATTCAATTTATATTATGGTTTGGATTTTTGAACTGGGAGGTTTTATCCAGTCTTATTTATTTTAGCACTTGATTCATGTTAAGTATTTATCATATTCCTATGTGTGGTGAATGGTTTATATTTTAAGATTGAATGAAAATGGATTACTTGGCTTTATTAAACTTAGAAATGTTTTGACACCTAGCTTAATTTTATATTAGGTGATTAATATATTAAAACTTTTTTCGACAGTGATGCTAAGAATGAACTATCCGAACATTCTGTTTTAAAATTGGTACATGACTGATCACCCTCTATTTAATTGGGGAGGGTGTCACACTGGAGAAAATATACATCAGAGAGAGATTTATTACAAACTAGAGTGTTTACTCACCCACCATTGTCATTTATTATGAAGCTTTAATACTTGACAGAGATCCTTGAGGGAGGTTGGGGTGTTTGGCTGCCTGCCAAGGTGTATCTAGGGTGCTTACTTCTCTCTCCCTCTAAATGAGTTACTTATGAATTCGTTATTATATTTTGAGTTATACACGAGAGATTTGTGAGTTCAAAGTGAGTTTATCTTCACTAAGTTATGATTGCGTGTCTTGTAATTAATCAATAGCGTTGCTGGTTAACTCATTATTACTGTACTCAAAAGGGATTGCGCCTCCATCTAATCTAAACTACCCTTTTACATTTGGCGACTCTGCTGGGGAGGCATTCTTATAAGTAGAGATTATGGCACAAGATAGCGTTGCTTATTAACTCATCATTACTGTTCTCAAAAGGGGTTGCGCCTCCATCTAACATAAACTACCCTCTTACATTTGGCGACTCTGCTAGGGAGGAATTCTTCTAAGTAAAGAGTATGGCGTAAGATAATGTCAATCGCAGGATGAACTTTGACGACATTCAACGGAATTAAGAACATGCGGTAATAGACCTAAAAGCAACTAGAGAGGGGTTCCTTCAGGAAGGTCCCCCCACGAGTGGAGATACCAACAATTCGGATGGCAATGGGTGTGTCGGGCATAACGCAGGCCTCTACAAGTGCAGGATTGGAACAAGCACAAGTGGGCCTCCTTATGAACAAGTTCTACGAGTTCTTGCAGACTCACGTTGCCTCAACGGTATTGGAAGGCACTGATGCCACCTCTTTCGCAACACCAGAGGTAGTCCCAACTATTCCACCAAGCGCAGTTCTAACGGGCACTGCTCCAGCCATCATAACACCCATTTTAATCCCAACGATGGGGACGTCAGTCGCGCGCCCCCAAATATATCCCAACAAGGGTCACTCCAGCAGTAACAATCATTCCACCTATGGGTCCTCCGAGAATGTTCCCTCAACGATGTCCACTATGGAAGAAATGAGAAAGGAAATGCAGAAAGAGATGTTGAAATTCATGAAAGCTTCCTTGCAATCTTTCGGTGAGGTAGCTTCTCTTTATGAAGACTTTCGAATGCCATACCCCCAGGAATATAACGATGACTCTTATCCAAAGGACTATATTCCTTCTGTCTTTGAGAAGTATACCGAAAAAGGGGGAAATCGAAAGGCACTAGGGGGCCATTGCAACAACAAGAAGCTTCGATTGAGGGAGTTTTCTAAATCCTTAACGGATAAAGAATACACCTGGTATTCCCACTTAGCTCCCAAGAGTGTATCAATATGGGAGGAGATGCATGTACTGTTCATCCAGATGTTGTTTCTGGTGGAAGACGAGTTCACGCTAACCTAACTAGGAAGAGAAAAGCAAAAATGAGGAGAAGACATGGTAGCATACGTCCAAAGGTTCAAGGAAAGGTCCCTCGATGTGAGGGAAGAAGCACAGGATTCCAAGTTGTTGTAGATTTGTGCTGACGGCCTACTCCTTGAGTACATATACCATCTTATTAATGAGACACGCGAAGGGACTTTTGCAGCGTTCCTCAAGGCAGCAAGGAACATCTCGCTGGTGGTACGATCAAACCCTGTGGTGGTGCCCATGATGTTTATACATCCGATACAACTTGTAAGAGGAAGATCCTAGCCCCCATGGGTGGGATATGGTGAAGGAGAAGGTGAGGGAAAATAAGCAAAGAAGGACAATAAGAGGAAGTTCGGTAGAGATCGAGAATACCCATCGCCACTGCCTTGCACGGTCGAAGAAGTTGTGGGTTGCTATAACAAAATGTTATTTGGGGGAACGATGTATGAACCTAAAGGCGTCCCCACTGAGGAACCCGATGCGGCAACAAAGGCAGATCCTAAGTATTATTAGATCCATCAAAAGATACAAAATCTAACTGGAAGTTGCTTCATGCTGAGAAAGATCATTGATAAACTTGTGAAAGATGGGACTTTGCAAATCCCATCACATAATATCAATAAAAACCCACTTCCAACACACGGGGCCAATATAGTGGTGGCTTATGATGAGGAAGCACTGGAAGGAGCAAAAAGATGGGTAAGGGAGCAAGAAGGGTTTGAGGAAGCATTGGAAGGTTGTACTAGAGGGATGGAAAACGTGGTATTAGCCTACGACGAGGCAAGTGATAGGTATATCGAGGAAGCCTACAATATTGAAGGTGAAGAGGTGGATCCAGCCTTGGAGCATTGTGTTGTTTCAAGATCCCCAAATTTTACCTGTTTCTTCGACCAGGTGGGGATGCCCAATGTAAGAAGATTGGAAATAACTCAAGCGATTATGGATATCGCGAGGAAGAACGCAGTCCCCTCGCTGAAATGGAGGGGACCAATGGCAAGGATGGTGAGAGTTTTTGTCCGAAATCACATTTAGTGATGTGGACAGGGCTGTGAGGTTTCCTCATAATACATAGTTATACGTAACAGCCAGCATTAACGGAGTCAGCTTTACAAAGGCACTCGTAGATGGGGGTGCCTCGATAAACATCATGCCAATCAGCTCCTTCCACGCAGCCAATATTCTCGAAGAGAGGTTGGTGCCAATGCCTTTAGTGATCTCTGGTTATGATAACCAGTCTACCAAATCCATCAGATATGTGAACATGGGAATTGTAATGGGAAATTTGAGTTCTCGTATTAAATTTTGTGCAATAGAAAGTGTAACTTCCTACCACTTGTTAATAGGAAGGGTGTGGATGCATAACCAGGGTATAGCTCCTTCGACATATCATCCACGCGCCAAGGCCAATATCAAGGTAATTGAGATCACTATTAGGGCGATTAAAAGGCCCTTCGCTGTTAAGGAGACCCACCTAGTGGACACAATATTCTACACAGAGTTGGTGGAGGACGTTATACTCCTAACTAGGCAAATGGAGGGAGCATGGGTTCCCTCAATCAAGGAAAGAGTGGGACCTGTGAATGGTCAAGAAGGAGAGATGATGGGCAATAAAAGAGCAATAGAAAAGCCCCACCACATAGTTCCTCAACCCCATAAGGTCTCGAAGCATCAGAAAGATAAGGCGAGGCCCAGAATGGATCCAATGGAGCGTGAGGTGCAACGATAAAGTGTGCTGAGTCGATTTTTAAGAGAAAGAGTTGCTAAAGATTTTAGAGAAAAGAAGAGGAAGGTAGTCACAACTACCAGCAGGCAGTGCAAGAAGGTTTTTACCGAAGAGGGAAAGGCGGAGTATCGGCTATAATGGCATGAATGGGCAGCCGAAGAAGCTAATAAAGAGGCTGACCTGATATATGAGTGCTTTATGGTGTATAAATGGGGGCAATGCATGGTGATAGATAACTCCAACATACAGGAGTTCGTGGAAGATGTCGTTAAATAACCAAATTACATAGTAGATCAACCGAATCCATAGGTACAGGAATTGGAGAAGCTAAATTTGGAAAAGGAAGGAGAGGACCCAAGGCCGATTTTTATCTCGAAAGATCTTAGACGAGAGGCCTTGGTTGAGTTGATTAAGGAGTTTGTGGACGTCATTACGTGGAAGTACATAGAAATGGAAAGGTCAGATGAAGAAGTAAGTTATCAGAAGTTGAATGTGATTCTATCCCAGTCAAACAAGCAATGAGAACATACAAACCTGATTTGGACATGAAAATTAAGGAGGAGGTCCAATGTCTATTGATGGCAGGGTTCATCAAACCAATTCATCACCCTCTTTGGCTATCTATCATCGTTCTAGTAGGAAAGAAAGACAAGAATCAAATCAGGATCTATATAGACTTCAGCAACTTAAATAGGGCTTGCCCTAAAGAAGAGTTCCCTCTACCTTCCATTGATAGCTTGATAGATGCAATGGCTGGGTACGAGATGTGCAGCTTCATGGATGGGTATGTAAGGTACAACTAAATCAAAATGGATCTTGCAGACACAAAGAATATAGCCTTCAGAACTCCATTGGGTAATTTCATGTATAAAGTAATGTCATTTAGACTGAAGAATGAAGGGGCAATGTACCAAAGAATGATGATGGCCATTTTCCATCATTTCTTCCACAAGTTTGTGGAGTTATATGTGGATGGTTTAGTTATCAAGTCGAATAAGGAGGAGTCTCATCTAGATGATCTAAAGAAAGTATTCGTCAGGTGCAGGAAGTATAAGCTGAAGATGTACCCACTGAAATGCATCTTCGGGGTCACTAGTGGGAAATTCTTGGGTTTTGTGGTGGATCGACAAGGGTTGGAGATGGACCAGGACAAGAAATGAGCAATCTTAGAAATTCTAAGTTCAATAACGGCGAAGGAAATGAAGAGTTTCCTCGGTAAGGTTTATAACCTTAGGAGATTTGTCCTGGGGTTAGCTGAGATAACACACCCGTTGATGCAACTGCTGCGAAAGAACACGAAGTTCAAATGGGAGGTAGCTCACCAGGAGTCTCTTACCAAGCTGAAAAAGCTGCTCGTTTCACCACAAACCATGATTCCTCCAAAATCAGGAATACCGTTGCAGCTATACCTCATATCCACTACGAGGTCCGTTGGAGCTCTACTATCTCAAGAAGTGGATGGGCAAGAATGACGAGTCTACTATCTAAGTAGAATCATATATGGGCCAAAGGTCAGGTACAGTACTTTGGAAAGGCATTATTTAGCCCTAATCTTTTTAGCATAAAAACTTAAACATTATATGTTGTCTTTTATAATTCATATTATAACAAGATGTGATCCCATTAATTTTTATTGGAAAAAACTATATTAATTGGTAGGATAGCTTGGTGGTTCCTCATCCTCTCAAAGTATGATTTGAAGTGCATGGTCCCTTGCGCCATCAAGAGCCAATCATACACAGACCTCTTGGCAATCTTCCCATTTCGGAAATTTGAGCCACCTAGAGAAAGCATTCCAGGGGATGATTTACAAGCCAACCACCTAGACATGAATGAGGAGGAATGGACGATGCAGTTCGATGGATCTTCAACAGAAAAGAAAAGAGGAGCATAAGTTATTCTTTCAAAAGGAGCTGAAGAAATTTATCTTTCTTACAAGCTAGATTTACCTTGCTCTAACAATAAAGCAGAGTATGAAGCGTTGGTACTAAGATTGCCGGAGGCCCTTCATAGGGGAATTCGTTCACTCTGCATCAAGGGTGATTCGAACTTGGTAATCCAGTAGGTGAATGGAGAATATGCGTTGAAGCACCTCAGTTTGTCCCCTTGTAGAATGATCATTCAAAGGATTCTTAACCAGTTCCATCAGACAAAGATAAGGAGGCATCCCAGAATGATTAACCGCCATCTAGATGCCTATACCACTATTTCCCAAAAGATGATTATGTAGGAAGATTCAACTATCGTTGTGATCTAACAGAGAATAGTTCCCTCTCTGGTATAGTCAATCCTACCGATGGAAGATGATTCTGACTAGAGGGGACTGATTAGGATGAAACTGGAGTCTATAGAAGGAAAGATGGAGCTGAGGGATGTGGCCCAATATTTTACAAATCAGGGAAACCTCTACTATAAGAACGCAGGAGGGTGGTTGTCAAGATGCATCGATCCAAAAGAAGAAGAACGAAGATTAAAGAAGACACACGAAGAGCACTGTGAAATGTTTGGACACCTAGCTTAATTTTATATTAGGTGATTAATATGTTAAAATGTTTTTCGATAGTGATGCTAAGAATGAACTAGCCGAACATTATGTTTTAAAATTGGTACATGACTGATCACCCTCTATTTAATTGGGCAGAGTGTCACACTAGAGAAAATATACATCAGAGAGAGATTTATTACAAACCAGAGAGTTTACTCACCCACCATTGTCATTTATTACAAAGCTCTAATACTTGACAGAGATCCTTGAGTGTGGTTGGGGTATTTGGATGCCTGACAAGGTGCATTTAGGGTGCTTACTTCTCTCTCCCTCTAAATGAGTTACTTAGGAGTTCGTTATTATCTTTTAAGTTATACACGAGAGATTTGTGAGTTCAAACTGAGTTTATCTTCACTAAGTTGTGATTGTGTGTCTTGTAATTAATTAATATCGTTGCTGGTTAACTCATCATTACTGTACTCAAAAGGGGTTGCGCCTCCATCTAATCTAAACTACCTTCTTACATTTGGCGACTTTGCTGAGGAGGCATTCTTCTAAGTAAAGAGTATGACGTAAGATAATGTTAATCGCAGGCTGAACTTTGACGGCATTCAATAGAATGAAGAATATGTGGCAATAGACCTAGAAGCAACTAGAGAGGGGGTCCCTCGGGATGGCCCCCCCACGAGTGGAGATACCAACAATCTGAATGGCAACTGGCATGTCGGGCGTAACGCAACCCTCTACTAGTGAAGGATTGGAACAAGCACAAGTGGGCCTCCTTATGAGCAAGTTCTACGAGTTCTTGCAGACTCACGTTGCCTCAATGGTATTGGGAGGTATTGTTGCCACCTCTTTCGCAACACCAGAGGTAGTCCCAACGGTTCCACCAAGCACAGTTCTAACGGGCACTGCTCCAGCCATCACAACACCCATTTTCATCCCAACGATGGGGACGTCAGTCGCGTGCACCCAAATCTATACCAACAATGGTCACTTCAGTAGTAACAATCATTCCAACTGCGAGTCCTCCGAGAGTGTTCCCTCAATGATGTCCACTATAGAAGAAATAAGGAAGGAAATGCAGAAAGAGATGTTGAAATTTATGAAAGGTTCCTTGCAATCTTCCGGTGAGGTAGCTTCTCTTTATGATGACTTTATGATGCCATACCCCCAGGAATATAACGATGTCCCTTATCCAAATGACTATATTCCTTCTACCTTTGAGAAGTATACCGAAAAGGGGGGAATCTGAAGGAGCACATCAAACATACCGTTGAACACTTGGGGGCCATTGCAACAACAAGAAGCTTAGATTGAGGGATTTTTCTAAATCATTAACGGATAAAGCCTACACCTGGTAGGAGATGCATGTACTCTTCGTCCAGAAGTTCTTTCTGGCGGAAGACGATTTCACGCTAACCCAACTAGGAAGAGAGAAGAAAAAATGAGGAGAAGACGTGGTAGCATACGTCCAAAGGTTCAAGGAAAGATCCCTCGATGTGAGGGAAGAAGCCAAGGAATCCAAGTTGTTACAGATTTGTGCTCAAGGGCTACTCCCTGAGTACATCTACCATCTTATTAATGAGACACGCGAAGGAACTTTTGCAGCGTTCCTCAAGGCAGCAAGGAACATCTCGCTGGTGGTATGATCGAACCCTATGGTGGTGCCCATGATGTTTAGACATCCGATACAACTTGTAGGAGGAAGATACTAGCCCCCATGGGTGGGATATGTTGAAGGAGAAGGTGAGGGAAAACAAGAAAAGAAGGGCAACAAGAGGAAGTTCGGTAGAGATCGAGAATACCCACCGCCACTGCCTTGCACGGTCGAAGAAGTTGTGAGTTGCTATAACAAAATGTTATTTGGGGGAACGGTGTATGAACCTAAAGGCGTCCCCACTGAGGAACCCGATGCGGCAACAAAGGCAGATCCTAAGTATTGTTAGATCCATCAAAAGATCCAAAATCTAATTGGAGGTTGCTTCATGCTGAGAAAGATCATTGATAAACTTGTGAAAGCTGGGACTTTGCAAATCCCATCACATAATATCAATAAAAACCCACTTCCAGCACACGAGGCCAATATAGTGGTGGCTTATGATGAGGAAGCACTGGAAGGAGCAAAAAGATGGGTAAGGGGTCAAGAAGGGTTTGAGGAAGCATTGGAAGGTTGTAGCAGAGGGATGGAAAACGTGGTATTAGCCTACGACGAGGCAAGTGATAGGTATGTCGAGGAAGCCTACAATATTGAAGGTGAAGAGGTGGATCCAGCCTTGGAGCATTGTGTTGTTTCAAGATCCCCAAATTTTACCTGTTTCTTCAATCAGGTGGGGATGCCCAAAGTAAGAAGATTTGAAATAACTCAAGAAATTCTGGATATCGCGAGGAAGAACGCAGTCCCCTCGTTGAAATGGAGGGGACCAATGGCAAGGATGGTGAGAGTTTTTGTCCGAAATCACATTTAGTGATGTGGACAGGGCTGTGAGGTTTCCTCATAATACATAGTTATACGTAACATCCAGCATTAACGGAGTCAGCTTTACAAAGGCACTCGTAGATGGGGGTGCCTCGATAAACATCATGCCAATCAGCTCCTTACACGCAGCCAATATTATCGAAGAGAGGTTGGTGCCAATGCCTTTAGTGATCTCTGGTTATGATAACCAGTCTTCCAAATCCATCAGATATGTGAACATGGGAATTGTAATGGGAAATTTGAGTTCTCGTATTAAATTTTGTGCAATAGAAAGTGTAACTTCCTACCACTTGTTAATAGGAAGGGTGTGGATGCATAACCAGGGTATAGATCCTTCGACATATCATCCACGCGCCAAGGCCAATATCAAGGTAATTGAGATCACTATTAGGGCGATGAAAAGGCCCTTCACTGTTAAGGAGACCCACCTAGTGGACATAATATTCTACACAGATTTGGAGGAGGACGTTATACTCCTAACTAGGCAAATGGAGGGAGCATGGGTTCCCTCAATCAAGGAAAGAGTGGGACCTGTGAATGGTCAAGAAGGAGAGATGATGGGCAATAAAAGAGCAACATAAAAGCCCCACCACGTAGTTCCTCAACCCCATACGGTCTTGAAGCATCAGAAAGATAAGGCGAGGCCCATAATGGATCCAATGGAGCGTGAGGTGCAACGATAAAGTGTGCTGAGTCGATTTTTAAGAGAAAGAGTTGCTAAAGATTTTAGAGAAAAAAAGAGGATGCTAGTCACAACTACCAGCAGGCAGTGCAAGAAGGTTGTTACCGAAGAGGGAAAGGTGGAGTATAGGTTATAATGGCATGAATGGGCAGCCGAAGAAGCTGATAAAGAGGCTGACTCGATATATGAGTGCTTTATGGTGTATAAATGGGGGCAATGCATGGTGATAGACAACTCCAACATACAAGAGTTCATGGAAGATGTTATTGAATAACTAAATTACATGGTAGATCGACAGAAGCCATAGGTATAGGAATTGGAGCAGTTGAACTTGGAGAAGGAAGGAGAAGACCCAAGCCTTATTTTTATATCGAAGGATCTTAGACGAGAGGCCTTGGTTGAGTTGATTAAGGAGTTTGTGGACATCATTGCGTGGAAGTACACAAAAATGGAAGGAATAGATGAAGAAGTAAGTTGTCAAAAGTTGAACATGATGCCTTCAGCCATCCCAGTCAAACAAGCAACGAGAACATACAAACCTAAGTTGGACTTTAAAATTAAGGAGGAGGTCCAACGTCTATTAATGGCAGGGTTCATTAAACCAATACAACACCCTCTTTGGCTATCTAGCATCGTTCCAGTAGGAAAGAAAGATAAAAATTAAATCAGGATCTATGTAGACTTCAGAGACTTAAATAGGGCTTGCCCCAAAGAAGAGTTCTTTCTTCCTTCCATTGATAGCTTGATAGATGCAACGGCTAGGCAAAAGATGTACAACTTGGTGGATGGGTATGTAGGGTACAACCAAATTAACATGGATCCCGCAGACGCAAGGAATACAGCCTTCAAAACTCCATTGGGCAATTTCATAAATAAAGTAATGTCGTTTGGACTGAAGAATGCAGGGGCAACGTACCAAAGAATGATGATGGCCATTTTCCATCATTTTTTCCACAAGTTTGTGGAGTTTTATGCGGATGGTTTTGTCATTAAGTCGAATAACGAGTAGTCTCATCTAGATGATCTAAAGAAAGTATACGTCAAGTGCAGGAAATATAAGCTGAAGATGAACCCACTGAAATGCGTCTTCGGGGAGACTAGTGGGAAATTCTTTGGTTTTGTGGTGGATCGACAAGGGTTGGAGATGGACCAGGACAAGCAACGAGAAATCTTAGAAATGCCAAGTCCAAGAACGGCGAATGAACTGAAGAGTTTCCTCGGTAAGGTTTCTTACCTTAGGAGATTTGTCTTGGGGTTAGCTGAGATAACACACCCGTTGATGCAACTGCTGCAAAAGAACACGAAGTTCAAATGGGAGGTAGCTCACCAGGAGTCTCTTACCAAGCTGAAAAAGTTGCTCGTTTCACCACAAACCATGATTCCTCCAAAATCAGGAATACCGTTGCAGCTATACCTCATATCCACTACGAGGTCCGTTGGAGCTCTACTATCTCAAGAAGTGGATGGGAAAGAATGACGAGTCTACTATCTAAGTAGAATCATATATGGGCCAAAGGTCAGGTACAATACTTTGGAAAGGCATTATTTAGCCCTAATCTTTTTAGCATAAAAACTTAGACATTATATGTTAACTTTTATAATTCATATTGTAACAAGATGTGATCCCATTAGTTTTTATTGGCAAGAATTATATTGATTAGTAGGGCAGCTAGGAGGTTCCTCATCTTCTCAAAGTATGATTTGAAGTGCATGGTCCCTCGCGCAATCAAGAGCCAATCATACACAGACCTCTTGGCAATCTTCCCATCTCAGACATTTAAGCCACATAGAGAAAGCATTCCAGGGGATGATTTACAGGCCAACCACCTAGACATGAATGAGGAAGAATGGATGATGAAGTTCGATGGATCATTTGACAGAAAAGAAAAGAGGAGCATAGGTTATTCTTTCAAAAGGAGCTGAAATTTTTTATCTCTCCTACATGTTAGATTTCCCTTGCTCTAACAAAGAAGCAGAGTATGAAGTGTTGGTACTAAGATTGCTGGAGGCCCTTCGTAGGGGAATTCGTTCACTCTGCATCAAGGGTGATTCGAACTTGGTAATCCAGCAGGTGAATGGAGAATATGCGTTGAAGCACCTCAGTTTGTCCCCTTATAGAATGATCATTAAAAGTCTTCTTAACCAGTTCCATCGAAAAAAGATCAGGAGACATCCTAGAATGATGAATCGCCATCTAGATGCCTATACCACTATTTCCCAGAAGATGATTATGTAGGAGTATTCAACTACAGTGGTGATCCAGTAGAGAATAGTTCCCTCTATGGTACAGTCAATCCTACGGATGGAAGATGATTTTGACTAGAGGATACCGATTAGGAAGAAACTGAAGTCTATAGAAGGAAAGATGGAGCTGAGGGAGGTGGCCCAATATTTTATAAATCAGGGAAACCTCTACTATAAGAACGCAAGTGGGTGATTGTTAAGATGCATCGATCTAAAAGAAGCAGAACGAAGATTAAAGAAGACACACGAAGAGCACTGTGAAATAACTGAAAGCTCTCTTTACAAAAGAATTCAAAGGGAGGGATACTTCTGGCCCAGGATGAAGCAAGACGCAGCAGATCTACAACGAAAATGTGACAAGTGACAACTTTTCTTCGAGTCAGTTGAGTGTCATTTTGTTGAAGCTCAACCAGATTGGAGGCAGACCTATATTGATTTCATAAACGATGAAGTTGTCCTAACAGAAAATATTTATGTGATGGGACTCAAGAGAAGGTCCCCAAGGTTCTATATCCAAGGGGGACAGTTGTATCGAAGAGGGTACTTTAATAGGCCATTGTGTTGCATCATAAAGGAAGAGGCAGCTGAAGTCCTAAACTAAGCTCATGACCCAACTCACATAGGAGGGGCAAAGTTGTACGATTAGTTTATGACGTTGGGTTATCATTGGCCAACGATGGAGAAAGACTCCGCATAGTTTGTTCGATAATGTAAAGCTTACCACTTACATGGAAATATGATCCATGCCCCGTCGGTGGACCTGCATTCCCTAGCAACCCTGTATCCTTTTCACACTTAGGTGTTTGACCTGGTAGGGGTAATACACCTTCTTCAAGAGGGAAGATTTGGATATTAGTGGTAACAGAGTGCTTTACAAAGTGGGCTGAGGAGATACCACTGAGAAGAGAAACTGCATGAGTATTAGCCAACTTTATCAGGGAGTGTATCATTTGTCATTTCGATATTCTAAAAATTATTCTCTCTGATAATGGAACTCCATTCATTAACTCAGAAGTAAAATTACTGACGGACAAATACTCTATCATTCATCATACCTCAATGGTGGCATACTCAAAGGGGAACGGAAAAGCCGAGGCAACTAACAAGACGTTGGTCAACATTCTGGCAAAAATAATGGAAGATTTTCCAGTATCATTGGATAAAAATATCGCAGTGGTTTTATAGGCCTATCGCGCGATGAAGAGGAAGCCTACGGGGTACACCCTATTTTTCCTTATTTATGGGGCTGAGGCAATCCTTCTAGTGGAGTTGGAAGTTCCGTTAGCCCGATATGCCTTGCGAAGTAGTATGCTCCCTCAGAATAAACATGTGCAATTAGAAGCGTTGGACGAGCATAGACAGTGCGATGCAACACTTCCAAATGTACACGAAGCACCTTTCAAGAGCGTATGACAATTTGGTGAGACCAAGGAAGTTCTTAGAGAGAGACCTTATTTTATAGGCAGTGGTAAAACACATCAGGGGGCTTCCTCTGCCTAAGTTTACAAAAAATTAGGAGGGACCTTTCATTGTAAAGGAGGCTCATGATTCAGGTTATTGCTTAATTTCTAAGATGGAAGAAGATAAACCGTTTAAGGTTAACAATAAATAGTTGAAGGCCTATCATGCATGAGTAATTAACTTGTGCTTACCGTTGTATCTAGTGGTTTTGTTATGAATATATAAACCATTGTTCCTAAAATATGTCTTTTATTACAATCTGAATGAAGATGAAAAATGGCAGAGTTTTGTAATTTATGTAAAGCAGTCACAGCACAACGAAAGGGCATAGAAAAAAAAATATACAACACTTTTTCTTCTAATTCATAAATGTTGGGACGTTACAAAATTGGGAGCTATTGCCCAATAATTACATAAGGAAAAACCTACGCAAATGGAAAAAAACTATTTTCACTGGCCCAAGAGGAACCACAGGTCTGGAGCAGTAAAAAAGTCTCCAGGAAACCCCGAAGAAGCTGCCAGCATGACCATTTGGCGTTAATAGAAACATCCAACCTAGTTTGAACTTGTGCCCGCTTGATAAGGAGATAATCCCATTCTATCTTTGCTACATGAAGAGTTTCTTCGAGGTCCTCTATCTTCTTATCAGCAACCTCTAGTAGGGATGCTATCTCGGACAGTCTAGATCCCTCAGTTCGTTGGGCCTCTCGATACTGCAACAATAGTTCCTTCTGGCCTTCCAAATGTTGTCTCTTTAGAGTTTTCAAATGTCCAATCAGCCATTTTAACTGAAAGCCATCTCTACCCAAATCCTTTAAATAGCCCAAAAATTGATTGATCACGGGCCTAATGACATTGGAAGTAGGGGTGCTAACCAAATCCAAGACAACTATGGCCATTCCTTGATGTCTGAGGCCCATCACTGGAATGTTCGAACAAAGGTTGTCAACAGTGAAAGTCTGAGGATGATGGATGGAAATTTATTCGATAACTAAATGGTGGATGGAAGAGATCTGAGGAGAGCATTGATGTACCATGAGGCAGAACTCATGAGGAGCTAAGGTAGGTAGAGGAAGATCACAACCGGACTCGCTGTCAGCTGCACTACCCATTGTGGAACACTGCTCGTTAGGACTAAAATCTTCTGAAATAACTAGTTCCCGATGGGGTGAACCAGTAGGCGAAGGCACTAAGGGAGACCTCTCTCCAGCTTAAAGAGACTCGCTAGCAACCTTCGAATGGTTAAAATAGGTAATGAGTACTAAAATCTTAAAAAGTGTTTATCATTATTAAGGAGTTTGACAAAAATATTAATAAGTGGTTGTCATTATTAAGTCACCATTAAGGGTGTCACCATTAGAGGTGGATGTTGCAAAAAAAATCTTAACTTGTGTTTATCATTGTTAAGTCACCATTATTGGTGGAGTTTTGACGAAAATCTTAACAAGTGTTTATCATTGTTAAGTCGCCATTATTGGTGGAGTTTTAACAAAAATCTTAATAACTGTTTATCATTGCTAAGTCACCGATATTGTTGGAGTTTGACAAAAATCTTAACAAGTGGTTGTTACTATTAAGTTACCATTATGGGTGTCACCGTTAGAGGTGGATGTTGTGAAAAAAATCTTAACAAGTGTTTATCATTGTTAAGTCACCATTATTAGTGGAGTTTTGACGAAAATCTTAACAAATGTTTATCATTGTTAAGTCACCATTATTGGTGGAGTCTTGAAGAAAATCTTAGCAAGTGTTTATCATTGTTAAGTCGCCATTATTGGTGGAGTTTGACGAAAATCTTAACAAGTGGTTGTCATTGTTAAGTCACCATTATGGGTGTCACCATTAGAGGTGGATGTTCCAAAACAAATCTTAACAAGTTATTTTCATTGTTAAGTCACCGTTAGTGGTTGAGTTTGAATGTTTGAAAAAGATATTCTTCTAGATTGTACATTGCAAAGTAAAAGACAAACAATGAGAAAGGAAGATAAAGTAGGGAAATACCTCAGCAATAGCTGGAGACATAACGAGAGCCGCCATGGAAGTTGTAACGGTGGGAACTCTAGAAGGCAAAGATGTCTCCTCGGAAACCCCCATAGAACCCCCAACGGTGGAAAACTCAACATGTGTTGAAGCTCGTACGCCAATAAAAGGTACCAAGGCCAACATGGGAGTAGTCTAGCTTGAAGAAAGTGTTTGACTTCCAAGGGATGCTCCAACTGTAGTGGATGTAGAAGAACCACCACGTCGGGCATAAAAATCAACGCTGGCCTTGGGAATAAGTAGACCACCAAGGGAAGTTGGTTGGACAAGGTCCGAAGAAGACTGCGAAAATGAAGCTAAGTGTTAGAAATGGGGAATAAGTATAGAAGAAAGGAGAATTATCTCTAAGTTTTACTTACCTTAGTTATGATACTGAAGAGGGGAACTGCAATTATGGGTCTCGTCAACACAGCAGGAAGAAGAATGTTAGCTAATAAAGATGTCATTTCGACCTAAGGCATCCCAATAGATTAAAGTTCAGCGTTGTAAATAGAGAAAAGGGGTGGAAGAGAGAAAGGACGTCAGACCTAACAGTGATTGAGAATGTGTTACCTCGGGGAAACTTTCTGCAGTTGGAACGATTGGCAGAAGAACCTCGGGCTGAGGTGTTAATTCACAAAAAGCTAGGGGAGTTGTCTCTAGTTGAGCAGAGATTCCCACAGATTCAATGGTATCACCCCCCCCCCAGCAGTATCTTTCGCTCGTTGGGAGGATAAATGACAAGAGTACGTAAGACTTATCATGGGTGAACTGGGAGGAGATGATTTGGTTGTATATCCACCAAAGGGTCCTCCCACGAAAGGACTGATCGAAGGAGAAGACTTTTTTTCACCGTCCTCCTGATGAAAATAAGAAAGAAAGAATAAGTGTCAGAAAAGAGAAGAAAATGAACTAAGTCATAAACAACTAAGTGTGGAAAGAATAACCTCATGATCAAAAGAACAATATGAGGGTACGGCAATGGGAGAAGCTGGGGGAGATGAGTGAGGAGAAGCCCTCTCGATGAAATCAACCGCAGTCTCAGGGCTATCACCAATTGGTATAACTGCATCAGGAGAAGGAGAAGTAGAACGCCTAAGAGTAAAGGCAAATATTGTGCGTTGAACGATATAGGCTTGTCTTTTACTTGCCTTGGTTCCCAAAGTCTTCTTCCTTTTATGAGAGATACCAACACCTAAAGGCCCCCTTTTTCTTCGTGAAGTCCCTTCGGTGGGATCCACCATGATTATGGGAAACGACTCAGCAGGAGGAACTGAGGGCGCAACTTGGCAAAATATCTGTTGAAACCGTTTAACCTCCTTTCTAACTGTTTCTTCCCATGCTTCCTCAGGCACATCAGTATTGGGAGGAACAGAGGCAATGGGAAAAGCATCTACAGGGGCTTGGGATTTGCATGGGGACTTGGGCTTCAAAGAGGCCCCACTTCTGGTACTCTTTGATTTTTGTGAGAGGGGTTGCGAGGGACCTTTAGCAAAAGCTGCAGTGGAATAAGTACCTCTAGCTGGAGTTTTAGGTGTTGAAGCTTTCTTGGCTTTGGATGCAACAACGGGGATTGCTTGGCAGTATGGAGGCAGCTTGTTGGGGGGTCCTTCCTTGTTTGGCTAAGTGGGGACTCAATTCCAAGAACGGAATTCCCCTTCACCACCATCTCCAAGGAGGGAAAACTCTAAACGGTGGGGTAGATTGGGGAACTTTGGATGAACTCACGAATTTTGGCTCTCTGCCTTAACCAATACTTCATCGCAAAATCACTGGTTACATCCCCCTTTCTAGAAAGTGGAGGAGTGGTAACACGACCACTTACAGCTGAGCAGATCGTGGAAGTAGCTGGAACGGTATAAAAAGTATAGGCCTCAGGGAAAGATGTCTTAGGGTGAGAATATTGAAACACTGGATGAGGAACCCCTTGGTCGTACCCAAACTGACGGCTGCAATGGTTGGGGTTATAATGTTCAGATGTATACCCCCAGTCAATGTAAAAGGGCAGATAGCTAGGAGTCAAAGCCAAAACCACAGCAAATGAAGGGTCCTCTTTTATAAGATCCTCCGAGGTAGGTCCCACTACCCTAGATATGACACCCCAAAAATCCCAAGTATGGGCAAAAGAATCCTCATTGTAAGGCCTCATCATGAAGTAGCTTGTTTTGTCAAAAATGCCCAGAAGCTCCTTCCTACTCTGTTTCTTGTGGAAGCGAAAAAGGCGATGGGGCTTGATGATTTCCCCAGCACAAAGGGGGTGAGGTTAGTAGATATCTTGGGAAAGCAAAAGTAAAGACAACCATTGAGAATGATGAAATTGATAAAATTGGCTACGTTATATCAGCCCAAGGATCGTTCCATGTCTAGATGGGTCCTGTCCAACCATGTATAAAGTGACCCTAAGGCCATGGCTGCCAAGAGAAGCTTATACCCTCTCGACAAATAGACAGACATATTAATTAAGTCCCTGCGTGGTTGATCATGGGGCTTGCCAGGCAAGATAAAATGAGATAGAATAATAAGTATGCAAGCTGACAACTCAAGAGATGTACCTTTGCCCGGGCCAAATTCAGTTGTGGGGTTGGTACAGTAGAAGTAGTTTATGAGGGGAGTAAAGGTTGCCTTGTTGGAATTACCAATACATCTCCTACAGATTTGATCCAAGTCTACTCGGGCCTTTGTCTCTTCAACATCCAAATGCTTATCATGATAAACCAAAGTTCCTATGGGCTTAAGCCCAAGTAGCTCGCAAACATCCTCAAGTGTAATGGTGAACTCTCCCCATGAAGCAATGAACATGTGCGTTGTAATGTTCCAACGGGAGACCAAGATTTGAAGGGCATTGTTGTGTTTAGAGAGAGTAAATTCCCCAAACTAAGCAGCTCGATGGAGACCAACCTTGGAAAGAACATTAGAGTAAATGGCTTGCATAAATGAGTTCCAAGCAACAAAGTGGGAGGGGGAACCACCAGGTCCTTCGAAGTCAATATGGGACCAAGGAAAGTCACCTTTGTCAAGACGAAACCGCATTGTCCCCTCGAGAGGAAAATATCCCCAAGAAGTGGAATCTTTGTCTTTATCACCCAGCAGCAAAGCATCATACTTGGCTGGAAAATGACAAGTCCTGCGCCCTCAGAGAACTCATCATCTTTGCCAAAGATAGGAGATCGACGGTAAAAATAAATTTATTCTTGGTGTGCTACCACTAACGTGACGGCGTCCATGGTGGTTATAGGCGTAGCACTGGTGGTGGGTACGCTGGAAATGCTGGAAGATGCCATAACAGTGAATGGTGGAAGAAGAAAAGCATAAAGAAGTGGAGAGGGGCACGGAAATGGAGGAACACAACCGCAAGTGGTGTTGAAAGAAGTGATAAAGGCAAAGAATTGGAGAAAACCTTGTTAACAATGGCGGGTTCACTTTTTCTCTTTTTTAAAAAAGTCTCTGGGAGTTTGAAGAAGACGAAGAAGAAATGGACAAGTGTTTTTGAAAAATAGACGTTTGCAATCCCTTAAAACCCATATTCTGGGTTTTCCCACTAACACACGTGCAAAGCTGCCTATAATCATTTCAAGTGGACACATGGCATTCGAGAAGTGTCCTCACATTTGAAAAGACAGCACCACGTCATTAATGAAGTGACACATAGGGAATTGAAAGAATTTTCTTCATAGGCAAGTTTGAGTTTTAGCGCCAGAATTTTTGTTAGATATACCCAATAACTCCCAACGAGGAAGCTGTCACAATGGTTAAAAAAAGATACGGTGTTCCCTCTCCATAAGTCTAAACGTTGTTCAAATGTGAATCAGCTACATCAGGGAGAATTTTTTGGCTTTTTTGAACATGACTAAATGACGACGCGTTAGAGCCCAAATGATGTAGTACCTTTAAATAAGGAGAATTTCCTAGCAAGAAGTTTACAAGGGAGAATTTCGCATGTCTCAACGAATAGGGGCAGTCCTAATGAAAAAATTCACTGCCTACAACTATACCCCACAACAGCGCAAACGGGAGAATTTTATTTCCACATGGCCAAAACGGGTATTCGAGAAAATCAGCAGGATTATCAGGAGAATTTCAAATAGTTAAGGCAGAACGGTTGAGGCTCGATAACAGGAAAAAGTTACGATTTCCCTTTGCTAAAGTGCCAATAAGCTGCAACACTTCGACTCAGTTAAATCGGGGAGAATTTTACTTTTTCCTAAAGGCGTTAACCGCAGTTAGATGTAATGAAGGAAAAGATGCCAAAAAAATTTCACACAGAGAAGGTTCATCAGATTGAGAAGTTTTCATGCAGACATTTCTTGTTTCCACAATAAATCTGTCCACGAAGGGGAGAATGTAGAGGGGCTTAAAGGTAATCTTGGGATAAGAGATAACCACCTAATTAACAATAGTGTTTAGGATTAAGACAACGAGGCAGCTCAGTATGGCAGCTCAACGAGGCAGCTTAGCATGGCAGCTCAAGTGAGGCAACTTAGCGTGGCAACTCATATTTTAGCTTGTTACGTTACTTAGTCATATTATACCTTTATTTATATTGCCTATGAGCTATAATGATTGTAATGAGCATAATGATCTTTTTAGTGTGAGGTCGAACAGTACTACGAGAGACTAGGCTTGGCAGGGCCTGGTAGAGCTTTCATGCTCTATTGAATGACCTCGCTGTGGGAACTTTAGAGGGACTTGGTTTGGAGGATTGAAAAGTGAGTCACCATTGGGGATTGTCCTGACCATCTTAGATACACCTGGTAAAACACCAAAGGACCTTGACCGTGGAACCTCAGGCGGAGCAGCCTTAAGTCCCATCGGGCGTTGAGTTGTGAAGAAAACAACCCTCTACTTAATGTCACATCTACCATATGTGATGTCACTAGCCATCAAGGCAATGTTAAATTTGCACTTGAGGAAACCACCATGGTATTGGGGGATGTTAGATAGTTGGTGAGCCACCTCTGTGACGACAGTCCCCTAACACACAGTGGTTAGGCAAAAGGCATATCTTGGCATTTAATGTCTATGATGTGGGGATAACTAGTGCATCAGGTATTTAATGTTTGTAACATATAGTATGAGGGATGTCTTTTATAGTAATTAATGACTGATTTACCTCGGGAGTGGTGTCGGGCCTATTTAAGGACCCCAATAACCTATGGGGAGAAGAGGTTCACTTTTAGAGTTCAGGAGTTATTACTAGAGAAAATAGACATCAGAGAGAGATTTATTACAAACCAGAGAGTTGACTCACCCACCATTGTCATTTATTACGAATATTTAATACTTGATGGAGATCCTTGAGGTTGGTTGGGGTGTTTGGTTGTCTGCCAAGGTGTATCTAGGGTGCCTACTTCTCTCTCCCTCTAAATGAGTTACTTCTGAGTTCATTATTATCTTTTGAGTTATACACAAGAGATTTGTGAATTCAAACTGAGTTTATCATCACTAAGTTATGATTGCGTGTCTTGTAATTAATCAATAGCGTTGCTGGTTAACTTATCATTACTGTACTTAAAAGGGGTTACACCTCCATATAATATAAACTACCCTCTTACTCATTCAATCAGCCCCTTTCTCTTTATCTTTGCATAATGCTCAAAATATTCATTATTATCGTACTCCCAATTTTTTTGGTCCATTTTCTCTTTCCCAACACCTTCGAGATTGCTATGAGCCCACAAACATTGCTTTTCAAAACCATTAATGATTAAAACCTACAAATTAAAAAAAATTATAAGACCAAACTGTATAAATAAATCTGTATAAATAACTATTAACTATTAACTATAACTATACATATTGTGCCAAAAATATACATATTGAATAACGCAACAGCAAAAAAAATCAAATTGATATTTAATTCACATATATAATAAATACACATATACAGAGGTAATATATCCATAGTTGTCTGTGTATTTGTTATATGTTTCTCCATTACCCGATAAATATTTATTCTATTAATTTTATTTCCCCCCTTCTTTGGAGGAAATTAACCATTTCAAGTGTGATCAACGGGATATGTTGTTGACCAAGACTTTCTTAGATGTTTGCAACCGAAACATACACAGACAAAAAAAGGCCCTGCTTATACACATCAAGCAACAGCAAAAAAAAGAACACACATAAAAGCAATCGAAACATAAAAGTAAGTATTAGATGCCATCAAAGAATGTTGAATTCTCACATAAAAGAACACCCAAAAATAGCGTGTGTGCGGGAGTAGATGGCAGGGGAGTAAGTTTTTTTTTACCTAAGCTTTAACAGGGATTAACTAAGTAGCGTATGTGATCCATGTGGTTTTTACCTTTAGTGTTTGCTCCATGTGGTTGCTCTCGGCTGATTTGTTGTGGTTGTGAATGTGAGAAACATTTAGGGTTTGTCTTTTATATTAAAAGTTATGGATGGATGAGATTGGCTTAAATGTAGGGTCTTGATAATTTAGAATATATATATTTTATAAATATAAAATTTATTTGGTGATTGGTATAGTAACATTCAATAAATTTGGTATGATATTTTGGTACGATAAATTCAATAATTTCGGTATGGTACATTGGTACTGTAAATCGGTACGGTAATTTGGTAAATCGATTTTTATATCTAAAAATCGAAACCAACCAAACTTTTTGCGGTATTTTTGGTTTCGATAAAATCACTTTTTGGTGTTTCATAATATGAAACCAAAACCATTTTTTACCAAAACGGTACGGTATGGTAAAAATAACGTATTACTTCCACCTCTACGACAAGCCTATGGATATGGATAATGTGAATTATAACAAAGTTAATTAACAAGTTGGTGTTAAATTACTCGAAGATTAGGAGTACATACGATTAAAATACGATGTAGCTAGAGATTTGTATCAAAATTGCAAAGAAGGTCACTCGATATTGTATGCAATGATCTGTTTGCATAATTTGAAGAGTCAATTTGGTCTGTCGGGCAACAGCATATCGAGAATTATTAAGAGGGTTAAAGGCATTCTCCCAATAGGGAACATGTTACTAGATAATTACCCTAGCATGAAGAAAATATTAAGGGGTTTGGGTTTGAATTATAAATCTATTCATGCATGCATTTATGATTTCATATTGTACCACAATGAGCACAAAGAGAAGGATGAGTGCCCTGTATACAGTGAGTTTAGATATTTGACTTGTGAGGATTAAAAAGTCAATTCTGTAAAATATCACAATTGCTCGCAAGTTTCAGAAAATATTTTGAAGTACTTTCCCCTTGGGCCACTATTAAAATTATTTTTAACTATACAATGGATAGTAGAGGCCATAACATGGCATGCTCGATGCGAGGTGGGTGAGTGGGAATGTGATGCATAATCCAATTGATTCGATCATCTGGCAAAATTTCAAATACATGACACCGTAAATTTGTAACGGTACAACGCAATGTATGTCTTGCATTATCAATCGATGGGTTTAAATCTTTTGGTAATTAAATACTAATTAGATTTATTGGCCATTTCTCATGGTGCCCTTAAGTCTCCCTCTGACCCTATACATGAGAAAGGAGTTCAAATTTTTATCTTTTTTAATACTTGGGATAAAGTCTCTCGACGATGATATTGATATATTTTTAGCCCCATTGATCAAAGAACTAAAATATTTGTGGGATAAAGGCATGGAGACATTTAACTACCACAAACGGAAGCCAGTTTACTAACTCATAGTGGTAAGATGAGTTATACGACCCATTCATGAATGGTAAGTCTAATATTATGCTTGTCGATCAAGAGTGTAGGACAAAACCCACTCAGCTTTTGGTTAAAAAATTAAGGCGAGGGTGAAGGCTACGAGTGGGAGTAATAGATGCGTAGGCAAACATCCTTAGTTTGTAAACCTGAAGCATAAAGCTAGGGGGATCCAAAAAATTAAGTCATATACAAAAGTGTAAGGAAAAAAAATTCCTATTGAGTTAATTTGTATGTAATTGACTTATTTCTGGAACAAAACTTATTTGAATCATAGATAGATTTCTATTTGTCATAATTGCCACATAGTCTATGACATGTTTTTTAAGAAGACGTTGCGTACAAGCTTAAAAGATATATCAGGCCGAGTTTAATTGGTGCACGTTTCACGTCTTCATTCAAATTGCATTCTGAATATCTCTCAGGTATGAACACATAATGTTTATGGAGTTCGAAAAGAGTTTTAACGAATGGAACCTTTATTAAAAATTATTTTAAAATGTTTCAAATCATTTATTCTGATCTTATCTGATGCTTAGAGTAGTATGAAACACTGAATTTGGTTTAACTGGTTCAAACGACATGAACAGTCATTCTAACGATATGTCTCAGTCGTTCTAACGATGCTGGAACTTAACTTTCTTTTATTTAAGGCATGTTTGTCTCAGAATTTTGAAGTCTACAGAACCAAAATACATATGATTTTCTGCACAAGTTTTCTAAGGTTTTTAAAGGATAAAACCATCATTAGTGTTTAAAATATCCGAGCTTTCATACATATGCAATAGAGATCTTGTTTTCACCATAAAAGCATGATCATCTCTATAAAAATTTATTTCATTGGAGTTTTGTTGTGAAGAAATGGTAAAGATCATGTTCCTAATCATAGACAGTTGCCAAAGATGCATCGGTGTATATCGAGGTGCATGTGGACTCGTGTGATTTGGACAAGTATCGTGGAAGTATTTCTACATGGGCACTGTGGATAAGCGGTTAAAAAGAAAAAGATCATCAAGGCTTGTGGGGATTGAGTCATTGTGTTAGTCTGTGTGTTTTCCTTTATAATACTGCATCATATGATTGTCTGTCTTGGGTTGCTTGAGGTTTTTTCCCTTAGTTGTTTCCTCCTACATCTGGCATTGCGAAATTCACTTTATTTTACTTGATGTAATCATCTAGATGCATGTTTAGGATTAAACAAGATAAAATTGGGCTTAATTGATTTTGTTTCACAAAGTTGGTGAATAATTAAAATTGGAAAAACATCTTTGAAAGGAAAAATTGTTTTCATCATTAAGCACATGCAAAAGGGCATTTACAAGATGATCAATATTTTTTGACTTGTCATATTGTAAAGATCATAATTCAAGTCATGTATATAATGTGATGCATATAGATAGAAATGTTGAAAAACTTTGACCAAAGGCACTAACACCTCATATAGGACCAACGTAACATGGAGTAACAAGTTACATAGTCACAGGACTCAGTGTTCGAGAGCATGACCACGCAAGAGGTACGAACACCTCGCACAAGACTATTGTTGTAGAGGGGCTTGAAGGTAATCCTGAGATTAGAGATAATTCCCCCATTAACAATAGTGTTTGGGATTAAGGCATCGAGGCAGCTCAGCGTGGCAACTCATCAAGGCAGCTCAGTGTGGAAACTCAGTGCTTGGGACTAAGGTAGTTAGGCAGATCAGCGTGGCAGCTCATACTTTAGCTTGATTGTGTTACTTAGTCACACTGTATCTTTGTTTATATCGACTATGGGCTATAACGATTGTAATGATGTAACGAGTATAATGATTTTTAGTGTGAGGTCAAACGGTACTCACGAGAGACCATGCTTGGCAGGTCTAGGGAGAGATTTCATGCTCTATCAAACGACCTCGTCGTGGGAACTTTAGAGGGAATTGGTTTGGAGGATTGAGAAGTGAGGCACCATTGGGGCTTGTCCTGACCATCTTAAATAGACCTCGTAAAACACCAAAAGACCTTGACCCAAGAACCCTGGGCAGAGAAGCCTTGAGTTCCATTAGGCGTTGAGTTGTAGACCAAATAACCCTCTACTTAATGTCACATCTACTATAGGTGATGTCACTAGCCAGCTAGACAATGTCAAATCCTCACTTGAGTAAACCACCGTGGTATTTGGGGCTTTCAGACAGTTGGTGAGCCACCTCTGTGATGACAGCCACCTGACATAGAGTGGTTAGGAAAAAGGAATGTCTTGGCATTTAATGTTTATGAGTTGGAGCTAACTAAGGCATCAGGAATTTAATGATTATGATATAAAGTATGAGGGATGTCTTTCACATGTATTAATGACTGAGTTACCTTGGGAGTGGGGGGGGGGGGGGGGGATATTGAAGGACCCTAACCACCTCTGGGGAGAGGATGTTCTTTTTTAGGGTTCAGAAGTTATTTCTAGAGAGAATATACATCAAAGAGAGATTTATTGCAATCCAGAGAGTTTACTCACCCACCATTGTTATTTATTACAGATCTTTAATACCTGACAGAGATCATTGAGGGTGGTTAGGGTGTTTGGTTTCCTTCCAAGGTGTATTTAGGGTGCTCATTTTCTCTCTCCCTCTAAGCGAAGTTGCTTTAACTTCTGAGTTATACACGAGAGATTTATGAGTTCAAACTGAGTTTATCTTCACTAAGTTATGTTTGTGTGTCATGTAATTAATCAATAGCGTTGATGGTTAACTTATCATTACTGTACTCAAAAGGGGTTACGCCTCCTTCTAATCTAAAGTACCCTCTTACATTTGGCAACTCCACTGGGGAGGCATTCTTCTAAGCAAGGAGTATGACACAGGATAACGTTAATCGAAGAATTAACTTTGATGACATTCAACACAATGAAGAACAAATGGCAAGAGAGTTGGAGGCTTCAAGCGATGGAGTCCCTCAACTAGAGGTACCTCCAGTTCAAATGGAGACATGTGTCCCAGGGGCGACACAAGATTCTATGAGCGCTGGGTTGGGACCAGCCCCAGTGACACTCCTCATGAATAAATTTTATGAGTTTTTACAAACTCCTGTAGCTTCAACGATGTTGGGAGGATTTGAGGCCAACTCTCTCGTTACGCCAGGGGTAGCCCTAATGGCCCAAATAAGTGTTGTTCTAATAGGAACAGTCCCAGCAAGTATACCCTCTATTGTAAATCTAGTTGTGGAAACTTCAGGAGTATCAATGACCCCAACTGTAATTATTTTTCCAGCTGCAACGGGCACTCCGCCTATGGTCCCTCTGGTCATTCCTTCAATGACATCAGCTATGGAGGATATGAGGAAAGATATGATAAAAGAGATGCTGAAATTCATGTAATCTTCCTTACAATCGGCTGACGAGGTAGCTTCCATTTATGACGATATTCGAATGCCTTACCCTCAGGAGTACAACAATGAGCCCTACCCAAAAGATTATATTCCTCCCATCTTTGAAAAATACACAGGAAAGGGTGGGAACCCGAAAGAGCACATTAAACGCTTTGTTGAACACTTGGGGGCGCATTATAATAACAAGAAACTCAGGTTGGGGAAATTTTCTAAATACTTAATCGATAAATCATATACCTGGTATTCTCACCCAGCCCCCAAGAGTGTTTCCACGTGGGAGGAGATGCACGTTTTGTTCTTCCAGAAGTTCTTTCTGGCGGAAGACGAGTTTACCTTGACCCAACTGTGGAGAGAGATGCAACGACCTGGGGAAGATGTAGTGGCTTACGTTCAAAGGTTTAGGGAAAGGTCCCTCGATGTGAGGGAGGAGGCTAAAGAGTCCAAGCTACTGTTGATCTGTGCGGAGGGACTACTTCTTGAGTACATCTGCCATCTTATTAACGAGACGCGCGAGGGGACTTTTGTGGCATTCCTAAAAGCAGTAAGGAATATCTTGTTGGTAGTATGAGCAAATCCAGTGGTTTCACCCATGATGTTCAGGTAGTCGATACAACCCGTGGGAGGGAGGTCCCGCCCCCACGGGAAGGATATACCGAAGGAGGAGATGGGGGCAAGATAGCGAAGAGGGAAAATAAGAGAATATTTAGGAGAGACATGAACGATACACCGCCATTGCCTTGTATAGTAAAAGAGGCTGTCAGCTGCTACAATGCAATGGTTCAAGGAGGAACGGTGTACAAACCAAAGGGCACCCCCTTTTGGTAACTAGACGTGACAACTAGGGCGGATCCCAAATATTTCCAAATTCATCGAAAGATCCAACATCCAATGGAGAGTTGTTTCATGCTAAGAAGAATCATCGACAAATATGTGAAGAAAGGAACATTACAAATCCCTTTGAAGAACTTTAAAAATAACCCACTCCCAGCACATGGGGCCAATCTGGTGGTAGCCTACGACGAGGAGGCAGAAAGGGAGCTAATGACGGAGCAAGAGGAGTTAGAAGAATATTTGGAAGATTGCACTAGGGGAATGGCTAACGTCGTGTTAGCTTATAATGAAGAAAGTGCTAAAGATATAGAGGACGTATATAGCATTGAAGGTGAGGAAGTAGACCAAGTTATAGAATACGATGCAATTTCAAAATCCTCAAAGTTTGCTTGGTTCTTCGACTAGGTAGGGATACCAAAGGAAAGTAGATTAGAGATAACCCAGGAAATCCTTGATATTACGAGGAAGAACGTTGTCCCTTCGCTGAGATAGAAGGGACCCATGGCCAGGTTGGTGAAGAGGTTTCTGTCAGAAATAACTTTCAGTGATGCAGATAGATCCATGATATTCCCTCATAATAGGCCATTATATGTAACTGCCAGCATTGACGAAGTTAGCTTTGCAAGGGCTCTTATGGATGGGGGAGCCTCCATCAATATCATGCCAATCAACTCTTTCCATGCAGCTAATATTTCGGAGGAGAGGTTAGTCCATATGCCTTTGGTGATTTCAGGCTATTACAACAAATCTTCTAATTCCATTGGGTATGTGAACGTTGGGATTGTGATAGGAAATATGAGTTCCCACATCAAATTCCACGTGATAGAGAGTGTGACTTCCTACCATCTGTTGATAGGAAGGGTGTGGATGCACAACCAAGGGATAATTCCTTCAATGTATCACCAATGCACCAAGGAAAATATCAAGGGAATGGAGGTGACCATTAGAGTTACGAAGAGGCCCTTCGCTGTCGAAGAAGCTCACTTAGTAGATGCATCCTTTTACACGAAACTGGAGGAGGACGCTAGAGTCCTAATGAGAAGAATGGAGGGAGCGTTGGTTCCCTCGATCAGAGAAAGGATGAGGCCCTTAAATGAGCAGAACAACGAAGTTATAAGTAGCAAAGGAGTGGTGGCAGAAGAAGCTCACCAGGTGGTCCCCCGGCCCCAAAATATCTAGAAGCAGTTCAAAGATAGGATGAGGCCTCGAGTGGATCCAACGGAGCATGAGGTTCAACGACAAAGCGTGCTGAGCTAATTTTCAGGAGGAAGAATCGTTGAAGCTTCTAGAGAAAAAAAGAGGAAGGTAGTTGCAACTAACAGCAGGGAGTGCAAGAAAGTTGTTATCCAAGAGGGAAGAATAGTGTATCGTTTAGAATGATGTGAATGAGCAACTGAAGAAGCTGATAATGAGGCTGACCCGATATATGATTGTTTTCTTGTGAATCAACGGTGGCAATGTATAGTGATAGACAACTCAAACATATAGGAATTTATGGAAGATATCGTCTAATAATCGGACTATATGGAAGATCGACCAAAACCACAGGCATAAGAGTTGGAGCAGTTGAACCTGGTGAAAGAAGGGGAGGATCTAAGGCCCATCTTCATCTCAAAGGATCTCAGTAAGGAGAAATGAGAGGCCTTGGTTAAGTTAATTTGAGATTTCATATACATTTTTACATGGAAGTACACAGAGATGGAAGGGATGGATGAGGTAGTAAGTTGCGAAACGTAATGCCTTCATCCATTCCGGTGAAACAAGCAATGAGAAAGTACAAGCCTGAGCTAGACTTGAAAATCAAGGAAGAGGTCCAATGCTTATTGACGGTAGGGTTCATCAAATCGATACAACACCCACTTTGGATGTCTAGCATTGTCCCAAAGGGTAAGATAGATAAAAATCAAATAAGGATCTGTGTGGATTTGAGAGACTTGAATAAGGCTAGCCCCAAGGATGAGTTCCCTCTACCCTCCATCGATAGCCTGATAGGTGCAACGGCTGGTCATGAGATGTATAGATTCATGGATGGGTATGTAGGGTACAACCAGATCAAGATGGACCCCATGGATGCAGAGAAAATGGTGTTTAGAAACCCATTGGGCAACTTCATGTATAAAGTAATGCCGTTTAGACTCAAGAATGCTGGGGCTATGTATCAAAGAACAATGATGGCCATTTTCCATGACTTTTTTCACAAGTTTGTGGAATTTTATGTGGATGATTTGGTCATAAAATTGAGGAAGGAAGAGTCCCATCTAAGAGATTTAAGGAAGATGTTTGCCTAATGCAGGAAGTACAAGTTGAAGATGAACCCACTAAAGTGCGTCTTCAGAGTAAAAAGTGGAAAGTTTTAGGTTTTGTGGTTGATCGACGGGGGGTGCAGATGGATGAAAACAAACAGCGAGCGATCTTGGAGATGCTAAGTCCAAGAACGACGAAGGAGATGAAGAGTTTCCTCGATAAAGTTTCCTACCTTAGGAGATTCGTGCCTGGATTGGCCAAAATAACACAGCTGTTGATGCATCTCCTGTGAAAGAACATAAAATTCAAGTGGGAAGAAGTTCACCAAGAGTCTCTTCTTGGGCTGAAGAACCTGCTCATTTCACCACAAACCATTATTCCCCCAAAGGCAGGAACCTTGTTGCAGCTATACCTCACATCCACCATGAGGTCCGTTGGAGCTCTGCTTGCACAAGAGATTAACCGACAAGAATAACCAGTCTACCACCTCGGTAAAATCATACATGGGCCAGAGGTTAGGTATAGTATCTTGGAAAGGCATTGTTTATACTTAGTCTTTATAGCACAAAAACTTAGACATTATATGCTATCTTTTACGATCTATATTGTAACGAGATGTGATCCCATTAAGTTTTTGTTAGAAAGAACCATATTAATTGGTAGGGCATCCAGGTGGTTCCTTATCCTCTTAGAATATGACTTGAGGTGTGTGGTTCCTCGCGTGATCAAGAGCCAGGTGTATGTTGATCTGCTGGCAATCATGCCCTCTAGGAAATTTGAGCCAATTAAAGAAAGTATTCCAGGAGACGACTTTTAGGCCAACCACGTAGATGCAAATGATGAAGAATGAACGATGCAGTTCGATGAATCTTCGACAAAAAAGAAAGGAGGAACAGGGGTTATCCTTTTAAGAGGAATGGATGATATTTGCCTTTATTATAAGTTGGACTTCCCTTGTCCCAACAATGAAGCAGAGTACGAGGCATTGGTACTGGGATTGTTAGAGGCCCTTCGAAGGGGAATTCATTAATTTTGCATCAAGGGTGATTCGAACTTGGTGATTCAGCAAATGAATGCATTAAAACACCTAAGTCTAGCACTATATAGAACATTCATTCATAGGCTTCTCACCTAGTTCCATCGGACAAAGATCAAGAGATATCCCCAAACGATGAACCGCCATCCAGATGCCTATACCACCAATGCTCAAAAGATGGTCATGAGAGAAAATACAACCATAGTTGTGATCCAACGAAGGATAGCTCCCTCGGTGGTATAGTCAATTCTGCCAATAGAGGACTATTCTGACTAGAGGGGTGATATTAGGAAATAACTGGAGTCTAGGGATGGAGCAATGGAGTTGAAGGAATTGGCCTAATACTTTACAAATCAGGGAAATTTATATTTCAGAAATGAGGGAGGATGGTTATCAAGATGCATTGGCCCGGAAGAAGAAGAGTGGGGGTTGAAGAAAACACACAAAGAGCACTGCGAAACAACTGAGATACCTCTTTATAGGATAATTCAAAGGGAGGGATATTTCTGGCCTAGAATGAAGTAGGACGTAGGAGAGCTACAACGGAAGTGCAATAAGTGCTAGTTATTCTTCGAGGCAGCTGAATGCCATTTCGTTAAAGCTCAACTAGACTAGAGGCATCCCTGTATTAACTTCATTAAAGATGGAGTTATCCCAACAGAGAAAATTGATGCGATGGGACTCAAACGAAGGGCCCCGTGGTTCTACATTCAAGAGGGGTAGCTTTATCGAAGGGGCTACATCAACAGGCCATTGCGTTGCATCATGAAGGAAGAAGCAACCGAGCTCCTCAAACAAGCGCATGATCCAACTCACATAGGAGGGGAAAAGTTGTATGATTAGTTGATGGCGTTGAGGTATTATTGGCCAACAATGGAAAAAGACTCGTCTGAGTTAGTTCGAACGTGTAAGGCTTGCCAACTTCACGGAAATATTATCCATGCCCCATCGGTAGACATACACTCCCTGGAAACACCTTATCCTTTTCACACTTGGGTGTTTGATCTAGTAGGGGAGATACATCCTTCTTCGAGGGGGAAGATCAGGATACTAGTAGCAACAGAGTGATTTACAAGTGGGCTGAAGTGATACCACTAAGATGGGAAACAACAGGGGTGGTGAGCAACTTCATCAGAGAATACATCATTTGCCATTTTGGGATTCCAAAGGTTATTCTCTCAAATAACGGAACCGCTTTCGTCAATTTAGAGGTAATAATGCTCACAGACAAGTACTCCATTATTCATCATACTTCAACGGTGGCATACCCAAAGGGAAACGGTCAAGCCTAAGGAACTAATAAAATATTGGTTCATATTTTAGCTAAAAAAATGGAGGATTTCCCAGGATCATAGGATGATAAGATACCAGCTGTGTTATGGGCCTATCGAATAACCAAGAGGAATCCCACAGGGTATACTCTGTTCCCCCTTATTTATAGAGTTGAGGCGATCCTTATGGTAGAGTTAAAAGTTCCCTCTACTTGATATGACTTGTGAAGTAGCATGCTCCCTCAGAATAGACATGTGCCGTTGGAAGCGTTGGATGAACACAGAGATAATGCGATGCAACATTTTCAAATGTATACGAAATAGCTCTCCAGGGAATATGATAACTTGGTGAGACCAAGGAAGTTCGTGGAGGGAGAACTCATTTTGAAAGAAACAATGAAGCACATCAGGGGGCTTCCACTACTTAAGTTTACACTGAATTGGGAGGGACCTTTCATTGTAAAAGAATCTCATGACTCAGGTTATTACTTAATTTCTAGAATGGAAGAAGAGAAGCCATTCAAGATTAATAATAAATGGTTAAAATTCTATCATGTATAAGCAATTAAGTTTAGACTATTATTGTATCTAGCTATTGTTATGAATATGCAAGTTACTTTTTTATTTATTGTAACTCGAGTGGAGATGAAAGAATTGTAGAACTTCATAATATACGCAAACATTTATAGCATAAAGAAAAGACATGAAAAAACATACATCGTTTTCATTCATTCACAAACTTTGGGGCATTGCAAAATTAGGAGCTACCGCCCAAGAATTACATAAGAAGAAAAGGAAAATCTATACAAAGGTTTATTAGTCTAAGAGGAACCACAGATCTGGAGCAGAGAAAAAATCTTCAGGAAGGCCCGAAGAAGCTGCTAGGAAAGACTATTAGGCATTAATAGAAACCTCCAATATTGTTTGAATTTGTGTACGCTCGATGAGGAGTTTCTCTCGTTTCAGATTCACCAGACACAGAGCTTCTTTGACGTCCTCTACCTCATTATTGACAGCTTCAAGCATAGGTGCTAGCTCAACCAACTTAACTTCCTCAGCCCGTTGATCCCCCCGATGTTTTTGCAGCAGTTCCCTTTGACTATCTAGTCATTGGGTCTTCAAAGTTTTTAATTGCGCAATCAGCTAATCAAAACGGAATCCATCTCGACCCAACTCCCTCAAATATCCTAGGAATTGGTTAAGGAGAGGCCTGGTAACATTTTTGGTAGGAGTGCTGATGATATCAGCAATAACGATTGCCATGCCCTGAAGCCTATAGCTCATCACGGGGACGTTGGAACATAGGCAATCCGCAGTAAAAGTCTCAGGATGGTGACTTCCAAGCTGCTCAAATACTAAATAATGGTTGGCAGGCATTTGAGGAGAATGCTGAAGGACCATGAGGCAAAAGTCATGAGGAACTAAGTCGGGCAAAGAAGCTCACAACCAAATTCGTTATCAGCAGCAGCACCAGTTATGGAACCTCGATCGTCATGATTAGAATCTTTTGAGATAATGGCTTCCCGATAAGGTGAAGCGATGGGTGAAAGAACTGGTGGAGATTTCTCTCCCATAAAAAAGGATTCACAAGAAACCTGAGAATAGGTAGAAGAGATAACGAGTTAAGTGAAAAATATGAACAAGTGTTTTCATTGTTAAGTCACCGTTATAGGTGGAATTTATGAAAAATCTTAATGAGTGTTTCCATTTTTAAGTCACCGTTATAGGTGGAGTTTGTGAAAAATCTTAACAAGTGTTTTCATTGTTAAGTCACCGTTATAGGTGGAGTTTGCAAAAAATCTTAACAAGCGTTTTCATTGTTAAGTCACTGTTATAAATGGAGTTTGTGAAAAATCTTAACAAGTGTTTTCATTGTTAAATCACCAATATAGGAGGAGTTTGTGAAAAATCTTAACAAGTGTTTTCATTGTTAAGTCACCGTTATAGGTGGAGTTTGTGAAAAATCTTAACAAGTGTTTTCATTGTTAAGTCACTAATATAGGTGGAGTTTAAGAAAAATCTTAACAAGTGTTTCCATTGTTAAGTCACCGTTATAGGCAGAGTTTACGAAAAATCTTAAACAATTATTTTCATTGCTAAGTTACCATTACCAGTGAAGCTTGAAAGGTTGAGAAATGTGACTCTTCTAGATTGTACATTATCAAAAGACAAATAATGAGAAATGAAGAGAAATTAGAGAAGTACCTAAGCAGTGGCTAGAGCAATAACAGGAGTCACAAGGGAAGCCATAATGGCAAGAACTGTTGGGGGTAGGGTTACCTCCTCAGAAGCTTCAATGGCACTATAAACTAAAGAAGCCCCAATGGCCGATAAATCTCCTTAGCCAATAAAAGGTACCAAGGCTAACACATGAGCCTCAATTGAGGAGGAGGTTTGACCTCCAAGTAATGCCCCAAGGTTGGTGGATGCAGAGGAACCACCACGCTGGGCAGAAATTCCAGCCCTGGCCTTGGGAATAGGCAGCCCACCAAGAAAGGAGGGTGGAGCAAGATCTGGAGAAAACTACAAAAATGAAGCTGTGTTAGAAATGGGGAATGATTACAGAAGAAGTGAGAAATACTTCTAAGTTTTACTTACCTCAGTTATGGCACCAAAGAGGGAAACTATAGCTAGGGGTCTCGTCAATGTTAGCTAACAAAGACGCCATTTCAACCTAAGGCATCCCAACATATTAAAGTTCAGCATGTTAAACAGAAAAGGGGATGGAGGAGAAAAAAGACGTGGAACCTAACAAGTAATTGATAATATGTTACCTCGGGGGAACTTTCTACAGCTGGAACGATGGGCAGAAGAACCTCAGACTGAGGTGATAATTCAGAAGGGGCTGGGGGAGTTGTCTCTGGTTGAGAAGAGATGCCCACAGACTCAACGGAATCACCCCCCACAGCAGCATCCTTCACACATTGTGAGTCCTAATGGCGGGAGTAAGTAAGCTCGATCATGGGGGAACGGGGAGGAGTTACATCGGGCTGAGAGGGACCAAAACGTCCCCCCACGAAAGGGCTCACAGGGGGGTTGGGTCTTTCTTCTTCAACCTGCTGCACCAAAGTTGTTAAGAATTAAACAGATGCATCTTGTCTTAGAAAAATGGGAGTAATAATAACAACACACACGCACACATACCTCGGATCCAGAGGGAGAATGGGATGATATAACCACTGGCGAAAGAGGAGAAGAGGAAGCAATAGAGGTAGATTTGGAGAGATGTACATCTAGGGCTCGTTTCCTCTGGGACTTGGTACCCAGAGTCTTGCTCCTTGCACCCGCAGCACCAGCATTTCGAGGAACCTTTGAACTCTTATTTCTCTTTGACTTTAGTTTCATTGGATCAACCAAGATAGTGGGAAAGGCAGTTGAAAGAGGAACGATGGGAGCGCGTCATTGAAACTCAACATTTATTCATGCCACCTCGGCTTGAACTTTCTTTCTCAACTCCTCACTCACTTCTGCATACATAGGAGGAGGAACGGAGGCGATGGGAAATGCCTCCAAAGGAGTTTCTTAGACTTTGAGGAAGTCCCACTCTTGGACTTCCTTGTCTTTTTGACTGGTGGTTGAGAAGGTTCTTTGCTAGAGGCTACCTTAGTTAAAACCCCTTCACCAGAAATACCTCCTGAAAGAGCAGGTTGTTTGGGTGTTGGAGCTTTTTTGGGCTTTGGGGTAGCAGTAGGAATCATAGAGTAATATGGAGGAAGATCAGTGGGAGATTCCTTGGTAGTTTTTTATAAAGGGAACTCAATCCCAAGAATGGAATTACCTTTCAGCCCCAACTCCAGAGCAGAAAACCAAAGAACTAGGGGATACATAGGATCCCTCTGGATGAACTCAGAAATTTGGACCAACTGTCTCGGCCAGTACTTTATTGCAAATAGGGGGGTCACATACCCTTGCCTTGTGATGCTCGGAATGGTGACTCGCCCAGCTATGGTAGAACTTACCTCCCATGCAGCAGTAGATAAGAACAGGGAACATGCCTCGCTAAAAGAGACTTTGGGGTGAGATAATTGGAAAACTGGGCAAGGAGCCCCCTGATCGAAATCGAATTGACGGCTGTATCGATTGGGATTGTAATGAATACTAGTGTATCCCCACTCGGTGTAGGAAGGAAGGTACTTCGGTGAAAATATAAGAACCACATCTAGTGAAGGGTCTTCAATGATGAGGTCCAAAATAGTTGCCTGGACCACCCTTGCTCCATGTTTGAAAAAATCCCAAGTATGGAAGAAGACCTCCTCTTCGTAAGGCCTCATCATAAAACCCCCAGGTTGATCAATAACAGAAGTTAACTCCGTTCAACTTTGCCTCTTGTGATAAATAAAGGAGCATGGATGCAAAACTACTTCCCCCGAAGGAGGACGGTTGGTTTTAGCTACTACAACGGGGAAACGAACATAAAGGAAGACTGTCAAAAGGACATAGTTGGCAAAGTTAGCCAGGTTATAACGACCAAGAGATCGTTCCACGTCAAAAAGAGTTCTATCAAGCCACGTGTAGAGTGATCCCAGGCAATTGCAGCCAGAGGAATCTTGATACCCCAGGCCAAACGTATGGATATGTTGATGAGGTCCCTTCGAGGTTGGTCATTAGGTTTTCTCATTAAAAGGAAATAAGAAAGAATGATAAGAATGTAGGAAGTAAGTTCCAACAATGTACCTTGACCAGGGGCAGCCTCAAAAGAACTACCTTTAGAAGTATCCTTACAGAAATAGTTGATGAGAGGAGTGAAAGTGGCTTTGTTTGAAGAACCGATGCACCTTCGTCATATACACTCCAACTCCAAACGGTCAGCAGCCTCTTGGGCATCTAGGGCCTTATCAGAGAAGGGCTCATAGTCTATTACCTCAAGGCCCAGAAGCTCACACATGTCTTCCAACATTAATGTAAACTCACCCCACACAGCAATGAAGGTATGAGTAGTAACGTTCCAGACACTAGGATAGGAAGGGCAACATTGTTCTTGGACAGAGTAAACTCACCAAACCACTTAGCTCGATGAAGCCCAATTTTGGTGAGGGTATCAGTATGGAAACTCTGCATATGGGATTTCCAAGTATCGAAGTGAGCAGGAGAGCCTCCAGGCCCTTCTAAGTCAATATGGGACCATGGTAAGTACCCTCGCTCAAGACGAAATCGAAGAGTCCCCTCTGGGGGGAGAAAGCCCCAGTCAGCAGAAATTTTTTCTTCATCACCAAGCGTTATGGCATCATACTTAGCGTTGAAAATGCAAGTGTTGTAAAACCCAAAAAAATCATCACCCTTGCCAAATATAGGGGATCGATAGTAGAAACGCAACTGGTCCTAGCAAGCGGCAGTCAAAGAGGTGGCAAAAGAGGTGGTGGAAATAGGGGTGGCAGGTGGAGAATTGGTGGAAATGTAGTAGGATTGCTTGAGGAGGCCATTGAAGATGGCAGTGAAGATTAAAGAAAATATTAGAAAAGGCACCAGAGAAGTAATAATGGAATGTCTAGAAAGTGAGGATGATTGCACAGGAAAGGAATGAGGAGAAAATCTTGAGGAGAAAATATTGAAAATAATGGAGTTTTGGCATACTTTCCCTCTCTAAAGTAGACGGGAGTTTGAAGAAGACTAAGAAAGGAGAAGTGTTTTGAAAAATAGACGTTTGAAATATTTAGCCCGTCTTTTGAGTTTCCCACCACTATACATGCAAAGCCGCATACAATCATTTCAAATAGACACGTGGCACTTTAGGATGTGTCCTGATAGTTGAAAAGATGCCATTATGTCATTAATGAAGCGACACATGGGGATGGAAAAGGTTTCTTCTAAGATAAGTTTTGGGGTTTGGCACCAAAACTTTTCTTTTGTGAGGCATATCCAATAACTCCAAACGAATAAAGTTGCCCCAATGGTTCAAAAAGCTACGATGTCCTCTCGCCATAAGTCCAAACGTTGTTTAAATTATGCCTCAGCTACATCGGGGAGAATTTATGATTTTTTGAACTTGGCAAAATGTTATAGGGGAGAATTTCAAAAGTCTCAACGATAGGGGTAGTCCTAATGAAAAACTCACTGCCTACAACTATACTCAGCCACAGCACAAAACGGAGAATTTTAAAATGAGTATTTGAGAAAGTTAGTAGGCCTATCGAGAGAATTTCAAATAGTAAAGCCACAAAGGTATAAACTCAGTAACAGGAAAAAGTTGCGATGTCCCTTTGCCCAAGCGCCAATAAGCCACAGCACTTCGACTCTAGTATAACGGGGAGAATTTTACTTTTTCCTGAAGGCGTTAACCGCAATTAGTTGCAATAAAGGAAAAGATGTCAGAATCTTTTTCCATAGAGAAGGTTCATCAGATTGAGAAGTTTTCGTACAGATATTTATTGTTTCCACAACAAATCACTTCACGAAGGGGCAAATTTAGAGGGGGCATGAAGGTAATCATGAGATTAGAGATAATTCTCCCATTAACAATAGTGTTTGGGATTAAGGCAGTGAGGTAGCTCAGCGTGACAACTCAACGTGAAAACTCAGCAAGGCAGCGAGGCAGCTCAGCGTGGCATCTTATACTTTAGCTTGATTGTATTACTTAATTACACTGTATCTTTATTTATATCGTCTATGGGCTAAATAGTGGTAATTATGTAATGAGTATAATGATTTTTAGTGTGAGTTCGAACGGTACTCGCGAGAGACCATGCTTGGCAGGGCCTGGGAGAGATTTCATGCTCTATCGAACGACTTCATCGTGGGAACCTTAGAGGGACTTGGTTTGGAGGATTGAGAAGTGAGGCACTATAGGGGCTTGTCCTGACCATCTTTGATATAACTGGTAAAACACCAAAAGTCCCTGATCATGGAACCCCGAGCGGAGCAGCCTTGAGTTCTATCGGCCGTTGAGTTGTGGACCAAACAACCCTCTACTTAATGTCACATCTACTATAGGTGATGTCACTAGCCAGCTTGATAATGTCAAATCCGCACTTGAGTAAACCACAGTGGTATTTGGGGCTATCAGACAGTTGGTGATCCACCTCTTTGACGATAGCCACCTGACATAGAGTGGCTAGGAAAAAGGTATGTCTTGGCATTTAATGTTTATGACGTGGAGCTAACTAGGGCATCCGACATTTAATGTTTGTGACATTAAGTATGAGAGATGTCTTTCTCATGTATTAATCACTGAGTTACCTCGGGAGTGGTGTGGGGGGATATTTAAGGACCCCAACCACCTCTGGGGAGAGGATGTTCATTTTTAGGCCTCAGAAATTATTGCTAGAGAGAATATATATCAAAGAGAGAATTATTGCAAACTAGAGAGTTTACTCACCCACCATTGTCATTTATTACGAAGCTTTAATACTTGACAGATATCATTAAGGGTGGTTAGGGTGTTTGGCTGCCTACCAAGGTGTATCTAGGGTGCACATTTTCTCTCTCCCTCTAAGAGAAGTTGCTTCTAAGTTTAGTATTACCGTATAAGTTATACACGAGATATTTCTGAGTTAAAATTGATTTTATCTTCACTAAGTTGTGTTTGTGTGTCTTGTAATTAATCAATAGTGTTGCTTGTTAACTTATCATTACTGTACTCAAAAGGGGTTACGCCTCCTTTTAATCTAAAGTACCCTCTTACAAATGTAACTTGTACCTACTTACCGTGAGGTCACGAGACTCCCAGTTCGAGATAATAACCAAAACTTGCAAATAGTTATATTTAGGCTTGAAAACATGCCATTAAATTGCAAAAATGCAAAATAGCTCCCAAACGGCCTGCAAGAGGCACAAAATCTTGCAGAGGACCAACGTAACACGTAGTAACTGATCGCATAGTCACAAGATGCCCAGTTCAAAAACATGAACAAAACTTGCAAATATTTATACATAGGCTTATAAACATGCACTCAAAAGGTGAATATGCAAAGCACCCCCCAAACAATCGTGAAAGAGGCACAAACACTTCGCACGGGACTAATATAACACATAGAAACTAACCACATAGTCATAGGACTCCCGTCTAGTGATCATGACCAATAGAAAGAATTATGTTTGAAACATTCCGTTGAAGGGAAAAAATGCAAAGTAGCCCCCAAACAGTCCTACAAGAGGCAGGAACAACTCACACGGGACCAACGTAACACGTAGCAACTAACCGTGTAGTCACGAGACTACCAGTTAGAGAAATGACCAAAAGTTGAAAATAGATATAGTTAGGCTTGTAAACTTATCATTAAAGGACAATAATGCAAAGCACCCCCCAAATGTCTCTGTAACAGGCATGAACATCTCGAACGTAACAGGTAGCAACCTAACCACGTAGTCACATGACTCATAATTAGAGAACATGACCAAAACATGAAACAAGTTAGACTTGGTATTGAAAACATGTTATTTAAGGGAAAAAATGCAAAGTGGCCCATTTTAGAGTGTTCTCACATTAGCCATCCCCAATCCTGATCCTTACTGGCGGGCACGTGGAGGAAAGGATCCTTCGGGTTCCGCGCGCGCGTCCCTCTCGAAAGCGCTTCGGCCAGCGTCGTTTGTGGTGTGAAAAATGTAGAGAGATTCAGAGTTGCCAGTATACTTTACTCAAAACAGACAAAAGAAAAAGGAGAATCCACTCCGAAGAGTGGCATTAAAAGACTTACTAGTGCATACGAAACCAATATGATTCGATAAGGGTTGGGAGGCTTAGTTACGAAATGGAAAGGTGTTAGGCACCCATTCCGCCCTTTCGGTCTCTCATGAATATTTGTTATTTTCCTTTATGTTTCCCCCCGTGATATGTGTGCATGTGTATATATATAGAATGGAGGTAGGAATCCTCGACTTGTATCATGTAAAAGATAAAGCGAGTCATTTGTAGGAAGATATAAGAGTAATATTAGAAAAATGGGATTTACGCGATTACCCCTACGTTGATAGTTATAAGGGAATGATAACGCATATGGGGTAATGCGTCACTAAGAACAAGTATATGTATAATATAAGAAAAATGGATTTAGAGAAGATAGAAAATGAGAGAAAAAGTGAGAAAAAGGACTCGAGTCTCGGGTTTTACCCCGAGATGCCTACGTAGCCTATAAAGGCATCAAAGTCCATGTAGTTTGCATGTAAAACGAGGGGTGGGGTTTATCCCATAAATCCAAAATGGGGAATCTCTTATTTGTGAGTGTGTGTGTAGAAAAAAGTGTTTTAGTTGTAAGAAAAGTGTGAGGAAAATATGAGAATCCCTTATTTGAATTTATGAGCAAAACCCTCTTTTTCTTGTTTTTTGGGTTTTATGAAAATAAAAGATGTGAAGTAATACTAAGTAAAAAGTATATTAGGATGTGTGAAATGGGATAATAAAAGTGCTAAGTAAAAGAACAAGTTATTGAGAATTCAAGAGAATTTAAAGAGAGAGTTTGAGAAAGCTGGACCTTCTTGAAGATCTTGAGCTTGATCTTGAATGTTGGGGAGAAGCCCTTGCACTTTGGATGATGATGGAGAGTGGCTAATTCACCAATTTTGATGAAATGGACGATGAAAAGTGGAAGTAAAAAGGGGATTTGAAAGTTGAAATCACGCTGCCTTCGATAGAGGTTTTTGGGATTCATTGAGACGGAATTTTATCAGATCTGGGCCCCTATTACAAATGAGGTGAAGGCCTCCTTTTATAGGCTCAGGTCAGTGCCAATCGGCATAGACCCATTCCTGCCTATTGGCAGGCAGCTGCCGATAGGCAGGTTCTAGAACCTGCCGTTTGGTAGTGTGTTTCAGGCTTTTTCGAAAAATCGGCCGCCGAGGTAAAATCATTGGTCAGAATCATGCACGGGGCATACCATTGGAAAGGTAATTCAAAGACCTTCGAAAGTCCTTTAGACCACTCCCGGTTTCGGGTGTTAACTTTGGGTCAAATATGGATCGGAAGCGTTTGTCGGTCCATTGGACGGGGAATCATTCGGACGCAGACGGATCATTCGTCCGCATGGTAAGTCTGAATCGTGCATGGGGCATACCATTGGAAAGATTAGGATATGTACTTCGACATTCCAAAGAGTTCAACCTGGTTTGGAGAGTTGACTTTGGTCAATTGGGCCCGGGAAGCACTCGGTGGCCTCCTGGAGTCAAACGGATCGTTCGTCCGTATGGAAAGTCGGAATCACGTACGAGGAAGACTATTGGAAAGGGTATTCAGGGCCCTTTGAAGATTCATTCAGCCTCGGTTGAGCTGAAGAGTTGACATAGGTCAAACAGAGCCTGGGAGCTCCCGGTGGCCTATGGGCCAGGTTTTGGACTCAAACGGACCGTTCATCCTCATGGTAAGTCGAAAACGTGCACGGGGTAGACCATTGGAAAGTGTATTCAGGGCCCTTCTAAGATTCATTCAGTCTCGGTCGAGATGAAGAGTTTGACTTTTGGGTCAAACTGAGCCGGGGAGTGCCCGATGGCTTTCAGGTCAGTACTCAAGACGTGAACTGGGTTTATAATTATAAAGGGTAGTACAAGGGACCTAAGGAGAGTCAGGGGGTAATAGAATTGGGTGTCTACAGAGCCCCTCGACGGGTGAGTTTCGAATAAATGATGACCGTCGAATAGACAACACATGATGCTTTTGAGGGAGTATGACCGATTCAGAGGGCTGAGGTCGATTCTGAGGACCTAAGGAGTGTGCTGGGGATGATCAATTCTGCAGATCAAAGCCGAATCTGTGGGCTTAGGGTAAAGGTATAGAGAGGTCAATTTTGACCTAAAGAGTGGTGATGATCGAGGACTGAGGTCAATTCTGTCCTAACTTAGGTGACGATCTAAGACCGAAGCCAATTCTGACCCAAGACTGGTGATAATCGAGGACCGAGGTCAACTCTGACCTAACTTAGGTGACGATCCAAGACCGGGGCCAATTCTGACCCAAGAGTAGTGACGACCAAGGACCAAGGTCAATTCTAACCTAACTTAGGTGATGATCCAAGACCGGGGCCAATTATGACCCAAGAGTGGTGACGATCGAGGACCGAGGTCAATTTTGACCTATCTTAGGTGACGATCCAAGACCGGGGCCAATTCTGACCCAAGAGTGGTGACTACCGAGGACCAAGGTCAATTCTGACCTAACTTAGGTGACGATCCAACACACCGGAGCCAATTCGGACCCAAGAGTAGTGACGACCGAGGACTGAGGTCAATTATGACCTATCTTAGGTGACGATCCAAGACTGGGGCCAATTCTGACTCAAAAGTGGTGAAGACCGAGGATCGAGGTCAATTGTGACCTAACTTAGGTGACGATCCAAGATCGGGGTCAATTCTGACCCAAGAGTGGTGACGACCGAGGATCGAGGTCAATTCTGACCTAACTTAGGTGACGATCCAAGACCGGGGCCAATTATGACCCAAGAGTGGTGACGATCGAGGACCGAGGTCAATTTTGACCTATCTTAGGTGACGATCCAAGACCGGGGCCAATTCTGACCCAAGAGTGGTGACTACCGAGGACCAAGGTCAATTCTGACCTAACTCAGGTGACGATCCAAGACCGGGGCCAATTCTGACCCAAGTGTGGTTGAGGATTAGATTTTGATTTTGTCAGGGAAAGATCCTTATGATTCTTATCTGAGCTGGGGAGCTCATAGCTACGGAAGCTTTTTAGGAGACCTCGCACGGGGGGAACAACCTATTTTGGGTGATGCAAGAGAATTCCGCTGGAGAAGTGATCAGGTGATCCTTAGGGATTTTTCGGAGCTTTGTCAGGAGGAGTTTTCACTTAGCTTTTGAGGATTCCACTGGGGAAGAGGGGTTCCTCTTGAGGAAATGCAAAATTTTCTTTGTAGAACGGCCCTAAATCCCTCCCGGGATTTTTGGGAATTTTTCGAGGATTTTTTGAGGTTTTCTGGTATTTTCTGGAAATTTTTTTATGACATTTTAGGAGGGGTACCGGTCAGCAAAGTATGAAGGGTGCCATTCGGCAGTGGCACGGACTTTTGGGCTACCTCGAGAAGGCAAGGGGTCAGTGCCGATCGGTATGATGGGGGTGATGTCAATCGGCATGGCGCTTGGCCTCCTATATAAAGGGGACGAATCCCCTCATTTTTTCACAGCTTCTTTTGCTTTCTCTCCCTCTGTGATTCTTCTGCAAATTATTTTATCTTTCCGATCTTCAAGAAATGGCCGCCTTTGTGAGAACTGCAGTCCACCAGGAGTGGTTGACCGTTGATGATTGGGCGAATATGGAGTGGAGGGCTAGGGCGCCTCTTGCTTTGGGAAATGAGAATTCCTTTGATGCGTTTGAGCCTCTCGCGGATGAGCGGACTTTACTGCGGGAGCCATCGCATCATCGCACTTCGAGAGTGATCCCCGGCGGTTATGTAAGCAACCCGACCTTTGGCATTCTTCTCTTTTTAGTGGTTTTTCTTGTTTGACTATTGATGAGGTTTTTATTTTTACCAGTATGATATCTCTTTGAAGAACATGCGTGCCCGTGGGACAACGGGGCTTAAGGATGTTTGGGAGCATCTTCCACCTGTAGTGCATTGGATGGTATCATCAACAGGTTTTGGGCGGTTGGCATCGGTGCTGGATGAGACTCCTCGTTCGACAGCGGTCTTGTGCGCCTTGGGAGAGAGGTGGTGGGACACTACCCACACCTTTCATTTTGGATTCGGGGAGATGACGGTGACTCCCATAGAGGTGCAGCAGCTGCTGGCGCTGGATTGTGATGGAGATCAGATAGAGGTGAATCACTCTTTATGGGTGAGACCGAAGGCAATGCGTGCGGCACTTGGTGATGTGGGGAGGATAGTCTCTGGGGTTTCCATCTGGTTGTCCTTGCTGAAGAATATTTCGCTGAGTAGGGTGATCGATGTGGAGGATGGGCTGCAAGTGAGGTAGATGGCCCGGCTATTCCAGCTGTTGGTATTTGGAGGTTTTATGGTGGCGTCGAGTGGCGACGTAATTCATTTGTGGTTTTTGCCGTACTTGAGGATGTTTTCGAACATCCTTTTCTATGATTGGGGAAGTCTGACCTTGGCGACCCTTTACTTTTCTCTAGATGCATTTAGTCGGTGCTATCGGCAGACCTTTACTGGGGCCACATTCCTTCTTAAGGTATTCTTCAGTTTGTGCATTTCTTTTCATGCATTCGTATTTTCCTTTCATGCATTCACATTTTCCTTATGCGTATCTTTTTTGCTTGTGAATTCAGACGTGGTTCTATGAGGTGATTAGGTGCAATACCCCGTTGATCGCTTTGAAGGATGACACTATTGGGGATGTCTGTCGCTTGTATCGATGGCGTAATGCCAATCAGTAGTTGAAGGGATTTCTCTCCCTGGAGACGGTGCGTCAGGTCTTGAATGACCTTACCAGTGGTAGGGTAAGACTCTTTCCATTTTAGTCTTAGTTTTTGCACCTTTTTATCTCGTATTGATTTGTGCTTGCTTGGAGATTTTTAGGTGACCTTTTATCCCTGGGGGACAGCCATTCAGGATGCAGGGGTGACCAGGGTGAATGCGCGGATCAGGTATTTGCTGACGCATGAGTTCGGCCATTCCTGGTATCTCGGGGAGAGGGTAGTTCGTCAGATTGCCGAGGAGGACGTGGTGGTGCCACCCGCACAGCCTCCTACGTCTATGAGGTAGGAGTGACTGATGTTGGAGGATGAAAGGATCGCAGGGATGATTGGCGAGTCCTACTACTGTACACCGATACGACCGCGCCGTATGACTATATGGATTTTGTGACGATCTGGTTGATGGCGCCTAGTATATATGATGCGCTGCCCTTCCCTCCGACAGGTTCAAGTCGGGAGGTGGGGTCTTCCCACAGTGGTGGTGGTGGTTAGTCGGCATCTGCGGTGACGGAGACCTCGAAGGTACCTTTTGTGCGGTTGCATACCCCTTTGTACAACATCCGGCGGGCTGATGGAGGGATGGTGCCTATGATGCACCATCCTCATGCGATGGATCCAGAGGAGTTGGGTTTGACAAAGGAGGTCATTCGACCTGCGGTATACCTTTTTGTTCCTCTCTTTCTTTTCTATTTTGGTCATTCCTGTTTTGATACTGATTTTACCTTTCCTTGCAGCAAGTCCGGGTGTCGACCACTTGGCTCAGGGACATTAGAGATTGGATATCTTCGGCGACTGCCCATATTCGGGATGCAGTTCTCGTTCCTTCTTGCTTGGTGTCGTCTACTTCATCCGAGGAGGACTCGAGCTCGGGTAGTGGTGGTGCGTCGTCTTGTCGTAGGGGGAAGAGAGCGCGTCGAGGGGGTGGAAGATCTTAAGAGAGAGAGAGAGGGAATGAAATGTGTGTTTGGGCTGAGTCCCATTTTTTTTGGCTTTTCTTTTCTTATTTCCTGCAAAAATGATGTAACAAAGAACACAAATATATGCAATGCAATGGGAGTTTTTTTATCACTATCTTTTATTAATGATGAATGAATGCATGCACATGTGCTTTTTACTTTGCTATTGAGACCGTAAAAAAGGAATATTTTTGGAATTTTCGAATTAAGGCTTTTATTTAAAAGAGGAATCCTATAAGGAGAAAACATGATTCTTGAAATTCTTTTGAGAATATCAATTTATTTTTATTGAGTTTTCTGATTTGTCAAAAGAGGAAATTTCCAAAAATGGGGGGTTGCCGATCAACAAGCACCCTAACCTGCCTATCTGCAGTTTAGTCCAGTCCCATCATTTGAAGGCTTTGATTGGTACTCTCTTCAGCCCTTGGTACCTTGTGGGGTAGGATTCCCTCCGATTTCTGCAGGGATTATGTCCCTTGTGAGGATTTTTAAGTAAAGAAAGGGAGAAGGGTGGAGTGTTCTCATCACACCCTCGCATCCTTATCTGCCTACCCATTATCTTTTAGTTTTGCAAGATGGCTCTCCCTGGTAGCATTGAGTTTGTCAATTACCTAGAAGCCTTGGAAGTTATGTGCTCTTATAATGTCAACTATGATTCCTTCAACATGCGTCGAGTCTCTTTGTGGCGCAATCGTCCTATTGAGTGGAATATGTTGATGGCGGCGGTACAATTCTGGTACCCCGAAGACCATGTATTCAGCTTTGGGTTGGAAGAAGTTTGTCCTACCTATGAGGAATTTTCTGCCATACTGGGTGTGAATCCTAGTGTTGCTGCGGCTTTGCCCAAATTTTCCCATTCTCCTAGGGATTTTTTGGCCGGGCTTCTTCATATCTCACCTTCGACATCCAGGTCATTGGTTACTAGAGGAATGATCTCCCTCCCGGCGGTGCTGCAGTCCATGCATTTTTGGGAAGTAGGTGATGCCGGCTATGTTGGAGCCGTGGTTCTGGGCCTGGTTTCAAAATTATTATTGGTGACTGGAGAGGTGCAAGTGGACCCATAACTTGCAGCCATTACTTCATGGATGTCATACCGTCGCAATCCTGCGGCGGTGATATTGGCGTAGACTCTAAATGACCTGGATGCTTGGAGAGAATGTCATTCTGACTTTTTAAGGGGTAGTCCTGTGATGATGTTCATGTGGTTGTCGGAGAGATTCCTCTTGTCGACTCCTCCAGAATATCCTCTGTCGGTTGTACCCAACTTCTTTTCGCGCTACTTCATCCGCATTGGCATGTGTGTTGAGAACTGGGATAATTGGTTTGTGGAGCATGGGGCTCGTGGGCTGTATTGGTCCGTGCCTTGGTGGGGACAGTTACAGCCTGTTCTGGAGCTAGGAGAGCATTCATATGTGCGGCTGGCTGGTCTCAGACAGACCTCTTTTTATTTCCCTTGGTGGATTCTGCGCTAATTTGTCTGGGCACATGTCGTGCCCCCTCAGACCTCAAATTTCTTTCCAGTTGAAGATTTGACTGAGCGCATGCGTCTGTTGCTTGGGTCTCTGTGGAAAAATCGGCGTCCATCGACCCGTCCTTCTAAGTCTGTCGGGAAGGTTTGCCATATCCCCAAAGATTATATGAGGTGGTTGTGGAGGAAAGTAGTCAGCAAGATGTTGGCAGTAGAGACTGATCAAAGATGGTTTGTTTTATCTGACTCCATGGAAGGGGGTGTGGTGGTCTTTTCGAAGATGGTTAAGTCTCATCGATCCATGGAATGTTTACGGCACTCTATTCAGGTAGAGGAAACTTGGGGTCCTCAGGATGTAGATGATGAGGGTGCAGGCTCTTTGGGTAGCTGTGGGTAGGACTCCTGGGGAGTTTATTTATGTAATAGGGAATGTATGTGGGGATTTTATTTGGCTTTTTATGGTGGCGGGGAAGGGAGTTATCCATTCCTTTTTCTTATATAATCCGTACTGTAATTTCTTATTAATGAAATTAACAAGTTTGTGATCATCCAGTTGTTCCTTTCGATGAGTTTTATATTGTGAATTATCTATACTGATCGCTAAGGCATACATAATCCTTTTGTTCAAATAATTTTAGAATGAACCGTTGTTCTCGGAGGTAAGAAAAGAATAATATATTATGAAAAAGAAAGGGATGCACTCATGTGAGGAGTATGAGTTGCCTACGTACCTCTGGGGTTTTTGAAAAGTTTTAAAATAGTTTTTATAGAAGATCAGTCCCACGTAGTTCTGGGTAGAGGGAGAAGAAGAGTTTTTTTTTAGAATAGAAGGGGGATGAGAAGAGTCGTAGCGCGCCGAGATTTCGGACTAGGGGTAGAAATTCTTGAGACGGTCAAGATTGACTGGACGAGACATCTCTTCCCCATCCAGGTCAGTGAGCATGGCGGCACCTTCGGATAAGATTTTCTTCATAATGTAGGGGTCGCTCAAATTGGGCTTGAATTTCCCTCTGGGGTCCCAGATGGGTTCTGTTATCTCTTTGAGGGCTAAATCCCCCTCCCGGACACTGCGGTCCTTGACTCTCTTGTTGAATGATCACGCTATTCTGCGATGGTACCCCTGTATGTGATAAAGAGATTTTAATCTTCTTTCATCTAGGAGGTCTAGCTCATCAAGACATCTTTGGCATCAGTCTTCTTCACTAACCTTGCTTTCGAGCATGACGCGTAGCGAGGGTATTTCCAGCTCCACAAGTAGGACTTCTTCCATGCCGTAGACCAGGGAGTAAGGGGTAGCTCCGGTAGAGGTTTGGACTGAGGTTCGATAGCCCCATAGGGCCTATGGGATTCGATCGGCCCAATCCCTACAGCTTTCGATCATCTTGCTGATGATGGCTTTGAGGTTCTTGTTGGCGGCTTCAACTGCACCATTGGTCTGAGGTCGGTAGGGAGAAGATTTGTGTCTCTGAATCCTGTACTCGTTGACAACTTCTGCGACTTCTGCTTCGAAGTGTAACTCATTATCTAACACTAGCTCATGCGGGACCCCATATCGGCAGATGATATTCTTCTTGATGAATTTGGCCACTTTCTTGCCATTCAACACTGCGTATAACTCAGCTTTGACCCATTTGGTGAAGTAATTGATGGCGACCAGGATGAACTCATGTCCGTTTAAAGCCTTTGGTGTAACCTTCCCTATGATGTCGATACCCCAGGTGGAGAACGGCCAGGGAGAGGTCATGTTGTATAACTCTCGCGGAGGCAAGTGTTGAAGATTGGAGAATTGTTGGCATTTGAGGCATCTCCGGACATAGGCGGTGCAATCCTGGGTTATGGTGGTCGAGTAGTAGCCCTGTCGAATGATCTTCTTGGCGAGCATGTGACCATTCATGTGGGGTCCGCACTCCCCGCTGTGGATTTTCTGCATTACTTTCTCAATCTCAACCCCTGCGATGCAGTGTAGATGAGTTCCACCGAAATTCCTCTTGAGTAGAGCTTTATGACAGATGATGTACTGGGCGGGCAGTCTTAGGAGGGCTATTCCGTCCTTCTTGTTGGAACCCTCAGGATACCTACCATGTTTGAGGAGGCACCAGATATCATAGTACCAACAATCGGCTGGTTCGGGATCTTCGGTGGAGAAAAGCTCCACATGGCAGCAATGGGTTGGTTTGTCTTGATTTTGAACTAGGAAGGGGGCCATTTTTATTCCCTCGGGCATGTCGACCATGGAGGCCAAAGTGGAGAGAAAATCGGCTAGGTTATTTTCTGCTCGGGGTAGGTAATGGAAGGTGATATCTCGAAATTGGGAGGCTAACTCTTCTACTTGGGCATGAAAGGATTAGAGCTTTTTGTCCTTGACTTTCCACTTTCTGAGCACTTGACCGACGATGAGGGAAGAATCCCCGTAGACATCAAGGTGTTGAATACCCTTTTCGAGAGCAACTTTGAGGCCCACTTTGCATGCCTCGTATTCTGTCATGTTGTTGGTGCAAGGGAAATCCAGTTTCAAGGTGATGGGAGTGTGGGAGTCATCTGGGGCGACCAAAAGTATCCCAATGCCATATCCCTTTCTGTTAGCAGTGCCATCAAAGAACATTTTCCATCGAAGGTGGTCTTGGGTGGTGCAGAGGATATTTTCATATGGGAATTCGGAGATCCATACATCTGCTTCTTCTACAGGGTAGTCAGCGAGGTAGTCATAAATGGCTCTTCCTTTAACATCTTTCTGTGTGACGTACACGATATTGAACTCAGTTAGGAGCATCAACCATCGGGCCATTCGGCTGGATAAGGCAGGTTTCTTAAGCAGGTATTTGATGGGATCCATTCGGGATACAAGTTTGATGGGGAAGGCGAGCATGTAGTGTCGCAACTTTTAGGTGACCCAAATAAGTGCAACACATGCCTTTTCTAAAGCAGTGTAGTTGACCTTGTACCCGACTAATTTGTGACTGGCATAATAGATGGCTATTTCTTTATGGGAGTCTTTAAGGTATTGGGCTAGCAAAGCCCCGACTGTAGTGTCGTTTGTGGTTAGGTATAGGAGCAAAGGGATACTAGACTGTGGTGGCATAAGTACTAGAGGTTGGGCCAGGTATTATTTGATTCGATTAAAAGCTTCTTGGCAGTCCTCGTTCCAAACCTTGGTTGAATCCTTTCAGAGGATCTTAAAGATTGGTTCACAGATGGAGGTTAGCTAGCTGATGAACCGGCTGATATATTGTAATTTCCCAAGAAAACCTCGGACTTCTTTCTCTGTTCGGGGAGGTGGCATCTTAAGTATAGCCTTCAGCTTTACAGGATCTTCTTCTATCCCCTTTTCACTAACCATGAATCCCAAGATTTTTCCCTTTGTAATGCCGAAGACAACTTCTGTGGATTAAGTCGCATCTAATACTGTCGAAATCGTTCGAAGAACTTTCTGAGAGCGGGAACATGACCTTCTCTAGTTTTGGACTTGATAATCAGATCATCCACGTAAACCTTGACCTCTTTGTGAATCAGATCGTGCAGGATGGTTATGGCATCCCTTTGGTAGGTAGCCCCAGCATTCTTGAGACCGAATGACATAGCGGTGTAGCAAAGGTTCCCCATGGGGTGATGAATGCGGTTTTTTCTTGGTGGTCTGGTTGCATCTTGATTTGGTTGTATCCGGCAAACCCGTCGACGAATGACTTGAGATCATGACTGGATGTGTTGTCCACGAACATGTCGATGTTAGGTAGCGGATAATCATCCTTTGAAGAAGCTTAGTTTAAATCTCGGCAGTCCACATACATTCGAACCTTTCCTCCTGATTTCGGTACAGGTACAATGTTGGCTAGCCATGTGGGATATTTGATCACTCGAATGAAACCCACGTCTAACTATTTGACCACCTCTTCTTTGACCTTGAGCAACCATTCGGTGCGTACTTTTCTCAGTTTTTGTTTAACTGGCTTGTTATCTGGGAGAGTGGGGATCTCGTGCTAAGCTATTTCAGGATCGATGTCAGGAATATCATCATAGGACCATGTGAAAACATCTACGAACTCCTTCAACAATTCTTCGAGTTGTGCACGCTCATGCTTGTCAAGGGTGGCCCCTATCCTAATCTCGCGCAGTTGGATACTAGAATCGAGATTAATAACAACAGTGTCTTCTTCATTAACTTGAACGCGGTTATGTTATTTATTATTAACCTTATTTAGATCAGTTAAGAATTGTTCATTTGCAAAATCATCATCATCAAAAGTTTGATTAGAATCTAAACAATTAATGTAAGGCACAGCAAGATACTCAAAATCTTCGTGTATTTCATTGATAAGAAAAACAGCATTGAGAACCTCATCAAAAGAGGTCTCGATTACATTTGAGCAAGGATAGACAACAAAAGAAGAAAAAGGGTAAACATTGGGGTTAGGGGAGATTTCAAGAGGTAGAACTGGTACAGCATGCCAGTTGAGGAGAGGTGTATTAGCAGCTTTAATCAGACGGGATGGGTCCATTGATGTAGTGCCTGAATGAACCATACAGAGTGCTAGCCCCAGTATTTGTAAGTTGAAGAAGTCTTCGGAATCACTTTCCTCAGTCTCTTCGATATCTTTGATGAGCGGTGTAATACCCCTTATTTTTATGCTATATTAATTTGGGGATTTATTAAACATAATGTGAATGAATTATTTAATAAAAATCCGGAAATTAATTATGTTATAATTATTAACGTGACGAGAGTTAGTAATTATGTGAAATTTGTTGAATATTACTAATGAGCAAAGTAATATATTATATTGGTTATATTGAATGTCATGAGTGAGTTAAATGACAATTTCGGAAATTTAAGTCGGAACGTGCTCGTGTCGCGTCGGGACTAAATTTTGATAAATAAAAAGTGAATATTTTATAAGTTATTTGTATGGTCGCTTTGAGTGCGCCAACGCATCCGGAAGGGTCGAGATAGTCAGAAAAGTGTACCCGGGGTTTAGTTTGGGTCTCGGGGCGTTTTTAGGCCTAATTGGTACCCCGGGAGGGCATTTTGGACATTTCACCTTTTTGGGTAATTAAACCCACGAAAATTCCAAGGGTTATATCAGATATCTGGATGGTCACCTAGGGTTAGAAACTCTAAACACAAGTGACGGCCATTGGAGAAGAGAGGAGAGAGCCCTCAAGGCAATTCAAGGCCAAAAAGCCACCCGTTTGCACCGCCGTCACCGCCAACGCGTAGATCGCGAGACGAGGGACGCAACCATACCAAAATCAGCCGTAAATTAGAACGTCAAAAATCCCAGGCAAGTGTTTATCTTGCCATTTTCGTTGGTGCAATTTCCATATTAGTTTAGGAATGATTAGGGATGAAATATGCGGAAGAAAACCCAATTTGTGATAGGAAAATCCATGTAGTATTGGTTGATATGATGATTCTGGAAACCCTTGCCATGTAGAGGAAATTAACCACGAAATTTTGATGATTATAAGAAAGAAATTCTGGAGAAAAATTTGTTAGAAATCTGTTTAAGAAAATTCTAGGGTTCTTGATAATTAGATATAATTTTGGGTTGAAAATCCATGTTTATATGAAGAATATGTACATGCCTTACGTTAGAAACATCTGGTATATTGTTATAATGTTAGTAGTAGAATTTTCGGGACGTTTGGGTTTGGAAAATATGGATTTGGATGAAGAAAAGTGGTAGAACCCGTAACTGCAATTCGGCAGAAATCAAAATACCTGCTTGATCGATCGATCGAGCATAGAGCTTCGATCGATCGAAGGTTCGATCGATCGATCGAGTCCCAGACCTCGATCGATCGACCCCTCTTGGCAGACTCCTATTTCCCTTTTTAAATGATTTAAATTCAATTTATTGTGAGATAATTCTTGGGAATCCTTAATAAAATATTTTGGGAGATAGGGAAGACCAGTAGGACATGTGAATAAATTTTGGGACCCTTGATGACGGGCTAAGATTGTATTTTGGGATAATTACATAAGGGTCGGTGAATTTATGATTTAAAGAGAGAGACACGTAAGAGAGTTACTTTGGGACAAATGTGTATACCTACTGACTTTTATAATTTAGAGAATAAAGCCATGAGAGTTGTGTGGTACGTTGGAATAATATCGAATCCAGGTTAGAAACGAACCATTATAAGTGTTTACTAAAATATGATAATATGGATAAAAGTCGTAATTATGGGATTTGAGAATATACCTAATATGGATATGGTAATATTAGTATAGTTATATGATTGTGTATGCATAAGCTATCTATGTGTGAAAATCATGCCCACGCTACTTGCTATCCCTGAGGTTACCGCACTGGGACAGTCTTATCTCGATGGGACTTTTATGGGGGATATTGACTTCTACCCTAGAAGATAGATGTCCTTGGTACAGGCTATCGACGTGATAGTTCAGACGGTCCTAAGAGACGCAGGCATGTGCCATCCTCTTAGAGACTTGGAATCTATTCTTCGCCTCAATTTTATTTGTGTGTGTGTTAATACAATTCGAGAGTGATTCCGATTGTATTCCCCTTAATATGAGTGATATGGGGTTTTGGATAGTAGAGTATGACTGCACCATAGTTTATTTGGGGTGCTGTTATAATATATATATATATATATATATATATATATATTATACGAGTAGTTAATATATATATGAAATTCTGAAATTTGGAACTACCTACCGTGAATTGATATGTTGGATATGGTTGATGAATCAAATTGTAAATACTTGTTTTGAGAAAGTATAATATGACACTGGAAAACTTTATTGACTAATAAAGTTAAAATGAGAACTTTGGTTATTAATTGAAATATTCTTTTCAAACAATTGTATCGTTAAATTTTGAATCCTGCGAAATACCTAAGATAAGTTAAATCATTGGGGAAAGATAGCGTGTTATATGATGAGATAAACCATTAGGAGGGTTAGTGCGATAGGAGTGCACATTAGAAGAGAGTTGAGAATTTCTCAAGAGAGTGTCGCACTAATATGTTGTTGCATTGGCCTGTATCAATTTAAATACTTGCTAAACGTATTTTAAAACAAACACACTATCGGGCTCTGACCCGTTTCTTTTTCTCTCTCTCTCTCTTGTATATATATGTATGTATTACAGGTGCCCAGCCACAGGGGCGTCTTGCTTAGGATCTCTTGGAAGGAACGCGCTGCAGCTTAGGTGGGAGTTACAGGTCTCTTGATTAGACGACTTCGTTCATTCGGATACATTCTTAGTACTTTCATTTAGTTGGGCATGTGTAGCTCTTTCCATTATTTCGTTGTTATTGGACATTTGTATTCCAGTTATTTCCAGTATTGTTACTATGGGATTTATTCAGTTTGGATGTGTGATTTTAGATTTCGTATGTGGACATTCGATTGAAGAATGTATTAAATTAATTGGACTATGTTGCAGAATTTAAATGTGGTGTGATTCTTACTTATTGAATGCGGTTAACTAAAATAAATAAATAATTTTTCTTTAAATAAAATTTGGAAAGTTATGTATGAAGATGGTTTTGACACTTAGCTTAATTATATAGGGTGTTAAATTGGAAAATTTATTTTTATCGACGGTGATGCTGAGAATGAACCAACTGTTTACCTTGATTTAATTTAATAAAGGAGTGATCGCCCGGTATTTAATTAGGCGGGGTGTCACAACCGGTTGTACGCGGTGTGGGAAACTTTCGTCCCATGGGTAGCTATCTTGGAAAAAGATCTCCATTCCAGGCTTCATCTTCTTGTCTGTGTGGTCGTACCATGGTTCTGAAAAATCGCAAAAGTGGAAATCCTCACCTTCTTTGATGAATCGTCCATTTAAGGAGTCTCCTGAGATAGTTCGGATACAGTTTAATCCTCTCTTTGGTCGAGACTGGCGGATCATTCTGAGCTGTTGTTCTGATGGTTGATACCCCAAGCCGCAAGGAGGGAAAGCTTTCTTCAGTTCGATGGGCTCAAGTATCCCTTGCTTCCTTTGCCCTAGCCCCAGTCCGGGCATGAAGTACATGTTTCTGAACATCTGAATCACATTGACATTTCCATGAGGGTCATATTCTGGACAAACCCTTTCTTTAAAACCATCCCCTACCGGGAGTAGGAATGGCTCGAATCGGAATCCTGATAGGAGCATATCATTTGACTTGTGCTGTATCTCGAGAATTGGACTGCTGGTGCTTGCACCCTCGACATTTTCTTCATCACCCAAATTGGTGATGACTCACCCGTCGGCAAAGAACTTCAATTTTTGATGGAGTGAGGAAGACACACCCTTGATATTGTGGAGCCAGGGGCGTCCGAGCAACAGGTTGAAACAAGCTAGGATGTCTATGACTTGGAATTCAACGACAAGGTTTATAGGTCCAACCCCTATTGAAAGTTTTATGGATCCCATCACCTCACGACGGGTATTATCGTAGGAACGCACAGCGGCGGAGGTTGGAGTGAGGTCAGTTTCTTTCAGGACTAAACACTTGAAGGTTCTCAATGGGCAAACATTCAAGGCGGATCCGTTATTGACAAGAGAGAGTGGCACGACCTTTCCCATAACTTCGACGGAGATGTTGAGTGCATGATTGTGAATCGGCCCAATTCTAGGGGTTTCTTCTTCAGAAAATGATAGCATTCGGGTAGAGGTTAAGGATCAAACCATATTTACCGCCTCCTCTGGTGTGGTAGAGGAGGAACTATAGGTCCAATGAGTAATTTGATCAAAGCATTTATGTGTAGCTGGGAAGACATGAAAAGCCCCCATAGAGTGATGTTAGCTTAAGTTTTCTTCAGTTGATCGAGGATCTTGCTTTCTTCGATGGTTATCTCTGTCATAGGAAGGTTTTCAACACCCTTCCCCTTGTCATTTGCTGGTACTGAGGCTGGAACTTGGTAATGCCTCCCTGATCTGGTCATGTGATTTACTGAAGAAGGAAAAAACATAAATCCCATTTCCTCGTCAATCTCAGGTTGTTCTGCCACCTTGTCTATTTCTTCGAGGAGTTCTTCAAATGACATCATCCCACATATGTCGACTACTGGGCCAGCTCTTCCTGAAGCTTGTTCTTTGCTCGAATCTTCGGATCCTTCCCCCCATCCGGTGGAAACAATTTTGTCTTTCCTTATAAAGTCGATGCATTCCACAACTTCAACGACTTCTTCATACAAGTTCTCCCATTCTGTGGGGATATGTGTGACTAAAGGGACCAAGAGCCCTTGTAGCTTCAAAGTGTCAAGTAACCCGGTGATACTGCAAATGTTGTTGGTTTGCCTGAATAATTCTGCCATAGTCGGGACAACATCTTCTAAGATGACTTCATCGGTTGGTACCACCCATCTGTCTGAATCTCGGGCCCATTTTCGTGCTTCCAAAAATAGTGTACTGAATCCTGGCAATCGATGACCATCTGTGAGGGAAATTTTAGCCCGAATTCTAGGAGTTGGTTTCACACCTCTGACAATTCCATACCTCCATTTCAGAACGGGTACGGATAGAGATGCATGCTCTGCTTAGGAGTGACAGTGCCTGATTAGTGAGGCTAGTAGGATGTAAGAGGAAATATGGGCAAATTGAAAGAGGTTTAGGAGATTATATGGGTTTGATTTGGGTTGATGGATCAAAATTCGGGTTTTCTTCCAAGAAGATGGCATTGGTGTGATTTGGGAGTGGGTTGTGAGTAGTGTTTGGTTTAGGATTGGCTGGTGGGGTGATGGTACCCCGGTCAATGAAATCTAGGATTACATTTCGGAGGTGAAAGCATTGGTCGGTGGTATGGCCAGTAGTTTGGTGGAAGGCGCAATGAGCATCGGTCTTGAAGTTTCTTGGGAGTGGATTTGGCAATAGACGTGGATCCAAGGGTTTGATGAGGTTTTGGCTTAACAGGGCTTGGTAAACTTTGTAGAGGGGAGCATGAAGATCGGTGTATTCCCTTCGAACGGGAGAAGGGCAGCTTTCTGGTGCCCATGATGTGGTTGGTTGAGAGATTTTGTTGATGGTTAAGAGTGTAGCATTGGTAGGCTTATCATACTTTCTAGGGGTGAACTGTCCGGACACCTTCTTTAGTTCAATTTCCGCTTCAACGAGGCTTTCCTCAATTTCCACTCCAGCCTCTCTGAGAGCTCTGAAGTGGGGATAGTATTGTCCTCCCATCGTCGCTCGGACATGGGGGCAAGAAGTTTTTCTTCACTATGTTGATATGTTCTTCCTCAGATGGCCGATTAGTCATGGTAGTTGCTCGCTCCCTCCACCGAGTTATGAAGTTACTGACCGATTCCCCAGGATTCTGTTTGAGCAGCTCTAAATCACGATGGGTGACCTCAAGCTCTTCGTTATATTTGTACTGCGACATGAATACTCGGGCTACATCCTCCCAGCTACGAATTTTATATTCCTCAAGGGATAAAAACCATCGGAGGGCACTATCCTTCAAAGTTTGCTGAAACAATTGGGCCATCACTTCTTCAGAATCCCCTAGTAGAGTCATGGAACGATGATAACTGCAAAGATGGACAATTGGGGGGCCACTCCCCCCAAACTTTTCAATATTTGGCATCTTGAACTTCTCAAATAATCTCGCTTTAGGATAAGGAGACATGTGGGTGTAGTCCATGTAATTCCCAGAGATCCTGACTTGGTCAAACTTCTTGGTGAGCATCTTAAGATCCTCTTTGACTTTATTCAACTCCTCCTCCTTTGGATCAACGACCACAGGCAGGTTAGCCATAGGCTGGGAAATATTTGGCATTGGAAGCTGGGCAGGCGGCGACCCATTGGCAGGAGGGGCACGTGGAGCGTGCTGATATTCTTTCGGGACACAGATAGGCTCGGGTGGACCCATAGCACGAGGGAACAAGGCCTCGGGCTCTTAAGGAATAGAAACTTGATTTCGTTGCATTTCTCGAACCTCAGCTTGGAGGTTGTTAATTTTGGCCATGAGCTGAGATAGGACTGTCGGCACATCTGGTTGTATGACTGGTGCTTGATCTACATTCTCTATGGAAGATGGATGGATTCCGGACTCGAAAGAAGTAGTAGAGGAGGGGATGAAACTTCAGGGTGATTTGACTGAAGACCGAAGCCAATAGGGAGCCAGGCCTAGGGCTTGCAATCGACCTAAGAAGGCGTAGGATAAAATTTATTTTTGAGAAAAAGGGAAGAAACTATTTTTGGATTTTTGATAAAGAAGGGAGAAATATTTTTGGATTTTTAATAAAGAAGGGAAAAATGTTTTTGGATTTTTAATAAAGAAGGGAGAAATATTTTTGGAGACGGAACTCAGCATGATAATTATGATTATTATGTTCTCACTTGTATTTAATTATCCTAAATGCAATGTCGGACGGGACCCGAGCCTGGAAAAGTGGGGTTTTTAATATATGCAAAGCTACGGTTTGGACTTGTAACCAGGCTCACGGATAGGCTCGGGTGGACCCATACCATTTTAAAAAAGTGTGAAAATTGGGCAGCAGGCCGACCCGGAATTTTGGCAGAGTTTCGGGTTGACACTGGCAATCTAAAGTGTGTGTCCTAAGTCTGACACCTATATGCGGGTATGCAGTTGGTTGGGTGAATCGGCATGGGTTCCCCCCTTTGGCGTGACTTCCACGATATATGTCTTGCTCTTGCGGGCAATCGGTACGTGTGGACAAGCCATTTGATATACCTAAGTGTACGTGAATTGCTTCACTATATACCTTATGGGGACGGTACGTGTGAGAGAGAATTCAATATACTCGGTGTACATGAACAAATTCCCTGCGATATACATCCCGTCATGACTTCGGTCAAGCGGTACGATGCGGGGGAACTGTTCAATATACGTCGAAGGTACTTGGCCAATGGAAGGTGAGAGTCATATCACTTAGGCTAACTGCGACCTGCCGGACCAGCACCCATCACAAAGTGACCCTCTAGTTACTAGGTAAAATTTGGTCAATATCAATGCTCTTTGGTGATGTTGTGTGAATCATGCATGATTCTCTTTATTAGTATCTTATGATGAGAATGCCTTTCTTGATTATGCCAAACAGGGAACAAAGTACAAGTACCCCAAAAGGTACGCCAAGTATGGATGGGTGATGCTTGCAACATGGGGATATACATGTGATCCTAGGTGCACGTGGTGCGAAGTGTACATGGAGAATTTTCTACAAGTGTGTGAATATAAGCATAAGCATGGGATACATGTGAGAAAGGGGAATAGGCAGATATGGGGGGAAACACAAACAAATATAGCATCCATGTAAATAGAGTCAAGCCCACAAGAAAAAACACAAATATCCCTATCAGAGTCGCCACTGTGTCCATCCCCGATCCTGATCCTTGCGGGCGGGCGCATGGAGGAAAGGATCCTTCGGGTCCCGCGCGTCCCTCTCGAGAGCGCTTTGGCCGCCATCGTTTGTGGTGTGAAAAATGTAGAGAGATTCAGAGTCGCCAGTCTATTTTACTCAGAACAGATAAAAGAACAAGGGGAAACCACCCCGAAGAGTGGCATCCAACGAGATACTGGTGCATACGAAACCAAAATGATTCGAGAAGGGTTCAGAGGCTTAGTTACGAAATGGGAAGGTGTTAGGCACCCATTCCGCCCTTTCGATCTCTCATGAATATTTGTTATTTTCCTTTTTGTTTCCCCCCGTGATATGTGTGCATGTGTATATATATAGAATGGAGGCAGGAATCATCGACTTGTATCATGGAAAAGATAAAGCAAGTCATCCGTAGGAAGATATAAGAGTAATATTAGAAAAATGAGATTTACGCGATTACCCCTACGTTCATCGTTATAAGGGAATGATAACGCATATGGGGTAATTCGTCACTAAGAACAAGTATATGTATAATATAAGAAAAATGGATTCATAGAAGATAGAAAATGAGAGAAAAGTGAGAAAAAGGACTGGAGTCTCGAGTTTTACCTCGAGACGCCTACGTAGCCTATAAAGGCATCATAGTCCACGTAGTTCGCATGTAAAACGAGGGGTGGGGTTTATCCCATAAATCCAAAATGGGGAATCTCTTATTTGTGAGAGTGTGTGTGTGTGTGTGTGTAGAAAAAAGTGTTTTAACTGTGAGAAAAGTGTGAGGAAAATATGAGAATCCCTTATTTGAATTTATGAGCAAAACCCTCTTTTTCTTTTTTTTGGGTTTTATGAAAACAAAAGATGTGCAATAATACTAATTAAAAAGTATATTAGGATGTGTGAAATGGGATAATAAAAGTGCTAAGTAAGAAAACAAGTTATTGAGAATTCAAGAAAATTTAAAGAGAGAGTTTGAGAAAGTTGGACCTTCTTGAAGATCTTGAGCTTGATCTTGAATGTTGGGGAAAAGCGCTTCCACTTTGGATGATGATCGAGAGTGTCTAATTCACCAAGTTTGATGAAAGAGATGATGAAAAGTGGAAGTAAAAACGGGATTTGGAAGTTGAAATCACGTTGCCTTCGAGAGAGGTTTCTGGGATTCGTTGTGAGGGATTTTTTTCAGATCTGGGCCCCTCTTGAAAATGAGGTAAAGGAATCCTTTTATAGGCTCAGGTCAGTGTCGATCGGCATAGACCCCTTTCTGCCTATCGGCAGGCAGGTGCCGATAGGCAGGTTCTGGAACCTGCCGTTTGGCAGTGTGTTTCAGGCTTTTTAGGAAAATCGACCGCCGAGGGCAAACCGTTGGTCAGAATTATGCACGGGGCATACCGTTGGAAAGGTAATTCAGATACCTTCGAATGTCCTTTGGGCCGCTCCTAGGTTTGGGAGTTAACTTTGGGGTCAAATATGGCTCGGAAGCGTTTGTCGGTCCATTGGACGGGGAATCATTCGGACGTAAAAGGATCATTCGTCTGCATGGTAAGTCCGAATCACGCACGGGGCATACCGTTGGAAAGGTTAGGAGTTGTACTTCAACATTACAAAGAGTTTAACCCAGTTTGGAGAGTTGACTTTTGTCAACCGGTCCCGAGAAGCGCTCGGTGGCCTTCCGGAGTCAAACGGATCGTTCATCCGCATGAAAAGTCGAAATCGTGCATGGGGTAGACCGTTGGAAAGGGTATTCAGGTACTTTTTAAGATTCATTCATCCTCAGTCGAGCTGAAGAGTTGACATAGGTCAAACAGAGCTCGGGAGATCCCAGTGGCCTCTAGGTCAGGTTTCGGACGCAAACGGACCGTTCGTCCTCATGGTAAGTCGAAAATGCGCACAGGGCAGGCCGTTGGAAAGGGTATTCAGGGCCCTTTGAAGATTCATTCAGTCTCGATCGAGACGAATAGTTTGACTTTTGGGTCAAACTGAGCTAGGGAGTGCCCGATAGCTTTCAGGTCAGTACTAGGGACGTGGCCTGAGTTTACAGTTATGAAGGGAGGTACTAGGGACCTAAGGAGAGTCAGGGGGTAATAGATAGGGGTGTCTACACTCACAATTACGCATTCACATATATTTTCGTAAATAAAAATCAAAAAGGGGGCCTATACCACAATTCCCAATTTAGAGTGTTCTCACAATTTTCTACACTTTCAATGCATTTGTCATAATTTTTTGTAAATCAAAGAGCCACCCTAGATTAATTATGGGTTATTACCCAACCTTTTTAATCTTATTAACTACGTGAACTTTGATACCATTATGGCTACATAAGCATTCTAAAGATATTTTTAGGATTCAAGTCCTTTGCTACTTACAATTTAGGACATTTTGAAGCTTTTTGTTGGCCTCAACTGTGAAGAAAATTTTAGAACATATTCAAACATGCATTCATTGTATTTTTATTTTTGTTTTACATATTCATAATAACATATGTTGTATTTTTTGTGTTCTAAATAATCACGCAAGCATGAATTATATTTTATTACATATTTATGCAAATATGTGTTAGTTAACTTGTGTTATATTTTTACATATTCATGCAAGCACGTGTTAGTTAATTCTTATTACATATAAGTGAAATATTCATTTTGGAAATGTAAACATGTTTGAAAAATGTTCTTTTTCTAGGGATGCAGAAAAATAAATTTTATTTTTTTAAAATGTTAAATTTGGTCACGGTCCAAAATCATGATCATGTGTATATTTTTTTAAATTAAAACAAATTGTTAGTCATTGTCCAAAATCGTGACCCCAAAAGTTTAAATAAATTAGGGGTCATGACTATGCACCATGACCAATCGTAACCTCCCATGGTTTAGTGGTCATGGGTAGTGATCATAACCCGTGTTCTCCCATGCGGGTTACGGGTCCAAACTGTGACTTATCGTGGAATTATGGTCACAGTTGTGGACCGTGACCCCATGTTGGTCACGCTTTATGTTTTCATGGGTCATGACCCAAAGAGGTTGTCGTGGATCAAAACTGTGACCATTAGAGATATGTTGTCTAGTGTCAGTCAAGGATGGGAGTATACATGGGAAAATAAGTGCCATCATGAATATGTGAGGACAAACACCCATAGATTCAACATTGGCTGGAGAAAAAAATGCTAGGGGAAGATGAGTAAAAGCACCACTAAAATATTCCACTAGGTCGCTTTTCTTATGGACGAAAAGAAACTCATTATCATTGTCCAAATATAGACTGAATGATTGCTTAGGGGCCTTTTTATTTCGCATAGCAATATGAGCAGATCGGTTATGCAGAGAGTGGGGCTCGGGGGCCCAATTTGGGAATCGCCCAAAAAGAAAACCCATCAACATAAAATAATTAACTAAATTTACCACATCAAAATGGCCATATGGGTGTTCCATATCAACTTGAGTTCAATCTGATCAAGTATAGATGGACCCCAAAGTAAGAGCAGCGAATGGCATGCTCCTACCACCATTAAGTGTAACTGTCAAATGAAAAAGTAGCTCATGAATGGAGTCATTTTTCTTCCATTGAAATAGAGATATACTAATAAATGTGAAAAAGAAAGCAACCAAATGAGTCCTTTATTGGACTTTTGTACCATCTTGGCTCCTAGGTTCTTTGTCCTTGGCCTCTTCCTTATATAGTTAGGGTTAAAGTCTGTGAACGAGTACCCTTGCCATTTGGAAAAACAATGCTTGCTCGCCCTAGTTTGGGTGAGAAAAACATAGTGAGTACACTTAGCCAAAGCTTGATGAAGCTCCTCGCACATATCTCTCTCCATGGAGTCCTCGTAACCATCATTAAAAATGTGATTTCCTAAAATGGGTGGACACATCAATTCGCTGATATCTTCCAAGGTAATGGAAAATTCTCCACCATTACTAACTTAAGTGTGGGAATACACATTCAATAGAAAAAGGAAGATATTGTAAGCACTCATACTCTTCGGAATTGTACAAGTCTGTAGGCTGATGAGAGTTCAAGTTAGGCCTAAGTCATCATTAATAACACGATAGGTTGGGCCACTGAGGACATAATTAACTAATAGTGTCGCTCATCTAGGGCCCTTAACCAAATATTAATATTTACATTAGAAGGGGGAAAAACACCCCTCTCCACTAGGACTTGTAGAATTCTATCAGCAAGAACCACATTTACACCCTCAAATTCAGAAAACCCTAAGGACTCGTTTGGTTCGAGATTTGGGAGGGGAACTTTGGATTCCTGGAATATAAAATTCCCCTCATTTAGAATTACTATGTTTGGTTGGAGTTTTGGGGAGGAAATTAGAATTCCAGGAACTTAAAATTCCCACAACTTTGATACTTTTCTTTCCCACCAAAAATGGGGGGAATAAATTAGAATTCCTAGGAATCCTCACTCATTTTTATGGTATGAGAAAAATACCCTTTTTATTAGCACCTAAAAACAAATTCTTCCAATTATATCCTAAATTATATGTCAAAACTAAAACCCGATCAGATATTAACCTCACTTTTCTTTCTCGCATTTTTATGGTACGAACCCTCCTTTCTCTCTCTCTCTATGTACGATCCTCTCTCTCTCTCTCTATACGTATATATATGTATATATATACAGATATATATGTACGTATATATATATAAACTACATATATGTAATTTTTTCTACTATTTTGTAGATCGACTTGAACACAAACCTGTAGAGGAGCAAACCGAACACATAGGTAAGATCATCTCTCTCTCTCTTTATCTATATATATATATATATATGTATAACCTAATTTGTTTGATTTGGAGCCCTAATCAATTGATTTATTTCAAGCCCTAATTTGATTGATTTGGAGCCCTAATCAATTGATCTATTCGGAGCCCTAATTTGATTGATTTGGAGCCCTAATCAATTGATCTATTCGGAGCCCTAATTTGATTGATTTGGAGCCCTAATCAATTGATTTATACAACATAAAAATCCTTTCAAGCTATGTAAATTGATTTTTCTCCCATGCATTCTATATGTGTAGTTTGATGTGTACATGTTCTCACTTTTTTTAATTTTTACATCAAAAAGTACAAATATTGCAATTATTTATTGGGGTGTTTTTGTTTCAATTAGAAATTATTTGTTTAAGCCTAATGTACTTTCTCAATATGCATATGTAGATATGAATCGTGTAGTGTTGGAAAGGAAGCGAAAGACCATAAGTTTGTGTGAGACTATTACGAGTATAGTCAATGTTGTAGGGATGTTTTACATTTTGATATATGTTAATGTGGTGATATATCGTAAAAGAAATAGTTTTATAAGAGACGTATTTAGTAGGAGAATAAGTCGTTTATTAAACATGCATGCCATGATGTATGTGAGTGATAAAGCTTGCATTGATAACCTTCGGATGGATAGGCACACTTTTTCCAAGCTTTGTTATATGCTCCGTACCCATGGTATGTTAGTGGACACGAGAAATATCAAAGTTGAAGAGATGTCCGCGATTTTCTTGTACATACTTGCTTACCATGCTAAGAATCGAGTATGCATTATAGAATTCAAACATTCAGGAGAGACCATCAGTAGATCTTTCAATAAGGTGTTACAAGGAGTTATATTATTGCAAGGGCACTTACTCAACACACCAGTTACAGTCTCTGAGGCGTCGGACGATTCTAGATGGAAATGGTTCAAGGTATATAAACACGCTTCATTTTAATTCTCATATGATATTTGTGGGAATGAAACTTAAAATTCTATTAATTCTTGTAGAATTGCATAGGGGCATTAGATGGAACTTATATTCGGATTAAGGTGTCAGAAGTTGATAAACCTAGATATCGTACAAGGAAGCATGATGTTGCAACAAATGTCTTGTGCGTTTGCTCTCATGACATGCAAATTAATTATGTATTACTGGGATGGGAGGGATCCGCACAAGATTCGCGAATACTTAGGGATGCAGTCAGTCGCCCAAATGCTTTGAAAGTTCCTAGGGGCATGTTTATAGATTAATTACATTATTTCAATAAATATTCCAAAGGGTATTATCTACTAATCTTTAGTACGATTATAGGTTTCTATTACCTTGTTGATGCCGGATATCCAAATGGTACCGGATTCCTAGCTCCATTTTGAGGTCAACGGTATCACTTGAATGAGTGGAGTAATGACTATCAACCTCAAAATCCGGAAGAGTTTTTCAATATGAAGCATTCTTAAGCGAGGAATATTATCGAAAGATGCTTTGCAAAACTTAAGCTTAGGTGGGGGATCCTAAGGAGTCCGTCATGGTATCCCGTGAGAACTCATAATCGGATAATCATTGCGTGTTGCCTCATTCACAATCTTATAAGGCAAGAAATGGCACATGATCCATTGGATAGTGACTCAGACGAGGAGGATTCCTCAAATTTCTACGAACCAATTGGTGAACCAATCACTTATATTGAAACCTGCGACGAATGGACTAATTTTCGTGCAAAATTAGCTACTCAAATGTACAAAGAGTGGAGGGGATCAAGGAATGCATAGATTTAGTTTAGTGAATGAAAGAAATGTGAATTTCATATGTATTTTAATTAGACTCTGTTTTGTAGGCTTGATTAGCAATGAAGGGACTACATTTTTATGATGTATGTTCTGTTTTCTTGTAATGTTCTGTTTTTAGCTAACAATTATATATATATATATATATATATATATATATATGTATATATATCAGTTATGTGCGTAAATTATCAGTCTGTGATGAGATTTTGATGAGATTAAGATTGTTTTCAACAAAATGTATCAACTGTTTTCAACAGAATTGAAAACAGTTTTGATGCTCAACTATTTTTATATATAAAAATAGATTTAGTTGAAACAGTTTTACCTTAGTTATGTGACCAAACCCTGTGCATTATCAGTTCATTCTACCATTCTGGACTACTGTAACTTGAACTGGGACTACTGTGAACATCCTTGCATTTATATCCTTGTATGCTCAGTTCTGTTTTTAAACTTTTGCTGTTTCAGTATGCTGTTTCAGTCTATTAAATAACATTCTGAAACCATTATATATTTTGTTGGCTAGCTTATGTTTTTTTCATGATATTATTTTCATGATAAAAACAGAACTGTATGAGTTCTGTTTAACATAATTACATGGAAAAATGTGAATGTATATAAACCAATTTGAGTTTAACATAATTAAGTTAATCAAGCTCATCTTATGTTTTTTTCATGATATCAGTTCCATATTATGAGTTATGTATGTTTTTATTAGGATAGAAAAGAATGGCCATATCAGTTTTGTACAGATTTATGAAATCGACACAGTGGAGAGAGGAAAATCAACAAGCTGGTATGACTTATAAAAGCCATATGACTTTCAATTTTGTACAGATTTCAAAGACTGATATGACTTATAAAAGTCATATCAGTTCCATAACAGCTGAGCTTGATTAACTTGTTGAGTTTTATTGCCATATATGTTTATATATCAGTTGTAAAAGCACATTGTCATATATGTTTATATATCAATTCAATTTAAAAATAGAAGTTTAACTTGCTTGATTAACTTGCTGAGTTTTCCATTTACATAGCATTCGAGTTGTTACAATGGCAACAAATAATCAACCCGCGAAATCGAAGCTGTTTTGGACACTAGACCAAGATGAAAAACTAGTGGAGTGCTTACAAGACCTATCTGTTCATGGGTATTGGAAAGTTGATACGGGATTTAGAGCCGGATAATTGCAAGAACTTGAAAAGATATTGGAGCAAAAGCTTCTTGGATGTGGTCTGAAAGCGTTTCCAAACATCGAGTCTCGCGTGAAGACTTTGAAAAAACAAACAATAGCAATTGCAGAGATGTTGAACCATGGTAGTGGCTTTGCATGGGATGATGTGGATTACATGGTTAAAGTTGATTTGGATGTGTTCAACACATGGGTTAAAGTAAGTATAATTTTTTCCAGATTGTTAATGTTGTTTCTCTTATTAATGTTGTATATCTTAATTATATGCCTTGACCTTTTTTATATCTAGTCTCACAGTAACGCGCGGGGACTTAGGAACAAGTCATTCCCCCACTTCAATGCTTTGAATGATATATATGGGAAGGATCGAGCCAATGGTGATGAGGCGGTAGATCCAATAGAAGAAGAGGAATCAATTCATGCCAATCTTCGTAGTCTATCCGAGAATGATGATAATATTTTACCAAGTGAAGATGTTGAGGTTGAAGGAATTGATATATCTAGCACTCAAGGCAACCGAAGTCCTTCTACAAGTTGCAACAAGGGACGCAAAAAGAGTCGTAGGGTTGCGGATGATTTTGCAACTAACTTAGGAGAGACGGCGTCTTCATTCAAAAAATTTGTTGAAAGCACTGATGCAAATATCGAGAAGTTGGTAAATGCTCTTTGTATGAACCATGAGACCGAGCTCGAGAAGAAGGTGGTGGATGAGTTGAGCAGCATAGATGGTTTGGATGAGGATGATGTCATCAAAGCGGCAAGCATTATCATTGGTGATAATCCAAAAAGTAGCTTGCTTCTCGCTTTGAAGCCATCCCAAAACTTGACTTGGGTTTTCAGGCTAATTGGAAAGAATTAATATGTTTTCTTCGTTTTTTTTTTTAAAAAATAGATGCTTTTGTTGTTTTGTTGGTTATTAGAACCATTAATATGTAAATTACAAATCGATATTTGGTTTTGTTGGTTATTAGAACCATTATGTTTTCTTTTGTTATGTCATGTTTATAGTTTCTTGAATTCCAATTTGTATTTATACTTTACTCTTGTGCATGTGTGAGAAGTGCGTGAATGTGTGTGTGTGTGTGTGTGTGCGTGTGTGTGTATGGGCGTATGTGAGTGAAATGTGAGAATGTGTGTGTGTGTGTGTGTGAGGGAATGTGTGCATGTGTGTGGGAATGTGTGAGTGTGTGTGTGAATGTGTGTGTGTGTGTGAATGTGAGGGAATGTGTGTTTGTGTGAGGGATTGTGTGCGAGTGTGTGTGTGTGAGGGAATGTGTGTGTGTGAATGTGTGTGTGTGTGAATGTGAGGGAATGTGTGTATGAGAATGTATGTGTGCGCGCGTGTGTGTGGGGGAATGTGTGCATGTGTGTGTATGAGAATGTGTGTGTGTGTGTGTGTGTGTGAGAGGGAATGTGTGCATGTGTGTGTGTGAATGTGCGTATGTGAGTGAAATGTGAGAATGTGTGTGTGTGTCTGTGTGTGAGGGAATGTGTGTGTGTGTGTGCGCGCGCACGTAAATCTTAGTGTTGATATTTAATTATAAACATATTAATGCAAAAGGGTATTTTAGGTAAATGATATAGATTCCATTCCTATTATTGACGAACCAAACATGGGAAAGTAATTTAAAATTCCAGTAAAATAGAATTCATATTTGAACCAAACAATGAAAAGGAATTCAAGATTCAAGGAACTTAGAATTCCTGGAATTGAGAATTCCTATTCTCTTTCCAAATTTCGAACCAAACGAGCCCTAAAAGTGGAGGCTCGTTTATTTTCTCCACGAACTCAAACTCAAACCCCTCAAGAGAGGGCATGAAGTCAGCGTTCTTTCCAAGGAAAATGGAAAAGAGTTAAATCAAAAAGTCACTTTTTTCCTTAGCCTTTAAAAATTGCTTTTCCCCCATGGGTAAGGCGAAAACATCACCCAAAAGGTTCCCATAACCACCAAAGATAGTGGTAGTAGCAGCAATTAAAATCGCCAGAGAGGTGGTGATGGATACGACACCAGTGGTGAATGTAACATAGATGGGCAGGATTCCCACTAAAACCTTGCTCACATGGGTAGATGAAGAAGAGGAAACAACAAAGGCCATGGATAACAGTGTTTTGGAAGGAGAAATGAAAATGGATAAAGGTTTTTAGAAGTTTCTTTACCTCTGAAAACTCTCAAAAGAAAATTCTCTCTATAAAAAATAAGTATAAATGATGATGAAGGTTTAAAAGATGAGGCCAAGGTGTTTATATGATAAAGGCACGTACACCCGATGGTTTAAAAATAGGATTTAATCATTACCTAAATCTTAAAAAAAAACTTCCCAATGCAACATGTGTATCCTTGTGACAATAAATGACGTCCTAGGAATGGCTATTTGATAGAGCATTAAATGTTCACATAAAAGTAATGATGATTTTGTGGAGTCTCCTTGAATTACAAAAGATTCATTTTCTAATAAAAATATCCATCTTTAACCAAAAGAAGACTTTTGTACGAGGAGCTAATATGGAGGGGTACCCATTTAAACCTCCCATAAGAGTTAGGCTTGTTGTGATTAGGTCTTAAGCCTAAATAGAGTAATAATTAGAGAGAAGGCCCAAAGTGGTGAGGAAGTCCAAAGAACGAGCAAACTAAGAAAATTAGAAAAAAATTGGGCAAGTAAGAACAAGATAGTACTAAGTAATAATGGGTAAGCGAGCACAAAGTGACGAGTAAGTCCAAGTAACGAGCAAGCTTAACTAATGAGCCACGAAAACAATATTGGCTGAGCAAGCCCAAATTAGATATAAAATAATAATAGGTGAGCTGACCGTAGGTGGCATGCAACTGAAAAACAAAAGCAAAGAAATTTTAGACGAGTGAAACCAAAATGGAGAGCAAGGCAAGCAATCCCTAGTCAACGAGGGGGTATTGTGCAAGCAACGCCAAGTCATTTTAAGAGCGGTGTTCATATAAAATAATATATATTAACACTTTTATTGTTTAATCACATGAGTACTTAGCAAGAATCCTTAGTCGATCAAGCAACGATCAAGAAGATGGCTAGTTGGGACCTCTTGAGAGCTTTGGTTTAGAGGATGAGACGCAAGTCTTGTTGAGAAAGGTAAGACCCAATAACTTTATGTAATACTCCGTATTTTTATGCATAGTTATTTTTGCGAAATTAGGGAAATTTTGGATTAATTAATTTAAAAGGAGAAAATTTAATTTATAATTAATCCGATTTAATGGTAATAATTACTAGCGTGACGAGAGTTAGTAGTTATCGAAAATAATTATGTTGAAATCATGTTGAGTAATAACTATGTTGAACATTACGTAGCGAGTAACGAAATAGATGGTTTCATAAATAATAATATGCTCGGGAACGAGATACACGACAGTTAAAATATAATTATTCGGGACGCGTGCATGAGTCGCGTCACTATCATATATTTGGGGGTTAAAAAGGTAAATTATTTTTATATAACTCAAATAACTATTTTGAGTGTACCAGTGTGTCCATAATGGTTGAAATAGTCAGAAAACATTACTCGGGTGTTTTATTTGGAGTCCATGGCATTTTAGCCCAAAACGACACCCCGGAGGGGTATTTAGGTCTTTTATTATTTTTGGGAATTTAAATGGACAAAAAATTGGAATTAAAATAAAGGTTGTACATGGGTTAGAGGTTAGTGCCAGTTTCAACCTACGTGATATATATATATATATATATATATACACACACACACACACACTAGGGTATGCCCGTGCCTGAAGGCACGACAAAAATTCAAAACTACCTAATAGCAAAACAGCAAAAATTTTCAAAATACGTAATCGTTAAATGGAGAAAATTTCGTTCCCCGACAAACCAAAGTATAATTTAAAAAAAATAGTCATAATATCCTTTGTTTATAGAACTTTCCCATAAAACGATAGTGTTCGAGATTGGTAACAAAATTTCATGTCGTGTCGCATTTATTTTAGTTAAGTTCGTATTTGGTTAAAAAAATATTGTGTTATACCGCTTTTACTTAGGTCATGATTGAGATAAGTAAATAATAATATTTCATGTCGTGTCGCATTTATTTTGGCCGGATCTGTTTTTAGTTTATAAAAAAAATATTTTGTATATTGACGCTTTTCTTGGATAATGTTCGTGATTGGTAAAAAAAATGTTGTTTCATGTTGTGTCATATTATATCGAATCATGTTTATTTTTGCCAACTTTAATTTTTGTTAAAAACATATTTTCTGTTTTGCTGCTTTTACATGGGTTGACTTCGAGATAGGTAAAATATTATTTCATGTCGTGTTTATTTTCAGCATTTTTTTTTCAGAAAAAAAACATTGTTGTGCCACTTTTAATGGCTACGGAAATAAACATGAGTAATATCAATAGAAATTTTTAGGATTGTATATGGGGTCATATACAATCACACCATTCATCCATTTACTAATGTTGCCAATCAAAATTATGACACATTTTAAATAAGAGAACAAAAACTGGAATATTGGACAACCAACTCAATCATACCTAGTCAACATTGTAGAAATTGCATATGAACAAAAAAAGCATAAAAACACTAACATACCAACCTTACAAAAAAAAATTATAGATGAAAAGATGCATAAACCTGCAGATTCAATAAATAAATTGTCTACAATGAAGGCATTGCACTTTACTAAAGAGGGTATACTTCCAAGCTTTTAACTCAGTTTTTTTTATATGATTTAGGGTATATTTCAAAGGTTTTAACTTTTATTAAAAAGGGTAATTATTCAACTTAAAAAAAAGTTTATAACTATTTTAAAAGTTAAAAAAACAGATTCATTTTTTTCTAAAAAAACTGCTTTTCATAAAGGTTAATAGGAGTGTTCAAGTATTTAAAGGATTGTTTTATTATTTTACAAAATTTTGGAGTGTTTTAATAAATGGTAATATTTTAAGGTGCCACCATAATAAGAAACATGATATACTAATAGATACAAAATGCTTATCATCATGTGCACAACAAAAGCAACCAACCCTGTATTTCTCTCATATTCTCACAATGGTGCACTTGGTATGATATAATTTTGAAAATGAACGTACTGGAAGGGTTGGAAAGTGGATAACTCAGGATTAGTTACTTTTCAGTTGTCTCAGAAAGTAGATAAGTCAGTTATTTTGAAAATGAAAGTACTGAAAAGTATATTTCTCTCACATGTTTTCTATTATTTAAATCTTTGGAAAGATAAGCCTCGAGCCACGCGTTTTGTCTATATTTAAAGCTTTTGACTTTATGACCACCTAATATACTATTTGTACTGTGATTTTATGACCACCTCGATCCACGCATTTTCTTTTATTTAATATATACATGAAATCTCCTTGACAGATTTATACCTTTAAATTGACAAAAGCTTTTGTCCGTTGTAAATTTTTTGATACTATCTCCCTTCGGCTCACTTCAAATCTTTCTCTAACTTTTCTTTATATGTATAACTTTTCTTTATAAGAGCAACCCTTACGGGTAGGGTAAACCCGTATAAATGCGGTATATGGGAATGTTATGGGTAGGGTAAAAGGTCAGATTTAGAGATCGCTAGTGTAAAAAATAACAAAGATAGAATTCCACTAGTTAGTTTTTTGTGGGTCCCACTGCCTAAACGGAACATCATGTTCCGCACAAGAAATAAAATAAAAAAATAAAAGGTAAAGCGGAACATCATGTTCCGTGGAAGCCTTTTCCTCCATTTCCTCTATTTCAACTTTGCCCCCCAAATTATTCCAACAGCTTTAAACGGCTCTATTTATTCAAAGGCTATTTTTTTTATAAATAGAAGGTTTAAACCCTATCTAGTATCTTCATTTCCATTTAGAATTTAATCTTCATTTCCATTTAGAATTTTATTCGAAACTGTCTCTACTCTCTAATATCTTCATTTAAATTATTATCAAATATTTTTTTTATAGCTGCAATATATATTAATTTTTTTACCAAAAATTATTATAAAATTATTATATTTGCATTAATATATTTTGTGATTATTTTACAATGGTTCGAGGTCAAAATATGTCTCAACACGACGATGAAGTATTATGTAATGCTTATGTAAATCAAACAAATGATGGTTTACGAGGAACTAATCGACCTAGCACATTATTTTGGGATGCGGTCGCCGAAGAATATAACACAACGACGGGTATCACAGAACGTCGGACGGGCGCCAGCCTACAAACCCGGTACAGCAAAATTTTGAGACATGTAATGTTATATGTTTCTAAATTGAAAGATGCATCGATGACAAATCGTGCTAGTGGGACTGTTAACACAGACTGGGTAAAATAACTTTTACCTTTTGTAATTTATTTTAAATATTATTTCTTGTAAATCAGTTGCTTGTGGAGTTAATAAAAATACATTGTCGTATTTTGTCAGGTTACTGCGGCTAATCTAGCATTCCAGCGAGAGAACAAGGGAAAATCATTTAATTTTGAATCTTGTTACCAAATTTTAAAAGAACTCCAGAAATTTCAACTTTCCCAAACTTTTTTAGACTCCCCTCAATTTCATTTTGATTCGCCACTGACGGGTGCGACAGAAACTGAAGGAAGTTCCAAAGATGGGGGAGAAGTTAATATAGAAAGGCCTTATCCGAGGCCACCTAGAAGGAAAGAGATGAAGCAAAGGGCTAAAGGAAAAGCGAAGGCTACAAACATTGAGGTGAACCGAGAAATACTGAATAGTTGCTCTTCATTCAATGAATCATTTGAGCGATCATGTCAGGCTGATCGTGTACGTGACGAAGAGGCCTGTTTGGGGCTTAACCATTCACTGCAACTTAAGGAGTGAAGTTTGGAGCTCAACGAACGCAGTATATTGGCTATGGAGAGGAAAGATATACGTGAACAAATATTGCTTGATCAACAAATTATTAGCACTGACACCTCAAACATGAATTCAATCCAGAAGGAGTACCATCAATACCTCGTCCTTAATATAATCAACAAAGCACGGGGCCAATCAAACTTTCCAAACTATCCACCACACGGAGGTCAATCTGGATTTTAAAATTTGTATGCTTTTGAGTATGTAACATGTTATTTATTTTTATCGTTTGATCTACTTTGTAATATGATTTTATGGGTTGTGAAATGAATTTGTTTCAAATTTTCATACATAAACATTAGTTCGGTACAATATTAACGATACAACATTAATAATAAAGATAACAACATAACAACATTAGAAAAGAAACATAAATTGTGTAAAATCACACACTGTTATTGGCAAACTTTTCCCAAACATGTTCAACGAGATCTGCACGTAGCTGTAAATGCTTCCTCTTGTCGTGCATGTGAATTGTCCTAGCCTCGATCGCATAATGTTGCTCGAGAGAGTTTCGAAACATAGAAACCGGGTCAGGCGGGAAGTCGTATTCCTCTCTCCAATCACAATCACGCCTCTCATCTTCAACAATCATGTTGTGCATTACGATGCACGAATGCATAATAGATGACAATTTATCCTTGCTCCAGAGTTTTGCCGGCATATGAACGAATGCGAACCTAAGTTGCAGGACACCAAACTCTCATTCCACATCTTTTCTTGCCCCCTCTTGCACTTGAGCGAAAAGTTTTTCCTTCTGGTTGGTTGGCCTTTTAAAAGTTTGCACCAATGAAGCGTAAGGCAGATAAATGCCATCCGCTAAAAAATACCCCATATCATATACGTTGTTATTTATCTCAAACTGGATTGGTGGAGTCTCATCACGGACAAGATCGGAGAAAACTCTTGATCTGTTCAATACATTAATATCATTACAATTACCCGGCATCCCGAAAAATGACCTCCATATCCAAAGGTCATTTGATGCTACCGCCTCTAGTATAATTGTCGGTGAAATTGTATGTCCAGTATATTTCCCATGCCATTCGGTTGGACAATTTTTCCACTCCCAATGCATGCAGTCTATGCTCCCCAGCATTCCGAGGAATCCACGAGCCGCATTTTGTTCGGTAAGCCTTTGCACATCGAGAGCGGTAGGCTTTCTGTTATACTCCGGGTCAAATATCCCCACAATGTCAAGGGATAATCGGACCAATGCCTTCTGGGTTATCGATTCTCTGATACACAGGTACTCTCTATTTATATCAGCAGAAGACCCATATTCTAACATTCGCAGAGCAGAAACGATTTTTTTATGCGAGGACAGGCCAAGACGACCAATTGCATCTGGTTTTTGTATGGACCAGGAGTCATAACTACATACAACATCATGAATACGTACATATAGGGCTCGATTCATTCTAAAAAGTCACCGGAAATGGTAGTCTTTGTATACCAATGTTTCACCAAAGTAGTCGGCGATTAGTCTATCATGGCCCACCTCTCTGGTCCGACATATCGTCCTCCTCGTTTGATCCTCATGGGAATCCCAAACTATGTTATGAAGGGCCATATTTTGAATTTGTTGCATATGGCCCATAGCTATTTTCTTTTTCTTTTTGGCTATATTTGACTGGGCGATTTGCATGGCTTGTATTTCTTCATATTCTTCCATCTCACTGTGGTATGACGTTTGATCAGTAAAGAGAATATGGTGCTCTTATATTTATAATATGTTGTAATATGTTGATGAACTTAAAGTATAACAGTTTGTAATATTTATAATTGGTGGATGATGTAGGACAGAATATCTAGAGCGGAAGATGTAGATCGGATCACATTAGGCGGATAATCTTGGCCGGAATATCTAGAGCGGAAGATGTAGCTCGGATCACATTTGGCGGATAATCTAGGGCGGAAGATCTAGCTCGGATCATACTAAGCGGAAGAACAAGGGCGGAATAGCTAGGACGGTTTATGTGGTTAATTATACTACTATAAATGTGAATGGCCAGATTGAGTGCTAATGAGCACAATGGCATCTTACGAAGATATGATTGATGAGTTCTTGGCTGAAGCCTTGATAGATTCATTTCCATGCGGTCTTTTTGGTTGTCAGATTAGCCAAGTTAATGATCTACGAACCCCTTGGGAAATAATTGCCGACAAATATCATGAGTTGCTACCTAGGCATGATTATCAGAGCCCGCATAATTTGATGGATCGATGGTTGGAAATTAAAGACGACATCGAGGAATTTGATAACATTTTCAATAGGGTTGAACAAGATATGCAATCATTGGTGAGGAAGACGATCCATATGAAGAGGCGGTGAATTCATACATTTGCACGTTTGGTGAGAATTTTGAAGGCCTAATGACATGGTGTGCGTTGAGGAGAAATGCTTATTGGAAGGATTTTTACTAGTTTTTCTTTCATCTCCTCTACATAGAGCAAGGGCAACTGCTATTCATGTTAATTTGAATCATTGCATGTTTATTAATATCTTGTTTATTGTTAAATTAAATGTAACGGAATTAATGGTTCAAAACACTATCTTCATTTTCATTTATATTTTTATTCTGAATAATCTCTAAATTTATGAAATGAATTTGTGAAATGAAGCTTCATATTGTGAAATGAATTTGCGTCAATCTTAACAATACAACATTAATAATAAAGATAACAACAAAAATAACAACATTACAAAACATATTAATATTAATTATCGAAATCCCAATCTACATCATCCAAATTTATAGCATCAGATATGTCATAATTTTGCGTTGATGGACCAAGTTGGCTAGTATCTTCTTGGGCACCAATATCATCCATGTGCGGTCGATATACTATGGTCGCAGGTCGGGGATCATCTGTGGGGTTGTAAAAGGCCGAGGTTGTACCACTAAAGAAATTAGGCGGGGGAGCAGTTCGCTCGTGAAATACACCCAACTCTTGGAGCTTCCTTGTAGCTATATCCAACTCATGAGTCCAATAGTTATTAAGATGCATGGCTGCACCTAGAGCGGTGTCTCTCGATGATTGCCAATAATCTGAGAATTCCCGACAAGTAAATAAGAGGTCATCGTATGTGGGAAATTCTTCATTGACCGCAATCCTGTCTGGCCGTGGAACCGGAATCAATATGGGTACACCTACAGGACTGCAAAATGATAGATCCCAAGTCATTTGGGTTAGAGTGGGATGTACCCGACCTATGGGAGTCTCATAAGCGCCAGGTGCCTGTGAAGGGATAGTCGGTATTTGGATGTGGTATGGCAGTGCGCTGGGACTTATGACATCCATGTTAACTGCTCGATATAGGGGTGGCATTACAAGGCCTAGGGACACTTGCTTCCAGTAACGGTCATACATGGGTTGGGAAACAATAGATATGATGGGGTCCACCTCATCAATAATAATTCCATGCCTATCATGGTGAAAGGGTATCCTCATCATTTGCTGCAGAGGGTCATTTGGTATGCAAATTTCACCGGTGATCTGTCGGCGGCATCGATCACCTAAGTAATATACCCCCCCCCCATATTGAGGATCTATAAGAACGCGTCATTTCAGCGATATGTACTTCGCATGTTGAACGTAGGCATGCATCTCCACAGTAGACCCCGAGTAAGGTAGCCAATTGATTGAACCTGGCGATCGCATTTCAATCTGACTCTGGGCTGTGGGAAAATTATATTGGATTGAGCCCTTTGTCTCCTTACGATTTAACCGATTTTCTTTCTTCCATCGATTAATCCTAGGATAACAGTCACTTGTATCTTCCCTCAATAAGGGACACCCCTGCTGTATATATTCAAACCCAAAAAACTGCAATACAAAAATGATTATTATTAAACCATAAATTTTTGATTTAAAACATATAATATCACTTTTTTACACTTACCAATATGAGTTGCCAAAAACAATTCATAGAGTCTACGCGACATCTTGACAAGAGATGGAGAGAGTAGTATATGCGAGCTAGAATTGCCGAACCCCAATCGTATGATCCCACAATCTCCAAATCCTCCAAAGCATCCAACCAACCATTAGGAACGCTGTCTCTTGCGGTCGGAAAAAAAATATGTCCCACACAAAAAAATAAAAAAAACCCTAGCAATGTCTTCAGGGACAACAATCACAGTATTTAACTTTATGGCCTCAAACCACTTATTTAAGCTCGACACTTTCACCCCACAGGAATCACTGCAATTTGGTTCAATGCCGGGAAAGTATCTATGTATAATGTCACCCCGTATTTGAGTTTTTCCGTCAAGTACAATCAAGTATTTTCTATCACTCATCGGTACCATAGGACCGCTTCCAATAGGAATACCTGCAAGATGGGAATGATAACAATCAGTTGTAAATTTAATTAATGTACTAATCAATGTTAATATTGAATTTATTTTTTATATGCAGAAACTAACCAGTCAAAATCGTAAAATCATAAGGAGTAATGGTCAGCTCCTCGGTTGGTAGTTGGAACGTGTTGGTTATGTCCCACCAACGCTCACCGAGCGCTTGTACCAATCCCCAACTTGTCTTGGGAATTTGAGCATCCAACAAATCTCCCCAACCACTACGGTGTATAAACTGTATAACCTCAGGATATGTTTTTAAATATTTGTATGTGGCTCTAAGACTATGCCAATTGCCACGCATCTTTATTGAGTTGCCATTTTTGGCCGTGTTCGGAGAAGGTTTAATGTGATCTCCGTCGTCCACTATACGCCTATAGTTCTCAAAAACTATAGGTCGCTCGGCAGTAGTAGTTTCGGCCTCTCGACTACCTTCTCCCATTTTTCGAGACTTTCTAGCCCCAACAGCCCGTCTAAATTTCTTTCCAATTTGTTCCATTATCAACACTGCAATTTAAGAAATCTTTACAAAAATAGAACATATTATTATTTTAAAAAAATAACAAAACATATAATTTATTAAAAAACAGAACAAATAGATAATTTCTTAAATAATTTTTTTATAAACATTCACTATTTTTTTTATAAACATCCACTTAAATAGTTTCTTAAAAACATAAACATAAAAAAAAAACATAACCGAACCGAACAAAAACATTCATTTAAATAGGGTTGTTGAAACAACAAAAATTAAACATAACAAGTAGATAACTTTACATGATAATTACCTAATACTTTACATGATAATTTACATTATAACTTTACATTACTAAATTTACATGATAATTACTAAATACCTAATAAATACGTCAGTTACAAATACACAACTAGAAATTATTTAAAAAACATAAAAGAAACATATAATTTCTTAAATAATTTTGTATAAACATTCACTAATTTATTATAAACATTCACTTCAATAATTTCTTATAAACAGAATCGAAAAAAACATAACAGATAATTAAACATTGACTAAATAATATATTATAAACATTCACTTAAATAATTTGTTATAAAAAGGACCGTACAAAAACCTAACAAATAATTAAACATTTACTAATTAATTTATTATAAACATCCACTTAAATAACAAATACAGAACAAATATACCAGACAAATACATAACAAATAATTTAATATTTACTAATTGTAATAAGATATTATTTAAGAAAAATAATTACCGATATTCTTTACATAAGGATTGATCTAACTAAATAAATATAATATTAAGTAATAATTAAGTAATTAAATAGAATATTAAAATGAACAAAAAATAATTTACAAGGAAAAAAATCAGAGGATTTACTTGTGTATAGGTCGGTCGAAGCTGTTGTTGTTTTTTTTGAAGTGATAAAAAATATTTACGGTGGGTTGATTTAAATAGGGTTGTTGGATTTAATTTAGTAGTTGAAATGTAGGTGGGAGTTGAGGTAATTAATTTGGGGGAAGAACATAAAAGGCTTAAGACATTTGGGGGGCAAAATCGAAATTGGAAGAACCTGAGGCGGAACATGATGTTTCGCGCAAGGTTTTAATTTTCGCAGCCAAAACGGCGTCCTTTTGGCTTATTTCGGTTGCCTTATTGTATTTTTGCCCTTTTAACTATCCGGGCGTAGCAATTTTCGTCTTTTTTCACATGTAAATTTACACTAGTAGTGTGTAAATTTGCAGTACCCGTAAGGGTTGCTCTAACAGTTATATCATTATCTTTTGTTTATAACTGTTACCCGCTTGAGAATTCAAAATCTTTCCATATCTTTTATAACTTTTACCCATTGATTTGATTTTCAGACTACCAAAATCCCACGTCCATTCAACACAGAAAAACCAGACATGCTTACTTTTTATGCCAATTTTTGTGAATCATATCAAATTTTCTTATATGTATTTTTCGGACATTTTTTTTCATTCGGGTTGAGAACTAAAATTTGTAAAAAGTTTTGTTAACAAAAATTACTAAAATATTTCAAGAATACATGTTATAAACACTTTAAAAAAAACTACACTATTAACTCACACCAGTTAACTTCCAAATAGAGAAAATTTTGTTAACTACACTATTAGCCTACACTATTAACTCATACCAGTTAACTTTCAAAGAGGTATTAATAAATTTTGTTTTTTTCTAAACATGGGAAGAAGAAAGTGAACAGCAATATATTGAATTTCAAAACTTTATTTTCCATTTCTTTTAACTTCAAAGTTCTCTCACCCACCAGTTATCCATTCATTACACAACAATAATATACCTTTCAAATAAGTACCACACATTCATCTTCTCCACCTCGCCACCATAATCAGATCTAGAACTTTACACCCATATTGAAAATAATTGTGTATCCAAGGACAATTAACATATATAATGGCCTTCTTTGTTGCATTCCCACTGTCCTAATACCACAAAAACCCTGTTCCATAAAAAAACTGATAAATAAAATAGCATACAACAGACAACAAATATGACAAATTACAACTGTTAGATTAATCTTATTGTATACCTATGATTATTTTATAAATATTTTTTCATAACTAATTACAGCTTCAATAGAAAAACTCAACGAATTCAACGAATATTTTCTAAACATTGAATTCACCAAATACAAATAGACATACATAATTTGAAATGAAGCATAACAGTAATGGAAAGAAAAATAGGTTGGAGAAACAGAATCAGAATGAATATTGATACAAACACATTCTCATATAAAAAACATGTAGAATGCAAAAGATATTTACCTGTTTAATTCGTTTAGGACTCATCTCATCAAACATTAAAGTTAGCTTTAAAAAGTAATACTCATTTTTTCTTATCACAATTACCTCCACGGATTTACTAATCTTGTCCCACATTTTTCCAAAGAACTGGTACCAGTGGATGAAATAATTAAACTAACATTCAAAAAATAACTGTCTTCTAGATAAAAGCGATGGTAAAAATTCGAAATCATTCTATTCCACTAAAAAGAACCCCAATACACATCCAAAAATAATAAAAACCCATATCTGTCTTGCCGGCGGCTGAGCCAACCGGAGCAGTTCGGCGAGCTCCATGGTTGTGATGATGGTTTCTTGTCCTAGATCTGCCCGGTAGTGGAACCTTTAGTACCAAATCAACCCAATTCCTGGTCTATGGAGGCGGAGATGATTTCTCCGATTGGGTTTCGTACCAGATCGTCAAGGGTTTGTGTTGAGTTCTCTGGTTGGGTCTTGTACCAGAAAAAAAGTTTCTTGTCCTAGATTTTCCCGATAGTGGAACCTTTAGTACCAGATCGGCCCGGTTCTTGGTCTATGGAGGCGGAGATGATTTCTCCGGTTGGGTCTCGTACCAGATCATCAAGGGTTTGTATTGAGTTCTCTGGTTGGGTCTCGTACCAGAAAAAAAAGTGGGATTCTGTTGGGTCTTTATGTTGAAAGAGTGAGGGATATGAGGAAATAAAATTATTTAGCAGGTAAAAATCCTTAACAAAAGTGGATGAAGATGAAGAGATACTTTGATGGTGTTGGAACCCTCGTCGTTTTCTAGAGATGGAAAGCGTTCAGGGCGGTGAGAGTTTAGGTGGGTGAGACTTTGTCTAGGGGGGGTTGAATTAAAGGTAGGGTTTAAAGTGAGTTTGGTGTGTGTTTACGAAAATAACCTTTTTGTTTGAATTAAAGTGAAGGAGGTAGACTCAATTAGTGAGATGAAAAAGAGGGGAACTCAAAATTTTAAGGGGTAAAAGAGGAAACACATGAATAATTCATATATATGACCTCATCTTTTCATCTTATGACATACATAAGTTTTCTACTTTATTATATATATATATATATATATATATATATATATATATATATATAGAGAGAGAGAGAGAGAGAGAGAGAAACCAAAGAGGAAGAAGAACTCCATTGGAGAACTAAGCCAAGAACTCAAGATTTCACACCAAGAATTACACCATCACGTAGATTGTGTCAAGAGGTATATATATATATATATATATATATATATATATATATATATATATATATATATATATATATATATATAGAGAGAGAGAGAGAGAGAGAGAGAGAGAAACCAAAGAGGAAGAAGAACTCCATTGGAGAACTAAGCCAAGAACTCAAGATTTCACACCAAGAATTACACCATCACGTAGATTGTGTCAAGAGGATAATTCCTATACAAATTTTAGTCCAAGAATCAGAAGTTCATTCCGAGGCAAGTGTTTATCTTTCTCCTCTTTTAGTATATATTATTCCTGTTGATTTAGATTAAATGATATGAGATTGTTGTAATGCCAACTAGGGTGTAATTGGAATGATTCGTAAAGAAATCCCATGAATTGGAGATAGGTTGGCATGTAAAAGAATTCCCTTATTAGAACTATTAATGTTAGTAATTAAATGTTGAAATCACGAACTTAATTTGGGGGTTTTGAAGGATTATAAATTGCTGGGTTCATATCAAAGAGATTTATAAGAAAATGAGTAAATTGTTGGATTTCCTTGATTTCATACAGATTTAACCTCTAAATTGTGTTGGTAGGTGTCCTATGGTAATTTAGAAGAGTTTAGAAACAATTACATTAGGATTAGGTGGAATTTGGAATGATATTTAAGAATGAAAATTGGAGAAAAGCGAGTTTGGGGAAGAACAGGGCCAGTTCAGATATCTCGTTCGAAGATCTGCCCAGGTCATTCAAATGGCCTTGTTCGAACGAGCCTTCTAACGAGATTTCCAATGAACCTTCTAATGAGTTGTTGAGTTCGTTCGAAGTGGGAACTTCGTTCGAAGGAACTCATTCAAATGAGAATCTCGAAACTTCTAACGAGATTCCAGAATGGGTTTTTAGGGTCTGGTCAAGTTAAAAATCATCCTAGGTTTATCCAAGCGAGTGTATTAACCTATGTGAGTAACGGGTGACTAAAAATCCAAAGTTTTAGGGAATTAAAGGTGTAATAATAGTCGAGGTATTTATCTTGTCTAGGAAACTAGGAGGGAATGGAAGTATTAGAGAGGTTATATATATATATATATATATATATATATATATATATATGGATATCGTGGAGAGTAATGGAGTTAATATTACTTACGGATTATAGTAATGGGGTTACGTGAATACCTATTAGGTTGTATAAGTTGTGTCCATTCTTATTACTTGGAACATTATGTGTATGACATACCTAGCTACTGGCTATCAGATGGAGGTTAATGCATTGTGGACGGACATATCTTGTGTGCCTTCGGGGGATTTTTAGTCGCGCCACTAAAGCATGGATCCTAGGTACGGGCTATCTGTGAGAATGATAATGATGACGGTCGTATGGGTGCGTAGGTATGTGCGTAGCCCATCGACTTGGAACTATTTTCTTTTAATATGTGTATATGTTTTATTGGTTCCTAAGATATTGAACCTATTGTCGTTTATACGTGAGCATTTTCAATGGGACTAGATATTCGAGTATGCCTAGCACCAGGGGTTTCTTAACCATGGGTGAAGTATTGATATATGTGTTGATATGTATACATAGCGAGATTTTTATATGTGTACTGAGTTCCTATTATGTGTTGTATATTGGCTACTTTATTAAAGTATATACTTATTGGGTCACCAGTTGAGAATTAAGAATGCTATGAGAATGAGTTAAAGTATCTTTAAACCTAATCCTAAATAATATAGATATTGTCTTCGAGGCATGTAAGTATTATATCAGGCACAGTGATATTACTACATATAGTCAGGTAGAGTGTCGTGACTAGTATGGGTAGCTAGGCTCACTAGGTGTGCACAATAGATGAGAGGTGAGCATCCCAAGTGAGTACGCTAAGTTAACATGAATAATATTGTGCTAATTAATCAATTTAAGCACTTGCTATATTTAAATTGTTTTCTACTCAGGCTCTGACCCGTTTTTCTGCAAATCTCTTTTCTTGTTTTATTATTTTAGGTGCTCAGCCATGGGGGCGCCAGACTTAGGAGATTTCATTCATTTACCGAGCTGTAGTTGATGTGAAAGTTACAGGGTATTGCTAGTAGACGCTTTTGGGTCTATTTCTCCTTATCTATCTATCATTTAGTTCAGTTAGACATGTAGTCCCTCCTATCTTACATTAAGAGATTTATAGTTGTTTTAATTTATCATTAGACTTTGATATCATGTTATTGGATTATTGTGTGGGATTTTGACTGGATGTGTTTACTCCAGTTCTTTATTTAATTTAGCTAGTTTTTTTCTTATTACTATTGTGATGTATGGTGATAATTAAATTTTTCCATTTATTGATGATGGTTAATAATAAGATAAAATTTTGACACCAACCTTTTTAAATATTAGGTGGCTAGTTTTTATTAAATTAAAATTTGAGTTTTCGACAATTATGCATTATCTGAACCAACTTGATATTCTGAAAATAATTAATTAAGGACTGATCACCCGGTAATTAATTAGGAGGGGTTTCACACTTTAGTACCCTAGAAAATATATAATACTAAGATGAGGGACCAAAGAGGACACTCACACACACAAACTTACACAACTCACAAAATAAGCGAGCATTCAAGGTATTACTTGGAAAATTGTTTTGCAAAATAGCAATGGCAAGTTCCCTCAAGGCTGCTCGCAAGTTTTCAAAATTTTTTACCAAGTAACCATTTGAAATATTGACAAAATCATATTTTTTAGCACAATGCCCAGCATATTTTCTTTTTGATTTTGGTTGCACCGGATGTCTCCTATGAGAGTAGATAGCCAAATATAGAAAAATTGGATCAAAAGTACAACTCAAATATTGTTTTAAGGGAATATCTCTTTGGCCTTCACATTCCACGTTAGCCTTAATGATTTTCTATAAATAGAGAAATAGGGCAAGGTCAAAGTATACCATTACATATGCATTGTTACTCTACAAATATTCACACAGTTAGTATTCTCCCCCTGATCTCTCCCAGGTACTTGAAGTTCTTGTATCTCCACTCCCAAAGAATCATCACTCTCAAGTGTTTCCATTCTTTTTGTTCTTTTCGAAAAAATTTATCTAATCATTGTCTTCCTCACATTGTAATCACAAATTTGTTATTACACTACAAAAATTTTCTTTGATTCACTTTTTGCTCTTGAAATTTTAAATATTTTGAAGGTTGTTTCCACAGGATTCGTCTGACACACCGCCTAATTAAATACCGGATGATCAGTCATTCATTAATTTAAATCAGGATTTCCAAATTGGTTCATTCTTAGCATCACCGTCGAAAACCAAATTAATTACTAATCATCTATTAGTTAATGAAACCAGTGCCAAAATTTATCTTTCATTAAATAGATAACAACATACGAAAAACCAAAAATAAACCATACACCAATATAAAGTCTAATCCAATCATAAGATATAGATAAATAAATCTTATGAATAAACCAGCGATTAAAAGAAAGCTAAGTAAATTCAACATAATACTAATTTAATCCAACATAAGTCTGAACTGAATAAAATCTGAATGAGGCATGCTACTTCCATAAGATCCTACACTATCAAAAGATGAAATGAGGCGTCTAAATAAAACCCCTGCAAGCATCCACATGTGCTGCAGTTGCGTGTCCCTAGAATATAATGTCAAGTCAGGCATCCCAGTGGCAGGACACCTAAAAGGTTTCAAAAATATTTTTATAGCAAGAGTTAGTACTCATAACATTTTAAAAAATTCAGCAAGATTGAACAAAATCGGTTATTTATTACACATATTAGGTTTATGTACACTCTCTTAAGTTTCCTCACCCATCAACTATTGTTCACGCCCAATGTTCTCTATTTAGCCCACCTAGTTGTGATACCCAAGCTAACTAGACATAAGTAACTATCTAGACTATTCACATCTCTAAGTCCCATACCACCCATACAGTACGCTATCCGAATGAACATTTCTCGTATGTTAAGAGTTGAAATTAACATTTCATTTACCGTATCATTTATTCAATTAATTAAGTTTCACAACTTAATTAGTTATTTAGACATACACTTTATAGCCCTCCACGCAAGCTTCGTGTGGCCGCAAACGGTGCGCGATTCCGATTCAGAACGAAGAAGTTACGGCGATTCTAGTAGAAGGGAATTGCCAACATGCCAAAGCGGGAGGCAGGATTATGCAGACCTGCTTGATCGATCGATCGATTAAAGGGATCGATCGATCGATCCTTCAGTTTTTTCAATTCGTTGGGAGATAGTGGGCTCAGTTTTGATCCATCGATCGATTGACGGTTTGGGTCGATCGATCGATCCCCTATTTTTTTGAGATATTTTTCTTTTCTTTTCTTTCTTCTTTTCTTTTATTCCACTTACTATATAAACCAAATTTTGTATAAATATCAGATCTCAAGTTTTAGAATTCATTTTTAGGTTAGAATAGCTCAGGGTTTGAGGGTTTTGGAGAGTTCTTCTTTGATTCTTCTTGGGTTGACACCCAATTGGGTTGTAAGTTGAACTATTCATCATCCTCTCCATTTAATATAGTTGTATCTCCTTTATTTCCATTGTTCTAGTTAATTTACAAGCTTTCTAATTTAGGTTTACATGCTTTATTTACATGCTTTGATTTAAGTGCTTTCAAATGTAGATTTATCGCGTTTATTTACCTCTTTATTTATCGCGTTTTTAACATGCTTTCTAGCTAATTTAAATTAGGTTGTGTTTGAATTCAACTCACTCGGGTTAACGCATTACTTTGCTTTGGCGATGGTGTTTACGGGTCAATTTCGGATGCGCTGTCCTAGTTATTGCGCCTAAAAGATTTGACCGGACATATCATGTATGTCCCTTGCTTACGACCATGCGTGCGCAATTTCTAGGGTATTTGTTGACGCCAAAATCTTATTAGGCTTTTATGCAAATTTAGGGACGTGACAACCCTTGGTTCAATTAAGTGTCGAAATGAGACGCATTCTGAATAACTCGTCGACCCATGTGTCCATTTTATACAAATCAACTCGGGTGAGGGATATTCGACGGAACCTATAGTTTTACTCGCTTTCTTAATCTAGTTTCAATACCCTCACCTAGATTAATACTTCCCTTTAATGCATCTTTTCCTTTTTAGTTTGTAATTCACCTTTTACACTTTTATTTCGGAGTACTAAATTCTATAAATTCTAGCAACTAGTCCCTGTGGATTTTTGATACCCGACTTACGATTGTGCTTTCCTTGCAACTGTAGTCATAATTTAGGTTTGTTTGTATTATTATGGTGAAACGAAAACAACGACTCTATACCTACACGTGCACATCTTTCACGTGACGATCAAAATGGCACCGTTATCGGGGATGAGTTTGTTTTAGACTTTATTTGATTTAGTATTTCATAGTCTTTTCTTTCTATTTCTATTATTTTCTAATCTTTTTGTAGGACTTCCACATTTTAGCACTTAGAAACGCTTGAATTTTTCCCGCGCGCACCTATTTTGTGGAATTCGACACTTGTGCCATTTTTGGGGTAAGCATGTCTTATTCCAATTCTTTCAGTAATCATTATGATAATTCTCAAAATTCTCGCAAACCTATTACTTTGGGTGAATACTTAGACTCCCAAAGAATTTCAAATTCAAATATGACTTTGGGCGAGTATAACGAAAGTCAAAACTTAGGTTATCGGAATTTTGATAATGATGATGATAATGATTTTGGGCCTTTACCTCCTTATAATCGGAATTTTGAAACAAATTCAAATAGTTTTCAAAATTCCTATAATAATGAGTTTTCGTTTAAATTCGATGGTAATTTTCAAAGTTCCCGTTTTCAAGGATCTGCACCTCGACCTATGACATTCGGTGAGGGCTTGCGTATGCTTGAAAATGAGAAAATTGAAAATTGTTATCGGGAAGAAAATCGTTGTTGGGAACATGAGTTGGATTTATTATTTGTGTCCGATGACGATTTTGCTTCCGAGACTTTCGAAGTCAAAAAATGTTTTGAACCAAATGAGGACTTTGTGCCTACTTTGGAACAAACCATTCTAGACTTTGCCCATTGCATAATAAATATTGAAAGTGAGGATGATAATGGCGTAATATCTATTTGCAATGAAATGATTTCTTCTTTGGCCCCCAAAGAGGAACATTTCATTGAAAATGATATTATTTCCTTCGAAACTCAATCTTCATGCGATGATGATTCATCTCATGAGTTTGAATTTCTTTCATCCCCATTTTCATTCTCTATTATCACACCATCAGAAGTACCCGATGATTCGGTTTCAAACTTTAATGTTTTAAACCTTTTCGCCGAAGAGGAGTACTTGCTCGAGTCGCCTTCCATGATCACATCTTTACCTTCGTGTGTACCACCTCCCATTCCAATTTCAAAATCATTGGGAGGATATTCGGCTTTTCTCGGTCCCCACATGTTTTTGTCACCCGTTCAATCCAAACCCCCCATCATCCCTCCAAAACTTTTAATTGGCGATGGTTCCTTTCTTCCTCCTTACACATGCCTTCCATTGTTCAAATATAATTAATATTTTTCGGGGGGCATGCTTGTATGTGAGGGTACACCGATTATCCTCCAAAGTCAAATCGTTCTCATGGTGGACCCTCATCTATTTAGACTTCTAGTGTATAGTTAGTGTGAAGCCTAAATAGTAGGTTGTATATAGTTTTCTTTTTATTCTTTCTATCTTTTTTATTTTTTCTTTCCTTTTTAATTTAGTCTAGTGTAATTAGTTAACTCTTTGTTATTTGTTTCTGTTATTCTCGGTACTAACTTGTTTTGTAGATTCTTTGGACTTGTTCTTATGGGGATCGCTCCAATTTTGGATAATATCGCTCTTTTCCTCTCTTTGACTTGGTTCTTAATTTACATTAAGGACAATGTCAAGTTTTAAGTTAGGGGGTGTGGGATATTCTATCCATTTCTTTTTTAGTCCATGTTTTTGCTCATATTTTAGTTACTTAGTATTCTTTTCTTAGAAAAATTCAAAATTTTCAAAAATATTTTCTTTCTTTTTTCTCATTTTTTGGGCATTTTGCCTTTGTTTTCGATGATAAATTTTCATAAATGCCCGATCCAATAGACAACCCAATGATGCATGTTCTGGATTTTAGAAGTTATTAGAATTTAGTCTCACTTATTGATATTATGAATAACTTCATGAATTAAACTTTAATCCCATAAGCACATGCACTTTTATCGTTCTATTGATTTGGTTTAAGATTTTTATATCTCGGTAATCTTTTGTTGCATTGTATATACTTACACTGAGTAAGCTTTGTACCTTTCGTCGTTTGTGAGTGTTATACACTATTCTCTCCTCTTTGAAAACGTTGAATTCGTTGGAAATCTCTCTATTCTTTCATTTGATCGTTCATTAATTGAGTTCATACTTGAAATGAGTTACTTGAGCATGATTTTCATATATTGTTTTGACTCGATAATTGCGTAAACTTTGTGAAATGATCATAGGCCCTCCGATGATAGGCATTAGAGAAAGTTGTAAATGTTGTGTATATAGTTCACTAAGCTTTGATTACTCTCCCTGATGATATATCTAATGCCTTTTTGGAACTTGTTTTCCAATTTTGATATTGCCCGCATTCTTCCATTATTTCGAGTTTTCATTCCGAACACTTTGAATCCGTACATACATTTCTTTCATTTCATACCCTAGCCTAGCCTGCATTACAACCCTATACAATTCATATGTGATCTTAAGTAGATGTAATTCAAAGGTTTAAACAGTTTTGATAATCTGTGAAAATGCATTTTGCCTCTTTTAGTGTGCAGTATCCTTTCATTAAGATTACAATTTTTCATTTTATATATAGAATTCTTCTTTTGTGACATGTGTGCGTCCTAGTTTCCATTTACATTTACTCCTTTTGCCCGCATGTTTCGTTTGTTACCTCCCTGTTTTGAGTGAATTCACTTGATGAGCATAATGCCCGTGAGGATTGAATGTTTGCTTGCTTTAACGTTTATCCGGATTATTTAATTTTTTGCCAAATCACACTTTGCATGTGCTCGCTCCCCTCCCACATTGTAAGGTTTCAATTCTATGAGGTGCATTCTATAATATTAATGATTTGGACTTTTATTTGAATTCATTCAATGTGCTAATAATGCGCATGAAATCTTTTTCTCCATTGTTGAGCTTGTCGCATGTTGGTTTGGGCATATTTTGAGGAAATCATGTGATGTTTGTGGGTATCATCCCTGAAAACCCTCACGAGACGACACTAGTCCACTAGGGTAACCTAGGGGTTTAACAACTTATTGCATACGCTAAATGCAATCAAATCGGCCGCAAAAGTGACCTTTTGCTTTGATACCATACTTTTGTACTATCTTCAGCTTTTGGTTTGGTTGTAGTTCTTGTTGCATCCTATTTCATTGCTAGGGACTAGCAATGTGTAAGTTAGGGGGTGTAATAATACGTAAATATTGCGTATTTCATCCCTCGAACCGATGCATTTTAGCCCCCTCGGGTATCTTATTCCCTATATTTATGCTCGTTAACCAGACAACCTCGGATTTCTAAGTTAATATGTTTTCCATGGGTTACTTGAGCTTTTATAGGTATTTGGATGCTAAGTGTGAAGTTCGGACCCATTCCGCTCGATTTCCGTACGCGATCGCACGTTCAAGGGAATTTTAGTCTTTTCACAGCTTGGGCACCTAGACCAACATCTCATGAAAGTTGTATCCCTCCTCGCAAGCTTTGCGTGGCCGCGAACGGTGCGCGATTCAGATTCAGAACGAAGAAGTTACGGCGATTCTAGCGGAAGGGAATTACAAACATGCCAAAACAAGAGGCAGAATTATGCAGACCTGCTTGATCGATCGATCGATCGATCAAAGGGATCGATTGATCGATCCTTCAATTTTTGCAATTCGTTGGGAGACAGTGGGCTCAGTTTTGATCCATCAATCGATCGACAGTTTGGGTCGATCGATAGATCCCCTATTTTTATGAGATATTTTTCTTTTCTTTTCTTTCTTCTTTTCTTTTATTCCACTTACTATATAAACCAAATTTTGTGTAAATATCAAATATTAAGTTTTAGAATTCGTTTTTAGGTTATAATATCTTAGGGTTTGAGGGTTTTGGAGAGTTCTTCTTTGATTCTTCTTCGTTTGACACCCAATTGGGTTGTAAGTTGCACTATTCATCATCCTCTCCATTTAATATAGTTGTATTTCCTTTATTTCCATTGTTCTAGTTAATTTAAAATCTTTCTAATTTAGGTTTACATGCTTTATTTACATGCTTTGATTTAAGTGCTTTCTAGTGTAGATTTATTGCGTTTATTTTTCTGATTTATTTATCATGTTTTTAACATGGACGCGTTGCTTTGCTTTGGTGATGGTGTTTACGGGTCTATTTCGGGTGCGTTGTCCTAGTTATTGCACCTTGGAGATTTGATGGGGCATATCATGTATGTCCCGTGCTTACGACCTTGTGTGCGCAATTTCCAGGGTATTTGTTGATGCCAAAATCTAATTAGGCTTTTATGCTTATTTAGGGGCGTGACAACCCTTGGTTCAATTAACTGTCGAAACGAGACGCATTCAAAATAACTCGTCGACCCGTGTGTCCATTTTATACAAATCAATTCGGTTGAGGGATATTCGATGCAACCTATAGTTTTACTCGCTTTCTTAATCTAGTTTCAATAACCTCGCCTAGATTAATATTTCCCTTTTATGAATCTTTTCCTTTTTAGTTTATAATTTACCTTTTACACTTTTATTTCGGAGTACTAAATCCTATAAATTCTAGCAACTCGTCCCTGTGGATTTTTGATACACGACTTACCGTTGTGTTTGCCTTGAAAGTGTAGTCGCAATTTAGGTTTGTTTGTATTATCGCGGTGAAACAAAAACAACGACTGTGTACCAACACGTGCACACCTTTCACACGAAGGTCACCCATTACGTGAGAAGCTCCGATGATAGCAATCAGAGTAGGTATGTTAACTCATAATATCAATCATATAGGTACACACACAACCTATATATATACATACTCAATAGGTATTCACACAACCTAACTATCATCGTTCGTACGTAGAATAATCTATTCACATACTCCCCGTACTTGTTCCATTACGATTTAACTCACTATCGTATTATCCGAGTATTAATCTCTACTATAAGGGGCCTAGTTACCCGTTTCTTTATTTCAGTAGCTAACTCCTCCATACCCTTCTGGTCTATGCAATTAAGATCTCTCATGCTTTCCCGTAATTGTATTCTCATTTTTTCGACTAAAATTAGGTCACAATTAAGCTTATTTAAACATCACTTTAATCCCCTCAATAAATCAAAGCCCATTGCTCTATCATAGGCCTATAGTAATATAAATAATCCCACATTATATTTCATCAAAGCCCCAAATGTTTCCCTAATAACAATTTTGGCATTCTAGGCTTAAAAGGAAAAATCTTATCCTTTGTAGACAGCCGAATGGATTCGCCAGGAGGTCGAATCGATTCACCTTTCCGAATCGATTCTCCTTCGTTGGTTTTCATACATTTTCACCATTTTTACACATGTGTCTTACATGATACTTCACCAAAATTGAAACCAACTATACCAAACCTTTTCTACATGTCGTAGGATGATTTCTAATGTAAATTCCATATCAAAACATTACGATTCATGATAATAAAATAGATTAGATCATCAAATCATCAAAAGCCCTGGGTTTTCATGTTCTTGCTCTATATATAACCATAAACCAAGATTTATTTTGTAGAGATAATCATATATCTACTGATTTCAAATTCTCTACAACATCAAATTAAACTACATGGAAATCCTAAACTTAACATGAGTTTAATCTATTATTTCCTTTCAAGATCATCAATTTATTCACAAATAAATCAAACCCTAGGCACATAGGTATTATAACTTCAAGAATTTTTTTTATAAACACTTTCCTTGATTTAGATGTTCAGATTTCGTGAATGAGATGTTGAATGGTGTTTCTTATCTTCCAAGCTTCACTCCCAACTTGTTAATGGTGAATGATCACACTCAAAATTCCTCAAAATCTCTCTCTTAGGCTTCCCAATTGTTCTCTCTCTTTCTATAATGGCTTCTCTGAGTTTTTTAACCTCTAAACCCTAGCCTCCAACCCTTATAAGGTGATATAGAGTTTGTAAATTCGTAAGCCTCTCAACCCCCTAATATAAAATGACCAAAATACCCTCATATGGTCCCGGTTTAATCTAAATTTGTCCCGTGACTCAATCAACATGCCCAGGTATACTATTTTAACTAATTCAACTGTTACGGTCTCATCCATGACCTTGAAATCATTATCCAAGTCACTCCTTATTTATATAAATTCTTATTATGCCTATATCACTCCCTATGATGTAATTTTTAATCATCTTTTATATACTATTCACTTAGTAAATATAATTCATAATATTAATCATTCTTTCACTCTCTATTAATATCTAATAATCACATTATTATTCAATTTAATTAAATTACTTCTTTCAAGTAATTTAAAATACATAATTTAATTACCGAATTAATTAAATCTCAAATATGTAGAAATACGGGGTATTACATTCTTCCCCTTTACAAAGAAATTTCGTCCCCGAAATTAGGTCATACCTACGATAGACAACTCTGGATACTGCTCTCGCATGTCATCCTCCCGCTTCCAAGTAGACTCATCAATACTGTGGTGCCCCCACTGAACTCTGACTAGAGGTTCCACCTTAGATCGTAGTTTTTTCTCACTGCGATCCAGAATAGCCATGGGTCTCTCCTCATATGAGACGTTTGGCTGCAAATCAATCTCCTCGAGTGGAACGTGCCAGAAAGCTCTCTCGCTCCTCATGTACTTCTTCAGCGATGCCATGTGTAACACATCGTGTATTCGCTGAAGATGCTCCGATAAACCCAATCTATATGCTACTGGTTTCACTCTCTCAATAATAGGTAAAGGCCCCACATACCTCGGTGTTAACGTCCCCTTCTTATCGAATCTCATGACCCCTTTTATGGGAGACACTCGTACTAACACCTGATCACCAACCTCTAAATCAACAGGTCTTCGATCGGTATTAACATAACTCTTCATCCTATCTTGAGTTATCCTTATACATCTCCAAATAAGATCCATCTTGGCAGTCGTCTCCTGTATCATCTCATGCCCAATAACTTATTGTCCCCCGCTTCTAACCAACAAGCGAGTGAACAACAAGGCCTCCCATAAAGTGCTTTGAATGGTTCCATACCGATGGTAAATTGGTAAGAGTTGTTATACGCAAACTCTACCAATGGAAGGTATCAATCTCAATCTCCCCCAAAATCTAGGATGCACATCCTCAACATGTCCTCCAGTATTTAATTAACCCTCTCAATCTTCTAGTATGTCTGTGGATGATAAGCGGTATTCAATCGCCAATTTGTGCCCATGGCCTCCTGAAAACTCTGCCAGAAGTGAGAAATAAATATCTTATCTCTATGAGATACAATGTTAATCGGTACTCCATGCAATTTCACTATCTCAACGATGAACAGTTGCGCATACTGGCTCGTCTCGTAATAGGTGCGAACTGAAAAGAAATGCGCCACCTTGGTGAGCCGATCCACTATCACCTAAATGGAATTATGATCCTTCTGCGATGTCAGTATTTGAGTAATAAAGTCCATAAAAATGCTTTCCCACTTCTACACGGGAATTTCAAGTGGATGTAGCATCCCTGAAGGTCGGGGATGGTATACTTTCATAAGCTGACAAGTAACACACTTCGAGATAATCTCTGATATGTCTCGCTTCATACCCGACCACTGGTACTGTCTCCTCATATCCTGGTACATCTTATCCCCGTTGGGATGTACCATAAGCCTCTAACCATGAGATTTTAAAATAATTGCATATCTCAAATCATCATCCTCTGGCACTATAAGCCTCCCATTAAACCATAGGCCTCCCTCTGAGCTGATCGAGTAAGACTTTGCGCCCTGATCAAATAATTATCGTAACCTATCCTGATAGTACTGATCATCTGCCTGTGCTTTCACTACTCTCATCACAATCTTGAGAGTGATAGATAGAACTTCTATACACGCCCTGGCGATCTCATCATCGTGCGAAGATCACTCCCCTTTGCCTTCCAAACCTCTGATATTTCCCCCGTAATATGTCGACTCAACGCGTCTACCACCACATTAGCCTTATCAGGATGATACAGTATATCAAACTGGTAATCCTTCATGAATTCTAGCCACCACCTCTGCCTCATGTTCATATCCTTCTGCATGAAGAGATACTGAAGTGACTTATGATTCGTGAACAAAGTAAACTGCTCCCCCAGAAGATAATATCTCCATATCCTCAAAGCATAAATAACCTCTGCTAACTCAAGGTCGTGGGTGGGGTAAAACTTCTCATGAGGCTTAAGCTTTCGATAAGCAAAAGTTATAGCCCTCTCCTCCTACTGTAATACACCCCCAAATGTCTACAATGATGCATCAGCACAGAACCAGTACTCCAATCCTCCCCTAGGAAAAGAGAGTACGGGTGATGATGGCAACTTGTCCTTTAGCTCATCAAACTCTAACTGACAATGATTACTCCAAAAAAATAGTACCTCTTTGCTGGTCAGGTTTGTCAACGGACCCACAATCTTCGATAATCCTTTGATGAAGTGATGATAATCCCTATCCAACCCCAAAAATATATGAATCTCGATCGGTGTCATGGGTTGTCCCCACTCCCTCGCCGCTGATACCTTACTCGGATCAAAAGAAATGCCCCTTTCGGACACAATCTGGCCTAGAAACTTCACCTCTCGAAGCCAAGATCCACACTTTCTGAATTTTGTGTACAACTAATGGCCCCGTATCATCTGCAAAACCATACGCAAATGATCTGCGTGCTCATCCTCATTGCGAGAATATACCAGAATATCATCTATAAACAGAATCATGAACTAGTTTAAGAACTCCTTGAATACCCTGTTCATAAGATTCGTGAACACTACTAGCGCATTGGTGAGCCCAAACAGCATCATCCTAAACTCGTACAATCCATACCGTAATAAAAAATCAGTCTTAGGAACGTCCTCATCTTGAATGTCCAACTGATGATGCCTATATATCAAATTAATTTTGGAGAAGTATGCCTCTCCCCTCAACTAGTCAAATAGGTCATCGATCCTCAACAACAAATACTTATTATGTATCGTGACCACGTTCATCTCCCTGTAGTCAATACACAAGCGAAGTGAACCATCCCTCTTCTTCATAAATAATACCAGTGCACCCCAAAATAATATGCTCCCCTGAATAAAACCTTGACCTAAGAGCTGCTAAATCTGCTCTCTCAACTCACGCGTCTCTGAAGGGGACATGCAGTAACATTCTCGGGTAATCGTTCTCGAACTTGGTGCTAGATCTATAACAAACTCAATCTAGCGATTGGGTGGCAGACTGTAACAACCCGCCTAAAATAATAACGGGTGGCCAGCCCTATACTATATTAAATCAGGAATTCCTGATGGTCCAGTCTCAACATCAACTAACGGTACTATATAATATAAGACTAACTACCCGAAATCATATAAGCAAGATGTTATAAAAATTTAAAACTTGCAACATACACAACCCAACACTATAAAACCACTAATGAATATGAGAGATGCAGGAAAGAACTATAATAAATAAAATGAACCAATAAAATACAACCGAATGTACTACAAAAAGTAGACCCGAATAAGCTGTCGGATCACAGCCAATACAATAACTGAATGGAATAAATATAAACATGTATGTAAATATCCCTATGATACAAACTCGATATACAACATGAAGCCTACCTAGAATTTTAAAGAAGTAGGAAGCGGCTACATGAAACAACCCGCAACAGTCCGCACCTGTCACGGCTCCCAAGACTCTGGATAGAAAGTCATCCGGCATCCATGGGTAGGATACCTGTGGAAATATATATATATATATACAAGCAGGAGAGAAAAGAAAACGGGTCAGAGCCCCGAATGTGTAAAATATTTAGCAAGTGTGTTAACCGTGCATAATAAATACCGGTGTACATTATTTCACAACTAAAGTGAGACCGCACTCTCGTGGAACCCCAACTCACCTCTCATCAAAATGCGCGCACCTATTCGCGTCCTCAAATTTTAGTTAAATTACCCCCATTGATTTTAGGACAACCTAACTTATCAGGCCTAGCCTATATCCACGAGAGCTACCTTCCCGTCATAATCTAAGGATCCACCCATTTCTAATCCTATTAGATTATGATTACACAATTATGCCATAAAAGGCTTAATGAATTCCGATTATTAATCTCATGAATTATAATTATCATAATTCCTAAAACATTACCCTTATACATACACACACACACACACACACACACACATATATATATATATATATATATATATATATATATATATATATATATATACATACCTATATAGGCTAAAAACGTAAGAATTAATATACTTAATAATATGCACATGGATTATTGGCAAGACTTCTCTCTAATCCCAAAATTGTACTACGTTTCGTGCGTGGGGAGTCTCGCAAAGCGAAATCCAAACAAGGAACCGCCCCGTTACACTACTCCTGACAAGGTCAAGACCAGAGATCCGTGATGCCACCTATGGAATTACTTCTCTCAAATCTCGACATGGCACTGCGTTTCGTGCGTGAGGTGTCTCGCAAAGCGAAATCCAAACAAGGAACCACCTCGTTACAGTACTCCTGGGCAATGTCGATCCTAGAGATCCATAATCCTCAACATACAAGTAAATACTACCATTATTACTAACTATAACTACTAAAGAAAGAAAGAAGAAAAGAAAAAGAAAACAAATAAAATAAAATAAAAGAACCTCCAATAATATCCTTGGGATGATGTAACCGAATAATACCTTATGTGCGATACATCAACCCCCATCAATCTAGTACACCATAATCATCTAAGATGTACTTCATAAAAGTCCATATGCTTTCGTCTATAGGACATATATATATATAAATATATATATACATATATATATAGGTATTTATTTCTAACCGTATATATATCATCATCAATCCAATAGCCAAGTGTACATACTACATATGATGTACAAGGTCATGCACATAATATACCCGGCTATTTATATGTCGCCGATAAACTGCGTCAATTCTATCATCTTCCCAGTGCCCGGCTCACGTAGTAATACTGGGGCCACCATGGTGGGACTAAACGACACCCATCTCGTGGTAAACTCACGCACACGACGTCCTGGGAAGCGGTCATAGCTCCAAACCGGCAATGAGACGAAACATACCCATCACGTCTCATCCCAAAATAAATATATAGATCATATAATAACACACGGGACGACTATGACCTGGGGAATATCCACACCCTGCTTTTCTAGCCAGGATGCTCACCCTCTACGCGCGCAACTTCCCAATGATAGCATGAGCGGGGTATGCTTAACCAATTTAGTATATATATCATTTACATGCATAATATATATAATCCATATGATCCAATCATATGATCAAATAATAAACCATCATATACGGTTTAAATATCCATACCATGTATGTCCACAACATAAAGATATCCATATATCTATATACATATAGATATACATACATATATATATATATATATATATATATATATCAACACATATTCACATATCCTTATCTATATATATAAACTAATTCTCGTTCATATGTATAAGATATATATAACTGGCTATAAGTATACATAGTCCTCGATATACAAGCCGTCACTACCATTTCCATTAAATTTACCTTGATATGTGAATATAAATCCATACTTGAAACATATTCAATCATCTTCTTATGATGAGTAGTCTCCCAAAACCATATGTTTATGTCTATACATATACATTCAACATTAGGGTTATCACCCAAGAATTTGTGTAGAAATCCATCACTACACCTTTCACCTCTAAAAGTGAAAGTACATAATTATCTTTAGTACTATCTAACCATAGGCATTAACAGGACTTAATAGTCTAAAACCTCAATTTATTCCAACCTCATTTCAAGTATTGGAATCTCAATGGCCATATCCCCATAATTGCGTATAAACTACCCTAACTAGAATTTACGCTACCGCTTATCCTAGTCGATAGTACACCCGCAAGCTGTTTCCCACTTTTACCTATGGTTCAATTGTATTTTATGAATCCTTACCCCTATCGGGTTATCATTTATTCCTTAGTCTAAATATTTCTAAGGATAGGAGACCTCTCACTCTCTAAGAGTTCTCAACCTCAAACATATATATATATATATATATATATATATATATATATATATATATATATATATATATATATATATATATATATATATATATATATACCTTTATCTAAAATTGGTAAATTCCAACCTCAAAAAGTTTTCCCCCAATATCCATATGTAACTCCAATACGTACCTGGGTACATTTCTCCCAAGTTACCCTAAGGGTCCCCAAATCCCAATATGTGAGAAACTCCTTATATGACTCCAAGAATATATCTTTTACATCCTAAGAGAAAGCCCCCAAATTAATAAACCCAACCAAAAAGGGTTTGAAATCACTATGGAGAAAATACTTCAAAATGCCCTGTTTCCGAATCGATTCGGCCTCCCAGGCGAATCGATTCGGGTCCAAAGACCTGGGCTTCTGCAATAGGCCGAATCGATTCGGCTTGGGGTCCGAATCGATTCGGTCAATGCAGGCCTGCCAATTTCACCAAACCGAATCGATTCGCTTGAGGGGGCGAATCGATTCGGACCTGCAATTTTTGAAGGGTTCATCTGTTTCTTCAAAACCCACGAATTCTAAACCCTAAATTTCTCATTCCAACCCCCAATCTTCATCAAATCATGATTTTAAGCCCATTAACCAACCCAAAGTTGATCCCAATCATTCCTATGTCATTAATTCTCAATTTAAACATTGATTTCAAGATTTAAACCTAAAATCTAGGTTTTGACATTAATACCCAAAAACCATTTCTTTACCCCACAATTTATGAAATGAAATACACAAATAGCTATTTAGCAAGATTAAACACTTGCCTCAGATTTGTAGAGGTTGGATCATCCTCGATGTTGCGGTTGGGCCGGAAATCCCAAGCTTTTTCTTCCTCTCTCTCTTCTTTTCCTTCTTCTTTCTCTCTTCCTTTTTCTTTCTCTCTTTCTCTATTTGAGAAGGCTTCATCCGTAAGCCTCAAATCCTTTAAAACAACAAACCCAGTTTTAAATGTTAATACACACTTTAAATGACTCGTTGACTCCAATTTAAGTCAAAACAACTTAAAAACATTCCAGAGCCGAAATAAGACCCAATGACAGTCATTTTGACTATCTCGACCCTTCCGGGATCGATGGTACCCTCAAAAATATCATCCGAAATACTTTGAAACGTCCTCTATTTTTGGACTTAAATTCCCAAATTTTAAAATTCTCCAATTTAATTTAATTTAATTTTCCCAAAATTAAATTTCTCAGTCTCCAAAGTCGTGGGGTGTTACACAGACCTGGTACCTCCTGAAATACGTCCTCGAATTCCTTTATAATCAGAATCGAGTCTAATGGTATAACTATCTCCTTTGAGGCCTCCTCCTCAATATAAGTGTGTGTGTGTGTGACCCTCCCTGAGGAAGAGGCATCGCCACAAGGAACATCTCCTGTCCCGAAATGGAAAACACAATGGTCCTATCATAGCAATCTACCATTGCTCTATAGCCCACTAACCAATCCATACCTAAAATCACATCGTAACCCTCCATATCTAACACTAGAAGGTCTTTTGCTAAGCTCAGTCTCCCTATAATGATATCAACTCCTCTACTAATCGAGTGTATCAGCGAACCACTACCCATCGGTGACTCTACACACGTAAGAAGACTACCGATTATCTCTAATAAACTGACATCTCTAGTAAATCTGGTCTTAATAAAAGAGTGCGGTGCCGAAGTATCAAATAAAATCCTACCCTCAAGCCTATGAATAGGAAACATACCCTCTACTGCCAGCGACGCCAGAGGATCTGGTGGCATAGCTACTGAAGAGTGCCTAATATGTGTGTTTTAAACAAAACAATTTTTTCTGAAAATTATCCAACTTTTAATTATGCACCAAACTAAGTTGTGAAAGCCCAATTCTTACTTTAAACCAATTTTATCTTGGTTAATCCTAAACATGCATATAGTGATTAAAGCAAGTAAAATAAAGTAACGAATACTCACAATGTTGGATGTACGAGGAAAGAACCCAAAACGGGAAAACAACCTCGGACGGCCTAAGCCAGACAAACACTATGAACAATGGTTTTACAAAGACAGATTAGCCTTACACAATGACTCGATCCTCACGAGTCTTGACGCTCCTTTTGATCTTCAATAATTCTTTAATAGTTCCCGCGTAGAAATTCCGTCTTCCACGATACATCTCCACAACAAACACGTCCGCGTATGTCTCGGTGTCCATCGAATGACTTTGATTCGTCTACGATGTCGAACAAGAAGTCCTTCTCTTTTTTTCATCCCAAAACCCTGTTGTTCAATGACAGAACAAACAAACTTGGTGCAGCAAGATCACGTAAGCATATAAGAATGATAACTCGGATCTTTGCAAACTCTAAGGATGTGCTTATGCTTTGTAAACCTTAGAAAACATGTGCTAACACGTACTGGATGGTAAACTATTTTTTTCCAGATGCACACGTATGAAACTCTGATAGAACCACGCTTTAAATAATAAAAAAGAGCCACCTCAAAAAATGTGTCGTTCGAACTACAATGCCATGTCGTTCGTGCGACATAGGCAACTCGTTTGAGCAACAACCTTTTGTCGTTTGAATAAGCTGACGTGTCAGTTTGACTTTTTGACTTTTAGTTAAAAATGTCTCTTTAAAGGAGATCCAAGTAATTCAAACTCTATTTTGAGTATATCAATATTAAAGCGTAGTGTAAACACTTAAAACACGTTTAAAAACATTTTTCTTTATAAAAAGACATCCTTATCTTTTATAAAAACAATTCCGAGCACCATGAATTATACGCATTCATACCTGAGTGATCCCAGAATGCAATTAACTTTGAAGATGAGTAAACTTACACCAATTTAAACATCGGCATGATTTAATTCTTTGAAGCTTTGTTGCAACGTCTTCAATTTTCTTCAATACGTCATAGACCAAGTGGGATCGTGACAAAATAAAAATCACCCTATGACATTACAAATAAGTTTTGTTCACGGAATTAAGTCAACACAATACAGGGACTCAATTGGAAATTTATGTCCTTACAAATCTCCCTCTTTGACTATTTCGGGATAAAACTAAACTAGTGAAATACCTAAGCTGAGCGTCAAGCCGTATGACGCCTAAATCTCATCCCATAAACCCAAAATAAAAATTACAAGACACAGACTAGAATATGTAGCACTGAAAAGCATAAACTGTCTGAATGTGATGTAGACAGGAAATCTCAAATCGCTAAAGCATACTGTAATACCCCGTATTTTTATGCTATATTAATTTGGGGATTTATTAAATTTAATGTGAATGTATTATTTAATAAAAATCCGGAAATTAATTATGTTATAATTATTAACGTGACGAGAGTTAGTAATTATGGGAAATTTGTTGAATATTGCTAATGAGCAAAGTAATATATTATATTGGTTATATTGAATGTCATGAGTGAGTTAAATGACAATTTTGGAAATTTAAGTCGGAACGTGCTCGTGTCGCGTCGGGACTAAATTTTGTTAAATAAAAATTGAATATTTTATAAGTTACCCATATGGTCATTTTGAGTGCGCCAACGCGTCCGGAAGGGTCGAGATAATCAGAAAAGTGTATCCGGGGGTGTAGTTTGGGTCTCGGGGCGTTTTTAGGCCTAATTAGTACCCCGGGAGGGCATTTTAGTCATTTTACATATTTGGGTAATTAAACCCACGAAATTCAGCAACCTATATCAGCCATTTAGGTTAGTCATTTAGGGTTAGAATATTCAGAACCCTAGAACGGCCATTGGAGAAGAGAGGAGAGAGCCCTCAAGGCAATTCAAGGCCAAAAAGTCACCGGTTTGCACCGCCGCCACCACCAACGCGTAGATCGCGAGAAGGGGAATGCAGCCACACCAAAATCAGCCGCAATCCAGACTTCTGAAAATCCCAGGCAAGTATTTATCTCGCGTATTTTCATTGGTGCAATATTCATATTAATTTAGGAATGATTAGAGATGAAAAATATGGAAGAAAACCCAATTTGTGATAGGAAAACCCATGTAGTATTGATTTATATGAAAATTCTGGAAACCTTGCCATGTAGAGGAATGTAACCACGAAATTTTGATAATTATAGGAAGTAATTTCTGAAGCAAATTGGTTAGAAACCTGTTTAAGAGAATTTTAGTGTTCTTGATGATTAATTAACTTTTGGGGTTGTTAATCCTTGATTAAATGATAGAAATACCCATGCCTTACGTTGGAAACATCTGATATATTGTTATAATGTTGGTAGTAGAATTTTGGGATGTTTGGGTTTGGAAAAATATGGATTTGGATGAAGAAAAGTGGTAGAACCCGTAACTGCAATTCTACAGAAATCAAAATACCTGCTTGATCGATCGATAAAGCATAGAGCTTCGATCGATCGAAGGTTCAATCGATCGAGCCCCAGACCTCGATCGATCGACCCCTCCTGGCAGACTCCTATTTCCCTTGTTTAATTAGTTAAATTAAATTATCGTGAAATAATTCTTGGGGATTATTAATAGAATGTTTTGGGAGATAGGAAAGACCAGTAGGACATATGAATAAGTGTTGGGAACTTTATTATAAGACGGGAATTTTGCTTTTGGGATAATTATATAATGAACGATGAAACTACGTATTTCAAGTGAGAGATTTCGGCGAATAGCTACGATATTGAATAGAGGTATACCTACTGAATTTTCTACTTGGAAGGATAGAGTCCACGAGTGTCACATAATAAGTGAGAAAACTCTTCGAGCTAAGGTTAGAGATGAAACCTTTTACGTAATACTAATAATGTGAAATTAAGGATAAATGTTGTAATTATGGGTGACGAGAGAAACCTATATTAATATGATGAAAGTGGTATATTTATATGATTGTGTGTACATATATTATATACATGTGAAAAACATATCGCGCTACTTGCTATCCTTGAAGTTACCGCGCTGGGACAGTCTTATCTCGATGGGACCTTTATGGGGGATATTGACTTGTACCCTAGAAGATAGATATCCTTGGTACAGGCTATCGAATTGATAGTTCAGACGGTCCTAAGAGACGCGAGTATGTGCCATCCTCTTAGAGACTTGGAATATATGATTCGCCTCGATATTGTTTGTGTATGTGTTAATACAGTTCGAGAGTGATTCCGAATTTGTATTCCCCTTGATATAAGTGGTATGGGGTTTGGATAGTAGAAGTATGCACGCACCATAGTTTTATTTGGGGTGCTGTTATTTTATATATATTATACGAGTAGTTAATATATATATATGAGATTTGGAAATTGAAACTGCCTACTGTGATTTGATAAGTAGGACATGGTTGATGACTCAAATAATAAATACTTGTTTTGAGAAAGTATAATATGGCACTGGAAAACTTTATTGATTTTATAAAGTTAAAATGGAGAACTTTGATTACTAATTGAAATACCCTTTTCGAAATGGAATCGTTAAATGTTGAATCTTACGAGTAATCTAAGATAAGTTAAATCATTGGGAAGATTCGTGCGATAAATGATAAGATAAACCGTTGGGAAGGTTAGTACGATAGGCGTGCACACTAGAAGAGAGGTGAGAATTTCTCAAGAGAGTGTCGCTCTAATATGTTGTTGCATTGGCCTATATCAATTTAAATACTTTCTAAACGTATTTTAAATCAAACACACTTTCGGGCTCTGACCCATTTCTCTCTCTCTCTCTCTCTCTCTTGTATATATATGTATATATTTCAGGTGCCCAGCCACAGGGGCGTCTTGCTTAGGATCCCTTGAAAGGAATGAGCTGCAGCTTAGGTGGGAGTTGCAGGTCACTTGCCTAGACGGCTTCCTTTATTGACTCCACTTCTAGCATTCTCATTTATTGGGCATGTGTCGCCCTTTCCATTATTTCATTGTTATTGGGACATTTGTATTTCCAGTTATTTCTAGTATTGTCACTATGGGATTTATTCAGTTTGAATTGTGTTACTTTATATTTCGCATGTTGACATTCGATTGACGAATGTTTTAAATTAATTGGATTGTGTTCCAGGTTTATTGTGGTGTGATTCTTAATTGTTGAAATGTTGTTAATAAATAAATAAATCATTTTCTTTAAATAAAAATATTTGGAAAGTAATGTTTAAATATGGTTTTGACACTTAGCTTAATTATTTAGGGTGTTAAATTGGAAAGTTTATTTTTACGACAGTGATGCTAAGAATGAACCAAACTGTTCACCTTGATTTAATTTAATAAAGGTGTGATCGTCCGGTATTTAATTAGGCCGGATGTCACAGGTGGTATCAGAGCATCAGGTTCTAGTGTTCATAGGATCTATACGGCTTACTTTCGCTTTCAGCTTAACGTTTTTGCTATAGAGCCCTATTTTTAGGATTGTTGTACTCTTGTTTTACGTTTAAGTCTTCAGCTATTTGAGATTTGAAAATAACTGTAGACTAATAAACTTGTTCACGTTTCAGATGCCTCCGAGACGTGCTCTGAAAGATAGGCGTGCCCAGGCCGAGCAGCCAGCAGCTCCGGCACCAGGCACAATGAATGCAAATGAAGTAGTTGTCATTGTTGCTCAGGCGGTGAATGCCGCGATAGCGGTGATTCAGCAGGCTCCACCCCAGGTTCAGGCAGTGGCGCTAATACCAGCACAGCTTCCATCTGCATGGGAGAGAGTTCGGGATGCTTTTCAGAAAGCGCATCCCCCTGAGCTCTCTGGAAGCTTCGATATTGTCACAGTTAACCAATGGAAGAAAGACATCCAGTGGCACCTCCGTATGTATGAGTGCACTGAAGTGCAAAAGCAGTTATTGGCTGCCTTTAAGCTGGTGGGAGCCGCATTGCAGTGGTGGGAGCCCACTACCACTTTGGAAGAGAGGGACACGATCCCTATTCAGTTGTTCTGAGAGCGGTTTGACCGCAAGTGTGAGAGTGCAGCTACAGCGGAAATATTGCGACTTCTCAAATAAAAAAAACAATTTTAAATAAACCCAAATTTTAGTTAAAACCCTAAGACATGCATCTAGATGATTTATCAAATAAAATATAGCATGCAGGATAAAAACAAACAATTTCAGGAAAAATCCCCCAAAGGGGCAAAACCTTTTATTTCACTATAATTTGTAAGGGAACAGCTTACAATTGGATTAAAATGAAATACAGTTTGACTAAGAATTACCCTCAGGTATCGGATTCTGTAGTCGGCGGCTGGAAATATCCCTTTCCAGGAGGGCAGCAATGAATCCACACGCAGCGAACCCACATGAACCTCAGTCCAATCAACAAGGGAAGAACCGCATCACTCCTTAATGACACGCAGTCATAACACTTCGTAGAGACTCCCTCGGCAATGACACGCAGCCCTCGGTTGCAAAGTTCTCTCCACAAAGATGAAAAATACACAAAGTTTGTGTTCTAGGGTTCCAAAAGATTCACAATGGTATGGCAAAGTTGTGTGAATCAAACATGAGTTGGGGAACTCAAAAAGGTGAAGACTTGGAGTGTTAGGACTCTGGATTTTATCTTTGAAAGTCTTCAAAAAATAACTCCCCGAAGATGGCTTTAAATAATAAAACCAAAGAAGGAGTTTTCAAACACTGGGACTACTCGTAATTATCCCAGGCGGACCGGTCCGGTTGATGGGCGGATCGGTCCGGTATACCGGATCGATTATTTTAATTGCAGGCAGATCGGTCCGGTTGACATCGAATCGGTTCGGCTTTTTATCTTCATCGGTTCTCTATGGATCCGGGGTATACTGGCCTCACTTTAGCAGTCGGATCGGTCCGGTCTCTTTAGGCGGATCGGTCCGATCCTCAGGAACCAGATTCCTTCGAGGAATTCTCTCCATCTTCAAAGGGCCATATCTTCTTCACCGTAGCTCAGAATGAGATGCCATTTCTTCCAGTATCTTTGTTGTGGCAAGCTCTTCAACTTTCCAGTTGACCTATCCTCCGGACGGTGGATGTACAATAACCAAATTGCCCTTGAACCTCCATATCGTGACTTCTTTCATTGATTTGACTTCTCTTGCATACCACTAGCATATAGACCCTAAATCATGGTATGTGAAGTTGTTGAGGACGATGTGGGACACATGATGGAGATGTTGGATGCTTGATTCCCGGAATTCGGATAGAGGCCGTCATGTGAGATCGTGAGGTGACGTGCCAAATGTAACGGCGTACGACATACATAAATGTAAAAAGTTGGACATGAGAAAAATGTCCTTACAAATCTCCCCCTATGTCTATGCCGGTACATACATAAAAATCCGAATTATCAAATATGAAATTGCCTATACAAATCTACCCTTCCATGAACCCAAAACTGAAAGAGTACAAGTGAATAAGACTGCATCGTTTGATCTTCAAATCTTTGGGAATCTCAACGCTTTTCTCATCAGGGTGTGCAATTCAGTGATCATCAAAGTAGTACCTACACACATGAGATAAAGAAAAATACCAAGTGACATATCGAGTTTGAAATGAGATAAATATAGATATAGATACCAATTTATGAGCAAACTCAAAACTCCCCCAAAATTCAAACTCCCCCAGAATAAGATAATTCTTTCTCCCCCTTTTTATGATGTCCCTAAATAGACAAATAAGAAGAATGAATCAAACAAGCAAAATCGGGGTGTCACGGTATTCAAAAGCAAAGCATCAATCAATATGGTAAACTTTCTCTAGCAAGGAGATGCCAAAAAAAAAACTTTCACAAACTATTTTTTATTTTTCAATTTTGTCAAACAAAAAAAAATTTATACCATTTGAAAAAAAATGATACAAAAATCACACCATGGATTTTGACTCAAACAACCAAGTCATGAAAATGGAATGAATGGGTGTGAAAACATTCGATAGGTAAATCAACTCAATCAATCATATGTGCACGATGCATATGTGTACCCCTAACGAATGAACATCAAAAGTATCCTTACGAGAAAAAATTGTTGAATTTAGATGACATCGTCTTATGCAAATCAACAAATCAAAGTCAAATGATTTCCACACCAATAACGTCCAAAACTATGTAGCGTATTTTTAAGAATTTCAAGGACGTGCAAACCCGTTTTAATTCTCCAACCAAACTCCCTCATAAATATTTTCTTTTAGAGGTAATCTAAATTCTCAAACTTTGGAGAATTGGTGCAAAAACCTAAATGGCCCATAATTGGCATGAATTTCTTTTTATTGCCTTTAAATTTTTTCGGGCTCTTTGGACCTCGGATAATAAAATTCCTCAATTTTTAGGTCCTTTTTAACGGTGGCTTTTGCGCAAAGGATAGATATGTACCTTTCGCAGCCCCTCCCCGTTTTTAAACAAAGCACACAAACTCACAAAACGGTTTTTATATGCACAATTTCCTTATCAAAATTTATCGCGCTTGGTTCGTTTTAAGGACAAGATTGAAGTGAAAATACCCAACCAACATGTGATAAGACAAGCACAATAATCAAACAAATCCGTGCATGTGTGCAATAAAGGAAACATGAGTCAAACATGTAGGAAGTAACACTAAATTACATCTTAATGACTCCAAACATTATAAAGCACATGGATGAATTGACCTATTGTCTCAAAACACTATCAAATAGTTACATGAAAATAATGGAATGATGTTGTGACTTGGTCATCCTAAGTGTTCATCCATAAACGGTGCAAATAAAATCTTTTTGTATTTTCTCAAAATTTTATCAAAATAAAATCTTTTTGTATTTTTTAAAAAAATTCAAAAACAAAGATTTATACAAAAAGTACAAGTCATCACACTATCAAAAATATATCATGAAAACACAACTAGTGTATGACAAACATGCAAACACAATCAACCAAAAGATTTCACATGGGTTGAATCACGTGCAAGCAAACGGGAATCGTGGACAAATAAACCATAAGCCTTTAAATCCGATTTTCTAACCCAAATAGATGTGTAACGGAGAGTGGGGGTTTTGGGAATCGAATATATTCTTCTATTAACCTTCCTAGGTCCATTTATAATCTTGTAACAAAATCGCCTAAGATGACCTTGCCTACCGCAATGTGTGCAAGTGTAAATCGGGCGGTGTGTGTTACCTAAAGGTGGCCCTCTCCTCAAATTCCTAGGTGGCGCTTTCTGAATTTGCTTAGGTGGATCTCTCCTAATGATCCTAGGAGGAACTCTCACGATGTTCCTAGGGGGTGCTTTCCTAACAAACTTAGGTGTCTCTTTCTTAACAATCCTAGGAGGCTCTCTCACACATGTGGGAATGGGTGCAACATATTTTTCAAGCCCAATCCCACCCCTATCAGTTTTGATCTCGACTGTGCCTAAAATCTTATCAAGTTTTTCAGACCTAGACTCCAAATCAAATTTCACTTTACTTGAATCTTTCAATTTCACCTCAAGTTCACCTATCCTAGATTCAAGTACTCGTTTAGAATCCTCAAACTCTAAAAGCTCCTTTTTCATAGTCTCCATCAACCCTCTAAGACTATCTCTCTCACCCTCAACGTACTCAAGCTTCTCTTTTAAAATTTTTCCATGTGCCCTAAGTTCTTCAACTAAAAAATCATTATTTTTTATGGCACACTCTTTCAATTGAGCTTTCAATTTCAAATTTTCTTTCTTTGTTTTCAAAGTTTCGGCATAAAGTTCATTGTAAGCAGTTTGCAAGTCATGCTCATCTACACTTTCCTCCTCACTTTCATCCACACTCCCATCACCCTCACTATAATCACTAATCACATGGATGGGAAACTCTCGCCTAGAAGCATAAAAAACTTCTTCTTCCGAATCACAATCACTAAGGGTAGAAACATGAGAAATCGGTTTATTCAATTTCTTCTTTAAATTTGTGGTACACTCATGTAACGTGTGACCAACACCCTCACAACAAGGACACCTCTCAGATTCGTTTTCAACAGAAGATTTAAAACAAGAGTTCGTGTGAATTTTCCAATTAATTTTTTCAAAAATTTGACATCGAAGATCATCAAAACCATCAAAAGCCATTTTTGCAAAATCAGGACCAAAACACAATAACTTAGTGCAACCCGCTCTGATACCAATTTGAAAACGTGAGTAGACAAATTGTATCAGAAAGTAAATCCTCGAAAAATCAGGATCACGCGATAAATTAGCGTAACCCGCTCTGATACCAATTTGACGATGTGAGAAGTCAAATTGTATCAGGAAAAAAAACTTTAAAAATCAAGATCACTCGATAATTTAGAGTAACCCGCTCTGATACAAATTTGAGAGTGCAGCTACAGCGGAAATATTGCGACTTCTCAAATAAAAAAAACAATTTTAATTAAACCCAAATTTTAGTTAAAAACCCTAAGACATGCATCTAGATGATTTATCAAATAAAATATAGCATGCAAGATAAAAACAAACAATTTCAGGAAAAATCCCCCAAAGGGGCAAAACCTTTTATTTTACTATAATTTGTAAGAGAACGGCTTACAATCGGATTACAATGAAATACAGTTTGACTAAGAATTACCCTCAGGTATCGGATTCTGTAGTCGGCGGCTGGAAATATCCCTTTCCAGGAGGGCAGCAATGAATCCACACGCAGCGAACCCACATGAACCTCAGTCCAATCAACAAAGGAAGAACCGCAGCACTCCTTAATGACACGCAGTCATAACACTTCGTAGAGACTCCCTCGGCAATGACACGCAGCCCTAGGTTGCAAAGTTCTCTCCACAAAGATGAAAAATACACAAAGTTTGTGTTCTAGGGTTCCAAAAGATTCACAATGGTATGGCAAAGTTGTGTGAATCAAACATGAGTTGGGGAACTCAAAAAGGTGAAGACTTGGAGTATTAGGACTCTGGATTTTATCTTTAAAAGTCTTCAAAAAATAACTCCCCGAAGATGGATTTAAATAAGAAAACGAAGGAAGGAGTTTTCAAACACTAGGACTGCTCATAATTATCCCAGGCGGACCGGTCCGATTGATGGGCGGATCGGTCCGGTATACCGGATCGGTTCTTTTAATTGCAGGCGGATCGGTCCGGTTGACATCAGATCGGTTTGGCTTTTTATCTTCATCGGTTCGCTATGGATCCGGGGTATACTGGCCTCACTTTAGCAGTCGGATCGGTCCGGTCTCTTTAGGCGGATCGGTCCGATCCTTAGGAACCAGATTCCTTCGAGGAATTCTCTCCATCTTCAAAGGGCCATATCTTCTTCACCGTAGCTCGGAATGAGATGCCATTTCTTCCAGTATCTTTGTTGTGGAAAGCTCTTCAACTTTCCAGTTGACCTATCCTCCGGACGGTGGATGTACAATAACCAAATTGCCCTTGAACTTCCATATTGTGACTTCTTTTATTGATTTGACTTCTCTTGCATACCACTAGCATATAGACCCTAAAGCATGGTATGTGAAGTTGTTGAGGACGATGTGGGACACATGATGGAGATGTTGGATGCTTGATTCCCGGAATTCGGATAGAGGCCGTCATGTGAGATCGTGAGGTGACGTGCCAAATGTAACGGCGTACGACATACATAAATGTAAAAAGTTGGACATGAGAAAAATGTCCTTACAAAGTGTTTTCCACCCACAATGCAGACTGAGATGAGGCAGAAATTACTAAATCTGAAGCAGGAGAATCTTACTGTAGCTGAGTATGAGGAGGAGTTCACGAGACTTCTCACCATTGTGCCAGATGAGGCACCTATTGAGAATAAGAGGATTATGTTGTTTGTCGACGGGTTAGCTTGGAGGATCCGTCAGCACCTTATCAGAAATTTATCCCTGAGTACTTTCACTGATGTACTCAATGCCGCGTTGCTATATTGCCAGGATCACTACTTCCATCTTCAGGGAAGCAAGAGAGCAGGAGAGTGCAGCCAGCAGGGCCGGGCGGGGGTAATAGTGCCAGTGGGGCACCATCTCATGGACAGACTCGTCAGCACGAGCAGAGTTCCCATCAGGGGGACCCTGCTAAGCGATTCCGTTCAGGTGATTTTAGGCAGGGATTCGGGGGTTTTAGGCAGGGCCATCAGGGCCAGCCTAATCAGCAGGGCCAACACCGACAGCAGCAGGGCCAGCAGCATGCTAATCGGGGCCAACAGGGCCAATGGCGTGGAGGTAACGGCCAATAGGGCCGTGGACAGCAGGGTCAGAGGGGAGGAAACTTCAAAGGCTGATGTTTTGGGTGCAGTAAACATGGCCATAGGCGTCAGGATTGCCCAGAGGGCGATAGGTCCCCACAGCAGCAGGGAGCCCGTAATGAGCCACAGAGGCCACTATTTCCACCTGCCCTCCCAGCTCCAACCCAGGTGCCAGCCCTACCAGCCATTCCAGCAGCTCCAGTGCAACAGGGGCAATTACAGTATGGACGTGTCTATAACGTCCACCAGGCAGCAGCTCCATAGGCACCACCCATGATTGAGGGTATGTTTCCTATCCATGGTACTATGGGTCGGGTTTTGTTTGATACGGGGGAAACACATTATTTTATAGCTACGCATTTTGCGAAGGCCTTAGGGTCGTTAGCCACAGTAGAGAGCACAGTGACGTGTGTGGACTCACCACTGGGGAGTGGGTCACTTATTTTCTTTATATGCCGGGGAGTGGTGGTAGAGATCGGTAGTTTGGTATTACCTGCGGACATGTTAGTCTTAGACATGCACGAGCATGATGTGATTATTGGTATGGATTGGCTCGCAGCTTATAGAGCCATGATTGATTTCTTCGGTGGGAGCATTATTTTTGCCATTCCGGGGCAAGAGATGTTTGTAGTGGCGATGCCTCGCCCAGAGGGAGGCTCGACCGCTCATTTGTATTACATAGAGGAGGATACCTCTAAGGAGGTTATTATTCCCTTAGATTCGATCCCAGTTGTCAGGGAGTATTCCGATGTGTTCCAGGAGATACCAGTCCTACCCCCTAGTCAAGAGATAGACTTTGTTATAGATTTATTGCCAGATACGAGACCTATAGCACGCGCATCGTACCGTATGGCTCCGACAGAGATGCGAGATCTACGAGATCAGATAGAGTAGCTGTTAGGTCAGGGCTTTATTCGCAGGAATACCTCACCTTGGGGCGCTCCAGTTTTGTTTGTGTAGAAGAGAGATTGTTCACTGAGATTGTGTGTGGACTACCGGGAGCTGAACAAGGTCACGATACGGAATAAGTATCCGTTGCTTCGAATCGATGATCTGTTCAACCAGTTGAGGGGAGCAACTTTATTTTCGAAGATAGATCTGAGGTCGGGGTACCATTAGTTACGTATTAGAGAGAAGGATGTTTCAAAGACTGCCTTCTTATCGAGATATGGGTCCTATGAGTTCAGGGTGATGCCGTTCAGACTCACAAATGCCGCAGCCGTTTTCATGGACTTGATGAACTGAGTATTCAGAGAGTTCTTGGATCAGTTTGTCGTCGTCTTCATAGATGACATCTTAATATATTCACACTCCGAGGAGGATTATGCCGAGAACTTGAGGTAGGTTCTTCAGACTCTACGAGAGCATCAGTTGTATGCTAAGTACGAGAAATGCGGATTCTGGTTGCAAGAGGTACAGTTCTTGGGGCATGTTGTTTCTGAGCAGGTGATAACAGTTGACCCGAGTAAAGTATCAGGGGTAAGGGAGTGGGGACAACCCACGACCCCGACGGAAGTGCGTAGTTTCTTGGGGTTATCTGGTTACTACAGGAGATTCATTCGGGGATTCTCCAAAATAGCGGGTCCATTGACAAATCTGACTCGCAAGGGGGTACCATATGTTTGGGATGACGCTTGTCAGTTGGCTTTCGACGAGCTGAAAGACAAGCTTACTTCAGCGCCAGTCCTTGCATTAACGAAGCCGTGTGTGGAGTACCTGGTCTACACCGATGCGTCCTTATGGGGACTTGGGGGAGTACTCCAGAAGAAAGAGAAGGCTATAGCTTTTGCTTCCCGCAAGCTTAAACCGCATGAGAAGAATTACCCCACCCACGACCTGGAGTTAGCAGCGGTCGTCTTTGCATTGAGGATATGGAGGCACTATTTGTTGGGAGAGAAATTCCGTTTGTTCACAGACCATAAGTCGTTGCAGTACCTGTTCACTCAACGAGAGCTGAATATGCATCAGCGTAGATGGCTAGAGTTTGTGAAGGACTATCAGTTCGAAATACAGTATCATCCGGGGAAGGCCAACGTAGTTGCTGATACGTTGAGTCGTAGACCGGTAGACGATGTAGCGGACGTCTGGAAAGCAAAGTGGAAGGAGTTGGGTCACCAGGATGCAGTAGCACGTTCTTTCATATCCGTGATGTCAGTCACACCCGAGATTGTTACGAGGGTGATACAGGCACAGACCACAGACCCGTTTTTCCAGGAGAAGATTGTGCGACTTCTAGCCGAGAGTGCTGAGTCCTATTCTGTTAGTTCTGATGGAGGTTTACGGTTTAATGTGAGATTGGTAGTTCCAGAAGGAGCAGAATTACGTCATGCAGTGATGACTCATTCTCATAGGTCCCGATTTGCAGTACATCCGGGAGGCGATAAGATGTACCAGGATATGAGGAGGCAATACTGGTGGAGTGGGATAAAGAAGGACATTGCTGAGTTCGTGTCCAAGTGTTCTACCTGCCAGCTGCTAAAGGTGGACCATCAGAAACCGTCAAGATTGCTTCAGCCATTGGAAGTACCCGCATGGAAATAGGAGAGTATTTCCATGGATTTTATTACAGGGTTGCCTACATCACAACGGGGCCACGATTCTATCTGGGTGATTGTAGACCGTTTGACCAAGGTGGCTCATTTTCTGCCCGTGCGGACAGATTATACCACGGGTCAGTATGCTCAGTTGTTCATCGCCGAGATCGTCAGATTACACGGGGTGCCCCTGAATATTGTGTCAGATATGGACAAGATTTTCGTGTCACATTTTTGGGAAAGCTTTCAGGAGGCTATGGGTACTGAGTTGAGGTTGAGTTCAGCTTACCACCCACAGACAGATGGACAGACAGAGCGTACTAATCAGATGTTAAAGGATATGCTACGCATGTGTGTTCTCAATTTTGGGGGAGGTTGGGAGCCACATATTCCACTGGTAGAGTTTGCTTATAATAACTCTTATCAGTTCACGATTGGCATGGCTCCATTTGAGGCTTTGTATGGCAAGCCTTGTCGTTCTCCAACTTGTTGGCTCGAGGTGGGGGATGACAAGTTACTAGGACTAGTGGTGATTAGGGAGACCTCCGCGAGGATTGAGATGATCAGGAGTCGCATTCGGATAGCTCAGGACAGGGAGAAGAGCTACGCCGATGCGAAACGGTTCTTCTGGGAGTTTAGTGTGGGGGACCAAGTGTTATTACGTGTATCTCCTACGAAGGGAGTGATGAGGTTCGGGAAGAAGGGGAAGTTGGCGCCGAGGTACGTGGGACCATTTCCCATCATCGAGAGGATTGGGCCGGTTGCATATAGGTTGGGACTGCCAGAACATTTACATCGCATCCACGATGTATTCCACATCTCGTCGTTGAGACGATATCTTCGGGATGATATGGCCCATACTCACATTGCGATAGATGAGATCGACTTACAGCCTGATATCTCTTACGAGGAGAGACCGGTGGCATTCCTAGACTATAGTGAGAGGAGATTGAGGTCGAAGATAGTTCCACTTGTGCGGGTCCAGTGGGAGCATCATAATGTGGAGGAATCCACTTGGGAGCGCGAGGCAGATATACGCGAGAGATATCCAGAGTTTTTTTTACCAGGTATGCCTTATTTTCTGAATTTCGGTACGAAATTCCGTTATTAGGGGGGAAGTATGTAATACCCCGTATTTTTATGCTATATTAATTTGGGGATTTATTAAATTTAATGTGAATGTATTATTTAATAAAAATTCGGAAATTAATTATGTTATAATTATTAACGTGACGAGAGTTAGTAATTATGGGAAATTTGTTGAATATTACTAATGAGCAAAGTAATATATTATATTGGTTATATTGAATGTCATGAGTGAGTTAAATGACAATTTCGGAAATTTAAGTCGGAACGTGCTCGTGTCGCGTCGGGACTAAATTTTGTTAAATAAAAAGTGAATATTTTATAAGTTGGCCGTATGATCATTTTGAGTGCGCCAACGCGTCCGGAAGGGTCGAGATAGTCAGAAAAGTGTATCCGGGGGTGTAGTTTGGGTCTCGGGGCATTTTTAGGCCTAATTAGTACCCCGGGAGGGCATTTTAGTCATTTTAAATATTTGGGTAATTAAACCCACGAAATTCATAAACCTATATCAGCCATTTAGGTTAGTCTTTTATGGTTAGAATATTCAGAACCCTAGAACGGCCATTGGAGAAGAGAGGAGAGAGCCCTCAAGGAAATTCAAGGCCAAAAAGTCACCGGTTTGCACCGCCGCCACCACCAACGCGTAGATCGTGAGAAGGGGAACGCAACCACACCAAAATCAGCCGCAATCTAGACTTTTGAAAATCCCAGGAAAGTATTTATCTTGCGTATTTTCGTTGGTGCAATATTCATATTAATTTAGGAATGATTAGAGATGAAAAATATGGAATAAAACTCAATTTGTGATAGGAAAACCCATGTAGTATTGATTTATATGGAAATTATGGAAACCTTGCCATGTAGAGGAATGTAACCACGAAATTTTGATAATTATAGGAAGGAATTTCTGAAGAAAATTGGTTAGAAACCTGTTTAAGAGAATTTTAGTGTTCTTGATGATTAATTAACTTTTGGGGATGTTAATCCTTGATTAAATGATAGAAATACCCATGCCTTACGTTGGAAACATTTGATATATTGTTATAATGTTAGTAGTAGAATTTTGGGACGTTTGGGTTTGGAAAAATATGGATTTGGATGAAGAAAAGTGGTAGAACCCGTAACTGCAATTCTGCAGAAATCAAAATACCTGCTTGATCGATCGATCAAGCATAGAGCTTCGATCGATCGAAGGTTCGATCGATCGAGCCCCATACCTCGATCGATCGACCCCTCCTGGAAGACTCCTATTTCCCTTGTTTAATTAAATAAATTAAATTATCGTGAAATAATTCTTGGGCATTATTAATAGAATGTTTTGGGAGATAGGAAAGACCAGTAGGACATATGAATAAGTGATGGGAACTTTATTATAAAACGAGAATTTTGCTTTTGGGATAATTATATAATGAACGATGAAACTACGTATTTCAAGTGAGAGATTTCGGCGAATAGCTACGATATTGAATAGAGGTATACCTACTGAATTTTCTACTTGGAAGGATAGAGTCCACGAGTGTCACATAATAAGTGAGAAAACTCTTCGAGTTAAGGTTAGAGATGAAACCTTTTACGTAATACTAATAATGTGAAATTAAGGATAAATGTTGTAATTATGGGTGACGAGAGAAACCTATATTAATATGATGAAAGTGGTATATTTATATGATTGTGTCTACATATATTATATACATTTGAAAAACATACCGCACTACTTGCTATCCTTGTGGTTACCGTACTGGGACAGTCTTATCTCGATGGGAACTTTATGGGGGATATTTACTTGTACCCTAGAAGATAGATATCCTTGGTACAGGCTATCGAATTGATAGTTCAGACGGTCCTAAGAGACGCGAGTATGTGCCATCCTCTTAGAGACTTGGAATATATGCTTCGCCTCGATATTGTTTGTGTATGTGTTAATACAGTTCGAGAGTGATTCCGAATTTGTATTCCCCTTGATATAAGTGGTATGGGGTTTGGATAGTAGAAATATGCACGCACCATAGTTTTATTTGGGGTGCTGTTATTTTATATATATTATACGAGTAGTTAATATATATATGAGATTTGGAAATTGAAACTGACTACTGTGATTTGATAAGTAGGACATGGTTGATGACTCAAATAATAAATACTTGTTTTGAGAAAGTATAATATGGCAGTGGAAAACTTTATTGATTTTATAAAATTAAAATGGAGAACTTTGATTACTAATTGAAATACCCTTTTCGAAATGGAATCGTTAAATGTTGAATCTTACGAGTAATCTAAGATAAGTTAAATCATTGGGAAGATTCGTGCGATAAATGATAAGATAAACCGTTGTGAAGGTTAGTACGATAGGCGTGCACACTAGAAGAGAGGTGAGAATTTCTCAAGAGAGTGTCGCTCTAATATGTTGTTGCATTGGCCTATATCAATTTAAATACTTGCTAAACGTATTTTAAATCAAACACACTTTCGGGCTCTGACCCATTTCTCTCTCTCTCTCTCTCTTGTATATATATGTATATATTTCAGGTGCCCAGCCACAGGGGCGTCTTGCTTAGGATCCCTTGAAAGGAACGAGCTGCAGCTTATGTGGTAGTTGTAGGTCACTTGCATAGATGGCTTCCTTTATTGACTCCACTTCTAGCATTCTCATTTATTGGGCATGTGTCGCCCTTTCCATTATTTCATTGTTATTGGGACATTTGTATTTCCAATTATTTCTAGTATTGTCACTATGGGATTTATTCAGTTTGAATTGTGTTATTTTATATTTCGCATGTTGACACTCGATTGACGAATGTTTTAAATTAATTGGATTGCGTTCCAGGTTTATTGTGGTGTGATTCTTAATTGTTGAAATGTTGTTAATAAATAAATAAATCGTTTTCTTTAAATAAAAATATTTGAAAAGTAATGTTTAAATATGGTTTTGACACTTAGCTTAATTATTTAGGGTGTTAAATTGGAAAGTTTATTTTTACGACAGTGATGCTAAGAATGAACCAAACTGTTCACCTTGATTTAATTTAATAAAGGAGTGATCGCCCGGTATTTAATTAGGCGGGGTGTCACACATACTTAAACACATGAAAAGACAAACAAATATCTAGTGAAGTATGGGGGAACAAATGATACCAATTTATATTTCTAATAAGAAAAAATCATTTGAAACATGTGAGCAATTATTTGATACCAATTAGGAAGAAATATAATAAAACAATATGTAAATCCAGATATCAGTAAAAACGCTCAATAACAAAACTCCCACTACATCACATACATCTCTCCCCCTTTTTTTCTCGAATAGACAATCTGGTGAAAAGATAAACCAATCAAAGTATCTAGCATGAGAATACCAATATGGATCAATGTGAAATCGCTAGATAACCTGCATATGAACCAGTCAGTCCAGAAAAACTTCCAGTAGTACAAAAAAAAATACAAAATTAACCCAATGGACTGCAAACCAATCAGAAGTAAGAGATCAGCCTATCGTTCGAACGAGATAGGGACATCACTCAAACGAGTTGAGGGCATCGCTTGAACGAAGTACGGTTGTCATTCGAGCGAGAAGGATAGGTCGCTTGAACGACTTCTCGTGACCTGCCAAAATTTCCCAGATTCCTAGAAATATTATATAATATTGCCGAGTGAAAAAATTTCCACAAAAAAATTCCAAGAAGGGCATGACAGAAGCAAAACAGTACGCTTTTAACACAAAATGCAAAAACTTATAAAAACTAACAATGTGAGTTACATGCAAACATAGTACCGATGTGCTTAAATATGGATATGAAGTGAGTGGGCGTGAAACTACAACAAATGAGTCACAATTCCAACACATTGAAACGATCAAGAAGCTCTAATTGATAGCGATGAATCATCAAACTTTATCATAGCCATATGAAAATAAAATTGTGAGCTTAATGAACTAAACATACTACATGCACCCAAATCCAGAATTTTGACGATTCTACAAACAATAGAATCAAATTGCAATGTTTCAACATTAGGATTAGTTGTGCAAACCCGTTTAAAAAATTTTAATCCATCCAAACTCCCTTAATAATATCATATTTTCTTTGGAATGAACTAAACTAATTTGGCCCTTTTCTTAGCATATTGCATTTACTTTTGGGCTCTTTTAAACGGTGGCTTTCATGACGAGTTAATTTTGAACTCTCGCAGCCCTTTGCCGTGAATCATTCATCATTTTTGCTAATTTAAATCCTCATGGTAAACGGTTCATACATGCACATTACTCCTTAAGTCTACTTACGCATAGATGATAATATTGAGATAAGAACGCCTCACCAAATGCAAATATGCAAGAGAAGTCAAACATCCATATAAACTCATGCATGTGTGCAATGTTGACATATATACAAAGTCGAATCAAAATTCATATCAACTTCAAAACAACCCCATATGAACAATGGTTAAGACCATTCTAAGCATCGATAATAATGACTAAATGTCCTAGCCACATGGATAATGAAACGATGTGGGGTCCAAGCACACCAATATGCCACATCAAACATGTAAACTCAAAAACAAAAAAACAAAAATCTTTTTGACTTTTCAAAAGTTTTCTCAAAAATAAAATCCTTTTTTATTTTTCAAATAAGATTCAATTAAATGAAAAATATAACACAAAGAGATAAACATGTCATAACACTTGTAAATTATAAATCATTATGTAAGGGCTAGTGTATGACAAAACATGCAAGCTACTATCCATAAGTAATAGCAAGAGATTAATCATGTGCATGCATGTGAGAATCAACCAACGAAGCATTTAGCATCTCCAAAACGGATTTCCTTACCCAAACAGGTGTATACCTAACAAAACGGGTTTTGGGAACCAATGGGACACTACATTTAATCTTCCTAGAGTCTTTTCTAAGATCAAAACAAAAACTCCTAAGGTGACCTTTCCTACCACAATGCGAACATGTGAAAACACGACGAGGAATGGGACCTTTAGTTTAACCTTTTCTAATACCCTCGGATGTGGTTGATGCTCAAAAACATATTATGGTTTTGGCTTTTACAATTGAACCACTAGAACAAAATAATCCGCTACCATCACTACTCGAGTCATTTAAATCATTTTTTAACTTCAAAACTTTTTACTCAAGAAAATGATTAGACTCCTCAAACTTTCGAAACTCCTTCTTTAAATTTTTAATTACTGATAGAAGGTTATCTCTCTCCCCCTCAATGTGAGAAAACTTATCCCTAAGAGCCTTTTCTCGTGCCACAAAAGCATTAATCGAATTATTTTCCTAAACGGCACACACTTTAGAATTTTTTAAATCCTCTAACTCTTTTTCTAAAACGAGGACTCTATCATCACTCTCCTTTTTGTCCAATTTTAATATATTAAAATTTTTAATCAAGGAACTAAAGTGCTCACGACAAATATCTCTTTGAATTTGAAAATTTTGCAAATATTCAATTCTATTTTTGAAATCGTAATTTTCTTTCTCCAAAACTTCAATACATTTTGCAAACTTTAAATTCAAATGATGTAAATCGTCAAAGCTTAGAGAATCATCGAGAGAAAACAAACACGGGAGAGATAAACAAACATAAGGGATCACAAAATAAATAAAATATGTTTTCTAGCTCTGATACCAATTTAAAGAGTGCCCAATATGTGTGTTTTAAACAAAACCAATTTTTTCTCTGAAAATTATCCAACTTTTAATTATGCACCAAACCAAGTTGTGAAAGCCCAATTCTTACTTTAAACCAATTTTATCTTGATTAATCCTAAACATGCATCTAGTGATTAAATCAAGTAAAATAAAGTGAAGAATACTCATAATGCCGGATGCACGAGGAAAAAACCCAAAATGGGAAAACAACCTCAAACGGCCCAAGATAGACAATCACTATGTATAATGGTTTTACAAAGACAGATTAGCCTTACACAATGACTCGATCCTCACGGGTCTCGATGCTCCTTCTGATCTTCAACCATTCTTCAATTGTTCCCACGTAGAAATTTCGTCTTCCACGATACCTGTCCACAACACACGCGTCCTCTTATGTCTCGGTGTCCATCGAATGGCTTTGATTCGTCTACGATATCGAACAAGAAGTCCTTCTATTTTTTTCATCGCAAAACCATGATGTTTAACGACAGAACAAACAAACTTGGTGCAGCAAGATCACGTAACCATATAATAATAATAGCTCAGATCTTTGCAAACTCTTAGGATGTGTTTATGCTTTGTAATCCTTAAAAAACATGTGAAAACACGTACTAGATGGTAAACTATTTTTTACAGATGCACACTTACGAAACTCTTGTAGAAACACGCCTTAAATAACAAATAAGAGCTGCCTCAAAAAACATGTCATTCGAACGACAATGCCATGTCGTTCGTGCGACATAGGCATCTCATTCGAGCGAGATCCTTATGTTGTTTGAACGAGCTGACGTGTCAGTTTGACTTTTTGACTTTTAGTTCAAAATGTCTCTTTTAAAGGAGATACAAATATGTCAAACTCTATTTTGAGTATATCAGAATTAAAACGTAGTTTAAACACTTAAAACACTTTTAAAAACATTTTTCTTTGTAAAAATACATACTTATCTTTTATAAAAATAATTCCGAGCACCATTAATTATACTCATTCATACCTGAGTGATCTCGGAATGCAATTAACTTTGAAGATGAGTAAATTTGCACCAATTTAAACATCAGAATGATTTAATTCTTTGAAGCTTTGTCGCAACGTCTTCAATTTTCTTCAATACGTCATAGACCAAGTGGGATCGTGATAAAATAAAATCACCCTATGACAGATTACAAACAAGTTTTGTTCACGGAATTAAGTCAAAACAAAATAGGGATTCAATTGGAAATTTATGTCCTTACAGATATATCCCAGACGTTATGCATACGCCTGTAATGCATCTCCCCTGCTTCTACTGTGGGACTGGTGGTGTTGGTGTTGTAGGAGGTACTGGAGCCTGTTGTCCCTACTCTTATGCTCCACCCTTCTATAGGCAATCCCTCGTCTTGTGACCCTTCTATCTATATATGAAGCACTGCCCCGGGAACACCCTCTATCTCTGCCCTGCTGGCCCTAACGCTGCTGACCCTGATGGCCTCAACCCTGTTCGCCTCCTCTTTAGTTACTTTGGCCCTATCGGCCATGCGAAAACTGCTAGTGCTAGGGACCCTGCTCTCCCTGCCTATATCCCCCATTCCTTAACCTCTTGGCTTGATCCCCCTATCGACAATCCTGACCCTGCTGACGGCCTGCCTCTTGTTGCTACAGTGCTCCATTAGCATCACCCCCATTTTCTTTTCCCTGCTAGCTCAGCACTTCACCTCTCTTGCTCCCCTTCACATAAAAGTGATGATCCTGACAGTGTACAACTGCGGCATTGACGACATCAGTGTATGTCACCAACACAGGATTACCAATCAAGTTGCCTGATTTTTCAGGCCAAACCGTCCATAAACATAGCTTTCAGCCTCTCCTCATTTCTCACCTCATCTGGTACAAAGTTAGTCAGGCGAGCGATCACCATGTGTCACTTCCCTAAATTTTTTTCGCATCTCTGACTCAACTGCAGGCAAAAAGTACTTACGATCGAACCGCACCCAGAACTCAGTAATGGTCATCAAATCTATCTCTTCAGTGGTGGTCACCGACTCCCACCACTGTAATGCCACTCCATCCAGTCTAAACATAGCTAACATCTGTTTTTGTGGCTCACTACACTCCACCATGCACATATGGAACTATAATGTTTTCTTCCATTGACATGATGCAATCACATCAGTACTGCTCTGAAACTCGAGTGAGTGGCCCTTCTGTAAGGTCTCCCTAACTCTCTGCCAAGTAGATGGACATGGATGGGCCTGGATCACGGGTGCCACTGGTGGTAGTGCTTGCGGATGAGGAAAATGAGTTGCCATAGCTCTCATAGCAGTGTCAATGGTTAAGGCCACTATCACTGCCACATGTGCAGTCGAAATCATCTATGGTGGTGGCTGTGGCTAAGGCACCTCTTGTGGCTCCAGATGATCCTCCCTTATCTCATACCTGGTTGTTTCCCTCTAGGCTCGATGCCTCCTCGCTGGTATCTGAAAACATATTGAATTGTATGAGTTTGCAATCTATACAAATAAAATGGCAGAAGTACGTAAATCTCAAATACGTAAGATAAATGCAATAATCATAATAATAAGGCTCTATATCAAGCAAATGCTACGCTAAAATCATAGTAAGCCCTACAGATCCTACGGACTCTAGAACCTAATGCTCGGATACCATATGTGACACCCCTCTCAAATAAATTTCGGGTGATGAGTCCTTTATCAAATTAAATCAGGATTTCCAAATTGGTTCATTTTTAGAAGCATTGTCGAAAACCCAATTAATTACTAATCACCTATTAGTGAATTCAATCAGTGCCAAATTTTTATCTTTTATTAAACAGATAACAACATGTTGAAAACCAAAAATAAACCATACACCAATATAAATCTAATCCAATCACAAGATATAGATAAATAAATCTTGTCGAATAAACCATCGGCTAAAATAAAGCTAAATAAATCCAATATAATACTAACTGAATCCATTATAACTCTAAACTGAATAAAATCTTAATGGGGTAACATGCCCAAATGAAAATTGTAATACTGTCATGAGATCCTACACTATGAAATGAGGAAATTAGGAGTTTAAGCAAAACTCCTACAAGCATCCACCTATGCTACACCTGCGTGTCCCTTGAAAAGAATGTCAAGTCTGGCATCCCTGTGGCTGGACACCTAAAAGGTTTTGAAAATATTTTTATAGCAAGAGTTAGTACTCAAAACATTTTGAAAATATTTAGCAAAATTTTATAACAGTACAAAATCGATTATTGATTACACATGCTAGGTTTACATACACTCTCTTGAGTTTTCTCATCCCTCAACTATTGTGCACGTCTAACGTTCTCTATTTAGCCCACCTAACTATGCTACCCAAGTTAACTAGACATAAGTAACTATCTGGACTATTCACATCTTTAAGTCCCGTACCGCCCATACAGTATTCTATCCTAATTAATATTTCTTGTATGTTGAGATTTGAAATTAACATTTCATTTACCTTCTCATTTATTCAATTAATTAAGTTTCACTACTTAATTTGTTCTTTAGATATACACTATCTATCAGTTTACTATCACACATAATTAGAATAATCACAATTGTATATATGTATATATATGATGTCGCTCACAAAGGACCACCGTGAAACAATAAGAATACTCTGTTATCAGTCCAAGTACCAGTCGTGCTAAATGGGGGCTATTGGTTCGGCATGTCTTCTAGAACCTAAAATAAGATAATAATGGTGGAGGAGAACATAGTTCTAAGCCTTTGGGATATGCACATACCTAATGTACACAAATGACATGCCGATCTCACTAATACTTGTCACATAGCGAGCCGCCCTAAGTTCCATTATCTGGGGCACCAATCCAAACCTCACAGCAATCATCAAGGTGGGATCGCCCACTACGCGAGAATCTTTGGTGATAACAAGTATCATAGGTATGATAACTCATAATACCAATTATATAGGAATGCACACAAACTATACATATACATATTCAGTATGTATTCACACAACCTAATTATCATCGTTCGTACGTAGAATAATTCAATCACATACTCCCCGTACTTGTTACGTTACGATTTAACTCACCATCGTATTATTTGAGTATTAATTTCTACTCTAAGGTCCCTAGTTACCCCTTTCTTTATTTCAGTAGCTAAATCCTCCTTACCCTACTGGTCTATGCAATTAATCTCTCTCACGTTTTTTCGTAATTGTATTCTCATCTTTTCAAATTAAATTACGTCACAATTAGGCTTATTTAAACATCACTTTAATCCCCTTAATAAGTCAAATCCCATTCCTCTATCATAGGCCTACTGTTATATAAATAATCCCACTTTATATTCCATCAAACTCCCAAATGTTTCACCGATAAAAATTTAGGCATGCTAGGCTTAAAAGGAAAAATCTCATATTTTCTGGACAGACGAATCGATTCACCAGGAGGCCGAATACATTCGATTTATAGCAATTCGTCTCCTTCGTTGGTTTTCATGCATTTTTCACCATTTTTACACATGTGTCTTGCATGATACTTCACCAAAATTGAAAACAACTATACCAAGCCTTTTCTACATGTCTTAAGATGATTTATAACGTAAATTCCACATCAAAACATAAAGATTCATGATCAAGAATAAATTAAATCATCAAATCATCAAAAGCCTTAGGTTTTCATTTTCTTCCTCTATATATCAACATAAACCCATATTTATTTCATAGAGATAATCACATATCTACTTATTTCGAATTCTCTACAGCGTTAAATTAAACTACATGGAAATCCTACCCTTAACACGAGTTTAATCCATTATTTCCTTCAAGATCATCAATTTATTGACAAATAAATCAAACCCTAGGCACATGGGTATCATAACTTCAAGAAATATGTATATAAACCCTTTCCTTGATTTAGATGTTTAGATTTCATGAATGAGATGTTGAATGGTGTGTCTTCTCTTCTAAGCTTCACTCCCAACTTGTTAATGGTGCAAGATCACACTCCAAATTCCTCAAAATCTCTCTCTTAGGCTTCACAATTGTTCTCTCTCTTTCTCTAATGGATTCTCTGAGTTTTCTGACCTTTAAATCCTAGCCTCCAACCCTCATAAGCTGATATAGAGTTTGTAAATTCGTTGGTCTCTTAACCCCCTAATATAAAATGACCAATAAACCCTCATAAGGTCTCGGTTTAGTCTAAAATTGTCCTGCGACTCAATCAACATCCCTGGATATACTATTTTGATTAATTCGACCCTTTCGGACTCATCCGTGACCTTAAAATCATCGTTCGAGCCACTCTAAATTAATATTCCATCTCTACCCCAAGTTAGCCTACATGCGACTTCCGGTTGAGATAAATTCCTATTATGCCCATATCACTCGCTATGACGTAATTTCTAATCATCAATTATTTACTTTTCACTCAGTAAATATAATTCATAATATTAATCATTATTTCACTCTCAATTAATATCTAATAATCAAATTATTATTCAATTTAATTAAATTACTTCTCTCTTATAATTTAAAATAAACAATTTAATTACCGAAATAATTAAATCTCAAATATGCAAAAGTACGAGGTACTACAAGTGGGTCACGCCTGACCCATTAAGTTTATTCATAGACCCTAGTACCACTACCGTCCTACATGTGTTGTATATGTACGCATGTGTAATTTTTTTTATACATATGAGTGTGTATATGTGTTATAAATGTGCATGTTTGTGTGTTATACATGTGCGCATGTGTGGACTATGTCTCTCACCCGCTCTCAAACCCACTAATTCATACTCAGAACATGACCTTGATTCATTCGGTCAGTTTCGTAATGTGTCATCGTGTTATCGTATCTTATTATTGTGTTGTTTACCAGTAGTTTGTTCGATACCTACCATTTGAAATGCACAAACATATAACAAGATACACCCACATTTAACAAAATATACATACTTACACATAGACGTAGATTTGAATACACACATACAGTAATTTAATACACACACATAATAAAACACACACACACACACACACACACACATATATATATATATATATATATATATATATATATATAAAGCTTCACCATCAAAATCAGCATACATCAGATCAAAGTAAAAATTAAAGCTTTATAAAAATTCTAAATCCTATAAATTCAACTTGCTACTTTAATATTATTACTCATTTTTTAACTTACCAGTATATTGTTCATATTTTTTTATCATTTCATCACCTTTTTACTATCTATATATTCACCAAATTTATTTTCATAAACTCAAAAAACCCAAAAAGTGGATTTGATCCTTAAACCCAAAATTAGAACTTTCCTTCCATGTTTACTACACTTTCCTCACTTGCACACGTTTCCCAATAAATCAAAATAAGGAAATTTTAGTTTTGGGTTCGTGAGTTAACTCCAACCCTTATACATTTCGAATTACATGGACTTTGATTCCATTTCCAGCTATGTAGGGGTCCCGAGTTTTCCTCAAGATTTAATTCCTCATTTCTTCCTTTTCACTACATAGACATGCATATTCACTTGCTCGTGGTGAATCATGATCTAGTGTGTTTCTCACAATATATTATATTCTCTTATTTTTATTCTCTTTCATTTTTGCAATCCCATAAGACATGCATATCCACTTGCTCATAGTGGATTATTATTTGTTATATTGAATATAGCGTAGCATTTTGTCTTTATTAAATTTTTAGCAGCCTCATCAGACATGTGTATTCCATTCTTTGGGATGGATTGTGATACGACGCCTTTATCACATTTTGGCTACCTTTTTTATTATTTCCCTGCCTTTTTTATTTATACTTCTTAGAATTAATTGTCTCTCTTTTCCCCATGATGTGGGTATGATGATTTATTTTATAACCTGTTCTACTCCCCACGCATTACATGCAAAATGCTTTTTTGAGAAAAGGTAGACATTACTATATCCTATGATAGGACGAAAAGGCATAATGGATGCCTAACAACTTCCTATTACATAACTCAGTCCCTGGAACTATGATCTATTTGGTTTTATTTACATCTGTTTGTCTTTGATGCCATTTCTTCGGGAATAGCTACGTCTCTTGCTTGTTTTGAGAAAAATAGGTTATCGACCCATTCTTTATATTTTTATACAACTTGATGATAACCAATTTATGTCCATGGGACAGTATAAATATCGCAGGAGTATCAAAAAGGAGATTTTCTTACTCCGTCATATACTGGTATTAATATTCTAGCACTACAAATACCAGTATATGATTCCCAACACATTCCTACATCACAAAAATGTAGGTAGGGTTAATAACGTCCGAACAATTTCCCACATCATATTTTTTTTGCTCGTCAAGTATGAATATGTCACACCCCAAATTACAACCAAATGTATTAATTTAAAATCAACTCTATAATTCTGCTATGTGACAGTGCATACAGAAATTTGAAAAATATAAATTAGTAACTCCACCAGAAAAAAAAACATATTAATATAAAATAGGAGGTCTTAAGTTACGATTTCCCATCCAACTACTAAGAATATAGTACACGTAGATAATATACTACAAATTAACATAAGGAAATTTAAATGAGCTAGACCTTTGTATATGACATGACCAACTAAAGCTAACAAACTTTAAAAGGGCTCAATCATTCCCAAAACCTTAAAGAAAATCTGCGCAACATCGTGAGTAACGTGACCCAGATAATAACCTTCTCTCTAAATTCATCCCCCAACTTTACTAACAAGAATGAAAAATATTATGTATTGATTATTGAACATTAGTCAAGAATCTAAAATAGAAATACAACATAACCACATGAAATTTTAGGTGTACACATATGCAAGTTGGCTTATGTCACTATATCATATATTAGAGATGGTTACGGACCGAGGCCGTGACCATTTTCCACGTGACCAAAAATAGTGGTCACTATCCTCATTCGTAATCCTAAATGCGGGTCATGGTCTATCCAATTATACATTTTATCTCCATGGTCAGGGACTTAATCCGTGACCTCATGGTCGAAGACGAAATCCTTAACCAGCATTGAAAAATATTGGCTCCATGGTCATGAACCAGATCTATGACCAGCATGGGATAATGTTAAAATTTGGTTTCAACTCTGTGACCTCAATTTTTTTAAATAAATAAATAATTTGTCACGAATTATTCCGCGCATGAATTTTTCGAAGCGACAAATACTGAGGTTTATAGATTTGGACATCATTTTTATTGCCAGACGAATTATTCCCGAGAAAGGAGAATCCAATAGGCTTCTTCTCACTTGCTCAGGAAGTATCGGTAGCGAGGGGTGGGGGTGTTGGATTAATAGGTATTTTTTGCCAACTTGTAGATATAATGGTAAAGTAAACCATTAGCAAGGCCCTGTAACTTCCACAACAGCTACAGCTCGTCACCTGACTGGAAATACTATGCATGGTGTCCTTGTGGCTGGGCACCTAAAATGGTTTTTACAAAAAGATAGATTTGAAAGCAAACGGGTCAGAGCCCGAATGTGGAGAGTATTTTAAAAACAGAAGTGCTTTAATAACAATTAAAACAATGAATACAAGATACATGTTAGGACGTGCTCTCACATGAAATACTCACCTCTCGTCTAACAGTGCACTCCTAAAGTTCCTGTACCCATACATATGTTATTTATCTAACTAAACCATCATAAGTTCTAACCCAACTACTTGATTCACAATATGAATTCCCAATGTTATTACTTAAATAAATAGCTTTACTTGAACTCGGATTCTCAATTGTTAGCATTACAATTCACGGCATGTAATCCCTTTTTAATTCCACAAGTAGTTACTATAAATTATTCTCGTAATTTAAACATAACAAATTCCTTTTCATTGAACCGTATATTAATCACATCATAAATATACTATACAAGCACCCCGAGGCTAAGTTGTGGTGCACACATACTCTGCTATCCATCCCGGTACATCATGTACATAAGGATTACAAATTCCGAATCCCTCAGGAATTGTTAGATTAAACACCACACACAAAAATGGAGGCGAACATAATTCAACATATCCATGGTCACGTACATACCTACACTCCATAGTCAGCTGGCTTAATAACTCACAATTAAGTCATTCCCTTGAACTATGTCCTCTAGGTACCAAACTAAATCCGGTCACACAAGGATTAGAAGGCCCTAAGCGAATGTAAACCTCCCGTGGTAGCAAGTATGGTAGGTATGCCATACACATAAGAGTATATACTAAGCATGCACACATCTTATATATCTCAATATTAATAAAGGTATTTTCTACATCCTTATACCATTATTCCAATTGTATACATTTTTAGTCTTCTGATAATATATAATGTAGACTGTCGACACATCTCACGTCGTAGATTCTTATACTTAAAACCTATCTCAAAGGGGTTATTAAGTTTCCTAATATTCCCACGTATTACATCATTATTCTAAAGGTCCTTACTTCTGCCCCAAACCTCAATTCATCAACTTATTCAAAATTACTCTATTAATCCTAATATTATCTCACTTATCGAGCTTCAATAGCTTTTAGAATAATTCCTCAAATTAAATTCTAATTAAGGTCCGAACTTTATAACCATACCTACTGGTCTTCCTTAAGTCTAAGGATATTCATAAGGTCTCCAATAATATTTTCCAAGGGTTAACATCATTAAAATTTAAATAGGGAAATTTTAATCTTTCTGGGAAGGTCGATCAATCGACCTTGACCTTCGATCGATCGATGGTGGTCGATCGATCGACTGATGAATGTCGATCGATCGATCGCACCAGGTAGGCTGCGGACTGCTTCGTTTTGCAGTTTTCAAATCAACCCAAAACACCATTAACAAGCATGAAACTCTAAGATAACGTTATAATATCATCATACAACCATCCTACAACAGTGTTAACGATCTAAAACCAATAATTCATCATTCAAGGGCTTTGTATGGATCAAATCTTCATCAAGAATTCTAGTTTTCTATTTCTTTCAAGAACATTAATAAACTTCTTCTAAAATCCGTTTTTAAATCATCAAGGGTCATAATTCTGAGTTCATAATTCGGCCAGAATGTTTCTACATGCAGTCCCTAACATAGTTCATAGTTTTACATCTTCAAATTCATGGGTCTAATCAATCTTCCAAGATAAATTTGATAATTTCCTAAACATGGAAAAGCATAGCATTAAATCAATTGGAATTAAACCACTTGCCTTAATCTTTCTCTAAATTTGATGTTGAATCTTGAAGGCTGAGTTGTTCTCCCTCTCTCTTTCTGCAGAATTCTCTTCTCTCTCTCTCTCTACAAGTTTTTCTCTAAGGATGATGACAATGGAGGTGTGGTTGGTTTTTGGCAAGTTGGAACTATATCTTAACTTCTCCCGTAGCCCATTAAGTCGCTTAGTGTAGTTAGTGGGTTTAGTGGATAAAGAATAAGTCAGATTTTTTTTTCTAATTTTCGTGGGTTTTAATTCCCAAATTTCCGAAATTATCAAAATGCCCTTTTAAGTTACCGGTATGGCCCAATAATGCCCCGGGACCCAAACTTAACCCCCGACTAGTGTTTTCTGACTATTTTGACCCTACCGGACACGTTGGCGCACTCAAAATGACCATACGGTTAATAGAAATAAAATTCACTTTTTAATTCAAATAATTATATTCCTAACGCGATTGTCACGCGCGTCCCAACAAAATTTCCCAAATTGCTGTATTTCAATCTCGCGATAATTTCAATAGTTCCAAAATTCATATATTGCCATATATACACATTATAATCAAATACTAACTCACATCTCGTTAATATTTTATCCGGATTAATTTTCAATTAATACACATTTAATTCAATTAATCCCCAAAAATAAATATCACGAAAATACGGGGTATTACAGTAACATTCCAAACAAAGGTATGTAAGGTGTATGTATGGCTTAAAACTTTAATTTGGAGTTGGTTATGGGATTTTGGGAAATGAAACGAAAGGCTAGTATTTAGGATCAAGTGGGTTGACTAGGGAAACATATATGGTGAGGTCAAGGCTAATATGGGTGATATAACAAAGATTGCCTATGATCATTTCACAAAGTTTACGCAATTCTCATGTCAAAACAATATATGAAAATCATGATCAAGTAACACATTTCAAGTATGAACTCAATTAATGAACGGTCAAATGAAAGATTAGAGAGATTACCAACAAATTCAATGTTTTCAAAGAGGAAAGAATAGTGTATAACACTCACAAACGACGAAAGGTACAAAGCTTACTCGGTGTAAGTATATACAATGCAACAAAAGATTCCCTAGTTATAAAAATCTTAAACCAAATCAATATAACCAGGAAAGTGCATATGCTCATGGGATAAAGTTTAATTCATGAAGTTATTCACAATATCAATGATTTGAGGACTAAAGTCTAATAACTTCTAAAATCGAGAACATGCATCATTGAGTTGTCTATTGGATCGGGAAATTATTGAAATTTATCATCGAAAACAAGGCAAAATTCCCAACAAAGGAGAAAAAAGAAAGAAAATATTTTTGAAAATTTTTAAATTTTTCACAAAAAGGCATACTTAGTAACTAAATGTGAGCAAATCCATGGACTACACATGAAATGGATAGAATATCCTACACCCCCTAACTTAAATGTTGCATTGTCCTCAATGCGCATTAAGAACACAACACAAAGAGAGGAAAAGAACGATATTACCCAAAATTGGAGCGATCTCCATAAGCGCGAGTCCAATGAAATCTACAAAACAAGTTAGTACCGAGCATAGCAAAAACAAATAACAAAAAGTTAACTAATTACACTAGACTAAATTAAAAGGAAAGAAAAATAGGAAAGAAAGAAAATTAAAAAGCTAACTATTTACAACCTACTATTTAGGCCTCACACTAACTATACACTAGAAGTCTAAATAGTTGAGGGTCCACCCAAAAAGGGATTTGACTTTGAAAGATCAACGGTGGACCCTCCAAAGCGAATATGCCTCTTGGAAAATAAGAATTCCGTTTGAACAACGGAATGCATGTGGATGGTGAAAAAAGTGAACCATAGCCAATTTGAAATTTTTGGGGGACGATGGGGGATTTGGATAATAAGGGGGACAAGAACACTAGAGGACCAAGAAAAATCGATTCATCTCCCAAAGGTTTTTCAAATGGAATGGGAGATGGTGCACACATGAGGATAACATCCATCGAAAACAAGTCCGGCAAGGAGTCCTCATCGGAAAAAAGTGTAGAAGTTTTAAAAGTTTCTACCGACTCATAGGAATCAACCGGTAATTCTAATGGTTCAATGATGGAAAACGTATATGGTGATGAAACAAATTCAATCTCAATCGACTCATCGTCGGAAGGAGATTGAATTTTGGGGGAGAAAGATGCACACTCGATGAGAAATTCTTCGAAAAAATTAGGTGAAACACAAGTTTCCACCTCCTCGTTGTTTTGTGCATAAGAATTCATCTCATCACAAAGTGCACCAAGTCTCATTCCAGCATCATTTAGGATTTACAAACCTTGGGAGTAAAGAAGCAAAGTCTCTTCCAAAGTAGGCTTCCTATGCTCAAGAGCCTCGGACTCCTCATTTGGTTGAAACTCGTCTTCGAAAGTAATGAAATGAAAATCGTCATTGGATTCGAATAATGAATCCAACTCAAGCTCCTTATAACGATTTTCATTGCGATAAATGTTTTCAGGTCTTTCATTTTCAAGAAAATCTTGAAAATGGAAAACTTGAAAACTATCCCCAAAGTAAGAATCATTAGAATGACCGCAATAACTATAATAGTAGGACATGATTACCTCGTTGTTTGTAGATGGAGAATCCGAGCAAGAAAGTGAGAAACCGTGAATCAAAGTTTCTTAGCGCTCAAATATGCTATCCTGTAAAAAAGGTTAAAACAAAGAATACAAATACAAAAGGAAAAATACTACGAAATAATAAAACAATTACTATCTAAAACACACTCCCCGGCAACGACGCCATTTTGTGACCGGGCGGAAAAAGTGTGTTCGTGTGAGGACACAATCGTTGTGTGTTTCGCCGTCGCGATACAAAAGAACCTAAGCTACTACCACACTTGACAAGCAAGCACAGCGGTAAGTCGGGTATCGTAAGAAATCCACAGGGAGTGATTAAATTTTAGATGTTAATTATTTTAAAACTTCAGGAATAAAAATGGTGTAAAAGAAATAAGAAAAGGTGATGGGTGATTATGGTGACAAAAGAAAAAGAATAAGTTACACTACGCAAAAGTAAAGCGAGGATCGGGATCACATACACACATTCACGGGCTAAACAACTACTAATTAGAATTTTGGCTCGAAAGCAATTTAATCGAGCATTTACAATTAAGCATAAACATCACACAATAAGGAATTTAACCCAAAGTTGCGAGATTAAACATTTAACGGAAAATGGTCACACGCGGATTAAATTCGGATTATCGCTATAAACACTAACGTTGCGTGACAAAGAAAGTTAAACACATAACAATCCAACTTTAATACACGCGGTTTCACTTAAATGCAATTTTACACGAAACCCTAACTTTCGAGGTCCAAACCCGTAAATGGCGTAACGAAATCCCGACCCTATTTATCTAAGGGCACAACATGGAAATAAACTAAATTAAACTAATTAAACTAGGAAAGCAAGAAATAAAGCAAGTAAACTAATTAATAAAGCATGAAAATTATCTAGAAAGCAATAATTAATGGAAAACAAGCTATATTAAAGGAGAGGGTAATGAAAAGTCAACTTACAAACCAATTAGATTGTCAATCCAAAGAGAAATGAAGAAGAACCATCCAAAACCCTCAAAACCCTAACTATTCTAACCTAAAATCGTGTATGGCTGATATATTTTGTTATTACAACAAAATTGTCTTATATAGTAAGTTGGAATAAAAATAAAGAAGAAAGAAAAGAAGGCAAAATATCTGCAGAAAACAGAGCATCGATCGATCGACCCCTTTGGTCGATCGATCGACCTAGGCAAAAATTTGGCAAATTAGAATGGTCGATCGATCGACCAGAAGTGTCGATCGATCAATCAAACAGGGCAGAATGCAGCAGCCTACTGCATTCCTCTCTTCTTCTTCTCTTCTCCTCTTTTGTTTTCCTTGTTTTTCCTCCGCTGAAATCACCGTAACTTCTTCGTTATGAATCGGAATCGCGCACCGTTTGTGGCCACGCGAAGCTAGCGAGGAGGGATACAACTTCTGTGAGATGTCAGGCTAGGTACCCAAGCTGTGAAAAGATTAAATGCCCTTTCGCATGCGATTGTGTACGGAACTTCACCGGAATGCGTCCGAACTTCATACTAAGCATCCAAATACCTACAAAAGCTCAATTAACCCCTAAAAAACATGTTAACATAGAAATCCGAGGTTTTCTAGTTAACGAGCATAAATATAGGGATTAAGATACCCGAGGGGGCGAATAACGCGTAGGTTAACGGGTGAAATACGCAATATTTGCATCGTATCACTAACCAATCATGTTTATGACTATATATATATATATATATATAAATATATATATATATATATATATATATATATATACCTTCTCATAAAATGTCTAAATTATGTTCAATGTGTCAAATCTCCTTCCATTCGGTATTAGTTTTCAAAAAACTAGTGATTTTTGCACGTGGTAAACTAGAAGGAAACGTATCTATGAATGATCTATAAAAGTTTGTGATATGAAATCAGATTCTTTTCTTGATAAACTTATGAGAAAGATTCAATTTAACGTGCATATGTAACGAGACATCACAGCCTTGGTCAATTCTCTCTTTACGTAATTGTATCCACATTGGGTGAATATTTGTATGCCTTCTCTAATAGTAAGTAACATCATGGCTACAATGGAATTATGTTAGAGAAATATATTGTCTACTACCTCATCCTAGTTTTCTAGTTGGGAAAACATAATATGATCGAATAGGTAATCTTGCGAGAGATGGACTCCACGATTTGCAAGGTAATTAAATTGTTCAATCTTCTTATTCTCATACCTGTAAATAAGAGTACCCTTTATATGGCCCACATTTATGAAATTTGTTTAAGAACGATCCAACTTTAACCTCTATTACTCTTGTTTTCAGTGATTGTCATCTTGCCTCATTTATTATGAGAAAAATATATGAGGGTGTGAATATGATTCCTACAAATAATGGCTCCAATTAATCATTTACTAGTTATTATGTTTCAATTGATCCAATTTAAGTTTATCTTATTTTATTCAATCCTAAAACTGTTATGCATCCTTCTGCCTATTTATGTTTACCTTATCAATATCAGCAAGTGCAATTCAAGTTTATTTTATATATATTAATACTTAAATTTCTATATGTCCACCAAATGTGCAACCCCTTCTACCAATTTTTGTTCACCCAAACAACCACTAAAGGAGGGTTGGAACTGACCACCATGATTGATCAAACAATATTATCCATATTATTCACCCGCATAATATCATCAAGTCAAAATTAAGTTTATTTTATTTAAATTAATTTAAGAATTACTATAACTCGATTAAATGTGCACATTATACATATGCACTTGTGTTACATAAAAGAAAGAACCATAAAAGAACGTAAATCGTCAATGAAAGATATATACAAGTTGAATTATAAGCATTATCGACATATACATAGTCTAACAGTCAACCAAATTGTAATCAGACTATGTTATGTAAAAGAAAAAAAGAAAAGATTCCTGAACAAGGAAAGAACCTATAATTAGTTAAACTTCAATTATTGTTCTCCAATGGCATGCACACATGAAACGAGAAGAAAACGCATGTAAGTATATATATGTGTGTGTGCACACATATGTGTATGTGTACGTTATACATGTGCATATACATGTATGTGTTATACTTGTGTGTATATGTGTATGTGGTATACATGTGTGCTTATGTGTATGTGTTATACGTTTATTTAGTTTGTGTGTGTGTGTGTCATACATGTGCGTGTGTGAATATGTATTATACATGTGCGCGTGTGTGTTATACATCTAGCATGTGTAATTTTGTTCTACATGTTCGTGTGTGTTCACCATTATACATGTGCATGTATGTGTGTTATACATGACCATATGTGTGTAATTAATCTCTCGCCCTCTCTCAAATCCACCAATTAATACTCAAGGCACAACCCCAATTGATTCGATTAATTTCATGTTGTGTCATCATGTTATTATATCTTTTTATCGGGTCATTTACCACTAATTTGTTTGATATCTATCATTTGAAATATACACATATGTAATTTCAAAAATACACATATATATAGCAAGATACAAATCGATAAATGTGTAATATTTGAAATACACGCTGATATAACAAAGTACACAACATAAATGTGTATTTTATGAAATACACACAAGTTTAAAAAACACAAACACGTATATTTTAATACTAAAAAGGGTGATTTCTCAATTTTTAAAATCCTAAATACAAGATGGTTCACACAATATACCAAACTTAAAATTTTCTTCAAATTAAACAATTAAGATTCCCAGATTTTAATGTCCAAAAAATTAAAATTAAACTCAACTAAACAAATATTTAATTTTCTTTCAAAACAAAAATTAAATAAACTCAATTCAAGTTCTTCATATGCCAAACAAACTAAGCATGAATATTTTCAAATTAAATTTATTGACTTGAATTAAACTAAAATTACCCAAACATGATTAGCACCAAAATTACACCATTATTGTGATTTAACCATTTTTTCATCTTTTTAGTCCTATGCACGCATCTAGGTGTTTTTTTTAAGATAAAATAAATAATCACAACACAAGACCGCGATGAACGAGGAAACCCCACAACGGGAAAAACCTCTAACGGCCCAACCAATAAATCCACTAGGTATAGTTTTACATAAACAAGACAAAAGACTTACTTCATCGGTCTACCTTTTAAGCCTTAATGCTTTTTCTTTCATCCACATCAACCTAGTTGATAACTTTGGAATCCACTGCATCCTCGAAATCCACCGATGGTGCTCAACTACCGTCAAACATACGAAGGCTCTCCTCCGTATGCACACCATAAAAATCACAAAAAACATGGACTCCTCTGTAGGAAAACTTCTCTTTGGATATGAGAATAAAACCTGGTGTCAACTTGATGATCTTAAAACAATAATATATTAAGAACTTGGATCATACAAAACTATGGGTGTAAACTTTATGTTTTAGTCGAAATTAAATGATGAAAATACCAACACAAAAGTGGGACTTTTGGATGAAAAGTTTTTGCTCTTAAAGTAGTAGAAAATCTCTCAAAAGTATTGTAAAAAATTGTGCTCCCGCACATATTAAAGCTGGTAAAAATATAATGGGGAAATGGGCAATTAAAATTAAAAACTGACGAAACTGTTCAAAAACTGCCCAGGTCATTCGAACGACTTTTGAATGTCGTTCGAACGACTTGGTTTGAACGAGTTACTAACAAAAAAACCATATAAAATCCCAAATATCGTCAGATTTCTCATTTGAATGAGTCATTCGAACGATAGTTCTAACGAAAAAACAGAAAATTGGGCAGAAAATCATTAGAAGCTTATTTGATATATCGTTCGAACGACCTCGTTTGAACGAGAAAAATGTCATTCGAATGACTTTTTAGAAAATACAATATGCATTTTAAGCCGAGAAACTTTTATGTAGGAATTTAAAATGATTTTCGAAGAAAAATAAAAAATCATTGTGACAAAAGTTTTATAAAAAGACACCCATAAAAAAATAACCAAGTCTCAATATATATTAAATGCATTCATACCTTTAGATACCTTGGAAATAATGAAATGTTGATGATGTAAAAGTTTGGCACATAAACCGATAATGATGTAAAATTCAAGCTCTTGGCCGTTACGTCTTCAACTCAAACGTCATAGTCTTGAAAGGATATGCCAAATGACTATCAGATGACTCAATTAGCTTTGTCTGGAATTAATCCAACACTAATAGACTCGGTTGAAAATTTTCCCTTACAAATCTCCCCCTTTGGCTATTCTGGGAAAACCCCCAAAATAATAACCCTATGGGTCGTCAAGCTCTTCTAAAAGACATAAACCCTTCCAAATTAAAAAATATAGACGCTTGACTAGACACATGGGATGAAATTCTTTGCCGCTATAAAAGGTTACCACTAAAGATGAAAATTTTCACATGTAAAGACACCATCAAACGCATAGGGAATATAACAAGATAAATAACATAATTAAATACTCACCCTTTGTCAAACATGACCTACTTAAGAAAGCGACATCTCCGCCTAAGTTTGATCTACCAAATTAAAAGGTTTAGATACCATTTCTCTCCCTTTTTGTTCAGGAATAGACAAAGATTAAAATGCATTAAATAACCTATTTCTCCCCAATTAAATCAAATAATTCCCTAAATAATGGGAAACAAAGTATATCATGCAATGGTGAATAAAGTGACTAAAATAATAAAGCACATGGCATGAGAAACAACTAATCCAACACAAAGATTAATAAATACCAGTTATGATGCGATAGAAAAATGGTACCAAATAAAAATAATCTAATATAAGAAAGAGATATCAATCTGAACAAGAAGAATATCGATTTTAATATGAATCATACATGGACTAGATAGAAAGGAAAAAATTCAAAAACAAAAGGAATGTCGTATATATATATATATATATATATATATATATATATATATATATATATAACACCACACACGACACGAAATACATTAAGTTTTCCAAACTCATATGGTAAAAAATATGTCTAAATAACATGTGGTAAACGGTAGTGAAGGGGTGTGAACTAGCAATAAAAGAATTCAAATTCAATCACTTAAATATGTTCACATAGTTCTTATTTGAATGTAAAACTTTATCAACTTAGATATAGCCTCATCTGGTAATATAAAAAGAACTCAAAGGATAAACATGCACAATGCACACAAGCCTAGAATTTTGATGATTCTATAAACCAATAGATCCATGACAAAAATACCATAACTAGGATACATTATCATTGTACAAACCTGTTGATATATCCATCTAAACTACTTCAAACATAATAATTCTTTTTTTAATGTTGATATCAAACTCAACTACTTTGACCTTGGATAATTCTAACAATGCCACATTTTTTAAGCCAAATTTCAATGGTGACTATTCACACAAAGTAATTTTTTCTTTCGTAGCCCGATTCCATTGATATACAACTACACTGGATAAATATTTTTCTATTTTTTTAAATTCCAGCAACGGTTCTTACATGCAAAAATCCTCCATAGTCATAGAAACATGTAGATGACTAAATTAAAAGGACAACATCTCACTTAGGTCAAATATACATGTGAAGTTAAAGATCAAATAAGCTCGTCCATGTGTGAATCGAGGCATATAAAAAGAGATTTCATTAAGCAAGTAAAAGTCAAACTACTCCATGCAATCATGATAAAGAACACTTTAAGGATTGAAAATCTTAACTAAAAGTTCTAGCCATATGGAAGCGGGGATGATATTGGATTCAAACACAAGTGTATGCCATATAAAATGTGTAAAACTAAAATACACAAAAATGGAAAATCTTTTTAAGTTTTTCAAAAAAATTTAATCAAACACAAAGATAACCCAAAAGACAAAAATAAAATCTTTTTGTATTTTTTTAACTAAGACTTACTAAATAAATATTAAATACAAAAGATACACAAGTTAGAATTCTAGCAACACGTATATGATGAAGTAAGGACTAGAAAATGATAAACAAACATACAACTAGCAACAATATATCATGAGGCACAAAAGCTATTGTATGTAAACAAAACTAACACATTCAACCTTTGATTTAGCAAGGGAGGAAACACGTGAAAGTGAATGAGAATCATAAACTTTAGCACGTAAAGTCTCTAAATTGGATCTCCTAACCCACATGAGTGAAACACGACGCTCTCAGGATTTGGTGACCTTGGTGACTCTACCCTTTGACTTTCTGGGACCATTTCTAATATCAAAACAAAATTTCCTAAGGTGGAGCTTCCGACCACAATGTGTGAAAGTGACAACACGACGTGAAGTATGACCTAAGGATTGACCTTTTATCGTGTTCCTAGATGATTCTCTCACATCTATGATTTTAGCTTTATTAGCAGAAGTAACTTGAGTCTCGAATAGTAGAACTTGAAGAGAAATTGAAAGACTCAAGTCGAGTCAGTTTAATTTCTACCAAAGTATAAAGTTTATACCCATAGTTTTGTATGATCCAATTTTCTTAATATATTATTGTTTTGAGACCATCAAGTTGGAATCGGGTTTTATTCTCATCCCAAAAGAGAAGGTTATCTACGGAGGAGTTCATGTTTATTGTGATTTTCATGGTGTTCATACGGAGGAGAGGCCTTCGTATGTTTTACAGTAGTAAAGCCCCGTCGGTGGATTTCGAGACTACGGTAGATTTTGGAGCTATCAACTAGGTGGAGGTGGAATCAAGAATAAGCATCAAGGCTTGAAAGACGAGGCGAGAAATTAAGTATTTTATCTTATTTATGTAAAACCATACCTAGTGGATTTGTTAGTTGGGCCGTCCGAGATTTTTCTCATTGTGAGTTTTCCTCGTACATTACGGTCATGTGTTGTGATTGTGTATTTTATCTTGAAAAAATATCTAGATGCATGCATAGGACTAAAAAGATAAAAATTGGTTAAATTACAACAATGGTGTAATTTTAGTGCTAATCATGTTTGGGCAATTTTAGTTTAATTCAAGTCAAGAAATTTAATTTAAAAATATTCATGCTTCGTTTTTTTGGAATATGACGAACTTGAATTGAGTTTATTTAATTTTTGTTTTGAAAGAAAATTAAATATTTGTTTAGTTGAGTTTAATTATAATTTTGTGGAAATTAAAACTTGGGAACCTTAATTGTTTAATTTTAAGGAAATTTAAGTTTGGTATATTGTGTGAACCATCTCATATTTAGGCTTTTAAAAATTAGGAATACAAGAAAAATACTTATTTAAGACGCTTTTATAAATTAATTTACATCACTCCTAAGTGAGACATTATAAACCATTTCATCCTTTTGTTTTTACATCTCCTTTTAAATTAGGGGATCTAAATATTTTTTTTGGTCATTATATGCAACGTTTTTTCTAGAAAGCTCCTTAATTAGTACAAAGTAAAACTGCTGCTCAAACCTATCACGACACCCATTCCTCATATCCTAAATCCCCCTCAATCTCTCTTTCCATCTTCATCACGACACACTCTCTCTCACACTCCCATACCATAACGTTTGTTCATATCACTGCTCCCTTTTCATCAAGACACCGTCGATTGATATCTCTCTTGTAAGTCGGTCTCTCTTACCCTTTCTCATACGAGGTAAATTTTATTTACAAAAATCCCACACAACAGAAATCCAACAGCTACTTGCTATATACGCAAATAAAATTTCCATGGATTTGGTTTAATTTCATCGAAAGTAAGTCGCTGCAAGTTGTCGTCGCCTATTCACCACAAGTTGTGCAAGCCATTGGTAAATCACATCTGTTATGTTATACCTTTAAACTCTAGCTCTGTTTCATTTCATTTGCATTTAAACCCTAGTTAAAATTAGTTATTTTGCATCTGTAATTTCATCATCTAATCAAGTCATTTGTTTATTTAATTATAGTGATTACAATAGTAAACAAGCCCAAATATTTATTACTATACCCAAACACTATGCCTAAATCCATATTAAACTCAATCATTTGATATTTTAAATCATAATTTTTTTATTTTTATCCTTTTATTATTTAATATCTAAGTTCAATCTTCAAGTTATATCTAAGTTCAATCTTCAAGTTAGTTTATTTTCTATCTGCTATTTTATTTTGTATGAGGAAAATATGTTCCGCATGAGAGAATACTGATTTGTAATGAATTTTAGGATATACAATAAAAATGATTATTTGAAATGAAAATCCGCGAAGCAATATCATTAATGTTTTTGATTTATTCCTAATTAGTGATGGTAGAGGCGATAACATGGTATCTAAAGAAAGGTTAGGATCAAGGAAGTAAAGAAATAAAAATAGAAAAGACTTTTCTAAAATTAAGACATGTATTCATGTAATCTCATATTGTTTGCTGGTATGGATTGATATATAGGATGACATATAAGAATATATTGTGTGTTATTTTTAAAAAATTAGTTGTTGCACATATGTGGACAATTTTCCATTCTTATTCATTATTTTATCTACACTAGTTAGTGCACACATTCGTTGCATGTGTGGTCAATTTTTAAATTTAGATTGTGAAATTGTATGTAATTAGAAGATACCATCGTAAGCTTGAGTAGGATACAATCTTGAAATATGAAATACAACATGTAATTCATAGTAAGATAGAGAAAATAATATATAAACAATTAATGGTAAAAAAATAGGGAGAGAAACATGAAAGATAAAAAAATTATTGTAGAGAGAGAGAGAGAGAGAGAGAGAGAGAGAGAATTGAAAATAATAAGGTGATCAATATCCCTCGAATGTAAATCAAAATTGAAAGACTTTTTAAAACCTTTCAAGTATGATAGAGGTTATAAAACCTCTCATGAATTTTTGATATTTCATACATTATCTCCATTTGTAGCTATTAGTATTTCTTCTTTATTTTTAAAGTGGGAAAAAGAAAATTGTGTTATTTGTATATTGGAGCCCATTAGTTCTTCTTAATTTATGTTTAGGGTCAAAAGTTTTTTTATTAGAACTTGGGGTTCATTTTTGGATGAAACCATTTTTTGAGGTCACAAGCATTTATGGGCGGGATAGGGAGAGGGAGAGACCTTTCACAAATATTGTTTCTTATTCCGATGGCATAATTATATGTTTAAAAAAGAAGTAAAGGGTAAAAAGGAAGTATGTGATTTTTAAGAGTTAGGTGCTTTTAGAGTACTATAGATATTGATAAATTACATAATCAGTTTTGATTTACCTTTAAAATATCGAGAATTTATTGTCTGCTGTGAGTGTAACTTTAAGCTGCATAGTCTTTATTATTCATATGTAGGGGATAATATCGTTGTAACATCTCAACTAAGATCTTAAGGACATTGTATAATTACTTATGAAGAGGATTATTAATTAATAATCCTTTGACCACACGTCCCTTTAATAGTATCACATGCCACATAATGTACACATATGACAAACATTATTATTGGAAACTTGTTCTGCACGTATAAAGACTGATTATGGTTCTAAAGACATAAACTACATTGCATTTACTAAATAGATTATGGGAGATTCACATACAAGTCCTATTAAGACGTTTTCATCCTATAAGTCCAATTGTCTTTTTCTGTAATAAGTCTTCTTCATAATTTTTCTTTTTTTTCCTCATGATTAATATACCCCTTCTTATCCACTCTTTATCGCTCATTCACGTGAGTGAGCGTTTGTCGATTTCGAGGATGGTGTCATATCTTTCTTGCACCACTTGATGAGTCTACAATTGAATTTAACGAAATAATGGAAAATAATGAGAAAATAGTCAAAGTTCCTCTTCCTAATCAATTTGAGATCATCCCCAACATGTCATTAAGTCAACATGTTTATTTATTGTCCTCAATAATCTTAGAGGTGCACATTGGATGTAATGTTGTCTTAATACAACTCAAACTTCCTTGGATATTGACTCGAAACCATTATTATTCACTTTTTAGCATTACCAAACTTGAAGTCTTTTTTTTTCAAATGTCAGGGAGAACTATAGAAAGTACACCTATAAGTCTCTTTAAATTTTTCACAATCAAAATTGATGCCTACTTATTATTTATATAATGGCTTCGTAATTATAGTGGTTTGGAACATTCTTATTATGTTTTTCTTTTATTTTGATTTTATACTATGAAAATATTGTGGCCCTGATATGAAAATCATACCTTTTTTTTAAGACACAAATATCATAACAATAAACATAAATGTCCAACAAAAAAAAAGCCTAAGCAACCAACTAGTTACTTCAATACACAAATCATACAATATGACATAGTTAAAGCATGTTTGTCAAGTTTGTGGAAAATCTCAGTAGCGTCTTTAGGAAAAAAAATTAAAGGAGATATCCATACAAATAAGGAGAATGACTTAACATATAAGATTAAAAAAATTAAGTATAGTTTGATAACCGAGAGGAAGTAATCTATTGAACCATAACATACATGTTTTTTATTGTGTCGATGTTACCATCTCATATTATCTATTTAGGATTATGAGAGTTTTATTATATTCTCATGATGAATGGATTAGACACTTTATGCTTCCGTCTTATCAGCATATGATGGTGAGCATATGATGGTGAGAGTGTACTTTTAAATCCATAACTAGTCTATGAGAGACTATATTATTGTGGTTCATTCGATAATTTTGTTTTTTATCATTGTTGTCAAATTCCACGACAAGGAAACTAAAAGAAACTCGCAAAATTTGATGAAATTGTAAATATCATCAGACATGCTTATATTTCATCTAAAGCACAACTGGAAAGATTATTAAAAGTTATCTACTTGTTATCATCTTTGTTTACCAGTGCGAACATGTTAACTACAAATTCAAGAGAAGTTAAAGTTAATCTCTTTGTTTAGCTCTTGCTGTCAATGTCTCGTACAATTTTAATACCACAATCTTCCAAACTAGATAGGTGTTTGATAACTACAGTGTTAATTCCTTTTTTTAACTCTTACTATTAATGTATGTAAAGACTTACAAGAGTTCTTATTTGACATAATTCATAAATGAAACATGGTCAAATAAACCCCAAAATAGACCAAGTTACATTATCTCAAAACTACATATTATTGACTTTGGGAATCAAGATTCATGTTTCGTAAATATTATTTTTGTATTATGAAAAAATTTGTTCCCTATATATCTTGAATCACTATCATCGACAATATATCTATATATTATTGAACAAATCAACAAATATTTTTTTGAATATGTTCTTATTATATATAATTTTTTGTTTTACTCACAACCCTTAATATAGCATATATTGTAGCGTTCATTCTTGGGGAATGAATAGGCCAATGTGACTGCTATTCTAAAAATAACAGTTGGTAAGTCCATGCTCTCTGTACCATTAGATTCCTATTGTCACTCACACATACACAACTATCTCACCCTTTCCACCTTTTAACTCTCTATCCATTATATACATCTTGTGATATATGCATTGAAATCTTTGCCCTACCACCCCCTGATGTGTTGTACACATCTTGTGATATATCAAACTAACAACTTGAAGACCCAATATTTTGAAAAAAATATTCATTTATCAATGTGCCCCCGCCATGCCACATCCTGACTTTTTTAGATTTTTCGTGTCGTGTCCGAAACGGACACCATGTCGTCCTTCTTAGTACACAAGTCACTTGGTGATAATAGTTTGCATATGATTTTTAGTATCTTTTGCTAGATCTGAAATATAGATTATTTTAATCCATTGATGATTTATCTATGAACATATAATTTGTTTGAATTTTTAAGTAAAGTGACATATATTTTTTAATTCATATCATTGAAGTGAAAATGTCATATACAATGGTCTCCATATTCGACATGTAGTTTGTTGGGTTCAAAACCCCTAAAAAGTCAGGACGTGACGTGAAGAAAGGGTGTGACTATAATGTGTGAAATTTTTTCAGTTCAAAACACAAAAAAGAACATTGGATTTTTTTCGATTAAACATCTAAATTACCATGAGTTCAAAACACAAAAAAGAAGGAATTTAGATAGCAAACTTCTCACGTTTTATGAATATTGTGATATAAGCTATAATTTTTCAAAACTCATAACCTCTAGACACATAGTTTACATAAAAAACGGTATATTTTTATCTCTTCGTCTCTAAATGAGAATATTAAATTAATTAACTATACATTGGGATGGTAAAATGAATGGCTTTCTAGAATATATGGATACATACTAAGTAAGTGATTCGATCCAAGGGACGTAGTCGTTCCCTTTGTATTGGAATATGAATACAGAGGATAGGATAAACATACATACATCAATTACAGAATATGAGTAGAAAGAATATGAATACAAGGGATAGGATTAACATACATACATAGGTATGGAGAAGACACCAATGACACTAGGGTGTGAGCCGATGGTGGGATCATTAGCTCCCTCGAAGAAGAGAAGAGTGCATAATTACCAATAGACTCATGAGGCAAATACCTTCTATACGTCGTCATTTTCAACTTCATCGATTCCAGTTACTTCAGTGTATTTTCTACCTCCAGCAAAAATCAGGTGACCATATACCAATGCCTTGAAGGTGGTGTTATTACTGTATTGTAGTTTTATATTGATGAAGATAAGTATGAGTCTTTTTACATTGTGAGTTGGCATGCAATGTTTATGGGACACCATTGTTACTGGATGGAGGAATTAGTGGTATAATTTGATTCATTGATGATGGAAATGAGAAGATACACAGGTGCTTTATAGGTTATGGGGACTCGATAAATGAAATCAGGATACAGACTTTGAAGTCATCACTTTTTTTTGTCTATGAGCAAAGATGAATCAGTTTGAATATGGAATGTTCATACTGGAATATGCATTATGTTATTTTCTGGGGCTGAGGATAATCAAAAAGAAGTTCTGAGCGTGGACTTCCATTCTTTAGACATATATCGCATTATTAGTTGTGGCGTGAACACTGTCAAAATTTTGTTAGAACATCTTACAGTTCTGACTCCGAGGTTGATGATGATCTCACCTCTTTTGTTTCTGATTCATCGAATATGAATTCTTATGATTCAGTCATAAATTACCTCTCCCCAAGGCCTAAATTCTTGAGGTATAAGCAAAACAGGAGACAAAATAAAATTCTTGACAAGGAAAATGAGTTTGGAAAAGGAAATCAGTCAGTACCTAATAATGATGATGTTCATAGACGCTTTTAGCAGAAGAATCATTTGAGGATGTTCGTAAGTCTGTGGTGTCAACTTCTCTAGATGGATATGTGAAAGTTGACAAGATTGAAGATGATGTTGATGAGTAGGATATCAGATATGGTAACTACGAGTTTGGTGATAAAGAAAGTCTTTTGTCTAATTTACAAAAAAGAATTTTTGAAGAGGAATCGATTGTGAATGATCACAGCTCTTCGGCTTCTTCTCCTCCAAAATGTCTTGTGAAAGAAGAGGCTGAGAAAATTGAGAATATTGAAATTGATCGTGACATTAAGGAAGTGCAAGAAATTAAAGAGTTTCAGTAAGAGAGGAATTGGAGTCTCAAAGGTGTTTAGAATTTTTTCTTTGTATTCGGTGTTGTTTTGGAATCTACCTTATATATATCCTCCATAAACTCTCCAAATTTCGTACCCACCCTAGAAAGTATTGAAGATGGGTTTCGAATATGACTTTTGAAGATGCCAATTCAAATATAATTGGAAGTGGAAGCAAACCTTTTGATAGAACAAGGGAGATGCAACTAGTGGAAGTGAATGAGAGAAACAATGATGATGAGGTAGTTGATAAGGAAAAGAGTGTTTAAGTTGATCGAAAAGGATTTTTAGAAAGTAATGATAAAACTAGAGCAGTGACTGAGGTAAAAAAATAACAGTAGCGAGGATGCACCCGACTATGAAATGGAGAGAAAATTGGGCGTTGTTAATGAGTTTCAAAAGTCAGACACTCAAGAAGATGTTGAGTCTGAACATGAAATTGAGAATAGTGGGGAGGGTTGTGATCCGATGGAGGATATTCAAACAGCAGAAAGAACTGAATCTTTTCAAGATCCTTAGGTACGACAACTGTTTGAATTAGTAGAGAATGAGAATGAAAACAAGCCGGAAGGAAAGACCATAACCGAGGAACCTGTTGAAGAAGTGGTACTTTTATGTTCGTCCCTTATTCCTGGAGGAACTAGCCTGGAATGATGTTTTGGGAAGTTTATAATTACTCTCTATGAGATTATAAGACTGTAAGGGATATCTTTGCAAAAACTGTAGGCAAGTTGCTCCCTTATTTGGGGGGAAATGATTTTTTGTTAGCATTAGATGTATTTTTTAAAAATAAAGTTAAGTTCTACAAAATTGAATACTTCCCACCTTATCTTGGAAAAAGTATTAGTATTAAAACTGGACCAAATAAAATTGTTCTAAAATATCAAATATATTATCTTGCTTGACACCCATAAAAGTTCATGGTCGCACAGGGGCGGATGCAGGGGGGTGCCAGGAGGAGCGGAGGCCCCCCCTGAGATTAAAAAAAAAAAAATTTTAGGTATGCAAAATGTGTAAATTTTTTTTTAGGGGTGCAATTTTTAAGGGAGGTCCCTCCTGAGATCTTGCCTACACTATTTTTTAATCAAAAATTTGTATAAAACTTGTATTAACCTAAAAAAAATTTGCCTCGGGGGCTCCCGCCCCCGAACCCCCGACACCACTCGAGACTTTCGCCCCTCCTAACCAAAAATCCTGGATCTGCCACTGTGGTCGCACCCATGTGATCAATATGATATTTAATTTATTATAAAGCCTGATTTGAGTTTTAAGTTGAAATAATCTTTCATGTATTATGTGTAATAACCCTCGCTTATGAGACCGTATTTTATAATAATTACTTAGTAATTGGAACCTAGTGTTGGGTTATGATTTGAATGATGAATTCAATGTAAAAAAGTTGATATTTATTATGAGGTTGCATACATATCATAATTATGGGAAAATATTGCTATGTCATGATTATTAATATCATGTGAATATAAAATGATATTTGGCTTAATTATGAGACCGGAACTTAAATTGAATTTTAAAATGTCCAAATGATAATTTCGAGGTTGCAGTTGATTCCGGAACGTGCGAAATAGTCAAATAATGTACCATATTGTATTTTATAGTTTTGGGCATTTTTGACTGGTTGTGCCTTAATTATGCTATCGCGTATTATTTTATCGCACTTTGAGTAATTAAGTGGGGCATTTGGTCTTAAGTCACGATTTATGCCTTTTAAGTCTTCTATTTCCCCAAAATCCCTTCCAAAACCTAAGAGAGAAAAGAGAAGAGTAGAGGGAAAGCTTTGGAGATTGAGAGAGATTGCTACTACACCAAGGAAACTGCATATTTGCTGAATCAAGGCAAGTTTTTACTTGCAAATTTGTGTCTTGAGATAGATGATTGGTTATGATAATGGTGTATTAATTTTAGTTTAGAAAACTTAGGGTTTTCTTATGTATTTTTGGAGTTTGATTCACTCTAAGTTGATTCATGGGGTTTTAAGATGATCAATAGCATCCTTGATGTTTTATAGTGTTGGTATATGAGTTTGGTTGGAAGAAATTGGAGTTTGGGTAGAAAAATGGAGTCCAAGACTCCATAGCCATTTCTTGGCAAAATCGCAGGCCCGAATCGATTCGGCCCCCTGGGCAAATCGATTCGGTTAGTTCCAGTGCCCAGGTCTTGTTGACCGAATCGATTCGGAATCTATCCGAATCGATTCGGCAGTTATGCAGAAACCCAGATTTTCAGAACGAATCGATTCGGCCCTCTGAGCGAATCGATTCGGCTATTATGCAGAATCTCAAACTTTCTGGCCGAATCGATTCGGCCAAGGGGGCGAATCGATTCGGTAACCCTGCACTTTTTGAAATTTTTCTTTTTCATTTTTAGCCCCTTTTCTTTAGGATTTTTGATTAGGGACCTTCTTAAATGAAGTAAACATAAGGTTTAGAGTTCTAGTTGAGTTGGGTCGACATCCTAGACTCGAAAGGGTTCATCTAGGATTCATTCAAGGGGGAATTTAAGGTGATGTTTAGGCATCACTTTTGGTCTTGTAGTTTATAAAGGTCTAGAATGTATTAAGGTCAATTTTGGAGACTTTAGAATTCAACTTGAGTTACATTTTGACTTGATGGTTTATAGTAAAGCCTAAAAGAGGCCTTGGGGATAACTTTGGAGTCTGAATTCCTTATCGAGGATGTTATGTCGGTACGTATCATGTGTAGTTCCGATTTAACTTACATCTATTTAAAATGGGAATTAATAATAATGGATGTTACACACCTCTCTAAATACCATCTTAAGGGAAGTCCGCTCGATAGGTGAAGCCCCCTGGCTAATGAATGCAGGGTGGATATAGTCCTAGGCCATGGGAGCGCTTATGGTTGTATGTTTTTCTGCGGGGGTAGGGAGATTCCGGGTGTGGTCTTGGCTACCACGCAGGCTCATGGCCGCTTCCCGACGTTTTCGATAGGATCCCAGGTTGTCTTATGTTAGGCCCTAGAAGATGATGGTTATTTAGGGACGCGCTCAGTGGGGAAACCCGGACGGGCGGTCTTAGAATCGTTATATTTATAATTATGACTATTCTAATTATCGAGTTGGACTCGATGGAACATTAATGCCATAAAGAGCAAAATTATGCCGCAAAGAGCATGTTATTGAGATTAGTGCCATATAGAGCACATGATGTCAATTATATTCCTGATAAGGAATGGAAAATGAATATTTGAATTGAAATATGATTAAAGATGATAAAGGCTCATAAGCACTTTTAATTCTGTTTTATTGTGAATCTCACTCTATGTAGTCCTTCACTAGTTTCAGTTTCTCATATGCTGTTAACATGCTAGACTATCATCCATGCTTAATTGTACATCACTATCATACTTGTCATTTATCTATTGATCACATGTATCCGGCCCTGACCGGTTTTCCTTTTCTTGTTGTATTTGTATATCTATATTATCCGTTCAGGTGTTCCGCCGCACGGTCGCCCGTAATGACTTTTCCCTTCCGCATGTTTTGAGGAGTCGTGACATTGTGCGGGTTTCACGGGATTTTGAGTAGACGCCTCTGTTTATGTTTCTAGTTATGTTCAGTTCATTCGGGCATGTTGCCCAAACTGTTGTAAATGTATAATGAATTTATTATGTAACACTTGATGCTATAAGTATTGTTGTATGGTTAGTATTGACCAAAGCTTTATTCGGTCCTTTGTATCTTTCGGGATTTCTTATATGCGCTTATGGGGGTTGCCAGCCTCTATTTCTATGATGGGTTGTTGAAAATGTTTTCTTTTAAATTTCAAATCAAAGTTTTTTTGACAACCCATTTTCTGGAATATAGAGTGGTTATTCCTTATACTTTGTATATTGTTGTGATGTTGAGGATGATATTATCCATGATTTCCTATTTAATCGGGGTATAGGGCTGGCCACCCTTTATTTCGGATAGCGGGTTGTCACAGATGGTATCAGAGCATCAGGTTCTAGAGTCTTTAGGATCTATGCGGACTTGTCACGTTCTACCGTAGTGTTCTTTGATATAGAACTTAATGTTAGGACTGCTTTGCTGCCTATATATGCGATCTCTTGCTAAATAGATTGTCTTATATTATGTTTTAACTCTCTCTCGTCTTTATCTCAGATGCCGCCAAAGAGAGGACGTCCCGCTAGACGTAATAGGGTCGTTGAGGATGAGTTTGGTCCTCCACAGCAGCAGGGGAGTATCAGTGCCGCTGAAGTGGCAAATATTGTGGCCCAAGCTGTCAACGCCGCGATGACTGCGTGGCCCAACAAATGCCGCAAGCCCAAGTTAGGGGACAAGAAGCACAAGTTCCCACGGGACCTTCTCAGTGGGAACGGGTGAGAGAATCTTTCCTGAAGGGACATCCCCCGGAGTTTGAGGGAGGTTCAGATGTTATCAAGGCGAACCAGTGGAAGAGAGATATGCAGCGCCATCTTAGGATGGTGGAATGTAGTGAGGAGAAGAAGCAGATTCTCGTTACTTTCAAGCTGGTAGGACCGGCCTTACATTGGTGGGAGTCAATGACGACACCCGAGCAAAGGGATACTATGTCCATTACAAATTTTTGGGCTTTGTTTGATGGTAAGTATTTCCCTCCCGCGGTTCAGAGGGAGATGCAGAGGAAGCTGCAGGATTTGGTTCAAGGGGAGAGGTCAGTTGCTGAGTATGAAGAAGAGTTTACCCGGTTAGCCAGTTTTATACCGGATGAGGTAACTCCAGAGTCGAAGAGGATCTCCAAGTTTGTGGGAGGTTTGAACTGGCGAATAAAGCAACATTTGCTGGGAAATCCATCTCTAGTGACTTTTGGTGATGTGATGAATGCCGCTTTGCTTCACTGTCAGGAGCACAGATTGTTTCTGCTAAACAAGAAGAAGGTTGCTACTGTGGGACAATCGGGGAGGCAGGGAGGTGTTGGGAGCGGAGGGGGAACATCTTCTTCGTCCCAATCCTCGGGGAACAAGCAGGTTGAGAGGGATCCTCAGCAAGGGGATTCGTCCAAACGTCAACGTTTCGGTGGGTTTAATGCTGGCGATAATAATAACAGGCAAGGACAAGGCGGTCAGGAGCCTCAGGGAGGTCGAGGTGGAAATGGTGGTAGGGGCCAACAGGGCCGAGGTGCGGGTCAACTCCGAAATAACCAAGGTAGAAATCAGGATACTACGACAATCAAATGTTTTCAGTGTGGGGAGCTGGGCCACTATAAAAGGGCGTGTCCTCAGTTGGTAGGAGGGCATCTTCCACGGGCCCCGCAGCAGCCGTATGTACAGTTTCCGCCTCAAGCGCCTAATCCGGTTGCTCCTCCTCAACAGGGGCAATTGCAGTACGGAAGAGTTTACCATATTCAGGAGGCTTTGCTTCCTCCAGCTCCTCCGGCACCACCGGCGATCGAGGGTAAGTTTCTCATTCAGGGGCACATGGGTCGAATTCTATTTGATACGGGTGCTACACACTCCTTTATTTCTAGAAGTTTTGCTCAGACTACAGGTTTGATAAAATCTGCTGAAAGTACTTTCACTAGCGTCGAATCCTCTATGGGCGATGGCTCATTGATTTTCTTCGTATGTAAAAACGTAGAAATTAATCTTGGTGACTTGTGTTTCGATGCCGATTTGCTCGTTCTTGATATGGTCGGGTACGATGTAATTTTGGGTATGGATTGGCTAGTGAAGTACCGTGCTATAGTGAATTGTTTCGGGAAGAGTATAGTTTTTGCGGTTCCTGGACAAGAGATGTTCCTGGTAGTTATGCCTTGTGTGGAAGGGAGCACGAGTGCTTATTTATATTGTATTGCGGAGGACGCATCTAGAGATGTCGTGGTTCCCCTAGATTCTCTTCCCATTGTTCGGGACTTTGAAGATATCTTTTGGGAGATACCCGGATTACCTCCAAGTCGGGAAATAGAGTTTGTGATTGACTTAATGCCGGGAACTAGGCCGATCGCAAAAGCTCCTTATCGAATGGCTCCTGTGGAGATGAGGGAGCTGAGAGATCAGATTCAGAAGCTACTGGAGCAGGGTTTTATTAGGCGTAGTACCTCGCCGTGGGGCGCTCCGGTATTGTTTGTGAAGAAGAGAGACGGTTCTCTCCGGTTATGTGTGGACTATAGAGAGTTGAATAAAGTCACCATCCGGAATAAATACCCTTTGCCTCGCATCGACGACTTGTTTGATCAACTTAGGGGAGCTTCCTACTTCTCCAAGATCGACTTGCGGACTGGGTATCACCAATTAAGGATACGGGAGCAAGATGTGTCCAAGACGGCTTTTCTGACCCGTTACGGATCTTATGAGTTCTTGGTTATGCCCTTCGGGCTAACCAATGCCCCTGCAGTGTTTATGGACCTTATGAATAGGGTGTTTCGGGATTTCCTTGACCAGTTTGTCATTGTATTTATTGATGACATCCTAGTTTATTCTCAGACGGAGTCGGATCACGCTGCTCACTTGCGGTTGGTCCTGCAGAGATTGAGAGATCATCAATTGTATGCAAAGTTTGAGAAGTGTGTCTTCTGGTTGAAGGAAGTTCAATTTTTGGGGCATGTGGTGTCATCCCAAGGAGTGTCTGTGGATCCGAGTAAGGTGGTCGCGGTGAAGGAGTGGGGTCAGCCCACGACGCCCACTGAAGTTCGTAGTTTTCTGGGCTTGGCGGGTTATTATCGTCGATTCATTAAGGGCTTTTCTAGGGTTGCTAGCCCATTGACGAATTTGACCCGGAAAGGAGTAAGATTTGTTTGGGACAGTTCATGTCAAGCGGCTTTCGATGAGCTTAAGGATAGACTGACTTCTGCTCCAGTCCTGGCATTGCCAAACCCGGGATTGGAATATCTCGTCTTTACCGATGCATCTCTTCTGGGGTTAGGAGGTGTTCTTCAACAAGAGAGGCAACCCATTGCATACGCTTCTCGTAAGTTGAAGCCTCACGAGAGGAACTATCCAGTGCATGATTTGGAGTTCGCCGCTGTTGTATTTGCCTTGAAGATATGGAGGCATTACCTCTTGGGGGAAAAGTTTAGTCTTTTCACCGACCACAAATCGCTGCAGTACTTATTCTCCCAAAAGGATCTGAACATGTGCCAGCGCCGTTGGTTGGAGTTCGTGAAAGACTACCAATTTGATATTCATTATCACCCCGGGAAGGCGAATGTGGTAGCAGATGCCTTGAGTAGAAAGCCTGATGGAAACTTAGCTGAGGTGTGGAAAGCTAAGTGGAAAGAACTCAGCCTGGAGGATGCCGGAGCGAGAGCATTCCTTTCAGTGATGACGGTTACTCCCACGATTATAGCAAAGATTGTGGAAGCTCAGAAGAGAGATAAAGTTTGTCAAGACCATACACGCCAGTTGTTGTCTGAGGGAGCGGAGTCGTACTCAATAGGCTCTGAGGGTGGATTACGCTTCCATGGAAGACTTGTGGTTCCCGATGATGGGGATTTGAGACGTGAAGTTATGGTAGAATCCCACGAGTCGAAGTTCACGGTACATCCCCGCGGGGACAAGATGTACCAAGATATGCGTCGTTTGTACTGGTGGGCAGGCATGAAGAGGGATATCTCAGAGTTTGTGTCCCAATGCACTACTTGTCAGTTGGTTAAGATTGATCACCAGCGACCGACAGGTTTGTTACAGCCGCTCGAGATTCCCGTATGGAAATGGGAGAGCATTTCGATGGACTTTGTTACGGGCTTGCCTAGATTGCAAAAGGGTCATGACTCAATTTGGGTGATTGTCGACCGTTTGACTAAGTGGGCACACTTCTTACCTGTGCGCACCGATTATGATACCGCTCGTTATGCCCAGTTGTTCATTGAGGAAATCGTCAGACTCCACGGGGTACCTTTGAATATTATCTCCGACCGAGATAAAATATTTGTGTCCCACTTGTGGCAGAGTTTCCAGGGAGCTATGGGGACCGAGTTGAAGTTAAGCTCTTCCTATCATCCTCAAACAGACGGTCAGACCGAAAGGGTAAACCAGATGTTAGAGGATATGCTTCGTATGTGCATACTTGACTTTAAAGGTAGTTGGGAACAATATCTTCCGTTAGTTGAGTTTGCTTACAACAACTCATACCAATTTACCATTGGTATGGCACCTTATGAAGCTCTGTATGGCAGGCCTTGTAGGTCGCCTGCTTGTTGGTTGGAAGTGGGTGATAATAAGTTCCTTGGACCTGAGATGATCCAAGATACTTCTTCGAAGATCGAGCTTATTCGAAATCGCATACGGGTAGCCCAAGATCGCCAAAAGAGTTATGCCGATGCGCGTAGGAGACATATGGAATTAGAGGTTGGAGACCAAGTGTTGGTGCGGGTGTCCCCGATGAAGGGCATTAAGCGTTTTGGGAAGAAAGGAAAGCTTGCACCCCGCTTTGTTGGACCTTTCCCGGTAATCGCAAAGGTTGGTCCCGTAGCATACCAACTTGCCTTGCCGGAACCCTTACAACAAATCCATGATGTGTTTCATGTCTCCTCCTTGAAGAAGTACAGAAGGTGTGAAGGTGCCCTTTGGCACATTCCTTTCGAAGATATCGAATTGCAGCCCGATGTTTCTTATGAAGAACAACCGGTTGCTATCCTTGAGTTTGGGGAGCGAAAGTTAAGATCTCGGGTGGTGCCTCTAGTGAGAGTCCATTGGAGTCATCATCATGCAAGCGAATCGACTTGGGAACGCGAGGATGAGATGCGGGAGAAATATCCACATCTTTTCTCATGAGGTACGCCTGAATTTTGGGGGCAAAATTCCCTCATAAGAGGGGGAGTATGTAATAACCCTCGCTTATGAGACCGTATTTTATAATAATTACTTAGTATAGTAATTGGAACCTAGTGTTGGGTTATGATTTGAATGATGAATTCAATGTAGAAAAGTTGATATTTATTTTGAGGTTGCATACATATCATAATTATGGGAAAATATTGCTATGTCATGATTATTAATATCATCTGAATATAAAATGATATTTGGCTTAATTATGAGACCAGAACTTAAATTGAATTTTAAAATGTCCAAATGATAATTTGGAGGTTGCAGTTGATTCCGGAATGTGCGAAATAGTCAAATAATGTACCATATTGTATTTTATAGTTTTGGGCATTTTTGACTGGTTGTGCCTTAATTATGCTATCGCGTATTATTTTATCGCACTTTGAGTAATTAAGTGGGGCATTTGGTCTTAAGTCACGATTTATGCCTACTAAGTCTTCTATTTCCCCAAAATCCCTTCCAAAACCTAAGAGATAAAAGAGAAGAGTAGAGGGAAAGCTTTGGAGATTGAGAGAGATTGCTACTACACCAAGGAAACTACATATTTGCTGAATCAAGGCAAGTTCTTACTTGCAAATTTGTGTCCTGAGATAGATGATTGGTTATGATAATGGTGTATTAATTTTAGTTTAGAAAACTTAGGGTTTTCTTATGTATTTTTGGAGTTTGATTCACTCTAAGTTGATTCATGGGGTTTTAAGATGATCAATAGCATCCTTGATGTTTTATAGTGTTGGTATATGAGTTTGGTTGGAAGAAATTGGAGTTTGGGTAGAAAAATGGAGTCCAAGACTCCATAGCCATTTCTTGGCAAAATCGCAGGCCCGAATCGATTCGGCCCCCTGGGCGAATCGATTCGGTTAGTTCTAGTGCCAAGGTCTTGTTGACCGAATCGATTCGGAATCTATCCGAATCGATTCGACAGTTATGCAGAAACCCAGATTTTTAGACCGAATCGATTCGGCCCTCTGAGCGAATCGATTCGGCTATTATGCAGAATCTCAAACTTTCTGGCCGAATCGATTCGGCCAAGGGGGCGAATCGATTCGGTAACCCTGCACTTTTTGAAATTTTTCTTTTTCATTTTTAGCCCCTTTTCTTTAGGATTTTTGATTAGGGACCTTCTTAAATGAAGTAAACATAAGGTTTAGAGTTCTAGTTGAGTTGGGTCGACATCCTAGACTCGAAAGGGTTCATCTAGGATTCATTCAAGGGGGAATTTAAGGTGATGGTTAGGCATCACTTTTGGTCTTGTAGTTTATAAAGGTCTAGAATGTATTAAGGTCAATTTTGGAGACTTTAGAATTCAACTTGAGTTACATTTTGACTTAATGGTTTATAGTAAAGCCTAAAAGAGGCCTTGGGGATAACTTTGGAGTCTGAATTCCTTATCGAGGATGTTATGTCGGTACGTATCATGTGTAGTTCCGATTTAACTTACATCTATTTAAAATGGGAATTAATAATAATGGATGTTACACACCTCTCTAAATACCATCTTAAGGGAAGTCCGCTCGATAGGTGAAGCCCCCTGGCTAATGAATGCAGGGTGGATATAGTCCTAGGCCATGGGAGCGCTTATGGTTGTATGTTTTTCTGCGGGGGTAGGGAGATTCCGGGTGTGGTCTTGGCTACCACGCAGGCTCATGGACGCTTCCCGACGTTTTCGATAGGATCCCATGTTGTCTTATGTTAGGCCCTGGAAGATGATGGTTATTTAGGGACGCGCTCAGTGGGGAAACCCGGACGGGCGGTCTTAGAATCGTTATATTTATAATTATGACTATTCTAATTATCGAGTTGGACTCGATGGAACATTAATGCCATAAAGAGCAAAATTATGCCGCAAAGAGCATGTTATTGAGATTAGTGCCATATAGAGCACATGATGTCAATTATATTCCTGATAAGGAATGGAAAATGAATATTTGAATTGAAATATGATTAAAGATGATGAAGGCTCATAAGCACTTTTAATTCTGTTTTATTGTGAATCTCACTCTATGTAGTCCTTCACTAGTTTCAGTTTCTCATATGCTGTTAACATGCTAGACTATCATCCATGCTTAATTGTACATCACTATCATACTTGTCATTTATCTATTGATCACATGTATCCGGCCCTGACCGGTTTTCCTTTTCTTGTTGTATTTGTATATCTATATTATCCGTTCAGGTGTTCCGCCGCACGGTCGCCCGTAATGACTTTTCCCTTCCGCATGTTTTGAGGAGCCGTGACATTATGCGGGTTTCACGGGATTTTGAGTAGACGCCTCTGTTTATGTTTCTAGTTATGTTCAGTTCATTCGGGCATGTTGCCCAAACTGTTGTAAATGTATAATGAATTTATTATGTAACACTTGATGCTATAAGTATTGTTGTATGGTTAGTATTGACCGAAGCTTTATTCGGTCCTTTGTATCTTTCGGGATTTCTTATATGCGCTTGTGGGGGTTGCCACCCTCTATTTCTATGATGGGTTGTTGAAAATGTTTTCCTTTAAATTTCAAATCAAAGTTTTTTTGATAACCCATTTTCTGGAATATAGAGTGGTTATTCCTTATACTTTGTATATTGTTGTGATGCTGAGGATGATATTATCCATGATTTCCTATTTAATCGGGGTATAGGGCTGGCCACCCTTTATTTCGGATAGCGGGTTGTCACATTATGTAGGTTGACCCATATGAGGTGAATGCTTTAGCACAACTAATGACATGGAAGGCTGTCGTAGCTAATTTACCATATGGCGGGGTTAAAGGGAGGATTGGGTGTAATCCGGGGGAATTTACCATATTTGAGCTTGAAAGACTTACGAGAGTTTTTACCCAAAAATTACATGATCTAATTGGGGTACATACAAATGTTCTTGATCCTAATATGGGAACTAATCCACATGTGTATGAAATACTTAATTCTTTTATTTTAGTGAGGCGTTATTATGTGTTACTATTAATGGTTAAGAGGGGAAAATTGCATCGCGTGCTCGTTTGGTTTGAACTTTTGAATATTTATTGCAATTTTATATTGATAAATTCACTATATATCTAATATTTCATATTTAAAAAAAAATAAACTTAACTGTGAATTCATAAAAGAATACACGAACTCAAACGAAATGAGTACTAAAGTAGTTAGTAGTTACAACATTGTTTCACTTGAAGGTTTAATGAAATTTGAACTAAAATAATTGTGTTTGATGTGTGGTTATACAGACAATGGCATGGATACTAGACGAATACTCGAAATTTCATGGCTACTCACCGGCAGCAGTGACTGCAAAACCTATTGTATGGAACTAGCTCTGACATTCACGATCAGTTGTGAATTGAAATGTATACTGGAATTGTAGTAATTTTATGCTAACAAACAAATGGTACAAAAAACTTGATACGACCAATGTGGCGAGGTCGCAATGGTACGGAGTTTTCTTGCGATTCCCCACGAGATTCACATAAAACGCAATAAGTTAGAATCATATGACTCTTGTCATATCATCTCATTAGTTTTCAATGTCGGTGTAGAACTACTATTGTAATAAAATAAATAATAAAGAAAGATGAAGTGCAAAAGATCCCCTGAACTATGCATTATGTCCAAATACTCTATTTTGTGGATTTTTTAGATCCGTTTATTCGGCGACATAAACGGATTATTTGTGACAAAATACATGGTTTAGAGGCGTTTCTTGCATTAAATTTTCTTCCAAAGATTCCGGTTTATGCAGCTTTGATGAATTTCTGCATTTGTATAACTTGGGAGGCTAAAATTGTATACAATTTAGGATCTTGGTGGATCCCTATGAAGAGATGATTCTACAGGAAAAGGAGTTATCTTTGTAACAGAGGCCCTACTTACTAAGTATGGAAAAATCAGTGTTGGACAACGAGGTCATCTTTTTTATATGACATGTCAGATTATTTAAAACAACCAATGTAGTTTATTTTCATCAATGGATTCATTTAATTATTCATTTTATTCTTCAATCAGGGATTTGGGAATGTGGGTTCATGGGATGTTCAACTAAGCAATGAAAAGGGTGGGAAGGTAGTTGTTATAAGTGACATTAGTGGAGCCATTAAGAACAATAATGGAATTGACATTCCAAGCCTTGTTAATAATTTCAAACAAAATAGAGGTGTCCTAGGTTTTAATGGTGGGGATGAGATAAATTCCAAGTCAATACTAATATAAGAGTGTGATATTCTTATCCCAGCAGGCCTTGGGGATGTCATCAACAAGTTCTTACATTCCTTAGCCATCTAGCAAATACAATGCTGTTACAAATAACTATCTAAATTAAATGCAAAGTGTAAATCCAATCTTATGTTGTGTGACTAAAGCATTCTTTGTCTAGTCGACCCTTAGATTTTGGAGACCTTATTCAGACCCTTGCTCGGACCCTTATACACACATATAATACACAAAAAATAATAGTGCGATAATACTCACATAATTTTGTTTGTAAATTTTATTTTAATTTTTTTTTGTCTTTGGTTAGATTAAATAAATATGGAGCATTATACGTTGTATTTAATTAAAAATGGATCAGAAGAAATTAAAATATTGATTGAGCATTTCATGATTGATTTTCTATTAAATTGGGACAAAATTAAATTTAAGACTTTATTATATGTTGTTTTGGTCTGGGTGCCGAGGTAACCGCCTTACTTGCCATAGGCAAGATCTCATTATGCATGGAGGAAGGAAATTTATATATTATGAATAGATTGAATTTTCTTAGAAAATTCACCGGCCAGTTCAAGTGACACCTTGCAACTTTCCAAAAAGTGATATTTCTATATACTCAAAAAAGAATATGTGGATCTTAGGAAAGAAGAGTGGATATAGGGTAAATTGAAATAAACTCTTAACTTCTTAGGTTGAACCAATAAGTTCCTGAGTTATTAAATTTTGTAAAAAAATCTACGAAATCTCATATTTGGAGATAACATGTATACTTTTTCTTTTTTTATCACACATGTAAAAGTACCTTAATATATCAATATAGATCCCCGAAAAGAATAAAAACCCAAACGAAATGAACATTAAAAGGTATATTAGATTTGGACAATGCAAAATATCAAAGGATTTGAGTTCAATTTACATATTTGAAAAAAAATGCCATTGTTTTTGGATTTCTATGTTTTTCCATGATACTATTCTTATGGTGTGATGGAAGAGAAAATGCAAATGATATCAAAGCCATATTTATTATTGAGGAAACTAACCATCCGACTGATCCAGAGGCTTTTGAAGTTCAGAATAAGAGGGGAAACTAGCATAAAACTTATTGTCATAATTTCTTGTACAAATCTTAACAAAGAAAGGTGTTGTCATCCTTCCAGACATATAAGCAAACTCAGGAGGTGTTACTGTTAGTTATTTTGAATGGGTTCAAGTAATCACAATGTCATCTTTTCTTTTAGCAAGATTGTTCTTACAGTTTTTTACTTGTCATCCCTCTCCTCTATTTTTTGAACCCATATTTATTTTAAGGGTAATTAAAAAAAATCTAACTTCAAACGGCCCCCCTCCCACCCCACGTCATCAAACATGTTTTAAACAATATAAAATTGGATAAGGGTCCTTTAAAATATTTTTAAATGCGGAAATTTACTTTCGTTTTTACTTTACCAAAATAGCAGATGCCTTGAGCTCAATCTGAAGATGCAATGTATATGGACTCATTTCAAACATTTTTTTCCTAAGGACATATTTTTAATGAACTTTTGAAACAAATGGGTAACACAAACCCAACTACTCTCTCTCATACCCTTAATTGTTTTTAGTCAATTATTTTCTTCTTTGGGGGAATTTGTAGAACATTCAAGGCTTCGTGTGGTAGGAGGAGAAAGTCAACGTGAAAACATACATGACTGGAGGCTTTAAAGATGTGAAGGAGATGCTCAAAACTCACAACTGTGATCTATGCATGGGATCCTTCACCCTCGGAGTTAACCGTTTAGCCCGGACAACTTTTCTTAGGGGTTGGTAAGCTTGAGATAATGAATGACTTCTTTCTTGAATAAAATTTAAGGCCTCAACAATAAAATATGCCTTATTAATGTCGTGAAGATTTTTTCATTTTGATACGTACACGAAACAACGTTATTATAAAAGATTTTCAATACGAACATAACGTATTGTGTGAAGTTTGACTAAATTTAATAGTGTCTAAAATTCACACAATTTAGTCCGACATAAAAATTACATGTTTAAGAATTTTATTGTTATTTTTACTTATGCTAAATCAAATTGTTATTATGTGGTTCTTTTGGTTATATGGATTTTCATAAATTGGTTTCTTGTTGCAAGTGATTGTATTATTTTCTTTTACTCTTTTGTAGGTTTTTGGAAAGTGGTTTTGTTAAGAAAGAATGGACCGGACATTTCTGGTGGAGCTTCGAGGACATATTTAGTTTATAATATTTACATTTTTCATAATTTGAGATGAAAATTTTATTTCAACTTATTTTGGATGGAAATGTAATTGGGAAATGTAATTGGGAAAAATACATTCTGAACGTACTACTTTGGGAGGCTAATTTTTGGTTTTATATATTGGTAGGACAACTTTTGAATGTATATATTGGCAGGATAACTTTTGAATGTATATATGGATATATTTTGAAAACATTTTTATTGATTTTATTTTGTAGAACAACTTTCAAATGTAATATATGGATATGCATTCAAGTGAATCATCCTACAAAAAACATATTTAAGACGCTTTTGGGCAAGTGGTAGGTAATCGGGGAATTTTTTACAACCCTTGTAAATAATGCGTCTTAAAAAACTCTATTTTTAAGACCTTTTTTTGAATTTTTCGCAACTTTTGTAAATAGTGTGTGTTAAAAGGCTTTATTTTTTAAGACGTTTTTTTGAATTTTTTTATAACGATGACTTTTAAGACGCTTTTGATTATAATTAAAAGTGATGTAAGTAGCTTTTTATGACACTTTTAGCCGTTGTAAAAAGACTTCTTTCTTCTAGTCACCCCTTTCAAATAGACATACACACACACACATGCACAAATTTAATATACAAATATAGATAACAAAATACCAGGAAGTCACTATTAATCTAAAACCTGCCACCCAAAGTAATACATATGAATGTTTCCAACATTACTAACATTCTTAAGGGTTTAATTTCATCATTTTAACATCTATTAACATGGATTCAATGATTTCACACCTAAACCCTATGTCTTTTCATCACCATTAACACTGATTCATTAACAACCCATATCTATCTCAATTCCACAACATTTATTCTATTTTTTGCAAGAATTTTAAATCTAATAATCTCAATCCATGATTACAACATTTTCCATATCAAATCAAAGTTTTTCTTCATAAAGAGGTGTGTTATTCACCTTCATTTATGTGGTTTTCTTCTAATTATCAATTTAATCCATTTTTAATTGAATAAGCAGAATAATTAGGTTATCTACTTTTCCCTATAAGATTTATATACATAATAAAAATCTAATATAACTATAATATGATATCGACTTGACTTTAGGGTAATCATTTATGTCTAACCCAATTAATCTCTACAAAATATTTACGTTCGTGCTTATGGTTTTATATCCTTACTTTTAATGTCAACCAGGGTTTCAGATTTGTGAATTAGCTTAAGAATATTTTACATTTTATATAATATTTTTTATCAAAAAGTTTATAACAAAACACACACTCACATATAACAAAATATATGCGCACACACTTATACGCACACACAATTCACCAATACACACACATATAACATATAAAACATCCATAAACAGACACGCACATATATATATATATATATATATATATAACACTTATACACCCATACATACCTGAAAGAGAGAGAATGGAAGTGGTCGGAGCTAGAGAGAGAGAGGAGGTGGTCGGAGCTAGAGAGAGGCATTGTCGTGTGTGTGTGGTCGGAGCTACAGTGTGCATTAAATGACAAAAGAAACGGGGGTTTTTATATATAGAGGGTGTGGCCATGGTCCTGGGAGGTGACTCCAGTATGTGACCATTTATTTTTTTACACGACATACACATATTCACGATCTAGGACCATGACCAACTTAGGTAAGTGAAAAACTTAAATGATCACATCCTGGGGTCACGACCTAGGACCGTGACCAAATCCCATGATAATATCAAAATGTTCATGGCCTATGACCATGACTCATCTCAACTAAATAATTAAGTCTTGAAGTAGACATAACGTAAGTCACTTATAAATTATATCACAGTCGCAGGATGAGGTTCATCACTCATTCGAGGGAATAACAAGAAGTAGTCTTATTCATACGTTAAAAATATGTCTCACTATAAAAAGGTTCATAATTTGAGGAAATACCTTCATCTCTTTTGAATGGAAATGGTTATAATAGTCTTAAGGTTCATAATGGCTCATCAATGGTGGCATTAAGGAAAAGCCATTGCATCTTATCTTCAAATAAAGTCTTGTGTTCGTCGAAGACTCTCAAGAACTGAATGAGTTAGTTACAATTGGCATTCAAAACCAACCAAAAAACATATAGGTTGAATGGCATCACCACACTCGTCAGAATTTCTTAGATTAAAGTCCACATTATGGGTATAAACTAGAATGTTTTTTCATAGAATCTCTAATAACTCCAAAATTATGGTCCATTCAGATACCTATAAGTAACTTGGGCATTTTATATTGGTCTTAATGTCCTAGAACTTACATCTTAGATTTTTAGGTGGTTGGTAAGGAGGAAATCTCATGAAAATGCATTGAGAGTCTCAAATTGTCAATAAATGGAAATGGTGGTACCATCACCTTCAATCATGACAAGTATGGATCAAGTGTGAAATCAACATACACTATCGAGTGGCATCGCTCCTTAGACAAGTTTTCACATCTTAATCCAATTTTCACATAAGACTGGATGTGGTTCTTCACATTTGTTGTGTCAAAATTGACAATTAAGGTATAGATTTTTTGGTTTTGATTCGATCATCTCAACTTTTACATAATAAATTGACACCTTTATGTTTTTTTATCATGTTGCTAAAGTTAGAAAATGTCATTTCTACTTTACAGGGCATACATAATTGATGTAATGGCAATGGTACCCACTATAGAGTGTGCATGCCTAACTCAGAGTTTTCCCATTGGAAATAACTGATATTCTCCCGAGACGACAAGGTGGTTTAAACATGGTTTGTCAAGTTTAGTTTCCAAACATTGATTTGAGAGGCGTTATGTTAGAAAAGACTAAAGAGGATTTTGAGGTATCCTATCTAGGTAGAGTTAGTAATGTATTAAAAAATTCCCACATCAATTTTCAGTACTAGAAAAGTTTGAATATGTCACACCCTAAATTACAACGAAAGGTATTAATCTAAAATCTACTCTATAATTCGTTTATGTGACAGTCCATACAGAAATTTTCTAGATATAAATTAATAACTCCACCATTACAACAACATAATAATATAACATAAGAGGTCTTCAGTTACAATTTTTCACCCAACTACTAACACTATAATACACGTAAATGATATACTACAAATTAACATAAGGAAATATAAATGAGTAAGGCCTTTATCTATGACATGTCCAACTAAAGATAACAAACTTTAAAGGGGCTCAATCATTTCAAAATCTAAAAGAAAATGTAGATAGCATCATGACTAAAATGACCCAATGATAATAACCTTCTTTTTATATTCATCCCCTAACTTTACTAACAATAATGAATAATACTATGTATTAATTATTGAAATTAGGTAAAGAATCTAAAACAGGAATACAATATAACCACATGACATTATAGGTGTACACATATGTAAGTTGGTATATGTGCTATGGCCAATGGATGATACAATTCTCTAATATATGTAATTATATTATGGTGTTCGATTTTGGATATGGATAATACAGGCCAAGGTATCATTACTAAATTTATAATGTTGAATTATATTTTTTGTCATGTGGTTATTATTAACTTAAGTTCATTAATTAAAAAAATAATATTATTGATTTCTATTTGTACACATGGGTAATGAGTTTAGAGTAGAAGGTTATTTTCATTGGGTCGTGTTACTCATGATTCTACGTGCATTTTCTTTCAGGTTTTGCGAAGGATTAATCCTCTTGGAAGTTCGCTAACTATAATCAAATATGTCATGGACAAATTCTCTAGCTGTAGTCAAAAATGTCATGGACGATCGCCTTTATTATTTATCTTTGATTATCAAAATTATTAATACCTTCTCTGGGCATATTATATTCTCTAGTAGTTGGTTGGCAAATGGTAACTTAATACCTATAATGTTATACTAATATGTCATTATACTTGTGGTGTTATTAATTTACATATAGTTACTCTAAGTATGAACCACCACATAGTCAAATTATAGTATTGATTTTATATTATTACATTTGGTTGTAATTTAGGGTGAGATAAAATCCTTTGTTCATAGTAAAGTTGTCGAATTATTGTATTGAGTTACTTTTGGAGTGAGTATGATTTTCTTAGTGATCGATATGTTATTGATACATTATTCTCGTTACGTGTAGGGACTTATGGATCTTTGCACGTGAGATGAAAATGTTATTCGTACAGCACTTGGTGTTTAGCCTTGTGATATTACCTTAATATGATAAAATGGGAGGCTGAATGAGGGATATTTCTAGATGCCCTTGATGTGGGAACCACCTCGGCGAACTATATGCTTAAGATGAAACAAACATTGTTATATCATCGTAACCTGTCATTGATGAGTGTTGATTATATTATGCTTAGCCTTATTTATACCCCACCGCAATAACAAAGCATACTACAGATGATCTTTGATGAGGGTGGTTAGGTGTGGCCCTCAATACGGACACTAGATCTAGTTGACCCAGTTCCGCCCTATAATATCCGCACTATATATTTATTCTTTACCCGTATAATTTGTAATCATGTAAAATTGTTAGGATTTGGATTAATAATATACGGGCTTTTATCTCTATATCCAATTACTTTTTTGGCCTTGATGTTAATTGTTGGAAGTTATTGGGTGAAATTGGAGATGTAAGGAATCTGGGAAGATCAAACAAACATAAAGGTTGTTCAAATGTGGTCCTTGTCTCGTTCAAATGAGAATAATAGTGGTTTAAAAAAAACATATCGTTCGAAGTGGACATCTAACGATAATCAAACCATCCACCTCTTTATAGGTGGACAACCTCATTAGAAGGTCGTCCAAAGGACTGATCGAACAAGAACCCAGTCTTCTTTGAATGAGGTCCCATTCTCATTCGAACAATTTGGGTAGAAATCAATCAATTCGATTGGGCTTGGTATAAGGTCACATTTTTAACCATTGGATGGATGACGTGTCAACTTGTGGTGGGTGAGCGGATACATTTTTGGTGTGTTTGGGGGGAGTTATTATATGGTTTTAAATGGGTTTTATTTGGGTTATAAAAGGATAGAATGGGTGAGTCTTCTCCCTCACATTTTCAACATATCCCTCTCACTCTAAGCTCCAAACACCCATCTTCTCAATCTCCAACAATTTTTTTGCCATAGTCAAACCTTGCCACCACCACCAAATCACAAAATACACCATTTCCAAGCCCTTTTTTCTACCATCTTCCAGCTTGTGTCAAGGAAGAAAGTGATGGAGCAAAGATCATAGAGAATATTTTTGGAGCTATTGAATGAGATTTTGGAATATTGGAGCTTAGGAGTTTTTATGAGCTTTCAAGTCATTCGTTTTGTATTTCTCCTCTTCTAATCCATGGTAAGGTTTTACTCTTCCAAAGTTTCATGATTTTCTAGCTTTGAAAAACATGTAGGAAGAATGTTAGATGACTTTTGATGCCTAAAATGAAGTTATTTGATGAAATATTGTAGTCTTGCAAAAATGGAGTTTATAACAAGACAAAATCCTATAAGGGTCCTTTTACAAATATTTACCATTTTACCTTGAAAATGGAAGAAAGCTTGTGAAATATATAAACCCATGTTTTTTTGTGTAAGTGCATTTGAGGTATTTCTAGGCTTGAAATCCTCTTTCACTCATGTACAATCATGTAGTAAGTTGAATATTGATATCTTAGACTTGTTAAAGCATATTATAATGGGTCTTATAAAGTAATGAATAAATATCTAAAAATTTCCCTGAAATGTGTTAAATATTATTAGAACGAGTAAAAATAATATTCAAGGTCACATGTGATAATAGGGCAAAGATATGGAGATTTGGTAAAAAAATGGCCTCGAATGAGTAAATGTATTTTATGTGGCAAAACATAACATGGTAATATGATTTTTGACATAAAAGAATGTTTTGAAAGAAAAATGTTAACTTCTAGTACCAAAATGAAATTAAATATGTTTTTCGCAAAAAATTATGATGAAAGGGAAAAATGGTATTTTTTATAAAAATGAGGGCCCTAGTGGTTGGGCTTCCTCTTAGACTTTATCGATCGGTTTTTTGGTGAAAAATGAATTAAATAAATAAATGGCACATTGAAGAAATGAATGAATGACTTAAACCGTAGAATGAGAAAAATGATAGAAAGGTGGAACAATGTGAACATTATATAAAATGTTAACACACCTTAAATTGGACTAGATGAGACTAGGATAATTAAGCGAGCCCGGAGTCCTAGAGTGAAAGATCCAAAATCACTGGCCAGAGCTTGTGGTAGCATAGACGGTAGTTTAGAGTCCCTTCAAGTATGCGGTTATTGGAAGATTCCGAGAAAAGATAAAAGGAAAAGGAAAGGATAATGCCTGCACTTGATAATGCATAAGTAACACAACCTAATGAAATGTGATAAATTGAGACTAATCGATAAAATACAATAAATACTTCCTAGACCCAGTAAAAGGTGGTATGAAATGGTTAAGTGTGAGTATGAGCTCATCACTCAGGGGCATTGCATAGTAGTCGCATTAATAATAGTTAAATTGTTAACGTTTTTTAAATTGATTATAAAATACGTTATATGTATAGCATTCTTGTAGAAAACTTATAGCTTAATATTACCCACCCTGCTGAGAATTTTCCCACCCATACTTTTTATGTTAAAACCCCAACCCCACGCCAGGTACATCGAGTAGGGACACCAAAAAGGAGGCTAGTAAGGCCCCAGAGGGAAACCAACGTCGTTAGAGGCTCTGGATTTTATATAAAAATTTAAATTGAAACATTAGTGAATATGTAATTTTAAACACTTATTCGGGCCATTAGTTATGGCATGTAATAATATAAGGTTGATTTCGATTTAACTCTCATTTACTTAGTTTTGTGGATTAAAATATTTTTTTATAAATAAATCTTGTAAATTGATTAATTACATAATATGGTCATTTCTTTTCACAATTTAAAACTGCTAAATTTAGTTCTTATTTAATGGAGCAATTAAAGGATTTTTTAAACAAAATAAAATGGACTTTCTCCCCCCTCCCCCCCAAACTCCTTGACTTGGTGTGGGTTGACCCAACAGTGATCCAATCTAAGGTTGGGGCATTACAAATGGTAGCAAAGCAATAGGATCCTCGAGTGTGACGGAGTGTTTACACTTTGCCAATACGCTTTCCTCTTACATTTTTGCATATTTAATGCTTTAGTTAGTGTTTAAATCGCTTTCGCTACCGTTTTCCATACGTATTATTGTGTATTGAACTCTCTATTATTATATAGATGCCTCCAGACCATGATATTGCTAGCAGGTCTAGCACCAATGAGCTTCGACGCATGGAGCAAGACATGTGTCAACTAGCCGACTCTCTCACATAGGAACACTGGGAAAACCGCAATGGAACTGTCGAGAGCACCACTTATGCCTCTATCTTTAAGGAGTTCAAGAGGTTTCACCCACCCACTTTTAACGGGGTAGCTAGCCCTGATGCTGCTAAGGAGTGGCACGAAAAAGTCACTAAGATAATTGAAATTCATAACGTTCTAGTTGGGCACAAAGTCGAGATTTCTAAGTTTTAGCTCATGGAACAAGCCCAGCGCTAGTGGAGCGCCCACTCTGCCAGTACTACAAAGACCATTGATTCAGATGGCTTCTGAAATTCCTTCGTTAATCGCTACTTTCCCCTGGCATTCAAGAATGTCAAGATGGATGAGTTTTCCCAGTTGATTCAGGATAAGACTTCAGTAAATGAGTATGTTTGAAAGTTTCTGCAAGTATGTTGATGTCATGCAGAATGACGAGGTAATGAAAATGAGATTATTTATTAAGGTCCTCATCCTATGTATTCGTCGAATTTTGACAGGTTTAGATCTGCCCAATTATAAGGATTTAGTGAACAAGGCTATTTGGTTGGATCTTGATGCTGAGGATAGAAAGGATATCTGGGATAATAAGAGGGAGCCCAATATGTCCCATTCAGGTGGGCACAAGAAGTCCCAGAGTGGGGCTTGAGGCTTCTTCACGAAGCTCAAAGCCTCCATAGGGGTTTGTTCTTCATCATATCAGTGCCCTAGTGATCAGGGTACTATAGCCCCCACAAAGAAGACTTGTTTTGCATGCGGGATCCCGGGTCATTTTAAGAGGGGCTGACCTCAATGAACTTTAGAAAGTCAATAGACTATAACTTTTGTGCCATAGCAGAGTTTTGATTATACAGGCCCTCCTTAGTAGCAATAGAAGTTCCCTTCTAGTTATCAGCAACCCGTGAGGCATAGTGTGGAAGATTCATATTTAAGACAAGGTCAGGGTAGCCATTGGATGGGTCAGTTACCCAGCGGCGAAACTAGTTGGTTCAACCTCAGGTGAGCTTATGTCATGTCACAGTAGGCTACATCTCCCAGTGATCCTTTAGTGATGAAAGGTATGATTCTTTTGTATGCTACATGGGTAAATGCATTATTTTATTATCGCCCGTCGCATTCTTTCATATCGAGATCCTTAGCTTTTAGTTTGGGATTAGAGGTGGACTAGTTTGGTCTTCCTATCCTAATTGAGCTTCAATTGGGTCGCGGCATAGTTCTTGATAGGGTCGGTCATAGATGTGTGATCATGGATGGAGATTATGTCTTGGAGTATGATTTGATCCTAATGGACATGGATGGGTTCGAGGTGATCCTTAGTATGGATTATTTGTCATGTTTCGAAACCACCTTCAAATTCCATGGACATAGTGTCTTGGTATCTTTTCTGAACGTGTCTCTCCATCATTTTAGTAACGAGCATGGCATTAATTACCCTTGTAAGCTCTCTACAGTTTGAGAGAAGAAAATGGTACTTTAGTTCATTAAGCATCTTAAGGGCTCAGGATGAGCCGAATGGTATGGTTTTAGACTACCCCATGGTGCGAGAGTTTCCTGATGTACTCTTGAATGATCTCCCTGGGTTTTACCCACGACGAGAGGTGGAATTCACTATAGTTGTGCATTAGGGTGTCTCACCCATGTTTATTCCACATCATAGGATGGCTCTGATATAATTATAGGAGCTAAGGATTCAGTTGGAGGAGCTAAATAAGAAAGGCTTCATTTGCCCCAGTGTATTCCTGTAGGGAGCTCCAGTCCTCTTTGCGAAGAAAAAGGACAATTTTCTTCGGCATTGCATAGATTACAAGAAGTTGAATAGGGTAATAGAGAAGAACAACTACCATATGCCTCATATTGATGACTTGTTCGACTAGTTGTGCGAGGAAGGCAGATTTTCAAAGATTCACCTTCGGTCTGCGTACCACTAGTTGTGCGTTAGGGAGGAGGATATTCCTAAGACTTTATTCCAGACACAATATAGGCACTACAAGTTTCTGGTGATGCCCTTCGGTCTGACCAATGCCCCAGCAACGTTCATGGATTTGGTGAACCTCATTTATCATCCCTACATAGACCGATTTATGGTGGTTTTTATGGATGACATACAAGTCCATTTGGCCTCGAACATAGACCATGAAGTGAAACTTCGCACAACATTACAGGTGCTTAGGGAGAATCAACTGGAAGCTAAATTCAGTAAGTGTGAGTTCTGGATAGAGGAGGTCAAATTACTTGGCTAAGTGGTTTGCAACAAGGGCATTTTCGTCGATCCTTACAAAGTAAAGGCCATACTAATTTGGAGTTAGTAATAACCGGGATTTTCAAAACCAACCCTAATCACCTGCGATCACTATATCGACCCCTATAAAGTATTCAAATTCAAAAGTCTTCCAAAGAAGAGACTGCTTGAAGTTTTAATAATTACAAAATGGCCCTTAAAAACTTTAAAATAACATAAGTTGTCTTGCACTTAACCCCTAAACCTCAACTTTATATCAAATTAATCCTTTATACCTCAACTAATACAAATTTACAATTTCAGCCCTTGAAACTTTTTGAAATTACAAAAGTACCACTAAAATTTATCAAAAGTATACTTTTAAGGCTATAAGTGCATATATATGACCAACCAAACACCAAAGTTTTGTTAATTTCATACAAACCCCTATCCAAATAAGCTTACACATCAACACAAACAGGCAAAAATCACATGTGTACACCATGCACACATGTGAGTAACAAATCCCAAGATTGAAAACCTTACAATATCAGTAGGAATGTAAACAAATATTCGAAAATTCGTATCCGTTCGATATTCGAATTCGAATTTGCGAATATTTATCCTAAAATATGGAAACGAATACGAATATGGATACTCTATAAAAATATCCGAAAAAATGGATACGGATACAGATAGTACTAGTATCCGACATGGATAATCCGTATCCGATGCGGAGTATCCATTTTATTAGATATCCATTTTACCGGATATCCGTATCCGTCAGATATATGTTTAAAATATTACTAATAATATTAGTATTAGTATTACTAATAAATAAATATTAAAAAAAACTTAATCGTTTATTCCCCAAAACAAAATAAACACATACTCCACTCAAAACACAAACTCCCAAAAAAAACCTTAGTATTATTATTTTATTGGGTATATTATAAAATGTCATGTATTATTATTTTATTAGGTATATTATCATTAAGTTACACTAAAGTTGCAATACACCCTATCACACAACATACAACGACTAAAGAACATATACTCTACTAAAAAAAATAACTTCGTTTCATTTCTCTTTCGTACAAAACAAGAGAAATGAAACTTTCATGTGGTTGTTCGTTAGTTTTCTTAATTATAAATAAATGTAAGAGAGAAACATAAAATAATGTAAGAGAGAAACATAATAGAATGTAAGAAAGAAACAGAAAAATAAAGAGATGGTTTTTATTGTGATGAGAACTGAAGTTAACAACATGTATATTATATACAAAATCAAAATGTATACTTATTAAAATAAAAATATCAGTATGTTTTGAAGTCAAAAGGTCCATGAGGTTATCATTCTCAATAAATTTGATTAGTCTAAAAGGTGCATATTTATTTCTACTGTCATGGAATGCGAATGTTATTTTTTTTAGATGGCTTTAAACTTATATGGTTATAAATTATCGATGACTTTAAGCCATATTATCATTATGGAATGAAACTATTATTATGGAATCCATAATTGTTGATATTAGGAGGCAGTAATTTTGTTATATATTTATTTGGATTGGATTGGATATATTTAAATTGTTATTTTTTACGATGGCTAAATAATGTAAACGGATACTGATATTATCTGAATCCGAGGTATCCGAGCGGATACGGATATGGATAGTTGTTATAACTATCCGGGAGGATACGAATACGGATACGCATAGTACATTCAGATAGCGGATACGAATATGGAAAACATGGTATCCGATCCGTATCCATCCGTTTACCACCCCTAAATATCAGTTTAAATCTACCTCCTTTTTCCACTAATGAACTTCCCTCCTCACATACTATAAATGCCCCATGAAATCCTATGTTTAAACTCACTCTAACAGAAGTTTCAAAACTCAAAATTTTCACTCCAAACAAGTATTCTATGATTTTATGTATTATATTCATTTCTTCTATTTTCAATAATTTTTGTGTTTTTATGCTACTAGAATAGCTCAAAACAGTAGGAAATTTTAGGTAGAAAACAAGCTCTACATGAAAATTATGAAGTTTCCACCAAAAGCTTGAGACTCAATGGTGAACTTCAAAATATCGATTAAAAATCTGGTTTAAATCTTTGAATGTCTTCATTAGAACCTCAGGAACTTAAGTGTAATGATCAAATGCAATGAATATGTCTAATAAGCTCGAATCGATTGAAAGTGTATTTTGAACTAGAAAACTAAAAATATTAAATTCTCCATGTATAATCCATCTCAAACTTTAAAATCAAAACCAAACTACTCCTACACATATCATAAAAAAAACTATGTTTGTAAGAATCCCTTCCATATCCTTAAAATCCATGAAGGTTAGATCAAATTCTTAGTAAAACACATAGTTATGGAACTTGAGATATACTACATCTCAATCCACAAAACCTATATATTCGGATTCTATGTGAAAAATTAAGTTAAGTTTGTTAAGAAATCATATCAAATGGTTTGGAAATGAAGGAGTTATTCAAGCTAAAAAATCAGAAGCCCTAAAGTCAACTGTCGAGGGAAGAAGATGGACTTTTGACCAGAAACCTTGACCTAGCGCGCGACCAATCAAAATTTTCTGAAAATTTCCAAATATTTTTATTTATCTTTCTAGTTAAAATGATATAGGCTAAGGCCATGTTTGGATCAGCCTATCCTAAGTTATGGAAAAATTAACTTAGAAATATGTTTCCTAAATTGCCATTGGACCCCTCTGAGTTTTTCAAGTTATGAATTTGAATCCCGAACTTTGTCTATGGATACTTCAAAATATTTTAAGTCAAAAAGTCTCTTGCACCAAAGTTCAGATATGAACTTAAGTTCAGTATTTTAAACTCCTAAGTTATTTACAATTAAACCCCCCAGAACTTTAAAAGATACAGTTTTTTGTATGAACTTACTGACCCAATTCCAAATACTTCTATAACCAAACATTGTATACAGAGAATCAACTACCAACTCCTCCCAATATCCTCTTGTGATATATAAATTCGTACAATTTACCGAGCAAGTAGGTTTTTCCTACCTTTTCAATGGCAAACTTTGTGTATTTGGCATATTCCTATCGATATCACTATGTGATAGCTCATATTTACTCTTAGTATGTTCATGTTATAATACTACCATACTATATATTTTACTAAATATCATCAATATTTTAATTTAAATTGATCAATTTAACCTTTCTCACCTAATAATTGATATCATGTTCCTTATTGATTGAGTTCACCCTTGCACTTTTGTGCAAATATTTATATTATAAGCATCAGTATTAACTAGGAAGTAAAGTGACGTGTTATCCCTCAGAACTTTCTACTTAGCCTAATGGTCTCAGATGATTAAGAGCATTGATTTATAGGTACATACGTATGAGTGCCACTTTAATTGTGTGCCTAGCTGGTTACTTTTCCCCAAAGGTTTTGGCTTGATTATTATTATTTTGTTTTACTGGTGGCTTAATTATTTATACACCCCTTAGTGAACTGGTAAGTATGGGATTATTAGTTCAAAAAACCTTATAGCCTTGCTAATAATAATGGGATTATCAACTTCATTTATTTAGCCTTGCTAAACATTTACTCTATAGAGACTCCAACTCCCATCTATATGTAAACTTGTTATAGAACTGGTAGAACTTGCTTAGCATATTTGTGATAATTACTTTTTCCTCTGGATGAAGCCGGAGAAAGAGGATAATATCTCTTCCCTTTTAGAGACAGATACTAGTCACCTATTTGCATATATAACTTTGTGAGTAGAGAATAATCCAAATGGGATCAAAGAGTGGCTCTTTTCGATTTTCTACATCATAGTCGGTACTAAAAAAATGTAACTTGCCACTGTGGTGGTACTACCCTATGTAAGTTACTTTAATAATGAATAAAGTTTTATTATTTCAGCTTAACTTTAATTAATTACTTTATGTATACTTGTTTTTCATTCATACCAAAAGACAGGGTGTGACAAGTTGATATTATAGCATGATTTAAATTTATACATATCGCCAGGTTAGCGTTCTATACGGGAAAGAAATAAGGTATTAGCTATTTTATCTTTTCGTAACTTCTTATATTACTATTAGTATATGGTAATTACATTTTTAACATGGATATGTCGGATATGTTTATGTTCAATGTAGATATTAAGCCAAACAATAGTTAGGAAACTAGAGTTCGCGAGGAAGCATTAGAAAAGTTACCAGAGATTATTCAGAAGAGGAAGACTAGGCAGGCGCTAGTAGTGATGTTAAAAGGTTAGTGTTGACGAATAAAGTTCTAGGCGACATGCAAGTTATGAAGAAGGTACAAGATTTCATGAATGATCCAGTGATCTTTCAAAAAGCCATAAATCTTGGACTTGTAGGTACTCTGCCGACTCCACCTATGTGCCCCGTGTAATACCCCGCACTTTTATGGAAAATTAAAATTCATAAGTAATTGTAATTTTGGAATTATAGGAATTATTATGAATAGTAATTTTTGGAGCTTTCAAGGATTAGATGATTTTTTATGTGTGCTATATTTACTTTTGGGATTAATTAAATGAGTCGAAGCATTTTTTTATTATGTCACAGTTGGGTAAAGCGACAAAGGATAATATTATAATTAGAAAACCCACAATGAGATGTATTGGGTTTAATTAGTGGATTGCAGATATGTATCTTGGATGGAGATTTTGAGTGGGCGGATGGTTTCGGAATGGTCGAGATAGTCAGAATATAGTATTCGAGAGTAGTGTTTGGACCTCGGGAATTTTTGGACCAGTTGGACTCATAATTGAGTAAACGAGTTATTTTGGGGTCTAATAAAGGATAAACCCTTTTCTCTCCTATTAAAAACACGAGAGAGTGGGAGAAAGGCAAGAAAAAGGAGAGAAAAAAAGAAAGGAAGGGGAGAAATAAGAGAGAAATGGGAGATTTTGGCCAAACTCCGTCGGATTCGACTCAAGGTCGTCGGATTTCATCCTCCAGGCAAGTATTTACTTGTTTTATTCCATTTAGTGTATATATCCCATATTATAGTTGGTAAACTACATGATTTTAGGTTAGAATACTTAAAATAAATTTGTGAAAATTTGAGTATGAGTTTACATATTGATGTAATGTGAACTCCTAATGATTTTTAGTATTAAATCCATGTAAATGGAGTGAAGAAATGAATTGAAATGCGGGAAATGGCAAACCTAGGGTTTATATGCTTTTTAGGATCAAATCTAAGAAAATTTGTTTAATCCTCTAAATTTATTGATGTGTTAGTTAGAAATCAATTTTTAGATATTTGTGATGTCGTTGGTATAGACTACAAACTATTAAAATAGAGTTTGGGGCTGATTGTTGGAAATTTGGAGAGCGGATTTTTGAAGAACTAGTGTGACCGGTCGATCGTGTCCCTATGGCCGGTCGATCGTGTCAAGGAAGAAGGGGCTACTGGTAGTCTCATTAGGCTTATTTTCACACTGCGGTCAATTGGGGGTCAGGAGCCGTCGACCGGCACTCTGTCTTTAGCCTAATATTTTTGGGGATTTTGTTCCTTCTCCTCTTTGGGTTTAAAGCTTAGGGGCCTTCTAAAGTAGAGTATTATAGAGGGTTGTGATCTAAAGTACTTGAGGAGTTATGAATTGACTTTGGGTAATTTAAGAGGTTAATTTGGGGTATGGACCTATCGAATGTTTAGGATGAGAGATAGAGAGACTTTCGGGGAAATTATTCGGATGGAATTCGAGATATAGGCTGAAGAGGATTGAGCGGCTATCCAGTGTGTCTGTGGACGACTATTGAATATGTAATAAGAAACCTATGGGGTGAAAATACGTTGAGGGTCGACTTATTTAAATATTATAAATTGATAAATTCAGTGTGTACATAAATCCTTAAACGTGAATAAGGTAAAGGTTAATTATCAAGTGAGGGAATACTTTTGAGTTCAGTATCGTGAGTGCGCGAATAATTGAATGTTATTATTTGTGAGAATATTTGGGGTTATTGGTCATCGTTTGTGTGATTGGCAGTTATGACCATTTATATATATTTGAGGAATGATGTAGAATATATATATATATATATATATATATATATATATATATATATACGATGTGATTACAGTATATACATATAATATGATATGAATATGTATATACATATATATGAAGCATACTCCTCTATGCTATCATGGGAAGTTGTATGATGTGGGTGAGTCTCCTGGCTTGAGGAGCAGGGAGCGTATAGTCCCCAGGTCATAGTGTCCATTTTATATTGTAATTTTTATTAGGGGTGAGACATGGTGGGTATGTTTCGTCTCACTTTCGGGGAGAAACTATGACCACTTCCCATACATTATGATTTGGCTTTTACCAAGGCGGTGTGAGATTCCGACCATTAGTACCCATGATTATACGTGAGCGATTCCTTGGTAGATGATAGCATAGAGACTGCATCCTCGAGTTATAGCTCGTTGGGATGGTTTTGTACTTGTGTGTATAGTATATCACTTGAGTATGAAAACAAGATATTATATCTTTACAAGAGTAAAGAGATAAAATAAATACGAATTTATTAACATTCCGGGAGGTTTTATCCGGACTTAAATCGTGATATGTATATGAAAGTGAGTATGATAATGTATATAATACATTATACATTGTGTACTGAGGGTTTGATGGATCTCGACGATCGACGGTGCCAAGTAGTAGTGTATCGGGGGGTTCCTTGTTTGGATTTTGCTTCGCGAGACACCCCGCGCACGAACGTAGTGCAGTGTTAGGACTGGGGAGAAGTTTAGCCCTTAGTACTCGGGTTAATTAGGATTTTAGAATGGTTGGAACGGTTTAGTTAGGCAGGGTAGCTGAACTAGGTTGTCTATAGGGATACGTTAGGTGTTCACTATTAGAAGAGAGGTGAGGGGTATCTCATGGGAGTGCGATACCAATTTAAATATGAGATAAAATATATTTTAAAAAAATAAAGCATTTATGCACTTGCAAAATATTTTCATAACTCGGGCTCTGATCCGTTTATCTATTTTCCTCTCTTTTGCTATATATATATATATATATATATATATATATATATATATATATATATATATATATATATATATATATATATATATATATATATATATATATAGGTGTCCAGACACAAGGACGCCAAGATGACGATTCCTTCGAGTCCAACGTCTGCTGCAATGGCTGTGGATGCATGCAGGTTTACTGTAGACACTTCTATCCTTGTAATCTAGATAGGAGGTACTATATAAATATTCGGGCTAATAACCTAACTACTTATATTTATTCTTTTACCGCTTTTAAATGCGGTATTCATTTGGGATGTATTATTGTTAAACTGAGTGTTCGGTTATTTTTATTTCATTCTCAGCCTTATATATAACTTGTGTCAATGGTTTGTTTAAAAAGATTAGTTAATTAAAAAAATTCACGCCAGCCTAAGAGGTTATTAGTAATTAATTTGATTTTTCGACAGTGATGCTAAAAATGAACCATATGAGACTCCTGTTTTAATTTGGTACAGAATTGATCGCTCGATATTTTATTAGGCGGGGTGTCACATATGGTATCAGAGCATCAGGTTCTAGTGTCCTTAGGAATTTGTGCGGACGTACTACACTTTCAGTGTTACTCTCCATTTGATATAGAGCCTTAGGATTAGGATTGTTGATTCCTCTTGAGAAATTTCGTTCTTTTGTAATTGTGTAAGATTATAGTACATCTTTTGGTGTGCTCGTTCGAGACTCGTGTGTTGATCGATGAAGGACGACCACAGAAGATTGTTATGAGGGCAACCGGTGCCAGGGCTTAGCAGGAGCTATCAGTTGAAATTAGAAACCGGGACTGCAGTAGAGGTCACTCTCCTTGTAATATTTGTCAAGAATGGCTGCAAGGACTACTAAGGTATAGTAGTTATAATTATTCATGTATCGCTATAGTAGAGAGTGCTGCTAAAGTTGAATTACCCAGTGAAGTTAAGATATGTGAAGGTCGTTTAGCTGTACTTGGTGGAAGTAGAAGGATAGGAAGCTTTGTCTTAGATCAGGGTGTGGAAATACCCGTATGTGAAAATTTGAGGAAAATTTTCCACTCTTGGAAGCAATATTAAAATGGTGGGAACGGTGGTCACCATATTCGGGGGAACAGGATGTGTTGCTCTTAGAGGAATTTCACGAACGATTTTAACCTCAAATTCCTTTGGTTGATTAGGAAGGAAGAGAATGCAGTTTTGGATTATTCATATAAGGATAAGTGAACTTTGTACCGAATTAAGGTAGGTACAATGAAGACAGATTCCTTAAGAGGAATGATAAGCTCCCTAGATAAGTGTTTCTCACACTTCTGGAGAATTTGTATACATGGAACCCCATCGGTGGACATCCACTCGACAAATTAATTGAACCAGGGTTGTTGAGGCCGGTGGTGGAGTTTCATTTTAACGAAGAAGTTAGGGGAACTATGAAGGCGATTGTTAGCATCAAGGCTAGAGAGTCGGAGATACTGATAACCTTAACATGGTCAGGGTGGCCAGAGAGGGGGAATGTTTTAATGTAAAGTGCCCAACCATACGCTTTGACCTTTCCCCATAGGAGTTAAAGGACAAGAGTAGGATGCCCAGAAGGGGCATTGATAAAAATAGTTTTGGTCAACTAAGACAAGTGTAGTATGTTAGGGAACCCATCGGAGAAGTTAGGAAGATTGGCAAAGTTAATGTTAAGAGTTTTGCCTTGGATAAAGGCAGTATATTCAGCGTGGCTAGATAGAGTCGTGGTATTTCAGTAACCCTAGATTCGTGTGGGTAATTTGATCTTTCTGGAACTATCAGTAACAGTACATAATGTATATCTATATATTTTTCCGTGTTAGCGGAGTTCAATTTTAAATTGTATCTGGTTTGCACTGTTTGTTTTGTATGTGTTATACGAGTGTGTTATTACTTTGAGTATATTATGTTCTTCGTTGATCGGAGCGATAACAGGCTAATAATTGCAAGACTATCGTGTCTGCAGTTCCAGGGTGGAACAGGTTATTGTTGCGATATGTCACCTGGATACAGGTTAAGTTCGCCTTTATTATTATGGGTAGATGGAACTGCGATTTTAAGGTATGCAGGATTTATTGTTGATCTCTGAGTTTAAGCTCGCTGTTATTTGCGCAAGGACTTAGTGTTAGTACGAGCGCTGGATGGTATGGCTCCGGGAGAGAAATAGGGGTTCTGACCACATTTTTTCGATAGGTGGGATGGGATTATCCTAGTGGCAGGTGTAAAACTAGCAGACCTCCACGACCGACAAAGTTAAGTAGTAGTGTATAGGAGTGGTTCCTTGTTTGAATTTCGATTGCAAGATGCTCCACGCACGAACCTTAACGACGTCTGAAGTGGAGGGATGTTATAGAATACAAGAATGTTGGTTCTGAAGATAAGTCACATAGTGTGGAGAAAACACTATAGACTGAGAGCCATGTGATAATTGCATGCTTATGTAGATAGAAGTGTTATGGAGAAGCACTGAAAATGGTTTTTTCACCGCAAGTATGTGGGTGACGCAAGGTAAAAGAAAATTGATTTGAGGCTTATAGCCAGGCCTTGGATAAAAGGAAAATTTGGAGGTAATTTTTTTTGGGTGTGACGTTTGTAATATATTATAAGAGAGTAGGCTCCTCTATTAGTTAGACTTTCCATTTCGCCAAGGTGGAAGCATAGAGGGGTAGAGGTAAGTTAGTAGGTTAGCGAGGTAGAATTTAGGACGTACCGCTGGTGTACCTTAGGCCGTTATATCTCGATGACCGATGATATGACGAAGTAATGTAATGGGAGGGTTCCTTATCTAGATTTCTCTTTGCGAGATGTCCCATGCATGAAATTGAGTACATGTCAGAAGTTGAGGAGGTCTGGGGCACTAGGGACATAGTTAGGATAGTACTCATTTTACGGGTGTAGGAAACGTATCGATCTTAGGGTTATTAGGAATTAAAGTAAGTAGGATTAGTGGCGTCGATATAGAAAGATTATTGGAAGTTAATTACAAGAAGATTGGTGGGTTAACCTTGAGAAGGGTTGGAATCCCGAGTATAGGAAGAATCGAATTTTGCGGGTTAAGAAAACCCATGTGTGAGTATTACACCGAGGAAATGAGGCCCGTTGTTTAGAAAGAGTGTTACGTGTCGGACATTTACAATGGTCATGCATTTTGGCACTGGCTATAAAGGTGTATGGGCATCTTGGTAAGTTGGTTTTATACACCGCCTGAAATATAAGGGGCGTGGTATATAAAGTTGAAGATTATGCTGCGAGGCAGTATAAGTGAAATCGGAATGGGTTGAATGGAACGTCGTAGGAGGTACGCAATGATCCAATTGTATAGGTGCAACCAGAGGTAACATGCCCAAGATAAGCAACAGGACTGACGGGAGTAGTCAAGCGTTAGAGTAATTTCCTTTTTGAATCGTGATATAATAATAATTTCCTTTCTGACGGAAATTAGATATCCTGATGTAGATGAGAGGATGCTTAGACTCGTGATTCTTCGATGAGATTTAGATGCGCCGGTTATAGGCTCATTTTCTTTTTATATGGTACCAGAGATGATGAGTGCGATGTGACGTTCCTAGAATCACCTTACGACGAGGTAGTATTATAGCGCTTAGGGATTTAGTTAAGCTATTGAGATAGGTGGATACCGAACATGTATATGGTTGAGTGTCATTGATTAGTACCCTTTCACTTTTATGCGAGTCATTCGCGATCCTAGGTTCCTATCGGTCGTATCTGAATTTTGAGGGCAAAATTCCAGTGTAAGGGGGGGAGTATGTGATACCCCGCACTTTTATGGATAATTAAAATTCATAAGTAATTGTAATTTGAGAATTAGAGGAATTATTATGAATAGTAATTTTTGGAGTTTTCAAGGATTAGATGGTTTTTTATGTGTGTTATATTAACTTTTGGGATTAAGTAAATGAGTCGGAGCATTTTTTTACTATGTCGCAGTTGGGTAAAGCGACAAAGGATAATATTTTAATTGGAAAACCCGCATTGAGATGTATTGGGTTTAATTAGTGGATTTCGGTTAAGTAGTTCGAATGGAGATTTCGAGTGTGTGATTGGTTTCGGAATGGCCGAGATAGTCAGAATAGAGTATCCGAGAGTAGTGTTTGGACTCCGGGAATTTTTGGACCAGTAGGGACTCGTAATTGAGTAAACGAGTCATTTTTCGGCTTAATAAGGGATAAACCTTTTTCCCTCCTATAAAAGACACAAGAGAATGGGAGAAAGGAAATAAAAAGTATAGAAAAAAGAAAGGAAGGGGAGAAAGAAGAGAGAAATGGGAGATTTTGTCCAAACTCCGTCGGATTCGACTCGAGGTCGTCAGATTTCATCCTCCAGGCAAGTGTTTACTTTCTTTATTTCATTTAGTGTATATATCTCATATTATAGTTGGTAACATATATGATTTTGGGTTAGAACCCTTAAAATAAATTTGTGAAAATTTGAGTATGAGTTTACATATTGATGTAATGTAAGCTCCTAATGATTTTTAGTATTAAATCCATGTAAATGGAGTGAAGAAATGAATTCAAATGAGGGAAATGGCAAACCTATGGTTATATGCTTGTTAGGATCAAATCTAAGAAAATTGGTTTAATCCTCCAAATTTATTGATGTGTTAGTTAGAAATCAATTTTTAGATGTTTGTGATGTTGTTGGTGTAGAGTAGAAACTATATAAATGGAGTTTGGGGCTGATTGTTGGATATTTGGAGAACTGATTTTTGAAGAACTAGTGTGACCGGTCGATCGCGCCCCTACGGCCGGTCGACCGTGTCATGGAAGAAGGGGCTACTGGTTGGCTCGTTAGACTTATTTTCACATCGCAGTCGACCAGGGGTTAGGGGACGGTCGATCGGCACTCTATTTTTAGCCCAAATTTTTGCGGATTTTGTTCCTTCTCCTCTTTGGGTTTAAAGCTTAGGGGACTTCTAAATTAGAGCATTATGGAGGGTTATGATCTAAAGGACTTGAGGAGTTGTGAATTGACTTTGGGTCATTTAAGAGGTTAATTTAGGGTATGGACATATCGAATGTTTAGAATGAGAGAGAGAGACTTTCGGGGAAATTATTCGGATGGAATTCGAGATATAGGCTGAAGATGATTTAGTGGTTATCCGGTGTGTCTGTGGATGACTATTGAATATGTAATAAGAAACCTATGGGATTAAAATACGTTGAGGGTCGACTTATTTAAATATTATAAATTGGTAAATTCAGTGAGTATATAAATCCTTAAACGTGAATAAGGTAAAGGTTAATTATCAAGTGAGGGAATACTTTTAAGTTTAGTATCGTGAGTGTGCGAATACTTTAATGTTATTATTAGTGAGAATCTTTTGGGTTATTGGCCTTCGTTTGTGTGATTGGCTATTATGCATTTATATATATTTGAGGAATGATGTAGAATATATATATACGATGTGATATATATATATATATATATATATATATATATATATGAAGCATACCCCTCTATGCTATTATGGGAAGTTGCGTGATGTGGGTGAGTCTCCTGGCTTGAGGAGCAGGGAGCGTATAGTCCCCAGGTCAAAGCGTCCATTTTATATTATTATTTTTATTAGGGGTGAGACGTGGTGGGTATGATTCGTCTCACTTTCGGGGAGTAACTATGACCACTTCGCATACATTGTGATTTGGCTTTTACCAAGGCAGTGTGAGATTCTGACCGTTGGTACCCAGGATTATACGTGAGCGATTCCTTGGTAGATGATAGCATAGAGACTGCATCCTCAAGGTATAGATCTTTGGGAAGGTTATTGTTCTTGTGTGTATAGTATTTCACTTTTCTATGAAAACAAGATATTACATCTCTACAAGAGTAAAGAGATCAAATAAATACGGATTTATTCTCATTCTGAGAGATTTTATCCAGACTTAAATCCTGATATGTATATGAAAGTGAGTATGACAATGTATATAATTAAATGAGTATGTATATATATATATATATATATATATATATATATATATATATATATATATATATATATATACACATTGTGTACTGAGGGTCTGATGGATCTCGATGATCGATACTGCTATCGGGGGGTTCATTGTTTGGATTTTGCTTCTGTAGACACCCCACGCACGAATGTAGCGCAATGTTGGGACTGGGGAGAAGTTTATCCCTTAGTACTCGAGTTAATTAGGATTTTAGAATGGTTGGAATGGTTTAGTTAGGCAGGGTAGCTTAACTAGATTGTCTATAGGAATACGTTAGGTGTGCACTATTAGAAGAGAGGTGAGGGGTATCTCATGGTAGTGCGATACCAATTTAAATATGAGATAAAATATATTTTAAAAAAATAAAGCATTTATGCACTTGCAAAATATTTTCATAACTCGGGCTCTGACCCGTTTATCTATTTTCCTCTCTTTCTCTCTCTCTCTCTCTCTATATATATATATATATAGGTGTCCACACACAAGGATGCTTGGATGACGATTACTTCGAGTCCGACGTCTACTGCAGTAGCTGTGGATGCATACAGGTTTACTGTAGACGCTTCTATCATTGTAATCTAGATAGGAGGTACTATATAAATATTCGGTCTAATAACCCAACTTCTTATATTTATTCGTTTACCGCTTTTAAATAAGGTATTCGTTTAGTATTTATTATTGTTAAACCGAGTGTTCGGTTATTTTTATTTCATTTTCAGCCTTATATATAAACTGTGTGAATGGTTTGTTTAAAAAGATTAGTTAATTAAAAATTTTAACGCCGGCCTAATAGGTTATTAGTAATTAATTTGGTTTTTCCACAGTGGTGCTAAGAATGAACCATATCAGACTCCTGTTTTAATATGGTACAGGATTGATCGCCCGATATTTTATTAGGCAGGGTGTCACACCCCAATGCAACATCAAATGGTAAAGTGTATGGTGGCTACTCTCCTGGTACTAAAGATGACTCGACTGATGGTTCTCCGAATCAAGAGAATTATTTAGTCAGTCTGGAATCCAGTTCTAGTGATGAAGTTATTGTCCCTACCTAAAAATCTGAGTTATAGTTGTCTCCTAATGTTGATAAATGTAATGAAGTATTATAAATAGTGTGTTATACTGAACCTTAAGAGTATTACTAACTGCTATAGTTAGACTAATGTAGTAGTAGTTGGGATATATAACTTCGATGTATCATATAACTTATAATGTATGATATGCGCAAAGTGCACCCTCGTACTCAGGGTCACGTACCTTGGCCTGTCTCACAGCCAAGTTGACAAGAAGCTTATAACAGCCATCCGAAAGGTCGTCTTCTATAAGGTCGGCCACTTCTATACCAACCTCGGCTGGAGATCATCCGAGGTCAGTAGCGTCTTATAGGTATCAAGCTATTGATAATCATACTCTGCTTCAGCCGATGTTGCTTACTACCTCGTACATAACCTCCTCCAATCTTCCAGGCCGACGCCATATTGATTAATTGACAAGATAGAAACTATCGGACTCCTCCAACCTTGTACTCGGCTAGGCCGATGTTATAACAACTGAAATTACAAGTCCGAGCATACGCAAGCATATGGAAGACTTGGAGCACGTGGCAATTCAGTTATAACTGATTCATTCCCCTCATGTGGGGGAATATTTGGTCACCATTCCTTACATATGGCACAGCCAGGTGTCCACTTATGATTAGTGAATTCAACTCATACATGTTCATGGCATGCTTGGGAGCGTACATTACCCCACCCAAGCACTATAAATACAATCCTTCTCCTACCTTAGAGAGGGATCGATAATTGCAACCCTAGTTGGAACTCTGTTGGTTTACATAGTAGAGAGAGAAAGCTTGAGAGATTGTATCACAGTCCATTAGTGCCCTTATTATAGTGAAATTACTCACACACTCACAGTGGACGTAGGCCAAATTGGTTGAACCACTTATATACTAGTGTTCCTCCTCTTCACCTCACCTCCCTATACTAGATATTTACTCTTTATGCTGCCATTGTTATTGCTAGCTTGAGGTTATCAACACCTCATCTGGTGGTGTTGTTTACAGCATCATCATTTTGGTGTTGTCTATGGGAATGAGAGGATTTATCTCTTTCTTTTTTGCTGCTTAACCTCACCGGAGACTCTGGTGGTGAACCAGGCCTCACCCTTCGCGTGGAGTTGTTTTACCATTGAAATAGGTCTTTAAGGTATCAAACTCTCTAATATTTTCATTTACAATCTCTTTAGTACTTTTCCATGGCACCAGAGTTACCACCCCCATCGTCTGGTGTTGGAGGACCTAGTTCCATCTAGGCACCACCCCAGTCCAAAATGGCTGAGGTGGCAGCAGCCTTGAAGTCCTTAGCTGCAACTCAGCAAGCAATGATGGAGAAATTTTCCCAGCTAGACCAAAACATAATAATGAGACCACCTGAGGTCTCTGTGGAGATGATTACTGTGGCAGTTGCTCAGCCACAGCATGAGGCTAGGGGACCACCCCAAGCATCGCGAAAGGACCAACCTACTCCTCAGCGGAGGAAGGATGCTTCTGACCCTAGGCATTTACGCTTGGGGAGGTAAGGAAACACTTGCCCTGAGGATAGGTATGATGACATTGAGGCAAAGGATGCTCTGACATACTGTTGGGAGTCGTATGAGGTCTTAAATAACACTGTACGTCCTATATAGCAGAGCCGAGGTCAGTGTGAAAGATAAGATGGTGATGTACGACAAAGAGGATTAGCTTTTGATCGCTTGAGTAGAGGGTCGGCCTTTGAAAGGCTTAGCTTAATTAATGATTTTAGAGAGAGGTTGTCCAGGTCAAGAAGCATAGCTAGCTCACGAAGAGAAGGTGGTGATCATCGACCTCATCATGGCCGACCCCCATATGGCCGAGACTATGGTAAGGGAGAGGTAAACAGCCGACGTTGTATGGCAACTGGGGAACCCTCAGTTCACCCATTAGAAGTGGCTGGGGATAACCTAGTCCAAGCCGACATTGCCAAACCATGGAATTAATCTATTCAAAGGATGGAAGAGAAGATAGGGGATCTCATAAAAAGTTGAGACCTATTACAGAGGTGGTACTCAAAGGGTTCACCATTTGTGGAAAGGATTATCAACTTCCCAACCCCTGTCAAATTTAAACCTCTAGTGGTGTCTCCCAAGTATAATGGAGGTACCAACCCAGTCCATCATATTGAAATATATCAATCTACAGCAGACATTTATTCAATCTCTAATGAGATGAGGTCCCCAACTTTCTCAATCACACTAACTGGGGTTGCACATATCTGGTTCACTTCTCTTCCTAAAAATTCAATTGAGAGTTTTAAAGGTTTAGCTGAGTGGTATATTCACAACTTCTGTTTTAGGGTAAGACCTCAGAAGAAGACAACACACTTGCTTTATGTAAAGCAAGGGATGAATGAAAGCCTCAGAGACTATATCGTGAGGTTCAATAAGGAAAAACTGGAGGTAGAAGATTATGAAGAGGATATAGCCATGACAGCCCTTATAGGAAGACTTCAGAAGGGGAAGCTGCTTTGGAAGCTTGCTGAAGCACTTAAGTCCATGGCCGAGCTGTTAGCAATAGCTGGAAAGGTCATGAATGCAGAAGAAGCAATGGCCACGAAATATGAGGATGAAAATGAAAGTAGCATCAGGAGGTTTCAAAAGAAAAAGGATGGAAAGAAGAGGGTTGCAGACGATAAGTTTGCGAACTATACTCCCTTAACTGTGAGCTGCGAACACATTCTCAATGAAATAAAGAATGATAGGTCCCTGAGATGGCTAGATAATCTTAAGGTTCCTCCACATAAGAGAAACAAGAATTTATGGTGCGAGTTCCATCAGGATCACAGCCATCAAACTGAAAAATGTTTTGCCCTGAAGGAGGAGATCGAAAAAATGTTGAAGTCTGAAAAGCTCATAAAGTATGTGGATAGTAGAGCTTCTAAGGGGGGAAGAGACGACCCTAAAAAGAAAAGAAATGATAAATGACGGGATGATGCCCCTGCCAGAAGAGCTGATGACTCAGATGATGATGATGATGACCCTAACCTCCCACCAAAAGATGACAATGTCCTAGTGAAGAGGGTCGGTATGATCTCTTTCAGTGTGAAAACTATCTATGGAGGACTAGCAGGGGGTGGCTCAGAGGTAGCTGATCGTAAGGCCCATGTGGCATAGGCCAAAGAAGTGATGAAAGTCGAGGTTGTGAACTTGGAATCTACAAAGGTTAAGCGCGAGAAGAGAAAGAAGGTAAATATGAACACCCTCATGGTCGGCTTGTCATGAATTAATTTCAAGGGTATCTTAGCTCCCTATGATGAGCCTTTAGTCATCACCACAAGGTTGCATGGGTGTGAAGTTCAAAGGATACTGGTTGATGGGGGAAGTTCTGTAGACGTTATGTTTTGGCCTTGTTTCAAGAGCTTGGGCCTCAACAGAGCTAGGCTTGTTCCTTATCATCATACCTTGATTGGCTTCAGCGGTGAAAAGGTCCATCCATTAGATATATATGAAATGGATGTGAGAATGGGAGATGATTGGCCTAAGAGGTTGACCAGAAAAATCAATTTCTTTGTGATGGATGAAAATGTCTTCTCAGCCTAGAACCCCATCATGGGATAAGTAGCCGTCAAGGAATTTGAGGTTGTGCCTTCAATGGTCCACCAGATGCTAAAATTCCCAACTCCCTATGGAGTATGGGAAGTACAAGGTGACCAAATGTCGGCACGAGAATGCAACTTCAACTCTGTAGAAGAGAGAGAGGCTCATAACAGGGCAACAACCACGTACAACAATGATACACTTGATCTTAGAGATGAAACAAAACTCAAAAAGGGGGAGGCTACGGAGCGGGTAGAATCCATTGTCCTCAATGAGGACGAGCCAAAAAAAACCATCCAAGTCGGCAAAGCCCTAAAACCTGAGATCAAGGAGGAACTAGTAAAGGTATTAAGGAAGAGACAAAGTATCTTTGCCTGGAGCCATGCAAACATGCCAGGAATTGATCCTAAAATTATGTGCCATAAGCTCAATGTTGTAGAGGATGCCAGTCCCATCAAGCAGAGAAGAAGAATATACTCAAGAGAGAAGTATGATGTCATCATAGATGAGGTTAGAAATCTTGAAGAGGCCAAGTTCATTAGAGAGGTCATATACCTTGAGTGGTTATCTAACGCTGTCATAGTGCCCAAAGCTAATGGAAAATGGAGGATGTGTGTAGATTTCATTGATTTAAATAAGTCTTGCCCAAAGGACAGTTTTCCCTTACCTTGTATAGATCAGATGGTGGATGCCACAGTAGGACATGAGCTCATGAGCTTTATGGATGTATATTTTGGGTACAATCAGATCTTTATGAACTTGGATAACCCAGAGAAAAGAACATTTATTACAGACAAGGGGACCTATTGCTACAAGGTCATGCCCTTCGACCTGAAGGATGCAAGGGCTACCTACCAGCATCTTGTAAATACGATTTTCGAAGATCAGATAGGCAAGTCCATGGAAGTTTATGTGGACGACATGTTGATGAAGAGTCTAAAGTCCGACACTCACATGAGTGACCTTAAAAGAACTTTTGACACCATGGATAAATACAGAATGAAGCTCAACCCGGCCAAATGTGTCTTGGGGTAGGAGCAGGGAAGTTTTTGGGCCTTATCATCTACCAAAGGGGAATAGAAGCTAACCCTGAGAAGATCAAGGCTTTGCTGGAAATAAAGACACCCAAAACTATTAAAGACATTCAGAGGATAACCGGACGAGTTGTTGCACTTAACAGGTTCATCTCAAGAACCACAGATAAGTGTCTTCATTTTTTTAAAGCCCTTAGAAAGGCTTTGAATGGAATGAGGAATGTGACAAAGCTTTCAAAGAGCTCAAGTCCTACCTCGGATCACCTCTACTCCTATCTCGACCAATTTAGGGCGAAAAGATATATATATATATATTTAGTTGTCTCTGAGTCATCCATCAATGTTGCAGTAGTAAGAGAAGAGGATAGAGTGCAGAGACCAGTGTACTTCAATAGCAAGGCACTCCAAGGGTCTGAGCAAAAGTTCCCTCGGATTGAAAAGTTATCCTATGCTTTGATACATGCTTCCAGGAAAATGAAGCCATACTTCCAGGCCCACTCCATGGTTGTCCTCACTGATTCCCCACTCAGAGAGGTCCTCCATAAGCCTGAGAAGTTAGGAAGGCTAATGACCTAGGCAATCGAGTTGGGGGAGTACGATATTATTTATCAACCCAAGGTTACCATCAAGGGACAAGCACTCGCAAATTTTATGGCTGAGTTTACCTGGGATGAAGCCATTTTTTAGAAGAATCATGAGGCTGTAGATGAACCAGTAAAGAGAAACGTCGACCGAATAGCAGATGAGGCCAAGACAAGTATAGCAAAGAAAAGATAAGTTGAGAAAGAGGAAGAGAGATACCTCTTCAAGAAAGGGACCCTATCAGAGGGAAACTCATCTTCAAATGAAACTACTTGGAACCTCTTCATTAATGGGTCGTCGTATAAAAGTGGAAGTGGAGCAGGGCTGATAGTGTCTGCACCAGATGATACAGATATTGAATATGCGTTGAGGTTCAAATTTAAAGCTTCCAATAATGAGCTAGAGTATAAGGTATTAATAACAGGTCTCTCTTTGCAAAAGCCCTTAGTATCGGCTAGCTCCTAGTCCACGGTGACTCAAGATTGGTCGTGAACTAAATCCTGGGGGTATATGAAGCTAAAAATAAAAGGATGGCCACATATCTGAAGAGGGTGAGATCGATGCTAGAAATATTCAAGGAAGTAGAGATGAAGAGGATACCTCGACTAGACAATAGCCGAGTTGATTCACTCGCAAGGTTGGCCTTAACAATAAGGACAAACATAAGGAGAACAGTACCAGTTACGATTCTGCTCAAGACGAACATTGAAGAGGAAGAGGATGCTAGACCTTGCCTAAATCTGAGTATGGGATCCTCATTGATGGATCCTCTTTTTAGATATATCAGAGAGGGGGATCTGCCAGAGTCAAAGTTAGAAAGGAAAAAGCTGAGGTTCAGAGCTGCTAAATTCTCAATTGTAGGAGATATCTTGTATAAAAAAGGGTTCATGCTCCCTCTCCTCAGATGTGTACACCCTTCAGAGGTTCCACATGTCTTTCACGATGTGCATGAAGGCTCTTGTTTAAATCACATAAGGAAAGGTCATTAGCTAAGAGGATAATCACCCAGGGGTACTGATGGTCGACATTGGCCAAAGATGCGGCTGCGTATGTGAAGAAGTGTGATAAGTGTCAGAGGTTCTCCACCATCCCTCATCAGCCTCACCAACCTCTGACTTTAATCAGCTCCCCTTGACCATTTGTAGTATGTGGCATTAATTTGGTAGTTTCCTTGCCAAGAGCTGTAAATAACTATCGGTTCTTAATAGTGGTTATTGATTATTTCTCCAAATGGGTAGAGGTCGAGCCAATGATCACGATCACTGAGCAGAAGACTTTCCAATTCATCTAGAAGAACATCATATGCAGGTATGGACTTCCAAATACCCTTATCTCAGATAATGGAACCCAGTTCAAGAATGTTTCCTTAGAAAAATACTGCGAAAGAGTAGGGATTAAGAAGTTTTTCTCTTCTCCTGGATGCCCCCAGGTAAATGATTAGATCAAGGTCACAAATTTAACAATCATTTATGGGATAAAGAAAAGGTTTCAAGATGCCAAAGGAATGTGGATATGGAGGTATATGATGTTCTTTGGGCCTAGAGGACGATAGCGAGGACGCCAATAGGAGAAACTCCATTTATATTAGCCCATGGCTCAGAGGCTGTCATACCAACAGAGGTAGGACTTCCTACTCATAGAGTCCAGACATATAACCCTCAGAAGAATGGGGAAGAGAGAAGACTTGATCTTGATTTGATTGAGGAAAGAAGAGATGATGCAGAGATAAGATAGGTAGCCTATCAGCAAAGAACTACGAGATTCTACAATCGGAGGGTAAAGCCAAGGCCTATAGCTGTGGGAAACTTAGTCCTGATGAAGACGTGGCAAAAAATAAATAAACTCCATCATATTGGCATGGTCCTTATAGGGTAATTGATAAGGTTGTACCTGGTACCTATCGGCTAGAAAATCTTAAAGGAGAACCTTTCTCCAACCCTTGGAATGCCGATCACTTAGAGAAATATTACATATGATGTTGGACTTGTTCTTATCTTTTGTAATACATGTACCAGTTTATACAAAGGATGTTAATGAAAAGATAGAAATGTTGTCCTGATACTTTTATTACATTGTTTTTAACATCATTAATTTGGTGAATTATGAAGTGAAACATCATTAATTTGGTGACCTCAGACTCTTAACACCATTAATTTGGTGAACTATGAGGTGAAACATCATTAATTTGGTGACCTCGAACCCTTAACACCAATAATTTGGTGACCTCAGACCCTTAAAATTAATAATTTGGTGACCTCAGACCTTAAACATCATTATTTGGTGAAAGTTTAAGAGGTAAAATATCATAATTTGGTGACCTCGCACCTTAAACCATTAGTTTGTTGAAAATATGAGGGTAAAATGCCATAATTTGGTGACCTCAAACCTTAAACATCATTATTTGGTTAAAGTTTAAGAGGTAAACAACCATAATTTGGTGACCTCAGACCTTAAACATCATTATTTGCATAATTTGGTGACCTCGAACCTTAAACCATTAGTATGTTGAAAATATGAGGGTAAAATACCATAATTTGGTGACCTCGGACCTTAAACATCATTATTTGGTGAAATCTTAAGAGGAAAAACATCATAATTTAGTGACCTCAGACCTTAAACATCATTATTTGTTAAACGTTTAAGAGGTAAAACACCATAATTTGGTGACCTCAGACCTTAAATATCATTATTTGGTGAAAGTTTAAGAGGTAAAACATCATAATTTGGTGACCTCGCACCTCAAACTTCATTAGTTTGGTGAAAATATGAAGGTAAAACACAGTAATTTGGTGACCTCGGGCCTTAAACATCATTATTTGGTGAAAGTTTAAAAGCTAAAACATCATAATTTGGTGACCTCGGACCTTAAAAATCATTAGTTTGGTGAAAATATGAGGGTAAAACACCATAATTTGGTGATCTCGGACCTTAAACATCATAATTTGGTGTGGTGAAACTTGCGAATGTGGAGTATCATAGTTATAGAACAATAAAACATCATATGAAATAATAGAATAAAAAAAGCCAAGCTACTTATGATCATACCATAAAAGAGGGTTCAGAATTACAATCCAGAGTATCAAGAAACTAACATCAGAGTTCATAGAAACTAGGATTACAGACAAAAGGGCATCAAAATTACAAATGTTAAAAGTATGAACAATGAAAAGTTGTTAATTGGCAAGAGGGCCTATGCCTCGACATGAGCCGACCCACCAGCAGCTGTAGTCATCTGGTCAAGGCCGATGTTGGTAACTTCAACTTCATCATCATGATGAGTACCGTCTTCTATCTCTGTGACCTCGAGAGGAGTATTCTTGGCTGGGGCAACATCACCCTCTTCAACTTCCTTTAAGGCCTGAGCAAATCGAGGGTCTCTAAAGCCGAGACCAACAAAGTCCTCAGCAGTCGGGGTCCTAGACTCACTCTCGTTCATGGCTACCCATTTGCCACTCGCTTTGATACCCCTCTCTAGGTACTCAAAGTCGAAGTTGACAAACTCATCAGACACCTTGTAGTCCTCAATGGCTTTCTCTGAGGCATCTTCCAAGGTAGCTTTGACTGCAGCATCAACCTTCGATTGAAGAACATCATCATGATCCTTCTTGAGCTAAGACATGTCATTGTCCCTCTACTTGATGACTCCATTAAACCTTTCAACCTCTGCATTCAGCGAGGCCTCAACCTTCTCAGCTTCCTTACCCTAATCTATAAGGGGCGTCTTCTTCAAAGTCCACTCAACAAGATGATGAAAAGGCAAGACACCCTGTAGAAGAAGATAAGATGCATGAACATATGAGTTATAATTTCTAAATAGTTGATGTTACACTTGTGAGAAAATGAGAAAAAAATTGATACCAGGATCGATTTATGAAGATCAAACTCGGCCAATAAAGGGAAATCCAGGGCATGAAGAAAACACTTGTCTTCCTCAGTCATTATGGTGCTAATAGTGTCGGCATCTTTCAAACTATGGCCGATCACACTATCTCTAATCTTGAGCTGAGATAGACGAGCATCCAGGGCATCGTCAGTAGAAATGGGTATGGCCCGATCTTTCTCCTGAGTCTTTCTCGGCCTCATATGAGCCGGCTCAGTGGTAGGCTTCCTTTTCTTGCCAGCATCGGCCTTAGATCCTTCGACGCTCTTCTTTGTGGTTGGTGGGGGTACATTTTTGCCACCTATTTTCTCTATGAGCTTCACAAGGCTAGGAGAAGACATCTCCCAAAATTCGTCCGAGATGCCTGATGGATGCTCTGCAGAAGATAATTATCTGAGTTAGTTAGTCAGAGGTAAAAAATATACGAGACATAACTTTGCTAACATAAGAAAAAATGTTGAAGATTTACGAAGCTTTTCTAGGGGACCACTCCCCAAACCTGTCTGAGAAAGGTAATAGGGGGTCATCAGATGTTCATATTTAACGAGATGACCTTTCTTTCCCTGATTGAGAAGGTCCTCAATGTTCTTGTAATTGTCCTGGCTAAGACCAAGGTCGGCTTTAGCCATGAGGGAAACTTTCCCCCATCTCAGAGGGGTCCTTGGAACCGATGTTCCAGAAGCCTCATCTGAACCAAACTCCCATACCCCAGAAATAAATAAGTACCGAGGTTTCCAATTATGATTTAAAGTTTGGGTAACCAAGAGTATTTTCATCTCTGATTTCCTGGCTAAGAAGTGATAGTAACTGGGATGATTTTTGGCAGACGAAGGGACGTAACAACCAGTAAAAACTCTAACTAGAAGGTGTGAATGGTGAACGTCCTTCCAGAGGACGATGGCCCCAATCATAACCTTCCAGGCATTTGGGGACAATTGGGAAGGGACAAGATTTATGTGTGAGAGTATAGCTCGAATGGTTGGGTGGATAGGAAGACGAAAACCCAACTTAAACATATGTTCCTAAACATAGATTTTTCCATCTCGTCCATCGAAGGCCCTCTCATCCTTCAGAGGTTTCCTAAGGATGATTGAAGAATCTATAGAATAGAGGTATCTGAAAGAAAGAAGGTCGTACTTTTTCACGGTAATCTCATACTCGACCGCAGCAGAGGTATCGAGTTCGCTCTCCTCACCATCATCATCATCCCCAGCAACTTCGGACTGGGCATTTGTAGGGGAACCACTAGGAAAACTCTTAGCAAATTCAACCCCGGTGGTAGCCGATATGGGAATGGCATCAATAATAGGGGAAATGCCATACTAGGCCTGATAAGCACCAAAAAGTGTAAATTTCATACCCCGAATAAACATATTTTAGTTGTTAATTCTCGGCAATTTGGGTCTTATGCGCGTTAATGTTTATTTTGTAGGTCAATTGTGTCTTGCGGATGTAAAAGCGATAAATCAAGTCAGATATGCAATTCATGGAGCTAATTACCAATCCCATAACCCTAGCTTAGCCTAACTTAGCCCAAATTTTCACCCGAGCCCGTGTGTTTAGTTTGTGCCTTTTAAATTTTTAGTTTGAGTCGCTTTTGTTTTTAGAGTTTATTTTAGATTTATTTAGAATTTTTAGGTTTTATTTTGTATTTTTCTATTTTATTTTTTAATTAGTGTAATTTTATTTTATTTTGATTAGTTTTTATTTTATTTTATTAGGATTAATTTTTTTTAGGAATTCATTTATTTTTAGTTTTATTATATTTTACTTTTTAGGATTTTAGTTTTAGTTTAATAAATTTTTATTTCTTTTTAGTCGTATTTTTTATTTGAGTCTTTATTTTATTTTTAGATTAGGATTTTATTTTTAGATTTTTAATTTTATCAATTTTATTTATTTTTAGTTAGTTTTATTTTATTTTTTTAGGTGTCCAAATTGAACACACACAAACCTCTCCTACCCCACGCACACCTAAATTAAACACACACATAAACTCACCCACACCTACTTTCCCTACACTCTCACCACACCAACAGTCCCCTCTTCATCTTCTTCCCCCCACACCACTATCTCTCTCTTCAACCCTCCATTAACTCCATATCCATACCCCTTCCATCACTCTCTCTCTCTACCATCCCACACCCATTAACCCTCCAGCTGCCATCTCTAACCCGCTTCACACCCATTTCCAAGACCACCCAGACCTTCCCTTGCTATCATCTCCTACCCGAAATCCCTCAACCCGAAAACTCCTTCCAACCCGAGTCGCCTCAACCTCTAACCCGGGACCTAACCTTACCCCTAAATCTTCCATACCCATGTTTAAACTGGCGGAATCACCTTCTCCATAACCCAACACCCCTGCCAAACCCATAGCCCAATCCGGTGAAACCCATTTCCGCTGGAGCTGATACCTGAACCTATTGATCCATTTCCGAAATACAAACATACACCTCCTTAAACCAGACCTGTCCCATTTTTGTCCCAAACCTGAAGCCCCAGCTTCGATACCCATACCCGATGTCGCCCCAAATTCGATATCCCTTTGCCACTATCGCCGATAACATCTCCGACGGCCTGACCCGAGACCCACGTCCAAACCACCTCGCCCAGCTCCCTCCTGCCAGCGATAGAACCCCATGGAACCCTAACCGCTGCTAAAACCCGAAAACCATCACTCATATCCAACCCATATCCAGCCCTTCCCTTCTACCTGAGACCAACCCGAAGCAAACCCATTTACCAAACCTCCAAGCCTTGCACGACTTCTTCCATCTACGAAACAAACCAACCAAAGCCAAAATAAAAAATAAAAAATAAACCTCATTAACCCCACATGCCATATCCCATTTAAACCTCTTTTAAACCCACTTTCCAAAAATACCTTCAACTCATCCTAACTACCGCATATTCCACTTGCACCTTTTAAAACCCCAAAATATCCTCCTACACCATAACCACATGCTCACCCCTACCCTTTTCCCAATTTACCCCCTATCTCCATGTGCCCAATATAAAAGGAAGAAGAAGACCAATATTGAAGAAGGCTAGAAGTAGAGAAGAGAAGAAGACTAATATTGAAGAAGGTTAGAAGTAGAGAAAAATTTAGAGTTTAGAGAGAGAAAATTTTGTACAGCGTAGAATTTCACTTTTAGGAATTCATTTTAGTTTTTTTTAGAGTGATTGTAAATAATTGAGAAGAATTGTTGAATTAAATTGAAGATCAATTACCATTCTCCTCAAATTTGGTTTGATTTCCCGTTCTCTAATTTTTCATTCTCATATTTTTAATTTTTATTATCTTAATATTAATTGAATGATGATCATGCTTGGCTAATCACTTCATTCAAGGAGTGAAATGAAACCCATGAATTCAATTAAATGAATTAATTATTCTAATTTACTTTGTTCCGTTTAGTTAATCATTTGTCATTCCTACATGTGTTTATGCATCGAGAGATGGTAAACTATCCTTGAGAAAGGATTGAAATCTAATATACTTTTAATTTTTGGATTCAAACTAGAGATAGGATGATCCACTAATTAGAGTATATTATATTTTGTTATGCTCATACATTAATTTTTGGGCTTTAAAGTTAATTATTTGAATTTGCTCTAGCGAGTTATTTATATAATTTCTCTAAATCATCTCTTCACTTGAGTAGTAGGAATGGAAAATGAATTAACTAAATCTATGTTAGTTTATTTTGTCAAATGATGGGAATCAATTTATGAAATAAATTAATATTTGGGAACTTAGTAAACCTGAATAATCTAATACATTTAATTCATGAATTGGAGATGAATTTTCATTCCTTGAATTTTTCTCACTCAATCTTATCTCAAATTAGTTATATCTCATTTTACTTACTTATTCTTGTTTTAGCACACTCTTTTTAGTATTTTTTTTATATCTCTCACTTAGTGTAGCTACTTAATTTTCATCTTCATAAATATTGTTTTAATATTTGAAAAAAACATTAAAAAAATAGCAAAACCAAAAAGTCAAAAAAAAATAATCAAGTGAATTATATTCATTATCTTCTCATTTTAGGACGTTCACACCTTAGATTAGGATTGACATCCTTACTTACCTATATTCTAGTTTGTTATATTTTTGTGTAGGTGATAAAGGAATTGATTGAAAGAGATTTCACAACAACGACAACACAAAAATCTTTTCATAAGGGCCTTATAATTTCATCAGAGGAAGATCTGCGAGAAGTACTAGCACCTCTGTGGGACGAGGCAAGACTTGAAACCTAGGCTTCCTCCGAAACCACATATTGCCTAGGAAAATAATCTATAGCCTCTTGAAAATAGTCTACAGATTCTCATGCTTTAGACTTTGACATAGGGTCTGAGGAAGAGGGCCCAGACATTGGTACAAGATCCTCAGGAACCTCTGCAGGCTCGGCTGGCTCAGGGTATATAATCTTCAAAGGTGGAGGAAAAATTGGTCTGAGGGGGAAGGCCTCAGCCCTACGAGCTTCCTCATGAGCTAACTCTATCATCCTAATCTTTTCGAAGGTCTTCTCACATAGATATGGGAACTCTTCAATGAGTTTGTACAAAGGTCTGAGCATTCAGAAGACGACACTACACTTGAGAGGTCGAACTAAAAGGGTCAAACATGCAAACAACTTGTGCAACTTGAACTAAATATCAAACAAAGAATCCAAAGGGTATCTAACAAGAACAAAAAGAACACTCAAGGGTAGGTCACTGGAGAAGGTGACCGAAAAGTCATCGGAAGCCAGAAAGGAAGGGATTTTTAGCTAGAGTAACCTCAGAGTAGCCTAGAATAGTCCCAAAACTACCTAACCACTGCCATCCTAACCTTATAACCACTTGATAGTGGTGGAAACCCTCACCGGAAAAAGAAAATCTAGCCAAAAAATTGAAAATGTAAAGCAATACGCAGAAATTAAAAGCTTGAAGTTGAGAAACAATACCTGGCAGAGTTCGAAGGAATGAAGAATAAATTAGAAGCGAGAACCTTGAGTCACGATAAAGTCAATGGAAGATTGAGGAGAAATTTTGGCAGCAGAAGCTTAGGCGCAAAAAGTAGAGAAGAAAGAGAAAATGAGGAAAGAGAAGGGTTTTCAAACCTTCTCAATGATGGGGCACAATTTTTAACACACCCATAATTACCATAGAGAACCCAAAAGATGCTGTCAGAATTGTCATACCTTAGGGAGTACGTTAGTCACTTCAATGAGTGATATGTGTCAAGGAATTACTTCACTGCCCAAGATACCAAAGCAACTCAGCCTCAGCCTCAGCCTAACCTACATACCCCTCAATCACCTACTCAAATAGGAGACTAAGGGCTATGGGGTGATTTATATGCCCAAAGTGCACCCTCGTACTCAGGGTCATGTACCTCGGCCTGTCTCACAGCCAAGTTGACAAGAAGCTTATAATAACCATCAGAAAGGTCGTCTTCTATAAGGTCGGACACTTGTATACCAACCTCGATTGGACATCAGCTGAGGTTAGCAGTGTCTCATGGGGCTCAAGCTATTGCCAACATTGTACTCTGCCTCAGCCAACGTTGCATCCTACCTCGTACATAATCTCGGCCAGTCTTCCAGGACGAGGCCATATTGATGAATTGATAAGATAGAAACTATCGGACTCCTCCAACCTTGTTCTTGGCCAAGCCGAGGTTACAACAAGTGGCATTACAAGTCTGAGCATACACAAGCACATTGAAGACTTGAAGAACGTGGTAATTCAGTTATAATCGAATCAACCCCCTCAAATGGGGGAATATTTGGTCATCATTCTTTACATATGGCACAACCAGGTGTCCACTTATGATTAGTGAATTCAACTCATACATGCTCATGGCATGCTTGGGGGGTACATTACACCAACTAAGAACTATAAATACAAAACTTCTCCTACCTTGGAGAGGGATCGATAATTGCAAACCTAGCTGGAACTCTGTTGGTTTACACAGTAGAGAGAGAAATCTTGAGAGATTGTATCACAGGCCACTAAAGCCCTCATTGGGGTGAAATTACTCACACACTCATAGTGGACGTAGACCAGATTGGCTGAACCACTTATAAACTAGTGTTCCTCCTCTTCACCTCACCTCCCTCTACTAGATATTTACTCATTGTGCTCGCATTGTTATTGTTAGCCTGAGCTTATCAACACCTCAACTAGTGGTGGTGTTTACAGTATCCTCAATGTATAACATAATACTCTTATTTCATATCTTTGTTTATGATTCTCATTATTAAAGTTGTTCTATTATATTTTAGGATGGTTAGTACTCGAATTCCCTCCGCTGGAACTCAAACTGAAGGAATCATGCGATGTCTTCAGGAACATAATTCTTTATCTCGACAATAATAAACTACTCATCATACTCCAGTGGTCATTTCCAAAGAAATTCGAAGGATTAAATGCCCTTTAAGAATTCTTGAGACAACTACCTTAGTCTTTTATTATAAATCGAGGTGCCGATGAAGTTGAGAAATGGATACGCCAAATTGTGAAAATTCTGAATGGAATAGGTATAGATACTAATCTTTGAGTAACCTTATCAGCCTATATGTTTGAAGGTCAAGTTGATTTCTGGTGGCAAACGGTGCCAAGTAACCTGAACGTTGTTAATTTTACTTGGGAGAAATTTGAGGTGATTTTCTTCAAAAAGTATTTTCCCGAGGCTGAGCGAAATCAATGAACTGTTAATTTCTTAGAATTATAGTAAGTTAATCTATCGATTAAGATTCTAAATTTACCAAATTATCTCGTTATGATCTTGAGTATATAGATACTGAGATAAAAAAAGTGCAAGTAATTTGAAAGAAATTACATCCAAGAATTAAGAATTCGGTCGCTCCTTTACAAATCCGTGAGTATTCTCAACTTATCGACATTGTGGTAATTATGGAAAGAAATTATTTTGTCATAATAAGAACTTCTCCCCATATTACTAGAAATAATCATGTTATTATAACCCTACCTCATTCTCTACCTCATCCTATTCAAACTTGAGTGGACAAGCTTATTCCTAGATCTATCATAACATAACGCGTTCAGTTATTCGTTGTCATGAATGTCACGAAGTAGGACATTTATGGACATAATGTCCTAAGTTGAAATCTTTTTTGATCTAGTCATCAGTTAAACAAACCCTTATAAAAACCATAATACTGTCCTATCCAAAATCAACCTAAGCTAAATTCTACTAAGGAAATTGTGCCAATTTCGTGTCGTGAGAAAAGAATTATGCAATACTACCTACACGAAAATCCCATGACGTGATAGAAGGTATGATATTATTCCAACATCTTCCTGCATAAAATCTATATTATTTAAGCTCAAAACATTCCTTTATTAGTCTTAGACCAGCTAAATTATTGCAATTACTTCCTACATCTTTAACTGTTGGATATTGAATTATCAACAGTTGAAATTAATACAACAACATAAGGTTATAGCGATTGTAGAATTCAAGTTGGTCTAGGAACGCACCTTATTAATTTGATAATTTTAGATATCTCTAGTTTCAATAATATTATCGGAATGGATGTTTTGTTAAGACATCATGCTTATATCGATTGTCTTGGCAAGAAAATATTTTCCAAATGAAGATAATTATTCCTTTGTATTTTAAGGATCAGGTCCATCTAAACCCTCAAGTTTCCAAATTTAAATATCATCTCTAATTCCAAATCTTTTGGAACAATTTAAAGATATTTTTCCTGAAGAATTACCAGGATTACCTCCTTCCCAAGAAATCGAGTTTAGTATTAATCTTTATCCTAATACACTTCCTATTTCGATACATCCATATCGAATGCCTCCTTTAGAACTTCAAGAACTTCGTACCCAATTAGATACCCTCTTAGAAAAATCTTTTATTAGACTAAGTTTATATCTTTGGGTAGCTCTGGTATTATTTATCAAGAAACATGATGGAAGATTTAGATTATGCACAGACTATCATAAACTGAACTTAGTGACTATAAATAATAAGTAAAATTTACCCCAAATAGGAAATCTATTTAATCAACTTCACGGAGAAAGGATCTTTTCTAAAATATATTAACGATCAGGTTATCATCAATTGCGCATTAGAGAAGAAGATATTCTAAAAACTAATTTTCGGACCCGTTATGGACATTTTCAATTCACAGTAATGTCATTCTAATTCACCAATGCACCCACATCTTTTATGGATATAATGCATAGAATCTTGAGGCAATTTCTTGACCAATTCGTTATCGTTTTCATTGATGACATTATTGTTTATTCTCATAATCCATTAGAACATGCCCAACATTTAGAAGAAGTCTTAGATACTCACAGAAACCATCGTTATATGCTAAGAAGAGTAAATGTGATTTTTTAATGAAGGAAATAAAATTTTTGGTACATGTGATTTCTGAAAATGGAATCCAAGTCAATCCAGCCAAAATTTCAGCCATTTTAGAATGGAAAAATCCTACCTAGGATTAGTTGGATATTAGCGTCATTTCGTAGAGGGATTTTCTCGCATTACTCTACCCCTTTTAAAGATAACTAGGAAGGAAGTTCCATTTGTATGGACTGAAATGTAATCAATCAATCCAAATTTTGAAGTATAAATTAACCATTGCTCTAGTCCTCACAATTCCTTCTAGTGACATAAGTTACGATGTAGATACCGATGATTCATTTCAAGGGTTAGGATATGTGTTAATGCAATGAGAAAGTTATATAGTATGGGACACGAAAATTCAAAACTCATGAACGTAATTACCCTCTCCATGATCTTGAATTAGTAGTTTTCATTTTTGCATTGAAAATTTGGCATTGTTATATTTACGGTGTAAATTTCCAAGTCTTTTCAGATCAAAAAAGTTTGAAATATATTTTTACTCAAAAGGACTTGAATTTAAGACCGATGCTAGATTGAATTTTTGAAAGATTTAGGATTTAAATTAAATTACCATCCAGGCAAAGGAAATGTAGTAGACAACGCTTTAAGTCTAAATCTAGTAGGAAGACTCCACACTTTAATTTCATACGATATTTCTACTACCATAGAGCAATATGGAATTCGATTGATATCCCCTTTCATAAAAAAATTCAACATTATTTTTTTATCAAATTATCCCGAATTGAGAGAGAAAACTTTAGTTCAGCAAACCCAAGATAGTTTTGTACAGACCTTTTGAGATAAAAATCTTGACTTTTTATACGATAAGGAAATAGGTTTACGATTTAGAAATAGATTGTATGTACCTGATGATGCATCTCTTTGAGAAGATATATTGTAAGAAACCCATAGTTCAAAATTTATTATTCACCATAGAAGTTCCAAAATGTACCACAGCCTGAAGAAGCAATATTGATGGCCAAACATGAGAAATGACATGGAGAATTTCGTAAAGAAATGTCTTACTTCTCAACAAGTAAATATAGAACACCAACACCCTGGTGGACTCCTCTAACCCCTACCACTTCCCGAGTGAAAATGGGATCATATTACAATGGATTTTGTGAGTGGACTACCTCGTATGTCCCAAGGATATAATTCCATTTGGGAAATAGTAGATCGACTCACTAAATTTGCGCACTCTCTACATATGAAAACTATCGACTCATTTCAGAAGCTTAGAAAAGTCTACATTCGAGAAATTATCCGACTACATAGAATCCCTTTATCCATTGTATCAGACAGAGATTCCCATTTCATAGGAATGTTTTGGAAAAACATTGCAAATCATAATGGGTACTAAACTTCATTTAAATACAGCATTCCACCCACAAAAGGATGGATAATCAGAATGTGCAATTTAAACTTTAGAGGATATATTACGCACTTATACATCAGATATACCCGATAACTGGAATAAACATTTACCCCTTGTGGAATTTTTATATAACAATAGTTATTAGACCAGTTTTAAAGTTGCTCCATTTGAATCTTTATACGAAAGACCGTGTAGATCACCTATATGTTAGATATAATCTGGAAGTAGTAAATAGTTTGGTCTCGAAATAATCCAGGAAACCACTGAGAGAATACGAAAAATTTGAGAAAGATTTAAGATAGCCCAAGATCGTCAGAAATGTTATGCAGACCAACACCGAAAACCCTTAGAATTTCAAGTTAATGGCCAAGTAATTCTGAAAGCTTCTCCTCGAAAAGGAATCTTATGCTTTGGAAAGAAACGAAAATTATCCCCAGATGTATTGGACCTTTCAAAATTTCTAAATGAATCAGCTATGTATCCTATTAATTAGAGTTACCTCCGGAGTTATCCAATATTCATATTGTATTTCATGTGTCTCAATCACTCTAGTATATTTCTAATCTGTCTCATACCATTACATGGCAAGACATTTCTATTGAATCAACCCATGAATTTGAAGTATGCCCTATTCAAATTCTGGATCGCCAAGTGAAGTACCTCAGAAATAGGGAAATCCCCTCAATTAAAGTACTTTGGAAAAATCAAAATCAGTAAGAATATACATAGGAACCAGAACAAGCTATGAAAGATCAATACCCCAACTTATTTCAAGGTAAATTCGAGGACAATTTTTTTTAGGTAGGTAGATTGTAATAACCTGGATTTTCAAAACCAACCTTAATCACCTACAGTTACAATTTCAACTCTTATAAGTATTTAAATTCAAAAGTCTTCTAGAAGAATGAAACTGTACTTGATTCCCTATAACATTATTAAAATAACCTAGACCCCCTGAAGTTTTAATAATTATAAAATAACCCCTAAAAACTTCAAAATAACATAACTTAACTTGTACTTAACCCCTAAACCTCAATTTTTTATCAAATTAATCCTTTAGACTCAATTAACACAAATTTACAATTTCATCTCTCAAAAATTTCTAAAATTACAAAAGTACCCTTAATCTTTATCAAAATTATACTTTTAAGATTATAAATGCATACATATGACCAACCAAGGACTAAACACAAAAGTTTTATTGATTTCATAAAACCCCCTGTCTAAATAAGCTTACACATCAGCACAAACAGGCAAGAATCACAAGTGTACACCATGCACACATGTTAGGAACAAAACCCAAACTTGAAAACATTATAGTATTAGTTCAAATCCTCCGCATGTTCCTACCAATGAACTCCCATACTCACATACTATAAACACCCCATGAAACCCTCAATTTAAACTTACTCAAATAGAAGTTTCAAAACTCAAAATTTTTACTACAAACAGGTATTCTATGATTTTATGTTCTATATTCAGCTTTTTAAGTTTCAATCATTTTTTGTTTATTATAATGCTAGAATATGTCAAAATAGTAGGAAATTTTACGTAGAAAAAATCTCTAGGTGAATATTATGAAGTTTCCACCATTAAAGTTTGAGCTTCAATGGTGAACTTCCAAATATCAATCAAAACTCAGGTTTAAAGAATTGAATGTCTTCATTAGAACCTCGGGAACTCGAGTGTAATGATCAAATGCCATGAATGTGCCTAATAAGCTTGAATAGATTGAAAGTGTATTTTGAACCAAAAAGATGAAAATCTTAAATTCTCCCTGTATAATCCATCTCAAACTTTGAAATAAAACCAAATTAATCCTGCACATAGCATAAAACAAACAGTGTTTATAAAAATCCCTGCCATATCGTTAAACTCCACAAAAGCTAGGTCAAATTTTTAATAAAACACACAGTTATGGAACTTAAGATATATTGCATCTCAATCCACAAAACCTATATATTTGGATTCCTTGTGGGTTGAGTTTGTTAAGAAATCATCTCAAATGTTTTGTAAATTAAGGAATTATTTAAGGTCAAAAATCAGAAACCCTAAAGTCAACTTTTGAGGGGAGGAAGATGAACAATTTAACCAGAATCCTTGACCTAGCCTGACCAATCAAAATTTTCTAAAACTTTTTTCAATATTATTATTATATTCTTTCTCGATAAAATGATATAAGGTAAGACCATGTTTGGATTAGCATAGCCTAAGTTATGGAAAAATGAGGTTTTAATTTAGAAATAGTTTTCCTAAATTAAAATTTGACCCCTCCTCGCTTTTTTAACTTATGAATTTGAACCCCAAACTTTGTCGATGAATATTTCAAAATATTTTAAGACCAAAAGTTTCTTGCACCAATATTCAGATATGACCTTAAGTTCAGTATATTAAACTCCTAAGTTATTTACAATTAAATCCCTCTAAACTTTAAAAGATATAGTTTTTTGTATAAACTGACTTACTCAATCCCTAATACTTATACTCTCAAATATTGGATACATACAATCATTTCCATATCCTCCCGATATCCTCTTGTGACATATAAATCCATACGATATACCGAGAAAGTAGGAGTGGCAATTTTTGACACGACACGATAACCCGACACGAACTCGACACGAAGTTAGCGGGTTAGGTTTGATGATTTCTTGACATGAACCTGAATATGACATGACCCGCCAATATGAATAATAAACGGGTTGGGTTAGTGTCAAACACGTATAACTCGAAAATAACACGAATAGACCCGCTTAACTCGTATTTTATGGAGAATATATTAGATAATTTATATATCTTGATAAGCATTCTATAAAATTCATGGAGAATCGGATGATAAATTATTTATGTGTTGCAAGAAGTTGAAATTAATTAAATTTAAGTTATTGTAGGCCTATGATTGGTATGATTGGTTAAGAGAGAAGAAAAAATATTTTATATTTTACTTAATGGGTTATGCGGGTCAACCCGAACATGACACGATAATAAATAGGTGGGGTTAGTATTTGCTCATCTGACACGATTACTTAAATGGGTCGGGTTTAGGTTGACTAATATTTGACACGAACCCGACATGACACGACCCGAACACGACACGACGCACACGAATTGCCACCCCTACGAGAAAGTATGTTTTTCCTACCTTTTCAATAGTAAACTTTGCGTATATGGCATACTGCTATTGATATCACTATGTGATAACTCCTTTTTACGCTTAGTATGTGCATGTTATAATCCTGAAATACTACATATTTTATTGAATATCATCGGTGTTTGAATTAAATGGATCGATTTAACCTTTCTCACCTAATAACTGATATCAGGTTCCTTATTGATTCAGTTCACCCCTGCACTTTTATGCAAATATTTTTATTATAAGCATCACTCTTAACTAGGAAATAGACTGACGTGTTATTCTACGTAACTTTCAACTTTGCCTAATGGTTTTAAATGATTGAGATCCTAGATTTATTACTACATATGTATGAGTGCCACTTTAATTGTGTGCCTTGATGGTTACTTTTCCCCAAAGGTTTTGGGTTGATTATTATTATTTGGTTTTATTGATGGCTTAATTATTTCTATACCCTGTAGTGAACTGGTAATTATGGGATTATTTGTTCAAAGATCTTCTATTTTCTTTATATAATCCTTAATGAACTGTTATGGGATTATTAGTTCAACGAACCTTAATTTTCTTTATTAATTGATAAGTATGGAATTATTAGCTTTATTTCTTTAGCAATGTTAAACACCGATTCTATAAACAATACAACTCTCATCTATATTTATACTTGTTATAGAACTGGTAGAACATGCTTAGCATATTTGTGTTAATTCCTTTTTCCTCCAAATGAACCCGGAGAAAGAGTGTATCATCTCTTCCCTTTTAAAGATGGATACCGCTCGCTTGTTTACATACATGACTGTGTGGGTAGATAATAAGCGAGATGGGAGAAAAGAGTATCCTATTTTGATTTTCAACTTTATAGTCTGAACTAAAAATGTAACTCACCCATGCGGTGGTACTACCTTATGTAAACAACTTTAATAATCAATAAAGTTATGCTATTCCACCTTAACTAAAAATGTAACTCACCCATGTATACTTCTTGTTTATTCATACCAAAAAGCAGGGTGTGATGCAGTCAGCCGAGAACAGTCGCAAAAGTGCATAGTTATCTTGGGTCTGGCCCGTTACTACCGTAGATTTGTGAAATACTTCTCATGAGCCTCACAATGTTGATGTGAAAGGATGTGCATTTCAAGTGGTCGGATGATTGTGAGTCGTCCTCTTAGGAGATAAGGGTAAGGTTAACCTCTACACCCGTTCTCATCTTCCCAGAGAGAAATAGGGGTAATACTCTATATTGTAACGCCTCGGTATTAGGTCTTGGTGCAATTTTAATGAAAAATCAGCATGTGATTGCTTATGCATCCAGGCAACTGAAAGTTCAAGAGAGGAACTACCCCACCCATGATTTAAATCTAGTCGTTGTGGTGTTTTCACTCAAAAGCTGGAGATATTATCTGTACGGGGAATTCTTTGAGGTGTTTTTTGAAAATAAGAGCCTCCAATACATTTCCACACAACATGACCTTAATATTTGTCAAAGGCGATGGAAGGAATTAATGGAGGACTACGATTTATTATTGGTGTATCACCCCGGCAAGGCCAATGTGGTGGTTGATGCTCTTAGCAGGAAGTCTAGTATTTTCCTTGCAATGAGATGACGTCAGGTGAAAATGTTTAGGGAATTGTAGAAGTTTGATTTGCATGTTCAGCAAGGTTACGATAGGAAATACATATGGGGTGTAGTAGCTAGGATACTCATTCAGCAAAAGTCCTTAATGCCCCGTCGTATGATCCCGAATTTGTTCAGTATCTGGATGATATTCTTAATGGGGAAGTATTCGAAACTCTTACCATGGATAAGGACGGTAGGGTACGACATAAGGGTCAATTAATTGTCCCTATTAATGAGGAGCTTCAGAATGATTTGATGGTAGAGGCCCATCACTCACGCTTCAACATACATTTGGGAGGGACCAAAATGTATAAGGACCTGTGTAGGGATTTCTGGTGGTCCTACATGAAAAGAGATGTGGCGACGTATGTAAACACGTGCTACACTTGTTAGAAGGTAAAATCCAAGCATAAGAAGCTAACAGTAGTAGTGTAACATCTACCCGTGGTAGAGTGGAAATGGGATCACATAACGATGGACTTCGTTATGGCTTTACTACGATTCGAACATGGTCATGATGCGATATGGGTTATAGTGGATCGACTCATGAAGTCTGCACATTTCTTGCTGATCAAGGGACCGAACAATGTAGCTAAGCTGGTGAGGTTATATGTCAGGTTATTAGTCAGGATTTATGGTGTCCCACTTTTGATCATCTTAGATAGGGATCATCAATTTGTGTCTTATTTTTAGAAGAAGTTTCAATAGGAGTTAAGAACCGAGATGAACATAAGTACTACATATAATCCTGAGACTGATGGACAGTCAGAGTGAACCATCCAAATTCTAGGGGACATGTTAAGAGCTTGCGTACTTGACTTTCAAGGTAGTTGGGTGGAGAATATTCATTTGGAAGAGTTCTCCAATAATAACAGTTATCAAGCGAGCACTGAGATGGACCCTTTTAAGGCCCATTATGAGAAGCCATGTTGTTCTCTAGTTTGTTGGGATGAGGTGGGTGAGAGGCATCTCACCAATTCAGAATTGACCCAAAAGATTATTAAGAAGGTTTGGGTAATTCGACAAAGAATCATGATAGCACAGAGCCGGCAAAAGAATTACGCTGATAAGCATCGAGTGCCCCAAAATTTTGCCTTGGTGACCATGTGATGCTAAAGGTTAGAGAGAGAATCACTAGTCAACGATTCAGGTAGAAAGGGAATCTGGCCCCACAGTATATAGATCCCATTGAGATCCTAGAGTAGATTTCGGATGCATTATACCGCTTAGCACTGCCTCCATAGTTTTCTCAGGTGCATAACGTGTTCCATGTCTCTATGCTGAAGAAGTATCTTCACGACCCCCATCATGCCAATTATTATAACCTTATCGAGTTGGAGGAAGATGTCATGTTTCCAACATGTCCCATATTCATTTTAGACCTTGAAGAGAGATTCCTATGCCACAAGGTTATTCCATTAGTGAAGGTCCCTTAGGTGTTTCAAGGCATTGAAGGTCCCATAGTAAGGTGTTCTTATTTCAGGGATAAAAAATCCTAAGGAGAGGAAAATGTAATACCCGCGCCTAATATTTTATTCCTTCCCTGTGTAACTTGTAATCATGTGAAATTATTGGGATTTGGATTATTAATATATTGGCTTTTATCTCTATGTACAATTACTTTTTTAGCCTTGATGTCAATAGTAGGAAGTTATTGCGTGAAATTAGATATTTAAGGAATCTGGGATGATCAAACAAAATTAAAGGTTGTTTAAATGAGATCCTTATTTTGTTTGAACGAGAATACAAGTGGTTTGAATGAAAATCCCACCTCATTCGAAGTGGACATCTAGCGATGATCAAACAACCTACCTCTATATAGGTGCACAATCTCATTAAAAGTTCGTTCAAAGGACTGATCGTATGAGAATCTATTCTTGTTTGAACGAGGACCCATTGTCGTTTGAACGACCTGGCAGAAATTGGTCAAATTAATTGGGCTTGGTGTGCTAATAGATTTTTAACCATTAGATGAATGAAGTGTCAACTTCTGGTGCCTTGATAGGAAGACACATTTTGGTGTGTTTGGGGGTGGGGGAGTTATTAAATGGGTTTTATTTGGGTTGTAAGAGGATAGAACAAGTGAGTCTCTTCCCTCACATTTTCAAAATCTCTCTCTCTCTCTCTAAGCTCCAGACACCCATTTTCTCCCTCTCCAACCATTTTTACGCCATAGCTTAACCTTGCCACCACCTCCAAACCATAAAATACACCATTTCCAAGCCCTTTTTCTTATAATTTCCATCTTGTGTCAAGGAAGAAAGTGATGGAGCAAAGCTTATAGAGAATATTTTTGTGCCATTAATGGAGCTTTTGAAATCTTGGAGCTTAGGAGTTTTTAGGAGCTTTCAAGTCATTCCTTTTATGTTTATCCTCTTCTAATCCAAGGCGGGGTTTTCCTTTTCCAAAGCTTTAAGGTTTTTTAGTTATGAAAATAATATAGGATGAATGCTAGATGATTTTTAATGCCTAAAATGAAGTTATTTGATGAAATATCACACTCTTGGAAAAATGGAGTTTTTAACAAGACAAAACCCTAGAAGGGTCTTTTTAAAAATATTTGGCATTTAACCTTGAAAATGGAAGAAAGCATGTGAAATATATAAACCCATGATTTTTATTTGTCTAAGTGCATTTTGAGGCATTTCTAAGCTTAAAATCCTCTGTTGACGCAAAAATTCTCCATCTACGAGGACAGGTCAGAAATGGACACCTGTCATACTATGTGGCAATATTTATACTTGCACGGCACACGAAGAGAGTTGGTCGGCACCCGAGGAGAGTTAGTCGGCACCCGAGGAGAGTTGGTCGGCATACCAACCAACACAAGGCATACCAAGCAACTCAAGGAAGACCAACCACCCCAGAAGACTAACAGTCAAATTCATTATATATAGATATAAATGTCTAAATGTATAAAGACATTGTATCTCTTTAATTCCCATCACTATAAATACATGTATTCCTTAGCCAAAGGGAAGGACAACTAAGAGACACGATACACAAGATACACACCTCTTTCTCTCTCTACACCACATTGTGCTATTGTAAACCCCTAGGAATAAAATAGCAGTGGACGTAGGCTTTATTCATAGTCGAACCACTTTAAAAACCTTTGTCTCTTATGTGTTTGATGTGATCACCATTTCATCTTCAATCATCATCTTCATACCTTGATTTTTATCTGTTGTTGATGCCGATAAGATATCATGGATGTTATTTCTAGTCATCAACAGATTGGCGCCGTCTGTGGGAACGTGTTACAAGCATTGTTCTCCATCAAAAGCTAAGTTTTTATTTTCTCTATGTATAATCAATTATATATTGTGCATACATATTTTGATTCAATCATGATTTTTATGTTTATATATATAAATTAGTTGTCCCTTTTTTATCTGCAAAATATTGCATATCATGATTTTAAAATCATAACTGTTAGAATAATTCTTATTGAGAATTCTATAAAATGGTGGATTTCATAAATCATAACTTTTGGCTTGATTCTCAAGTTTAAATTTTATATCATGGAATAAATATTTTGAATGATTACATCTACCAGTATATACGACAATGATAATATTTGATAATTTTCATTATTGAGTTTGAAATAAATTTTGAAAGATCTTTGATGAATACTCAAATTCCCATCATATTTTTAATCAGAGAATGGGAGAAGTTAAAATCAAGAACAATTTTATCTCTTCTAGAAATCAAAATTCTGATCCAGATCTACTTTCTCTCTTCAAGTTTGAGTCTCTTTTCATGAACTATATACTTAATTTGGTTCATCTATCATCTACGTCAATAAGTTTCATTGACTGATTTTGATATAAATTCCGTAATAATTTTTAGAGGTGAAGTATGATCATTCACCATATTTTTATCTCTGCAAATGGAGAATCGGAAGGGATCAATGTCAAAAAATAATTTCTCACCTGAAAAAACATTACCCACCTCTTGTAAAAGAGGATCAACTAAACAGACATGACCATATCAAGACTCTGGACACAAATTTGAGATGTCGTCCCCTCGTTCATCACATCACAGGGTTTCTTTGTCGGAATCACACGATCTAGTGGATTAGAGAATGGATCATTTAATTAGCAATCTTATTGCTTGGAATTTAGATCGAATGTTATTTTTCTGATTTAATGGTTCGAGGTATTTTGGGCCGTAACAATCTCATGAAAAATTCATTACCGCGGCTCATATCGGATATGTTGAGGTCGGCGACTCATATTGCGGTTTGAAATCGCCCACTTACAGCCCCTATTTCTGGTCAACCATACATATTGTTGGTCAGAATCATCTCGGGCCATCTTTTATTAAAGGGAAGCTTCACCAGACCATTTTTAATGGTCGGAGATAAGATATGTAGATTCATCAGTAACGTTGAAACAATTTTATCCAACTATGAGGTTCTCATGACTCATACTGTAGCTCGGTGGAACCAATTACTGGTCGGCGACGGGTATTGCACATTTATCAGTTTGTCCCGACCTCACATCACTGGTTAGGAGTGACGAATTCTTCTGGCATCAAAGAAATTGCTGGACGGAAACATTTTTGTTGGTCAGAGATATTTTTCTGTACCAAAAGTTAAACAGTTTTGCAACAGTGCTCGACCATTATTTGTTCGATCAATGGGCCATTTTTGTTGGTCGGTAGAACCAGTTAAGCAGATCGACGATCATTTACTTCTTGGTCGGCGACATCTTAGTCTTGTTCGGAGGCTTCAATTTACTGGTCGACAACTATCCAACCATATACTTCTTGGTCAGCGACATCTAATGTTGGTCGGTGACCATCCAACAGAGGTCGGCAATATCAATGCACCATTTTTTATTGATCAGCGAAATCGCTCTGCTAGTCGGGGACCATTTGCTTCTTGGTCGGCACCATATATTCTACAACCTGAGATGTCCCCAAATGTTGGTGGGCAACACCCAGACCGTTGGTCGGCAGCAGTAGAATCTTGGGGTATTAAAAAAGTGGATCACCCTAGATATTTCTTTAAACACGAATTCAGCTTAGGGACAAACAAGGGGCTAAGTCTTTTTTTTAACTTGTGATCACCCCAAAAATATTTTTAAAACCAAGTGATAAATAATTTTCAAACATCAACTTGTACCTGATTAGTTGTTGGAGATTAAATAACTTTATAAAAAATTCTACGTCTTATTTGTGGCGCATATCTGATAAAAAATTGTCCATCTCACACACATTTGTCACAAAACATATTATTTCATACTTTAAAATTTTTATTGCCTTATGCTGATACACATCACATATTGTTTGGCTGAATAATTATTCTCATGACAATGACTATTTGATTTAGCCTCAACATGTGTTCTGGCAGCTTATTGAAATTCCATAGGTACAAGATTTAATCCCGACGAAAGCTCGGCCGTAATCTTAAACTTCTGGAAACTGTTATTGCTGGACATTAGGAAATTTTGCCTCGACATATTAGCCAACATATATTATTTCCTATTTTGAAATTGATATTCTTATTACCCGAGCATATACATATCATATATTGATTGGATGAGTAAATTATTCTCATGACTAATCAATTCAGCCTGCACATATGGTAGAGCAAGTTATCAATTTTTACAGGCACAAGATTCAGTGTCGACGAGTGCTCGAAAACAATCTTACACTTCTGGAAAATATTATCATAGCTCGGCATTATGAAATTTCACCTCAGCTAGGCACTGTTGAATTTATTATTGCTCTGATATCTTCTCAAGCACAACTTATTCTATGTATCCATTGGGATTCATATTCTATATTCATCTCATCATGGTGCTCGACGAGATACTTATTATCATATTCCGCTCTGAGGAGAACTACAACATTCATTATATTTTACCCCCAACGAACAGTTGGTCTGGGTCATTCTTATTTATATTCAGGCCCGACAATGTTTTCGGCCATATTCTTATGTTCTGGAAAATATTATTCTTGTTCGGCATTATGGAAATTTTTTCCTCGACAAGATACTTATTCATCTCCGAGGAGAACTGCAACATTTATTATATTTAACCCACAACGTATAGTTGATCGGGGTAATTATTATTTATATTCAAGCCCGGCAAAATACTCACCCATTTTCTTATGTTCTAGAAAATATTATTCTTGTTCGGCATTATACAATTTCGCCTCGACGGATCAGCAAGACACTTTATTATTATTCTGAATCATTCTTTATATCTATTCAGATGAATATTCTATATTTATCTCAGCATGGAGCTCGACAAAATATTTATAATCATATATTCAGCTCCAAGGAGGTCTCCAGTATTTATTATATTTTATCCCCAACGAACTATTGGTCAAGAAAATTCTTTTCTCTATATATATTCATCAAACCAACTAAGGTTGGTCGGCATCAACAAACCACCAACTCCAGTTGGTCGGCATATCAGCAACAACCAACTCCAGTTGGTCAGTAACCGACAATGTTGGCATCACGGGTGATCTCAAGGGACACCCCAAACTAGGCAAGAAGATGGGTGACCTCCCGGGGCATCCACTGTCTAGGACACAAGGTAATCTTGGTAAGATTACTACAACTAAGAAGGAACATGGGATGAAAATCATTCCATTGCTTAGGCCCAAAGAGTGACAAGTCACTGTAATTAAACAACAGGTGGAGCAAATTCCATTGTCTATGCAAAACAGGACAATTTGTCCTTCTACAGATATATACATCAGCAAACAATAAAAAAAAGCATTCAAAGTTCATATTCCATACTTGGGGGCTTCTATTACAGATTCAGTTGTTCATTCGGTGGCACATTCTCATAACATCGTGCAGTCGAGCATCAAATTCAACTCCACAAACTTACATGGTCGGGTCCTCGACCAATAATCATTCAGGAGTTAATTTTTTCTCAGGAGTTAGTTTTTCCATTGGAGTTTAGGAGTTGTTTTTGTTATTGAAGTTCAGGAGGTGGCATATTCAGGAGTTATTATGCATCTACAGCACTGGGATCTTTACTACTGACGTCCTGACCAACACTGAAGATGAAGTTGTACTTATATGTAAATGTTTAAAAGACTGTTACTAGCTCGTTACAGAAAGAAGTTGGTCGGCTAGCTAACCAATCAACATACTTGAAGATAATGACAAGCTACAAGTTGCATACTATGGCATGGTTGCATCCAAATTCCCAGGGGTGATACATACCACACGTTTGCTTGACAAACAGAATCCCTCAAAAGAGAGATTAGCAATCATGGATCAGCCTACATCATATTTCGTCCAGGAGATAGCGCACTTTATATTGAACAAATCAAGAAGGAAGATCAAGAATTTCACGAGCACCTAGTAACACTGCAGAATAAATACTCCATCCTTTCAGTGAACCATCAAGTATGGAGCATTGGGGGCTTCTGTTGATGCAAAAATTCTCCATCTACGAGGACCAGTCAGAAATGGACACCTGTCATACTACGTGGTATTATTCATAGTTGCTCAGCACCCGAGGAGAGTTGGTCGGTACCCGAGGTGAGTTAGTCGGCACCCGAGGAGAGTTGGTCGGCATACCAACCAACACAAGGCATACCAAGCAATTCAAGGAAGACCAACCACCCTAGAAGACTAACTCTCAAATTCGTTGTATATAGATATAAATGTTTGAATGTATAAAGACATTGTATCTCTTTAATTACCATCACTATAAATACATGTATTCCCTTAGCCAAAGGGACGGACAACTAAGAGACATGATACACAAGATACACACCTATTTCTCTCTCTACACCATATTGTGATATTGTAAACCCCTGGGAGTAAAATAACAGTGGACGTACATTTTATTCATAGTCGAACCACTTTAAAAACCTTTGTCTCTTATGTGTTTGATGTGATCACCATTTCATCTTCAATCATCATCTTCATACCTTCATTTTTATCTAGGCATCAACATCCTCTTTCACTCATGTAGAATCATGTAATAAGGTGGATGATTATATCTTAGACTTGTTAAAGCACGTTGCAATGGGTTTTGTGAATAAATGAATAAATGTATAAAAATAGTTCTAAAATGTGTTAAATATTATTGGAATGAGTGAAAATAATACTTGTCGTCACATGTGATAATAGGGCAAAATTATGGACATTCGGTTAAAAATGGCCTTGAATGAGTATGTGGAAAACCATAAAATTATAATATGATTTTCGACATAAAATCATGGAAGGAATGTTTTAAAAGAAAAAAGTTATATGTTTTGAAAGAAAAAGGTTGAGTTCTAGTGCCAAAATGAAATTAAATATGTTTTTTGAGAAAATATAATGGAAGTGAAAAATAGTGATTTTGGCAAAAATGAGGATCCTACTAGTTGGGCTTCCTCTTAGACCTTATCGGTCGACTTTATGGTTAAAATGATGAAACAAATAAATGTCACATTGATGAAATGAATGAATGACCTAAACCATAGAATGAGAAAAATCGTAAAAAGGTGGAATGATGTGGACATTAGATAAAATATTAAATCACCTTAAATTGGACTCGGATGACACCGAGATAATTAAGGAGGGCCCTGAACCGTGGGATGAATGACCTAAAATCACTCGCTAGAGTATATGGTAGCATAGTTATAATACCCCACATTTTTGAAGATTTAAATAATTATGAGATTTTTTTATTACAACGGGATTAATTAAATTTAAATGTGAAGAATTAAATTGTTAATTAATCCGAATCTAATAAAAATATATATTAACTAGCGTGCTACGGGTTAATACTTATTAGTTTAATATTATTGTGCGATATGTAATATGGAACTATATACTTTGATAAATTGTCGAGAGATAATGATACGACAGTTTAGTGAATTAAGTCAGGCGCGCGTGTGAGTCGTGTCGAAACTAAATTGGTGGAATAAATATATCGATTATTTTTAGTAACTCGTATGATGATTTTGAGTGTACTGTTGAGTCCGGAAGGGTCCAAATAGTCAAAATAGTATACTCGGTTGTTTAGTTTGAATCCCGGGGAAATTTTAGGCCTAACCGGCACCCCGAAAGGGCATTATAGTAAATTGGATTTTTAAGCCATATTAATGGACGAAAATTAGGACTTAATTAATGAGCCAAAACAATTGCATTAGGGTTAGAAAGCTGGAGAAAGCAAGAACGGCCATAGAAAGTGTGAGGGAAGGCTTTTGCCAAGAGAAGAGGGCTAAATCGACATCACCTTGCACCACCACCACCACCACCGTGTAGATCGGGACGAGGGGAACACACCCATACCAACAACATCCGGAAATCAGACTACTCACTCAAGGCAAGTGTTTATTACTTGTTGTATTTCGGTATTAATTTGATTCATGTTAGTGTAGGATTGTTAGGATTATGTTGTAGGTCATAAAAATGGTGAAATTGAGGAATTTGAATGTGTAAATAAATTATGTGATTCATTAGATCAAAACCCTTAATGTTTGTATTCTGGAAATCATGTTTTAAGGAATTTATATGTTAAACAAAGCTGAAAATTTGGCTTCTTTATCATGTATTGGAAGAACTAGGGTTTTGATAAATTTAAATTGGAGATTTCACGTTTTATGAACGATTTGTAATGAATTGATGATTTTAGGATGTTAGAATTCATATGTTATTGATGGGGTCCGATGTATAACTGTATATTTGGAGTTTGGGGTGTTGAAGGAGAAGATATAAGATTAAAAATGGTGGAAAACGTTGAAAATTTTGGGTAGGGGACGAACAGCGAATTCTCGCGAGAAGTCGCTCGAAGTCGTTCGAGCGAGATTGCCATCTCGCGCGAAGCTGTTCGAGCGACACGTGGCAGTCATTCAAATGACTTGCCACCTCGTTCAAGCGACAGAGTGAAGTTTTGATAATTTCTTTTAGGGCCCAGTGTTGAGTTTATTAGTTCAGAAATGAGAAATATAATTTTTAATAATAAACTTAAGTAAGGCAGAATTTCTGAAGAAGTATGAGAAGTTAAATACTTTAATAAATTAAGTACGGGGATAATATACCGTAGAGATTTCGAGAGGGAGGATAACCCAATAACTATTATGAAATGTTGGAATCAAAATGCGTAAGAGAAGCATATGTAGGTAAGAGAAATGCCTATTTCTTATAATAAGATGTGTGTATGTCTATTATGTATTATTACTATTAAACACACTAATGGGTGATAACCTGGGGGTGTGAGAATATTATTATTATAAGTTTACTAATGGGTGATAACCCGGGGGTACAAGATTATTTAAATAAGTGTATTAAAGGGTGATAACCCGTGGGTACAGAATTGATTTGGTGCACTAATGGGATATAGCCCGGGGGTGCAACATCATGTTACATATACATAGAGGGTAAACGTGACTATATGTATATATGTATGAGAATTGTGAATCAATATAGTGTGTATAGTAATGAATATGAGCATGAAAATTTGTTATGAAAATTCTAATCGAATATTTGACTTATTATGGAAACAGAAAATGTATTAATTAGCTTTTCGATATAGGCTAATTGGTTAACGTATTGTATGGGCGATACGGGTGTACTAATAGTGAGGGTAAATACTATTAGGATGGATTCAGACTAGTTATATTGGGAGGTATAGCTAAGGAGAAAATTTAGATACTCATTAGGCGTGCATAATAGAAGAGAGTGAGAATCTCAAGAGAGGGTTCGAACTAAAATATACTTGATACTTGCTTTACTGCAAATTTTAAATACTTGCTTAAACAAATATTTTTACACATCGGGCTCTGACCCATTTCTTGAATCTTCTCTCTCTCTTGCTAGATATGTATTATATCAGGTGCTCAGCCGCAGGGACGTCAGGCTTAGAGTTTCGGATTTGCATAGCATGCTGTAGCTTTTATGGGAGATGTAGGACTTTGTTTAGACGCTTCGATTATTTCATTCCTATTCGTTATGAAATTTTCTGTAGGGCATGTGTCGCCCCTTCCTTAGACAGTTTCAGAGATTATGTTTACTCTATTTCTCGTTTACTTTCATTTGGATTGATGGGTACTATTGTTTTGGTTTAGTGTTTTGAACTGGGATGTTTTATCCAGTCTTATTTATTTCAGCATGCGATTCTGATTTAGTATTTGCATTAATTAATTGTGTGTGGATGTTTTATATTAAATTACTTGGTTTGGTAATTAAATGGTTTTAAATAAATAAGAAAAAAAATGTTTTGACACTTAGCTTAATTATATTAGGTGATTAAATAAGTTATTATGTTTTCGACAGTGATGCTGAGAATGAACCAACCGAACATTCTGTTCTAAATTTTACAAAGGACTTATCACCCGATATTTAATTGGGCGGGGTGTCACGGGTGGTATCAGAGCATCAAGTTCTAGTGTCCATTAGGATCTGTACGGCTTACTCTGTTTTCAGCTTTGCGTCCTTTGATATAGAGCCCTATTTTTAGGCCTGTTGTGATCTTATATTTTGCGGTTACGTCTTCAGCTATTTGAGATTTTGAAATAACTGTGGACTAATAATATTATTTCTCGTCTCAGATGCCTCCTCGACGTGCACCAAGAGACCGACAGGCCCAGCCAGAACAGCCGGCCATACAGGCTCAGGGGACAATGAACGCAACGCAATCGTTGCAGCAGCCCCACCTCAGGTTCTGGCAGTGGCACCAGTTCCAGTGCATCAATTTCCCACTGCATGGGAGAGAGTTAGAGAGTCCTTTTAGAGGGCTTGTCCCTCAGAGTTCTTGGGCAGTTCAGATATGGTTACCGCGAGTCAGTGGAAGAAGGACATACAGCGACATCTTCGCATGTATGAGTGCACAGAAGTTCAGAGGCAGGTTTTGGCTACCTTCAAGCTGAGAGGGGCAGCCTTACAGTGGTGGGAGTCCACTACTACTACCGAGGAGCGAGATGTGATGACTGTCAATGATTTTTGGGTGCGGTTTGACCGCAAGTATTTTCCTTCCGCCTTCAAGACTAAGATGAGATGGAGACTTTTAGACCTCACCCAGGAAGGGAAGACCGTTGCAAAATACGAAGAAGACTTTACGCGATTGACAAACATGGTACCAGAGGAGGTGTCTACTAAGGAGAAACGCATTCAGATGTTCATGGATGGCTTGACTTGGAAGATACGACAGCATTTATTGGGCAACCTTTCCCTACACTCATATACCGACATTCTGAATGCAGCCTTATTGCATTTTCAGGACAATCGCTTTCATGCCATGGGAAGCAAGCGAGGGGGAGAGCCCAACTAGTTGGGAAAGACAAGGGGAGGAAATTCCAGTGGAGTACCAGTTGAGCAGAGTCAGAGGCAGGGTTCCCTGCAGGGGGAGTCTGCTAAGAGGTTCTGTTCTGAAGGGTTCAGGCATGGTCATGGGGGTTGGAGACAGGGCCACCAGGGCCAACAACAGGGCCAGCCCCAAAATCAGCAGTAGGGTCAATAGCAGGGAGGACAACAGGGCCAGCAGGGCCAAGGTAAAGGTGGTAACGGCCAACCGAGCTGAGGCTAACAGGAGCAGAGAGGAGGAAACTTCATTAGGAAATGTTATACTTGTGGCAAGACTGGCCATAAGATGCAGGAGTGCCCAAATAGGAACAGAGTTCCTCGATAGAAGGGTGCTCACTAGGAGCCCCATGGACCCATATTTCCCGCTGCCCTACCAGCGCCGACTCCAGTTCTAGCTTTACTCGCAGTTCCGATGCAGCGGGGACAGTTGTAGTATGGACGTGTCTATAACGTCCACCAGGTTGCAGTGCCGCAGGCACCACCCACAGTGGAGGGTAAGTTTTCTATCCATGGCACTTTAGGTTGCATCTTATTTGACATGGGGGCATCACACTATTTTATAGCCACTAGCTTTGCAAAGGCCGCTGGGTTGTTAAGCACGACAGAGAGTACAGTTACTTGTGTAGACTCATCACTAGGTAATGGGTCATTGATTTTCTTTATATGCAGGGGAGTAGGCATAGATATTGGAAGTTTAATCTTACCGGCTGATATTCTAGTATTAGATATGTTCGAGTACGACGCCATTATTGGTATGGATTGGTTAGTCGAGTATAGGGCCATGATTGATTGCTTCAGTAGGAGTATTGTGTTCACCATTCCGGGCCAGGAGATGTTCTTAGTGGCGATGCCTCTCTCGGAGGGAGGGTCGTCCACCCACTTATTTTATATAGAGGATGAGACCTCTGCAGTCATAGTTCCACAAGATTCTATTCCGGTCGTCTGCGAGTTTACTGATGTATTTCAGGATACACCGAGGTTACCTCCGAGTAGAGAGATCGAGTTTGTGATAGACTTAGCACCAGGCACTCGTCCGATAACACGTATTCCTTATCGTATGGATCCGGCAGAGATGAGGGAGCTACGAGATCAGATAGAATAGTTGTTGGGACAGGGCTTCATCCGTAGGAGTACCTCGCCTTGGGGTACCCCAGTTCTGTTTGTAATGAAAAGGGATGGGTCCCTACGGCTTTGTATTGATTATCGGGAGCTTAACAATTCACAATACGGAATAAGTATCCGTTGCCTCGGATCGATGATTTGTTTGATCAGCTGAGAGGAGCGGCCCACTTGTCGAAGATAGATTTGAGATCCGGGTACCATCAACTACGCATCAGGGAACATGACGTGGCCAAGACTGCTTTGCTGACGAGGTATGGATCGTATGAATTCAGGGTTATGCCATTTAGGCTAACCAATGCCCTAGCCGTATTCATGGACTTAATGAACAGAGTATTCAGAGAGTTCCTAGATCAGTTCGTCATCGTCTTCATAGATGACATCCTGATTTATTCCCGCACTGAAGAAGAACATGTCGAGCATTTACGTATGGTTTTACAGACCCTACGAGAGCATGAGTTGTATGCCAAATAAGAGAGGTGTGAGTTTTGGCAAGGGGAGGTACAATTTTTGGGACACATTGTATCAGAAAAAGGGGTATCTGTAGACCCTAGTAAGGTGTCAGCGGTGAGGGAGTGGGGATAGCCCACGACACCGATGGAGGTGTGGAGTTTTCTGGGATTAGCCAGATACTACAAACGGTTTATTAGGGGATTCTCAAATATTGTGGGTCCTATGATAAATTTGACTTGTAAGGGCGTACCGTTAGTTTGGGACGATGCATGTCAGTTGGCATTTGATGAGCTGAAGGAAAAGTTAACTTCAGCACCCATTCTAACGCTTCCCAGAGCGGGAGTAGAATACCTGGTCTATATAGACGCATCATTACAGGGGCTTGGGGGAGTACTCCAGCAAGAGGAGAAGGCCATAGATTTTGCTTCCCGAAATCTTAAGCCTCATGAAAAGAATTACCCCACCCATGACTTAGAGTTAGCAGCAGTTGTGTTTGCGCTTCGAATTTGGAGGCATTACTTATTGGGAGAACAATTTCGCTTATTTACAGACCACAAGTCACTACAGTACTTGTTCATGCAGAAGGAGTTGAATATGCGTCAACGCCGGTGGCTTGAGTTTGTAAAAGATTACCAGATCGAAATACACTATCACCCGGGAAAGGTTAATGTGGTTGCTGATGCATTGAGCCGCAGACCGATCGATGAGACGGCCGAGGTGTGGAAAGCTAAATGGAAGGAATTCGGACAGCAGGATGATGTGGCTCGGTCATTCATGTCGGCGATGACAGTTACACCTCAGATCATTACACAAATAGTACAGGCACAGCCAGCGGATTCGTTCTGTCAAGATCGGGTTAGGCAGCTTTTGGTCGGGGGAACCGAGTCTTATTTAGTAAGTTTCTGAGCGTGGTTTGTGCTTCAATGGGAGGCTCGTTGTTCCAGAGGGGGAGGACCTTCAATATGCAGTAATGACGGAGTCGCATGGGTCCCGATTTGCGGTACATCCCGGTGGGGACAAAATGTACCAGGATATGAGGCGGCAGTATTGGTGGAGCGGGAAGAAAAAGGATATCGCAGAGTTCGTATCCAAGTGTACCACTTGTCAGCTAGTGAAAGTGGACCATCAGAGACCACCATGTTTACTCCAGCCATTGGAGATTCCTACCTAGAAATGGGAGGGCATTTTTATGGATTTTATCATCAGGTTGCACACTTCGCAGAGGGGGCATGATTCTATATGGGTTATTGTAGATCGGTTGACGAAGGTAGCCCACTTCTTGCCCGTTAGGACAGACTACACAGCGGGACAGTATGCTTAGTTATTTATTGCAGAGATAGTGAGACTGCATGGTGTACCTCTTAACATCGTGTCAGATAGAGATAAGATATTTGTATCTCATTTTTGGGAAAGCTTCCAGGAAGCTATGGGTACCGAGTTGCGGTTGAGTACAGCGTATCACCCGCAGACCGATGGGCAGACTGAACGCACTAATCAGATGCTCGAGGACATGTTACGCATGTGTATCCTTGATTTCGGGGGAGGTTGGGAGCAGTACCTTCCACTGGTAGAGCTTGCTTATAACAACTCCTATCAGTTTGCGATTGGCATGGCCCCGTTCGAAGAATTTTATGGCAGACCTTGTCGTTCCCCAGTTTGTTGGCTAGAGGTAGGAGACAACAAGCTACTCGGGCCAGAAGTAATTCAGGATACGTCGAGCAGGATCAAAATGATTCAAAATCGCATACGGATAGCCCAGGACAGACAGAAAAGATACGCCGATGCAAAAACGTTATTTCGTGAGTTCGTAGTGGGGGACCAGGTTTTGTTGAGAGTATCTCCGATGAAGGGGGTAATGAGATTTGGGAAGAAAGGGAAGTTGGATCCGAGATATGTGGGACCATTTCCTATTATAGATAGGGTCAGAACAGTGGCATACAGATTGGGACTACCAGAGCACTTGCATCGTATTCATAATGTGTTCCACATTTCATCACTGAGGCGATACCTTCGAGATGAGTTAGCACACACTCACATTGCAATTGAGGAGATTGAACTGCATCCAGATAGTTCATATGAGGAGAGACCGGTAGCTATTCTAGATTATAGTGAGAGGACGCTAAGGTCGAAGATAGTTCCACTTGTCCAGGTGCAGTGGCAGCATCACAATGTGGAGGAGTCTACTTGGGAGCGTGAGCCGGATATGTGTGAGAAATATCTGTAATACCCCGTATTTTTATGGCTTTTAAATTTAAGGATTTATTAAATTTAATTGAGATAAATTAATTTAATTGTTATCCGAAATGTTGTTTTAAATATTTACTAGTGTGACGAGAGTTAGTAATTATTGGAAATATAATATTTTTTTAATATTACTGGATGATTATAGTAATATATGAGATTTATTTTTATAATATTATCACGTGTGAATAAAATGGCAATTATGGAAATTTAAGTCGGGACGCGCCTGTGTCGCGTCGGGAATAAATGTTGATTAATAAAAGTGAATATTTTATAAGTCGTTCGTATGGTTGTTTTGAGTACGCCAACGTGTCCAAAAGGATCGAGATAGTCAGAAAAGTGTACCCGGGGATTTAGTTTGGGTCTCGGGGAGTTTTTAGGCCTAATTAGTACCCCGGGAGGGCATTTAGGACATTTCGCAATTATGGGTAATTAAACCCACGAAAATCAATAACCTATATCAGCTATTTAGGTTAGTCAGCTAGGGTTAGAAAACACAAACACAAGAACGGCCATAGGAGAGGAAGGAGAGAGCTCTCAAGGCCAATTCAAGGCCCAAAAGCCATCCGTTTGCACCGCCACCACCACCAACGCGTAGATCGCGCGACGGGCTACGCAACCACACCAAAATCATCTGCAAATCAGAACGTCAAAAATCACAGGCAAGTGTTTATCTTGCTTATTTCATTGGTGCATCTTTCATATTAGTGTAGGAGTAAATAAAATGAGTTTTTATGGAAGAAACCTAAGATATGAGTTAGGAAATTGCATGTAGTGATGAATAAATTGATAATTCTGGAAACCCTTTCCATGTAGAGGAATTACCCACGAAATTATGATGTTTACAAGAAGGAAATTTCTGGAAATATTTATTAGAACCGTGTTTAAGAGAATTCCAGGGTTCTTGATAATTATAATAATTTTTGGTTGGTTAATCCATGTATAATGATAGAATTCCTCATGCTTCACATTGGAAATACCTAGTAGGATGATATAATGTTGGTAGTACAATTTTTGAGACGTTTGGGATTGAAAAATATGGATTTGGATGAAGAAATGTGTTAGAACCCGTAACTGAAATTCTCCCGAAATAGCAATACCTGCTTGATCGATCGATCGAGCCCAGAGCTTCGATCGATCGAAGGTTTGATCGATCGAGCCCCAGACCTCGATCGATCAACCCCTCCTGGTAGAATCCTATTTCCTTTTAAATGAGTTAAATTCAATTTATTATGAGATAATTCTTGGGCATCCTTAATAAAATGTTTTGGGAGATAGGGAAGACCAGTAGGACATGTAAATAGATTTCGGGACCCTTGATGTCGGGCAAAGATTGTATTTTGGGATAATTACATAAGGGTCGGCGAATTTATGATTTAAAGAGAGAGACACGTAAAAGAGTTACTTTGGGACAAATGTGTATACCTACTGAATTTTATACTTGGGAGGATAGAATCCATGAGCGTTATGTAGTAAGTGAAAAAGTTCCTCAAATTAAAGTAAGATGTGAATGGTTATACGTGATAACTAAATAATGAGAAATAAATACAAATGTCGTAATTATGGGAATTGAGAATATATCCATTATTGATATGGTAATATTAGTATAGTTATATGATTGTGTATGCATATACTATCTATGTGTGAAAATCATGCCCACGCTACTTGCTATCCCTGAGGTTTCCGCGCTGGGACAGTCTTATCTCGATGGGACCTTTATGGGGGATATTTACTTGTACCCTAGAAGATAGATATCATTGGTACAGGCTATCGGAATGATAGTTCGGACGGTCCTAAGAGACGCAGGCATGTGCCATCCTCTTAGAGACTTGGAATCTATGTTTCGCCTCATATTGTTTGTGTGTAGATATCCTTGGTACAGGCTATCGCAGTGATAGTTCGGACGGTCCTAAGAGATGCAGACATATGCCATCCTCTTAGAGACTTAGAATCTATGCTTCGCCTCAATATTGTTTGAGTATGTGTTAATACAGTTCGAGAGTGATTCCGAATTTGTATTCCCTTAGTACGAGTGATACGGGGAATGGATAGTAGAGTATGCCCGCACCATAGTTTTTAATTGGGGTGCTGTTATGATATATATATATTTTACGAGTAGTTAATATATACAAGAAATTCTGAAATCTGGAACTGCCTACTGTGATTTGATATGTTGGACATTGTTGATGACTCAAATTCTATAATACTTGTTTTGAGAAAGTATTATATGACACTGGAAAACTTTATTGATTTATAAAGTTAAAATGAGAACTTTGGTTACTAATTGAAATATTGTTTTCAAACAATTGAATCGTTAAATTTTGAATCCTGCGAATAACCTAAGATAAGTTAAACCATTGGGAAAGGATAGCGTGATATATGATGAGTTAGACCACTGGGAGGGTTAGTGCGATAGGTGTGCACATTAGAAGAGAGGTGAGAATTTCTCAAGAGAGTGTCGCACTAATATGTTGTTGCATTGGCCTGTATCAATTTAAATACTTGCTAAACAATTTTTAAATCATATACACTATCGGGCTCTGACCCGTTTTTCTCTCTCTCTCTCTCTCTTGTATATATATGTATCTACTACAGGTGCCCAACCATAGGGGCGTCTTGCTTAGGATCCCTTGGAAGGAACGTGCTGCAGCTTAGGTGGGAGTTGCAGGCCACTTGCTTAGACGATTTCATTTACTTGATTCCATTCCTTTGATTCTCAGTTATTGGGGCATGTGTCGCCCTTTCCACTATTTATCTGTTCTGTTGGGACATTTGTATTTCAGTTATTTCTAGTACTGTTACTTTGGGATTTATTCAGCATGTATGTTTTACATTTAGTTTTAAATGTTGGGATTTTGGATGTTGAATGTTTAAAGTAATTGGATTATGTTCCAGGATAATTGTTGTATGATTCTTACTTATTGAAAATGTGGTTAATAATTAAATAAATAAGTTTTTCTTTAAAAATACAATTTGGTTAGAAAGGTTAAAAATGATTTTGACACTTAGCTTAATTAATTAGGGTGTTAATTTAGAAAAGTTTATTTTTACGACAGTGATGCTAAGAATGAACCAACTGTTCACCTTGATTTTAATTTAATAAACGAGTGATCGCCCGGTATTTAATTATGAGGGGTGTCACAGGTGGTATCACAGCATCAGGTTCTAGTGTCCTTAGGATCTGTACGGCTTATTATGCTTTCAGCGTTGCTTTGTTTGATATAGAGCCCTAATACTAGGAATGTTGTGTTCATCTCTATACATTGGGAACTCGTGATTCTGCGATTTGTTTATATGAATGGTGAACTCATCCAAATTTATTTAAATTTTCAGATGGATCGTCAAGAAGAACTAGCTAAAATGGTTAGGGGAGTCAACGAGCAAGATCAACTCACACCTCAAGTATCTCCAGAGAGAATATCGACCGCCGAGTTAGCAGGTATTGTAGCACAGGCAGTTACCACTGCGGTCTTACAGTATCAAGAACATAGCACACAGCTCATGGGGGGCAAAAGATCTAGAGAGTATAGTGAGTCTGTCATGATTGGAAATAACAAGTGTGTGAAGACATAAAAATCGCAACAACAATCTCCTCAGGCCCGTAAAAGTCACGAAGGTAACAAATTGTGCGGGGAAACCCAAAGGCGTCAGGGTCAACAAAGCCAGGGTCCGAGTGAAGTCACGAAGGAGTATTTCAGAGGTGGAATGGACGGTCATGAATGTCAAACTTGTCCGGATCAGTCTAAAAAGGAACTTCAAATCAACCAGCGAGAACTTTCGGGACTCTGCGATATATGTGTAAAGTCGGGTCACAAGTGGAGGGATTGTCCACAACCTGACATAGTTTTCCCGCAAATTTCCCACCAAGGCCAACAAGACCAGGGAAAAAGCGAGACTAGTCAACAACGTAGTGAAGTGAAGCAGTTTCGAGGAAGGTGCTTCCAATGTGGCAGAAATGGCCATAAGCATCAGGATTGCCCAGAGAAGAATAGGGCCCCACGGTAGGAAGGTGATAGTAATAAAACCCAGAAGCCAACTCCACCACCCTTTGCAACAGCCTCAGTTCAGCAGAGGCAGTTACAGTATGGACATGTTTGTAACGTCCACCAGATAGCAGAATCTCAGGCCCCAACCGAGAAAAGAGGTATGTTTCCTATCCATGGTACTATGGGTCGAGTTTTATTTGATACTGGGGCGACGCATTGTTTTATAGATATACATTTCGCGAAGATCTTAGGGTTGTTAGCCAAAGCAGAGGGCACAGTGACGTGTGTAGACTCACCACTGGGGAGTGGGTCGCTTAGTTTCTTTACATGCCGGGGAGTGGGAGTAGAGGTTGGTAGCTTAGTATTACCAGCAAACATGTTAGTATTAAATATGCATGAAAACGCAATATTATTAGTATGGATTGGCTCGTAGATTATAGAGACATGATAGATTGCTTTGATGAGAGTAATGTCTTTACCATTTCGGGGCAAGAAATGCTTGAGTGGCAATACTTCGCCCAGAAGGGGGACCTTTCACCTATCTTTTATTTATATAAAGGAGGATACCTCTAAAGATATTATAATTCTCCTAAATTCGATTCCAGTAGTTCGTGAGCTTTCGAATGTATTTCAAATGGTAAGTGGATTATGTGTTGAGGTATTTTGTGCGGAGTGAGATCGCTCACGATAATATGTTCCAAAATGAGAAAAAGGACAGGAATACGGTGCCTAGTAAGGCAACGATTAAAATAATTTTGTTTTGGATTGGACAGACGTGTTACGTCCAAAAACCATTTGTGCAGTCAAGAAGATTGCCAGGATGGAAGTATAAGTTGTATCCTTAGAGAATGCGGAGTGTTTGTGTGACACGAGCGAGTCACCATATTTTTTTCATTGCTAGATTAGCATGTGGGACGATCTTAATGCATATAATTATAAATGTTACCATTATGTGAATATTTTTCCCTAGTGTAGCGGGATTTTTCTTTACTACTATCCGCGGAGGATGAATGAGTATATTAGCAGTGTTTCATGCTTTATTGAGGTTACTCGTTGTAGTAATGCGATACACGAGTATGATATTATCTTTGTTAAAACGTTATAGAAATGGTTAGTACAATAGTGGGCATTTATTACAAGGCTATCGGAGTAGTTGCATTAGTGCAGCATGTTTTGTTGTGGCGAGCTTTACCTGTAAGAAGGTTGGACTCACACCTATATTATCTATCCTAGAAACTTCGGAGGAGATAGTGGGCTCGAGATATTCGATACCAATGTATGTATAGACTTTGTCAGTATGATTCAGTATGTACCGGGATTTATCGTTGAGCGAAAAGACTTAACTCGGTATTATGTTTATCTCTCCGGACTTAGTGATAGGAAGAGTGCATTGTTATATTTTTCCTTTAGAGATGTGGGAGTTAATATTTATACCCCTATTATTAGGGAAAGGAATTTTGAGAATTCCGATTATATGTATTTGAGGTTTATGGAATGCTATTACCACCAACCTATATTGAACAACAGTGAAATTAGTGAAACGTTCTTTGTTAAGCATAATTACGGGAGAAATTATAACTTTTCTGTCAAGAGACGGAATAAAAGGGTAAATGTTATGGACGGAAGACCTAACGGATCTCGATAACCGACAATACTAGGCAGTAGTGTATCGGGAGGGTTCCTTGTCTGGATTTCGCTTTGCGAGACATCCCACGCATGAAACTTAGTGTGAGGTTGGAAATAGGGAGACGTTTGATCATTATTCCATGAGTTCGGAACCCCAATCGAAAGGGGATCAAGTAATTATACCTTTAAGTGGAAAGTTAAATTTTGATTTAAAGTCAGTGGAGCCTATTGTGTGGTAAGATAGCATTGAAAGTTTTGCTTTGTCACCACGAGTTAAGGGGGCGGAATGATAATAAGGAAGATTTAAAATTTTGATAGAGTGGAAGTGATAGAGTGATAGAGTGGATTAAACTCCACATGAGGGGAGATAATCCATACGTAAGATTAAAATAGCACAACCTAATTTGACAGGAAGGCTGTTGGAGGCCATTTAAGAAAGGGTATCCCTTGAATAGAGTAGAAATTTAAGAAAGTGTGAGAGAGAACTGGCACATGCAAAGAGTGATGATGTTAGTATGGTGTAAAGAATTCAGAAGTGCGCTTCGTGGAGGAAAAGAGCATGGGTCGGAACTTTCGACATACACCAAGGAAGAAAAGGGAATGTTACGTGTCACTAACGTGAGACGATTGAAGGAAAGATCGATGTTTAGCGGGACGTAGTAAGTAGTCCCAAAATGCACCGCCCATGGTTAGGGTTCGACTGGAAGAGGAAAAAGAGACCAGAGAATTTTATGTTTATCGACAATTCCTGAAGTGGGAAGATGTCGGTAAAGCCGGTAAAGTTCTTGGATGGGTTACCACCCTCAGAACAAGATCAAGGCAATGTTAACTAGCGAGCCCCAGACTTCCTTTGAAAGGAAGGATCGCGCCAGTGCATGGTCTGGCGCGGTATTAATTCCTAAATCGGGATGAGATTTGCAAATCCCACCTTTAATATGGAATTTCAGGAACCGGCGGAGATAAGGTTTCGTTTCGAGTAGGATGTATCACCCTTAGCCAGGGAATAAGCGCATGGTGATTAAAGATTAGTGGAGACACGTGAAGGAAATTTTGGAATCTTGGTACGATGATTTCAAGTATGCTCTGTAGAAGCACTCGTACCTGTTTGTCGCGTACGAGGTACTTATTAAGGTTTTGCTATGGAAGAACCTCGACTACTCCCTTCCGTATGTTTAGAGGAGAGTAGATAATCAGAATTTTTGATCGGTTGAGAAAATATCCGATATCTATGGTGGAATTCCACGACTGTTTTAGGCAGTCAGGAGTGATCAAATGTTCGTATGATCTTCTCAGAATGGGTTTTTTGTGTATGAATAAATACGAGTAGTTTGACATGTAGTGAGGTGCGGCCTCCTAATGATAGTGAGATAAGGAAATCATAACGTATAGGCGTGACTTATGCGAATGTTGTCAGATGGGAGCACAATGTGAAGTGTCTCCAATGAGAATGTAAAACAATGCTGTTGTGAGGAAAAAGCTATAGTGATTGAGCGCCGTACTATGTAGATAGTTTGCGTACTGACAAGGATATCCAGAATTGTGCTACCTGGTAGGCCTTATTTCCGAATTTCGGGACGAAATTCCGTTATTAGGGGGGAAGTATGTAATACCCCGTATTTTCATGGCTTTTAAATTTAAGGATTTATTAAATTTAATTGAGATAAATTAATTTAATTGTTATCCGAAATGTTGTTTTAAATATTTACTAGCGTGACGAGAGTAAGTAATTATTGGAAATAGAATATTTTTTGAATATTACTGGATGAGTATAGTAATATATGAGATTTATTTTTATAATATTATCACGTGTGAATAAAATGGCAATTATGGAAATTTAAGTCGGGACGCGCATGTGTCGCGTCGGGAATAAATGTTGATTAATAAAAGTGAATATTTTATAAGTCGTTCGTATGGTCGTTTTGAGTGCGCCAACGCGTCCGGAAGGATCGAGATAGTCAGAAAATATACCCGGGGATTTAGTTTGGGTCTCGGGGAGTTTTTAGGCCTAATTAGTACCCCGGGAGGGCGTTTTGGACATTTCACAATTATGGGTAATTAAACCCACGAAAATCAGTAACCTATATCAGCCATTTAGGTTAGTCAGCTAGGGTTAGAAAACATAAACACAAGAAAGGCCATAGGAGAGGAAGGAGAGAGCTCTCAAGGCAAATTCAAGGCCCAAAAGCCATCCGTTTGCACCGCCACCACCACCAACGCATAGATCGCGCGACGGGCTACGCAACCACACCAAAATCATCTGCAAATCAGAATGTCAAAAATCCCAAGTAAGTGTTTATCTTTCTTATTTCGTTGGTGCATCTTTCATATTAGTGTAGGGGTAATTAGAATGAGTTTTTATGGAAGAAACCTAAGATATGAGTTAGGAAATTGCATGTAGTGATGAATAAATTGATAATTCTGGAAACCCTTGCCATGTAGAGGAATTACCCACGAAATTATGATGTTTACAAGAAGGAAATTTCTGTAAATACTTGTTAGAACCATGTTTAAGAGAATTCTAGGGTTCTTGATAATTATAATAATTTTTGGTTGGTTAATCCATGTATAATGATAGAATTCCTCATGCTTTACATTGGAAATACCTAGTAGGATGATATAATGTTGGTAGTACAATTTTTGAGACGTTTGGGATTGAAAAATATGGATTTGGATGAAGAAATGTGTTAGAACCCGTAACTGAAATTCTGCAGAAATAGCAATACCTGCTTGATCGATCGATCGAGCCCAGAGCTTCGATTGATCGAAGGTTCGATCGATCGATCCCCAGACCTCGATCGATCGACTCCTCCTGGAAAACTCCTATTTCCTTTTAAATGAGTTAAATTCAATTTATTGTGAGATAATTCTTGGGCATCCCTAATAAAATGTTTTGGAAGATAGGGAAGACCAGTAGGACTTGTAAATAGATTTTGGGACCCTTGAGGTCAGGCAAAGATTGTATTTTGGGATATTTACATAAGGGTCGATGAATTTATGATTTGAAGAGAGAGACACGTAAGAGAGTTACTTTGGGACAAATGTGTATACCTACTGAATTTTATACTTGGGAGGATAGAATCCATGAGCGTTGTGTAGTAAGTGAAAAAGTTCCTCAAATTAAAGTAAGATGTGAATGGTTATACGTGATAACTAAATAATGAGAAATAAATACAAATGTCGTAATTATGGGAATTGAGAATATACCCATTATTGATATGGTAATATTAGTATAGTTATATGATTGTGTATGCATATACTATCTATGTGTGAAAATCATGCCCACGCTACTTGCTATCCCTGAGGTTTCCGCGCTGGGACAGTCTTATCTCGATGGGACCTTTATGGGGGATATTTACTTGTACCCTAGAAGATAGATATCCTTGGTACAGGCTATCGGAATGATAGTTCGGACGGTCCTAAGAGACGCAGGCATGTGCCATCCTCTTAGAGACTTGGAATCTATGCTTCGCCTCATATTGTTTGTGTGTAGATATCCTTGGTACAGGATATCGCAGTGATAGTTCGGATGGTCCTAAGAGATGCAGACATATGCCATCCTCTTAGAGACTTGGAATCTATGCTTCGCCTCAATATTGTTTGAGTATGTGTTAATACAGTTCGAGAGTGATTCCGAATTTGTATTCCCTTAGTACGAGTGATATGGGGATTGGATAGTAGAGTATGCCCGCACCATAGTTTTTAATTGGGGTGCTGTTATGATATATATATATTTTACTAGTAGTTAATATATACATGAAATTCTGAAATCTGGAACTGCATACTGTGATTTGATATGTAGGACATTGTTGATGACTCAAATTGTAAATACTTGTTTTGAGAAAGTATTATATGACACTGGAAAACTTTATTGATTTATAAAGTTAAAATGAGAACTTTGGTTATCAATTGAAATATTCTTTTCAAACAATTGAATCGTTAAATTTTGAATCCTGCGAATAACCTAAGATAAGTTAAACCATTGGGAAAGGATAGCGTGACATATGATGAGTTAAACAACTGGGAGGGTTAGTGCGATAGGTGTGCACATTAGAAGAGAGGTGAGAATTTCTCAAGAGAGTGTCGCACTAATATGTTGTTGCATTGGCCTGTATCAATTTAAATACTTTCTAAACAATTTTTAAATCGTATACACTATCGGGCTCTAACCCGTTTCTCTCTCTCTCTCTCTCTCTTTTATATATATGTATGTACTATAGGTGCCCAGCCACAGGGGCGTCTTTGTTAGGATCCCTTGGAAGGAACGTGCTGCAGCTTAGGTGGGAGTTGTAGGCCACTTGCTTAGACGATTTCATTTACTTGATTCCATTCCTACGATTCTCAGTAATTGGGGCATGTGTCTCCCTTTCCACTATTTATCTGTTATGTTGGGACATTTGTATTTCAGTTATTTCTAGTACTGTTACTTTGGGATTTATTCAGCATGTATGTTTTACATTTAGTTTTAAATGTTGGGATTTTGGATGTTGAATGTTTAAAGTAATTGGATTATGTTCCAGGATAATTGTTGTATGATTCTTACTTATTGAAAAGGTGGTTAATAATTAAATAAATAAGTTTTTCTTTAAAAATACAATTTGGTTAGAAAGGTTAAAAATGATTTTGACACTTAGCTTAATTAATTAGGGTGTTAATTTGGAAAAGTTTATTTTTACGACAGTGATGCTAAGAATGAACCAACTGTTCACCTTGATTTTAATTTAATAAAGTAGTGATCGCCCGAAATTTAATTAGGCGGGGTGTCACAATATCCAGATTTATTCATACCAGGTATGCCTTATTATTTTTCCGAATTTCGGGACGAAATTCCTTTATTTGGGTGGAAGTATGTAATACCCCACATTTTTTAAGATTTAAATAATTATGGGATTTTTGTATTATAACGGGATTAATTAAATTTAAATGTGAAGAATTAAATTGTTAATTAATCCGAATATAATAAAAATAAACATTAACTAGAGTGCTACGAGTTAATACTTATTAGTTTAATATTACTGTGCAATATGTAATATGGAACTATATACTTTGATAAATTGTCGAGAGATAGTGATACGATAGTTTAGTGAATTAAGTCAGACGCGCGTGTGTGTCGTGTTGGGACTAAATTGGTGGAATAAATATATCGATTATTTTTAGTAACTCGTATGATGATTTTGAGTGTACCGTTGAGTCCGGAAGGGTCGAAATAGTCAAAATAGTATACTCGGGTGTTTAGTTTGGATTCCGGGGCAATTTTAGGCCTAACCAGCACCCCGAAAGGGGATTATGGTAAATTGGATTTTTAGGCCTAATTAATGGACGAAAATTAGGACTTAATTAATGAGCCAAAACAATTGCATTAGGGTTAGAAAGTTGGAGAAAGCAAGAACGGCCGTAGGAAGTGGGAGGGAAGGCTTTTGCCAAGAGAAAAGGGCTAAATTTACATCACCTTGCACCACCACCACCACCGTTTAGATCGGGACGAGGGGAATACACCCATACCAACAACATCCATAAATCAGACTACTCACTCAAGGCAATTGTTTAAAACTTGTTGTATTTCGGTATTAATTTGATTCATGTTAGTGTAAGATTGTTAGGATTATGTTGTAGGTCATAAAAATGGTGAAATTGAAGAATTTGAATGTGTAAATAAATTATGTGATTCATTAGATCGAAACCCTTAATGTTTGTAGACTGGAAATCATGTTTTAAGGAATTTATATGTTAAACAAATCTGAAAATTTGTCTTCTTTATCATGTATTGGAAGAACTAGGGTTTTGATAAATTTAAATTGGAGATTTCACGTTTTATGAACGATTTGTAATGAATTGATGATTTTAGGATGTTAGAATTCATATGTTATTGATGGGGTCCGATGTATAACTGTCTATTTGGAGTTTGGGGTGTTGAAGGAGAATATATAAGGTTAAAAATGGTGGAAAACATTGAAAATTTTGGGTAGGGGACGAACAGCGAATTCTCGCGAGAAGTCGCTCGAAGTCGTTCGAGCGAGATTGCCATCTCGCGCGAAGCCGTTCGAGCGACACGTGGCAGCCGTTCAAATGACTTGCCACCTCGTTCGAGCTACAAAGTGAAGTTTTGATAATTTCTTTTAGGGCCCAGTGTTGAGTTTATTAGTTCAGAAATGAGAAATATAATTTTTAATAATAAACTTAAGTAAGAAAGAATTTCTGAAGAAGTATGAGAAGCTAAATACTTTAATAAATTAAGTACGGGGATAATATACCGTAGAGATTTCGAGAGGGAGGATAACCCAATAACTATTATGAAATGTTGGAATCAAAATGCGTAAGAGAAGCATATGTAGGTAAGGGAAATGCCTATTCATTATAATAGGATGTGTGTATGTCTATTATGTATTATTACTATTAAAGACACTAATGGGTGATAACCCGGGGGTGTGAAAATATTATTATTATAAGTGTACTAGTGGGTGATAACCCGGGGGTACAAAAATGTATTGTAAGTGTACTAATGGGTGATAACCCGGGGGTACAAGATTATTTAAATAAGTGTACTAAAGGGTGATAACCCGGGGGTACAGAATTGATTAGGTGCACTAATGGGATATAGCCCGGGGGTGCAACATCATGTTACATATATATATATATAGGGTAAACGTGACTATATGTATATATGTATGAGAATTGTGAATCAATCTAGTGTGTATTGTAATGAATATGATCATGCAAATTTGTTAAGAAAATTCTAATCGAATATTTGACTTATTATGGAAACGAAAAATGTATTAATTAGCTTTTCGATATAGGCTAATTGGTTAACGTATTGTATGGGCGATACGGGCGTACTAATAGTGAGGGTAAATACTATTAGGATGGATTCAGACTAGTTATATTGGGAGGTATAGCTAAGGAGAAAATTTAGATACGCGTTAGGCGTGCACAGTAGAAGAGGGGTGAGAATCTCAAGAGAGGGTTCGAACTAACATGTACTTGATACTTGCTTTACTGCAAATTTTAAATACTTGCTTAAACAAATATTTTTACGCATCGGGCTCTGACCCGTTTCTTGCATCTTCTCTCTCTCTCTTGCTATATATGTATTATATCAGGTGCTCAGCCGCAGGGATGTCAGGCTTAGAGTTTCGGATTTGTGTAGCATGCTGTAGCTGTTATGGGATCTGCAGAACTTTGTTTAGACGCTTCGATTATTTCATTCCTATTCGTTATGACATTTTCTGTAGGACCTGTGTCGCCCCTTCCTTAGACAGTTGTAGAGATTATGTTTACTCTATTTCTCGTTTACTTTCATTTGGATTGATGGGTACTATTGTTTTGGTTTAGTGTTCTGAACTGGGATGTTTTATCCAGTCTTTTTTATTTCAGCATGCGATTCTGATTTAGTATTTGCATTAATTAATTGTACGTGGATGTTTTATATTAAATTACTTGGTTTGGTAATTAAATGGTTTTAAATAAATAAGAAAAAAAATGTTTTGACACTTAGCTTAATTATATTAGGTGATTAAATAAGTTATTATGTTTTCGACAGTGATGCTGAGAATGAACCAACCGAACATTCTGTTTTAAATTTTATAAAGGATTGATCACCCGATATTTAATTGGGCGGGGTGTCACAATAGTTGGTGGTGTGGAGCCCATTAAAATATGTTGTTATTGGAAGATTTTGAGAAAAGATAAAGGAAAGGATAATGGTCGCACTTGATAATTAATAAGTAAGAGAATCTAATGAAATGTAATAAATGGAGGCTAATGAATAAAATATGATAAATAGTCTCTAGATCCAGTAAAGGTGGTATGATACGATTAAATGTGAGTATGAGCTCATCACTCAGGTGCATTGGATAGTAGTTGCATTAAAACTAGGTAAATTGTTAATGTTTATGGAATTGATTAAAATACAAGTTTTGTGTATAGAACTTTTGTATAAAACGTATAGCTTAGTATTACCCACCTTGCTGAGCTTTCACTCACCCCTACTTTTAATATTAAAACCCCCACCCTAGGTGCATCGACTAGGGATGTTGGAAAGGACACTAATAATGCCTTAGAGGGCAACCAAAACATCGTTAGAGGCTTTGGATTTTCTTTAAAAATTTCAATTGAAGCTTTAGTGAATTGGTACTTTTAAACATTTATTCGGGGCTTTGTTATGGCATGTAATAATACAAGGTTGATTTTGGTTTAATTCTCATTTATTTAGTTTTGTGGATTAAAATAAATATTTATAAATAAATCTTGTAAATTGACTAATAACATAAAGTGATCACTTCTTTTCTCAATTTAAAAATGATAAATTTAGTTTTTATTTAATCGAATAATTAAAGGATTTTCATAAATAAAATAAAAATGGGCTTCTTCTTTCCTTTTAACTCCTTGAGTTGATGCGGGTTGACCTAACGGTGACCCAAACCTGGGTCGGGGAGTTAAACACCCAGTGTGACAAATGTTCCCATTGTGGTTGTTGATCCTATGGGACTTGTTATACTACTAGAGATAGTGGTTCATGTCTATTCACTTGATCCAATGTATCCAGTTGAATTCGTCCAACTGACTGATGCTCTGGAGAAAATAATTTCATTTTGTTACGCATCGTTAGGGCATACAGATGAGTCCATGACTAGTCCTTTAGGTCGAGGTCAGGAGGCTCAGGGTTACCTCAACAGTGGTTCACTTTTTTGTATATATTATTTAGGGTCAATGTATAATATTCCCATATTTGTCTAGGTTTCTCTAGTTTTATGTAGGTAATATTGTGGGCCTTGTATATATATGACCTAGGGTATACCGTGTGTGTTTGGTTGCATAGTGTACTAGGTAACTAATTGTAAACTGACTATTATATTTATGGACATCTTCTTATATGATATCGATAAACATTACATGATCCTACTTTCTTTATTTTGATTTAAGGTAATTATATAGGTAACTAGTGTCGGACACAAAAGAGTCTTTTTCAATGGGGTTTATTCACTAGATGGAACAAATGAATTCTCAATGATCTGCTCCTATTGTAAATAATGATAGGATCTGCATACTTTTAGTTCAATTTAAGAATCTCAAAATGGTAAAGTTTGAGGGCACGACAGACATGATCGTGGCAGAAGGACGGATCCAACAGGTAGAAGATATCTTTGAGGTTTTGGAGAGTCCCGTGACTTAAAAAAATAATTTTTAATATTTTTAGTTGTATGCAAAGGCGAATAATTGGTGAAAGTGAGTGAAGACTACGATGGGAAATAAGGCCGCAAATGACATGACATGGACTAAGTTTTAAGAGAAATTTTTAAAGAAGTACTTCTCGGACACAGAGAAAGAGAATAGAAATCTGGAATTTATCAAGGTAAAATAAGGGACAATGACGATTGATGAGTAACGGAATACATTTGAAGCCCTAGCAAGTTTCTCGTTGCATTCGGTTAATACTCCCAGAATGCCATGCGCAAAAGTTTTCACGGGGATTGAATCTAACAATTTAACTAATGGTGAATGACGATATTCTAATGACATGCGAGGTTTGTGTCTTTAAATCTCGAGGTTGAAAATTTTGATTATAAGAAAGAAACGAAGGCTAAGAATAAGAGGGAAAAAATACAATGGGGTAAAAAAGAGCTCTAGGGAAAGAAAACTTACATGGAGGAATAAAATATAAAAGGAAATTAAGGACTATTAGGGGAACCTTGTCGGCACATTTAGGGACCCCAAATAAGCATAGGGTAAATGGCTATAATTATGGAGGAATGAGGATCCTAATGAGTAACTTCACCAAGACGTGTGTGTGAGGGAGAATTTGTTTTAATTGTGGAGAGAAAGGGTCATCACATAAAAGAATATTATAGGCCAAAGATAAAAAAACCAATCATAATAAAGTGGTTAAGAAGGGGTGGGTGCATGCAGTAATGGGATATCAAATTAAGGTTAAAGGTAACATATTTGTATTTACTTGTTGTGCAAAGATTCTTTTAGGCCCTCGTGATAGACCTTCTTTTATTTCATCCACTTTTATAAAGATGTTAGGTTTAGTGTATAATCATTTAGACACACCTTTAATGGTCAATTCCCCTTTGGTAAAGTTGTAACCCTTGAACTAGAATGTAAGGATTCTCTGGTGAGAATTAAGGGTAGATAAATGTCAACCGAATTGATAGTACTCTTGATGGTACATTTTGATGTTATTCTTGTCCTGAATTCACTCACTACCTGTAGAGGGGGGAGGGGGTAAATGAATTAACCACCAACGCTCCAGTAATTAACCCCACATATTTTATTCATGATTTATTGAGTTTTTACTATAATCCATACCCTACACGGACGCAGATATTATTGCGTGCGATTTAATATATCGCGTATACTCCGCATTTGATAGATTACACTAGACAATACTCTAGTAATGATTTAATTAATTATTTGAGATGCCACCACATATATTGTGACAAGTAGCACCATAAATATTGGACATTTGGCTCCACAGAAAAGATGACACATGTCTGTAATACCCCGTACTTTTGGTTATATTTATTTATGGGATTAATTAATTAAATGTGAATTAATTGGAAATTAATCCGGGTAAAATACTAGCGAGATGTGAGTTGGTATTTAACTATATTGAGCATATATGATGTTATATGAATTTGGAATTATGAAATTTGTCGTGAGATTTATATACGGCAATTTGGGAATTTTGTTGAGACGCGTGTGACCGTCGCGTCATGGTATATTATGTTAATTATAAAATTGATGTTTATTTCTATTATCCATATGGTCATTTTGAGTGCGCCAACGCATCCGAAAGGGTCGAGATAGTCAGAAAACACTAGCCGGGGGTGTAGGTTGGATTCCGGGGTATTTTTAGGCTATACCGGCAACTAAAAGGGTATTTTGGTAATTTTGTATTTTGAGAAATTAATAATGACGAAAATTAGGAGTCTTAATCTGATGTGGATTTAACCCACTAAACCCACTAACCAACCCATATTAACCCATTAAGCTACGGAGGTTATCATTTAGGTTTCCAACTTTCCCAAAGAAAACCCTAGCCACCATAGCCACCTTTGGAGGAGAAGCTTGGAGAAAGAGAGAGAGAGGGAATTCTGCAGAAATCTTCACCAAACCAACACCAAAATCAGAAATCGAATCAAGGAAAGTGATTTAAATTACATTCTTTATGCAGTGAATGCTTCTTCCATGTTAGAAATCTTGATAATCTATCTTAATTAAGAGTTAAAGGAAAACCCATGAAGTTGGAAGTTATTAGCTTAATTTTGGGTATAGGTTTGCATGTAGAAACGTTGCTTGATGATTGAATTCCGAGATTTCATTTTTTGTAGTGTAAAAACGGATTAAATTCTGGGATTTGATGATGATAAAAACCTAGGGTTAATGTTCTTGAAAAATTGGGGAAAAGTATAGAATCTTGTGATTTAATGATGTTTAGGATGCATTAATGCCTTAAAAGATGTTAGTATATGACCTTAGCATGTTTTAGGATCATTAGAGAACTTAAAACAGTGTTGGAACGAACTTTGGAGAAGATTTGAGGAGTAAGAATGGTGAAAAATGAAATTTAGAGAAATCTGGGACGAAACTGGTAGGTTGTTAGAATCCCCTCCCCAGGTCGTTAGAACGAACTCGTTAGAACGAGCTTCTAACGAGTTGACCAGTCGCTTCTAACGAAAGGGAACTTCGTTCGATAACTTCGTTCGAACGAGATCTCGTTAGAAGGTACAGTTCGTTCGAACGAACTGGATCTCGTTCGAACAGTCTCGTTCGAACGAGACTTCTAACGAGTTCACAGTGAAATCTCGTTCGAACAGTCTCGTTCGAACGAGACTTCTAACGAGCTGGCAGTCTGGGCCTTTTTGGACTGTTTTGATTTCTGGAGTCCCGTAAACTTGTTCGAGGATATAGATAACATTCCGATGTTGATGTAATGATAGAATTGGGACTTTTGGGTATTTATGAGAAGGAAATTATATACGAGAGTTAAATTAAATGGACGGTTTGGGTTGAGACGTGAGTGTCTACTACGACATGAGAATAAATTATGGCGCGTATGATTATAAACTGGAATAGTATAAATTGTGATAATTATAAGTTGGTACGAGAATGCGATATGTACTACGATTAAACTACGGGATTACTAAGGCGTGTGTTTACTTAGTATTGGTATATGATTTGTGTGTATGACATACCTACCATACTTGCTATCACGGGAGGTTTACATTCGCTTAGGTCCCTCTAATCTTGTGTTGCCCGGATTTAGACTGGTTACCTCGATGAACATAGGTCAGAGAAAGACTTATTGGGATGTTAATAAGTCCGCTGATCGTGGGAGCGTAGGTATGTGCGTGACCCATGTGATGTGACTGTGTTCGCCTCCATTATTTGTGATGTTGTTATTCGTGAACTATTCCTGAGAGATTCGGAATACGTAATCCTTATGTACGTGATGTACCGGGATGGATAGCAGAGTATGTGTGCACCACAGCTTAGTTCTCGGGGTGCTTGTGTTGTATATTTATGATGTGAATAATATACACTTAATTAATGGGAACCTTCATGTTAATGTTGTGAATATAATTACGGTATTGTTTAGAGAAACATAACGGGTAAGCTGATAGTGTAATATATTGTTTTTTGAGCATCTGAGTTTACGTTAAACCCCTATTTAATTACGAGTGTTATAATGTTAATAGAACCGAGTAATAAGGGTATGACCTATGGCAGTCTAGCTAGATATGATGTCACTTAGCTAGTGGTTTGTGTCGTTGTAGATGGGTACTTACGTTAGGAGTGCACAGTTAGACGAGAGGTGAGAATATCATGTGAGTGCACGTCCTAACATGTACTTTGCATTTAATGTTTTAAATGTTTTTAAAGCACTTGCAGGTTTTTAAAATATCTCCACATTCTGGCTCTGACCCGTTTGCTTGCAAATCTATTTTCTTTGTAAAACCTTTTTAGGTGCCCAGCCACAAGGACACCAAGCATAGGATACTCATTCAGGTGACGAGCTGTAGCTGTTTGTGGAAGCTACAGGGAATTTGCTTGTAGACGCTTCTATCATTTGGATTCCAGAGTCATTATCTATTAGTTGTAGGGCATGTTGCCCATTTCTATTAAACATCTTTACTTTTACAGTTTTCAGACTTTGTCATGTATTGTTTTAGTATTCGGTTTACTTATTTCAGTAGTGGGATTGTAGTGAGGAGTTTTCCTCCAGACTTTATTTACGTTATGTGATGGTTATTCTATTTACTTCATTATGGTGAATGGTGTTATTATTCTTTATTACACTTGTTGCATGTTAATCAGACTTTAATTAAAATTTGGCACTTACTTTTTAAATACTAGGTGGTTAGTAATCATAAAAAAAAATGTTTTCGACAGTGATGCTATTAACTGGACCAACTTGGCATTTTGAATTAATTTAATAAAGGAGTAGCTACCCGGTATTTAATTAGTCGGGGTGTCACAATGTCAAGCCCACTTGGGCACTTTTACTATATAAAGAGGGCTTCCCCCTCATTTTGATGGATGATAGCCTTGGGGGCAAAGGAAGGAAAAGAAATATAGCTCTCCTCCCCCATGCACCTTTGGAGCTCTGTCACGAGTTTGATAGTGACGAGCGAATTTTTATACTTTCATTATACGGTATATGGGCGTTTGAGAGGCGGTTCACCGGATTTGGCACGCTCACATACCAAAACTACCAAGAATGGGCGTTCGAGAGGCGGCTAGCAGAATTAGGCACCCCCCACGCACTAAAACCACCAAAATCGAGCTCTCTCCAGTGTATCGTACGGACCCACGAACTACGCAGACTTTAATTTCGCAAAGACGGATACGTATGCGCAACCATGTTGCTCAAGTCTAAAACGAGATCGACACAGTGCCTTCTCAAATCTGCACCCATATCTTACATTTGGCGACTCCGCTGGGGAGGTATTCGTGATTTCGGTTGCGTAATGCCTCGTGCGCACACACAAAGAACTCGGTGGCGGTGGAACACTTATCTTTAACAAAGATAAGTATTATTACTTTCATTCTATCGTTTGATTTGTTGAGATATCCCATATATCTTTTTATGATGAATATCACAAATCATGTTTGTTAGAATATAGATAAAAAATTTTAGCATTTATCTTCAATTAGAATATTTGAAATATTCAAATGAAAAAATGCACGCATGAATGATTCTGCTGAAAAAAGAAATAACGTTGTTGTTTTTCAACATTAGTTTAATTAAAAGTCTTTTTTTTATTAGCCATAATTATTGGCCACAAAATATAGTATCTGATTATGTGTAGTCCACGGATAAATTTGGACAGATTTTAATGGCTTGCGTGTGTCACTAAGCTTACTCGGCTTCTCTCAAAATACGGTACCTTTATTAGAGGCAAAAGTAAAAAAATATCTATTGCAAGTTGATTTTGAGCCCCACAATACTGACAAGGCCATGCTTTACAAATTTACATATGTACTTGATGAGAGTTTGAATACATTAGAGATCTTATTAAAGATCACAGTCAAAATTCCTATACAAAACATTGAGGTATGGGTCCCAGCTATTGACAGCTACTGTATTTGAAATATACTAATACAATATAAAAGCTTTGACAAGAGTGGACTACACGCCACATCTTACAAGACTACTTCTGACTTATATGGGGCGATTTAACTATTGTAATTAATTATATAAATAAATAAAAAATGATTAGGTCGACCACCTTACACCAGCGCAAAGCTATGCCGCTGGTAGCTATGACCAACCTCAAACTTGAGATAGGAGTCCTCAAACAAAACCATAGGATTTGAAAAAAAATAATAAATAAATAATAGATTCGTTTCTGTTAAGTTTCAGCTGACAAGATGATGTTTTTCTAAGAAAAAAAAGAGATGCTCCGGACTCCGGTGAAAATCCGGCAAAAAGAAATTGGTTCTTTCGGTTAAAAAAAATAGCAGTCGTCGCTGGCATTTTTCCCTTAACTATTGCGAGCCACTTCGAGTTTTAACCCAATCTGTCTAGACTCTAAGAAGGGTATGTGAACGACCCAACATGAAAAATCAAACCAACAATAATGCAATAATTTGGAACCCATTCAAACTGCTGAAATTCGAACCACCTTGAATTTCGACCTTCCTGAGTCCGACTAAACTTGAAACAATCAAGACTTGATAACCCCCGAACTAGTATCCTTGAGGATATTAACCTCCGAGGACCTTGGCGTACGAAGCAGCCCTCACCTTCGAGGAATCTTTACCCCGAGTAGCTTTGGCCTCCGAGACACCTCTGGCGGAATCAAGACAACCATCTCCAAATAGGTATCACCAGAATAGTTTACCCTCGAACAACCACTGACTTTCGAGCTATCTCTAGAGCATCCAATCCCCTTGAATGCCCTTGATGGTTTTACCTCCGATACGGGAACTCCGAGCAGCCTCTGAAATATCCTCGCATGCTGCAACATGCGAACTGCCTCCAGATGGGTTTCATATTTTGTGTATAATGCTGCTTTTGTTATTATTGTCGTTTAGCTGTGATTTTATACGGACCATTTGGAGCTCCAAATCCCCAAGTTATGGGTTCTTGTTTAAAAATTAATAAAGGCCTTAAGGTACTCGAGGTACCTATATTCATTCGAAGTTGTTGACAATAAACAATGGATAAAATTATTATTTTATTAAATTTTCTTGTTATGGAATTTAATTCGCGCGTGTTTTATTTACATCGCTCGAAAAATATTATTCAAAAATATTTGTAGCCTCGCACGAATTTAAGTTGCTCGAGTAGAAAAATATTTATTTCTGAAAAATTTATACCCCTTGAAATTGGGAATAATTTATGTTATCCTATAAGGGACCATTTAATGACTTAGTATGAGCGTGTGCTTGAGCACCCTTGCTAAAATAATATATTTAGATAACCATGTCAAAAAATGACATCCTTCGAACAACCGTATCAAAATGATATTTCTCGAGTGACCTTGGCAAAATAATCTTTTTCTTAAAAATTTTCTCAAGTCTTAGTGCCTCGAAGGAACCCCCTCGAGTAGCCACTTCGAGAAACCCCCTTGAGCAGCCTCGGGGGAACCTCCTCGAGCAGCTCACAAAATAAATAAAAAAATTTGAAACATGGCATTTTTCTCAAGTCATGGTACCTCGGGCAGGTACCATGACTTGAGAGACCTCACCCGCGGTGCCTCAAGAGACCTCACCCACGGTGCCTCGAGTAGGTGCCTCATGCGACCTTCTCCTAGTGGCTCGAGCAACCTCATCCCAGTGGCTCGAGTTTCCTCACCCTAGTGGATCAACCAGCCTTGTCCTAGTGACTTGAGCTACCTCATTCACGGTTTCTCAGAGCAACCCCCTAAACAACTGCATCCATGGTAGCCTGGAATAATTTTTTATGCTATCTTGTGTTCGATTTATGCTAAATTATGATTTATTCACATGATGGTGATAGCTACTGAAATTTGAAATTGATATTTATTACTCACCTCGAGGTGACCGAGCATGCTTATTGACAAATTATCCTATTAATGATTTAATGGACCATTTCGGAGTTTTCTTAGATTTAATAAAATAGTGGGGGCATGAGATAAATAGCTCACCGCGTGATATATCCACACTCTATCAACTGAATATTGTATCATATCAGATTCGCATCATATAAATTGCACGGAACAATATGTCTATGATTCCTCGAAGCATGCTTTCAATTTTATTTTATTCTATTGACATGAAATAAAAAAGGGGGGGGGGGGGGGGAAGATATACCCCGCGTGATTATATATAGCACTTTAATATGCCATATGAGATTACTAATGATTTTTGTGCCAGAATGCAAGTCAATTTTTTATCCTTGCAGATATTGAACGCACATGATCTAATCGAGCTCAAACAATTACATCAGGTCTCACAGATGTCAAGGCCAAACGCTCAAGAGATTTATTTTTAATTGGGGGAAAACACCCCGTGAAATGTATTTAAATGCTTTCAACTCTTAGATGGTGTTGTAACCAATTATTTATTTTTCTTTACTTTACTTTATCTTGAGATAAAACACAAAGCAAAGTAAATAGGGGTCAAAATTATTGTACAGTGTACCACTTGTAGTTAGATGTAAACACATGTGACAAGCATCCTCAGATTCGATCCCAGAATATCCATCATTGATGAAGCATCCCCAAAAAAACATCAGAGTTGTTCAGCATAGCCACTGGATGGCTCGTATATGGCACTCACTATATGAAATTACTTCAGGAAAGCCATGGGGGTCAAAAAAGATTGCCCGCAAAACTTGGGGCATGGATACAGAGTTTGCATACAAACCTTACCAGTATCGTGGTAAGTCGCCCACAGAGGTGCATTATAGATTTCAAAAATCGTACCAGTATTGTGGTAAGTCACCCACTTAGGTGCATTATAGATTTCATAAACCTTACCAGTATTGTGGTCAGTCACCCACAGAGGTGCATTATATGTTTCACAAACCTTACCAGTTTTGAGGTAAGTCGCCCACCGAGGTGCATTATAAATTTCACAAACCTTAGCAGTTTCGAGGTAAGTCTCCCACTGAGGTACATTACAGATTTCACAAACCTTACCATTTCGAGGTAATTCGCCCACATAGGTGAATTGTAGATTTCACAAACCTTACCAGTTTGGAGGTAAGTCGCCCACAGAGGTGTATCACAGTTTTCACAAACCTTACCGGTTTCAAGGTAAGTCGCCCACAGTGGTGCATTATAGTTTTCACAAAAACCTTGCCAGTATTGTGGTGAATCACCCAAAGTGGTGCATTACAGTTCTCATAAAGTCCTACATTACTAGGCCCACGTTACCCTCAGTTATAGGAGATTATGCATATAAGACTAGGTTTGCCTGACCCTCGGTGCATTATAGTTTTCACCAAAACCTTGCCAGTATTGTTGTTTATAAATATATTACTAAATTATTTATTTTGAAAGTTTTAGAGTTATGATGAGTGTGTTTTAAGTTTTTCCTATCTCTAAGTAGACATTAATTCTTCAATAGAGCTTCCACAGCTACCCATAATAGACCTACACTTTGAAGAATAATTTTGCAAAATTTGAGCCTCCCTTGAAGTTTATGAATTCCTTATTCTTCTTCTTCTTCTTCTTCTTCTTCTTCTTCTTCTTCTTCTTCTTCTTCTTCTCCTTCTTATGTGTATTAATAAATGGATTGGTTGATATAGAAATGATTTTTTGTTATTAGAATTTGAATAAAACAATGAGCCAAGTTGTTTTGCATGGGTTGTTTTAAATACGGTGTGATATATGGCCTAGAGGTTGGACACTTATAAGCTCCCCTCTTTTCTCTTTTGCATTTCGTTCTTATTTATTTTTTTAAAAGTACCCATCCCTCTTTATTTTATTTCACTAATTTCAATATTATACTCAACTATGGACTAAGCCAAAAGGTTCGACCACTATTCTTTAATAACTTTAATTACAAATGTATGTTACATAGTTTGACATAACTAAAATTTAATGTTTTTAAGTTATAAATTTTAGCTCATTTTTTATAATGTGCGATTAAATCCAAAATGTCACTGAATATATCATGTCAATAATATATTAAATAATAAAAATTTAATAATATTTTACTATTGCGGAGTTAGGTCACTGCAAAATAAGTATATATAGACTTCACCTCTAAGGAGGGAAGCATCATATTGTGTTATTCTTTATAATAGTATCCCCATATTCATTATGTAAGTTTATAATTCCATCCTCTAGTTTTAGTAATGATTTAATAGCTAAGGCCAAGGCATATGGCCCGGTTGAGGACTATCTCTGTTTTTAGTAAGTAAATCATGTTGTAGATTTAATTTCGTTAAGACCATGTGTCCTTGTAGTGAGTTAGACTAAGTCTCGTAGTCTGTACGCACATAATCGATTAAGTTTGGAGAACTAGCGTTCATAGTATTTGTTGCATCATAGTTGTCGTTCACAAATCTTGAATAATTGGAGGTTGATATTTGGTCATTTTTGCGTTACAATGATAGTATTGGATCAGTGTTATATGCGGCTTAGGCCAAAAATAGTTGATGCATCTGGTAACCAACGCCTTTATTTATAAAAACATTATATAAGATTAAATGAGTCTTCGAGCATGACTTGTTGCATGGGTAATAATGGTTTGCACCGCATGTGATAGGTTGCCTAATTGGTCTTAATTCTCTTCTAGGTAGTAATTAATAGGACTATGTTTGGTAATTCTCAAGAATAAGAATTTGGTGTATGGTATCATTATGTTCTAGAATGTGTTTACATGTTTAGATGATGTTTCCACCATGTTAATAACTACTAATGGGATGCTGCAACGTAATAATTAAATTGATAAAAATGACTTAATTATTGTATAAAATACAAATAACGGGCAACATGCATGCATCACACTTGAAACAAGTTGGGACGTGTTATTCAAGGTGGGAAGTTACTCCAATTTAAATTGGGGTATCAGTGCATCAAGGCGAAAAAACCTCAAATGTGTGAGTAACCACCCAAAAGTTGCCAAGAGCAATTACGTTGTATGGGGAAGAAGCACTATAAATAAGCAATGAACCCTATGAGGAAGAGAGGAATCCCTCACCATAAACGCGTTTACATTACTTTAGCTTTTTTTTCTTTTTCTTTATTTTTTTTCTTTATTTACTATAATTCTTCTAATTCCGCAATCTTTCAAAGTTTATTTAAAAAAATTCTCATTTACATTTGTTATTGTTTACGTTCTTGGAAATCTTTACTTTCATCGCATTTTATTTTGTCTTATTTACAATGCATTATTTTTCTTTTAATTCATGTAATTTACTATTTTTTCCTAGTTAATTACTACAACTTAGCACTCACTTCAAAGTCTTCCCTATGGGAATCATAAGTTCTATTAACTGAGGCATCAAATGCAACACAATCTCGTAATACTTGTCATTAGGATAAAATATTTTGTTATCAAGACAACAAATCTTTCCTGGAACGCTCGCAATCTTAATTAACTATCAATCCAGTGTAAATAACCCAAACATATTTCTAGAATGTTTGATGGGACATCAGTGTTGTTTAAAGGTTACAAATAGTAGGATGTGTCGAAGCAAAGACATAACTGAAAACATTAGCAAAATTAGGTCAACTATCTAATATATTGCTACTTCAGAGTAATGATTGGACCAAAAAACTCAAGAGTTAGGGCGAATGACTCAAAGCTAAGAGTTGAATTTTCCAGTCGCTCCCAAAGCCAACAATATTCAAAGTACACCCCAATAGTTTGTGTGCCCATAAACATCCGAGACCGATTAATCAAACAACAAAAACTAGTTTTTGATCACTTTGGTAATATGGTATAAAATCATAACAATATGATCACCATGATGACTAGTATATTTTCTTTACCTAATGGGATGACAACTAGTATTCAGACCTATACACCGCAATTTGGAGCAAATATAATTTCTCCAAAAAGTCTCAAACATACTATCTATTATAAAGCTGGTAATGGTGAAAAAAAATTTGCAAATAATCTTAAAATATGAGAATATTCTAATATAGGTGGTCTAAATGTAAGCAATCCCATAGAAAAAGTAGGACCATCCAACACCTACTAATAAGTGGCTTACAACAACCGAATAGGGGAAACATATTTTCCAGAGGTAGGAAGGACTAGGCCTTATACAAATGAGACCAATGTGGACCTCTCAAGTGCTTCGAACTATGGAATTATCAATAATCTAGTATTTAAACCAAAACTTTAGGGGTTGGGGAACCTTAGGAAGTTAAATATTCAAACTCCTCAAAAATCCCAGCCTATGCCTTATTAAATGCAGTAAGTTGTGCCCCCATAAATTCCCCACATTTGGCGCAACCAACTACTTTGATAAACCAAGTAACTGCTTTAAAAATAGGAAACTTCTTAGAGAGTGGGAAGGAATGAAATTGTAGATTTGATATATGAAATATATGAACCATTATCCCAAGGGTTCATACCCCAGTTTATCGAAAGCCCTATCTAGAATGGGCAGATAGGATTAAAGTTCCTAAAGGATTAAAGTTCCTAAAGGATTAAAATTCCAAACCTTTACCATCTTCTTAGGGGATGGAAGTTAACCCAACACGGAACACATAGATAGATTGATTAGTCAATGTGTTGATGTTAGAACAAATGATTACTTAAGGTTATATTTGTTTCCAAGTTCCCTCACAGTTGAAGCCTTTACATAGTTCATAAATTTTCCAATAATATTTGTTCAATCTTGGCAGCAAGTGGAAGATATGTCTAATGATCAATTCTTATAAACTGAACCATAGGTTTCCATGGATGACTTTGCTAGACCAATGCAAATGTTTGAGGAAAAGGTTATTTTATTCATAAATAAATTCAAAAGGGCTAGGAGTTATTGCAAAAGAGTCTTGCCTAAATCAAAATTTTCAAAATTAGCTCAAAATAGTTTAGAGTATAGGCTTCAAAAGAAGTTTGATGCCACATAATTTAAAGATTTTGTAGATATAATGGACAAAGTATCCATATATGAGAATCATATTGAAGAATAACATGAAAGGAATACTTCTTCCTTTAAAATATTTTATAAAGATCCTAATTTTAAAATTGATGTAGATTAAATTAAAGAAATTTAGACTATAATGTGTGGACCATTAGTTCTAATAGATACTGGGGTAGAATCAATTAAACCAAATTTTAAAAAGAATGATTAAAAAGTCATCTTTTGATATTATTAAGATTGATAACATTTTTTACTTTTTCTTAAAATCCATAATGTTAAAACTACCCGGTGATGCTAAAAAGTCACATGAAATTAAAGGAAAAATTTATTATAAATGGCATAAGGTGTTTTCTCATTCAGTCAATGCATACTCTGTATTTTGTATTTTGTGATAGGGTGAAATAGTTAATCAGGTGATGAAATATTAAAGTACCTACAAAGGGGGAAATCATAATGGGAGTAGATGATGACCCCTTCCCCAATGTCAAAGAAGTAGGGACTAATCTGCTATCGATCTAAATGCCAAAAAATAAAGGGCATGTGGAATTAAGAGTGAAAATTAGGATTGAATTCAAGACTTCGAATCCTGAAACCATTGAAGATCTTGATCAGATAGTGATGAAACATCTATACATAAAATGTGGAAAATACTATTATGAAATGTACCAACTGGTGGATTTAAAAAGAAACATCAGCATAAAAAGAATAATAATGGGCATAATGACAATCTAGCCAAGGCCCCAATGTTTTAAGATCAAGAGGTTCAAAGAAAACCTCTTGTGAAGTAAGACCATATTTTAGTCCTTTTCATCCCCAATGGGAATGTTAGGACACTAAGAAATAATTGGTATACCAGGCTTGAATTCAAAGATGCCAAATCTCACCAACATAGGGTCAATTTAGGGCCAACCAAAGTTCCAAAATATGTTCCAATGGTTAAAGGTGTACCTTATTGGTTTGCAAGTGAAAATACAAAGGTTACTCAGCATTTTAATGATATGCCAAGGATCTCAAAGACTATCAAACCAAAATAAGCAATACAGCTATGTGGCATGAGGTGAAGCAGCCTAAATCAAAAGGAAGAGAGGGAGAAATTATTTTCTCTCGAACTTAGAAAAGAAGGATATAATGAAAATATAGGGTTTGGTAAGAGATCGTGGAGTTGGTTCAAAATAGTGGATCAGAAGACTTTGTTTCTTCATCCTCAAATCCAAACCCAAGGTTTCACAGTGAATTATAGGGGAGTCAACCCTCTTCTTACCTGTTAGTAGAAACACTAATAGCTTTGGAGAAGACTATGAGCATGGATGAAGATAGTTTATCTGGGGAAAGCTATTAGAATGAAGAAGAGAAAGGAGAAATGAGCATATTTGATGCCATAACACTTGCTTAAAAGATTGAACAACAATAATTGATCCCATTTTTGCTCTCTAGCTTAGTAAGTGTGGTACCCTGCCCTAATAATTTATTTAAATTATGTATAAATCATAACGAAGTGAGTTTTGAGGATAATTATTGGAAATTTGTGGGTAAAAACTGGAATTTGGAGAAAAAGGATAAGAAGGAATCCTTCGAATTAGTGTAGGTTCTTTCGAATGATATATGGATCTTGTTAGAAATAAGGATCAAACGAGCTTCGGACGAGATACCATTGTATCACTTTCAAGGGTCATTTGAAGATCGTTAGAAGCCATGGATCGAACGAGATGCCGTTGTCATTCAAAAGAGGCTCAATGTCGTACGAATGACTCATTTTAAAATTTTGTATATCAGATTGCCCTTGTGCTCTATCACATTATGGACCCTTGATTTGTTGAGATATCAAAATTTAATGAGACCACATGGGGAAAAATGGGATTCGAAAGGATTGGGGGTGTTTTACAAGGGATGCTTGGCTCATTTGGGCATATTTTGAGTTGGAAGAAGGAGAGAGAGGGGTGTTTCTTCCACCATTTTTTTGTGCTCTTCCACCTCTCTCCACCACAAACCACTATACCACCACCACCCATCCACCTTATATCCCCCATATTTGTGATGTATTCTACCATATTTGAGCCACGCATACTAATTTCTAACATTATTGAGTGAAGCTAAGAATTTGTGGAAGCTTTGTGGGGAGTTCTTGAAGATGGAAATGTAAGCTTTCATGGAGTTTGAAGAGGGTTTTTATTGGGGCTTTTCTTGGAAGCTAAAATGGAGCACATATGGAGCTTTAATGGAGGATGCATTTGGCAACCCCTTGAAGCCACCTTTGGAGGTGAGGGTTGCTTCACCTACACCAACTTCTCTACCACCGTTTGAAGTCTTTGAGGTGGAAAAATATACCCTTAGTGTTTAAGACTCTATTTACATTACTAGTAGTCTTGTTGTTGGATTACATGAGTAGAATGCACTTGAATAAATGATGCTTCCTAGTAAATTAATAATAAATATTTTTATGAAATAAAAATATTGGAAAAATGTCATTTGTTTGAGAATAAATGAAGAATGCATATTTCAACGTTTCTTTAAATAAAGATCGGGATTTTATAAAAATAGTGCATTTTCCTGAAGTTTGATGATAAACATTTTATGAAATAAAATGTATGGAAATGAGGTTGATTTTGCTAAAATATTTGGTGAAATAATGTTCCAAAGTTTCTTATAAAAATGAAGATTATTTGAAAGATGGGTATTTTTTGAGTTTGAAGAAATAAAATGTCCTTTGAGTCTTGAAAATGCACTTTTTGGAAAGTGCTATGAATTTCTAGAATGAAAAGTATGTTTACCCATTTAATAAGATTTACAATCCATCTTCCCATGCATATAAACTTGTAATATTTTAATAAAGGGCATATAAACAAGTTTAAGGAAGGTTTTATTAGGTCTAAACATGAAATAAGAAAAGTAGAAATTCTATTCTTCAAAGTTTGTGAAAAAAGGATTATAGGTGATAAGTGTAAGGTTGTAGGACTATATATGTTAAAAAAATGGTTTTTTTCTTATAAGGTAGTTTTATATGTTTAATGGTTCTTGAAAATAAAAGTGTGTAAATAAAGGTGTTTCTAATTGAGAAGAATATTACTCCAAAAGGATAAAAAGGTGTTAAGGTGATAAAAACACTTAAGAAGTTAGTGTGGATAACTTAATGGTGTTTGGAAAATTAACACATGTAACATGGAGTAAAAGGTGCATTTGGAAAGGGTAAATGGTAATTTTATGTGAAGTGAAATATTTTTATGAAATAAAAATGTTGGAAAGGGTGTTACACATGATAGTCCTAATGAACCTGATTTTTGGAATAAAATCAAAGTTAAAGTGTAAAGGACATGAAATGATGATTTTCAAAGTGTAACACAATTTGGGGTGAAATCCCGGGTTTTGGTATTGGTCGGGTAAAGGAAAAATGGAATAATGTGAACATCTATAAAATGTTAAAACACATTAAAAAATAACTCGGATGACACCAAAAAAATTAAGGAGAGCCCGGATCCTTGGGGTGAAAGGCCCAAAACACTGGCCAGAGCATATGGTGGTGGCGTCGGCGGTGTGGACCCCGTTAATGTACGCGGTTATTGGAAGATTCTGAGAAAAAGATAAAGGAACATGTCAAGAAAGGGGTTGTGTGGTGAAAATGTGTTAAGATAACCTAACTTGAATGAATTAATAGATGTTTCGATAAAGGTGGAATGGACAAGTGAATGTGTACATTAATTAATGTCCATAAGGTGACGGAATGGTAAAGTAAGTGGGTAAATGGGTGGTTAAGAAACCTAAGTGGCTAAACCCATCATTAGTATAAGGGTGTGTTATGAAAGGTTTTCAAAGGCTAAATATGTATTTTATAACACGATATTCACATGTGTTGAAAGGGAATACTATTGTGAATTGGTTAAAATGAAAAGGGTAATTTCGGTAAAGAAATGTCTTTCGATCAAACCAAGTGGAGTTATTTCAAATATTAAATAAAAGGATAAACATCAAAATAAGAAAAGGAAGTTTTTTTTATAATATTAAGGTGAATTAATCGGGATAAATATGGTTTTGGAAGTAAAATTGTTTCATACATTAAGTATATGTATAAGTATATACACACACATATATATATATACACACACACACACAAGGCAGTTGCATGTGCACGTAGGCCTAACGTGTTAGAATCTTCTTTCTACCATTCGATTATATACTACATTTGTATATTTTCCACTGAGCATTAGGCTCACTCCCTCATTTTGTTACAATTGGTTGGGTTCGGTTTCATATTTTGAGAACATTATATAGGTACGTATTATCTTTTGTTTTATGCTAGTAGCTCTGTATGCTTGGACTCTGGGGTGCTCCCCATGGGTCCCTCACATAGTTTGATTTGAAATCGAAATCGCATACTAAATAAGTGAAATGATAAATTAAAATAAAACCGTATTAGCAACATTATATAGGTTGTTTCATTTCACTTCACACCAAACGCTCGGGTCGGATCGGGTTGACTATGGGTAACCCATAAATTTGGGTCGAGGCGTTACAGTAAGTGCCAACTAATATGGATATGATCCTTTCCGAGAGGTTCAAAGATTAAGGAGACCATGAGATACCCACCATGGAAGTGGATGAAGAAGGTGAATCAGAGGTAGATAACTTTGATCTATTTGTCTTTGAACTCTATATTGTATATGGGTGCAAAGAATCTACTAAACATATGACACACCATATAAAGTTTTTATTTATTAAATCTTGGATAACTGGTATCCTTGTCATTAAAATATTAGTATATACCGGTGTAGCTGTCAACCTAATGCCAATTTATATGATATCCAAAATTAATAAACAAAATACTAAATTGATATGATCTCATATTATGATATCCAAGGTTTGTTAGAGATAATAAATCTACTAACAGTGAATTTCACATAAGGAAACTTCGTTGATTGCAAGAGAATGATGATGAGATGGATCTGAAGTCTACCTTGAGGGTAAGCTCATGACCTCTATTTATAGGGTACAGGTGCCGATTGGCACAACCCTAGCCCTGCCAATCGACAGGTAGCCCTAGGCAAACTGCCGATAGGCTGGGAAACGGACCTGCCAATCGGCAGTCTAGTGCATATTTTTTCTAAAAAATAGTCGTAGAACTCAATTCATAAATATGAATCTTGCAAGAGGCATACCATTAGAAATATCATTATGAGAACTTCAAGATTCCTTTGGGCCTCTCCCGAATCTAGTCAAACGGTGCTCGGAATCGCTCATGGGTCCTTTCGATGGGAGATCGCCCGACGATAATGTGTTCGTCCAAACGGTAGGTCAGAATAGTGTACGGGGTAGAGCATTGGAAAAGTTGTGCGGCGTAATTCTATATTCCAAAGAACTTCTCTAAGTTTAGAGAGTTGACTTTAGTCAACCAGCACCCGATAGTGCTTGGTGATCTTTCGGAGTAAAACGGGTCATCCATCCATACCGTAATTGATTTGCGCACGTGGTAGACCATTGGAAAGGAAATTCAGTTACCTTTGAAGATTCATTCACTCTCATTAAAACTTAAGAGAGAACCTATTTCAAATAGAGTTCGGGAGAGCCCAGTGTCCTTCAAGTCAATTTTTAGGGGAAAACAAATCATTCATCCAAACAATAATGTCATTTCGCACACGTGGTGGACCATTAGAAAGGTTCAATTCCCTTCGAAGATCCAAAGAGATTTTGAACTAATGATGAAGTTGATTGTGGTCAAATCGGGGTTCGATAGCGCCCGGTGGTCTCTAAATCGATTTTGGGTAGTAAAATGGTCCGTTCTCCCGAACCGTCATGCCGATTTCCACACGAGGTGGATTGTTGGAAAGGGGATTCAGAGACCTTTGAATATTCATTGAGCTTTTACTCTGATGATAGATTTTATGAAGTCAAACGGAGCCTGTGAGCACTCTATGGCCTCTAAATTGGTACTCGGAGTATGACCTAGGGTTTGTAGTGAAATGGGCAGGAGAGACTTAGGGGGCCTAGAATGTGGTGTCTACACCTAAGAAATAGAAATTAAGTATTTTTTTATTGATAGTCTCGTGTTGGATGTTTTTCTGGGTCATGATCACAAGGATTTTTTAAAAGATTTGTCCAGTAACTATCAATTTGTGACGCGACTTTAAAAGTGTTTCTAGTGCGTGCTTCTATCGACTCAAGTGTAAGTCAGTCGCTCAGGTGTAAGTCGGTTGCTCAAGTATAAATTCGATAAATCATGTGTCAAACTCAAGGAAAAGGACGAATGCTCATGACAACGAATAAGATAACCAATTATTCCTACTAATGACTCAGAGAAAGAAGAAAAAGATGATGAATTGTGACTTTATCTATCAACTAATGAAATTTGAATTAAATTAATAACTAAAATATGTATGCAAGAAGAACTAAATTAAACTTTAAATATATGTGAGAAAATAGAGTTGGGATACACTCCCCTGCACCGTTGGTAAAGTAGTTAGATATAAAATCTTGAAAAATTATATTAATAATTCGAAAAAAATATTAAATCTTCTCAAAACATTAGTCACGGAGATTGATAGATAAATAGATAGAAAGATATAAAGAGATATATTACTTACCTTGAAATTTACCAAAACTCTGTCTAAAACTCCGTCTAAAACTCTGTCTATTCAACCTTAGATTATTACTTACCTTAAAAAGATATAAAGAGATATATTACTTACCTTGAATGGATCCCCAGCTATTCAACCCTAGCTAAAACTCTGTCTAAAACTCCGTGATGGTTGGTAAATTTTATAAGTGCAACGTCTGACTTTTCTCCTGCTTAACCTCTTCATTAAATGTGCAGGGAGTGACTGCCATGTATCAGCTATCGAACTGGGCCATGAGGAAGTTGCCCCTTATCCAGAAGGGGAAAGATGCCGAGAAGGTTGAGAGTGCCCTGAATGCCGAGGTAGACCATCTGAAGTCAGAGCTACAGACCTCTGAGAACAAGGTCAAGGGCTTGGAGAAAGATGCCTCTCTTTACGCTAAAGTTCTAAAGGCCAAAGATGATGCTCTTCAACAGAAGGTCAGCACGGCTGTCAAAGCTTCCCTTGAGGATGCCACTCCCGGAATAATTTCCAACTATAAAGGTTCAGACTAGTTCGTTGGTTTCGGCTTTGAATATCTTGAAAGAGGTATCAAGGCCACTACTAGATGGGCTGAAGTCCGAGAGAAGGAGGTTGGCACTATTAAGGCCTCTGATCTTGTGGGTCTCGACTTTGCCGACCCTCAGTTCGCACAGGCTCTTCAAGAGGTAGAAGATGAGGCTTCTGCCCCTGGTGAGACTGCTACTCTGGGAGGGACTGATCTCGGAGGGACTGACCCTGCTGATGATGTGGCTGAGGTGACCAACGCTGATCAAGTCAACCCAGCCGAGACTGTCAATGCTCCCCCCTCAGACCTTTAACTTGTAACAAATTTGTATTTTGTAACTTATAATTTTTAACTTGTAGCTTGTAACTGAACTTGTAATTTGTAACACCTCTGAATGCTATATGATCTCTTCCTTTTCTGAATGGCAATCTCTTCTCTTATTTTGTTGTGGTGTTCTTGTTTATATTGTCAATAATTCTGATCTCACTACTGAATTGCTATTAGTCTCTGAAGTCATTTCATAATATGCCCTCCTCATAATAGTTTTCACTAAATTAATGATGTTAAGAGTCTGAGGTCCTCTGCTAAGGTGTCTGAGCTTAGACCTCATCACCACCGAGTGATGTTATGAGGGTCTGAGGTCATCACCTAAGAGGTTAGCCCCAGAATAATGTCACCAAATTAATGATGTTAAGAGTCTGAGGTCCTCTGCTAAGGTGTCTCAGCTCAGACCTCATCACCACCGAGTGTCTGAGGTCATCACCTAAGAGGTTTGCCCCATAATAATGTCACCAAATTAACGATGTTAAGAGTCTGAGGTCCTCTGCTAAGGTGTCTGAGCTCAGACATCGTCACCACCGAGTGATGTTATGAGGGTCTGAGGTCATCACCTAGGAGGTTAGACCCTTAATAGTTTTCACCAAATTAATGATGTTAAGAGTCTGAGGTCCTCTGCTAAGGTGTCTGAGCTCAGACCTCGTCATCACCGAGTGATGTTATGAGGGTCTGAGGTCATCACCTAAGAGGTTAGCCCCACAATAATGTCACAAAATTAACGATGTTAAGAGTCTGAGGTCCTCTGCTAAGGTGTCTGAGCTCAGACCTCGTCACCACCGAGTGATGTTATGAAGGTCTGAGGTCATCACCTAAGAGGTTAGCCCCACAATAATATCACCAAATTAATGATGTTAAGAGTCTGAGGTCCTCTGCTAAGGTGTCTGAGCTCAGACCTCGTCACCACCGAGTGATGTTATGAGGGTCTGAGGTCATCACCTAAGAGGTTAGACCCACAATAATGTCACCAAATTAATGATGTTAAGAGTCTGAGGTCCTCTGCTAAGGTGTCTCAGCTCAGAACTCGTCACCACCGAGTGATGTTATGAGGGTCTGAGGTCATCACCTAAGAGGTTAGCCCCATAATAATGTCACCAAATTAATGATGTTAAGAGTCTGAGGTCCTCTGCTAAGGTGTCTGAGCTCAGACCTCGTCACCACCGAGTGATGTTATGAGGGTCTGAGGTCATCACCTAAGAGGTTAGCCCCATAATAAACTTCTGGTCTAAAGAACAAAGCAAGAACTTGATATGGAAACTGATATTTATTAATAACCTCTTCTCAGTAAGATAGTACATTTTCATAAAATTCTATAGAACATCATATGTAATATCTCTTGAGATGGTCAGCATTCCATGGGTTAGTGAAGGGTTATCCTTCTAGGTTTTCTAGCCTGTAAGTGCCAGGCACAACCTCTTCCGTTACTTTGTAGGGGCCATGTCAGCTTGGGTGTATCTTGTTTGCCTTCTGTAGTGTCTTCTTTAGCACTAGGTCTCCCACTGCAATGGGTCTTGACTTCACCCTCTGGTTGTAGAATTTTGCTGCCCTCTGCTGGTAGGCTGCCTTTCTGACCTCTGCGTCTTCCCTTCTTTCTTCGATAAGATCCAGGTCTAGTCTTCTTTTTTCCCCATTGCTGTCAGGGTCGTAGGTCTGAATTCGATGAGTCGGTAGTCCTACCTCCGTTGGTATGACGGCCTCTGAGCCATGTGCCAGCATGAATGGGGTTTCTCCCGTTGGTGTCCTTGTCGTAGTTCTGTAGGCCCATAACACTATGCATACCTCTTCTGTCCATCTACCCTTCGCATCTTCTAGCCTCTTCTTAATTCCGTCCAAGATAGTTCTGTTAGTGACCTCGGTCTGGCCATTTTCCTGAGGACGACCAGGAGATGAGAAGAAATGTTTAATCCCCACTCTTAGGCAATATTTTTTTAAGGAGGATTTCTTGAACTGTGTCCCATTGTCTGAGATGAGAGTGTTCGGGAGGCCATATCTGCATATGATGTTCTTCCAAATGAACTGAAAGGTCTTCTTCTCTGTAATTGTTATCATTGGTTCCGCCTCCACCCACTTTGAAAAGTAGTCAATGGCAACTATCAAGAATCTATAGTTGTTGACAGCTCTTGGCAAAGGTCCTACTAAGTCAATTCCCCATACCGAAAATGGCCATGGAAAAGAGATTGACGTCATAGGCTGATGAGGTTGGTGAGGGATGGTGGCGAACCTTTGACATTTGTCGCACCTCTTCACATAGTCTGTAGCGTTCTTAGACAAGGTAGGCCACCAGTATCCCTAAGTGATGATCCTCTTAGCTAAGGGTCTTCCCCCTATGTGGCTAGAGCAAGAACCCTCATGAACCTCCTGTAAGACCTGGGGTACTTCCACAGGATGCACACATCTGAGGAGAGGCAGTAGAAACCCCTTTTTGTACAAGACGTCTCTTACCAATGAGAACTTTGCAGCCCTGTATCTCAACTTTCTCCTTTCCAGCTTGGACTCAGGTAGCTCTCCCTCTCTTAGGTACCTGACGAGCGGGTCGATCCATGAGTCTCCTAGGTTCACATTGTGACAAGGGCTACGTACCTCATCCTCCTCGATGCTTGCTTTTCCTAAGACCTCGATTGGAATGGTCCTTCCCAAATCTGTCTTCATTACCGAGGCCAACCTTATCAATGCATCAGCATGGTTGTTGCTCAGCCGAGGCACTCTCTTCAGCTTTGCTTCTTTAAAATACTCTAGCAACCCTCTTACCTTCTTTAGGTGTTTGTCCATCCTTTTGTCTTTGGCCTCGTATGCCCCCAACACTTGATTGACAACCAACCTCGAGTTGCTATGGATTAGGAGTCGCTTTACTCGAAGTGTTATTGCCAATAAGAGACCTGCTATCATGGCCTCATACTCAGACTCGTTGTTGGAGGCCTAGAAGTTGAATCTCAAGGCGTACTCAATGTTGGCACCATCTGGAGCCGAGAGTATTATCCCCGCGCCTCTTCCACTGTCACAGGAAGAGCTATCAATGAAGAGGCTACATACGTCTGCATCTGATGAGAAGACCCCTTCTCTCATAACCCCCTTCTTGAAGAGGTATCGATCCTCTTCGTTCTCTTCCACTCTGCTCCGGGTTTTGCCTGGGGTAACCTCTTCTCATCCTCGGAAGACGTTTGGTGCAGTCTCTTTTGAATCTCAGAAGATACTACGGTTCGTTTCTTCGCCGTCATCTGAACCTTTCCCTGTCTCGGCCTCTTCCAAACCCCTCTCGGCCTCTTCCCAAGTGAACTCTGCGATGAAGTTTACGAGGGCCTGCCCCTTGATGGCTGTCCTAGGCTGGTAGGTAAGATCCTATTCTCCTAGCTCGATAGCCAAGGTCATCAATCTTTTGGACTTCTCAAGCTTGTGCAAAACCTGCCTTAGTGGGGAGTCAGTGAGGACTACCATGGAATGAGCTTGGAAGTAAGGCTTCATCTTCCTTGAGGCATGTATCAGGGCATAAGCCAACTTCTCCATCCGGGGATAGTTTTGTTCAGGCCCTTGAAGGGCCTTACTGTTGAAGTACACAGGCCTTTGGATTCCATCCTCTTCCCGTACGATGGCTGCGCTGATGGCTGACTCAGAGACTGCCAGATACACAAATAACCTCTCCCTCGTGATGGGCCGAGACAGCAACAAGGGAGACCCCAAGTAGGACTTGAGTTGGTCAAAGGCTTTTTCACACTCTTCGTCCCACTGGAAGGCCTTTCTCAGAACTTTAAAGAAAGGAAGACACTTGTCCGTTGCCCTAGAAACAAACCTGTTAAGGGCTGCCACTCTTCCCGTGAGTCTCTGGACATCCTTGATACTCCTAGGAGTCTTCATGTCGAGCAAGGCCTTAATTTTCTCAGGGTTTGCTTCAATCCCCCTCTGATTAACGATGAACCCCAGGAACTTCCCGGCTCCTACCCCGAAGACACACTTCGCTGGGTTGAGCTTCATTCTGTACGAGTCCATGACGCCAAAGGTCTTCTCAAGGTCCGCTACATGAGTGGAGGCTTTCAGGCTCTTCGTTAGTATATCATCCACATACACCTCCATGGTCTTACCTATTTGCTCCTCGAACATCTTATTGACAAGACGTTGATATGTTGCCCCCGCATTTTTCAGACCGAAGGGCATCACCTTGTAGCAGTACGTCCCTTTGTTAGTACTAAAGGCTGTCTTCTCAGAGTCTTCGGCATCCATGAAGATTTGGTTATAACCTGAATAAGTATCCATGAAACTCATGAGCTCGTGCCTTGCCATTGCATCTACCATCTGGTCTATCCTAGGTAAGGGATAGCTGTCCTTCGGGCAAGACTTGTTTAGGTCTGTGAAATCTACACACATTCGCCACTTTCCATTGGCCTTAGGCACAATAACTGCATTTGGGAGCCACTCCGGATAGGTAACCTCTCTTATGAACTCGGCCTCTTCCAACTTTTTCACCTCTTCTCGGATGACCTCATACTTCTCCCTAGAGTAGACTCTTTGCCTCTGCTTGATAGGCCTAGCATCTCTGTCCACGTTGAGCTTGTGGGTCATGATCTCAGGGTCGATACCAGGCATGTCTGTGTGACTCCATGCGAAGACACTCTGCCTTCTCCTGAGGAAGTTTATCAGGTCTTCCTTGATCCTTAGCTCTAGGGCCTTGCCGACCCGGACGGTTTTTTCCGGTTCGTCCTCATTAAGGATGATGGATTCTACCTCTTTCGCAGCCTCGCCCTTCTTCAATTTTGTTTCATCTCTCGGGTTGAGAGTGTCAATGCTGTAAGTGGTGGTTGCCCTCTTATGGGCCTCTCTCTCTTCGGACGAGTTGAGTAACACTCCCTCGTCGTGGTCTGGTCTCCTTGCACTTCCCCTACTCCATAAGGAGTCGGGAATATTAGCATCTGATGGACCGTCGATGGCACGGCTTCAAACTCTTTGAGGGACACTCTTCCGATGATGAGGTTGTAGGCCGAGAAGACATTTTCGTCCATAACAAAAAAGTTGATCTTCTTAGTCAACCTCTTAGGCCACTCATCCCCCATCCGTACATCCATTTCATACATGTCTAAGGGGTACACCTTTTCACCACTGAAGCCTATCAATGGGTGATGGTAGGGCACCAGCCTCGCCCTGCTAAGACCCAGGCTCTTGAAACAAGGCCAGAACATCACATATGCTAAGCTCCCCCCATCTATGAGGATTCTCCCTACCTCGCACCCATGTACCCTTGTTGTTATGACCAAAGGGTCATCATGGGGGGCTAAGATGCCCTTGAAGTCGAGTCTAGAGAACCCCACTATGAGGGTGTCCATGTCTACATTCTTCCTCTTCTGCACTACATCAGAAGACGTTAGATTCACAACCTCGGTCTTGGCCACTGACCTGGCCTCTGCTACATGGGCCTTTCTATCGGCTACCTCAGAGCCACCTCCTGTAAATCCCCCACATATGGTGCTAACACCAAAGGAGATCATGCCGACCCTCTTCACCGGGGTGTTGTCATCCTTTGGCGGAAGATCAGGGTCATCTTCATCATCGCCCTCTGAGTCATTGTCCCTTCTGGCCGGGACATCGCCACGGCATCTCATTCCTTCTCTTCTTAGGGTCCTCTCTTCCACCCTTCGGAGCCTTGCCATCCACATACTTCCTCAGCTTTCCAGACTTCAGCATCTTCTCAATATCATCCTTTAGAGCGAAGCATCTATCTGTGACATGGCCGTGATCCTGATGGAACTCACACCATAGGTTTTTGTTCCTCTTATGTGGTGGGGCCTTCAGTTTCTCTGGCCACCTCAGAGAACGGTCAGTCTTAATCTCATTGAGTATGTGCTCACAGCTCACAGTCAGAGGAGTGTAATGAGCGAACTTGTCATCTCCTGACCTCTTCTTCCCCTCTTTCTTACCCTGGGACTTTCTTGTGCTACAGCGGTTCTCCTCCTCATACTTGGCTGCCATTGCCTCTTTCGCATTCATCACCTTCCCTACGGTGGACAACAACTCTGCCATAGACCTGGGGGGTCTTCCGCCAGCTTCCACAATAGCTTCCCCTTCTGGAGGCCTCCTATCAGGGCGGTCATGGCTATGCTCTCTTCATAATCTTCCACCTCCAACTTCTCTTTGTTGAATCTTGCTATGTAGTCTCTTAGGCTTTCACCCTTAGCCTGTTTGACATACAGCAGGTGGGTGGTCTTCTTTTGAGGTCTTACCCCAAAACAGAAGTTGTGGATGAACCGCTCAGCCAAGCCTTTGAAGTTCTCAATCGAGTTCTTCGGGAGGGAGGTGAATCAACTATGAGCTGCTCCTGTCAAGGTCCCTGAGAAGGCCCTGCACTTCATCTCATCAGGTATCGAGTAAATGTCTACCGCCGACTGATACATCTCGATATGGTGCACAGGGTTAGTGCTGCCATCATACTTAGGAGTCACTGTAGGAGGCTTGAACTTGGATGGGGTTGGGAACCCCACTATCCTAGCCATAAATGGGGATCCCTCTGAATAACCCCTCTGTAACGGGCTCCTGCTCTTAATGAGGTCTCCTATCTTCTCCTCTAGGCGTTGGATAGAGTCATTCTAGGGTCTTCTTTCTTCATCTTGGCCGAGGTTATCCCCTGCCACCTCCCTGCGATGGACAGAGGGTTCCCCAGACACAACATGTTGACTATTGACCTCTTCCTGTTCCCTAGCTCTTCCTCCACAGGGTCGGCCTTGGTCTGGCCGACCTTGCCTACCCCCTCTCTGAGAGCCTGCTGCGCTCCTCGACCTTGATAGCCTCTGTCTTAGGTCGTTCACCGGGCCCAGCCTCTCGAAGGCCGACCCTCTGCTCAACCTGTCAAAGTCCGACCCTCTTTTTTGGGCCTCATCTCTTCTTCGGCCGACACATCCTTGACTCTGCCTAAGAGGTCGTACAGTGTTATCTGATACCTCATACGGCTCCCAGCAGTCTTCCGGGGCCTCTTCAGCTTTTAGGTCATCAAACCTGTCCTCTGGGCAAGGGTTTCCCTGCCTCCCCAGGCGCAAGCGCCTAGGGTCAGCAATGTCCCTCCTCCGCTGGGGTGCAGGTTGGTCCTTCATGGGCACCTGGGGTGGTCCCCTGGCGTCAGGATGAGGCTGAACTGCCGCCGGAGTTATTATGTCCGGTGAGACTCCCGGTAGCCTCATCATCATGGTTTGGCTGAGCTGGGCAAATTGCTCCTTTATGGCTTGCTGTGTTGCAGCTAAATATTTCAAGGCTGCTGCTACCTCCGCCATTTCGGACTGGGGAGGAGCCTGACTGGAGCTAGCCCCTCCACCTCCAGGCGGCGGAGGAGGTGGTGGTAATTCTGGTGCCATGTGTTAACAATAAAGAGCTTGAGCAGCAAGTGACTTTAATACCTTAAAGGACCTCTTTCAATGGTGAAACAGCTCCACGCAAGGGGTGGTTCCTGGTTCACCACCAGAGTCTCCGATGAGGTTAAGCAGAAAAAGAGGAAGGGATAGCTTCTTGTTCCCACAGACGGCGCCAAAATGATGATGCTAAGAACCAGCACCACCAGATAAGGTGTTTCCAAGCTCAATATATGAATAACAATGGCAGCACAGCTATATAAAGAGATAAGAGAAGGAGATGAGGATATGAGGAATCAACACCGGAATATAGGTGGTTCAGCCAATCTGGCCTACGTCCACTATGAGTGTGTGAGTAATATCACTGAATGAAGGCACTAATGGCCATGGATACAATTCTCTCAAGCTTTCTCTCTCTACTGTATATTTAGACAGAGTTTTAGCTAGGGTTGAATAGCTGGGGATCCTTTTTCAAGGTAGGGGATGACCCCTATATATAGCACCAAGGGGGTGTAATGTACCCCCCATGCATGCAATGATCATGTGTGTGGTATCCTCCCCAATGTGGGAGTGCCATCTGTCACTGTCACATGTAAGTAATGATGATGAAATATTCTCCCACATGTGGAGAATAATCTTGTTACAACTGATTTGTGCCCAGGTGTCCTTATCCAAATTTCAACAGATGCTCGGCAGTCATATTGGTGAATGACCTCGGCCTGGGAGAGGCCGAGCTGTAAGGACTTGATGTCCGTTCAATCCGAGATATGTCATAGGGAGCCTCGGCCTGATTTCAGCCGAGACATATGCTGGGGTCGGCCTGAGCCGAGGTTGGACATACAGCATGCTGATGATTACTATGTATGCTTCTTGTCACCTCGGCCCAAGCCGAGGTTGGACTAGCTCCATGTTGAAGGTTACCAAGGCTCCTTGTCACCTCGGCCTACTCTTGGCCGAGGTTTCTATACCCAGTACATGAGGATGTTGTTGATGCCTGCGATGCGCGTAGTGTCCATTGAAGTGTATATGGTAGTATCGGCCTGGGCCGAGGTTGGTCTGGCCGAGGGATGATATCGTGGGCCCATGGCCTACATGGGGTCGATCAATGTCTCGGCCATCATCTCGGCCGAGGTTGGTGTCTCTGGGCCGAGGATACACTTGGGGCATATAATTAATTATATAAGGATTTAACTACACGCGATAATTAATCAATGATAAATTTAACGTGAATGAATAGATTGCCGACATCCATATGATACTCTCAAATACCACGGTTACCTAGGGCAAACGAGGTTAAGATATATACAATATGTGTTCTGACAAAATACCAAACCTTCAAATTATCTCCATAATTTTGTTACCTAGGTTAGGTTTCATGTACTCCAACCCTTTAGAAATCTAGCGTGGCATGGTGTAAGTATGACTAAACATGATATCTACGTTGTATGAATCATTATTACGTGATAAGTGTAATCAAACGTGTGAAAAAAACTTCTAGTAGGGAAATAATGAATTGCAAACCAAAAAGAAGAGAGAAATTGAAAGCGGTAATGAAACTATACTTGGATTGATGAAAAACCCTTGAAATCATTGTAAAAAATGAACAATTATTGAAGAAGATTAATCCTAGGATTATTGCCTTCAAGATCCTCTCAAAGCTAGGTTAAAGAAAAGTTAGATATGACTAATGTTAGTTTACAACTTCATGAACCCGTTTTTACAAGAATCCTAAACCCATACAACTCTAGGATAAAAAATGGGTCCAAAATAAAAATCCCGCTTCTGGTCAATTGTCACACTTTTAAAGTGTGGCTAATTTTATCACGGATCTGGAGCGTGACTAAGTGTGAACCGGTTTTCCTAGGACCCGAACCGGTTTGGTTTTCTAGTGTTGCCTTGGATTGTTTCTTCTTTTTTCTTTGGATTTATTTCTCAACTTCAAACGATTATAACTTCTTCACCGTAGCTCGGAAAGGGGTGATATTTTTTCCAATATTCTTATGATTTCAATATCTTCAAATTTATAGTTGGACCCACCCCCGAACTAAGACTAAAAATTACAAAAATTCCCTTTAACTCCCTTTTTCTTAGTTTCTTTCATCGTTTCGAGTTCTCTCTCCCACTAACTTGCACGAAATATCTGTAAAACACATGAGAAATACACAAAATAAGAAATACTCACCAAAAATGGTTAGTAGCATGAATATGAGATAAATATAGTCTATTTACGCCACACGGGACCATAAAAAGACCAAAATTAAGGGGATAAATGTGAAGAATATATGCTTAATCAAATCCCCCTGACTTAGAACAATGCGCATCCAGAGCAATGTAAAAGAATAAGAGCATTAGTTAAGGACCCTTCAGAAACTTTATTGGGATAGAATATCTTTTTTTGTGGGCAAGTAATTGCATTTAGCGAATTCAACAAACCATTAAACCCTTAGCCCACCTTAGTAGGACGACTGGTGTCTCATGAGGGTTTGCAGTGAATATACCCACAAAATTCATTTTTAACTGAAAGAAAAAATCAAAATACTTCAAAATGTACAATTTAAACTTCTCAAAATAGTCACTGTAAATTTATATTAAAGAGTCTCAATTTGTTGTATCTATGTGCGAAGACAAAAATTCAACCTCTAATTTCTACCGATTGATCATTACGTTCCTTTTCAAAAATTCATTTTGATTCGATTCTTACGAATACACTCAAAAATGAATCACTCGAATGTGGATAATTCTCTCGATATTCGTGATTCATAAAAGTAAATATAACGGACACAAGGTCACGCACACAATTTGAAAGACGGAATATTTAAGGTGAAAATATATCTTCATTGAAATAGAATTATTTAAAAAACGGGAAACATCTCCTTTTATTCACACCAATTAATCTCTCTTACTATCTTTCGTGTTTTATCTCTCCATGCTGTAATTAATTTCAAAATTCAACCTCTGCTAGGACTTTTTTTGGGTTATATGGTGCATTGGATAAAATGAAAATATTTGGGAGTTTCAAAATTGGAAAATGTTCTTATGATATCCGTTAGTGCTTTTTCGGGCTTTTCTCACTTTTCTCTTTATTTATTTTTTTCTATTTTTAACATTTTTTTCTTGCTATTTTTTATAAGCATTTTTCTCTTATTTTTTCTTCCCCCTTTTTATGCACTTTTCGGACGTAATTGATGAATGTTCAATTTTCTCAATTCCGGGTCGATTGGGTTTTTCAGGTAGATGAAATGAAATTGGGAAATTTATTCGGCTCAATTGGGCTTGCAAAAGGGTATTATTTTTTACAACTTTTTATGGCTCGTATTTTTGTGTTAACAAACGATGGCTTAACTTCATTTATCCGAATTACTGATTCTTTTACTATATACGTCTCGATATTTATTTAGTTTAGAGATATTTTTGCGTGTTTTCAAGACAACACCTCGCTTGTTTCCCGTAAATGATCAAAACAAAGGAATAGAGATATTCAACGATTTATTTAAACGCTAAATTGAACGTTGAGTTAACCATTAACTCAGATTGATTTAATTACTCACAAAAAAAGAAAGGCTTGAAATCTCACCAGATTAATTAATCTCCACACTTATTCGCAAAGTCGTCAATGATGATGCTTGGATTTAGCACCACCAGATAAGTGATGATGAGCTCAAACAGTAGTAACCATGGCAGCCATAGAGATGTATATGTATAAGTGTGTAAGTGTATAGAAGGAGATGAGTATAAGAGGAATAAGATAATGATGTATAGTGGTTCATCCAATTAGGCCTACATCCACTATGTGTGTGTGATCCACTAAGTATGGGCACTAATGGCCTTGGATACAATGCACATAAGCTCACTTTCTCTCTCTACTGTATGTATAAGCAGAGTTTTTGCTAGGGTTATGATTATCGATCGATCATCCCCTTTGTAGGGTTGTAGGTGGCAAGTACATATAGGTCTTGGGGGGTGTATTGTACCCCCCAAGTATGCATGGTGCATGTGAATGATAATCTAGCCAATCCCCTATTGGCACCTGTAGATGCCACTTGTGAATAATGATGACATAATATTCCCTCACGTGATGGGGTGATATTGTTATAACGGTCTTCCACGTGCCATGTGAGCCTCACGCGCACTGTTCCATGCGTCTCCCAAACCACGCGCTGTGATGATATCACCCTCGGCCTATGATATGAGTCCGATGGCAAAGTTTCCTCTGGCAGCGAGTCTGTCCCAATTTAGGTCTCATACTGTCGTACCCTCAGAGGGTCGTCTGGGCCTGATGAGGGGTCAGGCCCCTGAGGGGTCGTCTCGAGCCTGATGAAGGGTCGGCCCCCTAGAGGGTCATCTGGGCCTGATGAGGGGTCAGCCCCTAGAGGGTGGTCTGGGCCCGATGGAGGGTCGGCCCCTTGGAGGGTCGTCTGGGCCTGATGAGGGATCGGCTCCCTGAGGGGTCATCTGGAGCCTGATTAAGGGTCGGCCCCCTGGAGGTTCATCTGGGCCTGATGAGGGGTCGGCCCCCTGGAGGGTCGTTTGGGCCCGATGGAGGGTCGGCCCCTTGGAGGGTCGTTTGGAGACTCATGAAGGGTCGGCTCCCTGAGGGGTTTTCTGGAGCCTGATCAAGGGTCGGCCCCCTGAGGGGTCGTCTGGAGTCGGATGGTGGGTCAATATTGGACTCGTCTTGTTGGAGGGCGCCCTCGGACTGGCCGAGGATATATATGGGCATATCAATCACCCCCCAGCCCTTAGCCATTGATGTTGTTGAGGTGGCTGAGGGATAGTGTTGTAATTAAGATAGGTGTATGATCAGTTAGGTGAGTGACACCTGTTAAGATGATATGACACCTAGGCAGGTACTCATTATCGTTTCAGTTTCCGAGGCATGGCGGCTGCACATTTTGCTTGGGGCTTTGTGCCCTAATGATTCCCTCCTCGTGGGCTATGCTCTGCATTGGTTAGTGGGCCCACTCATTATCAAGGTATTTAAACAATTTTTTAAAGTTTGTCTTTCTCTTTCTTCTTCGCGCCTAAGCTCTCTCTCTCTCTAGTTTCCAGCCTTATTGCCATTTCTGCAGTTTTGATATTTCGAGTTTGGCAGCTTTGCTAGTTCTTCTCAGGTAACCCCCTTACCCTAGTTCCCTCTTTATTCTCATTTCTGTTTGTTTTCTTATTTTAAGCTCGTAGGGTAATATTTTTTCCTTAGGTTGTTCCATAGCTTTTCCGGTGTAACCTCCGGTAAGTTGTTCTTGAATTGTTCTTGATAGAAAACCCTTCAATTCCTTGGTTTTGATCGAAAAGTCCATCCTGGTCAATTGTGAGATTTGTTTGTAGTTTAGTTACCCAAATTCTTCCAAGTGTAGGGTCTCCCCCTTAATGCTTAGGAGGCTTTACAGCTTAGCTGAGGAATTACCTTCCCAGAGAGAGAAGTTATTTGTTAAGATCAGACGGGTAGAGGAAGAGGAGGAGAGGAGACAAGGGGTCGACCCTAATTGGGTGCGACCCATTTTTCCCATCCATCTTGCCATAATAAAGCCATTTGAGCCGTCTGAGTCTTGTGGGTCATCCCATCGTCCAGCCGAGAGTTATTCAGGAGAGATGGATGAGAGAGAGTCGTCGCCAACTAGTGCTGGACCTTCTGGGAGAAGAAAGACGTCCTATCTAAGCCCAGGCCGACAGGCCGAGGGTATGGTTACTTCCGAGGTCATCCCTGTGACTAATATATCCCCGCATGCCTTCCAGATGGCTTTTCCACAGAGGTCTATGACAGGTCATGAGGCCGAGGGAGAGGGGGTTGAGGACGAGGGTGAGGACTCAGATGTTGACCCAGTTGACACCTCCCATGCCTCGTCCTATATCTCCTCAGTCAGGGATCGTTACCTCTTGCTGTGTAGGCATGCCTATGGAGTGTCCCCCAATATAACTATGAGGGTTCCCTCCGAGTCTGAGAGAGTTTTTGAGGGTGAAGATGGAGAGGTTGCAGTATACGAACAAATGTTTAAGGTTGGTGTCAGATTCCCTCTGCATCCTGCTGCCGTAGATATCTTGTCAGCCCTCGGCGTTGCCCCCTCTCAGCTTCCTCCCAACTCCTAGAGGATGATCCTTGGCTACATCTCCTTGTGGAAGAATGCTTTCACTGATGAGCCCTCGACCGACGTATTTTTGGCATGTTACAATATCACATCCTCGTCTAAACAGCCTGGGTACTATCACATGGGGGTGAGGAGGTCTGATAAAAAACTTCTCCACGTGGCACAAACCTACAACCACGATTGGAAGAAGAGATTATTCTTTGTCTCTGAAGAGTGGGAATTCTCCGCCGAGGCACAACCTGTAGCCGATGGTCCTAGGGTCCCTAGAAGATGGTCAAACCCTTCAATGAAGGCCAGGTCAGACCCCGAACTTAGTCTGGATGAGAAAGATATAGTAGAGTATCTTATAGAACGAGGGAGAGGGGGTGAAATTGCAAAGTTCGAAGATCTGATGACCCCCAAGTTCCTCAAGAAAGCTGTTCTGAGGGTCGGCCCCCTGACAGAGCTATGTGAGTTACATTATTTTTCATTAATTCTTTACTTTTTTTAAGTGTTTCATCTTTGCCTCTGTATTATTCTGACGTGTCGTCCTCCTTTCAGGTCATCCCTATGGTATATCAGATCAACTTTGGGAAATGACTGCTCCCAGTTTGCTATCAGGTCTAGGCAAGAAGAAAGGCAAGGAGCCTCAGCAAGCTCCGAGGAAGATGAGGGCCATGGGGACGACGCTTGTTGAGCCGATCGCTGACAGTCATAAAAGGTAAGAGCCTGAAGATCCTACTGACCCTCGGTCGGATTCAAGGACAAGGGCGAAGGTAGAGTCATCTAAGGGGACTGGCTCCTCTTCTAGCGTGGGGGCCTTCTGGTCCCAGAACTTGGCGCTTCTGAAGGCCGAGCCATCTTCCCTTATCGCGAACCTGAGGTCAGCCAAGGCGTCCATGTTTTCTACCCCCTCGGCTGCTGATTATGAATTTCTTTCAAAGATGCCTCCAGTAAAAGTGTATGATTATGGTCTGCACGCCCTAGCTCGGGTATTTGTTCTCCTTTCATTCCCTTAGTTGCATTCTGTCACTAACTATTTTCTCGGCCTCTTGACAACTATTTATTATTTCTGTGCAGTCTGTGTGTGCCTTTACCTCGGCCAATAAGTGGATGGCTGAAAACCAACAAAAATTCCATAAAGCAGAGAGAGCCATCCAGAACGAGGCCGATTTGCATACGGAGCTGGAGACTGCAAGGGCTGAGCTAGAAAGTGCCAGAATTAAACATGCAAGGGTTCTGTACGAGCTGACGAGGCATCATGATGCAGACATGGCGGCCAAGGACTTGCTTATAAAGGACATGGATGAGGCCTTGACCAACATGGGGGCTCAACACAAGACTGAGCTATCTGAGGCAGTGAAGAAAGCAGAGGCCGATGTTGTGGAGGCCTACAAACTCTCAGACGAGTTCCAAGGCTTCGGTCTTGAGTACTTAGAGAGGGGGATTAGGACGGCCTGTCGGTCGGTTGTCCTTAAGTTTGCTGACGCAGTATCGTCCGTCCGCCCCTCTCTTAAGGCAGTTCAGCTGGACGATCCACTTATTGCTGAAGCCCTAGCCCAAGTGGAATCTCAGCATGTAGAAGGCACAGGCATGTCTGAGGCTCGGCCTGTCATGGTCATAGAAGAATCTCCAATAGATTTTGAGGCCTTTCCCTCTGACATTGCTAAATAGGGTGGTTGTCTGTAGCCCATACCCTCTTCGTGTAATTAATATTTTTGTACTCTTTTATCAGACGAACATCTTCATTTTGTAATGTAATATAATGTCGCTCTTCGTCTTCTGCATTTGTCTCTCGTGTGATTTGTATTGTGAATCTTTATGTTAATATAACTAACCCCTCCCTCGTCTTTCTTGAGGGTGAACGAGGGGTCGTCCCCTGCGTTGGCCCTCATTATAGCCGAGGGTTTTTAACCAATTTTAATTGATGCTCAAGTCCTCCCTCGTCTTTCTTGAGGACAATGGGAGGGTTGTCCCCACCCTTGACCTTCGTCATATCCGAGGGTTCTAATTACCAAATTAATGGTTTTTAATCAAGTCTTCCCTCGTCTTTCTTGAGGACAATGGTGGGGTCGTCCCCTCCATTGACCCTCATTATAGCCGAGGGTTATAATTACCAAATTAATAGTTTTTAATCAAGTCTTCCCTTGTCTTTGTTGAAGGCAATGGTGGGGTCGTCCCCACCATTGACCCTCATTACGGCCGAGGGTTCCAATTACCAAATTAATGGTTTTTAATCAAGTCTCCCCTCGTCTTTCTTGATGACAATGGTGGGGTCGTCCCCTCCATTGACCCTCATTATAGCCGAGGGTTATAATTACCAAATTAATGGTTTTTAATCAAGTCTTCCCTCGTCTTTCTTGAAGGCAATGGTGGGGTCGTCCCCACCATTGACCCTCATTATAGCCGAGGGTTCCAATTACCAAATTAATGGTTTTTAATCAAGTCTCCCCTCGTCTTTCTTGAGGACAATGGTGGGGTCGTCCCATCCATTGACCCTCATTATAGCTGAGGGCTATAATTACCAAATTAATGGTTTTAAAGTCTTCCCTCGTCTTTCTTGACGACAATGGTGGGGTCGTCCCCTCCATTGACCCTCATTATAGCCGAGGGTTATAATTACCAAAATAATGGTTTTAAAGTCTTCCCTCGTCTTTCTTGACGACAATGGTGGGGTCGTCCCCTCCATTGACCCTCATTAGAGCCGAGGGTTATAATTACCAAATTAATGGTTTTAAAGTCTTCCCTCGTCTTTCTTGAGGACAATGGTGGGGTCGTCCCCTCCATTGACCCTCATTATAGCCGAGGGTTATAATTACCAAATTAATGGTTTTTAATCAAGTCTTCCCTCGTCTTTCTTGAGGACAATGGTGGGGTCGTCCCCTCCATTGACCCTCATTATAGCCGAGGGTTATAATTACCAAATTAATGGTTTTTAATCAAGTCTTCCCTCGTCTTTCTTGAGGACAATGGCGGGGTCGTCCCCTCCATTGACCCTCATTATAGCCGAGGGTTACAATTACCAAATTAATGGTTTCAAAGTCTTCCCTCGTCTTTCTTGAGAACAATGGTGGGGTCGTCCCCTCCATTGACCCTCATTATAGTCGAGGGTTGTAATTACCAAATTAATGGTTTTTAATCAAGTCTTCCCTCATCTTTCTTGAGGACAATGGTGGGGTCGTCCCCTCCATTGACCCTCATTATAGCCGAGGGTTATAATTACCAGATTAATGATTTTTAATCAAGTCTTCCCAGTCTTTCTTGAAGGCAATGGTGGGGCCGTCCCCACAATTGACCCTCATTATAGCCTAGGGTTATAATTACCAAATTAATGGTTTTTAATCAAGTCTTCCCTCGCCTTTCTTTAGGACAATGGTGGGGTCGTCCCCTCCATTGACCCTCATTATAGCCGAGGGTTATAATTACCAATCTAATGGTTTTTAATTAAGTATTCCCTCGTCTTTTTTGAAGGAAATGGTGGGGTCGTCCCCACCATTGACCCTCATTATAGCCGAGGGTTCCAATAACCAAACTAATGGTTTTTAATTAAGTATTCCCTCGTCTTTTTTGAAGGCAATGGTGGGGTCGTCCCCACCATTGACCCTCATTATAGCCGAGGGTTATAATTACCAAATTAATGGTTTTTAACAGTCTTCCCTCGTCTTTCTCAAGGACAATGGTGGGGTCGTCCCCTCCATTGGCCCTCATTATAGCCGAGGGTTATAATTAGCAAATTAATGGTTTTTAATCAAGTCTTCCCTCGTCTTTCTTGAAGGAAATGGTGGGGTCGTCCCCACCATTGACCCTCATTATAGCCGAGTGATACGGCGGAAATATTGCGTATTTCACCCGTTAACCTACGCGTTATTAGCCCCCTCGGGTATCTTATTCCCTATATTTATGCTCGTTAACTGGACAACCCTCAGATTTCTATGATAACATGTTTTGCAGGGGTTAATTGAGCTTTTGTAGGTATTTGGATGCTAAGTGTGAAGTCCGGATGCGTTTCGCTCGATTTCCGTACACAACCGCATGCGCAAGGGCATTTTAGTCTTTTGACAGCTTGGGCACCTGGCCCGACATCTACACGGAAGTTGTATCTCTCCTCGCTATCTTCGCGTGGCCGCGAACGGTGCGCGATTCCGATACATAACGAAGAAGTTACGGCGATTTCAGCGGAGGAAAACCAAGGGAAACAAAAGAGGAGAAGGAGAAGGAAGAAAAGAAGCAGGGGTTGCTGCTGCATTATTCTGCCCTGCTTGATCGATCCATCGACCCCTTTGGTCGATCGATCGACCTTTCAGGATTGTCGAAATTTTCCCTTGATCGATCGATCGACCAAAGGGGTCGATCGATCGATCCCCTGTTTTTCTGCAGATATTTTCTTTTCTTTTCTTTCTTCTTTTCTTTCATTCTAACTTACTATATAAGCCAAATTTTGGTTTTGTAATAAGGGACCAGCCATAAATACGATTTTAGCTTAGTTTTTAGTTAGGGTTTGGGGTTTTGATTGGTTCTTCTTCTTCCTCTCTTGGATTGACACACTAATTGGTTGTAAGATTAACTATTCATCTTCCCTCTCTATTAATCTAGTTGTATTTCATTCTTTCCTTGCTTTCTAGGTAGATTTAAATGCTTTCTAATTAGTTTATTGTGTTTATTTCTTACTTTCTAGTTTAATTAGTGTAAATTAGTTTAATTCATGCATAGACCTTAGATAAATAGGGTCGGGATTGCTTTTCCGCCATTTTCGGGCCCCGAGCTCCGAAAACTAGGTTTTGTGTAAAATTGCGTTTAATTGAAACCGCGCGTATCAAAGTTGGATTGCTAAGCGTTTATCTTTCTTTGTCACGCAAAGTGAGAGTTTATAGCGACAATCCGAATTTAATCCGCGTGTGATCATTTTTCAGTTAAATGTTTTATCTCGCAACTTTGGGTTAAATTCCTTCTTGCGTGATGTTTATGCTTAATTAAAAATGCTCGATTAAATGCTTTGGAGCCTTAATTCTAATTAGTAGTTGTTTCGATCCGTTTGGTAGAATGCGATCCCGATCCTCGCTTTACTTTAATTTAGCGTAACTTCTCATTTTCTTTTGTCACCATAACCACCTATCACCTTTTACACTTTTATTCCTGAAGTAATTAAACAATTAACATCTGAAATTCAATCACTCCCTGTGGACTTTCGATACCCGACTTACCACTGTACTTGCTTGTCAAGTGTAGTTGTAGTTTAGGTTCTTTTGCATGTCGAGCGGGAGCCGAAATCAACGATAGTGTCCCTGCACGAACACTCGGTTTCCCTCGCATCAAAATGGCGCCGTTGCCGGGGAGTGTGTTTTAGATAGTAATTGTTTTATTATTTCGTAGTATTTTTCCTTTTGTATTTGTATTCTTTGTTTTAACCTTTTTTGAAGGATAGCATATTTGAGCGCTAAGAAACTTTGATTCGCGGTTGCTCACTTTCTTGCTCGGATTCTCCATCTACAAACAACGAGGTAATCATGTCCTACTATTATAGTTATTACGGTCATTCTAATGATTCTTACTTTGGGGATAGTTTTCAAGTTTTTCATTTTCAAGATTTTCTTGAAAATGAAAAACTTGAAAACATTTATCGGAATGAAAATCGTTATTGGGAGCTTGAGTTGGATTCATTATTCGAATCCAATGACGATTCTTATTTCATTACTTTCGAAGACGAGTTTCAACCAAATGAGGAGTCCGAGGCTCTTGAGCCGAGGAAGCCTACTTTGGAAGAAACTTTGCTTCTTTACTCCCAAGGTTTGGAAAGCTTAAATGATGCTGGAATGAGACTCGGTGCACTTTGCGATGAGGTGAATTCTTATGCACAAAACAACGAGGAGGTGGAAACTTGTGTTTCACCTAAATTTTTCGAAGAATTTCTCATCGAGTGTGCATCTTTCTCCCCCGAAATTCAATCTCCTTCCGACGATGAGTCAATTGAGATTGAATTTGTTTCATCACCATATTCGTTTTCCGTGATCGAACCATTAGAATTACCGGTTGATTCCTGTGAGTCGGTAGAAATTAAAACTTCTACACTTTTTGCCGATGAGGACTCTTTACCGGACTTGTTTTCGATGGATGTTATCCTCATGTGTGCACCATCTCCCATTCCATTTGAAAAACCTTTGGGAGATGAATCGATTTTTCTTGGTCCTCTAGTGTTCTTGTCCCCCTTGTTATCCAAATCCCCCATCGCCCGCCCAAAATTTCAAATTGGCGATGGTTCACTTTTTCCACCACCCACATGCCTTCCGTTGTTCAAACGGAATTCTTATTTTTCGGGAGGCATGTTCGCTTTGGAGGGTCCACCGTTGATCTTTCAAAGTCAAATCCCTTTTTGGGTGGACCCTCAACTATTTAGACTTCTAGTGTATAGTTAGTGTGAAGCCTAAATAGTAGGTTGTAAATAGTTAGCTTTTTAATTTTCTTTCTTTCCTAATTTTTTTCTTTCCTTTTAATTTAGTCTAGTGTAATTAGTTAACTTTTTGTTATTTGTTTTTGCTATGCTCGGTACTAACTTGTTTTGTAGATTCCTTTGGACTCGCGCTTATGGAGATCGCTCCAATTTTGGGTAATATCGTTCTTTTCCTCTCTTTATGTTGTGTTCTTAATGCGCATTGAGGACAATGAAACATTTAAGTTAGGGGGTGTAGGATATTCTATCCATTTCTTTGTTTTGTCCATGGATTTGCTCACATTTAGTTACTAAGTATGCCTTTTTGTGAAAATTTTGAAAATTTTCAAAAATATTTCTTTCTTTTTTCTTCTTTGTTGGGCATTTTGCCTTGTTTTCGATGATAAATTTCAATAATTGCCCGATCCAATAAACAACTCAATGATGCATGTTCTCGATTTTAGAAGTTATTGGACTTTAGTCCTCAAATCATTGATATTGTGAATAACTTCATGAATTAAACTTTATCCCGTGAGCATATGCACTTTCCTTGTTATATTGATTTGGTTTAAGATTTTTATAACTCGGTAATTTTTTGTTGCATTGTATATACTTACACCGAGTAAGCTTTGTACCTTTCGTCGTTTGTGAGTGTTATACACTATTCTTTCCTCTTTGAAAACGTTGAATTCGTTGGTAATCTCTCTATTCTTTCATTTGACCGTTCATTAATTGAGTTCATACTTGAAATGTGTTACTTGAGCATGATTTTCATATATTGTTTTGATTCGAGAATTGCGTAAACTTTTGGAAATGATCATAGGCCATCTTTGATATATCACCCATATTAGCCTTGACCTCACCCTTATATGTTTACCCTCGTTAACCCCTTTGAGCCTAAATATAGCCTTTCTTTTCATTACCCAAAATCCCATAACCAACTCCAAATTGGAGTTTTAAGCCATACATACACCTTACATACCTTTATTTGGAATGTTACTTGGGATTTAATGTTGTTGTTGTATTGCGGTTGCAATTTTAGGCATATGAGAGTTTGATAAGAAAAGAAAAGAAAGTAGTTAAAAAAGAAAAGAAAAAGAGAAAGCAAAAAGTTGAAAACAAAAGAGAAAAAGAGAAAAGAAAAAGAAAGAGAAAGTTGTTTATAGTGTTTGTAGTGTTTCAATAAGCTTTGATTACTCTCCCCGATGATATATCTAATGCCGTTTTGGAACTTGTTTTTCCAATTTTGTTATTGCCCGCATTATTCCATTATCCCGAGTTTTCATCCCGAACACTTTGAATCCGTACATACATTCCTTCGTTTCGTACCTTAGCCATACCTACATTATAACCTTATTCAAGTCCTATGTGATCTTAAGTTGATGTAATTCAAAAGTTTAAATAGTTTTGATAATCTGTGAAAATGCATTTCGCCTCTTTTAATGTGCGGTATCTTTCATTGAGATTGCAAGTTTTTCATTTCCTATATAGCGTTCTTCTTCTGTGACATGTGTGTGGCCTAGTTTCCATTTACATTTACTCTTTATGCCCACATGTCCCGTGTATTACCTCCCATTCCGAGTGATTTCATTTGTTGAGCGTAATGCCCGTGAGGATTGAATGTATGCATGCTTTTATGTTTATCCGATTTATTTAAGTTTTTGCCAAATCATATTTTGCATGTGCTCACTCCCCTCCCACATTTTAAGGTTTCAATTCTATGAGGTGCATTCTATAATGTTAATGATTTGGACTTTTGTGTGAATTCATTCACTTTGCTAATAATGCGTATGAAATCCTTTTCGCCATTGTTGGGCTTGTCGCATGTTTGATTGGGCATATTTTGAGGAAACTTTATGATGTTTGTGGGTTTCATCCCTGCAAACCCTCACGAGACAACACTCGTCCACTAGGGTAACCTAGGGGTTTAACGGCTTATTGCATACGCTAAATGCAATCGAATCGCCCGCGAAAGTGGCCTTATCTTTTTATTTATTTTATACCATACTTTTGTACTTCTCCTGCTTTTGGTTTGCTTGTAGTTCTTGTTGCATCTTATTTCATTGCTAGGGACTGGCAATGTGTAAGTTAGGGGGTGTGATACGGCGGAAATATTGCGTATTTCACCCGTTAACCTACGCGTTATTAGCCCCCTCGGGTATCTTATTCCCTATATTTATGCTCGTTAACCGGACAACCCTCAGATTTCTATGATAACATGTTTTGCAGGGGTTAATTGAGCTTTTGTAGGTATTTGGATGCTAAGTGTGAAGTCCGAATGCGTTTCGCTAGATTTCCGTACACAACCGCATGCGCAAGGGCATTTTAGTCTTTTGACAGCTTGGGCACCTAGCCCGACATCTACACGGAAGTTGTAGCTCTCCTCTCTATCTTCGCGTGGCCGCGAACGGTGCACGATTCCGATACATAACGAAGAAGTTACGGCGATTTCAGCGGAGGAAAACCAAGGGAAACAAAAGAGGAGAAGGAGAAGGAAGAAAAGAAGCAGGGGCTGCTGCTGCATTATTCTGCCCTGCTTGATCGATCCATCAACCCCTTTGGTCGATCGATCGACCTTTCAGGATTGTCGAAATTTTCCCTTGATCGATCGATCGACCAAAGGGGTCGATCGATCGATCCCCTGTTTTTCTGCAGATATTTTCTTTTCTTTTCTTTCTTCTTTTCTTTTATTCTAACTTACTATATAAGCCAAATTTTGGTTTTGTAATAAGGGACCAGCCATAAATACGATTTTAGCTTAGTTTTTAGTTAGGGTTTGGGGTTTTTATTGGTTCTTCTTCTTCCTCTCTTGGATTGACACACTAATTGGTTGTAAGATTAACTATTCATCTTCCCTCTCCATTAATCTAGTTGTATTTCATTCTTTCCTTGCTTTCTAGGTAGATTTAAATGCGTTCTAATTAGTTTATTGTGTTTATTTCTTACTTTCTAGTTTAATTAGTGTAAATTAGTTTAATTCATGCATAGACCTTAGATAAATAGGGTCGGGATTGCTTTTTCGCCATTTTCGGGCCCCGAGCTCCGAAAACTAGGTTTTGTGTAAAATTGCGTTTAATTGAAACCGCGCGTATCAAAGTTGGATTGCTAAGCGTTTATCTTTCTTTGTCACGCAACGTGAGAGTTTATAGCGACAATCCGAATTTAATCCGCGTGTGATCATTTTTCAGTTAAATGTTTTATCTCGCAACTTTGGGTTAAATTCCTTCTTGCGTGATGTTTATGCTTAATTAAAAATGCTCGATTAAGTGCTTTGGAGCCTTAATTCTAATTAGTAGTTGTTTCGATCCGTTTGGTAGAATGCGATCCCGATCCTCGCTTTACTTTAATTTAGCGTAACTTCTCATTTTCTTTTGTCACCATAACCACCTATCACCTTTTACACTTTTATTCCTGAAGTAATTAAACAATTAACATCTGAAATTCAATCACTCCCTGTGGATTTTCGATACCCGACTTACCACTGTACTTGCTTGTCAAGTGTAGTTGTAGTTTAGGTTCTTTTGCATGTCGAGCGGGAGCCGAAATCAACGATAGTGTCCCTGCACGAACACTCGGTTTCCCTCGCATCACCGAGGGTTCCAATTACCAAATTAATGGTTTTTAATCAAATCTCCCCTCGTCTTTCTTGAGGACAATGGTGGGGTCGTCCCCTCCATTGACCCTCATTATAGCCGAGGGTTATACTTACCAAATTAATTGTTTTTAATCAAGTCTTCCCTCGTCTTTCTTGATGGCAATGGTGGGGTCTTCCCCACCATTGACCCTCATTATAGCTGAGGGTTCCAATTACCAAATTAATGGTTTTTAATCAAGTCTCCCCTCGTCTTTCTTGAGGACAATGGTGGGGTCGTCCGCTCCATTGAGCCTCATTATAGCCGAGGGTTATAATTACCAAATTAATGGTTTTAAAGTCTTCCCTAGTCTTTCTTGAGGACAATGGTGGGGTCGTCCCCTCCATTGACCCTCATTATAGACGAGGGTTATAATTACCAAATTAATGGTTTTCACTCATCTTTCTTGAGGACAATGGTGGGGTCGTCTCCTCCGTTGACCCTCATTATAGCCGAGGGTTGTAATTACCAAATTAATGGTTTTTAACAAAGTCTTCCCTCGTCTTTCTTGAGGACAATGGTGGGGTTGTCCCCTCCATTTACCCTCATTATAGCCGAGGGTAGTTCCCCAAAGATGATCCCATTCGCATTAGAACTGTCAAACACAAGATGAGAGGAAACACTGATCTTTCTTATTAATTTTCCAAAGTGTTCTACTGGAGCAACACCCATTACAACTGTCGTCCGATAGGACTTTACAAAATTATGGATAGTATTTCTTCAAATGATCTGCATTCAAGGGGTTGGAAAAGGGTTCCCCCTCTAGGTTTTCTAGTCTATAGGTCCCTGGGACAACTTTGTCGATGACCCTATACGGACCATGCCAATTAGGATGGATCTTGTTGGGCTTCTGCCAAGTCTTTTTGAGGACCAAGTCCCCCACTGCAATTGGTCTATGTTTCACCCTCTGATTGTAAAACCTTGCAGTCCTCTGCTGGTAGGCGGCTTGCCTTATCTCGGCATCTTCCCTCCTTTCCTCAATCAGGTCTAAGTCGAGTCTCCTCTCTTCTGTATTTCTCTGGGGGTCATACATTTGGACCATATGAGTAGGAAACCCAATCTCAGTGGGGATGACGGCCTCAGAGCCATAAGCTAGCATGAATGGGGTCTCCCCGGTGGAGGTCTTTGTTTTCGTCCTGTAGGCCCATAGTACAACATATAACTCCTTAACCCATATTCCTTTTGCCTCTTCAAGTCTCTTCTTGATCCCGTCAAGGATCATTCTGTTTGTGACTTCCGTTTGCCCGTTATCCTGAGGTCGGCCTGGGGTAGAGAAGAATTGCTTGATACTCACCCTTTCACAGTACTTCTGTAGAGATGTATTCTTGAATTGAGTCCCGTTATCCGAGATGAGGGTATTGGGGAGACCATATCTGCATATAATGTTTCTCCATATGAATTGAAAGGTCTTCTGCTCTGTGATCGTTACCATCGGCTCCGCCTCTACCCATTTTGAAAAATAGTCAATGGCCATGATGAGGAACTGATAGTTATTAATGGCCCTAGGCAAGGGTCCTACTAAGTCGATCCCCCACACTGCAAATGACCATTGGGATGTAATGGAGGTAAGAGGCTGATGGGGTTGGTGAGGGATGGTGGCAAATCTGTGGCATTTATCACACTTTTTTACATATGTCGCGGCGTCTTTCCCCAAGGTCGGCCACCAGTACCCTTGGGTGATCACCCTCATCGCTAAGGATCTGCCCCCAATGTGGCTTGAGCACGATCCTTCGTGCACATCTTGCAAAATGGAGGGGACTTCTGAGGGATGCACACACCTAAGTAAGTGGAGCAAAAACCCCTTTTTGTACAAAGTGTCTCCGATGACAGTGAATTTTGCAGCCCTGTATCTCAGCTTCTTCCTTTCTTGCCTTGATCTGGCATCTCTCCCTCTTTAATGTATCTGATCAGAGGGTCCATCCACGAAGCTTCCTGAGAAACATTTAGGCAATTGCTAAGTGTTCCCTCAGCGTCTTCAATAGTTGGCCGAAGCAAAATTTCCACTGGGACCGTCCTCCTGATGTCTGTCCTAATTGCCGAGGCCAACCTATCAAGGGCGTCATCTCGACCATTATCGAGCCTAGGTATCCTCTTTAACCTTACTTCTCTGAAGCCCTTCAGTAATGACCTCACCTACTCAAGGTACCTAGCCATCCTCTCGTCCTTGGCCTCGTAGAATCCTAGTATCTGATTCACTACTAGCCTCGAATCACTATGAATCAAAATCTGGCCGACACTAAGAGATCTGGTCAAGGAGAGGCCTGCTATCAAGGCCTCATATTCAGCCTCGTTGTTGGAGGCCTTAAAGTTGAACCTCAGGGCGTACTCAATGTCTGTGCCGTCAGGTGCTGATACTATTAATCCAGCTCCACTCCCGCTTTCGCAAGAGGACCCGTCAACGAAGAGACTCCACACGGTATGTTCTTCTGAGAAACTTCCCTCGGTGAGTGACCCCTGTCTAAAGAGATATCTTCCCTCTTCATTTTCAGCCACTTTCCTTCTAGCGGTGCTTGTCTCAGCCTTATCTGCAGGTGTGTCGATGAGCTCACCTTATCGTCTATCTATCTTCCCGAGGCTCTCACCCTCGGCTTCATCATCTTCCCAAGTAAACTCGGCCACGAAGTCTGCCAATGCTTGCCCCTTAATGGCCATCCAAGGCTGATGCACTATGTCAAACTCCCCCAGCTCTATAGCCCAGGCCATTAACCTCCCTGATTTTTCAGGATTGTGCAAAACCTGCCTAAGGGGAGAGTCATGAGGATGACCATTGTATGGGACTGGAAGTATGGCTTCATCTTTCTCGATGCATGGATCAAGTCATAGGCCAACTTCTCCATCCTTGGATATCTTTGCTCTACCCCTTGGAGTGCCTTGTTGTTAAAATACACAGGCTTCTGTACTCTGTCTTCGTCTCTCATAATGGTTGCACTGATGGCTGACTCTGAGACGACAAGGTACACATAAAGTCGGTCACCCTGTACGGGCCGTGACAACATCAAGGGAGACCCCAGGTATGATTTTAACTCCTTGAAGGCCTCATCACACTCTTCACTCCATTCGAAGGCTTTTATGAGAATTTTAAAGAATGGTAGACACCTGTCTGTGGCCCTAGACACGAACCTGTTCAAGGCAGCAACTCTCCCTGTGAGTCTCTGAACGTCTTTAATGGACTTGGGGGTCTTGATCTCAACAAGGGCCTTTATATTTTCAGGATTAGCCTCGATGCCTCTTTGGTTGACAATGAACCCCAAAAACTTCCCTGCTCCGACCCCGAAGACACACTTGGCCGGGTTAAGCTTCATCTGGTATTTGTCCATCGTATTAAAGGTCCTCTACAAGTCTGCCACATGATCCTCTGCCTTCAAACTCTTAGTCAACATGTGATTTATATAGACCTCCATAGACTTCCCAATTTGGTCTTCGAACATTTTATTTACGAGGCGATAGTACATTGCCCCCGTATTTTTTAGGCCAAAGGGCATAACCCTATAACAGTGTGTCCCCTTGTCAGTAATGAAGGTTGTCTTCTTCGAGTCCTCAGGGTTCATGAAGATCTGGTTGTACCCTGAATAGGCATCCATAAAGCTCATGAGCTCATGGCCTGCGGTAGCATCTACCATCTGGTCAATGCGGGGGAGAGGGAAGATGTCTTTGGGACAGTGCTTGTTGAGGTCGGTGAAGTCCACACACATTCTCCACTTCCCATTTCCCTTTGGGACAATGACTCCATTGGACAGCCATTCAGGGTAGATGACCTCTCTGATAAACTCAGCATCTTCCAGCTTCTTGACCTCATCCCTAATGACCTCATACTTTTCTCGAGAATAAATTCTCCTCTTCGGCTTTATCGGCTTTGCTCCCTCTACCACATTGAGCTTATGGCACATAATATCAGGGTCGATCCCCGGCATATCTACATGACTCCACGCAAAGACGCTTCGTCTTCTCCTCAACAGTTTAATGAGGTCTTCCTTGATATTGGGCTTCAGAGACTTGCCGACTTGGACGGTTTTTTCCAGGTCATCCTCATCGAGGATGATGGATTCTACCTCTTCTGCGGCCTCTCCTTTCTTTAGCTTCGTCTCATCCCTGGGGTCTAGGGTATCAATATTGTAAGTGGTTGTAGCCCTCTTGTGTGCCTCTCTTTCTTCAGCGGAGTTGTAGTAACATTCTCGCGCTATCGTTTGGTCTCCCTGAACCTCCCCCACCCCGTAAGGGGTAGGAAATTTAATCATCTGATGGACCGTAGACGGCACAGCTTCAAACCCCTTGAGGGACACACGCCCTAGTATGATGTTGTAGGCCAAAAACACATGTTCATCCATCACAAAGAAACTGACCTTCTTGGTAAGCCATCTCGGCCACTCGTCCCCTATCCTGACATCGGCCTCATACACTCCAAGGGGATGAACCTTTTCCCCACTGAACCCAATCAATGGATGATGGTATGGGATGAGTCTAGCACGGCTGAGACCTAAGGCTTTGAATCACGTCCAAAACATTACATCTGCAGAACTTCCCCCATCGATCAATATCCTCGGCACCTCACACCCGTGCACCCTAGTTGTGATGACGAGTGGGTCTTCGTGTGGGGCTAGAAGGCCTTTAAATTCCATTCTTGAGAACCCCACTATTAGAGTGTCCATATCGACCTTCTTCCTCTTTTCTAACTTGACCTCTAAATAGGTTGAGTGTACCGTCTTCGTCATTGCCATGGCCTTAGCCACATGGGCCTTCCTGTCAGCGACCTCAGACCCTCCTCCTACTAGACCCCCGAAGATCATTCCCACTCTGAGCGAGATTATATTAAGCCTCTTGACAGGTCCTTGGTCATCTCTCGGGGGGAGGTCAGGGTCGTCCTCATCATCAGAAGGCTCGTCCCCTCTTTTTTGAGGACCTTCTTAACATGCATCACCTCTCTTTTTCTGGGGTCGTCCCCTCAGCCCCTCTTGAAGGCACCTTTGTCGACGTACTTTCTGAGCTTCCCTTCTTTCAGCATCTTCTCAATCTCATCTTTCAGAGCAAAGCATTTGTTTGTTATGTGGTCGTGGTCTTGGTGAAATTCGCACCACAAGTTCTTGTTCCTCTTGTTGGGGGTTGCCCTCAACTTCTCAGGCCAGTTCAGGGATCGATCACTCTTTATTTCATTGAGAATATGTTCACAGCTGACCATTAGTGGGGTGTAACCAGCGAACTTATCGTCCGTAGACCTCTTCTTCCCCTCTTTGTTCTTCTTAGGGTATTTACCCCCACTAGCGCCTCCTTTTTCATCTTCGTATTTTGCGATCATTGCCTCTTTGGCGTTCATCACCTTTCCTGCTGTTGACAGTAATTCATCCATCATCCTCGGGGGGTCTTTAGCAAGCTTCCATAACAGCTTCCCCTTTTGGAGTCCTCCAATCAGGGCTGTCATAGCTATGCTCTCCTCATAGTCTTCCACCTCCAGCTTCTCTTTATTGAATATGGCTATGTAGTCCCTCAGACTCTCATTCTTCCCCTAATTAACATAGAGCAGGTGGGTGGTCTTCTTTTGTGGCCTCATCCCAAAGCAAAAGTTATGGATGAACCTATCTGCCAACTGCTTAAAGTTTTCAATGGAATTTTTTGGAAGAGACGTGTACCAGACATGTGAAGCCCCAGTCAGGGTACCAGAGAAGGCACGACACCTCATCTCATCTGAGATAGAGTATATGTCTACTGATGATTGATACATCTCAACATGGTGGACAGGGTTGGTGCTCCCATTATATCTTCGGGTGACCACAGGTGGCTTGAACTTTGATGGCGTAGGGAAGTTGACTATCTTCGCCACAAAGGGTGAGCCTATGGTGTATCCCCTCTGAAGAGGGTCTTGACTTTTCAGTATATCACCAATCTTATCCTCTAATCGCTGGATCGAGTCATTCCAGGGCCTCGTAGGGTCGGCCTGGCTAATGTTATCCCCTTTCGCCTCTTTGAGATGGACGGAGGGTCCTGTCGTGACTGGACTGTGTCGGCTGTTTACTTCCCCCTGGTCATCGTCCCGTCCTAGGGGCTGGCCCTCGTGGGGTCGGTCATCTGCTGCCTCCCTTCTGGACCTCGTGGCACTCCTTGACCTGGACAATTTTTACCTCGGGTCATTCACTGGGCCCAGCCTCTCAAAGGCCGACCCCCTACTTAGGCGATCGAAAGCAGAGCCTCTCGGGAGATCGTCAGGGTTTTGCCTTCTGCACTTCCCTCTACTCTCCTGGAGAGGTCTTACAGTATTATTGGAGACCTCATATGGTTCCCAACATTCTATGGGGGCCTCATCTCCCTCCAGATCGTCATACCTGTCCTCAGGGCAAAGGTTTCCTTGCCTCCCCAGGAGTAGACGCCGGGGGTCAGCAACATCCCTACGCCGCTGAGGGGGTGGCAGGTCTTTGCGTGGTGCCTGGGGTGGTCCCTTGGCCTCATGCTATCCTGGAGCTGCTGCCGGAGTAATCATTTCAGGTGAGACCCCTGGTGGTCTTAGTATGTTCTGGCTCAAAACCGTGAACTGCTCCTGCATGATCCGCTGGCTCGCTGCCAAAGACTTCAAGGCTACCACCACATTAGCCATCTCAGACTGAGGTGGTGGATGACTAGAACTGGGTCCTCCCCCATCATTCGGTGGGGGAAGTGGTAGTGGTGGAATCTTCGGTGCCATGTGTTTGAGCTATGAAGAGCTGAACTGATGAAGGTTTGTAAGCTTGAGAACCTTAATGGGTATCTTTCAATGGTGAAACATCTCCACACGGGGAGAACTGGCTCACCACCAGAGTGCCCAGTGAGGTCAAGCTATATTCAAGGAAGAGATGTCTTCTCGTTCCCACAGACGGCGCCAAACTGATGATGCTTGGATTTAGCACCATCAGATAAGTGATGATGAGATCAAACAGTATTAACCATGGCAACCATAGAGATGTATATGTATAAGTGTGTAAGTGTGTAGAAGGAGATGAGTATAAGAGGAATAAGATAATGATGTATAGTGGTTCAGCCAATTAGGCCTACATCCAATGTGAGTGTGTGATCCACTAAGTATGGGCACTAATGGACATGGATACAATGCACATAAGCTCACTTTCTCTCTCTACTGTGTGTATAAGCAGAGTTTTTGCTAGGGTTACGATTATCGATCGATCATCCCCTTTGTAGGGTTTTAGGTGACAAGTACATATAGGTCTTGGGGGGTGTATTGTACCCCCCAAGTATGCATGGTGCATGTGAATGATGATCTAGCCAATCCCCTGTTGACACCTGTAGATGCCACTTGTGAATAATGATGACATAATATTCCCACAAGTGAGGGGGTGATATTGTTATAACGGTCTTCCACGTGCCATGTGAGCCTCACGCACACTGTTCCATGCATCTCCCAAACCACGCACTGTGTTGATGTCACCCTCGGCCTATGATATGAGGCCGAGGGCAAAGTTCCCTCTGGCAGCGAGTCTGGCCCAATTTAGGCCTCGTACTGTCGTACCCTCGGAGGGTCGTCTGGTCCTGATGAGGGGTCGGCCCCCTGAGGGGTCATCTGGAGCCTGATGAAGGGTCAGCCCCCTGGAGGGTCGTCTGGGCCTGATGAGGGGTCGGCCCCTGGAGGGTCGTATGGGCTCGATGGAGGGTCGGCCCCTTGGAGGGTCGTTTGGGCCTGATGAGGGGTCGGATCCCTGAGGGGTCTCTGGAGCCTGATGAAGGGTCGGCCCCCTGGAGGGTCGTCTGGGCTTGATGAGGGGTCGGCCCCTGGAGGGCCGTCTGGGCCCGATGGAGGGTCGGCCCCTTGGAGGGTCGTCTGGAGCCTGATGAAGGGTCGCCTCCCTGAGGGGTCGTCTGGAGCCTGATGAAGGGTTGGCCCCCTGAGGGGTCGTCTGGAGTCGGATGGTGGGACAATCTTGGACTCGTCTTGTTGGAGGGCGCCCTCGGCCTGGCCGAGGATATATATGGGCATATCAATCAATTTTCACACAATTTCCATCTTTGGTCAATTTCGGCTTTGTGCGTTTGGAATTTTTACAGTTTGAGACTTTAAACAAAATTTTAGTGATATCTTTGAAAATTTTAAATTCCAATTTATATTTTTCAATTTTTTTGGATTTTTTTTTTGAATTTTCTAATATTTTTTGGCAATTTAAAAATTTGTAAAGTTTTTAACAAACGCACTTGTCATGCCCCTTAACTTAGACTTTTGCATTTTCTTCAATCAAAAGGACTAAAATCTAAAGAAGAAAAGGAATAAGTGCGAAAATAAAATGAACAAATATTAAAATGCAATAAGACACTATATAACTCCAACACACGACTCAAAAATAAAAAATAAACAAAAAAACTCTCTCTCCACCAAAAACTCATCTCACCCTCTGTACGGGATCCGATTCTCTCCTCATCTCCCCCGTGTTCACATTGTAAACCAATAGCCAGAACAAGTTGGGACTATCCGTAAAGATAAGGGGGACACCTTGAGGCTTATGATGACTGGGGTGAATGAGATCCTTGTGGTGCCCAATCGAACCACAGCATACTTGTCCCTACTTGGAGAGAACATCTCGGTGAAAATTGGAAGGACATGCTAAACCTAGATCTCCCTTGACTTTTGTAATGCATGTGTCAGGCTTTAAATGGGACGACACTCGAGTCCTCTCCTCGATCGCATCCATGGACTCAAGTGGCACGGGTGGATGGTCACGCAGAAGGACCTCATATATCCTATATTTCCCTTCGCTCTTTTCGACGTGACTACATGAGTCCAATAGTGATTGTACTTCGATAGGGAGGCTCTCATACACCAGCCCGAATTCCTTTTAACAATCTTCTAAGCTCATATCTCCTACCTTGCTCTCTTGTTTACTTTCTAAGTCCTCTCTTGCTCTCTCAATCTCCAAATCCTCTCTCTCACACTCAACCACATGATCTTTCTCGCTCTCCACATTAGTCACTAAACACGTCTTCTCAACCTCTATCACAACTTCATAATTATCTCTTTCACTTAATGTAACACGGCATACCCCTAACGGCTTTCTCACGTGATTCCTCTCGTGCTCGTGTACTCTTTCTTCCATAAGATCTGTCTCTCGCGACTCGTCCTTATCACCCTTGATCGTAGTGATGTTGAAGATATTTGTTTCGAGAGTCATGTTACCGAATGTGAGTTGTATTTGACCATTGCATGTATTAATAAGTGTATTAGTCGTTGCTAAGAACGGGCGGCCAAGGATGACGGGAACATGATTACTCGATAAAGCTAAGGGCTAATCATCCCAAATGACAAAATCACCAGGAAGTTGAAAGCGTCAACTTGGACAATCACGTCCTTAATGACCCCCCGAGGTATCTCTACAGAATGATCTGTGAGTTGGAGATTCAACATTGTGGGATTAAGGTCGCCAAAATCTAATTGCTTATAGATGGAATAGGGGAGAATATTAGCACTCGCCCCTAAATCTATTATCGCTCTCTCAATTCCATTCTTCCCCATGATGCATGAAATGGTCGGTGCACCCGGATCTTTAAATTTTGGTGGAAGGTCGCTTAATAGTACAGAACTGACATTCTTTGTTAAAAACACATTTTTCTTTATCGTTAGCCTACGTTTCACTGTGAGTAAGTCCTTAAGAAACTTAGCCTATCCGGGAATTTGCTTTATGGTCTCGAGAAAAGGTAAATTAATCTTTACTTACTTAATAATGTCTAACACATCGTCACGAGCGGTCTCCTTGGAGTGGGGTACTAATCGTTGAGGGTATGAACTAGAAATGGGAGGTTTCACAACCACCTCGGCCTGACTATGTCGTGATTACAACTCTTTCTCAAGGGGACATCTTCTGCCTCTTACGTTCCGGGAAAAATTTCCTTGTTATTTTTCTCGTCATGTGGAGAAGGTGACAAGTCAACAACTCTTCCCCTACGTAGAGTGGTTACTGTGCTGCACTGCTCTTGATTAGCATTGGAAGTGGAGCTTGCACTAGGTTGACCTTGGGCCAGAAATTTTCCCTTCTCTTGGATACTTAGGGAAGATTGCAACTTTCAAATGTTCGCTTTTATGTCAGAAAGCATTCGGGGATTTTAATCATTGGTTTCCTTTTGAGATTGTATAAATTGATTGAAAGTATCCTCAAGATTTCTCCTCGGTGAGGTGATAGTATCCTCGAGATTTCTCCTCGGTGGGGTGATATATGGCGCAGGGGTGGTTCTTACATGTGTGGGGCTTATGGGAAATGTGAGGGTGGGGGGGAACGTGTGAATGAGGATTCAAAGCAGCGTGTTGTTGCCCATAATTAAACCCAGGATGATTCCTCCACAAAGGGTTATATGAATTTTCATGAGGAGCATTAAAATTATCCTTAAAATCTCCTACCGCTCCCACTTGCTCTTGAAACTTTGTAGGTGGGCATGATCGGGCATTCCTCTGTTAAATGTCATGCCTCACAAATTGCACACACCCTCTCTCTCAGTGCTCGGTTGGATACTGGTGTTTCTCTTGCCCATGATTCGACTGTGTCTTCTAATCATTTTTCAACTTGGCTTATTCAAAGTTTCCACTCGGCTTCCTTGTCCAATTGATAGAGTCCGGACGCAGAAGGAGTCATGGACGTTTGTCGAGTTCGAGTTTAGGCATTAGGATCGAATGTGTCCCATGCTTGAGTAGTCTCTGTGACATACCTAAGATGGGCCTCTACATCATTATCGTTTAACCCAAAAAATTATCCATCACACATAGTTTCATCGAGTTGTTTAGAATCTATACTTATCCCTTGGTGGAAGAAAGAGATAATACGATATTTCTCAAAACCATGATGTGGACATGTGTTGACTGACTCGTTCAAACATTCCCAACACCGATTAAATGGATCGCTTTTTAGTTGTTGAAACATTTGAATTTGAGCCTTGATGATATTGATTAGATGTTGGGGGAAGAATTTCAAAAGAAACATGTCTTCCATATCCCTCCACGACCTAATTGAGTTCGGTGATAAAGACCATAGCTAGGTCTTAACTTTATCCTTCAAAGAGAAAGGAAAAATTTTGAGGTGAACGACATCTTGAGTGCAATATTGATCGCTAAACGTATCGTACGCCTCTTCTAACTAATGAATTTGGAGGTAAGGTTTCTCCCAGTCCAAACCGTGAAAGGTGGGAAGAATATGAATCATCCCATTTCGAACGTGAAACTGTCCCACCTTGTACCGAAGTAGAATGCATCTCGGAGTGACAATTCTCTCGGGATATAAAAGTTATCTCATGGGATGATACGATATCTCACCCTCAACCATACCATAGCTAGAGTAGTCCGACATCTCTCTCTCTCCAAATGACTCGGTATCCTCACTTGGTGCCCTAGAAGTGTGTCTCGTAATGGAATTGGGCGGTGTAGGAGGTGGAACCCAAAATTACGGAGCGTTAAGAGTGTGTGGACTATTGAGTCGTATTCTCCTACAAGATTTTAGTGAATGCGGGTGGGAGTAGATTGAGGAGTTTATTTTGGATTTTGCATGAAAGGATTTGAGACGTGCTGTATTTTATTGCTTTTTATTTTTTTTTAATTTTATTTTAAGAATTAGAGTCAAATTTTGGATTAAATCGACCTAACCTAAAAGTCTACCTAGTCCCCGGCAAGGGATCCAAAAACTTGATGCGACTATAAAAGTGTTTCTAGTGCGTGCTTCTATCGACTCAAGTGTAAGTTGGCCACTCAAGTATAAATCCAAAAAAACAGATGTCGAACTCAGGGAAAAGGACGAATGCTCGTGACGATAAATAGGATAACCGATTAGTCCTACTAATGACTCAGAGAAAGAAGAAATAGATGAAGAATTGTGACTTTATCTATCAACTAATGCAATTTGAATTAATAACTAAACTACGTATGCAAGAAGAATTAAATTAAACTTACACTCCCACGCACCATTGGTAAAGTCGTTGGATATAAAAGGTTAAAATTATACTAATAATTTGAAAAAAACATTAAATCTTCTCAAAGCATTAACTATATGAGGATTTAACTCCGCATGATAATTAATCAATGATAAATTTAACATGAATGATTGGACTGCGGACACCCATATTATACTCTCATATACTATGGTTACCTAGGGCAAATGAGATTAAGATATCTACAATACGTGTTCTGACAAAATACCAAACCTTCAAATTATCTCCATAATTTTATTCACTTTTATACCTAACCCTTTAGAAATACCCCAACCCTTCAAACGAGGTTGGGTTCACTTTTATACCCAAACCTTCAAATGAGGTTGGGTTCATGTACCCCAACCATTCTAGTCTGACATGGTGTAACTATGACTAAACATGATATCTACATTGCATGAAATTATTCTTACGTGAAAAGTATAATCAAACATGTGAAAACGACTTCTAGCAGGGAAATAATGAATTGCAAACCAAAAAAAAAAAGAGAAATTGAAAGCGGTAATGAAACTATACTTGGATTGATGAAAAACCCTTGAAATCAATGTAAAAGATGAACAATTGTTGAAGAAAATTAATCCTACGGTTTTTGCCTTCAATATCCTCTCAAAAGTATGTTATAGCAAAGTTAGATATGACTTATGTTAGTTTACAACTTAATGAACCCGTTTTTACTAGAGTCCTAAACCCATACAACTCTCAGCTAAAAAAATAGGGCCAAAATAAAAATCTCACTTCTGGTAATTCGTCATGCTTCTAAAGCGTGATTAATTTTTTCATGACCTGGAGCATGACTAACCGTGAACCGGTTTTTTCTAGTGTTGCCTTGGCTTGTTTCTTCTCTTTTCTTTGGATTTCTTTCTAAACTTCAAACGACCATAACTTCTTCACTGTAGCTCGGAATGGAGTGCCATTTTTCCAGTATTCTTGTGATTTCAAGATCTTCAACTTTATAGCTGGCCCCACCCACAGACTAAGGATGAAAATTTACAAAATGCCATTCAAGTCCCTTTTTTCTTGGTTTCTTTCACTATTTTGAGTTATCTCTCGTACAAACTTGCATGAAATACCTATAAAACACACAAAAAATACACAAAACAATAAATAATAGCCAAAAAGGGTTAGTAGCATGAATATGAGATAAATTCAGTCTATTTATACCGCACGGAAGCATAAAAAGACCGAAATTAAAAGGATAAATGTGAAGAATTTATGCCTAATCAATTTGTATGCCACGTATGATTATTCTTTAGTCAGCTTTTAAACTCCAATTTGAAATTAACCACAAGAGAAGATTTAATGTCAGTTATAACATGTTGTCAAGTTAAAAAAATTAACCTTTGAGAAAAAACACAATTCAACTTTTTTTTTTTAACATAATACTCCCTATGATTTTACTGGGTTGTGTCTAATAATCGAATTATCGTTAAATGTTTACGAGTGTCTTCTTTTTCTCACCATTGTTAGAGACGGCAGTGTATTTTTTTTCATTTATAGGTAATTAAAAATGTTTTATCCTTTTAAATTCTTAAATGAATTTTTTTTAAGATAACATGTAAAATACTCCTTAAGTTTTCATTATTTGTATTTTTATCATTAGTTTATAATGTATCTTTTATTTGTTTTTGTTCAAAATACTCCAAAGGTTATACTGGTTTTCGTTTTCTTATGAGTTTACCATCATTTTATTATGAAAGGTGGAGACATTTTTCTTTCCGAAAGTATAATTGGTGGGACGTTTGTCGGGCTCATATTTTATAAAGTTCTAATCTGTTTCTCATGGTCTTTGATATCAATGGTGTGATTTTCTATTTTTTTTAAATGTTGTCATTTTAAGTGTTTTAATCTATTTGAGTTGTTGTACATGATTTTGATGGTTTAATTACTAATTTAGTGTGTCTTATGATTTGCTTTAACATTAATGCGTTTGAGATATTGTAATGTTATTAAGAAAATAAAATAGAAAAGTAATATTAAATGAAAATATGTGTAAGTATGCCCCTTGGACATGTGTTAATTCATAAGAGACATAACCTTTAAAATATGTCTATTCATGAACCAAGATAACTATTAGTATAAAGTCTATTCATGAAAAGATACAAATGAGTCTATAAAAGGATGTGATCCAACGATTTTGATATAATCCTTTTTGTGAGACCATTCTTTCTTTTCTCTCTTATTTCTCAATTTATTCAATCATTTTCACCAACTCTTAGAAGTAATCATTTAGTATTACTAAATAAAGATTCCACTGGATTGTTGTATCTTGGAGGTAATTTACCTAAAAACCCGACAACAAAATCTTGTAGTGGGGGCAAATAAAACCTTAAGGAAAGTGATTTTGCATGCCTCAATCCACCACAAATTCATGTTTCAATATTTATCCCCTTTCAATCTTAAGGTTTTATGTTTGAGGCCGAGAAGAATGTGGAATTTGTCAAGCGGTGAATCACACAACATTCTAAAAATAATATTTTATGTTATTCAATGGAGAATCTAGAAATTCTGGTATGAAATTTATAATATGGAAATTTTAGCACATTATTTATTAAATATGTCTCTACAAAGGTACGCATTATACAACTTTATTTATAGCATCTAATTAATAAGGTTATAAGAAATATGCTAAAAAAAGGAGACGCTCTTTATTTTGTTTGAGTGATATAACATATGTATATTGTTGAGGATGAGCATAAATTCAACAAAACAAGGAAGCACAAAAGTGAAGGCATAAGTCGACAAGGCAGTGCTAAGAAGTTCAACGAAAAATGTTTAAATTAAAACAATGAAGGTCATAGGGACAAGGATTATCGCAAGTCAAAAAATAAGAGAACTTAAAAAAAAGCATCACAAGACAACATGACAGAAGTTGATGAATTTTTTGATGATATTTCTAACTTGTATATCTATACAAGTTAGAATTATGTGGAATATCCTTAATACACCCCCTCAAGTAAAGGTGGTGACGAGAGAACACATCAACCTTGTACCGAAGAGAAGAGATTGAAAAGAAGGAATGCATAGTGGTTTAATGAAAATGTCAGCAAGCTGATGAGAAGAGAGAATAAAATTCATAACAAGGTGTCCGTGATCCATTTTTTTACAAAATACAATTAGCACCCAAGAACATACAAAAACCAAAAATGGATCGTCGAGTAAGAGGACAACCTTCCCAATCAGCATCAGAGTATCAATATAAATTTAAGGAGGATTGAGAGAGCAAATGAATTCCAAGGGTAGATGTACTATATAAAATAACATAATAAGCACTTGGCTTGAACAAAATTGGCAATGGTAGGAGAATGCATGGTCTGGCATATAGTGTTGACAACATGAATGATATCATTATGTGTTAAAGTTAAATATAGAAGTCCACCAACAAGGGAATAAAATTCAATGGGATTATCAAAAGGAGCCATAGAGGAAGGTGGAGATTTTATGGGAAGAGGAGTTTAAATAGCATGGCAGTCTACCATATTTTATCTTTAAAATAAGGTATCAACATAATGGTGTTAAGACAAAAATAAATCACCTAACAAAGGTGTGACTTTAATCCAAAAAAATAATGTAAATCTCCAAAATCATTAAGTGCAAACTCTGAAGTCAACTTAGAAGTAAGGGAAGTAAGAAGAAAGGTATTGGTACTGGAAAGAATAATATTGTTAACATAAAGAATGATAAGAAGATGAATTGTACCCCCAGAAGAATTTAAGACAAATAAGGATGAGTCGACCTTGCTACAAAAGAAGCCCAAAGTTAATTAAAAACGAGCTGAGCCGATTAAACCATATATGTGGAGCCTATTTAAGTCCATAAATAGACTTGTTAAGATTGCAAACATAATCAGGAAAATGAGAATACTCAAACCCCGGAGGTTGTTGCATATAAACATCTTTCGTAAGATAACCATGCAAAAAAGCATTTTTAATATTCGATTGCTTTAAGGGCCAATTTTTAGAGAGAGAAAGAGAGAGCACTATGTGGATGTTGGACGGTTTAACAATTAGACTAAAAGTCTCATCAAAGTCAACTCCTTCAATTTGATTAAAGCCATGAGCAATAAGACAAGTTTTATATTTATCCAAGGTACCATCAGAGTGTAACTTGGTACGATATACCCATTTTGATACAATAATGTATAGATTTGAAGTGGGAGGAATCAATGTCCAAGTATTATTTTTATGAATGGAAATAATTTCTTTTTCCATGGCATGAACCCATTGCAGATATAAAAGAGCCTATTTATATGATCTTGGTTCTGTAAGAATTGTACTAACTAGTAGAGCAATGGGCTTGCCTTTGGATCCTTTTAGCATGGGATGACAATTTGGAGTAGGTGAAGGGAGAGGTGCAGGCAGAGAAATTGGAAATAAGGGGAGGTCAACTATTAAACTACGAAGAGGTAATTGATGGTCGGTAGGGTTAGAGTATAAGGACTGAAAAAAGATATAGGTGAGGTATGAGATGAGAGATATGGGGACAGTGACAAATATGGAGAAGTAAATGGTGAGGAGGGTAAACTATTAACACTAGGTGTACTCGGGTCAGAAGGAGTGGACGAAACAATAGGGGGAGTGAGTGTTAAGGATTCGTTAGAGAGAGAAGGTGGGGCTATTACAGCTGGTCAGTTAGGTACAACATGTGATGGAATAGGAGGAATGGCAGGTACAAGTTGGGTAAGATCTTGAGTAGGTAGGGGAATAGATATAGAGGAAATAGGACGAGTGAGAAATTCATGGTAGGTGGTCATATGGGGGTTGGTTCACGAGGTGGGATATTAGTTTTAATAGTAATATATAGAAAAGTATTTTCATCAAAAATAACATGCCTTGCAATGAAAATACGTTTGGTAATAAGACAGTAACAATGATAACCCTTTTGAATGCTACTTTACCAAATAAAAATACTAGGACAGGACTTTGGTTGAAATTTGTTTCGCATTTTATTTCAAAGATATGGAAAACAATGACACCCAATGTTAGTAATATTCAATAATGATGGTGTGCATTGTGGGTACCCTGAATTTAGCATCATAGGCCTGGATGAGTAGCCTCTCCTTAGCGGCCCAAAGCCCAGGCCCATCACCTTTTGTATTGATCCGATTACCCCACGATCCCATGAAGAAAAATTGTGGGGGAACGCGATCCCATGTAGGGGAGATGGCTAATAGGGAGGAACCCATCACCCCCACTACTCCAACATATACATGTATAAATTAAACCCTAAGTCCGGGGAAAAGGACAAGTTGTATTCTCTATACTTATTCTTCAGAATATAGAGAAATAACACTGACTGAACCACCGTGGACGTAGGCACATCTTTGCTGAACCACGTATACCCGTTGTTGTGTGATTGGCTTTTTATTTATCTTTTCTTGGTTGTTACCTCTTTCATATTTATTTGTGTTTCATAATAATTGTCACCACAATTGGCGCCGTCTGTGGGAAGCGTTTATCTTTCCCTTAGAAGAGCCCACGCCGCGAAAAAATCTAAGATGTCTGGTCACAGCAGCAACGCTCCTCAAGCAGGAGATATTCAGGAGCCACCTGCTCCTCGCAGGATTAGGTCTGAAGTCCGACGTTCAGATCAAGGGGCTCGCTTAGAAAGGCCAGCCTCAGAAGAGAGTCAAGGACCAGCAAGGTCCATGCAGATATCTAGATTGATCGATGCATACGAGGCAAGGCTCCACGAGCAGAGGGAGTCTTCTCGCAGATATGAGGCTGAGAATGCTCGCGTGAAAAGAAGACTGGAAAAACTGGAGAAGGAACTACGTCCTGATACCAGGAGACGCCCCTATCGCACTCCTAGCCCTCAGGCGAGAAAATCTCGCAGTCGAGGAAGGAGCCCTAGGCGGAAATATCAAGGGTACGAAGGTGGCGACTCAGACGACGACCTCCGCCAACAACTAAGAAAAGCTCGCCGCTACCAGAGCCCTGCTCGCAGTGACGACAACATACGGAACCTAGTCCGCAGAGAAATGGACCAACATCCAGCTCACCGCGGCACCAGGTCGACCAGAGAACTCGCCAGGAGAGCCCTCAAGACCCAGATGAAATCGCCCTTCACGAGGGAAATTGAAGAAGAAGAGGCTCCCAAAAAGTTTGCCATTCCAAGGTTCAAGATCTACGACGGGAAGACTGATCCCATTGATCATGTCAGGCACAACCAGGAGGCTATGACCCTCTGGAATCACCGAGATGCACTGATGTGCCATATTTGTCCCTCGAGCCTTCATGACGTGGACCAGAAATGGTTCGAGAAACTCCCTCACCGATCCATCAGAAATTTCAAATCCCTGGCCGAGCTCTTTACGGCCCGGTTCATCACCAGCAGCTCCCATCCCAAAAGGATGGATGCTCTATTAACAATGAAGAAAACGCCTCAGGAGACACTCCGAGCCTACGCGAAGAGGTACTGGGAGTTATTCAACGAAGTCGAGGACTGCGCGGAAGAAGTGGCAGTGGCTTCATTCAAAATTGGACTACCTAGCTCTTCCCTCCTTTACCAGTCCTTGACAAAGAAGGAAGCTACGACCATTGATGACCTGATGGCCCGGATTGAGAAATACGCAAAGGTGGAAGATGTCACCCGCCTTAGCGTAGGAGAAAACGGTCGAGCCAAGATCGCTACCAAGGGAAGTGAGAAAGTTGAGAACCAGAAAAAAGGAGGAAAGAGTGGGGGCAATAATGGATCCAAAAATGGGGGGAACCCTGACGTTACAAAATCGTTCCAGGTGGTCAACACCGTCTTCAAAGAACCAATTTACAAAATTCTCGCGAAGATCAAGGATGAACCGTTCGTCAAATGGCCCCGGAAAATGGGAGGAGATCCCTCGAAAAGAAACAATGCATTAAGACGCACTTTCCACAAAGAGGGAGGGCATAAGACCGAGCACTGCAAGGCTCTTAAGTCTCACCTCGAGGAGTTGGCCCAATCCGGACATTTGAATGACTTTGTGGAAAAGAAGGTAGAGAGAGTGACTGTCCACAAGGAGGCAAAACCCGACAACGTATTGGAAGACGACGCCGGACACGAATTCGCAGTAATCCATGGAGTATCCGATGTTAAGAAAATCCAGGGTAACTCAGCTCGAATGAAGGTAAAGAAGCTGACTGCGGTGATGCAGGCTTTTCAGATTGATCCAGCAAAATCACAGGCAGGAAAGCGTCGGCGAGCAGAGGACATCAACTACAACAAGCATATTGTTTTCACGGATGAAGATCTTGTGGGAGTAAGGACCCCACATCACGATGCCTTAGTCATTACACTCAGGATAGCCAACTTTGATATCGACAGGCTGCTAGTCGATCAAGGGAGCTCATCCGAAGTAATATACATCGACTTGTTCTAGAAATTGAAGTTGAACATCGCCGACCTAAAGGGAACCACTGTCCCTCTGGTCGGCTTCGCTGGGAAGATGACCATGCCTCTGGGCAAGATAGTACTGCCAGTGCTCGCTGGATATGTTTCAAAAATGATCGAATTCTTGGTGGTCGACATCGATTCACCGTATGAAGCCATCCTCGGCAAGGGATGGGTTCATGCAATGAAGGCAGTCTCCTCGACCTACCACCAGAAACTCAAATATGTCACCGAGCGGGGAGTGATGGAGATACATGGCGACCAGGCGATGGCGAGAAAGTGCTTCATAGCGGCCATCCGACCAAAGCCAGAGAAAAGAGCCGTTCAAACCAGAGAGAAAGTGGAGGAAGGTGCAATCCCTTCTAAATAGCAATTAAAATATGGAAGGCCCGGAGTGGAAGAGACCAGGCTCCTCCCCTCCGAGCGTGTTGTAGAGGACCTGGTAGAAGTGATTGCTGAAGAAGGCGACAACAGAAGAGTCTTCCTGATCGGGACCTCACTCACTAACCAAGAGCAAAAGGATTTGTTAACCTTACTCAGAAGCAACGTAGATGTTTTCGCTTGGGAACCCTATGAGCTGCCAGGAATCGATCCCAATATGGTCTGCCATCGGTTGCACGTCAATCCCACATTCAAGCCGATAGCACAGAAGACACGACGAACTGCTCCCGATAAGGCCAGAGCAATAGAAAAAGAAGTCGAAAAACTGTTGAATGCAGGGTCCATACGGGAAGTGCAATTCCCCAAATGGTTATCCAACCCAGTGGTAGTTCCAAAAAGCAACGGGAAGTGGAGAGTTTGCATAGACTTCACTGACCTCAACAAAGCCTGCCCCAAGGATAGCTTCCCTCTTCCGAAAATAGACCAACTAGTAGATGCCACTGCAGCTCACGAACGAATGAGTTTCCTGGATGAATACTCAGGCTATCACCAGATTCCCCTGTATGCCCCAGATCAGGACAAAACAGCGTTTATCACGATGGTTGGTTTATACTGTTATAAGGTCATGCCTTTTGGGCTAAAAAATGCAGGGGCAACCTATAGCGGCTGGTTACTAAAATGTTCAAGAATCAAATGGGAGACACAATGGAGGTCTACATCGACGACATGCTCGTCAAGAGCAAGGAGAAGGAAAATCACCTCTCGGACCTGTCAAGTACCTTCGAAATCCTCAGGAAGTACCGAATGAAACTCAACGCGAGCAAGTGTTCCTTCGGTGTCCAGTCAGGAAAGTTTCTTGGGTATTTGATCAGCAAGCGAGGCATAGAGGCTAATCCGGACCAGATTGATGCAATCAAAAGAGTGCAACCTCCTCGCACAATCCGCGATGTACAGAAGCTCACTGGAATGCTCGCTGCTCTAAATCGTTTCATTTCTAAATCCTCCGAGAGATGCAAGCCCTTCTTCCAACTCTTAAAAGGCAGCAAAACAGTAGAATGGACCCCAGGTTGCTCACAAGCATTAGACGAGCTCAAGTCCTACCTAAGCTCCCCACCACTGCTTGTCATACCACAGCAAATGGACTCTTTGTACCTCTACCTCTCTGTATCCAGCCATACTGTCAGCTCAGCGCTAATGTGTGAAGTTACAGGGATCCAACATCTAGTCTATTACGCGAGCAAAACCTTACTAGACGCCGAGCAGTGCTACCTACCATTGGAAAAGCTCGCATTCGCCCTAGTGATGTCCTCGAGGAAACTGAAGCATTACTTCGAAGCTCATACGATCATCGTCCTTACATCACACCCCCTCAAGGCTGTCCTAAGGAAGGCGGATTTGTCGGGCAGACTGTCTAAATGGTCAGTCGAGCTCGACTGATTTGACATCTAATTTCAACCAAGGACAGCTATCAAGGGTCAAATCCTTGCTGACTTCATAGCTGAATTCACAGGCGAAGAACCCTTCGACCAGCCTAAGCCAACAGAACAAAACAACCAGGCTACGGGGGGAAGCTGGAAACTATTCGTTGATGGAGCCTCCAACTCAAAGGGGCAGGATTAGGAATTGTTCTCATCATTCCAGAAAATACAGTCCTCGAGCAAGGAATCAGGCTGGGATTTGCAGCCTCCAACAATGAAGCAGAATACGAAGCCTTAATAGCAGGTCTCCAAAAGGCGCAAACTCTGGGAGCAAATCATTTGCAGGTATTCAGAGATTCTCAACTAGTTTCCAATCAGATAAGTGGAGACTATAACGCGAAGGATGAGAGAATGGCAGCCTACCTCTCCTTGGTAAAAAACTTAATGACGAACTTTGAAGAGATCAACATCCAACAGTTTCCCAGGGGCCAAAACAGCCACGCTGACGCCTTAGCAGCCCTGAGCTCGGCAGTTGATTCTAGCCTTAAAAGGATCATCCCTATCGATTTCCTCAGTTGCCCAAGCATTTACCCCGACTGCGAACTGACAAAATCAAAGCCGATACTCCAATTGAAGTCAGCCCCCAGCTGGATGGATCCCTTGAGAGATTATTTAAATAACGGAACACTCCCAGAGGATAAGAGAACTGCCCACCAGATAAGAGTCAAAGCTGCTCGCTTTCACTTATCCACAGGAGGCGACTTGTATAAAAGATCTTTCTCTGGCCCCTACCTTAGGTGCGTCCACCCAGGCGATGTCAAGGCAGTGCTTCACGAACTTCACGAAGGAATCTGCGGAAGCCACGTTGGAGGAAGGTCTCTAGCCTTCCGAGCAATGAAGGAAGGTTATTGGTGGCCATACATGCAAAAGGACTCCGCGGTATATGTCCGCAAATGCCTAAAATGCCAACTTCACGCTCCCATGGTCCACCAGCCCGCCAGCGAATTAAAATCTTTGACCAGTCCCTGGCCCTTCGCCCAGTGGGGAATGGACATCGTGGGACCACTGCCCACCGCTCCCGGCAATCGCAAATACCTGTTGGTTGCAACTGATTACTTTACCAAGTGGATCGAGGCAGAACCACTGGCGAACATCCGAGATGCTGACATGATGAGGTTCATATAGAGAAATATAATCACTCGATTCGAAATCCCCAGAACCATCATCACTGACAATGGAACACAGTTCGAGAGTGGCCCTTTTCAGGACTTCTGTAACAAACACGGGATCAGGCACCATTTCAGCTCGGTGGCCTACCCTCAAAGCAACGGACAAGCTGAAGCTTCCAACAAGACGGTGATCGCTGGATTGAAGAAATGGTTAGAGCAAGCCAAAGGCGCGTGGACAACCGAGTTACTACATATCCTATGGGCATATAGAACGACTCCTAGGCGAGCCACAGGAGAAACGCCATTCTCACTAGCATATGGAATGGAGGCGGTCATCCCACTCGAAGCAGGATTACCTACAATGAGATCCGACCTAGTCGAGCAAGACCAGAACGATCAGGCCTTGCTCGCTGAACTCGACCTGGCCGACGAGAACAGGGAACTTGCCCTAGTGAAACTAGCAAGCTATCAGCAACAGCTCGCGAAGCACTACAGCAAAAGGGTCAATCCGAGGAAATTCGAAATTGGGGACTACGTCCTAAGAAAGGTCCTGGGCAACACAGCGAAGCCATCAGATGGTAAACTGGGCCCGAACTGGGAAGGACCTTATGAGATAATTAGAGATGACCTGCGAGGTGCCTATCATTTGAAAACAATGGAGGGCAGAGAGATACCACGAGCATGGAACGCGGCTAATCTCAAGAAATTCTATTTTTAGGAGTTATTTTGTTAGATCTTTATATTGTACTCATCTTGTGAAAGGAAAGTTCATTCCTCATTCGCCAATGAAAATCTCTCAGTTGATCACTCTCTAAAAAGTAACAATTTTATCTTATCACACATCCTTTTCAAATCACAGGCATAATGGTTGACATAGCAGGGGAGCACCCCTCCTCAGGTCATCGTCATGAAGCACGACAGACCTCTTAGCATTGCCCATGGCAATATATGAAGCCCTACAGAGTATTCTTAGGCAACAAACCTACTTTGGTTAAACAAAATCAGGTGTGTCCTCGCCAGGTGTGTCCTCGCCAATTGCCCTACTTAGGCCTAAGGGAGTGTGACGACACGACCTAAAAGGTAAAGGGAGGGCACAATGGTATTCTTATACTGGACTGGGCGGACACTCACATGACAAAAGCTACAAGAATATAAAAGGATTGATGGACACGTTTAGTCGGCAAAATTGCCCAAAACTCGAACTTCTCATTAATATTTTATATTTACAAACAGTAATAGTACATGTTTAGTCGGCGAAGCTCGCCCAAAGCATTTACAATACAAGAATATAAAAGGATTGATGGACACGTTTAGTCGACAAAATTTCCCAAAACTTGAACTTCTCATTAATCTTTTATATTTACAAACAGTAATAGTACATGTTTAGTCGGCGAAGCTCGCCCAAAGCATTTACAATACAAGAATACAAAAGGATTGATGAACACGTTTAGTCGGCCAAATTGCCCAAAACTCGAACTTCTCATTAATCTTTTACATTTACAAACAGTAACAGTACATGTTTAGTCGGCGAAAGTCGCCCAAAGCATTTACTATAATTAAAAAATCTCAAGAAGGTGGAAGCCTCCGAGCAAGATAGTTAGCAACTTTAGCTCTCCTTCCATCATCATGAGCAGGGGCGAGCTCCTCCACGACCTCATTTGCGTCCAATTCCAATAATCGCCGGGGAATAGCATCAATGGGTATCCATCGATCATCCCGCCGGAATGGATTGGGCATCAAAGTAGAGGAGGACATCTCGTGTCGATACCACAGCGTCGAGTTCCTCGGGACCTGCGTCTCTTTGAGGGCGCTCAACCACCCCCTGATGAAGGATAACTCTTCAAACTCTGACAGTCTCGTCGGAGCATCCATCCAGTCTTGATCGTAGCCATCGGACCACACTTGTCGAGGACCGTTCTTGAACAAATGCCGGAGACGGGTGACGTCCCTCTGGAGCCCAGCAGCAATCACGTATGCTCACCGAACATCGCCGCGCATTTCCTCCATTTCCCTCTCACGCTGTTCCTCGACTTCCCTATTCCTACCCCTGGCACTCCTACCAGCACGCGGGAGGGGAGGCCGAGCAGCTCGCGATGAAGAAGAGCCTTGTAGGACTGCCGAAACGGTGCTCGGCGAATGCTCCTTAAGCTTCGAGACCTCCCTCCTCAGGTCTTCATTCTCCCGCTGCAGAAACTCCGTAACTTGGTTGACCTCGGTGGCCTCCAGTAACTTATCTCTCAGCTCGCTAACTTCTTCTTGCACTGAAGCACCGATCTCTTCCATTTCCTGGAGCCTGTCCTTTAACTTGGCCACTAGCTCGAACTGATCCTTATATTTCTAGTTCTGTGACTTAGCAAACTTGCAAAGCCTAGCGAAGGCCTGGCGAACTGCAGGGATTGCATTAGGACCAAGAGTCCTACCTAGTTAGGAGGTAACAAGAATATAGTCATCCACATCAACCAACTACAAGTAAAAGAAAGAGAAAAGAAAGAGATCAGCATAAACAAAAATGAAGTCTTTTCATTATTAATGAGCGAGGTTACATCAGATCAAAAAAGAAAAAAATTACAAAGAATCCCTATCAATTAGCAACCTCAGATGGTCCCTTGTCCTTGTCAGCATCAGCGGGGGCATTACCCTCTGCAGGGACGTCCTCTGTCCTCTCAACCAACAGAGCGTCAGTAGAGGTCACCTGAGAGACAGGGTTGGTGCCTTCAACAGTTGGGGTTGGGTCCTCATCTACGACTGGCTTTGGCCCTGGGTCGTGCTCATCAAAGAGGGGGGATGCAACGTCCACCCCAGCAGCCACGAGAGCCTTATTCCACCCTTTCTTGAAGTTCAGATGGCTGATATAGCCTATCTGAACCTCAGCGTCCTCATATGCAGCAGCCCAGCCAGAGTTGTACGAATCTTCCTTAAGAGTGGCCGCCTGGGCTTTCTTCGCCTCCAGTGCTCGTCCAGAACCCGGTTCTTCTCTGCAAGGTCTAGCTTGCTCGAGCACACCAGGTCGTACGCCTTCCTCAGCTCGCCAAGCTCCCTGACAGCGTCATCTCTCTCGCGAGCAGAATTAGCAAGGGCAGAGGCAGATGAAGCTCGATTTGCATCAGCAGCCTTCAGATCGGCCTCCAGTTGAGAACCCCTGGCTACCAGAGTAGACTTCTGCTGCTCCAGCTCACCGTTCCTTCTCACCAGCTCATCGCGAGAGCGATAGAGCACAGCGAAGTCAGTCACAAACTGCAAAAAATAAGGAAAGGATCAGAAAGAAGAGACCATCAAAACTGGTTAAAAGAGATGGAGAATTAGAAGAGAACTTTACCAAGGCGAGCCTCTGGCTAGCCTGCAGAGCCAACTGATCGGACCCCAACGCCCTCTCGCGATCTGCAGGAAGAACTGCTCTCTCGAGCAGCGCATGGGCAAGCTGAGGAGAGGCGGTCACCGAAGCCCCCTCAGGCAAAGCAGACACTGGGACCAGGGCTTGACCCGTCTTGGTCCTCGATTCCACCCTCCTCCTCTCCTCCTCTTTTTCTCTCTCTCTTCTCTTTCTCTCCTCCACTTTCTTTTTCTCCTCCACTTTCTTCCTCTCCTCCTCCTTTTTCCTCTCCCTCTCTCTCACCTGCTCCTCCTCTCTCCTCTTCTTCTCTTGCTCCTCAAAAGAAGGCCGGGAACCAGTAGCTATGGCCCTAGAGGCAGTCTTCGTTTTCTTGGACCTCTGTGCGAGGAGCACATCATCATCATCGTCATCTCTGATCAAATTCTTCTTGGGAGGCATCTCTTCAGAAGAACTGCTGGTAGTGCTCGACGAGTCTTGAGCCTCAGAATCTCCTTCAGAAGAACTGCTACTGCCAGCACTTCCTGCACCCAAATTACTGACAACGCCTGCAGGTTCACTCTCTGAGCTGCTCTCTTCTTCGTCCAACTGGATGGGCTCAGCCGAAGTCTCTACGGAAGAATCAAAGTCTGGAACACTATCCACAGGTCGAGCTATGAAGCTGGAGCCTGTGTCCTTGTATTCAAGAAAAAAAGTAGCAGCCCTAGGATGCTCGCCGTCAACCAAAGGCTCCCTACTATTCCAAGCTTTCACCAGCTCTGAGATACGGACCTCGCTGAGAGCAGGCTCCAAATTCTTTGTCCTCGTTGTGAAAGAAAAAGCAAAGAGAGGTTAGAAAAATCACAAGTCAGCAAAGATTGAAGCGATAATATAACATCTACCTATATATTCTTCCCCATAAAAGGGAACAGCGAACCTCTCAGACCTCGACCCTTCAGAATGGGGGGAGAATTGCCAATTCCTAAAAAGAAAACCTTCTTGCCAGTAGTCCTTATGGGAATCAGGTAGATTTACTACCAATACCCTATCAGGACTCCTAGCCTTAAGGTACAAAACACCTAAACTCGTACGAGAAAAGGAGTAACAAAAGCAGACCTCGGCAAGCCCTAACCTTGTGCCGTATAATTGATTTATCCTATGCACGCCGTTCACTACTTTCCATACGTTGGGCGAACATTGTGCAGGCACAATACTAAAATAGCTAAAAAAATGAAGAAACAGATCGTTAGGGGGAAAGGTAAGTCCCCCCTGGGAGAGCAACAAAACGTGAATCCAATGCGCATCCTCTATATCCCTAACGTTCCTAGGAGGCGAGGCGCAACACTCAATCTCTACCCACTCAGGAACGTTATAGAATTTTCTAAACTCAATGACTGACCTATTCCCAATCTTTGCCATTGGAAAAACACAAGAAAAACTATAAACTCAAGAGAAAATGAAAAGGGCACGAGAGACTTACAAGACAGAAGATCGGGTCAAATGGCGAAGAAGCAACGAGAGTAGAGATAAAAAAACAAAAGGTACAAAGCGTAAGAGTTCTCAGGATAGAAGATTGCTGGAAAAGCTGAAGCGACGAAGAGAAAATGTGTCTTATTCCAACGAGCCTTCAAGTCTAATCATAGCGCACAGATAGCGAAGCGGGTGCCGCCAAAGCAACTTCACAGTTTTCAAAGAAATCAACCATAACAGCTGATTATTTAAATTCATTGGACCTGTAAAAATGGCCCAACAAATTTAAGGGCAATTGTGGGTACCCTGAATTTAGCATCATAGGCCTGGACGAGTAGCCTCTCCTTAGCGGCCCAAAGCCCAGGCCCATCACTTTTTGTATTGATCCGATTACCCCACGATCCCATGAAGAAAAATTATGGGGGAACGCGATCCCATGTAGGGGAGATGGCTAATAGGGAGGAACCCATCACCCCCACTACTCCAACATATACATGTATAAATTAAACCCTAAGTCCGGGGCAAAGGACAAGTTGTATTCTCTGTACTTATTCTTCAGAATATAGAGAAATAACACTGACTGAACCACCGTGGACGTAGGCACATCTTTGCTGAACCACGTATACCCGTTGTTGTGTGATTGGATTTTTATTTATCTTTTCTTGGTTGTTACCTCTTTCATATTTATTTGTGTTGCATAATAATTGTCACCACATGCACCATAAAGTTTGAAAAATGGAGTGACTTGATTTGATGGTGCAGAGGGAAATGAATTTATTAGGTAAGTAGCAGTTAAAAAAGCTTCAACCCAAAGAAACATCAGAAGGTTGGGATGAAATAATAGAGTCAAGCTAGTCTCAACAACATAGCGATGTTTTCTTTTAGCGACACCATTTTATTCAGATATACGAGAACAAGATATGTGACAGACAATGCCATGTTGTTCTAGATAATTAATAACGCCATGACTAGGAAATTACCCACCACCATCATGTCAAATTGATTTTCAATCATTTTGTGAAAAGTGAAAAATATTTTATGGAAATAATATTTATTTTTCAATGGATATAACCAAGTAAACCTAGTCCAATCATCCACAAAAATAACGTAAAATTTAAAGCCTTGAGATGAAGTAATAGGGGCAAGCCCCCATAAATCACAATGAATCTTTTCAAAAGGAATTTGAGAAATTTTGTCATTTAATCCAAATGGAAGTTTACAAATCTTTCCCAATTAACAACTAGAATAAATACTAGATTATTTATTCCAATGATCCACATGTATGACATGACTTTCACTTAAAAACTTTAAAGACATTGCTTGAGGATGTTCGAATCTTTGATGCCAAATCTGATCACTAAACTTTCCCTCCTGGATAACATTTAGAGCTTCTTGGTTTTATTATTCAATGGTGTAAAGAGACCCCTTTTGAATTCCCTTGGCTAGCACTTGTTGAGTCTTCTTATCCCGACAACAAAATTATCATTAGAAAATTCTAATAAACATTAGTTTTCTTATAACAATTGACTTACAAAAATAAGCTTCTTTTTTATTTTAGGCAAAACTAAAACATCATTCAAAATTAAAATTTTGATTTAAATTTTTAGCACCAATATGAGTGATAGATAGTTTAGAACCATCCACAATAATAAATTTTTCATTTCCTATGTATGGAGAAATTTTTGAAAAGTTACCTCTATTATTTTTCATGTGAGAGGTGCCTCCTGAATCAACATAAAGGGCATTGTCCATATGAGACTCATAATTTTTAGTTGTCATAGCAATTGGGTTTTGTGCTTGGGTTTGGAAAGAGTAGTCCCAACGATAAAAAGAATTTGGAGCAATGTAATTAGACCTACCACAAATTTGATAGACCTGGATATCAGATTTAGTGTTGGCTTGAAATTCTTTGGTGTTTTCTCCCTTTTCATTGAATAGTTGCGGTGGTTCTTCCTTCAACGTGCCAGTCATCTTGATTATTTTCATAAGTTGGAGCATTTGATTTCTCCAAACTAGGTAGTTTTCTGGTTTCAGTTTAGCAGAACTCATTGACACTAATTAGTGCAATGAGGTTATGTTAAGTGAAACACCAAAAATCATTGATGATAATCTGGATGCCATAGATCTGAGATTTGATACCATAAAGAGATATATAAACTAATGAAAAGAGTAAATGTTGTTACTTTTCATTGAGAAAAAATAAAAGCTAAAATAATTTTTTAATTACACAGCCTATGAGCCAACTAATAGCTATAAACTAAGAATAACTAACACTGAGTATTCTCTAACTATATAGGAAAAATACTAGTATAAGTAAATAAACATGCATTAAAACTAAGAGATAAGGGTTTTTCTCCTTTTGAATAGGTCCAAGACAAATTAAATCATACATGCGAATATTGTAGACTTATGAGAATTAGGTTGAATATCCTTAATGATATTGGTGTTACATGCCATGTATGTTGAGACAAAAGTATGTTCATAACCTACCAACCAATTGAAAATGGAGAACAACTTTTCATGGAAAACTCCTCCACCTCGAAGGCTGAAGGTCAAGGAAAATTCGAGTTAAAAATGACTTCAGGGAAGAATCTCGCGCTCAACGATGTATTACATGTGCCCGACATTAGGAAAACCTTATCTCCAGTTGCATGCTAAGCAAGAAAGGTTTTAAACTTAGCTTTATTAGAGACAAATTTCAGCTAAGGATGGAATGTATGCAGGGAAAGGATATATGTGTGATAAGATGTTCAAAATGAACGTCATAACTGTTTTACCTAAAGGTAACAAACGCAATGCAGAATGTGTGTCCAATGTGTGTACCTATGACACAAGTGCAAGTCGGTCGCTAAAGTAATACCCAGTAAGTCGGGGTCTAATCCTTAGGGAATAGTTTGTAAAACGATTGACGATAGTAGGATAAACTTCTAAGATCTTGGTAATGACTCATAAATAAAATGAAAAGATAATTTTTTTTCCTAAAAATTATATTTGACTACGAAAATTGAGCTAGCAAGTGTAATTTAAACTAAAAAATAAGAAATTAGAATTTTTAGTTGTGAAATAACTTGAGAAAAGTGGAGTCGGGATCCAATCCCCCGAATCGTAGGTATTTTCACCTAAATATAAAATTCTCAAAACTATATAATTAATTAGAAGAAAAACATTAACTAATCTGAAGCACTAAATATATGTGGGTGTTAATCCACAAAATATTTAGTTAATAAACTAATTAACGCGAGTGATAGGATTATTGACATGTATATTGTATTTTAAACACTCCAATTTTTTTCGAAATATGGATTTAAGAGATCTACTACATTATCTCAATAAAAATATCAAACCCTAATAATTAATCATAAAATTATGTCGAATTTTATATCTAATTGTCAAAAACCTAGGTTGGGTCCATGTTTCCCAACTCGCGATGAGTTTAGACGGACATAGTATCAATTTATACACAATAATTCATTGATGAGAAAGAAAACATGATGAAATACTAAGAAAGATGATGGGAATTGATGTTACCAATATTGAAGAACACAACAGCATGCAAGAGAAATTAACACTTAAAGAAAAATGGGAAAAGGCTTTGATCTTGTATTGAATTAATTATAAAAAGCTTGTAAGTTTTTCTCCAAGTTGTTCTCAATCATAGATTGCCTTTTTGTAATGCATAATAGGTTAAAAAGACTCCTCATAGACTAATAAAAGTGCAAAAATTCGTGTAAAGAGGTTGCGATAAACTTAAATAACTCCACCTAAAATCTAGGAAATGATGAAAAAAAATCCTATCCTAGATCGAACCCATAATCCGCAATGAACCCATCACCAAAACCCTTGGGTGAATTGGTTTGATCAGGATCTCTGCCAAGGAAGACTTATTTTGCCTAGTTTGCTCTTAATTGTAGTTTTGCCCTACTGAATTCTTCTCAACTTTGAATGCTTGTTACTTTTTCACCATATTCTGGATTGAGTTGTCATTTCTTCCAATATTCTCGTGACTTCGAGCTCTCTTCAACTTATCAATTGGATCCTTCTTTAGGTTCAAGCTGAAAAATTATCAAAATTCCCTTGACTTTCATTTCTCGTGATTCTTTTACTGTTTTAATTTTTATATTCCATCCACTTGCACGATTTATATGTAAAATATAAGAGAGATACACAAAATATGAGATACTCGCCAAAACATTAGTAGCATATATATGAGATAAATTTGGACTAAATGCAATGTCTAGAGTAGTAAAAAATACTGAAATTAAGGGGATAAACATAAATATTTAGGCCTAATAAATCCCCCTAACTTAGAACTTGCAAGTCCCGAGCAATGTAAAAGAATGAGAATAAAAGTCTAAGAGAACCTTTACACAAGTAAATGATAAAATACCTTTTTTGAGGGAAAGCAATTTCATTTAACATATGCAATAAGTCGTTAAATCCCTAGGTTATCCTAGTAGGACGAATGGTGTCTCATGAGGGTTTGCAGTGGATTTATGCACAAAATTCATTTTGTACTACATGGTACTGATTACGTATAAATTCTTCGTATTTATCCCCTTAATTTAGAGGCTTTTATCATCTTGTGCAGTGTAAATCGAGTTGATTTATATTATTGCTGGTGACCTTTTCTATGTAATGCATTGAGTTTCATGTACTTCTCATATATTTTGTAGGTATTTTACACAAGTAAAGAGAAGAGAGAACTCAAACTCAAGAAAGATACAAGTGAAGGAAAGCCAAGGTCAAAATAGTAATTTTACACCAAGAATTTGGACATAGAATCTAAAGGAAATTGAAGATCTCGAGTCCACAAGCACGTAGAAAGAAATGACATCCAAATCCAAGTCCGAGGTGAAAAGCTATGGATCTTTGAAGTTGAGAAGAAATCAAGGAGAAAAAGGAAGAAAAATAAAAAGTCATAGAACCGAATCGATGGAGACTTCACCGGTAGGTTCCTGACACTGGAATGATAGAACCAAATCGATATCAAAGCATACAGATTGGTCCCCTCAACTGGCAGACACCAGATCGATTCACCCATTAAACAAGGAGAAGACCGAACCAGTTCGGCTGGACGAAATTTCAATTTTTCTTTTCTCTTAATTAGAGTTGTGCATGATTCGAAAACTTCAAATAACGTGATGTGTTTATTTATTTGTCATACCATACTTTAGGAGGCTTCTTTTCATTTAGTTTTGAGTGGGTTTGGAAGCCAAGAAGTGTAGGATTCATATTGTTCAATATTTTCTTCATCTATTTGGATTAATTCAAGGCTTATTTTCATTCCAAGTAGTCTTTTCTTCATTGCTTTCAATTGCTTTAATATTTTTATTAGGTGATTCACTATTTCTTGGTTAGAATCCTTCCTTACATATTTAATCTCATTTTTCTTGAAATTATGATTTCATGCAACATATATTTCTTCTTTAAACATAGTTTCATAATGTCGAGCTAGATTTCTAAGGGTTGGGATGCATGAACCCAACCCGATGTGGTTTGCATGGAGTTAAGTGATTCTATGAATTAAATAAATGATTGAATCGTGTTGATTATTTGTACTACCATCGTAGGACTTTTAACCTCGTGTGGCCTAGGTAGACGAGGTGTTTAAGAGTGCGACGCACGTTTCAGCTATTCCGACACCCCTTTTTTTCTATTCTTGATTATGTATGATGCGGGCTTGTACCCTCATAGATGTAATTCCTGAAATTAAGAAAGTTTGGGTTTAATTAATTATTTAATTTATAATTGCTTTTATATCCGGTAAACATACTAGGGCTCGGGAGATTGTAGTCCAACCTATTTTTCTCATTCATTTTTGTTACGGCACAGTTAGTTTACTTCTACATACATAGTTTAATTATTAGTTTAATTCATTTGCATTTAGTTATTAGACATAAAACTCAAAATCAATCATCTTTTCGTTCTTTTTCTAGATTCAACCTTAGGATTTGTCATCGTACCTATTGTCGTCACGTTTTATGTCCTATTTCTCTGACGATTCGACCTCGTTTTACCATGTTTATTACTTACGCGGCCGGTTTGCACTTGAATCGTAATTAGCATCCACTAGAGAAACATTTTGCATCGCTTTAATTTTTAGGTTAACTTTTAGGTTAGGTCGATTTAATCAGAAATTTGATTCCAAATTTTAAAACAAAAGACAAAAAAATCGGAAAATCAAAAATCAGAAATCAGAAAAAATCAGAAAAAAAAAAAAAGAAAAGTAATTTTTTTTAACATCTCTCAAAGTCCTTTCATGCAAAATCCTCAACAAACTCCTCAATCAACTCCCACTCGCATTCACAAAAATTTAAAAGTTGAGTACGACCCTGATATCCCACACACTCCTAACGTATTGCATTTTGGGTTCCAGCTCCTACCCCGTAAAATTCCATTACGAGTCACACTTCTAGGGCACCGAGTGAGGATTTAGATTCATTTGGAGAGGGGGAGAGAGAGAGAGAGAGAGAGAGAGATGTGCGATAACGTTAACTTCGATCTGGGTGAGGGAGATATATCATATCGTCCCATGAGAGAGATTTTATATCCTGAGTGAAATGTCACCCCTGGATGCATTCTACTCCCATACAATGCAGGACACTTCCACTTTTGTAATGAGATGATCCAAATTCTTCCCACTTTTTATGGTATGGATTCGGAGAAGCCTTACCACCACATTCGCGAGTTCGAAGAGGCATGCGATACATTTAGCAATCAAGCTTGCACTCAAGATGTCGTTCGCCTAAAACTTTTTCCTTTTCCCTTAAGGGATAAAGCTAAGACTTGGCTTTGGTCTTTATCACCGAACTCAATCAGGTCATGGAGGGATATGCGAGCCAAGTTTCTTTTAAAATTCTTCCCCCAACACAAAACAAATTCCATTATGGCTCAAATTCAAACTTTTAAACAAAAAGAAAATGAGTCATTCGATCGATCTTGGGAGCGTTACTAAGAGTTTCTTAGCACATGACCACACCATGGTTTTGAGAAGTATTGCCTGATCTCTTTCTTCCACCAGAGGCTAAGCATGGCATCTAAACAACTCATTGAAACTATGTGTGAGAGACCATTTTAGGAGTTAGATGCGAACGATGCCGAGGCCCATCTTAAGTATGTCACCGAGACTACTCAAGCATGGGAAACATCTGATCCTACCACCTAAAAATCGAGTTCAACAAACGTCCACCACTCCTTCCATGTTCGGTCTTTATCACGTGGATAAGGACGATGCATGGAACTTTCGATTTAATCAACTTGAGCGAAAAATGGAAGACGTACTCGAATCACGATCAAGAGAAACAATTGGATCCACTCGAGCTATAAAAGAAAAGATGTGTGCCATTTTTTAGGCAGGCCATTCAACAAAGGAATGTCCGACAATACCCGCCTTTAAAGTCATGTTCCATGAGTAAGTAGAAGCTATAAGAGGATTTAAAGGAAATTTCAATGCCCCTCACGATAATTCTTACAACCCTTCTTATAGGACCCCCCCGGGGTTTAATTACGAGCAACAACATGTCGCATTGAATCCTAATTCACATGTTTCCCCACCTCCACATCCGCCTCTTCACTTTCAACAAGCTCCACATATACCAGCACCACCTCCTGCGACGTATATCACCCAACCAAGGTGAACTTTCAAGGATAACGTAAATAAATTCATGCAAGCACAACAAGAAACCAATGCTCAAAACGCCTGAATGTTTACCGAAATGAATGCAAACATTTCAAAGTTTCATGCTCCCTTGAGTATCCAATAAAAGGGTAAGTTTTCGGCCCAAGGCCAAAGACCTCCTCAAGATCAACCTAGTGTTATCTCTACTTTCAATGAAAATCAAGAGTAATGTCACGTTGTCACTGTTTTATGTAGTGGGAGAGTTATTGATTTATCACCTTCCCCACAAGACGAACCCAAAGATAAGGAGGTTTTTCCAGGCACAAAAGAGGTCACAGATGCCCCCTTAAATAAGAGTGACAATAAGGACAACACTAGAGGTCCCGAGGTAGTCATGAAACCACCCACTATTGTGTCGTTCCCTCAAAGATTGGTCCTACCTCATAAAGGGATCTCCTGCGAAGATGTGCTAGATATTTTTAAGTAAGTAAAGAAGAATTTACCTTTCCTCGATTCCATACAGCAAATTCTCGCATATGTTAAAGTCCTTAAGGACTTATTGACGGTGAAACGAAGGCAAAAGGTGAAAAACAATGTCTTCCTAACACAAAATGGGAGATTCATTCTACTTAATGATCCCCCACCCAAGTTTCAAGATCTGAGTGCACCCACCATCTTGTGCATTATTGGAGAGCGTCAAATAGAAAAAGGCTTACTTAATTTAGGGGCGAGTGTCAACATTGTTCCCTATTTCATATATAGGCAACTAGATTTGGGGGACATCAACCCCACATCGATCACTCTCCATCTTGCGGATCGTATAGTGAATATTCCTCCAGGGATTATTTAGGACTTGATAGTCCAAGTGGACATATTCTACTTCCCGTTAGATTTTGTCATTTGGGACACGGAGCCCTCCATCCATTCTAGAAGTCATGTTCATGTTATCCTAGGCCTCCCATTCTTTGCTACTGCTAATGCATTAATCAACACTCGAAATGGGCAAATGCAACTCACTTTTGGGAACATGATCCATAAGACAAATATCTTCAATATCACTAAGCAAGTGGGCGAGGAAGACGAATTTCATGTGGTAAACCTTATCGAGGAGATAGTAGAGGAGAACATAAAGGGACATATCGGTGGGGATGCCTTAGAAATGTACCTTGTATCGAGTATCGAGAGTGACGGGACGTACACCAGTTTCGAGAGGGAGGTGGAGGAGTTAAGAGCACTATTAGACGAGAGAGCATCGAATGGAGACTTGAGAGATGTAAATTGGGTTTCTATATTCGAGGAGTTACCACTGAGGGAGTCGAACATGACCCCCTTCGATGAAAAATTTCCTACATTCGAATTAAAGAAACTACCCTTTAATGTAAAATATGCTTATTTGGGAGAGGATGAGACATTTACCATTGTTGTCTCCTCGAGCCTAAATAAAGAGCAAGAGGGTAAATTGTTAGAAATTTTTAGGAAGCATTGAAGTGCTTTTGGTTGGAGCATAGTGGATTTGAAAGGTATAAGTTCTATGATTTGTACCCATAAAATCCACCTTGGGGAGGACGTGAGTCCTCGAGGGAAATGCAAAGGCGATTGAATCCCACCATGAAAGAGGTAGTACGAGAAAAAATCATTAATTTATTGGATGCCAGGATTATTTACCCAATCTCGAATAGAAAATGGGTGATTCCTATCCAAGTCATCCCGAAGAAGTCGGGAATGACTGTGGTCGAGAATTCCAAGGGTGAGTTAATTCCCTAATGTACCACCACCGGGTGGCGCGTTTGCATTGATTATCGAAAACTCAATGCGGCCACTAGGAAAGATCATTTCCCCTTACCATTCATCAACCAAATGCTAGAGAGAGTAGCGGGACACCCATATTATTGCTTCCTTAATGGTTATTACGGATATAACCAAATAAAGGTAGATGTGCTTGATTAAGAGAAGAGGATATTCACATGTCCCTTTGGCACGTTTGCCTACAAACGTATGCCTTTTGAATTGTGTAATGCGCCCGTAACCTTTCAAAGATTCATGCTTACTCTCTTTCGTGACATGGTTAAATGAGGTCTTGAGGTATTTATGGATGACTTTATCATTTTTGGCCCCTCGTTTGACCTTTGTCTTGCGAATATTGAAAAAGTACTTGCTCGGTATGTGGAAAAGAACTTGGTATTAAATTAGGAAAAATGCCATTTCATGGTAACCGAAGGAATAGTTCTTGGCCACATTGTGTCGTCTAAAGGAATTGAAGTCAATGGTTCAAAAATAGATGTCATAGCCGATCTTTCCCCACCTAAATCACTAAAGAACGTGCTCTCTTTCTTGGGCCATGCGGGTTTTTATAGAAGGTTTATTAAGGATTTTAGTGCCATTACTAGACCTTTCAGTAACCTTCTCATGAAGGACGCCCCCTTTGAGTGGAATGAAGCATTTCAAAGTGATTTTGATAAATTGAAAAGCATGTTTATTTCCTCCCCCATTATGCAAGATCTGGATTGGTCCCTTCCATTCGAGCTTAGGTGTGATGCGAGTGATTACGCTATAGGGGGTGTTTTGGGCCAAAGAAAAAACAAGAAGGCTCATGTAATCTATTACACTAGTCGGACTCTAACCGAACCACAACTCAATTACTCCACCATGGAGAAAGAATTTCTAGTGGTAGTTTTTTCCCTAGATAAGTTTCGCTCCTACCTCATCAGTTCGCCTATCACATGCTTTACCGACCAAGAGACACTAAAATATATCCTTGCCAAGAAAGATGTTAAGTCACACCTCATAAGGTGGATCCTACTACTTGTAACACCCCCACCTAATTAAATACCGGGTGGCCAGTCCCATACCAAATTAAAACAAAATATACAGTTGGCTCATTCTTAGCATCACTATCAAAAACATTTACAACTCACCCAATACCCAATTAAGCCGGTGTTAAAAACTTTCTAAATTTTAATTTAAAAAAATTCATTTTTAGTTTATGAATAACACTACACACATTATTCTACAACACTAATAACCGAACAGATAACACAAAAGAATTTAAATATAATTGGAATAAACATTCCCAAATAATTATCCAATACAGTAATCCCCACAATAACAAATGTATTAAAATGACACGAACACAAGAGTATTTGACTCAGATAGAAAAGAGATAATTGAGTTCCTTTGGGCGGCATGCCCTAACTAAAAGAATATTGTGAATCAAATGAAGATAGGCATCTAAGCAATACTCCATAGTTCCATAGCTAATCATAATCCGCTAAGGTTGGCGTACCTGTTGCTGGACACCTGATATAGAAGATACAATATAAAAAAAAATATGCAAAGAAACGGGTCAGAGCCCGATGTGAAAATGATTTTGAAAACAGCAAGTATTTAACAAGTGCAATAAAGAATTTATTATGTACATGTTAGTATCCAAACTCTCACTTTATATTCTCACCTCTCATCTAGAGTGCACACTTAACGTTTCCTATTAACCTCCTAGTTAAAGGTTCCTCTTCACAAATTTCCATAATATGATTCCATCCCGTATCATAACCTCGTATGTCCCATACCATACGCAATATAATCATTCTTATACGTTTCCCATTAACATGAATCGTTTCTCATTAATATGAATTAATCTCTTCAAATCTATAAGAATAACTATTCATTAACTTAGTTCAATTCTTTTTCTCAATTCACCGTTATCTAGAATTATCACATAGTAGATAATTTAACCACTATATACACATACGTTTAATTCATCATTATATATATATACATATATAATACGGCACCCCGAGTCACAGGTGCGGTGCAATGCATTACTCTGCTATCATGTCCCAATATCGCTGATCGCCGAATAGGGGACTAAAGGTTCGGTAAGGATTCCTCGAACCACAAACAACAACATAAAAATTGGAGGCGAACATAGTTCTCATACCCACGGGCCATGAACATACCTATGTTCCCATAGTCAGCGGACTTATTAACTCCCAGATAAGTCTTTCATATACCTATGTTCTTGAGCGACAAATCAAAGATCCCATGGATTCATCAGGATATGACTGCCCTCACGCGCAAACCTCTCATCGATAGCAAGTAAGCAAGGTATGTCATACGCATAAATCATTAATCAATCAAATAGGCATTATCATCTACCTATAATATAATATCAACAAGGTAATCACACAACCCTAAGATAATTCTCATGCGTAGCATTATATCTCTTTCAATCCTACATGTTAAAATATTATGACTTTACTTCTCAATTTAATTATTCTCGAGCCTCACTCATTACTCGAGGTTCAAATAGGTTTTACTCAATAGTATATTCAGTAAGAAATCACTAATATCCTACTGGTCCATATCATCATATCTCCCGAATTACTACGAATTAAACTCTCCCTTTAATCAGGGTTATAACCGATTGTTTCTAATCTCTTATAAACACATCTTCTATCAACTAGGATTGAATACCATCATCACATGGCTCATAGTCTATAATGTTTCATTCACACTGTATGACTTATCAAAAAAATCAACATCCTCGCATCCTATAACATCTCTCCACTCTCGACGTTGTTAAGGTTCATGCGCGGAGCGTCTCGCAAAGTGAAATCCAGACAAGGAACCCCTCTAATACACTACTACTACTTAACTTAGTCGGTCGTGGAGGTCCGTCAACTTCAAATACGCAACCCTGATAACCTCATCCCCTCTTTCAACCAAATTTGGTATGAACTCCCATCTCTATCCAGGAGTTATACCACTAAGCGCTTGTGCTACACTCAGTCCTTGCGCAATCAATAATGAGCTTAAACTCAGTCCTTGATGTTCAAATTGTAACCCTAAGGCTACCCAGGTGTTATATTAAATCTCCCCTACTGGACCTATCCTTAATCCTCATGAATACCCATTAGAATCAAACACATGAATCTAGCAACCGAAATTTCTTTAAATTTGATTATCATTATTCTACTCAATTGAATCCCAATCAAATTAATTCGAATCTTAACTAGGGCTTACTGATCTTCTCTAAGCCCATAATATCCAATTAATAATCACCAAAGATCTACAAAAGGTTTGGGATAAGAACCAATATTAAAAAGAACCAACTTCAAGGATTCTGGGTAGGTCGATCGATCGAAGGCAGGGGGTCGATCGATCGATCGCCCAGATACCAGCCCAGGTTTCTGCATTTTTTCTACTACGGGTTTCATCATTTTTTATCATTTAAACCTTCATATTAACAACCCAAATGACTTATCATCCTTACTACATAATATATCAACATACATAAATGATTTCTAATGATCTAAACATCCTAGAATCATCAAGAGATTGAATAAAAAGCATGTTTTTATCCTCTTTTTCCAGAAAATTATCAACATAATATCTTCAAGAACACATCAATGGTTTTCAGAATTTCTTCAACATATTTATGATTATTTCGTGGTTTACTATCTATTTACAACATGAGTTTGATTCCTATAAACTTCCCTTTTTCAGAAATCCATTAACAACTCTTCTTTATCTTCCAAACATGTAAAAATCTCATCTTTTTATAACTATCCTAACATGGATAATATACAAACTTAGATTGCAATTATCAAACACTTGCCTCTAATGAAGATCTGATCATTTGGTGTTGTATATCACAGGTGGTTCTCCCTTTTCTCTGGCCAACTTTCGGTGGTGGTTGGTGGTGGTGACCTTTGACCTTTAGTTCTTCTCCTTCCCAAGTAGACTTTCTTCTCCCAAACAACCTTTCACTCTCTCTAAGAAGATGACTTATCAATATTGTGTAGAAAAGATTAATGAACCCACGTTCAACTAATCTCCAAATACTTATAATAAGACAAAATCCAAAATCACTATTCATCCCCCTTGTAAAAATGACTAAAATGCCCTTTGGGGTTGTCTTTTCATTTCCAAATGACCCGAGACTCAAAACCAACATCCAAATAGACTTTTCTGACTATTTCAACCCTTTCGGATGCAACGACGCAGTCGAAATGACTATAAGGTTGATGTAAAATAAGTTTTCTTTTTAATTTAATAAATTATCCCCGTCACGTCCCATACCACGTCTGACTAAAAATTCAAATTACTGAATTAATAATTCACAGCAATATCAATAACATCACATTCATATATTACCTAAATATCTTTAAGTAATATTCAAAATCATTCATTTTAATATCCGCAATTCGGATAAAACCCAAATGAATTAATTTATAATAAAATCCAATTAATCCATTAATTTAAAATATAACCCATTTTAAAAGTCATTAAAATCACGGGGTATTACACTACTACAAGAGTTTACCTCTCCATAAAAGATAAAAAAGGAGTAGAACACGTCGTTGCGGACCACTTGTCCCGGCTTTCATCCAACGTAACTAGTGATCCCCTACCCATAGATGAATATTTTCGGGATGAGCAGTTATTTGTCACTTCTCCCATCCCTTGGTGTGCGAACATCGCTAATTATCTTGTCACGGGAGTCGTTCCTGCCGATTGGATACCACAAGAGAATAAGAAGTTCATTACTTGGTCACACATGTTTTTCTATGACGAACCAAATCACCCAATATTGTGTACCAAATGACGAGACTGTAAGGACATATTTTCATAGGTTCGTTATCAATTTATTATGTCATATACCGCTACACCATCAAAGAACATTCAAGAGACATCTACATCAAATACGGCTCCGAATTACTCAAGTTCTTCATCATTCAAGACTCCGCGAAATTTACTTTGGTAAGGTTATGTTTTAAATACCTTTACTTTTCACTTAGACCTTTTGGTAGATTTTTACAACATATTTTCTAAGTGTTGGAGCGGACTTTTTCTTAAATATTGAGAATGAGTAATTTTTCTAAGTTTTGAAGCGGACCTCGATTTTGATGTCCAGGTCGTTCGCGCGAGATCAGCATCTCGTTCGAACGAGATTAAAAGTTGAGCGATGTCGTTTGAATGACACGCGTCCTTCGTTCGAGCGACATATGCTTCTCATTCGAACGAGCTCAGATTTCGAGGCGGTGCATTTTTGTATAAATACTCATTAAATGGTAACATTTTCATTAAGAAGTCCACAGTTTTTTACAGATAGAAAACTGCGAAAGCAGAATCCTTTAGGCTTCTTCCTTTTAGGGGTTTAATCCCTTTTTTGGTTTACAATTCACAAAACTCCCATCTTGCTTTAGTGAATTATTTTGGTGTTCAAGAACACATCTTTGCCTTTGTTCATCTTTTATGGAGTGCGTCTCTACACCGTATGGCAGCGTGTCAATGAGGATCTTGCTGCGTGAAGATTCTTTGCTGAAAATAGGACTGCGAGTCCTTGGAGGATGCTGCGTGTATTCTCATGCTGAATTCAAGACTGCGAGTCTTTGGACGTTAGCTGCGCGTCGATCCATTGCAAATTTCTCTATGTAATTGTAAGTTGCGATTTATAGATTCATAGTGAAATAAAGGTTTTTACCTGAAAAGAGTTTTTTCCTAAAATTTGTGTCTCGGCATATTTGTTGTGTCGCATGCTTTATTTGTATATGGTTTGACACACGCACCGTAGATGCATGTTCAGGTGATGAATTTATTTGGTTTAAAAATAGACTCTAATTCAATAAGTGAGTCAAATTATAAATTTGTGAATTTAATCAATTATCACACAGTCGCACTCTTCAAATTGGTATCAGAGCAGGTTGCGCTATTTTATCGCGTATTCCTATTTTCCGCAAAATCGTGTGATATTGATTTTTTTTAAAACAGGTTTGCAACTAATCGCATTTTTTCTATGGAGCACTTCTATAATAAGATGCCTATTTTTGGCGGGTCTAATTATGCCTATTGGAAAGCTCGCATGAAATCTAGTTTAAAAGCCATTAACGAGCGTGTTTAGTACCTTTGCGAAAATGGGTGGACTCCTCCCACGGTCACCGTTGATAATATCACCTCTTTAAAACCCGTGTCAGCCTGGACTGAAAATGATCATAAAATATCTAAGTTTAATTCACGTGGTTTGAGTGCTATTTCTGGAGCTAACACTCCGGATGAGTTTCACCGAATTACGACGTGCACCACATCGAAAGAGGTTTGGGATGTTTTAAAATTGACTCATGAGGGTACGAACGCGGTTTAAGAATCTAAGTTACAAAATTTGGCCACCCAATTCGAGACTATCACCATGTCTGAGTCTGAATGCTTTGATGATTTTTATGCACGTTTGTCGGACATTATTAACACAGTTTTAATCTGGGTGAGGTGATTGATAACACGCGTGTCATTAAAAAGATTTTGAGATCTCTCCCAAAACGCTTTATTCCTAAAGTCACTGTTTTGAACTCTTTGGGAAATTTGAAATCACTTAAGTTGAAAGAACTTGTAGGAGATCTTCAAACCTATGAGATTGACATGTTTCCCAAAATCATTAAGGCTAAGGATAATGACATTGCTTTAAAGACTCATTGTAAGAAAAAGAAAGAAAAAGTTTGTGAGTCCGATTTTGAGGGAGACTTTGATTTTAATGATATGGCCTTGTTTACGAAAAATTTTAAAAAAATTCTCAACATGAACAAAAATAATTTTTCGAATAAAAAGAAATTGTTTGAGAAAAATAAAAAGAAAGGAAAGGCCAAATAAAGCGGTGAGAGAGAAAAAGAGAATGACTTAGATAAGGAGTGTGAGGAAGATCTTGAGAACGTGACTTGTTTTGAATGTGGGGGTAAGGGACATAAGTCGTTTGAGTGTCCAAGATGGCTTAGAAAGAAAGGGAAGAAAGTAGCCATGCTTGCCACACTTAGTGATAGTGAGGGTGATGAGGGGATGAGTCCGATAAAGGTTTAGCATATGGGATGGTTATCGCTTTTTCTAGTCGTGTGAGCACACCCAGTTTGTCTCACGAGAGTGCACACGAGAGCGATGATAGTGATTTGTGTTCTTCGAGTGAGGAAGAAAGTGAGGAGGAGAGTGGAGATGAAAGTGAGCTCCAAAAAGATTTTAAATATTTGTACACCGAGACCTTGAAAACAAAGAAGTATAATAGAGATTTAGGTCATCGGGTTTTAGATTTGGAGAGAGAGAAGGAGGTTTTAAGAAAGGAGGAGTGCGATTTGACCGACACGTTGTCTATTTTGACGGCACGTGTATCCCAACTCGAGAGTGACCTCGAACGTTCCAGGGAGGTCAAAGTCATGATTGAGAATGCACCTAAGAAGGTTGAAAAGGTGGTTCTTAAGGGTAATGGTGAGAATTTAGTAATAAGTCATGACGGTGCTTCTTCTTCCCAATTAGCACCCGAGTTGGTTCCCACTTTAGTGATAGATTCACATGAGTCTCACCCTCACCCACCTAGGCATCCCATTCCTATTAGGAAAGTGCGTCCTAGAGTTTTTGAGAGAGGTGTTCCGAGGCCTATTTATGTTTGCTCACATTACAAAAGGAGAGGTCACCTTATGGAATTCTGTTTTAAGTTGGGGTATGTGTCACGTTTTGCTTCTACACGTGTTTCTGATACACATGCACCCACACATGATTCTTTACATGCTCCCGGAGACTACATGAGAGAGTTTGCTCATTTAGGTGAGCAAGTTAATTTTTTAGTCAAAACTTCACAAGAATTGATGGAGGTTTTTCATAAGTTGTCACCACCTTTGGAAAACCTCTCCGCACCTAATGATTGAGATTTGACTTGTTTACTAGCATAGGATGTTTTTCATGATGACATTGTTTGCCTATTGTTAGTATGTATCATTTTTGTATGTTTTATTTTTTTAAGAAAAATTTTGAAAAATCCAAAAATATTTTTGTAATTTGTTTGCACCGTTTATGGATGAACACTTAGGATGACCGAGTCACGACATCATTCCATTATTTTCATGTGACTATTTGATAGTGTTTTGCGACAATAAGTCAATTCACCCATGTGCTTTATAATGTTTGGAGTCATTAAGATGTAATTAAGTGTTACTACCTACATGTTTGACTCATGATTTTCTTTATTGCACACATTCATGGATTTGTTTGATTATTGTGCTTGTCTTATCACATGTTGGTTGGGTGTTTTCACTTCAATCCTGTCCTTTAAAATGAACCAAGCGCGATAAAATTTGATAAGGAAATTGTGCATACAAGAACCATTTTGTGAGTTTGTGTTCTTTGTTTGAAAACGGGGAAGGGCTGTGAAAGGTTTATTTAGCCTTTGCGATTCTAAGTCACCGTTAAATTGGACCTAAAAAATGGAGGAATTTTATTATCCGGGGTCCAAATAGGTCTATAAGAGCCCGAAAAATTTAAAGGCAATAAAAAGAAATTCATGCCAATTATGGGCCATTTAGATTTTTGCACCAATTCTCCAAAGTTTGAGAATTTAGATTACCTCTAAAAATATATATATGAGGGTGTTTGGTTGGAGAATTAAAACGGGTTTGCACGTCCTTGAAATTCTTGAAATGCTCTAAATAGTTTTGGACGTTATTGGTGTGGAAATAATTTTGACTTTAATTTTTAGATTTGCATAAGACGATGTCATTTAAATTCAACAAATTTTTACACCAAAGGATGTTTTTGATGTTCATTCGTTAGGGGTATACATATGCATCGTGCACATATGATTGATTGAGTTTATTTACCTATCGAATGTGTTCACACCCATACATTCCATTTCCATGACTTGGTTGTTTGAGTTTAAATCCATGGTGTGATTTTTTGTATCATATTTTTCAAAGTGGTATCTTATTTTTGTATGAAAAATTGAAAAATCCAAAAATAGTTTGTGAGATTTTTGAGATATCCTTTTGCATGCGCGTAGTTTGATCCATGTTCGCTATGTATTTTTTTTCGTGACCCTCCATGTTATCATGTTATGGGGGAAATTTTATTATTAATGCTTTATTCTTATATCATTTCAAAGTCGATGCGTCACGGAGGTATTTTGCTTTATCTCATGTTTGTAGATACAAAGATTGAAGATCATGATGTTGCAGACCCTAATGAGAAAAACTTTGAGATTTGACAAAGATGATTGAAGAGCAGTTTTGAGGTCTTGCAAATTTATTCATGGGAGGGTAGATTTGTATAGGCAATTTGATTTTTGATAATTCATATTTTTTATGTACGTATCGGCATAGACATAGGGGGAGATTTGTAAGGACATATTTTCATAGGTCCGTTATCAATTTATTATGTCATATACCGCTACACCGTCGAAGAACATTCAAGAGACATCTACATCAAAGACGGATCCGAATTACTCAAGTTCTTCATCATTCAAGACTCCGCGAAGTTTACTTTGGTAAGGTTATGTTTTAAATACCTTTACTTTTCACTTAGAGCTTTTGGGAGATTTTTACAACATATTTTCTAAGTGTTGGAGCGGACTTTTTCTTAAATATTGAGAATGAGTACTTTTTCTAAGTTTTGAAGCGGACCTCGATTTTGATGCCCAGGTCGTTCGCGCGAGATCAACATCTCGTTCGAACGAGATTAAAAGTTGAGCGATGTCATTTGAATGACACGCGTCCTTCGTTCGAGCGACATATGCTTCTCATTCGAACGAGCTCAGATTTCGAGGCGGTGCATTTTTGTATAAATACTCATTAAATGGTAACATTTTCATTAAGAAGTCCACAGTTTTTTACAGATAGAAAACTGCGAAAGCAGAATCCTTTAGGCTTCTTCCTTTTAGGGGTTTAATCCCTTTTTTGGTTTACAATTCACAAAACTCCCATCTTGCTTTAGTGAATTATTTTGGTGTTTAAGAACACATCTTTGCCTTTGTTCATCTTTTGTGGAGTGCATCTCTACACTATATGGATGCGTGTCATTGAGGATCTTGCTGCGTCAAGATTCTTTACTGAAGATAGGACTGCGAGTCCTTGGAGGATGTTGCGTGTATTCTCTTGCTGAGTTCAAGACTGTGAGTCTTTATGGGTTGGTTGTGCGTCGATCCATTGCAAGTTTCTCTATGTAATTGTAAGTTGCGATTTATAGATTCATAGTGAAATAAAGTTTTTTACCCAAAAGGGGTTTTTTCCTAAAATATGTGTCTCAGCATATTTGTTGTGTCGCATGCTTTATTTGTTTATGGTTTGACACATGATCCTTAGATGCATGTTTAGGGGCTGAATTTATTTGGTTTAAAAATAGACTCTAATTAAATAAGTGAGTCAAATTATAAATTTGCGAATTTAATCAATTATCACACATTCGCACTCTTTAGAGACATATCGCGGCATCTAGTTTGGTCATACGAAAGCATGCGAAGGTCACTTTTTAACGAACAAGACGATCATCAAGATTCTTCAAAGCAGTCTCTTTTGGCCCAAGATCCTCCGGGATGTTAACGCTTATTGTAAATCATGTGATAGATGTCAAAGGATGGGATCCATTACCCACCAATAAATGATGCCATTGACCCCCATACTTGCTATTGAGATATCTAATTGTTGGGGCATTGACTTCATGGGACCTTTCCCTCCCTCCTTTAGCTTCTTATACATCCTCGTTGCGGTAGATTATGTGTCGAAATGGGTAGAGGACATAGCTACCAAAACTAATGACAACAAAGTGGTGATCAAGTTCTTGCAAGAACACATACTTTCTCACTTTGATTCTTTGAAGGTAATTATTAGTGATAATCGCAAGAACTTTTGCAATCGGCCGTTTCAAAAACATATGAGAAAGTATGGAGTCATTCATAAGGCTGGATGACTTATCAGCCCCAAACGAGTGGGCAAACCGAGCTAGCAAATCATGAAATCAAGAACATTCTCTAAAAAACCGTTGATCCTAATCGAAAAGATTGGTCCCTTCGATTGAACAATGCGCTATGGGCTTATAAAACCGCATACAAGAACCCCCTCAGGATGTCCCCATTTTTCTTTGTCTATGGAAAGCTACGCCATCTCCCTGTGGAGCTAGAGCACAAAGCTTATTGGTAAATCAAGAGGTTAAACTAAAACTTGGACAAAGCCGGTGAAGCTCGTAAGCTTCAATTAAATAAGTTGGAAGAGATGCGCAATGACGCGTATGAGAATGCTGAGATTTCCAATGAAAGGATGAAACTCGCACATGATAGAAGCATCCGATGCAAAGAGTTTCATTCGGGTAAAAAAGTGCTTCTCTATAGTTCATGTACTCACTTGTTTCCAGGTAAATTACGTTCACGGTTGACAGGCCCATTCTTCGTTAAAGGAGTGTTCCCCTCGGTGTCGTTGAATTGGAAGATCCAAAGGGGGAGGACACATTCAAAGTCAACGAACAACGCCTAAAGACGTACTTAGGGGCATATGTTGAAGAAGCTGACAACATTTGGTCCCCCATTTATGTGGATTAAGTGAGAAAAAATTCAGAGGTCGTCGCATCCCCGACACGTATGGGGTGATCATTGTGTATATTAGTTACTTTTAGGTTAGGGTCATTAGAGGTCGTTAGATGTCTTCAGGAAGCAAGTTCGTTAAAGGGAAAAATGCAAAGGAATTAAGGAGAGAGCATTGCAGTTTTTGAGGGGATTTGACACGTATTTCGTAGCTAAATCTTGGGTAGGAATATTTTTGGAAGGCCCCAAAAAATCCGAGTGAGAAGAAGCCTAACTTTAGAGAGTAAAATAGAAGGGAAGAATACCTTTAACAGTGTCCCGGACTGGTTCGGTCCAAACCTAAGACCACCGGTTCTGTTCGTTGCTGTGAAAAAAGTAATAATAATAAAGGATCGGACTGGTTTATCCCGGGAACCAAAATAGTTAGGATATCCGTAGTAGTTTGCAGCTTTACAAGAGGTTCATCTCCCCTTCACAAAATTATTCCCCCCAATTCCCAAGTTATTTCCCTCCAACTCTTCCCTCCAAAACCATTCCCCTTTTCCTTCCAACTTTTCCCTCTAAATTCATCCCTCACCCCTCCACACACCACTTATAAATACACATCATCTTCACCCCATTTCACCTCACACCTACCATCCATATATCTCTTACTCTCCATCTCTCATGTCTTTGGCTATTAAAATTCTCATCAAATGGATGCTAGAGCAGCAAGACCACTCCCCACAAAATATGCCTCCGCTAAAATCCTCCCCAACAACAATAATGAGTACCACTCCCGCCAAGAGAAGAGGTGGTGCGGCGCTTTCTTCTCCCCATCCCGCTCAATGCATATTGAGCGTAGAGTCAAATGGGTACAGCTTCCGTAATCATCCAATAATTTATTTCACCCGACGGGATGGTGTAGATTCCTTGAGGAGCCTCATGCCGAAGATTAGGAGGACGAGGTGCAAGTCTTTTATGGAACTCTCATCCGAACAGGGGAATTTGAAGCGGAAGCTTTGTTAACGAGAGGCGCATCCCATTTTCACTCGATATCATCATCCAAAAATTATGCACCATGGATGTTCCGAGATCAAACCGATATGACTACCCAACAATGTCGAGCCAATGGCGTGCATCCTTCGGCTTAATCCTGGACACTCGTGGAATCAGGAGAGTTTCCCCGTGGGGTCTCTTCCTGAAAAATCCTGCATTGCCTTCCACATCGTGTGCGCTAAAATTCTTCAAACCTCCAACGATTTGGCAATGCGTCCTAGGTAAGCCAATCTCCTCTACCACTTTTTCGATCCTCCTACCCCGATCCATCTCACACACGTTTTCTACGTCGATATCATGAACACGGCTATGGATCATAAAGGTCAAGCTCCCTTACTATACCCCTGCTTTATCACCTACCTCCTTGCTGATGCCAGAATTCAGCCCCCCAAACCTTTACTCGCCTCCTAAAGCCAATTGGTCAACAATCCTGCACCCAAGCGAATGCCAAAAAGAGGTGATATAAGAGACGACGAACGTGGGTGAGGATGTTGAGATGGGAGAAGAGGAAGAGCCTGAATACGATGAGGATTACGAACCGGTGGGAGCGGACCTAACTCATCGTGCTGAGAATTTGGAGACGAGTTGCCAGGATTTTTGTAAGGATAATGGGAGGGACCAAAAGGCCTATCGTCGCGACACAAGCATGATGGTCCTCCTTCAAGTAGAAATGTACAAGCTCCGTGTAAGTGAGGGGGTACCAATCCCCACTTACTTCTATGATCCATATGATCCCAACACCCCGACCCCACTCACCCTCATCCATAATAAGCAGTGTTAGGATGTTGTTGCTAATTTTTTTCTTTCCATATGTATCTTTCTTTCAAGTTCTTGTAATCCTTGTTTAGTAATACGAAAATTTTGCATTTCGCCTATGTTTATTTTTATGCACTTTCCTTTATTTTAGAGTTTAGTCCTTTTGCATAGGGACTTTGCAAAAATCTAAGTTAAGGGGGGTACGCATGCGCTTTAAAATTTCACAAGTCCAAAATGTCCAAAAATTAAAAAAAAAAAATAGAAAATTTCCAAAAAAATTGAAATTTTTTGAAAAAAACCCAATACATTTTTCTTCAAAATAAATAAAAGTTTGAATTTAAATTTTTCGAAAATGTCACCAACATTTTGTTTAAAGTCTCAAATTGTAAATCTATCAAATGCACTAAGCTGAAATTGACCAAAGATGAAAATTGAGCGAAAATTAACGACTTAACGAATAAATGTGGAGAATAACCAACTGGGTGAGATTTCGAGCCTATCACTTTTTTCTAGTAATTAAATCAATCTGAGTTAGTGGTTAACTCAAAGTTCTTTTCAGAGGTTAAATACGTCGTTAAAGATCTCAATACCTTTGTTTTGAACGATTACAGGAAACGTGTGCGATGTTGTCCTGAAAAGAGTGCTAATATATCTCTAAACTAAATTAATCTCGAGACGCATATGGTAAAATAATAAGTAATTCGGACAATGAAGTAGGCAATTATCTGTTACCCAAAAATATTAGCCATAAAAAGTTGTGAATTTTTTTCCCTTTTCAATCCACTTTGAGCCTAATGAAAAATTTCCCTTTCGTTTGTAACCTGAAAAACCCAATTAACCCAGAATTTTGAAAATTGGAAATTTTATCAATAAAGTCCAAAAAGTGCATAAACAGGGGCAAGAAAAACAAATAAACGAAAAATTCTCAACAAAAATAGCAAGAAGAGAAAAATATGAAAAAAGAAAAAAAAATGAGCAAATGCCCGAAAAAGCACTAATATACATCATAAGAAGATTTTCCAATTCCGAAGTTCCCAAACAATCCAAATTTTACCCAAATACACCTTACCACCTGACAAAGTCCTAACTAAGTCCGAATAGCAAAATTAATTATTGCGTGGAGGGCTAAGACACGAAAAGATAATAAGAGAGATTAATTGGTGTGAATAAGAGATGATGTTTCCCATTTTCCAAGGACCGTAATCTGATGATGGGATTTTTCACCATAAAAATTCCATTTTTCAAAATTGCGTGCGTGAATTTGTGTTGCATTATATTTACTCTTTATATCAAGCATACCGAGAGAATTAGACACATTCCAAGTGATTCATTTGTAAGAGCATCCGTGAGACTTGAAATCAAAACAAAATTTCGAAAAGTAACGTAATGATCAATCAGTGGAAATTAGCGGTTAAATTTCTGGCTTCGCGCACACACACACTACGAATTGAGACTTGTGAATATAGATTTACAGTGATTGTTCTTAAAAAGGTTTAAATTGTACAATTTTTAAGCGTTTTAATTTTTCTTTGAGTCAAAAATGAATTTTGTGGGTATATTCACTGCAAACCCTCACGAGACACAACCCGTCCTACTAGGGTAACCTAAGGGTTTAAAGTCTTGCTGCATATGCCAAAATGTAATCGCTTGCTCAGGAAAGAAGTATTATATCCCAATAACACGTTTCTTAAGTGTGGGACCTTCCTTAGACTCTTTTACATTGCTCGGGATGATCAAAGCTCCAAGTTATTGGGGGTTGATTAGGCATAAATTCTTCGTATTTATTCCCTTAATTTAGAGGCTTTTATCATCTTGTGAAGTGTAAATCGAGTTGATTTATCTCATATTATTTCTACTGACCTTTTCTATGTAGTGTATCGAGTTTCATGTATTCTCATATATTTTGCAGGTATTTTACACAAGTGAAGAGAAGAGAAAACTCAAACTCAAGAAAGATACAAGTGAAGGAAAGTTAAGGCCAAAATACTAATTTTACACTAGGAATTCAAACACATAACCTAAGAAAAGTTGAAGATCTTGAGTCCACAAGAAGGTAAGAAGAAACGGCATCCAAATCTGAGTCCTGGATGAAAAGTTATAGATCTTTGAGGTTAAGAAGAAATAAGGAGAAAATGGAAGAAAAATAAAAAGTCACGGAACCGAACCGATGGAGACTTCATCAGACCGGTCCCCAACATTTGGATGACAGAACTGAACCGTTATCAAAGCATCTAGACCAGTCCTCTCAACTAGCAGACACCGAATCGATTCACCCATTAAAGAAGGAGAAGACCGGACCAGTTCGGCTGGACGGAATTTCAAAAAAAAAATCTCTTAAAAAGAGTTGTGCAATGATTCAAACATTTTAATTATGTGACGTATTTATTGCTTTATCATACCAGACATTAGGAGGCTTCTTTTTAGTTAGTTTTGAGAGGGTTTTGAAGCCAAGAAGTGTAGGATTCAGATTTTTCAATATTTTCTTCATCAATTTGGATTAATTCAAGGCTATTTTCATTCCAAGTTATCTTTTCTTCATTTCTTTCAATTGATTTAATATTTTTAGTAGGTGATTCACTATTTCTTAGTTAGATGCCTTCCATTTTTCTGGCAATTATTATTTCATGCTACATGAATTTCTTGTTTAAACATGGTTTCATAATGTCTAGATAGATTTATAAGGGTTGGGATGCATGAACACAACCTGATGTGGTTTGCATGGAGATAAAAGTGATTCTCTTAATTAAATAAATGATTGAATGGTGTTGATTAGTTGTACTACCGTTGTAGGACTTTTAATCTCGTTTTTCCTAGGTAACCGTGGTGCTTAAGAGTGCAACACGCGTGTCAGCTATTCTGACACCGCTTTATTTCTATTCTTGATTATGTATGATGCGGGCTTGTACCCTCATATATGTAATGCTTGAAAGTAATAAAGTCTAGGTTTAATGAATTATTTAATTTATAATTGCTATTATATCTAGTAAACATACTAGGTTTCGGGGGATTATAGTCCAACCTATTTTTCTCATTCATTTTTGTTCTGTCGCAGTTAGTTTACTCCTGCATACATAGTTTAATTAATTTGCATTTAGTTAGTAGATATAAAACTCAAAATCAATCATCTTTTCATACATTTTCTAGAGTCAACCTTAGTATTTGTCGTCTTACCTATCGTGATCACGTTCTACATCTTATTCCCTGAGGATTAGACTCGGTCTTCCCGAATTTATTACTTACTCAACCGATTTGCACTTGAACCGTAATTAGCACGCACCAGAGACATATTTTGAGTCGCGTCAGGTACGACTCAAAAATATTATCAAAGCAATTAAAAATTGTACAATTTAAATTTTTGCAAAATAATCACAACAATTTTTTATTCGATAAATCTCAATTCATAATATGTGTGTGTGAAGCCAAAATTAACCGTTAACTTCCACCGATTGATCATTATGTTACTTTTTAAAAATTCACTTTGATTCATTTTCTCACAGAATGCTCTCATAAACGAATCACTCGGATTGTCGCTTTTTCTCTCGGTGTGCATGAAATTAAGAGTAAATGTAATTGGACACGAGTGCACACAGACAATTTTAAGGAAGAAAATTTATTGGTGGATACGATCTAATAAACGGAATACAGTCATTAGAAAATGGAAAAATATTATTATTTCTTCTCACCGTTTTGTCTATTTGTTATCTTTTTCTATTTTTATCTCTCCACGCGGTGATTGACTTTGTTATTCAAACTCGGTTAGTATTTTTTCGGGTTTAGGTGTTTTGCGTAATAATGAAAATGTTGGGAAATTTCAAAGTTGGAAAATTTTCTTGCAATGTCCGTTGACACTTTTTCGGGCTTTTTCTCATTTTTCTCTTTTTCTTCTCTTCTTCCTACCATTTTTCATGTTTTCTCATTTTTTTTCTTTTTTTTTCTTTCTATTTTTGTTTGAAATTTTTTTTCCTAATTTTCTACCCCTTTTTATGTACCATTTGGACTTGATTTATTACTTTTTCCTTTTTCACAACTCCAAGCTAATTTGAATTTTTCAGGTTAACAAACGAAAAGGGATATCTTTTTTAGGCACAAGTTGGCTTTCAAAATGATATTTTTCATGACTTTTTATGGCTAATATTTTTGGGGTGAACAAACTATGGCCTAACTTTATGTGCCCGAATTACTAATCACATTACCTTATGTGTCTCGAGATTTATTTAATTTTGAGACATTTTTAGCGCGTCTTCAAAATAATATTTCCACTCGTCTTCCGTAATCGATTAAAAAAAATTCAAAGATCAACGATGAATTTTCATCACTGAAAGAACTTTTAAGTTAAATTTAATTCGGATTGATTTAATTACCCGAAAACGATGATAGGCGTAAAAATCTCACCTAGTTAAAATCTCCACACTTATTCGTGTAAGTCGTCAATTTTCGCTCAATTTTTGTTTTAATTAATTTTGGCTTAGTGCAATGGAAAATTGAGACTTTAAACAAATTTAGTGATATTTTTTAGGGTTTTAAATTCCAATTTTTACTTATTTTGAAGAAAAATTATTTTTGAATTTTTTGAAAATTTTCATTTTTTTGGAGTTTTTGACATTTTTCAATTTTTTTAAGCATTTTAAAATTTTTGAACTCTGAAAGACGCACTTGTATTCCCCTAACTTAGACTTTTGCATTGTCCTTAATAAAAAAAGACTAAAAACTAAAGAAAACAAGAAATAATGCGAAAATAAAACAAACAAAATTTAAAATGCAATAGACACTTATAAACTTAAATACTATTATATTAACAAGAGAGAAAGATTACATAGTTCCCTTAAATATACATCCATACAAAATGAAGAAACTACATAATAAAAGAAAATACACATTCATGAAAGCTAATGAGAGGGGTCGAGCTTATTCGGCTCACGAGCATATGGGTCTCGATAATAGTCACGCATTGAGGCATCTGGGCCCATGCTCAATCAGTACAAATCGACTTGAGGTCGTATCATCATCCGGGGATCCCTCCCGCTATCAGCACAATCATCCCGATACTTAGAGGTAAACCCATCAAAATGGGCCTCGAGTTGATCCATAAGACTATTGATGACCGCCATATTAAATGCATGCTCATCAAAGTCGGCCTCAAAATTCAGGTATGTCGGATCGTCTTCCCCTTGCACGTCCTCTTGAAAATGCCCTCCCTTTTCCCCACTCTATTTTTCATTCTCGTTATCACCTTCTTCTTCTTTGTCACTCTCTCCCATTTCAACATCTTCAAAAATAGGTTCGACGGGAGGTTCGACATTTCGAGTTTGTGTGTTGCTTCACCCGATGGAGGTTGCCTTAATGGGCTTGGGCTTGCACACTTGGTGACCCCACATAAGTACACCCACTTCTATGAAAAGAGTAGTAATGGAGCGGTTGTAAGGGAGATATGTGCTTTCGGTTCCATCGTAGGCCGTAGAAGTGATCGCGTCGAAGTATATGTGGGGGAGGCTAATCATTACTTGCATGTCGAATAAAAAGTAAAGAAATGTACCATGCAAAAGACGTATTTCTGAATCATTTCTGGTGGTGAGAATGGTGCCTGAAGTGATCAAATTGGCTAAATGGGCGCATTCGAAAAGTTGTCTGGGAGGAAAAGTCTCTCGGGTCCATGGGGTATCAGGGGCACATCACCTAGAGCATTGGAGATGAGTGAATGTCGGGCCCTTATATGGATAGGTGGGGCGATCAAAGAATGCAATACCCATTGCACGCATTCTCCACTTGATGATATTGAGTGTGATTGGAATTCTTTTGCCTTAAATGTAGGCCTCGTAATGGCCTTTTGAAGTGCAGAGGGAGGAGCCATAAAATTATTAGACAACGCCCTCATAGGCACGATATGAGTCTTTGGCTAACTAATTTTTCCACATTAATCGCAAAAATAGAGCGGTGACACATTCGCGGGTAATTGGTCCCAAGCAACCTTGTGTTTAGTAAGATGATGCGGTTATGGCTAAAGTAATCATCACACCAATCGTGTTCTTGCACCGAATAATATGTGTTTCGGGCTTCATTATCTTCCTTGACTTCGATAAAGTCGTATTTTCGGATATAGGATTTGGGAGCCATGAGGAGGACATTATATTTGGGAAGAACTTAAGATAATTATAGGATAGAATAGAAGCTTTAGTATGTGAGGGGTAAAGGTATAAGGGATTGGTATTTTTAGGTGTGAGGAGGGTGTGAAAAGGTGGAAAAATGAAAGGGTTTAGGTGAGGAATGAAGGGAGGATGAATAATAGAAGCTTTTAAGGTGGGGTAAATTTTTAGGCTATATTTTTGGATCTGGAGGGAAAAGGGGTGAAATGGGATGGAGGGGGGGTGAAAATGTTAGAGGAAAGTGAAAAAATAGGGTGAAATTTTCATGTTGGCAACAGATTGAAGTGAACCTGTTCGCCTATGGAACCGAACCAGTTCGCCCATGGAAACGAACCAGTTCGCCCATGGAACCGAACCAGTTCGATTAAGTTGTTGTCAAGACCCACTTTTCTCCCATTTTTTCCTTTCTCCCGGCAATGGGGGTATGGGATCTTATAACTCTCACCAAGTTTAACCTAATATCACCAAATATGATTGAAAACACTAAAATTTCACCATGTTCTCCTTTTCATCACTCTCAGGATGGGTTTCGACAAAATCTAAAGCTCTCCCCCCTTGCTAAAATGAACCCAACTCACTTATAAACACGCTACACACGGACACGACTCAAAAAATAACATGAATTCACCCCATACGCGTTGGGGGTTTGATGACCTTTCCTCAAAACACTTACTCATCCCCATATAGGGGGTTTGGAATTATAATTGTCTCAACTTCCTCAATGCATGCCTCAAGATATGGCTCTAGACATTGTCCTTTCACCTTAAATGTTCTCCCATCCTTAGGATCCTCTACCTCTATCGCATCATGTGGGAACACGTCATTCACAATGAATGGGCTGGTCCAACACGATCGTAACCTTTAGGGAAACAAATGAAGATGAGAGTTGTAAAGGAGCACTTTTTATTCCGAGTGAAAATATTTTCAATTTATATTTATATCGTGTGTAAGTTTTATCCACTCTTTGGTAATAGGGGTGCTCTCATACGCATCGTTGTGAATTTCTTCCAACTCATTCAATTGAAGTTTATGCGTTTCACCGACTTCATCTAGGTTAAATTTCAACCTCTTAATCGCCTAATACACCTTGTGCTCTAACTCAACGGGGAGATGTCAAGTCTTACCTAACACAAAGTGGAATATGGTCATTTTGAAGGAGTTCTTGTACGTGGTTCGATAAGCCCATAGCGCATCGAATAATTGGTTAGACAAATCCCGACGGTTGGGATCAAGGGTCTTTTTGAGAATATGCATGATCTCTCAATTTTCTAACTTGGCTTGCCCATTAATTTGCGAGTGTTAAGTCGACCCAACCTTGTGGACGATGCCGTGCTTTTGCATTAACTTCTCAAATGGTCTATTGCAAAAATGCGTGTCATTGCCACTAATGACGGCTTTCAGAGCACCGAAATGAGAAAGTATGTGTTCATGAATGAACTTAACCACCACTTTACTATCATTCATCCATGTAGATATGGCCTCTACCCACTTAGACACATAGTCTACCGTGACAAGGACGTATAGGAAATCGAAAGAGGGAGGAAAAGGTCCCATGAAATCGATTAGTCGAACATCTCAATGGTGAGAATAGGGGTTAACAAAATCATGTCACGTCTAGTAATAACTCTGATCTTTTAGCACCTATCGCATGATCTATACTATACGTTCACATCTCGGAAGATAGTGGGCCAATAGAGACCGCATTGAAGAATCTTTACGGGCGTCTCTTTCGTGGAAAAGTGGCCTCCATAAGCTTCTGAATGATAAACCAGATTACACTTTAAATCTCCTCATCTGGCATGCATTTTCAGATTATTTGGCCAGCACAATACTTAAATAAGTAAGAATCGTCAAAGAAAAAAATACCGACCATATGAATAACTTATTCTTCTCTTGTGGTGTACAATCGAAAGGCACGACCCCCGTGACTAAATAGTTCACGATTTCCACAAACCAAGGAAGAGATGAAGTAGCAAAAAGTTGCTTACCCAAAAAGTAATCGTCTATGGGTACGGGATCTTGATATACGTCGAACAATAGCCTGGATAAGTGATTGACTATGACATTCTCTACTCCTTTCTTGTATTTAATGGAAATATCGAACTCTTGGAGTAGCAAGATCCACCTAATGAGGTGCGGCTTTGCATCCTTCTTGGAAAGGAGATATTTAAGTGTTGCGTGAGTGGTAAAGCACGTGATAGGTGACCCAATAAGGTATGAACGAAATTTTTCTAGATCAAACACTACCACTAACAAATCTTTCTCCATGGTGGAGTAGTTTAATTAAGGTCCGATTAACATCCAGATAGTGTAGTATATGACATGGGCCTTTTTATCTCCCATTTCCCCTAAAATAGCCCTACCGTGTAGTTACTTGCATCATTCATAAGCTTGAATGTAAGGGTCCAATCCGGAGCTTGCATGATGGGTGCGGAGATGAGCATGCTTTTTAATTTCTCAAATTCCCATTGGCACGCTTCACTCCACTCAAAAGGGGCATCCTTCACGAGTAAGTTAAGGGCCTAGCTATGGAGCTAAAGTACTTAATAAACCTATGATAAAACTCCTCGTCCTAAAAATTAGCACACGTCTATTAGTGACTTAGGTGGGGAAAGTTCGAAAATTATGTTAATTTTCACCTTATTGACTTCTATCACCTTGGGTGACACGATGAGGACTAGAACTACTCCTTCGGTAACCATAAAATGACATTTCTACCAATTTAGTACTAAGTTTTTTTCCATACACAAGGCAATAAACTTCTCGATATAAGCAAGACAATGGTCAAAAGAGGGGTCAAAGATGCTAAAATCATCCATGAGCACCTCAAGGCCTCTCTCTACCATCGCTAAAGAGACTAAGCATGCACCTTTGAAAGGTCGTGGGTGCATTACACAATCAAAATGGCATCCATTCAAATGTGTTAAAGGGACATATGAATGTAGTCTTCTCTTGGTCTAGCGCGTTCACCTCTATTTGGTTATATCCAGTATAACTATTTAAAAAATAGTAAAACGAGTGGCCCAAAACTCTCTCAAGCATTTGATCCATGAACAAAAAAAGAACTGGTATTTTCTCGTGCCGACATTGAGTTTCCGGTAATCAATGCAAATGGCCCACCCAATGGTGGTACGTTTTGAAATAAATTCCCCCTTCTCATTCTCAACCTAGATTATTCCTGATTTCTTGGGAACGACTAGAATAGGACTTACCCAATTACTATCCGAGATGAGATAGATGATGCCCGTATCCAATAAATTAATGATCTTGGTTCTAATGACATCTTTCATAATTGGGTTCAAACGTCTTTGTATATCCCTAGAGTCCTTTACATCCTCCTTTAAGTGGATTTTATGGGTACAAATCAAGGGACTTATACCTTTCAAATCCTTCATGGACCAACCAAAATCACCTTTTTGCTTCCTCAAAATAGTCATATGCTTACATTCTTGCTCTTTATTTAGGCTAGAGGAGACAATAATTGTATATGTATCATCCTCTACCAAAGAAGCATATTTGATGTTGGAAGGAAGATTTTTCAATTCAATTTTGGGAAATTTAATGTCGGAGGGAACCGTATAGGATTCCCTCAGTGGTAATTCCTCTAATCAGGAGACCCAACTAACATATCTCACATCCTCCTCACTCTTTCCCTCATCCAAAAACCCTCTCATCTCATTCACCTCTCGATCGAACTCGAAATATGCTCTCTCACTCTCATTTGTCGTCACTAAACACGCATGAAGTGGATCCCGAATGTGATTACCCTCAAAGTGTTCATTTACTACCTCCTCGATAAGCTCCATTTTATGTATATCGTCATCATCACCCAATGTTAAAGATATGTGTTTCAAGTGTCATATCCCGAACGTGAGTTGTATTTTCCCATTATGCGTGTTAATTAACGCATTAGCCATGGCTAGGAAAGGGAGACCAGGAATAACGGGAACATGATGACTCGAGCGGTAGAAGGGCTCCGTGTAAAAAATGAAAAAATCTACCGGCAAGTAGAAAGTGTCAACTTGGATGATCACGTCCTCAACTATCCCATGGGGTACCTTTATGGAACGATTCACAAGTTGGAGGGTAATTTTAACGGGCTTAATATCTCCCAAATCTAGTTTCCTATAGATAAAATAGGGTAAAACGTTGACACACGCCCCTAAATCTAATAAAGCTCTCTTGATTTTATTCTCATTAACAATGCACCAAATGGTGGGAGCACTCAAATCTTTATGCTTGGGTGGGAGGTCGCTCAATAGTACCGAACTAACATTTTGTGCTTACAAAACCTTCTTCTTTACCTTTAATTTAAGTTTCACCATGAGAAAGTCCTTTAAGAACTTAGCATACGTGGGAATTTGCTTGATAGACTCAAGAAAGGGTAGGTTTAGCTTCACTTGCTTTAGAACTTCTAGAATGTCATCACAGGAAGCCCCTTTAGAAAGAGGTACCAATCGTTGAGGGTGGTGAGGCTATAAAGGAATTTCACTACCACCTCGAGCCTAACCGTGTCGTCTTTTCTACTCTCTTACAAGGGGTATCTTGGGCCTCTTGCATACTTAACGAAACCTCCTTATCTTTTTGCATGTCATTTAAAGGAGGTGATAAGCCAACAACTATTCTACTACATAGAGTGGTTACCGCTTGGCATTGCTCTTTATTTTCATCAGGAGTAAAGCTCACACAATTTTAACCTTGGGGAGGTCGTTGGCCTTAGGTGGGAAACTTTCCCTTCTATTGGGCACTTAAAGAAGATTGGAACTTAGAAAGTGATGCCTTTAGGTTGGAAAAATAGTGAGCATTTTGGTAATTTATCACTAACTGAGTTTGCATAAATTGAGTAAGAGTGTCCTAGAGACTCTTTCATTGTGAGATCACATAAGGCATAGGAGGAGGTTCTTGCATGGGTGGTATTTGATGGTAAGGTGGCAGTTTTTGGGCAACATTTTGATTTTCGTTCATTGCCGCATTCGGTTGCCCATAACTAAAGCCGGGATGGTTTTTCCATAAGGGATTAAAATAATTCTGATAAGGGACTTTGAAATTCCCTTTATAATCTCCCACCACTTCAACTTGCTCTTGGAATAACTTTGTAAGCGGGTATAGTTGGACATTACTTCGTTAAATTTTCCTCCTAACAAATCACACAAATCTCCTCTTTTATATCTTGAGATGGGATAGATATATCTATCCCCCTAGTTTCTACCACATCTTTTAGCCACTTGGCAAATTGATTCATTTGGAGCTTCAACTCCACTTCCTTATCCAAGTGGTAGAGTCGGGACGAGGAAGGAGATGTGGACGTGAATCTAGCTTTGGGTTGTGTATTTGGATACGATTTTTCACAACATTGAGTAGTCTCAATGACATACTTAAAGTGGGCCTTTACATTATTTGCATCTAACCCGAAGAACTCTCCCACACACATTATTTCAACGATTTTCTTAGAGCTTCAGCTAAGCCCATGATGGAAGTAGGATATGAGTATCCACTTCTCAAAACCATGATGTGGGAACATATTGACTAACTCATTTAACCTCTCCCAACACTTATCAGGGGGCTTATTCTCATTTTGCTTAAAAGCCTGGATTCGAGCTCGAATAGAATTGGTTCTATTAGCGACAAAGAACGCTTGGGCAAATTGAGTTTGCATGTCTCTCCTTGTACTAATAGAGTCCTAAAGAACAAAGAAAACTCTTGGCCTTATCCTTCAGTGAGAATGGGAAAATCTTGAGATGTACGACATATTGGGTGTAAGCTTGATCATTAAAGGTTTTGCACGCCTCCTCGAACTCTCTAATTCAGAGATAGGGCTTCTATGACTCCAATCCATGAAAAGTAGGGATAATTTGAATCATCTCGTTCCTAGAGTGGAATTGCCCCATATTATAAAAGAATATAATGCATCCTGGAGCAACGGTTGACTCCAGATATAATAGGTCTCTTATATGGCGGTACGACATCACACCCTCCCCGTTTCGAAACTGACCTGACATCGCACTCACACTTATAAAAATCAGTTTCATCATCAGAGTTCCAGACATTTGACTCGTGGTGTGATTACTTGGTGTAAGAGGTGGTACCCAGAAATTGAATGTTTGGGGTGTTATTGCTAGAAGGAGGGAGTTTGACTATTGGCTCGGGATTTAGATTGTGCTGAGTATTTTTCATTTAAGGACTAAAGATAATATTTTTATTTTCATTTTCATTTTTTATATTTTTGGATATTTTGGATCTTTTAATTTTTTGAATTTTTGGGATTTATGATTTTCTTGGCTTTTTAAGAATTAGAGTCAAATTTAGATCACTTCAACCTATTTACAAGTCTACTTAATCCCTAACAACGGAACCCAAAACTTGAACCGACACAGAATGTGTGTGCTACATATGTACCTATAGCTCAAGTACAAACCGTTCTATCAAGTAATACCTGGTAAGTCGGGATCAAATCCTTAGGGAATAGGTCGTAAAATGATTTACTACAGTAGGAACGGCTTCTGAGATACAAGTATCGACTCACGAAAGAAAAAGAAAAGATGATTTGTTTCGAAAAAATTTCTTTTTGACTACGAAAATTAAGCTAGCAAATGCAATTTAAACTAAGAAAAAACAAGAAATCATAATATTTGGTTTTGAAATAATGTAGGAAAAGTGGATTCGGGATCCAATCCCCTGAAACATAGGTATTTTTCGCTAAATATAAATTCTCAAAAACTATATAATTAATTAAACGAAAAACATTAACTAATTCGAAACACTGATATGTGTGGGTGTTAATCCTCACAATATTTAGTCAATAAATTAATTAACACGAGTGATAGGATTAATGACACGTATATTGTATTCTCAAATACTCTGGTTGCCTTAGAAACAAACTTAAGAGAACTACTATATTAGTCTCAATAAAAATATCAAACCCTAATAATTAATCATAAAATTATGTCAAATTTTATATCTAATCATCAAAAACCTAGGTTGGGTTCATGTTCCCCAACACACGATGAGTTTAATCGGACATAGTGTTGATCTCTACCCAATAATTCATTGATGAACAAGAAAACATGATGAAATACGAAGAAATATGATGAGAATTAATGTTACCAATATTGAAGAACACAATAACATGCAAGAGAAATTAACACTTGAAGAATAACCAAAAAAAACATTGATCTTGTATTGAATTAATTATGAAAAGCCTATAAGTTCTTCTCCAAGTTGTTCTCAATCATAGGTTGCCTTTATATAATGCGTACTAGGTTCAAAAGACTCCTAATTGCCTTACACAAGTGCAAAAATTCGTGTAAAGTGGTTGGAATAAACTCAAATAACTCCATCTAAAATATAAGAAAAGATAAAAAAAAAAAAAAAAAACTATCTTGGACTGAACCCATAGGCTGAACCGAATCCAAATTAGTTTGCTTGACGGAACCGGTTTTATTAGGATCCCTACCAAGGAAGCCTTATTTTGCCTAGTTTTCTCTTAATTTAAGGTTTGCCCTCCTGAATTCTTCTCAACTTTGAATACTTGTAACTTTTTTACTGTAGCTTGGATTGAGGTGTCGTTTGTTCTAGTATTCTCATGAATTTGAGATCTTCAAGTTCTCGATCGAGTTTTTGACTGGAAAATTACTGAAATTCCTTTGACTTTCCTTTCTCCTGATTCTTTGACTTTTTTCTTCCAAATACTTGCAAGATTTACCTGTAAAACATAAGAAAATAAACAAGATACGATATACTTGATAAAAAGGATAGTAGCATAAATATAAGGTAAATTCAGGCTAAATACAATGTTCGGGACAATAAAAATACCGAAATTAAGGGGATAAATATGAAATATTTAGGCCTAATTTGTAACTATGGTAATAATACGATGTCTTTTGCTCGAGTATATGGATATGTGTCATGGTAGATTAGGACATGTTAATTATCATACTTAGAGTAAATTAATAGATTTAGGATTTATTCCAAATATAACATTAACTCAAATAATAAATGTAAAATATCTGTAGAAGTTAAATTAACTAAGTCACCGTTTGATAGAAACACTGAACCATTAGAATTAGTTCAAACCAATATATATATTATTTGAAATTTGTTCAAAATAGAGGTGGGAAAGGGTAATTTATTACCTTTATGGATGATTACACTAGATATCGTTATGTATACTTATTAAGAAGAAAAGATGAAGCAATTGAAGCTTTTAATAAATACAGGATAGAAGTTGATGAATAACTTGGTAATAAAACCATGATCTTCTTGTTTTTGGGTTTACGCAAACCTATGCCTCCCCGTTCGTTCATAGGCATGTGTCATCTACAACTGTGATCTTCTCTTGTGATCTAGTATTCCATAACCTTTCTAGCTGTATTGAGTTATGATTATTGTTAGATTTTTAGTTAATCCCGCTGAACAAAAATTACAAAGAAATTAAGGAAAAGTATTACTTTTTTATTGATGTGAATTTGAGGGATACTGAATGTTGATGCAAAAAACTGGACCGAATCCCATTTTTATGATCACAGATAAATAGATGAAAGCAATCCAATCAAGCACATAAGAGACAAAGATTTTTAAAGTGGTTCGGCTATGAATAAAGCCTACGTCCACTATTATTTTATTCCCAGGGGTTTACAATAGCACCATAGGGTGTAGAGAGAGAAAGGATGTGTATCTTGTGTATGGGGTTTCTTAGTTTTATTGGTTCTCCTCCCTTTTGTCTAAGGGGATACATGTATTTATAGTGATGGGAGATAAAGAGATTCATTGTATGTAGACATTTATGTCTACATTCAACGAATCTAATTGTTGAATTGCTTGGTAGGCTCTGTGTTGTCATCTATTAATACAGTATAAATGTGCATTAAGGCTCATTAAATGCGCTGCCATCTCCATTAATGCACATTAAATGCGTAGTTATCCTTTGATCTTCCTGGTTGATATGCCGACCAACTCTCCTCGGGTGCCGACTATCACTCCTCGGGTGTCGACCAACTTTCCTCGGGTGCCGACTAACACTCCTCGGGTGCCGACCAACTCTCCTCAGATGCCGACTAACACTCCTCGGGTGCCGACCAACTCTCCTCGGATGCCGACCAACTCTCCTCGGGTGTCGAATATTACCACGTAGGATGACATGTGTCCTTTTCTGATTGGTCCTCGTAGATGGAGAATTTTTGCATTAACAGAAGCCCCTAATGCTCCATGCTTGATGGTTTACTTGAAAGGATGGAGTATTTATTTTGCAGTGTTGCTCGGTGCTCGTGAAATTCTTGATCTACCTTCTTGATTTGTTCAACATAAAGTGCATTATCTCCTGGACGACATATGATGCAGGCTAATCGATGGTTGCTAATCTTTCTTTTGAGGAACTCCGTGTGCTATGTATCACCCCTGGGAATTTGGATTCAGCCATGCCATAGTATGCAGTTTGTAGCTTGTCATAATCTTTAAGTATGTTGATTGGTTTGCTAGCCGACCAACTCCCTCCTGTGCCGAGCAACTGAGTGCTAACTTCACGTGTTGATTCTTCTGATTTATGATTCTCTGAATACTTTGTCGAGTAACACAATAGCTTTTGAACCCAACTCTTCAATTTGATTTGTACCAAGCTAGTGGTGGACTTCGTAACATTTTCATACAACTTCTTCTTCAATGTTGGTCGGGACAGTAGTAGTAAAGATCTCAGTGCTGTAGATGCTAAATTTGACTTCTGAACTTCAATAGTATGTGCATAATAACTCCTGAATATGCCTCCTGAACTTCTGAATGCACCTCCTGAACTTCTGAATACGTCTCCTGAACTTCAATATACCTCCTGAACTTCAATATCAAAAATAATTCCTGAGCAAGAAAAATAACTCATGAATGATGATTGGTCGGGGCCCCGACCGTATGAGTTTGTGGAGTTGAATTTGATGCTCGACTGCATGACGTTATAAGAATGTGCCACCAAATGAACAAATATATCTGTAATAGAAGCCCCCAAGTGTGGAATGTGAACTTTGAATGCTTTTTGATTGATCGCTTTCACATACTCATAAAATGTTTCCGACCAACTATAGTTGACAACTTCTTATTTCCGACCAACCTGAGTTGACATTTTTGGGAATAGATTTACTTCCTAACCAACATAAGTTGGCATTTTTAGGAATATTTTTACTTCCCGAGGAACATACAAGTTTTACTTCCCAGTGGAATACAAGTAGCTTTACTTCCCGGAGGAATACAAGTAGTTTTACTTCCCGGAGGAATACAAGTTTTACTTCCCGGAGGAATACAAGTTTTACTTCCAGGAGGAATACAAGTAGCTTTACTTCCCGGAGGAATACAAGTAGCTTTACTTCCCAGAGGAATACAAGTTTTACTTCCCGGAGGAATACATTTTTGATAATAAATGATAGAGACTTCCTCGGAGCTAACCAACAGATTGTTGGGAATAGAATAAGATATAATAAATGCTGGAGGCCTCCTCGGCGCTGACCAACAGATTATTGGGAATAAAATATAATAAATGATGGAGACCTCCTCGGCGTTGACCAACAGATTGTTGGGAATATAATAAATGTTGGAGACCTCCTCGGCGCTGACCAACAGATTATTGGGAATAAAATATAATAAATGCTGGAGACCTCCTCGGCGCTGACCAACAGATTGTTGGGAATAAAATATAATAAATGCTGGAGACATCCTTGGAGCTGACCAACAGATTTTTGGAAATAAGATAATATAAATGTTGAAGACCTCCTTGGAGCTGAAATAAGAATAGAGTATGCATCCAAATAGATATAAAGAATAATTAAAAATAATAAAGTGCCTCGTTGATCTGTCGAGGTAGAATTATATAATGCCGAACAAGAATAAGATCTTCCAGAACATAAGAATATGGCCGAGAACGTTGTCAGGCCTGAATATAAATAAGAATTATCCGACCAACTATCCGTTAGGGATGAAATACAACGAATGTTGTAATTCTCCTCAAAGCTGAATAAGTATCTTGTCGAGGCACAATTGCATAATGCCGAATAAGAATAATATTTTCCAGAACATAAGAATATGGCCGAGAACTTTGCTGGGCCTGAATATAAATAAGAATTATCCGACCAACTATCCATTGGGGGTGACATATAATAAATGTTATAGTTCTCCTCAGAGCTGAATATGACAATAAGTATCTCGCCGAGTTCCATGTTGAGATGAATATAGAATATGAATTCCAAGGGATATATAGAATAATTTATGCTTGAGCCGATATCTGGGCCTGAATATAAATAAGAATTATCCCGACCAACTATCCGTTGGGGGTGAAATATAATAACTGTTGTATCTTTTCCTCGGAGCTGAATATATAATGAGTATCTCGCCGAGCTCCATGTTGAGATGAATATAGAATATGAATCCCAATGGATATATAGAATCATTTGTGCTGGAGCAGATATCATAGCAATAATAAAATCAATAGTTCCTCACTGAGGTGAAATTTCATACTGCCGAGCTATGATAATATTTTTCAGAAGAGTAAGATTATTTTCGAGCATTCGTCGGAGTTGAATCTTGTACCTGTAAAAATTAATATCTTGCTCTACCATTTGTGTAGGCTGAATTGATTAGTCGTGAGAATAATTTAATCATTCAATAAATATATGATAGGTATATGTTTGAGAAATAAAAATATTAATTTCAAAAAATGAAATAATATATGTTGGCTGATATGTCGAGGCACAATTGCCTGATGTCGAGCAATACTACTTTTCCAGAGGTTTACGAGAGCTTCCATCAAGATTGAATATCGTCCCTATGAAATTTTAATAAGTTGCCCGAGCACCTGTCGAGACTAGAGAAAATAATTATTATCATGGGAATAATTATTCAGCCAAACAATATGTGATGTGTATCATCATAAAAATTTCAAAATATAATATTTTTGTGCCAAATGTGTGTGAGATGGACAAATTTTTATCAAATATGCATCATAAATAAGACGTAGAGTTTTTTGTAAAGTTATTTAATCTCCAACAACTAATCAGGTATAAGTTGCTGTTTGAAAATTATTTATCACTTGGTTTTATAAATATTTTTGGGGTGATCACAAGTTAAAAAAGACTTAAGCCCCCTATTTGTCCCCGAGCTGAACCCGTGTTTAAAGAAATATCTGGGGTGCTTCGCATTTTTTAATACCCCAAGATTCTACTACTGCCGACAAATGGCATGGATGTTGCCGACCAACATTTAAGGATATCTCAAGTTATAGAATATATGGTGCCGACTAAGAAGCAAATGGTCCCCGACCAGCTGAGCAATTTCGCCGATCAACAAAAATGGTGCATTGACAGCACCGAACAACATTAGATGTCACCGACCAAAAAGTGAATGGTTAGATAGTTGCCGACCAGTAAATTGAACCCTCCGAACAAGACTAAGATGTCGCCGATCAAGAAGTAGATGATCGTCGACCTGCAATTGGTTCCATCGAGCTACAATAAGAGTCTCTAACCAACAATAAGATACCTCGTAGTTGGATAAAATTATTTCAACGTTGCTGATGGATCTTCACATCTTTTCTTCGACAAACAAAAATGGTTTGGTTAAGCTTCCCTTTAATAAAAGATGGCCCAAGATGATGCCGACCAACAATATGGATGGATGACCAAAATATCTTGAATCCTTAGATCAGAAAAATAACATTCGATATAAAATTTAAGCATTAAGAATGTTAATTAAATGAATAATTATCTAATCCACTATATCGTGTGGTTCCGATAAAGAAACCCTGTGGTGTGATGAACGAGGGGCCAACATCTCAAATTTGTGCCCAAAGTCTTGATATGGTCATGATTGTTTAATTGATCCTTTTTTACAAGAGGTGGGTAATGGTTTTTTAGGTGAGAGAAAATTATTTTTTATATTGATCCCTTCCTATTCCCTATTTGGAGAGATAAAAATATGCTGAATGATCGAAGTTATTACCAAATTTATATCAAAAATCAATCAATTTGACTTTTTTGACATAGATGGAAGATGAACCAAATTAAGTATATAGTTCATAAAAATGAATGCAAATAGACTCAAACTTGAAGAGAGAGAAAGTAGATCTGGGTCATGATTTCCATGAGAAAACTTTTTATTGTCTTTAACCTTTTCCCATTCTCTGATTAAAAATGTAATGGGAATTTGAATAGTCATCAAAGATCTTTCAAAAACTATTTCAAACTCAACAATGAAAATTATCAAATCTTATCATTGTCGTATATATTGGTATACGTAATCATTTAAAATATTTATTCCATGATATAAAATTGAAACTTGAGAATCAAGCAAAAAGTTATGATTTATGAAATCCGCTATTTTTCAGATTTCTAAATAAGAATTAATCTAATAGTTATGATTTTAAAATCATGATATGCAATATTTTGCAGATAAAAATTGGATAATTAATTTATGTATATAAACATAAAAAATCATGATTGAATCAACAGATGTATGTATAATTGATTATACATAGAGAAAATAAAAACTTAGCTTTTAAGGGAGAACAATGCTCGTAACACGGTTACCACAGACGGCGCCAATCTGTTGATGCAAAAAACTGGACCGAATCCCATTTTTATGATCACAGATAAATAGATGAAAGCAATCCAATCAAGCAAATAAGAGACACAGATTTTTAAAGTGGTTCGGCTATGAATAAAGCCTACGTCCACTGTTATTTTATTCCCAGGGGTTTACAATAGCACCATAGGGTGTAGAGAGAGAAAGGATGTGTATCTTGTGTATGGGGTTTCTTAGTTTTCTTGGTTCTCCTCCCTTTTGGCTAAGGGGATACATGTATTTATAGTGATGGGAGATAAAGAGATTCATTGTATGTAGACATTTATGTCTACATTCAACGAATTTAATTGTTGAATTGTTAGGTAGGCTCTGTGTTGTCATCTATTAATACAGTATAAATGTGCATTAAGGCTCATTAAATGCGCTGCCATCTTCATTAATGCACATTAAATGCGTAGTTATCCTTTGATCTTCCTGGTTGATATGCCGACAAACTCTCCTCGGGTGGCCGACCAACTCTCCTCGGGTGCCGACTATCACTCCTCGGGTGCTGACCAACTCTCCTCGGGTGCCGACTAACACTCCTCGGGTGCCGACCAACTCTCCTCGGATGCCGACCAACTCTCCTCGGGTGTCGAATATTGTCACGTAGGATGACATGTGTCCTTTTCTAATTGGTCCTCGTAGATGGAGAATTTTTGCGTTAACACTGAAGTTGCTTTTCTGGCCTAACTATGACCTTTTAATAATTGAAAAAAATAGCAAAAATGCCCTTAAAACATCTTTTAAGTAGCGGCCTCCATGCTTCTCACTTAGAGGTAACCTTTGTCAACCTTCAGAGCATCCCCTCCCTGACGAGTCTTTTAACCTAATTCTTTAGGTTATAAGACTTTTTGGTTATATGGTCATGGTCATTGTGAAACTCGCACCATTTATTTTTATCCCTTCTTTCAGCGGGACTTTTGAGCTTCTTTGGTCATTTGAGGAGGTTTTCTTTTTTAATTATGGCCAAAATAGTTTCTAGGTCACTGTTGAGAGGAGTAAACTCTTCATACGACCTCTCAGGATTAGCCTTATCTTTATTTTCTTCCCCATGTCACTTCTTTCGTAGTCTTCCATGTGTTAGTGAAGGTCGCAGACTCTAGTATTAAAATTATTTAGTCGAGGAGATTTATTTGGTCTTGGAGTGAGGCTTGACCTTCATATAGATGGTTAATGCACCTCATCAAGTGTGTTGTGTCTTTAGTTTATTGGTGTCTTAATCCTGCTTTTCTTTCCATGTAGTGTTCACTCTAAATAATTAGTTATATAAAAAATATTTCTTTCTTTTGAGATAAACGAGAAATATGAGAAATCTAAGAGTCCTAGAGAAAGAGCAAAACCATAAATTGAGAAGATAATAACAAACATGGAGGTCGTGACGTGTAAAGGCAAAAAGGGATAAGGTAGTAAGTAATGTCCATTATAAGGAGATTCTCCGGGAATGATTCCATCCGATGGAAAATTTTAAGAATACATACCCTTGGATGGAGTGATAACTTGATAACTGAAAAGTTAGTAAAACACCTTAACCTATCTTAGTCAATTTATCGATCTTTATCCCCATTGGATTTTTCCCACAAAATAATTAGTTTTCGATCCTATGGCCTCGCTTTAGGAAACTTAACCCAACCCAAAATCCATAAATCATGTTGGGGGGGGGGGGGAGGGGTAAGCATTTTGTGGCATCTTTGGTCTAAGGAACAACTATTCTACGATTAAAAATTTCTAAATATGCCAAAAATAGGAATTTAGCCTAAGTTATTACCAAGAGGTCGGGAACTGGCCATAATAGTTTACGGGTCACTCTAGAGAAGAGTAAACTCTTCATATGACCTCTCTAGATGAGCCTTGTGCTTTCTTTTCTTCCCCTCTGACGCTTATGCCATAGACTTCCATGTATTGGTGAAGGCCACAAACTCTAGAATTAGCATTCTTTGGTCGAGGATGTTGATTTGGCCCAAGAGTTAGGCCTGACCTTCATAGATATGGTTGATGCACCTCATCAATTGTACAATGTCTTCAGTTTATTGATGTCCTGATCTTGATTTGCCTTCCATGCCGAGTTCTCTCTATATAATTAGTTCTTTAGAAAATATTTCTTTCTTATGAGATGAACTAAAAATAGTGACAAATCCAAGAGTCATAGAGAAAGAGCAGAACCATATATTGAGCATATTATAACCATTTGACAAGGAATATTCCATGGAGGCCGCGACCTGTGAAACCAAAAAAGGGATAAGGTCATGACTATTGTCCTTTATAAGTGGTTTTCCACCGTGATTGATTTGATCGAGCATAGTTTTCTCCTGGGGTGATTCCATCTGATGGAAAATTTTCTAAATACATTCCCTTGGATGAAACGGTAACTTGATAACTAGAAAGTTAGTAAAAGAACTTATCTCAAGCAATTTATTAATCCTTAAGGCCATAGCCCCATCAAAATTTGCCCACAGAATCATCGGTTTTAATCCTATGACCTTGCTTTATGCCAGTTAACCCAACCCAAAATCCATAAATCATGTTATGGAGTTTTTAAGCATTTTGTGGCATCTTTGGTCTAGGGAAAACTATTTTATGATAAGAAAGGGTAAATATGCCCGAAACAGGAATTTGGACTAAGCTGTTACTAGGACGTTGATAACGTGACTTTTCGGTGTGTATGTCGTTGTTGTTGAAAGCCAAGTTAGTCAAAACCTCAAATACCTACAAATAATAATAAACTCAAGTGTAGAGGTAAGTAAGGGTATCAATCCACTTTCTAGGGAGTAAGCTAGAGACAAATTCAATTGTAATTCACTTTTTATTTTCTTTTTGTGCCTTTTCACTTTTCTAATTTTTTTAGCTTTTTCAATATTAAAACAAAAGGGTGAGGTGAGATTGTAAACTAAACTAAACTAAGATGAAAATAACTAACTAGAAAATGACTAAAATGAAAAATAAGGTCTAACACTAAAATAAAAGATAAAGTGAGGTAAATAATTGTGAGAACAATCAAGGAGTGGGATTACACAACAAATTTTAGTTATTCTAATTAATTAATTTAATTATTTGAATTCTCCCAAATTAATATTAAAATTACAAACCAACTCTCGTTGCAAGTGTAATTAGAATAGTAATCTTTTAGAAAGTTAAAATTAAAACCCCACAACTCTAGAAAATTAGATCCACACTCCTTTTAATTAATCACCCGCTAGGATCGATCAATTAGAATTTATGTCAATCTTAGAAATTAAATTTAGAGTTGAAATTCAAATGATAATACCCCACTTAAGAAACCCCTATCTCTAGTTCGAATCTAAAATGGGTATTATCACTAGAATTTCGATTTTCTCTCGAAAATCATTTACCCTCTCTCGAGGCGTAAACCTAAGGGTGAGGGATCAAATTTAACATTCAAAGGGAAATTTCAAGTAAGCAAACTAATTAAACTAAAATAATATCAAATAAGGGTTTCACCCCACCCCTTGAAAGGGGTTTTAGCCTAACATGGTATGAAATATGACAAATTAATAATCAAAGGCATAAACAAATAAAATAGAAGGGTAAGAGGACAAATCTTCAAATAAGTCTCCTTGATTTGCAAAATTGGACTCTAATCCTCCATTAAAAGTGAGCAACATCCACTCAAAGTGAGCTTTCCACCATATTCAATTACATACAAACACTCATTTGAATCACTCAACAATTAATTTCTCACAAATATCTAAAAAAATAAAAACAAAAATTATTTACAAAAATATTCTACCTAATTTATGTTCTAAACTAACCTATCTCTCTCTCTAGAATTTTCTCTCTACTTAGCTCCTTTTATCCTCCTCTTTGAAAGAGCATGGTCTTCTTTTATATCCAAATGGAGCTAAGGGGCATAATTGAAAATTGGCTAGAGGTGCATGTGTTTTGGGTGAGGTTATGGGGGTAGAGGGAGTGAGGTGATTTGAGAATAAAAACTGATTTGGTGAAAGGGTATTTTTGGGTAATAGGTAAAGAAGGTTGTTGGGGTTGGGTATCGGATAAAAAGTGTTTGTTTGGGGGTATAATGGGTATTAGAACTTAAAAGGTTTAATTAGGCACATGGGGGTTATTTGGTTTTGGAATTTGGCAGATGAATGTCGTGGCTTGCTTGGCCTTGGAAATAAAGGTAAATGGGAAATGGGTTTGGGTTTTGATTCCTGGTTTGGAAAATGGGTTTCAAGGATATGGGTTGGGTTTTGGAGGTTTTTCGGGTATGGCAGTGGAGCTTGGGCATGGGTCTTGAAATGGGTATTGGCTTGAAGAGTAAATGGGTTGAACATGGGAGGTGTGATCGAGGACAGAGAGAAATGGTGCATGTTGGTTGCTGCCGGTTTGAGCTCTGGGCAGCAGAGGGTCGCTGCCGGATATGGAGAGAGAGGGAGGTAAGGGCAAGTTGTAGGGGAGAGAGAGAGGGTCGGTCATGGCTAGAGGGGAAGAGGGTCGCGGCGGCAGGAGAGAGAGGGTTCGAGAGAGAGGTTCTCGCCGTCGGAGATGGAGGTCAAAAGTGAGAGAGAGAAGCGGGTTTAGTGGTCGCCGGCAGGGGTCGGTTTCAGCAGGTCAATGCCGCCGGAGTTAAGGAACACCGGAGGGGGGTGTAGCGCCGGTGGCAGCGCCGGGGTGTTTGGGTTTTGTGGTGGTGAGTTATGGAGGTGGAGAGAGAAGTTGTTGGTTATGGTGTGTTGGTTTGATGGGGGTTTGGAGTTTAGAGGAGAGAGGGTTAGGATGAAGAAGATGAACAGTAAAAAGGGAAATTGATTATGTGGGTGAGGGTATAGGTTAGTAGTATGAGGGTGAGGGTTGTGGTGAAGGTGTGAGATTTAGTTAGGTGTAGGATAAGTGTGTATATGGGATAATGTGTGTGTGTTTAATTTGAACCCTTAAAATGACACTAACAAAAACAAATTAAAACTAATAAAAGTAAAAATCTAAAAAGTAAAAATCCTACTTCTAAAATAATAAAATAAAGATTCAATTAAAAATAAAAAGAAAAAGAAATGAAAAGAAAAATAAAAATGTAAATGTAAATCTATTAAACTTTAAAATTAAAGTCCTAAAAAAATAAAATCTAACAAATAAATGAAATCCTAAAAATTAAAAAATCCTAATAAAATAAAATAAAACTAAAAACTAATCAAAATCAAAATAAAATAAAATTATACTAATAAAAATAAAAATAGAAAATAAATCTAGAAAATATTAAATAAATCTAAAATAAATCCTAAAAATAAAAAAGGACTCAAACAAAAAATCTAAAAAATAATAAAAAGACACAAACAAAACACACATAGGTTTGGGGTAAGTTTGGGCTAGGTTTAGGCTCGGGTTAGGGTACGGGAGAGGTATTTAGCTCCAAATAACGCGCAATTGCCTTGAAATATAGCTTTTGACACCGCAACTGACGTTAAGCCTGCATGATAAACATTTAAGCACATAAGACCCATATTACCGAGAATTAGCAACTAAAGTACGTCTATTGGGGGTATAAATTGTATAGTTTTGGGTGCTTATCAGACGTCATAGTTTATAACGTGATAACATGTAAGGCCATGTGCCTATGGGGAAAAATGTAGATTCTAGCCAAAAAATTTACCAAAAGTGATTTTCCACCCAAAGAGTTGGACAAAAAAACATTTGAGGTGTTAATCCAAGGCATAATGACTCCTTATGTGCAAATAAACATAACTTTAATAATAAATACTTATTATACAGGTCACAATATAACCAAATCACCATAAAATGTAGAGAAAATAACAAATATGTTCATCCCCAGTTCCCAACCCTTATAGGATCGTGGTCCTTTTAACAACTTAGGTGAATTTGGACATGGGAACATCATTTAGGGAAACAGATATACCTTGAAAACCCTAAATAGGCTTGGGAAAACAAATCTGAAAAGATGAAGATGCCCTAACTAGGGTTTATATGAAAATATGGGCTTAACAACCAAAATTTCACCCTTAAGATATAGATTTGGGGATCCTTATGGATGAAATAAGGCCTAATCGACCCGATTTGTGAGAAACCCGGTAGAATACCTAGTTTTCCATAGATAATGTAAAACAGTTGTTGCATAAAATTGGATCTACTCGAGTTAATCATGCAATCAAATATATACACAATAATCAAAGTATATAAATAGAGTAAAGGAGAGATAAACACAAGATATAAGATGGTTCGGCCATGAAAATGAGCCTACCTGCACTATAGTGCCTTATTCTCATTATAAATATGCATTCAGTACATGTTGGGAGACTTAGAGGAATATAATAAGAGAGAAGTAGGCTAAATGTACAAACATACATGAGTAATACTGAAGAGGCCATGCCTTATAGTGCAAAAAGGTAGGAGGTTGTGGTTGTGTCTGGTTGGGTTGCTGGAGAAGGCAACCGGAGTGGGGACTATGATTTAAAGAGAAGTTATATAAAGTTGGGCAAAACTTCACTACCGAGATATTCCCTGTAAAATGAGGAGGTGAGTACCTCTACTTATAATAGTTGGACAGGACATCACGTGCACAGTGTGCATACTGTAAAAAATAAGTATTGATGAGATGGAGTGTTTGTATAAAGTGGACAACTGGAAGTCCATTGCTGACGTGTAAGGGTCCGTGACCTGTCCTTTTGGAGTCATGATGTGCTTGAGGGGCCACAGCTTGTGAGACACCTGGTTGTGGTCTTCTAATGTAGTCCCTTGCCTAGGGTTCATGACCTTTGAGATGTTAGGTTGTCATTGTATATGCTTATAAGAGTATAGTCCACGACCTTCTTTACAAGCCGAGCTCTTTTGATGGTTGTAACACCCCGTAGTTTTAATCAAAAATAAATTAATTTAATTCAAAAAATAAAAAAATTTGGATTTTATTATTTTTAGTAATTTAAAATGTTGGATTTTCTTTATGGAAAATAGGGTTTTAATCGGAATTGAAATCAGGTTTAAATTCGCTAAATTCTTGCTTTGTAGTTAAAAGTAGAGATTTTCGATTTTGCTAGAAAACAGAACCGGTTCGGTTTTAAAGTTTTACAAAAATAAAACTCTTTATCTTATAAGTTGTGTAAGACTATCAAATTATTTTTAGTATATAAACACACAGTGACACGTTTAGGGTTTTAAAATACATTTTAGCCTCCCCCAAAAGCAAGAACCTCCCATAATTTTCATCCTCTCTTTTCTTCCAAACCTAAACCCTTTAAACTTAATTTTCACTTCAAGATTTAAATAACTTAATCAAGATCTCTCAAGATCATCCAAGAACGTGTTTTTATTATTTTCTCGAGAGGAACATAACAATCAAATCAGATTCTTCAAACAATTTTCACAGGCATGAATACCTATATTCTCTCTCTTTAGTATTGTGCGTTTTAAATGTCGACTAAACCTTAATTTATATACTTTTTTTAAAATAAATTAGCAACCTCAATTAGTGACGTGAAAAATAATTTGGGACTATTTTTTGAAAATCTTATCTGCATTAAGACTCTTAACCCTTGTGTGCTTAGGGTAGAGATTTGGTATATTATGGGGGTAGGTTTGCATGTAGAAAATCATTGTTGCGTTATTTTAAATTAAAAAGAGACTTGGGTAATCATATGAAATTATGTGGGTATGATCAAAATAAATTATTGTTATGTGTTTCATAAATTCACATGATGATGAGATTATAATTGTTGAATAAAATAAATTATGTTAATTACAACGATGGATTGAACAAATTAAATTGAGATTAATTGTGATTATATGAGAAACGATGTATTTTTTGATAAATTGGATTGTGCGACTTCTTGTGTTAACTATATTCATCACCGTAGGGACGATGAGATTTTGGGTAGCATGCTCTCACCTTAATTTTTAGGAATACTTGTTAGGTATGAGACTAGTGGTTAAGCCTTAGTTGCGATTAACATTTTCTAGGTATGTGATTAGTTAGTGTAGATATTTACGGATGGGATATTTTGGTGTGGGGCAGATTTTAGTGTTGTCCCGTTGATTTGGATAGCCTAGGCGCGAGATTAGGAAGAGATAATTATTATAAATCCATCCTACAAAATAGGATAGGACGTGGTTGTGTTTTGGAGACCTCTAGGTATGGGATTAGAGGTAGGTTCGACGATTTTGCTCTACAATAGGGTGGGGCTAAATAAAAAAAATAAGAAAATGAGATGATGAGAAAATAAAAAATTGAGAATTAATACCTAATCATCCGACGCTCTCTCATCGAGTAAGCCTCTCAACTCCTCTCTCTCTCTCGAACTCAGTGTAAGCTCCCTTGCTCTCGTGACTAGACACTAGGAAAGCTTCTAAGGCGTCTCCACAGTTATTTTCCTCAAAGTGCTCTTCTACGATCTCATCAATTAAGCTCACCGCGTAAAGATCATCTTCTTCCCCTACTTGTTGGGCTATGTTGAAGATGTTTGTTTCCAAAGTCATATTCCCAAAAGTGAGTTGCATCTGTCCATTTCAAATATTGATTAGTGCGTTATCCGTAGCTAAGAATGGGCTCCCAAGAATAATGGGAACATGATTTTTCGAGGCGAAGGAGGGTTCCGTGTCCCAAATGATAAAATCTACCAGAAAGTAGAAAGTGTCCACTTAGACTATCACGTCCTCGACTATACCCCTTGGTATCTTCACAGTTCGATCCGCTAATTGAAGAGTGATCCTTGTGGGTTTAAGATCACCCAGATCAAGGTGCCTATAAATTGAATAGGGGAGGATATTGACACTTACCCCCAAATCGAGTAAGGCCTATTCGAATTTATTCTCTCCAATGGTGCAGGAAATGGTGGTATTTAGGTAGGAGATCATTAAGAAGAACAGAGCCCACGTTTCGTTATAGGAACACATTTTTCTTTACCTTCATCCTCCTTTTTACTGTCAATAAGTCTTTTATGACTTTTTCATAGGCTATAATTTGCCTTATTGCATCGAGGAAAGGTAGGTTCAATTTTATGTTCTTATGGACTTCCAACACTTCATCACTTAAGGTCCCTTTGGGGGAAGGAACCAATCTTTGAGGAAATAGCGCAACAAAGGGTGGCTTTACAATTATCTCGGGATCACTAGTGTCTATTTTGTCACTCTCGTTCAAGGAGATATCTTCGGCCTCTTTCGTGTCGGACGAATCCTCCTTGTCCTTCGAAGTGTCATGCGGGGGAGGTGATAAATCAACAACTTTCCCACTATGAAGAGTGGTTACCGCTTGGAAATGGTCCTGTTGTTCTGTAGAGGTGGAGCTAACACTAGGTTGACCTTGGGGAGGTCTTTGGCCCTGCGCAGGAAACTTTCCCTTCTCTTGGATACTCAACGATGATTGCAACTTGGAGATGTTAGCATTCATGTCGGCAAACATACGATCATATCTATCATTGTTTGCACTTTGAGAATTTATGAACTAGTTTATTGTATCCTCGAGGGTCCTCTGAGGTGGAGCAACACATGGAGCTAGAGGTGGTGGTGCTTGTTAGTATTGAGGAGGTGGTGGAGGTGGGACAACCTGTGAATGTGGGTTCATCGCAGCTTGTGGTTGTTCGTAGTTAAAACCAGGATGGTTTCTCCACGACGGGTTGTAAGAGTTCCCATCCGGGACGTTAAAATTTCCCTTGAATCCTCCTATAGCATCCACCTGCTTGGTTTGCATGGACTTTTAGGCGGAAATTATCGAGCATACCTTTGTGGAATGGCCCGTCTCACAGATAGCACACACTTTTTCTTTAGATCCACGGTTGGATCCAGAGATATCTCTAAACTGACCATCAAACCACTCTTTCATATCTCTCTGAAACTGATCGAATCGGCGGTCTATTAAGGTATTACTATCCAAATGGTATAGACTGGATGCAGTGGGAGGGATAGATGCTTGTCTAGGACGGGCTTGGGTATTGGGATCTTATGTGTCCCATGATTGAGTAGTCTCTGCGACATACTTAAGATGGGCCTCGACATCGCAGGAGTTTAAATCCTAAAAAGGTCTTTCACACATTGTTTGCACAAGTTGTTTGGAAGCCAATGTCAACCCATTATAAAAGAAATATATCACAAGGTGTTTGTCAAAACCATGGTAGGGGAAATCACTTACTAACTCTTAGAAACGTTCCCAACACCTGTCAAAAGACTCATTATCGTGTTGTTGGAAACATTGGATTTGAGTTTTGGTAGAGTTGGTCTTGTGCTGTGGCCAGAATTTCGAGATAAATTTGGATTGCATATCTCTCCAGGAAGTGACGAAATTCGGGGGTAGAGACTATAGCCAGGTCTTGGCTTTATCCTTTAAAGAAAAAGGAAAAGGTTTTAGGCAAATGGTATCCCGCGTGCAAGCTTGATCACTAAATGTGTCACACGCCTCTTCAAACCCACGAATATGCAGATATGGTTTCTCCGAATACATGCCGTGAAATGTAGGGAGAATTTGTATCATCCCATTATGAAAGTTGAACTGACCGGCATTATATGGAAGTAAAATGCAACCAAGGGTGACAGTCCGCTCAGGAAAGAGTAAGTCTTTCATGGGACGATAAGGTAGATCTCCCTCTACAGTACCGTAACTCGCTGCGTCAGACATCGCGCTCTCACTCTCTTTAAATAACTCGGTGTACTCACTCGGTGTCCTAGATGTGTGACTCGAGGATTGACTCAGGGTGTAACTACCGATAGAGTGCTCAGGAGTAGGAAGTGGAACCCATAATTTTTTAACGCAAGGTGTGGGGGGGCTTACAGAGTTATACTCGACAATCGACTTTTCGTGGGTTCTGGTTGGAGTATTGTGAGGATTCTGAGTATGTTCAGGATTTTGCATTAAAGGCTTTTGAGAGATGATGAATTTTTTTTTAATATTTTTATTTATTTATTTATTTGAATTTTTGGTCTAAGCTTTAGATTGACTCTATCTAACCTAAGTCTACCTAATTCCTCGGCAACGGCACCAAAAACTTGACGAGACCACAAATGTGCCTCATGTGCGTATTATGAAGGCTAAAGTGCAAGCATGTCGCTCAAGTAATAATCCGATAAGTCGGGTATCGATCCTCAGGAAAACAGGACGAACGAAGTCGTGACGATGTTGGAAAGATAAGGGTAACCTAGCTTTGACTCTAAAAAAAGGAAAAGATGATTTGGATAAACGAAACAACTACAACTAAATGCAAATTTGAGGATAATGAACTAATAAAACTAGAATGAATAAAATACAACTACACTAATTAAATGAAAGGCTAATGGTTTAACGAGTTAAATACGAAATGAGAACAATAGCTCGGGTTACACTCCCCCACACCCTAGTAATTCACTTAGTAAGATACTAGATTCTGAATTAGAATTTTTAATGAACTCGGTCTTTAGTACTCCTAAGTATTACACATATGAGAGATCGTAGCGCGCACCGTACGTAAGCAAAGGATGAGTAAAGCGGTGTCCCATTATCTACCACGCGCGTCGCATTCTTAAGCATCCCGATTATCTAGGGCAAACGAGATCAAAAGTCCTACGACGGTTACAATAGTTACGCAACATGATCCATCTAAGATTTTAATTCAAAATTCTATTTCCCATGTTGATGAGTTACATCGGGTGGGGTTCATACACCCCAACCCTTGAAAATTTAGCCGGACATGTTGAATCTAATGAGAAATATAAAATCAAATATGTATGGATTCATAATCATGAAGAAATCTAACTTGAACATGAAAACAAGGATTGTAAAATCAGTAAATACCAAAAGCATGCTAAAATCAACTAACTTGAAAGAATAGAGATGAAAGAGACAAACTTTTGAAGAAGAAAACCTTGAATTAATAGCTCAGAACTTGAATATTTTGTTGAAGAAAGTGAAACCCTGGAGTTCTTGGGTACAAGAGTTCTTTAAACTCCTCTAAAACTAAGTCTCTAATGTCTGCCATCTAAAATAACTTAATGTATCACGTCTTATTTAGTCATTTATCCATGCACAACTCTATTTATGAAATAAAAAAATTAGAATTTCGGCCCGTCGAACCGATTTGGATATCTATGCTTTGCTGTGGCGAACCGGTTCTCTTTTCCAGTCTTACCAGGAACTTTTAGGCATGAAATCTTTTCTAAGTCTTTTCTTCTCTTTTTTGCTTGTTTTTTCATGATTTCTTCCCAACTTCAAACCTTCATAACTTTTCACTCGTAGCATGGATTTGGGCGTTGTTTCTTCCTGTGCGCTCATGATACCAAGGACTCCAACTTCTTCTGGGAGTCCATGTCCAGTTCTGAGTGCAAAATTACAAAATTATCGCTCAACTATCCTTCTCGACTTTGAGTTTTCTCCATTCTTCTTTCGAATGAAATTCCTGCAAAATGTATGAGAAAAACACAAAACTCGATGCACTGCATAGAAAAGGTCAGTAGCACTAATTTTGAAAGAAATCAATAGATTTTACGTTACACGAGGTGATAAAAATTTCTTAATTAAGGGGATAAATACACAATATTTTTGCCTAATTATTCGTCTTGGTCTATTAGGCAGGCGGTGTTGGGAAATCCGGTGTACACTACGTACACTCATGTGGTGGACATCGCAATATTGTTGTGGCAGGAGAAAGTAATTTACCAAAAGAAGTTGGGGAAGTGATAAGAGTTAAATGGATAAGGAGGATAGAACAAGGGTCGCAATGACCAAGCGTGGAAGAGATAGAAGACATGTCAGGAGTAGTAAGGCAATAGTGTCCCGCAGGGACAGCGACAAGGATAGTCAGGGGAGTAAGCGTCAAACAAGTAGCATGGACCTTTTAGGGGGAACGTGTTTCAGTTGTGGAGAAATAGGGCACCGATATTCTAGGCGTCCAAAGGTGCAAGAAGGACCAAATGCCTCCAGCACCGACACCACCAAGTGTCCAAGGAGTGCCAACAGCACCAGCAGTGCCTGCAGTGGGTAGGTTCTAGATGCTTCCGACTCGGGAGCCTTAGGTAGGGTAGGCGTCGCTGGAGCCATGACGTGGCTAATGGAGTATCACGGTATGCATTATTTTCTTATATATATATATATATATATATATATATATATTGTATTTTGATTGTTGGGTATGTGTGGGTAGGATTGGGTATATGGGTGCCTAATCGCGGTGCTCTATGGGTAGGCATATCTAAGAGTTATTTTTATTTTGCGCATTTACGCTTCACCGAATTTCGAGGACGAAATTTCAATGCTAGTGAGAAAGTATGTAACACAGCTTAATTTTAAATCAAAAATAAATTAATTTAATTCAAAAATAATTTTTTTTTGGATTTTATTATTTTTCGTTATTGAAAATGTTGGATTTTATATATGAAAAATATGATTTTAATTGGAATGGAAATCAGGTTTAAATTCGAGAAATTCTAGCTTTGTAGTTAAAAGTAGAGATTTTATATTTTTCCAGAAAACAAAATCGGTTCGGTTTGTCAATTTTACACAAATATAACTCTCTCTCTTAAAAGTTGTGTAGGACTCAAATTCTTTTTGGTATATAAGCACAAAGTGACGAGTTTAGGTTTTTTAAAGCACATTTTAGCCTCCTCCAAAAGCAAGAACCTCCCATAATTTTCATCCTCTATTTTTTTCCAAGACTAAACCCTTTAAACTCAATTTTTACTTCAAGATTTGAATAACTTAATCAAGAATTCTCAAGATCGTCCAATAACGCGCTTTCATTATTTTCTCGAGAGGAACACAACCATCAAATCAGATTCCTCAAACGATTTTCATAGGCATGAATACTTCTATTCTCTCTTTAGTATTATGCGTTTTAAATGTCGTCTAAATTTTAATTTATATGTTTTTCTTAAAATAAATTAGCAATCTTAATTAGTGAAACTGAAAGCTAATTTGGGACTATTTTTCTGAAAAATATTAATCTAAATTAAGACTCATAACCCTTGTGTGCTTAGGGTAGAGATTTGGTTTTGCTATTATGGGGGTAGGTTTGAATGTGGAAAATCATCGTTGTGATATTTTAAATTAAAAAGAGACTTGGGTAATCATATGAAATTATGTGGGTATGATAAAAATTAATTATTGTTATGTGCTTCATAAATTCGCATTATGATGAGATTATAATTGTTGAATAAAAGAAATTGTGTTAATTACGACGATGGATAAATATAAATTAAATTGTGATTATATGAGAAACTGTGTTTCCGCTGATAAAATTGGATTGTGCGACTTATTGTGTTAACTACATTCATCACCGCGGGGACGACGGGATTTTGGGTAGCATGCTCTCAGTTTAAATCTTAGGAATACTTGTTAGGAATGGGACTAGTGGGTATGACTTAGTTGTGGTTAACACTTTCTAGGTATGGGACTAGTTAGTGTAGATATTTACGGATGAATTATTCTAGTGTGAGCTAATTTTGGTGTCGTTCCATTGATTTGGATAACCTAGATGCGAGACTAAGAAAAGATAATTGTTATAAATTCATTCTACAAAATAGGATAGGATGTGGTTGTGTTTTGGAGACCGCTAGGTATGGGACTAGAGGTAGGTTTGAGGATTATGCTCTATAATAGGGTGGGGCTAAAATAAAATAATGAGAAAAATGAGAAATTGAGAATTAATACCTAAGATAATAAACGAGTATTAAAATGAATTTGCGGCGCGAGTATATACGAGTTGATAGTTAAACGGTCCAACTGCCTATAGTGACGTGTCGTGCATGAAACCTCACGAGTATGTGCAGAACTGAACGAATACGGGTTGACTCACTATAGTGAGGGGAATGAGTGTGATGTGTAGAACTTTAAGCGTGCAAAGAGTGTGTGCAGGACCGACCGATAAAGGGTCGACTGGCCGTATTGGTGTCGCATGGAAAAAAATAATTAAAATGAGTAAGGATAAGAATAAAATTGTAAATAATAATGTTATTGGAATATTTGGGTTATACTTTAGGGTGCATTAGTTGTATGGTAGATAGTGGTAGTTTACGTTTATTTGCACGTTAATTAATTATCTCGTTAAATTAAAATATTTTATTATAGTATTTATTATGTATAATGCTAGTGTCTGGGTTCTCTAACCCTATTTGAGGAGAGTAGCTTGTATTCATGTGGTGGGCTCTAATCCATTGCATTGACTAACATTTTAGGTTTAGCGCTGGAGTAGCTGCAGGGTATTATTGGAGATAGTTTGGAGGTGCAGCTGGAGTTTATTATAAATGCTTAGTAGTTTAGATTTACTTTTCCTTCTCGTCGCAATTCTATTATGTGACTTTATTTATTAATTTGGCGGGTCAATCGGTTCCACAGTTGTTTACGATTTTCTTCAAATATTTATAGTTGGATCATTTGATTTGGTTTTATATTTATTGGAGTTAGTTTTAATTTGGAGATTAGCATGGGGATGGATTTGTTATTACATGAATGGTTATTTTATTTGGATCGATTTAATTATTATCTTGTGGAATAAATTTTATATGTCTCATATGTGTCGTGTGCTAAGAATGATTACTTATTTAGTAACGCCCAGAGTAGTTTGGCAGCAACGGCTGACCACCTCGCTTGTCATATTGTGTGGGGTGTTACACTGGTCCTTGGAGCATATCATCATGTGTTTACGTGGGCTTCCATGCCACGTGTTCCTTGATAATTCGACGGCATATTTGAGTATAACAAAACCTAACAACAAGATTTGAAATTTGTTCTTCAAATTTCATTTTAATCCTTAAATCTTAATTTTTAACTCAAAATCCAGATTTGATCTCAATGGAAAAACACGAAAGGTGGGGCGATAGGGATGAAAGGGTGGTGGGTGGGGTATTACTGTCATGGGAGATGAGGTTGGGGTGGTTGACGGGTGGTAGAGGCTAAGGACCGAGGGGGAGGGAGAGAGATACGATGATTGGCATATTACGATTTTTTTTTAATGTTTTTCCTTTTGTTTTAGGGATTATTAGTGCTGGAAAATTGGATGTTATGGGAGGTTATGGATGGATAAAAAATGGATACGAATAATCTGGGCGGGTCAGGTAAAATAATGTGAGCGGGTCATAGGTGGGTCGGGTTGACCCGCTTTTCCCCATGTTGTACCTTTGAGTTTTTTTTAAACAAAGTCAAATTAAATTCTGGAATAAAACAAACCAAAATTAAATCTTCCTACCCAAACTAATTCAAGTTTATATTTATAACATCTTGATAAAAATTTCAAAAGTAAAAAATAAATAAAAAATCATTAATGTTATTTGAAGTTACTTCAAATATTAGCACTCTAGGCATCTTAATGAAAATTCTAAACATTGATAAACAATTTATCTCTTTAAATATTTTATATTAAATTAATATAAGGTATTAATTTAATATTAATATCGTAGATGATATATCATAAAACTAACCCATCCACCATTTGTTCGACTATAAATGAGGTATGTTTTGTTCTTATTCGTTAAGAGAGAGAGAGAGAGTAGGTAGCAATCTGTGCTTAAATGGTGCACTGGTGGTTCAACCTAAGATTTGTCCAGTTTTTGTTGGTTTTGTGAACCTTGTATGGAGAGAGAGAGAGAGAGAGAGAGAGAGAGAGGAGAGAGAGAGAGAGAGAGAGAAGAGAAGGTAGGTTTTAGTAAGAGAGGATAGACGTTTTTTTCTTGAGAGAAAAGAGCCTATGCAAAAAAGGATTTAGGGTTAGCACTATAAGTTTGAACTGACCCGCGAACGACCCATTTCGGAACTGCTAATGAATCGAACCTGTTGGCCCTCTAAAACCATTTCGACCCACTTACAAAATTAATGGGGCCCAAACAGAATAAAATAAGCTGGTTATGGGCGGGTTGTACCCGATGAACCCATATTGTCGGGCCTAGGGGTTATCTATGGTTTTCTTAATTATTTTTACTTTTTCTTGTTTATATTTTTTTAATGTGCCTATTATTATATGTAAAAGAAGCTAAAAAAATAGGTTTTTTGACTGTAGTCCCATCTACAAAGATGTATTTAGGCTCCACTCCCATATGTTTTTAAAATTATAAAAAGTCCCATAACCACCCAAAACCGCCTATAACTTCCCAGTAACTACCCATCCTTTTTTTGTAGACAATGACACTTGTCCCATACAGAATCAACAACTAAAAAACTAAAAACATGGGAGTGATGATAAATAAATCATTATAAATCTATACTAGCATGTAGGCCACGCAATGCATGGCCGAAAATCAAAATCAATTTATTAGAACCCAACCATTGGGCTTCGTAAGTGTTAACATTAGTTTATAATCAAAGTTAAAATTTCAAATTACAAAAAAAAACCCGCAAACAATTATGCAATAAAAACTCATTACTAAAAAAGAGATAAACATGTTGAAAATCCCTAAAAACAATAGCTTCAATCCACTAAAAGAGATAAACATATTGCAAACACCTTAATAGCATCAAAGAAAAAATGTTGAATGTCGAATGTCGAAATCCTCCAACACAAATTGCAAATCCCTAAAATCAAATAAACATTAATAACAGTAAAAATAAAGTAAACTGGACCATACATAAAAAATAAATATAAAAAAAAATCATTTCTCAAAAATGATCAATACCCATCAAACCCCATCATATATCCATTAAACCACATCATATACCTAATTAGAAGATACATTTTTTTTAATTAAAAAAAAATCTCAACAATGCACCGATATGAATGAAAAAAATAAAAGTATTACCTCAACCGGAGAAAAGAACCAAAAGTAAATGGTAAAAAATCTTTGTGATATTGGTTATGCATAATTAATCCAAAAATATCATAGGAAGTGAAACAATCTAATTAAATAAAGACATGAATAAATAAATGTGTAAAGCCTAAAGCTAGATAACTAAATTACAACAACGAAATCTAATACTCTTCAAATACAATTACAATGATTTTGAGTCTAAATGATGAAAATTGGAAGCAATGAATAAAGTAGAAAATGAATGAAAATGGTGAGTGTGGTTAAAATTAGTGGTAGAGAGAGATAGTAAATGCACAGATGATTGAGTGTCGGAGGCAAGCCAAATAGTGGAAAAATGGCCCCAACCGAGCTTATTCTGAAAACGTAGACCTTTTGTACCAAAATAGTTGTTATTCTCATGAATTTTATCACATATTCTTCACCCATGTATATGTATTATATATACACATATGAGGGGACTGTTGAAAACCCAAACGGTTAGTGGGAGAGAGGGTTTCCATTGAAAATTAATATGAGAAAGAGGATGATAGTTGTACTTGAAAATTGGAGAAATAAAAAACGGAACGTTTTTTTTTTGTAAAGTTAATTTATTGAGAAACGATGATTCAGATTTTCAAGGTTTTTTTGGGGAGATTTTCTCTACACGGATAGATGTTAAGGTTTATTATCCAAGTGGACATCTTTAGAGCGAGGGAGAATTAAAAGCACTGCCACATGTCATCCTTAGAAGATTTGAGTCTACAACTTTTATATAGTTGTATAGATTATACTTCTAAAAATAATAGAAAGAGAGTTTAATGAAGATGATTTATTGCCACTTTAAAATTCGTTTCAATAAATTTCTTAGAAACCTCTCACTTCTCCCAATCTTTTCGATTTCTAAAAAAAAATGTCTCTTGAGATTGACTCTTTATGTTTTTGCTCCCATAATAATTTCTCTTATATTTGAGCAATATATGAATTTAGTTGGTTCATGTATTATGAAATTCATGTATAGTAGTTTAAATGGAGGTTCATGTATTTAGTCAATACATGCATTTAGTTGGTTCATATATTAAGATGTTCATGTATAGACGTCTAAATGAGGCCTGTTTTAGTTAAAAAGTTAAATGATATTTGAGATAATATAATATGTAGGTTTTATTTATGCAAGTTATTATGAATATATTTTTGCCAATCAAAATTCATTGTTTGACTTAAATAATGGATTTTGCTTCGTTCATGTATTGTATAAGATATTAATTTGAAATTATTTGTATAAATTGATATTAAATTAATAGGAATACGAAAAACACAACATAATTTGATTTAAACATGAATATTTTTTATCGAATTGAACTAAATGAAAATAACATGATTTATCATATTATGTTCGCGCGAGCTTATATCGATTTAGTCATGTTCGTGTGAGTTTTAAAATTATCATCCCGATATAACTATGTTCTTGACCACATATATGTATCGAAATATGATAGGAAAAAAAACTATATGCGTCCGTACATTGCGCGCACAACATGCTAGTAAGACTAAATACTTAATAGGGGCCTTTACGGTCTAGTCCCTGGACTAACAATTTTGGACCAAAAAAACAGGCCCAACAAATTTTAAACGATTAGGTCCAACATATAAATAGCCCGAAATTAAAACAAACACGCACTATTTAAAAATCGAAGCCCCAAAAATTCCTTTCGATCAAAAATCTCTCTTCGATCAAAACTCTAACTCTCTTCAATCAAAAATCTAACTCTCTTCGATCAAAACCCTAACTCTCTTCGATCAAACCCTAATTATTGAAGTTCTACTGAGCATTTTACATTCTAAATCAAATTCTTCCAAACACCACTAACAAGTATGTATACATTCTCTTATCACATGTTTGTCATTGTGTATTTTGTGTTCTCATATGTATAAATTTGTAGACACATGGACTGATGAGATCACATTCTTCTTCTTCATGATATGAAAAAATATATTTGTTTCCCTCATTTTAATTGCAAAACACACTTTTTGCATGATGTATTTCATCATTGTACTTTTCCTCCTGTATACATCATTTATCGAGGATTTATCAAGGACTTGGAATATATATATGATTAGAATATGTACATGTACAAGCCCTGTTTTATTCTGTGTACTATGTGTATTTTGCGTGTACTATCAAAAAGTACACGCAAAATACACAGAGTACACGCACATTGAAATTGAATTTCTCAATTCAATATGCATGTACTTTTATATTTTATATATGTACTCTGTAAAATATATATTTCAAATCCATATTTGATCAATCCTATGTTATTTTGGTCCGCGCCAACGGCATTTGAATGATATTCCATGTGTTTATAAGAAGTATTATTATTGTGTTAATATTTAGGAGTGTTTTTGGTCCGCGCCAGCGACATTTGAATGATATTTTATTATTTTGTAATCAGTATTATTGCGTGTACTTTTTCATTTTTTTCGTGTACTTTTTTCGTGTACTTTGTTGAAAGTACATGCAAAAAATTCATAAAGTACACGCACATTGAAATTCAATTTGTTCAATCCCATATGCGTGTACTAATGTGTATTATGAGTGTAATATTTTGTATTATTGTGTTATTATATAGGAATCATACGATCAAGCATGTTTAACTACAAAACTGCTGGTTGCACGTTCGAAGATCTTAACAATACAAAACCTTTCACATTGACAGTCAATAGTACTAATGATGACGAAATTCATTTTCTCCTTCGCATCAATGATAGAACTAAAAGGTTACTTGGTTTCTACTACTACTATGAAGACATTTACTACACTTTTGATGTGAAACAGCTTCAAGTAACTGGATTGAAAGCAAAAGATTTAGCTAAACGAATTAAGCAGTATTGCTTAAGGGGTTTTGATAATGTTGGAGCTTTTAGCATGCAGCTGTTGTATCACTTCTTTACTGAATATGTTAGGAATAGAGAATCTTGATTTTTGACTTGTCGAACAACCTTTGTTAGGTATTACCATGAAACTGACGATATATATTATCTCCTTTAGCATGTATTTTGTTGAAACCTGTATAAATTATTTGTGAGAATATTGCATGTACTTTTGTTAAACACGCTTGTATTTTATTGTTTTAGTCTATGTTTTATTCTAATTCGCATGTATTTTATTTTTTGTACATATCATTATAGGTTAGTAATTTAAATTTTGTTTATAGATCAATATAATGGGGATGAAGATGAAGGCAAGCAGAGGAAAGAAACAAAAAAAGAGCAGTTCTGATGATAGTTCTTCAGAAGACTCCATTTTGGGAGCTTTTCAATGCCTACTACAGTCAGAAAGTAGTAGAAGTGGACCACAAGAAGACACATAAAAATATTTTATCAATTATCTAGTTGTACAATACGAAAACCAAAAGTTTCCGTATGAAGAGTAGGATTGCAATAATGCCAATAGATATAAGTGAAATATTTGGCATACCACTGGTTGAGGGTTTAAAATCAATAGAACTAAAAAAGCGACCGAATACTGCTCAAAAACCTGAATTACAAGCACGATACTTCGCAAAAAGAATATAAAAGTCAGAAATATTGAATGGTTTGAAGAAATCAGTTGAATTGGAGACAGATTAACGCATTGCCAATTTTGTAAAAATTGTGTGTCTCCACTTCTTGAACACGTTGTTTTTCTCCAACTCAAACTTCACCCTTACAGAATTTTGGTTGAAATACATCGACAATATTGAGGAAATAAATAAGTATGATTGGGCATCTGTTGTGCATGAGTTTCTCATACATTCAATTGACAAATCAACAAGTTCAAAACCTAGCACAGTTACTGGATGTGTCATTTTCTTTCTGGTGAGCAAAAAAAAATCCTGATATTTCAAAATTTACATACCAATACTCACGTGTACTTAATAAAAATCATGTGTATTTTGAAAATACACGTGATATTTTCACGTGTACTTTCAAAATACACTTGTTATATCATGTGTATTTTGAAAATACACGTGATATTTTCACACGTATTTTGAAAATACACGTGATATAACAAGTGTATTTTGAAAGTACACTTGTTATATTTACAAAATATAGTACACGTGTACTTTGTAAAATGCAAGTGTACTTTATAAAGTAGAAGTGAATTTTCAAAATACACGTGATATAAGACGTGTTCTTTCAAAATACACATGATATTTTCACTTGTATTTTTAAAATACACGTGATAATTTAACGTGTATTTTAAAAATATTCGTCTTATATCACGTATATTTTGAAACTTCACTTCTACTTTATAAAGTACACTTGTATTTTATAAAGTACACGTGTACTATGTTTTGTAAATACAACCAGTGTACTTTCAAAATACACTTGTTATATTTTTTGTCAATATTATAAATGTACTTTAGAAAGTACACGTGAACTTATATTGACAAAGTACACGTGAACTTTGTAAAAATCACGTGTACTTTCAAAATACAATTGTAAAATTTGCAAAGTACACGTTTAATTTGCATGTATTTTGAACAAATCACTTGTACTTCTCATTATGTATACCTATGTAATACAATTATTAATATCATTTTATTTTTTGTATGATCACAGTATTGGGCATGTGAGAAATTTGAAATTATTTCTCCTGTTGAAGAATTTAAAGATAAGACGCCAAAATTTCTGAGGTGGAAAGTATCTTATTTGAGACAATGGTTTGTGAACAATAACTTTGAAGTAGGCTACAAATAAACCAGCTTGTAAGGACAGTTATGTACAAAAGGAATCTCAGTTTGAAGGGCCAAGTTACTCTTTGAACATTTCTACAGAAAGTCCTATACATGCTGATTCATCATCAGAAAAAGTTACTGAAGATATTAATGACAATGAGTTTTCACATGGTTGGAATATTCCCCTTAAAAACATTGAGACTCCAAAGAAAAAGAAAGGAAAAGATCAACCAAAGGTTAATTTGGAGGAACAAATTGTTGTTTTGAAAAGGGAATTGTTGGAAAAGAATAACCAACTATCCAAAGCAGCTGAAGACTTTAATGGTGCACTTGAGAAGGTGACCTCTTTGGAGGTGGAGAGTGCCATTTTGAATGTACAGTTGCAGGTAGATCATGATTCACTTTTTGAAGCCCATGAGAAAATGAAGAAGTTAAAGGTGGACAATTCCAACCTTTTGAAGGAAAAAGATTTACTAAATAAGTTAGAGGTGAAAAATGCCCAACTAGTTGAGTTAAACAGTTCTTTAAAAGAAAAGCTTAATCAAGTCACAATGAGTGACTCAGATAGAATTAAAGAATTGTATTAATCATTGAAAAAACAGGCAGAATCAACGCGAATTTTGGAACAAAAAAAATGGATATATGTCTCTGAGTAATGAAGATCTAAAAAAAGTATGATGATACATTGAAAAAATGGAAAGATGCTGACATAGAAAAGATGACATTGAGTTGTTTAGGGCACCCCCAAAATATCCAAAACAAAAGGGCCTCTTACTTGAGGTTAAGGACAAAAGAAAAGAAAAGTTGACAGCGAAATCGAGAAGCATGAACCAATTAAGAAACAAAAAGAGTGAAAGCTGAGAAAAGTCCCTCTAACAATAGCTCAACAAATGAAAGAAACTCACTTCAAGCTTGACGCAATCAAAGTATACAAATATCTCGATGAAACTGCGAAGAAAAAGATTGAAGAGTTTATTCAAAAGGCTGAGCAAGGGTAAAGTGTATTGTTTTATGATTTATCACTTCGCTAATTTATATTTTTTTGGTGCAAAAAAATAAGGTTATTATTATTATTATTATACAATTCTTATTGCTTATATAAAATGCAGGGAATTTATTTTCCACGGGATGGTTTCGTATGTCCCGTGGGAAGATTTTTTTGAGTCCTCGAGAATTACGAAATTTCAAGCCAAGTATGTAGTCCAAATATTAGACATTTATTAAATTTCAACATTATTATTTTCTCACCATTTTATATTATGTGAAACAGATAATACTTGCATTTAGTGAAGTATTGAGGTTAAAATTGTCAGAGGAAGGGCTCTCCCACTCACACACTTTTTCTGATTATTGTTGGGTAAGTACAATTAAATCGAAAGCTTTGTGAAACAAAATTTCAGTTTTTTTATTAACATAATGTCTATAATTTTTATTCAGATAGAAGCTTGTAGCACAAATGAAGTCAATAAGAAGGGGGAGTTATACAGAGATTTATTTGAATACTTAGGCACTTGTAATAATTTGTTCATTGTACTAAGACATAGCGTAGGACATTTCACATTACTTGTGATATACAAAAAAGAAAATAAAGTGGTCCACATGGATTCCCTTCGATCGAACGACAAGGAAAAAAACACAATATTCTTCGATGATGCAAAAAAAATTGGTTTGTGCCTAAACTTAATTAGTAATGTTATTAGTACTTATATTACAGACGTGTACTTTATCATATAATGCATGTACTTTGTATTAGTTGCACATAATCACCCAGATTATCAAAGTACACGTATCATATTTTAAAATACACGTGAAATGAACCAATACAAATTACGTGTACTTTAATATTATGCGTGTACTTTTAGCTCTTTAGGCAAAGTACACGCATCATATTTTAAAATACACGTGATATGAAAAAATAAAATATGCGTGTACTTTAATATAATGCGTGTACTTTTCACTCTTTAATCTTCATATACTCTTTTATTTATATACACTAAATATTTATCTTCTTAACAGTTTTCGGTCTTCCAAAAAACACTGTACCTATTGAAGACTGAAGCAGAAATAATGAAAAACAATGGTTTCAAAACTCAGAGAAAGTTTGATGAAGGTACATCAAATGAGTTTACATTGGATGACGATCCATTGACAGAGCAAGAAAAAAGGACAGTAGATTTCTTGCTGGAAAGTGATTTTAAATTTGACCTAATACGAGATCATGAATGCCCTAAGCAATATAATGAGTAAGCAAAAACTTCATTTCTATGAGTTTCTAATTTGTATATTTTCAAAAAAATTTATTCACATCATACTAATTTGTATATTTGTTTTATTTTAATTTCAGGGTTGACTATGGTTTTCTGCATGTACTACATTGAACAAATTAGAAGAAATAAGGAAATGCAAAAATTATTTGAAGACCCTGACATGCTAAAACACAGAGCATATGTACTAAGGGAAATTCTTCTATCAAAATATTTCTTCCCCCGAAAGGAGAAAAAACTTCTATAAATTGATTCAAATACAAACCATATTTGTAATTTGTTTTGTGTTATATTGGTTATTGTTGTTTACAATCCACGTAAAGTATATAATTCTTCAAAGTACACGCACTAGTACAAATATGAATTCTTCAAAGTACACGCAATATAAACAATGTACACGCACTGGTTAATGTAATAATTTTTTATTTTTAATTCAAAACTACTTTATATTGTTTATCAGAAGGGCACAATAACCAAAATCAATTTATTAAGCTCAACTACTCACTTTCTAACTACTTCTGGTCAAATAAATAAATAGCTTTAACTTTTCCTATAAAAGAGAAATATTTGTTCCTTTCTTAACCATTACTTCTGGTAAAGATTATATAATGACTATTCCAGCAGAAAAGTTGCGTGATACTCTTGAGAGAGATGAAAGAAATAAAAAAAATAAGGCAAATTACGGAAAATCTTTCCTCATATGGAACTGCCTTTGAGCAGTTTCAAACATATGTTAGGGAAGGATGCTCTAGACTTTCACCCAATCCCATAGATTTATTTGATGTGGGTGAGGACCCTCCTCAAACACATGAAGACCTCATGTCTTTCTATAGACAAGAAGTTCCCTTGAAAATCGCCAAGCTGAAGGAGAAGAAGGCTCACCATGAAGGCCTTGTAACTGTCATAGAAGAAGAAATTCGACACTAGTCGAAGTTAATTGACTCTATTCCTGACACCATAGATGCCTTTAACAAATTTTCCTAATGGAAGCCTTCTTCAGCTTTTGTTATGTAAAAAAATTGTACTTTATTTTTTTGTTTTAATAAAAATTTTATTTCTTTCATGCATGTATTCTCACTTATATCATACACCAAATATAGTCAAGTACACATGAACCTTGCTAAAAATGATCACATGAATTGTAAAAAATGTAAACATTAATATCATTTATTTATTGTAAAAAAATTGGTATATCAAAATATGATTCTATCTATTATAAATTATAATACAATCAAGTTTTTATATAGCACACGCACAAGATATTGTCCCAAATCATTAAATAAATGCGTGTACTTTATATAATACACGTGTACTTTATAAAGTACACGCATAGTCTATAAAGTACACGCTTATTGAAATACTTGTATAATAATGCCGTTGGCGCGGACCATAATACACATAGGAATTTAAGAATATGAGTGCCCTAAGTGTCTTTTATAAAGTACAAGCACATTGCAATGTCCAAAAATATTTTTCAAATAGTACATGCATATTTCATTAAGTACACACAGATTTAACTGACCAAATTCATTTTTAAATGCGTGTACTTTATATATTCTGCGTGTACTTTGTAAAGTACACGCATATTTCATTAAGTACACGCATTGCTAAAATGGCTTTGGTCATCAAAATGCGTGTGCACTATACATAACATGCGTATACAAATATAAAGTACACTTGAACATCAGGAGAAATGATCACGTGTATTTTATGAAAAATACATGTACAGCTACACAAAAAACAAACTAAAATATGAGACTAAAAACTAAAATTGCATTCATTTATGTGAAACAAATCGTTTATTAATTAATTTATTCAATCAAATGGTTAAAATGAATGAATTCAATAATTTTAAACGTACTCAAATGGGTTCCTTATAAGTAGACCTGTAATGACCCGTTTTACAACACCTCGAGCAAGTAACTTTCCTTACTGTGATCTCACCAGAAAACTTTATTCTCTTATTTCTTGGTCTGCCTGTCGGTCTCTTAGTAATTGGTGGAAGGGCAAATGGATTTTCAGGTATAGGAATATTTAAGGAAATCAAATCAGGAAGAGGAAGTATAGGTATCGCGTATGATTTTCTGTAGAAAGATACCTTATAATACTCCTCAATATAATCATAAATACTGGTCCCTTTCCTCTGTACAACACAAACAACATGAGAACATGGAAAACATCTAATCTGCCAACTCTTATAAGAATAAGTCCTTTCTCCTAAGTCAACTGTTGCTCGCACTTCTGAATGAACTTCAAATACGTTTTGACTTGAGCGACTAATAATCCAATGTCGGCTTTTATTTCAATTTTCATTCAGTAACTTTTGAAAAAAAGGACATAGCTCATTTGTCCAAGTGTCAGACTCAACAAGTTTGTTTGCATTGAAATTTATAATCTTCACTCTCAATTTCTCAAGCATATTCATTACTGGTAAATGCCTTTCCTCCAATATCCATGAATTGAATGACTCCGCAACACTTAATGCCACGTCACAATCCCGTTTACCAGGGAAATATGCACAGGATCAATTCTCGGGAGGCAAACTATCAATGAAATCAGCAATAACAGCTCCTCCTTCCTTCTTCAATGCTTCAATATTCTTGTGAAATACATCTACTGAGACAGCATATGCACAAGACAAAAAATCTTTAATAATTTTCTTTCAAAATTCAGCACAATTCCCACGAATTTTCTTTTTTATATTTCCTTGTAAATGATGTATACAGTAGGAATGTGCAGACAACGAAAAGACACTCGAAATAGCTTCAAGTAATCCATTATTTCGATCTGATATAAATGTTATGTTTCGATATTGCTCAAGTAGTGCACTATGCAAATTGACAAGAAACCACATCCAGTTATTTTCGGTTTCAGAATCAACAACAATATATGCAACAGGAAAAATGCCTCAAATATAAAAATATATCAAAATTAAAATAAATAACATATCCATGTAGAACACATCGTAAATTGATGCTGCTGGCCCAGACCTTAAAACACATGAAAAATATATTATGTGTTTAATTTAAATTATTTGTAAATAACAAGACAAAACATAAAAATATACAGTACACGTGATAAAGATAAAAAGACAGGCACGTTTACTTTCCAATCTTTTGCTTGTACTTTGAATTAGTTTAAAAAAACAACACTAGCATCAACGTACACGCATAGTACAGGTGAACTAAACAAAGACATTCAAAGGTACTTTACATTTTTAATGTGTACTTGGCTTTATTATTTCTAAATAATAACACATATCAACAAAGTACACGCATAAAAATGAAAAATACACGTGAAATTAACAGAAACATTCACGTGTACTTGACATGTACTATGCGTGCACTTTAGTTTGTACTCAACATAACATCATCATCAAAGTACACGCATAAAAATGAAAAGTACACGTGAAATTAACATAAACATTCACGTGTACTTGACATGTACTATGCGTGTACTTTAGTTTGTATGTAACATAACAACATCATTATCAAAGTACACGCATAAAAATGAAAAGTACACGTGAAATTAATAAAAACATTCACGTGTACTTGACATGTATTATGCGTGTACTTTAGTTAGTATTCAACATAACATCATCATCAAAGTACACGCATAAAAATAAAAAATACACGTGAAATTAACAGAAACATTCTCGTGCACTTGACATGTACTATGTGTGTACTTTAGTTTGTATTCAACATAACAACATCATCATCAAAGTACACGCATAAAAATGAAAAGTACACGTGAAATTAACAAAAACATTCACGTGTACTTGACATGTACTATGCGTGTACTTTAGTTAGTATTACACATAATAAGACATATCATCAAAATACATGAAGAAAAATGAAAAGTACACTTGTACGAAAACAAAGACATTCAAAGTTACTTTATAGTTTTATGCTTGTATTTTGATGATCTGGAATGGAACAAACAAAATGTAAATGCAATACACAAAATAAAATATTTAGAATTAATTTACCATTGTTCCCATTCTTTGCAGTTACTGACAATATTGTTCCACGGTAACGGCTCTTCAAAAAGGCACCATCAAGAAATAAAATAGGTCTGCAGTATTGAAATCCATAAATACATCCTCTAAACATTATAAATATTCTCTTGAGTTTTTTACTCTCATGTTCCACATCAAGGATGCAATGCGACCCAGGATTATACTGCAATAGAAGGTCACGATAATTATTCATTAATGCATAAGAAACCTTTTTATCACCATGTATATCAACAACAACCATCTCTTTCGCATGCCATGCATGTTGATAAGCTATATCAAGGCCATAATTCTTCTTCATATCTCTAACTACATCAATTGGTCTCAATAGCGGGTTATCTCTAAGATCATCGGCTACCAATGTTGAAACCAACTTGGAGGCTATCATTTTGACTGACGGACTATGAAAGACACCTCTACATGTATGCTCATATTCATTGCACGTATGTGAAAGTATCCATTTATTGTAGACAATGAAGCATGAATGCTCCACATGCAATTCTCAGTAGTCTTTTTAGAGCATTCAACCGTCACTCAAGTTTTATCATTCTTTAAATATACATACTTGAACCCAACCTCCACGGTATACTTTTACAATTTATCCCGAAATTCCACTACACCTCCTTCAAAACACTGCTGCTCATGACTTATATAAGTCTTTCAATCATTCGAAAGATAGACTTTCGACTTACTTGGCTCCACACCTCCAAGATAAAAGTAATTTTCAATGCAGCAATTTAAATCATTTGCAGTGCCTGATGATAAAGACTCTAACCTCTGTGTATTTGTATCACCACAGTCAACCCTCTCAAAACTTGTATTACTGCAGTCAACCCCTTCAAAAATTCGATTAGAGCATTCAACCCGTTCACGACATGTATTACTTGGCAATGCTAATGAATCAATGGCATATATCCCAATGAAATTAGTTTTCACGATCAATTGGGACCGCAACATACAATAAACATCGTTGTCACAAACTAACATGAACCGACATTCATCACCAAATATATACCTCAATGAAAAACTCTCACTTCTCAAATTAGTAAACCTAATACACAACTCATTGCATATGAAATCTAATGAGCTATCTTCAAATATTTCAATACAAGCCATATTATCCAAATAACAACACCTTGCTATTATACTACTTACCATAATGTCCTGCAGTAAAAGAGAGACGAAAAACATTTAATTCAAGGTCAATAATTTTAAAAATGTGTGCAATAATTTAATGCATGAAATATCAAAATGTTTATATATAATTAATATAAAATTACAGGCACTATTTAAAAAACTATACATGAAGCAATAAAGTAGACGCATATTTTCAAAAAAATAATAACGTCTACTTTATAAACACTGCGTGTACTTTGAAAAATGATGTCGAACTGGTTAGTTTCGCTGACGCGGACCTATATCAATAAGTGATTCAATACCAATTCAAAATCAAGTACTTTTAAAATTATAATGAAACATCAATAATATTCATTCAGCACATTCAACTAACAATTACAAATATTGATAAATATAACTTATATATGAAGAATCCAAACATAAATGCATAAAAAACTCAAACTCAAAACATATACATATAAAACTTATAAAAAAACTATTCAATCACATGAATTACGAAATTACAATGAGTCTCTTGAATCAAAACAAAGTACATTGACCTATTGTAATCGATCGAAAATAGAAAAATCAACTTCTGATAAAGATAAACTTACAAATGATAGAACCAAGTGATACAGGTAGAATCGATTAAGAACACTGTAATCGATTATTCGACAGACGAAAAAAGTATCAAGATTGATATTATTTTCGATTTCGGAGAATAATGGTTAGTTACATAGAAACCTCCAATAGCCGATTAGATTTATAATTTTTTTAAATTGATAATATTTATATGTTGGCACTAATTATTTAAAATTTATTTCATTGATTTTTTTGTCCAAAATATTTAGCGAAAGAACTAGACAATAAAAACTTAAACTAGTAAGTGAGAGTTACGAGGCGACCGGATTGAAAGCAGAATCGGTTCTTGTGGTGGTGGTGAGATAACATTTTATAGAGCGTGCGTACTGAACCCTGGAGAAACCCTAAAATATCCCACCCAACCCAAGCCAACAACATAGATGGCGGTGGTCAATAACGAAGAAGATGAACATGCATTGCCTTCTAACTCTAAGCGAAAACCTGATCTCACTCCCGCGGACGAAGCTGAAGTTGAAGTCGAAGACGAGTCATCAAAGAAGCAAAAACTAGACACTTGTTCTACCGTCGATCAACTAGAACAAGATAGCGATGAAGAAGAAGAAGAAGAAGAAGATGACGATGACGATGATGATGAAGAAGAAGAAGAAGATGACGATGATGAGAGCGAAGATGATGAGAATTCGAGCGGAGAAGCTGTAGTCGATCGTAAGGGAAAGGGGGTAATGAAGCAGGACAAAGGTAAGGGGAAATTGATTGAAGAATCAGAATCTTCAATTGATTCTGATAATTCTGATTCTGACGACGATAGCGATCTCTCCGAAGATCCTCTCACTGAGGTTGATTTGAATAATATTCTCCCCGCCAGGACCCGCCGCCGTGTCATTCAGCCTGGACTTCGTATTTCTAAAGATGCTGATGATAGCGATGCTTAACTCCAGGAGGTTAGTTGTTTTTTTAAAAGGACACAACTTCAACAACAATTTTGTAGTTCCAAATCAAATTCAACTTTTGAATTATGTCTAAGTTTGGAATATCTGCCTGAGGAGGCCAATGCCTCGCTTCTAATGGGTTTATGGATAGCAAGTTACTTATTTTTGCATGTACTATTGATTTTAACTTACGGTTTTTATTTGGCACAATACAACTGTCACAAATATGCAGTTACCTTTTCTTTCTATGAAAATGATTAAATTGGGGGTTATTTTTATGCCTGCTCATAAGGGTCCAAGTGACAATCAGTGTATGTAGACTGAGGGAAACGTAACCCACTCCATGGAGATGGAGGCTGTGGAGAATAATGGGCAAAACTGGACATTGATGTAGTAAAAATTGTGATAGAGAGAGAAGCATTCGCATGAATAATAGGATGGTGTACGTGGTTTGAATGTGTACATCTATGGGTGTGTTTGGTTGTTCTTTCTCATTTATTGTGAATCACGATATTGGTACAAGCATGGGTTAAGAAACTTCACCATTTGCGATTTACAAGGTTATATAGAGTTGTTGATTGGAGGAACCTCCTTTAAACTGAAGTCTTGGCCAGTGATCTTTAAAAACCTATCCACATTAATTCTGTTCTACCTCAGATAAAAGAATAAAAAGACTCCACCAAGTTCCCTACTACTGCTTCTGTTTGATCAATTCATGACATGGGCAACCCTGCATCTTCCAACAACTGAAATATAGCTTTCAGTGTTTCAAACTCAGTCCTGAAAAAGATTTTTTAATCTTGGGTTCCACATCTTCCATGCTCAAATGAAGCGAATAAGCTGAACTCCTCCCACTCCTTACTAATGGCGTTCCTTCCCCATGCTTACTCCATAAGGTCTCCACAAATCACTAGGCTTCCACCCAGTGTTTTAAAAAAGCTTGGAAGGCCGCCTAAAGGCCGAAGGTGGTAGACCTTGTAGTTTTATTGAAAAAAGGCTAAAAAATGATGTTGGATTTAAAAGGCCATTTAATATGCTGGGAGGCTGTTTAATATGCTGGAAGGTCAAAAGGTGTTTTTTTTTGCTGCTTAATATTGTTATTAACGGTTGCTTATTATTGTTATTAATGGTTGCTTAGTATTTTTTTTTTTAATTCTAAGACTTGTTTTTTTTCTAATAAGACATTAGTAGTAGGTCAATAATTTTGTTGTATGTGTATTAAAAACATGCTAAAAAAATTTGTCTAGAAGTCTGCCTAGCCGCACAATCCAAACAAAACCGCATCTCATCGCAACTAACCTCCTCTACAAATGCTCTTCTACAAGGGGGAAATCTCTAGAGCCACTTACCCAATAGAACATGATTAAAGATTTCTAAGTTTTTAATCCCCAACTCACCTGAGTGAGAGGCTCGCACACACATTCCATATAACGAAATGATTAGTTGTTTCCCCCCTTCCTCCCACCACTCCACAAAAATCCCTCATGCACTTGTTGAGCCTCTTGAAAACCGACCCCCAAAAGGGAGAATAGATTGAAGTGAGTGTGGATGAAGGAAAAAGCACTTTTAATCAGTGGTCAATTCATATCTTTTAGGGAAGCACATTTTTTTCCGTTCTGCCTTCCTGTTGATTCTCTGAATAACAAGAGTAGGCCTGTTAATGGGTCGGGTTTATGGAGATCCAAATCCTTGTAATCGGGTCTTCATCGGGTTCGGATCCGGGTTCGGGCTTCATCGGGTCCACAATATTGGATCCAGACCCGGATCCGTTCAGGTCTCGGGTTCGGGTCCGAGTCTGACCAAATATATACATTTATTTTAATTTTATCCCCCTTCTTTATTTTTTAATCTTAAATTAAAATATTTTGTAATGTATTATAGAATACTATTCGTATAAATAAAACATATATTATTTATATTTACTATATACATAAATATATATTTTTATATATAATACTTACATGTAATATTGATAAGATATATTTATAAATATATATGAATTTATAGTATATATATATATATACTAGCGGATGCTTGTGCAGATGGCACGGCGATAAATTTGTCCCCGTGATAAAAAAAATAAAAATTAAAGAAAAAATAATAAAAAATTTAAAAATATAAATTCAAAAAATATAAATTAAAAAAATATTTAAAAAAAATATAAATTAAATTATTTAAAATTATTTCCCTTTCTAAAAATAATTATTTCCCTTTTAAAAATAAAAAACAAAACCCTTTTTATTAAAAAAAAAAACACTTTAGCATGACATTTCATGCATGGACATGAAAGAGGAAAATATCATACATCCAAAAAGTGAAGATATTTTTCAAAAACCATGCTATCATATTATGTGGATATATATATATTTAAAAAATAATAATGTACAATTTGGGTCGGGCCTTTGGGTCCGAGTCTTGTATACGATCTAGACCCTACCCGTTTAACAAATGGGGTTTCGGGCCTCGAGTTCAAAAAAATATGCTCAGACCCTATTATACGGATCGGGTCTGAATCGGGTCCGGGTCCGGGTCCGGGTCCATACTCGATTCATTGACAGGCCTAAACAAGAGACCAAAAAGACTTGGAATTGTGACTCACCCCTAGCAGAAGGCCAAAATAGGAACATTGGTAAGCCCTCACCTACACCCCACACCTCTACCAATGCATATGGGGATGAAAACGGACCAATTAGGATTATCTCACTCTTCATCGCATTGATTTTCAAACATGCGACATACTCGACACCTTCAAATATTTACATGTTCTCCATCCACTCACTATTAGCGCTGCAAAATAAAATGGTATCATTATCAAAGAGTTGAATAGTTAGCCTTCTCCCTTATGGACGTGGAACAAAGCTCTCAAACATGCCTTTATGCACCTCTCTAGCAATCATTTGACGTAGAGACTCTTTGACCGAAATGAAAAGAAAATGTGAGATTCCCTGATGCAATCTTCTCGGCCTTTTAAAAAAACCTATAGATTTGCCATTCACGAGCATAAAAATCTCGCTGTAGAAATGCTCGCCTTAGTGCACCTACTCCATTTACCTTCAAACCCATTTTCTCCCCCAAATGAATTAAGAATCCCCTAATGTATGTGTTAAAGTCTTTTCAATATCTAACCTCCTAACCACTATTGGCTGGCCGGAGCTCAACATCGTCTTCGCACCCACAAGCAATGTTTTAAAAGGCGCGAGACGGAGTTGAGGCGTTTTGTCTTTGTGAGGCGAGACGTAAGCCTCAATTTTTTCTAAAAAAATCACTAAGAATGATATAAAAACAATAATTAAATACGGAACAAAGTATGCATCATCTCTATCTTGAAAATAAAATGTGTAAACTCGATCCTATAACACAATATAAATAATGGCCAATGTTTAAAAAGGCGCAAGAGGCGTACGCCTCGAGGCGCGCCTCGAGGCGAGGCGCTGAAAAAACGCCTCGAGGCTTAAGCCTCAGGGCTGAATTTGAGGCTTACGCCTCGATGCGCCTCACGCCTCGCCTCACGCCTTTTTCCTGAGGCGCGAAAAAAAAAAAAAAAAAAAAAAAACTTTCATTACAAAGTCTGTTTTTTTATAGGTTAAAATTCTTCATTTTTCTAAAATTGCACCTAACTTAAAAAAATGTTGTTTTAATCTACTAACTCTTATTCTTTTTTTATTTTAGTTTAGTTTTAAAGTTGCACTTAATTTTGTTTTTCTTTACTAATTTGTTTGAAATAAGTGTATAAATTTGTTTGAGACTATATTTTGTTACAAATATATAGTTTGTTTGAAATAAATGTACAAAATTAACTTCAATATGACTTTTTTTTAAAAGGTTTCTATTTTTTGGTTTTCAACTTATATTAATATGTTTTAACTTAGGTTAATATGTTTTATTATTTTTTTAATAAAGTTGCTATTTTTTTAATCTTAGCTTGAAAATCAATGTTTTTTTAATAAATTTGATTGTTAAGTTGCATTGATTAATTTATTGTCATATTATAAAAGAACCAATATGTGAATGAAGCTAAAAAAATGATTTTGCCAATACGATTTTGCATTGATTAATTTATTGTCATATTTAAAATAACCAATATGTTCAAATTGATTTTCTTTTTCTAAAAAGTTATATTGGGGGGAACAAAAAAATGTCAAACTATGTGAGAAAGCCCTCAAGGATGTTTTTTTTGTAGTTTTATTTTATATTTCTTTGTTATTTTATTTTTATGGTTTTATTAGTATTTTTTTAATATTATTTTGCTCTTTTTTTTTTCTTTTCGGTGAGGCTTACGCCTCAAGCGCCTCGAGGCTTACGCCTCGCCTCGCCGCGACTAAAACGCCTCGCCTCGCCTCGCCTTTCGCCTTTTTAAACATTGATAATGGCACCATCATATCATCATCATAATACATATTCTACCATTAAGACAAAAGAAACTCATAATTAAAAATATAATCCTCAAGGACAAGATAGTCATCATCACCATTACCATCACCAAACTATAACAAAAAACAATGTATCTAGCAATGGATCATCAAATCATCACTATATATTAAGTAGTAAATCATCAGTATCCAATGGCTGAGAAAATGGATAATATGTTTCATCTCCACCCCCATCCTCATTATCATCATCGCTTAAAGGATCATCCATGAAATAAAAAAAAAGAACTCGACTTTCAAAAACTAAGAAAAAACACGATAATCATAGAGAGATCAAGAAGAAGTTTTGAATGCTGAAAAGGAAGAAGGAAGAGAAATTATTAGTTGATTGAGGCCCGAAGAAGAAAGTTTGATCTTCGGTGGAAGAAAGAAATCTAGTCTCCGGTTAGGGCTTGCAAAAGAGTGGGGGAGGTTTATGTAGTGAGATAGATTTAGGTCTTACACTAAATAAATTTGGTCTCCTGTTAATTCTTTCACGTGATTTTTTTTTTTTAACATTTGACCCGCTTTGACCATACAATTAGTGAGGCGTAAGCCTCAATCGCCTGAAGGCGGAACGCATCAAGGCGTAAGCCTCAACCTTATGAGGCGTAAGCCTCAACCAAATACTCAAAGGCGTAAGCCTCAAGGCTTCCGCCTCGAGGCGAGCCTCACCACGCCTTTTAAAACATTGTCCACAAGGATTGAATCCATAATTTTTTACCCTTCTGCAAATTAGAAACATTGCATTCCTACACCTTTATGAGTTCCCTAGCCAAAACCTTTGCTAATAGTTCATATACACTCCCCACCAAACTAAGGAGCTATAGTTCATATACATACACTCCCCACCAAAGTAAGGAGCTATAATCTCTAATATCAGGTGTATCCCCTTTCTTAGGCACCAACATTATGAAAGATACATTGTGGTTCCTCTCAAAATAAGACTGACAATGGAACTCACTAAGCATTGCCATCACACCTTGTCTCACCACCTCTAGCATTGCTGCCAAAAGGGAAGCACAAACCATTTAGACCTGTCGTCTCAACCCCACAACATGAGTGGAGGGATTCCACTACCTCTTCTTGAAACAGGGCTTGAACCAATCTATTTGTTCAAAATGACATCCAACTGTAGCTCATCCAAGCCAGATTTCCGCCTCTCGGATGTGGTTTTGGTGATGGGAGAGAAGGACTCCCGTTAAGCTTCCCCGGGTCTCTAGCGACGCGCATTGGATTGTTTCAGCCTCCACAGACCTGCGGTATCATGAGAGAGATGAAGGGAAGGGGTGAACTAAGGAGCGGGTGAACTAAGAAAATTGCGAAAGGTTAATTTCGTATTTAAAACAATATGTAAACATATTAGTATGTAAAAATAAAAAATAAAAAATAAAAATTAGTTTGTATATATTAACTTGCCATGTAAAACAATATGTAAACTAAAAAATAACCCATCACAGAGAAATCGGAACAAAGGAAGGAAAAGGAAACCCTCACGGAAAAAAAAGAAGATGAAACCATTGGAAAAAAGAAATTCGCAAAGAAATTGCATGCTTAGAACGAACCCAATACATAAAAGAAAAAAGAAACAGAAAAACAAAAGCGAAAACGAAAAAAGACTCGATTCGTATATAAAAGAAACTCACAGGCACCACCTGGGAGTTCGAATGAATAATCGATGAAGAGGACCAAGCTGGATAAAAAAAGTCACCTGGGAGTCGAAATTAAGAGACGAATCAAGAGAAAGAGGACAGATGAGGTCGCCCCCCTTTGAGGCCACCCATTGAGGCGTAAGACTCTTCTAGAGCACTTGAGGCTTGGTGCGTTTTTGCCTGATTCGTCTCAAGTACTTTTTTAAACATTGTTGCAACTACCAATGCTTTAAGAGTGCAAAATATGGAAAAAGGAATTAGTGTAAATGATTGAAACTTCAAATACATCTAGTCTGCTTTGCATTTTAACCTTACGGAAACATAAGTTGAAAAGAGCAAACCATTGGTAATAGAAAAATAATGCACTTCCTGCTGCCGTACTGTACTCTGTGTACAAACACACGTTTTTTGGTCATAACCCCTGGGGGTTCACACTGCACAGCAAAAGGTGGAGAATTTTGCATATTTTGCAAATGTTATCATTGACAATGGGTTAATATTGATTTAATTTCAAACTTAACCTTTTAGACTAGGAGGTAAAGTTTTAACAGATGCCCATATCGATTGTACTATTTTAATCTTTTTTTTTTAAATATAATTTTACTTCCCAACTTGTGAAGCTAGGTGCCTTGTGCTACGTAGATTTAAACACTCTCATATACAATGAAACTTGAGAGCGTTGTTTATAACGTGTTTGCTTATATCAAAAGCATGCCTTGAAACTAAATTTACTCTGCAAATATGTAACCATTTTTTAAGGGAAACATGATGATAAATCCTTCTGACTCTATAGAAATGAACGATAACGACAAGGTTAAAAATAGTTTTTTTTAACAAGTACACTCCGCCTGTGTTAGAATTATTAATGTAGTAGATACATGAATATAGAAAAAATTACACTTATTAATGTAAATACAATTACATTTATTAACGTAGATAGTCTCAATTGCAATTATATTTACATTAGTAAGTGTAATTTGTAGCTACATTAGTAAGTGTAACTGTAACGCTTGGATTTATTGTTAATTAATTGAAAAGATTACGAGTTTAAGATATCAACAAGACTGTCTAATCATATATAAATAGACTTTAAAGGGAAATATTAGCTGATGCTTTTATAAATGAGACTATTCATGTCACATGTCTCTGGGCACACTACACTGTAGGTCAACCTTTCTAATTTTTACGCAGCAAATGAATATTAGTAGTTACCACTTCACATTTGTTCAACTCCCACAGAATGAGGATTAACTCCAACTATTAAAATTTATTCCTCTATGTATATATACTCTTTATAATATGGGTCTCGATTTGTTCTCCTTTGTTTTATGTGGAATCAGTTTCTGGCCTAACCTTTGTGATCTGCACTTAATAGGCACAAGGAATTCCACCTTTCTTGTCTCAACATCATGTCACTGCATGGTTAATAATTGGATAGATGGTTGGTTGGAGCTCTATTGTACTGACAATTGATCTGTAAAAAAATGGTTTATTAGAGACACGAGAGTTCTTACGGGGATCACATTCTGTTGTAATGGAGAAGCATTATTTAACTAGCAAGTTACACTTCTGTACTTGATCTATTGATAGTAACTGTTGAACGTATATAAGAAGCGTGGTTCATCACGTTCTTTGTGAGATACCATGGTTGATTCACCTAAATCATACTGCAAGTAATTGACACCGACTCCACTGTAACACAAGCAAAAGACAAAAAACAAAACAAATAGCAAAAAACAAAAAACAAAACAAGACTCCTATTCAAAGATAAAAATTTTATCACGAAAGAAAAGATATAACAGTCCAAAGAACGGTATATAATATAGTGGACACCATTTTACAGTAAGGGTCTGTTTGATAGCCTTCCAATTCCAAGGCAAATTCAGAAAAGTTGGAAAATTCTGGTATTTTCTAGCTTTTGGGCTGTTTGATAGCCTTAATTTGCCTTGTAATTTATTTTCTATGTACAACACCCCTTAAGCACAATTTGCCACCCTAGGGTGGAATTCAATTCTTTGGGGGGGGGTCAGGTTTTTGTTTGCCACCTTTGGGTGGCAAATCACTTAAAACCATTTTTTTTTATTACTCAATATATTTCATAAATATATAAATATATATTGTTAATAAATATGTAAATATATATATTTCGTATATTTTAATATATATATATATATATATATATATATATATATATATATATATATATATATATATTTCATACATTTATATAAATTATATAATTCGTATATTTTAATTCGTATATAATTTGTATATAATTCGTACATTTATATAAATTATATAAATGTACGAATTATATACAAATTATATACGAATTAAAATATACGAATTATATAATTTATATAAATGTACGAAATATATAAATATATGAAATATATATAAATATATGAAATATATATAAATATACGAAATATACGCAATATACATATATGTGCTCAAATAAATATATATATATATATATATATTATTTACAGAATTTACAAATAAATAAATATATATATATATATATATATATATATATATATATATATATATATATATATATATATATATATATTATTTACAGAATTTACATGTATATTATATATATAATGTATATTATATATATAATATATGTATATATTCTGTAAATAATATATATTTAGTATATTCAATATATAATATAATATATATTCATATATTCCATAAATAATATATTATATTTTCATAGAGTTTGAACATTTAATAATATATATTTAGTATATATATATTTTTTCATAAATAATATAATTATTATTATTATATATACTAAATATGTTTTTGTACATTTAATAATATATAAATCCGAATATATATTATTAAATATACAAAATATATGAATATATATATATCCGAATATATTTATTCCGCAAATAATATATATATATATATATCCCAACATATATATTCCGCTATATATATATACACTTTCGAATATATATATTTCGCAAATAATATAATATATATATCCGAATAAATATATTAACAATATATACAAAATATATTAATATGTATATATATATATTGTATATTTAGTATATATATATATATTCCATAAATAAATTTTCCACATTTATATCTATTTTCCAACTTTTGCGTTTGATAGAAAATGTGGAAAATTGATGATTTTCCAACTTGTATCAAACACACACAAGTTGGAAAATATTCATTTGCCTTGGAATTGTTTGCCCTGGAATCAAATGTCCTGGAATCATTTGCATTTTCCTAGTATTCTATCAAACGGACCCTAAAAGTAGTTCCTTTGTTGCAGTTTCTCCTCATCTATTTTCTTTTTTTTTTTCTTAAAAGAGAAGTAAAATAAAATTTATATTAATACCTTTGCTGAATCATTAAGGGGCAAAATAGCACATTCCATCTTGTAAGAGTATATTGTCATGCACAAAGTATAATCTACAGGTGTCACCAAAGGGGTTGTTGCCAACGGTAAGCAGAAAGTTACGTCGTTAATCTTCTTTCCCTATAATTTTCCTGTCGCCTAGCCAATTATTAATTTTGGTCTTCTAAACTCATCGAGGTTCTTCGTTGCCTGTCATGAATTTGTCAACACTCTTATTCTGTAGATGATGAAGCGAGTGAAGCATTGTCATCCATGCTCATGAAGAAGGGTATGGCTAAAGACACTCCCAAAATTCTGTAAAAGCTCTAATTTTTTGTCAATTGATAATATTATCCTTTACAAACATTTTCATTTCACTTCTTCCTACCATTTCAAGAGAGAGAGAGAAAGACCCTCCAAGCCCCATTTAATAATTAAATACAATTTGATCAAAGAATTTTTTTGAACTTTAAATAACAATTATTAATAAGTTAACAACTTAATCATTAATTAATTTATACTTTAGTATTTACTTATTTTTTTTACCAAATATGAACACGATCTAGTTAAAATGAGACACGACACAACATTATACGAAATTTTATTTTTTATCTAACAAGAACACAACTCAAATAAAAGTGGTATGACATGGAATCTTATTTTTTTTATCTATTATGAACACGAAATATTTTTTGAACCTAATATGAACACAATCCAAGTAAAAGGGATACAAGATGACACAAAATATTATTTTAATTTGTTTACAAAAATAGAAACACGACCGAATTAAAATGAGACACAATATGAAATCTTTTTCTTTTATGAAACACAAATATGGCCAAGTAAAAGCGACACAACATGATATATATATTATCATTTGTATTTGGTAAAAAGAATTAAAATCATGTTTTATTTCGATCGTGTTTATGTTTGTGTTTGGTAAAAAAAATCGTATTTGTATTTGGTCAAAAGAATTATTATTTGGTTGCTTAATGATGATTGTATTATTTTTTGAGCAATTGATATATCTATTATCATTGTATGTGGTTCGGAAATACGAACGTCATTTTTTTTTACCAAAATGATCAAGTTAAAGTGACACAACATGATTTTATTTTTTTAACAAATACGATTAGATGTAGTGTTTATGTTTTACTTCGATTATATTTGTGTTTGGTAAAAAAATGTGTTTGTATTTGGTAAAAAAAATTATTATTTGCGTTTGAAAAAAAAATTATGTTGTGTCGCTTTTACTTGATCATATTTGTGTTTCGTAAAAAAAAAAGATTTCGTATTGTGTCGAATTTTAATTCGGTCGTGTTTCAATATTTGTAAATAAATTATAATAATATTTTGTGTCATCTCGTGTCTCTTTTACTTGAATTGTGTTTATGTTAGGTTCAAAAAGTATTTCGTGTTCGTATTAGATAAAACATAAATTTCGTATCATGTCACTTTTATTTAAATTGTGTTATTGTTAGATAAAAAAAAAAGATTTCATATAATGTTGTATCGTATAGCATTTTAATTGGATCGTGTTTATATTTGGTAAAAAAAATAAATAAATATTAAAGTATAAATTAATTAAGGATCAAATATCAAAAAGTCTCTCAAATATTTTTTAATACACATTTAGTCCAAGTCTTTTATTTTGTACCAAAAAGTCCCTTATTTTCTTATCTTTAAAGGGTCGCGCTAGCGGTATGGTAAAGTCTTTTTGGCATGGTGAAGGATTTTTTGGTGCAAAATAAAAAGGCCTGAATTAAACGTGTATTAAAAAAAGTTCGAGGGACTATTTGGTATATGCCTCATTAATTAATGATTAAGTTAACTTGCTAATAATTGTTATTTAAAGTTTGAAAAAAATTCTTTGCTTAAATTGTGTTTAATTATTAAATGGGGTTTGGAGGGTCTCTCACTCTCTCTCTTGAAATGCTAGGAAGAAGTGAAATGAAAGTGTTAGTAAAGGATAAAGGGTAATATTATCAATTAAATATTTTTTGAAGCTTTTATAGAATTTTGAAAGTGCCTTTAGCTATACCCCGTGTAGAATAGAGCTTCAACAAATTAAAGTGGAGAGTCAAACTCAGTGTTTATTAAAGAAAAGACTTAACACAATTCTCAATTTTCTTATAGAACGAACTATTGGTACACACACCACTTATCACATAACAAATTAAAGCTATATTGAAGTGAAAAACTCAAGAATATGACGAGGTTGGAAGAATTAATTAGATGATCCATCAGATATGACAGCTATCAGTCATTTATATTTTACAATTATTATTATAAACATGATGCAGGATCATTAAGAGATGAATATAATCATGATAATGTCCCGGATAAAGCCATATAAACAAAAAAGGGTGGAGATAAGCTGTTATCAAAGAAAATTAGTTGGACAGTTTTTAAGTAGAATAGAAATGTATTTATAAAATAGGACACGTGTGCATATTACGTATATACAAATGTGTACTGAAATGATTTTTTCAAATGATAACCATCTTTTGTATTCAATATTGATGCAAAGCTCCAGTTTGTAGAATAGTAATGTTAAGAGAATTTATCATAAAGCAGCAAAAAATCAAGACGCATGGAAGTTAAGAACATGAAGATGACTCAAAAGCCATCAACCTCTGCTGTGTCCCCCCCAAAAAAAAAAAGAAAAAGAAAGGAGAGAGATGATGTGAGTATAAAAAATTACACACAAAGTTACACAAGCTGATAGTATTATACATCACTCACTTGAAAATATTGGTATCAAAGCTGATAGAATTTACAAAACTTTATTGCACTGTAATATTGGTATCAAGAGATGGTGTCAAAGGTTATTTTGCCAATTCACCGCATTAGATGATCAACGTACTCCCAAAATATTCTTGACAACTTATCTCGTTTTTCGTCAAAAAAATTCATCAAATTTTTAAAAGTTCATAACTTCAAATATACTAATCCAAAATTCACAAAATTTATATATTTGGAATCTATTAGTTAAAATCTATCAAACAACACCAATATTTGATATTTTTTGAAGAAAAAATCAAAACAAATAAATTTTATGTTTCTGTAAAATCTCCATTTTTGACGAAAAACTCCATTTTTTGGGTTAAAACCTTTCTTTTTCAGCTCCGACAATGGTGCCGTTGGTACCGACTATAAAAGGAAAGATATTGTGTTACCTTTATAACATTGGGATTTTACCTCCTATAATTGGCGCCTTTTGTGGGAAATGACTTCTTTTCTTAGCTAAGAAAAGCCAACGAGCAACTTTGTCCTATTCACATCGTCATCACTTGCCATCTCATGGAAACCCTCAAAACGAAGAACAGACCCGAAGAATTTAGAGTCAGACCTGAGGTCCATCCCAATTGAAGTTGCAACACTCTCAGTTCATGTTATCGGCCCTAGGAGAAACAAACTGTGGAAATCAATGAGCCTCCATGATCCAACAAAATCTCATGGCTTGTAAATGCCCATAAATGCCTATAAGCGATGACTCTATCAACAAGAGGACACCACGCGCCTCCAACAAGAGGCGAATGCTTTTTTACAACATCGCATGGAAAGAATAGAGCAAGGGCTCTAATGGGACAAATGCAAATGCATACCTTCACCGCTAGCTATTAGATAAGCAAAATTCATAGCCGATGAAGGAGTTCACGGTGCAATCAAGATCGCTCCAGGCTTGGATGCTCGACAGACATAAATAATTATGAGGGCGATCGCAAGAAGGCCCTCCGAAATCTCATCTGAAAGGAGATGGACAAACACAAATCTCATCGAGGGGCAGATCCACCAATGAACTATCCAAGATGGCCCTCATCAGCCAAATGAAGTCACATTTTTTGAGATCGATCGAGAACTCAGAACCGTCGAAGAGGTTTGCCGTCCCTCGATTTAAAATCTAAGATGGGAAAATTGATACCATCGACCATATTTGCCAATTTCGACAAGCTATGACTCTCTGGAGCAACAATAAGACCCTCTTGTGTCGCATCTTCCCTTCTAGTTTTGGACATATTTCACAAAAGTGGTTTGAAAAGTTATCACACATGTCGGTCACTAGTTTCAAGCAGCTAAAGAGGCCTTTATCGTCAGGTTTATCACTAGCAATTCCCATCTAAAGAGGATGGACTCATTCTGCACTATGAAGAAGAAACCTTGGCAAGTACGCTCGACGGTGTCAAAAAACTACAACGAAGTGGAGGATTGGTCGGAGCAAGTGGTTGTGGCCTCGTTCAAGATCGGCCTGCCGAGTAGTTTCATGCTACAACAATCCCTTACTAAGAAGGAGGCCAAAGCCATTAACGACCTCATGCGAAGGATCGAGAAGTATGCTAAAGTGGAAGATGTTATGGTTGGAACATAATAGATAATGGACGACCAAAGGTGACCAAGAACGGAGATAAAGAAAATTCTCTTAAGAAAGAGGCATGCGAAAGAATGGAGGATCCAAAGGAGACGATAAGGTGAATCCCACTAAGGAGCACCGAGTCATCAACACCATCTTTAAAGAGCCGATCTACAAAATCTTGAACAAAATGAAGGATCAACAATATTTTAAGAGGAACATTGCACTAAGATGTACCTATCATAAGGATCACGAGCATAAGATAAAAACCTACAAAGAACTAAAGTCGCACCTAGAGGATCTTGCTCAAACAGGTCATCTGGATGACTATGTGGAAAAGAAGAATGGAAAAGCTCTTGCAGAGCGCAACCAGTTTCCCAATAAAGTCATAGACGATGATGATATGGGGCATGGGGTTGTGGTTATCCACGGAGCCTTAAATTCAAACCAGATTCAAAACAATGCTGTGCAGATGGAGTTAAACAAAGTTACCCCGATCATAAAGGCTTTCCAGATCAAACCAGCTAAAACCTCAACTAGAAAACATTGACGACAAGAGGATGTTGACTATAATAAGAATATAGTCTTCATCGAGGAAAACCTGGTAGGAGTCAAAACTTCGCACCATGACGCGCTAATAACTTTCAACTGGAAATATCTCAAAGTTGATTGAGTTTCTAGTGGTGGACATTGAGTCCCCCTACAACGCAATCCCAGGACAAGGATGGATCCATGCCATGAAGTTTGTCCCCTTTATTTATTACCAGATGCTAAAATCCATCACCGATTGAGGGATAATGGAGATACGGGAAAATCAAGTTACTGCTCAGTAATGGTTTATTGCTGCCATTAGGCCTAAGTAAGAAAAGAAAAAAAGAAAAGGGGGTCACGGAAGAGGCGCTCACAAAGGGGATTGCCCCTTTAAATAGAAACAAGGTATGGTAGATCGGGGGTGGAAGAAATAAGGGTGACCCTTGTAGATAGAGTCATGGAATCACTGCAAGAAGTTATGTTTAACGGTTCTCACCCGAAGAAGAAATTTCTGATCAGTAGCTCACTCACCGATAATGAAAGGAAGAGGTGATCTCTCTTCTCAAGGGAAATCATGACGCATTCGCTCGACAACCTTATGATATACCCGTGATTGATCCTGAAGTCATGTGTCATTGACTTTATATGGATCCGACATTCTCACTTGTCATGCAAAAGGTGCTCCAAATAGCCCTTGAAAATGAGAAAACAGTAGAAGAGGAAATGGGAAAACTTATGGAGGCAAGGCCCATTAGAATTTTAGTTCCCTAAATGGTTCTCAAATCAGTCGTAGTCCAGAAGAGTAATGACAAGTGGAGAGTCTTCATAGACTTCACCTACCTCAATAACGCGTATCTCAAAGACATTCCCTTGCCAAAAATCGATTAGTTGGTTGAAGCCACAGTCAACCATAAACGAATGAAATTTTTTAGATGCTTACTCAGAGTATAATAAAATCCCTCTATTCAAACCTGAGCAAGAGAAGACATCATTCATCACTACCCTCGGTATATACAATTACACAATTAAGCCATTTGGCCAAAAAAATGCAGGAGCGACCTACCAGGAGTTGGTCACCATGATGTTCAAACATCAGCTGGGTGACACCATGAAATTCTACATAAATGATATGCTTGTAAAAAGAAATCATAAAGGCGACCATCTAGCAGACTGGCGAAGACATTCGAGGTCCTCAGATATTATAGGATGAAGCTTAATCCAACTAACTGCTCTTTTAGAGTATAGTCTGGGAACTTCTTGGATGACCTATTCAGTCAAACGATAATCGAAGCAAATTCTGACTAGAACGAGGGTATAAATAATGTTCAGCCACCTAAAAAATTTAGGGCGATTCAAAAGTTGACTGGAATGTTAGGATCACTCAATTGCTTAATCTCTAAGTCCTTTGAGAAATGTTGACCATTCTTTCAACTCTTGAAGAAGGAGAAGGGTCAGGTATGGAATGAAGAATGCTCAAAGGAACTTGAAGAAATCAAGCTCTACTTGAGTTGATCACCTCTGCTCGTGGGTCTAAATTCGGGTGATCTAGTCTACCTACATCTCGCGATGTCCTACCATGCAGTTAGCTCGACCTTAGTATGTGAGTAGGAGGGGCATCTGTCTTCGATCTACTACATTAGTAAGACATTGATAGATGCTGATAAATGATACCTTCCTCTAGAAAAATTGGCGCACTCATTAGTAATCGCCTTGCGAAAGTTGAAACATTACTTTGAGACCCATTCCATTATTTTCATCCCTTCCTTTCCTCTAAAGGTAGTCCTCAGAAAGGCCAAACTCTCTAGACGGATGTCTAAGTGGTCGGTGTAACTAGGGAGGTTTGATATCCATTATCAACCAAAAACTGCTATCAAAGGACATGTGTTAGCAGATTTCATCGTCGAGTTCAATGGAGGGCATGGGACCAACCAAAAAGAACTTATCAACCAAACAACTACTGAAGAGACTGACAAACTTAGCAAATGGTCGCTTTATATTGATGGGACTTTCAACTCAAAAGGTCCAGGGTTGGTTATTGTCCTAGGAACCCCAGATCATACTTTGCTCGAGCAAGGAATCAGACTTGGCTTTGAGGCGTCCAACAATGGAGATGAATATCTTGCGACTTTAATTTAATAATTTATATATTTAAATGCCCACAAAACATAAATCCAAATTATTACCAAATTTTAATCTGATTAATTTAGGTTTGCACGTGATGATCGTTCCAAACACAGATAATTAACTACGCATGCAAGATCAAACAAATATGAGAAAAAATCCCTAAAAAGGGCAAAATCTTTTTCAGCGCTTTAGATAGTTTTACAAGACAACTTACTTAAAAACTTATCTAAAGAAGACTACTCAGCTCCAGAGTCGTCCACAAGTGGCGGTCCACCATCAGTATCCACCGATCAACCTTTGTTTTTCTTTAGCAGTGATCCCCTCCAAGGTTCACAAGGTCAGCAGTGAAGATGATCTCTCCACATGGTTATATCTAGTATGGAACTATATAGGGCATCAAATAGATTCACAAGTATATTGGGAATGATGATGTTATGAATCAAAATGTTTTTTGGCCCAAAAGTAATGAGGACTTTTACAATAAATATGCAGAAATTGTTTTAATAAAAGTCTCATTTAAAATTCCTTCGAAACAGGTATTTATATGAAAAGCTCAAAATTTGAGGCGGCACCACTCGTTCGAACGTAAACAAGGCTCGTTCGAATGATAGTAACATCTCATTTGAATGAAAGAAAGTTCATTCGAATGACGGTGTTATCTCATTCGAACGAACTTCAAATGAGCTTCAAACGATATAAAACAGTACGCCCTCGTTAGATGCACGTTAGATGTAGAGTTCAAAAGATGTTTTGAACGATTTTGACATCTCGTTCGAACGAGAATGCCTTCTTATTTGAACGAGGTCAGCGAACTTTGAAATTTTTTAACCATAAAAAACTGCCTCGATTTTTTTTTTATAAAAAATACATCTCCCAATATAAATGACTATAAATTCGAACTCATATATTATTTATACCGTCATAATATGGAGATCATCTTGAACTGAAAGATGTTGGAGATTCGGTTCTTCATGATGGCTCGAGTCGAATTATAACGGGATATGCTAAATAAACACGTAAGCCTATGCGATGAGCAATGGCAAAAAAATACGCTCTTACAAATCTATCCCTTTGGCTATTCCGGTACAAAAATAAAACCGAAATCCAAATTATATTAAAAATCCCCTGAGACAAAAAAATCCTAATACCCTCCCAACCCTTTCAAAATGGATTGGTATGCAAACATATTGTCTTTAATCTCCATATTCTTCTTGTTATTACCTTGATCTTCTAATCAAGGCCCAAGGGAATCTACACACATGAAATAAGAACAATACCCGTGATGCATAGAGTTTGAAATATACAATAAAAGCATGTAAATCTCAAAAATAAAATAAAATCAAACTCCCCCTTAATTTGTTCTCTCCATTTTTTGTCTGAAATGCACAAAGGAGTAGAAACTATCCATGAAATATAGATAACATCACCGATACGAATAAGATATCATCACAAAAATATATGAATGACGAACATACAATGATAATCTCAAAGGCTCCACAAATTATTTTTATAAAATTTCAAATTTTTTTAAGTATAAAATTTTACAAATGCAACACACCATGGAGAAACACAAAAATACCCGAATCATGGAGACGAAATGTAGGGGTGTGCACATCTTCTATAGGTTAATCAACGTAGACAAACATAACACATGCGCACGAAGGATTGAGACACCACTAACAAAAAAATTTAAAGTCTACCTTAGGTGTAAATATAGTGAACTCTTGTGAAATTGATTTAACCTAATCAACCAATCAAGAACATAAGTGATTTTCACACCAATGACACCCAAAACTATGTAATGTCTTTCGATATTTTTATACTATGTGCAAACCCATTGATCTTCGACTTAACTCCCTCAAAATCTTACATTTAGGAATTATACTCTTAATAATTTTGAAGAAATTAATGCTCATTTGTAGTAAAGCATCAATGTTCATGCAAATGGCCTGGCACTTCTGTTTTTATGTGTGTGGGTACTCGAATTTGACATTACGGCCCCGGACGAGTAGCCTAATTAAAACGGCCCAAAGTCCAAGCCCGACGCACCTTAATTTAATTCGGTTATGACTTAGTCTTCTCCCATGTTCTCGTAAAGAGGTGTTCCAGGAGAAGATGGAGAAGGTGGGGGAGTCCAACACCCCCACTCCCTGAAAATAAATATGTATATAATAAACCCTAGGTCTGGGGCATAAGACACGCACTGTACTCTCTGTAATCACTCTCCGGAGTATATAGAAATAATACTGACTGCACCACCGTGGACGTATGCATTCTTACTGAACCACGTACATCTCCTACTGTGTGATTGGAATTTTGTCCTCTTTATTCTTCTTGGTGATTGCGATTCTCTTATCTATTTGTGTTGAATAATAATTGTCACCACAATTGGCGCCGTCTGTGGGAACGTTTATCTTCCCTGAGAAAGCCCACACCAGCAAATAAGTTCGAAATGTCTGGTCACAGTAGTAATGCTCCTCAGGCAGGAGATATCCAGGAACAACCTACTCCTCGCAGAATCATGTTTGAAGTTCGGCGTTCAGATCAGAGGGCTCGCCTGGAAAGGCCAGCCTCAGAAGAAAGCCAAGGACCAATGAGGTCCACACAAATCTCCCGGTTAATTGATGCTTATGAGGTGAGGCTCCAAGAGAAAAAGGAGTTTTCTCGCAAGCATGAGGCTGAGAATGCTCGCCTCAGAAGAAGGTTAGAAAGAATGGAGAGAGAGCTCCATCGTGGCACCAGGAAACGCCCGTATCACACTCCTAGCCCTCAGGCAAGCAAGTCTCGTAGTCGAGTTAGAAGCCCCAGACGCGGATCCCAGAAGGTTGAGGGAAACGAGTCAGAGGATGACCTGCTCGAGCAACTGCGATTAGCTCGCCATTATAGGAGCCCAACTCGCAGCAACGAAAAAATACGAAATTTGGTCTGAAGGGAGATGGACCAACACCCTGCATATCGCGGTGCCAGGTCAACCCGAGAGCTCGCTAGGCGAGCACTCCAAACTCAGATGAAGTCCCCTTTCTCAAGGGAAATAGAGGAAGAGGAAGCCCCCAAGAAATTTGTTATTTCGAGATTCAAGATTTATGATGGTAAAACTGACCCCATTGATCACGTTAGACAATATAGGCAGGCCATGACCCTCTAGAGCCATCGAGACGCACTGATGTGCCGAATCTTCCCCTCAAGCTTGCATGACGTGGCCCAAAAGTGGTTCGAAAGGCTCCCCAACAGGTCTATCAGGAGCTTTGAGTCCCTAGCAGAGCTCTTTACAGCCCGCTTCATTACTAGTAGCTCCCATCCCAAAAGTATGGATGATTTACTCACAATGAAAAAGACACCTCAAGAAACCCTTCGAGACTACGCGAAGAGATACTGGGAGTTATTCAACGAGTCGAGGACTACTCGGAGCAGGTAGCGGTGGCCTCTTTCAAAATTGGGCTACCCAGCTCCTCCCTCCTGTACCAGTCATTGACGAAGAAAGAGGCCACGAACTGATGGCTCGCATCGAGAAATACGCCAAGGTAGAAGATGTTACTCGCCTCAGCATTGGAGAAAACGGTCGAACCAAGCTCGCTGCCAAAAATAGTTACAGAAATGAGAACCAGAAGAAAGAAGGAAAGAATGGGGGCAAGAGTGGCTCCAACAAAGGAGGCAAGAATGATCTGCCGAAAGCATTTCAAGCAGTTAATACTGTCTTCAAAGAACCGATCTACAAGATTCTCGCAAAGATCAAGGACGATCCATTTATTAAGTGGCCCAGAAAGATGGGAGGAGATCCCTCAAAGAGAAACAACGCGCTGAGATGCACTTTTCATAAAGAGGGAGGACATAAGACCGAGCATTTCAAGGCTTTTAAGTCCCACCTCGAGGAGCTGGCCCAATCCGGGCATTTGAACGAATTTGTGAAGAGGAAGGCAGAGAAAGTTACTGCCAATGGAGAAGCGAGGCCTGACAAGGTGCTCGAAGACGATGCTGAACATAAATTCGTAGTAATTCATGGGGCATCTGATGTCAAACAGATTCAAGAAAATTTAGCTCGAATGGAGGTAAAAAAACTTACAGCAGTAATGCAAGCTTTTCAGATCGATCCAGCAAAAACACAGTCAGGAAAGTATCGACGAGCAGATGACGTCGACTATAGTAAGCATATTGTATTCACAGATGAGGATCTGGTGGGAGTGATAACCCCACATCATGATGCTTTGATCATTACTCTCAGGATAACTAACTATGATGTCGAAAAATTGCTCGTCGACCAAGGAAGCTCGTCCGAGGTAATGTATCTCGACCTATTTAGGAAATTGAAGTTAAGCATCGCCGACCTAAGGGAAGCCACTGTCCCTTTAGTTGGCTTCGCTAAAAAAGTAACTATGCCCTTGGGAAAGATCGTGATGCCATTACGAGCAGGAAATGTCTCTAAGATGATTGAGTTTTTGGTAGTTGACATCGACTCGCCATACCAAGCCATCCTCGGCAGAGGATGGCTGCACGCGATGAAGGCAGTCTCCTCGACCTACCATCAGAAACTCAAATATGTGACCGAGCGAGGAGTAATAGAGATCCATGGCGATCAGACAATGATAAGAAGGTGCTTCATAGCGTCCATCCATCCAAGACCAGAGAAGAAGGTCGACAAACCCAGAGAGAAAGTTGAGGAGCAAGAAGGTCTGACACCTTCGAAATAGTAGTTAAAGTACGGAAGACCCAGAGTGGAGGAGACCAGCCTCCTCCCCTCTGAACGGGTCGTCGAGGACCTGGAGGAAGTTACAACCGAAGATAACAACAATGATAAGATTTTCTTAATTGGAGCTTATCTCACAGATCAAGAGAAAAAGGAATTGATAATTCTGTTAAGAATCAACGTAGATGTTTTTGCGTGGGAGCCATACGAGCTATCTGGAATCGATCCCAGTGTGGCTTGTCATTGGCTTCATGTAGATCCCACTTTCAAACCTATCATGCAGAAGGCACGGAGAACCACCCCTAAGAAGGCCAGAGATGTAGAAAAAGAAGTTGAAAAACTACTGGATGCAGGATCCATACGGGAAGTTCAATTCCCTAAATGGTTATCCAACCCAATAGTAGTTCCAAAAAGCTATGGGAAATGGAGAGTTTGCATCGACTTCACTGACCTTAACAGAGCATGCCCTAAAGACAGTTTCTCCCTTTCAAAAATTGATCAACTGGTGGACGCCACAGCAGCTAACGAGAGAATGAGTTTTCTGGACGCATACTCGGGGTATCATTAGATCCCTCTGTATACTCCAGACCAAGACAAAACACCATTCACCACCAGAGTTGGGTTATACTGTTACAAGGTCATGCCCTTCAGACTTAAAAACGCAGGGGCAACCTACCAACGGTTGGTCACCAAGATGTTTAAAGACCAGATGGGAGACACCATGGAGGTCTACATCAATGATATGCTCGTCAAAAGTAAGAAGAAATAAGACCACCTCTCAGACCTATCAAGAACCTTCGAAATCCTCAGGAAGTATCGAATGAAACTTAACGCAAGAAAGTGTTCTTTCGGTGTCCAGTCAGGAAAATTTCTCGAGTACTTGGTCAGTAAGAGAGGTATCGAGGTTAATCCAGACCAGATCGATGCTATAAACAGGATACAACCTCCTCACACAATCCGGGACGTACATAAACTCATCCGCATGCTCGCTGCCTTGAACCGTTTTATCTCAAAATCCTCCGAGAAGTGCAAACCATTCTTCCAGCTCCTAAAGGGAAACAAAGCAGTAGAATGGAATCAAGATTGCTCGCGGGCATTGGACGAGCTCAAGGCTTACCTTAGCTTGCCACCACTGCTCGTCATACCACAAGAAACAGATTCCTTATACTTATACCTTGCCATTTCCAACCACACCGTCAGTTCTCCATTGATGTACGAGATAGCTGGAACCCAGCACCCCGTTTACTATGGGAGCAAGACCTTATTAGACGCCAAGCATCGGTACCTACCACTGGAGAAGCTCGCCTTTGTACTAGTAGTTGCTTCAAGAAATTTGAAGCACTACTTTGAAGCTCACACTATCATCGTCCTTACATCGAACCCCCTTAAAGCAATCCTGAGGAAAGCGGATTTATCGGACATACTATCTAAATGGTCAGTCAAGCTCGGACGATTTGATATCTAATTTTAACAAAGGAACGCAATCAAGGGGCAGGTCCTTGCTGATTTCATAGCCGAATTCATAGGTGAGCAGCCCCTCGGCAAACCTCAACCAGTAATGCAAAGAGAAAACCACGCAACAGAAGGAGTCTGGAAGTTATTTGTTGATGGAGCCTCCAACTCAAAAGGGGCAGGAATAGGCATTGTCTTTATTACTCCAGAGGATACAATTCTCGAACAAGGAATCAGGCTTGGATTTGCAACCTCCAACAACGAAGCAGAATATGAAGCTTTAATAGACGGTCTACAGAAGGCACACACTTTGGGGGCAAAGCATTTACAGGTGTTCGATGATTCTCAATTAGTCTCCAATCAGATAAGTGGAGACTACAATGTAAAAGATGGAAGAATGGCAGCCTACCTCGCCTTAACAAAAAGGCTAATGGCTAGCTTTGAGGAAGTCAGTGTCCAACAGTTTCCCAGAGGACATAATAGCCATGCCGACGCCCTAGCAGCCATGAGTTCGACAATCGATTCCGATTTAATGAGAACAATACCCATCGACTTCCTCGCTCATTCGATCATTAACCATGATAATGAACTACTAACCGTCGAACATGTGCTCCAAATTGAATCAGCATCCAGTTGGATGGATCCTTTAAGGGACTTTTTGAAGGATGGATCATTTCCAACTGATAAGAAGATCGCCCACCAGATAAGAGTCAAAGCTGCTCGCTTTCACTTATCTCCTGAGGGAAAGCTATATAAGAGATCATTTTTCGGTCCCTACCACCCGATGGATGTCTAGAAGGTTCTACATGAACTTCACGAGGGAGTCTGTGGAAGACATATTGGAGGAAGGTCTCTGGCTTTCCGAGCAATGAAGAAAGGCTATTGGTGGCCATATATGCAAAAGGACTCTGCAGTGTATGTTCGCAAGTGCTTGAAATGCCAACTTCAAGCTCCTATGGTCCATCAACCTGCTAGCGACCTAAAATCACTTTCCAGACCATGGCCATTCGCCCAATGGGGAATGGACATTATAGGACCACTTCCTACCGCCGCTGGCAATCGCAAGTATTTGTTGGTCGTAACTGACTACTTCACCAAATGGATCGAGGCGGAACCCCTAGCGAACATCCAAGATACATATATGATAAGATTCATATGGATAAATATAATCACCGGTTTTAGCATCCCCAGAACCATCATCACTGATAATGAAACGCAGTTCGAGAGCGGCTCCTTTCAGAGTTTTTGTGACGAGCATGGAATCAGACACCATTTCAGCTCGGTGGCCTATCCTCAGAGAAATGGCCAAGGTGAGGCTTCCAATAAAATGGTGATCGACGGATTAAAGAAACGATTAGAGCGAGCCACAGGTGCATGGGTAAATGAGCTACTACATATTCTATGGGCCTACCGTACTACTTCACGACGAGCGACAGGGGAAACCCCATTCTCATTGATGTATGGAATGGAAGCAGTCATCCCATTAGAAGCAGGCTTGCCAATAATGAGATCCGGCCTTGTCGACCAGGGACGTAATGATGCAGTATTGCTCACTGAGATCGACCTAGCCGATGAACGCCGCGAGATGGCCCTAGTAAACCTAGTGAGCTATCAGAAACATCTCGTAAGGCACTATAATAAGAAGGTCAATCCAAGGGCATTCCGAGTTGGGGACTATGTCCTAAGGAAAGTCCTGGGCAGTGCAGTGAAACCATCAGACGACAAGTTAGGGCCAAACTGGGAAGGACCATTTAAGATAACAAGAGATGATCTGCGGAGAGCCTATCACTTAGAAACGCTAGAAGGCAGAGAGATACCCCGAGCATGGAATGCAGCCAATCTTAAGAAATTCTATTTCTAGATTCTTCTTTTATTCTTTAGTTATGAAACTGGAAGTTCATTTCCTTATCATTAATAAAAGTTATTTGACAGTTGCATTCTACGAAGTATCAGTTAACTAATTTGCATTTTAGGAGGTGTAAATTAACTAATGTATAAACTTTATAACCCACTTTTCCAAGTGACAGGCACACTGATCATTACACTATAGCAGGGAAATAACCCTCCTCAAATTTTCATTATGAAACATGAAAGACCTCTTAGCATTGCCCCTGGAAATATATGAAGCCCTACAAGATATCCTTAGGTAATATGGACAAGTCAAAATTTATCACCGGACAATGTTTGGTTGAATAAAATCCTGATCGGATAGAGCATCCAACACCAGGTGTGTCCTCGCCAATTGCCACACTTAGGCCTAAGGGAGTGTGACGACACAACCTAAAAGGTAAAGTGGGGCAGAATGGTATCTCGTTGGCATACTGGACTGGAGGGACACTTACTTGATAATGCGAACTTACAAATCTAGTCAGCCAAGAGAGGCTCAAGATTATTAAGCAAAGATGTGGAAAATATAACACTTGTTTAGTCGGTAAATTCGCCCAAAACATGAATTTTATATTAATTCGTCACATTTACAACAAATACAATACATGCTTAGTCGGCGAGCTCGCCCAGATTATCAAAATTACATTGCTTTGTTACATATATATACAGGGTTACCACTGACAAAAATCTTAATGAGGTAGAGGCCTCTGAACAAGATAATAAGCCACTTGAGCTCTTCGATCGTCGTCAGGATGTGGGACTAACTCCTCCTCGATTTCATTCGCATCCGACTCCAGTAGCTGCCGAGGGATGGAATCAATGGGGATCCACTGATCATCTCTCCGGAAGGGGTTAGGCATTAGAGTGGAAGGAGAGATCTCATGGCGATACTAGAGCATTGAGTTCATTGCGACTTGCAGCCTTCAGAGCACTCAACCATCCCCTGATAAAGGCAATCTTTTCAAACTCTGTTAGCCTCGTTGGAGCATCTAACCAATTTTAGTCGTAGCCGTCGGCCCATACTTATCGAGGTCCTCTCTTAAACAAATGCCTTAGCCGGGTGACGTCCCTTTGAAGCCCAGCAGCAATTACGTATGCTCGTTGGACATCACCTCGAAGCTCTTCCATTTCCCTAACTGAACTACTTGCTCTCCTACTGGCTCGCGGAACAGTTGACGGGGCCGAGCCTTGCAACACCAAAGGAACATCGCTCGGGCCAGTTCCAACTCTCGACGAGGAGGAACCTCATAATACTGTATGAGCGATGCTCGGCGCATGCTCCCTAAGTCGCGAGACCTCTCTCCTCAAAGCCTCACTCTCTTACTGAAGAATTTCCCAACCTGGTTGATCTCTGAAGCATCAAGAAGCTTTGCTCTCAGTGTATTCACCTCTTCTTGGACTGAGGCACCAACTTCCTCCATCTCTTGGAGCCTGTCTTTCAGTTTAATAATAAGCTCAGTCTGCTCTATGAAATGCTTGTTCCTCAATCGCAATGATTTGTAAATCCTCATAAAGGTATGGCGAACTTCAGAGCTTACATCAGGTCCAAGCATTCTTCCCAATTGAGAAGTGGCTGGTATATAATCATCAACATCAATCAACTACAAGAAATAAAAGAGCAATGAAAGATAGAATCATTCAGTACACCAAAGGAATAAAAAACCTTATCATTTTATTAATACAAAAAGGATCAGAATACATTGAAGGGTGAAAAGGAAAATTACAAAAAAAAAAAAAATACAAGAGCAACCCTAAGGGTAAATTAGCTAAAAACCTTAGGCTTATCAGAAGAGGCCGGCTGCTTCCCCTTGTCAGCGGTAGTAGAAGCACCTCCCTAGATAGGGATAACATCTGTCGCCTGAGCAGGAGGGGCATCAGCAGGAACAGTTTGGGGGGAAGGATCAAAACTTCTAATGGCTGGGGCAGGGGCTTTATCCATAATTGTCTTTGGTCCCGGGTCATACACGTCGAACAACGGAGATGCAACATCCACTCCGGCAGCTAAGAGGGACTTGTTCCAGTCCTTCTTGAAATTCAGACAGCTAATGTAGCCTATCTGAACCTCGACATCTTCATAAGCAGCAACCCACCCGGAGTTATATGAGTTTTCCTTGACGGTGGCTGCCTCAGACTCTTTCTTATTCAGCTCCTCGATTATCACTTTGTTCTCCTCCATGACAACCAGCTTGCTCGAGCAAACCAGATGGTAGGCTTATCGCATCTCATTCCGTTCTTTGGTCGCCACATCCCTCTCTTGATTGGCATTAACAAGAGCCAGATCGGAAGTGTCCCGAGCAGCATCAGTGACCTTCAAACCAGCCTTGAGCTCTGTACCCTTCAGCTTCAAGGCAGCATTCTGCTACTCCAGCTCGCCATTTTTCTTCACCAGCTCATCGCGAGAGCGATAAAGCATGGCAAAGTCAGTCACAAACTGCAAGTAAAAGAAGATATCAGAAGAAGGAAACAACTAAAATTTATCAAAGTATTAGAGAAAGGAAAAGGTCTTACCAAGGCTAGCCTCTGACTAGCTTGCAGAGCCAGTTGATCAGACCCCGTCGCCCTTTGGCAATTTATAGGAAGGACTGCCCTCTCGAGCAGCGCAGGGGCCAGTTGAGGAGAAATGGAAACTGTGGCCCCTCGGGAAATGCGGACACAAGGACTAAGGCATGCCCAGCCTTCGTCCTCGATTCCATTTTTCTTCTCTCTTCCTCCCTCTCCTTCTCCTTCTCCATTCTCTTCTTCTCCCCCATCCTCTTATTCTCCTCTATCTTCTTTCTCTCTCTCTCTCTCTCTCTCTCTCTCTCTCTCTCTCTCTCTCTCTCTCATCTGTTCTTTTTCTTTCCTCTTCCTCTCCTGCTCCTGAGGAGTAGACCGAGAACCATAGCAACAACCCCAGTACTGGACTTCTGCTTTTTCGACCTCTAAGCAAGGAGCACATGATCATCATCATCGTCATCCCGGATCAAATTTTTCCTTGGAGGAACCATTTCCTCGCTTGAGCTGCTGGACGTGCTCGAAGGTTCCCAGGCTTCAAAAACCTCTTCTGAATCAGAAGAACTATCACCACTGGAGTTCCCCTCGCCAAAATTTCCTTCAAAACCGCCTACAATATCACTCTCAGAACTCCTCTCCTCCTCGTCTAACAGAATAGGATCGGCAGCATTCTCTTCAGAGGTATCAAACTCGGGAATGCTATCTACCGGCCTCACTATAAAGCTAGAATCAATATTTTTGTACTCAAGCAAGAAAGCAACAGACCGAGGATGCTCGCCGTCATCTAAGGGCTCCCTAATATTCCAAGCTTTGACCAACTCAGAAAGACAAACCTCGCTGAGAGCAGGTTCCAAGTTCTTCGACCTCGCTGAAGAAAAAATAGGAAAGAGTCAGGAAGATCACACATTAATAAAGAAATTAAAAGAACAGAGCAAAGACTACCTATATACTCTTCCCCATAAAAGGGAACAGTGAACCTATCAGACCTCGACCCCTCAGTCTGGGGGGAAAACTGCCAATTTCTAGCAAGAAAGCCATCTTGCCAATAGGCCCTGTGGAAATCAGGTAGGTTTACTACCAATACCCTGTCAGGACTCCTGGCTTTGAGATAGAGAACACCGGAACTAGTTCGAGAAAAGGAATAGCAAAAGCAGACTTTGGCGAGCCCTAATTTGGTGCCATAGAGATGATTTATTCTATGGATGCCATTGATTATCTTCCATACATTGGGAGAACACTGTGTAGGAACAGTGTTGAAATAACCGAAGAAGTGCAAGAATAGATTGTTTGGAAGAAAAGTAAGTCGCCCTTGGGAAAGCAACAAGACGTGAATCCAATGGGCACCCTCTATCTCTCTAACATTTCTAGGGGGAGAGGCGCACTCAATCTCCACCCACTCTGGGATATTGTAAAACTTCCTAAACTCAGACACCGATCTATTACCAATCTTTGCCATTTGTAAGCCCTAAAACTACAAATTCAAAGAAAAAACACAAAAGAGGAGGCACAGGAGACTTACAAGATGGAAGTTTGACTTGAACGGTGAAGAATCAAAAGCCCAAATGACGAGGGAGATCGAAAGCGAAAAGAATGAAGACCTAGAGAAGAGAACGCAAATCGCTAGAACTCGCAGAAAATGGAAGAATACTAAGAAGATTGAAACGGCGATGGTGAAACGACTGCTCAGAATAACTTTTGAATGTTACTAATCATAGTGCACAGAACACGAAGCAAGTGTCACGTAAATCATTCCTCAAACTTTGGGAAGAGTTGCACGATATGCAAAAGAGCCATTATGGTTAATCATTTAAATTTATTGAGCCCAAATTGTATCCCAACAAATTTAGGGGCAATTGTGGGTACTCGGATTTGACATTACGGGCCCAGACGAGTAGCCTAATTAAAACGGCCCAAAGTCCAAGCCCGACGCACCTTAATTTAATTCGGTTATGACTTAGTCTTCTCCCATGTTCTTGTAAAGAGGTGTTCCAGGAGAAGATGGAGAACGTGGGGGAGTCCAACACCCCCACTTCCTGAAAATAAACATGTATATAATAAACCTTAGGTCTAGGGCATAAGACACGCACTGTATTCTCTATAATCACTTCCCGGAGTATATAGAAATAATACTGACTGCACCACCATGGACGTAGGCATTCTTACTGAACCACGTACATCTCCTATTGTGTGATTGGCATTTTGTACTCTTTATTATGCTTGGTGATTGCGCTTTTCTTATCTATTTGTGTTGAATAATAATTGTCACCACAATGTGCTTTTAATCTTTTTAGGCTCTTTTTATTGCAAATGGTGGATTTTCATGCGAAGACTTTGTCTTTCGCAGCGCAATTCCATTGTTTAATATATAATAATTTTATCGGAAAAAATAATTTTTTAAATTTGGGCAATGGTTCTTACATTCACAACTTTTAGAATCTCATTTTCCACATCTGGTTCGTTTTTAAAGAAAAATTGAGATGAAAACACTATGATCAACACGTGACAGGTATGTGCAATACTCATATAAGCTTGTGCTCGTGTGCATTAAAGGAGAAAATGAGTCAAACATGTAGCAAGTTGTCATCAAATCACATCTTAATGACTCCACACATTATAAAGCACATATATGTAATGCTGTCATGTCTCAAAACACTTCAAAACAGCCACATGGATATGGAATGAATTAGTTACTCGAACATCTTTAATTTTGAACTATATTAGGTGTAATAGACATACAAAACTCTTTTGGGATTTTTCAAAAATTTTATCAAAATAAAATCTTTTTGCCTTTTTCAATTTTTTCTAAAAAGAAATCGAAAATCCTTTTGTAATTTTCAAAATTTTCAAGAAAATCAAAACTCTTTTTGGATTTTTTTGAAAAAATATATAAAAAAAAAATGTAAGTATAATGATAGTACACACTAGAAATAGGCATGTAAGATATGAACATATAAAGCATACTATGCTAGAAACAAGTCTCAACCTCAATCATTAGGCTCAGAGGATCTCTTAAAAGGAGATGACATCCTAAGAAATTCCTCCATCAATTTTTGTGAAGTTTTGACTAAATACTTTATTTTCTCTCTAAAACTCTCAAAATATCTCAAGTGATGTGCAAGAGCATGCAGAGTAACATGCGTGGGAATGCGTGCAGGAACTCATATAGGAGCAAATCGAGGAACATACTTACAATACACTCTCCCTAGCTTAAAATAAAACTCTCTAACGTGACCTCTTTGTTTTCAATGGGAACAAATGTATACTGGCTCGGGTCCACCTCTCTCAAATGTCTATGACGAGCTCTCCTAGGTGAGTTTTGTTGAGGGACATAAGGATCTAACACATACTTGGGAACCGACTCGAGTGTGGCATGGGAAGTGGATGCACCGCCATAACCTATTCCTTGCCTCTCGACGTTACCTAAAGTGGTACCGAGGAGAGTTTTTATAACATTATTAGATGTGTCCTTTAATATAACCTTGACCTCCCGAGCACATTCGAGATCGCTCTCGAGCTGGGATACACGAGCTTCAAGTTTCTCATGAGTTAAAGATTGAAGATCTCTTGTAAGACTAGAAACGGTGTTGGTAAAATTGGTCTTTTACCGGCTAAAAACGATCAACTCCTCACATAAAGAGATCTTAACTTTCTCGAGTTGACTCACCAATGCCTCACACTCTTTCAAAACATTCACCTCCTTCTCCAAATCTAACACCCTAAGAGACAAATTGTTATTAACCTTTTTTGTTTTGAAAGTCTCTGTGTAAATATCACTAAATTCCTTTTGGAGACCACCTTCTTCCTCACTTAAAATATCATCCTCACACTCATTATCTCCCAAATGAATTGAAACATCATCGAGGCTTTCACATTTAGATATGTCCTCATCGGCGTGGGAAAAACTAGAAGTACTAAAGTGACTAGCCATGAATGCAACACATAGTTCATGTGGTGATTTTCCCTCTGAATCAATCGACTCAACGTCACTATCGCTAAGAGTGGCTTTATTTGCAACTTTCTTGCCCTTTTTCTTAAGCCCAGTTGGAAACTTATGTGCTTTGTGCCCTTTACCATCACATTCAAAACATCTAATCTCATCCTCTTTCTCTCACCCGCTTGTGCCCTCATTTTTATTTTTATTTTTCTCAAAAATCTTTTCTTTCGAAGAATTTTCTTTGAAAAATTTGAGAAACTTTTTAAATTTTTTTGGAAAAGGTCCAAGCCATCAAAATCAAAATCAAAATCAACCTCAGATTCAAACTCATAAAATTTTTCTTTCTTATTTTTCATAGTTTGAGTCTTTAAAGCAGTCCCTACTTTTTTAGGTTTAATAGTTTTGGGGAATATATTTGTCTCATACGTATGAAGATCTCCTACAAGTTCTTGTAACCTAAGAGTGTTTGGAATTCCTAATGAATTAAGCACGGTGACCTTAAAAATAAAGCGGGTGGGGAGTGACCTCAAAATCTTTTTTATAACTCTCATCTCCAGAATTTTCTCACCCAAATTAAAACTAGAATTAAAAAAATTTGATAAACGCGCATGAAACTCATCGAATGACTCAGACTCTGGTATAGGGATGGTCTCAAATTGGGTGGTCAAATTTTGAAGCTTTGCTTCTTTTACTGAATTGGTACCCTCGTGAGTGAGCTGGAGAGTATCCCAAGCTTCCTTAGACGTGGTGCACGTCATTATGGGGAGAAACTCATTAGGGATGAGGGCTCCAGAGATGGCACTCAAAACGTGAGAGTAAAATGCTCCACTTAGAATCACCCTCTGTCCATGAAAAGATAGGTTTAGGGTTGATGCTGTTATCAACGATGATAGTGGGAAGAGTCCACCCTCTTTCACAAACTAACCAGACTCGTTCATCTATGGATTTTAAGGCAGACCTCAGCCTAGCTTTCTAGTAAGCATAAAAATTAAAGTTGGGCATTCGATTATTTTAATTATCCATTAAAATCCAGCTTTTCAAAGATCAACAATTTAAAAAAAAATTGATATTAAACAAAAAAATTTGCAAAAAAGGATCACACAAAAATTTTGTGCAACTAGCTCAAATACCATTTTGAGAGTGCACTTGCAACCTTAATGGAATAATTTATATAATTAAATGTCCACCAAACAAAAATCCAAATTATTACCAAATTTTAATTTGATTCATTTAGGTTTTTATGTGATGATTGTTCCAAACACAGATAATTAACTATGCATGCAAGACCAAACAAATATGAGGAAAAATCTCTAAAAACAGTAAAACCTTTTACATAACTTTAGACAATTTTACAAGGAAAATTACTTACAATACTTATCTAAAGAAAGATGCTTAGCTCCAGAGCAGTACGTAGGTGGAGGTCCACCCACTTTATCCACCGAGTAACCTTTGTCTTTCTTCAACAGTGATCGCCTCCAAGGTTCACAAGGTTAGCAGTGAAGATGATCTCTCCACAAGGTTATATCTAGTATGAAACTATGTAGGGTTTCAAATAGATTCACAAGTGTGTTTTGTGAATCAAAAGGTTTTTAGGCCCAAAAGTAATGAGGACTATTCCAACATGTATGCGGAAATTGTTTTAACAAAAGTATCAATTAAAATCCCTTTGAAACAGGTATTTATATGAAAGGCTCAAAATTTGAAGCGACATCACTCGTTCGAATGAAAATATGAATCGTTCGAACGAGAATAGCTTCTCGTCTAAATGAAAGTAAGTTCGTTCGAACGATAATGGTATCTCATTTGAACAAGATTCAAACACTGTACAATTGTACGCCCTCATTAGATGTAGAGATCAAACAATGCTTTGAACGATTTTGACATCTCGTTCGAATGAGAGTGACTTCTCATTTGAACGAGGCTAGTGAACTTTGAAAAAAAATTTAATCGTAAAAAATGACTCAATTTTTTTATAAAAATTACATCTACCAATATAAATGAAAATAAATTCGAACTCTTAAATAATTTATGCCTTCATAATGTGGATATCATCTTGAACTTGGAGATGTTGGAGATTCGATTCTTTGTGACAGCTTGAGTCGAATTCTAATGGGATATGCTAAACAAACATGTAAGCCTAAGCTATGAGTAATGACATAAAATAGGCACTTACAGAATAAGATGCCCTTATCGCCGAATTAAAAAAGGCTCTATCCTTTGGCGCGAGTCACCTTGAAGTCTACCACGATTCAAGGATGGTATCCAACTAGATATCAGGAGACTATAAAGTGAGGGATGAGCGCATGTCAACATATCTCAAGATCGCTTTGAACTTGGTCGCCAATTTAATTACGCCCAAGTCCAATAATTTCCTGAAGGGAATAACAATCGTGCATATGCTCTAACCACTCAAAGTACAAACATCGACTTTGACCTCAAAAGAAAGACCAAAGTAGAATATCTTTCTCAACCGAGCATCATGAAGAAAAATTCTATCGAACAAGTTCGCGTTGTCTAGAAGGTTCCTAGCTGGATGGATTCATTCATCACATACTTGCGAGATGACATATTTCCTATCGACGAGAAGTAGGCCCATTAGATCAAGGCCAAGGCTCCTCGATTTTATCTATCCCCTGAGGAAAATATATATATACTATCTTTCACTAGACCAAACCTTTAGTGGTACACCCCAATGACGTTAAACATGTTCTATATGAGCTACACGAGGGGATATGTGGGAGCCATGCATAGGGAAGATCTTTGGATTTTAAGGCCATAAATGAAGGATGCTAGTGGCCTCACATGCTGAAGGATGAGGTCTCATACGTAAGAAAGTGAAATAAATGACAAGTTTTCTCCCTCATAATTCATTAGCCAACAAATGACCTCAAATCTTTGACTATCCTAAGGCCTTTAGCACAATGGGGATTGGATATTGTAGGCCTTCTACCTACAAAACTTGTAAATCAAAAGTATCTCCTGGTCGGCACATATTACTTCACCAAGTGGATAAAAGATGAACCTCTAGTGAATAGAAGGGATGCCAACAATTAGATTGATCTGAAGGAATATTGTGACCTATTTTGGCATGCCGAGGATGCTCCTACTGATAATGGAATGCAATTTTAAAGTGTACCATTCCAGGGCTTCTATAATAACCATGATATCAAACACTACTACAGATCGATGGCTTATCCTTAAAGCAACGCTTATAACAAAATTGTAATCGATGGGATGAGGAAGAGATTAGACAAAGCCAAAGGCACTTGGGTGGATCAGCTTCCCCATATCCTCTGTGTGTATCAAACAATGTTCAAGAGGTCGAATGGTGAAATGCCCTTCTCCATGGCTTACGGAATGGAAGCCATAGTTCCACTAGAAGAAGGTTTGCCAACTATTAAAAGCAACATTGTCAATCAATCCGTGAACAAAGAAATTATAAGGACTGAGCTCGACCTGTTTGAGGAAAAGAGGGAACAAGCCTTGATCAAACTGAAATTCTACCAGTAATATTTGTCCAAGCAGTACAAAGAAAGTCAATCCACGGAGGTTTCATGTTGGGGATTATGTGCTAAGGAAGGTAATTGACAATGCGAATAAGTCGTCAAATGATAAGTTGGGCCCTAACTGGGATGAACTATTCAAAGTCATCAGATACGACCTCCAAGGAGCCTATCATCTCGAAACAACGGAGGGCAGGTAGATACCTGGGGTTGGAATGCGTCCAACCTTAGGAAATTTTATTTTTGAAGCAATTTGCAATTTTTAATTGTTTTGTCATTACAACTTTTTGGATATTTATATTTAAAGATTCAGTTAATGCTACTAGTTTCCCTATTGTTCCAAAATGGCAGACCAATATTGATCAAATTACTAATATAATTATGGCAAAACCATCATTGTTATAAATTTGTTCGATATAATTCTAACCCCCCTTTTAAAGCCTTATTAATATTATACTTAATCATATCTTAAGGTTACATTTTCTCATCACTAATGAACACGAAAATGTCAAGAATTTCCCATGTAAGAAAAAGACCTAAGGGGGATCCCTAGGGACTACGTGTTTCGACTTTGGTCTGCTGAAATCCTGAACGGGTAGATGGACCTATGATCAGGTAAATTTTTGCCATAGTTTTCTCTAGGCTTAAGGAGGTGTGACGACACCATCCTAATAGGTTAGACAAACGGTAAAACATACTTGGCATAGAAAATAAGAAAATGCAAGATAATAAATTTACTAATGATTTCATTCATAAACATTCACTTAATTATAAAAAAGTAGCCAGATCGATAGAATCACAAAGTGAATATCCACAAGGACACAGAATTATGAAAGTATCCATCGTCTTCGATAAGTCACCAGATTGACTACCATCGTCAGTATTAGGCTGAAACTCATCATCACTATCAAGGGCCAAAAGGTAATTCTTCACTAGTTAAAGAGGAATGGAATCAGTAAGTATCCAATAGTTATCACTCCCAAGAGGAAGAAGTTCAGTAATGGGAAAATCCACCTAGTACTATTAACAAAATTGAGAATCCTTGGAAATCTTACAAATGGCAAAAGCATTGAGCTAACTGTGCTTATAAACCACCCGTAAGGCTTTATCCAAATATATGGGAGAATCCATATAAACTTCACCATAGCCAGTGACTTAGACTGTATGAGGACCCTTCCTAAAGTGATATTGCGGACTCATGATCTGGTGATGCAGACAATTTTTTATTTCCTCGTTACTTTTAAAATCTTTTTCGGCCTTATCGAGCTTCTCCTTAGAGAATTATTCTAATTTTGTAACAAACCAACAATGTTTCTAATGTCTTTAAGCTCAGCCTAAAGTGTGGCCACCATACTTGCCTCATTTCCATAACCACTTTTCATTTTTTAAAGCGCTTCCTGAATAATAAAAAAAGGTTTCTCAATCTCGTTCAGAGGCATTTTGACCAAGAATGAAGTCTAGGTCTTCACTCTCCTGGGCTACTGGCACCAAGTGCAAGTTGTCATCACTATACAAAGAACAACAAGTGGAAAATTCAGAAACTAAAGACCAATAAGAAAGTATAAACAAATAAACAACAATAGTCGAACAAAGCATAATGAAGTCAAGATAATAAGTCATTTCATTGAATGGAAAATTGAGCAAGCTCTTGCAAGAGAACATCAAAACACACAAGAAATACAAGATGTATAAATAATCCTAGACTAATTGAATTAACTGGAGCCTCTTTCTCTATTACCACATTCTCTTGATTGGACACAACCTTGTCTTGACCCGTGGCCTTCTTTTCTTTTTCGGCACCCTTCTTCTTTTGTTCCCTCCCTCCACTTAACCCACATATAACACTAATGGATCTCGGGGATCCCTACAATGGCCCTATATAGTTGGTTGATCCTATGTAATCCAATAACTATTCTGCAGGTGTTCAGAGAACATTGGGCTGGGATTACACTTAAAAATTTAGAAAACTCTAAGAAGATTTGGTTTGGGGGAATGTGACACTGACTTTTGCAACAAATGGGGAAAACATCCAATGGCCCCTTTGATGTTATAATAATCTTAGGGACAAATCCCTGCTTTAATAACCACTCATTTTGAGATGTAACATCTCCTGAACTCCTATGTTATTTCATCTTTATGAATGGGGTAAATCATTTTTGCAACAAAGGAATGAAGTAAAAGGAAAAATAAAAAGGGAACTTGATAGAGAGAAATTGCATAGAGTGAAATATGAGAGAGATTTTTTTTACAGTGAATGAATGTATGGGTAAGGCTTTGAGATGTTTTGAAAATTAAATGCAACTGAAGTGGCTTCAAATTGGCCGCAAGAAAGTCATTAGTTGGGGGCTCAATTCCCAAGATAGTCTCATTATTATAGACACGCCCCAAAATGGCAACAGATACATGCTATCGCCCTTTGGTCTAATTAATGCAGATTTACCATCATGCCTTTGAAATATAGGGGCAGATTATGAGCATAACCTCTAAGTCTAATGGACAAAATAAAGTAAGTTTATAACTAAAAATGCAAAGTGTTAGCACTTTCCGACCATAGCTCATATGGAAAAAAATATCTCATTGCCGATCACGACCAAGGCCACACTTACCAGAAAAAAAAAACTCTGAACCCTAATCAAACTACAAAGCGTTGGGGGCAATTGTGTTAAAAATATCAAACCAAGTTTGAGGAAGTGATACATGTCTGCCAGAATTGATAGCGATCATAACTCAGAGAGATAAGGACGGATTGAGGACAATTGATGGAAATCTCAAAATTAGATTCAACAGTTCAAGTCAAGATATCCATCTGAGATCATGGAGTCCCATGCGACTTAACATCTTATGTTCTCTATAAATGTAAATCACACCAATGGAAAAAGGAAGATGTAATCTTTGTTGTCAAGAATCAATTAATAAAGAGAGAGAAATCCCCGTTGATGTATGGACATTGTCGAACCATGTACATACTATGTTTATGTGTGATTGCAACTATTTACCTTGTTCGGTTATAATTGGGTTGACTATACAATAGTAGGATTTTACCACCTATGATTACTTACCTACAAAATTCCCTCAAAACATGGAATCTCAGCAAACCTACCGTAACAAAGGGCACATAGGTGAGCCAATGGCCAGTAGGGTTCCCTATTAAAATATAGTAAATAATCAAATGACTTACAGAACAGACGTAATACTATAATCAGTATACTTATACCTAACTCTATATGAAACTACTATATAATATTCATTAACTATATTCATTTCCAAAATACTATCTTTAAATCTGTTTAAATACCATTAACCCTAATCTTCACAAGTTATCATTTGTTTCCCAAAATATCCTTTAATCCATTAACTCACAGTTAATTTGGAAAAAAAATCATACTCTTAGACTCCCTTTAAATCTTCCGATTTCCTTTCAGAATACCCTTTTATACTTAAATTAATACATACCCCGTGTTTCATGAAAATAGCATTTCAACATGTGCACTGGCGGTTTGAAAAAAACTTATTCACACATAAACGTATCAAATATTAGGATTATGCCCCTTCCCTAAGATTACTCACACATACGAATGTTAACCCTTGATCTCTTTTATTTTTTTTGGTACACCAATTTACCCACACATTCTTGTATTATACATGGGTTTATACCCCACTATGGGTGTGGCCATCTGTAGATGGGTTCACCTCGAAAAGAGGTTTGCGGGGAATAGGGTTATGGAAAAAAATTCATTTCTGCCACTCTCGTGACATTCGTGGACTCCCACGGACGTAACACGACCATCGTCAAAGGGTGTGAAAAAGTAAATAGTGGAGTCACCAGCCTCTTTTACTCAAAACAGACAAAAATATATCCATCCCGAAAGAGGTGACACAAAAAAGACTAAACGATGCATACGAAACCAAATAGATCACGAGTCTGGGGACTAAGTTATAAAATGGAAAGGTGTTAGGCACCCATTTTTACCTTTCGGTCTCTCATGGACTATATAAATGCTCTACTTTTGCTCAATTATGTAACTCATGTTTACAATGTGTGTGGTGTGAAAGAAATATGCAAGGAATGAAATCTTCGTGTCCGCATCATGGATAAGGACGAGAATGAATCATTCGAAGGAGTTGGAATAAAATATAAGGGAAAAGTCTACAAGTAGCCAAAATATGAGTGATGCGCCAGGTCACGATTCATTATGAGCGAGTGAATATGCATGTCAACACAAAGAATATGCAAAAATGGCTAGGCTATGAGCAATACGTTGGATCATGATTCACTATGGAAGAGTAAACATGAATGTTTGACCGGATCGTTTAAACATATGTAAATAGATAAATATAGATAATAATAAATATACTTTGAGCTGTGCACTGGATCGTAACTCACTATAAACAAATGAGTACGCATGTCAACGAGACTGTTAAAAGATACAAACTATAAATTGGATTTGCACATGACAAGGACCGTTGGAAAGAAAATTCAGAGATATATGGAAATTTGTTGAGATACTCTTGGGTCCGAGAGTTGATCGAAGTCAAACGAAGCTTGAAAGCATCCGATGTCCTCTAGTTTAGGGTTTCAAGGTAAAACGACAATTAAATGCGAACTGTAAGTCCAACTCGTGCACGGGATAAATCGTTGGATAGGAAATTCAGAGCCCTATGAAAGCACATTGAGATAATCTCAGGTCCAAGAGTTGACCACAGAGCTCATAAAGTGTCCGATGATCTATGATTAGGGTTCAAAGGAGGACCAGGGGTCCGAGGGTTGAAGGGATTGTGTTTGGACCCTATGGAAGTGTATTAGGGGGGGGGTACTATAATGGGGTATCTATAGAGCCCCTTTATGGGTGAGTTTAGTATACACAAAGGTCGTCGAAAGATAAACACCGTGATGAAGGTTTGGGAATGTTAGGTTCCTATTAGTGAGAATTTTGGCATAATTGAGTAGATTTTGGTCATGATGGGCATAAAGGTATGACTAAGAGGATTTAGGGAGTGCAATCGGTCAATTCATAGGACCACAACCAATTTTGAGGGTCTGGGTTGATTTTGAGGACGTAAAGGGTGTATGCGACCAATTCAGAGGATTGTGGCGCAATTTTGAGGGACTAAGTCAATTATGAGAACCTAAGGAGTGTATGCGATCGAGTTAGAGGATTAAAACCTAATTCTGAGGGCTAATGTTAATTCTAAGGACCTAAGAATTGTATGCTTAGAGAATTACGACCAATTATGAGGGCTAAGGTTGATTTTGAGGACCTAAAGGGTGATGTGACCAATTCAGTGGATCACGACCAAATTTTGAGGGCCTAACGGGTGAAAGGGTCAATTCTGTGGACCTAAAGGGTGAAAGATCAATTCAACGGACCTAAGAGTGAAGAGGTTAATTCTACGAACCTAAAGAGTGTAAGAGACCGATTCAGATGATCGTGACTAATTATGAAGGCCAAGGTCAATTCTGAGGACCTAAAAGGTGAAGGTGTCAGTTATGCATATCTAAAGAGTGTAAGCAACCAATTCAGAGGATCGTGGGCAATTTTGAGGGCTAAGGTCAATTATGAGGACTTATAGGGTGAGAAGATTAATTTTGCGAATTTGGAGAGTGAAAAGGTCAGTTCTGTGAACCTAAAGAGTATAAGTGATCGATTTAGAGGATCGTGACCACTTCTGAGAATCAAAGTTAATTTTGAGGACCCAAAGGATGAAGAGGTCAATTCTGTAAACCCACAGAGTGAAAAGGTAAATTTTGCGAACCTAAAGAGTTTTGGGAACATGAGTGAGATTTTCTGAAAAGTTTCATATTTTTCTAAGTCTTTTATAATTTTTTATGATTGATGGTTTTTGAATTTTGAAAATTTATATTAGAAAATGTGTTATTTGACTTTTGTGACTTTGGGAATTTTCTAAAATTTTTGAACTTTTATAGGATTTATTGGAATTTTTTGAGGAATATTTGAAATATTAAACTGGGTGATTTTTATGAGGAAAAATGTCATTTTCATGAGATTTGAGGTTTTATGATTGTTTTGACTTTTTTTGTGATTTTTAAATATTTTTTGGTATTTTTCTGTAATTTTTGTCATTTTCTGCTGTTTTCTGGGGTTTTTTGTAACAAAATTGGAGGGGTGGGGGTGCCGATTGACACTGGTTGAGGTTGCCTATAGGCAGGGCACAAAATTTTAAGGGTTTTGGGTTTCCCAAGGAACACTGTCGATTGGCACATTAAGGGGGGTGCCGACCAACATACGTCCTAGCTCTTTATAAAAGGAGGTTGAGGCAACTCATTTTCTTAAAACTCTCAAACAAAATTCTCCTCCTCCTCTCTTTCTCTAGAAATTAGTCTTAAGCAATTTTTTGAGAATTTTTTGAAGAAATGGATGATAACAACATCGTTGAAATTGACGACTGGGACGATATTGAGTGGTGACGCGCTAGAGCGATAGCGGCGGGGTTTAAAAACTCGTATCATGACACTAGGTCGGTGGATGACCAAAGGATTCTTCTACGGGAGCCCAATCTCCATCGCTCCACGAGGTTAAGGGACCCGGATGGCTATGTGAGTATATTATTTTTTAATTTTTTGTTTTATTTTTTCGTCGAGGATTGATGATTTTTTATTTGAACTTTGCAAACTGACATTGTTCAGACGAGTATTCTCTCTCGGGGCATAACGAGGATGAAATGTGTGGGAAAATCTTTATAGGGAGGTTCAAATTATGGTGGATGTCACTGGGTTCAATCACCTTGCGGGGTCTCTAGATGACACACAACGATTTACGATGATCTTGCGTAGTCTGGGCGAGTGGTAATGGGGCACCATCCACATATTTCACTCGGGTGTGGGTGGATTGATAGTCACTCCGATTTACATGCACTAGCTGAAGGATTTGGACTATGAGGGACATCATATGGTGGTGGATAAGTCGCTTCATTTGACAGAAGAAGCGATCGAGGTGGCATTAGGGGACTTTGGGTGGATTGATATCAAAGAGTCAGTGAAGGTGTCGGTGTTGAAGAAACACCCTGCTATTGAAGAGGATAGATGTTACTGACGGGTAGGAAGTGCGACAGGCGACCCACATGTTCTTATTTATTATGTTGGGGGACTTATGGTGGTACGAGTGGAGATTCCATTTGTTTGTGGTTCTTGTCATTCCTCCGGATCATCTCCGACATCTACACATATGACTGGGGGAGCTTGACGTTGTATCCTATCTATTTTTCTCTTTACGGGGGTCACGTACCTTTTGGAGGTAATCTTTAAACCCTGTTTGTAATTTTAATTCTTTTTTATTCATAAAATGTGTTGTTCTTCCAGGTGTGGTTCTATGAGGTGATCGGGCAGAGCATGGGGTTGATATCTTTGTATCTTATCTTGAATTAATGACCTAGCATATATGCAATTTTAATTTTTTATTGGGGTTTTTATTTGGATGAAAAAGTAAGAAATAATATTTTTCTAAACTTTCAAATATTGTGACTTTTGGATAAAAGAAAGAAAAGTTCGGGAAACCCTTTTATAAAAAGTTTACCTTGGAAAGGATTTATTTAAAAATGAGTAATACTAAAGATAAAAAGGGGAATCTTCGCCAAAAGAGGTGTGCCATATGACACACCCCTTTGCTTTCCTATCATCGTACCAGTACAATTGTGGTTGCTTTTTAGCCATGATTATCCTCTTCCTGCATCCTTGGTACTTAGGATCTGTTGTTATAGCAACAGGTTTATTATTTCAACTTCTTGTAAATAATTTCAAGTATGAAAGGGGGACTTCAAGTGAAGTTTAAAACCACACTTCAATTCCTCGATTCTTTAAAATGGCCATTCCCATGACTGAGGCTTTTGTCACTTACCTTGAGGGGTTGGAGGCCACGTGTTTATACAATGTCAACTATAAGGCATTCAACTTACACTCGACCACTTTGTGACATAACCACTCAATTGACTGGACACTATTGGAAGAGCTTTGAAATTCTGGTACACTGAATATCATATGTTTCGCTTTGGCTTGGATGAGTTGTGTCCCACCTATGAAGAATTTTCTCCCATGCTCGGTGTTGACTCTCTAATTTTTACAACCACGCTTGACCTTTCCCGTTCTCCCCGGATGTCTTTAGCCAAATTACTCATCATTTCTCCATTTGCTGCTCGACCACTGGTGCGCAGAGGATATATCAATATTCATGCGGTGCTAAACTATGTGCATCAGAGGGATTATAGTGACAATTTATTTATCAGCGTAGTTTCTTTGGTACTAACTGCTAAAATGCTTCTAGTGACAAGCGACCTTACTATAAACCCTCAGGTGGATACTACTGTATTATGGATGTCCTATCATCGTAACCCTACTGCTATAATTTTGGTAGATACATTGAATGGTCCGTATGAATAGAAGGAAGGTTGGTATAATATTCTATATGGAAGCAATATCATGCTATTCTTGTGGTTGTCGGAGAAACTTTTACGAGTAGGTCTTGGTGAATATCTCCTAACTGGCATCCCGAATTTCTTTGCATGGCATTTCAAGAGCTTCTACCTTTCTATAACGAACTGGGTTGACTAGCTTGTGGAGCATGGGGCTAGACACCTCCGTTGGCCCATGAAACCTATTTTATAATTGGATGATTATCTCTATGCTCGTATAGTAGGTCTCTGTTAGACTTTTCTACTCCCCTTGGGAACTTCTGCATTAAGTGTGCTTGAAGAAAATTATCTCCCCACTCATAATTAATTTCTTTTTTGTGGAGGACTTTTAGATAAATGACTGAGGATGATCTTGGGGCCTCTGTGGTAGGACCATAGGTCATCTACCTATGTTTCCTAATCTGTTAGGGAAGTTTTTATGGTGTCAAAGTATTATCATAGGTTGTTGGTGCTAGGGAAATAGGGAAGAGGTAGCTCACGATATTTGAGGTTATGGAGGGAGCCACAATGGTTCCATCTTACCTTTTAAGGAATACCATTGCATGGAATGTATAAAAAAGTTCAATGAGGATTGGTATTTTTGGGGATCCTTAGGGAATAACGGTGTTTGTAGTGATGATAATGAGGTAGGGATTTCTGGTAAGTGATATGACTTTGTGAAGCTTTATTGGTGTAGGTTTGGTAGTAGGTGTGTATGTGTTCGTATTTGGGTATGGATTTAGGTAGGTTGTTAGTTTATGTAATCTTTTAGGGACTTTTCTTATCACCGATACTTCATGTACCTTCCATGTTTGCAATAAAGATGTAATAAATGATGATTTCTATATATTCCATTGCGACTTTGGAAGAATTTTCTTTTGTTTAAATTATTTATACTAATCACTAAGGCATACATAATCCTAATGTTCACTTACAAATGGTGAGTGAGGCTAATGTGTCTTGATGAGAGAAAAGAATAGCATTTTGTGAAAAAGAAAGGACCGTACCCAAAGTGATTTATGATATGCCTACGTACCTTCATGGGGAAAAGAAATTGTTTGTAAGTGTTAAAAGATTTTTTGAGAGGATCAGGTCCTACGCAGTTCTTGTAGAGGAGGAAATAAGGTAAATTTTTTTTTGAATGTAATGGAGATGAGAATTGCATAGCACGATGAGAGTCGGATTAGGGGTAAAATTTTTTAAGACCGTCCAAATTGACCAGACATGCCATTTGTTTTCCATCAAGATTTGTGAGCATAGCGACGCCACCTGACATGGTTTTCTTCACTAGGTGTGATCCACTTCAATTGGGCTTGAATTTCCCTCTCGAGTCCCAATTAGGCTCTAAATTCTACTTGAGAGAGAGGTCGCCTTCTTTCACACATTGGTTTTATTTTTTATTGGACGATAATGCAATGCAACGGTGATACCTTTGTTTGTGGTATAAATCTTTCATCCTCTTTTCATCCAAGAGAGTGAGTTCGTCAGAATGCCACTGTTTCCAATCAACTTATCGTACTTGAATTTTGAGCATGGACTGTAAGGATATTTTCTCGAGTTAGATGTGAAGGATTTCCTCCATGTCGTACACCAAGGGGTAAGGGGCAGCCCTTGTGGGTGTTCTGACAGACATACGGTATCCCCAGAGGGCATAAGTGATTCATTCAGACCAGTTCCTAGAACTCTAAGTCATTTTTCTTATTATGGTGTTGGGGCTTTTGTTGGTAGCTTCAACAACCCCATTTTCTTGTGATCAGTAAGGAGAAGACTTGTGTGTATAGATCCTATACTCCTCGACTAATTCTGTAAGTTCAGCTTCAAAATGGAGCCTATTATCTGATACAATCTCGTGAAGGACCCTATAGTGGTGGATGATATTCTTTCTGATGAACTTGTCTAATTTCTTTACATTTAACACCGCATAAGGCTTTACTTCAACCCATTTGGTAAAATAATCAATGGTGACTGGGATGAATTCACGCCCATATGCCTTGGGAATGATTTTCCCAATGATGCGAGTTAATGCCCCAAGTTAATAAAGGTCAGGTAAAAGTCATGTCATAAAGCTCTCGAAGAGGTAAGTGTTAAAGATTGACAAACTACTAACATTTGAGGCACCTTATGACATAAGAAGTGCAGTCTTGGACCATGATAGTCCAATAACATCCCCATCAGACAATCTTCTTAGAAAGTAAAATACTGTTTATAAGAGGTACACATTTCCCGTTGTGAATCTTTTGGATAATTTCCTTAATATCATCCCCTTCTATGCATTATAAGTGGTTTCCATCGAAATTCCTTTTAAAAAATGCCTTATAACAGATGATGTATTGAGATTCAAGCTAACAAAGGTTTGTACAATCTTTCTTATCTTCCCCTAGAGGATATCGACCGTGTTTTAGGAGACACCGGATGCCATAATACCACAACCCGAATTTTTCAGGATCATCTTCCATAGCGAGCTTGATGTGGTAGCAATGAGTGGGAGATACTTCTCTTGAAATTGGTAGGGGGTTATTGTTATTCCCTCGGGCATCTCGACCATGGAAGACAAGGTTGCTAATGCAACGACAAAACTGTATCTTGAGTGGAAAATATATTGGAAGGTAACATATTTTAATTGGGAAGCGAGTTCTTCAAGATGCACATGAAAAGGCAAGAGCTTCTCATCTTTGACTTTTCATTTTTAGTGGACTTATCCTATGATAATAAATGAGTCTCCATAAATGTCGAGGTATCAGATCCCTTTCTCGAGGAAAATATTGAGTTCCATAACGTATGCTTCATACTCTATCATATGATTTGTGTAAGGGAAGTCTAACTTAATGGTGGTGGGAGTGTGGGAGTCATTAGGAGCAATCAGGAGTATCCCAACACCATATCCTTTCTTTTTGAAAAATCCACCAAAGAACATGTTCCATAAGAGCTTTTCTTGAGAAGTATAAAGGATATACTCATTCGGAATCAAAAATCCACACATCGACTTCTCCTATGGGATTGTTGGCAAGGTAATCATAAATGGATATTCCTTTCATGGATTTTTATATGACATAGGTGATATAGAACTCAACTAGCAAAAATAATCAATGGGCTATGCGTCTTAACAAGGCAAGCATTTCTAGCAAGTATTTTATGGAATCCATTCGAGACACTAGCCTGATGGAAATTGTGATTAGGTAGTGACGAAGCTTCTGAGAACCCAAACTAGGAAGATGCATGCCTTTTCCAAAACGATGTAGTTTTCTTCATATCTTTTTAGTTTTCTAATGGCTTAGTAAATGGCTATTTCCTTATGTGAATTTTCGATGTATTGAGATAACATATACCTTTTCGTGGCGTCAGTTACAATGAGGTACAAGAGAAGGGGGAGATCAGGTTGTGATGACATGAGCACCGGAGGTTAGGTAAGATATAATTTTCTTTTATCTAAGTCCTCTTAACATTCCTCATTCTGTACTTTAGTTGAATCTATTAAGAGGACCTTGAAGATGGGCTCGTAAATAAAAGTAAGTTGACTGATGAACTTGCTGATGTATTGGAGTTTACCTAATAAACCATGAAATTCTTTCTCTATTTGAGGGGGTAAAGTTTTGAGGATTAATTTGAGCTTAACAGGATTCGCCTCGATCCATTTTTTACTTGATATGAAGCCAACGAGTTTATCTTTTATAACATCGAAGATGAATTTCTACGGGTTGAGATGCATTTGATATTTCCATAGCCATTCAAAGAATTTACTCAAGGAAAGAATGTGATATTCTCGAATCTTAGACTTGATGATCATGTTATCATCATAGACCTCAACCTCTTTTTGGATAAGATCATGCAGGATGGTTGTAGAAGCTCTTTGGTATGTATCCCTTCCTTTTTAAGATCGAAAGGCATGATAATTTAGTAAAAGGTACCCAACGAAGTGGTGAGGTCAGTATTTTCATGGTGGTCACGATGCATGCTAATATGATTATACCATACAAATCTACTCATGAATGACTTAAGGGCATGATTGGCAGTATTATCGATGATCATATCAATACTTAGCAAAGGGTAATCTTCCATTGGAGAAGCTTTGTTTAGATTTCAGTAGTTAATCCACATATGGACTTTTCCTACTGATTTTGGCATGGGGACGATGTTGGGAAGATAAGTCGGGTATTCGACCATGCAGATAAAACCTACGTTTAACTATTTGACTACTTCATCCTTAAATTTAAAAGACCATTTAGGTTGGAGATTTCTTAGCTTTTTCTTGATGTTCTTGCATTCTTGATAATTCAAGATCTCGCATTGTACGATCTTGAGGTTGATGCTAGGCATATCACTGTAGGACCATGTAAAGATCTTTACGAATTCTTTCTGGATCTCTTCAAATTGTGATCACTCATACTCATCGGAGGTTGGCCCTGTCCTAATCTCATGCAAAGTGCTCCTAGAACCAAGATTAATAACAGTAGTCTCATCATCATTCGTTTGAACGAGGTTATATTATTTGATTTTTTTCCTTATTAAGACTAGTTAATAATTATTCATTCATTAGATCATCTTCATTAATTTAGAATTAATGCAATTAATATAAGGCCTAACAAGATAATCAAAATCTTCGTCTATTTCATTAAGAGCATTTTTTGGGAATACATCATTGAGAACCTTATCGACTGGCTTACATTGTTTCAGTAATAGAAAAAGAAAAAATAGGTTCAGGTTCATTTTATAGGAGGTAAGAATTAAGGATTTGGATGGGCAAAGTTGGGCTGACTGGAACACTTCACCATTTAAGGAGGGTGTTATCAACATGGGTGATTTTTGCTGATGGGTTCGACGTGGATCATACAAAGGTCCATTCCCAGTATAAGGAGGCCAAACAATTAGCCAATATGAGTCCTATTTATATTTTCAGTATCATAAGATATGGAGTCAGCAGACTTGACGATCAAGGGATTCACCTCATGATTTGGGACTTCACTCCAAGTAATTTTATCTTCAAAGAAGATCTCAAATTTAGGATTTTCAATATTAGGCTTGCCATCAGAGTTATCCGAGGGATCAGAGTCGTCGCCCCATTCGATAGCGTCACCGTTGTCTTTCCAGGAAAAGTCAATGCATTCCACAACCTCAACTACTTTGTCATATAAATCTTCCCATATGGAGGAGAAGTTTTGTAAGGGACTGGGTTCCATTTGAATTTTAGTGCCATGAGTAACTTGGAGGTTTCACATAACTTCTTCTTAATGAATTCTTCGAACAAAACTTGAATGATGCTATCCAAGATGAATTCTTTTGCAGGTATAAACCCATTTCCTATCTGACTAATCTTTTCATAATTTCTTTCTCCACAAGTCATTTCAGGTGAAAATTTCATCCTAAAGTTTTTGGGCTGTTCTAGGACAACTAGCAGCTCCATACTCCCTATTTCTGTGCGAGTTCGAATAGTAATACAGGCTCGTGACATGAGGGAGAGATCTTAATCGAGAGAATACTCAGTGTTCAGGCGGAAGGATGGAAATACTTGAAGTGTTTTAAGTGATTTAAGTGAGTTGCTAGAAAGGGTAGGTTTATTAATGGTTGACTTTGGTAAATGGGTAAAAATCTGGCTATTAATTGGTGAGTATTGCGTTCACACCTATTTGATACAATGGTAAAGGGTTCCAGGTAGTGTTTATTTCTGGATTCGTGGGAGGAACGATGACACCTTTTTTTTATAAGGCCTTGAAAAAAATTTCTCAGGTGATAGCATTGGTCGGTGGTGTGCCCAACGATTTGGTGGAAGTCGCAACGGGCGTCATGTCCAAAATTCTTAGGAAGTGGAGGAAGTGGACGAGGGTCCAAAGGCTTGATGACTTTTCAAAATAAGAGATCTTGATATATTCTAGAGAGAAAAGCATTAAGTTCGGTATATTCCTTCCAGGTTGTAGAAGGATAGGATTCTGGAGCCTAAGAGGTAGTGGGCTGAGAGGAGATGTTGTTAATAGTGGTGATAGAAATAAGAGTCTTATAATGTTTACGGGGAGTGGATTGCCTTACTGGATTCTTTGATTCAAACTCGACCATCTTATTGTTGGAATTTCTTCGATCTCAACACTATCCTCCTAAAGGGATCTGAAATGGGGGTAATACTAGCTACCCATAGAGGTCTGAATGTGTGGTAAAGAATTCCTCTTCACAATATTGACATGATCTTCCTCAAACGGATGGTTGGGCATGGTAGCTCCCTTCTCTCTCCACCTATTGATGAAATTGTTAATAAACTCCTTAGGATTTTGCTTGAACAATTCAATATCTCAGCGGGTTACTTCCGATTCTTCATTATATTTGTATTCTGCCATGGATTCCCTTGCTACATCCTGCCAGCCGCGAATCCGAAATTTCTCTAGTGATAAGAACCGACGAAGTGTTTATTAGATTATTTGAGCCAATGTGTCCTTCGTATGCCCAAGTAGGCTCATGGAACAGTGGAAGTTATGAATTTTCACAATGGGAGGTCCGCTACCTCCAAACTTATCGATATCAAGCATCTTGAATTTTTTAGCAACTCGGACTTTGGGTTAGGAGAAATGTGGGTGTAATCCACATAGTTTCCTGAGATTTTAACTTGATTAAAATGTTTGGAAAGAAGTATGAGATCGTCTTTGACTATGTTAAATTTCTCTTCCTTGGGATCAATAGGAACAAGCGATGGAAGGTTAGTTCCTAGTTGAGCAAGGTTTGGTATCGGTAGATGAGAAGGTGGAGGCCCATTTACAAGCAAAATATACGAAGGATGAGGAGATCGTTGATACTTTTTTGAATCCCACATCAATTCAGGCATTTGTGGTATCATAGCATGGGGAAAGGCAACATTAAATTTGGGACCTCAAGGATCAACCCCTAATTTTCTAAATTTCTTGGACATCGATTTGTAAGCTATCCATCTTCTCACTGAGCTGAATATGTGCTGTCATCAGGTCTGGCTAAAAATTGGCATTATGATCAGGGTTCTCCTTGAGGAGTCTTCGATAAGACTATTCGATTTCTGCTGAAGTGAATGATGAGGTGTAAAACTTTCGAGTGGCTTGATTGCGGATCTAAGCCAACAGGGAGCTAGGCCAAGGAGTGTGGCCGCACCTGAGAGGGATTTTTTTTTATTTTTGTTAAAAAATAGTATTTTTGGTATTTTGAAAAAAGGAAGAAAATATTTTTGGTATTTTGAGAAAGAGAGGAAGGAAGGATTCCCTAATGTAGTTGTTATTATTAGGTTTCACTTGTATTATCGCCTAGGGTGCAGGTGAAATATCGAACAGGACCTAAGTCAAGGAAAGGATGGTGTACATGATTCAAGACACAATGCAATATTACAACATGTTGTGAAGCCTAGATTGACTGAATGTATGCTCAAAATATATCACCATGCAATATTACAACATCGACTATAACAAACTTGCATGATGGATTATGTTAACCACATCTCACCGCACAAAACGACGTCCGACTAAATGAGTGATAAAACATATCGATCTCCATAAAGTTTCACATCATCAGCTAGGAGCATGGTAAACGATCACAACCATCAGAATCAAAAGCCCAATCATTAAATTCCCCATGAGTAAAGTGGTATTCTCACATAAACAAACAATTCATATATATATTAAAAAAAATTATCAAAGAAATAAGAAAGGAAGAATTAAGAGAAAGGAGAAAAAGGGAAAAATAATAAAATGGCAATTTAACAGCTCCTGAGAACCAACCAAACTCCATAGACACTATATCCACCCCCATAGGGCCTCTATATTCTTCATTATAACTTCATAGCTTCTTCGTTAAAACTCCAAATCAATCCCATTTTTGCCAATATTATGAAGTCCCAAATCTCCCTTCAACAGTGCAAGAAGTTACGAATTTGAATTTCATCAATTAGTTTCATCATTGGTTAACATCTTTTTATTCAACATAACCATACCCATAAAAAGACCAATCTTGAACATGGATTCTAACATATGATCACCATTAAAAATGATCAAACAATAGTTTATCACAAAAAATTCCACAAGATTAGACTTTATACCCGAAATAGATTATAATCATGGAACCGTCTTTACCTAATTACCAACAATGATTAAGTAATAAATTTCTATCTTAAATATTCTTCTAATACAAAATCAAAATCGTGCGACAATGAAATCAGAAACAAATTACAGTTTACATGATGGTAAAGCAAGATATTTCTTGTCTCAACAAAACGAACGAGCGATTCCTTTTCTGATCCCTTTTTCTTCCTCTCCAAAGTTCTCCAAAATCTCTTCGGCCATAAGGGTTTGTGTATAAAGTTTTTAACTAACTAGGTTTAACACTCATAAAATAACTCTAAATTCGCAGGTCACTAAAAGGCCTAATTTTGGTTCTCTAAATGAGCCTAAAATACTATCCAAAGTAGTCCAAAACTTATCCCAAAGGTATACCTACTCCACAGGCCAAATCCAAAGCACTAAAAACACATCTCCGCGCCTCCGAGTTACTCTAGAATGTGATGCGATCCAAACTATAATACCTCATTACACAGGGGTAACTAAAATATGCACACAATATTGTTTTATGCATAACCACAGTAAAATCTCTTATAATTAATATCACCTAAATTAATTATTTAAAACATGTGACACAAAAGTCACATCACATGTAACATTTAATTATCTTCTAAATTATGCATTTTATTATTACTATATCACACAAGTGATAATTAACCCCATTTATTATTTCTCAATTAATATATAATAGAGAAAGCCACAAAATACTGGGTATTACAGTCTTCCCTACTAAAACATGAATTCTGTCTGAAAATTAGCCAAAGCATAACGTTGTAACATAAAACACATTAAATACTATAGGATTATACACAACTATCCCACACACGTATCAGTACGAGATAAATAATTTTCACACATGCCTACCATATTATGGCATGACTAAGGCACCCATACACCCAATCCCAAATGTACATACACCTAAATTGGAATGTCACAACTGGGGCACCCATACACCCAATACTACATGTACCTACACACACACACATGCAAATATATAATGTATACATAAGGTATAATTATAAATTAAAGGAATGTCCTACTGTCCTACCAACCATGACTCGATTCCTTCTAAGATTGTCCCCGTTGGCCGATTAAGGGAAAATTGAGTGGTCTTGTGAGGACACTATCATTATTTTGTTTACTGAATGGAAAAACATAAACTTTTACTACACTCAATGGAAGTACAATGAAAAGTTCGGGTATCGAATCCATAGAAAACGTGCTTAAAATTCAATCATTTACTACTTCTTAAACAATGATGTAAAGGATGATATTTTTATTTGAAATATTTTATACTACAATTAATACTAATATTTAAACTAAATTAATTGACAATTATTAAATATATAGTTTGAGAATAATATCCCTCACCAAAGAATATATAGAAAAAGTGGTTGCATGGTCAGATAAGCTTAAAACAATATTAATACTTATTTAACCAAGAACTTAAACCTAGGGTCTCGCTCCTTAAATTCTCATAAAAGCCTAAATACGATCTAGGCATAAAAAATACTCCCCAAATCACACATGAAAAGTCACAAATGTGGTGCATAAATGATATATCCTATTAAGGTTTCTAGGTGTAAAATCAAGAATAATCAATCCATTAAAACAAGCATATACCATCCTACTATAGCAAATAAACCAAAAATCGAAGGTTATTTCAACATTCTCAACCCAATTTAATTATAAAAAATTTAAGGGTTAATTATAACTAACTATGGAAAAAATCAGGGAAGAGAGCAAGATACATTTCGAATCAACTAATGTAATGGTATTAAAGTGCAAACTATATTATAAATCAATCAAATTGAACCTCAAAAACATAAAAAACTAAGTTATTAATCTTAAATAAATAAAAGTGATGATGAATAGCGATTTACATCATGCCAAGAAATCAAATTGGTATTCATCATCACTTTTATTTATTTAAGGTTGGATATATCATTAAGGTTGAGTCCACCCCTAAAGATAAAAGTGAGAAACTTAATATGGTTGAGTCGGATAGGTGTTTTGAGTGTGAGGGGTATAGTCACAAAGTTGTTGAGTGTACCACTAGACTTAAGAAAGAGAGAAAGAAACCGATAGCCTATAATGCCACCTTAAGTTATTGTCACACGGAAGAGGGAGAGAGTTCCCCTAATGAGAGAAAGTTTGTTGCTTTCTTGGCATGTCACGTGATTAGTAACCTAGTGATGATGAATACCAATTTGTGATTAGTAACTTAGATTTACATCATGCTAAGAAACCAAGTTTTTTCCCCTAATAAATAAAAGTTGTGATGAAAACCAATTTGTGATTTCGAAGGACCCTATCAATCAACTACTGAGGTCCGATCAATCGGGTATTGGGATTTGACATTTGCAATGTTATTTTCTTAAGCTTATTTTCGCACGTCAGCATGAAAACGGACATAAAATCTTTATACAGACACAGAATAATGCACGAATTGAATCCACAGAATTATAATTTTGATGGTCCCTTTTAACTTCAAACAAGGAAAGTTTTTAAGGATGACAAAACAAATTCTTATTTTTGCGAAAAACCTTTTTCCAGCTTTTTAATTCCCACCAAGTTGTGAACAAATTCTAACTTAACCAAATTTTATATTGATTAATCCTAAACATCCATCTAGTGATTAAAGCAAGTAAAATTAAGTAAAGAATACTCACAATGCTGGATGTATGGGAAAAACCACAAACGAGAAAAATCTCGGATGGACCAAGCCAGACAATAACTATGAATATGGTTTTACAAAGACAGACGGTAGTCTTATTCAACGACTCGATCCACCCACGAGACTTGACACTCCCCTTATCTTCAACCACTCCTCTCACAGTGCCCCCGCAGAAAGTAACCTTCTTTCCAAAACACACGCGTCCAGATATGTCTCGGTGTCCACCGATATAGCTTATAATGTCTATGATGTTGAAATCTAACTCCACCGAATCTTCACTGCAAAACCAACAATTGTTCTTCAATTGAAACCTTCTTCTTGGTGCAAAAAAGATCACATAACATATACCAATGACAATAAGATAATGCAATTTTCTAAAGCTTTGACATTATGTCTTCAGTCAAACATGTCATAGGCTTGAAAGGTCAATATATAAAGCCTAACCTAACACTCAAAATATTTTGTACGGAATTAAGCCAATACATACAAATTGACTCTATTGGAAATTTATCCTTACATCTTCCTCTCCAGAATTCTTCCCTAGTTTAGAAAATAGGGTTTATATGTAAAGTGTTTAACTAATGAGGGTTAACTGCCTTAAAATAACTTTAGATTCGCAGGTCACTAAAAGGCCTAATTCTGGGCCTATAAATGAGCCCAAAATACAACCAAAAATAGTTCAAAACTTAGCTCAAAGGTATACCTACCCCATATACTCAATCCAAAGTACTAAAAGCACATCTCGCACCTTCCTATCCCTCTACAGTCCGATCAAAATAGTAGTAATTCACTATACACGATAATACCTCACGGTGTAAATATAATATACACATAATATTATTTTATGCATAATCATACTCAAATCTCATATAATTTGTATCACCAGCTAATTATTTAAAACAAGCTGCACAAAAATAACATCACATGAAAATTTCAATTAACATCTAAATTATGCATTTTATTATTATTATTATTATTATTATTATTATTATTATTATTATTATTATTATTATTATTATTATTATTATTATTATTATTATTATTATCATATCACACAAGTAATGATTAGCCCAATTTATGAATTTATTTCTTAATTAATATATAATAAATAAAGTCAACAAAAATACGGGGTATTACATGAAGCCTTCACCCTATGCCTCACTGGGACGATGATCCTAAGCAACTTTCACCCCGGTTGACACTCGAGCACGGATGGACATATTACTTAGCCCCACCAAAAAATGCATGTCCGAAATAAGTTCAAGATAATCTCCAAAATTGAAAAAATAGTATAACCAATACAAAGAAAAAAAATCAAAATAATACAAAATTAAAAAGAGGCAACACTTACATAACTGCTAAGGTTCCTCATAGTGGGAGAACAGTGTGTCCAAGGATCTCTAAAAATAACTCGCCCATCTGTCACTGGCTTGGTGTCGTGATACACATTATCTGCCCCCATAGGTATCACCTCGTGATTCACCCATTTGATGTTGTCCTCATCATCAACATGCGCAGCTTTTTCATAAGGACATTTCTTAAAAAAAATTCACAAAATAACTCGAAATGATCTTTTTGTATAGATAGATATAATTCGAGAGTGTGAAGTGAAGATTGAGGGCTTCCTTTACCCTCCTTATATTAGGGTAAGAGGCCTTTCGGGTGGAACTCTCTTAGGCCTACATACTGATAGGTACCCCTTGGGAACTCGTGAGATCTTTCATAATTCGTGCCTTTATTAGCAGGCAGTGGATAGGCCCTGCCTGTAGAAACCCCTGCCAGTTTTGTTATAAAAATGACAACATACTCCAAAAAAATCTTAAAAAATTCCTCCTAAAACTAAAATCATAAAAAACACAAAATCCAAAAAGAAAAGCACAATTTTCAAAGAAATCATAAAAAATCATTGTTACGCTGTTAAAAAATCATCAAAAATAAAAAATATATCATGGAATAATCTGAATCCTTTAAAAAATTCTCACACATCTTCATCAAAGCCGCTACATACTCTTTAGGTTCTCAGAATTAAACCTTCGCCCTTGAAATTAGGAAACCATCCACATATTGATCACACACACTCTTTAAGTCCTCAAAATTAGACATTGGCCCTAAGAATTAGGTCGCCATCTCAGTATTGGTCGCACACAGGCTTTAGGTCTTTAGAATTAGGCCTTGGAGCTCATAATTATGCCTTGATCCCCCTAATGGTCACACTAGGTACTTAGAATTAGACCTTGGCCCTCATAATTAGGCTTCGATCCCCATATATGTATTGCACACTCTTTAGATCATCATAATTAGACCCTGGACCTCAGAAGTAGGTCATGATTCCTATATTAATGGCATATACTCTCTACATCCTCAAGATTTGACTTCCCTTAAGATCCATATTGGTCACATTTACTCCTTAGATGCTTAGAATTTGACCTTAGCCCTTAGAATTAGGATACACTCAACATATATATTAAATCCCCCAGAGTCAGTCCGTAGTCATCACACCTCTTCAAGACTTTCAAATAAAACGACATAAAACACCTAGGTCAACAAAATCAAACCTCGACCCTCAAAATTAAACCTTTACCCTTAGCATGATTGTAAATCACCTTGGGCTCTTCTGTAAATCCTTAACTCACTAATCCCACCAGAGTTTTGAGACATAGAGATTCCATGCCCAAAACCTCCATCAGGTGTCTATCTTTTGATGACCTTACACTTATCTTAGGCTTGCCTATAGAGGGTCTCTGTAGAAACCCAATTCTAACACCCCTACACTTTCCCATAGGGTCCAAACAATGTTCCTTCAAGCCTGGACCCTCAGTCCTTCTTCAAAGCCTAATAAAGGAACAACTACACACCTTTCAAGCCCTATTTTACTTTAGTAAACTCTTGAACCTATGTGTCTCCTAATGCACCATAACAAAGATCTGAATCCTATTTCTAATGGACCTATTCGTGCACGAATTGGACTTACGATTCACATTTTATGGCCAAAATACTTTTTATAGATGACTTAAGGTAGAAAACCTCACGTACCTATTATCAGGTAAAGGACTACTTAGCTAAAAATTCCAACCACCCTATCAGTAGATAGCGTAGGGAATATACCGATTGACAGGTCCTTGAGGGTGTGGACACTTTAATTTGTAATCGATGTGTGTCTCATTCTATACCACCCGATAGGATACTGTAAACCTAGTGTGGATACATTGATTTGGAATCAAGGTTTCGGGATACTTCTTCCTATCCCAAATAAACATCGAGCATGAACCCCGAAAGAAACCCTGATAAAAACCAACTTTCTGAATCTAAACTAATGTTTGTGGTGTCAAAAACACCAAAGACCGATGTATATAGGGCCAAAGTACAAATAACCAAAAAACTAAAAATACACTTAATCCATTAAAATAATAAAAAAACAAACCCTTTAGGGATTTTCGCTAATCACCTAAAGGCCTCTCCAAGAAAAGATGATCACCTAAATACTTTAGGCAATCGACCAAAGGTTCTTACAACAAAATCTTATCCAAATCTTTTTTTGAGGTGTTGATAAAAAAGAACGGCTTGAAGCCTTTAGATGATCGATCAAACCCAAAACTAAAACCCATATATATAGAGGATCGCACCATCCTTAAAAAAGAGACAAAGACCAATGTTGATTTGATTTTCAAATATTCTTAATCTCGAGTGCCCGAGATACTCGATATCATTTATGGAAAGTATCGTACTTTAGAAAATTCCCTTTTTAAAAAGTAAAAGATTGTACTACTGCGGAGTCGATAAAAAAAGAGGTTCTTACTTTGTAAAATTTGCCTGATAGTATAAAACGGCTCGAAATCGTGTCCAAAAGATTGTGAAATCGTTTCCAAAAGATTGTGTTTTGAAATCATGGAATTTTATTTGTATCAATTTAGCATATTGAGTATGTCAATAAGTGACACAAGTGGAAGTGTTGGGTTAAAAACCGGGCTTATATAAATATAGACATTGTAAATTGCATACACGATCCTCTGAATGGGATCCGGGTTAGAGAGGGTATACAAATATGCACAGTTTATAACAGAATATATATGTGGGGAATTGTCATGAAATACTAGCAAAATTTCTTTATCCTCATGGTGAAAGGTGAATTTTTTAATTTTGCGAAAGCCCCGTTCTTTGGTGCTTTTCAATATGGCAGAGCTTCGGTAAGTTGTGTTGATGTTTCATCTATAAATTCCACAATCTTTTGGAAATGGTTTTGACTAAGTTTTATACTTTGAGGTGACTTTTATGAAGTTTGAACCTCTTTTTTGAGTGACTCCGCAAAAGTACGATCTTTTCCTTTTTAAAAAGTGAATTTTTTAAAGTACGATTTTGTACTTTTCAAAAATGAGCTCGAGTATCTCGGGCGCTCGAGATGAAAAAAGTTTGAAAATCGAATCAACATTGGGTTTTGTCTCTTTTTTAAGGATGGTGGGATCATTTATTTATAGGGGTTTTTGAATTGGGTTTGATCGATCAGCTAAAGGTTTCGAGCCATTGATTTTTATCAATGCCTCAGAAAAATGATAAGATTTTGTTGTAAGAATCTTTGGCCGATTACCTAAAGCCTTAAGGAGATCATCTATCATTGGAGAGGCCTTTAGCTGATTAGCTAAAGGCCCCAGAGGGGCTGTTTGTTGGTTGATTTAATGGATTAAGTGGATTTTTAGTTTTTTGGTTATTTTTACTTTGGCCCTATATACATTGGTCTTTGGTGTTTTTGAGACCAAAAACTTTAGTGTAGATTCAGAAACTTGTTTTTTCTTCGGGTTTCTTTTGGGGTTCATGCTTGAGGTTTATATCGCGAAACCTTGATTTCAAATCAATGTATCCACACCGGGGTTACGATGTCCTATCGGGTGGTATAGAATGAGACACACCTTGTTTACAAATTAAAGCGTCCACACGCTAAAGAACCTATCAATCGGTATATTCCTTACACTATCTGCTGACAGGGTGATCAGACTTTTTAGCCTAGTAGTCCTTCACCTACTAGAAAGTACGTGAGGTTTCCTACCTTTAAGAATCTATAAAAAGTCTTTTGGCCATAAAATGTGAATCATAAGTCCAAATCGTGATTGAATAGGTTAATAACCCGTACTTTTATGAGTATTTAAATTACTTGAGTGGGTGTAATTTAATACCCAGAGAAATGATTTGAGAAATTAAGGGAATGGATAAAATATTAATTGGCGAGTTTTGAATTATTTTATATCATGTCCCAGTAGGAAAAATCGACAAGTAATAATATTTTACTCGAAAAATACGTGCAGAGTTATATTGGATTTAAAAAAGTAAATTTTTGATAAGTGACTTAGATGGGGATTTTGAGTGTACGGTTGGTCCCAAATAGGCTGAAATAATCAAAATAGAGTAGTTGGTGGTAGTGTTTAGGTCTCGGGGACTTTTTGGATTAGGGGACTCGCATTTGTGTATACGAGTCATTTTTGGGTTTAATAAGGGGATAACTGTTATTTCTCTCTTATAAGCCACGAGAGAGAGAGAGAGAGAGAGAGGAAATAAATAATTGAAAGAAATAAGAGAAAGAAAGAAAACGGAAAAGAAGAGGAGACTCCAGCTAAGCTCTGAAAGATCCCGTCACGAGGTCGTCGAATTTATCCAACGAGGCAAGTGTTTAACTTGCTTTAATTATTTATGTGTGTTTATAAATCATATTATAGTTGGTGAAAACTATATGGATTTTGGGTTGGAATTCTTGAACCAAAATGGATTTTTAGGAAATGATTTCATATAAATTGAGGTGATAACAACTCCATATGAAATCTGAGTTTAAATCCATGTTTATGGTGTAATTTTTGGTGAGAAATTAGAAGAGTTGAATAAAATTAGGTTTAATTAAGATAGGGTTTAAATTTTAGTTAAATTGAGGAATCCCATGAATAAATTTATGTGTTGGTTAAAAATAAGTGTGTAGATGTTTATAGTGATGGTTGGTGATGTTAGAAACTATAAATTTTGGAGTTGGAGAAGATGATGAACTCTCGAACTGATCACGTCGAACCGCAAATTTCGATTCGGTTTGGTCACCAGACTAGTTTGTTTAATCGACCATCGGTTCGGTTCGTTTATTGAACACTTGACTGGTTCATTTATTTGGCCATCAGTTCGGTTTGTTTGTTTGGGAACCGGATCGGTTCATTTACGGAGTCAATGGTTCGGTTCATAGATGACAGTTCAATTTGAAACAAATTCTTAGGCTTAAAGGATTGGAGAAGAATTATTTTTTGAGATAAATATAAGGGGATCCTTAATAGAGTGTGAGGGACTCTGAAAAATTAAACGAGTGATATATAGATCTCAGTTTAGCGGGAATAAGATCCGGGTTATAAGTTTTTGGAGTGTTTGGGACGAACTACACTCGAAAAAATCATTTCGGCGGGTATATATACACATTTATGCGTGTAGAATGTATATGCTGATAGTATATGAGTGAATTCGAATGTGCGAGTAGGATGGAATTAGAATACTAACTAGATGTGATAAGCTAATATTCAGAAGAAATTAATGTGGTAATTGAATCATAAGTGAGTGAATACTTATGGGATTAAAATAAGTGTGTGCATACTTATGAATTAATACGAATTGGTATATTCGGGATTATAGGCTAATGCCACGTGAGATAGGCATGAATAGCCAAATTTGATGATATATATATATATATATATATATATATATATATATATATATATACACATACGGGTAGAGAGTCAATATATATATGACATGATTATAAATATATCTGTGTGTGTATGATATGTTTATGTGAAACATACCCCTCTTGTGCTATCATGTGAAGTTGCACATTGTGGGTGAATCCCCTGGCTTGAGGAGCAGGGTGATTATAGTCCCCAGGTCATAGCATCCAGTTATTTAAGAAATGTAGCTCTTTATCATGGGTGGTATGTCTTGGGTATGATTCGTTCTCACTTTTAGGCGAGGAACTATGACCGCTTCCCCTACATTTGTGTTATGCTTTTATTAGGTCGATGTGAGATACCGACCGGTGGTACCCATGAAGATATGTGTTCCCTTGAAGATGATAGCATTCTAGAGACTGCATCTAATGAGTTATAGCTCTGAGGGATGGTTATTATACTTATATAGTGTGTGATATATAAGTATGGATATACTTGATGTGTATAATATATATATATATATACGGACAAAATAAAGAATGAGATACGTAATGATTTCTTATTACATCCGGGAGAATAAAATCTGGAATAAAAACGTGATATATGTATATAATGATGACAATATTATATAAGAGATTCATAACACTAAAATGTGAATAGTGTATTATAACCTGTGAAAGTTATTCATAATGAACGGATAAATTGTAAGTGTAAATTATAATGCATAAGCTCGGGGGAAATCTTAGAATATTAAATATGTGGGGCATAAGATAGCGTATGGGTGTTTAGAACTTTGGTGAGATTCTAGTTAGGTGGGGTTGCGTAACTAGGGTGTTTAAAATACACGCGTTAGTTGTGCACTGTTAGACGAGAGGTGAGGGGTATCTCATGTGAGTGCGACACCAGATTAAATATGGAGAATATCATATTCTAAATGTTAAAGTATTTTAAACACTTGCTAAATATTTTTAAAACGTTTTGGGATCTAACCTGCTTGCAAATATTTTAAAAACCTTTTAGGTGTCCAGACATAGGGACCCCTGGATGATATTATTCCTTAGAGTCAGATGATGTTGTAGCAGTTGTGGATGCTAGCAGGAATTGTGTAGACACTTCTATCGTTGTGATCTAGATAGGAGGTATAGTGAGTTATATTCGGGCATGTTGCCCAACTATTGTCATTTATTTTATTTTTTTTGCATTTTCGTTTACACATATTTGATACGGTTGTTTTAATGTTTTGTCGAGAGTTATCAGTTATTGTTTTATTCAATTTAATTAATGTTTATATTAATTGTGTGGATGGATTAATTGTGCACTTAGAAAAAGATTAGAAAGTTTAAAGTTTAACACCGGGCCTAATAGATTATTAGTAATTAAATTAGTTTTTGACAATGATGCTGAGAATGAACTATATGAGAATTCAATTTTATTTTGATAAAGGATTGATCAACCGTGATTAAAATAGGCGGGGTGTCACAACTGGAAACAAGATTCAGATCTTTATTATGGCAAGTTAGGAGACTCTTAGGTTCAAGAGTTGACTAAAGTCAAATAGGTCTTGAAGAGTGTGCAGTTGTTCCTTTATTAGGGTTTGGAGAAGGACTGGGGGTCCAGGCTTAAAGGGACTTTATTTGAACCCTATGGGAAAGTGTAAGGGGGTAGAATTGGGTCTCTGCAGAGACCCTCCTTGTTTAATCCTAAAATAAGTGGAAGGCCATCAAAGGATAGACACCTAATGGAGGTTTTGATCATGGAGTCTCCACGTCTCAAAACTCTAGTGGGATTAGTGAGTTAGGGAATCCAAGGTGATTTACAATCGTGCTAAGGGTAAAGGACTAATTTTGAGGGTTGAGGTATGATTTTGTTGACCTAAGTGTTGTATGTGAGGGTTGTAGTTTCATCTGAAAGTCTTGAAAAGGTGTGATGATTACGGACTAACTCTAGGGGATTTAAGATGTATGTGGAATGTATCCCAATTCTAAGGGCTAAGGTCTAATTTTGAGGATCTGAGGACTAAATGTGACCAATATGGATCTTGGGGGAAGTCAAATCTTGAGGATGTAGAGAGTATATCTCATTTATATAGATATCATGGCCTAATTCTGAGGTCTGGGGTCTAATTCTGACGATCTAAAGAGTGTGCAATACGAATGTGAGGATCACAACCTAATTTTGAGGGCTAAGGTATAATTCTAAATACCTAGTGTGAGCAATACGGGGTACAAGGCATGGTTCTCATCTCCAAGGCCTAATTCTAAAGACCTAAAGCCAAAGCTCTGCGTGATTTAAAATCACAAAAAAGTAGGGCTTCCTCCAGCTTAAAAAAGTTGGCTTTCTCTATGAGGATAAATAACCTGTGCCAAAATTTTGCGACAATGCCCCACATATATATTGTGTTATAAACTGTGCATATTTGTGTACCCTCTCTAACCCGGATCCCATTGAGGGGACCGTGTATGCAATTTACAATGTCTATATTTATTTAAGCCCGATTTTTAACCCAGCTCCTCCACTTGTGTCACAAATTGACATACTCATATGCTAAATTGATACAAATCAAATGCCATGATTTCAAAACAAAAATATGAAAAAATACCTTTCAAAATACATTTTCAGTAGAGTGCCATTGAGCTGTGTTCGACTTGAAACTTTGTAGGGCAAAGTCAAAGTCGAAAATGCCTGTAGCTACACGACACCCCGAATATTTGTTTTTATTTCAATACTTTTCAAACATCTACATTAGATCAATTTATTAAATTAATATATAAATATATCAATCCCACATAACAAAACGTCTAAGTTAAGGATTATACTATATAAATACCGCACTGGTGTACCTTGTATACGTAGTATCTCATTGCTCACCTCTATAAATATACCCATTTAAGTGAACTTTGTTGACTTTGATCACAAGTGTCCTTGGGTACATAGGCACTATTCTGAGATAGACTCGTGAAGACCAAGCCTCATAATACGTCTTTCGACATCTCTAGTCCTACGCCCATATATATTATCTAACCCCATTTGGAGGGAAATACGCTGGCTTTGATCTTGATTCTCCTTGGGTACGTAAACGCTATACCGAGATAAACTTGTCAATACTAATCCTGATAATATGTCTCTCAGCATATTATCCCCTAGGGACACCTTTACCTCTTATTCTTTAACTCTATACATTGTACACTCCTTTGAGTGAACTATGTTGTCTTTGATCCTGAGCCTCCTTGGGTATGTAGGAAAAAATACCAGGCTAAACTCGTGAAGCCTAAGCCTCATGATATGTCTCTTGGCATATTATTTATTACGGATGCCTTTGTCTCTAATCCCATAACTATATATATTATCCAATTCCATTCTGTTAGAACTAAAGTAGATTTGATCTTGAGCCCACGCCTTATAATACGTCTCATGGAGTATTATCTACTAAGAATGCATCCATCCCCATTCCTAAACTCCCCTGGGTCTCCTTGGGTACATAGGCTCTTTACTGAGCTAAACTTGAAAATCCCAATCCTCATAATACGTCTCACAATGTATTATCCCCTAAGGATACCTCCATCTATAATTTTATAACTCTATACATTATACACTTCACTGAGTGAGATACGTTGGATTTGATTCCGAGTTTCCTTGGGTACGTAGGCATTATACAAAGCTAAAGTCATGAAGCCCAAGCCTCATGATACATCTCTCGACCTATTATTTCCTAGGTATGCCTCCATCTCTTGTCCTAAAACTATATATATTATTAAACCCCATTCTGCTGAAACTAAATTGGCCTTGATCCCGTGTCTCCATGGGTATGTAGTTGCTATAACTAGATTAGCTCATGAAAACTAGCCTTATAGTATGTGTCTTAGCGTATTAACAACTAGGTATGCATCTATCCCTATTCCTGAAATATACCGACTTCTCTTAGTCCACCCCAATACCAAGATGTAGTGTCTACCCTGCTTCTCATCAGTAGAACATTACATCCTTAATGTAATCTCCTCGTTTCATAGCCTAACTCCTTCCAGTACAACACCCCAGACTAGTCTGAAGGAAAACATCTTTCATCTAGTAATCACTCGACTATTATAAGGTTATGTGCCAATATATATATATATATATATATATATATATATATATATATATATATATATCTTCAAGTTCACTCCCATTTTGATATTACATACACTATCCCTCCCCCTGCCAATCCAAGTCCTACACTTGCACACACATCATGTTCGAACACATACTACTACCTAACAACGTAGGCTTTGATCCAAGGTCCTCGTGGGTATATAAGCATAACACCGAATCTTTCTCGTGAGCTCTATCCTCGATAACATAGCTCATAATGTGTTGTCCTCATTGAGATGCATCCATATCATAATTTTCATCCTTTATATCTAAATAACATAAAACGAGAAATCAAAAATATATCAAAGTGGTGATCTTTTGTTCATCCATAGACTCGCACACACATCTAATGTTATGAGTGAACTACGTTGGTTTAAATACCAAATCTCCTTAAGTATGTAGGGTCTATACCAACCTAAACTCGTGAATCCCAAGCCTCATAATACATCTCTTAGCATATTATTGCCTAAGGATGTCTCCATTTCTAGCCATAGATCCTTATATATTATCCATCCCTCTATCGAACTATGTAGGCTTGGATCCCAAGCCCCTTTGGTTACGTGGACACAACACCTAGTACTTCTCATGAGCTCGAGCCTCAATAGTATGTCTCTCAACATATTATTTCATCGAGATTCATCCATCTATAATCTTTATCTAGTTCTGATGAGATATAAAACTATCTCAAGATGAGACCTACGAAACATATTTCTACATACAAATGTCCAAATGCGTATACACTAATCACAATAGAGATGCACCCTTCTCTCATATTTCTATCTATCCTCAAAACACGAACGAGATATCAAACTATCTCAAAAGTCGAGTTCGCTCGCATAGTTATGTACACACTAACAACTAGTCGTTATAAAATTTGAGCTTTCTCGCACACTTAAATACTTAATAACGGCCATTTGTTATACGTAAAAGCTCATGCGCAAGAAAATCTTATGTACCTGCACTGGTTGATGTGACATTTTTATACCTCTCACTAATACCATTTTCCAACCGGAGCACCTATATTTATTTTTAAGGACCCTCTCACAAAGGTCTCTAAACACATTCTAAAATAATTAAAAAGAAATCAATTAATGTAAAGAGCAATAATAAGCATTGAATTAAAGAAACATATAGAATAAGTGGGTTCCTACCACCTTCCGCACTCGTAAATCGGTTCTCAAACCTACACGATAAGAATCTATGGACTAACCAGAAACTTTAAAACCTGACTTGGGATTATCCGAAAATGGATAATCCAAATACTTATGTTTGTTTTTGTATAAAACAAACTACTGACTCTGAACACCTGAAGAAACCCCCTTTTTCTCATCAAAGCCACACTTACCAAAGGGGTGTGCACCAAAAACTGGCACGATATCAAACTACATCTAGGGGCATGATCATGAATCCAAAACCTTAGATCGATAACCTGACCTCGAGGTACACAGCTAAAGCGATAGATAAGCACTCCAAGCATCCTCGTGACGAAGCTTCCCGCAGGCGTAGTGGCATAACGCATGACTCCTATGGCTCGCAACACCACAGTGGAGACTCTTCTAGGGATAATTTTTCTTCTATCGAAATGGAACATTAGTATCGTAGTTGCACCTCTCCAGTTACGTCACAATAGTTACCCAAATAAGATAAATTAAGAGAACTGAGCTATATATATGCTTCCTTTCTACTATGCTTAATATTTCTCTGCCATATGACTTTTTTATGTTAATTTTAGAACTGTTTAATAACCTTAGTTTTAGAGTCCCTCGTAACATAGAGACGTGTTTAGGTCCTCATCTACTTGATTGTACATTTTACCAAACATATAGGTACACGGGAAGGAACTCATGATAAAATTAATCATCAAAGTATGTAAAAATTAAAGATTGCCTATTTGTATCACGCACTACATAGTCTTGATCTTCATATTAATTGAACCTTATACCCTCGAGGTCTCCCAAAAGTAGCTAGTTGAAATAAGTTTGTACTTTAAGAGGTCACTTTATCTAAGGGAACATTCGTACTTCAGAAAGGCCACCTCTCCTCAAAAGAGAGGTTTGTACTTTCGAGAAGTCACTTCCTCGTATAAAGTGTGTACTTTTAAAAAGTCACTTACCTGAATGGCTAGTCACAAATTAGTGTCCTCACTCTGTTCATCCACCCATTGGTATATCGAACAACTTCTCTCTTGATCCCAAAATCTCAGTGACCGGGAACTTTTAAATTTTTTTTAGTACTGGGGTATATCGAATAATATCTCTCAACTATTCAATACTAGGGTAAAATGGTGTCACACGTACCTTAAAGGTTTCTCTGTCTCAGCATCCTGGTATATTGTGACCCATTGAAATGAAAAGATATGCTTTGGTAGCCTAGTCACATCGCTCCTTTTCATATAGAAAAATATTTAGGAACACACCTTATTGAAAAAAAACGAGATACTTACGGGTCAATTGTTTTGACAGAATTTTCCAAACTCATTAGACGGCTAGAGGCTGATCCAAAACCCCTCAAATTCTAGGATGAATGTCTTCTCTGCATAAGGGAGATCAACAATATGAATCTACAAGTCATGATAAAAAAAATGGTCCCTTACATTGGATTACCCTAACCACTTTTTATTTTTATTTTGGGGAAATTAATATATCTCAATCTATTATTTCCTCACTCCTTATTCTAACAAAATGACAGCTAACCCCTGTTTACCCGAATCCAACAGGATTCTATTCAATTCTTGCCCTTTGAACATAATACCAAATAGAAAATATAAAAAATAAAATATCATCTACATGCAGTTAAACAGATAAAAAAATTACATCATAAAAGTCATACATATGAGAGTCCTTCTCCCATGTGTATTGTTTTTTGTCCAGAAAACTTAAATGGAAGTTCCCCAAATTTTTCAGTGGTTATCATTATCATCAGAGAATTTCGACTAAGTTCTTACCCTAGAAATTCGAGTTCGTGATCCGTACATTCATCTAGTTTTCATCAGCAAGCTTCCTACCCACGAATATCAGGCCTCCATCTCCATACATTCCATATCTTTAGAAGAAGATCAGGCTCCATCCATGATGTACCAGGTTTTTAGACAACTTGAGAACATCATCGCCTCTCAGTACACCATGCAATTGAAAAATAAGGTCACTATGATAAGAATAAATATGACTATAAGAGGCTAATGCTATAACTAGGATGAAATAGAACATCATTCATCCCCCAATCCCAAAAACTGGTATACCACCTATGGTGGTTGTAGAGGAAATACCGACAAACCCTCAGGATCAACCTACTTTAGTTCTTGCTACCGCTCCCATGACCTATGTCAACACCCCTCACTTTAAAGTATCATTTTCCCTGCATGTATACTTCAAACCATGACATTAGTATATCCATTACACATACACTGCCTTCCAAGGTCCCTCACAATCTTAACATGTAACTCCTCCTCTAACCAATAACTTCCTCGCCCACCACCATTTCAGTAGACTTCTCTAAATCCGCATCAACCTTCATGAGGATTTCTCTAAGCCCGTGCACATCGATGGGATTTATCAAAACCATCATCCATGTTATGGCTTTCCTTAAACCCTTATGTATTCTCAGAGAGTAATCAACCATTTTTGCTAAAAATTGAAAGAGATAAATAAATGAATAAGAAGAAAAATGGGATAAAAGATCATTTACAACATTTTGGAGTTAGAAAAAATCCACCCATCGTTATTTATCAACTCTAAGTGTGGACTCAAGATAAGATGTTAATAATCTCACTCCACCCATTTATTTTTTCCTAAGTGGTTTTCTCATAACCCCGATGGTAAAGTCACATTTCTTTTAGGTTTGAACCATCAATTCAGACCCCCGTAATTTTTTTCATTGTAATGTCTCTACTCAAGATACTCATTGGGTTTAAATCCACCTTACTCATACACTTATAACCTTATTGAGAATTCTTAATTACATCCTATGTATAAAAAAATAAATCCACCACTTAGCCAATAAAAGCACCTATGCCAAGACTAAAAAAGAAAGTATTCTTACATTGCCGTCAAAATGTTTTAGAATAAAACTTATGCTTAGTCAACATGACATTAGATTTGAAAAAGAAAAAAAAAACATCCTTAACTCCTCTTCAAATGAGCCCGTCGACAAGGCCACCTACAAATATCCTAACTCCTAACTACCGAGACTTCTATGATGAGATAACCAATAACTTTATAAGTTTACCCGGTTGAAAACTAATTCTCCCCATATCCCCTAAAAGATAAACTTCTCCGAGATCTCTAAAGTTTTCTTTCCTCCCTTTAATGGCACGATGATTTGTGGTTCTAAATACTTAACATTGTGTACTGTGTGTATTGAATTCAATATTCTATATAAACTAAACGACATACCTAATAATGAGACTCTGTGGGTAAAATATGCTTAAAGTACCTCAAAAATCTTAACAAAAATAAAAAATACTATATAAAACCTACTTAAAGGTAGATGACGACGAGTAACTTGGGAAATATTGAGTACCCAAAATATATTTGTTTGGGACCCTCCCATTACCAATGGTGGTTCTCCATAACCTTAGATGAAAAATCAATTAGACATCCATGAGGAAAACCTAGGCCAAAAGGATGGCCTAAAGCCCTCTCACACTTTGAGAGGCAAGTTCATACCTAATAAAAAGGTCCTTACTTTCTTAATGAAAATAAATATTAATGGGGTAGGCACCTTGGCTTACCTTGATGGGGTTATATTCTCTCAAACCTTTAACCTCAACCGTTTAAAAAATTAATTATCCCTTTCTATATCCTAAACACGAGTAATAGACGACGTGAAAAAAGGAAAAAAAAAGGAAAAAGAGCCACATAATAAAATGAGCCAAAAAGAGAGGTAGACAAACTTGCACGAAGATTCAAATTTAGTCAGGAAAAAAGAACAAAACATAAATGAGACAGAAAGAGAAATGTTACAACCATACACATTCGTAGCCATACATTAAAAATCCAACTTGAACCATAAAACTTTTGTAATACCCCGTAATTTTATTGATTTTTTATTTAAGAGATTAATTGAATTAAATGAAAATTAATTGGGAATTAATCCGGATATAAATACTAGTGAGATGTGAGTTAGTATTTGATTATGATGTTAAAATTGAATATTTCATGAGCGTTGAAGATACTAAAGTTGTCAAGAGGCTGAAATATGATAATTTGGAAACTTAAGTTGGGACGCGCGTGTCAGTCGCGTCAGGAATGAATTTAATTAGATTAAAAAGTAATTTACACTTTTATCAACCGAATGATCATTTTGAGTGCGCCAACGTGTCCGGAAGGATCGAAATAGTCAGAAAACACTATCCAGGGGTTTAGTTTGGGTGCCGGGGCATTTTTAGGCCAAACCGGCAACCTAGAAGGGTATTTTGGTAATTTTAAAAATTAAGGAATTAAAACCCACGAATTTGAGAGGTTATTTTCATATTTTTAAAGAGGCCACTAAGGCCATTACCAGCCAAAAGCATTAGAAGTGGGATACGGGAGTTAGAGAGGAGTTACCATAGGGTTCCAAACCAAAAACACTCACCACCATCAAATTAGAAGGGATTTGTGACCGGAAAAAGGAGAGAATCAACCTTGAATCATCAACAACACATCTGAAGAACAAATCTGAGGCAAGTGATTTGATATTTTTAAGTGCATTGAATATTTCTTCCATGTGTAGTGTATAAAACTGTTTATATCTTGGAAATTTTGATGATGAACACCCAATGGAATTATTGTGAAACTTGTGGTTTTGGGTAGGAATTTGCGTGTAGAATGATTATGGACGAATTCAATATACAGAATATAACTTTTGATGATCTGAAAACGGATTAATAAGGAGTCTTTTTATGAAATTAAATTATGGGTTCAAGTTATAGGGTTTGGGACAAGAATTGGGGATTTATGACTTTGGCATGTTGATTTGTAAGATTTGACCCCAAAAGTACGTAAAGGAATGATCTAGGGCGACTAAAAATAGGTTACAAGCATTAAAGTGTAACTTGTATAGTCTTAGGGTGGATTAAGAGAAGAGAAGAATGAAGAAAAAAATGAATTTGGAGATTTCTGGGCGAAGTCTGCCATCTCGTTAGAAGACCTGCCCAGGTCGTTCAAACGACCTCGTTCGAACGAGACTTCTAACGAGATGACAATACCCCTTCTAACGAGTTAGTAGTTCATTCAAAGCCATTCGTTCGAACGACCTCGTTCGAACGAGATTTCTAACGAGTTGACAGAATGGCCTTTTAGGCCTAATTTTATTTCGAACCTCCAGAAGACTTATATAATTGAGGGTAATCCTTCCCTTATTGATTTGTGGATATAGTTGTGTGACTGGAAGTACGTCGAGGATTAAAACTTAGAATTTTGTAGTAAACCAGATGATGTTTATGGGTTAGGATATAAGTATCTAAAACTTCGACGTGAGGAGAGTTGATAACTTTAATGTATATAAATCGGGAACTTGTAAACGTGAAACATGAAATGACGGTATAGGAATGAGAAATATACCTCTATTAATGTTATGGAATTCCGAAGATGCGTGAATTCTTGGTATATGTAGTTATTTATGTATAACATACCTACCATACTTGCTATCACGGGAGGTCGGCATTCGATCAGGGCCATCTAATCTTTGTGTGCCTACGGGGGGATTTGGATTGGTACCTCGAGGACATAGGTCAGAGAAGGACTTATTGAGAAGTTAATAAGTCTGCTGATCATGGGAGCGTGGGTGTGTGCGTGACTCATGTGATGTGAACTATGTTCGCCTCCATTATGTGTGATTGTTGTTTATTGAAAACGATTCCTGAGAGATTCGGAATACGATGTCCTTATGTAGGTGATGTACCGGGATTAGATAACAGAGTATGTGTGCACCGCAGCTTAGTCTCGGGGTGACAGTATTGTATATTTATGATGAGGATAATATACTGCAAATTGAAATGAACTGTCATGAATAAATGAAAGTGTTAATAATAGCAACATTTTAGTAGAGTTAAAAAATAGAAAATCTCTAGTGATTAGCATGACTAATATGGGAATTAAGAAGGAAAGTAAAACTCTCTGTTTAAATTAAGATGTCGGGACTTAAATCGTGAATCATAATGAAATGTTAGATTGTGTATTGGACTTGTTAGATATGGGAATAACTAGAACAGGTACGGGTATGATAGGAGTGCACAATTAGTTGAGAGGTGAGGAATTCATGTGAGTGCACGCACTATCATGTACTTTATATTCACTGTTTAATTATATTAAACCACCTGCTGTATTTTAAACTATTTTCACAATCGGGACCTGAACCGTTTGCTTTCAAATCTATTTTTGTAAAAACCTTTTTAGGTGCCCAGCCACAAGGACATCACGCATAGGAGTTCTATTCCCGTGACGTGCTGTAGCTGCTGTGGAAGTTGCAGGACCTCGATATTAGACGCCTCCACTTTATATCTTGACTCTACTTCAGATTCATTCATCTGTAGGGCATGTTGTCCCTTTCCTTTCAGAGATATCTTATTTACTCAGTTTTTATTTTATATTTTGGGTTGTAATTAAATTAATGATTCAGGCTTGTATTTGTTTATTTCAGTATTCGGATTGTTGTGAGGGGTTTTCCTCCAGATTTAGTTTATTACATCGTTATTTATTGTGACTGTGATGTGGTTGTGGTATCAGTAATTCATAATTTAAATTTGGTTGTATGCAAATCAAATTCAATTAAAATTGACAACTCACTTTTTAAATATTAGGTGGCTAGTAATTGTTAAAACGTTTTTGACAGTGATGCTACGAATTGAACCAACTTGACATTTTGAATTAATTTGAATAAAGGAGTAGCTACCCGGTATTTAATTAGTCGGGGTGTCACAGGTGGTATCAGAGCATCAGGTTCTAATGTCCTTAGGATCTGTACGGCTTGCTATGTTTCCGCTGAACTTTCTTTGATGTAGAGCCCTATATTTTAGGATTGTTGTATTCTTTTATGTATGCTTCGCTCTTCAGCTATTTTGAGATAATAACTGCGAACTTATAAGACTTTACTCTCATTTTAGATGCCTCCACGATGTGCACAGCGAGTTCCTAGGGATGATCAGCCCGAGCCACAACCTTCACCAGTCCAGGGCACCATGAATGCCGCAGAGGTTGCCGCCATTGTAGTTCAAGCGGTAAATTCCGCCCTCGCTGTTGTGCAACAGGCACCACCCCAGGTGTCGGCAGCAGCGCCAGTTCAGGCTCATGCATTCCCGTCTTCTTGGGAACGTGTTCGTGATGCTTTTTAGAAAGCATACCCTCCGGAGTTTGCAGGTTGCTCCGATGTCGTTGTGTCCAGCTTGTGGAAGAAGGGCATTCAAATACATTTGAGGATGTATGAGTGCACGAAGGTACAGTAACAGATACTGTCTACTTTTAAGCTATTAGGATCAGCGTTGCAGTGGTGGGAGTCCATTACCACCCCGGAGGAGAGAGATGCCCTTTCTATACAGGAGTTTTGGATGCGGTTCGACCGCAAGTATTTTCCATCAGCTGTTCACACTGAAATGAGGAGGAAGTTAATAAACCTCAAGCAGGAGGGGAGGACCGTGGACAAGTATGAGGCTGAGTTCACTAATCTATTAAACATCATTCCTGATGAGATTCCAATCGAGGATAAGAAGATTTAGAAGTTCATGGATGGATTGACTTGGAGGATCCGTCGGCACTTGTTGGGAAATCTCTCATCGGCCACTTATTCTGATGTGGTTAACGCAGCACTGCTTCACTTCCAGGACCACCACTTTCACATGTCAGAGAGTAAGCGATCAGGAGAGTCCAGCCATCAGGGCAGGACAGGGGGAAATGGTGCCAATGGGGCACAATCTGCTCAGGGTCAGTACAGGCAGGAGGATCAGGGTTCCCAGCAGGGGGATTTTAAGAGGTTTAGATCTGGGGGTTTCAGAAATGGTCAGGGAGGTTTTCATCAGGGCCAGCAGGGTCAGAACGGCCAACAGGGACAACACGACCAACAACAGCAGTTTCAGCAGGGCCAGCACGACCAGGGGATGAATGGCAATGGCCACCAGGGCCGTGGGCATCAGGGTCAGAGAGGGGGGACTTTCATGGGAAATGATTCATTTGTGGCAAGATTTGCCACAAGCGGCAGGAGTGTCCTCATAGGGGAAGGGGCCCACAACAGTAGCAGGGTGCTCGACATGATCCCTAGAGACCTATATTTCCCTCCGCCCTTCCAGCACCGCCACAGATGCCAACTTTGCCACCCATCCCAGCAGTCCCAGTCCAGTAGGGACAACTACAGTACGGGCGAGTTTATCAACTCCAGCATGCCGTAGTCCCATAGGATCCACCTGCTATTGAGGGTATGTTCTCTATTCAGGGGACTATGGGGCGTATTTTATTTGATACAAGGGCCACACATTATTTCATTTCCATGAGATTTGCATGCACTTTGGGGTTATTAAACACTATAGAGATCACGGTTACTTGTGTAGATTCACCGTTGAGTAGGGGTTCCATAATTTCCCTTATTTGTAGAGGTGTGGGTATAGAGATAGGGAGATTTACTTTACCCGCTAATATGTTAGTATTAGAGATGACTGAGTATGATGCAATTATTGGTATGGATTGTCTAGTTACGTACCGAGCCATGATTGATTATTTCAGTAGGAGGATTATTTTTTCCATTCCCAGGCAGGAGATGTTTTTAGTGGCGATGCCTCGCCCCAAGGGAGGATCGTCCACATACTTGTATTACATAGAGGAGGAGACCTCTAAGGAATTGGTGATACCATTTGATTCGATTCCTATTGTTACTGAGTTTGCTGATGTATTTCAGGATATACTTGGATTACCTCTTAGTAGAGAGATATATTTTTTTATCAATTTAACACCGGGCACTCGGCCAATTACCGTGCACCTTATCGTATGGATACAGTGGAGATGAGAGAGCTAAGGGATCAGATAGAGCAGTTATTGGGTCAGGGGTTTATCCGAAGGAGTACTTCTCCGTGGGGTTCCATTGTGTTGTTCGTAAAAAAGAGGGATGAATCGTTGAGATTATGTGTAGATTATCGGAAGTTGAATAAAGTCACGATACGGAATAAGTATCCGTTGCCCCGAATTGGTGACTTATTTGACCAGTTTAGAGGAGATTGCTTCTTCTCAAATATTGATTTGTGACCGGGATACCATCAGTTGCGTATCAGGGAACAAGACGTCTCGAAGACATCTTTCTTGACGAGATATGGTTCCTACGAGTTTCGAGTTATGCCTTTTGGCTTGACCAACGCTCCAGGCGTGTTTATGGATTTGATACATATGGTATTCAGAGAGTTCCTAGATCAGTTCGTCATTGTCTTTATTGAGGACATTCTGGTTTACTCCCAGACAGAAGAGGAGCATGCCGAGCATTTGAGGCAGGTTTTATAGACGCTGCGTCAGAACGAGCTTTATGCATAGTAGGAGAAATGTGGATTTTGGCTGAAGGAGGTTCAGTTTTTGGGGCATATCATTTCAGACCAGGGGATATCCGTTGATCCGGGGAAGGTATCCGAGATGAGGGAGTGGGGACAGCCCACGACACCGACTGAGATTCTTAGTTTCTTGGGCTTAGCAAGATACTATAGGAGGTTTATTCGAGATTTTTCAAAGATAGCAGGTCCTTTGACACATCTGACTCGCAAATGTGTGCCATTCATCTGGAGCGATGCCTGTCAGTTGGCATTCAATGAGTTGAAGGACAAGTTGACCTCAGCGCCCGTGTTAGCATTGCCCATACCGGGAGTTGAGTATCTAGTCTACACCGATGCGTCCTTACAAGGACTTGGAGGTGTGCTAAAACAGGAGAGTCAGGCCATAGCTTATGCTTCCCATGAGCTTAAGCCTCACGAGAAGAATTACCCCACCCACGACTTGGAGTTAGCGGCAGTCATTTTCGCTCTTAGGATTTGGAGACACTATCTCCTGGGGGAGAAATTTCGGTTGTTCACATACCACAAGTATCTATAATACCTCTTCATGCAGAAGGAACTGAATATGCGTCAACGTCGGTGGCTTGAGTTTGTGAAGGATTAACAGTTCGATATCCAATATCACCCAGGGAAGGCTAACATGGTAGCAGACGCGTTGAGCCGTAGGCTAGTAGATGAGGTGGTCGAGGTATGGAAAGCTAAGTGGAAGGAGTTGGGACACTAGGATGCAGTGGCCCGATCATTCATGTCTGTGATGACTATTACACCTCAGATTGTTACGAGAGTGGTAAAGGCCCAGGCAAATGACTCGTTCTGTCAGGAGCAGATAGTTTGATTACTAGCAGAGGGAGCCGAGTCCTTTACCGTTAGTTCAGAAAAGGGATTACGCTTCAATGGGAGACTGGTCATTCCGGAAGGGGAAGACTTGCGACACGTGGTAATGACAGAGTCGCACGGCTCACGGTTCACGGTACACCCTGGTGGGGATAAGATGTACCAAGACATGAGACAACAGTACTGGTGGAGCGGGATGAAGAGAGATATCGCCATGTTCGTTTCTAAAAGTGCCACTTGTCAGCTAGTAAAGGTGGACCATCAGAAACCGGCAGGACTCATACAGCCGTTAGAGGTTCCGATGTGGATATGGGAGAGCATATCCATGGACTTTATCACGAGATTACCTACGTCACAGAGGGGTTACGACTCCATATGGGTAATTGTGGGTAGGTTGACCAAGGTTGCTCATTTTCTACCCGTGAGGACAGACTACACTACGGGACAGTATGCCCAGATTTTTATTTCCGAGATAGTGAGACTTTATGGGGTGCCTCTAAATATCGTATCTGACCGAGATAAGATATTTATTTCACAATTTTAGGAGAGTTTCCAGGAGGCCATGGGTACAAAGTTGCGGCTGAGTATGGCATATCACCCGCAGACTGATGGGCAAATGGAGCCGACCAACCAAATGTTGGAGGACATGTTGCGTATGTGCATCCTAGACTTTGGAGGTGGTTGGGAGCAGTACCTTCCACTGGTGGAGTTTGCTTATAATAACTCCTATCAGTTCACCATTGGCATGGCTCCATTTGGGGCGTTTTATGGTAGACCTTGTCGTTCCCCAGCATGTTGGTTAGAGGTGGGGGATAAAAAACTCCTTGAGCCGAAAGTGATTCAGGACACTTCGGCAAGGATAGAGATGATACGGAATCGTATTCGGGTAGCTCAGGACCGGCTGAAGAGTTATGTTGATGCCAAGAGGTTCTTTAGGGAATTCAAGGTGGGGGACCAGGTGTTACTCAGAGTATCTCCTATGAAGGGGATTATGCATTTTGGGAAGAAGAGGAAACTGACACCAAGATATGTGGGGTCATTTCCTATCATCGAGCGGATTGGGCCAGTTGCGTATAGAATTGGGTTACCAGAGCACTTGCATAGGATTCATGATGTGTTCCATACTTCCTCGCTAAGGAAATATCTTAGGGACTATTTGGACAATACTCACATTGCTTTAGAGGACATCGATCTTCAGCCTGATAGTTTCTACGAGGAGGGGCCGATTGTTATTTTGGACCAAAGCGAGCGGAAACTGAGGTCAAAGATAGTACCATTAGTACGTGTTCAGTGGCGGCATCATAATGCCGATGAGTCCACATGGGAGCGCGAGGATGAGATGCGCGAGCGTTATCCAGAGTTATTTTTACCAGGTACTCTTTAGTTCTGAATTTCGGGATAAAATTTTATTATTAGGGGGGAAGTATGTAATACCCCGTAATTTTATTGATTTTTTATTTAAGGGATTTATTTAATTAAATGAAATTTAATTGGGAATTAATCCGGATATAAATACTAGCGAGATGTGAGTTAGTATTTGATTATGATGTTAAAATTGAATATTTCATGAGCGTTGAAAATACTAAAGTTGTCACGAGGCTGAAATACGATAATTTGGAAATTTAAGTTGCGACGCGAGTGTCCGTCGCGTCAGGAATGAATTTAATTAGATTAAAAAGTAATTTACATTTTTATCAACCGAATGATCAGTTTGAGTGCGCCAACGGGCCCGGAAGGATCGAAATAGTTAGAAAACACTAGCCAGGGGTTTACTTTTGGGTCCCGGGGCATTTTTAGGCCAAACCGGCAACCTAGAAGGGTATTTTGGTAATTTTAAAAATTAGGGAATTAAAACCCACGAATTTGAGAGGTTATTTTTATATTTTTTAAAGAGGCCACTAAGGCCATTACTAGCCAAAAGCATTAGAAGTGGGCTACGGGAGTTAGAGAGGAGTTACCATAGGGTTCCAAACCAAAAACACTCACCACCATCAAATTAGAAGGGATTTGTGACCGAAAAAAAGGAGAGAATCAACCTTGAATCATCGACAACACATCTGAAGAACAAATCTGAGGCAAGTGATTTGATATTTTTAAGTGCATTGAATATTTCTTCCATATGTAGTGTAGAAAACTGTTTATATCTTGGAAATTTTGATGAAGAACACCCAACGGAATTATTGTGAAACTTGTGGTTTTGGGTAGGAATTTGCATGTAGAATGATTATGGACGAATTAAATATACAAAATATAACTTTTGATGTTCTGAAAACGGATTAATAAGGAGTCTTTTTATGAAATTAAATTCTGGGTTCAAGTTCATAGGGTTTGGGACAAGAATTGGGAATTTATGACTTTGGCATGTTAATTTGTAAGATTTGACCCCAAAAGTACGTAAAGGAATGATATAGGGTGATTAAAAATACTTTACAAACATTAAAGCGTAACTTGGATAGTCTTAGATTGGATTTAGAGAAGAGAAGAATGAAGAAAAAAATGAATTTGGAGATTTCTGGGCGAAGTCTGCCATCTCGTTAGAAGACCTGCCCAGGTCGTTCGAACGAGACTTCTAACGAGATGACAGTACCCCTTCTAACGAGTTGGTAGTTCATTCGAAGCCATTCGTTCGAACGACCTCGTTCGAACGAGATTTCTAAAGAGTTGACAGAATGGACTTTTAGGCCTGATTTTATTTCGAACCTCCAGAAGACTTATATAATTGAGGGTAATCCTTCCCTTATTGATTTGTGGATATAGTTGTGTGATTGGAAGTACGTCGAGGATTAAAACTTAGAATTTTGTAGTAAATCGGATGATGTTTATGGGTTAGGATATAAGTATCTAAAACTTTGACGTGCGGAGAGTTGATAACTTTAATGTATATAAATCGGGGACTTGTAAACGTGAAACATGAAATGACGGTATAGGAATGAGAAATATACCTCTATGAATGTTATGGAATTCCGAAGATGTGTGAATTCTTGGTATACGTAGTTATTTGTGTCTAACATACCTACCATACTTTCTATCACGGGAGGTCGGCGTTCGATCAGGGCCATCTAATCTTTGTGTGCCTACGGGGGGGGGGGGGGGATTTAGATTGGTACCTCGAGGACATAGGTCAGATAAGGACTTATTGAGAAGTTAATAGGCCAGCTGAACATGGGAGCGTGGGTATGTGCGTGACTTATGTGATGTGAACTATGTTCGCCTCCATTATGTGTGATTGTTGTTTATTGAAAATGATTCCTGAGAGATTCGGAATACGTGGTCCTTATGTACGTGATGTACCAGGATTGGATAGCAGAGTATGTGTGCACCGTAGCTTAGTCTCGGGGTGCCAGTATTGTATATTTATGATGAGGATAATATACTGCAAATTGAAATGAATTGTCATGAATAAATGAAAGTGTGAATAATAGCAACATTTTAGTAGAGTTAAAAAATGGAAAATCTCTAGTGATTAGCATAACTAATATGGGAACTAAGAAGGAAAGTAAAACTCTCTGTTTAAATTAAGATGTCGGGACTTAAATCGTGAATCATATAGAAATGTTAGATTGTATATTGGACTAGTTAGATATGGGAATAACTAGAACGGGTACGGGTACGATAGGAGTGCACAATTAGTTGAGAGGTGAGGAACTCATGTGAGTGCACGCACTATCATGTACTTTATATTCACTGTTTAATTATATTAAACCACTTGCTGTATTTTAAACTATTTTCATAATCGGGCCCTGGCCCGTTTGCTTTCAAATCTATTTTTGTAAAGACCTTTTTAGGTGCCTAGCCACAAGGACACCACGCATAGGAGTTCTATTCCCGCGACGTGCTGTAGCTGCTGTGGAAGTTGCAGGACCTCGATATTAGACGCCTCCACTTTATATCTTGACTCTACTTTAGATTCATTCATCTGTAGGGCATGTCTCCCCTTTCCTTTCAGAGACATCTTATTTACTCACTTTTTATTTTATATTTTGGGTTTTAATTAAATTAATGATTCAGGCTTATATTTGTTTATTTCAGTATTCGGATTGTTGTGAGGTGTTTTTCTCCAGATTTAGTTTATTACATCGTTATTTATTGTGACTGTGATGTGGTTGTGGTATCAGTAATTCATAATTTAAATTTGGTTGTATGCAAATCGAATTCAATTAAAATTGACAACTCACTTTTTAAATATTAGGTGGCTAGTAATTATTAAAACGTTTTCGACAGTGATGCTGCGAACTGAACCAACTTGACATTTTGAATTAATTTAAATAAAGGAGTAGCTACCCGGTATTTAATTAGTTGGGGTGTCACAGGTGGTATCAGAGCATCAGGTTCTAGTGTCCTTAGGATCTGTACGGCTTGTTATGTTTCCGCTAAGCTTTCTTTGATGTACAGCCCTATATTTTAGGATTGTTGTATTCTTTTATGTATGCTTCGCTCTTCAGCTATTTTGAGATAATAACTGCGAACTTATAAGACTTTACTCTCATTTATGATGCCTCCACGACGTGCACTGCGAGTTCCTAGGGATTATCAGCCCGAGCGACAACCTTCACCAGTCCAGGGCACCATGAATGCCGCAGAGGTTGCCGCTATTGTAGCTCAAGCGGTAAATGCCGCCCTCGCAGTTGTGCAGCAGGCACCACTCCAGGTGTCGGCAGCAGCGCCAGTTCAGGCTCATGCATTCCCGTCTGCTTGGGAACGTGTTCGTGATGCTTTTTAGAAAGCACACCCTCCGGAGTTTGCAGGTTGCTCCGATGTCGTTGTGTCCAGCTAGTGGAAGAAGGACATTCGAAGACATTTGAGGATATATGAGTGCACGGAGGTACAGAAATAGATACTGGCTACTTTTAAGCTTGTAGGATCAGCGTTGCAGTGGTGGGAGTTCATTACCACCCCATAGGAGAGAGATGCCCTTTATATACAGGAGTTTTGGGTGCTGTTCGACCGCAAGTATTTTCCATCAGCCGTTCACACTGAAATGAGGAGGAAGTTAATGAACCTCAAGCAGGAGGGGAGGACCGTGGCTGAGTATGAGGCTGAGTTCACTAATCTCTTGAACATCATTCCTGATGAGATTCCAATCGAGGAGAAGAAGATTTAGAAGTTCATGGATGGAGTGACTCGGAGGATCCGTCCGCACTTATTGGGAAATCTCTCGTTGGCCACTTACTCTGATGTGGTTAACGCAGCACTGCTTCACTTCCAGGACCACCGCTTTCACATGTCAGAGAGTAAGCGATCAGGAGAGTCCAGCCATCAGGGCAGGACAGGGGGAAATGGTGTCAATGGGGCACAATCTGCTCAGGGTCAACACAGGCAGGGGGATCAGGGTTCCCAGCAGGGGGATTTTAAGAGGTTTAGATCTGGGGGTTTCAGAAATGGTTAGGGAGGTTTTCGATAGGGCCAGCAGGGTCTGAACAACCAACAGGGACAGCACGACCAACAACAACAATTTCAGTAGGGCCAGCACGACCAGGGGAGGAATGGCAACGGCCACCAGGGCCGTGGGCATCAAGGTCAGAGAGGGGGAAACTTTTAGTGGAAATGCTTCATTTATGGAAAGATTGGCCACAAGCGCCAGGAGTGTCCTGATAGGGGCAGGGCCCCACAGCAGCAGCAGAGTGATCGACATGAGCCCCAGATACCTATGTTCCTTTCCCCTAAATTTTCCACTATAATTTTTTTCCCTTAAGATAAGACTCAAAAAATTATACACTAATAATATTCAATCAAGGTGCAGTACAATACACCACACCCCACGAACTAGATTTGACCCGATTCCTCTCAAGGGATATGTGGACAATTAACTCAAAGACTCAATCATACCATAAAATAAATCCGCCAATTTTTCAAAATCTCTTTGAACCAAAAGCAAACCGTGTGATTGGATCCACAATCCTGGGAATATTCAAATCCCAATGAATAATTTCAGATAAGAGAATTATCATAAAACAATCTTTTAAAAAATTAACTATAATGTAAGTCTAGAAAGGTCTTCAATTTTACCCTCCACTTTCAGGTAACCATTCATCCCCTTCCCCATAATTTCAACCAAAAAAATGAAAAATCCATGTCAATTTAACATCACACGGGATATTTTTGTTTAAAAAAGTGATCAATGACTCTCAATAAAATAATGAAAAATATGAAAAACTTTCAAAGAAATCATCTCATGGCCCGTCCAAAAGATCCATTTTCTATAAAAGCCCATTTGCCTCCAGAAGCGCAACCACCTTCTACATTCCCGTCATGTTAAATACACGACCCCCATAAATATATCGGATAGACATCAATTATTCATTACCTCCACATGAGTCCATTTCCTCAAACCAAAATGAATCCTCATATTGAGAACCTTGCTCAAGTTTCAGACCCCACCCAAAAAAATAAAAGCCTCACCATTCTAAGCACCCCACCTAAGCTCAGACACCACTTGAGCAAACCAATGGAAAGCCTTAGACACCGCCTAGGAAAATCACTTCAAAGCCTCAAATACCACCTGAAAAAATAACAAACAAGCCCCAGACACTACCAGAGAAAACAAAAACCTCACCACCTTGAGCACCTCACTTAAGAATCAGACACCGCCAGAGTAAACTACTTGAAAGCTACAGACTCCTCTGAGAAAACCTATCTAAAGTCTCAGATTCCACCCAAGAAAACTTAAGCCTCGGACATCGCCCACCACCTAATCAAACCACTACAAAGCCTCCGACTCCTCTAAGAAAACCTATCCACGAACTTGAAATCCACCTAAGCAGATCAAAAGACTCAGAAGCCTTTGAGCTAACCTACCCAAAGCCTCGAGATCCACCCAAGAAACCCCCTATAAAGTCTTAGAATCCTCTTAGCAAACCTCTCTAAAAGCCTCAGACACCACCCGAGCAAACAAAAGCCTCACTACCTTGAGAACCTAACTTAATCCTCAGATATTGCCTGAGAAAAACACTACAAATTCTCAGACACCGCCTAAGAAAATTATTACAAAGCTTCAAACACCACCTGAGAAAATAAAATTTTTACTACTCCGAGCAACTTACTTAGGCCTCGAACACTACCTGAGCATACCACTTCAAAGCGTCAACCTCCTCTGAGAAAACCTCTCTAAAGCCTCAGACTCCACCTGAGCAAAAAAAATCCTCACTATCCCGAGCACCCCAATTAAGCCTCAGAATCCTTTAAGGAAACATCTTTAAAGCCTAAGACACCACACGATTAAACAAAAGCCTCATTACTTTGAGCATCTCACTTAAAGCCTCGAACACCACCGGGGCAAAAGTTTTAACTAAAACCTTGAAATCCTAAGAGAAAACTTCAAGAAATATTTGAACCTCCCTGATCAATCTCAAAAACTACTATAAGAATCCCACAATACCCCCAGTCTCCACCTAAGAAAACAAAACAAAAGTCTTGCTCGAACAAAGCCAAAACAGTCACGTCCTCCAATTCGATCCCCCATGTGACGTTAAACATGAAGACTTGGGCTCCTTCAAAAATAAATCGATCCCCTACGTGACCTTAAATAGGAAGCCTTATACTTCAAATCACACGGTCCCTTATGTGACGTCACATAGGAATCCCTGCACTTAAAACCATCCGGTCCCCCACGTGACCTTAAATAGGATGCCATACACTTGAATCCACCTGAACCCCAAAGTGACCTTGAATAGGAACCCCATTCTTCAAACAACATTGGTCCCCCATGTGACCTTAAGAAGGAAGCCTTGGGCTTCAAACCATCTTGATCCCCCACGTGACCTTATATAGGAAGACCTACACTTCAAAATAACTTCAGTCCTCTTTGATACCTAAAATAGTAATCGCTATGCTTTAAATAAATTAGTCCCCCACGTGACGTTAAATAGGAAGCCCTTCATTTCAAACAACTCAATCCCCCACGCGACCTAAAATAGGGAGCCCTATGCTCCAAACCAACTCGGTCCCCCACGTGACCTTAAATAGGGAGCCCTATACTCCTAATCAACTCGGTCCCCTATGTTAACTTAAATAGGAAGCCCTGTGCTTTAAATAACTCGGTCCCCCACGTGACCTTAAATAGGGAGCCTTAGGATCCAAAATAACTCGCCCCCCGATGCGACCATAAATAGGGAGCCCTACGCTCTAAGCCAACTCGGTCCCGCACGGGACCCTGAATTAGGATCCCTACATTCTAAACTAGCTAGGTTGCCTACCTGATGTAAAATAAGAAGACCTGCACTTTAAACAACTTGGTCCCTAGTACAACCTAAAATAAGTATGCTACAAACTAACTCGATTCCCTTGTGACCTTAAATAGGGATCCCTACCATCCATACAAACTCGGTCCCCCCTCGTGACCTTAAATTGGATGACATGCACCTGAAATAACTCAGTTCACCATGTGACCTTAAATAGGGAGCCCTATGCTTAAAAATAACTCGATCCCCGATGCAAATTTAAATAAGGATCCCTATGCTTTAAATTAACTTTAATCCCCTACGTGACCTAAGGTAGAAAGCCCCGTGCTTAAAATAAATCGGTCCCCCATGTGACTATAAATAAGCAGCCTTGTGCTTCAAACAAATCGGTCCCCTACATAACCTAAAATAAGGATCCCTACATTCCAAACCAACTCGGTTCCCCACATGACCATAAATAGGGAACCCCACACTCTAAACTAACTCGGTCCCCCATGTGAACTAAAATCGTAAGTCTTGTGCTTCAAGCCACTCGGTCCCTACGTAAACTAAAATAGGAAGCCTCGCACTTCAAAAAACTCAGTCGCTAACACGAACTTAAATAGGAAGTCCTACACTTCAAACCACTCGATCTCGTATGTGACCTAAATAAGAAGACCTTCACTTCAAGCTAACTAGTTCCCCATGTGATCTTAAATAGGAGACCCTTTGTTCTAAACTAACTTGTTCCCCCACGTGACCTTAAATCAGGAGGACCTGTGTCTCAAATAACTCCTCCCCCATGTGACTTTATATAGGGATACCTACACTCCAAACCAACTCAGTCCCTCATGTGACCATAAATAGGGAGCCCTATGCTCCAAACTAATTCTCCCCCCCACATGACCTTAAATAGAAATCACTATGCTTCAAAACAACTTCGGTTCCTTATTTGACTAATGTACCTTGTTCTTCAAAGGATTCGGTCCTCCGTGTGACCTTAAATAGGAATCCTTGGGCTATAAATAACTCGGTACCCTATGGAACCTAAAGTAGGGATCCCTAAATGACCTTAAATAGGGAGCCCTATGCTCCAAACCAACCCAGTACCGCATGTGACTTTAAATAGGAAGCCTTGCATTTCAGACCACTCAGTCCCCTACGTAACCTAAAATAGGAAGCCCTGCACTTTAAAAGAACTGTTCCCAATGTGACCTTAAATAAGAAGCCATGCACTTCAAACCACTCAGTCTCCTACATGACCTAAAATAGGAAATCCTGCACTTCAAACCAACCAGATGCCTTATGCGACTTTAAATAGGAAGCCCTAAACTTCAAATAATCTAGTCCCCTTTATGACCTTAAATAGGAAGCCCTTATCTTCAAACCACTCAGTCCCTGATGTGATCATAAATAGGGAGCCTTACATTCCAAATTGGCTCGATCCCTCACATGACCATAAATAGGGACCCCTATGCTCCAAACAAACTCGGTCCCCCAAATGACCTTAAACAGGAATACCTATGCTTCAAATAAATTGGTCACCCATGTGACCTTAAATAGGAAGCCCTTCACTTCAAACCACTTGGTCCCCAATGTGACCTAAAATAGGAAGACCTACGCTTCAAACAACTTGGTCCCCTATATGACCTTAAATAGGAAGCCCAACGCATCAACCAGTTGGTCCTCTACGTGACCTAAAGTAGTAAGCCCTATGCTTTAAACCAACTTGGCCCCCTACTAAAAATAAAATAGAAAACCCCATGCTTTAAAATAACTTAGACCATAACATGACCTTAAATAGGAAGCCCTGTGCTTCAAACAATTGGGTCCACCACGTGAATTAAATAGGAATCCCTATGCTGCAAAATAACTCAGTCCCCATGTTCCAAAAATATGCCATAAAACCCCGCATTTTAATATCTGGTCCCCGTAGAGAACTTAAATAGAAAGAGGTTGGAATGTTTTGAATTTTTTCTAAAACCAAAGTCTAAAATCAGGATACCCTATATCATTATGGAGCTCTCTTTTTCTTGGTGTTCGAGTCACTATATGTTCATAGGATAATTCATCGTGAGATGATCCTGCACCCTAAAACTCGCTATTAAAATCCCTCATATCTATGCCTGGTCTCCTTTACAACCTTAAATCGAAATAGGTTGGAATATTCTGAATCTTTACTAAAACCACACTTTAAAATTAGGATACCCTGCACCTCTATGTATTTTCCTCCTTCTGTGTTTGAATCACCATACGTTCACACTTAATAACGTAACCCTCGGTTCTCGCTAACCAAGAAGGATAATAAAGCATGAGGTGGTCCCGCATCTTGAAAGATGCCATAGAAACCCCGCGTTTCTATGGATGGTCCCCTTTATGACCTTAAATAGAAAGAGGTTAGAATATTTTGACACTTTGTTGAAACTAAAGTTTAAAATAAGGATACCCTACACCTCTACAAAGCTCTCTCCCTCTCTGTGTTTTAAGCACCATATGTTCACCCCTAATCTCCTAACCCTCAGTTCTTGCTAACTATGAAGGATAACCAATGATGAGGTGTTCCCGTATCCCAACAAATGCCATCGAAACCTCGCATTTTTATGTCTGGTTCTCGTACAGACCTTAAAAAGAAAGAGATTGGAAGGTTTTTAATATTTTTCTAAAATAAAAGTCTAAAATCAGGATACCCTATATCCTTTGAAGCTCTCTTCTTCTCAGTGTTCAAGTCACTATACATCTACAATTAATCTCCAACCCCCTCGGTTCTAGCTAACTATGAAGGATAACAAGTCATGAGGTGACCCGATACCCCAAAAGACACCATCGAAACCTCAATTTTTTACGTCTGGTCTCCTTTGCAACCTTAAATATAAAGGGATTGGAATATTTTAAATCTTCGCTAACACCAAAGTCTAAAATCATGATACCCTACATCTCCATGGATATCTCTCCCTCTCGGTGTTTGAATCACCATATGCTCATACTTAATCGCCTAACCCTCGGTTCATGCTAACAAATAAGGATAACCAGTCATGAGGTGGTCACGCATCCTAAAATACACCATTAAAACTCGTGTTTCTAGTCTGGTCCCTAGTGAGACCTTAAATAGAAAGATGTTGGAATATTTTCAATTTTTAATAAAAATAAAGTCTAAAATTAGGATACCCTATATCCCTACGAAACTCTCACCCACTCAGTTAAACTTGTCATATTCGTTTTTTTCGATAAACCAAACACCTTGGATTTAAAAAAAACACTTTCCTCCACCAAACTTTCAAACCATCGCTCATAGGCCCCCCAACGCTTCCAAAATTGCTAAACCTATTTTGTTAAGCTCTTGTTTTTGATGAAAAGTATCCACACGTGCACACTCTTAGTAGACTACCTCCGTGGACACCTTGATTTGCAATCAACCTTTCAAAAGACTTTGTTCTATCCCAAATAAACCTTGGGCACAAAACCCGAATGAAAGACCGAGAAAAACTATCTTTTGAAACCTATACTAAAGTTTTTGGTATCAAAAACACCAGAGACCGAAGTATATAGGACCAAAGTACAAATAACCAAAACCTAAAAATCCAGTTGATCCACGAAAATAACCAATAAACAACCCCGCTATGGCCTTTACCTTATCTGAAATACCCTATATGGTTTACTTATTAGAAGTCTGCACCATATATGTCTTCTATCTAGTTTGTATACCAAGACAAAATATTTAAGTAGATTTGAGCTCCTCCTATAGTACTCCATTTCAAGATGGTTGCCTACTTCAATTGGCATCCCCAACAAATTCTTGCCTATCCACATTTGGATCTAAAGGTATAAAAATCCAAACTTTAAGATTCAAATTTCACCATATGCATTATATGTGTTTAAAATAAAATTTTGTAGTTTTTACAATTTTTAAAATTATTTGAGATTTAAAATCAATTGTTTAACATTTTAATGAACATTTTTTAATTGGTTTTTAAATCCTTTAGGGGGGAAATTATAAATCTAGAAAGTTGGCGACCACTTATATTCTGTCATGTGTGTGTGCAACACGTGTATGCTATATGCTTGTTTCTTATTGGTAGTTATTGTGTTTTCTTATACTCACAGATTTAACACACTATACACACTGTTGGATCACTTTTATCGAAGGATGATGTTCGATCTTTGATCATCATGTGCCAACCTTTTAAACCAACCACGTGAGAGACATCATAATCGGTATAAACCACTTTAGCTTACTCACCATGCACTATCCTCAATCGTTAGATTAGAGTCTATCCAGTCAAGAAAATCTCAACCTTTCAACCTTATGTCAATTTTCAGATCCTTCCCTTCGTCGTCTTCTCATTTGAGGACTTTTGCTCATTTTTTGAGAGAGAAGAAAGAGAGATAATAGGTTATAGAGAGAAACAAAGAGAAAAACATTTTTCATGTAAATTAGAGAGAAATCAGTGAGGAAAAATATTTTTATCTAGAGGTTTTGAAACCAGGGAGTGAATATTTTTAGTGAAAAAAATCCTTTAGATTTTTCAAAAAATAAGAGTTTGAGGGTTTGAGTTTAGAAGGTGTGGGTACCCGAAATTATAATGATGGGCCTAGATGAGTAGCCCAATTATAGCGGCCCAAAGTCCAGACCCTCCAGATCTTAATCGGTTATGATTTAGTCTTCTCCCATGATCTTGTTAAGAGGGGTTTTAGGACAAGATGGAAAACATGGGGGAGTCCAACACCCCCACTCCCTGAAAATAGACATGTATATAATAAACCCTAGGTCTGGGGCATAGGACACGCACTACATTCTTTGTAATCGCTCTCTGGAGTATATAGAAATAATACTGATTGCACCACCATGAATGTAGGCATTTTTGCCGAACCACGTACATCTCTTGTTGTGTGATTGGCATTTTGTATTCCTTATTATTCTTGGTGATTGTGCTTCTCTTATCTCTTTGTGTTGAATAATAATTGTCACCATAATTGGCATCGTCTGTGGGAAGCGTTTATCTTCCCTGAGAAAGCCCACACCAAGAAAAGAGTTCGAAATGTTTGGTCACAGTAGTAATGTTCCCAGGCAGGAGATATCCAAGAACCACCTGCTCCTCGCATGATTAAATCTGAAGTTCGGCGTTCAGATCAGAGGGATCTCTTAGAAAGGCCAGCCTTAGAGGAAAGCCAAGGACTAGCGAGGTCCACACAGATTTCCAGGATGATTGATGCATATGAGGCGAGGCTCCACGAGCATAGGGAGTCTTTTCACAAGCACAAAGCTGAGAATGCTTGCCTCAAAAGAAGATTAGAAAGAATGGAGAGAGAAATCTATCGTGGTACCATAAAACGTACATACCGCACTCTTAGCCCTCAGGTGAGCAAGTCTCGCAGCCGAGGAAGGAGCCCCAGGTGCGGATCCCTGAAAGCTTAGGGAAACGAGTCAGAGGACGACCTGCTCAAGCAACTGCAATTAGCTCGCAATCACAGGAGCCCAGATCGCAGCAACGAAAACATACGAAGTCTGGTCCAAAGGGAGATGGACCAACACCCTACACATCACGGTACCAGATCGACCCGAGAACTCGCTAGTCGAGCTCTCAAAACTCAGTTAAAATCACCTTTCTAGAGGGAAATAGAATAAGAGGAAGCCCCCAAGAATTTTGCTATTCTAAGGTTCAAAATTTATGATGGTAAGACTGATCCCATTAATCACGTCAGGCAGTACCGTCAGGCTATGACCCTCTAGAACCATCGAGATGCACTAATGTACTGAATTTTTCCCTCGAGCCTACATGACGTGGCACAGAAATGGTTCGAAAGGCTCCCCCACTGGTCCATCAGGAGTTTCAAGTCCCTGGCCGAGATCTTTACAGCCCGATTCATTACTAGTAGCTCCCATCCAAAAAGGATGGATGCTTTGCTAACAATGAAAAAGACGCCTCAAGAGACCCTCTGAGACTACGCGAAGAGGTGCTGGGAGTTATTCAATGAGGTCGAGGACTGCTCGGAGCAAGTGGCAGTGGCCTCTTTCAAAATTGAACTACCCAGCTCTTCCCTTCTATACCAGTCCCTGACAAAGAAAGAAGCCATGACCATCGACGACCTAATGGACCGCATCGAGAAATATGCCAAGGTGGAAGATGTTACCCACCTCAGCACAGGGGAGAACGATCGAGCTAAGCTCACTGCCAAGGGCAGTGCCAAAATTGAGAACCAGAAGAAAGGAGGAAAGAATGGGGGCAAGAATGGCTCCAAGAACATAGGAAACAATGATGTGTCAAAATCTTTTTAGGCGATCAACACAATCTTTAGAGAACCAATTTATAAAATTCTCGCAAAAATCAAAGACGGGCCATTCATCAAGTGGACCAGGAAAATGGGAGGAGATCCCTCGAAGAGAAACAACGCGCTGAGATGCGATTTTCATAAAGAGGGAGGACATAAGACTGAGCATTGTAAAGATATTAAGTCCCACCTCTAAGAGCTGGCCCTGTCCGGACATCTGAACGAATTCGTGGAAAAAAAGGCAGAGAAAGTTTCTGCCCATAGAGAAGCAAGACCTCACAACGTACTCGAAGACGATGCCGACCATTAATTCGCAGTAATTCATGGGGCATCTAACATGAAATAGATCCAAGGAAATTCATCTCGAATGGTGGTAAAAAAGCTTACAACGGTGATGTAAGCTTTTCAGATCGATCCAGCGAAGACGCTGTTAGGAAAATGGCGACGAGCAGATGACGTCGACTATAGCAAGCATATCGTGTTTACAGAGGAAGATCTGGTGGGAGTAAGAACCCCACATCATTATTCTCTGATCATTACTCTCAGAATAGCTAACTATGACATCGACAAGTTGCTCGTCGACCAAGGAAGCTCGTCCGAAGTATTGTACCTCGACCTATTCAGAAAATTGAAGTTAAGGATCGCCGACCTAAAGGAAGCTACTGTTTCTTTAGTTAGCTTCGTTGGGAAAATGACTATGCCCTTGGGAAAGATCGTGTTGCCAGTAAGGGCAGGACATGTTTCTAAAATGTTCGAGTTTTTGGTGGTCGATATTGACTCGTCGTACCAGGCTATCCTCGGCAGAAGATGGCTTCACGTGATGAAGGCAATATCCTCGACCAACCATCAGAAGCTCAAATATATGACCGAGCGAGGAGTAATGGAGATCCATGGCGATCAAGCGATGGCAAGAAGATGCTTTATAGAAGCCATCCGCCCAAGACCAGAGAAGAAGGCCGACATGTCCAGCGAGAAGGTTGAAGAATAAGGAGGTATGATACCTTCGAAATAGTAATTAAAATATAGAAGGCCCGGAGTAGATGAGACCAGGCTCCTCCCTTCTGAACGTGTCATCGAGGACCTGGAGGAAATCACAGATGGAGATTGCGACGATAGCAGGATCTTCTTGATTGGAGCTTCTCTCACAGATCAGGAGAAGAAGGAATTGACGACCCTGCTAAGGAACAATATAGACGTCTTTGCGTGGGAACCATACGAGCTGCCTGGAATTGATCCTAGTATGGTTTGTCATCAGCTGCACATCGATCCCACCTTCAAACTAATCGCACATAAGTAACGATGAACTGCACCCGAGAAGGCAAAAACCGTGGAAAAAGAAATTAAAAAACTGCTGGATAAAGGATCCATACGAGAGGTACAATTCCCCAAATGGTTATCCAACCCAGTAGTAGTTCCAAAAAGCAACGGGAAGTGGAGAGTTTGCATCGACTTCACTGACCTTAATAGGGCCTGGCCTAAAGACAACCTCCCTCTTCCAAAAATTGATCAACTAGTGGACGCCACAACAGCTCACGAGAGAATGAGTTTTCTAGATGCATACTCAGGGTATCGTCAGATCCCCTTGTACGCTCCAGACTAGGACACGACAACATTCATCACCACCGTTGGATTGTACTGTTACAAGGTCATGCCCTTCGGGCTCAAAAACGTAGGGGCAACCTACTAGCGGCGGGTTATCAAGATGTTCAAGGACCAAATGGGAGACACCATGGAAGTCTACATCGACGATATGCTGATTAAAAGTAGGAAGAAAGAAAACCACCTCTCGAAACTATCAAGAACCTTCAAAATCCTCAGGAAGTACTGAATGAAACTTAACACGAGCAAGTGCTCTTTCGATGTCCGGTCAGGAAAATTTCTTGGGTACTTGGTCAGTAAGAGAGCCATCGAGGCTAACCCAGACCATATCGATGCAATAAACAGAGTACAACCTCTTCGAATAATCTGGGACATACATAAGCTCACCGGTATGCTCGATGCCTTAAACTTCTTTTATCTCTAAGTCCTCCGAGATGTGCAAGCCTTTCTTTCAGCTTCTAAAGGGAAACAAAATGGTAGAATGGAACCCAGATTGCTCGCGGGCATTGGATGAGCTCAAGGCTTACCTCAGCTCCCCACCACTACTCGTCATACCACAGGAAATAGATTCCTTGTACTTATACCTCTCTGTTTCCAACCACACTGTCAGTTCTGCATTAATGTGCAAAATTTCAAGAATCTATCACCCCGTTTATTACACAAGCAAGACCTTACTAGACGCCGAGCAGCGATACCTACCACTGGAAAAGCTCGCCTTTGCACTAGTAGTGGCTTCAAGAAAGCTGAAGCACTACTTCGAATCCCACACTATCATCGTCCTTACATCGCACCCCCTTAAAGCAATCCTAAGGAAGGCAAATTTATCGGGCAGACTGTCTAAATGGTCAGTCGAGCTCGGACGATTTGATATCCAATTTCAACCAAAGGAACGCAATCAAGGGGTAGGTCCTTACTAATTTCATTACTGAATTCACAGATGAGCATCCTTGCAACCAACCTCAACCAGCAAAGCAAAGAGGGAACCACGCGACGGAGGGAATCTGGAAATTATTCGTTGATGGAGCCTCCAACTCAAAGGGGGCAGGAATAAGCATTGTCCTCATTACCCCAGAGGATACAATCCTTGAACAAGGAACCAGACTTGGATTTGCAGCCTCCAACAACGAAGCAAAATACGAAGCTTTAATAGCCGGCCTCTAGAAGGCACACACTTTAGGGGCAACGCATGTACAGGTGTTCGGCGATTCTCAATTAGTCTCCAATCAGATAAGTGGATACTACAATGCAAAAGATGAAGGAATGGCGGCTTACCTCGCCTTAGCAAAAAGACTAATGGCTAGCTTCGAAGAAGTCAATGTCCAGCAGTTTCCCAGAGGACAGAACAACCATGCTGACGCCCTAGCAGCCCTGAGTTCAGCAATTAATTCCGACTTAAAAAGAACAATCCCCATCGATTTCCTCGCTCTTCCGAGCATTAGTCGTAATAGCAAGCCACCCGGTATGGAGCAGGTGCAACAAATGGAGTCAGCACCTGTAATACCCCGTATTTTTATGCTATATTAATTTAGGGATTTATTAAATTTAATGTGAGTTATTAATTTAATATAAATCCGTAAATTAATCACTTTATAATTATTAACGTGATGTGAGTTAGTAATTATGGGAAACTTGTTGAATATTACTAATGAGTAGAGTAATATATAATATTGGTTCTATTAAATATCAAGAGTGAATAAAATGACAAGTTTGAAAATTTGAGTCGGGACGCGCCCGTGTCGCGTTGGGACTAGATATTAATTAATAAAAGTGAATAAATTATAAGTTGCTCGTATGGTCATTTTGAGTGCACCAAAGTGTTCGGAAGGGTCGATATAGTCAGAAAACTATACCCGGGGGTTTAGTTTGGGTCTCAGGGCATTTTTATGCCTATTTAGCACCCCGGGAGGGCATTTTGGACATTATACATTTTTGAGTAATTAAACCCACGAAATTTCAAGGGTTATATCAGATGTCTAAGGTTTCCTTCTAGGGTTAAAACAACCAAAGACAAGTGATGGCCATAGGAGAGGGAAGGAGAGAGCTTTCAAAGAAAATTCTAGACCGAAAATTCATCCGGTTGCACCGCCGCCACCACCAACGCGTAGATCGCGCGACGGGGAACGCAACCACACCAAATTCTTCATCAAATCAGAACTCTAAAAATCCCAGTCAAGTATTTATCTTGCTTATTTTCGTTAATTCATCGTTCATGTTAGTCTAGGGTGATTAGGATGAGTTTGGTAGAAGAAAATCCATGTCGGAGATAGGAAAATCGCATGTAGAAATGGTTTGAATGATAATCAGGAAACCCCTTCATATGTAGAGGCTTAACCCCGAATTTTGATGAATTAGGAATAGAAATTTCTGGAAAAAGACTGATTAGAACTATGATAAAGAAATTTTAGGGTTCTTGAGATTAATATGAGTTTTTGACCTATTAATCCATGGTTATTGATGAAAATTTGCATGCTTTACGTAGAAGATGTATAAAATGGGTTTATACTGTTAGTAGTAAAATTTTTTGGGCGATTGGGAATGAAAAATCTAGATTTGGATGAGGTTGTCTGATAGAACCCGTAACTGATTAACTGCAGTATTCTCCATACCTGCTTGATCGATCGATCGAGCCAGGAGCTTCGATCGATCGAAGGTTCGATCGATCGACCCCTTCTGGAAGACTTATATTTCCCTTTTTAAAATAGTTGAATTAATTCTAAATGAAGAATACTCCTTAGACACCCTTATTAAATTATTTTGGAAGATAAATATAACCAGTAGGATTTATTAATGATTAAGAGACCTTTAATGTAAGGCGAAATTTACATTTTTGGGGTGTTTATATAAGGGTCGATGAAATTTTGTATTAAAGGGAGAGATACGTAAAATGGTTACGATGGAAAATAGATGAATACCTACTGAATTTTACACTTGGGAGGATAAAGTCCATGAGTGTTACGTAGTAATAATCCCTCAAATTAAAGTTAGAGACGAACCGTTATACGTGATAACTAATAAAGGGAAAATAAGGATAAATGTCGTGATTATGGGTTATGAGATGAACCTAAATTGATATGATAAAAGTAGTATATTTATATGACTGTGTGTATGCATATATTATATACATGTGAAAATCATGCCCGCGCTACTTGCTATCCCTGAGGTTATCGCGCTGGGACAGTCGTATCTCTATGGGACCTTTATGGGGGATATTGACTTGTACCCTAGAAGATAGATATCCTTGGTACATGCTATCTGATCGATGGTCAGACGTTCCTAAGAGACGTGAGGGTATGTACTGACCTCTTAGAGACTTGGAATCTATGCTTCGCCTCAATATTGTTTGTGTATGTGTTAATACAGTTCGAGAGTGATTCCGAACTTGTATTTCCTTTAGTACGAGTGATACGGGGATTGGATAGCAGAGTATGACCGCACCATAATTTTTATGTAAGGTGTTGTTAGAATATATATATTATACGAGTATTTAATATATATATTAAATTATGAAATTTGGAATTTCATACTGTGCTTATGGTAAGTAAGAAATGAATCTTGACTTCAATTTGGAAATACTTGTTTTGAAAAGTATAATGGAACACTGGAAACTTTATTAGTAAATAAGGTTTAAATGAGAACTTTGTGATCAAATGAAATTATCCTCTTAAAAAACTATATTGTTCGGTTTTAAATCTTACGAGTAACCTAAGATAAATTAAACCAATGGGAAGATTAGTGCGATATAAGATAGATAATCCGTTGGGAAGATTAGTGCGATAGGCGTGCACATTAGAAGAGAGGTGAGAATTTCTCAAGAGAGTGCCGCACTAATATGTTGTTGCATTGGCCTGTAAACATTTTAAATACTTGCTAAACAAATTTTAAATCATTTACACTATCGGGCTCTGACCCGTTTCTTTTTCCTTTCTCTCTTGTATATATATGTATATATTACAGGTGCCCAGCCACAGGGGGGTCTTGCATAGGATCCTTTGGAAGGAACGCGCTGCAGCTTAGGTGGGAGTTGTAGGCCTCTTGTTTAGACGACTTCATTTATTTGATTCCACTCCTAGCTTATTTATTCAGTTGGGCATGTGTCGCCTGTTTCCATTATCCATTTGTTTTATTGGACATTGTGATTCATTTATTTCTAGTATTGTCACTTTGGGATTTATTACTTTCTGGATGTTTTACTTTAAGTTTTAATGTTGGGATTTAGTTGTTGAATGTTTAATTTAGTTGGATTAGATGTTCCAATATAATTGTGGTGTGATTCTTTAACATTGAATTGTTGTAAATATTTAAATCTTGGTTTATAAAATAAAATTTGGAAAGTAATGTCTAAAAATGGTTTTGACACTTAGCTTAATTAATTAAGGTGTTTAAATTGGAAAAGTTATTTTTACGACAGTGATGCTAAGAATGAACCAACTGTTCACCTTGATTTTAATTTAATAAAGGAGTGATCGCCCGATATTTAATTAGGCGGGGTGTCACAGGTGGTATCAGAGCATCAGGTTCTAGTGTCCTTAGGATCTGTACGGCTTATTTCGCTTTCAGCTTAACATTTTTGCTATAGAGCCCTATTTTAGGATTGTTGTATTCTTGCTTTTACGTTTACATCTTCAGCTATTTGAGATTTGATAATAACTGTAGACTAATAAATTTCTTCATGTTTCAGATGCCTTCGAGATGTGAACCAAAGGATAGGCGTGCCCAAGCCGAGCAACCAGCAGCTCCGGCATAGGGTACGATGAATGCTAATGAGGTAGCCGCAATTGTGGCTTAGGTGATGAATGCCACGCTAGCGGTGGTACAGCAGGCCCCACCCCAGATTCAGGCAGTGGAGCCAGTACCTGTACAGCTTCCATCTGCATGGGAGTGGGTTAGGGATGCCTTTCAGCAGGCGCATCCCCCTGAGTTCTATGGTAGTTCAGATATCATCATCGTCAGCCAATGGAAGAAAGATATCCAGCGGCATCTTCATATGTATGAGTGCACAGACGTGAAGAAATAGTTTTTGGCTTCCTTTAAGCTGGTGGGGGCCGCTTTGCAGTGGTGGGAGTCCACCACCACCTTGGAGGAGAGGGATACGATCCCGATTCAGTCATTCTAGGAGCGGTTTGACCGCAAGTACTTTCCACCCGCCGTACAGACTGAGATGAGACGAAAATTACTGAACTTGAAGCAGGAGAATTCTACCGTTGCTAAGTATGAGGAGGAGTTCACGAGACTTCTCACCATAGTGCCAGATGAGGTACCCACTGAGGGTAAGAAGATAATGTTGTTTGTGGGAGGGTTAGCTTGGAGGATCCGTTAGCACCTTATAGGGAATCTATCTCTGAGTACTTTCACTGATGTACTCAATGCTGCTTTACTACATTGCCAGGATCACCGCTTCCATCTGCAGGGAAGCAAGTGAGCAGGAGAGTTCGGCCAGCAGGGCAGGACCGGGGGTAGTAGTGCTAGTGGAGCATCGACATCCCAGGGACAGACTTGTCAGCATGAGCAGAGTTCCTATCAGGGAGACCCTGCCAAGCGCTTCCGATCAGGTGATTCCAGGTAGGGATTTGGGGATATAGGCAGGGCCAGCAAGGCCAACACCGACAGTAGCAGGGTCAATAGCATTTTCATCAGGGCCAACAGGGCCAGTGGCAGGGTGGTAACGGCCAGCAGGGACGTGGTCAACAGGGTCAGAGGGGAGGTAACTTCAGAGGCCGATGTTTCGGATGCGGCAAGAATGGCCATAGGCGCCAGGATTGTCCAGAGGGAGAGAGGCCCCCACAGCAGTAGGGTGCCCGTAATGAACCACAGAGGCCACTTTTTCCAACTTCCCTCCCAGCACCAGCTCAGGTCCCAGCCCTACCAACCATTCCAGTAACTCCAGTACAGTAGGTGAAGTTAAAGTATGGACGCGTTTATAACATCCACCAGGCAGCAGCTCCGCAGGCACCACCCGCGATTGAGGGTATGTTTCCTATCCATGGTACTATGGGTCGAGTTTTATTTGATACTGGGGCGACGCACTGTTTTATAGCTACCCATTTTGCGAAGGCCTTAGGATTATTATCCACAGCAGAGAGCACTGTGATGTGTGTAGACTCACCACTGGAAAATGGTTCGCTTATTTTCTTTATATGCCGGGGTGTAGGGGTAGAGATTGGTAGCTTGGTATTACCTGTAGATATGTTAGTCTTAGATATGCATCAGTATGACGTTATTATCGGTATGGATTGGATCATTTTCTTACAGGGCCATGATAGATTGTTTTGGTGGGAGTATTGTTTTTGCCATTTCGGGGACATAGATGTTTGTGGTGGCGATGCCTCGCCCAGAGGGAGGCTCGACAGATCATTTGTATTACATTGAGGAGGATACCTCTAAGGAGGTTGTGATTCCCTTAGACTCGATCCCAGTTGTTCCTGAGTATTCCGATGTATTTCAGGAGATACCAGGCCTACCCCCCAGTCGAGAGATAGACTTTGTCATAGATTTATTACCGGATACTAGACCGATAGCACGCGCTCCATACCGTATGGCTTCGGCAGAGATGCGAGAGTTACGAAATCAGATAGAGCAGCTGTTAGGTCAAGGCTTCATTCGCAGGAGTACCTCACCTTGGGGCGCTCCAGTCTTATTTGTGAAGAAGAGAGATGGTTCACTGAGGCTATGTGTGGACTACCGGGAGTTGAACAAGGTCACGATACGGAATAAGTATCCGTTGCCTCGAATCGATGATCTGTTTGACCAGCTGAGGGGAGCAACTTTCTTTTCGAAGATAAATCTGAGGTCGGGGTACCATCAACTACGTATTAGGGAGCAGGATGTTTCGAAGACTGCTTTCTTGACGAGATATGGGTCCTATGAGTTCAGGGTGATGCCATTTGGCCTCACAAATGCTCCAGCCGTGTTCATGGACTTAATGAACTGACTGTTCAGAGAGTTCTTGGATCAGTTTGTCATCGTCTTCATAGATGACATTTTGATGTATTCACACTCCGAGGAGGAGCATACCGAGCACTTGAGACAGGTTCTTCAGACTCTACGAGAGCATCAGTTGTATGCTAAGTACGATAAGTGCGGATTCTGGTTGCGAGAAGTACAGTTCTTGGGGCATGTTGTTTCTGTGCAGGGCATAGCAGTTGACCTGAGTAAAGTGTCAGCGGTGAGGGAGTGGGGACAACCCACGACACCGACGGAAGTACATAGTTTCTTGGGGTTAGCCAGTTACTACAGGAGATTCATTCGAGGATTCTCAAAAATAGCGGGTCCATTGACGAACCTGACTCGCAAAGGGGTTCCATATGTTTGGGATGATGCTTGCCAATTGGCTTTCGACGAGCTGAAAGACAAGCTGACTTCAGCACCGGTCCTTGCGTTACCAAAGTCGGGTGTGGAGTACCTGGTTTACACCGATGCTTATTTACGGGGACTTGGGGGAGTACTTTAGGAGGAAGAGAAGGCTATAGCTTTTGCCTCCCACAAGCTTAAGCCGCATGAGAAGAATTACCCCACCCATGACCTGGAGTTAGCAGCAGTCATTTTTGCATTGAGGATATGGAGGCACTATTTATTGGGGAGAAATTTCGCTTGTTCACAGACTAGAAGTCACTGCAGTACCTGTTCACTCAGCGAGAGCTGAATATGCGTCAGCGCCAATAGTTAGAGTTTGTGAAGGAATATTAGTTCGACATACAGTACCATCCGGGGAAAGCCAACGTAGTTGCTGATGCGTTGAGCCGTAGACCAGTAGACGAGGTAGCAGACGTCTGGAAAGTAAAGTGGAAGGAGTTAGGCCACCAGTATACAGTAGCCCGTTCCTTCATATCTGTTATAACAGTGACACCCGAGATTGTTACGAGGGTGATACAGGCACAGACCGAAGACCCGTTTTTCCAGGAGCAGATTGTATGACTTTTAACTGAGGGTGATGAGTCCTATTCTGTTAGTTCTGATGGGGGTTTGAGGTTTAATGGGAGATTAGTGGTCCCAGAAGGATTAGAATTACGTCATGCAGTGATGACCCAGTCTCATGGGTCCCGATTTGCGGTACATCCTAGAGGAGATAAGATGTACCAGGATATGAGGAGGCAATACTGGTGGAGTGGGATGAAGAAGGACATTGCTGAGTTCGTGTCCAAGTGTTCTACCTGCCAACTGGTAAAGGTGGACCATCAGAAACCGTCAGGGTTGCTTCAGCCATTGGAATACCCGCGTGGAAGTGGGAGAGTATTTCCATGGACTTTATTACAGGGTTGCCTACATCACAGCGGGGCCACGACTCTATCTGGGTGATTGTAGATCGTTTGACCAAGGTGGCTCATTTTCTGCCGGTGCGGACAGACTATACCACGGGTCAGTATGCTCAGTTGTTCATTGCTGAGATTGTCAGATTACATGGGGTGCCCCTGAATATTGTGTCAGATAGAGACACGATTTTCGTGTCGCATTTCTGGGAGAGCTTTCAGGAGGCTATGGGTACATAGTTCAGCTTATCATCCACAGACAGATGGACAGACAGAGCGTACTAATCAGATGTTGGAGGATATGCTACGCATATGTGTTCTTGATTTTGGAGGAGGTTGGGAGACACATCTTCCACTGGTAGAGTTCGCTTATAATAACTCTTATCAGTTCACGATTGGCATGGCTCCATTCGAGGCTTTGTATGGCAGGCCTTGTCGTTCCCCAACTTGTTGGATAGAGGTGGGGGATAACAAGTTGCTCGGACCAGAGGTGATTCAGGAAACCTCCGCTAGGATTGAGATGAGCAGGAGTCGCATTAGAGTAGCCCAGGACAGGCAAAAAAGCTACACCGATGCGAAACGGTTCTTCCGGGAGTTTAATGTGGGGGACCAAGTGTTATTACGTGTATCTCCTATGAAAGGAGTGATGAGGTTAGGGAAGAAAGGGAAATTAGCCCCGAGGTACGTGGGACCATTTCCCATTATCGAGAGGATTGGGCCGGTAGCATACAGATTGGGACTGCCAGAGCATTTACATCGCATTCACGATGTATTCCACATCTCGTCGTTGAGACGATATCTTCGGGATGATATGGCCCATACTCACATCGCGATAGATGAGATAGACTTACAGCCTGACAGCTCTTACGAGGAGAGACCGGTGGCTATCCTAGACCATAGCGAGAGGTGATTGACGTCGAAGGTACTTCCACTTGTACGGGTCCAGTGGGAGCATCATAATGTGGAGGAATCCACTTGGGAGCGCGAGGCAGATATGCGCGAGAGATACCCAGATTTATTCTTACCATGTATGCCTTATTTTTCGAATTTCGGGACAAAATTCTATTATTAGGGCGGAAGTATGTAATACCCCGTATTTTTATGCTATATTAATTTGGGGATTTATTAAATTTAATGTGAGTTATTAATTTAATATAAATCCGTAAATTAATCACTTTATAATTATTAACGTGATGTGAGTTAGTAATTATGGGAAACTTGTTGAATATTACCAATGAGTAGAGTAATATATAATATTGGTTTCATTAAATGTCAAGAGTGAATAAAATGACAAGTTTGGAAATTTGAGTCGGGACGCGCCCGTGTCGCGTCGGGACTAGATATTAATTAATAAAAGTGAATACATTATAAGTTTCTCGTATGGTCGTTTTAAGTGCTCCAAAGTGTCCGGAAGGGTCGAGATAGTCGGAAAATATACCCAGAGATTTAGTTTGGGTCTCGGGGAATTTTTATGCCTATTTAGCACCCCGGGAGGGCATTTTGGACATTTTACATTTTTGAGTAATTAAACCCACGAAATTTCAAGGGTTATATCAGATGTATAAGGTTGCCTTCTAGGGTTAAAACAACCAAAGACAAGTGATGGCCATAGGAGAGGGAAGGAGAGATATTTCAAAGAAAATTCTAGACCGAAAATTCACCCGGTTGCACCGCCACCACCACCAACGCGTAGATCGCGTGACGGGGAACGCAACCACACTAAATTCATCATCAAATCAGAACTCTGAAAATCCCAGGCAAGTATTTATCTTGCTTATTTTCGTTAATTCATCGTTCATGTTAGTCTAGGGTGATTATGATGAGTTTGGTAGAAGAAAATCCATGTTGGAGATAGGAAAATCGCATGTAGAAATGGTTTGAATGATAATATGGAAACCCCTTCATATGTAGAGGCTTAACCATGAATTTTTGATGAATTAGGAATAGAAATTTTTGGAAAAAGACTGATTAGAACTATGATAAAGAAATTCTAGGGTTCTTGAGATTAATATGAGTTTTTGGACTATTAATCCATGGTTATTGATGAAAATTTGCATGCTTTACGTAGAAGATGTATAAAATGGGTTTATACTGTTAGTAGTACAAATTTTTGGGCGATTGGGAATGAAAAATATGGATTTGGATGAGGTTGTGTGATAGAACCCGTAACTGATTAACTGCAGAATTCGCCATACCTGCTTGATCGATCGATCGATCCAGGAGCTTCGATCAATCGAAGGTTCGATCGATCGACCCCTTCTGGAAGACTTATATTTCCCTTTTTAAAATAGTTGAATTAATTCTAAATGAAGAATACTCCTTAGACACCCTTATTAAATTATTTTGGGAGATAAATATGACCAGTAAGATTTATTAATGATTAAGAGACCTTTAATGTAAGGCGAAATTTACATTTTTGGGGTGTTTATATAAGGGACGATGAAATTTTGTATTAAAGGGAGAGATACGTAAAATGGTTACGATGGAAAATAGATGAATACCTACTGACACTATAAGGAGTTTTTGGTGGCCATATATGCAAAGGGACTCTGCGATGTATGTTCGCAAGTGCCTGAAATGCCAACTTCATGCTCCTATGGTCCACCAATCGGCTAGCGACCTAAAATCACTGTCTAACCCATGGCCATTCACCCAATGGGGAATGGACATCGTAGGACCACTTCCTACCGCCACCAACAATTGTAAGTATCTGTTGGTCGCAACTGAATACTTCACCAAATGGATCGAGGCGGAACCCCTCGCGAACATCCGAGATGAAGATATGATAAGGTTCATATGGAGACATATAATCACCCGTTTTGGCATCCCCAGAACCATCATCACTGACAATGGAGCGCAGTTCTAGAGCGGCTGCTTTCGAGAGCGGCTGCTTTCAGAGTTTCTGTGACGAGCATGGAATCAGACACCATTTTAGCTCGGTGGCCTATCCTCAGAGCAATGGCCAAGCCGAGGCTTCCAACAAAACAATGATCAATGGATTAAAGAAACGATTAGAGCGAGCCAAAGGTGCATGGGTAAATGAGCTACCACATACTCTATGGGCTTACCGTACTACTCCACGACGAGCGACAGGGGAAACCCCATTCTCATTGACGTATAGAATGGGGAAACCCCATTCTCATTGACGTATGGATAGGAAGCAGTCATCCCCTTAGAAGCAGTCTTGCCAACAATGAGGTCCAACCTTCTCAATCAGGGCAATCATGATGCAGCATTGCTTCTCGAACTCGACCTAGCCGATGAACGTCGTGAGCTGGCCCTAGTAAAACTAGCAAGGTATTAGCAGCAACTCGCAAGGCACTACAACAAGAAGGTTAATCCAAGGACATTCTGAGTTGGGGACTATGTCCTGAGGAAAGTCTTGGGCAGCATAGTAAAACCATCAGACGACAAGCTAGGGACAAACTGGGAAGGACCATTCAAGATAATTAGAGATGATCTGCAGGGAGCCTATCACTTAAAAATGATGGAAGGCATAGAGATACCCCGAGCGTGGAATGCAACCAACCTTAAGAAATTCTATTTTTAGATTCTCCTTTTGATCTTTAATTATGAAACTAGAAGTTCATTTCCTTATCATTAATATAAAGTTGTTTGGAAGTTGCATTCTATGAAGTATTAGTTAACTAATTTGCATTTTACGAGGTGTCAATGTATAAACTTTATAACCCACACACCTTTTCCAAGTAACTGGCACACTGATCATTACACTATAGCTGGGAAATGACCCTCCTCAGGTTTTCATTAGGAAATATGAAAGACCTCTTAGCATTGCCCCTGGCAATATATGAAGCCCTACAAGAGATCCTTAGGCAATATGGCCAAGTCAAAATTGGTCACCAAACAATGTTTGGTTGAATAAAATCCTGATCGGATAGAGCATCCAACACCAGGTGTGTCCTCGCTAATTTCCACACTTAGGCCTAAGGGAGTGTGACGACACAACCTAAAAGGTAAAGTGAGGCAGAATGGTATATCGTTGGCATACTGGACTGGAAGGACACTTACTTGATAATGCGAACATACAAATCTAGTCAGCCAAGATAGGCTCAAGATTTTTGAGCAAAGATGTGGAAAATATAAGACACTTTTTAGTCTGCAAATTTGCCCAAAACATAAATTTTATATTAATTCATCACATTTACAGCAAATACAATACATGTTTAGTCGGCGAGCTCGCCCAAAACATCGACTTTAGATCTCTTTAATATAAAATACACAGAGTCACTACAGACAGAATCTTAGTAAGGGTGAAGCCTCCGAACGAGATAATTAGCCAATTGGGCTCTTCGACCGTTGTCAGGATGAGGAACTAGCTCCTCCTCGCTTCATTCGCGTCTGACTCCAATAACTGCAGAGGGATGGCATCGATGGGGATCCATTGATAATCTCTCCAGAAGGGGTTAGGCATCAGGGTGGAAGGAAAAATCTCATGACGATAGCAGAGCATCGAGTTTCTCAGAACTTACAGCTCCCTCAAGGCACTCAACCACCCCCTGATGAAGGCGAGCTCTTCAAACTCTATCAGCCTCGTTGGAGCATCATCCAACCCTGATTGTAACCATCGACCCATACTCATCGAGGTCCTTTCTTAAACAAATTCCTCAACCGGGTGATGTCCCTCTGAAGCCCAGCAGCAATCACATACGCTCACTGGACATCACCACTAAGCTCTTCCATTTCCCTAGCTGAACTCCTGGTGTTCCTGCCAGCTTGCGGAACGGTTGGAGGGGTAGAGCCTCGCAGCATAGGATGAACGTCGCCCGGGCCACTTCTAGTTCGCGATGAGGAGGAACCTCATAATACTGTAGGAGCGATGCTCGACGCATGCTACCTAAGTCGCAAGACCTCTCTCCTCAAAGCCTCATTCTCTTGCTGAAGAACTTCCCCAACCTGGTTGATCTCAGAAGCATCTAGAAGTTTTGCTCGCAGTGTCTTCACCTCTTCTTGCACTAAAGCACCAACTTCTTCCATCTCCTGGAGTCTGTCTTTCAGTTTAACGACAAGCTCGGTCTGCTCTATGAAACGCTTGTTCCTCAATCACAATGATTTGTAAATCCTCATAAAAGTATGACGAACTTCGAAGCTTACATCAGGTCCAAGCATTCTTCCCAATTGAGAAGTGGATGGTATATAATCATCAACATCAATCGACTACAAGCAATAAAAGGGGAATGAAAAGAAAAATAAATTAGTGCACTGGGGAAAAGAAACCTTTTCATTTCATTAATTAGGGTCAAAGTACATCGAGCAACAAAAAGGAAAATTACAAGCAAAGATACAAAAGTAATCCTAGAAGTAAATTAACCAGCAATCTCAGGCTACCCAGAAGTAGCTGCCTACTTCCCCTTGTCAACAGCAGTAGAAGCACCCCCCTCAACAGGGATAACCTCTGTTGCTTGAGCAGGGAGAACATCGATAGGAATCTTCTGGGAGGCAGGGTCAACACCTTCGATGGCTGGGGTAGTAGATTCATCCATAATTGGCTTCGCGCCCGGGTCATGCTCGTCGAATAGAGGAGATGCAACATCCACTTTGGCAGCTAAGAGGGCCTTGTTCCAGCCCTTCTTAAAATCCAGATAGCTAATGTAGCCTATCTGGACCTCGGCATGCTCGTATGCAGTAGCCCACCAGGAGTTATATGAGTCTTCCTTGGCGGTGACTGCCTCAGACTCCTTCATCTTCAGCTCCTCGGTTAGCACTTTTTTCTCCTCCACGACACCCAACTTGCTCGAGCAAACCAGATCATAGCCTTATTGCAGCTCATTCAATTCTTTAACTGTTGCCTCCTTCTCTCAGTTGGCCTCGACAAGAGCCAGGTCAGAAGAAGCCCGAGCAGCATCGGCAGCCTCCAAACCAGCCTTGAGCTCCATACCCTTTAACTTTAAGGAAACATTCTGCTGATACAGCTCGCCATTTTTCTCTACCAGCTCATCGCGAGAATGATAAAGCACGGCAAAGTCAGTCACAAACTGCAAATAAAGAGGATATCAGGAAAAGGAAATAATTAAAATTTATTAAAGCATTAGAGAAAGGAAAATGTCTTACCAAGGCCAGCCTCTGACTAGCTTGCAAAGCCAATTGGTCAGACCCCATCGCCCTTTGGCGATCTGCAGGAAGAACTGCCCTCTCGAGCAGCACAGGGGCCAATTGAGGAGAAATGGCAACTGAGACCCCCTCGGGCAATGCAGACACCGGGACTAAGGCCTGCCCAGCCTTCATCCTCGATTCCATCTTTCTCCTCTCTTCCTCTTTCTCTTTCTCAATTCTCCTCTTCTCTTCCATCCTCTTCCTCTCTTCTATCTTCTTTCTTTCCTCTTCTTTCTCTCTCTCTCTCTCTCTCTCTCTCTCTCTCTCTCTCTCTCTCTCTCTCTCTCTCTCTCTCATCTGTTATTCTTCTTTCCTCTTCCTCTCCTGCTCCTGATCAGTAGATCGAGAGCCAGTAGCAATAGCCCCAGTGATGGACTTCTACTTCTTCGACCTCTGAGTGAGGAGAACATGATCATCATCATCGTCATCCCGAATTAAATTTTTCCTTGGAGGAACCACTCCTCGCTTGAACTGCTGGACGTGCTCGAAGATTCTCGGGCTTCAAAAACCTCTTCTGAGTCAGAAGAACTATCACCACTGGAGCTCCCCTCGCCAAAATTACCTTCAGCACCGCCTACGATATCACTCTCATAATTTCTCTCCTCCTCGTTCAACTGAATAGGATCAGCAACAGTCTTTTCAGAGGTATCAAATTCAGGAATACTATCTACCGACCTCACTATAAAGATAGAACCAACATTTTTGTACTCGAGCAAGAAAGAAGCAGACCGGGGATGCTCGCCGTTAGCTAAGGGCGCCCTAATATTCCAGGCCTTGACCAATTTTGAAAGACGAACCTCGCTGAGAGTAGGTTCCAAGTTCTTCGACCTCGCTAAAAAAAATAAGAAAAGTTAGAAAAATCACACATCAATGAATAAATTGAAAGAACAGAGCAGAGACTACCTATATACTCTTCCCCATAAAAGGGAATAGTAAACCTATCAGACCTTGACCCTTTAACCTGGGGGGAAAACTGCCAATTTCTAGCAAGGAAGCCATCTTGCCAATAGTCCTTATGGAAATCAGGTAGGTTTAGTACCAATAACCTGTAAGGACTCCTGGCTTTGAGATAGAGGACACCAGAACTAGTTCGAGAGAAGGAATAACAAAAGTAGACCTCGACGAGCCCTAATTTGGTGCCATTGAGCTGATTTATTCTATGGACGCCATTGATTATCTTCCACACAATGGGCAAACACTATGCAGGAACAATATTGAAATAACCAAAGAAGTGCACGAATAGATTGTTGGGAGGAAAATTAAGTCCCCCTTGGGAAAACAACAATACATGGATCCAATGGGAACCCTCTATCTCTCTAACATTTCTAGGGGGAGAGGCACACTCAATCTCTACCCACTCTGGGATATTGTAAAACTTTCTAAACTCAGACATTGATCTATTACCAATCTTTGCCATTGGAAAACCCTAAAAAAACTACAAATTCAAAGAGAAAATACAAAGAGAAGGCACAGGGGACTTACAAGATGAAAGTTCGACTTGAACGATGAAGAATCACAAACCCAAATAATGAGGAAGATAAAAAATAATAAGAATGAAGATCGGGAGAAGAGAACATGAATCGCTAGAACTCGTAGAAAATGGAAGAGTATTGAGAATCTTGAAACGACGATTGAGAAACGATTGCTCTGAATAAATTTTGAGTGTTACTAATCATAGTGCACAGAATACAAAGCAAGTGCCGCCTAAATCAGTCCTCAAACTTTGGGAAGAGTTGCACGATGTACAATGGAGACATTATGACAAATCATTTAAATTTATTGAGCCCAAAGCGTGGCCCAACAAACTTAGGGGCATTTGTGGGTACCCGAAATTAGAATGATTGGCCTAGACGAGTAGCCCAATTGTAGCGGCCAAAAGTCCATACCCTCCATATCTTAATCAGTTATGATTTAGTCTTCCCCCATGATCTCGTTAAGAGGGGTTCTAGGAGAAGATGTAATACGTGGGGGAGTCCAATACCCCCACTCCCTGAAAATGGACATGTATATAATAAACCCTAGGTCCGGGGCATAGGACACGCACTGTATTCTCGGTAATCTCTCTCTGGAGTATATAGAAATTATAGTGACTGCACCACCATGGACGTAGGCATTTTTTCCGAACCACGTACATCTCTTGTTGTGTGATTGGCATTTTGTATTCCTTATTCTGCTTGGTGATTGTGCTTCTCTTATCTCTTTATGTTGAATAATAATTATCACCACAGAAGGTTTTAAAGTCATATTAATCTGGTTGTCCATCAAACAACCCTCACATAAGTTAGAGGCTTGATTTTCTCATAAAATCAAGAATTTAATTTTATGATAAATTTTTCACATATCTGTTAGATCTGTTTATAATATCATTTATATTTTGTTTTGAATTTTTTTATTCGTAAAACTGATATTGAGTTGTGGATTGCTATGGATGTTTCAAAATATTTTTAGATCCACACCTTTTAATATAAAAAACATTAAATATCAGAACATTTAGACTTTATATCTAGCTCATTTTACAAAAGTGATTTTACACTCTGTAAAATTTCTTTTATGTGTAAATATTTTTTAGATTTGTTTTTCTAGAACGATATCACCAGATTTAATATTTTAGAAGTTATTTGATATTATTCTTTATTTATATCTGAGCATTTTAGATAACCTGTGTAATTTTTAAGACAGTTTGTTATGTGTGTTCTTCCATATTCATATAGTTATAGAACACACCACTGTCCCTATCACACACGTAACTTTAGAAAAGTGTGGATACTTTTCTGGAGAGACTAATTCTTGAATCGACGTAAAGAGCACTAAGGGTTGGAGTTTCAGAAAATTCCAGATGAGAAAGAGTACTTAGGAGGTGGAGCTCTAACATTTAGGTACGATTTCTTTCGAATTCTTTGATCCTATTTGGATTCTTGTAATTTGTAATCGTATTTCAATTTTAGTGGATTTCATTTGTGGCATAGAGGACATCGTGGATGTTTCCCCAGCCTTTGGGGTTCTATCACATTAAATATTTTGGGTAAACTTTCTGTGGATGTTTTTAATTCTTTTATATTTTATAAACCTTGTTACCAAGTATCTGAAATAACAAGTCTATTTTATTTTTTATGAAACACATCTTGAGTAAAATCCTATTTTAACAAATAAGAGTTTCTTTAAAGAGTTTTTTCGGATTCTCAATCATTCCTTTAACTATGTTAAAAATCTTGATTGAGTTATTTCAAGTGATATCAGAGCGGTTTTCAAAAGTTTTTGATCCTAAAATTTCTAAACTATTTTTGGTTTTTAAATAAGGTCGGGAAATTTTGAGAAACTTGGTAACCTCTCTAGACCCCTTGTGTTTAATGGACACAAGTTTCCTTACTGGAAAGTAAGGATGATTGTGTTTATTCAAGGAACTTTGGGTGATGAAGTCTAGGAGAGTATAGAATACAAATACTCACACCCTATTAAACCTCTAACTGAAGGAAGCATACTAAGGGTTAATGCTTAGTGAGTTTACAAAGGGTGAGAAATAGTTGTCTCAATGCAATAACAAGGGTAAAAACTTTATATTCATGTATGTAAATGAATATGAGTTTAAGATAATTTCTATTTATACAACATCCATAGATGCCTGGGAGACACTTGTTACAGACCACGAGGGTGACGAGCGTGTTAAGGCTGGGAAAACCTAAATGCTCATGCAACAGTATAACACTCCTATGATAGACAACATAGAAACCTTTGACTACTTCAATATTAAGTTCACAAACATTATCACTAAACCGCATGTTAATGGTATCATCTATCATAAAAGGGAAATTTTATAAAAAACACTTTGATCTTTACCTACTAATTTTGATAACAAGCGTTATGCTATAGAGGAAATGGATGACCCAAATCTGAGTGTAAAACTGTTAAATAGGAAATTAAGAACAATAGAGGTGGAACTAAATATAAGAAACCTATGAAATCTACTGTTAAACAATCCTCATGATCTAATTATTATTTTCTTCTCAAAAGATTATGCCTAAGTTAATTGTGCCTAACTATGACTTAGAGTTAGGAGAGGAATGTGATCGTGAGAGTATTTATAACTAGATAGGCCTTGCAAGTAAACATTTCAAAAATGCTATTAAGTTCAGGAATGCTATGGAAACTAAGCAAGGGAAGGCCAACGATCAAAACGTTCATGTTCCTAGTCCTCATAACCGTAATGGTAATACACAAACTAATAATAACAGTCAGAGTCCTAAGAAAGAGTTAAGTAACATTTAGTGCCCAAGTGTGGTAATATGGCTCATTATGCCAACATATGCAAATATAATATTAGGAATTCACCTAAGGACTACATGTGTAAGACTTGGGATGATTCTAGTGATCGAATGATGAGTTTGAGTCATCCGAAATATATGAATCATGCATGCCCTTTTATTTTAAAATAATGTATTTTGATGATAAAGCATACTTACCTCTTAACGTTGTTGTTGATTATATACATGTTGGCATGTTTGTGGTGAACAATACGTCAAATGTTGCTATTATTAATACTTCTGACGAGTTTACAATGTGCGTGAGTCAAAGTGAAAATCAGTCTAATGAATTGAATGGGTGAGTGACTCCCAAACCAAAAATTGAATTGTTAGGAAGCAACTCACACACCTCATTTAATGAGTTCGATGATGGTGATTTACCTGATATTCAAGAACTATATTCTAAGACTCTGAAAAAGAATTCTAAACTTGAGAAAATGGTAAAACACGTGAATGAATGTGTATATAACTTAAGTAAGATTATAAGGCATCCGAGGACTATAGTAGTCGGTTCGTGGCTTATGAGACTTAAACTAAAAAAATCATTTTCAAAATCAATGATTTTTTTTAGGAAAACTGTATTTTGGAAGATATGGTAAAACTGGAGGAATCTGAACAAAAAGTCTCAACTATTTTCAAGAAATGTCTTTACGTTAAGACAATTGCGAAAGCATATGATAAAATAATCAGTTCTGGAGAAAGAAAGGAACAAAGGCTGCGAGTCAAAATATTTCAAAAAATGTCTTTGTGTCCTATGGGACTTTACCAAACACATTAGCCGAGATATTAAAAATCTCAAAAATGGTTTTTGAAACAACCAGTCTCATAAGACACTAAGGCTATGTGTAGTGTAATGCCGAAGCCCGATAACAAAGTGGAGTATGTTTTCCCCCCATTAGAGAATTTGGGCAAAACTCTAAATTTTATGTAGTTCATCCTCATTTCAAAATGCGTCTAATCCTATTTTCAAATTTTTAGAAGATATAGTCAAGCCATCATCACATCTATACTGTAGCTATTACGATATTTATGGTCACTCTCTCATTGAGTGTTTTCAAAAGCATGTATTTACACCAGTCTATAAAAACTTTAATTAATCTAGGAAGAGATAAAATACTTGTGTTGACCAATAAAAACTTTAACTTTAGAAAGAAAAGGAATATGTCTCGCACTAAAATAAGGTCACTAAGGAGAACCCCCTAACCTTTTTTAAATTAAAGGACCCAAACTCATTTAAAACTATGGCCATTTGGGTTAGAAAAAGATGACTTGTTATCCCAACTAAGGTGCAATATTTTCATAACTCTGTTTAAAGCTGAGCGGACCTCTGTTGGTTGGTACCTGGATTTTGGCTGCTCGAAATACATGATCGGGGATGATACTAAACTAACAAATATGACTAACTTCTTAGGAGGTAATGTCCTATTTGGTTATGGAGTCTCATACCAGATCATTGGTAAAAGGAAACTTTAAGAATAGGGTCTTCGTATACTTAATGACCACCTATTAATGAAAGGCTTAAAATACAATCTGTTGAGTATATCTCAATTTTGTGATTCTGATTACACAATTACCTTTTCCAAAATTAACTGTAAAATTTTGAACAAAGATGGTAAATATATCCTTACTAGAAATATAACTCTGTATAATTGTTACACAGTTATTCCCAGTGCTGAGTTATGTTAGTTACAAGATTAGATTATTCTGATATGTGGCACAATAGATTGGGTCATACTAATTTTGATAACTTAGGCAGATTGAGCTCCTAAAGGTTTATTAGAGGTTTACCTAAAATTAGATTTTCTTCAAACATTGTTTGTGGTCCATGTCAAGTGGTCCATGTTAAGGGTCCCTCTCGTACTTTGAACCTTTGTGGTAACATTTACATTCTTATCATTGTGGATTACTTTATACGGTATACTCGGGTTGCTTTTATGAAAAACAAATCAAAAACATTTTTAATTTTTTTTAAAAATCGTTTGCAAATAGAAAATGAAAAGGATACCTAAGTATCACGTATAAGAAGTGACAACGATGGAGAAATCAAAGAGGCTGGAGTAGTAAGGTATTATTTCTGTAATGGATATAAGCATGAGTTTAATTCACCTAATACTCCACAACAAATCGGTATTGCCGAGAGGAGAAATAAAAAGATCCAAGAGATGGCTCGGTTTATGTTACACCCCAAAGGACTGCCAAAATACTTTTGGATTGAGGCAATCTATATAGCCAGGGATGGAAATTTTCCATGAAAATTTGAGTCCCCACGGATACCCAACCCTATCGGGTAAGGTATGGGGATTAAGCTTTGGGGATCGGGACAGGTTCAGGGAGTTAAAAAAATCACCAAAAAATTTTGGGTCGCTTTTGGGTATAGCCTCGGGTCCCCACGGGGATACCCAAATTATTAATATATAATAAAATATGTATGTATATATTATAATAAATATGTAAGAATAAAGAAAGGGAAAGGAGGTACAAACTCCTTTACCCCCCCAATTCACCCACCTACTACGAACTCCCTACTCACCTCCTTACCCCATCGCACCCCATACCTCAATCCATACCCCTGTGTGCTTACCAACCTACTAACCCACTGTAACCAATACATAGTGCTACTTGATTATCCCAATCCTCACCAAAAACCCACTGCCTATACCCACCCATACCCTTGTGCACCCCTCCCAAACCACCGTCCCCCACTCCACTCATCCACACATCCATACAATACCCCACACCTGCTACCATATGCGTTCCATAATCCTCACCTCAACCAATCAAATTTCCAACCCGTTTTTCTCCTGATTCTTGCAATTTTTTCTACACTGAATTGGAAAAAATTGTGTCTGGCAAGACTTTTAATGGTATTTGGTGTTTGGGAAGTAATAGATATATATTTGGTGTTTGGAAAGAATTTTAATGGTATTTAGTGTTTGGACAGTAATCGAATTATATTTTTTATGTGAAAAAAAGAAGAAATGAATTCCCCGTGGGGAAATCGATACCTAATTTAAACGGGGACGAAGATCCCTGAACCCGTTATAACGGGGAATGGTCGAGAACGGGGAATGACATTTCTAACGGGGATGGGGATGCTTTCCCCAATCCCGAAATGACCTGTTGCCATCCCAATATACATCGCATCACATTTTCAATCGTGTGCACCTTAGGAAGAATACCAATTAAACCCCGTATGTACTTTAGTACAATAAAAATTAAATTTGAAATAGTTTAGAACCATAGAGACTGTTTGTTACATTTGTAAAGATAGAGAGCACTTTTGAAAATTTCACACTCGAGTTGATAAAGGAATTTTTTGAGGTATTCCTAGTAGAGTGTATCGTGTATATAATTTACGTACCAAAGTCCTAATGGAATGTATCAATGTAGTTATTAATGACACTACCACTGGGAGTGTTGGTACTGGTTCAATTATTTTGGATGTGTCAGAAAACCTTTTTAAAATAGACTCACTCTAGATAACTAACCCACTGGCAACAGAAGTATCAGTAGTGCCAATTTGGGTTTTTAAAGAATATACCCTTGATAAGGTAGTCGATAACCTTGAGGATCCTATGAGAACAAGATCATAACTTAAAAGGGTGGTTAACTTTTCATGCTTCGTTTATCAAGTAGAATGAAAGAATGTAAATGATTCCCTAGACTAATCTTATTGGATTAATTCCATGCAATAGGAATTAATCCAGTTTAAGAGTCATGATGTTTGGTATCTTGTTCCGCAGACATAAAATAGAAATGTTATTTGTACCCATTGGATTTTTAAAAATAAAACGGATGAATCTAGGGTAATCATTAGAAACAAAGCAAGGTTGGTAGCACAATGATATTCTCAAATAAAGGGAGTAAACTTTGATGAAACCTTTGCCTATGAGGCTTGAGTCTGTTCATCTTCTCCTTGCGGTAGCATATCACTTATAATGCAAACTTTTCAAATGGACGTTAAGTCTGAAATTTTTGAATTGTATTCTGACTGAGAAGCTATATGTAGAATAACCAAATGGCTTCATTGACCCATCTCACCTAACCATATCTTTCAATTAAATAAAAATTTATATAGCTTAAAGCAAGCCCCTCATTCCTGGTACGAACACCTCTTGACCTTTTTAGTTAATGAAGGGTTTGAGCATCGGGGTAATGAACAAACATTATTTGTCCGTAAAATCAGTAATAAGGTGTTAGTAGAATATATTTACATTGATGACATCTTTTTTGGTTTAGCTTCACCAATTAATTTGATGATTTTTTTAAATAATGCACGAGGGCTTCCAAATGTCATTATTGGGGAGTTATAATACTTTTTAGGTTTGCAAGTAAGACAAATGAGTGATGACCTCTTTATTTCTCAAACCAAGTATGCGAATGAGTTGATTAATAAATTTGGTTTAAATAATACTAAAATTGCATTCACTTCCATGAGCACCACGTCTAACATATCTACAGATGATAATGGGAAAAATGTTGATCCAACCTTATATAAAATCATAATATTCAACTTGATATATCTAACTGCATCTAAACCTGATATTATGTATGTTGTATGTGTATGGGGACATTATATATGTGCACCCAAAGAGTCCCATTTATTGTGTTTAAAGTGTATCATTAAGTATGTTAAGGGCACACCAAAATATGGTACACAAAGGACACATCTAACTCTATAGTTGGTTACATGATGCTAATTGGGCGGGTTGTTCCGAAGATAGTAAGAGCACGTCTGGCGCTTGTTACACTTATGAGTACATATCCGTTAGTTGCTACTGTGCACAATTATTGTGGATCAAACAAATATTGTGTGATTATGGTATTGCTGAGAACTAATTAACTTTATTATGTGATAATCAGAGTGACATTAATATAATTAATAATTCTATACATCACTCTCGCACCAAGGACATTACGATTTGACATCATTTTATTCGTGAATTGTTAGAATCTAAAGAACTCCTTATCGAATATCTACAAACTGAAAAACAACTAGCTAATATGTCGGAACACGAGACCCCCCGATTTAAAATTATTATACTTCAAAAAGTAATAATTTCCTTTTTAGATGCGGAAGCGTAAGATGGTTCAATTAAACAACAAATTTTAATTTCTTATCAAATTAAAATTAAACAAAGTGAAATAAGATTAAATCCAAACAAATTTAAATTTTACTAAAACCAATTAATTTAAATTAAGTCCTAAAAATTTACCTAAGTCATATTTTCAATATTTCCAAATTAGGCTAAACCAAATTTTACTAAATTAAATTAAATGACTTGAATTAAATTAACATAAAGATTACCCAATAATAGTTAAGCAACAAATTAAACATAAGTAGTGATTAAACCAAATTTTATCTTTTTACCTAAGCATGCGTTCTAGGTGATATAGCAAGATAAAATTAAATAATGAATCACTACGCCGCGATGTATGAGGAAAAACCCACAACGGGAAAAAACCTCGGACGGTCCTAGCATCAAATTCACTAAGTATGGAATTTACAAATACAAGACAATAGACTTATAAAACTCTACTCGATCCCTCTCAAGCCCCGACGCTCCTTCTTGTATACACCTCCGCCTAGCGAATAACCACGGAGCTCCACCGCAGTCTCGAAATCCACCAATCGGACTTTATATGGTCACCATCACCCGAACAAGGAGCCTTTCTCCAAGTGGGTAAATCAACGCAAACATCTTCTTCTTTGTGGGATGTAGAAGAAAACCCAAACGAACTCTTCAAACGGTAGAGTAATACCCGATGCCAAACACTCCAAGCAATGATATATAAATAAATATATATATATATATATATATATATATATATATATATATATATATATATATATATATATATATATATATATATATATATATATATATATATATATATATGGAACTTAGATAAACAATATGGGTGTAAACAAAGTGTTTAACAGATTTTTCTTTGATATGTAGAGATAAACCGATGCCAAACTCCAAGCAAAGTATATATATATATATATATATATATATATATATATATATATATATATATATATATATATATATATATATATATATATATAGATGAACTCGTATAAATAAACTTTGGGTGTGTGATCGAGTTGGAAACCGAGCGTCCGTGTAAATACGCTAATCGTTGTTATTGACTTCCGATCACAATACAAAAAAACTAAACTTTAACTACACTCTTGCGGAGTATAGTGGCGAGTCTGGGTATCGAATACACAGGGAATGTTTAATAGATTTTAATTGATTTATTACTTCAAACAAAAAAGTGTAAAATATGATAATTGAGTGAGAAAGGAAAAAGGGAAAAATAAAGAAGTTAACTAAAACTAATTGGAAAATTTAGGTAGGGACACAATCCCCCAACCCTAGAGTATTGATGGTATAAAACTAATCATAAATTTAAGTGATTAATCAGACACATAATTTAGTACTCCCAAGCATTACGTATATGAGGTTCAAGCCCGCACCATACTTAATCAGAGGAAGAGTAAATCGGTATTGTGATAGTGACATTCGAATTGTATTCTGAAGCGTCCCGGTTACCCTGAAGAAAATGATATCTAAAGATCTACAATTGTCGTGTTTCTATGCAATACGGTCGTAATAAATCATTAAATTTAGAGGACTAATTTTATACACATGTAACTACCACATCAGGTTGGGTTCATGCATCCCAAACTATAAAAACCTAGCCTAATATGAGAAATAATAATAAAAGTGCTGTAAATAAAAATTACCAAGATTAAAGAAGAAGAACATGCAAGAAAAAATCAAAGATTGAAGAAAAATCGGAAAAGCTCTTGAATTAATGGTGCAAAGTATGTAACTTCTTCTCCTAGATGTTCATACTTGTTATGGAGCTTTTACATCAATGAAATCTGAATAAAAAGAGTCCGAATGACTAAATATATAGGCTAGAGGTTGTTTAGAAGAGTCCCCAAAACATAAAACTCTTTTGGCTAAAAGATAAGCACAAAATAAAAATCCCGTAACTGCCAATTTGTCACACTTAGAAAGCGCGACTAATTTTGTAACGGATCTGGAGCGTGACTAATTTTGTAACGGATCCAGTGCGTGACAAATGGGCGGACCGGTTCTTTTTCCTCATCTTCGGTTCAGTTCTGTCTTTAACAATGTTTTTCTTGGATTTCTTTCACAACTTCGAATGGGCATAACTTCTTCACTGTAGCTCGGATTGCGGTGCCGTTTTTTCTCATGTTCTTGTAATTGAAAGTTCTTCAACTTTCTAGTTGGCCCCATCTCAGACTGAGGCTGAAAAATTATGAAAATGCCCTTTAACTCCCCGTTTCTTGGTTTTCTTTCACTGTTTTGAGTTCTCTTTACCACTAACTTGCATGAAATACCCGTAAAACACATAAGAGATACAAAAAACAAAAATACTTGCCAAAAAGGGTTAGTAGCATAAATACGAGACAAATCCAAGCTATTTACACGGTATCATAAAAATACCGAAATTAAGGGGATAAATGTGAAGAATTTATGCCTAATAAAACCCCCCTAACTTAGAACTTTGCGCGTCCCGAGTAATGTAAAAGAATGAGAGTATGATTTAAAGACCCTTCAAAAACTTTATTGGGATAGAATACCTCTTTCGCGGGCAAGCGATTGCATTTAGCGTATGCAACAAGCCTTTAAACCTTTAGGTTACCCTATTAGGACGAGTGGTGTCTCGTGAGGGTTTGCAGTGAATATACCCATAAAATTCTTTATTGACTCAAAGAAAAATCAAAATACTTAAAAATTATACAATTTAAACTCCCCAAAACAGTCACCTTAAAGTCATATTTACAAATCTCAAATCATAGTGTGTGTGTGCGAAGCCAAAAATCGAACCGCTAACTTTCACCAATTGATCATTACGTTACTTTCCAAAAATTCGTTTTGATTCAAATGCTCACGGGATGCTCTCTTAAAAAAATCTCTCGGATTGTGGCTATTCTCTCGGTGTGCAGGATATAAAGAGTAAATATAATGGACGCAAAGTCACGCACACGAATTGAAAGACGAAAATATATGGTGAATAGTTCTCATTATCGGAATACAGTCATTGGGAAATGGGAACATCGCGTCTTTTTCACACATTTAATCTCTTTTATTATCTTTTGGTGTCTTAGCTCTCTCCACGCGACAATTAATTTATCAATCCGGACTCGGTTAGGACTTTTACGGGCTGTAGGTGTATTGGGTAACATGGAAATGGTTGGAAAATTCGGAATTGGAAATTTTTTCTTATGATGTCCCTTAGTGCTTTGTCGGGTTTTTTCTCATTTTCTATTCCTTTTCTCTATTTTTTGTTGAGCATTTCTATTCTTTTTCTTGCCCCTTCTTATGCACTTTTTGGACTTTAATGAATATTTCATTTTTGCAATTCCGGGCTATTTGGGTTTTTCGGGGTACCAAACGAAAAGGATAAATTTTATTCGGCTCAATTGGGTTGTCAAAGGGATCATTTTTCACATCTTTTTATGGCTAATGTTTTTGGGTAACAAACGATGACCTACTTCATTGTCCGAATTACTTATTAATTTACCATATGCATCTCGAGATTAATTTAATTTAGAGATTTGTAGCGCGCTTTTCGAGGCAACATTCCATTTCCCATAACCGATTAAAACAATAAAATAGAGATCATCAACTACTATATAAAACGCTGAAATGAACTTTGAGTTGATCATTAACTCGAATTTATTTAAAATGCTCTAAAAAAAATATAGGCTCGAAATCTCATCGGGTTTGTCAATCTCCACACTTATTCGTAAAGTCGTCAATTTTCTTTCAATTTCCATCTTTGGTCAATTTTGGCTTTGTGCATTTGATTTTTACAACTTGAGACAAAATATTTGTGACATTTTTGAATCTTTTAAATTCCAATCTTTATTTATTTTGAAGAAAAATATTTTTGGCTTTTTAAAAAAAATTTCAACTTTTTTTTTGAAAATTTTGAAATTTAAAAAAAAAATACACTTGGAAAGAACATGTGATCGAATCAATGAAACTAACAATAAATGGGAAGAATATCCCACACCCCCTAACTTAAATGTTGCATTGTCCTTAATGCGTATCAAGAACACAATATAAAGAGAGGAAAAGAAAAATATTACCCAAAATGGAGCGATCCCCAAAAAGTACGAGTCGCTTGAATCTACAAAACATGTTAGAACCAAGAATAGAAAAAAGAATAACAAAAACTCTAAAAAAAATAAGCTAACTATTGTATAACCTACGATTTGAAATTATAATAAGTTATACACTAGAAGTAAAAAAATTTGAGGGTCCACCCAAAATACAATATGACTTTGAGGGATTAATGGTGTACCCTCACTAGGATGCATGCCTCCCGAAATATAAGGATTCCTTTTGAACAATGAAAGGCATGTGTGAGATGAAAAAAATGAACCATCACCAATTAAAAAATTTAACGGGATGATGGGTGGTTTGGATGCAAGGTGGGAAAAGTACAATTGAGATCCAAGAAAAATATAATCGCCTCCCAAATAATTTTCATGTAGTATGGGGAGAGGGGCACACAAAAAGGAAGAGTCCATATTAGAAAATAATTCTAGCAAAGTGTCTTTGTCGATAAAAGGTGTAAACATTTCATAATTTTCAATTGACTCATAGGAATCTAGCGGTACTTCTAATGGTTCAATAATGATGAACGAAAATGGTGATGAAATAAACTCAATCTCAAGTGATTCATCATCACTTGGAGAATGAATTTCAAGGGAGCAAGACTCACTTTCAATGATATGTTCTTCATAAATTTGAGGTGACACACAACTCTCAACCTCCTCTTTGTTTTGCATCTCATCGCAAAGTGAGATCATTTTCGTAACAAGACCAATAGCCATCGCACTTTGGGTGGAAAGAAAATTGAGTACTTGTTTGATTAGAAAAAGCTTTCTTTCTTCCAAAGTAGGATTCCTTGTCTCTATAACCTCGGAAGAAAAGTCGTCATTGGATTCGAATAATGCATCCAACTCTTGCTCACAATAACGATTTTTTTCCTGATATTTATTTTCAAGCCTTTCATATTCATGAATTAAAATCCACTCACCTATTTTAATAGGTCGAGGCGGAGATTCTTGAAAATAAAAAGATTGAAAACTATTCCCATATGAACCATTATAATTATCGAACTCACAATAAAAAGACATGATTACTGAATAGTTTGTAAACACACACTCCACGTAAAGAGGTGTGCGATTAAGGATTCAACGTTTATTGGCGCTCAATTGTGCAAGCCTGCAAAAAAAATTAAAAGAAAATAAAAAAAATCTTGTGAACTAGTAAATCAAATATAATCTATAACAAAACACTCCCCGACAACGGCGCCATTTTGACCGAGTTGGAAACCGAGCGTCTGTGTAAATACGCTAATCGTTGTTATTGGCTTCCGACGACAATACAAAAAAACCTAAACTTTAACTACATTCTTGCCGAGTATAGTGGCGAGTCTGGGTATCGAATCCACAGGGAATGTTTGATAGATTTTAATTGATTTATTACTTCAAATAAAAAAGTGTAAAATATGATAATTGAGTGAGAAAGGAAAAAAGGAAAAATACAGAAGTTAACTAAAACTAATTTGAAAATTTAGGTAGGGACACAATCCCCCAACCCTAGAGTATTGATGGTATAAAACTAATCGTAAATTTAAGTGATTAATTATATCCAGAATTTAGTACTCCCAAGCATTACGTATATGAGGTTCAAGCCCGCACCATACTTAATCAGAGGACGAGTAAATCGGTATTGTGATAGTGACACTCGAATTGTATTCTGAAGCATCCCGGTTACCCTGAAGCAAACGAGATCCAAAGATCTACAATTGTCGCCTTACGATCGTAATAAATCATTAAATTTAGAGGACTAATTTTATACACATGCAACTACCACATCAGGTTGGGTTCATGCATTCCAACCTTTAAAACCTAGCCTAACATGAGAAATAATAATAAAAGTGCTGGAAATAAAAGTTATTAAGAGTGAAGAAGAAGAATATGCAAGAAGAAATCAAATATTGAAGAAAAACCGGAAAAGCTCTTAAATTGATGGTGCAAAGTATGTAAATTCTTCTCCTAGATGTTCCTACTTGTTATGGAGATTTTACATCAATTAAATCTGAATAAAAAGAGTCCTAATGACTAAATATATAGGCTAGAGGTCGTTTAGAAGAGTCCCCAAAACATAAAGCTCTTTTGGCTAAAAGATAAGCACAAAATAAAAATCATGTATCTGCCAATTTGTCACACTTAGAAAGTGTGACGAATTTGTAACGGATCTGGAGCATGGCTAATTTCGTAACGGATCTGGTGCATGACAAATGGGCGGCCCGGTTCTTTTTCCTCAGCTTTGGTTCGGTTCTGTCTTTAACAATGTTTTTCTTGGATTTCTTTCTCAGCTTCAAATGGGAATAACTTCTTTATCGTAGCTTGAATTGAGGTGCCGTTTTTTCCAGTGTTCTTGTAATTGAAAGTTCTTCAACTTATTGGTTAGCCCTATCTCAGGACTAAGGCTGAAAAATTACAAAAATATCCTTTAACTCCCCGTTTCATGGTTTTCATTCACTGTTTTGAGTTCTCTTTGGCACTAATTTGCATGAAATACCTGTAAAACACATAAGAGATACACAAAATAAGAAATACTTGCAAAAAAGGGTTAATATCATAAATATGAGAAAAATCCAAGCTATTTACGCCGCACGGTATCATAAAAATACCGAAATTAAGGTGATAAATGTGAAGAATTTATGCCTAATAAAACCCCCCTAACTTAGAAATTTGCGCATCCCGGGCAATGTAAAAGAATGAGAGCATGATTTAAAGACCCTTCAAAAACTTTATTCGGATAGAATACCTCTTTCGCGGGCAAGCGATTGCATTTCGCGTATGCAACAAGCCTTTAAACCTCTATGTTACCCTAATAGGACGAGTGGTGTCTCATGGGGGTTTGTAGTGAATATACCCACAAAATTCTTTATTGACTCAAAGAAAAATCAAAGTACTTAAAAATTGTACAATTTAAACTCCCCAAAACAGTCACCTTAAAGTCATATTTACAAGTCTCAAATCATAGTGTGTGTGTGTGCGAAGCCAAAAATCGAACCGCTAACTTTCACCGATTGATCATTACGTTACTTTTAAAAAATTCATTTTGATTCAAATGCTCACGGGATGCTCTCTCAAACGAATCTCTCGGATTGTGGCTATTCTCTCGGTGTGCGGGATATAAAGAGTAAATATAATGGACACAAAGTCACGCACACAAATTGAAAGATGAAAATATATGGTGAATAGATCTCATTATCGGAATACGGTCATTGAAAAACGGGAACATCACCTCTTTTTCACAAATTTAATATCTTTTATTATTTTTTGGTGTCTTAGCTCTCCACGCGATAATTAATTTATCAATTCGGACTCGGTTAGGACTTTTTCGGGCTATAGGTGTATTGGGTAACATGGAAATGGTTGGGAAATTCGGAATTGGAAATTTTTTCTTATGATGTCCCTTAGTGCTTTGCCGGGCTTTTTCTCATTTTCTATTCCTTTTCTCTATTTTTTGTTGAGCATTTCTATTCTTTTTCTTGCGCCTTCTTATGCACTTTCCGGACTTTAATGAATATTCCATTTTCGCAATTCCGGGCTACTTGGATTTTTCAAGGTACCAAACGAAAAGGATAAATTTTATTCGACTCAATTGGGTTATCAAAGGGATAATTTTTCACATCTTTTTATGGCTAATATTTTTTGGTAACAAACGATGGCCTACTTCATTGTCCGAATTACTTATTAATTTACCATATGCGTCTCGAGATTAATTTAATTTAGAGATTTATAGCGCGCTTTTCGAGGCAACATTCCATTTCCCATAACCGATCAAAACAATAAAATAGAGATCATCAACTACTTTTTAAAACGCTGAAATGAACTTTGAGTTGATCATTAACTCAGATTGATTTAAAATGCTCTCGAAAAAATATAGGCTCGAAATCTCATCGGATTTGTCAATCTCCACACTTATTCGTAAAGTCGTCAATTTTCTTTCAATTTCCATCTTTGGTTAATTTTGGCTTTGTGCATTTGATTTTTACAACTTGAGACAAAATATTTGTGACATTTTTGAATATAACCTCATGTGACAATATAGATTGAACTCAATGAACAAACATACACAATGCATACAAGCCTAGCATGTTGATGATTCTACAAACCAATGGAGTCATGACTTTGAAAGTACAACTAGGATAAACGGACATTGTGCAAACCGTTGATATACCATCCATTCTCCCTCAATAAGCATATATTAATTTTTATAGAATATATCAATCAAACACAGGCCTTGGAAATTATTTTTCTTTGTAATGCCATAATTCTATTTGTAGGCCTTTGGACCATGTATTTCTTTTAGGTCCAAACAAATGGTGGCTTACTATTCGCAAAGGATAATAAATCCTTTCGGAGACCTTTCTCGTGCACATTTATATATTTTATTTTTTTTACATCTCACAAATCTCACGTACAACGAATTTTGACATGGACTAGTCCTCCTAGGTCACAAATATGTAGATGACAAGATTGGTGGAGAACACCTCACAAAGCTCAAATATACATATGAAGTTAAAATTTCAAATGAGCTTGTGCATGTGTGAATAGAGGCATATGAAAATAGAATCCATTTAATCAACACAAAATCCAACTACTCCATAGAAGCATGGTAAAGAACATTATAAGGATTGACAATCTTAACCAAAAGTTCTAGCCACATGGAAGCGTAAAAGATGGGATTCAAACACAAGTATATGCCACATAAAGTGTGTCAAACTAAAATACACACACAAAACAAAATCCTTTTGAGTTTTTCAAATTTTTAACCAAAAATAAAAATATATACTCAAAAGACAAACAAAAATCATTTGAATTTTTCATTAAGCTTAAATTACCAAGAGATAAAACCCAAATGATAAACAAAAATCTTTTTGTATTTTTCATTTAATGCAAATACAAATGAAGGAAATATAATACAAAAGATAAATATGTTATGATTTCTAGCATAAGATATGAAATAAAGAAATGACTAAAAAATGACTAAACATGCATACACCTAGCAAGGATATATAATATGAAACACAAAAAGCTAGAGTATGCAAATAAAACTATCACATTCAACCTTTAGATTTTACAAGGGAGGAAGCATGTGAAAGTAAATGAGAATCAAAAACTATTTCTTATAAAGATACCAAGTCGAATCTCCTAACCCAAACTAATGATGAGTGACTATCTCGAGGTGTAGGAATCTTGACTACCTTGGTTTCCTTACGATGAGATTTTTTAGGACCTCGTTTAAGATCAAAACAAAATTTTCTAAGATGACCTTTTCGACCACAATGTGCACAAGTAAAAACACGTCGAAAATTGGGACCTAAGGATTGATCTATAAAGGCTTTTCTAGGCTATTCTCCTAAAACATTGGTTTTGGCTTTATGAGTAGATTCATTACAAGCATCGAAGCCTAAATCAAAAGTGTCATTTTTGATTTGTATCGTGCCTAAGATTTTATCTAGTTTTTCGGACCTACATTCCAAATCAAATTTGACTTTCCTAAAGTCTTTTAATTTATTTTTCAATTCTAAAATATTAGACTCTAATAAAATATTTCTCTCTTAAAACTCGAGAAGCTCCTTTTTCAAGGATTCCATTAAACCTCTAAGGCTATCTCTCTCACCTTCTACATATTCAAGATTCTCTCGAAGAGTCCTCTCATGTGTCCTAAGGTCTTTCACTAACGCACTCTCATTAACGACCTTGACATGCTCTTTTAAAAAAGCTTCTAACTTCAAATTTCCCCTTTTTAATTTAATAGATTCTTCATATAATTCTTGAAAAGAATTTTCAAGATCACTCACATTAACCTCTTCTTCATTTTCACCCTCTCTCTCTTCTTCACTCTTACTACCATAAAAAACAAGGGAATCATAAATAATGACCTAGGAAGTGTCATGTGTTAAGGTTTCATCAATAGACGAGTTCTCACTATCACTCACATGACTAGCCATAAAAGCCACAAAGTTGGGCTTAGTGGGAGAATCGGGTCCCTCTTTCATATAACTATCACTAAGGGTTGCATTAAAAGACATTGGTTGCTTACCCTCTCTCCTTAGTTTAGTGGGGCACTCAGATGCCCTATGGCCATACCCTTCACAACCAAAACACCTATTTGACTCGTCCCTATTTAAATTTTCTTTAGAAGTTTTAGAGATCCTCTCGGCTTTGTCATTCTTAGAACTTTCAAATTTCTTAAAGTCGTTTTTAAGTTTATCTTTGTTAATTTTAAGAAACTTTTGAAATTTCCTAGCAAACAAGGCCATATCTTTCGAGTGAGTGTCACTCTCGCTCTCTACTACTTATTTTTCCTCTTTTCGGGCTTTTAAAGCATTGCCCTTATCAATTTTATTTTCAGTTTTAGAGGGAAACATGTCCAGTTCATAGGTTTGTAAATCATCTACAAGCTCTTCTAATTTAGTAAAGGCTAAAGTTAGTAAAGAATTTAAAACGGTCACTTTTGGAATAAATGTATCGGGTAGGAACCTTAAACTTTTCTTTACTACTCGATTGTCGGGTATTTTCTCTCCCAAATTAAAAGATGAATTAACAATATCGAAAAGGCTAGCATAAAATTCATCAGAAGTTTCTTTTTCGTTCATTTTGATGGTTTCAAATTGAGTGGTGAGGTTTTGTAGTTTCGAATCTTTAACGACGCTTCTACCTTCATGAGTGAGTTGTAAAATATCCCACGCTTCTTTAGCAATCTCAAAAGTCATAATGCGTCGAAATCCATCTGGTGTGACAGTGCTAAACAAGGCGTTTAAACCTCGGGAATTAAAATTTGAAAGTTTAAACTCATTCTCACTCCATCTATCATCCGGTTTAGGAACACGTTCATTATCTACTAAATGAGTTGGTGGAGACCACCCATTAACTACAGATAACCAAACCCTCTCGTCGATAGATTTAAGTGCCGATTTCATACGTGCTTTCCAGTATGCGTAATTAGAACTATCGAAAATAGGAAATTTTGAGAATGGGGAAAATTTCATTTTAGCCAAAATATTGAAAGGGTCTTTAACGAAATAATTTATCGCTTTTGCTCTGATACCACTTATTGGAACACGAGCCCCCCCCGATTTAAAATTCTTATACTTCAAAAAGTAATAATTTCCTTTTTAGATGTGAAAGCGTAAGATGGTTCAATTAAACAATAAATTTTAATTTCTTATCAAATTAAAATTAAACAAAGTGAAATAAGATTAAATCCAAATAAATTTAAATTTCACTAAAACTAATTAATTTAACCCAAGTCCTAGAAATTTGCCTAAGTCATATTTTCAATATTTCCAAATTATGCCAAACCAAATTAAATTAAATGACTTGAATTAAATTAACATAAACATTACCCAATATTAGTTTAGCACCAAATTAAACATAAGTAGTTATTAAAACAAATTTTATCTTTTTACTTAAGTATGCGTTCTAGGTGATATAGCAAGATAAAATTAAATAATGAATCACTACGCCGCGATGTACGAGGAAAAACCCACAACGAAAAAAAACCTCGGACGACCCTAGCCTCAAATCCACTAAGTATGGAATTTACAAATACAAGACAGCAGACTTACAACACTAAACTCGATCCCTCTCAAGCTCCGACACTCATTCTTGTATACACCTCCGCCTAGCGAATAACCACGGAGCTCCACCGTGGTCTCGGAATCCACCAACCAGACTTTATACGGTAACCGTCACCCGAACAAGGAGTCTTTCTCCAAGTGGGTAAATCAATGCAAACATCTTCTTCTTTGTGGGATATAGAAGCAAACCCAAACGAACTCTTCAAACGGTAAAGTAATACCCGGTTCCAAACACTCCAAGAAATATATATATATATGGAACTTGGATAAACAATATGGGTGTAAACAAAGTGTTTAACAAATTTTTCTTTGATATGTAAAGATAAACCGGTGCCAAACTCCAAGCAAAGTATATATATATGGATGAACTTGGATAAATAAACTTTGGGTGTGAAACAAGTGTTTAAAAGATTTTTCTTGGAAAAATATACACTTAAACAATGAACTTTTCTTTGGAAAGATGAACACTCAAAAACTCTGTCTAGGAGTTGTAATAGTATGAAAAGTTAATTAGAAAAAGTTCATTTTTCGCACTTAAGAAGTTATGCCCAAAGATAGTGGGAAAAGAAGTGGGAAAGTGGGTCAACCAAAACTCATTCGAACGACATTTTCATTCGAACGAAGTCTCGTTCGAACGAGCATCTAACGAAGTTCCAGTGTGAAATCATTAGAAATCTCGTTCGAACATCAAGTTCGTTTGAACGACACTTCGAACGACATTCCAGTGGCCTTTTGGGGAACTCGTTCGAATGACAATGTTGTTCGAACGACAAACTCGTTTGAACGATACTTCAAACGAATTTCCAGAAAGTTTGAAAAATTTTATTTTTAGCCCAGAAACTTTATATACTTTAGATTAGAGTTTTATTAAAATCTTTCTAAAAATAAACAACATCTTTAAATAAACTACACCCAATATGAAATGTTCCAAGCTCCTATATATATATATATATATATATATATTAAAATGCATTCATACCTTATGAGGAATGGAACCATGTTGATGACGTAGAAACGAGGCACTTTAAACACGGAATTTTGATAAAGCTTTAAACTTGGCCGCTACGTCTTCAACTTTAGTACATCATAGGCTTGAAGGATGATCAATAACTCTATCCTATGACTCAAACGTTTTTGCCCGGAATTGAGCCAAAACTACAAAGGACTCAATTGAAACTTTGTGTCCTTACATAATATGTTCACTAAGACCTTAGAGAACACTAGATTTGAATATTTAAGTAAATCCATATGTATCATTGTGTTTGATTAGTTCACTACTTTTATCTATCATATCCTCCTATCTATATCTTGATAATAATATGTTTATAAGGATCTAAGGTGTGGTTGTTTCTCACATGACAAAAGGCGCCTCCTTTATCTATTTTATATAGGAGACACCTAATATTACCTATATCTATGAATTGATTGATAGTTTATTCTATTATATATTCTCTCTTGATTATTTACCCATTGTTTATTTGAGACAAAATGGGGAAGAAGGATTAAGTCCATCCCGGATTGTCTAAAAGAATTCAATTTGTAAATTCGACTAACATGCTATCTCTTAAGTATTTTTAATGCAGGCATTGAATTTTATTATTCCAGATTTTAGGGTATTGGTATATATTCTAGTTTAGTTATGTAAATTATTTTTTCCTTACTTTTATTTTTGAATCTAAGAAGGGTTGGGTAGTTAGAATTTGTATAGGGTTAGGATGTTTTTGGCCTACGAGTACCTAGATGTACTCAAAGGATTTTGACTCTAATATCCAAAGGGGGAGATTAAAACACCTCATATGGTTAACTTATTAAAAGTCTGCACCATATAGGTCTTTCATCTACTTTGGATATTAAGACAAAATACTTTAGTAGACTTGAACTCCTCCTATATTACTTATGAGAATGCATGATATCAATTATTTATTTAATTCACAAATTTCAAATTTAAAACTTATTTAATTAGAGTAAATCTTCAATTCAAATTTTATTAAACCCTAATCATTCATCTATGTGTATAAATTAATTATTCAATCACAAGTCAAGTGATAAACAAGATTTAGAAAAAGATCCTTTTAGGTAAAACCTTTTATTTAACTATCTAACTTAAATGGCAACTTACAATTACATAGAAAAATTTGTAATGAATCTCTCGCAGAAAACCACATAGATTGCAGCTTAGCACCAGCAAAGATCCCCTCAAGAACCTCAATGCCAACAGTCATTAACAAACAACTCCCACAAGAACTACCAAAAGTAGATATGGCATTCCCTAAAGACAAACTTCCAAGAAGTGTTTACGTTCCACAAATTATTCACAAAATTATTGGGATGTTTTGGTGAATAAAAAAATAAGTTTTTAACCCTAAAAGATGAAGACTAAAAGTATGCAGATTTGTAGTTTTCGTGTATCAAAAGTCTTAATGAAAAAGGTCTCCCAAACATGTGTTTATAGCTCAACAAAAAAACTTTAGGCGGCGCATGTGATTCGAATGACATTGTGATGTCGTTTTAATGACATTATATGTTGTTACTAACGACCTAAGAAACGACCATTAAAAAAGTAAAAAAGTATGTGGTCGTTTGAAGCACCAAGGAAATGACCCTTGGAACGTGTCATTTGAACGACTTGTCAATGTCGCTTGAACGACATTGCCTTGTCATTTGAACGACATGAGCGAAAAATTATTATTTTAAAAAGCTCGCCTATAGGCCTTAAAAAATATTTTGACTTAGAAAAAAGCCTCATTTTGATTTAAAATAGTTTAAAAAAATTTCCTGATACTAAAGTAAAACATTTACAAAATTTAAACACATTCTATATGAAATTATACCTCATGTCGTGCATATGTTAAAGATGCTTGAAATTCGGATCCATCTTCATGAACGTATGAACGTGAACTTCTTCAAAGGTTGTAGTGGTATACGACATACTCTTATGTAAAATCAGGATTACGAAAAATATCTGAACATTAAATATCAAAGACACTAAATATCAGAACATTTAGACTTTATATCTGGTTCATTTCATAAAACTAATTTTACACTTTGCAAAATCTATTTTTCATGTAAATAATTTATAGATCTATTTTTTTCTCGAAAATTCTCACCAGGTTTAGTATTTTAGAAGTTATTTGATATAGTTCGTTTGGATATCATCATTTAAGAGAACCTGTGTAATTTGTATGAAAGTTTGTATTAGGTGTGTGGCATTCTTTCAAGTTCATATATTTATAGAACGCACCACTATCCCAATCACACACTTCACTTTGGAAAAGTGTGATTATTTTTTTTGGAGAGACTGATTCGTGAGTCGACGTAAGGAGCATTAAGGATTGAAAGTTCAAAAGGTGATGGATTAGAAAGAGTACTTAAGAGGTGGAGCCCTAACATTTAAGTATATTTTCTTTTAGGTTCTTTGATCCTATTTGCATGCTTGTAACCTGTAAACTTATTTCTATTTTAGTCGATTTATTTTGTGGCGTAGAAGTCATCGTGTAATTTTTTCCAACCTTTAGGGTTTTACTACATTTAATATTGTGGCCAATCTTTCTATGGATGTTATTAAGTCTTTCTTCCTATCTTCAATAAACTAAGGTTAATCACGGTTTTACATTTTATAAATCATATTACCAAGTATCTGAAATAACAAGTCTACTTTACTTTTAGTGATTTGACAAATCTAGTGTAAAATATTATTTTAACAAATAAGAGTTTCTTTAAAGAGTTTATTCGAATTCTCAATCATTACTTTAACTCTGTTAAAAATATTAAATGAGTTATTTCACGATCGTCTAAGTCTTCTCCAAGGATAAATGATTATCCAAAGGTTCTAACAACCAAATCTTTTCTCAGCAGTTGATGAAAAATCAATGGCTCAAAACCTTTAGCCAATCGGTGAAATCAGACACAGAAACCCCTATAAATAGAGGTGTCCACAAACATTGAAAAGATATTCAAAACCCAACGTTGATTCAATTTTCTAAATTTCTTAATCCCGAGCACTCGAGATACTCAAGCTTGTTTTTGAAAAGTCCCAAAAGGCTCGTACTTTAAAAAAGTTGGTTTTTCAAAAGAAATATCTCATACTTCCGCATAGTCTCCTTAGAAAGAGGTTTGTACTTCAGAAAAGTTGCCTCAAAATTGAAAACTGAGTCGGAACCTTATGAAAATTTCGTAAAATTTAATACTTATAGCCGAAACTCTTCCCGATTGAAAAGAACCAAAAAGAGAGCCATCCCCTAAAGAAAAAAGTAAGATTTTATTGCGAGGGTAAACAACTATTGCCTAAATTTTGGGGCAACACTCTACATATATATTTTTATAAACTGTGTGCACTTGTGTACCCTCTCGAACCCGACCCATGTTGGGTATGCAATTTACTGTATATATATTTGTTTAAGCCTGGTTTTTAACCAAATACGTTAACTTGTGTCACACATTGACATAGTCACATGCTAAATGGATACAAATCAAATGCTATTGTTTTAAAATACAAACATGAAAACATGCTTTTCAAAATATGTTATTAGGAGAGTGCCATTGATATGCATTTTTCATGAAACTTTGCAGGCCAAAGCCTAAAATTCGACTACACTCATCATATCTCTGGGTGAACAAAGCACTTGTTTGCATGGCACCCTCAATATGTGTTTTCATTTCAATACTTTTAAAACATCTTCATTTTATCAACATACTAAATTAACACATAATGGAAATTCTATGTTAAGGATGAGTCTACATAAATACCGCACTATTGTACCTTATATACTCAGTACCCCATTACATGCACCTGTAAATATAACCGTTTTGAGTGAAATACATTGGATTTGATTTTAAGTCCCCTTGGGTATGTACATCGAGATAAACCCGTGAATCCCAAGCCTCATAATACATCTCTCAGTGTATTATCTCCCATGGTGCCTCCATATCTAGTCCCACAACATGATATATTATCCAACCCCATTATGAAGGAACTAAGTTGTCATTGATACCGAGTCTCATTGGGTATGCAGGCTCTATACTAAGCTAAACTCATGAAGACCAATCCTCGAAATGCATCTCCCAAAATATTTTTCCATAGGGATACCTCTATCTCTAGTTATATAACTATATATATTATACACTTTGTTAAGTAAAATATGTCATATTTGATCTCGAATATCCTTGGGTACGTAGGATCTATACTAAGATAAACTCGTGAAGCCCAAGCCTCATGATATGTCTCTCGAAGTATTATTTCCTTGGGATGTATCCATCTCTAATATCATAACTATATATATTATCAAACCTCATTCTATTGGAACTATGTTGTCTTTGATCCCGAGTCTCCTTGGGTACGTAGATGCTATATCAAGCTTAACTCGTGAGTCCCAACACTTACCATACATATCTTGGCATATTATCTATAAGGGATGCATCCATTGCCATTATTCAACTTCCCCGACTTCCCTGGTCACCCCCAATACCAAGATGTATTGTCCTACTCTACTTTCCAGCAACAAAACATTTCATCCTTTATGTAACCCCCCACTTATGAGACTAACTCCTTCCATTACTACATCCCCAAACTAGTCTAAAGGATAACACCTTCCAGCTACTAATCACCCGTGTATTATAAATTCATGTGCTAATATCAAACATCACCGGGTTCACTCCCATCTGATATTCCATACACCATCCCCCCCAAGCCAATGAAGAAAGCTTTAATGCTAAAAGCTAGTTTATAAGGTTAATAACAAACTGTTATAAATTGTGTAAACACCGAATAAACTTTTTGGACAAAAGTATTTTTGAAAAACACTAGATGGGTTGGAAAAAAACTTTCTGAACATATGCTCTAGATTTGATAGTTGATTACCTTAGTTTTTAAAATTTAAAAACCATCTACTAAATCTCCCATGCAGTTCCAATCACAACAACAGTTAAGAACATTCAATGGAATAGACATAGGAATTATTAACGTGGTAAAACCCTTAATAAATGGAAACATCCACGGTGCCCTCTATGGCACAAAACAAAAATTCACTAGAATAAAGAATTAAGTTACATCACTTAAGCAAACACACAATGATCCTAAATATAAGTTCAGAGTTATACCTACATAAGCTACTCCACTCTAAAGGTTTTCGAACTAGAACTGATCTCTTCTTTGTTGCTTCTTTGACTTTTCCTTGAACACCTTCTCTTTGACTTCGAATTCCAGCAACTCTTTCAAATTCAAGTCTCAAACAGAACCACTACGTCTAAGTGTTCGTGTGAGAAGTGTTTGTGAGGTGAACTATATGCATATTTATGCAACTCACCTTCCTAAAGAATTTCTACAGATAATATCTTATGAATTAATAAGTTCTATATAACATGCAAGATCTGATTCAAATGATTTTTTGAAATAAACTTCAATACAAGATCAGATCTAAAAAAAACAACCTTGCTTTTTAAAATAGCCAAGGCCCTATGTTTCTCGATTTATTTTTATACAGTTTTATTTCACAAAATGTGAAATACGGATCAGAAGACACAAACACGTTTAAGTATCTGATTTGGCCTTGAAAACTTAGAAGTTTATTTTTCAAAATCCTTAGAAATAGACGGATCTAAATAAGAGATCCAAAAGGAGAATTTAAAGAAAATTAGGCATGTGATGTTCTCTTCAAAAAATCTTAAGTTCCAATATGTGAAACTCGCTATTTTCTCAAAGAATAATTCTGAGAGAGACTCAAATGGAAAGAGGTCTTCTTCCAGACGTCAACCCTACCACCAAACTCACAGAAACCCTAGAATGGTTCTAACACTAAACATTTTGGTTTTTGGTAAGAGGATCTATAAAGGTTAAGGTGTATGGGTTGTGGTAAATCACTCAGAGGTGTGAGGATTCGAAGATAGGTTATCTTCTTCTCTCTTTTCTCTCTTTTTTCTCTCTCTACTCTTTTTTTTCTCTCTCTTGGATGAATTGGAAAAGGTCTCCAAATGCTGAGACTAGGTTCCCTTTTATACAACGAGAAGAAGGATATCGAACATCAATTGCAATCCAAGGGCTGGGATTTGGTCTTCTAGGTTTGACTTAAAATCTAAAGGCTAAAATTAAGCGGTGGAATAATGTAATGTCATCGGTTAAAAGGTAAGCACTGGGATTGTAACTAAAGACATGCAGATTGTCGACTAAAGTGATCCAAGGGCTGAGATTGGAAGGTGGGTTTGGGCCTATGAGAAAACACCAATCGAAGGCCTTAGCTGCCAACACGTGTATGGACCAGATCAACCAAAAAAGGCGTGTTTTGAAAATAAATATAAACGCACCCTCAAGTCTCTAGCGCTTTGACATTATACCCAAGATAACTTTGAAGAAATTAAAACACTTTCTGAAATACAATTTATATCCCCAACACTTTTAAAAACCAAAGGTTAATTAGTTCAAAACTATTTGAAAATTATATAAAATGTTTTTAAAAATGTTGTAAAATAATTAAATTGATTTTAAAAAGGCTTAAAGTGTTATAAAACCACCAATGCAAAAAAGAATGAAAAATTATGCAGTGAGAGTGTCCGATAGTGGTTTAAGGATAGAATTAACTTCCCTATGTTGTTCTTGAGGATTTCTTGGACTGGCTTGCTTCTTCTTCTTGAACCTTTGGAATATGGAGCAACTCATTAAAAGTTAACCTACTTTGTCTCAATATCCAAACTAGTTAGAACTCTTATATAATATAGACTCAAGTAAGTCAGTTATATAGTGTCTTCTCAATCTCCCCCTTTGGATATTGGAGACAAAATTCCCTTGAGTATTCTGAACTCGTTGGTGAAAAATAAAAAATCCTAGTTGTCATATACAAGAGGTTCTAACTACTCATTCCCATCCTAAAATCGAAAATAATATAAAAAAATACATTACTCAACTAAATACAGACCAATACCCTATAAAAATGTAAGAAGCTATAGAATGGGTCTGAAATGCCTGTAACAATGTAAACACTGAATGGAATATTAGTTGAGTTAGAATAAATAATAGATAGGTAATCGCCAATAAATACTCAAGATCTTCTCCCCTAATTTTTCTCAAATATACAAAGGGTATAAAGCAGAAAAACAGAGTCAATCATTGTATATAGGGATGCATAAACAGATTTTTATCGCACTATATATCATAAGCATAGCAGAATCAGGGATCTCCTACATGAAACAGTATTTCAGAGGTGTCGTTAGTCATTTATCAAACAACTATGACCTAAAGCCTCAGAAACCAATTATAAGCAATATACTACCTATGTTATGAGAAATGTGATGAAAATTAATTGAGAGTTATCATGCCAATAGCTATTCGTAAATACTCAAATCGTATGTTGTCTAATTGTTTGGTAAAGAGATATGCGAGTTGTTTTTGAGTGGTCAGATATTCAATGATGAGAACTTTGGATTCGACAAGGTCACAAATAAAGGGATGTCTAATCTTAATGTGCTCAGTTAGAGAGTGCATTACAGGATTTTTGGAAATATTAATATCACTCTAGTTATCACAAAACATGGTTAACTGATTTTTGATGATACCATAATCTCTAAGCATCTGTCTAATACATAATAGTTCTGAACAACAACTACCAGCTACTATATATTCTGATTCAACGCTAGATAAGGAAATGTAACTCTGTTTCTTACACGACCAACCTACGAGATTATTTTTTATGTAGTAGAAAGCACCAGAAGCGCTTTTACTATCGTCAGAACAACCGGCCCAATCTGCATCGGTGTGCCCTACAATAGAGCTAGTTGTATCTTTTGTGAACCAAATGCTAAATTTTAGAGTGCCCTTAACATATTTAATGATTCTTTTCACACTAAATAAGTGGGATTATTTAAGGTTACCTTGATATCTAGCACAGATACATACGAAGAAGGATATGTCAGGTCGAGACACAGTAAGATACAACAAACTCCCTATCATACTTCTATATAGAGTGGGATCAACATTTTTCTTATTATCATCCTTAGAAAGTTTAGTTTAAGTACTCATGGGGGTTCTAGAAGGTTTGGTATTTTCTAATCCAAATTTTTTGACTAGTTCTATAGCATACTTGGATTGAGAAATACAAAGTCCATCATTGCATTGTTTTACTTGTAAACCCAAAAAATATTGAAGTTCACCCATAAGTGACATCTGAAATTCGGCATGCAGGACAACATAAAAATTCTTGACTTGCTTAGAACAAGTGGAACAAAAAATAATATCGCCCACATATACTTGCACGATTAAAACATGTTGATTTTCTGTTATAACAAACAACGTTTGATCGTTTTCGCCTCGAAAAAATTTGTGAGACACTAGAAAAGTATACAGTCACTCATACCAAGCTCTAGGATCTTGTTTTAACACATATAAGATTTTCTTAAGCTTACAAATGCAGTCCGAGTGTATAGGGTTTACAAATCCTTTGGGCTGTTCTACGTATACTTACTCAGATAAGATTCCATTTAAAATAGCGGATTTAACATCCATTTGGAATAATTTGAATTGCATATGACAAGAGATGGAAAGTAGTAGACGGACTGATTCCAAACGAGTAACTGGTGTAAAAGTTTTGTCGAAATTAATTCCCTCATTCTAGGAGTATCCCTGTGCGACCAACCTAGCTTTATTTCTAATGACCTCCCCATTTTCATCTGTTTTGTTTTTAAAAATCCATCTTGTGCCAATAACCTTTGAATCTTTTGGTCTAGGAATAAGATTCCATACATCGTGACTCTGAAATTGGACTACCTCTTCTTGCATAACATTTATCCAAAATGAGTCGAAAAGGGAATCGTTAACATTTTTTTGTTTCCTCAAGAGAAACAAAACAAGACAATTGTGCCACTTTTCAAAGTTGGGATCTTGTTCGAACATGTTCTGAAGGATTACCGACAATGGTTGCAATGGGATGATCTTTAGAAACCCAAGTGGGTACTGAAGGACTCTCACGTGGCAGTGAATTAGTGTCATTTTGAGGATCAGTAGATAAATTAGGTTCGTTCTCATCGAATGCTACTGGTTGACTGTTACTTCTCCTTACACTAGTGCCATCTACAATTACATTAATTGATTCCATAATAGTTTTGGTTCGATAGTTAAAAACACGCAATGCCCTACTATTTTGGGAATAACCAAGAAAAATTCCCTTTTCTCCTCGGGTATCAAATTTTGAAAGTTTCTCTCTATCTTTGCAGATGTATCAAATACTCCCGAAGGTTTTCAAATATTTCAATATGCTCCGGAAATCTCACGAGTGTTTATTCCGTTGAATTCTTGTTAATTGAACTCATATTTTGAATTGTTAAGTTCTTGGAAATCTGGAAAAATAATTGTTGGAATTATTTTCATTCATGAGGTATTATTTAAATTGTTTTGAGCACGCTGTCATGAGATTTTTATATGGCACTGATGTTGGGCACCCGTCAAGACTCCTTTTCCGGTTACTTGATAAAGTATGGCGCGGTATGGTGAGGCCTGGTGACTCCGGTTAATGTGTTGTTGAGAAATTTATTGATAAAATGCTATTGAGATTTGCATTATTTGATTTGAGTATTCGTAGTCGTATTGTTGCGGTTTGTTCATCGCTAACATCTTTGTTGAGCATATTCCTGTCGTATTGTGTACTTCCCCATCTTTTTCTTAGTTGGCAGGTGAGCACGAATTTGAGTGCTATGGACCAATTGGGATGATTTTAGCGAGGATTATTTGGGAAGAATTTTTAATACAAGAGATGAGAAGACTTGTATTTATTTTGATGTATAGAGCATTTGGAGATTTATTTTATTTTTCCTTCGAGATAGTTAGTTGTTTTAATTCGAGAGACTTGTTGTTTCAATTGAAGAGATTTGAGATTAATGGTTTCTTATTTTATTGTGGGATTTAGATGCTCTATACCTTGTGATTTGTGGAATTGATTTAGTTTATCGACAGTAGCGCTCCGTTCGCTCTCCCAGGACGGGCGAGGTGTTACAGAATGGTATCAGAGCTTAGGTATACGACAACCCTCGGGTCTTGGGTTTTGGGTCTGTTGCGTTTTTGTGGCGCAAATTTGGAGATAGTAATTTTTAGAGAATCGTTTTGCGTTAGGCATCTAGATTAGATGTGAGGAATTATTTTTGGTGATGAGATTATTTTTGGAGATTGTTTGCCTGATTTTTTAGAGTTAGGCATTCGGCGAATTTCGAGGGCGAAATTCCATTGTTAGTGGGGAAGTGTAACAACCCGCGTAATTTTTGGAGTATTTTCGAAATAAAGAGGAAAACTAAATTTTGGGATAAAATTATTTGTATTGCTCAAATATGTTGGTTATTATTTTTAAAGGCGGGAATTTCAAACGGTTTCGAAATCGGAATTAAAATGGAGATTTGATTGAATTTTTATTTATTTAGAAGAGTCCTCAAAACATAAAACTCTCTAAGAGTCCTCGGAACATAGAACTCACTAGTAAAAATAATATTTTTAGAAATCCGACCGTTCGATCAAGTTGAATTTTTGTCATCAGTCCTGTCTCGCCGTTCGATACAACATACTAAAATTTCAAGCGATTCCAATGGTCCGATCGTCCGGAAAAATTTTTTAGTGTTTGTATCTGATTAGAACTCTTTTCTTAATCAAACTCTTAACCCTTTATACATCAACTAATTCGTGGCTTGGCTTTTCAAATCACTTTTTCTCAAACTTTTCAACCAGAAGACCTCTCCAAAATTACTCCCTTTCATCTACAAACCATAGCCTAAAACCTATTCAAGATTTCAACCTTAGATTAGAAAGCTTATTCGGTGTTTTCTCGAGTTTGGGCTAGAACGAGATTTGATTATTTTCGTGAGAGGAACGTGATGGTGTGATTAGATTTTGAGGCTGAATTATGTGATGATTTTAAGGTATGGGGTTTTACACAATATGTTCCTGAAATCTCGCGAGTGTTTATTCCGTTGAATTCTTGTTAATTGAACTCATATTTTGAATTGTTAAATTCTTGGAAATCGGGAAAAATAATTGTTGGAATTATTTTCATTCATGAGGTATTATTTATATTGTTTTGAGCACGCTGTCATGAGATTTTTATATGGCACTGATGTTGGGCACCCGTCAAGACTCCTTTTCCGGCTACTTGATAAAGTATGGCGCGCTATGGTGAGGCCTGGTGACTCCGGTTAATGTGTTGTTGAGAAATTTATTGATAAAATGCTATTGAGATTTGCATTATTTGATTTGAGTATTCGTAGTCGTATTGTTGCGCTTTGTTCATCGCTAACATCTTTGTTGAGAATATTCCTGTCGTATTGTGTACTTCCCCATCTTTTTCTTAGTTGACTGGTGAGCACGGATTTGAGTGCTATGGACCAATTGGGATGATTTTAGCGAGGATTATTTGGGAAGAATTTTTAATACAAGAGATGAGAAGACTTGTATTTATTTTGATGTATAGAGCATTTGGAGATTTATTTTATTTTTCCTTCGAGATAGTTAGTTGTTTTAATTCGAGAGACTTGTTGTTTTAATTGAAGAGATTTGAGATTAATGGTTTCTTGTTTTATTGTGGGATTTAGATGCTCTATACCTTGTGATTTGTGGAATTGATTTAGTTTATCGACAGTAGCACTCCGTTCGCTCTCCCCGGGCGGGCGGGGTGTTACAGAATGGTATCAGAGCTTAGGTATACGACAACCCTCGGGTCTTACGTTTTGGGTCTGTTGCGTTTTTGTGGCGCAAATTTGGAGATAGTAATTTTTAGAGAATCGTTTTGCGTTAGGCATCTAGATTAGATGTGAGGAATTATTTTTGGTGACGAGATTATTTTTGGAGATTGTTGGCCTGATTTTTTAGAGTTAGGCATTCGGCGAATTTCGAGGGCGAAATTCCATTGTTAGTGGGGAAGTGTAACAACCCGCGTAATTTTTGGAGTATTTTCGAAATAAAGAGGAAAAATAAAATTTGAGATAAAATTATTTGTATTGCTCAAATATGTTGGTTATTATTTTTAAAGGCGAGAATTTCAAACGGTTTCGAAATCGGAATTAAAATGGAGATTTGATTGAATTTTTATTTATTTAGAAGAGTCCTCAAAACATAAAACTCTCTATGAGTCCTCGGAACATAAAACTCTCTAGTAAAAATAATATTTTTAGAAATCCGACAGTTCGATCAAGCTGAATTTTTTTCAGCATTCCTGTCTCGCCGTTCGCTACAACATACTAAAATTTCAAGCGATTCCAATGGTCCGATCGTCCGGAATAAAATTTTTAGTGTTTGTATCTGATTAGAACTCCTTTCTTAATCAAACTCTTAACCCTTTATATATCAACTAATTCGTGGCTTGGCTTTTCAAATCACTTTTTCTCAAACTTTTCAACCAGAAGACCTCTCCAAAATTACTCCCTTTCATCTACAAACCATAGCCCCAAACCTATTCAAGATTTCAACCTTAGATTAGAAAGCTTATTCGGTGTTTTCTCGAGTTTGGGCTAGAACGAGATTTGATTATTTTCGTGAGAGGAACGTGATGGTGTGATTAGATTTTGAGGCTGAATTATGTGATGATTTTAAGGTATGGGGTTTTACACAATATGCTCCTGAAATCTCGCGACTGTTTATTCCATTGAATTCTTGTTAATTGAACTCATATTTTGAATTGTTAAATTCTTGGAAATCTGGAAAAATAATTGTTGGAATTATTTTCATTCATGAGGTATTATTTATATTGTTTTGAGCACGCTGTCATGAGATTTTTATATGGCACTGATGTTGGGCACCCGTCAAGACTCCTTTTCCGGCTACTTGATAAAGTATGGCACGGTATGGTGAGGCCTGGTGACTCCGGTTAATGTGTTGTTGAGAAATTTATTGATAAAATGCTATTGAGATTTGCATTATTTGATTTGAGTATTCGTAGTCGTATTGTTGCGCTTTGTTCATCGCTAACATCTTTGTTGAGCATATTCGTGTCGTATTGTGTACTTCCCCATCTTTTTCTTAGTTGACAGGTGAGCACGGATTTGAGTGCTATGGACCAATTGGGATGATTTTAGCGAGGATTATTTGGGAAGAATTTTTAATAAAAGAGATGAGAAGACTTGTATTTATTTTGATGTATAGAGCATTTGGAGATTTATTTTATTTTTCCTTTGAGATAGTTAGTTGTTTTAATTCGAGAGACTTGTTGTTTTAATTGAAGAGATTTGAGATTAATGGTTTCTTGTTTTATTGTGGGATTTAGATGCTCTATACCTTGTGATTTGTGGAATTGATTTAGTTTATCGACAGTAGCGCTCCGTTCACTCTCCCCGGGCGGGCGGGGTGTTACATCAAGTTTGGCTTTTTGTGGAACCAAAACTCAGAAGCGGTTTGCTTGGAATTTTTTCTGAGGTAGACATGATTAATAACGTGACACACGATTTAGACGGGTTCTACCTAAAAATATCTAGGGAGATACTTAGCATGTAACATGACCCTAGCCATTTCTTGTAAAGTTCCATTCTTACGTTCAGCTATGCCATTTTGCTGCGGGGTTTTGGGAGCACTAAACTCATGTTTATAGCCATTAGCTACACAATACTCAGAAATAGAAGAGTCCTTGAACTCACCACCTCTATCACTCCTTATTCTACACACTTGGGTATGCTACTCATTCTCTATTTTCAAGAGGATTCTTAAGAATTCATTAAAGGTATCTGATTTTTGTTTCATAAAAGCTACACATGTATATCTCCTATAGTCATCCACTATAACTAGGATGTAATAGTTTCCACAGAAACTAATAGTTCTTGAGGGACCCATAAGGTCCATATGGATTAGTTCTAGAGGCTTAGTGGTCAGGACATCTTTAACTTTCTTATGAGGGAATTTACTTATTTTTCCTTACTGACAAGGTCCACATACAGGATTAAAAGAATTTTTAATATTAGGTAAACCTCTAAATAATTCCTGGGAACTCAATCTTCTAAGATTATCATAATTTATGTGTCCCAATATATTGTGCCATAGATCAGAATCCTCTAATCTGGCGACATGACAAGATTCAGAATTGGGGATTATCGTGTAATAGTTTTCGGAGTTTTGTTTCGAGTTAAAATACAATTACCTTTTTCATCCATAATTTTGCAATTTTTTTTTGAAAAGTTAACTGAGTGATTAGAGTCACAAAATTGTGACATACTTAGGAGATTAGCTTTAAGGCCTTTAACTAAGAATACATCATTTAGTTCAGGAAGCCCATGCTCACTCAATGTTCCCATACCTATGATCTGAGATGAAACACCATCTCCAAACATGACACTACCACCAAGGAGGTCTGTCTTGATTTTAAATTTGGTTTCTTCTCCGATCATATGTTTAGAACAACCAGATTCTAAATACCATCCAGTTGAAGTGCTTTGTGCATTTAACTTAAAAATGACAATATTTCACTTGAGATGGGGTAATAAATCATCTTTTCTAATCCAAATAGGCTTAGTTTAAAAAGTTTTGTGACCTTTAGATTTAGAAAAGGTCTGAGGGGTCTTCCTAAATGAAATTTCTTAGTTTTGGATCCTCCCTTTTTGTTTTTAGAGTTAGAGTTGTTTGTGGTCTGTCTAGGGAGTACATAAGTTTTTCTTGATTTCCTAGAATAGTCAAAGTTAATGTAGGTCGGGGTGTATAACCTTTTCTGGAAATATTCATCAAGAGTATGGCCAAAAATCTCGCAGTAGGAACAGTACTGATGGGTATAGGAATTGACTTTATTGCTAAAGTCTTTGAAAATTGGTTTGGCTCTATTGGGTACAGTAGTCCAGTTGTCATTAGATTTAGGCTTCCGGCTTTGGTCTCTGGCAAAAGGACAAACATATTTGGTCTGACTATTTTGGTTCAACTGTTGATTGTACTGATTATGTGTTTCTTGAGAGAAATTGAAACTAGATTCTCCTTTTTGAACATTTTGACAAGTTTGGCCGTGTTTTACAAAAGTAACATTTTCAGGAGAAAACTTTGGTCTTACTGGTGTGCAATATTTCTCCAAAGCCTAGGCCAAACTTATCTTCAGAGTCAAATTTACTTCTAATAATAATTTTTTCATAAGACTTAGTTTGTGTTTCAAAGTTTGGACATTTTCTAAACACATTTGAAACCATTTTCTTTGACTCTTCTAGTTCAACAAGGGTTGACTTGTACCTTTGTTCAAAATCATAGTTCTTTTGAGTCAAATCTTTTTACTTTTAAGGCATAGTCTTGAATCTCAGTCTCGTGAGCAATACATTGTGCAATATAATCTTCAGTGTTCTTCCTAATGGTCTGGTTAAGTAAATCAATGCGCTCACTTAAGGTCTTTATCCTTTTTTCTAAGCGAACACTCATTTTAACCGTTTTTGTGCATAACTCATGTAAATCAGGCAAATCATTATCAGACTCACTACGTGCATCGTGTGAAGTTTCCCCTAAGTTTTTGATAGGTTTTTTTTACTCACACACACGTTCAATTCGTCATAAATATCATCACTTTGACTCACACACAGCTTTTCATCAGTAATAGGAATAGAGTTATCATCAATATCATTAACAACATCAATAGGCATTGAAGGTTCATGAGCAGGTAAGCATGCATAATCACTATATATAATCTTAGCAAAGAAAGACATGCAACACTCATCTATTTGGGTTGACTCTATTTCATCCTAATCAAAATCACTAAAGTCGTCCCATATCTTACATATGTTGGCCTTGTTATTGTTATTAAGACTAGTTGGACATTTATTAGCATAGTGACCAATTTTACCACAACGATGACATTTAAAATTTTTCATGTTAGGCTTAGGTCTGTTGGGGTCATAGGACTTCCTATTGTCATAAGTGTGTTTGATATTATCTCTGTCATGAGGTCTACGAAATTGATTACCTTAATAATTTGATTTGCCTTGTTTAGAGGTTAGAACATTTCTATATTTCAAAATATTTTTGAATTGCTTGCTCATAAGAGCTATTTAATTGTCAAGGTTTTCTAAATCATAGTTTTCAAGACAGTTAGTGTCAAAATCTAAAATGTTCAATTTAGGCACTGGCAATTTAGATAAAACACAACATTTGAGCTAGAGGATTTATTTGTCTATCCAGTCAATTGCTTTTTGAAGTCTAATTTCAATTCTACAGTCCCCAGTTTACTTTTAAGTAATCCAGGAGTCATATTAGGGTCATCCATTTCGTCAATCGCATATCTCTTGTTGTCAAATTTAGATGGCAATGACCTAAGAATATTTTGAACAATTTATTTTCTATCGTAGGTTATACCATTTGCATGAAGTTTTGTAAAGATATCGGTTAACCTAATGTAAAAGTCGTCAAAGGATTCATTATCATCCATAATCAGGGTGTTATATTGTTGGATGAGCATTTGAGTTTTTCTAGTTTTGACACGTTTATGACCCTCATGAGCAATGACTAACGTATCGCATGCCTCTTTTGAAGTAGAACATATGGATATTATTTTGAATTAATGTTCGTTAATGGACATAAAAATGGCATTCTTTCCTTTTTATTTTCTAGATATGTTTTTTTCTCTTCCTTAGTAAATTCACTGGGAAGTTTCTTGATTCTTATTGGATCAGTTTCAGATTATGTTTAGTAGCCTATTTAATCATGTCCCAGATATCATCACCAAGGGTTCCTTGAATGAAATAAACCATTCATACTTTCTAGTATGAAAAGTTGTTTTCATCAAAGAGTGATGGTCTCGATAGGTTACCTAACTTCTCAAATCTTTCTTCCATATTCATAATTTTTCAGAAAGAAGTTTCTAAAACAATTTTTCAAGTTTCAGGATCACAAAAGATGTTCCTTCTCTGATACCAATTGAAATAAAGCTTTAATGCTAAAAGCTTATTTGAAAGGTTAATAACAAACTGTTATAAATTGTGTAAACTCCGAATAAACTTTTTAGGCAAAACTCTTTACTAAAAGAACTAGATGTGTTGGAAAAAAAAATTCTGAATATATGGTCTAGATTTGATAGTTGAATACCTTAGTTTTTAAAATATAAAAACCATATACTAAAGCTACCATGCAGCCCCAATCACAACAACAGTTAAGAACATTCGAAGGAATAGACACATGAATTTTTAACGTGGTAAAATCCTTAATCAAGGGAAACATCCACGGTGCCCTCTATGACACAAAACAAAAATTCACTAGAATGCAGAATCAAGTTACATCACTTAAGCAAACATGCAAGGATCCTAAATCTAAGTTCATAGTTATACCTACATGAGCTACTCCACTCCAAAGGTTTTATGATCAGAATTGATCTCTTCTTTGTTGCTTCTTTGCCTTTTCCTTGACCTCCTTCTCTTTGAATTCGGATTCCAGCAACTCTTTCAAATTCAAGTTTCAAACAGAACCACGGTGTCTAAGTGTTCATGTGAGAAGTGTTTGTGAGGTGATATATATGAAGATTTATGCAACTCACCCTCCTAAAGAATTTCTACAGATAATATCCTATGAATCAATAAGTTCTATATAACATGCAAGATCTTATTCAAATGATTTTTTGAAATAAACTTCAATACAAGATCAGATCTAGAAAAACAACCTTTCTTTTTAAAATAACCAAGGCCCTATGTGTCTCGATTTATTTTTATACAATTTTATTTCACAAAATGTGAATTATGGATCAGGAGACACAAACGCTTTTAAGTATCTAATTTGGACTTGAAAACTTAGAAGTTTATTTTTCAAAATCCTTAGAAATAGACGGATCTAAATAAGAGATCCAAAAAGATAATTTAAAGAAAATTAGGCGTGTGATGTTCTCTTCAGAAAATCTCAAGTTTCAATATGTGAAAATCTCTATTTTCTCAGAGAATAATTCTGAGAGAGACTCAAATAGAAAGAGGTCTTCTTCCAGACGTCAACCCTACCACCAAACTCACAGAAACCCTAGGATGGTTCTAACACTAAACATTTTGGTTTCTGGTAAGAGGATCTTTAGAGGTTAAGGTGTATGGGTTTGTGGAAATCACTCAGAGGTGTGAATATTCCAAGATAGGTTATCTTCTTTTCTCTTTTCTCTCTCCTTTCTCTCTTTCTTCTCGCTCTACCCTCCTTTTTCCTCTCTTGGACGAATTGGCAAAAGTATCCTAATGCTGAGACTAGGTTCTCTTTTATACAATGGGAAGAAGGATATCAAACATCAGTTGCAATCCAAGGGCTGAGATTTGGTTTTCTATGTTTGACTTAAAATCTAAAGGCTTAAATCAAGCGGTGGAATAATGTAATCTCATTGGTTAAAAGGTAAGAACTGGAATTGTAACTAAAGACATGCAGATCATCAATTAAAGTGATCCAAGGGATGAGATTGGGAGGTGGTTTGGGCCTGTGAGAAAACACAAATCGATGGCCTTAGATGCCAACACGTATATAGACCAGATCAACCAAAAAATGTGTGTTTTGAAAATAAATAAAATGCACCCTCAAGTCTTTAGCTCTTTGACATTCTACCCAAGCTAACTTTAAAGAAATTGAAAAACTTTCTGAAATACAATTTATATCCCCAACACTTTTAGAAACCAAGGTTTAATTAATTCAAAATTATTTGAAAGTTATATAAAATGTTGCAAAAGAATTTAATTGATTTTAAAAATGTTTAAGGTGTTTTGAAACCACCAATGCAAATAGGAATAAAATATTATGTAGTGAGAATGTCCTAAAGTTGTTTAAGTGTAGAATTAACTTCCCTATGTTGTTCTTGAGGATTTTTTGGACTAGCTTGCTTCTTCTTCTGGAACCATTGGGATATGGAGCAACTTATTAAAAGCTAACCTACTTTGTCTCAATATCCAAACTAGTTGTAACTCCTATATAATGTAGACTAAAGTAAGTCAATTATATAGTGTGTTCTCAGCCAAGTCCAATATTTCCAAACACATCATGTTTGAACACGTGCTACTATCGAAGTATGTAGGCTTTATTCCCATTTCCTCTTGGTAACGTAGGCATAATACTGAGCCTTTCTCGTGAGCTCTAGCCTTGATAATATGTCTTATGATGTGTTGTCCCTATCAATATGCACGCATCTCTTTATTTTCATCCCTCATATCTAAGTAACAAAAAACCAAATATCGAAAATATCTCAAAGACGAGATCTTTCTCACGTCATAAACTTATACACACATCACCTTCAAACAAGTGTTATGAGTGAACGAAATTGGCTCTGATCCCAAGTCTCCTTGGATATTAGGGACTATACCAAGCTAAACTTGTGAAACCCAAGCCCTATAATACGTCTCTCGGCATATTATTTCCAAGGGACACCTCCGTTTTTAGTTCTACACCCTTATATATTATCTAACCCCTACCAAAATACATAGGCTTTGATCCCAAGTCCCATTGGGTATGTAGGCACAACACCGAGTCCTTCTCATGAGATCAAGGCTAAAAAATATGTCTCTCGACATATTTTTTCACCGAGATTCTTCCATCTCTAATCTTTATTCAGTTCAAACGAGATATCAAACTATCTCAATACGGGACCTCCCAAACATATTCCTACATAATAATGTACAAAAGTGTACATATTAATCACAACAAATATTCACCCATCTCTCACATTTCTATCTCTCCTCACAACACGAATGAGATATCAAACTATTATAAAGGTCGAGATCCCTCACATAGTTACATACACACTGACGACCACTAGTTATGTAAAACGAGCTTTCTCGCACACTTATATACTTAATAACGACCATTCGTTATATATATAAAATCACGGAGTCATGCACACCCAAATCTTGAGTATCTGCACTGGTTGAAATGACATTTCAATACTTATTACTAAAACCATTTTCTAACTGGAGCACTTATGTACATTTTTAGGGACCCTTACGTGATGTTCTCTAAACAAATTCTAAAATAACTCAAAGTAATCCATTAATGTAAAGAGAAATAGTAAACATATAATTAAGGAAGCGTATTGAATAAGTGGGTGCCTAACACCATCCCCACTAATGAATCGGTTCCGAACCCATTCAATAAGAATCTCTAGACCAACCACTGGATTTAAAACCTAACTTATAGTAGCATGAAAGGGTTAATCCGAACCTTTTTATTTATTTTTCTATAAAACAAAATGGCCACTCTGAATAATCAACGAAACCTAATTTTTTGGCACAAAATCCACACTTACCAAAGGGGCATGCATAAAAAATTGACATGGTGTTAAACTACATATAGGGGGAAAATTACCAAGTCAAAACATTGGAAGAATAATTCGACCTCGGGGGGACCAGAGAAATCAGGAGATAATCACTCCTCACATGATCGTGACAAAGCTTCATCCTAGGCCCAGCGGAACAATGCATCTCTCTTAGGGTCCGTAACACCATTCCCATCCCCATCAAAGCCCCAAAGGTAAAAATAACCAAAAATATACCAAAAGGGAAAAATATACACAAAAATAAAATTTTCTTGGATTAAATTATAAACTAACTATGTGCTTACTTCGGAGATACACAAAATCATTTTCATCTCACTTTTTCTCCCTTGAGCATACGAGATACATAAAATAATTTTGAAAATCCACAAAGAAGTTCGTACTTAGGAGAATTTTCTTTCCCCCAAGAAAGTACATATTTTTTGTAAATTCGCATAGGTCCTAAACGAGGTTTGAACATCTGAAAAGTCTCATTCGAAAGAAAAATAGATGCATACCTATGTGCGCATTCCATAAATGTCAGCACTTCTAAGTAAACCTCCGCCTGACTTAATGTAACACCCCGTTTAAAATAATAACGGGTGGCCATCCCTATACTACATTAAACCAGGAGTCTCAGATGGCTCGGTCTCAACATCAACTGGCAGTACTAAAATATATAAGACTAACTACCCAATATCATATAAGCGAGATGTTAAAATTAAATAAAACATAGAACATACAACAAACCAACGCTATAAGCTACTGTAAGAGGGTACTTTATATCATAGATGGAGGCGTAACTCCTTTTAAGTATGGTAATGATAAGTTAATTAGCCCAAAACTTTAGATTAGTAATAGAACATGCCAACACAAGCCTAATGAAGATGAAGCTCGATTTAAACTCACAAATCTCTCGTGTATAACTTAGAAAAGTGGTAATGGAATTTTTAGAAGTAGCTCAGCTAGAGGGAGAGGGAAGTAAGCATCCTAGATACACCTTAGTAGGCAGGTAGAAATATACCCAAAACACCCTTTTTTTATCTGTCAAGTATTAAAAGCTTCGTGATTAATAACAATGGGGAGTCGGTGAAACTCTCTAGTCTGTAATAACTCTCTCTAGTAATAACTCCTTGATTCTCAAAAGAACATCCCCTCCTCAAAGGTGGTTGGGGTCCTTAAATAGCCCCCACACCACCCCTGAGGCAACTCAGTCATTTAAGACTATGAAAGACATCCCTCACACTTTATGTCACAACATTAAATGCCCGATGCACTAGTTGTCTCCACGTCATAAACATTAAATGTCAAGACATGCCTTTTGCCTAACCACTGTGTGTCAGGGGGCTGTTGTTGCATAGGTGGCTCACCAACTGCCTGACAGCCCCGAATACCACGATGGTTTAATCAAGTGCATGTCTGACATTGTTTAGCTAGCTAGTGACATCACCTACAGTAGATGTGACATTAAGTAGAGGGTTCAAGACTCAACGCCCGATGGAACTCCAAGCTTCTCTGCCTGAGGTTCCACGGTTAGGGTCCTTAGATGTTTTACCAGGTGTATCTAAGATGACCAGGCCAAGCCCCAATGGTGCCTTACTTCTCAATCCTCCAAACCAAGCCCCTCTAAAGTTCCCACGGTCAGGTCGTTTGATAGAGCGTGAAAGCTCTCCCCGGCCCTGCCAAGCCTGGTCTCTCGCGAGTACCGTTCGACCTAACACAGGTTCATTATTCTCGTTACATCATTACAATCGATATAGCTCATTGCCAATACAAAAAAAATATACAATATAACTAAGTAATTAGAAAGCTAAAGTATGAGTTGCCACGCCAAGCTGCCTCGCCTGAGCTGTCACGCTGTCTTAATCCTAAACACTGTTGCCAATGGGTGGATTATCCCTAATCTCCGGATTACCTCCAAGACCCCTCTATAGCTACTAACAAAGAAAAGAAAGATGCATACAAGAACTATAATAAATGAAATGAATAACTACAATTGAATATGCCACAAAGAAATAAACCGGAATAAGCTGTTGGGTCACAGACAATACAATAACTGAAATGGAATGAATATAAACATTTATAACTATCCCTTGGGTATAAACCCGATATACAACTTGAATCCTACCTAGATTTTTAAAGAAGTAGGAAGCGACTACAATCTAAGTCCCACAACAGTCCGCACCTGTCATGGCTCCCAAGACTCTGGATAGAGGGCATCCGACATCCATGAGGTAGGACGCCTGTAATAGTATATATATATATATATATATACATGCAGGAGAGAAAAGTAAATGGGTAAGAGCCCGAGTTGTGAAAATATTTAGCAAGTGTGTTAACCGTGCATATTAAACATAAATGCACTTATTTCATAATTAAAATGGAATCGCACTCTCGTGGAACCCCAACTCACCTCTCATCTAACGGCGCGCACCTATTCACGTCCTGAAATCTTAATTAAGTTACACCACCCATAAGGACAACCTAACATACCCTAGTTAAATCCTATACCCAAGATCTGCCCCCATATCATTACCCAAGCATCCAACCTTTTCTAATCACACTTAATTATTTTTACAAACATATATGCCATACTAGGCTTAATGGATTTCGGTTTATAATTTAATCAATTATAATTCTTAATATGTTACCCATATACATTTGGGTTCAATCATAGGATTTAATTTCTAAATAACATCTATAAAAATTATTATTGACAAAACTTCTATCCAATCTCAACATTGCACTACGTTTCGTGCGTGGGGCGTCTCGTAGAGCGAAATCCAAACAAGGAAACCCCCCGTTACACTACTCCTTGACAATGTCGATCCTAGAGATCCATTATGCCATACATACAATTCTACTATTACAACTACTAAATTTAGATTACCATATAAGAACAACTCAAAATCTCCAATAATATCCTTGGGATGATGTAACCGAAATATTCCTTAAATGTGATACATCAACCCCCATCAATCTAGTACATCATAATAATCCAAGATGTACTCCATAAAGATTCCATATCCTTTCACCTATAGGATATATAAGTAAATAAATAAATAAATAAATAAATAAATAAATAAATAAATATATATATATATATATATATATATAAGTATTTATTCTAACCATATATATACATACAATCATCCATTCCCAAAGCCAAGTGTACATACCAAATATGATGTACAATGGCCATGCACATAATATACCCGGCTATATATATCGCCGATAAACTGCACCATGCTATCATCTTCCAGGGCATTACTCACATACCATCCTAGGGACCATGGTCGGACTCAATATCATCGACATCGGGGCCAAACACACACACACGACGTCTCGAGAAGCGGTCATAGATCCTAACCGGTCAATGAGACGAGACATACCCACCACGTCCCACCCTAAAAGAAATGCATATCACATAATAACACAATGGACGACTATGACGTGGGGAATATCCTTACCCTGCTCCTTGAGCCAGGATCATCAACCTCTGCGCGAAAACTTCCCAATGATAGCATGAGCGGGGTATGCTTAACCACATAAGTATATATACCATTCACATGCACAACATATATACATCCATATGATTACATCATATGATTAAACCATCACATACAATTTAGATATTCACAACATAAATATATCCATATATTCATATCTATACATATATATATCAACATATCCCCACATATATATATACACTACCTCTAGTTTGTATGTATGATATTTATAAACTCGGCTATAGGTATACATAATCCTTAATATACTAGCCGTCGTCCCAGTACATTTAATTTATCCCGATATGTGAATACGATCCCTCACTTGAAGCATATTCATCCATTTTTCCTATGATGAATAGTCTTCCAACATATATATATATATATATATATATATATATATATATATATATATATATATATATATATATCCAACATTTACGTTATCACTCAAGGTTAAGTGTAGGTAACAATCACCACACATTCCATATATCTCCGAAAGGACATCAATATCTCCAATACTAATTTCGACTATTGATATATACATAACTAATAGTCTACAAACCTCAAGCTCAATCTTAAATTCATCCCATAGTCCCATCACTTCTAGGAAAATACTATATCGATATATACAATAAATATCCCGACTATGGTTCAATTGTTCTTATGAACCCTTAAATCTTATTTCATTTACAATCTATTTCTTAGGTTAAACCTTACTAAGGACACGCGACCACTCTCTCTCGTCGATCCCCAAATCTTAATCTCAATAGAATCCAATTTACTATAAGGATTTGGCACTACCCTCGGCCTACAATTTCATATCGTACTCTCACCACTCTCTTGAAAGGACCCCAATCCTTACATCATAATTAGTCCCACTTATGACCCCTAATTAGAACTCCCCTTCTCAATGAGATTCCCTCCTATATCGATACGACCCTCTCCAATTTATATGGATATAAGTCCCCCAAAATAACTTGATAAGTACCTGCGGTCCCATCATGCGAGAAACTTTTACTAAGTCTCCCAAACATATTTTTTATATCATATAATCATTTCCCAAAACAATAAACCCAACCAAAAAGGGTTTGAAATCATTATAGAGAAAATTCCTCAAAATGCCCTGTTTCCGAATCGATTCGGTCCTATTCCGAATCGATTCGGTCCACCGAATAGATTCGGCCTCCAAGGAGAATCGATTCGGGTTCAAAAACCTGGGCTTCTGTCTCAGGCCGAATCGATTCGCCTTGAGTCGGAATCAATTCGGTCAATGTAGACCTTCCAATTTTGCTTAGGCCGAATCGATTCGCTTAATGGGCGAATCGATTCGGGTCTGCAGAATTTGAAGGGTTCTGCTTCTTCATTGAACCCACGAATTCTAAATCCTAAAATTTATCTTCTAACCCCCAAACCTTCATCACAACATGATTCTAAGCCAAACAATCAACCCAAAGTTGATCCCAAACATTTCTACACCATAAAACCCATATCTAAACATCAATTTTAAGATTTAAACCCAAGAATTTAGGTTTTGATATTAATACCCAAAATCCATTTCTTTAACCCACAAATTATTAAATGAAATACACAAATGACTTATTTAGCAAGATTAAACACTTGCCTCAGATTTGTAGAGGTTGGATCGTCCTCGATGTCGCGTTTGGGCTGGAATCTCCAAGCTTTTCTTCCTCTCTCTCTTCTTTCCTTCTTCTTTTCTCTCTTCTTTCTCTTTCTCTTCTATTTCTCTATTCTCACAAATGATAATGGCTTGATCCGTAAGCCTCTTATATCCCTTTAAACATAAGTCCCAGTTTTAAATGTTAATACACACTTTAAATGACTCGTTTACTCCAATTCGAGTCAAAGTGACTTAAAAACATTTCGGAGCTGAAATAAAACTCTATGACAGTCATTTTGGCTTTCTCGACCCTTCCGGGATTGATGGTACCCTCAAAATCATCATCCGGAATACTTTGAAATGTTCTCTATTTTTGGGCCTCAATTCCCAAATTTTAAAATTCTCCAATTCAATTAAATTTTATTTTCCCCAAAATTTAATTTCTCAGTCTCCAAAGTCACGGGTTGCTACGTACTTCCCCCCTTACAAAAATTTCCTCCGCAAAATTTAAGATATGACTAGGACCTCAATCTCATCTAGTCCTTACATCAACCCTCAGGATCATTAAATCGATCCTTCGTAGTTCTCACGTCGAATCATATAAATTTTAAAACAAACTAGCTACCCAGGGCGCCCATACACCCCGTACTCGAGCTCCACTCGTAGAATTATAATCAGGCACCATTAGACTCAAATCGTAATATGATTCTCAGCAATATAATCTATAACAACATATTAACTATACAAAATTTTGAAAATTCCCAATGGTTGAACTCCTCTCAATTCCTGATGCTAGCTACCTTCGTACGGGGGAGGTCTCGCAAGCGAAATCCAAACAAGGAACCCTCCGAATACACTACTGTGTAGCTAGGTCGGGGATTGAGATTAGTTGAACCAAGGTTATGGTTTTATAAGAGATTTTCATATTTTAGATATTGCCCTAAGGCCTATACAACAATATAATATAAATCAATTCCGCGTCTTTCGACACGCCAAACAAACACCTTATGTTTAGGACACAAGGTCTCAATAAATACAACACTCTAACCAATACCTAGTTCTAAAAACTAGCACAACTATGAGCTAAATTATCCACTCAACATAAATCTACCAAACTTTGAACCTCTAAAGTATAAAATTCCTCTACATCACATCAACACCTTTCCATAAAATAAGTTCTTCCCTCATTGGAACACTACAATTACATGCCCTAACCTATCCATAAGACAATAACCTTATAGTCACTACTTAACAAACCTCAACATCCCGCACTCAAAAAATTTAATAGTATAACTTTCTACTATCTCTTTACAAGACGGTCTATTGTCTCAAAAGATGCCATACGAAGGCCCTACTTGCTCACTCCTTCCCCCAAGGAAATTCTAAGAACCCTAGGGGCATAGCGGCTAACCGCTTATTATACCTAACGCCCGACGTTCCCAATATCGTACAAAGCGTGACTTAAACCCAAAGAAAGGTATTCTACCTTATACTTCCATAATCCAATGGTTTCACCTCGTCCTTGAATCTCAACTTAGGGTCCTCTACTTCTTCCAGGACAATCATTATTCCAAAACCTATTTCTCCACAAGAGAAATATCTTCCTCAAAATCCTTCCTAACCATTTTGAAGGACAAAATGCAATTGCGACTACCGAAAACTCCCTCAGTCCTACTCAATGAACCTGAGTCTCCAAATTTCTTACGCCCTTCTTAAATAAAGACGATACCCCTAACTATTTGGTCAATGCCACCTATCTTCCACCGGTAGAAGTCAGCATCACGGGGCTTCCTAACAAAGGTTGACAGGTTTCTCAATCTAAACCTCCCAAGGACTAAACTATATACCTCTCCTTAGACTTACCTTACTAAGTCCAAGATTCACCATTCGAGTAAATTTCCCTTTCTTACTCAACCACTAATAAAACAGCCTGAACCACTGCTAGAGTTCTCTTTCTTATTTCCGCCTGAATCGAGGAAAACAAATACCTCCAAATCAAAGTGTACCCAAAATCTGTTATGGGTATTGTATATCTAATGTTGTCCTTTACTAGACGACATAATCTAGGCGACGTCTGAAACGAGAGCAACTGTTAACAGAACGCCGATTAAGTGAATACACTTCACAGAAGAAGATAAACACTGTGAACACAACAATCCTAATAGTAGGGATTTATATAAAGAACGTTAACGAAAGAACGCAGAAAACTCGCACAGATCCTAAAGACTCTAGAACCTGATACTCTGATACCATCAGTAACACCCCGCTTAAAATGATAACGGGTGGCCAGCCCTATACTACATTAAATCAAGAGTCTCAGATGGCTTGGTCTCAACATCAACTGGCCGTACTAAAATATATAAGACTAACTACCCAATATCATATAAGTGAGATGTTAAAATTAAATAAAACATAGAACAAACAATAAACCAATGCTATAAGCTACTAACAAAGAAATGAAAGATGCATACAAGAACTATAATAAATGAAATGAATAACTACAATTGAATATGCTACAAAGAAATAAACCCGAATGAGCTGTCGGGTCACAGACAATACACTAACTGAAATGGAATAAATATAAACATTTATAACTATCCCTTGGGTATAAACCCGATATACAACTTGAATCCTACCTAGATTTTTAAAGAAGTAGGAAGCAACTACAATCTAACTCCCGCAACAGTTCTCACATGTCATGGCACCCAGGACTTTGGATATAGGGCATCCGGCATCCATGTGGTAGGACACCTGTAATAGTATATATATATATATATATATATATATATATACATATATATATATATATATATATATATATATATATATATATATATATATATATAAATATATATATATATTCATACATGCAGGAGAGAAAAGTAAACGGGTCAGATCCCGAGTTGTGAAAATATTTATCAAGTGTGTTAACCGTGCATAATAAACATAAACTCACTTATTTCATAATTAAAGTGGAATCGCACTCTCGTGGAATCCTAACTCACCTCTCATCTAATGGCGCACACCTATTCGCGTCCTGAAATCTTAATTAAGTTACCCCACCCATAAGGACAACCTTACATACCATAGGTACAACCTATACCCAAGATCTTCCCTCCTATCATTACCCAAGCATCCAACCCTTTCTAATCAAACTTAATTATTGTTACAAACATATATGCCATACCAAGCTTAATGGATTTCGGTTTATAATTTAATCAATTATACTTCTTAATACGTTACCCATATACATTTGGGTTAAATCGTAGGATTTAATTTCTAAATAACATGTATACAAATTATTATTGATAAAAATTCTCTCCAATCTCAACATTGCACTACGTTTCGTGCGTGGGGCGCCTCGCAAAGCAAAATCCAAACAAGGAACCCCCCGTTACACTACTCCTTGACAATGTCGATCCTAGAGATCCATTATGCCATACATACAATTCTACTATTACAACTACTGAATTTATATTACCATATAAGAACAACTCAAAATCTCCAATAATATCCTTGGGATGATGTAACCGAAATATTCCTTAAATGAGATTCATCAACCCCCATCAATCTAGTATATCATAATCATCCAAGATGTACTCCATAAAGATTCCATATCCTTTCACCTATAGGATATATAAATATACATATAGGTATTAATTCTAACCATATATATATATATATATATATATACAATCATCCATTCCCATAGCCAAGTGTGCATACCACATATGATGTACAATGGCCATGCACATAATATACCCGACTAAATATATCGTCGATAAACTGCACCATGCTATCATCTTCCAGGGCATTACTCACATACCATCCTAGGAACCACGGTCGGAATCAATATCACCGACATCGGGGCCAAACACACACACACGATGTCCCGGGAAATGGTCATAGCTCCTAACCGGTTAATGGGACGAGACATACCCACCACGTCCCACCCCAAAAGAAATGCATATCACATAATAACACAATGGACGACTATGACCTGGGGAATATCCACACCCTGCTCCTTGAGCCAGGATGCTCACCCTCTGCGCGAAAACTTCCCAATGATAGCATGGATGGGGTATGCTTAATCACATAAGTATATATATCATTCACATGCACAATATATGTACATCCATATGATTACATCATATGATTAAACCATCACATACGTTTTAGATATTCACAACATAAATATATCCATATATTCATATCTATATAGATATATCCACATATCCACATATCCACACACACATATATATATATATATATATATATATATATATATATATATATATATATATATATATATATATATATGCACTACCTCTCGTTTGTATGTATGATATTTATAAACTCGGCTATAAGTATACATAATCCTTAATATACTAGCCGTCGTCCCAACACATTTAATTTATCTCGATATGTGAATAAGATCCTTCACTTGAAGCATATTCATCCATTTTTCCTATGATGAATAGTCTTCCAACATATATATATCCAACATTTTGGTTATCACCCAAGCTTTAGTGTTGGTAACAATCACTACACATTCCATATATCTTCGAAAGGACATCAATATCTCCAATACTAATTTCGACTATTGATATATACATAACTAATAGTCTACAAACCTCAAGCTCAGTCTTAAATTCATCCCATAAGCCCATCACTTCTAGGAAAATACTATATCGATATATACAATAACTATCCCGACTATGGTTCAATTGTTCTTATGAACCCTTAAATCTTATTTCATTTACAATCTATTTCTTAGGTTAAACCTTACTAAGGACACGCGACCACTCTCTCTCGTTGGTCCCCAAATCTTAATCTCAAGAGAATCCTATTTACTATAAGGATTTGGCACTACCCTCGGCCTAAAATTTCATATCTTACTCTCACCACTCTCTTGAAAGGACCCCAATCCTTACATCATAATTAGGCCCACTTATGACCCCTAATTAGAACTCCCCTTCTCAATGAGATTCCCTCCAATATCAATATGACCCTCTCTAATTTAGTAGGTAGGTAGAAAAATACCCAAAACACCCTTTTTCTCTCTGTCAAGTATTAAAATCTTCGTGATTAATAACAATGGTGAGTGGGTGAAACTCTCTGGTCTGTAATAACTCTCTCTAGCGATAACTCCTTGATTCTCAAAAGAAAATCCCCTCCTTAAAGCTGGTTAGGGTTCTTAAATTGCCCCCCACACCACCCCCGAGGCAACTCAGTGACATCCCTCACACTTTATGTCACAACATTAAATGCCTGATGCACTAGTTGTCTCCACGTCATAAACATTAAATGCCAAGACATACCTTTTGCTTAACCACTGTGTGTCGGGGGGCTGTTATTGCATAGGTGGCTTACCAACTGCCTGACAGCCCTAAATACCACGGTGGTTTACTCAAGTGCATGTCTGGCATTTTTTAGTTGGCTAGTGACATCACCTACATTAGATGTGACATTAAGTAGATGGTTGTTTGGTTAATGATTCAACGCTCGATGGAACTCCAAGCTTCTCTGCCTGAATTTCCACGGTCAGGGTCCTTAGTTGTTTTACCAGGTGCATCTAAGATGATCAGGAAATGCCCCAACGGTGCCTTACTTCTCAATCCTCCAAACCAAGTCCCTCTAAAGTTCCCACGGTGAGGTCATTCAATAGAGCATGAAAGCTCTCCCCGGCTCTGCCAATCCTGGTCTCTCGCGAGTACCGTTCGACCTCACACAGGTTCATTATTCTCGTTACATCATTACAATTGTTATAGCTCATAGCTAATACCAACCAAGGATACAATATGACTAAGTAATCAGCAAGCTAAAGTATGAGTTGCCACGCCAAGCTACCTCGCTTGAGCTGTCACGCTGTCTTAATACCAAACACTGTTGCCAATGGGTGGATTATCCATAATCTCCAAATTACCTCCAAGCCCCCTCTACATTTGCCCCTTCGTGGAGAGATTTGTTGGAACAAGAAATTTCTGCACGAAACTTCTCAATCCGATGAGCCTTCTCTGCGCGAAAAAATTCTGGTCTTCTTTTCCCGTTAGAACCGCAGTGATATAGTCTTCTGGAAAAATTAAAATTCTCCCCGATGTACCTAAGCCGAAGCACCATTCTCATTGGGACTTGGGCAAAGGGACATCGCCGCTTTTTTCCTCGTGCTGGTCCCCAATCGTTCTAGCTCTAATGTTTGAAATTCTCCCGAAAGGCCTACTAACCTTTTCAAATAATCGTTTGGACTTCTGGTAGATGAAATTCTCCCCCGTGGTGCTTCACTATTTTTGAAAAACGATGGGACATGTGGTGAGGAGACGTCATAGCTTTGTTGTACCGTTGGGGGATCTCATTCGTTAGAAGTTTATTCGATATGCCTGACAAAATCTTCTGGAACCAAAACTTAAACTTGTTGAAGAAGGCAACGCTTTCTGTTCTCTATGCGTCACTTAATTAATGATGTGGCGCTGTCTTTTCAACTGCCAAAGTACTTCCCTAAGTGCCACGTGTTCATGTGAAATGATTATAGGCTTCCGCGCACGTGCGAGGGTGGGGAAATCTAAACGCCGAACTCAGAAATTTCAAACGTCCATATCCCAACACTTAACCTTTCTTTTCTCTTACTTTGGCTTCGTCTTCCTCAAGCTTCCATTTTACTTTAGAGAGAGAAAGTCTATGAGAACTCCATTGTTATTGCTCTTACCTAACTTCTTTCTTTTGTTACCTTCTATACCATAACTTATGATCGTATTTCTCCATTCTCGCTCTCAAAACCTTCTTGCTCAAAGCTTTTCTGTTACTATATCATTATTTTCCATGGCGTCCTCAAGCAACCCCACCATTTCTGCGGCCAGTGCTCAGCCTGCTGCCTCTACCGTTGCCACCACCCTGGATGCTGCCCGCCAGGAACAACTAAGGTTTTATCGTCGATAACCTATGTTTGGACAAGGTGATGATTTTGCTGGTGCGTGTAAGAGGGTCCATTTTTCTTCTAAGTTTGACCCTCTATTGTTAGGTGATGAAGACGAAGCTTCTACTGCGTGGGGCTTTCTTCCTCCTGAGGGGACTCTCTGATTTCGTTTGGAGCGAGGGGACTTCCCGTGGTCCCACATTGAGTTTGAAGCACCTGGGGGTTCTCCCGCTCAGTTTGTTGCGTGGAACTCCCACATGCAGAGCTCCTATGCGGAAACGCTCACCAAGATTGGGCTGCAACGGGCTACGTGGTTTGGTGAGTTCATTCTTTCCAAGAATAATGTTGCCCTTCCTGTTTTAGTGTCTTGCTGGAACATTACCACCCATACATTCATCGCTGCATGGGGTGAGTTCACCGTGATGTTGGAAGACGTGTGTGAGCTCCTGGGCCTTGAAGCAAGGCCACGAGCCTTATACTGATGAGGCTTTGGATGCCCAGGAGACTGCTAACCGTTTGGAGCTGGATCGAATATGCCGAAGTTGCATCGGTTCGTCGAACAAAGCCACCTTCTCCTCACTTATCAATTATTTCTTCAAGGATTATGTCGAGGGTAGTTCTTCTGGAGGTGCCCCTGGTCAAGGTACATCGTTGGAACTTCCTGCTTATATCCTTGTTATTCTTTCCCGTTTCGTTCTACTTAGAAAACCCAACGATCAGCCTCTAAGGAACCTTATCAATATATCCCTTCGCTTGGCCCGAGGTATTAAGCTTCCTTTGGCTGCAATTGCCTTGGGATCTCTCTATACATGGCTCGATACGACCCTCTTAGACATGGAATGCTCACTTGGTTATTATAATTTGTCAAATTTTACCAACTGTGTCCTTCTGACAAGCTTCCTCTATGTTCGTTTCCCTGCCGTAGCGGCCAAGCTCAACCGTCCTCCCTCTGGGGAAAGAATTCTGCCCCCACGCTCCTACCTTTATCATAAGAAACTGAGTCGAAAGGAGTTGATCCCTGTGATTGATCGTTTTGAGGAATTTGTTATGAGACCCTACGAAGAGGACATCTTTGTTTACAACTGTGAGTTTTTCAACAAGATGCCAGGTTAGTGGAGGTAGGTGCAGATATTAAAGATCCTTCGCTAGCTGTGGTTATTCTGTTCTTCCCCGAGTATCTATCTTCCTATACCGAGTGGGAATATACTAGCGAGCACTATAATCCCAATCGATGCAGCTGTCAATTTGGTTTTGATCAGGGGGATCCTCGCCCAATTTTTCAATCATCAAACCCCAATGTTTCTTTTAGCGAGGCCTGCTCCCTGTTTTCATCTACCGCTGCATGGGGAATAAGTTCTGCAATGGCTGGGTGAGTAACTATTCCTAGCGACAGAAGGCAAGGGGATGTGTCCTCTCTATTCGCTACACGACACTGGCTGAAATAATTAGCTGATATTGGCGAGTTCATCGAGGGGGATCCAGTGTACCCTCCAGTTCTTTCCTTTTCTGCGTTGGAGCTGGGTTTAAAGGTCAACTCCATCCTTGGGGTTGAGCTCCCTATGAGTAAGACCCCTAAGGCATGTTCCACTGAGATTCCTCCCCATTATTCCATAATCCCTACTATTACGCCCAAACTCAAGAGTGCTGCAGCCTTTAAGAAAGCTTCCCCTTCGACCAAAGCTGCTACCGATGAACCTTCAAGCTATAAGGCAAAGGGCGGGGCTTCTTCTAAGTCCAAGTCCCATACTAAACCCCAAGATCCTAGGGAATCATTCCCCATTGCCTCCGTTCCTCCTCCCATGCCTATAGAGATAGCTGAGGAGTTGAGGAGGAAAGTTCAAGCTGAGGTGGCACGCATAAATGCTGAGTTCGAACGGCGTGTTCCAGTTGTTCCTCCATCGGGAACCTTCCCCATAATCCAAGTTGATCCCACCGAGCCCACGACGAAGAGGAGAAAGACTTCAAAGGTTCTTCGAGGTACTGGAACTGGTGCATCAGGAACAAGGAAGAAAACTCTGGGTACCAAGTCCCAGAGGAGACAAACTCTTGAGGTGCAATTATCTCCTACCCCCTCGCCTGTCAGATCTGAGGTATGTATACTTGTCCTATTTGCTTCAGCAAAAAAAATCACATTTGCTTATTCATTTTGGAAACTTTGGTGCAGGAGGTTGAAGAACAAAGTGCCAATATCCCTAGCCCCCCCCCCCCCCCCCGTGATCCCTTTTGTGGGGGGACGTTTCGATGTTTCGCCACCCAGTGTGACTTCTCCTCGTTTGCCCATGACCGGTCTTACCTATTCCCGTCGTTCAGCCTCTCAACGTGCCAGAGATGTTGCCATAGGGGTGATGCTGTCGACTCTGTGGGTGTCTCTTCGCAACCAGAGACAACTCTCCCCATCCCTTCTTGTTTATCTTCTCCCTCCGAGATTCTTCTGCCTATCGTTTTGGCTGAAGAAAATGAGGCCGAGGTATGATTTCCTCTAATTTGTTTGGTATAACGTCCTTTCAGTCTCTCCCTTTTATTTATCATACTAAACCTTGCAATTTTTGGGATTCCCTAGGTTGAAGTATCCTTATTGTTAGCCAAAATTCCTCTTCCCATGGTGCTAATGAGACCCTTGACCACAATTCCCCTTTTCCGTACCATAACTGAGGTCAGTGACGTTTAGAGGCTTCTCTGGTTTTTTTTGTTTATTCCTCTTCTCTTTTTTTTTTCTCTAACACTGAACTTCATGTTGCATCTTTCTCCCAATCTTGCTCCACCTTCTCTAGAAGGTCTGCACACGTACAAGGCCAAGGTTGGTGCTTCTGCCCCCCGTGGTGGTTTTTATGCATCCACCCCTGTTGAGGCCTCATTTGGGAGCCCACCATCTTCTCCCAGTGAACAACCCATGCTGGCTTTGGTCTCCTATGTTGGTGAGGGAGTTTTTCCTGCCTTTGAGGCTTCTGCAACCAGGGATCTCGTTGTGGCTTCTGCAGTAATGAGCTCTCCCCCAATGGTTCCTGCCCCTATAGCTGCTATGGTAACTCCCGTTCTTGCCCCGACCGTGACTGAGGTATTTTTCTTGATTTTATGCATTTTTGTCAAAGAATTTTTGCAAACTCCCCTATAACGGTGACTTAACAACGAAAACACTTGTTAAGTTTTTTTCATACACTCCACCTACAATAGTGACTTAACAACGAAAACACGTGTTAAGTTTTTTTTCATAAACTCCACCTATAACGGTGACTTAACAACGAAAACGCTTGTTAAGATTTTTCATAAACTCCATCTATAACGGTGACTTAACAACGAAAACGCTTGTTAAGATTTTTCATAGACTCCACATATAACGGTGACTTAACAATGAAAACACTTGTTAAGATTTTTCATAAACTCCACCTATAACGGTGACTTAACAACGAAAACGCTTGTTAAGATTTTTCATAAATCCACCTATAATGGTGACTTAACAATGAAAATGCTTGTTAAGATTTTTCATAGACTCCACCTATAACGGTGACTTAACAATGAAAACACTTGTTAAGATTTTTCATAAACTCCACCTATAATGGTGACTTAACAACGAAAACGCTTGTTAAGCTTTTTTCATAAACTCCACCTACAATAGTGACTTAATAACGAAAACACTTTTTAAGTTTTTTTTTTTCATAAACTCCACCTATAACGGTGAATTAACAACGAAAACGCTTGTTAAGAGGCAAGCACTTTAGATGAGAGGTGATTAAAATGCAAGCATTAGGTGCGCACTTTAGATGAGAGGTGAGAAGTGTCTCATGAGAGAGTGAGGTACCAATTGAAATATGAGTGAATGAATACACATTTATTTATGCATTTTAGTTACTTGCAAAATATTTTTAAATGGATTTGGGATCTGACCTGTGTCAAAATTATTTTCAAAACCTTTTAGGTGTCCAGCCACATGGACACCAATCGTGATCATCTATCCAGGTACCGAAGTTGCGATAGCCGTGGATTATTGCAAGGTTTTTGTTTAGCTGTTTCTATTCTTATGTTCTAGTTCAGGAGTCTTTCTTTATTGAAGAATGTTTCCTATGTCAAAAAATTTATTTCAATTTATGTTTTATTCATTCCGGGTTTTATTGTATGAAGGATTTTTTCTATGGTTTATTCGGAATAGTTTGGCATGTAATAAATTTACACTTGATTTATTTATGGTTATTGATTTTATTTAAATTGTTTAGATGAATGTGAATGATTGTTATATTTTGTGTCACGTTAATAAAGATTAAAATGGACACACGTCATAAATTAATAATAGGTGATTAGTAATTAAATGGTTTGAAGAATGAGGAAATGTCATTCCTGTTTTATTTTAGTAGAGGGCTGGACACCCGTTATTTTAATAAGCGGGGTGTAACAAACTCTTTTATTTTCCAAATTGAAAACCTTGAATGATTTGTTGAGCTTTATCAAACCCTAGAAGAATACATACTGAGTTTATACCCTTGTGGAGATAATTCTCTACTACTGACCTTATGGAGTTGAACCTCTACTAATGAAGATAGGAATACCTATTCTTGTGGATGATCGATGAATATTGAGGCAAGTGGAGCTTGTTGTGGTGTGGTAGTGGATCTATGTCATTTTATGTTAATAATAAGGAGTGAAGACATTGATGTGTCACTTAGTGTATCTCTAAGTTTTGTAAGTCTGTTATTGTCATTATGTAATACTTGGTTGTAAACAATGCTGGAATATAGGTTTTGCACAAAAGGGATTTTTCATCATGTCCTATCTTCTCTTTGTTGGGTTGTGGTTTGTTTTCATTTAGTCTCCACATCTTTCATGTTTAGGTTCACCTATTTTAACAAGATTAAAATTGGGATAGATTAAATTTGGTTTTGTGTGTGTGACTTACTCAACGAATTATACATATAACTAGATCACTTTGAATTTTTCAAATTGGCTTGATGATAGCATTGAAACCAAATTAAAATTAAGATATTTTATTATAGTCCTACCATTACTCCATAACATATGGCCTTTTGTTGAAATTAGGAACGTAAATGTTCATGAGGATTAGAGAAAAATACTAATTGAATATTTAACATACCCAAATATCAAAGCTTATAGGGATTCCAATTTAAGAGAAACCAATTATGTCATGTATGCTGGGAAATTATTCAGAAGAGGTGATAATATTATGATCTTAGAGTGCCAAAGAAAAGAGGAAGGCTTAATATGCATTGTTGAAGTTCATGAAGGCATATATGGGGCTCATTATGATGGACCCAAAAGGAGACGGTTGCTATGGAGGCATGGTTCCATTAGCCATCCATTATAAAAGATTGCATGGACTTTGACAAAAAGTGTCAAAAGTTCCAACAACATGGCCCTCTGAAACATGCATCTGCTACAGATATATAATATGCAATTAAACCTTAGCCGTTTAGGGATTAGGCAATTGATGTCAATGGTAAAATATATTCTTCATCTTCAAAGTTGCATAATTTTATACTAGTAGCTACAAATTAATTTACCAAATGGGTAAAGGCTAAGGATCTAAAATGAATTACGTAAACTGAATTGGTAGACTTCTTGAAAGACATTTTGTATAGATTTGGGATACCAAAAACTATAACCTTGGACAATGCACACATTTTTTTAGTCAAAAATGGTTTTGGAATTCACTTCAAGGTTAAGAATAACTTTGACTAAGGTATCATATTATTATGCTCAATTAAATAAACAAGAAGATCCCACAAATAAAGTGATTAAGAGTAACTTAACAAAAATGTCTTAAATTAACCCCAAATATTAGCACAATCTACTGCTAAACTTACTATGGGCTTATAGGAATTCAAAAAGATCAAGCACTAGACTAACTCAGTATGCTTTAACTTATGGACATGATTCTTTACTTCCAGTAGAAATCAGTCTGAGTTGGCTGACTACGCTCGTGAACTGTGTGCTCATGTAATGACACAGTCGTTGTTTTCATTTCACCACGGTAATTCAAAAACCTAAGTTACTACTACACTTGTGAGGCAAGCACAGCGGTAAGTTGGGTATCAAAAGATCCACTGAGACGAGTTGCTAGAATTTAATTGATTTAGTGCTCCGAAATATAAGGGAAAAATGTGATTAAAAACTAAAAAGGAAAAGACGCATAAAAGGGAAATGTTTAACTAGGCGAGGGAAAATAAATCTAGACTAACAAAGCGTGTAAAACTATAGGTTGCTTCGAATATCCCTCACCCGAGTTAATTTGTATAAAATGGATACATGGGTCGACGAGTTATTACGAATGCATCTCGTTTCGACAGTTAATTGAATCAAGGGTTGTCACGCCCCTAAATCCACATAAAAGCCTAATAAGATTTTAGCGTAAAAAAATACCCCGAAAATTGCGCACGCAAGGTCATAAGCGCGGGACATACATGATATGCCCTGTCAAATCTCCTAGGCGCAATAACTAGGACAACACACCCGAAATAGACCCGTAAACGCCATCACTAAAGCCAAGCAATGCATCAACCCGAGTGAGTTCCATTCGAACACAACCTAGACTAAATTAGCTAAAAACCATGTTAAAAACACAATAAAGAAACGTGGTAAATTTACACTAGAAAACAAGGAAATAAAGCATGTAAAATAATTAACAAATCATGTAAACCAAATTAACAAACCAGGAAATAAGGGAAAACAACTATATTAATGGAGAGGATGAATGAATAGTCAACTTACAAACCCAAAAGGGTGTCAATCCAAGAAGAAATGAAGAAGAACTCTCCAAAATCACCCAAACCCTAAGATACTCCAACCTAAAATCTATTCTAAAGATTAATATTTGATTATTACAACAAAAAACCTTTATGTAGTAAGTTGTAAGAAAAGAAAAGAAGTAAGAAAAGAAAAGCAAAATATCTCCTAAAAACAGGGGATCGATCGACCCAAAATGTCGATCGATCGATGCTGAAAATCATAGCCCAATATCTCCCCACGATTGCTAAAAATTGAAGGATCGATCAATCGACCCCTTTGGTCGATCGATTGATCAAGCAAGTATGAGCCAAGCTGCACGCTGTTTTGGCTTGTATGCAATTCCTATCCGCTGAAACTCCCGTAACTTCTTCATTATGAATCGGATTCACACTCTATTTGCGGCCACGCGAAGCTTGTGAGGAGAGATACAGCTTCCGTGTAGATGTTGGGCTAAGTGCCCAAGCTGTAAAAAGACTAAAATTCGCTTGAACATGCGATCGTGTACAGAAATCGAGCGGAACGCGTCTGAACTTCACACTTAGTATCCAAATACCTACAAAAACTAAATTAACCCCTGCAAAACATGTTAACGTAGAAATCCGAGGTTGTCTGGTTAACGAGCATAAATAAAGGGAAAAAGATACCCGAGGGTGCTAAAATGCGTAGGTTCGGAGGATGAAATACGTAATATTTGCGTATTATCACACCCCCTAACTTACACATTTCTAGTCCCGAGCAATGAAATAGGATGCAACAAGAACTACAAGCAAACCAAAAGCAGGAGATAGTGCTAAAATATGGTATAAAATCATAAGGCCACTTTCGCGGACGATTCGATTGCATTTAGCATATGCAATAAGCCATTAAACCCCTAGGTCACCCTAGTGGACGAGTGTCGTCTCGTGAGGGTTTTCAGGGATGATACCCACAAACATCACATGATATCCTCAAAATAAGCCCATACCAACATGTGACAAGCCCAACAATGGCGAACAATATTTCATACGCACTATTATCACATTGAATGAATTCAAACAAAAGTTCAAATCATTAACATTATAGAATGCACCTCATAGAATTGAAACCTTAAAATGTGTGGGGGGGGGGGGGGGGGAGCGAGCACATGCAAAGTATGATTTGGGAAAAACTTATATAAACTGGATAAACATTAAAGCAGGCATATATTCAATCCTCACTGGCATTACACTCATCAAGTGAATTCACTCGAAACAGGGAGGTAAGACACGGAACATGCGGGCATAAAGAGTAAATATAAATGGAAACTAGGCCACACACGTCAAAAATGAAGAAGGCTATATATAAAATGAAAAACTGTCATCACAATGAAAGGATACCACACACTAAAAGAGGCGAAATGTATTTTCATAGATTATCACAACTATTATGACTTTTGAATTACATTAACCTAAGATCACATATGACTTTACTAGGGTTTAAATGTAGGTTAGGCTAGGGTATGAAATGAAGGAATGTATATACGAATTCAAAGTGTTCAGAATGAAAACTTGGAATAATGGGAAAATGCGGGCAATAACAAAATTTGGAAAACAAGTTCGAAACGGGCATTACATATATCATTTTGAGAGTAATAAAAGCTTATTGAACACTATACACAACTTTTACAACTTTCTCTTTCTTTTCTTTTCTTCTTTTTCTCATTTTTCTTTTGTTTTCTTTTACTTTTTTGCTTTCTCTTTTTCATCACTTTTTCTTTACTTTTCATACTGTCATATGCCTAAATTGTAGCCGACATCACAACAACAACATTTAATCCCATGTAACATTCCAATCAAAGGTATGGATAGTGTATGTATGGTTTATAACTCCAATACAAAGTTGGTATGGAATTTGGGTTATGAAACGAAAGGCTATATTTAGGCACAAAGGGGTTGACGTGGGTAAACATATGTGGGTGAGGTCAAGGCTAATATGGGTGATATAACAAAGATGGCCTATGATCATTTCACAAAGTTTACGCAATTATCGAATCAAAACAACATATGAAAATCATGATCACGTAACACATTTCAAGTTTCAACTCAATTAATGAACAATCAAATGAAAGAATAGTGAGATTAACAACGAATTCTACGTTTTCAAGGAGGAAAGAATAGTGTATACACTCACAAACGACGAAAGGTACAAAGCTTACTCGGTGTAAGTATATACAATGCAACAAAAGATTACCGAGTTATAAAAATCATCAACCAAGTCAATAGAATGATAAAAGTGCATGTGCTCATGGGATTAAAGTTTAATTCATGAAGTTATTCATAATATCAATAATCGAGACTAAAGTCTAACAACTTCCAAAATCGAGAACATGCATCATTGGGTTGTCTATTGGATCGGGCAATTATTAAAATTTATCATCGGAAACAAGGGCAAGATGCCTAAAAAGGAGGGAAAAAAAGAAAATCTTTTTGAAATTTCAATTTTTCTAAGAAAAGCATACTAAGTAACTAACATGTGAGCAAAAACATGGACTAAATAAAGAAATGGATAGAATATCCCACACCCCCTAACTTAAAACTTGACATTGTCCTCAGTGTGAATTAAGAACCAAGTTAAAGAGAGAAAACGAGCGATATTACACAAAATTGGAGTGATCCCCATAAGAACAAGTCCAAAGAATCTACAAAACAAGTTAGTACCGAGCATATCAAAAATAAATAACAAAAAGTTAACTAATTACACTAGACTAAATTAAAAAGGAAAGAAAAAATAAAAAGAAAGAATAAAAAGCTAACTATATACAACCTACTATTTAGGCTTCACACTAACTATACACTAGAAGTCTAAATAATTGAGGGTCCACCGCAAAAACGATTTGACTTTGGAGGATAATCGGTGTACCCTCACATACAAGCATGCCTTTCGAAAAATATGAATTCCGTTTGAACAATCAAAGGCAAGTGTAAGGCGGAAGAAATGAACCATCGCCAATTAAAAATTTTGGAGGGATGATGGGGGGTTTGTATTGAATGGGTGACAAAAACATGTGGGGAACGAGAAAAACCGAATATCCTTTCAAAGATTTTGAAATTGGAATGGAAGGTGGCGCACACAAAGGCAAAGATGCAATTATGGAAGGCGACTCGAGCAAGTACTACTCATCGGCAAAAAGGTTTAAAAACTTAAAGTTTAAAACCGAATCATCAGGTACTTGAGACAGTATGATAATAGAAAATGAAAATGGGGAGGAAAGAAATTCAAATTCAAGAGATGAATCATCATTGCATGAAGATTGAGTTTCGAAGGAAATAATATCATTTTCAATGAAATGTTCTTCTTTGGGGGCCAAAGAAGAAATCATTTCATTGCATATAGATATTACTTCATTTTCATCCTCACTTTCAATATCTATTACGCAATGGGTAAAGTCAAGAATGGTTTGTTCTAAAGTAGGCACAAAGTCCTCATTTGGTTCCAAACATTCCTCGACTTCAAAAGTCTCAGAAGAAAAATCGTCGTCGGATTCAAATAATAAATCCAATTCATGTTCCCACAAACAATTTTCTTCCTGATAACGATTTTCAATTTTCTCATTTTTAAGCATACGCAAGCCCTCGCCAAAAGTCATAGGCCAAGGTGCGGATTCTTGAAAATGGGAACTTTGAAAATCACCGTTGGACTTAAACGAAAACTCATTATTATAGGAATTTTGAAAACTAATGCAATTCGTTTCAAAATTCCTATTATAAGGAGATAAAGGCCCAAAATCATTATCATCATCATCAAAATTCCAATAACCCAAGTTTTGACTTTCGTTATACTCGCCCAAAGTCATATTTGAATTTGAAATTCTTTGAGATTCTAAGTATTAACGAAAGTCATAGGATTACGAGCATTTTGAGAATTATAACAATGATTACCGAAAGAATTGGAATAAGACATGCTTATCCCAAAAATGGCTCGAAATGGTGAATTCCACAAAGTAAGTGCACGCGGGAAAAATTCGAGCATTTATAAGTGCTCAAATGTGGAAGTCCTGCAAAAAGATCAGCAAATAATACAAATAGAAAGAAAATATTATGAAATACTAAATCAAATAAAGTCTAAAACAAAATAGTCCCTGACAACGGCGCCATTTTGACTACGCGCGTGAAATGCGTGCTCGTGTAAGGGCACGGTCATTATTTTCGTTTCACCGCGGTAATGCAAAAACCTAAGTTATTACTACACTTGCGAGGCAAGCACAGCGGTAAGTCGGGTATCGAAAGATCCACTGAGACGAGTTGCTAGAATTTAATTGATTTAGTGCTTCGAAATAAAAGGAAAAAAGGTGATTACAAACTAAAAGGAAAAGATATAAATTGATGATGTTTGATGATCAGTAGGATGTTTAGAACTTATTTTGAGAGTATAAATATAATGGGAAGGATTGTTTGAGTTCTGAGTTTGACGAATAAAATCTTAAGGGTTTAAAAATGGTGGAAACAGCATTGTGAGGACGAAGAGTCGCGACCCAAGTAGGGAGAACCGGTTAAGGGGTCAGGCCGACCCGATTCGGGGGGTTTGTTTGCAGAAGGGATTTTGAGGGTTAAAAATGGAGGGGTTCCAATGTAAATTATTAAATGTAAAGGATTGAAAAATTATTAAAAACGTTGTATTGGCTTATTTTACCTCGATGAGAAGGGGAAAGGTAGGAGGGAAATTATTACGAGGTGAAAATTAATTAGTGATTGATTTTTATTAATGAAGTAAGGGAAATAAAATTCGTAGGACTTAAACGATGGGCCGAGTGAATGTGTTCGGGCATCATAGGTTAACTACTGAAGTAATCTAATGGAGTGGATAGGACTCTTTGAGTAGTTGGGTAAAATGCTCTGGTATATATATATATATATATATATATATATATATATATATATATATATAGGGAAAGGATCAAGTGAGGGCCCAGTTTGAGAACCCTCAATGAGGTCCATTTTTTAAAATAGTAAAAAATATATTTTTGGGCTGATTTTTTTTTATGTTTTTTAAACATTTCAGTAGGACCATAAAAAAATAATCAGCTCAAAATGATTTTTTTTGCTTTTGTAAAAAAATCGGTCAAACTGTGTCGGTCTTTAAGTTGTTTTTAAGCTGTTAAAAAATAACAAAGTTTGACCGATTTTTTTTTAAATAGTAAAAAAATTCGTTTTGAGTTGATTATTTTTTTATGGTCCTATTGAAATGTTTAAAAACCATAGAAAAAACCAACTCCAAAATATTTTTTTTACTATTTTAAAAAAATGGACCTCATTCAGGGACCTCAAACAGGAAGACCTCACTTGATCCTCTCTCTCTCTCTCTCTCTCTCTCTCTCTATATATATATATATATATATATATATATATATATATATATATATATATATATATATATATGCATAGGTTGTGTGATTACCTATTAGTTGAATGATTATGTGTAAACATACCTAGGCTACATGCTATCTTATTCTGATGAGCCCACTGGGGGAGATATTGTTTTGTACTTCAGAACATAGAACTTACGTATTGAGCACCACTTGCATGAATAAGGGTGTGACTGGTCATTTGGGTGTGACTGGTGTTTGCGTAGCCTAAAGGCTTAGGACTATGTTCGCCTCCAATATGTGTATTTTGATTTATGGTTCAATGGTGATATCCAAATCGATGTCCTTATTTAGTACGTGGTGTACCATGACTTGATAGCAGAGTATGCTTACATCGCAGGTCTCCACCTAGGGATGCCCTATATATATATATATATATATATATATATATATATACCTGTGATTTATTCTACTACCGATGTTTTATTAGACATTGTAGATAGTGAAATCTAAATTAAATTTATGATTAGTTGGTGACACTAAATAAACAATAATGGATTGAAAATTTGAGACCGTATTTTATGGGCAATACAGGTGGGTATGGTAAAATATTATACGGGGAAAAAAGCCTAAGACTAAGAATACTATTTAGAATTAATTAAAGATGATTGACTAAGTTAAAGAGATAAATAACTTATAAAACTAGTAAGATTACTCGGGCTAGAGTAGGATGTCGGGAAGTATTCATAACAATGCTAGTTAAACGGGGTAGTACAACTAGGAGGGTTAGGAATAAAGCGTTAGTGTGCACTTTAGAAGAGGGGTGAGTATTATCTGAAGGGAGTGAGACATTAACTTAAATATGAAGAGGATTCATGCATTTTATTTACTGCAACATTAATCACTTGCTAAATATTTTTAAAATGTTTTGGGTTTTAAGCCTTGCATGCAAATATTTTCTAAACCTTTTAGGTGTCCAGCCACAGGGATGCCAGACTTGACTATCTATTCTAAGGATACGCAGATGTGGCATAAGTGGATGCATGAAGGAGTTGGAGTAAACGCTTCTTTTATTTCATTCCTAGATTAGGAATCTCATCTGAGAATTTTTATTTTGGGCGTGTTGCCTTCTAGACTTATTCAGATTATTTCAATTCATATTTTGTATTGAGATTTATTATTAGCTGTTGGATATTTTGGTTTTGGATATTGTAGCTGATGGTTTATTCGGCAAGTCATTTATTATTCAGTATAATTTTAGATAGTGATTGTGTGTATGGTTTAATTTATTTTATTTTCGCATATTGTTATCTATTTAATGAAAGATAAAATTTGACACTTTCTTAATTAACTATTAGGTGATTAGTAATTAACATGGTTTTTTACAGTGATGCTAAGAATGAACCAAATGAGATCATGTTTAAATTTAATAAAGGACTAATCACCCGATATTTAATTGGGCGGGTGCCACACGTTGATGCCTTTGCTGGTGGAGGAGGCCGACGTGTAGCCCAAGATGACTATATGAAGGAACGTGAATAGGTCCACGAAGGACCTTCTGACCCATAGTAATGTAAGAGCCATGACGAACTCTCTAACGAGCGGTCATGTGAGCCTTTATTTTGTTTCTAGATTTTTTTATCTTCTCTTAATTTTATTTTTGTTTTTAGTTATATGTTAACGACCGAATTTATACGAAAATATGACGCTCAATCCATGGGGTCGGTCTTCAATGGAGATAGGAATCACCGGCTTCTATGCTCATACATGATGTCATCGCATGAGTTCAGATTCAACTGATATTTGGGCAATAGCGTAGTGGAGATGGTGATAAATAGTGAGATAGAGGTTACTCTAGTGAACTATCCATTCGACATAAGGATCCAGGATAGGCGCTCGAGGGAGAGGTGACTATAAAAATATCAGGGGTTCACTACTCCCTAAACACGGGTATAGAGGCACCGCATGACTGTATGGACTTTGTGGACAGCTAGTTGGGGCCGACATCGATCTATGATGTGCATTGTTCTCCATATCCATTGATGGATATGGGAGGTGTTAGTGCATTGGGGTCTTCTGCTCAGGTGTTGGGGAGCAGTGTAGGGGTTGCGAAGGTTCCTTCTATATTCATCTTGGAGGGGATCTTGCAAATGAGGTTCCTCATCAACCCCATACAAAGATATAGGGTCTTCCTCATTTTCAAGAGACTGACTTTCAGTTATAGGTAAGTTCTCTTTCTTTCACAATTGATTTCTGTACTTTAACTTATGTGCTTTGATTTCTGCATTTTATTTTTTATACCTATGCTTTTCACTGGATTGATCTTTTTTCTCGGATTTTCCTTTTGCAAATTGTGGTTGTGTGGACACCCTGGATGTGTGACGTTCGAGAGTGGATTGCCTCCATGGTTGAGCATGTTCATATGATGTCCCGGTCCTATGTTGCTCCTCTAACAAGTGTTGATGATCATTCGTCGAGGTCGAGATCCAAAATTTAGCGGTCCTCTTTTTTCCTTTATGAGAGACGTCCTCTTCAAAATTAGTAGTGTTTAGGCTAAGCTTTTAGAAAGTCCGGGGAGCATCTCGACAATTTTGATCAATTTGTTGTTCTTTTTCCTCTATATTTTTTTATGTACCTGAAAAGGGGATGTAGAAAAAGCAAAAAATATATATAAATTGATGAATTTTTCATTTTAATTATCTTCACTTAATGACCTATTCTACATGTAATGTAATTTTTGAAATTGCACTAGTGTCCTAGGGTTATACAGATTATCAAACATGCACCATTTTTTTTATTTTCAATTTTTATCTTTGCACCTAATAACTCACATTGTTGGGTAAAAAAGTTTACCAAATTTAATCCTGACTTAATCATGGATCCAATTAAGTTTAAGCAAAAATATAATATCAAATCACAACACGACGATGTACAAAGAAAATCCACAATGGTAAAAACCTCAGACGATTCATCCACAAAAGCCCACATTGATATAGGTCCTATTATAAAGACATATTAAACTTACTCACATACTCGACACCTTCAAGCCTTGATTTGCTTCTCCATCCCTCGTTACTTTATTCACAACCATTATTGGATGCCTTCCAATAGCCACACAACACATGTGCTTCCCATATCTCGGTATCCCATCAATCTTACTCTTCTCATGACCACTCTAGACATCGCATAACACAAACACAATATCCACCACTCAAAACACTCTCAACAATTAAAGAAAACAATGTTGGTGCAGTGCATAGGATATCCCAAATGACTATATGTGGTTTAAACTAATGTTTGGGAGGCTTTAGATTTGGCCCTAAAATTTATTCTTGCAAAAACTCTAAATAAAAACTGATGTTAAACCTAAGTATTTATAGAAAATACGAATTTTAAGGTAGCACATTTTTTGAGAAATCTCATTTGAATGAAAGACATAGGGTCATCCAAATGAAGTATACATTCTCATTTGAACAAAATTTAATCTGGTTTGAATGAACCTATATAACTCGTTTGAACATCCTTTGAATGAGCTTTGAATGACTTTTTTATCAATGTAAAATTATCGTTTGAACCTTGTTTGAACAACAAACCAACGAATAGTGAAATCTCGTTTTAATGATCAAGGAAATCTTGTTCGAAAAACTGAAAAAAAAATAATTTTTCTTTTGAAAATTAATTTTATTAAAATAACTCAAAATATTTTATAAACCAAAACACCCAGAACTCGAATCCAGTGATTAAACATAAATATGCATTCATACCTCGTTAAGATACCTTTTATGTTAAATATGAAACTCAACACATACTTGATGTCACTTTAACTTGGCCGCTATGGTCTTCAGTCACACTTCATAGGCTTGAAGGACAAACAAATAAAATCCTAACCTATTATTCAAAAACGTTTTTCTAAATGGAATTAAAGCAATATACACATCTATTGACTCGATCGAATATTTTTCCTTGTAAATCTCCCCCTCTGGTTATTCTGGGACAAAATTCAAAAACTAAAATCAATTGGGCCATCAAGCTCACTAAGACTCAATCCCACCTACCCAAAAAAATATTACGGATGCTTGATCAACACAAACTTGTTTAGTTTTGCTCTTATGAATAACACATATTTCAAATGAAAAAAGAATATATAACAATTATAAATCCCCATATGAAAGCCCGCCCCCATTTTTTAACAATCTCCACCTAAGATAAGGCATATCCTCCCAATGTAAGAATTTATCCCCCTGAGTTAAAGATATATCAATTTCTCTCCCTTTTTGTTCAGGAATATACAAAGATAAGGATGAATAATATAAACAACGTATCCCCCTCAATGTAACAGTTGTAAATATAAAGTAAACCATGCAACGATGATATGGCATAAATTCTTCCAAATTTACCCCTTAATTTAGAGGCTTTTATTACCTCGGACAACGTAAAATGAATTAGTTTATCTCATATCTTTGTTAATAGTTTCGTCAAGTATCCCGAGTTTCGTATATTTCTTACTAATTCTACAGGTATTTAATAAATGAAAGAAAAAAAGAAACCGAAAGAAGCAAGAGAAAATAAAGAGGACGAACCAAAAGGGTAAAAGTGTATTTTTTACCAGGAATCCAGTTGAGGACCCAAAATGAAAGTCAAAGATCTCAAGTTTATGAACGCGTAGGAAGAAACGACATTCCAATCCGAGTTATGGATTAGAAGTTATGAAGACCCGAAGATGTGAGATAATCAAGAGATTTTGAAGAGATATTCAAGAAAAATTGGGAAGCCAATCCGGACCAATCCGGTTTATTTGAAAAATGGACCAATCCGGGTACCAAAGATCTCTGCATAAAAGTACGTCTACTGGACCAATCCGGTCTTCCAAAAAAGAGGATCGATCCAGCCCCAAATTTCACTGCAAAGAGACCTGTCTAGCGGACCAATCTGGGTGTTTAGAAAAATGGACCAATCCGGTTGTTACCCGGACCAGTCCGATATGTCCTGACCGGATCGATTCGGGGTTTGAGATTTGGGATAATCTTCTTCTTTATAGAATTTGTATGAATCCAACTCTTGTAATTTTTGTAGGGTATAAATTTAAAATACCTCCCAGACATTAAGGGGGCTTCTAATCTGTTTTTAGATAAGCTTTATAATTAGCTTAGAGGAGATAACAACAAGAACCCTAGTTTTTATATCTTTGATTCTAGTTCTGCAATTCAAGTAATTTTATTCCAATTCTTGCTTTCATTATTGCAGTAGTGCTTCTTTAGTACTAAATATTTTCTTCTTCACCATTAATTGTTAGTAAAAATGATGCCTTTCATTCAAAATGTGTTTTCTTCTAGTTTTAATATGTCCGGCTAAGTTTACAAGGATTTGGGTGCATGAACCCCACCCGATGTAATTCACTATAGAGGAAATAGAAGTTGGAATTAAAATGTTAGGTGAATTGTGTCGTATAACAGGTACGACCATTGTGGACTTTTGATATCGTTTGCCCTAACTAACTGGGGTACTTAAGAAAGCGATGCGAGTATTGGTTAATACGATACTGCTTTAATACATCCTTTGCTTATGTACTGTGCGGGCTACGATCCCTCATATATATAATACTTAGGAGTGTTAAAGATCGGGTTTTAATTTGTCCTTTACTTACATACTGTGCGGGCTACGATCCCTCATATATGTAATACTTAGGAGCATTAAAAAGTCGGATTCATGCTTTAATTCTGAATCTAGTATCCTACGAAGTGAAGTACTAGGGTGTGGGGGATTGTAACCCGACCTATCTTTCTCATTTCTTAGTTAAAGTTTTAGTTAAATCGACATTAGTCCTTTAGTTAATTAGAGTAATTGCATTTCATTTATTCATAATTTCATTAGTTACTCATTTTCATATTTGCATCTAGTTGCAATCATTTCACAATCCAGATCACCTTTTCCTTCTTTTTAGAGTCAAAGTTAGGTTACCTTCATCTTTCCAACGTCGTTATGACTTCGTTCGTCCTGTTTCCCTCAGGATCGTTACCCGACTTATTGGATTATTACTTGAGCGACAGGCTTGCACTTGAGCCTAAATAGCACGCACACTAGACACATTTGTGATCGCATAAAGTTTTTGGCGCCGTTGTTACGGAATTAGGTAGACTTAGTTTAAATCAAGTCAATCTAAAATTTTGACCAAGAAAATATAAAAACATAATATATATATATATATATATATATATATATTTCATCATCTCTCAAAAGCCTTTAATGCAAAATCCTGAACATACTCAAACTCCTCACAATACTCCAATCAGAATCCACGAAAACCCCATAGTTGAGTATAACTCTGAAATCCCACACACACCTTGCGTTCCATAATTTTGGGTTCCGATTCCTACTCCTGAGCACTCTGTCGGTAGTTACACCCTGAGTTAACCTTCGAGTCACACATCTAGGATACCGAGTGAGTACACAGAGTCATTTGAGGAGAACGCGAGTGGTATATCTGACGCAGTTAGTTACGATAATGGAAAGGGAAATATCCCCTATCGTCCCATGAAAGACTTACTCTTTCCTGAGAAGACTGTCACCCCTGGTTGCATTGTACTTCCGTATAATGCCTGTCAGTTTCACTTTCATAATGGGATGATACAGATTCTCCCTATGTTTCATGGCATGGATTCAGAGAAACCATACCTTCGTATTCGTGAGTTCGAAGAGGCGTGTGACACATTTAGTGATCAAGCTTGCACGTAAGATGTCATTTTCCTAAAACTTTTTCCTTTCTCCATAAAGGATAAAGCCAAGACCTGGCTATGGTCTCTACCCCCGAATTTCGTCACTTCCTAGAAAAATATACCATCTAAGTTCATCTCATAATTCTATCCACATCACAAGACCAACTCTGTCAAAACTGAAATTCAAGCTTTTCGACAACACGATAATGAGTCTTTTGATAGATGTTGGGAACATTTCCAAGAGTTAGTAAGCGCCCCCATCATGGTTTTGACAAACACCTAGTGATATCTTTCTTCCATAATGGGTTGAAATTATCTTCCAAACAACTTGTGCAAACAATGTGAGAAATACCCTTTTAGGATTTAAACTCATGTGATGCCGAGGCCCATCTTAAGTATATCGCAGAGACTATTCAAGCATGGGACACATCTGATCCCAACCAAGATCAACCTAGACAACCATCTACCAATCAAACTGCATCCGGTCTATACCATTTGGATAGAAATACCTTAATAGACCGTCGATTCGATCAGTTTCAGAAAGATATGAAAGAGTGGTTTGATGGTCAGTTGAGAAACATCTCCGGATCCATCCATGGTTTGAAAGAAAGAGTGTGTGCTATCAGTGAGTCGGGCCACTCCACAAAGGCATGCCCGACGATTTTTGCCTACAAGGCCATGCACACTGAGGAGCTGGATGCTATAAGAGGATTCAAAGGGAATTTTAATGCCCCGCATGGGAACTCTTACAACCCTTCGTGGAGAAATCACCCTGGTTTCAACTATGGACAACCACAAGATATGATGAGCCCACATTCACAGGTTCTCCCACCTCCACCACCTCCTTAATACCAACAAGCACCACCACCTCCAGCTCCATATGTAACTCGACCGCTGAGGAGCCTCGAGGATACAATGAATCAATTCATAAATTCTCAAGGTGAAAACAATGCTCTATATGAATGCATGTTTGCCTAAATAAATGAAAACATCTCCAAGATGCAATTCACATTGAGCATCCTAGAGAAGGGAAAGTTTCCTGCCCAAGGCCAAAGACCTCCCCAAGGTCAACTTAGTGTTATCTCCACCTCTACAGAACAGTAGGAGCACTGCCAAGCTGTAACCTCTCTTCATAGTGGGAGAGTTGTTGATTTGTCACCTCTCCCACATGACATTTCAAAAGACAACGAGAATTCTCTTGGCACAAAAGAGGCCGAAGATATATCCTTGAATGAGAGTGAAAAGAAAAACACTAGTGAGCCCGAGGTAGTTGTGAAACCACCCTCTGTTGTGTCGTTTCCTCAAAGATTGGTTCTTGCCCATAAAAGGACCATAAGTGAAGAAGTACTAGAGGTGCTTCAGAATGTGAAGTTTAACTTACCTTTCCTCGATGCAATAAGGCAAATCCCATCCTATGCAAAAGTCATAAAAGACTTATTGACAGTCAAGAGGAGGATGAAGGTAAAGAAGAATGTGTTTTTAGCACAAAATGTTAGCTCAGTCCTTCTTAATGATCTCCCACCTAAATATAAAGATCCTCGTGCACCCACCATTTCCTGCACCATTGGAGAGAACAAATTCGAAAAAGTATTACTCGATTTGGGGGCAAGTGTCAACATCCTCCCTTATTCGATTTATAGGAAACTTGATATGGGTGAACTTAAGCCCACAAGGATCACTCTCCAGTTAACGGATCGAACCGTGAAGAAACCAAGGGTTATAGTTCAGGCCGTGATAGTCCAAGTAGACACTTTCTACTTCCCGGTAGATTTTATCATTTGGGACACGAATCCCTCCTTTGCCTCGAAAAATCATGTTCCCATCATCCTTGGATGCCCATTATTAGCTACGGCTAATGCAGTGATCAATACTAGAAATGGGAAGATGCAACTCACTTTTGGGAATATGACTTTAGAAATAAACATCTTCAACATAGCCCAACAAGCAGGGGAAGAAGATGATCTTCACGCGGTGAGCTTAATTGAGGAGATCGTAAAAGAACACTTTCAGGAAAATTATTGTGGAGATGCCTTAGAAGCTTTCCGAGCTTCTAGTTATGAGACTGAGAAAGCCTACATCGAGTTTAAGAGAAGATAGAGGAGTTGAGAGGCTTACTCGATGAGAGAGCGTCGAACAAGGACGCGAGAGATGTTAATTGGATTTCTAGATTCGAAGAGTTATCGCCAAGGGAAGCATGCATGGTGCCCTCTAGCGACACATTCCTGACTCTCGAATTGAAGAAACTACCCTCCAATGTTAAATATGCTTTCCTAGGTGAAAGTGAGACATTTCCTATTATTGTCTCCTCTAGCTTAGATGAAGAGCAGGAGGGTAAATTATTAAAGATTTTGAGGAAGCACCAAAGTGCTTTTGGTTGGTGTATAGATGATTTAAAGGGGATAATCCCTCTAATTTACACCCATAAGATTCACCTCGAAGACGATATTAAGCCCTCAAGATAAATGTAAAGATGGCTAAACCCCACAATGAAAGATTTGGTGAGGACTGAAATTATAAAGCTGTTGGATGCCGAAATTATATACCCAATCTCGGATAGAAAGTGGTTGAGCCCCATTCAAGTCATCACAAAGAAGTCGGGAATGACTATGATTGAAAATGCCAAGGGAGATTTAGTTCCCCAGTGTACCACCATTGGGTGGCGAGTTTGCATTGATTACCTGAAACTCAATACGGGAACTAGGAAAGATCATTTCCCCTTGCCATTGATCAAGATAAAATAACCTTCACTTGCCCCTTTGGAATATTTGCCTACAAATGTATGCCATTTGGCTTGTGTAATGCACCGGTGACCTTTCAAAGGTGCATGCTGAGCTTATTCAGTGACATGGTTGAGAGAGGGCTAGAGGTGTTTATGGACGACTTTAGTGTTTTTGGAACCTCCTTCGACTTATGTTTAGCCAATCTTGAGAAAGTACTAGCCTGATATGTGGAAAATAACTTAGTGCTGAATTGGGAAAAATGTCACTTCATGGTAATTGAGGGTATAGTTCTTGGCCACATCGTGTCATCCAAAGGGATCGAGGTTGATCGAGCAAAAATAGATGTCATAGCTAACCTACCCCCACCTAAATCGCTAAAAGAAGTGCACTCTTCCTTAGGCCACGCGGGCTTTTATAGAAGGTTCATGAAGGACACCCCATTTGAGTGGACGAAAGCATGCTAAAGTGCATTTGAAAAACTGAAAAACATGCTTGTGTCCTCTCCCATTATGCAAGCTGTGGATTGGTCCTTACCATTTAAGCTTATGTGTGATGCTAGCGATTATGCGATAGGGGTTGTTTTGAGCCAAAGAAAAGATAATGAGGCTCATGTCATCTACTATGCTAGTTGGACCCTTATCAGACCACAACTGAATTACTCCACCACGAAGAAGGAGTTTCTAGCGGTAGTATTTGATCCTGACAAATTTTTCTCCTCTATTATCGGTTCTCCCATCACCTATTTCACTGACCACGCGACTTTAAAATATCTACTTGCAAAGAAAGACAGAAAGCCGCGCCTCATAAGGTGGATCTTACTCCTACAAGAGTTTAATCTCCCATTAAAGACAAAAAATGAGTAGAAAACGTCGCTGCCGATAACTTATCACGGCTTTTGTCCGACATACCTAGTGATCCTACACCCATAGAAGAGTATATTTCGGATGAGCGACTCTTTGCCACCTCTTATTTGCCCTAGTTTGCGGGCATGGTGAACTATCTTGTCACGGGAGTCGTCCCTCCCGATTGGACACCGCAGGATAAGAAGAAATTCATCACGTGGATGCGCATGTTTTTCTACGATGACCCATTCCTTTTTAAATATTGCGCCGATCAAATCATCCTACGATGCGTACCGAATGACGAAATTCGAAAAATCATCCAATTATGTCATTCGGAAGCATGTGGAGGCCACTTTTCCATTAAAAAGACAGCCGCTAAAATTCTCCAAAGCAATTTGTACTGGCCGACAATGTTTCATGATGTTAACAATTATTGCAAATCTTACGATAAGTGTCAAAGATGGGGGCTATTACCCGGCGAGACATGATGCCATTAACCCCGATTCTCATCATTGAGGTTTTTGATTCCTGGGGTATTGACTTCATGGGCCCTTTTCCCCCATCCTTTGGGTACCTATACATCCTAGTTGCGGTAGACTATGTTTCTAAATGGGTGGAAGCTATAGCTACCAAGACTAATGATAATAAAGTGGCGATAATCAGTGATAACGGCACCGACTTTTGCAACAAGTCATTTGAAAGACTTATGAAAAAGTATGGTGTCATTCACAAGGTTGGAACGACATATCACCCACAAATGAATGGGCAGGCTGAGTTGGTTAATCTTGAAATCAAGCACATACTAGAGAAGATCGTCAATCCTGACTGGAACGATTGGTCCCTTCGATTGAACAATTTTCTATGGGCCTACCGTACCGCTTACAAGAACCCACTCGGAATGTCCCCATTCCGCTTTGTGTATGGAAAACCTTTCCATCTTCCCGTTGAGTTAGAGAGAAAATCGTATTGGGCCATTAAGAGGTTAAATTACGATATGGACCAAGCCGGTGAAGCTCGAAAGCTTCAACTAAATGAGTTAGAGGAGATACGCAATAATGCGTATGATAATGCCAAGATTTCAAAAGCCCAGATGAAACTAGCACATGATAAGATTATTCGACGAAAAGAGTTTCAACCGGGACAAAATGTATTCCTCTATAACTCCCGGCTTCATCTATTTCTCGATAAATTACGGTCTCGATGGACTGGCCCATTCGTTGTGAAGAGCGTATTCCCCCATAGAGCAGTAGAATTGAAAGATCCAAAAGGGGGAAACATGTTCAAAGTCAATGGAGAGCGCCTAAAGCTATATGTTGAGGCGTGCGTAGAAGATATTGACACTATTGGTTGTCGGATTCCATTTACGGGGTAAAGTGAGCTTGAATTGATAGGTCGTCGCACCCTCGACGTGTATGGGGTGAATTCTTGTGTAAGGTAGTTGCACTTAGGTTAGGATAGTGGAGTTCGTAGGATCACATCACAAGAGGAGAGGAATTTAAGCACCATCACACTTTACGAGGAGAGCATTTTAGAGCCACAATATTGAGGTAAGAGGTAATCAAGTCACACAGGTGTCAGATCGTAGGTAGGAGCAATCGAAAGTCATAGGAGGAGAGTATACCATACCATAGGAGGTCTAGAGCCATTCTGGGGATCAGATCGATTTGGTCCTGGGCATATGGATTGGTCCGGTCTGGTAAATATCGAAATAAAAAAATATAGGACCTGGATCGATCTGGTCCTAGGGACTCGAATTGGTCCGGTGTCTGCAACTCTCTGGTTTCCGTAGGTTCACCCCCTTTCCCCCAATCCCTCCATTTTCATCCCCTCCCTTCCTAACACACATTTTCCCTCAAAATCCTACCCCACCCTCTCCCCTCACCACCTATGAATTCTACACATTCCCTACCCCATTTCCCCTAACACACCTCACTCTCCTCCTCTATTTCACTTAGTCTGCTCACCACTCTTCCTCAATCCCATAACCATGGCCAACAAACCACTTCCCCAAAAATATGATTCCGCCACAATTCTCGGTGATGGAGCCACCAGCTACCGCTCCCATTAAGAGCAAAGGTGGTGTGAACATTTCTTCGGTCAACCTCACAAACTCTAAATCGAGTGCCAAGTCATTTGGAATGACATGCCTAATTCTTTCACCGCTCTTTTCATGGCTCGGGGTTGGTGTCGTTTCCTTAACGAGCCTCATGACGCAGTCTAGCCCAACGTGGTGCGCACCTTCTATGGCTCTCTTGTTCACAGCGACCACCACGAGGATAACCCTTACATTGGCAGCATCTATGTCCCTTTCTCTTTGGAACTTTTGTCCCAGAAGTTCGCTGCCAAAGATGTTCCGACCCCACAGGAATACATTTACCCAAACCCTCTTGCCCGGCTTAAAAAATACGTGTGCATGTATCGCATCGACCCTAATGCTAATTGGAATATCGAAACCTACTCGGTGGGACATCTAAGCGAGAAAGTGAGCCTCACTTTCAAAATAGTGTTCGCCAACATTCTCCCCATGGGCAATCAGTCGGCGATCCGCCCACGTCAAGACATCCTCGTCTACCAGCTCTTCGATCACAACACCCCCATTAGCCTATCTGCATGAATTTATAAGGATATATTATTCGTCGCCACGGATAAAAAGGGCATCACCCCTCTCCCCTTTCCCCGGATCATCACATCCATGTTAGCCGACCCCGACATTGCACCCCCTCAAGATTTCTCGCGCCTCCTAACTCCTTTTGCGTCCACCACCCGGACCAAACGGGAAAGACAACAAGCCTGCATCCAATCTCGATTGGCACAAGAGGCTAGTGATACCAAATAGGAGGATAGTGATGATGACACGGATGAGAGAGGTGACGATGAGAGCAGCGAGGAAGAGGAAGAGGACATTGTGATGGGTAGGGCGACGCCGATTATGACAGTGATGAAGATTCTGATTTTTCACTTGCCAATGCAGAAATTAATCGGCGTCTCTCGGTGGTAAAAACCCGGGTTGGCGGATTCATCACACAATACAATAGGGACCAAGCGGCCTATCGAAGGGATACGAGCATGATGCATCATCTCCAAACTCACATGTACGAACTCAACTTCGGTGGACCCCCTCCGAGTAATGTAAAAGAATCAAAACATGATCATAAGAAAATTTCCCAATTTAAGATTTCCTTACCATTCTCATTTTACCCAATACACCTTTAACCGGAAATAGTCCTAACAGATTCCAATCTGGGAAATTGGTTATCGCATGGAGAGCTAAAATAAAAAGATAATAAAAGAGATTAAAGATATGAATAAGAGGTAATGTTCCCGTTTTCTTATAACCGTAATCCGATAAAGAGATCCATTTACCATAAAAGTCTGTCTTTCTACTTGTGTGCGTGAACTTGGTTCCAATGCATTTACTCTTATAAATCATGCATACCGAGAGAAAATAGCCACCCTTCCGAGAGATTCATTTGTGAGAGCATCCCATGAGATTTTGAAATCAAAACAAATTTTTGAATAAGTAACGTAATGGTCAATCGGTGGAAATCCGCGGTTAAATTTCTGGCTCCACACACATGCATTATAATTAGAGACCCTTGAATATGAATTGATGATGACTATTTTCTGAAAAAATTTGAGTTATACAATTTTTGCGTATTTTGAATTTTCTTTGAGTCAAATTTTTTGGGTATATTCGCTGCAAACCCTCACGAGACACAACTCATCCTACTAGGGTAACCTAAGGGTTTAAAGGCTTGTTGCATATGCTAAATGCAATCACTCACTCGCGAAAGAGGTATTCTATCCCACTTTAGAGTTGGATCATGTTTTGATTCTTTTACATTGCTCGGGACGATCAAAGTTCTAAGTTAGGGGGGGTTGATTCGTCATAAATTCTTCCAAATTTACCCCTTAATTTATAGGCTTTTATTACCCCGTACAACGTAAAATGAATTAGTTTATCTCATATCTTTGCTAATGGTTTTGTCTAACAAGTATCCCGAGTTTCGTATATTTTTTACTAATTCTATAGGTATTTAATACATGAAAGAAAAAAAGAATTCGAAAGAATCAAGAGAAAAGAAAGAGGACGAATCAAAAGGGTAAAAGCATAATTTTTACCAAGAATCCAATTGAGGACCCAAATAAAAGTCAAAGATCTCGAGTTTATGAACATGTAGGAAGAAACGACGTCCCAATCCGAGTTCTGGATTAGAAGTTATGAAGACCCGAAGATGTGAGATAATTAAGAGATTTTGAAGAGATATTCAAGAGAAATTAGGAAGCCAATTTCGACCAATCCTGGTACCAAGGATCTCTGCATAAAAATACGTCTACCAGACCAATTCGGTCTTCCAAAAAAATGGATCGATCCGTCTCCAAATTTCACTGCAAAGAGACCTGTCTAGCGGACCAATCCGGGTGTTTAGAAAAACTGACCACTCCGGTTGTTACCCGGACTAGTCTAATATCTCCTTACTGGATTGATCCGGGGTTTGAGATTTGGAATTATCTTCTTCTTGATAGAGTTTTGTATGAATCCAACTCTTGTAATTTTCGTAGGGTATAAATTTAAAAACCTCCCAGACATTAAGGGGGGCTTCTAATCCGTTTTTATAGAAGCTTTGTAATTAGCTTAGAGGAGAAAACAACAAGAACCCTAGTTTTTATATCTTTGATTCCAGTTCTGCAATTCAAGTAATTTTATTCCAATTCTTGCTTTCATTATTGCAGTAGTGCTTCTTTAGTAGTAATGTTTGGTATTCCCGTTACTTATGCTCCATGTAACATTTATGTTTGAAATAAAACGGCTGAAATAAATATTGATTTTAATGAATGTTGTTTTGTATTTATAATATTTTCTTATATATGAACTATTTATATTGATCACTAAGGCATGCATAATCTTTTTGTTCAATCAAATGATGAGAAATCTCGTTGTCTCTTGGTAGGAGAAAATAATAACATTTTAAACAAAAGAAAGGATCGCACACAAAGTCACTCTATGGGATGCCTATGTGCCTGTATCGAGATAAGAAAATGTTTATGAAATTTTAAAGATATTTTTGAAAGGATCGGGTCCTATGTAGTTCTTATAAAAAGAAGGAAAGAGAGAGATTTTTTTATTATCTAGTGAGATCGATATTTTCGTAGCACGACGAGAGTCAGATTAAGGGTAAAATTTCTTGAGATAATATAAATTGGCTAGGAATGCCATCTCTTATTAGTTGATGTCTATGAGAATAGCCTTGCCACCTCATAAGATTTTCTTTACAATGTATAGCCCACTCTAATTGGGCTTGAATTTCCCTTTAAGATCCCAGATTGGTTCAATAATTTCTTTGAGAGTGAGGTCGCCTTCTCTCATATCATGGTCTTTAACTCTTTTATTGAATGATCGTGAAATGCGACGATAATACCCTTGTATGTGGTATAGGCCTTACAGTATCTTTTCATAAAAAATTGCAATTTCATCGTAGCGACTTTGTTTCCAATCAAATTCTCCAACTTGACTTTCGAGCATTACCTGTAAAGATGTTATTTCTAATATGAAAGGTAGGATTGCTTCCATGCCATATACTAGGGAGCAGGGAGTAGCCCCAATGGTTGTTCTAATGGATGTGAGGTAGAACCAAAGGGCATAAGGTATCTTATTGACCCAGTTTCTACAACTGTCAGTCATTTTACTAATTATAAATTTGAGGGTCTTATTCAAAGCTTCAATAGCCACATTAGTTTGTGGTTTATAAGGGGAATAGTTGTGTCCTTAAATTCCATATTATTCGACCACTTATATAACTTCATCTTCAAAATGGAGTCCATTATCTAATACTAGATTATGAGGGACCCCGTAGTCACAAATGGTATTCTTTCGGATGAACTAGGTCACTTTTTTCGCATTCAACACTGTGTATGATTGAGCTTCAACCCATTTGATGAAATAATCGATGGAGGATGGGATGAACTCGTGCCCATTGGATGCCTTAGGAGTGACTTTACCAATAACTCCAATGCCCTAAGTTAACAAGGTCTAGGGATAGGTCATGTTGTATAACTCTTGAGGGGGTGAGTGTTGAAGATTGGAAAATTATTGGCATTTGAGGCATCTACTAACATAAGAGGCACAATCTTACACCAAAGTAATTCAATAATATCCTTGTCGGACAATCTTCTTGGTGGGTATTTGACCGTTCATGTGGGGGTTACATTCCCAACCATGGATTTTTTTAGTAATCTCTTAACCGACATCCTCTGTTATGCATTGAAAATAGGCATTATCGAAGTTTCTTTAGAATAATTCCTTGTCACCGATGATATATTAGCCTCCGAATTTACAAAGGGTCATGCAATCTTTCTTATTATCCCCTTGGGGGTATCGACCATGTTTAAGGAGGTGCCAAATATCATAATACCATAAGCCAACTTTATCTGAATCTTATTTCATAACGAGCTCGATATGATAGAAATGAGTTCGCATGGAATGCTTCTAAACGTTCAAAGGGGAAATTAGTATTCCTTTGGGCATGTCGATCATAAAGTATAATGTTTCAAATGCATTGTCAAAACTGTTCATTGAGAGGTAAAGATAGTGCAATATGATATTCCTAAATTTGGAAGCAAGCTCTTCGAGGTGCGTATAGAAGGGTAAGAGTTTTGTTGTATTTGACTATTTACTTTTAGAGGACTTGTCATACGATGAGGTCAGAATCCCCGTAAATATTATGGTATCATATTCCTTTCTTGAGGAAAATCTTAATGCCTACGTCCATACTTCATATTCTATCATGTTGTTGGTGCAAGGGAAGTCTAGTTTGATGGTTTTGGGAGTTTGGGAATCATTGAGCAAGATTAAAAGTATCTCAATACCCCACCCCTTCATGTTGGAAGATCCATTAAAGAACATTTTCCACTATAGCTCTTCATGAGTAGCAAAGAGAATATATTTGTCTAGTAACTCAAAAATCCAAACACCACTTCCTCCGTGGGATGATTGTCTAGGTAATCAAAGATCACCCTTCCTTTGCAAGCCTTCTATATGATGTAGGTTATGTCAAACTCGGCTAGCAGGAGCATCCATTAGGCCATGCGATCTTATAAGTAAGGTTTTTCTAATTGGTACTTTAAAGTATCCATTCGAGACACTAACATAATGAGGAATGCAAGAATGTAATGTCCGGGGTTTTAAGTGACCCATACTAAGGCAATTGAGGCCTTTTTAGCGTAGCGTAGTTCACCTCATATCCTGTTAGATTTCAACTGACGTAATAAATGGATATCTCTTTGCATGACTCCTCAATGTATTGGGCTAGCATAGGCCTAGCTGGAGTGTAAGTGATAATTAGATACAAAAGGAGGGGTAGGCTAGGTTATGCAGGCATTAGCACTGGTGTTTGGGGTAAGGTATTTCTTAATATTATCAAAGGCTTATTGATATCATCATTCTATACCGTGGTTAAATCTTTTTAAGGAAGATTAAAGATGGATTTATAGATGGAAGTGAGATGACTAATGAATCTCCTGATTTACCAGAGTTTGCTTAAGAATTTGCGGACTAGTTTTTCAGTCCAAGGTGGTGACATTTTGAGAATTTCTTTAATCTTAGCAGGGTCTGCTTAGATTCCCTCCTCACTGACCATAAAGCATTGGAATTTACCATTTGTAATAATAAAAACACGGTTATGTGGATTTAGGCGCATCTAGTATGTCGCAGTCCTTCAAAAAGCTTACTCAAGGTAAGGATGTGACCTTCTCGAGTTTTGGATTTGATGATCATATTATCAACATAGACTCCGACCTATTTATAGATAAGATCATGCAAGATGGTTGTGGCTTCCCTTTGATATTTAGCCCTAATATTTTTTAGATCAAAATTCATAACAATATAGGAGAAATTTCCCTATAGGGTGGTAAAAGCAATCTTCTCTTGATGATTCGGATGCATTTTTATTTGATTATCCCCGATGAAGAAATTAACAAATGACTTAAGCAGGTGATTGGTAGTATTGTCGATGATTATATCGATGATATTTATCCCTAATATTTTTTAGGTATTATTTGGGTCTAAGATTCGTTATATTTTACTTGATAGGTTTTCATTCTGGGCATGTGGGAATCTCATGTTATATAATCATTGGGTCGATATCGGGCATATCACTATAAGACCATGCAAAGACGTCTACAAACTCTTTCAGAAGCTCTTCAAATTGTGACTTTTCATGCTCGTTAAGGGTTGACCCTATCCTAATCTTGTAGGGAGTGCTACCATAACTAAGATTTATAATAATAGTCTCATAATCATTTGTATGACTGAGGTTATGTTTTTTTTATTTTTCCTTATTAAGATCAGTTAAGAATTATTCATTTGTTAGATCATCTTCATCAATAGTTTTATTAGAATCAATCGAATTAATATAAGTCATAACAAGATAATCTAAATCTTTGTTCATTTTATTAATAACATATTTAGGGAAAATTAATTTAAGAACCTTTTCGAAGGAGGCCTCATTTACATTTGCATTGAAAACAGGAAAAATATGTTCATATTCTAAGTGTTAAAAAAGGGTTTTCAATAAACACGATTCGATTGGCAGGGATGTTCCACCATATGAGGAGAGGCTTATCAGCGGGAGATATCTTTTAGGAATGGTCAGATGACTCAAATTTAGTATGGATATTGAAAATCTCCATACCTAGTTCAGTAAGACCAAAGGACTCATCATTTTCAGTACTTTTCGTATTAAAAGATCCCGGATCAATGGACTTGATGATTAAGGGCTCCACGTCATGCTTATAACTTGTTATCCAAGTGAACTTATCTTCGAAGAAGATTTTAAACCCAAGACTCATTCCCATCTTAATTGTGTCATACCGTTGATCCTAAAAGCCTCAATAAGGGAGTCTTCACCCTCTTTGATAAAACACATATTCAGAGAGTCTCAAGAAACTACTTTCCTCCTTTTAAGTGCCCTTTTCTGGTATGATTTATGGAGAGACATAAGTTCAACCGGGGATGATTGATTTCCCAGACCACATGGAGGACAGGCCTTCTTCAGAACAATCGGCTCGAGAATTCTTTATTCTCAATCCCACATCCCCATTATTGGCATAAAGTTCATGTTATTGAATAGCTTAATCACGTTGACATTTCCGTGTGGGCTATATTTAGGATACAACTTGTATTTGAAAATGTATCTAGTCGAGAGACGAAACGGAACAATATTGAATCCCGAAAAGAACATGTCATTCGCACTGTGCTAGATTTCTAGAACTAGGTTACTAGTATCGATGTCGTCTCTGTTATCATCATCCCTAATCATGGTAATAACCTGGTTGTTCATAAAATAAGTTCAGTTTCTGATGAAGATAAGAAGCTACCCCTCTGATGACATGAAGTCATGGACAACCAAGGAGTAAATTTAAGCAAGAAGGGATGTCAATAACGTTGAATTCTATTTGTGGCCATATCGGGCTAGCCCCCTAGTGTGAGTAGTATCAACCCCATGACTTCTCATTGAGGACTATCATAAGCCCTTCCGGATGCAGATGTGGGAGCGAGATAACTAACTTGTAACCTCAAGCACCGGAGAATTCGTAATGGACATACATTTAGGGTGGAGCCATTATAAATAAGAACCAACGTAACCATTTGTCCAAGACTTCAATCGAGATGTTAAGAGAATAATTTTGATTTGTACCAAACTTATGAATCTCTTCATCAGTAAAAGAGATGATACATGTGGTAGTCAGGGTTTTGACTATATGAATTGCCTCATTAGGTGAGGTAGAGGGAGGAACCGTATATTGAGTGAGCAATTTGATAAGAAGGTTTATATGAATTTAGGAAGAAATAAAAAGTCCCCAAAAAGTGATCTTCTCTTGAGTCTTCTTTATTAATTAGAGTATCATGCTCTCCTCAATTGTCATCTCGGGCATCATTTTTTTACCAACCCTCTTCCTTTATTCGTAAGAGCATTTTTTAATGGGAGAAATGTATCCTTATTGTACCGGCCTGATCATGTCATGTGGTTTACAGATGGTGGGATGATCAAGAATCTAGTCTCTTCATCTATTTCAGGAGCAAGAGAGTCTTAATTTATCTCTAACAATTGTTCTCCAAAAGACATCGCCCCATAAAAAGAGGCGAATGCATCAGGGGTTTCAATTTTGTACTTACCACCGAAGTCATTTAAAGGATTAGAATCATCTCCCCATATTATTGCAATAATCTGGTTATTCCATGAGAACTCAATACACTCTATAACTTTGACTACATCATTAAACAAATCCTCATATGCATCGATAAAATGTTACTAAGAAAGGAATAAATACCATTCCAGCCTTAGGTAGTGAGTAACTCAAGAGCTTCACATATTTTTGTCTTCTTGATGCATTCTTCTGAAAAGATCAAACAATTCCATCCAAGCTTAATTATTCTCAAAGTATAAACCAATCAAGAGACTGTCTAGACCACTTTCTAGTTTTTATCTACATATCATTAATCTTTGTGTAATCTTCTTCGAGCATTAATTTTGATGGGAAGTTCATCCCTAAGCTTCCTGATTATTATAGGACAATGGGTAAATCCATGATTTATGTTTATGATTGAGTCTAAAAAATAACAAAAGCTTTTGTCATCAAAGAGAGATCTTGATCGTGATAATTCTTGGGATGCAACAATAAGGATGGATAGACTTTTATGGCAATATGTGATTTTCCTGAAGTGATGGATAAGGTAGTCTTGTTGATGAGTTTAATTCTAGTAGAGGGATAAAAATCAGGATCTTCCTTTGTAAGAATGACATTCATGTCGGCTTGATGCATGGGTAAAGGATTCTGGGCCGTTTTTGATGTATACACTTCTGAAGGAGCGAGGATGACTTTGTCAATGAGGTATTGCAAAAAATTCTTCAGGTGGTGACACTGATTAGTGGTAGAAGTTGCAATGGGTTTCATGTTTGATGTATTTGGGAGAAATATTAGGAAGTGGATGAGGGTCCATTAGGTTATGGTATAAGAGAGCATGGTATAGTTCGTAGAGGGTAGCATTGAGTTCAGTATATTCTTTTTTGGTGATAGAAAGATGGGCTTCTGGTGCCCAAAAGGTAGCACGCTAAGAGGATATGTTACTGATGGTAGCAATATCAAGCTTACCATACTTTTGAGGGGTGAATTATCTAACTAGCTTGTTTGATTTGGATTCTTCTTTTTAATTGGCAGAATTCCTTCCATTTTAACCCCAGCCTTCTAGAGGGATCTGAAGTAAGGGTAATACTGACTACCCATAGAATTTTAGATGTGTGGCATAATAATTTTCTTCACTATGTTGACTTGATATTTTTTAAATGGGTGGTTGGACAAGGTGGCAACCTTCTCCCTCCATTTTGTTATGAAACTGTTAAAAGACTCTCCATGGTTTTGCTTGAGTAACTCAAATTCTCGATATGTCACCTCCAACTCCTCATTGTATTTTTACTGATCCATGAACTCTCTTATAAAATCTTCCCAATTACGGATTTGGGACTCTTCCAATAATAGAATCAGTGGAGGGAACTCTCCTTGAGGGTCTATTAGAACATTTGAGATATGATTTCTACTATATACCAAAGTCGACTAATAGAAAGATGATAATTTTAGAGGTGTATGATGGGATGCCTACTCCCTCTAAATTTCTCAATGTTGGGCATCTTAAACTTCTCAAGTAGACTGGCTTTTAGATAGGGGACATAACGATGTAATCCACGTAATTTCTTGAGAGCTTCAATTAATCAAATTTCTTAGAAATAATTTTGAGATCCTCCTTTACTCATTTTAGTTCTTCCTTCTTAGGATCAGTAAGAGTAAGCATGGTAAAATTATCCCCTTATTAAGCAAGATTCATTAGCAGCAGATTCACAGGAGGTAACCCATTAATGGGCACGAAACGTGGAGGCATCTCAATATGCAAAGCTTATTGATACTCTTTGGCAGCCAACATTAGCTTGAGCATTGGTTGTCCTATTGCATGAGGAGAGGAATCATTAAGTATGATTTTTGGATCTGCTATCTCTGGGATCCTGTACTCGTTTCTTTACATCTCATGAAAATCTAATTGCAGCCTATCAATCTTTGCACTGAGTTGTACAAGTATAGTCATCAGATTGGGTCAGGAAATAGCATTATGATCGATTTTTCCATAAAGAATCTACGGTAGGACCATTATATTGCTTCTAAAGAAGTTGATGATGGAGTAGAGCTTTGAGGTGGTTTGAAAGTGAAAAATTAGGTACTAAGATGATCTAAACTTTTAGCAGAGTTTCACATTAAAATCAGCAATCTATGTATGAGTGTCCTGTGACGGACATCTATATAACAGTTATGCATGGAAGGTTAGTGTAAGGGTTCCCTCTTTAGCATGATTCCATAATATACCTCTTTCCTATTAAGAAAATTATTCATCGGTACCCGGGTGTACGTGAATTATCTCACAATGTACCTTATGGTGACGGTATGTAAGAGAGTGAATTTGATATGATCAACGTACGTAGACGAGTTTCTATTATATACTTTCTATTGTGAGTTCGTTTAAATGGTACAATGCGTGAGAACCATTCGATATACGCTGAGGGTACTTGTCCAATGGAAGGTGGGAGTTATATCTCTTAGGTTAACCTTGCCTAGCAGAACTGAAAACCCATCACAAACTGACTCCTCAGTATGGGAAAAATATAGGATCAATACGTAATGCTCATGTGAATTAGTGTGCAAATTCATAAGTCTTAATTAGTATTTTGAAGACATTTTTTATATATACAAAATTTGAATATGTATAACTACTAAGCAAGGAATAAAGCATGTGAATATACATAAATGGCATGCGATAAGGAGCTAAATACACAAGTGGGTAAAGTGAGCAAATTAGTACAAGTAACATGGAATATATACAAGTAAACAAAACATGGTAATATGTACAAGTTGTGAAACATATAGATATACACAAGTGAGATGGGTATATGAACAAAGTGGGAGTAACATGGGGTTATGTATAAGTGGAGAAAATATGGAGATAATGTGAAAGAGATATGAAGCATAAAGAATCTGATATATACAACTGGCGTGAAGAATATGATAAAAAAGATGGTATATACACGTGATGAGAAGGTAAGCGTGATGGAAAGAAATATACATGGATATCATAATGTGGATATGGCATATAAAACGTGTGAGCATGCAAAGAAAAAGATTATACAAATAAGAGAACATATACACATGTGGATAATGGAGAAAGGAGAAAAAGGAAAATAAATCCCATGTAAATATAGTCTAGTCCTCTAAAAATAGTCCCCGGGGGAGTTGTCATTGTGGCTATCTCGAACGCGAAGTGAGGAGGAGGAAAATCTCCTCCTACCGCTCGTGTAATGTTCACGGGATACATAGGACATAAAGTGGTCTTCGTCAAGGAATTAAAAGTGTGTGAATGTGTAGATATTGGAGTCTCCAGCCTATTTTACTCAAAATAAGAAAAATGGGTAACCATCTTCGAAGAGATGACACAAAAGACTACTAATGTAAGCGAAACTAAGTAAATCATGGGCTCAGAGACTATGTTACGAAATGGAAGGTGTTTGACACTCATTCTTCCCTTTGGATCTCTTGTGGGCAATAAAATATTCTCCTTCTCTGAAAATGTGTAAACATGTTTACAATGTGTGAAAGTGTGCTACGTGTGTAAAAAAGTGTGGAGTAAATGTGTACATGTGAAAAATGTGTTGGGAGTGAAATCATTGTATATGCGTCATGGTATATATGGGAACGAATCATTATAAGGATTAAACTAAAAGAAAATGAAAAATATAAAGATAGTTAGGATATGAGAGATGCGCCAGATTGTGACTCACTATGAAATATTGAATATCCATGTTAATAAAACCACAAAAAAGTTATAAAATAAGTAAAAATAGATAAACTATAAGAGATGCACTAGATCATGACTCATAATGAAATAGTGAATAGGCATGGCAACGGGTCACTAAAAAATGATAAAAATATATGAGTGATGCTTCGGATCGTGACTTATTATGAACAACTAAGTACACATGTCAATAGGGCCGCTAAAAATTATAAAGTAAGTTAACTAACTACTGGAGTAACATAAATAAAATATATAAGCAGAATATTAGTAAGGCAAAATTAAATAAATAAATGAGGAATCAAATTCCAAATGAATCCCAGGATGCCAACATAGTCGAAAACAGCATCAAAGTCCACATAGTTCAAATGGGGAACAAGGAAGGCCTAAACCATAACAAAAAATTAGAGTCTCTTGTTAATTTGTTGAAAAGTGTGCAAACGTGGTGAAAGTGTGATAAAATAAGAAAAAATCTAATTTGGGATTTATAGGATGAACCCTATTTAGGGTTTTTGATTTTATAAAAATAAGTTTGAGGATATATAAATAATAATAATAACAACAATAATAATAATAATAGTAATAATAGTAATAATAATAATAATAATAATAATAATAATAATAATAATAATAATAATAATAATAATAATAATAATAATAATAATAATAATAATAATAATAATAATAATAAAGTGATTAGTGGTGGGAGAAAACAAGAATTAACTAGGGAATGTGCTAAAAGTAATGAAAATATGAAAAATAACACCAAATTGGCAAAGTAGAATGAAAAGGGTTTGGACCTTCTAAGTTGTTTGAATTATGGTTTTTGAAGGTTTTGCAATCTGATTTTTGGGTGTACAAGATGGTGATGGAGTGGTGGAAAGAGATAGAAAGTGGTGAGGTAAAAGAAGATGTGGCAGAATGTAAGAGAATGTTTTGGGGAGTGATATAATAGGACTACTATGCGAATTACGAGGCTAAAGGGTATGGAATACTGAGGTAATGGTTTCCCCCAATAGAAAACCATTAAAGGAAAAAATGACATTACCGCCTTGGGGGTGTCGATCGGCATAGGTGTTGGCTTGGCTATTAGCTAGAGTGTCAAACTTGGCAGCCAACTAATGTCACACCTGCCAGCATGCAAGGGGTGCCACTTGGTAGGCTAGAATGGATTTTTTCGATAAAACGGACAAAAAATGTAAATCGTAAGTCCAATTAGTGAACAAACGGACCGTTGGAAAGAGGATTCAGATATATATAAAAGTGATATGAGATACTCTTAGATCCGATAGTTGACCAAAGTCAAACGGATTTTAGAATGCGTTCAATTATTCTCCTATTAGGGTTATTTGGTAAAATGATCATAAAATACAAACCTTAAGTCCAATTCACGCACGCCTAGGATCATTGGAAATAGGATTAAGAGATCTATGAAAGTGTCTTGAGATACTCTCGAGTTCAAGAGTTGACCATAGTCAAATGGTTAGGGTTTGAAAGAGGATCGACGACCGTCGTTTGAAGGGACCTTATTTAGAACCTATAGATATTTATGGGTGGTATTCGAATGGGGGTGTCTACATGGAGGAAGTAGTAAAGAATTGTTTCTGTGTATTTTACAATAAAGTATATGTTATATATTTAAAATGCCTGATATGGTTGACTATAAGTAGAAATATTTGATTGTGTTAGTTATAGTTTACTTTTTCTACTTTAAGTTGACTATAAGTCCCAAATTTCAATTCTAATAAGAGTTATCGTGAGAAACACCAACATAGTGGACTCAAAAATACTATAGTTTGACTATATGAGTAATTTAGCTTACTCCTTCTTTAGAAACATTATTTTCATGATAAAAATACTATTTTGAAAGCGTGTGTGTTTTTTAGGCACTAGTTTGATAATGTTAAGGAAGGGTTATACCTTTACATCATTCTTAATGGTCTTAAATGTGTCTTCAATCTTTTTAGATGATCAGTTGTCTATTGTTGAAAATTTTGTTAATGAATCTTTAATATTCGTTTAAGGATTTCTTGATGAGTGAGTTTTCTTAATGTTCATGACTTCTTTGCTTGATTCTATCTTGAATATACTTTTCTTTAATTGACCTTATATGCTTGTATTTGGCTTTATAGTGAAAATTTGGTACCTTCATTGAATAATGCTCAAGTTGCTTTTGATGAATTTTGAATCTCCTTGAAGGTGTAGTTACTTTTCTTCTGATACTTCCTAGCATATCTTGAGAATATTGGTTTTAACTCAAGGACATTAAAGAGAAAGATAGTGAAGTATGTAATTGCCAATTTATTTGTTGTTATATAAAAATATTAGTTTATTCTTTTTAAAATATCTTAGTTTCACACGAACTTTAAGATAATAATATAAAATTATGCATATTCTTTAGGAAAAGCTTATCTAATTGTCAAACATATTAAAATAATATACACACTTAGGTCGATAAGTTTTAATATGTTATATTACTTCGACACATATGATGAGTGTAAGGGCAAATTTCACATCGTTTCAATTCGTAACTTTTAATGTAAAATTTGTGAGTTTGGCCTTATTCCGTTTGGACAAAATATTTGAGACATAGGCTAGGATTTGAGTAAGTTTGTCCTTCAATCCTATGATTCTCATTGAAGACCGTAGAGGTCAAGTAAAGTGACATCAACATCATTCCTAGTTTCGTGCCAAGTTTCGTCTTTAACATCCATGGGATCTCGATAAGGTATGAGTGCATAATATGTTTGATTCCTTATACATTTTGGGTGTTTTAGCTTTTAAATCTTAATGAGGTAATTTTTCAAAAAATATTTTAAACCAAATAATTTTTATTTTTATAAGTCGTTCGAACGAACTTACTCTTTTCATTCAAAGAAGTTGTGTCACGTCATTTGAACAACATGGTTAAAAAGAGTTGTATGGTTTCGTTCAAAAGAGGTTTGAGTGAGCTTTGAGCGAAATATTTCTACCTTGGCAGAATGTTTTTGTTCGAAGGTCGTTAGAAGCTCACTCTGACGAGTTTAACATTGATGCCTAAATGAGTATATTTGGATCAAACGAAATGTCATATCTCATTCGAATGGTTCACACAATTTCATTCGAATGAGTTTAACTCGATTTTTATTCCCTCGACTTTCACGTTTTTCTATAAATTAAAGGGTTTTCAGAGAGTTTTTTGAGAGAGGGTTTGCGTAAATGAGGTTCATTAATAAGGCTCAGCTAATAAAGATAGCTCATTAATAGGCCATTCTTTATCATTCAATAAAATATGGTATGGTGTAAATGCCAAAAGCTAATTTTGGTGTTTGAAATTTGACAAGGACATGAATGAATGAGATGGACAAAGGAAAGTCCCACAAAATATATTTAAAAATTCGGTTAAAAATATTTGTGCAATTTGATATGCATTTGTGTGAGACTAATTTTTATAAAAATATCGTAAGAAAATAAATAAGGGTAGCATTTTCGTATTACAATACTTGTTTCACTCTATATAACTTAATGACATCAAAAATTAAAAGAGAAAATGCAAAATTTAACCCAAACGTTTCAGTGAATTTAATTCACTTCATACTTTCGAAACTTGCAAACTTTACCTGAGGTACATATAGTGATACAATTCAGAATTGCATCACTAAATTTACCTTAGGGTTAAGTGTGAAACTTTAAAAAATATGGGGTAGAAATCAAATTACCCAAAATATTAGGGTTAAATTTGTATTTTTTTTGTTATGTATAAACTGAAACCTCTTAGCAAACATTAACCAAATTACCATACATTCATTTTTATTTTTGCTAAACTTTTACTAAAAGTAAGAAAAAAACAAGATGGTTATTAACAAAATTCAAGTGATGGTAAAGGAAGATTCCAATCGAAACCTTCCAATGTTAAAATCAGTGAAAGTTAAGATTGCGCGGGATGATTCAAAGCTTTGGTTCATATTTGAGATTCTAATGTTTTTCTTATACTTTTTTTATTTTTATTTTATGTTAATAATTATGGGTTTCATTTGGAGAAAATTATAAGTATAGTGTTTATAATAGATATGTGCAATATTGTGCATGGTAGAGGGGCAATTTATTCGAATTAATGAATGAAAGCCTAACCAAAGAGGTCGAAGTACAACAAATCAATAGGAGTCAAAATATTATGTCAAAAAGTGATGGACGAACTCATTGGAGTGTCAAATACTAAGGAGTTATAATATAATTTATATTAGGACAATTTATAATTAGGTTCCTTGATAATTATTTTTAAATATTTAAGGACAATTTATTATTAGGTCCACTTATTATGCCACTAGCGTAGACTTCTTGTAGAGAATTATTGGACCTAAGTATTTAAAATTTGTTTGCAAGGGACCTAATAGTACTTTCCCCTTTATATCTATTATATGCCTTTAATACGATAGTATTAGAGGTTTAATAACACTTAATGCACCTTCACAATTACAATAATTCAAGAAATCCAAACGTTGCTTGGCATTTACAATAATGATGCGGTTCCATCATGAAAAAGAGTTGGAATAAAACGTGTATCACTCTTTAACTAAACTTTTTACTCTATCCCTTTGATTATCCACCCTCAACCTTCCACCGTTCTCTCTTCATCTTCCTTCACCCCATCGATTGAGTTTAATGACCTTTGTATATTCCGTTTGCGTATATACTATAAGGAGTAAACCATGAAGCAAGAACAATAATGTTGTAAGCAACCTTAGTATATATTATTCTTCCCTCCCTTTATCTTCAATCTATATTCCTCTTCCTTTCTTAAAACCGACTTATTCTTGATGCCTAAAACCTCAACTGCATCAAAACACAACCGAAATCATGGATTATTTCTGCTTAGGCTTGGTTCCACTCAACTATATACGTGAGCACACTGCATACGGGAGAATGGAGATAGAGCTTCCGCGGGTTTGCCACTTCTGACGAAACCCGCAATGACGGTCGTCCACGACACCACATTTTTCTTTATCATTTCTTCGAACAGTAGGAGACCAGAGAGATGATGTGTTAGTTACATTACCTTTTATTGGCTGATGTTGTGTTAGGTTGTGTTTTCTCGTTGGATGGGTTTTTGAAAATAAAAGTTAAAAGGTTGGTAGGGAGAAAATTTCTGCCAGTTAGGTTGATTAGTCATTTATTTGGCGTGTTATAGTGCATTATAGAGTACAAACATAGAGAATATTGACATGTTTTACATGTGAGCTTATTTGTTATATATTCACCATTTGTTATGTATGCATATAATATAAGTTTGACATTTAGGAGGGGCAATTATTTTTTGGTGTGGCTATTCCCACACCCTTAACATCTTTTTTAATAAAAAGATAAAAATACCTTTTTCCATTTCTTTAATATATAACATTATTTTACGTAAAATAAAATTTACCTTTTAAGATAAAATAATTCTATTATTCCTATTATTTTAATTTTTTACGTTAACCTATTACTAATTTTTTTAATTAGATTATAGTACATTTCATGAATCTATTAGAGTTTGCTACATATTTCGTCACTAAATTTGAAACTTACTCCACAAAAAATGGTATTTGATGATATTTAAATAGTTTTTAACCCAAAAAAACTAATAATGAAAAAACAGTTTTTAACATCATTAAAACAGTTTTAACGATTTTTTTAACAAAATTAAAGCCATTTGTAAGGAAAAAAACAACTATAAAACATAATTTCTAATAAAACAGAAGAGTTTTTAGCAAGTTTTAACAAAACAAAACAGTTTTTAACAAAAATAAAAACAGTTTATAACAAAGAAACAATATCTTAAAAAAACACTTTTCAAAGAATTAAATTATTTAAAAAATGATTTAGAAAAATAAAAATACTTTAGTGAAAAAAGAACAATTTTTAACAAAATTGTATTTTCAACAAAAATGTTAAAAACTGATTTGTTTGGTTAAAAAAATGTTTTTTTAAAGACTGTTTTTATTTTGTTAAAAAATGTTTTTTTCATTAAAACTGCTTTTATTTTCTTCAAAATTATTTTTGTTATATAGTTGTAGTTGAATTTTGAATAAGAAAAAAACACCTAAAAAAAATAGTGTGTTTAGGTAATCATAACACCCTTCAATTTTGAATTTTAGTAGGACATAACACCCTTTATGTTTTGAATAGTATAATTCAAAAGTGAAGATGTTTTTAGAGTAAGACTACAGCGACTTTGGTTCTATACTTAAAATGTGTAATTAATGATGTGGCAATGCCACATCATTAAGAAACACACTTTTTTTTGTTTTGTCAAATATAAAATCATTTTTTAAAACATAATTTTCAAGTTAAAAAAAAATAGTCTAATAAAAAAATATATTAAAATTATATGTGTTAAAATACAACAAGATAAGACACGAAATACAAAAATTATTATTAGAATAGTTTTTTTAACGCGGAACTTTAAACAGTTTTAAGAAATACCAAAATTGTTTTAAATGTTGTAAACTTAAAAAAAAAAGTTTAAAATTTAGGGGTGCCGCTGGCGCGGACCATTAGAAATAATAGAATATTGGGTAAATAAATATTTGAGGGACTAAACGAGTTAAAAATAATTAAAAAATAAGAGAATATTTTTTTTGCTATACACACCGTTGGCGCAGATCATTTTTTTTAAATAGTAAAAAAATATTTGACTATTTAAAAAAAATTGGTTCGCACCAGTGGTATGTATAAGTGATCCGACCACCTATACATACCGCTGATGCGGATCATTTTTTCTAATATGTTGGTCCGCGCCAACGGTATGTATAAGTGATCGGACCGCCTATACAATTGCCGGTGCAGATAATTTTTTTTAAATAGTAAAAAGATTATTTTTAAAATAGTAAAAAGATTATTTTACATTCCGCTGGCGCAGACCATTTTTTACTATTAAAAAAAATGGTCCGCGTCAGTGATATATATAGGTGGTTAAAGCTGGTGTAGAGCATTTTTTCTAAATAGTATATATAGGTGGTTACCGCTGACGCGGACCATTTTTTTTAATAGTAAAAAAATACTTTACTATTTAAAAAAAATGGTTCTACCACTGGTATGTATACCGCTGGCGCGGACCAGTTTTTTTAATATGTTGGTACGCGCTATTAACTTGATAGAACACGATATTTTTACCAAATACAAAAACTGTACAAAATAATATTTATTTTGCTTAACAAGAACACGACCTAAATAAAAGCGACATGAGACGGAGAAATTCTAATTTTTCTTACAAAGAGCACGGCCCTATTAAATGCGACACGACGCGGAAATTTATTTTTATTATCTAATACGAACCCGATCCAAATAAAAGCGACGCAACATGATTTTTTAATACAGGTTTAGTCCAAGTATTTTTATTTTGTTCCAAAAAGTCACCAACCACATAAAATCACTCAATGTGTGTCACTGACGCGAACCTTCAGAAATAAGATCCAAATAAAACACAACATGGCATGGAATCGTATTTTTTCATGCCGCTGGCGCGGACTATTTTTTTTAAATGGTAAAAATAATCATTTTACCATTTTAAAAAAAGGGTCAATTATTAAATAGTCCCTACTATAAATATATATTTTTTAAAAAGGACACATATTTTTAGTTTAACCCATTTAGTCCCTCAAGCACTCAATATCCTCTTATTTTTAGAGGTCCGCGCCAGCGGCACTCCCTCTCCAAAATATGTGGCAAAGGACTTTTTGAGGCAAAATAAAAAAGTTTGGACTAAATGGGTATTAAAAAATGTCCGAGGGACTATTTGGTATATGTCCCTAAAAAAATGGTCCTTGTCAACGGTATGTATAGGCGGTCCCACCATTTTTCCTAAAATAGTATACATATCGCTGGCGCAGACTATTTTTTCTAAAATAGTAGAAATATTATTTTTTAGTTTAGTTTTTTCGTGTGATATTTAAAAAAATGGTCCGCGTCAGCGGTATTATAGGCAGTTACCGCTGGCGCGGACCATTTTTTCTAAATAGTATACATAGGTTCGTGCCAACGGAATGAAAAAAATGGTACGCGCCAATGCTGGCGCGGACCATTTTTTACAAATAATAAAAATAATATTTTTACTATTTAGAAAAATTTAACTCAAAAATAATTTTCTACTTTGTAAAAAAAATGGCATGGAATCATATTTTTTTTCAATTCCGTTGGCACAGATCATTTTTTATAAAAAATAAAAAGAATCTTTTTGCTATTTAAAAAAAATGGTCCGCGTCAATGATATGTATAGGTTGTCGGATCGCCTATACGTACTGCTGACACGAATATTTTTTTAAAATAACAAAAATATTATTTGAGTTGAGTTTTTTTGTGTGGTATTTAAACATTTGTGTGGACCCAAAAAAACTCATTTTACTATTTTAAAAAAATTATCCGCGTCAACGATATGTATAAATGCAATATAAATGAGGGAACCCATAGATAAATGCAGTATAATTATGGGACATATACCAAATAGTCCTTCGGACATTTTTTAATACTCATTTAGTCCAAACTTTTTTATTTTGCCTCAAAAAGTCATTTGCCATATATTTTGGAGAGGGAGTGCCGCTGACGCGGACCTCTAAAAATAAGAGGATATTGAGTGCTTGAGGGACTAAATGGGTCAAACTAAAAATATGTGTCCTTTTTAAAAAATATATATTTATAGTAGGGACTATTTAATAATTGACCCTATAATTATCCGCGTCAACGATTTTTTTTTTTTATAATTGTAGTATAATTTTTTTTTTTTTATAGAAAACAGATTTTTTTTTTTTTATAGAAGATGCTACCTATTTTTTTTTCCTGAAATGGGTTCACGAGTTTGTGGGGGATTAGGACAGTTGAGGTTGCTGACATGGCAGTTCCATGCCATTAAGTCTGGGATTTATGTCCCAAAACCAAGTCCCTCTATCATTTTTGTTTCTAAATATATGCTAGATTTGAATTTTAAGGGTTGTGGATTTTTAGATCCGGGAATGAGTTTTAATTGTTTGTGGTATTATCATTTTGAGAGTAAAATTATTTGGGCAAGTTTGATAGATATGTTTTTTGTAATTTGTGTTATGATGCTCGGTGGGTTCTTTTTAGTTGTTGTACATGATTATGTATGTATGTTGTAAACATTGTCGCCTAATTGAAAAATGTAGTTTTTTGTTTATTGCATGTGGTGTTAAAACATGCGTATTTTTGTACATGTAAATCATGCTCTATTTTCCATTTATAGTTTTTATTTGAAATGTGATTTCAGATTTGTTTTGAGGTATGATAATTTTTTTGGATTTATGTTTTAGTATTGTTTAAATATTAAATGGAATGTTTGTGGCACATATAGTTTTCATATGATAGATTAGATATGTGTTTGAATTTTAATTGAGTTTTGAATATTGAAAATCCTCTTAAAAGTATTAATGTGCAATGTTTCCTCTACTTTATTTTATTTTTTATTTTTTTATATATTTTAAGCTGTAATTATAAAATTAATATAATACACACGCGTATCGCACGAGTTACATGCTAGTTATACCTATAATACAATAGTATTAGAGGGTTTAATACCATTTTATGTACATAAACTTAATTAAATTAGAATTTTTTACTAATTAGCCCCATTTACTAAGTATGTAGTTCAATAGGTCTTATTTTTTTTTTTCGCTTCAACAGATTTATGAAAAAAGATTTTTGGTTCAATATGTTAATGTAAACATATAGTGAATATTTACTATACGTATAAATAAGACCTATTGGGAAAAAAAATCTTATGATAGGATCTATTAGAAAATATTTTAGGTAAATAAGATTTATTTGTCAAGCGTCCATAAAATTACTATATCTATCGATGAGAGAGTAGCTACAGCGGAAATATTGCGACTTCTCAAATAAAAACCAATTTTAATTGATCCCAAATTTTAGTTAAACCCTAAGACATGCATCTAGATGATTTATCAAATAAAATATAGCATGCAGGATAAAAATAAACAAATTATATATAAAACCCTTTTAACACAAACAAACCCTAAACATGCAGCAGTATGTGATTGAATAAATAGATAATCTACGCAAGAACATTCAAACACATGCAATTAAGGAAAAATCCCCCACAGGGGCAAAACCATTTATTTTCACTATAATTTGTAAGAAAACGGCTTACAATCGGATTACAATGAAAATACAAGTTGACTAAGAATTACCCTCGGGTATCGGATTCTGTAGTCGCGGCTGGAATTATCCCTTTCCAATAGGGCTGCAATGAAGAAGAAGAACGGTCTCCTCCACAAGGGTTGAACAAACCAAAGTTGTGTTCTTGGGTTGCAAAAGGATTCACAAAGGTTTGGCAATGATGTGTGAATCAAAACATGAGTCTTGGGACTCAAGAATATGAAGACTAGGTGTATTTGGGCTCTCAAATTCGTCTCCTTAAGTCTTGCAAAACAACTCTCCCGAAGTTGGTATTTATAAGAAAAAATATGAAGAGTCTCATGTTTTTAAAACTCTAAAATTCTATCCAGCGTACAAAAAAAAAACAGCATTCTTTAAGGAATTTTCTCTATCTTCAAAAGGCCATAACTCCTTCACCGTAGCTCGGATTGAGGTGCCGTTTTTTCCAGTATCTTCGTTGCGGCGAGATCTTCAACTTTCTAGTTGACCAAACCTCCGAACTATGGATGTAAAATTACGAAAATGCCCTTGAACTCTCCTATAGTGCCTTTTTTTCACTGTTTTGACTTCCCTTGCGTACCACTTGCATTAAGTCCCTAAAATCTTGGACCGTGAAGTCGTTGAGGCAGATGTGGGACATATTAATGGAGATGTTGAATGCTTGATTCCCGGAATTCAGATAGAGGCCGTCATGTGAGATCGTGAGGTGGCGTGCCAAATGTAGCAGCATACGACATACACAAATGTAACATGTTGGACATGAGAAAAAATGTCCTTACAAATCTCCCCCTATGTCTATGCCGGTACATACATAAGAAATCCGAATTATCAAATATGAAATTGCCTATACAAATCTACCCTCCCATGAACCCAAAACTGGAAAAGGTACAAATGAATAGTCTTCATCGTTTGATCTTCAAATCTTCAGGAATCTCAAATCTTTTCTCATCAGGGTGTGAAATTCAGAGATCATCAATGTAGTACCTACACACATGAGATAAAGAAAAATACCAAGTGACGTATCGAGTTTGAAATGAGATAAACATAGATACCAATATATGATAAGCATACGTCAAATCTCAAAACTCCCTCAAAATTCAAACTCCCCCATAAAATGATAATTCTTTCTCCCCCTTTTTATGATGTCCCCAAATAGACAAATAAGAAGAATGAATCAGACAAGCAAGCAAAATCGGGGCGTCACGGTATACAAATCAAGGCATCAATCAAATGACAAACGTGCTCTTGCAAGGAGATGCTAAAAAAAATCTTCGCAAACTATTTTTGATTTTTTCAATTTTTTATACAAAAAATAGATACCATTTTGAAAAAAAATATAAAAGCATGATACCAAAAACACACCATGGATTTAGACTCAAACAACCAAGTCATGGGAACGGAATGTATGGGTGTGAACACATTCGATAGGTAAATCAACTCAATCAATCATATGTGCATGATGCATATGTGTACCCCTAACGAATGAGCATCAAAAGTATCCTTAGGTGTAAAAAATTTGTTGAATTTAGATGACATCGTCTTATGCAAATCAACAAATCAAAGTCAAAGTGATTTCCACACCAATAACGTCCAAAACTATGTAGCGCATTTTCAAGCATTTCAAGGACGTGCAAACCCGTTTTAAATTCTCCAACCAAACTCCCTCATATATATATATATTCTTTTAGAGGTAATCTAAATTCTCAAACTTTGGAGAATTGGTGCAAAAACCTAAATGGCCCATAATTGGCATGAATTTTTTTTTTTTTATATTGCCTTTAAATTTTTTTTCGGGCTCTTTTAACCTCTTTGGACCTCGGATAATAAAATTCCTCAATTTTTTAGGTCCTTTTTAACTGTGGCTTTTGCGCAAAGGATAGATGATTACCTTTCGCAGCCCCTCCCCGTTTTTAAAATAAAGCACACAAACTCACAAAACGGTTCTTATATGCACAATTTCCTTATCAAAAAATTATCGTGCTTGGTTCGTTTTAAGGACAGGATTGAAGTGAAAACACCCAACCAACATGTGATAAGACAAGCACAATAATCAAATAAATCCGTGCATGTGTGCAATAAAGGAAACATGAGTCAAACATGTAGGAAGTAACAATTAATTACATCTTAATGACTCCAAACATTATAAAGCACATGGATGAATTGACATATTGTCTCAAAACACTATCAAATAGTCACATGAAAATAATGGAATGATGTTGTGACTCGGTCATCCTAAGTGTTCATCCATAAAAGGTGCAAACAAAATACAAAAATCTTTTTGGATTTTCTCAAAATTTTAACAAACTAAATTTTTTTTTTGTATTTTTCAAAAATTTTCAAAAAAATATATATACAAAAGGTACAAGTCATCACACTAGTAAAAATACATCATGAAACCACAACTAGTGTATGACAAACATGCAATCACAATCAACCAAAAGATTTCACATGGGGTGAATTACGTGCAAGCAAACGGGAATTGTGGACAAATAAACCATAAGCCTCTAAATCCGATTTTCTAACCCAAATTGATGTGTAACGAAGTGTGGGGGTTTTGGGAATCGAATTTATTCTTTCATTAACCTTCTTAGGTCCATTTATAAGCTTATAACAAAAGTTCCTAAGATGACCTTGCCTACCACAATGTGTGCAAGAGTAAATCGGGCGATTTGTGTTCCCTAAAGGTGGCCCTCTCCTCAAATTTATCGGTTGCTTTCTCCGAATTTGCCTAGGTGGGTCTCTCCTAATGATCCTAGGAGGTTCTCTCACACGTGTGGGAATGGGTGCAACATATTTTTCAAGACCAATCCCACCCCTATCCGTTTTGATCTCGACTGTGCCTAAAATCTTATCAAGTTTTTCAGACCTAGACTCCAAATCAAATTTCACTTTACTTGAATCTTTCAATTTCACCTCAAGTTCACCTATCCTAGATTCAAGTACTAGTTTAGAATCCTCAAACTCTAAAAGCTCCTTTTTCATAGTCTCCATCAACCCTCTAAGACTATCTCTCTCACCCTCGACGTACTCAAGCTTCTCTTTCAAAATTTTCTCATGTGCCCTAAGTTCTTTAATTAAAAAATCATTATTTTTTATGGCACACTCTTTCAATTGAGCTTTCAATTTCAAATTTTCTTTCTTTGTTTTCAAAGTTTCAGCATAAAGTTTATTGAAAGCAGTTTGCAAGTCATGCTCATCTACACTTTCCTCCTCACTTTCATCCACACTCCCATCACTTTCACTATCATCACTAATCACACGGATGGGAAACTCTCGCCTAGAAGCATAAAAAACTTCTTCTTTCGAATCACAATCACTAAGGGTAGAAACATGAGAAATCGATTTATTCAATTTCTTCTTTAAATTTATGGTACACTCATGTAACATGTGACCAACACCCTCACAACAAGGACACCTCTCAGATTCGTTTTCAACAGAAGATTTAAAACAAGAGTTTGTGTGAATTTTCCAAAATTTTTCAAAAATTTGACATCGAAGATCATCAAAACCATCAAAATCCATTTTTGTGCAAAATCAGAATCAAAACACAATAACTTAGTGCAACAGGCTCTGATACCAATTTGTCTTGTAAACGTGAGTAGACAAATTGTATCAGAAAGTAAATCCTCGAAAAATCAGGATCACGCGATAAATTAGCGTAACCCGCTCTGATACCAATTTGAGAGAGTAGCTACAGCAGAAATATTGCGACTTCTCAAATAAAAACAAATTTTAATTGATCCCAAATTTTAGTTAAACCCTAAGACATGCATCTAGATGATTTATCAAATAAAATATAGCATGCAGGATAAAAATAAACAAATTATATATAAAACCCTTTTAACACAAACAAACCCTAAACATGCAGCAGTATGTGATTGAATAAATAGATAATCTACGCAAGAACATTCAAACACATGCAATTAAGGAAAAATCCCCCACAGGGGCAAAACCATTTATTTTTACTATAATTTGTAAGAAAACGGCTTACAATTGGATTACAATGAAAATACAAGTTGACTAAGAATTACCCTCGGGTATCGGATTCTGTAGTCGCGGCTGGAATTATCCCTTTCCAGTAGGGCTGCAATGAAGAAGAAGAACGGTCTCCTCCACAAGGGTTGAACAAACCAAAGTTGTGTTCTTGGGTTGCAAAAGGATTCACAAAGGTTTGGCAATGATGTGTGAATCAAAACATGAGTCTTGGGACTCAAGAATATGAAGACTAGGTGTATTTGGACTCTCAAATTCGTCTCCTTAAGTCTTGCAAAACAACTCTCCCGAAGTTGGTATTTATAGGAAAAAATATGAAGAGTCCCATGTTTTTAAAACTCTAAAATTCTATCCAGCGTACAAAAAAAAAACAGCATTCTTTAAGGAATTTTCTCTATCTTCAAAAGGCCATAACTCCTTCACCGTAGCTCGGATTGAGGTGCCGTTTTTTCCAGTATCTTCGTTGCGGCGAGCTCTTCAACTTTCTAGTTGACCAAACCTCCGAACTATGGATGTAAAATTACGAAAATGCCCTTGAACTCTCCTATAGTGCCTTTTTTCACTGTTTTGACTTCCCTTGCGTACCACTTGCATTAAGTCCCTAAAATCTTGGACCGTGAAGTCGTTGAGGCAGATGTGGGACATATTAATGGAGATGTTGAATGCTTGATTCCCGGAATTCGGATAGAGGCCGTCATGTGAGATCGTGAGGTGACGTGCCAAATGTAGCAGCGTACGACATACACAAATGTAACATGTTGGACATGAGAAAAAATGTCCTTACAATCGAAATAACTATTCTCACACGCTCTATGTTTTTCCCCACACCCCTTCTAACATTTAAACACTAAAAGACTAAAAACCCTCTATGCATATATGATTTGAACGAATATAATCTTTTGTTCAAAAATCTAAAAAGCATAATATTATTAAAAATTAAAAATAAAAATTCGTAATATTCTAGAAAATTAAAATTTTAATACTCCTAAAAACATAAAAATTATAAAAGTTATTTTTTTATGTAAAAAATATTATTTTACTCTTAAAAAAATTATTTTTTTATTAAAATGAGCGTTGATAAAAAAAAGTGTCTCGTTATTTATTTTTAAAAATGGACTTTCTTTTTACTATTTTTAGTTAAAACATTTTCTTTTATTTATTTAAAAAATTATTCCGTTATTTATTTAAAAAAATTGTTTCGTTGTTTCATTTTTAATTACAAACTGTTTCTTTTACTATTTTAAAAATAATCTTTTATTATTTAAAAAAATGGTCCGCGCCAGTGGTATGTATAGACAGTCCGACCACTTATACATAGTACTGGAGCAGACCAACATATTAGAAAAATGGTTCGCACCAGCGGTATGTATAGGTGGTCGGACCCCTATACATACCGCTGGCGCATACCATATTTTTTTAAAATAGTAAAAAGTTATTTTTAAAATTGTACAAAAAACAGTTTTTAACAAAAAATAAAATTTGTAAAAGAAAAACACTTTTTTAAGAAAACAGTATCTTAAGAAAACAAATTTTATGTTATATATATATATATATATTTTAATAAAAAAAATAGATAAGATTTTACGTTTTATAAACAGTTTTTTTATTGAAAATATATATATATATATATATATATATATATATATATATATATATATATATATATATATATACACAGACAGGCTCAGGTGCGGACTTCCCGTGCGTACTTTTCGTGCGGACTTTGTCATTATCCCGAAAGTGGTCCCCTCGTGGTCCCAAAGACTTTTGTTATTTACACTAGATGGTCCCCCTCTTGTCTTATACTAAAACCTTAGTTTAAGACTATATAATTAAAAGATTTATAATTTAGACCCGAAATTGGTATCAAGACCCTAAAAATTTTAGAAACTCATCAAATTCCGACCAAACCCTAATTCTGGTATCAGAGCCATAAGACGTTCCTTTTAGACTAAAAGAAAAGAAAAGACTTTAATGCCCTTGGGATTTATCCCTCGCATTTACCAAGATATTTTTGGATCCAACCCAGACTACCAACCTATACCCATAACTGATTTAGACTCAGAAAGTTGTTTAACCACACACATAGACGGTTTTTCACACATTGAACATATTCCAGCCAAACACGCAAACAGTAGACAAGTCACTGCTAGTGCTATTAATAGCATAATAGACCAAAATAAGTGTATACTCCTTATATTAAGACAATCAATAAAAGACACTCAAACCCTAGAAACGGAGATAAAAAATATCTCTAAAAGATTATTAGACATAGATAATCAAATTCCAATAGACTTAGTCCATGTTTTACAAGAAACAAATATTAAGACTAATCATATAGAAGTCCTTAACAAAGACATTTTAGAAATTAAAACTTTAATTAAAAATCAAGACAGTGAGTTAATCAAACTTACCAAAGAACAAGCTAAGCTTATCCCTAGACTAGATAATTATCTTCCTAATGGAGATAGTTAGATCAAACTGGAATGAGGTACCAAGAGACCTCTCCATTCAGAGCTTATCAGAATTTTAACAAAGAATTTTAGAAAAGATAAATGATGATAGATTTTATTATAAGATAAATGAAAATGAGATTGCCAACGCAGCTAAGGCAACTAAACTTATATTAGAATAATTTAATTTAATTTCTACATCCATAATAGCTACCCAAGACTATAACAATAGCTTTGTTAAAGACTTACATTTAGACTTAAAGGCTAAGAGATAAGAATTAACTACCTTCTATACAGACTTTGTTAAATTCCAACAAAATTTAGCAAATTACCTTAATAATATAGAAAGACATAATCTATCTAAGATGGATAGTATTATTAATGAACTTAGACTAGACATGGCCCAAGTAGAAGAAAAATACGGAGAAATTGTAAACGGAATTAAGGCCGTATATAATAAACCTTCTCAAGCAGAAATAGACTCTCCTTTTATTCTAACTAGGTTAGATAAAATTAAAAAGACTGTAGAAGCTATAAAAGTTAGAACTATGCAACAACTAGAAAAAGATAATGAAGTAAAAGACTATATCACTAACGTTGGTAAAACCATCGTTAATTATCTAGCTAGACATAGTGAAGAAACTTCTGAGAAGACTAGAAAAGAGAATAAGAATTTTAAAGAAGAAATCCTTAATCAGATAAAAAGACAAAAAGATTATTCAGACTTCTTAGAAAGAATTGAAAAAAGACTTGAACATAAACAGGCAACCACCTGTAAATTCAAAGAAACACCTCCCATGCAAACTAGAGAAAAGAATACCATAGGTAGACGAGTCATAAATAACGGATTAGATAAGACTAGCAAGATAGTTAACTCTATCCCAAATATTGGACAGAGTAATCATATGCTCCAAAGACTTAAGGACTCATCCTCCAATGTTAGGACATGGTGGAAAGAAAGAAATTTCACCAATCCCCTCCAATGGAAAGAGTGGGGTGAAGTTGACTGGAAGATCGTTGAAGATTCCATTCATGATGGACAACTTCCAGCCGTTAGATACATAGACTTGTTTAAAGAAGGTGCCACTCCTAAGACCCCTAATTATAACATGACCTACCATTATTGAAATCATGTGTTAGACAAATCCTATACTGAGCTCTAAGTGTTTGACTCAGAATGGCTTAGATCTAGAGGAACTGATAGGAAGTTCCAATTTCTAACCTTTGGACTCTTTCAAGCAAGAATCAAAGGATTACATAGACCTCAGAATAATATTAACATATTATGCTGTTTAGTAGACAAAAGATGAAAAGATTTTGAGAAAAGCCTTAGTGGGATAGCCCAATTAGAAATGTCAGACAACATAGGATACTTTAATGTCATTCCGGCATTTACAGTAACCGTAGACACAGCCAAACATTTTAAGTTAATCTTATATGCTAGTGGATATGAAGACTATATAATCCCAGACGCTAATATAAATATGGAATTCCAAAGCTATGTGAAGTTCTCTCAATTTCCTTATGAAGGAATGCAGTCAGGAATTCCTAGTGGTAGACTTAATGAAGAAATCTTAGTTAGAACCAATGTGTCAGACTATAATCATACTTACAGTATTAGGAATACTGGACCTATGAAAGAAAAAGCTAAGACCCTGTGGCAATTGCCATAATTTCAAGAAACTAAGACTATACAAAATAAACCTTTGTTTATTAATCAAGACCACGTCACTGAAAATGTTACCATCCAGTTTGGTTCTCATAAGATTGTCAATAAGAATATCCAGACCGAAGAAATTAGATTTAGGAATATGGGAGAAGCCATAATCAATGATCCTTCAGAAGGAGAATGTAGTAGTAAGACTAGTACTAGTTTACTTAGACAAGCTCCGATAATTAGACCTAGAAAATCATTTGAACAAAAAGACTTAGTAAAAGAAAAATCTAGGATCTAAAACTTTGGACACGAACCCTCAGAATTGGATATGAAGACATTTAAAGATAATATTAAGAAAAGTCACTCTGTTAGATTTCAAGAAAGAGAAAGATTTAATATGGTAGTCCAAGACCGCATATTAAAATTAAAAGAATCTAAGAATACAAAGGAAACTTAAGACTAATAGAAGAAGGAGAACAAAGACTAATGCCAGCTACACAAGTAGAGCCTAGTAAACAAGAGATAGGAAGTAGTAGTAGGCTAGAAGATGCTCCTAGACTTTTTAGTAAGCTAATAGGAATAAATATTCCTATATATTCAAGCACCGTAGTTAAGACTAAACCCGATTATATAAAAGACTTCCCAACTAGTGACAAGAGTTTCACTCATGTTAAGACTATGGCAAGCCAAGCCATAAACCCAGTAGGTATATACCTTAACCTAGACAATGTGCAAGATAGGAAGAAGGCCTTAGACGAATGGCGTAACCAGATGAACATGTGTTTTGCATCTAATGAACAATGGGATGCAAGTTCATGTAAGCAGTACGTTGAGCAATCCATTAGAGGTATTGCAAAAGATTACTTATATAGTTTAAGAAAGGCCACAGATGAAGACTCATTAGCTAAGATTGAGAAGATGAAGGAATACCTAGAAGAAAGATCAATTGAAGAATATATTCAATTATTCACTTCAAAATTAATTGGAGCTGGACATCTAGCTCAGATCAATGAACAAGACCTAGCAAAAACTAAGTTAGCCCTCCTTAGCATTTGCAAATTAGATAAGATAAATGAATATAGCAATAATTACGAACAACAATATTACCAAATTAAAGAATTTGAAGAGACCTTAAAAGACGAATACTTTAGAAAGATACCAGACATAGGACAAATCCTAATTAATGAATATAGGAGTTGACTAGGTGTAGCAAGAGTTAAGAACAACTCCCTTGGTGAAAGAATCAATTTCGCCAAAGACTATATCATATCTAAGAGACGAGATATAACCAAAGGAAAGTTGATAGAAGAAACTTTCAAGCAGATCCCTCCAATCAAAGACGAAAGAGACATCGCTCCAATCCAATGGGGATGTGGAAGTGAATCTAAGAAATTCAAAAAGAAATTAGAATGGAAACATCGGAAGTTTAAGACTAGACCTTTAGGACTGCTAAAGAAGTATAAATTTAGATAATCTACTACCTTTAGGGAAAAGAATCCTAAGACTAAAAAAAATAGATTTAACCAAAGAAGATACTTTAAGAAGAATACTAGTAAGCGTAAGAAGGTTCCTAATTATAGGAAGTAAAAAGATATAGCTCAATCTAAGACTGTCACCAAAGAATGTTGGACTTGCGGCAAAGAAGGACACTTTGCTAAAGACTGTCCTAATAAGAAAGATAAAGAAGGTATTAATATTATTAATACAATATTAGACTATGCAGATCAAGAAGAATTAGATATCCTATATGCTATAGAAATATCAGACATAGAAGATGATGATAATACTAGTATCTATAATGCATATACAGATAGTGATTCAGAAGACTATAGTGATACTGATGAGTATGAAGACTCTCGGGATACCCTAGACTTATATATGATACAGACTGATCAAGGCGATCTAGATGATGAATATATAGACTTTGAAGAAGCTTGGTATAAATGTATATTAAGCCCATTCTTGAAGAAAATATGGATAGTTAGTAATCCTGAGTTACTAACCTATATACCTAGATGTTACTTTGATGAAAGACATTATTGCACGTTTGAGATGAAATGTTGCAAGAAAGACTTTAGATGTGTAGAATGTTTTGAAACTATACAAACAGAATTATTTATGGTTTGTATTATTTGTCAACTACACTACCATGAAGACTATTGGAGAATTAGATTTAGAGCAATCTATACTAGCCAGTATGACGCTCAAATAGACTTAGATATTAAAACATATTATCAAGACATTGATAGAAATATAGCCAAAAGATTGCAAGAAAATGAAGACTTCAAAGGAAAAGGAATTTCCTATGATTTAGAAGAATACCATTCTGATAGTAGTTCAGAAGACCAAATACCTTTAGATTTTATAGATAAACCCCAGAAAGGAATATCTATTTTAGAAAAGGACAATTTAGGAATTTCTATTAAACCACATGCTTGTTTTGTAGAATTATTTGTTCAACATAAAGACTATCCTAAAAGACTTTCAGCCTTCATAGATACAGGCTGCTCTCAGAGTATTTGTAAGGCTAATGCCTTCCCTGAAGACTACTTTTTAGAAAGTACTCAAGAAATCTATGGTAAAGTGGCTAATGGAGATCCATTTACCTTATATTTCCAGACTATTCCTATTTATTTTAAATTAGAAAATCAGACCAACAAAACCGTTAATCATCGGTTTTGGATAATGGATTCTCGTCCTAGTTTCACAAGAAACATTATTTTAGGACAAGACTTTATTAGTAAATATCATCCTTATACTCAGTATAACGATAAGATATTAATTAGTGACCAAGAGGAATTTAATATTAAAGCTCCTCTAATAGATCATAAGACTGCCTTTGACCTTATGAAGGTCAAACCAAATTATAGGCCCATTAAACATCAGAGTTCTTCAGCTGAGCATGGTGGACCTAGACCTACAACCCAACAAGAAGCCTTAGAAATTACTAAGCCCTTACAAAAAGAATGTAAGTGTCCAGACCAAAAGTGTTATAAGCAAATAGCGCTTATACAACAAGACATTTTAGATCAAGCCCAACAGACCTTATTACAGGTCCAAGCTATATCCAAACAGAAGAAAATGGATATAGAAGTAGAAAAGGAAAAGATTAGGCAACTAGCAGAGCCTACTTTAGGAAAAAATACCATCGCTAAGTGGGATAAAGACCAAAGCTATTGTGAAATCATCCATATTAACCCAGACGCCACTATTAATGGTGGAACCTATAAGAAAGGATACTCACAAGAAGATAGGGAAGAATTAAAGAAAGACATAGATGAAATGCTTAAGTTAGGCATTATTAGAGAAAGTAAAAGTAGACATAATATCTTAGCCTTCTATGTTCAAAATGAATCTGAACGTAAAAGAGGGAAAAGAAGAATGGTTATAGACTATAGACAATTAAATAAGAATTGTGAATTTGATTCTTATAAGATACCAGACAAAAATAATTTGATTAATTTAATTGAAGATAGAATTATATTCAGTAAGTTTGATTGCAAATCAGGCTTCTGGCAAATTAAGATGCATCCAGACAGTATTACTTGGACAGCCTTTAGTGTGCCCCAAGGAAAATACGAATGGTTAGTAATGCCATTTGGATACTTGAATGCCCCTCAAGTTTTCCAAAGAAGAATGGATAATATATTTAGACCTTATTCAGAATTTTGCCTTGTTTACATAGATGATATTCTTGTACACTACACCAAAATGGGAGATTTGTGAGTGTTGTTATCACTCACAAATGGCCTTTATAACTGCTATTTACCGTCATAATTTAGGGGGTGACAAAAGAAAATTTATAACTCCTAATAGCAGTCACAATTTTTTATAACCCCTATGGAGTTATGACTGGTGACCCCAATTTGTAACTGCTATTTGTGACTGCTGACAGCAGCTACGAATCATATATTTATGATTGCTGTTAGCAGTTACAAAATTAATAGTGGTGACAAATTTGTGACTCCTATTAGGAGTTACAAAATTAAATTTGTTAAATTTTGTAAAAGCTATTACAAATATCTTTATATTTTCACAAAATGATGAAATAATGAAAGTAAAATAAATATCATGATAACAAGTCTAAAAATTTTGACAACATTTCATTTATATTTCTCATATTCCAAATATCCAGTACACATAAAACTTGTTAAACTTAATTTAACATCAAACAGCCCCTAAATGGGCGCCAAGTACAAAATGAACATAGAATAAAAAATAAACAAAAAACAGTAACGACACAACACTTCGATGACATGGAATGCCATGAACATGTAACAAATCATTCTAAATCTAGACCAGGAGTCACCACGCAGTGGATACTATTCGTGAAGTCTAGGTATATCAGCCGTGGGGGGTATTGATGCGGTGACATCCTCCCTCGTGTACTCGGAGTATGCCTGTTGAGCAAGTTCAATGGACTCAATTTTTTAGAGTACGGCGCCTCGGTATCCATTAACTTGTGCTTGTGTTGCTTGCCACGAAGTGTAAACACCTGGATTTAGGCCTTTGAATACTACGTATGCCGGATATGCCATGTGTATGCCTGCAAATAATAAAATGTGATTAATATATATATATATATACACTAGCGTATGCCCGTGCCTGAAGGCACGACGAAAATTGCAAAAAAAATCGTTACCCGACAACAAAGTGAAATAAATGTACAATATTTATGTTCTAATTTTAAAAAATTTGGGCAGAGTTCCCTTTATTTATAGGACTATCCACCCTGTTTAAAAAAATAAAAATACTCAACAACAACAATACTACAATACTCGAGGTCCATATTGGACCTCATTTCAACCACTTCATCAATTTAACAATAATATTGACAACTATTGAATAGGATGTTGAGTCAAGAACCGAACGCATCACCATCAAGAACCGCACGCATCACCGTTCAACTACATAGTAATCCCAAAACTTTGAATCTACAAATAACTACAAAGTAATCTATATAAGGGGTGGTGGTGGATATGATAGGAATGATACAAACAAACAACTTCCCCAAAGTTGGGTAAACATATATGAATTTCATTACCATCATCTTACCTTTTCTCGTCGTTAAATGATAGCTTCACTTATATCTTACCTACTCCTTCACCTGAAATAAGACATGTGAATTGATAATTAAAAATGATAGCACAACTTGAACCAAAAACCATCCATTTTACTTGAATACAAAAATCATTGTAAAACAGAAGAATTCTATGCATATGTGACAATTTATAGGTACATAAAAACCTTTCTTGAATATTTTCAATCAAGTCCCCAGACTATTAATACAACAATCAAATAAACCTTATGAAATAGTAATTCACATACTTGTCATATAATTAATAGAGATGTTGTCTTTGAGAGTTTAGCAGCATAGAAATAAACAGTTACTGGTACCCAATCATAAGTCTAGCTACTCATAATTGAAACTACACTACACATGCTAGTTAACAACATAATTAAGTTAGTTATCTAGTTTAAACACAAACCAATACAAGAGATGGAATTAAATGCAAATTAAAGCTAGTAGAACTAGTAGAGAAGAAGTAAATGAGTAATTTCATTAATAATCACAAGTTGTGTACATGGGGCACAAAAAACAAAATTAGAAAATAGACTAAATGTACTCTCTCTTCCCCACACCACTACACAACTACAAAGTTACAAACCCAAAAATCAAAATAAAGAACCACAAAAGTTAGCAGCAGAGATAGCGGGATGACAACGCCCTACATATGGTCCGGATGGCGGCTCGAGGACTCGGGCGCGGTGGGGTCACGAGGGGCATAGGGATCATAAAGGTAAGGAGGCACAGTAGCCTCACCCCCACGAATATGAGCAAACAAATCCATCTGTGCCAAGGCAATCATGGAAGTATCTCGCTAATAGTCAGCCCGTAAGGATGCGAAGTTTGCCATATAGGTTCCCCGAAACTCAGTAAAATTAGCCTGTAACTCATCCATCCGCACCCTGAGATATGTAATGGGGTCAACAGTAGGAGGCACAGGAGGTGGGACCGGATGAGGCACTTCTGGAATATCCGGCATAGGAGCATCAGGGGCATCAGGAGCATCCAACATATACTTTTTCCTCCTCTCCCAATAATCTTGCCCCAAGCTTTTAGAAATGGTCTTATCATTAAACACCTTGGGCAGCCTAGGTATCTTGTCGCTGCCCAAGACCTCACATCCGGCATCCCTGCAAATCCGAGAAATCAGTCGCGCAAAAGGAAGAGTTGTGGTTCCCTTCTCGCTATAGGCAGCGTTCACTATTTGATGCAACATGAGGGCGGGAAGACTGATGACCGTGTCATCCCCTAAAAGACTGTATAAGAAGAGGGCCTGCTTGTAATGGAGGACAACCTTGGTCTGAGTTGGAATGATGGAATTAGCGGCGATGAGATGGAGGATACGATGTACATCGGGCATGCCCGAAGTGGGGAAAGTCTCCCCCGCCCAAATCTTGCCGGGTGCAAGACGCGCAATAAGTACCTCTTGTGGAAGATGAGGCGCATCTGCGAGGACCGGGTAATGATAGAGCTCTGGGTTAGAAGCCCCAATAAGGTGCGCAACCAAGATGGGCTTAGAAATAGTAATCCGCCTCCCTCTCACATACGCTTCATACGTGCCGCCGCGCGTAAATACTAGAGAAGCATAAAAACGACGCACGTGGTCCTCGTTGACCTCCCCTCTCATGGAAAGATGGGCCTCCCAATTGAATTTGGCTAAATACCATCTTACAGAAGCCGACATCTCATCTAAAATCACCTCCTTCTCAATAGCAATCGAGCGACTGGTTTTGAACATGGCCCGATACCACTCCATCTCATCCTTGGAACAAAAAGATTCAAAACCAGCGCCTCCCCATCCAGTAACCGCACTGGATGATGGCTTGGTGATCGAAGGAACCTACAAAACATTAATTCAATACACACACCATTAGTGCGATGCATAAAATCAAAGCAATCGTGAAATTTGGGGAAACTAGGTTCGGGGGGTGCGCGTTGGGAAAAATTGGTCGAGTAGACGTAAGCGACGCACACCACACTCAAACAAGGATAATTCAACAAGAATATGCGATAAAAGGTGCGAAGATGGAGCTTTAGCACACAAAACCTTCACAGAGGCATTTTATCGAACATATAGCATGCAATGTATTGAAAGTAGGGTGAAAATGGCATTTTCAAAGTGAAACAACCCCAATAAATACAACTTAATCATCAAAGCAACATAAACAAGTTGTATTTGTTGGATTCACATCACAAATAATGAGAAAATATGAAGTTTCCTGCAGAAAATGTGGATTTTACAAGAATGCATTTAACCCTACTTTTATACAAAGAACACTAAAAAAGATTTGAAAACAATTTAAGAGGGTTGAATTAGTAACCTTAGATGAGGATTCCCTAGATGAGGAAGCCATGAGGGTGAAAATGAATAAAATAAAGGAAATGATATGGGAGAGGAGGAGGTCTTCGGCTAAGGGAGAAGAGAGAATGAGAAGTTGATTTGCTGATTTTGAGGAAATTTTAAGTGACCAGGTGAACCGAATCGATTCGGTGGTTAAACCGAATCGATTCGAAGCTCTCGAATTCAACACTGTCTAAGGGCAAATCGATTCGGTGATAAACCGAATCGATTCAGATGTAGAGACCTGACACTTTTGGTTTGCCTAATCGATTTGGAAGTAACCCGAATCGATTCGCAACCCCTTAATTGGCTACTGGAAGGGATCGAATCGATTCGGTGATAAACCGAATCGATTCGGATGCTGGGATCAAACTTTTTACTTTGCTGATTTCCTAAATCTCATGAAATTTAATCATTGGGCCACCTTCAACTGGATTTCTTGGACCCATATGGTATATCTAATGTATGTAACAGGTCCGGAACCAAAAAATGCAACCCCACACGTGTCGGGGGATGCTCGGCACCAAAATTGAGAATTTATCGAACCCAATCACCCCTGCTAACGGGGCTGTTGCGTACAATATCCGGTTGTAAATCCGCAGATATAATTAGGACGTAATTCACAATGTGAACACTTATTCTTCCCATTCTTCCGACTTCGTTCCAACTAAAGTTCACACACTTAACAATTATGTTGGGTTCTAGATCGGAAGACATTCAAAACAGATTACTAATTGATTCAAAACAGATTACTAATATTTAAAATAGAGTTCAAACACTACTAATTGTTCACTTTGACAATTTGTTCAAATTTCTCAAGACAAATTACTCTGGATCACTTAAGGATAAGACAAAGCAACGGTCAAACCACCCAATATTTCTCGACATCCTTAATAGTGTCCGCCCCATGACTTCGACGATACAACGAATGATTCTCTTCTCCTGTCTCAACACTACTAACGTAAACCTTAGGTTCAAATATCAGCAATTGATGGCCATGCACCACCGTTCCAGTAGCAGCTGAAGCAACAACTTGTCCACTTGCAATCTTTCTCTGATTTGAAAAATCTAATAAATTGACATATGGATCATCTGGAGGATCAGTTAAATCTCCAAATTTTGGCTTAGTTGAATCTCCAAAGTTTGGCTCAGTTGACGAGGGGTAGGAATGTAATCATGGGGACTTGAATGCGGAACTGGAGTGTAATCATGGGGACTTGAATGCGGAACTGGAGTGTAACTACGAGGACTTGGATGTGGGACAGGAGTATAATTGCGAGGACTTGGATTTGGTATTTTCAATCCATTCGATTCAAAAGCACTTAAAAGCATGGTAATGGATGATTTGAGAAATGCCATATCCTCATCATGTTTTTCTTCTCGTGTCTTTGCTCTAGTCAATTGTGATACTATAGGAGCAATTGCCTTAAGTTTACTTTTGGACACGGGTCCAACACCACGAGTCGCCCCCCTAGTATCTTTTCCTCTAAAGGTAGTCAATGCATCTGTATCAATACTGTTTTGGCTTGAAGAACCTTGCTACTTCTCAGCTCACTCAATTTTTGCTGCAAAGTTATTTATGAATCGATTAAAACCATTGAACACCGAAACTTGAAGGAATTTAATTATTACAACTGAGATTACGAAACTCACCATATCACCAGCTACCTTTGGTTGAAACTCCCCAATTTTCCGCCTACGACTTTCGAGATACACTTTCGAACGATCAACAGGTCGTTTATTGTTAAGAACCTATAAATTAATTTTCCATTAGCTATTTGAGCAAGACATATAATATATATACACATTAAAATAAGAAAGGGTTTATACCATCTCCTCGGTTTTCTCAGCCTACGACATCCGACCAAGACAATGAACGTCAGTCTTTTTAGCCCTGTTCACCCGGCCTTGGCGTCGTTGTTTTAATTTTACCTCAGATGCTTCGCGCGAGACGAATTCATTCCACTCACGAACAGGGATATGCTCTTTCTCCGGTACTTGATCCTTCAGGGCCTTTATCCCATCACTGTCCAATCCCTTAAAATAAGTCGAGCGGAGGTTACTTCTAAAAGTCTTCAATTGAATACCAATGGCTTTCATGGACCCCTCCTTCTGGTCGGCCGAAAGATTGAACTCTTTCATGAACGTATCCCACAAGTCGTCCTTTTTTACTTGCTCAACCGTATCCCAACTCTCATATTTTAAGCCAATACAAGATTTTAACAAAGACAAGGCTCGATCTTTAAAAGGATTCTTGCCACCTATTGGCAAACCAAATAGGTTAAGGGAAACGTTAGCACGAGAATCAATGGCAGAATGTTCATCATGACTTGAAATTTCTGTCCTGGATGATGGAATTGTATTCTCGGACGCCATTTTCTGCATTTTTATATTTATGCGTTCATATGTTAATACAAGAGTAAGGAAATAATATAAAAAATATAATATAAGTTATACCTTTTCAACATATTCTAAAAGTTTTGATAACTGAAACCAACATAACATGCCACAATTAAACATCTACTCCTCTAATGCGTTTAATAATTTCTTTAATTCTGGGTTGTCATCCAGAATAGATTGAATCTCGATAGGTGCCTCTATATCGTCTACCGATGTAGTTAAGCGCTGAGGAGAATGTAAAACAACAGACCATGGATCATTGTTGGGGCTCTTTGCATAAAACACTTGCTTTAAGTTTTGGAATGCACAAACGAATGGCTCATCATTAACATTGTCTTTACTCTTCAACTTGGCCAAATCAACCTTCACCATGTGGGTGTCAGGTTCGACCATTCATGCATTCTTGTCCTCCACTCTCACCCAATCACAGTAAAATACAGGTATGCTGAAAGATATATAATCTAATAGGATAATTTATTTTATAATCCCATAATACGTCATCTCAGCTTCTATCAAGTTTTTATCTTTCGCGCTTGCCCTGAAATGAGTTAATGCTTTATATGAAATTCCGCTGTTTTATTTTTCAATGAGTTTTAACTCGTGTGTGCTTGAAGAGAACACAAAACCATTGACACGATATTGTCTAAACTCCTTGGCTACAAAACTAGGCCCATTTGCTAGCCGTGCAAGCCTCGTCGATACTTCACCAGCTTTCAATAACTGAAACCAAGAAAGTATTTGCATTGTGAATATGTTGCAAAGACAGTAAATAAAAGTGAGGTATTACTGTAGTCACCTCGGAAGCTACCCAATGCCTAAAGTCGTTGTCTGCGCTCGTGCCTCCCTTCCTCCTCTTGGCATGCCCGCACTCATTATATTGCCTAGGTTAAAACACTAAAAATATTAATTTCTAATGAATATAACATCGAACATATTACATTATTTTACAAAACACTTTAAATAAACTCACATTTTCCATTTATCTATGTCTTCATGCGTCTCGAATACATATCGAGGCACCTGGTTATATTGTTTACTTGTTAGCTTCACTACCTTACCTTTCCCCAGGGCTTCCTCATCAGCAAACTCTTCTAATTCATCAATAAAGCGTTCACGACCTCCAACGTTTGGGTTAGGCATATATTCCTTTGTATACAAGGAAGCCTCTTCCATAATTTACTCCTCAGCAATGGACCCCTCAACGTACCGTGTATTCTTAACGTAATCTTTAAAAGTTTTCATTAATCGTTCGAACGGATACATCCATCGGTACCTTACTGGTCCACATAAAAGTGCTTCATCGCATAAATGCACTAAAAGGTGGATGCTTATGTCAAAGAATGAGGGAGTAAAATGCTTCTCCAAAACACATATAGCCTCGACCAAAGTTTCTTTCGCTGCCATTATGTGCGTCCTGTTGACAACTTTCTCACTCAATAGGGAGAAACATAATCCAATTTGTAGAATGGCCCTTCGAAGATCCTTGTGTTCTGAAAAACAGTGTCCGAACAACAGAGGGATAAGTTGCATTATCACATGCCAATCGTGGGACTTGCACTTTTTCAAATCTTTTGTTGCGTCGCAGACAATCCTGCATAAGTTGAATGAGAAATTAGAAGAGACCTTCAAGCCCTTTAATGTTTCTAAGAACATATTTCTTCCTTCAATGCTCAAAGTATAAGATGCAACTGGCATATGCTTTTTTCCAGTGTTTGTATCTTCTTTCAACCATAATGATCTTTTAATCTTCAAATCACGAAGATCTTCACGGTCTTTTTCTCCATCCTTGGAATAAGAACCACCAATGCATGTGCTTACGAGATGCTCAATGATATTTTTCTCAGCGTGCATTATGTATATCACATGTAGGACAGGATGTTCCTTCCAGTATGGCAAATCAAACATTATTGATCTCCTGGACCACGCCGTTTTCACATCAACATCCTTTCTTTTACGCTTTTGGGCCAAAATTATGGGGTGTTTCCCCCTCAACTTTTGATCAGCCTTTAATGGCCTTTCTTCAATTTCCAAACCAGAAAGTCTTGGTGGAAGTGGTCGCGTCTCGGTGCCTTCTGGGAGAAAATTGCTTCGTATAGACCTGAATTTGTGACTTTGGGGCAGAAATCTTCGATGACTATGATAAAAAAGTTTACCACTTTTCTTAAGCCAAATGGCTTCAGTCTCCTCTCCACATATAGGACAACCTAGGTAACCATGTACATTGCACCCAGATAAGGTCCCATAAGCAGGAAAATCATGAATTGCACATATCAACATAGCTCTTAAATTGAATTCCTCCTTTTTGTATGAGTCGAATGCTCTCACACCTTCAACCCATAACTCATTCAATTCATATATTAGTGGCGCTAAGAAAACATCAATGTCACTACCCGGTGCTTTTGGACCTGGTATCAAAAATGACAAAATTGAAAACTCCTTTCTCATGCACAACAACGGGGGCAAATTTAAAGGCGCCGTAAACACAGTCCATATACTCTTATCTGTGCTCAATTTGCCAAACGTGTTAAACCCATCGGTTGATATTCCGAGGCGAACGTTGCGTATTTCTGTAGTAAAGTCCGGGTATCGCTGATTTTCAGATTTCCCCACAGATGAATCAATCGGATGTCGAATGAGATTCTCACCCACCTCCACTCGACCATGCCAAGTCATTGCCTCTACTATCCAAGGTATAGTGTAAAGTCTCTTCAATAGAGGACCTAAAGGGAAATACTTTAACACCTTCTTAGGTATTTGCGTATCTACTTTCAACAAACGTTTATTATGTACTATCATCTTTTGTTCATATCTAGGTTCCTTACATACAGGACAAGCCCGTTTGTCCTTATGCTCCTTATAGTATAAAATGCAGTCATTCTTGCAGCAATGAATTGATTTGTATTTCATACCCAAACCTTTCAAATTATCCTTCATGATCGGATAATTGACTGGCAGTGTATTTTCTTTGGGGAGCAAATCTTTCGCCCAGAGGAGTATTGCCGCCACACTTTTTCCCGACAAGCCAAATTTGCTCTTTAAGTTGTGGAATTCAACCATGTCATATAACTTTGTGTGGTCGGAGTTGGAGTTATGGTATAATGGTGTTGCGGCTGCTGCTTTTAACCGTATATAATCCTTAACTTGGTTCGTATCATTGCCAACATGATCCTCACATCCTACAGCATTCCCTCTACTATCTTGCTTTTCTTGTGCTGCGTGCACTTCATACGTATCATTTATGAGATCGTTTAACCTAGCATGTACTAACGGGTTACCATTTGTGTGAACGATTTCATTGACAAGTATTTCTTCTCGAATATACTTAAATTCCCTCTCCCCATGGAAATGCCAAAACGTGTAGTCAGCTTGCATACCCCAATGAAACAAATGTACTTTTACATCTACCCCTTTCAAGCATTTCCCATTTTTACAACGATTGCACGGGCATGGGATAATATCAGTTTCGAGATTCTTCGTTGCATAATTTACAAAGTTTTTAACCCCATTAACTTATACTTGCCCCACTCTAAAACTTTCACCCATCCACTTTTTATATTGTGGAAACCCCATTAATTCTACAATACAAACAAATAGAATCTCAGTAAATTATAAAACTAAATGAAGTTTGAGCTAATATTTAGAACATAATCTCTGACTTATCATTGCATTAATACTGTCATTGCATTAAAACTCACAGGAAAACCCAACCAAGCACAAAACGTCAAAACTTCAACGAGCACAAAATAATGGTTATTTAATTAATTTTTAGATAAAATAAATATGAATAGTATAAAATGATTATTGAAAAAAATCTAACATATTCCCAAACACGATAATATTCAAAAACGAAAGAGGTTAAACGATGTGTAGATATACTCACAACAAAACAATCAGATTTGATTATATTTTGTCTAGAGAACGTTGACCACAAAGCTCGGGCAAAACTCATAATATTAAAACTCCATTTGATTATATTTTGTCAAAAAAATATAATGTCTAGAGTTTTTGAATAATATTTTGTCAAAAAAATAACCTCAATACAATTTCTAGGGCTTATTAACATAAAATACAATTTGTATATAGATATACTCATAAACACACATATAAACAGAAATCTATACATACACATAAATACACAAACATGTAAACATAAATTTATACATACACACACACATATAAATAGAAATCTCTACATACACACAAATATACACACATACCCACACATAATAAAAATCGAAATTAGGCTTTAGACAGAAATTATACAACAAAAATACCCAAAAATATACCTGTTTGATCCACGGAAATTAGGGTTTTAGAATTGCAAATGCTTCTTCATATCAACGTCTTCTTCACAGCTAAAAGAAAAATTTTGTTTTTGGCAAATGAAAGAGAGAGGGAAATTAAAGCGGGAGCCCTTTAGGTAAGATAGAGGGAAATTAAAGTAGGTGAAAAATTTTGTGACTGCTAATAGCAGTCACAAATTTGTGACCGCTAATAGCAGTCACAAATTGAGTCTAAGATCAAAATTTGTGACTGCTGGGAGCAGTTACAAATTTTTGACTGCCAATAGCAGTTACAAATTAAGTTTTAGGCCAAAATTTTTTACCGTTAATAGCAGTTACAAATTTGTGACCGCTAATAGCGGTCATAAATTAAATCTAAGACTAAAATTTGTGACTCCTCATAGCAGTTATAATTTCGTGACTGCTCATAAGAGTCATAACTTATGTCTACTAATAAGCTTGTGACAGTTATAAATTTGTGACTGCTTATAGGAGTCACAAATTAATTATATGGTAACATTTGTGACTCCCATTAGCGGTAACAAACTAATTGACTCAATTTTTTTTTAACCAATTAATTTTATCGCCCCTAATGGCAGTCACAAATAATTTTGTGACTGCTCCCGGGAGTGACTAGTTTGTCACCCCTATTGGCAGTCACAAAAAGGCAGTCACAAAATTAACATTTTGGTGTAGTGGTAGCAAGTAAGACTGAGACAGAGCATGTAGACCATCTTAAAAAGATTATTTTATAATTAGACAAACATGGTATTGTTATCTCCGAAAGGAAAATGCAATTATTTCAGACTGAGATAGACTTTGTGGGAATGCATATTAATAAAGGAAAATTATCCTTGGCAGAACACATAACTAAGAAGATTCTTGAGTTCCCAGACCAACTCAAAGATAGAAAACAATTACAATCATTTTTAGGATTACTTAATTGTGCTGCAGACTTTATTAAAGACCTTGCTTCAAAAAGACAAAGCTTAACATCCAAATTAAAAAGAACAGACAAAACCAATCCCTTTTATTGGACTAAATATGATTTTTGAAGTAATAAGACAAATTAAAGATGCAGTCAAGAACATTCCTTTACTTGAACTGCCTAATGAAGAAGACCAGTTTAATAGTAGAAACAGATGCCTCTGATAAACAATGGGGAGCAGTATACTTTGCCATTGATCATCAGACAAAAAAGAAGAAACTTTGTAGACATAGTTCTGGAACCTTTACAAACCCAGAAACAAGATATACTACCCATGAAAAGGAATTTTTAGCCATAGTAAGGGCAATAGAAAAATATATGTTGTTTCTTAGACCTAAACATTTTACTGTTTATACTGACTCTTCTTATGCAGTAAAATTCAGAGATTTAGACTTGTCCAAATCAAGAACTAATAGACTAATTAGATGGCAACAATTGCTTAATGGTTATGACTTCTCTGTTATTCATATTAAGGGAAGTAAAAATACCATTCCAGACATTATATCAAGAGAGCCAATGTTTGCTAACACTAACATTATTTCATGTTTTATGTTGAAAACAGAAGACCTAGAAGACATAAGTTCCTCTGGAACAAATAGACTAAACAGGGAAGATGTCGCAGACTATCTTAGACGCGTAAGACCAAATCCTGGTATAACGCAAAGACCAACGCATATTCAAGACTCTCAATAAAGACCTATCCTAAAGAACTTTGATGACATCTTAGTTCCTCCTGGAAAATCTAGACAAGAGATAATTTCTCAAAATAGACTCATTGGGAATATGTACTTTCCCCAATATAGACCCGATCAAAGATACCCAGACTTGATCAAATTTAGACGAGAATTTTTAGAAGACGAAAATACTCTTATAGACGCCATATGGTGGAATGTGAAGAATAGACTATGGATCGAGTTCAAACAAAATTTGGTAGCCATTGCCAGATTCATGAGAACTCAAAGACTTGCAGTTATCCAGCTCAGTGGTACTGTTGCACCTAGACCTCTCAGACTCTTGGAGAAACCTCCAAAACTAGACCTACTGATTTCTATTATGAGAAAAAGACTTTTAAGACTAAGATTGTTATACCATTTGGTCATAATAATCTTCCATTAACAGAAGACTTTAAAAAAGAAACTAATAACATTATTGATCATTTTAATATGTTATTATTAGAAATAAATAGAGATGCCTTAATAATTAAAGGTTTCTTCAAAGACGTCCCAAAAATATATCTTTTTGGAAAATCAGAAATGGCTCATATAACTCTAGCAGACCACGGGTTCATTAGACTCGTCCAGATAAAAGACCTTGAAGACTCTGTTGCTCTTGGAAAAATAGTCTATGAGTATATTAAGAAGGTAGAAGACTTCCTTCCTCTATTTGCCAGAATCTACCAAATTGCTCCAAGTTCCTGTAGAGGAATGAGAGTTGAAGGATTTAGACTTATTAGATTTTCCAGTTATATATTCGAAGACGTTGAGATTCTATCAGATGATGAGACCAAAGAATTAATTGTTGATAAGTCCAAGCTCCAGATTACTCAAGCCATGGAGACCATATAAATCATGGAGTTATTAACAGGAGAAGACAGGTGGTATACTGCCTACCACAAAGAAGACCTGATAATTCATACTGATGAGCCATTCAACGGAAGGCTCAAGAAAGAATCCAAAGAAATGGTAGAGATAGCTTTGCCAGCTAACCTTAGAACTGTAGGCCTCATTGATGAATTTTTCAACAATTCCCTACCAAACCAAGACAAGTAAGAAGAAGACACAGATGGAACAAAGACGGGCCCCTCGTTAGCTGAAGAATTATTGAAGACAGAAGATGCCCTGTGCTAAGACTTATGCAAGACGACAAGACTCTAATTAGATTCCCCTGTAGCCTGCAGCTCAGACATGCCCCACACGGTCCCTCGGATTGCTTCTTTTCATAAAGAAGAAAAAGACCCTTGCAAAGACGTTTGGTTAGAATTATTGCTAGACGACATATTTACTTTATGTAAAGCAAATAGTATAAGACTTTAATATTTGTATCTCTTTAAACCGGATCTCTTTTGATAGCCGGTTGCTAGTCGACTGTAGTGCCCTTGATCTATAAAAGGGAGTGTCCATTTATGTTTTAGACAGCAGTTGAAGGAGGAAGAGAGAGAGAGATTGTTAGACTTTTAGAGAGAGTATGCTTATAGAGAGTAATATGTATATGAGTGAGTAAACCTCTCATAGTTAGGGGAGAGGGGAGAGTTGTATTTAATTATGCAATGCAATAAAAGTATTTTCTTTTCCAGAAATCTCTTATGCTAAGTTGTTATTATTTTCCAAATTGTCTCCAACTTTCTGTTCATAGAGGACTATTGTGTGGAACCTCTGGTGTAGCACACAAGGTGTTATACTGGTGAACCGCCGTCAGGTGACGATTAGCCGTGAGTCATTAGTCAGGTGGGCGTTAGGCGTGAAGGCGTACAGGCAGGAAATGGGTCAACCGCCAAAGTAGTGGATTGAGGTGCAACACATAAAAAGAGAGTTGTAGGAGGCCGAGACCGGAGAAGAATAATAGCAAGGCTGAAGAGACAAAGGGAAGAAGATAAAAATATTGCAAACCAGAAGGAAGGTATAAACTCGAACCAAACCCTTAACTATTTTATATATTATTGTTTTAAGAATCTTATATGAGCTTATAAATCACTAAAGACTTTTTAGAATTTGTTAATCAAACAAGTTTAGACTTAACTAGAGAAATTCAAGACTGGACTCTTACAGACCCTAAAGATAAAGAACTTATAGAATCTGCTTTAGTATATGCAGGTAGTACTTTTAAATACATAGACCAGATCATTGAGTGGTTAGAAAGAGAAGTACCTAGAATATAAATAATTAGAACAGGGATCCGAGATCTCTTTAGACAAAAATTAAGAACTGAAGATTTTGCAGAAGAACTATCAAGACCTGAAAAATATCAAGAATACACTAGGATACTTGAAGACAGTATAGACGTATTAAAATTTATTAGACGAAAAAGGTTAGCTGAAACAAAGGCTACTTTAATTAGAGCCGGAGGAATCCGCCATCTCCTTAAAAACGTAGAGACAACTGCCCTAGAACATACCGTAGATTTTTGTCATCTTATGGTGATAATAATTTAGACGAATTTATAGATAACGATATAATTGATATTGTTAATCAAATATATAAAGAAACTAGACAGATAAATCCACGATACCGTATAAGGTATTTAAGACTAGAATATTTTCCATCAAAACCTCTTTCAGTTTCTAGACTCCCTGAAGAAATTATTTATATAGATAATCCTCGCTATTCAGAACTCCAATACGATAGTGACGGAAGAAGTTTAAGAAGTAGCAGTAGCCCTGAAACTTCCACACTTAGACTTTCAAACTAATTAAGCGTTAAAATAAGCTTAAAAGACTTTAGAAATCATTGGGGTAAAAATTGATATTCCCCAGAACTTAGAAGAAGTTAAAAGACATCGCGGTCCCAAAAGGTGGCTCTAAAAAGACAAAATGGTCCCTAGATAATTCATGGACGGTAGCGATCCGTAAACTAGGTTCGTATACGATCCAACTCTCTCTCTCTCTCTCTCTCTATATATATATATATATATATATATATATATATATATATATATATATATATATATATATATCAAATGTGTTTGTTTTATTTGGAGGTAAAAAAATTTAAACATTTAAATTTTATAAACTAAGAACACAATTATCATTTACTATCCAAAAAATATGGAGAAAGACATAGAAAGTGTGAGAATAGCTACTCCTTTTATAACTTCTAAAATACGTTTTACTCTGCTTTTTCTCCTAACTATTCAGCTCTCTATCCTTTTGTTTCTTTTGCCCTTTTCTCTTCCGACCTTTCAGTTAATCACCACCTCGCTCCCAAACCCATCGTCCAAAGAGTCCACTCAATGGTAATGAGAGAGAATCAACATTCGAGACCCAACTCACACTGGAATTGGATCAAAATCAATAAAAAAAAAAAATATTGCAAGAAATTAGCCGAAGATGTGAGATGGAATGGTAGATCGTGTCTTATGCATAGATGCAATTTGAAGAAAAATCATTGAATTTGGGAATTCTCTAGGAAAAGTAAAAAATGATCACATCCAAGCTTTTCAAGAAGCCTTTGAGGAAAAAAGAGAGAGAGAAGGTTCAACAAGAAGCTTTAAAGGCTCCTCACATGTACGCATAAATTTTTCACCATTAAGCAAAAGGAATGAGAATTTCATTTAAAAATAGATATAATCATAGAAGTCCTAAGTTCAGATTTAAGTTACACAATTTTTTGTAATTTCGCCAAAGTTATTAGCAAGTGTGAAGTCACCATTAAGGTATTGCGTTTGAGGTTCAAGGTGTAAAAATGGGTAAGAGTGTGTTGGATCTCAAGAGCGAGAGTAAGAGTTCCTTAAGCAAGTTCCATGTGTAATTGTATTTGAGGTTTAGGGTGTAAAAAGGGGTAAGAGTGGGTTGGGTCTCAAGAGTGAGAGTAACAGCTCCTTAAGCAGGTTCCATGTGTAGAAATGGACAAGCATGAGTTGGGCCTCAAGAGTGACATATATATATATATATATATATATAAAGATTCACACACATGTAATCTTATGGGTCTCTACTTAAAATTCCACAAGTTCATGATGTCAACTACCATGTTTTTATTTATTTATTTAAATAAAAGTTGAACGATTTAATGGTGTTTTGATTTTTGCACTCAACTAAAATTAGGGAGTGTTTGAGTTGTGATTAAAGTTAATTATAATGTGATTGCGCATCGTGCGGATTACATGCTAGTATACCTATAATTTTAAAAATCATTGTCAGCAGCTACCTTTATTCATGAGATTAATAATTTATGACAAAAAAAATTGCTTATATTTTTAGCTACGGTGAAAAGCAAAAATACTTTAAAGATTCTTATTTCGACGGCTACTTTAACTATATCATATACTAGCAATAAGGTTGTAAGCGAATATTCGAAAATCCGCATCCGTCCGATATTCGAATTCGAATTTGCGGATATTTATCCGAAAATATGAAAACGGATACGAATATGGATACTCTATAAAAATATCCGAGAAAACGGATACGGATACGGATAGTACTAGTATCCGACATGAATAATCCGTATCCGATGCGGAGTATCCATTTTATAGGATATCCGTTTTACCGGATATCTGTATCCGTCAAACATATGTTTAAAATATTACCAATAATATTTGTATTAGTATTACTAATAAATAAATATTAAAAAAACCTTAATTGTTTATTCCCCAAAATAAAATAAACACATACTCCACTCAAAACAAAAATACCATAAAGTTATTATTTTATTGGGTATATTATAAAATGTCATGTATTATTATTTCATTAGGTATATTATCATTGAGTTACACTAAAGTTACAATACACCCTATCACACACAACATACACCGACTAAAGAACATATACTCCAATAAAAAAAAACTTCGTTTCATTTCTCTTTCATACAAAACAAGAGAAAAGAAACTTTCATGTGGTTGTTCATTAGTTTTCTTAATTATAAATAAATGTAAGAGAGAAACAGAAAAGAATGTAAGAGAGAAACAGAATAGAATGTAAGAAAGAAACAGAAAAGTAAAGAGATGGTTTTGATTGTGATGAGAACTGAAGTTAACATGTATATTATATACAAAATCAAAATGTATACTTATTAAAATAAAAATATCAGTATGTTTTGAGGACAAAAGGTCCATGAGGTTATCATTCTCAACAAATTTGATTAATCTAAAAGGTGCATATTTATTTATACTGTCATGGAATGCGACTGTTATTTTTCTTTTATGGTTGTAAATTATGGATGACTTTAAGCCATATTATCATTATGGAATGATACTATTATTATGGAATCCATAATTGTTGATATTAGTAGGCAGTAATTTTGTTATATATTTATTTGGATTGGATTGAATATTTTAATTGTTATTTTTTACGATGGCTAAATAATGTAAACGGATATGGATATTATCCGAATCCGAGGTATCCGGGCGGATACGGATATGGATAGTTGTTTTAACTATCCGGGCGGATACGGATATGGATACGGATAGTACATTCAGATAGCGGATACGGATATGAAAAACATGGTATCCGATCCATATCCGTCCGTTTATCACCCCTAACTAGCAACTTAGCAAGTACTCATGTTAGTAATTTACTATGAAGTCCAGCATACCCCACATTCCAATGTCATTTATAGGGGTAATGCTACAAACACCAACTCTCAGTATCAAGTCAGTATCAATTGTGCTTTAAATGTATTGTACCATCATGGGACCTACACTTTAATACATGAAACTTACATTTTTGTACAATCATTTAAAGCACATTCGGTACTTAGTTGGTATTAAGAGTAGGTGTATGTATCCTTATTGTATTTATAATGTTTACAACAATAAGATTCTATTTGAAATTTTTAGAGCAAATTTAAAATAAAGTAGTTAATCATCTTATTTCACCAAAATATAAATGTAAGTGGGACTCAGGACATATCATGCAGGGCATTTTAATAACTGAAAATTTTGGATTTACTCCCTTGTAGATACTTTTTTTTGAGTTCGGGATACAATACTCACCCCACTTCAGCTAGAGTTTTGGTCTTCATGAAGATACGTCAAGGAGTGTATATTTGATTATTTTCTATAATGTATATGTGAGTTTTTTTTTTCAATAGATGTGTAAGCGTTATTCACTAGGGTGATGGACCTTAGTAGAGTAAAACAATAATATTAAATAGGTAATGAATTGAGAAGCTCCCCTTTATAAATATTTAAATAACTATCCTTCCATATTATATTGAGGTTCATGATGTACAATTATTTTGATTTTTTCCTCAAGAATGGTCAAACTTTGAGTTCTTCATTATCTTGAATTCCATCCCTCCCATCCCCTCCCCCCCCCCCCCCCCCCCCCCCCCCCCCCCCACACACACACACACACACTGTTTTGGGCAAAAATTTCCATGGTTCTATTATATCATAAATTTTACAAAACAAAACTCACATCCAAAAAAAATCCAAATATATTCACAATAATTAAAGTTTCTTAAATCAATCCATGATATATAAACAATTTGGAGAATGCAGTTATCCTACTAGTGATCATAGCTAAAGGCACTTGTGTAAGGTTTTTCAAACCAGTCATTGATTGGAGAAGTCTTTTGGAGGCAGAATTTTTTGACACAAATATTTTGTAGAGTGATAGTTTTGACGTGAGAGTTTTTATTTGCACTCATTTATTTCGTCCGTCAACTCACCCCACCAATGTGCAATCAACAAAATACTTTACATTTTTATAATATTCTATAAAAATCATTCTTCTCACCCCATATAAACCCAAAACCCTCTCTATAACTCTTCTCCCAATGTAATATAATTTTTTTTAATATTTTTAATAATAAAACGGAAGGAAAAAAGGAAAAATATATATATATTTTTACAAACGAAAGGGAAAAAATACAAAAGAAATTGTTAATGTTTTTTTAATAAATGAAAATTGGAGAAAAAATAACAACAAAAAATAAAAGTTTATATTTGCTATAATATATAAATTAGGAAATTAAAGAGAACAAAAACTGTTTTTTGTTTTTCAATAAATAAAAATTGGGATGAAAAAGGGACAAAAACCGTTTTTTTTTAACAAACGAAAAATGGAACGGAAAAAAAGAAGAAAAACACTTTTTGTTTCATTTAATAAATAAAAACAGGATATAATAGAAAAAACAAGTTTTTTTTAATAAATAAAAAGTGGGATAATTTTGGACCTAAAAAAGAAAAAAATCTTATATAGAACAAAAAAAATATTTAAAAAAAATCGATGTTATGCATTAAAAATAAAAATGGTTTAATAAAGTATTTTATTTATTTAATATATTAATTCAATAAAGTGTCTTAAGTAAATAAAGAATATTGTTCCTCGATAGTTTACATGTGATTTCATGAATTTTACCCCGATTGTTTTTTTAAATGGATATATCGATACTTTTAATTGGATATGCGTTGGATTGTGTATGAACAAGATGATATCAAATTTTGAAAATGATTTTGATTTGAGAACTAGTTAAATGTTTCAATTTTATTAGAATATATGAGAATTTGACAAAATTAAAATCTTGACTCACAGGTGGTTTAGCTGTCATTTGACAAACTCGCTTTTATCTAGTGGGTGAATTGCATCTACTTGATAAAAAAAATGGTGAGGTGAGGGAAGGTCTTCCAAAATAAGAGCGAAGGAGTGTTTAAGTGGGTATATTGACTAACTTTCTTTTGACATTCATCCTAATTTTCTAGTCAAAATTGATTAAAAAATAATAATCTCTTAGTCATGCATTAAGAATTCACACTTTTTTGGGGACCATCTCAAATTAATAGTTTATTTTTTAGTTTTGAACATAATAAACGAACTAAATTTGATAATAACAAATAAGTGCTCATCTTAATTATTGATCGAATGTATTCTTAATTTATATAAAAAATGAATATGAATTATATAAAAAATGAACATGAATTCTTAAATTGGGAGGGGAGGAAGTATATGTTTTCTTAAGGAAAAAGATCTTTAGGTAATTATAAATTAAAAATATCTGCACTAATCAAATCTGACCAAAATCATTCGTGAGTAAACAGGTAATTGAGGCCATAGGACGGTGGGGATACACCTTGTGTCTGATGAGTGGACTTCCTGCCAGAATTATTTTGGCCCCTATCAAACCTAATACTACAATTTATAATTGTACTGTGTGCTTTTATAATTATTTTCAGTGACGGATTAGAGGGAAAGCCGGGGATGTGCTTCTTTGGACCTCGAATTTAGAGAATTTTTACGATGTATTAATAATAATAATTAAAAAAAAGAGTAATTATAAATTATTTGAAAACTGACATAAAAATCGTCATATATAATATTAAAAGCGGTATAAAATATTATTCATGTTGTCTTTTCGTTTTATAATGGCTTTTGTTAAAAAACTCACAATTTACTTCTCAGAAAAAAAAAGTTACTACTACTAAAGATTTATAGGATTTTATTTTAGAAAAAATGCAATTTTAACCCCAACATTTTGGCTGAATTTGATTTTTATCCTATACTTTGGAAAGTACATTTAGTGAAGCAATTTTAACCTTTAATAGTTCTCCATTTGGAGAACTAACATAGACACACAACACATGACATGTGTTTAATTGATTAGTTCCCCAAATAGAGGGGTGATGGAAGGTTAAAATTGCATAACTAAATGTATCTTAAAAATGTAAAAATCAAATTTAAACCAAACAGTGGGATTAAATTTATAAATAAGATTAAATTTTACCGTGTTGAAGTATATTGGTCATTTGGTATTTTTAACATCTCTTAAAGTATATTGGTCATCTGGTATTTTTTACATACTATGCTAACAAAATTGTTACACCAGAAGGGATCAAAAGTTGAAAGGTTCTAGAAATAGGCTCAAAAGGAGAAACCTGTTGGAGCTGCAAACAATTAGGAAATTTCATGTAATTTTCCCTATAATTAAAAGAATGTGCATACATGTGAGAGACCAAAACAAAAACACTACAAGCCAGTATTATTGAAGTATTCAAATTCAACCAAGTAGGTAGAGTTAGGCTTTCATGACATGACTCAAGTTTGAAAACTCCCACTAAAAACGAAGAGGACCACCACAGGCACAGCAGCCACCCCAGTTCTGGGTATTGAACAGAGAATGTAACACGGCGTCACTATTGCTTACAAAGAGACATTGCTAAGTTTTACATGTGACCACCATATTCAGTGACCACTACATTATAGTACTAGGTTCTCCCTGTCAAGGGCTAGCATCCAAAATCCCTTATGTCTGAAGTAATGTTTACATTGAAAGGCTTTCTAGTAACTAGACTTGGACATCTATGTTAAAAAGGAACTTGGACATCAAATTAATCCTAATGAAAATAGGGGTGAGGGTGAGGCTGAAAAGAGAAAAGATAAAAATCAAAAGTAAAAGAATGAAATGCCCGTTACAAAGATTTCTTGATAAATAAGTAAAATAATATGATTTTTCCAAGAACGGTTGATCTCATTGACACTGCAAAAATTGTTTCAATTATTTTACTTTTTGTGGTCAAACCGTGTTTTTGAACTGACTGTACCGATTATTAGATGAGTAATGATTTGGCAAAAATTATTAGGGTTAATTAGCATTTTTGAGTTATAAGTTCACCATATCAAAAGTTACTGCCTAAAAGTTTTCCTCGTTTAAGATCGGGTTCGTTGTTCATTAAAAAAAATGGGACTTCACGTATAGATCTCGTTTGACATTTTTATTACTAATCAAGTCTCATTCTAAGATGTACCACTAAAGTTTTCTAATGTGCATGCAGTAATGGGGTTATTCCCATTGTTTTCGTTGTGATATGAACTAATTTCTTTGTAACATTGACACAGTAAATGTGTACTTTATATTTCGAATGGAATAGCCTTGGATCATACAGTATATAACAAGTGAGTGTAGCAAATTTCAAAGTAAACTTTGTTATTATTGGTTAGTGTAAGAGTAAAATTTATAATAGCAAGTTTGGCTTATCCCATTACACCCTACGAGCACCTTCATGAACGTTCTCAAGTCTTCAAGTGAAGAAGAGCTAGTGACCGTATGCAAGAATCGAAGATCGAATGCCGCTACTTTACCAAATAAAGTTTATGAAATGATTTATGTGAAATCACTTTATTCAAGGGTCTTTTTAAGAGTTTGAATTTACAAATATTTTTTAATTTTTTTTTGAAAAATTGCGTGTTCGTTAGAACGACCTTAGATGTCGTTCGAACGAGTTTACTCTGCTCGTTAGAACACTTCACCATTTTGTTCAAATGAGTTTTATCTCCCCAACTTTCGGCAGGCTCCGGAATGTCGTTCGATCAATCATTAGAAGTGTGTTTAAATGAGATTGGGTACTTGGTTCGAACGAGTATGCGAGATTTTATTTTTTCATCGATTTCATATGCAATCTTTCATATCTATCCTTTGGTGATAGCTTTCCCTATAAATAGAGATGCGAGAATGCATTTTTTTTCAAACCTTTTAAGAGTCCTTTTTGTGATCAAACTATTTAATATTCTTGGATCATTTAGGATCACCTTACCAAACTAAGAAAAACATATTGTGGGTTCTCAACCTTGTGCAAATTATTTATCTACTACTAATTTCTAGACTCGAGGCTCTATTGCTGAAGAAGAAAGGAATAGTGAATCTTGAGGCTGATCGATGGATATCGAGGTAAGAGTTGCTTGTTGTGGGTGGGGCAGAATTGTACTAGTTTCTGTTGAAGATTCAAAGACACTATTGTATTAAACTTAGTGGAGCTATAATTTGTCTGTAAGTCTCTATTAGTCTGTCGTGTTTAAACAACACTAAACATAGGTTGCCGGAAAGGGATTTTTCCTCTATCTGCTTCCCATTATTGTTTGGTTTGGATATTTGGTTTGTGTTTTGGCTTCAAATTATCGTGCATGTTCATGTAAGTTTAATCAAGATAAATTTTTGCTAAAAATAATTTTATGTGTGTGTGAGCTACTATATGAACTATTCATATAACCCGCATTTTTAAATTGGTATCATAACAAGTTTCTACAAGTTGCGTAGATAAATCATGTTAGTTATATTGATAACTCGTATAAGAGGGGACCTGTTTTTATGGGTGCCACGACCACAAATGTGTATCTAGTGTGCGTGCAGATATAGGCTCAAGTGCAAGCTTGTCGCATTAGTAATAAACCCAGTAAGTAGAGATCGTCTCAACAGGGAACTAGGACGAAGAATCGTAATGACACGGAACAGATGATTAACCCTAAAATTAACTCTCGAAAGAAATGGAAACGGTGCTTAAGATGAAAAGAAAATCTACTAACTAAATGTGAATGCAAATTAACTAACAACTAAACTAAGTAGGAAAAAATCTACTGAATGAATTAACAATGAATAAGGAAAGTTAGGTCGGGTTACAATCTCCCGAACCCTAGTAATTTTACCGTATAGAATGCTAGATTTTGAATTAGAAATTTAATTAAACACAGTCTTTAGTAATCCTAAGCATTACATATATGAGGGTACTAGCCCACACCATATGTAATCAAAGGTAAAAATAAAGTTGTGCTGAATAGCTAACACACACATCGCATCCTTAAACACCCCGGTTACCTAGGGCAAACAAGGTTAAAAGGTCTACGACGGTTGTGTATACTGCACAACACAATTCACTTAAAATTCAATTCAAATCCTATTTTCTACATGGGTAAATTATATCGAGTTGAGTTCGTGCACCCCGACCCTTAAAAACTTAGCCGGACATGATTAAATTAAATGAAAAGACAAGTTTTAAAGTGCAGGAATTCATGACTATGTTGGAAATTTTGAGAAGAAATTTTTTGAATTAAGAATTGAAAACTAGGAATTAAGAATTAATCTAACTAACTGGGAAAGAAATTGAAAGCATAAATTAAATGTTACTTGTAATTAGGATAACTGGAAATAAACTTTGAATCATGAATTAATTGCAACAAATCTTCAAAACTAGGGTTCTTCTATGCAAGAGCCCTCTAAAACTAATAATATTCGGACCTCCTAATATCTGACAATAAGTTAAAATCAATACACTAGAAAATTTATAAGAGTTTGAATCAAGTAAAACTCTAAATTAGAAACGAAAAATCTGGAAAAATCTCAACCGAACCGGTTCGATGGGGCTTCTTCGGTTCAATCCGGTATCCAATTTTGTTCAGGGATCTTCAAGACATCGGACCGGTTCGTTTTCTTCTCTAAACGGATCGTTCCGGCCCTAATTTTTTATACAGAAACCCTAAAGGCATCGGACCGGTTCGTTTATTTCTGTACCCGAATCGGTTCGATAGCCAATTCTATTCAGAGTTTTTATTCTTTCTGAATCTGTTCATTTTTGGCTATATACGGTCCGGTCTGGTGGTGAAATTATTCTTTCCTTCTTTTCTTTTGATTTTCTTTCATCTTTTAATCTCCATAACTTCTGATCCCGAGCTCGGCTTGGGGTGTCGTTTCTGCCTATGCACTTGTAGAGGCGAGGTCTTCATCTCTAGATGTGAAATGACCATTTTGCCCTCTGGCTTCCCTTCCTTTGTTGATTTCTCGGGTTTGGATTCCTTTTCTCTTCTCTTGCATTAAATACTTATAAAAAGCATGAAAAATACACAAAACTCGAGGCACTATGTGGGAATTGTCAGTTGCATATAAATGAGATAATTCAATATGAATTACATTATTTGAGGATCTAAAAGCTACTAAATTAAGGGGATAAATTTAGAAGAATTTATGCTTAATCAAATCCCCCTAACTTAGAACATTGCGCGTCCCGTGCAATGTAAAAGAACTTCACCAAGGCTCAACTCTTGAAATTCATTTTATTAAGATAAAATTCCACTTTTGCGGGCAAGAGATTGTATTTAGCATATGCAACAAGCCTTTAAACCCCTAAGTCACCCTAATAGGACGAGTTATGTCTCGTGAGGGTTTGTAGTGTATATACCCACAAAATTCGTTTTTCGACTCAATAAAATTCAAAATACCTAAAAATTATATAATTCAAACTTTTCTTCAAATAATCACCATATAGTTTTATGCTCAAATCTCAATTTGTCGTGTGCGTGTGTGCGAAGCCAGAAATCTAACCGCAAATTTTCATTAATTAATCATTACGTTACTTTTTTAAAAATTCATTTTGATTCAAATGCTCACGGGATACTCTCGCAAACGAATCACTCAAAATGTGGCTATTTCGCTCGGTATGCGTGATATAAAGAGTAAATGCATTGGAATACAAATTCACGCACACAAATTGAAAGACAAAAATTTATGGGTGAACATATCTCTTCATCGGGTTACGGTCGTTGAAAATGGGAACATTGCCTCTTATACCCACCGATTAATCTCTTCTATTATATTTTTGTGTTTTAGCTCTCCACGCGGTAATTAACTTCGAAATCCGGACTCGATTAGGACTTTTTCCAGGTTTTCAAGGTGTATTGGGTAAAAATGGGAACTTCAAAATTAGAAAGTCTTCTATGATGTCCATTAGTGCTTTTTCGGGCTTTTTTCTCATTTTCTCTTCTTTTTCTATTTTTCACATTTTTCTTTTATTGTTGTTGAGCATTTCTCTTTATTGCCCCTTTTCATTTTCACACAAATTGGACTTAATTGTTGAATTTTTCGTTTTTCTCAATTTCGGGCTCTATGGATTTTTCGGGTTATCAAACGAAAGAATAAATTTTATTTGGCTCAACTTGGTTTGCAAAGGAGAATTCTTCACAACTTTTTATGGATAATCTTTTTGGGTAGAAAACGAGGGCCTAACTTCATTGTCTGAACTACTAATCATATTACCATATGCGTCTCGAGATGAATTTTAGTTTTGAGATATTTATGTGCTTTTCGAGGCAATATCACACACTATTCCTTGACCGATCAAAACGATAAATTAGATATCAGCAACGACTTATTTCAAAGCTGAATTGAACTTTGAGTTAATCATTAACTAAGATTGATTTTAAAAACTCACAAAAAAAGATAAAAGCTCAAAATTTCACTGGTTTGATTAATCTCCACACTTATTCGTTAAATCGTCAATTTTCACTCAATTTCCATCTTTGGTCAATTTCGTTTTAGTGCAATTTGAAATTTACAAATTCGAGACTTTAAACAAAACTTCGGTGATATTTTTGAAAAATTTAAATTCCAATTTTATTTACTTTGAAAAAATATTTTAGGATTTTCGAAATTTTTTCAATTTTTTTGGAAATTTTTGAAAATTTTCTCATTTTTTTGGTTTTTGGGCAGTTTGAACTTTGTGAAATTTGAAAGTGCATGCGTACCCCCCCTAACATAGATTTTTGTACTCCCGGTGCAAAAAGGACAAAAAGCTAAATTAAGGAGAGAAACATAAAAAAATGTAACAAAGTACAAAACGCAATATACAAATGCAAGCATAAAACACACATGATAGGTAATCCAATTTCCATTAGATATATAAAAATCATACAAAGTTGTGGAAAAAGGAAATGTGAAACATTATATGAGCAACCTAGAAAGAACAAACTACTGAGGGAGAAGGTGAGATGGTCCGGGAGCATTTGGGTCGTACGGGTCATAGAAATAAGCCGGGGAAGTAGAGCCCATGGTCATTCGATACATTTCAGCTTGTAGGAGATGTAGCAAGCTCGTATCCCGCTGATATGCGCGTCAATCCTCTCCCAGTGAGTGTTGTATTGATCAATAAACCCATCGAATCGGGCTTCCAGCGCTGTGATTCGCATATTAAAGTTGACTTCCCGGGGCTCAAAATCAGAATTGTCGTCCTCCTTATATTCACCTTCGTCGCCCTCACCCATACTTACATCGTCGTCCCCATCGGCTTCCTCCTCTGGCTCATCATCCTCTGAATCATCCGTCTCCGTATCATCATTATCGTTTGCCGCCTCCTCCGCTTGCCGGCCGCGGATAATCTCCCGTTGGAGCTCACTTTTGGTATGGGTGCCTTACCTAAGAGGATTGGGAAGGAGAAGGGACCCGTGGGGAGGCACAATGAGTATGTCGGCTAGATGGACGTTATGAGTGTAAGGACATTTTTGTCATGTCCGATATCTTACATTTATGTATGTCGTACGCCGCTACATTTGACACGTCTCTACATGATCTCATACGATGGTCTCAATCTGAATTTTGGGAATCAAGCATTCATCATCTCTATCATGTGTCTCACATCTGCCTCAACGACTTCACGTTCCACGATTTTAGGGACTTTATGCAAGTGGTACGCATGAGAAGTCAAAACAGTGAAAAAAGCCATGATATAAATATTCAAGGGCAGTTTGGTAATTTTATAGCCATCGTTCAGAGGACCGGTCAACTGGACAGTTGAGGATCTCACCGTAACGAAGAGACTGGAAGAATCGGAACCTCAATCCGAGCTACGGTGAAGAAGTTATGGCCCTTTGATAATGGAGATAATTCTAAGAAAAAACTTTGGAAAAATGCTATGTGTTTAAGCCCCAGTTCCAGCGATTTTCTGCGAACCGAAAGCCAAACCGGTTCAGAGGGCGAATCGGTTCGCGGTACACTCGAACCGGTTCGGGGTACCTGACGTTAGATAGAGTTCAAGATTTTTACAACTCTTTTTGGTTTCCTTATAAAAGCCAACTTCTGGGTAGTTATTTTACAAGACTTTGAGAGGCATTTTTGAGAGTCCAAATACATCAAGTCTTCATATTTTTGAGTCCCAAGACTCATGTTTTGATTCACATATCATTGCCAATCTTTGTGAATCCTTTTATAACCCAAGAACACAGCCTTGTGTTTGTTCAACCCTTGTGGAGAAGCCGTCTTCCTTCTTTTTCATTGCTGCCCTCCTGGAAAGGAAAATTTCCAGCCGACGACATTAGAACCGACACCTACGAGTATTTCTGTGTCACACTTCATTTCTAGCCGTTGCTTTGGAGGTTTGACAAAGACACCGTGCATTACACTTGTGAGCGATTATCAAGTTGTATGTAAGTCAATGGTCTTGTACATTCTTTAAAGTTCTAGAAATAAAAGGTTTTACCCGAAAGGGTTTTTTTTCTTAACTCTATGTCACATGCTTAATCTATATATGGTTTGACACATGCACACACATAGATGCATGTTTAGGGGTTGATTTACTTTGGTTTATATAGACTCTAATTAAATAAGGGTTTATTGGAATCTTGCGAATTAATTTAATCAATTATCACACACCGAACCTATTCGATTTTTCAAATTGGTATCAGAGCTAACTTAATAACGCATGATCTTTGTTTTCCGCAAAATTGTGTGATATTTATTTTTTTTGAAAAATCAGTTTTGTGAAAAATAGCAATTTTTCCAATGGAACGCCCATTTAATGAGGAGCCTATTTTTGAAAAAGTTTACGACCATGCTGAAAATTTAAAAAGTTTGAATTTGAAACTTTGCAAAAGAATTAAAGTTTTGGAAAAATAAAATTCTCTCTTTAAAAATAAGATTGAATATTTGCAAGCATTTAAAACTCAAAGTGATATTTGTCGTGAGCACTCTGGTAATTTGTGTATTGATTTTGATTCTTTGAAAATTGCCAAAAAGAAGAGTGATGAGATAGTCCTAGTTTTAGAAAAGGAATTGAAGGACTTAAAAAATTCCAGGGTTCCCGTTTGTTCTGTCAAGGATAAAAAATTAATTGATAATTTTACGGTGCATGAAAAGACTCTTAGGGATAAGTTTGTTTTAATTGAGGGGGAGAGTGATAAACTGTTAAGTTTAATTGAAATTTTGAAAAAGAAATCACTGTCTTTGGAAGAGTCTAATTCTTTGCTTGAGTAAAAAAATTTGAAGTTAAAAAATGATTTGATAGACTCAAGTAGGTTTGATAGTGATGGTAATGGCTCATCTTGTTCTCATGCTTCTGATGCTAAAGCCTAAACCATTATTTGTTTTAGAGGGTCAACCAATTTCAAGGATGTTAGAAAAGGTCAACCCATAAGTGTCGTTCCACCCATTTACACATGTTCATATTGTGGTAGGAAAGATCACCTTAGGCATTTTTGTTTTGATCTTGGAAAATGTCCTTGGAAGTTTATGTCTAGTGTTCCCGTGGTTCCCAAATCCCCTACACGACATTTCACATCTATTTCTGTTAGGAAATCACTTTTGGATACACTAGATTTTAGACAAGTTGATTCTCGTTTGCTTGCACATGATTCTTCTCTTGCCATATCATATAGATGATTGTGTTTTCTTGTTTTTCATACACTAGTTGAGGTTTCATATTATATATTTGCTAGTGTGTTGACATGTACTTTTTGTATAATTTTTTTTTTGAAAATTTTAAAAAATACAAAAAAAAATTATTTTGATAAATTTTTTGAAAAATTCAAAAAGATTTTTGTTTTTTGTTTTCACCATTTATGGATGTACACTTAGGATGACCAAGTCACAATTTCATTCCATTTATCTATGTGACTATTTGATAGTGTTTTGAGACAATAGGTCAATTCATCCTTGTGCTTTAGAATGTTTGGAGTCATTAAGATGTAATTAAGTGTTACTTCCTACATGTTTGACTCATAATTTCCTTTATTTCACACTTGCATGGATTTGTTTGATTATTGTGCTTGTCTTATCACATGTTGGTTGGGTGTTTTAACTTCAATCCTGTCCTTTAAAACGAACCAAGCGCGATAAAATTTTGATAAGAAAATTATGCATACAAAAACCGTTTTGTGAGTTTGTGTGCTTTATTTTAAAACGGTGAAGGGCTACGAAAGGATTCCATTTATCCTTTGAGATTAAACCGCCATTTAATTGGACCTAGAAAATTGAGGAATTTTATTATCCGAGGCCTAAAGTGGTTTAAAAGAGCCCAAAAAAAAATTTAATGGCAATAAAAAGAAATTCCTGCCAATTAGGTTTTTGCACCAATTATCCAAAGTTTGAGAATTTAGTTTATACACCTCTAAAAGAAAATATATATGAGGAAGTTTGGATGAAGAATTAAAACAGGTTTGCACGTCCTTGAAATTTTTGAAAATGCAATACATAGTTTTGGACGTTATTGGTGTGGAAATCACTTTGACATTGATTTGTTGATTTGCATAAGATGATGTCATGTAAATTCAACAATCTTTACACCTAAGGATACTTTTGATGTTCATTCGTTAGGGGTACACATATGCATCGTGCACATATGATTGATTGAGTTAATTTACCTATCGAATGTGTTCACACCCATTCATTCCATTTTCATGACTTGGTTGTTTGAGTTTAAATCCATGGTGTGATTTTTGTATCATATTTTTTTCAAATTGTATCTTATTTTTGTGCGAAATTTTTTTTAAAATCAAAATTAGTTTGTGAAGATTTTTTGAGCATCTCCTTAGATGAGCACGTTTTCCATTTGTTTGATCCCTTGTTTTGAATACCGTGACACCTTTATTTTACTTGTTTGATTTTCTCTTCTCATTTGTCTATTTGGGGGACATAATAAAAAGGGGGAGAAAGAATTATCATATTATGGGCGAAGTTTTGAAATTTTGAGTTTTTCGCATAAATTAGTATCTATGTTTATGTCATTTCAATCTCGATATGTCACTTGGTATTTTTTTTATCTCATATGTGTAGGTACTGCATTGATGATCATATGTTACACACCCTGATGAGAAAAGATTTGAGATTCCTGAAGATTTGAAGAACAAACGATGAAGACTTATTCATTTGTATCTTTCCAGTTTTGGGTTCAAGGGAGGGTAGATTTGTATAGGCAATTTGTTATTTGATAATTTGAATTTTTTATGTACATACCGGCATAGACATAGGGGGAGATTTGTAAGGACATTTTTTTCATGTCCGATATATTACATTTATGTATGTCGTACACCGCTATATTTGGAACATCTCTACATGATCTCATACGATGGCCTCAATCCAAATTTTGGGAATTAAGCATTCATCATCTCCATCATGTGTCTCACATCTGTCTCAAAGACTTCATGTTCCACGATTTTAGGGACTTTATGCAAGTGGTACGCAAGAGAAGTCAAAACCGTGAAAAAAAGGCGTGATAGCAATGTTCAAGGGTAGTTTGGTAATTTTATAGCCACTGTCCAGAGGACTGGTCAACTGGAAAGTTAAAGACCTCGCCCCAATGAAGAGACTGGAAGAAACGGCACCTCAATCCAAGCTACGGTGAAGAAGTTATGGCCCTTTGAAAATAGAGATAATTCCAAGAAAAAATTTGGAAAAATGTTGTGTTTAAACCCCAGTTCCAGCGATTTTCTGTGAACCGAAAGTCAAACCGATTTGGGGGGCTAACCGGTTCGGGGTACACCCGAACCGGTTCGGGGTACCTGACGCTAGATAGAGTTCAAGATTTTTAAAACTCTTTTTAGTTTCCTTATAAAAGCCAACTTCGGGGAAGTTATTTTACAAGACTTTGAGAGACGTTTTTAAGAGTCCAAATACATCAAGACTTCATATTTTTGAGTCCCAAGACTCATGTTTTGATTCACATATCATTGTCAATCTTTGTGAATCCTTTTATAACCCAAGAACACAGCCTTGTGTTTGTTCAACCCTTGTGGAGAAGCCGTCTTCCTTCTTTTTCATTGCTGCCCTCCTGGAAAGGAAAAGTTCCAGCCGACGACATTAGAACCGACACCTACGAGTATTTCTGTGTCACACTGCATTTCTAGCCGTTGCTTTGGAGGTTTGACAAAGACACCGTGCATTACACTTGTGAGCGATTATCAAGTTGTATGTAAGTCAATGGTCTTGTACATTCTTTAAAGTTCTAGAAATAAAAGGTTTTACCCGAAAGGGTTTTTTCCTTAACTTTGTGTCACATGCTTAATCTATTTATGGTTTGATACGCGCACACACATAGATGCATGTTTAGGGGTTAATTTACTTTGGTTTATATAGACTCTAATTAAATAAGGTTTTATTGGAATCTTGCGAATTAATTTAATCAATTATCACACACCGAACCTATTCGATTTTTCAATGAGTCGGGCATATGCGAAAGGGGTGACACCCTTTTTGTCTAAGGCCACGTAAAATATGTCTTTGTAAATGATATGGGCCAGGTTGATTGGGGTGTTGCGATAAAAAAGGTTATACATAAAAGTCGCTTGCCCACATTGCGGAATCATTAGAGGTTTGTAGGATACTGACACAGACGATTTGAGATGTAATACGAGCCTTATCTCTCATTCGCCCTACCAAAAATGTTTCGGTATCCCAAACCTCGTCGGGTGCTATACGGGCAATGCAATCGTCTTTGTCGACAGGGGAGAGAGCGTTAGGGTATGTGAAGTTAGCGTGGTTTGGGACATCCGTTTCTGCTAGTTTCTGGGCAAGAATATCGAGGGAGAAAGGGATGTGTTATCCGTCCACACACGCCTTGGAAACAAATCACCGGTGCGGATAAGGGTTCCATAAAAGGCTCTCACTTCGGCTACCCAAACTGCATCATGGGGATCGTTAAGGTACCGACACCAACCCCGTGGATGAAAAAGGTTGGTGACAGAATTTGGTAGCTCGTTCCAGTGCACTTGGAGCTCCAAATGCAGTTTCCGAATTTGGCCAAAAAAATGTTCACACCACCGTTGTTCTTGATCGGAGCGGTATGCATCATTGTCATCGATGAACTCGATGGAGTTTTACTTTTGAGGGTGGACTTGGTTGGCCATGTGTAGCAGCAGTGGTTGGACACGAAAGAGGGAGTATGAGAGTAAGGAGGAGTGGTGGTGGAAATGAGGAGGAGTGATGGTGTATTTATAGGTGGATATGGTGGGGGGAAAGGTTGGTTTTGGAGGTAAGGGGGAGTGAATTTGGGAGGGAAATGGTGGAGGGAAAACGTATTGGGAGGGAAAGAAATGGATTGGTAGATGGGGGCTGGACCTTGGGATTGATCGAAGAAAACCAAAAGCCGGGCCGGTCCGGGTGACCAAGATCGGACCAGTTCGGTCCCTTTTTATATAATATTTACCAAAAATGAACTGGTACTGCGTCCAGGGGCGGACCGGTCCGGTTTCCAAAATTATGCAGAATCTCCTTGGCTTAATTCACTCATGTTTCAATATTTCTAGATGCTTTCACCATGATACCATACACAATCAACCTATCATCGCTCAATACTTACTCTGAAACCCTAGGCTCACTCTCAACTTGTGTTCTCCCACACCTATCATACGTGACCTATACCTACTGACTCTACTAACCTAACCAACGAACATCTAATATACACAAGAATAACCCCATATGCGTCGGGGGTGTAGCGACCTTCTCGTACTGCTCAATCGGTCTCCATAGATGGGGTCGTAAAACCAAATGGTGTTGGCTTCTTCGACTCACACCTCATAGTACGTCTTGAGGCATTATCCATTCACTTTGAAAGTAGTTCCCCCTTTCGAATATTCTAGCTCCACAGCACTCTGAGGGAACACTTCTCGAACAACAAATGGGCACGTCCACCTTGAACGCAACTTGCCGAGAAATAAATGTACTCGAGAGTTATAGAGAAGAACTTTTTGGCTCGAATGAAACTCTTTTTGGCGAATTATCTTGTCATGGGCGAGTTTCATTCGTTCTTTTAAAATTTTAGCATTCTCATATGCATTATTGCGAATCTCTTTTAACTCATTCAATTGAAGCTTGCGAGCTTCACCAGCTTTATCAAGATTGTAATTTAACCTCTTGATGGCCCAATACGCTTTGTGCTCTAGCTCTATGGGGATATGGCAAGGCTTTCCATAGACAAAATGAAATGGGGACATCCCGAGGGTGTTCTTGTAGGCGGTATGGTAAGCCCATGGCGCATCATTTAATCGAAGTGACCAATCTTTCCAGGTAGGATCGATGATCTTTTCAAGGATGGTTTTGATCTCACGATTTGCTAGCTCAGCTAGCCCACGCTTTTGAGGGTGATAAGTCATCCCAACCTTGTGGACGACCCCATACTTTCTCATAAACTTTTCAAACGTCTTATTACAAAAATGTATACCGTTATCACTTATGATCACTTTCGGAGCACCGAAGTGAGAAAGTATGTGTTCTTGTAGGAACTTAATCACCAACTTGTTGTCTTTCGTCCGGGTAGATAATGCCTCCGCCCATTTGGAGACGTAGTCTACCGGGACGAGGATGTATAAGAAGCCGAAGGAGGGAGGGAAAGGTCCCATGAAGTTAATACCCCAATAATCAAATGACTTAATGACGAGTATAGGGTTTAGAGGCATCATGTCATGATGGGTAATAGCTCCCATCCTTTGGCATCTGTCACAAGATTTTTAATAGTCGTTTACATCCCGAAATATTTTAGGCCAATAGAGACCGCTTTGCAGGATTTTAGCGGTCGTCTTATTCTTGGAGAAGTGGCCTCCACAAGCTTTCGTATGATAAAATCGAATCACATCTTGAATTTCTTCATCCGGTATGCATCTTCGGATGAGCTGGTCCGCACAATATTTTAATTGGAATGGCTCGTTATAGAAGAACATGTTGGACCAAGTGATGAATTTCTTATTCTCTTGCGGTGTCCATTCGGGAGGAACGGCTCCCGTGACAAGATAGTTAACGATTTCGACAAACCAAGGTATAGAAGAAGTAGCAAAAAGTTTCTTATCCAAAAAATACTCGTCTATGGGTATTGGATCACTAGGCACATCTACCGAGAGCCAAGACAAATGGTCAGCAACGATGTTTTTACCCCTTTCTTTTCTTTTATAGAGAGATTGAACTCTTGTAGGAATAGGAACCACCTTATGAGGCGCGGCTTAGCATTCTTCTTCGAAATGAGATATTTCAGGGCCGCATGGTCCGTAAAGCAAGTGTTGGGCAACCCAACAAGGTATGAGCGGAATTTTTCTAAAGAAAAAACAACTGCGAGCAACTCTTTCTCCGTGGTGGAGTAGTTAAGTTGTGATCCGATTAACGTCCGGCTAGCATAATAGATAACATGAGCTTTCTTGTCTTTTCTTTTCCCCAAAGCAACCCCAATCGCATAATCACTAGCATCACACATAAGCTCGAATGGAAGCGACCAGTCCGGAGCTTGCATGATGGGAGAAAAAATTAGCATGCTTTTCAATTTATCGAAAGCCTCTTGGCATGCGTTATTCCACTCAAAAGGTGTATCCTTCATAAGGAGGTTACTCAAGGGTCTAACGATGGCGCTAAAATCCTTGATAAATCGTCTATAAAAACTTGCATGGCCCAAGAAGGAGCGCACATCCTTTAGTGATTTAAGCGAGGGAAGCTCGACTATGACATCTATTTTTGCTCGGTCAACTTCTATTGCCTTAGATGAGACTATGTGGCCTAGAACTATGCCTCCGATAACCAAGAAGTGGCATTTTTTCCAATTGAGGATGAAGTTCTGCTCCATACACCGGGATAAAACTTTTTCAAGATTCTCTAAACATTGATCAAAAGAGGGGCCAAAAACGATGAAATCGTCCATGAAAACCTCAAGTCCTCTTTATACCAAGTCGCTAAAGAGATATAACATGCACCATTGAAAGGTCACGGGTGCATTACACAATCCAAAAGGCATACGTTTGATGGCAAACATACCACATGGACATGTAAAAGTCGTCTTCTCTTGATCAAGTAAATCTACCTCCATTTGGTTATAACCGTAATAATAAATTAAGGAAGAAATAATATGGGTGGCTCGCTAAGCGTTCAAGCATTTGGTCAATGAAAGGTAAGGGGAAATGATATTTTCTCATCCCGGCATTGAGTTTTTGGTAATTAATGCACACACGCCATCCAGTGGTGGTGAGTTGAGGAATTAATTCTACTTTAGAATTTTCGACCACCATCATTCCCGACTTCTTCGGGATGACTTGAATTGGGCTCACCCATTTTCTGTCCGAGATAGAGTAGATAATCCTGGAATCTAACAACTTAATAATTTTTGCTTTAACGATTTCTTTCATGGTTGGGTTTAGTCACCTTTGCATTCCCTTCGAGGGTTTCACTTCCTCCTCGAGGTGGATTTTATGGGTACAAATCAGGGGCCTTATACCTTTCAAATCCGCTATAGACCAACCAAAGGCACCTTTTTTCTTCCTCAGAATTTCCAGCAACTTACCCTCTTGTTCTTTATCTAGGCTAGAGGAGACAACAACACGAAATGTCTCATCCTCTCTTAGAAAAGCATATTTCACAATAAAGGGTAGTTTTTTCAATTCGAGGTAGGAAATTTCTCTTTGGAAGGTGTCAAGCATAACTCCCTCATGGGTAATTCCTCGAATCTAGAAACTCAATGGACATCTATTAACTCCTCTAATGAGGCTTCCTCGTCTAATATGGCTTTAAACTCCTCTACCTCCCGCTCATACTCAGTATATGGGATCTCACTTTCATCACCTCTCATTAGGCATGCTTCTAATGCGTCCCCACCCATGGTTCTCTCGATGTGATCTTCTACTACCTCTTCTATACGGTCGACCGTATGGATTTCATCTTCGTCACCCATTTAGTTAGCAATATTGAAGATGTTTGTCTCGAGGGTCATGTTCCTAAAAGTGAACTGCATTTTCCCATTTAGTGTATTGATTAAGGCATTAGCCGTAGCTAATAATGGGTGGCCTAGAATGATGGGAACATGATTGCTATAATGGATGGAGGGCTCCGTGTCCCAAATGACAAAGTCTACCGGGAAGTAGAAAGTGTCCACTTGGACTATCATGTCCTCAACAATCCGTCGAGGCACCTTAACTGTGCAATCCGCTAATTGGAGAGTGATTCGTGTGGGCTTAAGGTCACCCAACTCAAGTTTCCTATAAATGGAGAGGGAAGTATATTAACACTCGCACCTAAGTCCAATAAGGCTCTCTAATTCGACGTTCTCCAATAACACATGACATCGTGGGTGCACCCGAATCTTTAAACTTAGGTGGAAAGTCGTTAAGTAGAACGGAGCTCACATTCTGTGCTAGGAAGACATTATTCTTCACCTTTAGCCGCCTTTTTACTATCAAAAGATCTTTAATGACCTTGTCATAGGCGGTAATTTGCTGGAACGCATCAAGGAATGGAAAATTCAGCTTCATCTACTTAAGAACATCTAACACATCTGCACGGGAGGCTCCCTTTTGAGGTGGATCCAACCGTTGAGGGAACAGAGCAGCGGTGGTAGGTTTCACAAAAATTTTGGGCTAGATAATGTCTTCCCTATCACTCTCCTTTAAGGGGGAATCTTCGGCCTCTTTCATGCTGGGCGAAACCTCCTTGTCTTTCGGCTTCCCGTGTGGGGGAGGTGATAAATCAATGACCCACCTACTACATAAAGTGGTGACAGATTGGCATTACTCTTGTTGATCAAAAGATGCAGAGCTAACATTAGCTTGACCTTGAGGGGGTCTTTGGCCTTGAGCTGGAAATTTTCCCTTCTCTTGGACACTCAACGAAGATTGAAACTTAGATAAGCTCGTATGCTTCTCGGTGAAGATACTCTCGGCATTGGTTACATTTTGAGACTGGATGAACTGGATTGAGTTTTCATCAATAGTCCTCTGCAGTGGGGTAATGTATGGGCATGCAGGTGGGGCTTGCATATGTGCTTGCATAGGCAGAGCTTGCTGAGAATGAGGAGGGGGTGACGGTAGATCAACATGTGAATGTGGATTCAATGCAGCTTGTTGTTGCCTGTAGCTAAAACCACGTTGGTTTCTCCACGAAGGGTTATACGAGTTCCCATGAGGGACGTTAAAATTTCCCTTAAAACTTTTTATTGCTTCCACTTGCTCGGTATGCATAACTTTATGACGCGACCACAAATGTGTCTAGTGTGTGTACTATGTAGGCTCAAGTGCAAGCCTGTAGCTCAAATAATAATCCGATAAGTCAAGCATCGATCCTCAGGGAAAAGGATGACATGAGTCGTGACGACGTTGGAAAGATAAGGGTAACCTAGCCTTGACGCTAAAACGAAAGAAAAAGTGATTTGGAATAGGAAACAACTACAACTATATGCAAATTGGAGAACTGTTAACTAATGAAACTAAGAATGAACAAACTGCAACAATACTAATAAAATGAAAAACTGATGACAAATGGTTTTACGAATTAACTATGAAATGAGAACAATAGGTCGGGTTACAATCCCCCACACCCTAGAAATTCACTTTGTAGGATACTAAATTCAGAATTAGAATTTTAAATGAACCCGGTCTTTAGTATTCCCAAGCATTACACATATGAGGGATCGTAGCCTGCACAATATGTAATCAAATGATGAGTAAAGCGGTTTCGCACTAACTACCATGCGCGTCGCATTGTTAAGCATCACGGTTACCTAAGGCAAACGGAATTAAAAGTTCTACGACAGTTAAACCATTTATGCAACACGATTCATCTAAGATTTTAATTCAAAAGTCTATTTTCATTATCGTGAATTACATCGGGTGGGGCATGCACCCCAACCCTTTGAGATTTATCCAGACATAGTAAAACAAGAAGAAAACCTGATTTTAAAGAAAGAAAACGTCTTAACTAGCAACTTAGAATTATGAAGAATGAAATTATTAACTAAATAAATAATGAAAGCAAAAATGGAATGAATTTACTCAAACTGCAGAACTTGAATCAAAACAAAATAAAAACTAGTGTTTCTGTTGTTCTTTCTTCAAAACTAAGTATAAGGTTTCCCAACAAGGAATTAAAAGATCTCTTATTATCTAGGAGGAGTTTGAAATATATACACTACAAAAAATACCAGAGTTGGAGTCATGCAAGACTCTAGCTTGAAGAATATAATCCTAAATCTCGAACCCCAGATCGATTCGGTCAGGACATTTCGAATCGATCCGCCTGATGACCGGATCGATTCCTTTTTTATTTCACCCGGATCGATTCGAAAGATATGCCTTATGCAATAAACTGTTGGAGTTGGATCGATCCATTTTTTATGAGGACCGAATCGATCCGGTAAATGCATCCTTTTACGGTAGCTTCGAGTGTCTGGATCGATCTTTTTTTTATGAGGCCCAGATCGATTCGAATTTCCTTCTCAATTTCACTTCATTATCTCTTCAATTTCTCGTGATCATGTCACATCTTTGGGTCTTCATAACTTCTACTCTCAAATTCGGATTGGAATGTTGTTTCTTCCTACGCGCTCGTAGACTCGAGATCTTTGACTTTTATTTTAGGTCCTTGACCAAATTGCTAGTGGAAATTACACTTTTGCCCTTTTGATTCATCTTATTTCTTCTTTCTCACTTCTTCAGGTTTCTTTCTTTCTTTCATGTATTAAATACCTGCAAAATCAATAAGAAATACACGAAACTCGGGATACTTGTTAGACGAACCCATTAGAAATGATATGAGATAAATTAACTCGTTTTACATTGTCCGAGGTAATAAAATCCATTAAATTAAGGGGAAAATTTGGAATAATTTGTGCCTAATCAACCCCCCCCTAACTTAGAACTTTGATCGTCCCGAGCAATATAAAAGAACCAAAACATGATCCAACACTAAAATGGGATAGAATACCTCTTTTACGGGTGAGGGATTACATTTAGCGTATGCGACAAGCCTTTAAACCCCTAGGTGACCCTAGTAGGACGAGTTGTGTCTCATGAGGGTTTGCAGTGAATATATGTAAGGACATATTTCTCATGTCCGTTATCTTACATTTGTATATGTCGTACGCCGTTAGATTTGGCACATCTCTACATGATCTCACACGACGATCTCAATCTGAATTCCGGGAATCAAGTATTCATTATCTCCATCATGTGTCCCACATCTGCCTCAACAACTTCATGTTCTATGATTTTAGGCTCGTAATGCAAGTGGTACGCAAGAGAAGTCAAAACAGTGAAACAAGGCACGATATGGATGTTCAAGGGAAATTTGGTAATTTTACAGCCACCGTCCAGAGGACCGGTCAACTGGAAAGTTGAAGATCTTGCCGTAACAAAGATATTGGAAAAAATGGCACCTCAATCTGAGCTACGGTGAACAAGTTATGGCCTTTTTAAAATGAAGAGATTTCCAAGAAAAAGACTTGGTAAAAATGCTAAGTGTTTAAGTCCCCTTGTCCAGCGATTTTTTTTAACCGAGGGCCGAACCGATTCGGGGGGCGAACCGGTTCGCAGGATACCCGAACCGGTTCGGGGTACCTGACGCTGGATAGAATTTCAGAGTTTTAAAAACGTGGGACTCTTCATTTATTTCCTTATAAATACCAACTTCGGGGGAGATGTTTTGAAAGACTTTCAGAGACGAATTTAAGAGTTCTAATTACTCAAGTCTTTACCTTTTTTGAGTCCTAAGACTCATCTTTTGATTCATACAACTTTGCCAAATCTTTGTGAATCCGTTTGCAACCTAAGAACACAACCTTGTGTTTGTTCATATTCTTGTGGAGAAGACCGTCCTTCTTCTTCATTTCTGCCCTCCTGGAAAGGGAAAGTTCCAGCCGCCGACTACAGAACCGACACCCGCGGGTATTTCTGTGTCACTGTATTTTTACTGTAATCCGTGTAACCGTTCCTTACAATATTATAGTAAAAATATAAGCTTTTGCCCCTTTGGGGGATTTTTCATCACATATGTGTGTTTGAATGTTCTTGCATGTTTCATCATCTTACGCAATTACACCTAGATGCATGTTTAGGACTTAATTGATAAAAACTATGTTTAATTAAATAATAACTCCATTTGAAAGCACGCGCACTCTTCTCAATATACCCACAAAATTCATTTCTCTTGACTCAAAGAAAGTTCAAAATACTTCAAAAAAATCAATTTAAACTCTCCAAAGAAATAGACACTTGTAAATTCACATTCAACAGACTCAAGCCATAGTGTGTGTGTGCAAAGCCAAAAAATTTACCGCTTGATGATGCCGGAATCAGCACCACCAGATAAGGTGTGTCCAAGCTCAATATAAGAATAACAATGGCAGCACAGTTATAAGAGAATAAGGTAAGGAGAAGAGGAGAATACACCGGTATATAAGTGGTTCAGCCAATCTGGCCTACGTCCACTGTGAGTGTGTGAGTAATATCACTGAATGAAGTCACTAATGGACATGGATACACTCTCTCAAGCTTTCTCTCTCTACTATATATTTAGACAGAGTTTTTGCTAGGGTTGAATAACTGGGATCCTTTTGCAAGGTAGGGGTGACCCCTATATATAGTACCAAGGGGGTGTAATGTACCCCCCATGCATGTAATGAGCATGTGTGTGGTAGCCTCACCAATGTGGGAGTGCCATCTGTCACTGTCACCTGTAAGGAATGATGATGAAATATTCTCCCCATGTGATGAGAATAATCTTGTTATAACTGATTTGTGCCCATGTGTCCTTATCCAAATGTCAACAGATGCTCGGCCGCCATATTGGTGGATGACCTCGGCCTGGGAGAGGCTGAGCTGTAAAGGCTTGATGTCCGTTCAATCCGAGATGTGTCATAGGGAGTCTCGTCCTGATCTCAGCCGAGACATTATGCTGGGGTCGGCCCCAGCCGAGGTTGGACATATAGCATGCTGACGATTACTAAGGCTTCTTGTCACCTCGGCCCAAGCCGAGGTTGGACTGGTTCTATGTTGAAGGTTACCAAGGCTCCTTGTCACCTCGGCCTACTCTCGGTAGAGGTTGCCATACCCAGGTATATGAGGATGCTGTTGATGCCTGCGATGCGCGTAGTGTCCATTGAAAATGTAGGTGATAGTGTCGGCCTAGGCCGAGGTTGGTCTGGCCGAGGGATGATATCGTGGGCCCATGGCTTTTCTAGGGTCGATCAATATCCCGGCCATCACCTTGGTCGAGGTTGGTGTCTCAAGGCCGAGGTTACACTTGGGGCATATCAATCACCCCCCAGCCCTTAGTCATATGCGAGAGCAAGTGGCTAGGGGATTACTACACCACTGAGGCCTGTCCGTCCCAAGCTAATACCTGCATGACACCTGTCCACTCTAGAACGTACTTACTTGGCTGGCGTGTGTTGTCAGCCGTCCTTTGGGGTTCCCAAGGAAATGATGGTCCTTGGGAAGCGTGCCCATGTATTTAAGGGTTTGAACCCTTTTTTTCTCTTTCTTCTCCATTTCATTCCTGCGCACAAACTGTTCTTGTGATTTCTCTCTCTCTCCAAAGCTTCTCTACTCAACGCTCTTCTGCCGAAGCCTTTGTCGATTTTCGAGCGAGTTTTCTTCACTTTCCCTCATCGTTCCATTTCCAGGTATTTTTTTCCTTTCCATTTCCTTTGTTTCTGGTATTTGGTTTGCATTTTCCGACGAGATTTTAAGTTTTTCGGCGAGCACCATTATCTCAGGCGAACTGGGTTTGCTTTAAACTTCCAAGTTTGATCTTTAAACTCCTTTATTTTACAAGTCAATCGTGTTTGTAGTTTTTTAGGAGTTTTTCCCAAGTTTAGGGTCGTCCTCTGATGCTCAGACCTTTATACCAGCTTCTTGAGGATTTCCCCTCTCTCAGAGAGAAGACCCTAGAAAAGATTAGGCAAATAGAGAGAGCTCAAGAGGAAGCTCGTAGGTCACAAGCGTTTCCCATTAGACCCTTGTTTCCACCACCTCTGAGGGTCATATATCATGACCCCCCGGAGAACTTCTATCATACAGGGGTGTCTGCTGATCTAACACCTATGTCTGAGTCTGAAGCTTCTACCTCAGACCCCATGTCAGTGGACTCTTTCCAGGAAGTTATGGATTTCACACCTCGGCCTGGTCAGGCCCTTGATCAGGCCGAGGTATCCAGCCGAGCTTCATCCCATAATGGCTCCAGCACTTCAGCCTCTTCTTCAGAGGTTGAAGTGCTTGAGCCGAGTGTGGCTGTGCCACCCATTCTTGATTCCATCCCCCTGTCGGATGTCATAGGGGCAGAGTTTGCTCAGAGATTCCCTATTAACCCATCTACATCTGCTCCGGCCGACGTTGATCTTGATGATGATGAAGATGCTGAAAGCGATGTTGACATCTCTGAGGTGGCCGAGTTCGAGAGCACAGTCACTGAGGTTGATCTTATGTGCTTCAGATATTTGTACTCCATCAGTCGTTCCATCAAATTAAGGAGACCTCTGAGGGAAGAGAGGGCCTATCATGGTCGAGATGGGGAAATCTGCCTGTACGAGCAGATGTTTAAGTTAGGGTTTTGCCTACCCATTCATCCCATCATCAAATCCATTCTCTCTTAATCAACTTGGCCCCCTCACAGCTATCTCCCAATGCCTGGAGAGTCATCATAGGGGCCATTATTCTATGGAGGGCAGTTCACCACTCTGACCTCCCAGTTCAGGTCTTCGTTGGTTGTTATGTCCCAACCTCGGCCAAAAACCATCCGAGCTACTATCATTTTGTGGCTCGAAGGCCTGAGAAGAAAATGCTCCAGGTGACCCAGACCTCAAATCATAACTGGAAGCCCCGTTATTTTTTCGCCTCAGGACCATGGGAATTTGGCCCATGCGTTCCCTCATCCACACTTGAGTCAAGGATACCCCTCAAATGGGGTAAGGTCTCCATGTCTTCCAGGTCCAACCCTGGTCTAAGTCTTCAGAATATGCAGAAGGTGAAGGCCCTGCAAGACCAAGGGGCACATGGTCTGTTTGTTAAGTTCGAACATTTGCTGACCCCCCAGTATCTCTCGGGGATGAGCCTGGGTGGAAGTCCCCTTGTTGACTTTGGATTAAATTTTTTATTTCAAGTCTAACCTCTGAATCCATTCATATCTGATCTCTAACACATCTTTTAATCTTTTGCAGAGCGACCACCAGTCATTACAGACGAACTGTGGGAGATGGCTGCTCCAAGCTTAGCGAGGCTTGCCAAAAAGGCTGGTCTGAACGCTCCTCCCCCAGCTCCCTCAACATCCAAATCTCAGGCTTCCAAGAAGAGGGCCCCAGAAGCCCATGCCTCTGAGGATCAAAGGCCGACCTTGAGGTAGAAGAAGGCCTCAGATGCTGCAATTCCAATCTCTTCGGCCGACATCTTGACGGCTCATCTGGATCAGCTCAAGTTGATTGATAGTGTGGTCGGCAACAACAGGCAGGCAATGGACGCACTCGCCTCTGTAATGACCGAGGCCGACAAGCATTTCTACAGAGCTATGGACACCTCCCTGCTGGTTGAGTTCAGCCTTCACAGAGCCGTCCAGGTATGATTTGTTCCTTTGTCAAAATTTTATAAGTGCAACATCTGACTTTTCTCCCGCTTAACCTCTTCATTAAATGTGAAGGGAGTGACTGTCATGTATCAACTATCGAACTGGGCTATGAGGAAATTGCCCCTTATCCAGAAGGGGCAAGAGTCCGAGAAGGTTGAGAGTGCCCTGAATGCCGAGGTTGACCGTCTGAAGTCAGAGCTGCAGAACTCTGAAAATAAGGTCAAGGGGTTGGAAAAAGACATCTCTCTTCTCATCAAAGATCACGCTAAAGCCCTGAAAGCCAAAGATGACGTGCTGCAGCAGAAGGTCAGCTCGGCTGTGAAGGCTGCCCTTGAAGATGCCTCGGCCAAAATAATTTCTAACTACAAAGGCTCAGACGAGTTCATGGGTTTTAGCTTTGAATATCTTGAAAGAGGTATCAAGGCCACTACCAAATGGGATGAAGTCAGAGAGAAGGAGGTCGGCACTCTAAAGGCCTCTGACTTTATAGGTCTCGGCTTTGCTGACCCTCAGTTTGCACAGGCTCTTCAAGAGGTAGAGGACGAGGCTGCTGCACCTGCTGAAACTGCAACTCTTGGAGGGACCGAGGTCAATGCTGATGATGTGGTCGAGGTGACCAATGGTGATCAAGCCAACCTGGCCGAGACTGTCAATGTCCCCCCCCCCCCGACCTTTAGACTTTTTAGCTTGTAACTCGTAGCTTGTAGCTTGTAACTTGTAAATTTGTATTCAAGGAAAATTTTGTTACTTCTTGGTATTTCAGCCTCTGAATGCTATATGATCTCTTCCTTTTACTGAATGTCAATTTCTTCTATTATTTTGTTGCAGTGTTCTTGTTTATACAGTCAATAATTCTGGCCTCAGGTCTCTTCACCACTGAATTGTAATTAGGCTCTGGGGTCATCACCTAAGATGTTAGCCTCGTAATTTTTTATTTCACCAAATTAATGATGTTAAGAGTCTGAGGTCATCTGTTAAGGTGTCTGAGCTCAGACCTCGTCACCACCGAGTGATGTTATGAGGGTCTGAGGTCATCACCTAAGATGTTATCCCCATAATTAATCTCAGCAAGTTAATGATGTTAAGAGTCTGGGGTCATCTGTTAAGGTGTCTGAGCTCAGACCTCGTCACCACCGTGTGATGTTATGAGGGTCTGAGGTCACCACCTAAGATGTTATCCCCTTAATTAATCTCACCAAGTTAATGATGTTAAGAGTCTGGGGTCATCTGTTAAGGTGTCTGAGCTCAGACCTCGTCACCACCGAGTGATGTTATGAGGGTCTGAGGTCATCACCTAAGATGTTATCCCCATAATAAATCTCACCAAGTTAATGATGTTAAGAGTCTGGGGTCATCTGTTAAGGTGTCTGATCTCAGACCTCGTCACCACCGAGTGATGTTATGAGGGTCTGAGGTCATCACCTAAGATGTTATCCCCATAATAAATTTCACCAAATTAATGATGTTAAGGGTCTGAGGTCATCTGCTAAGGTGTCTGAGCTCAGACCTCGTCACCACCGAGTGATGTTACGAGGATCTGAGGTCATCACCTAAGAGGTTATCCCCATAATAAATTTCACCAAGTTAATGATGTTAAGGGTCTGAGGTCATTTGCTAATGTGTCTGAGCTCAGACCTCTTCACCACCGAGTGATGTTATGAGGGTCTGAGGTCATCACCTAAGAGGTTATCCCCATAATAAACTTCACCAAATTAATGATGTTAAGGGTCTGAAGTCATCTGCTAAGGTGTCTGAGCTCAGACCTCGTCACTACCGACTGATGTTATGAGGGTCTGAGGTCATCACCTAAGAGGTTATCCCCATAATAAATTTCACCAAATTAATATGTTAAGGGTCTGAGGTCATCTGCTAAGGTGTCTGAGCTCAGACCTCGTCACCACCGAGTGATGTTATGAGGGTCTGAGGTCATCACCTAAGAGGTTATCCCCATAATAAATTTTACCAAATTAATGATGTTAAGGGTCTGAGTTCATCTGCTAAGGTGTCTGAGCTCAGACCTCTTCACCACTGAGTGATGTTATGAGGGTCTGAGGTCATCACCTAAGAGGTTATCCCCATAATAAACTTCATTAAATTAATGATGTTAAGGGTCTGAGGTCATTTGCTAAGGTGTCTGAGCTCAGACCTCGTCACCACCGAGTGATGTTATGAGGGTCTGAGGTCATCACCTAAGAGGTTATCCCCATAATAAATTTCACCAAATTAATATGTTAAGGGTCTGAGGTCATCTGCTAAGGTGTCTGAGCTCAGACCTCGTCACCACCGAGTGATGTTATGAGGGTCTGAGGTCATCACCTAGGATGTTATCCCCATAATAAATTTCTGATCTAAGAATAAAGCAAGAATTATCATGGAAACTGATCTTTATTAATAACCTCTTCTCAATAAGATGGTACATTTACATAAAATTCTATGCAACATCATATGTAATATCTCTTGAGATGGTCAGCATTCCATGGGTTAGTGAAAGGTTCTCCTTCTAGGTTTTCTAGCCTGTAAGTGCCAGGCACAACCTCTTCCGTTACTTTGTAGGGGCCATGCCAGTTTGGGTGTAGCTTGTTTGCCTTCTGTAGGGTCTTCTTTAGCACTAGGTCTCCCACTACAATGGGTCTTGACTTCACCCTCTGATTATAGAATTTCGCTGCCCTCTGCTGGTAGGCTACTTTTCTGACCTCTGCGTCTTCCCTTCTTTCTTCGATAAGATCCAGGTGTAGCCTACTCTTTTCCCCATTACTGTCAGGGTCGTAGGTCTGAATCCGATGAGTTGGAAGTCCTACTTCCGTTGGTATGACGGCCTCTGAGCCATGTGCCAGCATGAATGGGGTTTCTCCTATCGGTGTCCTTGTCGTGGTTCTGTAAGCCCATAACACAGCGTAGACCTCTTCTGTCCATCTCCCCTTCGCATCTTCTAACCTCTTCTTGATTCCATCCAAGATTGTTCTGTTTGTGACCTCGGTCTGGCCGTTTGCCTGAGGTCGACCAGGAGACGAGAAGAATTGCTTAATCCCCACTCTTAGGCAATACCTTTCTAAGGAGGAGTTCTTGAACTGGGTCCCATTATCTGAGATGAGAGTGTTTGGAGGTCGTATCTGCATATGATGTTCTTCCAAATGAACTGGAAGGTCTTCTGCTCTGTGATTGTTATCATCGGTTCTGCCTCCACCCACTTTCAAAAGTAGTCAATGGCAACTATCAAGAATCTATAGTTATTGATAGCTCTTGGCAAAGGTCCTACCAAGTCAATTCCCCATACCGCAAATGGCCATGGAGAAGAGATTGACGTCATAGGCTGATGGGGTTTATGAGGGATAGTGGCAACCCTTTGACATTTGTCGCACCTCTTCACATAGCCTGCAGCATCCTTAGACAAGGTAGGCCACCAGTATCCCTGAGTGATGATCCTCTTGGCTAAGGGCCTTCCCCCTATGTGTCTAGAGCAGAAACCCCTCATGAACCTCCTGTAAGACATGGGGTACCTCCATGGGATGCACACATCTGAGGAGAGGCAATAGAAACCCCTTTTTGTACAAGACGTCTCCTACTATTGAGAACTTGGCAGCCCTGTATCTCAACTTTCTCCTTTCCATCTTGGACTCAAGTAGCTCTCCGTCTCTTAGGTATCTGACGAGCAGGTCGATCCATGAGTCTCCTAGGTTCACATTGTGACAAGGGCTACATACATCGTCCTCCTCGATGCTTGCTTTTCCTAAGACCTCGATTGGAATGGTCCTTCCCAAATCTGTCTTCATTGCCGAGGCCAGCCTTGCCAATGCATCAGCGTGATTGTTGCTCAGTCGAGGCACTCTCTTCAGCTTTGCTTCTTCAAAAAACTCTAACAACCTTCTTACCTTCTTTAAGTACTTGTCCATCCTTTCATCTTTGGCCTCGTACACCCCCAACACTTGATTGATAACCAACCTTGAGTCGCTATGGAGTAGGAGTCGCTTTACTCGAAGAGTTGTTGCTAATAAGAGACCTGCTACCATGGCCTCGTACTCGGACTCGTTGTTTGAGGCCTGGAAGTTGAATCTCAAGGCGTATTCAATGTTGGCGCCATCTGGAGCCGAGAGTATTAGCCCCGCGCTACTTCCACTGTCACAGGAAGAGCCATCAACGAAGAGGCTCCATACGTCTGCATCTGATGAGAAGACCCCTTCTCTCATAAGCCCCTTCTTGAAGAGGTATCGATCCTCTTCGTTCTCTTCCACTCTGCTCCGGGTTTTGCCAGGGACGACCTCTTCTCGGCCTCGGAAGATTTTTGGTGCAGTTTTTTCCGAATCTCGAAAGACACTACGGTTCGTCTCTTCGCCGTCATCTAAGCCTTTCTCGATCTCGGCCTCTTCCAAACCTCTATCGGCCTCTTCCCAGGTGAACTCTGCGACAAAGTATGCTAGGGCCTGCCCCTTGATGGCTGTCCTAGGCTGGTAGGTAAGATCATATTCTCCTAGCTCGATGGACCAGGTCATCAATCTTCTGGACTTCTCAGGTTTGTGCAGAACCTGCCTTAGTGGGGAGTCAGTGAGGACTACCATGGAGTGAGCTTGGAAGTAAGGCTTCATCTTCCTTAAGGCATGTATCAGGGCATAAGACAACTTCTCCATTCGGGGATAATTCTGTTCAGACCCCTGAAGAGCCTTACTGTTGAAGTACACAGGCCTCTGGATTCCATCCTCTTCCCGTATGATGGCCGCGCTGATGGCTGATTCAGAGACTGCCAGATACACAAATAACCTTTCCCCCGTGATGGGCCGAGACAGCAATAAGGGAGACCCTAAGTAGGACTTGAGTTGGTTGAAGGCTTTTTCACACTCTTCGTCCCACTGGAAGGCCTTTCTTATAACTTTAAAGAATGGAAGAAACTTGTCTGTTGCCCTAAAAACAAACCTGTTAAGGGAAGCCACTCTTCCGGTGAGTCTCTGGACATCCTTGATACTCCTAGGAGTCTTCATGTCGAGCAATGCCTTAATTTTCTCAGGGTTCGCTTCAATTCCTCTCTGATTAACGATGAACCCCAGGAACTTCCCGGCTCCTACCCCGAAGACACACTTCGCTGGGTTGAGCTTCATTCTGTACGAGTCCATGACATCGAAGGTCTTCTCAAGGTCCGCTACGTGAGTGCGGGCTTTCAAGCTCTTCGTTAGCATATCATCCACATACACCTCCATGGTCTTACCTATTTGCTCCTCGAACATCTTATTGACAAGACGTTGATACGTTGCCCCCGCATTTTTCAGATCGAAGGGCATCACCTTGTAGCAGTACGTCCCTTTGTTAGTAATGAAGGCTGTCTTCTCAGAGTCTTCAGCATCCATGAAGATTTGGCTATAACCCGAATAAGCATCCATGAAGCTCATGAGCTTGTGCCCTGTCGTTGGGTCCACCATCTGGTCTATCCTAGGTAAGGGATAGCTGTCTTTCGGGCAAGACCTGTTCAGGTCAGTGAAATCTACACACATTCGCCACTTCCCATTGTCCTTAGGCACGATGACTGCATTTGAAAGCCACTCCGGATAGGTAACCTCTCTTATGAACTCAGCCTCTTCCAACTTCTTTACCTCTTCCTGGATGACGTCGTACTTCTCCCTGGAGTAGACTCTTCATCTCTGCTTGATTGGCTTGGCATCTCTGTCCACGTTGAGCTTGTGGCTCATGACCTCAGGGTCGATGTCAGGCATGTCTGCGTGACTCCATGCGAAGACACTCTGTCTCCTCCTGAGGAAGTTTATCAGCTCTTCCTTGATTCCTGGTTCTAGGGCCTTGCCGACCTGGACGGTTTTTTCTGGCTCGTCCTCATTGAGGATAATGGATTCTACCTCTTCTGCGGCCTCACCCTTCTTCAATTTCGTTTCTTCTCTTGGGTCAAGAGTGTCAATGATGTAAGTGGTGGTTGCTCTCTTATGGGCCTCTCTCTCTTCGGCCGAGTTGAAGTAACACTCCCGTGCCGTGGTTTGGTCCCCTTGCACTTCCCCTACTCCATAAGGAGTCGGTAATTTTAGCATCTGATGGACCGTCGACGGCACGGCTTTAAACTCTTTGAGGGCCACCCTTCCTACGATGAGGTTGTAGGCCGAGAAAACATTTTCGTCCATGACGAAAAAGTTTATCTTCTTGGTCAGCCTCTTAGGCCACTCATCCCCCATCCATACATCCATTTCATACATGCCCAAGGGGTGCACCTTTTCACCACTGAAGCCTATCAATGGGTGATGGTAGGGCACCAGCCTTGCCCTGCTAAGACCCAGGCTCTTGAAACAAGGCCAGAACATTACGTCTGCTGAGCTTCCCCCGTCTATGAGGATCCTCCCTACCTCGCACCCATGCACCCTTGTTGTTATGACCAAAGGGTCATCATGGGGGGCTAAGATACCCTTGAAGTCGATTCTGGAGAACCCCACTACGAGGGTGTCCATGTCTACCTTCTTCCTCTTCTGCACGACATCGGAAGACATTAGATTCACAACCTCAGGCTAGGCCACTGACCTGGCCTCTGCTACATGAGCCTTCCTATCGGCTACCTCAGAGCCACCTCCTTCAAATCCCCCACATATGGTACTAACACCAAAGGAGATCATACCGACCCTCTTCATCGGGGTGTTGTCATCCTTTGGTGGAAGATCCGGGTTGTCTTCGTCATCTCCCTCTGAATCATCGTCCCTTCTGGCCGGGACATCGCCACGGCATCTGTCATTTCTTCTCTTCTTAATGTCTTCTCTTCCACCCTTCGGAGCCTTGCCATCCACATACTTCCTCAGCTTTCCAGATTTCAGCATCTTCTCAATCTCATCCTTTAAAGCGAAGCATCTATCTGTGACATGGCCGTGATCCTGATGGAACTCACACCATAGGTTTTTGTTCCTCTTATGTGGTGGGGCCTTCAATTTCTCCGGCCACCTCAGAGTCCGGTCAGTCTTAATCTCATTAAGGATGTGTTCACAACTCACAGTCAGAGGAGTGTAATGGGAAAACTTGTCATCACCTGACCTCTTCTTCCCCTCTTTCTTGCTTTGGGACCTCCCAGTGCCACCATGGTTCTCCTCCTCATATTTGGCGTCCATTGCCTTTTCCGCATTCATCACTTTCCCTGCAATTTCCAGCAGCTCCGCCATAGATCTAGGGGGTTCTTTCGTCAGTTTCCACAGTAGCTTCCCCTTCTGGAGGCCTCCTATAAGGGCGGTCATGGCTGGTCTCTCTTCATAATCTTCTACCTCCAACTTCTCTTTGTTAAATCTTGTTATGTAGTCTCTTAGGCTTTCACCCTTGGCCTGTTTGACATACAGCAGGTGGGTAGTCTTCTTTTGAGGTCTTACCCCAAAGCAGAAGTTGTGGATGAACTGCTCAGCCAAACCTTTGAAGTTCTCGATCGAGTTCTTCGGAAGAGAGGTGAACCAGCTGTGCGCTGCCCCTGTCAAGGTCCCCGAGAAGGCCCTACACTTCATCTCATCGGGTATCGAGTAAATATTTTCCGCCGACTGGTACATCTCGATATGGTGTACAGGGTTAGTGCTGCCATCATACTTGGGAGTCACTGTAGGAGGCTTGAACTTGGCTGGGGTTGGGAACCCCACTATCCTAGCCATAAATGGGGAGACCTCTTAGTAACCCCTATGCAATGGGTCCCAGCTTTTAATGAGGTTTCCTATCTTTTCCTCAAGGCGTTGGATAGAATCATTCCAGGGTCTTTTGTCATCAACTTGGACGAGGTAATCCCCTGCCACCTCCCTGCGATGGACAGAGGGTTTCCCAGCCACAACACGTTGACCATTGACCTCTTCCTGTTCTCAGACTCTTCCTCCACAGGGTCGACCTTGGTCTGGACGACCTTGCCTACCCTCTCTCTGAGAGCCTGCTGCGCTCCTCGACCTTGATAGCCTGTGTCTTAGGTCATTCACCGGGCCCAGCCTCTCGAAGGCTGACCCTCTGCTCAGCCTGTCAAAGGCCGACCCTCTTTGTTGGGCCTCTTCTCTTCTTTAGCCGACACATCCTTGACTCTGCCTAAGAGGTCGTATAGTGTCATTTGACACCTCATACGGCTCCCAGCAGTCTTCTGGGGCTTCTTCAGCTTCTAGGTCATCATACCTGTCCTCTGGGCAAGGGTTTCCCTGCCTCCCCAGGCGCAAGCGCCTAGGGTCAGCAACGTCCCTTCTCCGCTGGGGTGCAGGCTGGTCCTTCATCGGCGCCTGGGGTGGTCCCCTGGTGTCATGATGGGGCTGAACTGCCGCCAGAGTGATCATGTCCGGTGAGACTCCAGGTGGCCTCATCATCATGGTTTGACTGAGCTAGGCAAATTTCTCCTTCATGGCTTGTTGTGTTGCAGCTAAAGATTTCAAGGCTGCTGCTACCTCCGCCATTTCGGACTGAGGAGGAGCCTGACTGGAACTAGCCCCTCCACCCCCGGGCGGCGTAAGAGGTGGTGGTAAGTCTGGTGCCATATGTTAACACTATAGAGCTTGAGTAGCAAGTGATCTTAATACCTTAAAGGACCTCTTTGAATGGTGAAACAGCTCCATGCAAGGGGTGGTTCCTGGTTCACCACCAGAGTCTCCGATGAGGTTAAGCAGAAAAAGAAGAAGAGATAGCTTCTCGATTCCCACAGACGGCGCCAAAATGATGATGCCGTAATCAGCACCACCAGATAAGGTGTGTCCAAGCTCAATATAAGAATAACAATGGCAGCACAGTTATAAGAGAATGAGGTAAGGAGAATAGGAGAATACACCGGTATATAAGTGGTTCAGCCAATCTGGCCTACGTCCACTGTGAGTGTGTGAGTAATATCACTGAATGAAGGCACTAATGGCCATGGATACAATCTCTCAAGCTTTCTCTCCCTACTGTATATTTAGACCGAGTTTTTTCTAGGGTTGAATAACTGGGATCCTTTTGCAAGGTAGGGGTGACCCCTATATATAGTACCAAGGGGTGTAATGTACCCCCCATGCATGTAATGGGCATGTGTGTGGTAGCCTCACCAATGTGGGAGTGCCATCTGTTACTGTCACCTGTAAGGAATGATGATGAAATATTCTCCCCATGTGATGAGAATAATCTTGTTACAATTGATTTGTGCCCATGTGTCCTTATCCAAATGTCAACAGATGCTCGGCCGCCATATTGGTGGATGACCTCGGCCTGGGAGAGGCTGAGCTGTAAAGGCTTGATGTCCGTTCAATTCGAGATGTGTCATAGGGAGTCTCGGCCTGATCTCAGCCGAGACATTATGCTGGGGTCGGCCCCAGCCGAGGTTGGACATATAGCATGCTGACGATTACTAAGGCTTCTTGTCACCTCGGCCCAAGCCGAGGTTGGACTGGTTCCATGTTGAAGGTTACCAAGGCTCCTTGTCACCTCAGCCTACTCTCGGCCGAGGTTGCCATACCCAGGTATATGAGGATGTTGTTGATGCCTGCGATGCGCGTAATGTCCATTGAAAATGTAGGTGATAGTGTTGGCCTGGGCCGAGGTTGGTCTGACCGAGGGATGATATCGTGGGCCCATGGCTTTTCTAGGGTCGATCAATATCTCGGCCATCACCTCGACCGAGGTTGATGTCTCAAGGCCGAGGTTACACTTGGGGCATATCACCGCTAACTTCCACCGATTGATCAGTACGTTACTTTTTGAAAATTCGCTTTGATTTCAAATGCTCACGGGATGCTCTCATAAACGAATTACTCGGATTGTGACTTATTCTCTCTCGGTGTGAGTGATATAAAAGAGTAAATTGATGGACACAAATTCACGCACACCATTTTGAAAGGCGGAATTTTTATAGTGAAAGGATCTCTTCATCGAAATACGATCATAGGGAAACAGAAAACATTATCTCTTTTTCATGCCATGTAATCTCTTTTATTATCTTTTGTGACTTAACTCTCCTCGCGACAAGCAATTTCGCAATATGGACTCGGTTAGGACTTTTTCTGGGTTTAAGGTGTAATTGGGTAACATGGAAATGGTTGGGAATTCTGGAATTGGAAAATTCATTTATGATGTCCATTTGTGCTTTTTCTGGGCTATTGCACATTTTCTCTTTTTTAATTTATTTTTTATTTATTTTTTTAGCGTTCTTCTATCTTTTTCTTGTCCCTTTTTGTTGCACTTTTCGGACTTAAATTCTGACTTTTTTCATTTTTCACAGTTCCGGGCTATTTGGATTTTTCAGGTTATTAAACGAAAGGAAAATTTTTATTCGGCTCACAATGGTTTGCAAAAAGGGGTACTTTTTCTGGTCAATATTTTTGGATGGCAAATGATGGCCTACTTCATTGTCCAAATTGTTAAATGCTTTACCATATACGTTTTGAGATTAATTTAGTTAAGAGGTATTTTAGTGCGCGTTATTCAAGACAATATTTTCCACATTTTCAATAACCGATCAAAATAATAAAATAGAGATCATCAACGACTTATTAACACGCTGAAAAGAAAATTGAGTTAATCATAAACTCGGATTGATTTAAAAACTAAAAAAAAATCGATTGGCTCGAAATCTCACCGTGTTGATTAATCGCCACACTTATTCATTTAGTCGTCAATTTTCGTTCAATTTCCATCTTTGGTCAATTTTGGCTTTGTGCATTTGATTTTTACAACTTGAGCCAAAATATGTGTGACATTTTTTAAGCTTTTAAATTCCAACTTTTATTTATTTAGTAGAAAAATATTATTGGCTTTTTTTAAAAAAAAATCATTTTTTTTAAATTTCTGGGCATTTTTGAAAGTTTTTGAAGTTTTAGAAAGACGCACTTGTGACCCCTCCCCCTAACATAGACTTTTGCATTGTCCTCAAGCAAAAAGGACTAAAATTTAACTCAAAGTGAATTTAAAAGTACGAAGAAATAAAACGAGCAAATACAGAAAATGCAGAATATTATAAAAATACAAACATGAGTTACAAAGGAAAAAGGAAGACAAACAACCAACAACTTCACAACCAAAATTCAGATATGGCATCACTGGGGTGGGGCATGGGATCCACTGGGAGGATTTGTGTTATATGGGACATAGAAGTATGGCGGTGGTGGTGTACCCATAGTCATCTGATACATCTCCGCTTGGAGACAGTGCATCATACTGGTCTCGCGCTGATATGCCCGTAGCTCGGCCACCCTGTCGGTGTTGTATTGGTTTATGAACCCATCAAGTCGAGTTTACACCTTCAAAAGGCGTCGATTAATTTATGCATTTGCTGGTGAAAAATACGAGTCCTCATCACTAACAAACTCTCTGTCACCTTCACCCATCACGATGTCCTCTTCTTCTTCACTGCCTTCTTCATCACTACTCGCATCCTCTTCTTCATCACTAGCAGCCTCTTTTTCATCACTAGCCTACTGTGCTAATTGGGCTTGGATGTTTTCCCATTGGCTTTCACGTCTAGTCCGGGTGGTATCCCCAAAAGGAGCTGGGAGGTGAGGGAAATTCTATGGGGGCAATTCCGGCATCCGCTAGCATGGACATGATGAGTTGAGCATAGGGGAGAGGGGGTTTTCCCTTTTTATCCGTGATGAAGAATAATATGTCCTTACAAATGCAGGGGCCAGGTTGATGGGAGTGTTTTGGTCGAAGAGGTGATAAACAAGGGTGGCTTGATGCGAGCGCCTTGCCGAGTTATTTCCCGTAAGGAGAATGTTCGTGCATACGATTTTGAAAGTGAGGATCGCTTTCTCGCTTAGCTGGCACATTGGGAAAGTCTCGGTGATCCAGTTAGCATTGGGGTCAATTCGGGACATGCACACGTCTTTGTCAAGTGGTTGAAAAGGGTTGGGGTATGTGAAGGATGGGGCCTTAGGACATCTTTAGCAGCCAACTTCTGGAGCAAAAGTTTTAAAGAGAACGGGACGCGGATGTCTCCTATATATGCTTCAACCTCATTGTGCCCGGTGCGAACAAGTGAGCCATAGAAAGCTCGGAGTTCGTCAGGCCACACTTCATTATGAGGCTCATTTAGGAAATGACAACAACCCCGTGCCATGAAAAGGGTAGTGACGGAGTTGGGCATGTCATTTCAAATGACTTGACGTTCCACTTGTAGCTTACGAGTTTGGCCGAAGAAACGCTCACACCACCTTTATTCTTAAAGGTAGCGGTAACCGACGGCTCCGCCGCAGAGAATTTGGGTGGACTCGTATTTTTGGGGAATTGGTTGGTTGGCCATGGTATCTAAAGGTAGGAGGATTTCTGGATAAAAGGAGAGAAAGAGAAAAAGAGAGTGAGTGGTGGTGGAGGTGTGGTGGAGAGGGTGGGGTTTTATAAGTGGGGAGGGGAGAGGGTAGGGTAGGTTTTGGAGGGAAAAGGGGGAAGTATTTGGGAGGGAAAAGGTGGTTGGTAAGGGTGGTAGACAAATTTGGAGGGAAAGAAATAGATTAGGGGAAAAAGGGGTGAACCTTGGGAATGTAAAGGGTTACAGAAATCGGATCGATCAGGGTTTTTAAGACCGGATCGATTCGAACCCTTTTTTTATTTCAATTTTCCTCTAACCAATACGAATCCGGGTTCCGAGGACCGGATCGATCCGGTTCCCAGATCAGCTCTAGTTCACCTTTGTGATGGTGTACTCCTCTCTCATGACTTTTGGATGCTCCTACCAATGGTCCTACACATGTTTAACTTCGAAAACCTCTGACCTCGACACTACGGCCTTAATTATTCGCCTCGTAAAGCATGTTGGTGCTCGAATTCCTCTCCTTTTGTGATGTGAACTTACGGACTCTATTACCCTAACCTATGTGCAGCTACTATACATAAAAATTCACCCCATACACGTCGGGGATGCGATGACCTCTCAGTTTCCGCTCACTCTACCCTATAAATGGGGTCCGATAACCAAATGGTGTCGATCTAGTCTACGCACGCCTCGACATATGGCTTTAGGCGTTGTCCATTGACTTTGAACGTGTCCCCCTTTTGGATCTTCTAATTTCACTGCTCTGTGGAGGAATATGCTTTTCACAATGAATGGAACAGTCCACCGAGACTGCAATTTACCCAGAAATAGATAAAGTTGGGAGTTATAGAGGAGTACCCTTTGTCCAGGTTGAAACTCTTTTCGATAAATAATCTTATCATGCGCGAGTTTCATCCGTTCTTTTAAAATCTTGGCATTCTCGTACGCATCATTGCGTATCTCCTCTAACTTATTCAATTGAAGCTTGTGACCTTCACCGGCTTTGTCCATACTGTAATTTACCCTCTTAATATCCTAATACTCTTTGTGCTCTAACTCAATGGGAAGATGGCAAGGCATTCCATACACAAAGCGGAATGGGGACATTTCGAGTGGGTTCTTTCCCATAGAGAATCGTTCAATCGAAGGGACCAGTCTTTTCAGTCAGGATTGACGATCTTTTCTAGTATATTTTTGTCTCACAATTTGCTAACTTGGCCTGCCCATTAGATTGTGGGTGATAGGTCGTTCCAACCTTGTGAAGGACACCATACTTTCTCATAATCTTATCAAACATCTTGTTACAAAAATGCGTGCTATTATCACTGATTATCGCTTTCGGTGCACCGAAGTGAGAAAGTATGTGTTCCTGCAGGAACTTTATCACCACTTTATTGTCATTAGTCTTGGTAGCTACAGCTTCCACCCATTTAAAAATGTAGTCTATTGCGACTAGCATGTATAGGTATCCAAAGTAAGGGGGAAACGGGCCCATGAAGTCAATACCCCAACAATCGAATACCTCAATGATGAGAATCAGGATTAATAGCATCATGTCTCTTCGGGTAATCACCCCCATTCGTTGACAGTTGTCACAAGATTTGCAGAAATTGTTTACAGCCTGGAACATTGTGGGGCAATAAAAACTGCTTGGAGAATTTTAGCGGATGTCTTTTTCACGGAAAAGTGGCCTCTACATACTTCTGAATGACAAAATTGGATGACTTTCACAATTTCGTCATCCGGTACGCATCGTCGGATGATTTGGTCAGCATAATATTTAAAAAGGAGGGGATCATCGTAGAAAAATATGCTCGACCAATTGATAAACCTCTTCTTATCTTGCGGTGTCCACTCGAGAGGGATGGCTCCAGTGACAATATAGTTCACTATATCCGCAAACCAAGGCGAAGAAGAGGAGGCAAAAAGATGCTCATCCGAGAAGTACTTGTCTATGGGTGTAGGATCGCTAGGTATGTCGGACGAAAGCCATGATAGGTGATCGGCTACGAAGTTTTCTACTCCTTTTTTATCTCTAATGGAGATATTGAACTCTTGTAGGAGTAGGATCCACCTTATGAGGTGCGGCTTTATGTCTTTGTTTGCAAGGAGATATTTTAAAGCCGTGTGGTTGGTGAAACAAGTGATGGGGGAACCGATAAGATAGGACCAAAACTTGTCAAGAGCGAATACTACCGCTAGAAATTCCTTCTCCGTGGTGGAGTAGTAGAGTTATGGTCCGGTAAGAGTCTGGCTAGCGTAGTAGATGACATGAGCATTTTATCTTTCCTTTGTCCCAAAATAACCCCTATCGCATAATCGCTTGCATCACACATAAGCTCGAATGGTAAGGACCAATCCGGAGCTTGCATGATGGGAGCGGACACAAGCATGCTTTTCAATTTTTCAAAAGCACTTTGGCATGCTTCAGTCCACTCTAATGGGGTGTCCTTCATAAGAAGGTTGCTTAAGGGTCTAGCGATGGAACTAAAGTCCTTAATGAACCTTCTATGAAACCCCCCGTGGACTAATAAAGAGCACACGTCCTTAAGAAATTTTGGTGGGGGTAGGTCATCTATGACATTAATTTTTGCTCGATCAACTTCGATCCCTTTGGATGACACGATGTGGCCAAGAACTATACCCTCAGTTACCATGAAATGGAATTTCTCCCAATTCAGCATTAAGTTCTTTTCCACACATCGAGCTAGTACTTTTTCAAGATTGGCTAGACATGGATCGAAAGAGGTGCCAAAAACACTAAAGTCATCCATGAACACCTCTAGCCCTCTCTCAACCATGTCACTGAATAATCTCAACATGCACATTTGAAAGGTCGCCAGTACATTACACAAGACGAATGGCATACGTTTATAGGCAAACGTTCCAAAAGGGGTAAGTGAAGTTTGTTTTCTCTTGATCAATTACATCTACCTCAATCTATTTATATCCGAAATAACCATCAAGGAAGCAATAGTAACGGTGGCCCGCTACTCTTTCAAGCATTTGATCGATAAATGGCAAGGGGAAATGGTCTTTTCTAGTTCTCGCATTGAGTTTTCGATAATCAATGCAAATGTGCCACCTAGTTGTGGTACATTGGGGAACTAGCTCTCCCTTGGCATTTTCAATCATAGTCATGCCCGACTTCTTCGGGACGACTTGAATGGGTCTCACCCACTTGCTATCCGAGATTGGGTAGATAATCCTAACATCCAATAACTTTATTATTTCAGTCCTCACCACATCTTTCATTGTGGGGTTTAGCCTTCTTTGCATTTCTCTCGACGGTTTAACATCCTCCTCGAGGTGAATCTTATGGGTGTAAATCAGAGGGCTTATCCCCTTTAGATCAACTATACACCAACCAAAACCACTTTGGTGCTTCCTCAAAATTTTTAATAGCTTACCCCCTGCTCTTCATCTAAGATAGAGGAGACCATAATAGGAAATGTCTCACTTTCACCTAGGAAAGCATATTTAACGTTGGAGGGTAGTTTCTTCAATTCGAGAGTCGGGAATGAGTCACTATAGGGCACAATGCGTGCCTCCCTCGTCGGTAACTCTTCGAATCGAGAAATCCAACCAACATCTCCCGCATCCTCGTCTAACACTATCTCATCGAGTAAGCCTCTCAACTCCTCAATCTCTCTCTCTCAAACTCGTTGTAAGCTCCCTCGCTCTCATGACTAGACACTAGGCAAGATTCTAAGGCATCTCCACAGTAATTTTCCTCAATATACACTTCTACAACTCGTCAATTAAGCTCACCACGTGAAGATCATATTCTTCCCCTACTTCTTGGGCTATGTTAAAGATGTTTGTTTCTAAAGTTATATTCCCAAAAGTGAGGTGCATCTGCCCATTTAGAGTATTGATCAGTGCGTTAGCCGTAGCTAAGAATGGGCACCCAAGGATGAGGCGAAGGAGGGCTCCGTGTCCGAAATGACGAAATATACCAGGAAGTAGAAAGTGTCCACTTGGACTATCACGTCCTCAACTATACCCCTCGGGATCTTCACAATTTGATTCGATAATTGGAGAGTGATCCTTGTGGGCTTAATATCACCGAGATCAAATTGCCTGTAAATTGAATAGGGGAGGATATTAACACTCTCCCCCAAGTCGAGTAAGGCTCTCTCAATTTTACTCTCTCTAATGGTGCAGGAAATAGTGGGTGCACCAGGATCTTTATATTTAGGTGGGAGATCATTAAGAAGAACGGTGCTCATGTTCTGTGTTAGAAACACTTTTTTCTTTACCTTCATCCTCCTTTTGACAGTCAATAAATATTTAATGACTTTTGCAGAAGATGGGATTTGCTTTATTGCATCGAGGAAAGGCAAGTTCAATTTCACATTCTTAAGGACTTCTAGCACCTCATCACTTATGGTCCCTTTGTGGGAAGGAACCAATCTTTGAGGAAATAGCTCAGCGAAGGGTGGCTTAACAACTACCTCAGGCTCTCTAGTGTCTTCCTTGTCACTCTCATTCAAGAGGATATCTTCGGCCTCTTTTGTGTAGGGCGAATTCTCCTTGAATTTCGTAGTGTCGTGTGAGGGAGGTGATAAATCAATAACTCTCCCACTACGAAGAGTGGTTACATCTTGGAAATTCTCCTGATGTTCTATAGAGGTGGATCTAACACTACGTTGACCTTGGGGAGGTCTTTGGGCCTGGGCAGGAAATTTTTCCTTCTCTTGGATAATCAATGATGATTGCAACTTGGAGATGTGCACATTCATATCGATGGACATGTGATCGTATCTATCATTTGTTGCACTTTGAGAATTTATGAACTCGTTTATTGTATCCTCGAGGTTCCTCCGAGGTGGAACTATATATGGAGCTGGAGGTGGTGGTGCTTGCTGATATTGAGGAGGCGGTGGAGGTGGAACAACCTGTGAATATGGGTTCATTGTAGCTTGTGATTTTTCGTAATTAAAACCAGGATGGTTTCTCCATGAAGGGTTGTACGAGTTCCCATGCAGGGCGTTAAAATTTCCCTTGAATCCTCCTATAGCATCCACTAGCTCGGTGTGCATGGCCTTGTAGGCAAAAATCGTCGGGCATGCCTTTGGGGAATGGCCCGCCTCACAGATAGTACACACCTTTTCTTTTGAAACGCGGCTAGATCCAGAGATATCTCTCAACCGGCTATCAAACTAATCTGTCATATCTCTCTAAAACTGATCGAATCGAGAGTCTATTAAGGTATTACTCTCCAAATGGTATAAATCGGATGCAGCCGGAGTGATAGATGCTTGTCTAGGCCGGACTTGGGTATTTGGATCAGATGTGTCCCATGCTTGAGAAGTCTCTGCGACATACTTAAGATGGGCCTCGGCATCGCTGGAGTTTAAATCCCAAAAAGGTCTTTCACACATTGTTTGCACAAGTTGTTTGGAAGCCACTGTCAACCCATTATGTAAGAAAGAGATCACATGGTGTTTACCAAAACCCTGATGGGGGCATGCACTTACCAACTCTTGGAAACGTTCCTAACACCTGTCAAAAGGCTCATTATCGTGTTGTCAGAAACCTTAGATTTGAGTTTTGGCAGAGTTCGTCTTGTGCTGTGGATAGAATTTTGAGATAAACTTGGATTTCATATCTCTCCAGGAAATTACGGAGTTCGGGGGTAGATACCATAGCCAGGTCTTAGCTTTATCCTTTAAGGAAAAAGGAAAAAGCTTTAGGCGAATGACATCCTGTGTGCAAGCTTGGTCATTAAATGTGTCGCACGTCTCTTTGAATTCGCAGATATGCAGGTATGGATTCTCCGAATCCATGCCGTGAAACGTAGGGAGAATCTGTATCATCCCATTACGACAGTGGAACTGACCGTCATTATATGGAAGTAAAATGCAACCAAGGGTGAAAGTCCCCTTAGTAAAGAGTAAATCTTTCATGGGACGATAGAGTAGATTTTCCTCTCCAGTGCCGAAACTCGTTGCATCGGTCATCGGTTCGGGGCATTCAAGGCAGACCGATCCACCTGAGCCCCGGACCGATCCGGGTGTTGAGTTTTGTAATCTTATCCTTCTCTAATGGGGAGTCCTAGTGCAGCTAAAATTCCAGAAACTTTGTAGGGTATATAAGCCCAAGTTATTATCATTTTTTAGGACGGAGAATTAATATAATTTTCCATTCTTTCCAGAAAAACCTAGTTTAGAGATAGTTTGTAATTTTAATTCCAAGATTTAAGATTATTCAGATTTCTGTGATTCAAAGTGTTCTTAATTACTGTTTTTGCTTCTTTGGTAAGATTGGGAGTTACTTTTCTTCAGTCCAATTTCTTTCTACATCATTCCACAAATTTCCCTTAGTTTAATCATGATTTTCTGCAATTCAAAAATTGTTTTCATTACTTTCAGCATGCTAGGCTAGATTTTCTAAGGTTGGGATACATGAACCCAACTTGATGTCATAGTTGCGTGTGTATAACATTAATCCTCTGAATTTAGTGATTTATTACGACCGTATCACGTAAGAACACGACAATTGTAGATCTTTGGATCTCGTTTGCTTCCGGGTAACCGGGATGCTTTAGAATGCAATTTGAGTGTAACTATCGCGATACCGATTTACTCGTCCTCTGATTAAGTATGGTGCGGCCTTGAACCTCATATACATAATGCTTGGGAGTACTAAATTCTGGGTCTAATTAATCAGTTAAATTTACGATTAGTATTATACCTGCAATACACTAGGGTTGGGGGATTGTATTCCCGTCCTGTTTTTCTCATCAGATAGTTTAAAGTTTCAAATCATTCTTCATCAGTATTTTAGGTAATTTAGTATAATTACACCTTTACATTAATTTCATAATTGCATTTAGTTGTAATCAATTCCCAAATCAAATCATTTTTTCCTTTTCCTTTTTAGAGTCGAAGCTGGGATTCATTCATCTATCCAGGTCTTAGATTTATCCTTTATGGAAAAAGGAAAAAGCTTTAGGCGAATGACATCCTGCGTGCAAGCTTGTTCATTAAATGTGTCGTACGTCTCTTTGAATTCGCGGATATACAGGTATGGATTCTGCGAATCCATGCCGTGAAACATAGGGAGAATTTGTATCATCCCATTACGAAAGTGGAACTGACCGTCATTATATGAAAGTAAAATGCAACTAGGGGTGACAGTCCGCTCAGGAAAGAGTAAATCTTTCATGGGACGATAGGTAGATTTTCCTCTTCAGTGCCAAAACTCGTTGCGTCAGACATTGTGCTCGTGCTCTCTTTAAATGACGCAAAATACTCACTCGGTGTCCTTGATGTGTGACTCAAGGATTAACTTAGGGTGTAACTACCGATATAGTGCTCAAGAATAGGAGGGGGAACCCAAAATTGTAGAACGCGAGGTGTGTGGGGGATTTCAGAGTTATATTTAACAATAGGATTTTCATGGATTCTGGTTGGAGTATTTTGAGGAGTCTAAGTATGTTCAGGATTTTGCATTAAAGGCTTTTGAGAGATGATGATTTCTTTTTTTTTTTGGATTTTTGGTCCAAGTTCTAGATTGACTCGATCTAACCTAAGTCTACCAAATTCCCCGGCAATGGTGCCAAAAACTTGACACGACCACAAATGTGTCTAATGTGCGTACTATGTAGGCCCAAGTAATAATCCGCTAAGTCGGGTATCGATCTTCAGGGAAAAGGACGACAGGAGTCGTGACGACGTTAGAAAGATAAGGGTAACCTAGCCTTGACACCAAAAAGAAAGAAAAGGTGATTTGGAATAGGAAACAACTACAAATATATGAAAATTGGAGAATGATTAACTAATGAAACTAATAATGAACAAACTGCAACTACACTAACTAAACGAAAAACTGATGACAAATGGTTTTATGAATTAACTATGAAATGAGAACAATAGGTCGGGTTAAAATCCCCCACACCCTAGCAATTCACTATGTATGATACTAGATTCAGAATTAGAATTTTAAATGAACCCGGTATTTAGTACTCCCAAGCATTACACATATGAGGGATTGTAGCCCACATAGTATGTAATCAAAGGACAAGTAAAGCGGTGTCGCACTAACTACCACACGCTTCGCATTCTTAAGCATCCCGGTTACCTAGGACAAATGGAATCAAAAGTCCTACGGCAGTTAAACCAGTTATGCAACACGATTCATCTAAGATTTTAATTCAAAAGACTATTTCCATTATCGTGAATTACATCGGGTGGGGCATGCACTCTAACCCGTAGAAATTTAGCCAGACATAGTAAAACAGGAAGAAAACCTAATTTTAAAGAAAGGAGACATCTTAACTAGCAACTTAGAATTATGAAGAATGAAATTATTAACTAATTAATTAACTAAAGCAATAATGAAAGAAAAAATGGAATGAATTTACTCGAATTGCAGAACTTGAATCAAAACTAAATAAAAAGTAGGGTTTCTGTTGTTCTTTCTTCAAAACTAAGTACAAGGCTTCCCTACAACGAATTAAAAGATCTCTTATTATCTAGGAGGAGCTTGAAATATATACACTACGAAAAATACCAGAGTTGGAGTCATGCAAGACTCTATCTTGAAGAAGATAATCCCAAATCTCGAACCCCAGATCGATTCGGTCAGGACATTTTGAATCGATTCGCCTGATGACCGGATCGATCCCTTTTTTATTTCACCCGGATCGATCTGGAAGATATACTTTATGCAGTAAACTTTAGGGGCCGAATCGATCCCTTTTTTATAAGGACCGGCTCGATCCGGTAAATGCAACCTTTTACAGTAGTTTCGAGTGTCCGGATCGATCCCTTTTTTATAAGGCCCGGATCGATCCGGGTTTCCTTCTCAGTTTCTCTTCATTATCTCTTCAATTTCTCAAAATCATCTGACATCTTTGGGTGTTCATAACTTATACTCTGGAACTCGGATTGGAACACCGTTTCTTCCTACACGCTCGTAGACTCGAGATCTTTGACTTTTCTTTTGGGTCCTTGATCGGATTCCTGGTGGAAATTACACTTTTACCCTTTTAATTTGTCTTCTTTCTTCTCTCTTGCTTCTTCCAGTTTCTTTCTTTCTTTCATGTATTAAATACCTGCAAAATCAATAAGAAATACACGAAACTCGGGATACTTATTGGACGAAGCCATTAGCAATGATATGAGAAAACAACTCATTTTACATTGTCCGAGGTAATAAAAGCCTCTAAATTAAGGGGAAAATTCGGAAGAATTTGTACCTAATCACTTTATAGGCGGGTAATTACGGACATTCCTTTGTTGAATGGCCCACCTCACAAATAGCGCACACTTTTTCTTTCAAACCACGGGTGGATCCGATAGTTTCTCGTAGTCGTACCTCAAGGAGGTTCCTCATACTCTTCCAAAATTGATCAAGTCATCGATCTACCACGGTATCATGATTCAATTGAAATAGATCGGACACAACAGGAGTATTGGACACTTGTCGAGGTCGATTTTGAGCATTAGGATCTGATGTGTCCCATGCTTGAGTAGTCTCCGTGACACACTGAAGATGAGCCTCAATGTCACTCGCATCTAATTTCCAAAATGCTATTTCACACATTGTGTGAACATGTTATTTAGACGCTATTGTAAGGTCGTGATGGAAGAAAGATATAAGGTGATGTTTCTCAAATCTGTGATGGGGGAAAGCATTAACAAACTCTTAGAATCATTCCCAACACTTATCAAACGGCTCACTATCTCTTTGTAGAAAGGCTTGAATTTGAGCCTTGACAGAGTTTGTTTTATGTGGTGGAAAGAACTTTAAAATAAACTTGGATTGCATATCCTTCCATGATATGATCGAGTTTTGGGGTAAAGACCAAATCCAGGTCTAGCCTTATCCTATAAGGAAAAAGCTTTAGGCGAACGACATCTTGCGTTCAATCTTAATCACTAAGGTTTTGCACGGCTCTTAGAACTCTCGAATATGGAGATATGGTTTCTCTGAATCCATGTTGTGAAAAGTTGGAAGAATTTGTATCATCCCATTTCGAAAGTGGAACTGATCGGTATTATATGGGAGTAAAATGCAACCAGGGGTGACAGTTCGCTTGGGAAATAGAAGTTCTTTCATGGAATGATAGGGTAGGTTTCCCTCACCCGTATCGAAACTAGCGATATCCGGCATGGATCTCTCTCTAATGGACTCAGAACCCTCACTCAGTGTTCTGGACATGTGACTGGTGATGGAGTTTGGAGGGGTAGGAGTTGGATTCCAAAATTGTGGAACGTGAGGGGTATGGGAGCTTTTATAATTATACTCAACGATGGGATTTTTGTGAATTTTTATTGGAGTATTTTGAGGAGTTTGTTCTCTATTTTGCATGAAAGGGCTTTTGAGCGATGATTGCTTTTTTATTTTTTGATTTTTATTTTCTCAATTTTTTTTTGGATTTTTGATTTTTTTGATTTTTTTTGTAAATTTTTGGAATCAAATTTAAGATTAAATCTACTAACCTAGAGTCTGCCTAATTCCCCGATAAAGACGCCAAAAACTTGACGCGATCACAAATGTGTATCTAGTGTGCGTGCTGATATAGGCTCAATTGCAAGCCTGTCGCGTTAGTAATAAACCCAGTAAGTAGGGATCGTCTCCACAGGGAACTAGGACGAAGAATCGTAACGACATGGAACAGATGATTAACCCTAAAATTGACTCTCGAAAGAAATGTAAAAGGTGATTAAGATTAATAGAAAATCTATTAACTAAATGTTAATGCAAATTAACTAACAACTAAACTAAGTGAAAAGAAACAAATCTACTGAATGAATTAAGTATGAATAAGGAAAGATAGGTCGGGTTACAATCCCCCGAACCCTAGTACATATACCGTATATAATGCTAGGTTTTGAAGTAAAAATTTAATTGAACCCAGTCTTTAGTAATCATAAGCATTACATATATTAGGGTACTAGCCCGCACCATACATAATCCAAGGTAAAAACAAAGTAGTTTTTAATAGCTAACACGCGCATCGCATCCTTAAACACCCCGGTTACCTAAGGCAAACGAGGTTAAAAGGACTACGATGGTTGTGTCTACTACACAACATGATTTACTTAAAATTCAATTCAAATTCTATTTTCAACTTGGGTAAATTACATCGAGTTGGGTTCTTGCACCCAACCCTTAAAAACATAGCCGTACATGATTAAATTAAATGAAAACACAAGTTTTAAACTGCAGGAATTCATGACTATGGTGGAATTTTTGAGAAGCAAATTTTTGAATTAAGAATTGAAAACTAGGAATTAATAATGAATCTAACTAACTACGAAAGAAATCGAAAGCAAAAATTAAATGTTACTTGTAATTAGGAAATCTAGAAATAAACTTTGAATCTTGAATTAATCGCAACAAATCTTCAAAACCAGGGTTCTTCTATGCAAGAGCCCTCTAAAACTCATAATATTCAAACCTCTTAATGTCTGACAATAAGTTAAATTAAATACACTACGAAATTTACAAGAGTTTCAATCAAGTAAAACTCTAAATTAGAAACGAAAAATCTGGAAAAATATCAACTGAACTGGTTCGGTGGGTCTTCTTTGGTTCGATCTGGTACACAATTTTTTTCAGGTATCTTCAAGACATTAGACCGGTTCATTTTCTTCTCTAAACGAATCGGTCCGGCCCTCATTTTGATACAGATCTCCTAAAGGCATCGAACCGGTTCGTTTATTTCTGTACCCGAATCGGTCCGGTAGCTAATTTTATTTAGAGTCTTTATTCTTTTCGGATCGATTCGTTTTTGTCTATATACGGTCTGGTCCGGTGGTGAAATTCTTCTTTTCTTCTTTTCTTTTGATTTTCTCTCATCTTTGAATCTTCGTAACTTCTGATGCATGGCTCGATTTGGGGTGTCGTTTCTTCCTACGTACTTGTAGATGTGAGGTCTTCATTTTTCATGTTGGTACCTCTTCCGAACTCTAGATGTGAAATGATTATTTTTCCCTCTGACTTTCCTTCCTTTGTTGATTTCTCGGCTTTGGATTCCTCTTCTGTTCACTTGCATTAAATACTTGTAAAAGCATGAAAAATACATGAAACTCGAGGCACTATGTGGGAATTGTCAGTAGCATATAAATGAGATAAATCAATATAAATTACATTATTCGTGGTGCTAAAAGCGACTGAATTAAGATGATAAATTCAGAAGAATTTATGCCTAATCAATGGGTCTGATTATGCATATTAAAAAGTTCGAATGAGGTCAGTTCTAAAATCGATTGACTAGAGAGTTTGGGTTGTTGTTGAAACAGGGTGGCCACCAGCCACTATGACTTGTGGTGATGTCATAAGTCTAAAACTAGTCAATGCTTGAACTGAGGATGATTTTAAATGGATAACTTTGATTCTCGAGGATTAAGTGAATTTCTTGTGTTGTCACACCCGATAAGTTTTGTCGTATTATAACGTGTACCACATGTAAGGAAGCATGGAATATCCTCCAACTCACTCACAAGGAACCAATGCTCTGAAACCCTCTGATAAGCACCCAAAACTGTACATTTTATACCCCGAATAGATGTACTTTAGTTGCTAATTCTCGACAATTGGGGTCTTATGCGCTTAATTGTTCAATATGCAAGCTTAATTGCAGTTGCGGTGTCAAAAGCTATATTTCAAGGCGATTTGCATTAAAATAGAGCTAATTACTTATCACGTAACCCTAGCCTACCCTAACCTAGCCCAAACCTATCCCAAACCCTGTGTGTGTTTTGTTTGTCCCTTTTTAATATTTTTTAGATTTTTAGTTTGAGTCATTTCTATTTTAAGGATTTATTTTTTATTTATTTAGGATCTCTAGTTCTTATTTTCTAGTTTTATATTTTATTTTATTTTGATTTTTATTAGCTTTTAGTTTAGTCTTATTTTATTAGGATTAATTTTAGGAGTTTATTTTTAGTTTATTATATTTTATATTTTTTAGGACTTTGGTTTTCATTTAGATTTTAAGTTTTTATTTCTTTTGTTTTATTTTAGTTTTTATATAAGCTTAGGATTTTATTTTTTAGTTTTGATATTTTTATTTTATTGTTTTTAATTTTTTTAATTTTTAGTTAGATTTAATTTTTTATTTTTAGTTTTATTTTAGTTGAGTCTTTATTCTTTTAGTTGGGTACAAATTAAACACACACACTCACACACCCTACTCCCATACATTATCCTACACCTAAACAATACACCCTCACCCACACCTCACTCCCCTACACCCTCACCACACTCTAACCCCCCTTTTTCTTTTTCTTCCCCACTAAAACAACCCATCTTCTCTCTCCTCCCTAACCCACCATTAACACCCCAAACCAAATACACTATAAACCATAACCAAAAACCTCATTCACCATACCATCACTCCCACCCCAAACCCGTCGGCGCTCCGGCCACGCACCAAGCCCCTCTGTCAACCGCCCCCTTCGCAGGCCGAAAAACTCGAACCCGCAACCTCCGATCGCAGCCCCTGCAACCCACCGAAACCACCCAACACGTACCCCCGTCGGAGTAGCCGCGATCCCCCTGCCACCGCCGGCGGGCCCCTAACCTTTCCCCCGCCGCATCCAACTCCGGCCGATCACGACCAAACCGCGAACCTGATTCATAGAGCCTCATACCCGTCCTACCTCCTAACTCCGACCCGTCTCAACCCACAAACAAACTCCGGCCGATTCGACCCATTTACCCAAAGCCTTTCCACCCTTCAACCATAAACCAAATTCAACCCAAGGACCCATTTCAAGCTTTAACCCATTTCACCATTTCTCCCATTCAAATCCACGATCTACCAAACCAAAACCAAACAAACCAAATAATAAACTCAATAAAACCCATGTACCACTTAAACCCACTTATCCCCTTTTACCCCCCAACTACCAACTTTAACCCCAATACCCATTATACTCTATAAACCAAATCTGATTATGTCACCCCATTTATCCCACATGCCCTCACACTCACCATCCATGCATACTCATGTCCATTCCCAAAAATACCCCATGCTCCATGTACCTATTATAAAGGAAGATGCAGACAATTTTGATAAATGATCTCAAATTTAGTTTTAAGCTTGGTGTGATAAATTTCTCTCCACCCCTCTATGTTGAGTATTTGCATTTTTAGAAAATACCTCAATATAGAGGTGTGTAGTGAAAATTATCTCTAGGATAAATTTCACCCCACCCCTCTATTATGAATTTTTGCATTTTTAGCAATTAATTCAAAATATATTGATGTAGTTGAATTTATACCTTATGGGAGGTAAATTCTAATCCATTCGTTTATGTTGAGATTTTGCATTTTTAGCGATTATCACAATATAAAGTAATGATCTAGAATTTATTTCTTTGGGTGAGTTCTAATGTACAATTTTATAATGTGAGGATTTGCATTTTTAGCAAATCTCTTTTATTATTTAATTTTTCATTATGAATTCATCCACTATCCTTTTTATTTTTATTTTGTAATTTTTAGTTTAGATTCAGAGAGCTTTTTAGATAGGAATTTTTAGGGAGAGAAAGTTTAGGGTTAGAAATAAATTAGTATAAACATCATTTTGTAAATAGTTTTTATTTTTCTTTTTTGAGATTATTGAGTGATAAATGTGTGAGGATTAATTTGAGTGAAATTTTTATGTAATATTGTTTGGATCACTCAAGTTGTTGGATTATGAATTTCAACTCATGGATTGAAGATCAATTAAGCATCAAGAGATTGGGGTTTGATTGTTCTTTTCTCATCTCATTTATTTTATGCCTTTGATTATTAATTTGTCATATTTCATATCATGTTAGGCTAAATCCCCTTTCAAGGGGTGGGGTAAAACCCTTATTTGATGTTATTTTATTTTTATTAGTTTAATTACTTGAAAAGTCCCTTTGAATGTTAATTTTGATCCCTCACCCTTAAATTTACTCCTCGAGAGAGGGTAAATGATTTTCGAGAGAAAATCGAAATTCTAGTTATAATACCCATTTTAGATTCGAACTAGAGATAGGGGTTTCTTAAGTGGGGTATTATAACTTGAATTTCAACTCTAAATTTATTTTCTAAGATTGACATAAATTTTAATTGATCGATCGTAGCGGGTGATTAATTAAAAGGAGTGTGGATCTATTTTCTAGAGTTGTGGGGTGTTAAACATAATTTTCTAAAAGATTACTATTAAAATTACACTTGAAACGAGAGTTGATTTGCAATATTGATATTAATTTGGGAGAATTCAATTAATTAAATTAATTAATTAGAATATCTAAAATTTGTGGTGTAATCCCATTCCTTGATTGTTCTCACAATTATTTACCTCACTTTATCTGTTATTTTAGTAACTTTCTAGTTAGTTGTTATCATATCACATTTAGTTTAGTTTAGTTTAAATCATCACCTCACCTTATTGTTTTAATATTGAAAAAGCTAAAAAAAAATTAGAAAAAGTGGAAAAGCACAAAAAGAAAATAAAAAAAATTGAACTACATTTGAATTTGCCTCTAGCTTACTCCCTTGGAAGTGGATTGATACCCTTACTTACCTCTACACTTGAGATTATTATATTTTGTAGGTATTTGAGGTTTTGACTAACTTGGCAGTTAACAACGACATACGCAAAATTCAAGTTATCAAATGGCGCCGTTGCCGGGCTTGGGAGCGTGAAGCACTTGGAGCGGATTCAATTTTGTAGTTCATTTATTTCCTACATTTTTTTTGCATTTTAGTACCATTTTTATATTCTTAGAAGGCTTGTATTAGGATTATTTTATCATTGCTTGTATTGCGGTGCATAGAGACACCTTTATTTTATTTTTCATTTTAAAAATTGTAATAATCGAAGACAAGCGTGATAGAGAAATCGGACAAGGTAGAGAGAGGGCGTCCAAAGGCGAGAATTTAGAAGCCTCTCTATCTTGGGTCGGTCGGACTCCCCGGGATAACTGAGATAGGCGTGATCTCCCCCCGGTCGATTCAAAAAATTTTGGCACCCCACGGCCTAAAAACCGTGGAAGGTACATTTCTTGAACACTCACGCCTCTCCTGTTAGCGAATCAATTCTTTTGTGTGCTCTTGTGTGATTTTATTCTCGCATTTATTTTTTGAATGGTGTGATGAATTAAATTACTAAGACCTACACCCGGTCACTCACGAGAAGGGATTTCATCACCCGACTCACTCGCTTACCATTTGTGTGCTACCCTAGCCATCACTAAAATTAAAATCAATCAACTAGGTAGCCCACTAGGAGAACATTTTGCAACGGCAATCACTCATATAAATTCCGTGAATTTTTATCACCCACGGACTTAATTAAAATTTGACTACCCCTTTCACTAAATTTAAGGATAAAAATTGGCTATGTGCTAGTTAGGAAATTTTCTTGATTTGTGTGTGTGTGTCCAATTCATTTTTCTGTGGTCGGTTTTAGTTGGTTCGTCCAAATCAAGAGTCCATATTTTTCCCCACCTTTTCTTCCAAAAAAATCCAAAAATATTTTCTTTCATTTTTATAAAAAATCCAAATATATATTCTTTCTTTCATTTTAGCAAAATCCAAAAATATTTTCTTTCCTTTTGAAAAAATTTTAAAAACTCAAAAAAAAAAATGCCCCTCATGGCTGAAGAACGTCCCTTACGGGACTACTTTGGTCATTTTTCATTGACACGTGACACGTGTGAGAGTGATCCCGAGCCGTCTCTTTATGATATTTTTAATGGTTTCACCTCTCTCACGAGTTCCCTTGATACTCTTGACCCGTCCATTCACGCACCTCCTATTCCATCACTCTCGGTGTCAAGTGTCAGCGTGTCGTATCCTTTGTTGTGCACCCACTGTTATTATGTCGATCACATGTCCCATGAGTGTCCGTACTTGTCATATCCATCTGAACCCACCATGGAACATGTGTATCCATATGACACTGTTCCGGAACCCACCTCGGCCCATTGTGATGATATATCCAATTTCGAGTTGTATGAGTACCCCAGTTATTAGTGGAGGCTTGATCACCCTTCCACGTAATATGAATCCCAACCCGATGTTGTGGATCCTCATACGTTCCCACAGTCGCCATGGCAACCTTGTGCACCCGTTCACGATCAGTTCCCTGGCTACGCACCCCATGAGTATCAACCAATTGTCCATCACGAAAGCGATCCTTTCGTGTATGATGAACTCGGCCCCACTCCACATATTTCATTTGAGTATTCTCCGTATAGTCCTGACCATAGAGAGTTGTGTCCACCTCACTCACCACCACCACCCATCACTCCACCACCATCCACCTCTTCTCTCGAAAGCCTCTTGCAAAAGTTCATACTCGAGCAAGAGTAAGCCACTCAAATTCAAACTCAAGCTCTCCAAAGGCTTGAACAAAGGTTAAATGAATTGGAGTGTGCGAGAGATTCTGACATTCCCATGCATCCACCCATTGTTGCACCCAAGTGTGATGATGATGTGTCATTTTTTGACACAAATTTTGACTTTGACCAACCCTACCACCCTGAGAATCTCGAAGTTGATACCATTCCATTGTCCGATCCCCAAGTCGACAATTGTGTTGACTTACCTTTCGATAGTGAGCCTGATCCAATCCCACCATATCCACATGAACCCCACTTCGAGGTTTCCACTCCCGAGATATCCAAAAAATTTCCAGAGCTTTTACCTTATTCCCCAATTGCCTATGTCTCTAACATGGCCGTATCTTTTAGGTTCGCTCTGGCTACGAGTGCTCACCATTGTACCGAGATAGCATTAGAGATGGTTCCCACCTATCTTGATATGGATCCTACCCCATCATATTTGGCTCCCCTTGAGACGAATATTGATGTTGATTCATCTATCTCGGATCTTAATTCCTCGTTAGACCCTTTCACCACATCAGATGGCGACATAATGGTGGATAAGGTGATCACTCACTCGTTTATTTCCACACTTCCTCCTGCAAGTTCCCTTATGGATCACTCCGCGCCTCATGAGGAGTGTGTGTCTCCCACTCTTGAGTTGGATCATCTTCCTCCACTGTTTATCCCACCCGACCCACCCATTATCCCTTCCATCCCACCATCTGGTTTGGATCTTGATTTTACACATTTCAAGTTTCCATATACACATTTAGATCCTCACCTGAAACCATCCCCCGCCCATGAGAGTATTTGTGGTGCTACTCTCTACTTCTGTGACATCGACCTTGTTCCTCCATAAACACAACTTCCTTGTGGTGTTGATTTTTCTTCTCGGCAGCTCCCTGGCGTGTCACGGCGCGACCATTATCATCGCCCATTTATAGAATGGTCGTGTGATTTTTCTGAGGCCCATTCGATTCAACTTAGCAAACCATTTGGCCTCCCTCACCAATTAGATCATCATGCCTATTGGGCCCTACTCGCCCTCACCTTTAAGCTCAACAAGGCCCATGACCGATACCTTTCCACCCTCACTTTAGCCCTTTTTCCCACTCGCCCATGGTCCACCGATGCTTTGCATCGTGTGATGCACTATGCCATACACGTGCATTGACCATATTATCCTTCATCCAACAAGAATGACACTTCAATCTTGTTTGGGGGTGATTCTCATCACCCCAATTTTTTTGCCACCCGCGCTTTCATAGATCTTATCTTTAGGGTGAGAATGGTTCGGTCTAGCTGAAGACATTAAACTTAGAGCTACCGAGAGGCAGCCCGCGTTTCTTGTATGAGTCTCATCCTATTTGGGAGAGGTGTTTCCCATCACCCTATGTTGTACCATGCTTATAGACTTGTACACATTTTTCAGGTTTATTCTTGGCTATATTTGTCCACTTCATTAGCGGTTCATTCTGGTAAACTCTTTCTTACCTTATGCTCTCAATTTTAAAAATCATTTTACTTAACATCGAGGACGATGTTCCTTTTTGTTTGGGGGTGGGGAATTTTATCAAAATCATGCCTCTTTTGAAAAATTATTATTTTTAAAATTTCGTGCAGTTTCTTTCATCTCACTCATTGATGTGAATTTTCAATCATCCATATTTTAAGTCTAGGAATCAAGCTAGAGAATATTTTTTCTAAATAGCTTATGTAATACATAACAAGGCATGTTGCACCATGAATTTCTAGACTCAACAAAAATTTGCGCACTTATCAAGTCACTACGGTTTAGAGTTGGGGAGTAATACAATTTCCATGAGAACCTTAAGGATCACTAGTAGAGACTTTAGCTTTTGTGCCTTTCACCCTTTTTGAGTGTTTTACGCAATCTTCGAGTCACAAGTTGATTCAACTTCCTTTGGGTCCGCATTTAATTCGTTGTATGATCTCATTTTTCTTCTTTAAAATTTTTGGCTTGATCACTCAGAATGACATCTTTTTCGAGTTGTAAGAAACGCGTGTCTTGAAATTTGTCCCGAAGACTAGAGTTTCATCCATACACTTACCACTTTTCCATATCAAATTTCCATTCACTCACCCATTACATTTCCATATTTTTCCATATTCCCATATATTCCCCTCACCAACATTCCCCACCACATTAACACATCATCAATTTTGTGTGTGACTACGTGCTCTTATTTGACTTTTATTATAGCATTTATTTTTGAATGTGTGTGATGAATTAATCAATTAAGACCTACACTTGTTCATTCACGAGAAGGGATTTCATCACCCGACTCACTCACTTATTCCTTGTGTGTTACCCTAGCTATCATTAAATTTAAAATCAATTAACTAGATAGCCCACCAGGAGAACATTTTTGCAAAGGCGATCACTAAGATAAATTTCGTTATTTTTGTCGCTCGCGAACTTAGTTAAAATTTAATTACACCTTTTACTAATTTTCAAGACAATAATTGGTTATGTGTTAATTAGAGTTTATTATTGACTTGTATGTGTACAATTCAATCTTTAGGTAGTCAATTTTAGTGAGTTTGTCCAACACAAGAGTCCAAATATTTTTCTCCTGTCTTTTCATCCAAAAAAAATCAAAAAATATTCTTCCTTTTCTTTTCTTCTAAAAATCAAAATATAATATTTTCTCCTCATTTTTAGAATAAAAATAAATAAAAATAAGGTTGTGGTTGGTGCTTCTTCACCCTCACCCTTGTCACTAATCCCCACCCGCCCATGGTCCACTAATGCTTTGCATCGTGTGATGCACTTTACCATACAAGTGCATTGACCTTTTTGATTTCATCCAACACGGCTAATGCTTCAGTCTTTTTTGGTGTTGATTCTCATCACCCCAATTTTTCGTCACCCGCGCTTTCATTATTCTTGTCCTTAGGGTGAGTTCCCTTTGGTCTAGCTGAAGACATTAAACTTAGTGCTATCAGGGGGCAGTCCGTTATTTTTTAGTATGAGTCTTATCTTGTTTTGGGGTGGTATTTCACACCACCCAATGCTTTATCATGTTTATAGACTTGTACTTTTTTTGTTATCTCACTGCTTATTCAGGTTTCTTCTTGGATACATCTGATACACTTCATTAGCGGTTGATTATGATAATCCCTTTTCCTCCTTTCTCCTCTTAATTTTAAAAATAATTTTATTTGACATCGAGGACGATGTTCCTTTTTGTTTGGGGGTGGGGGAAGTTTATCAAAATCGTACCTCTTTTGAAAAAAAAATCAAAAGATTTTTAAAATTTTCGTGCAGTTTCTTTCATCTCACTCATTAACATGAATTATCTATCATCCATCTTTTAATTCAAGGAATCAAGCTAGAGGATATTTTTTTAAATAGCTAATTTAATACATACCAAGGCATTTTGCACCATGAATTTCTATACTCAACGAAATTTGCGCACTTATCATGTCACTACGGTTTAGAGTTAGAGAGTACCACAATTCTCAAAAAACTTTAAGGATCATCAGTGAAGACTTTAGCTTATGAGATACGTGCCTTTCACCATTTTAGAGAGTTTTACGCAATCGTCGAGTCACAAGTTAATTCAACTTCCTTTGGGTTCGCACTTAAATCATTGTATGATCTCATTATTCTTCACTAAATTTTTGGCTTGATCGCCAAGAACGACATCACTTTCAAGTTGTAAGAAACATGTGTCCTGAAGTTTGTCCCGATCACCACACTTTCACCCATCCACTAACCAAATTCCATTTAATCATACGTTTACCCTCATCCATACACCTTCCATTTTCCATATCATCACCATATACCATACCAACTATTTCCATATCAACTCCATTTTTCACCCACCATGTTGTAAAAGGGAAGAGGGTTGAAAGTAAAAGGAGAAAATCCATCATAAAGAGTGTTTGCATTTTTAGCGAATATCTCTCCTAGAGTTCGATTTAGATGGAGAAAAACTTAGATACAAATCTATGTTGGGATTATTTGTATTTTTAGTAGATTTATCTCACACATTGATAAGTATTTGTAAAAAAGATAAAGAAAAAGGAGATAATCCACCAAAGAGAGTGTTTGTATTTTTAGCAAATATCTTTCCCAAAGTTCGATTCAGATGGAGAAAAAAATTAGATAGAAATCTATGTTGGGATTATTTGTATTTTTTGCAGATTTATCTCAGACATTGATGAGTATTTGGAAAAAGAAGAAAAAAGAGAAAGCAAAAGGAGACAATCCATCATAGAGAGTGTTTGCATTTTTAGCAAATATCTCTCCCAGAGTTCGATTTAGATGGATAAAAACTTAGATACAAATTTATGTTTAGCTTATTTGTATTTTTAGCAAATTTATCTCAAACATTGATTAGTATTTGGAAAAAGAAAAGAAAAAGAGAAAGTTGCAATCAAGATCTTATGAAATAAAGATATTTGTTCCTCAAGTGGTATACACTCTTCTCAAACATCCAACATCCATCCATCATATCACCATCCTACCTCATATCATCCCATCCTTCTCAGTTCATTTTCCCTCACCCTTAAGCATCCATGTTTTCCCCTAGGTGTTCGGACAAATTAAGTTCAACATGGTGAATAACTCGACGTTCTCACTATATTGATTAGCATTCTTTCATAGGATCATTTTTCTTTCCACAATGTTCGTTCTTTCTTATATGTGTGTGAGACGTTTGACCTTGCTTACATTTACTCACCTCCTCACACACAAGAGCGATACACTTACCCAAATCTCGTAAGTTCGTTTGAGAGAGTTATATCCAATGAGATTTGAAGTTAAAGAATTGATTCTAAATAGGCGATCTAGGAATTACTCTTATGATGCTCGGCCCATTTTGACGGATTTACACCACACATGTTGAGTTCTAGGAAGGATGTGCCTTAAGTATTCACTTAGCTAAACTTTTTTATACACTTCTAGCTTGTATTCCTCAAAATAAATATCTCATGATGGATTGTGCGATTATTCTACGTCAAATAAGAGATCGACTGCCGTTTGCAAATAAAAAACTTTGTGGGTATATTTCCTACAAACCCTCATGAGAAAAAACTCATCATGTAGGGCAACCTGTAGGTTTAAAGGCTTGTTGCACATGCTCAGCGCAATCGCAAATGCCCGCAACAGTGGTACACTTTTGATTTCTTATCTTTATTTCTCTCTATATTTTGCCCGAGGACTTGCAATGTCCTATTTGGGGGTGGTGTGATAAGCACCCAAAAGTGTATATTTTATACCCCAAATGTACGATTTTTAATTGCTAATTCTCAGTAAAATCGAACTTATGTTGGCATTTGTTTGTTTTGTGAGTCAATAAGCATTTGCGGTGTCAAACAAACTTAATTCGAGGCAATTGCAATAAATAATTTGTCAAATACATCAAATGTGGAAGTGATGTTCTTAAATGAGCATAAACTTTGTCCCTAAACCTGAACATAATCTGAACCAAGCCCAGACCCCCTAGCATGTCCTAAAATGCTCTGTGTGTATGTGTCGTGTCATTTTATATTTTTTTCGAGTCATTTTTAGTATTTTATTTCATTTTATTTTATTTTATTTTGTATTTTACTATTTTATGTAAATATAATAGTGCGTGTAAGTATAAATAGTACTAAGTCCGTGTCTACAAATAATATAGGTGTCGGTTTTATTTTTGTTTTTTTAGTTTTTATTAGTTTAGTTTTATTTTATTAACTTAGGATTTTAATTTCTTGTTTTTAGTTTTTAGTTGTTTTTTTGGTGTCCATTTTATAATAATTTTACTTATGTGTTTCTTTTATTGGTTTTTATTTAATTTTATTAGTTTATCACTATTTTATTTTAGTTTTAGTTTTTTTTAGATTAGGATTTTTTAGATTAGGATTTTATTTTATTTTTATTTTATTATTTAGTTAATTTTATTAGTTTTACTTTTTAGTTAGTATTTTTAGTTACAAATAAACACACACACACACACTAACTAACTAACTAACTAACTTCTTCTCACCCCCACCTTAATTACCCTACAACTCACACAACCTCACTTACACCCAAACACCTCTCCATCATCTTCAACCTCTCACCACACACACACTCTCTCTCCTAATCCACCATAACTCTAACCCTCTCCATCCATAACTAACTTCCATTTACCAAACTTTACCCCTTTATCTTATCACTGAGCTGCAACCCTTTTCACCACATCACCCACCCGGATCCAAATCCGACAGCCACTCTTAAACCTACTGCTACACGAACCCACTACCTAAACTAACCCATACTCGCAGTAACACACAGCAAAACTCTAACCATTTACGGTGCCCAAATACACATGTTACTCCATTTGGCCCAACATCGAATCTCATACCCAACTTCAACCTCATACCCATATCCTAAACCTAACCCGACCACCATAAACACGGAACCTAAACCCGCGGATACATTACCATACCAACCACCATTTCGATTCTACCCTCTTAACCCATGGCCCTATACAAGACCCAACAAAACTAGCGGCCAAGCTCCGACAAAAACCGCTTTCTGCCTTAATTCCACGACGATACCCAACAGACTTTGACCTCCATCTCCCTACAATTCGGGTAGACCCGCGACCCTGCTCAACTGGTTCGAACACAGCCCTCAACCCGAGTTCATCTTTCAACCTGCCAAACCAACCCTTACCATTTTCAGCGATCCCATAACCATGTTACTCCAAACCCAATTTCGATCCAAAATCCAACGGGCCACCTAATCGAACCAACCTCCCTATAAATCGAAGCGCAACTACCCATACCCTTCTGCCCAAATTCACTATGCCCAATCTTCTTTAACCCATTACCACCTGCAAATAACCCATTAACCCTTATACTCATTTTCCCATTACCCAATTAAATTTTAGTTACCAACCAAAAGACAATAGACCAAAACAACCCACATTTGTGTTAAAAGTCTCATGCCCCTTATTTTCCCATTATACCCCCAAATAACCCACTTCCCACATGCACATGTGTGTACATTACCAAATTACCCTCTCACACCTCATGCACAATTACCATGCCCAATTTGTCCATTCTCCATGTACACCCTATAAATTGAAGACTTGGGGTCATTGAAGAAAAAAATCCTCTTTTTAGTTTTTAACTTTGTGTGATAAATTCTCCTCCACCCTTCTATAGAGACTATTTTCATTTTTAGCAAATATCTCAATATAGAATGGTGTGGTAGAATTTAACTCTTGGATGAATTCCACTTCACCCCTCGATAGTGAGTTTTTGTATTTTCAGCAACTATCTCAATGTAGAGTGATGTGCTTGAATTCATCCATTTTGGATGTAACTTCTTCTCAATTACTTTATGATGAGTATTTGCAATTTTAGCAAATGTCTTAACATAAAGTGATGATGAAGAATTTATTTCCTTGGATGAATTCTAATGTACAATTTTATAATTTGAGGATTTGCATTTTTAGCAAATCTCTCTTATTATTTTAGAGTCCGTTATGAATTCATCAATTATGCATCATAATTAGTTTTTATTTTTTTTATTTTTGTAGTTTTTATTTTTGAAAAAAAAATATATTAGTGAGGGATTTTAATTGAGAGAATTTTGGTTTGTAATTGAAAAGTTGCTCCAATTCAAAGCTTATATGGGTTTGATCTATTTCTCTTTAATTACTCTTGTTTCAATCCCCACATGCTTTAATTTGTTTAGTTTATATTTTGGATGATGATTAATGAGGTAAATCTCCCCTTCTAAGGATGAATTTTGATACCCTTGTGAATCCAATTAGTCAGTTCACTTATTAGCACAATTTTATTTATCTCATTTTGTTCTTATTAGATTTTACATCTTAGTTATTACTTTTTAAAAAATTCGTATAGTTAGTTAATTAATAATCCTTTAATAAATCATAAAAAAAATAATATGCAAATGAATTTACACGTGTCTTCATATATTTTGTGTTTCATCCTTGGATTAGGATGGACTCCCTTACTTACCCTATGCATATTTTTAGTTTATTTGTAGGTTCAAGGGAATTTGATGAAAAGGGAGTTGCAACAACGATCAACACATTAGAGACACTTTTCTTTTCTATCACCATTTCACAAATCTGAAGGAAATCTTAACTTTTCTATGATGTTGGTAACCCAATAATGAATTATACCCGTCCATTCCGTCACTGGAATCACCAATTTTATCAAATTCTGGTTTATCACTTCGGAACAACCTTTTTGTATCTATGGCTGGTGTACCCGGAGACAACTTCATTATGTCTCACTTAAAACTGATCTCCACCTTCAACATTTCACATCACGTGGTACATTTTACTCCCCTTTCCTGGGATATACCAAAACCATGGCACATGCGTCTTCTATAAAATTACGCCCTTCCCGGGCCCTTTTCATCTTGCAGTAATTAACATTATGTTTTTGTGAAAGTCACCCTCAACATTTGACTGGTCATGAACCCGCTCTACTTTCCCAAAACAATTGGGTCTTTTCTCGTCAAGAAATCCCTTCTATATGTCTTTCCATAATCTTTCAACCCATCTCGGATGTGATAATTCTCCTTGTACATGCATATTCGGACTATCGTCTTTCTCAAACAAAGTTATATCCATCGTACCATTCCAACTTTGTTCATAACTGCCCCACAGGCATACGTACAACATATTACAACCACGTCCCTTTATCTCGGACAATGTTTAAAGTCAAACTAACCAGGGAACCCATACACCCTATAACCCGTGCATATATGCATATATATAATAAACATTACACACTTCACATATTTATCTCAAGATCTTCCCCCGCATTCTCAGTGTGGATATAACATACAGATATTCTTGATCAACCAACACTTGCAATTTAATTCTTATCGAGATTGTCTCACTAATTAACTTGTAGTGCAAAAGTTTTCTCAGTGCTTCCTACATAGCACTACCTAGCTCCACTGGCCTTATATTGTATAATCGCTTTCACCTCGAAGTGTTTTCTATACATGCTCAATTATTAAGCTTCAAAAATGATTTTCTAACATCCAATAACGTCTCCACACTCCCAACATTTATTAGTGTTCATGCGTGTAATGTCCCGTAATAATATTTAAATAAGGAACTTCCCCAATGCACTATACCCCGGCCTTTATGGTCATCGAGTTTCGTAGGCCCAAAGCATATAGCTGGGACACTTAAAATCCTGTCCCAAAATGTATAAGTCCAACACCAACTCCCATGTCTCTAAAGTAGTTCCATAATACTACGCTCACACTATCACTAAGTCGGAGCTCTAAATTAAAAATGATCTCAATCTCTATGCTCGAAGATAAACCCGATATACCCTGACTCACATCATTAAAGTCCCTACACACCGGGATCAAATATAACGAGAAAAATATACTCTCTGAAGTCTCCTCCATAATATAATATAAATGCAAGCTCGACCCTCTTTCAGGTGAGACATCATAAAAACAACACATCCTGCCCTAGAACAGCAAATGTGATAGCCTTGTTGTAATATCCCAACAAAGCTCAAACTAGTGCTAACCAGTTCATACCCAGGAGAACATCATACTCGTATAACAAGTCTTTTTAAAATAATTAATCCATTAAAACATATCCTCTCAATGTCCACACTCGCTCCCCTACAAATGGAACCAAAGAGAGCCCTGATGCTCAATGGTAAATATATACACCCTATAGTAATATTAACGATAAATCCACTAAACCCATTCCACAAGTGAATTTAATGAGAATAAAGTATTGTGACTCACTTATGTCAAATAAAACTTACCCCATTCGCCCGAGGATAAAACACATACTTGTAATTGCCAATAGCATTGGTTGTTCAAGTAGTTCCTGGACATAATACTCTCATTTAAACCAAAGCAAAACTGTTTTAACTGTTGCCCTTGCTAGGCGCCATGCTTTTTTCCCTTTACTCGTTGCGAATAAGATCGGCTAATGTGGTCCCACTCTCCACATATATAATATCTTCCTGTGTAATTCCCCTATATCTGGATCCACAGGTCGTGTTAGGGTTGTCCTTCTCTCGGACCTGGTAACCTCGACCCTAATGTCTATCCTTGTTGTTCCCTTAGATTATTTGGCCATATGGAACATGTTATTGAACCTGACAGCCCTGACTGAATCCACCATCACTCGGTAGGAATTACATTAATCTAAATTATTTAGATGGGTACCCTACTGGGTATTTCCCCATGTGGTGCCTAACTAGCACCATTACATCCAGTCTTGATCTTCTGGCTAGATTCTCCAACACTCTTAGCTCCCTTCGCATGGAAGCGTTATTATTATCATTGTAAAAACATGGCATTGACACCATTGACATAGGTCGTCCAAGCCAAATTTCCCATAAGTGTTGGCGACCTCTACTTTTGAGTCCATCATCATACTTAAGAACTCTTTTCTCCTTCGTAACAACTTCACCAGCACAAAGTTTGCTAAACAAGTAAATTCTTCCTCACAATCGGCCTCTATCCGTCCCTCGTGTGATAAGTTCATAAACTTTATTTGCATCTCTGTCTAAGCATCAGATGAAAGAACTTGTTATCGAATCTCACCCAAAACTCCTCAATTATAATATTATCTCTTTTCTCATAGGTAGCCACCGACTCCCACCACTGCAACATCGCTCCAACGAGTTCAAAAATTGCCAAATTTTATTTTTTGAGTGTCACTACACTCCATTATATTCAAATGCCTTTGGATATCCTCCTTCCAATGGCTAATTAATATAACATTCGTAATTCCTAAAACTCCGGTGGATGGCCCTCTTCAAAGGCCCTTCTAACTCTTTTCCACATTAACTGTGATGGGTGAGTCTAAATTGGCACCACCGTCTGGTGTGCTAGTGCTTGGCGAAATCTCTTGGACCCTAGCGGATATCACAACATCAACTGCCTACGCAACAATAGTGGAAATACCTGCTACGATCACCATCCCCCATATACTTTGCGACTCCGGATGCGCCTCACCTCCTGTTGTCCTCCCACGGCCTTCCTTGGTCATCCTTCATTGTTCAGCATATGAAACCCGACTAACATCGCATAAGATTTTCTATAGTTACACACCATAGCAGGATAATGTAATTCACAATAGAAATCAACAATCCTAAGCATAGGGATCTAGATCAAAGAGAAAGCAACATTGAAATTGTAGTAAGTCCTCACATATCTTAAAGATACTAGAACCTGATTTTTTGATATCATCTGTGACACCCCGCCTATTCTAATCATGGGTGATCAATCGATTATTAAATTAAATAGGAATCATTAATGGTTTCATTCTTAGCATCACTATCTAAATTCAATTTATTTTACTAATACCCTAATGGCCCCCTGCCCAAATTTTAATCTTTTTATCAACGTGCAATAAATTAAACTAATAAATCACACTCCCCATTCCAGTAAACAACATAATAAATATTAAAACAACTGAATAAATGAAAATGTCTGTAATAAACACTCCAACCTAAAATTCGCATGCAAAAGTCCATAATATAAAACCCGACTAAAGATGGGCGACATGCCCGACTGAGATAACTGCAAGAAAAGAGGAACTGATAAAGGTGGAGGCGTCTACTACTGAGGTCCTGCAATATCCACAGTAGCTAAAGCACATCAAATAAATGAACTCCTAAGCCTGGCGTCCCTGTGGCTGGACACTTAAAATGTTTTTACAAAAATATATTTGAAACGGGTCAGAGCCCAAAACCATTTGAAAAATATTTGCAAGTATTTAAAATCCATTAAAGAGAACATATTGTATACATGTTAATTTCGCGTGCCCTCACTTGAGATCCTCACCTCCCAACTAATGAGCACCCCTAACGCAACCTTTTAAACCAACCCAGTTATGTTACCCCATCTAACTAGTTGAACAACGTCACTCATTGTGCCCAACCGTATTGTCCATATAATATGTTATTAAATTTCCAAATCCCGTTAGCCAGTCAAAGTTACCAAGTAAATATTAAGTCTTTCCCACGTTTAAATTACTTTAGATATCAATATTTGTTTTATCTACTAAAACACACACGATCTAATAAACCACTCGTGTGTGTGTGTGTGTGTGTATATATATATATATATATATATATATATATATATATATATATATGTAGGGCACACCTAGGTAGAGACCAGCTATACGTGCATACTCTGTTATCAAGTCTTAGTACATCACGTACTAAGCAAAGGACTTGGGTTCGGAATCACTCTCGAACCATAAATTCATGATTCACACAATTTGAAGGCGAACATAGTTCTAGGCCTTTAGGCTACGTACACACCTAACTAACCCAAATGATCGATCACACTATCATACATACGAGTAGTGCTCAACCCTAATTAATATGTTCTAAGGCACAATTCTAAAATCCCCCCCCCCCCAATGGGATCATCAGGATAAGATTATCCACGACGCGGAACCTCCCGTGATAGCACGTGTCCTAGGTATGTTTACACACATTAGAATTTACGCAATAGGCATACACAGAACCTATATAATATATTCATCATTTATATAGGCATTCACGCAACCTATAATATATTTATCACGTACGTGGTATATATACAACTCTCGAATATCCTACGTATCATCAATTTACTATTATACTTCTCACCGTACTTCTTGTGTGTTTTCCCACTACTCAAAGGGTCTTAACTTCAAATTAGACTATCTCAGTAATTATAATATCCCTCTTTTACTGGCCCGATCTAAGGTTCACTTGTACTTTTAGTGGCCTATCTTCATTCCCATGTAATTATTTCATATCAAAATAAGTCCAATAATTCCTAGTCTTAGTTCTCTTCTTTTGGGGAAAGTTCCAATCCTAACCTTTTGATATTTCAAACAAACCAAGGCCCGGACTAACAGGTCATCTGAAATGATTCTAGTAGACAAGTGAACCGGTTCACGTATGCATCCTAACTTGTTGGAGGGTACAGCCGAATTGGTTGAAGTGTACCACCGAACGGATTTGAGGGACAGGCAGAACCGATTCGGGGTACCAGGCAGTTGGTCTTCCCCACTGCTGCGGTTTTCACCATTGGTAACCCTCCAAACCTTCATAATTAGATCCCAAACTCCCAACCAAGTATTCAAATCCCTAAACTAACATATATAAATAGTTTCTAACGTAACAAAAATATAGAAACATTCAAGAGGGTAATTTAAATCACATTGATCCTCCATTTAACCCTAAAAGCCCTAGGTTATTCATTTTATTCAAGAATACCATCAAAACCTAGATTTCCTCAATTACTATCCCCACATATGATCTAATTTCGTGTTCCAATTACATCAGAATTCTGTCTACATGTAATTCTTACCCAAAATCATAGATTAATTCTCCAATTCAAAGCCAAATTCATATATTCATGGGTATTATTCAAATCCTACTCTGACATGGATAATATATGAACTCAATTTATCAAGATAAACACTTATCTCAAATTTTATGTCTGATTCTCTGCAAAAAGGTGTTGGGATTGCCTCCATCTCCTCCCGATCTCAATTTCGGTGGTGGTGGTAGTGGTGAAAAAAGGGCGTAGGAAGCTTGGAAAACTTCTCCTCCTCTTCTAATGGCCTCTCTGTATTTTTGGTAACTTCTAACCCTAATACACTCAAAAAAACTGACGATATAATCCTCTAAAATTCGTGGATCTTTTTTCTCCAAAATTTAAAAAGACGAAAATTCCCCTCTAGGTGCCAATTTGGCTTAAAAATGCCTCGGGACCCAATGTAAACCCTCGAAGATACTTTTCTAACTATTTCGACCCCTACGAACACATTTACGCACTCAAAATGACCATTTGTATGACCCATAATTAAATTAAATTTTATCTTATAAATTTAAGTCCCGACATGACTGAGACGCGCATCCCGACTAAATTATCGTAACTGTCGTATTTCTCACTCACGACAATCATAATAGGTTCTTATTAATGTATTACTCATTCACAAAGTAATACTCAATATAAATAAATATTAACCCTTGTCTCGCTAATTAATATTTTGTTTTAATCCGGATTATTTTTTCATTTTTAATTTAATTAATCCCAATATAAAAATCATTAAAAATACGGGGTGTTGCAGTGTAATAGTTTTAAAAACAAGAAGATTAACATGTTAATTGGTTAAGAGTTGAATAATATTCCTTATGAACTTTGGAAAGATGAATTGTGAGTCAGGGTTTTGACTTGTCTTGTGCAATTATAATATTAATTGCATGTGCTTATTCTGCGACACGTTTGATTGCTCAAAATTCATATGGAGCCCACTTGAAATGTGTATATATAAGTGATTTACAAATCATAATTAAAACCTTAGGAATTAGGTTATTCGCATGTGAATTATCAATAATAAATGTTATGAGTAAAATAGGATTTTATATGAGACTATAAATCATATGTGTTTATCAAAGGGATTATTATTTAAGCCTTATGTTGTTGGTGTTGGGAATTGGATGTTGGTTAGTTGTTTTTACCAAAGGGTATTATGTTGGAGGTTTATTGATGCTATCATAGGAACTGCAGTTCTTTGGTTATTTATTGTCATTGAGTTTTTATGGGATATTAGTTGGGATTTTGTGAATAATTGTATTGTTGGATAAATTGTTGAATAGTGGATTTGTGTTTTAGTTCGTTATTTTAATCGTCGATGGGATTTAAATTGTTGCATAAGTCATTGTTGTTGAGATTTTATTGTTGGATAATGGTTGTTATGAATGTGGTTTATGTTGATGGTTATGAATTATTAATGAGAAGATATATGTTGTTAGTTGTATGATGTTATCTTAGGGAGTGAAGACATGTGGGTTACTTATGGTTGAGGTTAGGTTCATAGCACCTAGGATATGTACAAGTGGGGTTTGAAGTGAATAATGTGATGTTTGAGGATACTTAGATTAGCATAGATAATTGTCTTAAGACTTCAATGTAGTAGTCGTTATTGATAAGGATTGCTTGGATAAATGATATTGAGAAAAAAGAATAAGTTAGGGATATAAGAACGAATCGGAAGTTTGAGAAAACAATGAATTATCTAAAGTTAGGTCACGTAATGAGATACTTTGGGAATTATAGAGTGATCCATGAGTTTCATGTGAGTGGCTTGAATGAATTTAAGGTAAAAAATATAGAAAGTTAGGTTTTGGTGTTGTTTACTCTCAACAACTACTTAATCTAGATAGTTTATCGAGGGATTTCGTGTTTGGATTTCATTTATGAGACATCCCACGCATGAATTTTAGATAAGGTGGGAGTTAGGAATTTACGAATATGAAGTCTTGTAGGTAATTTTGGGTGTTAGATTATGAGTATTGGGTAATAGATTATTGAAATGTGTGTCTTGTGAGCAGAATTAATTTGTGGATGTTGAGATGTTAAAGGAACATGAGAAGTGAATAGAAAGTGAAAAGGAGGATTGATAATGAAGTAAATATATTATATTTTCTGTTTATGAGGTGATCGATGATTAGTGTTAGGTGCCTTAGTATATAAAATGTTGAGTTAGTAGTTGTTTGCTCTCGATGACTACCCAATCTAGACAAAAGTGTATCGGGGGGTTCCTTCTTTGGAATTCATTTATGAGACATCCCACCTATAAAGTCGAGAGAAGGATAGGAGTTGTGGTATCAAGAAGTATAATTTGTGTAGTGGTTCACAAGTAGTCGGCTAGTAGATATATGATTAATAAAGTGTCTCGACGACCACCTGACCTAGAAAAAAATGTATTATTTTTTTTTGGATTTCATTTATCAAACGTCCCATGCATAAAGTCTATAAAAGGTTGGAAGTTGGGAGTTTTGGATGTTTAATTTTTTGTAGAAAGTTATGTTGGGCGTCTCTATAGGTACATGGTATAGTGTTGAGTGGCTATGGAGTACCGTATGTGCAAGACATATATTGGCCAACTACTTTAATTATTATTGATGGTTGTGTGTTGTTATTGGAGTGGGTCTAGTGTTAAAATGCTATAGAGATATTGTATGTACATGACCTAGACTGTCTGGAGATAATAATGATTTAAATGGACTTAAACTAAGTCACAAATATGTTGAGGTTATGAGTGAGGCCGACTGGCTATGTTATAAGATTAATATAATCATGTATGATGTACGTGGTCATTAATATTCATAAAATGGTACTTGTGGTATACTATATGATGTGCAAGGCCGCGAGGGAGGCCAATAAATTACAATTGTAATAGTAATAAATATAATATTGGGTATATTATGCTTTGTTCAAGGACGTGAATGAGGTCGGGTAATTATAATATAGCTACCTAGATAAAAATGATATTAATGAGACATGAAGTGGTAATTGGTTAATGTGTGTTCAAAATGTTAATTTTTAAAAATTCGATTGGTTAGAATATAAGTAAAATATGAAATGATTTAGCTAATGGAAAGTGAAATGATGTAATTAATGGATTATTAAAGTGGAAAGAGGATAAAAGGATTTAAATGATATTTTGAGTTGAAGATCGTGTGATTATTGGTATCAGTTGATAAATCGATAGTAGTTGAAATTCATCATGATACAAAAATGTTACTAATCTGGTTAATGGATAATATGATATTATTTGGTTAGTTATTAAACCCTATTACAAAATGGATAGTTCTTTATACAATGGATGTTATATGAATCATTGATAGACCTTGATGTTATTCAAATTGTTGATTATGTTATACGGTGAATATTAATTTTAAGTTTAAATGTTATTTGTATATAAAAGACTCTACCGTGGTATTTATTTCATTTGGTAATTTTGGTTTGGTAATGTTACACTATTTGGGAAACGTAGCTAGTATACTTGCGATGGCCCTGAACCATATATGTTGACTAACATCTCAGGTTAAGATTGCACTTCTAGGAACTGGTGGATCTTAGAGTGCAGGTTGGAAATGTGGAGATTTATATCACATGAGATCTAGTTTCATTTCCATTGATTATTTCATATGAGATAATTAGAAAACTTTGTATTTGTGGTTTGCTTATGATTTCACATATGTACTTGGGTTAAAGTTAGAGATTTTGTATATTTTTCTGTACTAGACTATATTAGAGGATGTTGTAGTTAGACTTTATTATTCGTGCTTATACATATTTATATTCCTTGCATCTTATATTGTTGGAAAAGTATTAAATTGTCTCATATTTCTATCACATGCTAAGAATGTTATTTTAAATTTTAGCAATTTGTATGTTCTAATATGTGGACTTGATCAACCCTGATATTTGAATATGCAGGTTGTTACGTAATATGATTAAATATGTTATTAATAGATTAATATCATAATTAAGTTAAATCTATATGAAGAACATGCTAAAATAGATGCTTAAGCTCATAAAATTATAGATTTGGTCATGTTAATGATTATATATTATAAGAAACATATTTAGGATCATGTATAGATTATATTTGGGTTGTTTTGGGACTGATTATGGGTTAGGAGAACCCTTAATTACCATATGTGTTAAGAAAATCGATTTTGTTAACATATGATTAAATTTTTACAATATGACGTTATTTTAGGATACATTAGGAGGGTTGATCGATCGGGTCCCAAGGGGCAATCAATTTGGTCCACCTCGGGTTGATCAATTGAGTATGTTGTCGGGTGGAAATTTTGGTGTCTTGTAAGGATTTTGACATAGGGTCTTTCATAACCCTTCTTTTGATTTTGAGTTATCCACAACTCATTAAGTTTTTTTTAAAAACAATTCATATTTTCTTTGTCCAAGTCAAAGGAATGGTTAGAGTCATTGTTAGAGTTATATTGAAAGAAATATCATTTTCCTTTTTAGCCCCTTATCGCCGATCTAAATTCACCTCTTAAGTTTGAAGTGAGCCAACCAATTTGTCCGCAAGCAAAAAATCATTGGTTGTGACTCTATCTTTATAAATGAAATCAACCTTTCCATAAACCTCTTGGGTGGAGATTGCAAGATTTTATCAACAACATTTTTCTCTAGAATCTCTTTTCCCAAGACAAATTAAGAGTTCACAACTTCAACCAAATGTGCATATAATTCATCAAAACTTTCATTATCTTTCTTGATCAGTTTTGAAATATGTGGTAAACCATTGAAGCTTAGAGTGATTAAATGATGAGATGACTTTATGGATGACCACTAAAATCTTTATACGTCTAAAAACACTAATGTTAACGGATCTAAAAATAACATTTAAGCCTTTCGTATTTCACCCACTCTTTTTATTGTTATTAACATACTAACTTGATTTACACTTTTTAATTTTTATGACATTAACAATGATCACGAGATATTACCAACCCGCTTCCACATTATTCTGTGTTATGTCATCCATCAAGAACTTTAAATAAGTCCCAAACCTAGATTTCCAATATCATTAGTAACAACAATCAAACAATGGTAGTTAGTTCGAAGAACTTCCCTTCATTATAGAAATAAAAGATCTATTCTATGCAAGGAAAGCTAAAAATAAGGGTACCTCTATCATAACATTTGAGAGTATGCGTCCTCTCTAAGGTAACTACCTAAATTTAAATTATTTTCAATTACAAAGCCTAATTTATACAAAAGATTATTCTAGCATTTAAGTGACAAAAGCATGATTTAAAAAAATGAATCTCTTCTTAACATATGTTCTTTAATCATATAATGGAATCAAAATGAGAAAAAGTAAATCATGCACCTGAGACGAGAATTTTTATGAGGAAACCCTTGCAGGAGAAAACCTCGAGCCGAATTGACACCTTGCATTATTATATGTAAAAGATTTATACAAAGAGAGAAATAACTTACAAACTTAAACCTATCCTAAACTCAAAAATTTACGCCCTTCACTATCAACCTTTTCCACCTTGTAGTAAAAAGGGAAAATAAAGATCACATCTAACCACTTGGCAACGTGTCAACTTTATTGATAATGTCGTGTGAAACTCCATATTTTCCACACATAAAGTGGCCAGTATTTTGTATAATAAATGAGGTATGTCAAATAGATTAATTTGATTTTACGTATAAGATAAGAATAAGAAATTTGAACGTGAAAAGATAAACCTGAACACCAAAATAAAATTGATAGAAACCTTAACCATGTTATCCAACTCCACCAACCATGCATAATATAATAAATAATATATAACAACCTCAAAAACCACCACTAGAAATCATAAACGAATGTCATAAATGTAAGGACATATTTTTATAAGTCCGTTATCAATTTATTATGTCTTATACCGCTACACCGTCGAAGAGCATTCAAGAACATTCAAGCATCAAAGATGGATCCGAATATCAAGTTCTTCATCATTCAAGACTCCACGAAATGTACTTTGGTAAGGTTATGTTTTTAATACCTTAACTTTTCACTTAGATCTTGTGGGATATTTTTACAAAATATTTTCTAAATGTTGGAGCGGACTTTTTCGTCAAAATTTAAGAATGAGTATTTTTTCTAAATGTTGAAGCGGACATTAAAATAATAATTTTTTCGCAACAATCGTTCGAGCGACATAGTATGTCATTCGCGGGAGATGGCCTTTCGCGCGATCTCGTTCGAACGATAGTTGTCCTTCGTTCGAGCGGCATGCTGATCTCATTCGAACGAGCTTTGTTTTCGAGGCGGTGCGATTTTCTATAAAATCTCATTCTCTAATTCCGTTTTGTTTAAGAAGTCACAGTGTTTTGACGAACAGAAAAACTGCGAAAGCAGAATTCTTTTAGGCTTCTTCTTTTAGGGTTTAATCCCTTTTTTGGTTTTCAATTCACAAAACTCCTATATGCTTTAGTGAATTGTTTTGGTTTTCAAGAACACTTTACTTTTGTTCATCTTTCGTGGAGTGCGTCTCTACACCGTATAGCTGCGTGTCATTGAGGATCTTGCTGCGTAAAGATTCTTTGCTGAAGATAGGGTTGCGAGTCCTTGGAGGGTGCTGCATGTATTCTTTTAATGAGTTCAAGACTGCGTGTCTTTGTGGGTTAGCTGTGTGTTGATCCATTGCAGATTTCTCTATGTAATTGTAAGTTGCGATTTATTAATTCATAGTGAAATAAAGATTTTACCCGAAAGGGTTTTTTCCTGAAACCTGTGTCTCAGCATATTTATTGTGTCTTGTACTTTATACTTATTTATGGGTTGACACACGCACTTTAGATGCTTGTTTAGGGACTGAATTAAATAAGGTTTGATTGGAATCTTGTGAGTTAGTTTTAATCGGTATCACACGTTTCTCAATAAATATAAGTCTGATGAATATAAGATAATGGTATATATCTAGATGCCTACATACTGGAATAACCAAAACAACTATCGAGAAATGTTGCATCCTCGTTGTAACTGATTTTGCTACCTAAGGCATAAAAAAGTAAATAATGCAAGGTGGGCCAAGACCACTTCAAGAAACTTTTTATGTGATCTCAATCAAAGGTAAGATATAATAGTAATAAAATGCATTATTCCCTAACGGTGAAGCATAGGTAATATTAATCAATCCATTAAGATAATTGTAACCTCAAAGCGATATACTAACTCCAAAGAATGTTTACACTTAACCGCACCCTGTCGTATGAAATCCGGACAAGAAAAGATTTATAAGAGTATTTGTATACTCATGTGCCCCCACAATTGGATTTTCGTATTTCGTGTTATAAAATATACTTTGAGTCTATTTTCCTTGAGATCATTATGTCAAAGCGCCACGTAAATTCAGATTCACTAGAAAGCTTCACCAAAACTCAATCAGGCATCACACATGATAACACCCAATGGAATGCCACTTAGGTTGACGTAACGGGCTTAGTAAACTCCCACTCATACTCAAATTAAGTTTTTCATAATTGAAAAATGATTTTTTATGTGTGCACTTTGATATAGATCTGATATTAGTGCTATAAGTATGCAAGGATATGTTCATATAAATAATTTCATAAGGAACATTGCATAATTATATTGTGTTTGTTTTTTTATTAAGGTCCAAAAATTTACATAGATTTTTTGTCGTTGCCAGATTTTCGGAATCTCTCGAGACGTGGCCGTGTTAGCAAAAATTTACTTTGCACCCGCGAAGTCCCTTTAATGGGTACAGACTCTTCGAGAGATTTTTTCAGTTTTACAATTGTCATGCACAACTTCCCCCCTCGCGGATCGTTTCCATCGGTAAAGACTTTAGTCGCGATCGTTACAATGTTTTATGATCCATGAACTTTGATTGTGAAAGAGATCTTTTACTTTTCTATGGGAATTCGTGCAAGACTTTCTTCCAACCATATATTTACTTGTTTAAATATTTGAGTGTGAGATATTGGTGATGAGGTCACCCTTTCCACTTGTGCTACTTGCGGTTCACCACACATGTGGAGAAACGTCATATATGTGCAGAGAAATGCTTCATTATCTTTATCTTTGTTAAAAACTCTAGAGAAAAAATATTTGAGAAAGTTTCTTTGAGTGAAAAAGTCATTCGATCAATAGGAATTTTAAAAGAAAACTGCTTTTAAGTTTAAATACTCTAGAGATTAAAACCATAATCTTCTTCTTCACTTATCTCTTTTGTATTTTGAGATACTAATTTTCAAATTTGATTATAAGTCATATTTAATCTTAAAACACTTCTACCTTTATTCTTAAACATGTATATTTTTTTATCTTTTTCCTTGAAAGAATAGTGTGAATATCTCAAAAATTCATTATGGGTTTTGAGTAAGCCAAAGTATTTTTCAACACTTTCAAAACCTTTAGGATCACTCACATCCTATAAACTGGTACCCAAGCATTAAATAGCTTCTCAACAAAGTTCATCTCTACAAAGTATTAAAGGTGAGAGGGAGATGTGTCATTTTAAAGGTCACCAAAACTTCGATGACGATTTATAGGCTGGCAAATGGGTGGGTGTGGCCAGATTTATTGGGTCAGATGTGGGCAGGTTAATTGCGGATTGATGGTTATTGCGGGTTATATTAACTACCGACTGATTTTCTCATTCAAAATTTTTAATTACAGATCCCTAGTTTGTACAAGTAGGAAGGACAACGAGTCATTTCTCAACCCGCCTAAACCCGTAAATAACATGTGAGTTTTTAGTGACCCATATGCTACCTGCCTGAAATAAACACGATGGTGCTCATTCGTAACCATTGCGGGTGAAAATGGCTGGACAATACTATTTGGGTCCATTTTGTCGGCCCTGACGGTTTATCATTCTGACGGTTTGATTGCATTGTGTGTGTCTCACCGATGTCAACGCTACTTTTTTGTGAGAAGCGCTGGTAAGCTGAGGGATGAGAGAGATGGTTAATGTACTTTCTTCATAATAATTTTTAAATTTTGGTTTCATCAAACACTTTCCCACTAACTCATTTGAGTAAAGCGTGGACTTATAATCCCTAACTCAAAATAATATGCGTATAAAAATAAAGAAAAATGTTTAAAACTTCCAAATAAAGTATGATAGTTATATATGAATATTAATTTATACTAAACTTGTATTCTCACTATTTAAAATTGGTTCATTAAAAAGTTTCTCGTTACTTTTTGTAATTAACATTTAGTTAAAAAAATTATTTTGTTCCAAAAAGTCACTTGACATAAAACGCCACAATTATTCTTTTTTCTCTTTATCTAAACCCAAAAAATTATTGAAATAAAAGACAGGACTTTTTGAAATATAAGAATAAAATAAACAAAGTGCAAAATATACTAAAATTTTCATGTCGGCTTAAAAATGCGACGCATTTAATGCGACATACTGATATGTTGCATTCATATTGACTCATGTCCAAATCTAACGGTGGAACTCAAATACATGTCAATGTCAACTAGACCTGTCAACGGGTCATGTTGGGTCGTGTACGAGTTAACGGGTCAATGGGTTAAAACATTCTTAACCCATACATGACCAGTTAAGAATAACAGGTATAAGGACAATACCCAAATACGATTCGTTAATATTAATGGGTACACGACCCGAACCGTTAGCACTTGTTAATATTAACGAATCAGTTTGGGTCTAAACAGGTAATGGGTTAGGTGACCCTATAGTACCCGTTGGTCTTCATTAGTTTAAAATAATGAATTTTAATGGTTATTCTTATTGGATATAGGTTAGTTGACCCTATACTACCCGTTAGTATTAAAGGATTTATAAATAATTTAATTGTTATTATTATTGGGTACGAATTGGGTGACCCTATAATACCCATTAATATTAACGGGTACTAATAAATTTTGAAATCCGAACCATTAATTTTAATGGATCTAATGGTTTAATCTGTTAATGACTCAAATTCAATAAAAATAAACTCACTAATTTATAATTTCATATGCTGGATCATATTAACAAGTTATCGTATTTTTTTACGTTAAGATCTAATGTCGACGTGACATATTGGAAAGTTGCACCAATCTTTATTCATTTTTTAATCTCCCAAGAATTATTGTTTAGGGCAATTCTATTAACCCATAACAAAAACATGGAAATCTTCAATTTCAATGAATCATTAAAGCGTCCGATAAGTAAAAAACATCCAACGTAGATTGTAAGTAAATCAGCATGACCCTAAGATTCCTCCTAAACCCATGCTACGCACTGTTGTCCGCATAATAACCATCGGATTTTGGTTGTATTGTGCCTCACTGCAGTATCATTTCAGCAGATCAACTTCCATCTCCATGGCCTTTGATGGAATGTATGAGTATTGAGTAGTACAAAAAAAATCGAGGGACATCTCATACTACAGTACACACTACACTTGAGAATACTTGATTCTTCACTTAAACTTACACGTGGCAGTGCTATCAGTCTTGGATTTTGTTAGGGAGACCCACTTCGTGGACACACTACATTAAAAACTTATACCTTATTGTTTTGGGTCCCGCTATGGGATCAACAAATACAGTAAAAATTTGTACCTATTTTTGTCTTATTCACGGGTCCGCGAAATGTGTCCACGAAGTGGGTCTCCCTAGCATTACTCTTTGTCAAAGGAAAATGTTAGGAAGACCCATTTCGTGGACACATTTCGTGGACACACTGCATTAAAAACTTATACCTTATTGTTTTGGGTCTCGCCAGAGCATCAACAAATGCAGTAAAAACTTGTACCTATTTTTATCTTATTCACGAGTTCACAAAATGTGTCCATGAAGTGGATCTCCCTAGGATTACTCTTTGTCAAAATCATTTTCTGACTAAAACTTCGTAATCATTAAAAGCACCCTCATAATAAAGCAGTGAACGCTACTTTGTTTTCTACAAGAAGAATAAATAAATTTATAAGTATTCTACAGGCCATGAACTTGTGAAAAAATATCTTCTTTTGACCTTCTAATTATACGTGACCTAAAAACTATATGAGTAACCCCATATATAATTTTGTGTTACCTTAAAAGAATATGGATAAACCACATGCAATTATGGATATTCGCGGTCCAGTTCAATCTAATTTTGAGATATTTTTAGGATCGAATCGCATTAATTGATTCTAAAAAATTATGAACCGAGATCGGACTGGAATAATCGGTCATGGTCCTATTCAATTTTCAAGCGATCCGTGTTCGGTATCGGTTCTATTCGGTTCATAATCATAATAAACATCAAATTTTTATTATTATTAAAAACAACACTTTTTTAAAATTAAAAACAACACATTTTTTATAAAAACAGCATTTTTTAAAATTAAAAAAAAACACTTTTTTAAAAAAAATTATTAAAAAAAACATCACCTTTTTTTGTTATTAAAAACAACTATTTTCTTTAAAAAATAGCGCATGTTTTTTTTATTAAAAATAAAGCTTTTCTTTTAAAAAAAACAGCACTTTTCTTTAAAAAAAAAAAAACATTTCAATTTTACCATACCCATATAAAACAGTTAATAATATCCATAAAAAATAACGAACAACTAATACCCATAAAATAATGCGCTACGGATACAAAAGTATGTTCACCACATAATTAATACATTCATAACAAAGTATCACAAATTCAACACAAATTCTTCAAATCTCCAATGCATCCATGCCGCCACGTTTTAAGCTTCGCCACTTGTAGCTCCCAACAACTCTACAAATCATTAAAAAAAAGATTATCAATAATAGCATTTAAATAATCAAATAAGATGAAATATCACAATATAACAATTTGTTATTTGAATCAAGTTTCTCTAGTTATTGAATGTCGTCCAACAAATCTCGAATATTGATTGATTTTGTTGAGGCCAATTTTGACCAAAAATAAGTGCTTACACCATATCTGTTGATAATGAGCTACGAAATGGTCAAAAATACGACCTCCCGGGCTAAATGCGAATTCGGAAGTAACAGTAGATACGGGAATAGTTAATATATCATGGGCAATAAGAGAGAGGATTGGGTATCTATTTTGATTATTTTTCACCAACTAAGAATATCAAAATTTTTACTATCCATCTCACATATTTCCAACAAATATTTTCAACTTCCGACTTAGCCCCAAAGTTATCTCCTGCTTCCAAATATTTTTTATATTGACCCATCCATATCATCATCATCATTAAGCACGACAAAACTTGGTGTTGGAGTTATATTGTCCGGATTTGCATTAGATACACTGCTTACATGATACCAATCAAAAACTCGAACTAAAATCTATCTTACCTTCCTAGTCAAATTTATTGACAAAATAAAGCCATGCAACTCTCCAAAAAAGTATTCAACATACTTCAACTTATATCTAGGATCAAGAACAACCGCAATGAACAATAGAAAGTTTACTTTTTCGACATTACAATACTTGTCAAATTTTGATTGCATGCTCGCCACCGTAGTAGATAAAAAATAATCTCCATTGTTTCTCAAAGATATCACCTTGCTTTGAATTGTGATAAGCGCGTGGAAAAAGGGATTTGAGGTGATATATAATGTCCCGAAAAATTTCAAAGTTGCATGATAAAATATTGAAAGAAATTTCACATAACTTTTCGCCTTATCCCAATCCTCGCTATTTGGCGTACCCAATTTTCGTGCCCAACCCCTCTCCCTCCAATATCCTCATCATTTTCATCTTCCTCACCAATATATTTTTTATATTGTTCATCATCGTCATCCATCCTCTCAAAGACTTTCTCAAATTCTAAAGCCGACTTCGACATCATGTAAGTGGAGTTCCATCTAGTTGGTACATTTAGGCATAATAGTCTTTTTGATTCTATGCTTACCTTTTCAACATATTTATTGAAATTATCCAACCTAGATGGAGAAGACTTGACATATTTTACGGCCCTCCTCACTTTCGCAGTTGACTCATCAAATTCCCTCAAACCATCACCTACAATTAGATTTAAAACAGCACCTCATATGCAAATGTTCATGCCTTTGTAATTTTTTATTTTTCTTTTTAAATGATGAACCGTACCATTATTAGAGCTATAATTATCAACCTTGATTGTGAAAATACCTTCAATTCCCCGATTAATTAAACAATCCTCAACAACAATCCCAAGTTCCTCACCCTTATAACTTTTAACTTGACAAAAGTTAAGTATTTTTTTGTGAAGCTTCCAATCCTTGTCAATAAAGTGGGTCGTAAGACACATATAATTTTTTTGTGTGTCGATGTCCATGTATCGGTTGTAAGACAAACCCTTTGCCCTTTCAACGCAACTTTTAACTCTTTTTTTAATTTTTTTATAAAGATTAATGCAATCCCGCGCAATCATGGTACAACTCGGTTTAATTAACCTCGGTTGAGCGAGTGCCATGAATCTCCTAAAACCTTAATTCTCAACAAACTTAAATGTAAGCTCATCAATCATCAACTTTTTCGCAAGTCCTTGCCTACAAGCTTCGGCGTTAAACGACATGGGTAAAATATTTAAACTTGGACCATTTTTTCCATAATGTTTCTTTAGAATAAAAGATAGTTTTTGTTGCCATTGTTGTCATCATCTGAAAAATGCAAACACACTTTTTGATACGCTCGACATGGGGGAGTTAATAAATTTTAATCCCATTTTTTCTAGCATGACAAGCATACGTAATACCATAATAGTTACATGTTTCCCTAGGATTTTTTTTATCCTTGTTCTTAGTGAAATAATACCATATCGTAGATCCATTTTTCCTCTTTTTTGTGGTGATGTAGGCGGCTCGGCATCATGGTCGATTGGTCTATGCACGGTAGAATTGATGGACTTTGGATCATCAACCTACAATCAAAAGTTCATAATAATAGAAAAAAGACTCAAAAAATAATATAATTAAAACAAGATATCTCTATAAAAAAATACCCATACCTAGGGTTTTGAATGTGGTTCCTCCATATAAAAGATAGTTGTGAGGTAAGATTCAACCTGCAATCAATACAAACAAACAAACAGATCATATGGTAAGAGGTAAAGAACAGATCCGAAAATAAACAAATAGTTAGTAAGAGGTAAAAAAAATCAGAAACAAAAACAAACAAGATCAAATGAATAAAAAAATAAATAAACAAGATCAAATAAGGAAACAAACAGTTTGTATGGTAAAAGGTAAATAACAAACAAACAGTTGGTCTTGATGAACATCAAATGAAGCTTTAAGGAGGTGAAATAACAAAATCATATCCAAAAATAAACAAAATCAGATCTTGATGAATAGTACAAATGAAAACTAACCTCATAATAGTTGGTTTTGATGAACCTTAAACTCAGATACAAACTAAATCAAATCAGCGGAAGTGGGAGGTGGGTTTACTGCCGGAGCCGAGACAAGGGAAAGGAAGAGTGGGAAGGAGGAGAGTGAGGTTTGCTGCTAGAAGTGGAAGTGGATGTAACACCACGTAATTTTGAGGATTTAATATTTAATTATTTTTTGGAGTTATAAAAATATTCAAATTGGAGAAACTTAAATTCATAAGTTGGAGAATTTATTTGAGTGAGCCGAATTATTTATAATTGGAGACTTTAAGTTTAATTGTCCGAATTAATGTGTGTTTCATTTTGAGGTCGAATTTGGAGATGTCGAAAAGTATTTCGGATGACAATTTCGAGTGCGCAGTTGCGTCCGGATGGGTCGAGATAGTTAGAAAAGAGTATCCGAGGGTGGTAATTGGGTCTCGGGATATTTTTGGACATAGTCGGGCCCACACGGGGTGAGTTGGGCCATTTTAATTACGCCCAGATGACCAAAAACGGGATTAAGGGTTTTTAACCTAAATGGAGAAGTGTTAAACAGCAGTAAACACAAATTCTAAGCCTAGGGCTTAAGAGGAAAATTGGGGGAAAGCAAATCAAGAGTCAATTAGGGATTATTGGAGCCAAATTAAGGGACTACACCAACAGATCAGACCCTACGAATAATTCCAGATAAGTGTTTAACTTGCTGTAATGTGTAAATGGTGATATCCAATTCATATTTTAGTGATGTGTAAACTAAAATTCGTTTTGGGGATAAATGGGTACAAAATGGGATTTTGTTAATGGACTACTTGGCTGAGATTCAAAGTAAGAAATAGGTGTATTATATATCCCTAAGTAAAGATAAAATGAAATTTGAATATATTTGATGATTAACATGGAATCTTTATGAGTTCTTGGATGAAGAACACGAATCTTGAATGACTTAGGGTTTATTTGATGAACACAAGAGGTCAATCTGCCAGAATTTTTGACACAACTTTAAACGTGTTCCATTTTCGTTGTGCTTCGAATTAGAGTGTGAATCATACATGTATGGAAAGGTATTTCTCTTGGCTATCCAATGAACTGGGAATCATGTCAATCAGAGTTCTGTAGAGGGAGTAATTGACATTTTACTATAAGGTGTTTGATCTGTCAACATAGTAATATGTCAGAATTTTGATGTGACTTTAAACGTGTGCGATTTGAATTTTACTTTGAATTAGAGTGTGAACCATACATTACTGGAAAGGTATTTCCCTTAGCTATCCAATGAACTTGGAATCAGGTCAATAGGAGTTCTATAGAGGGAGAAATCAAAATTTTACTAGAGGGTGTTTAATCTGCCAGAAAATTTGAGATTTTTCTTTTTAAGCCTCAAATGTCTAAAATTTTATTGGGGAAGTGTTTGGGACCTTGATGAAAAATATTGATGGAATAGTGATATGGAATTAGGTATATGATTGAGTGTTGGACTTTAATTTTGGGAGAGAGTTAAAGTGGAGATTCATAGGCTTGATTGTGACGTACTCTAATTCGAGATGATAAGAATATAATTATGGAAAAGCGTGAGCGAGCTTAAATTCGTTAGGTGAGTGGGTTAACAAGGGTAACTACTGAATTGATATAACAAGGGGTAACTAGGACCCTTAGAGTTGTGTGAATACTTGAATTAATACGAAAGTGAAATAAATTCATAAAGCAAACAAGTACGGTGAATATTAGAGAGAAATATATTACGTACAAGTATGAATAATTGGGTTGTGTAAATACCTATTGTTTTATAGGATTACTTGGGTTGTGAATGCCTATTGTGTGTTTCCTTGTGATAGGAAGATAAACTCGGGAAATATTAAGTTATGGGCCAAGTGAGCGAGTCCGGGGATAATGGTTGAGTGACCCCAAGTTATTAAATTAATGGATGTGTTAATTAATGAAGGTAGAGTGGGAAGGTAGACTCGAAAAAGTATTAAATTAAATTATGTTGTGATTAATTAATTTAGAGTCGGATTGTAGACTCGGGAAGGGTATTAATTAATTAATATGTAAATTTATTAAATGAGAGTCGTACCACAGACTCGGATCGGTATTAAATTAATAGGTGTATTAATTAATTTAATTAGAGTCGGGCAATAGACTCGGGAAGGTATTAAATTAATAGGTGTGTTAATTAATTTAATTAGAGTCGGCCCATAGACTCGGGGAAAATAGTATATTAATTGAGGTGTGAATTAATTATATTAGAATCAGACCACAGACTCGGATTTGTCTTAATTAATTAATGTATAAATTAATTAAATGAGAGTGGGACTACAGACTCGGATATGTGTTAATTAATTAATGTGTAAATTAATTAAATGAGGGTCGGACCACAGACTCGGAGTTGTGTTAATTAATTAATGTGTAAATTAATTAAATAAGAGTCGAATCATAAACTCGGGCAAATTTCATATAAATTATTGTGTATAGTATTATTATTTAGAGTCAGACCACAGACTCGGGAAGATGATAAATTATTAAGTGAGAAAATTAATTAAGTTGAGTCGGGCCAGAGACTCGAGAAATTACACGCTAGTGTTACGGGTTTTTTTGAGTACACGGTAAAGCGGGGATTTATAATATATATATATATATATATATATATATGTGTGTGTGTGTGTGTGTGTGTGTGTGTGTGCGTGTGTGTGTGTGTGTGTGTGTGTTTATTGTGTGTGCTATTAAATATCAGTGATTAGATATTTATTAAATTTATACTCTCTGGTGCTATCAAGGGAGGTTGCGTGATGTGGGTGAATCCCCTAGCTTGAGGAGTAGGGTGAGTATATCCCCAGGTCATAGCGTCCGATATATGGGTGAGGAGATTATCTCACTTTCTGAGAAGGAATATGACCGCCTCCACTTCGTTTATGTATTAGGCCAGGTTGGTAAGCGAATCCAACTTGGGTAACTAGGTTATGTGAGCACACCTCGTGGGATAGCACTTTAGAGGGAATCATCCGACGAGGGTATACTCGGAGGGATGGATATACGTATGCTATATGTGTGAATGTTTAGTAAAGGTACGTATATAATGGTATTCAATATTATATACGGGTAATAATACAGTGTGTGATGTATTTACTTTATATAACTTGTGACACAATTATATGATATTCTTTAAGAAGGAATTAATTAAGTTAATTGGTTAAACAACTTATAATTCGTGGATAATTATACTCGAGTTAGAGTAGTATGGTAAGGGGAGGTTATACCAGGACTAGTTAGACGGGGTAGTGCAACTAGGTAGGGGTCAAGGTAACCGATAGGTGTGCACAATAGTGGAGGGGTGAGAATGTCCACAAGGAAGTGCGACACTAACTTAAATATGAAGCGCATTCATGAATTTTAAATTACTACAGTGAATTCACTTGATAAATATTTTCAAAATGTTTTGGGTTCTAACCCTTGCTATAAAACTATTTTCAAAACCTTTAGGTGTCCAGCCAGAGGGACGCCGGGATTGATATTCTATTCCAGGGACACGAAGATGCGGCATATGTGGATGCTAGCAGGAGTTCGGATTAGACGCATCGTTCATTTATTCCTAGAGTAGGAATCATTTATCAGTTCCAGTTTATTTAGGGCTTATCGCCCAGACTTCTCAGTACAGTTTTCAGATGTACTTATTCAGGTGTTGGATGTTTGTATTGGATTTCAATTTGGTGGCCGATGGTTTATTTGGAAAACTGTTTATTTATTATTCAGTTGAATTTTACTCAGTTGTGTGAATGGTTTATATTTATTTCCGCATGTACTGTTTTGTAAATTAAAAAGTTAAAATTTGGCACCATCTTTTGGAATACTAAGTGGTTAGTAAGTTTTAAAAAGTTTTTGACAGTGATGCTAAGAATGAACCAATTGGGATTCCTGTTTTAATTTGGTATAGGACTGATCACCTGGTATTTTATTAGGCGGGGTGTCATAGATGGTATCACAGCATCAGGTTCTAGTGTCCTTAGGATCTGTGCGGCTTTTCGCGTTTCGGCTTAGCAATCTTTCATATAGATCCCTATCACAGGATTATTGTATTCTATACGTATGAGCGATTACGTTCTTCTGCCAAATTTATATTTGAGGGTGAACTCATAAGATTTGATTCTCATTCCAGATTCCGCCCAGGAGAGAGAGCAGTTAGGGTAGTAGGGAGAGATGAGACTAGGGAGGCTCGTCAGGAGCAAGATTTACAGCAGCAACGGCCATAGATGATTTTGACAGCACGGATAACTAAACTAGTGGCACAGGCAGCTGAAGCGACGGTGGTCCCAATGGCAGGGTACTTTTCATGGGATCAGCCACAAGTGTTAGTGGCGCCGGATGTTCAGACTCACGCGGGGTCGTGGGCGTGGCAGCAAATAAGAGAGATTTTTTCAAGAGTGGGCATCCACCAGACTTGTGAGGGGGTTCAGGTGTATTGCTAGCGTGTCAAGGAAGAGAGATATCCAGCGTCACCTATGTATGGGAGATTACGATGAGGTACGGAAGCAAATGCTAGCCACTTTTTTGTTTAGTGGGAGCATCGCTACAGTGGTGGGAGTCGATCACCACAGTTGAGGAAAGGGATACGCTAGCTATTGCAGAGTTTTGGGTGTCGTTCGACCGCACGTATTTTCCTCCAGCGGTTGAGACCGAAATGAGAAAAAAATTTAGTGAGGTGACTCAGGGAGACCGTTCAGTGGTCGATTACGAGGAAGAATTCACTCGTTGGCAAATTTTGTACCGGATGAGGTAAGCGAGGAAAAGAGAAAGAAAGAAAGATTTATGGATGGATTTGTGTGGAGAATTAGACATTTAATTGGTAAATACGCATTAATAGCTTATACTGATGTCGTTAACGCAGCACTCCGGCACTGTCGGGAATATCGCTTCCACGTGAAAGGAAGCGGGAGGGGAGTGGAAACTAGCCAGTCGGATAAGGCATAAGGGAACAGTACTAGTGGGGTATCCCAGCAGCAGATAGGGGGAGATCAGGGGCAGGATTTTCGGTAGGGAAATCATGCCAAACAATTTAGAACTGGGGGCTATCGGCAGGATGGCCAAGAATTCCAACAAGGTCGGTATGGAAGGGACCAGTGGCAGGGTGAATGTATTAGAAGGTGTTTCGTTAGTGAAGGAAGCGAGACACGTGAAGAGATATTATCTTAAGCGAGGTAGGGGTCAACTACAGGATGAGGTCCTGGATGTACAATCACTAAAGCAAGTCATGAGCTCATTCGGGCAGGGAGGAGATGCTCCGGAACTCGAGGAACAGCCGTTACAGCTGGAGTATGGAGGTAATTATTTTTACCCTATGGGCATGGGGTATATTTTTGAGTGACAAAGAGGGTGTCATAATATAAGACTTATTTTTCACTAGAGTTCGCAGGTGAGTCGAACTTAGTGGGTGCGTTGGTTGTAGCAGCCATAGTATGTGGATAAACTTTTCGTAGGGTAGCGGAGTTTCTTTGGTGTTATTCACGAGAGAGTGGAGGTGCACATGAATAGAGAGTAATATGCGAAGCTTAGAACATTATGATCATCTTAATTTCGAGGACGAAATTCCTTTGTGAGGGGGGAGTATGTAACACCCTGTAATTTTGAGGATTTGATATTTAGTTATTTTTGGGAGTTATAAAAATATTTAAATTGGAGAAACTTAAATTCATGAGTTGGAGAATTTATTTGAGTGAGCCGAATTATTTATAATTGGCGACTTTAAGTTTAATTGCCCGAATTAATGTGTGTCGCATTTTGAGGTCGAATTTGGAGATGTCGAAAAGTATTTTAGATGACAATTTCGAGTGCACAGTTGCGTCCGGATGGGTCGAGATTGTTAGAAAAGAGTACCCGGGGTGATAATTGGATCTCGGGGTATTTTTGGGCATAGTCGGGCCCACACGGGGTGAGTTGGGCCATTTTAATTAGGCCCAGATGACCAAAACGGGATTAAGGATTTTTAACCTAAATGGAGAAGTGTTAAACGGCAGTAAACACATATTCTAAGCCTAGGGCTTGAGAGGAAAATTGGGGTAAAGTAAATCAAGAGCCAATTGGGGATTATTGGAGCTGAATTAAGGGACTACACCAACGTATCATACCCTACGAACAATTCCATGCAAGTGGTTAACTTTTTGTAATGTGTAAATGGTGATATCCAATTCATATTTTAGTGATGTGTAAACTAAAATTCGTTTTGGGGATAAATGGGTACAAAATGGTATTTTTCTAATGGAATACTTGACTGAGATTCAAAGTAACAAATAGGTGTATTATATATCCCTAAGTAAAGATAAAATGAAATTTGAATATATTGGAATCTTTATGATTTCTTGGATGAAGAACACGAATCTTGAATGACTTAGGGTTTACTTGATGAACACAAGAGGTCAATCTATCAGAATTTTTGACACAATTTTAAACGTACGCCATTTGAGTTGTACTTCGAATTAGAGTGTGAATCATACATGCCTGGAAAGGTATTTCTCTTGTCTATCCAATGAGCTTGGAATCAGGTCAATCGGAGTTCTGTATAGGGAGTAATCGGCATTCTTCTATAGGGTGTTTGATCTGTCAACATAGTAATATGCCAGAATTTTGTCGTGACTTTAAACGTGTGCGATTTGAATTTTACTTCGAATTAGAGTGTGAACCATACATTACTGGAAATTTATTTCTCTTAGCTACCCAATGAACTTGTAATCAGGTCAATCGGAGTTCTTTAGAGCGAGAAATCGAAATTTTACTAGAGGGTATTTAATCTGCCAGAAAATTTGAGATTTTTCTTTTTAAGCCTCAAATGTCTAAAATTTTATCGGGGAAGTGTTTGGGACCTTGATGAAATATATTGATGGAATAATGATATGGAAGTAGGTCTATGATTGAGTGTTGGACTTTAATTTTGTGAGAGAATTAAAGTGGAGATTCATAGGCTTGATTGTGACGTACTCTAATTCGAGATGATAAGAATATAATTATGGAAAAGCGTGAGCAAGCTTAAATTCGTTAGGTCAGTGGGTTAACAAGGGTAACTACTGAATTGATATAACAAGGGGTAACTAGGACCCTTAGAGTTGTGTGAATACTTGAATTAATACGAAAGTGAAATAAATTCGTAAAGCAAACAAGTACGGTGAATATTAGAGAGAAATATATTACGTACAAGTATAAATAATTAGGTTGTGTAAATACCTATTGTTTTATAGGATTATTTGGGTTGTGAATGCCTATTGTGTGTTTCCTTGTGATAGGAACATAGACTCGGTAAATACTAAGTTATTGGCCAAGTGAGCGAGTCCGGGGATAATGGTTGAGTGACACAAGTTATTAAATTAATGGATGTGTTAATTAATGAAGGTAGAGTCGGATTGTAGACTCGGGAAGGGTATTAATTAATCAATATGTAAATTAATTAAATGAGAGTCGTACCACAGACTCAGATCGGTATTAAATTAATAGGTGTGTTAATTAATTTAATTAGAGTCGGGCGATAGACTCGGGAATGTATTAAGTTAATAGGTGTGTTAATTAATTTAATTAGAGTCGAGCCATAGACTCGGAGAAAATAGTATAATAGTTGAGGGCTGAATTAATTATATTAGAGTCGGACCACATACTCGGATTTGTCTTAATTAATTAATATCTAAATTAATTAAATGAGAGTCGGACTACAGACTCGGATATGTGTTAATTAATTAATGTGTGAATTATTTAAATGAGGGTCGGACCACAGACTCGGAGTTGTGTTAATTAAATAATTTGTAAATTAATTAAATAAGAGTCGAATCATAAACTCGGGCAAATTTCATATAAATTATTGTGTAGAGTATTATTATTTAGAGTCGGGCCACAGACTCGGGAAGATGATAAATTATTAAGTGAGAAAATTAATTAAGTTGAGTCGAGCCAGAGACTCGATAAATTACAGGCTACTGTTACGGGTTTTTTTAAGTACACGGTTAAGCCGGGATTTATAATATATATATATACGGTGTACTGATAGTATATATATATTTATATATGTGTGTGTGTGTGTGTGTGTGTGTGTGTGTGTATATTTATTGATGTGCAATTAAATATCAGTGATTAGATATTTATTAAATTTATATACTCTGGTGTTATCAAGGGAGGTTGCGTGATGTGGGTGAATCCCCTAGCTTGAGGAGTAGGTTGAGTATATCCCCAGGTCATAGCGTCCGGTATATGGGTGAGGAGATTATCTCACTTTAAGGGAAGGAATATGACCGCCTCCACTCTGTTTATATATTAGGCCAGGTTGGTGAGCGAATCCAACTTGGGTAACTAGGTTATGTGAGCACACCTAGTGGGATAGCACTTTAGTGGAAATCATCCGGCGAGGGTATACTCGGAGGGATGGATATACGTATGCTATATGTGTGGATGTTTAGTAAAGGTACGTATATAATGGTATTCAATATTATATGCGGGTAATAATACAGTGTGTGATGTATTTACTTTATATAACTTGTGACACAGCTATATGCTATTCTTTAAGAAGGAATTAATTAAGTTAATTGGTTAAACAACTTATAATTCGTGAATAATTGTACTCGGGTTAGAGTAGTATGGGAAGGGGAGGTTATACCAGGACTAGTTGGACGGGGTAGTGCAACTAGGTGGGGGTCAAGGTAACCGATAGGTGTGCACAATAGTGGAGGGGTAAGAATATCCACAAGGGAGTGCGACACTAACTTAGATATGAAGCGCATTCATGCATTTTAAATTACTGCAGTTAATTCACTTGCTAAATATTTTCAAAATGTTTTGGGTTCTAACCCTTGCTATAAAACTATTTTCAAAACCTTTAAGGTGTCCAGCCACAGGGACGCCGGGATTGATATTCTATTCCAGGGACACGAAGCTGCGGCATATGTGGATGCTAGCAGGAGTTCGGGTTAGACGCATCGTTCATTTATTCCTAGAGTAGGAATCATTTATCAGTTCCAGTTTATTTAGGTCTTGTCGACCAGACTTCTCAGTACGGTTTTCAGATGTACTTATTCAGGTGTTGGATGTTTGTATTGGATTTTATTTTGGTGGCCGATGGTTTATTCGGCAAATTGTTTATTTATTATTCAGTTGAATTTTATTCAGTTGTGTGAATGGTTTATATTTATTTCCGCATGTACTGTTTTGTAAATTAAAAAGTTAAAATTTGGCACCAGCTTTTGAAATACAAGGTGGTTAGTAAGTATTAAAAAGTTTTCGACAGTGATGCTAAGAATGAACCAATTGGGATTCCTGTTTTAATTTAGTATAGGACTAATCACCCGGTATTTTATTAGGCGGGGTGTCACAGATGGTATCAGAGCATCCGGTTCTAGTGTCTTTAAGATTTGTGCGGCTTTTCACGTTTCGGCTTAGCAATCTTTGATATAGAGCCCTATCATAGGATTGTTGTATTCTTATATGTATGCGCGATTACGTTCTTCTGCCAAATTTATATTTTTGGGTGAACTCATACGATTCGATTCTCATACCAGATGCCGCCCAGGAGAGAGAGAGCAGCTAGGGCAGTAGGGAGAGATGAGACTAGGGAGGCTCGTCAGGAGCAAGAGTTACCCCAGCAACGACCATAGATGATTTTGACAGCACAGATAACTTAACTAGTGGCATAAGCAGCTGAAGCGACGGTGGTCGCAATGGCAAGGTACTTTTCATGGGATCAGCCACAAGTGTTAGTGGCGTCGGATGTTGAAACTCATGCGGGGTCGTGGGGGTGGCAGCATGTAAGAGAGAGTTTTTCAAGAGTTGGCATCCACCAGAGTTATGAGGGGGTTCAGGTGTAGTGCTACCATGTCAAGGAAGAGATATATCCAGCATCACCTATGCATGGGAGATTAGGATGAGGTGCGAGAGCAAATGCTAGTCACTTTTAGTTTAGTGGGAGCAGCGCTACAGTGGTGGGAGTCGATCACCACAGTTGAGGAAAGGGATACTCTAGCTATTGCAGAGTTTTGGGTGTGGTTCGACCGCACGTATTTTCCTCCAGCGGTTGAGACCGAAATGAGAAAAAAATTTAGTGAGGTGACTCAGGGAAACCGTTCAGTGGTCGATTACGAGGAAGAATTCACTCGTTGGCAAATTTTGTACCGGATGAGGTAAGCGAGGAAAAGAGAAAGAAAGCAAGGTTTATGGATGGATTTGTCTGGAGAATTAGACATTTAATTGGTAGATACGCATTAGTTGCTTATACTGATGTCGTTAATGCAGCACTCCGGCACTGTGAGGAATATCGATTCCACGTGAAATGAAGAGGGAGGGGAGTGGAAACTAGCCAGTCGGATAAGACAGGAGGGAACAGTACCAGTGGGGTATCCCAGCAGCAGACAGGGGGAGATCAGGGGCAGGATTTCCGGTAAGGAAATCATGCCAAACAATTTAGAACTGGGGGCTATCGGCAGGATGGCCAGGAATTCCAACAAGGCCGGCATGGAAGGGACCAGTGGCAGGGTGAATGTATTAGAAGGTGTTTAGTTTGTGAAGGAAGCGAGACACATGAAGAGAGATTATCTTAAGGGAGGCAGGGGTCAACTACAGGACGAGGTCCTGGATGTACATCCACTAAAGCAAGTCATGAGCTCATTCGGGCAGGGAGGAGATGCTCTGAAACCCGAGGATCACCCGTTACAGCTGGAGTATGGAGGTAATTATTTTTACTCTATGGGCATGGGGTATATTTTTGAGTGACAAAGAGGATGTCATAATATAAGACTGATTTTTCACTAGAGGTCGCAGTTGAGTCGAACTTAGTGGGTGCGTTGGCTGTAGCAGCCATAGTATATGGATAAACTTTCCGTAGGGTAGCGGAGTTTCTTTGGTGTTATTCACGAGAGAGTGGAGGTGTACACTGAGTGAATGTTTTAATTCTGCGGGGAGTTACTTCTTTCGAGAATTATGGGAGTAGGGTTGATAATATTTTATAAATATCGACTAGATAGTGATGGAATTTAAATATTGTGGATAGTGTTGTTAAGTTTTGGTGTTCACGACACCAGGATATGTTTGGTACTAGATATCACCTGAGAGGGCGTATAGCCTATACATATGTTGTATTACGTGGTGCGATAGGCACATAGTGAGGGCTTGTGTTCTCACATTTTATCCCGGTAAGTAGTGGTGTTTAATGAAGTGAATGAGGGTGGTTAGATTTATGTTCGAGCAAAGAGAGATAGCTCGGGGTTTATTTTTGCGCAAGGACTAGTGATGGTAAGGGCGCGGTACTTTATGTCGTCTTTGGTAACATGAGAGTAAGAGTATATACTTTTGTGTTAAGAGACAAGTATTTTGTGGGGAGATGTTTGGACGTTAGTACATGGGTTGGGTACCCGGGCAGTATATATATATGTCATATGACTACGGGTTCGAAATTATATTACGGGTTATGACTAGCATAGTCGGGTAGCTTTCCTGCGGTAAAGCACGGGGATAGGGTGTATGGGCACCCGGGTTAATTAAGGCAAATTTTGTGCGATTAAGCACAGGTATAGGGTGTATGGGCTCCCTGGTTAATCTAAATGCATACTTGTGTAACGTATGGTTAGAAGCGGATGGGATAGATATAGCGAGCTTGGAGGCACGTGACTAGAGAGTAATATGCGAAGCTTGGAACATTACGCTCATCTTAATTTCGAGGATGAAATTCCTTTGTAAGGGGGGAGTATGTAACACCCCGTAATTTTGAGGATTTAATATTTAATTATTTTTGGTAGTTGTGGTGACAATTATTATGCAACACAAATAGATAAGAGAAACGCAATCACCAAGTAAGAATAAGGAATGCAAAATGACAATCACACAACAAAGGATGTACATGGTTCAGCAAAGATGCCTACGTTCATGGTGGTGCGGTCAGTATTATTTCTATATTCTCCGGAGAGTGATTACAGAGAATACCATATGTCCCTTGCCCCGGACCTAGGGTTTATTATATACATGTTTATTTCAGTAAGTGGGGGTGTTGGACTCCCCCAAATTTTCCATCTGTTCCTAGAACCTCTCTTAATGGGAACATGGGAAGAGACTAAATCATAATCGGTTAAGACATGGAGGGTCTGGACTTTGGGCCGCCACAAATGGGCTACTCGTCCAGGCCCATCATTCTAATTTTGGGTACCCATAATTGCCCCTAAGTTTGTTGGGCCATGCTTGGGCTCAATAAATTTAAATGATTTGTCATAATGGATCCTTTGTACATCGTGCAACTCTTCCCAAAGTTTGAGGACTGATTCTGGCGGCACTCGCTTCGTGGTCTGTGCACTATGATTAGCAACATTTAAAGGTTTTCTAGAGCAGCCATTTTTTTACCATCGTTTCAACCTTCTCAGCATTCTTCCATTTCCTATGAGCTCTAGAGATTCACACTCTCTTCTCTCAGTCTCCATTCTTATCACTTCCTTATTATTTGGGCTCGTGATTCTTCATCGTTCGAGTCGAACTGTCATCTTGTAAGTCTTTTGTGCCTTCTCTTTGTATTTTCTCTTTGAATTTGTAGTTTTCTAGGGTTTCCTAATGGCAAAGATTGGTAATAGGTCGGTGTCTGAGTTTAGGATGTTTTATAACATCCCAGAGTGGTTAGAGATTGAGTGTGTTCCTCCCCCTAAAAATGTTAGAGAAATAGAGGGTGCCCATTGGATCTATGTTTAGATGCTTTCCCAAGGGGGACTTACTTTTCCTCCCAATGACCTGTTCTTGCACTTCTTTGGTTACTTCAATATTGTTCCTGCATAGTATTCATCCAATGTGAGGAAGATAATTAATGGCGTCTATAGAATCAATCAGTTATATGGTACCAAGTTAGGGATTCCCGAGATCTGTTTTTACTACCCTTTTTCTCGAACTAGTTCTGGTGTTCTCTATCTCAAAGCCAGGAGCCCTAAAAGGGTATTGGTAGTAAACCTACCTGATTCCTATAAGGACTATTGGCAAGAGGGTTTCCTTGCTAGAAATTGGTAGTTTTCTCCCCAGTCTGAAAGGCCGAGGTCTGATAGGTTCTCTGTTCCTTTTTATGGAGAAGAATACATAGGTAGACTTTGCTATGTTCTTTCAATTTTAGTTGATTTATGATCTTTCTGATTTTTCTCTATTTTTTCTTCAGCGAGGTTGAAGAACTTAGAACCTGCTCTCAGCGAGGTTCGTCTCTCTGAATTGGTCAAGGCCTGGAATATCAGGGAGCCCTTAGCTGACGACGAGCATCCCCAGTCCGCTGCTTTTTGCTCGAATATAAGAACGTTGGTTCTAGTTTTATAGTGAGGCTAGTAGACAGTATCCCTGAGTTTGATACCTCTGAAGAGACTACTGCTGGTCCTATTCAGTTAGATGAGGAGGAGAGCAGTTATGAGAGTGATATCGCAGGTGGTGCTGAAGGCAACTTTGGTGAAGGGAGCTCCGGTGGTAGTAGCTCTTCTGATTTGGAGGAAGTATCTGAAGCTCAAGAATCTTCGAGCACATCTAGCAGTTCAAGTGGGGAGATGGTTCCTCCAAGGAAAAACCTGATTCGGGATGATGATGACGACGATCACGTGCTCCTCGCTCAGAGGTCAAAGAAGCATAAGTCCAGTACTGGGGCTGTAGCTACTGGATCATGGTCTTCTACTCAAGAGCAAGAGAGGAAGAGGAAAGAGGAAGAGCAGATGAGAGAGGGGGAGAGAAAGAAGGAGGATAAAAGAAAGAAGATGGAAGAGAAGAGGAGGGTGGAGGAGAGGAGGATAATGGAGAAGGAGAAAGAGGAAAGGAGGAGAAAGATGGAGTCAAGGACGAAGGCTGGGTAAGCCTTAGTCCCGGTGTCTGCCTTACCCGAGGGAGCCTCAGTTGCCTTTTCTCCTCAACTGGCTCCTGCGCTGCTCGAGAGGGCAGTTCTTCCTGCAGATCGCCAGAGGGCGCAGGGGTCTGATCAATTGGCCCTACAAGCTAGCCAGATGCTAGCCCTGGTAAGATCTTTTCCATTTTCGAATGCTTAACAAGTTTTAGTTATTTCCCCTTCCTGATATCTTTTTTGTTTTTGGCAATTTGTGACTGACTTCATCGTGCTCTATCATTCTCATGACGAGCTGGTGAGAAGGAATGGCGAGCTGGAGCAGTAGAGGGCTGCTTTGGAAGTGAGGGGTACTCAACTAGAGGCTGATTTAAAGACTGCTGACGCTGCCCTAGTTTCCTCTGACCTAGCCCTCATCAATTCTGATCGAGAGAGGGATGCGGCGGTTAAGGAGATGAACGAGCTGAGGCAGGCCTATAACCTGGTCTGCTCGAGCAAGCTGGTTGTCGTAGAGAAGAATAAGGTGCTGACCAAGCAGTTAAAGGAGAAAAAGTCCCAGGTAGCCACCATCAAGGATGACTCATACAACTCCGGGTGGACTACTGCATATGAAGACGCCGAGGTTCAGATGGGCTACATCAGCCGTCTGAACTTCAAGAAGGGCTGGAACAAGGCCCTCTTAGCTGCTGGTGTTGATGCTGACTCTCTTTTATTCGACGAGCATGACCCGATCTCGAAGCTGACTGTGGATAAAGAAGCCCCTGCCCCTACTATAGAAGGCATTGAGCCAGTCTCCCAGACGTTGCCTGCCGAGGTCCTTCCTGCTCAGGCGACAGAGGTTACCCCTGCTGAGGGGGGTGTTTCTACTGTCGCTGACAAGGGGTAGTAGCCAGCTACCTCTGGGCAGCCTGAGGTTGCTAATTAGTTATCATCTAGGGTTACTTTTTGTATCTTTGTTTGTAACTTTTCTTTTTACTGCTCGATGTACTTTAACCCTTATCAATGAAAAGGTTTCTTTTTCCCAGTGCACTGATTTGTCTTTCTTTTCGATGCCCTCTTATGTCTTGTAGTTGTCTGATGTAGAAGAGTATATTCCTGCCACATCTCAATTGGGCAGGACTCTTGGTCCTAATGCAAGTTCTCAGGTTCGCCAGGCCTTTGTTAGGCTTTGCAAATCTCTTAGGTCAAGGAATCAAAAGTATAAGGATCAGTCTGAGCTTGTGGCCAAGTTGAAGGACAGGCTACAGGAGATGGAAGAGGTTGGTGCTTCAGTGCAAGAAGAGGTGAATGCACTGAGAACAAAGCTTCTCGATGCTTCTGAAATCAACCAGGTTGGGGAAATGCTTCAGCAAGAAAATGAAGCTTTAAGTAAAGGGGTCTTGCGTATTAGGGAGCATGCGTCGAGCACCGCTCCTGCAGTATTGCGAGGCTCTTCATCGTCGCGAGCTAGGGCTAGCTCGAGCGATGTTCCTCCTGTGCTACGAGGTTCTACTGGTCCATCCGTTTTGGGAGCTGGCAGAAGCACCAGGAGTTCAAATAGGGAAATAGAAGAGCTTCGCGGTGATGTCCAGCGAGCATATGTGATCGCTGCTGGGCTTCAAAAGGATGTTACTCGGCTGCGGCACCTGTTTAAAAAAGGACCTCAGCGAGTACGGGTCGACGCTTATGACCAGGGTTAGCTAGATGCTCCGACGAGGCTGATAGAATTTGAAGAGCTTGCCTTCATCAGGGGGTGATTGAGTGCTATAAAGGAGATGTAAGTTCCAAGGAACTCAATGCTCTGGTATCGCCATGAAATATCTCCTTCCACTCGGATGCCCAATCCCTTCCGGAGAGATGATCAGTGGATACCTATCGATGCCATCCCTCGGCAGCTATTGGAGTCGGATGCTAACGATGTCGAGGAAGAGTTAGTTCCTGCTCCCGATGATGGTCGAAGAGCTCAAGTGGCTGATTATCTCGTTCAGAGGCCTCACCCCCACTTATATTTTGCCAGTAGTTACTCTGTGTATTTTGTATTGAAGTGATGTTATGTCAATGTTTTGGGCAAGCTCGCGGACTAAACATGTATTGTACTTGTTGTAAATATGGTTGATTAATATAAAATTTATGTTTTGGGCTAATTTAGCCGACTAAACAAGTGTATTATATTCTCCATATTCTCGCTCCTTTATAATCTCTAAATTTGTATTATTACGCAAGTGTCCTTCCAGTCCAGTATACTATCGAGATACCATTGTGCACCACTTTACCTTTTAGGTCGTGTCATCACACTCCCTTAGGCCTAAGTGTGGCAATTGGCGAGGACACACCTGGTGTTGGATGCTCTATCCGATCAGGATTTTATTCAACCAAAGATAGTTTGGCGACCAGTTTTAATTTGGCCATATTGCCTAAGGATCTCCTATAGGGCTTCATATATTTCCAGGGGCAATGCTAAGAGGTCTTTCGTGTTTCATAACGAAAGCCTGAGGAGGGTGATTTCCCTGCTATGGTGTAATGATCAATGTGCCTGTCATTTGGAAAAGGTGTGTGATAAAGCTTATATAATTGTTACTCATTAGAACGCAGTCGTTAAACAACTTTCATTAATGACAAGGAAAATGAACTAGTAGTTCCACAACAAAAGCATAAAAGAAGAATCTAAAAATAGAATTTCTTGAAATTGGCTGCGTTCCATGCTCGGGGGATTTCTCTGCCTTCCATCGTTTCTAAGTGATAGGCGCCTTACAGATTATCTCTTGTTATCTTGAATGGTCCTTCCTAATTTGTCCCTAGCTTGTCGTCTGATGGTTTTACTGCGCTGCCCAGGACTTTCTTTAGGACGTAGTCCCCAACTCAGAATGTCCTTGGTCTGACCCTCTTGTTATAATGCCTTGCGAGCTGTTGCTGATAGCTCGCTAGTTTTACTAGGGCTAGCTCTCGGTGCTCGTCGGCTAGGTCGAGATCAGCGAGCAATGCTGTATCATTAAGGCCCTGGTCGACAAGACTGGACCTCATTGTCGGCCAGCCGGCTTCTAATGGGATGACTGCTTCCATTCTATATGTCAGTGAAAATGGGGTCTCCCCTGTTGCTCGTCGTGGAGTGGTTCGATTAGCCCATAGAATATGTGATAATTCATTCACCCATGCGCCTTTGGCTCGCTCTAATCTCTTCTTTAATCCGTCGATCACAGTTTTATTGGAAGCCTCGGCTTGGCCATTGCTCTGAGGATAGGCCACCGAGCTGAAATGGTGCCTGATTCCATATTCTTTACAGAAACTCTGAAAAGATCCGCTCTCGAACTACGTTCCATTATCGATGATGATGGTTCTGGGGATGCCAAAACGGGTGATTATATTTCTCCTTATGAACCTTATCATATCTGCATCTCGAATGTTCGCTAGGGGTTCTGCCTCGATCCATTTGGTGAAGTAGCCAGTCGCGACCAGTAGATACTTGCGATTACCGGTGGCGGTAGGAAGTGGTCCTACGATGTCCATCCACCATTGGGCGAATGGCCATGGGCTGGATAATGATTTTAGGTCGCTAGCAGGTTGGTGGATCATAGGAGCGTGAAGCTGGAATTTTAAGCACTTGCGAACATACACCGTAGAGCCCATTTGTATATATGGCCACCAAAAGCCCTCCATTGCTCGGAAAGCCAGAGATCTTCCTCCAATATGGCTTCCACAGATTCCTTCGTGAAGCTCATGTAGAACTTGCTCTACATCCTTTGGGTGAACGCATTGGAGGTAGGGATCGGAAAACGATCTCTTGTATAGCCTTCCCTCAGGAGATAAGTGAAAGTGAGCAGCTTTGACTCTTATCTGGTGAGGAGTCTTGTTATCATCTAGAAGTGTGCCATCCTTCAAATAGTACCTTAATGGGTCCATCCAGGTGGGTGCAAACTCAATTCGGAGCACCTGTTCCACGCTTGCACTACACCAAAACTGGCGATTGGTCACGGCCAAAATCCATGACCAAAGCTGTGGGTCGCGGACTTGGGCCGTGACCATTTCGGGCGTGACGTCGCGGCCCAAGTTCGTGACCAAAAAATGGTCACGGCCGAGAGGGGTCACGGCAGATGGTCGCGGACTTAGGCCGTGACCCATGTCGTGACGGGTCGCAGCCCTTATCCGTGACCCATAACCGTGACAAATTGGTCGCGGCCAAAGTCAGCGATCCACGACCGTGACAAAAAAATTAAAAAAAAATGTCGCGGCCCTGATCCGTGACCCACAACCGTGACAAATTAGTCGCGGCCAAAGTCCGCGACTCATTACCGTGACAAAAAAATATAAAACAAATTAGCCGCGGTCCTAATCCGTGACCCACAACCGTAACAAATTGGTCGCGACCAAAGTCCGCGACCCATAACCGTGACAAAAAAAATTAAAAAAATGGTCGCGGCCCAAGTCCGTGACCCACAACCGTGACGAAAAAAATGGTCGCGGACTTTGGCTGCGACCATTTTTATGCGTGACGAAAAAATAAAAATGGTCATGGACAAAGTCCATGACCATATTTAACTATAATTTAAAAAAAATGTATTTTTTTTGTCCAATCCTAAAACAAGGGGTCTTGCGAGTGCACCATCAGTTGCTACGTGTAACGTTTGACGCGTACGAGGTGTTACAAATATTTATTATTGGCAAAACAATAAAAGAAATCACAAATTGCGAATCGAGAACGTTGTTAATAAACAAATATATATACAAACTTATATATATTACACGTTTTAATAATTCACAGACCAACAAAAAAATTGGGCAGAGTTTCCTCTATTTTCTTGACATTCCAAAATCTGTAAATATAAAACCTACTTATTATAAAGCCTGCACGGCCATAAAATTCAACAATCAAATTATAAAAGCCTGCACGGCCATAAAACTAAACAATAAAAGACCGCATGGCTGACAAAATCCTGATTGTCCACAACATATAAACAATCTTCATGATGTAGACCATTGCCTCCTTCGTTTGATCCGCGTGCAAAAATCATACAAATGATAGGATACATAAAAAAAATATCAGTAACCAAGTAGTTTTTAAAAAATTTAATCAAGCTGAAAAATTGCATATATGAGTTAAAATTATCAGTAACCAAGTAAAAATATACAAATTATCGTCGTATTCTCAAACCGGGAGTCCCGCGGCTGTGGGGTCAGTTCCTACAAGTTACATTGGTCCCATGGGAGATGTCGGCGCCACCCACGACGCCGTTTGGGGGCTGTTTTGGATTTTCACCCTCTAACGCCATGTTTTTAAGCCTAAGCCTAGAAATATGGAAATTACCGTCGTATTCTCAATCCGGGAGTCCCGCGACTGCGTGGTCAGTTCCTACGAGTTACATTGGTCTTATGGGAGGTGATGGTGCCACCCACGGGGAAGTTCGGGGGTTGTTTCGAGTTTTCACCCTCTAACGCCATATTTTTAAGCGTAAGTTTAGAAATATACAAATTATCGTCGTATTCTCAAACCGGGAGACCCGCGGCAGCGGGGTCAGTTCTTACGAGTTACATTGGTCCCGTGGGAGGTGTTGGTGCCACCCACGGGGCCGTTCGGGGGCTGTTTTGGGTTTTCACCCTCTAACGCCATGTTTTTAAGCCTAACTCTAGAAATATGCAAATTATCGTCGTATTCTCAAATCGGGAGACCCGCGGCTGCGGGGTTAGTTCCTACGAGTTACATTGGTCCCGTGGGAGGCATTGGTGCCACCCACGGGGCCGTTCTGGGGCTGTTTCGAGTCTTCACCCTCTAACGCCATGTTTTGCTTGAGTATAGAATTATGCAAATTATCATCGTATTCTCAAACCGGGAGTCTCTCGGTTGCGCGGTAAGTTCCTACAAGTTACATTGGTCCCGTGGGAGGTGTTGGTTCCACCCATAGGGCAGTTCGGGGGTTGTTTCGAGTTTTTACCCTCTAACGCCGTGTTTTTAAGCCTAAGTCTAGAAATATGCAAATTATCATCGTATTCTCAAACCCGGAGACCCGCGGCTGCGGGGTCAGTTCCTACGAGTTACATTGGTTCCGTGGGAGGTGTTGGTGCCACCCACGGGGCCGTTCGGGGGCTGTTTTGGGTTTTCGCCCTCTAACGCCATGTTTTTAAGCCTAAGTCTAGAAATATGCAAATTATCGTCGTATTCTCAAACCGGGAGACCCGCGGCTGTGGGGTCAGTTCTTACGAGTTACATTGGTCCCGTAGGAGGTGTTGGTTACGAGTTACATGCTCCAAATTAGTCCGCGTCATTAAGATTAATAGTAGGTTATGTTTCTCTTTGTTAAATTCTATGATTATTTCTTGGTTGTTGAATAGATCTCAACATTACTTTATGAAGTGTTGTTAAATTCTCAACCTATTAACAATTGTTGGCAACTTTGGAAGTCTTGGAACAATGATTTTCATGAGGGCATCAAATTCCATCATTGTCTTATCATAGGGAATGTTATTAGACCTATTCAAAATTTATCTTACTATATCAAATTTGAAAATAAGCTAAACTTCCTTGACTCTCACATTGCTCAGCTATTTGTTATCCAAATCACCCAGCCTAAGTATCGTTTAAAATTTGTTCATTGGATCAAGTCTAAGTATCTTTTACATCTGTGGAACTGTTCTCTGGAATAACTATCTTTTATCATTATGATTCTTAATTTTTTCTGTAGTGATGCATATTTAATTTTGCTGAAATGAATAGGCTTTCATTTTCCATTCATTGCATTGCAATTGTTATTTAGTAGCTTTGCAATTTGCAATTAACATAATAGGCTTCCATTTTCCATTCATTGCTTAAATGAATAGGCTATCATTTACATCATATAGTTTGTTTAAGTCTTTTTGTTTAATTGTATTGTTATTGAAGTTGATACAAACGTCATTTTGTTTATATTATGCTAGAGTAGTTACGTTTCCATTTTGAAATTTTGTTTTACAAACTATTTGGATGCCGAGCCAATTGTCATTCACCCTGGACGTCAAATTGGTGTCAGTTAAACCTCACCACTCTTTCAAAATCTGGACCAACATCAGACTCTAAAGTTAAGGTTGTTACCTACACTATGCCATAACTCTAATGTTGTTTTGAACTCTGAGTTTCATTATGCGTACATGTACTTTTGACCTACACTATGCCATAATTCTAATGTAGTTTTGAATTCTGAGTTTTATTATGCGTACGTGTACTTTTGAAATTGTTTGGTTTGAGTATTCTTTTTCTTATTAGGTTTTCTATCTATTCCACAATAGTTATTTGAAGCACTTATTCAATGCACTGGACAACCCTAACAACACTTATCATATTGGATGTTTTTTTATTTGTTTAATTCCATACTATTTTCATGATCCATATCATATTAGTTTTAACTTTGTATTACTTATTTTTTTACATCTGATGCAAACAAAGAGCTTTATCAGCTAATTTTAATTTCTATTAACTCATTGCATGGTGGAAATTCAGAGCAACTATAAAAATGAGTGCATTCATAGGCAATATCATGAATATTTCAGGTGGCATTAGCTTTGGTTTGTGTTAACTAGGGTCGTTCGCCTCCTGAAAGAGCCGCAACAGCATTACCGAGAAACCATCATCACCGCCATGGAGTTCGCTGGCCGATCTGGTTGGCTGATCTGGCTGATCCTTCATATAACCAATGTTTCCATATAGCTAAAGTGCGTATCATAATCCTAATCAAAAGCACTCTTTGGATGATGCTTACCCCACCTCCTTCATGAACTGGAGAAAGTTTCTTCCAAAAAATTGAGTGATTTACATGACGTCCGCCGTTGAATTTGATGGAACTCTACAATTTGATAATACGTTATTAGTATTTCATCATTGGAGGATTATATATAGTTTAGATTCGGAAACGTCACGTGTTTGTATAAATCTCGCTTAAATATTAAGTTTGCATCTTAAAGCATTTTTAGTGTTCCGTGTATATATTTATGCTTTTAATTACCAATTTTGATTTTAAGCCACTTTCTACGAATTATTTTGAATAATGATCTTTAGGATACTTTTGGCATGTTCATGTATATCACGACTGTTCCTTATATCTTAGCTGATCGTTTGCTTTGTAAATTGATTAATAGGAATAAATGTTTGGCGGATCTACCTCCTGCTCGGTATTCCACCCTAATTTGTATGATTTTATTTATAAATTTTCTTCTTTGGATTTTCATATATCAATGTTTTAATATGATGAGCTGCCTTATATTGTGACCTCTGTTTTTTAATTCATAGGGTTCAAAACCATCAGATGAAATTGCAAGTTGGCCAAGGAAAACAACAGAAACCTGATATGAAGAAATTGGCCAAAGGAAAGTAACGCAGGTAATGTGTTTCTGAACCTTATGAAGTTATCCCATTTTGTGTCCATAATATGAAGAAATAAAAAGGGTGAGAATAACCAGTTGTTTAGGGAAGTTGTTCAGAAGATTGATTGGCGGTTTGGCCCCAGTTATGGACCCGACCCGGCTTGGACGGAGACTGTGGATCATAGAGCGGAGCATAGGAAAGAGAAGCTCGGAAATGAACTCAATGCTTATAGAACAAACTTGATTAAAGACAGCATTAGAATGGGATACAAAGATTTTGGAGATTTTTACTATGCCCATGGTGCTCTTGGGGGATGTATTTAAGAATTACATTTGTACCGGTGATCATTGCACAACATCTAAAAAATATTCGTACCCATGATCATTGCACGACATCTAAAGATTTACATTCGTACCCGTGTTAAAATGATGTATGTTTGTAAGCAATCATAAATAAAAAATGACTTAAAATGATGTCTGCTTATATCTGATCATTTTCTACATTGTGTTTGTATTAAATGGATGTCCTCTTAAATCTGTAAACTATCATAAATACAATGATCACTTTCTTTGTTGGTTTCCCATAGAATATGTCGAATCTTTCTGATGTATATATATACTAGAAGTTGGGGTATAATTGTCATTTTTCATAATACACTTGCGTTCCCACATATAATCGTCATCTTTTTTTTTCAAGTATTTGTCATACTCACCTATTTTTTGTTCTTTATATTCACAGTGGATTTAAACTCTTGAGAGGGAACAACAAAAACTCATGGATACCTTTCAAATATGAAAGACTCCATACGATAAGATCAGCCATTATAAGGACATTTGCAGATCAGATTCAGATATGAATGGAACAAAGATGCTTGGCCCACGGAATAGAGCAATCGAGGATAGGAGATGAAACTCAAAGTATGCGGTGGCTCCAGAAATGTGGAGCCTTTGAGAATCCGTACAAAGGAGACGAGTGAAGTTGGAACAGCAAAAGAGAGTGAAAGCCCCAAAGAAAGTGTGCCTGAGACATTAGCCAACACATCAGGCACAATAGGCATCACATTCGGGTTTGGAGACACTAGAAAACATTTTTTTTTTGTCTTGAACAGTTGAAAATATGTTTTTTTTAGATGTTTTTTGTTTCAGATCTATGCATTTTAAAAGTGATAGTAACAATGGCTACAAGACAGCAGAACATAGAGGAGATGGATGAGAAGTCCAGGCAAGGTGAAACTGTTATACCTTGAAGAACCGGACGTAAAAGCATACAAGACCAGGAAAACCTTGTTGAAGGTACTCATATTAGTTTCTATATCTTTGAACTTGACATATAGATTATTTTAACATTGGCACAATTTTATTAAATTGTTTTGAATGCATTAATGCAATAAATGTACCTAACTTTCCAAGAAGTTTAGGTGTCTATACAAGACTTGAACTAATTAATTTATCTACGTAAAGGGAGGAGCAGAGGAGGGCAGACGATGAGAGATCAGTTGGGGACAGAAGGGTACCCGAAGATGGGGCGCAAGAGTGGGTTAAGCACCACAGATCAGTGTGGTGGCGAGAGGACGGAGGAAGAAGGAATTGACATTTCCATGCCAAAATGCAAGGCATGGAAATCAGCATCACCCTCATCAAATTCCCGACTGTAGATGTCGGCTTGCTGGACGGCTGCGAAAGCTTGGACCAAGTCCCCTCCACCGACCTCATCCCAAATTTCTCAAATGCCACAGCCATGCTTCAACAACCAGTGAAGCAGCTACTCGGCGAAACCAAACCTCATTGTTTGGTGGCCGACATGTTTTTCCCTTGGGCAACTGAGGCAGCAGCAAAATTGTTGTTAAAAATGTTGGCCGACATGTTTTTCCTCAATAAAGTTACATTTTTTTAATGGATTGTTATTAAAAATGTTGTCTGCATATTTGATATTTTCCATTGTTTCTTCGATGTCTTTCCTCAATTTTGTTATTAAAAATGTTGTTTGCATATTTGATATTAAAAGATGATGATGGTACTGACTGTTGAGGAGATCCAAACCACTGATTATAGCAATTTAAGTCAGTGTCGACGGTAACGTGAGAAACCCACTAATAGAGAGAAATTTCAGAGTCGGTGTCTGTGTCGATTTTGGTGAAAATTATCACTTCGCCATTGGCCCGTTGTTTAGTATTAATATATCTTCAATTATATGTCAATTTTGTTTCATGGTTCTTAAATGGATGTATGTGTTTTCTATTTGTCTTCAATAGATCAATGTGAACATTTTATTGATCTGGAGTATATTGGAGTACGTAGTCTGCTAAGTTATTTTGGACAAACTATTATTATTGTTGCTGTTATATTTTTTTTACTTCTTATACAGGGTGGATAGTCCTATAAACAAAAGAAATTGTGCCCAAATTTTCAAAATTGTTTACATTTATTTATGTTGTAATACTTTTTTACTTCAATTATAAACGATTCAATACTTTGGAATTTTCCCTCCGAGTGTATATATATATATATATATATACTGTAGTATATATATACACGGTCGGTTCCTACGACTCACATTGGTCCCGTGTGAGATGTTCGTGACTCTTACGGGACCGTTTTGTGTTCGTTTTGCGTTTTCACCATTCGATGGCATATTTTTATGCTTCAGTCAAACCTTTTACAAATTTACGTCGTACACTCAAACCGAGAGCCCCGTGACTACGCGATCGGTTCCTACGAGTCGCATTGGTCCCGTGCGAGGTGTTCGTGACTCTTATGGGACCATTTTGTGTTTGTTTTACGTTTTCACCCTTCGATGGCATGTTTTTATGCTTAATTCTAACTTTTTGCAAATTTATGTCGTACACTCTAACCGGGAGCCCCGTGACTACACGGTCGGTTCCTACGACTTACATTGGTCCCGTGCGAGATGTTCGTGACTCTTGCGGGACCGTTTTGTGGGTGTTTTACGTTTTCACCCTTCGATGGCATCTTTTTTATCTCAAGTCTAACTTTTTGCAAATTTACGCCGTACACTCAAACCGAGATCCCTGTGACCACCCATTCGGTTCCTACTATTAACATTGGTCCCGTGCGCGGTGTTCGTGACTCTTACGGGACCGTTTTGTGGCTTTTTTACGTTTTCACCCTTCGATGGCATGCTTTTATGCTTAAGTCAAATTTTTTGCAAATTTATGTCGTACACTCCAACCGGGAGCGCCGTGACTACGCGGTCGGTTCCTACGAGTTACATTAGTTCCGTGCGAGGTGTTCGTGACTCTTACGGGACCGTTTTAAGGTTGTTTTATGTTTTCACCCTTCGATGGCATGCAAGTCTAACTGTTTGCAAATTTACGTCGTATACTCAAACCGGGAGCCCCGTGACTATGTCGTCGGTTCCTACAAGTCACATTGGTCCCGTGCGAGGTGTTCGTGACTCTTACCGGACCGTTTAGTGGCTATTTTAGGTTTTCACCCTTCGATGGCATATTTTTATGCTCAAGTCTAATTTTTTGCAAATTTGCGTCGTACACTCTAACCGGGAGCCCCGTGACTACGCGATCGGTTTCTATGAGTTACATTAATCCCGTACGAGGTGTTCGTGACTCTTACTGGACCGTTTTATGGATATTTTACGTTTTCACCCTTCGATGGCATGTTTTTATGCTTAAGTCTAACTTTTTGCAAATTTACGTCATACACTCAAACCGGGAGCCCCGTGACTATGCGGTCGGTTCCTATGAGTCACATTAGTCCCGTACGAGGGGTTCGTGACTCTTACGGGACCGTTTTAAGGCTGTTTTACATTTTCACCCTTCGGTGGCATGTTTTTATGCTTAAGTTTATTTTTTAACAAATTTACGTCGTACATTCAAACCGGGAGCCCCGTGACTATGCAGTCGGTTCTTACGAGTCACATTAGTCCCGTGTGAGGTGTTCGTGACTCTTACGGTACCGTTTTGTGGCTTTTTTACGTTTTCACCCTTCTAAGGCATGCTTTTATGCTTTAGTCTAATTTTTTGCAAATTTACGTTGTACACTCCAACCGAGAGCCCCGTGACTACGCGGTCAGTTCCTGCGATTTTTATTGGTCCCGTGCGAGGTGTTCGTGACTCTTACGGGACCGTTTTAAGGTTGTTTTACGTTTTCACCCTTCGATGGCATGCAAGTCTAACTTTTTGCTAATTTACGTCGTACACTCAACCCGGAAGCCCCGTTACTACGTGGTCGGTTCCTACGAGTCACATTGGTCCCGTGAGAGGTGTTCGTGACTCTTACGGGACCGTTTTGTGCTTGTTGTATGTTTTCACCCTTCGATGGCATGTTTTTATGCTCAAGTATATTTCTTTTGTAAATTTACGTCGTACACTCTAACCGGGAGCCCCGTGACTATGCGGTCGGTTTCTATGAGTTACATTAATCCCGTGCGAGGTGTTCGTGACTCTTACCGGACCGTTTTATGGCTATTTTACATTTTCACCCTTCGATGGCATGTTTTTATGCTTAAGTCTAACTTTTTACAAATTTACGTCATACACTTAAACCGGGAGCCCCGTGACTACATGGTCGGTTCCTATGAGTCACATTAGTCCCGTGCGAGGGGTTCATGACTCTTACGGGACCGTTTTAAGGCTGTTTTATATTTTCACCCTTCGAAGACATGTTTTTATGCTTAAGTTTATTTTTTTGCAAATTTACGTCATACACTCAAATTGGGAGCGCCGTGACTACACGGTCAGTTCCTGCGATTTACATTGGTCCTGTGCGAGGTGTTCGTGACTCTTACGGGACTGTTTTGTGGCTATTTTACGTTTTCACCATTCGATGGCATGTTTTTATGCTTAAGTCTAATTTTTTGCAAATTTACGTCGTACAATCAAACCGGGAGCGCCTTAAACCTAGAAAGTGGCAATCCGTTGGATAATGACTTCTTTTTCTAGTGTTCACCCTAACTATTCTTTGTTCAAAAGTTATGTTCTCCCCCCCCCCCCCCACAACTGGAAGTGACAAGAAACAAATGCGCCAACAATACCCAAGCTATAGAGGGCACAAAAAACTTAAAATTACGGGGTTTAGACATAAATAGGATCCAACCCCAAAATAATTAAAAAATTGAATCAATGCATATTTAACCTTAAAATAAAGTTCATCATAGGTCTATCCATTACCTGGATATTTTGTTACACCCAACGCCAATCAGAACCTTCTCTATGCCAGCAGCGATGCAATTTCAGATTATGTTTAATAGTAGTTCGACCCCAACATCAATGTATCCTATGACAGTGAAAAAATAATGAATTTTTTGCAAATAGTTATGTTCAATTAAAAAAATGGTAGAACCAAAAAATCAAATTCAAAACTAAAGGAAGAAAACCAGGGCTAGTTCTTTCGTCACTCACTGTCCCTACGAGTTACATTGGTCCTGTGGGAGGTGTTGGTACCACCCACGGGGCCTCACGGGACCGTTCGGGGGCTTTTTTGGGTTTTCGCCCTCTAAAGCCAAACGATAGAGATAAATAAATGAAAACATATCTATTCTAAACAAAAGAACCGATAAATCACCTAACATTTGCACAAATAGCGGGACATTACACTTAAAAGTAGATGAAATTCATAAATTAATGTAAAGTGCTAATACAATGTCAATATCATAATAGGTTACAAATAAGATTGATGAGGATAAAATAATATTTTGATACTCAATCTTCCTCTAAATCAACTAAAATATCCTTCAAATTAGGGTTGTCATCAAGAGCTGACTGGAACTATTTTGGAGCCTTTAATGCGTCTACTTCAGTTGTCATACCCTTTGGTGCATGCACAACAATAGACCAATTGCCATCGTTTATGCACTTCGAGTAGAATACCTTATTTACATTCTGAAAGGCACAAATAAAAGGCTCTTCAACTATGCGGTCTTTAGTCTTCAGCTTTGATAAATCTACCATAATAAGTTTGGAGTCGGGATCAACTTTGCAAGCATTCGTTGTATCCTCCACCTTTACCCAATCACAATAGAATACGGTTTCTGTGAAATCCAAGTAATCAAGTTCTAGGATTTGTTGAATTATCCCATAATAGGTTAGCACCGTATTCTTTGGATTTTTATCACTTTTTCTAGCGATACAGGTGGTCAAGGCGGAAATTGATATTCCACTGTTTTGCGTCAAAAGCTTTTCCTCATATGGATATGAAATGAAATCAAAACCGTTGGTGCGGAATTTCTTAAACTCTTTTGCACGAAAACTAGGACCTTTTGCTAGGCATGCAAGTCTGGAAGAGACATCACCTCTTTTTAGAAGATGCATTTATTATTGAATTTGTATTAGGGCATGTTTTTACCACACATGAATAAATAACCGCACACATAAGATGTGAAAAGTACGTTTTTTGACACCCATGCCCTAAAGTCAGTTGTCGTCCGATTTCTCCTTTGATTTTGGATAATTTCGTTCTCGTACTTCCTACCAAAAAATTATAGAGTTTAGATCATAAAATAAAAAATACATATAATCAAAGAAGAAGAATTCGGTAGATACTCACTCTCTCCAGTCTTGGACTTCATCTTGCGATTCGAAGACATGACGAGTTGCTTGCTCGTATTGTAGGTTTGTGAGTTTCACCTCTTTAGGGTTCCCAAACGATAATTCGTCCTCAAACTCGTCAGGTTCCTCTATCACTTATTCTCCACGAGGATTAAACCTCCTCACCTCTTGTTCTGGCATATGTTCCCTAGCGTATAGCGATGATTCCACCGTTATGTATTCTTCAGCAATTGACCCTCCAATATACCGTGTATTCTTTACATAATCTTTGAAGGTTTTCATCAAGCGCTCAAAAGGATACATCCAACGATACCTCATGGGACCACATAATAAATCTTCATCGCATAAATGCACAAGCAGGTGGATACTGATATCGAAGAATGACAGAGGAAAATATTTCTCTAATACACAAACTGCCTCGGCTAAAGTTGATTTCGCAGCTTTAATGTGCCTTATGTTTACCACTTTTGCACAAAGTAGGGTAAAACACAAACTAATTTGAATAATTGCCCGACGGAGATCTTTGTGTTCAGAGAAGCAATGCTGAAATAACAACGGGATTAATTGGATGATTACGTGCCAGTCGTGAGACTTGCACTGTTTCAAGTCATTTGCTTGGTAGCTTACTACCCTACGTAAATTACCAGAATAATCGGTTGGAGTCTTCAAGTTGAACAACGTGTCTAAGAGGATCTTCTTCTCACTGGTAGTCAAAGTGAAAGCAGTCGGGGGGATAGAAATTCTTCCTGTCGTTGGATTATTTTTTAACCAAAGTCTCTTCTTTATTTTCATATCCTATAGATCTCGGCGGGCACGCTCTCCATCTTTGGAATGAGATCCACCCAGACATGTTCCTATCAAATGTTCTGCAACATTCTTCTCTGTGTGCATCACATCGATTATATGCCTTACACGATGATCTTTCCAATATGGCAAATCAAAAAATATTGATCGCCTAGACCATGACTTCGCTTTACTAGGGTCGTTCGGATCCTCCCTAGCTTTACGCTTCAGGTTTACAAACTGGGGGTGTTTGCCTACATACCTATTCCCCGCAGTCGCAGCCACCGCCTTCTCCTCAAGTTGCTGACCAGAAAGTCGAATAGGTGTCGTTCTTCACTCGTGATCGACAGGCAAAAAGTTAGACTTGTCGTTCCTAAAAGGGTGACTGGTCGGCAAAAATCTACGATGACCCGTATAACTCAACTTACCACTATGCTAACCAACAGGCTTCAGTTTCCTCCCCACATATGGGACATCCATAATATCCATGAACATTACAACCGGACAAGGTCCCGTAAGCAGGAAGATCGTGGATCGCCCACATCACTATTGCTTTAAGTGTGAACTCTTCACCCTTATGAGAATCGAACGCCGCCATGCCTTTATCCCACAACTCTTTAAGTTCTTCGATTAATGGTGCTAAGAATATATCAATATCATCACTGGGAGCCTTCGGCCCGGGTATCAACATAGATAACAATGTGAACTCCTTTCTCATGCATAATGTCGGAGGAAGACTTAAAGGCGCCATAAGAACTGGCCAATAACTCTGACTAGTACTTAAATTATCGAAAGGGTTAAACCCATCGGTTGAGATTGCAAGACGAACGTTGCGTGGTTCCTTTGCAAATTCATGGTGTTGTGCATTTAAAATTTGCCAGATGAGTGAATCAATCGGATGACGCATCAAATTCCCACCCACCTCGCATTGAGCATGCCATGTCATGGCCTCCGCTATCCACAGTACAGTAAAAAAATGTTTTAACCGTGGCCCAAGTGGAAAATACTTCAAAACCTTTTATGGGACTTGCGAGCACTTGCGATTTTTTGCATGTTTGCCATTTCCATTCTCACAAACCATATATCTAGGCTCACTGCATACAGGACATTCATCCTTCTCTTCGTGCTCATTCCGGTACAATATGCAATCATACTTGCAAGCATGAATAGATTTTTATTTCAAACCTAAATCCTTCAAACTCTTCTTCATGGTAGGATAATTGTCTGGTAACATGTTCTCTTTTGGGGGAATTTCTTTAACCCACTTAAGAATTCCGGTTACGTTGTTTCCAGACAAACCAAATTGACTCTTCAAATTATGCAAACCAATTATTGCATATAATACCGAGTGATCTTCATCGCAATCTTTATACAACGGTCTAGCCGCATCGGCTTTCAACCGTATGTATTCCCGATCTCCTAGTAGTTCAGCATTAATTTGTTCATTCACTTGGTCATAATACGCATTATTTGTATCCATAGGTTGGTGGTTTTGTTGGTTGTGGAGTCCGTAAGCATCATCAATTAAGTCGGTCAATGGACGATGTGTTGGTGAATCATGTACCACTTCTACTCCTTGAGGTTCCGTTACACGATCGGCTCCCGGTAATTCTTCTGGAACATAAGGTACAACTTTTTCACCATGGTATGTCCATATTATATAGTCTTGATAGATTCCCCACTTTAGTAAATGCAACCCAACAACTTCCAATGACTTATATTTTCCGTTAATACAATGAGTGCACGGACACGGAATCTTCTCACTTTTAAGATTTTTGAAAGCGTATTTAACAAATTCATAAACGCCCTTTACATGAATAATTGATATCCGGTTAGTCTCTCCCATCCACTCTTTGTATTGTGGGAAATCCATGTAATAATCTTCAAATTTCAGTCCTGTGGTAATAAGTTAAAAAATATTATTACAACTGAAACAAAAAGAATATTCTTACGACTGAAACAAAAAAAATATCATTCCAAACGAAACAAAACCAATCTTCTTACAACTGAAACAAAAAAAATATCATTCCAACTAAAGCAAAACCAATATTCTTACAACTAAAACAAAAAAAAATTATTACAACTGAAACGAAAGAAAATATTATTAAATCTTGGCCAACAGATAAAGTGGCCAAGTAATAAAAGATTTTGCATAATTCCTCAATTCCATCCCATCCCCACTGTTAACGTACACAGGTACATCTCCGCAACCGTTGTATATTTCATCGACCATTATTTTAGCCTCACTCTTCTCCAAAGGTCGGTGATGTACTAAAGTTCCAGGAACCCTGGATATGAGTATGCACACGCCAACAAACCTGGAATTGCTCATGTCCTTGATATAGTACTCTTCGCCATAGTCACTGTGAGTTATTGACGATGATCCGAGCCCCGTGATTGGCGGAGGTGCAGGGGAGGGGAATGTTGGAGGATAAGGCATTTGAGAGGGGAATGTTGGAGGGGAAGGATGTGTGAAACCTTGAGTAGGAGTAGGGTAAGGGTAACCTTGAGGAGGCATTGGGGGCCTATAACTTTCACAAAGATTCACAAGTTTCCCAATTTGATTTGTCAATAATCCCAGGGAATTTTTAATCTCATGGACATCCCCATCGGTCTTCAACTGGTGCTCCTTTTGGGATGAGATACAATTCTTGACCGAAGAAAGCTCGTCCACAAGAGGTGCAATGTGTTGAAGTTTTGTTTTTGGCATATGTGAGCCAACACCTCTCGTCCTCCCCCTTTTGTCCTTTCCAAAGGTCTTAGTCAGGGCATCATTTTCAAGGTCAAAGTCATCAGTAGGGCTCGAATCTGATTGACTGTTGATGGCCTCTATTGATTCCAGTGTCTTAGCCAAGTGCAACGGGAATTTATTATCTTTGTCCCGTCGAGCATGAAGGAATAAGTTGGACCGATTTAGGTTTTTACCGGCATCTGGACCATCTTTTGTCCTACTCTCCCATTCATTCTTCAAATCCTCATATGATTTGGATCCCAGCCTATGGATATCAGTTTTTGTGCCCTATTTTTTTTTATTTTGCTCCCTCTGGACCAACTTTTTTTCCTTCGCCTCATTCTCCAAAAACTTATTCCACTGATCCACCGGCATTTCAACATTGGGAGGCACTTTCTCTTTCAAAGCCAAAATATCATAGCTCGCTGCCTCTTTCGGGAAATGTTTCTTCCGAAGGTTTCTCCTGTATGTCCTCAGTCCTTCAGCAACCCGAGATAGAACCTTATTCTTGGAACGGTCAGGAAATAAGAAATGCTTGCAAAGTTGGTCATATATGTCATCTTTGACAGCTTGATCAACAAGGTTCCAATTGTCTGGTGCACCGACTCCCACGTTCATTTTTCCCAGCGACAAACACCGGGCTTTAAAGTTCAGCACATCATTCCTATCACCCGTCGGGTTATTCCCAAGAAGTGAGAAGCCAATAGGCTTCTTTTCATTTGAGCGAGTGGCATCATGAGTGTTGGATGGGGGCGTTAAAGCAACGGGAGTGCTGGATTGGGGCGTAGGAGCACTTGGAGTTGGACTTGGTGAGGAGTGAACCATTGGTGGAGTTGTGAATTGCTCAGCCATTGGTGTTGAGAATTCGGGTTCTGCACGAGATGGTGAACCTCGTTGTGGTGTCACATCGGCACTTGGTACCCTTGGGTTGTTTCCTCTCGACATTATCTACAAAAATTAAAAAATATAAGTGACTAAATAATTATAGTAATATGAAATTATAACTAATTAATCAAGCTTAATTAGTTTTATATAGATAGATAGATAGATAGATAGATAGATAGATAGATAGATAGATAGATAGATAGATAGATAGATAGATAGATAGATAGATAGATAGATAGATAGATAGATAGATAGATAGATAGATAGATAGATAGATAGATAGATAGATAGATAGATAGATAGATAGATAGATAGATAGATAGATAGATAGATAGATACCTTTTCTAAGTAAGACTTTAGAATAAGTTCAATGTGTCTGATCTCCATCCATTCGGTATTAGTTTTTAAGAACCTATGAATTTTTGCACGTGGCCAACTAGAAGGAAGGGTATCTATGATTGATGTGTAGATGTCAGTGACATGAACTCGGAATCCCCTATTTCTCAACTTGTTGGCAAGATTCAATTTTACGTGCATGTGGCGCGAGACATCATAGTCTATGTCAATGCTCTTTGTACACAGTTGTATCCATAACGGGTGGATTTTTTTTTCCGCCTTCTCCAACAACGTAACCAAGGTCAGGGCTATGTCGGGATTACGTGTGTGAAATATATTTTGTATAACGTCATCCCAGTTTTCTGGTAGAGAAAATAAAATACGATCGAACAAGTAATCTTGCTGGATATCAAATCCATGATTTACAAGGTAGTTGAATTGTTCGATCTTTTTATTTTCGTACCTATAAATAGGAGTACCCTCTATATGATGCACGCTGATAAAAGAGTTATGTGTGCGATCTAATTGCAACCTCTCCCACTCTTGTTGACAGTATTTATCATCGTGTCTCATTTTTCCTGAGAAAAGTATACGAGGGCATGAATACGAGTCCTGCTATTAAGGTTTAGGTTTGAAAGTTATGAGAGTTTAAACATACATATACACATAAACAATTTGTTCATAATTACACAAATAAACATACATATACACATAAATCTATACACAATTTATTTGTTGGCCCAAGTCCGCGACCCACTGGGTATGACAAAAAATGCACATTAATCGCAAGATATGTGATATACTTTTTCATAGGCAAATCAAGAGCACACCCAATAAATTTAATAACATATACATTTATCGACACTAGTATCAATTCAATAAATTCAATATAGTATCCAACAACCAAGCCAACAATATCTCACTATAGTAATGTGCACACGTGTTTACGACTCGTATGTAAAAAAAAATCATTTAATTATATTTTCTCAAAAAAACAAACAAGACAAGCATATTTTGTCGAAAAAAATACACACATATACAATCTAGGATTTATTGACATAATCTATACATACACACACATACAATCTAGGGTTTATTGACATAATCTATACATACACACACATACTATTTAAGGTTTACTAAACCCTAATATTTTTTTTGACATAAATCTATACATACACACACATACAATCTATACATACACACACATACACACATACAAACATAAATCTACACATACATACACAAAAATTATGGCTTTAGATAGAAATCACGAAATCCAAATGAATCAATACATACCAACTGAAATCGATTAGCCAAATGCAAATCCAACTGAAATCCAAATGCAAATCCAACCGAAGTCGCAGGAGCTCGAAATCGCACGAACCCTAACAGCAAACGAAGTCGCACGTAATAAATTAGAAGCTGGGAATATTTATTTTTAAGACCAGACTATGGTCACGGCCTAGAGCCGTGACCCGATGTGCGCGACCCATTAATGACCATGAGGCTGGCGATTTCGACCTGGTCATGGCCTAGAGCCGTGACCCATTACTGACTTGGACAATGGCGATTTCAAATTGGTCATGGCCAAGAGCTGTGACTCATGCGCGCGACCCTTTACTTACTTGCAGGATAATGGCGATTTTGATTTGGTCACGACTTAGGGCCGTGACCCATAATGCGTGACCCTTTTCCAGCAGCCTTGGTGTTTGAATGATGTATGGTCACGGCCTATAGCCGTGACCCAGACCAACAAATGGTCACGGCCCTAAGCCGTGACCCTTAATGTGTGTGTTTTATGCTTCATCGCGCCTTTGGTCACGGCCCAAGTCCGTGACCCATCCGCGACCAGTTTGGAGGGAATTTTGGCGCCAAGCTGGTCACGAACTGGTCACGGCCCAAGTTCGTGACCCATCCGCGACCAGTTTGGAGGGAATTTTGGCGCCAAGCTGGTCACGACCTGGTCACGGCCCAAGGCCGTGACCTACTATGGTCAGGGATTTAGTCCGTGACCACTTCCAGAGCATGGATAATTTAGTGTGGTAATAAAATTGGTCACGCCAAATATTGAGTGGGTCACGGCCCAAGTCCGCGACCAGCTGGTCGCGGACTTGGTCCGTGACCTACTGGGCGTGACCATTCGCAGGATTTGGTGTAGTGTTGGTAGCTCGCTGTTACGGTTAATGCTCAGGTGAGAGAGGAAATCGATGGGGATTATCCTTTTTAAGTCGAAATCGATTGCTGAGCTTAGGGCTACTAGGGCGTCAGCATGGTTGTTCTGCCCTCTAGGAAACTGTTGGACATTGATCTCTTCGAAGCTCGCCATTATCCTTTTCACTAAGGTGAGGTACGCTGCCATTCTTTCATCTTTGCATTGTAATTTCCATTTATCTGATTGGAGACTAATTGAGAATCGTCGAACACCTGTAAATGCTTTGCTCCCAAAGTGTGCGCCTTTTGGAGGCCGGCTATTAAGGCTTCGTATTCTTCTTCGTTGTTGGAGGCTGCAAATCCAAGCCTGATTCCTTGTTCAAGGATTGTATCCTCTGGAGTAATGAGGAAAATGCCTACACCTGCCCCCTTTGAGTTGGAGGCTCCATCAACGAACAATTTCTAGGTTTCCTTTGTCACGTCGTTCCCCCTTTGTCTTGTTGGTGGAGGTTGGTTGGAGGGTTGCTCACCTGTGAATTCGGCTATGAAATCATCAAGGATCTGCCCCTTGATTGCGTTCCTTGGTTGAAATTGGATGTCAAATCGTCCGAGCTTGACTGACCATTTAGACAGTCTGCCCGACAAATCCGCCTTCCTCAGGATTGCTTTATGGGGGTGTGATGTAAGGACGATTATAGTGTGGGCTTCAAAATAGTGCTTCAGCTTCCTCGAAGCCACTACTAGTGCAAAGGCGAGCTTTTCCAGTTGTAGGTACCTCTGCTCGGCGTCTAGTAGGGTCTTGCTTGCGAAATAAATGGGGTGCTGGATTCCTGCAACTTCGCACATTAATGCAGAAATGACAGTGTGGTTGGAAACGGAGAGGTACAAGTACAAGGGATTTGCTTCCTGATGTATGACGAGCAGTGGTGGGTAACTGAGGTAAGCCTTGAGTTCGTCCAGTGCCCGCGAGCAATCTTGGTTCCATTCTACCGTTTTGTTTCCCTTTAGAAGCTAGAAGAAAGGCTTGCACTTCTCGGAGGACTTTGAAATAAATCGATTTAAGGCAGCGAGCATACCAGTGAGCTTCTGTACGTCCCGGATCGTGTAAGGAGGTTGTACCCTGTTTATTGCATCAATCTGGTCTGGGTTGGCCTCGATGCCTCTCTTACTGACGAAGTACCCAAGAAATTTTCATGACTGGATACCGAAAGAACACTTGCTCGCATTAAGTTTCATTCGATATTTCCTGAGGTTTCAAAGGTGCTTGATAGGTCTGAGAGGTGGTCTTCTTTCTTTTTGCTTTTAACGAGCATATCATCGATGTAAACTTCCATGGTGTCTCCCATTTAACCCTTCAATATCTTGGTGACCAGCCGCTGGTAGGTTGCCCCTGCATTTTTTAGCCCTAAGGGCATGACCTTGTAGCAGTATAGTCCGACTGAGGTGATGAATGTTGTTTTGTCCTGGTCTGGGGCATATAGAGGGATCTGATAATACCCGAAGTATGCGTCCAGAAAACTCATTCTCTCGTGAGCTGCAGTAGCGTCTACTAGTTGATCAATTTTTAGGAGGGGGAAACTGTCCTTAGGGCATACTCTATTAAGGTCGGTGAAGTCGATGCAAACTCTCCACTTCCCATTGCTTTTTGGAACTACTACTAAGTTGGATAACCATTCGGGGAATTTCACCTCCCGTATGGATCCTACATCCAGCAGTTTTATTTACTTATTTTTCCACTGCTTTTGCCTTCTCGGTTGCAGTTCTTCGTGCCTTTTGCGTGATTGGTTTGAAGGTGGTATTGACGTGCAGCTGATGACAAACCATACTAGGATCAATTCCAGGCATCTCGTATGGTTCCCACGCAAAAACATCTACGTTGCGTCTCAGCAGAATTGCCAATTCCTTCTGTTCCTGGTCAGTGAGAGAGGCTCCAATGAAGAAAACTCTGTCACTGTCGCTATCTCCAGCTGTAACCTCTACCAGGTCTTTGATGACCCGTTCAGAGGGGAGGAGCCTGGTCTCCTCTACTCCAGGTCTTCCGTACTTTAATTGCTATTTAGAAGGTGTCAGACCTTCTTGTTCTTCAACTTTCTCGCTGGGCTGTTCGGCCTTCTTCTCTGGCCTTGGTCGGATGGATGCTATAAAGAACCTTCTTGCCAGTGCTTGATTGTCGTGGATCTCCATTACTCCTCACTCGGTTACATACTTGAGTTTCTGATGGTAGGTCGAGGAGACTGCCTTCATCGCATGTAGCCATCCCCTGCCGAGGATGGCTTGGTATGGCGAGTCGATGTCAACCACCAAAAACTCAATCATCTTGGAGACATTTCCCGCGCGTGCTGGAAGTACAATCTTTCCCAGGGGCATAGTTATTTTTCCAGCGAAGCCAACTAAAGGGACAGTGGATTCCTTTAGGTCGGCGATGCTTAACTTCAATTTTCTGAATAGGTCGAGATACATTACCTCGGATAAGCTTCCTTGGTCGACGAGCAACTTATCGACATCAAAGTTAGCTATCTTAAGGGTAATGATCAAAGCATCGTGATGTGGGGTTCTCACTCCCACCAGATCTTCATCTGTGAAAACAATATGCTTATTATAGTTGACGTCATCTGCTCGTCGACGCTTTCCTGATTATGACTTCGCTGGATCGATCTGAAAAGCTTGCATCACCGCTGTAAGCTTCTTCATCTCCATTCGAGCTAAATTTACTTGGATCTTCTTGGCATCAGATGCCCTATGAATTACCGCGAACTCATGTTCAGCATCATCTTCGAGCACGTTGTCAGGTCTCGCCTCTCTATTGGCAGTCGCTTTCTCTACCTTCTTCTCCACAAACTCGGTCAAATGCCCTAATTGGGCTAGCTCCTAGAGGTGAGACTTAAGGGCCTTGCAATGCTCGGTCTTATGTCCCCCCTATTTATGAAAAGCGCATCTCAGCGCGTTGTTTCTTTTTTAGGGATCTCCCCCCATTTTCCTGGGCCACTTGATGAATGGTTCGTCTATGATTTTTGCGAGAATTTTGTAAATTGGTTCTCGAAAGACGGTGTTGACCGACTGAAATGCTCTTGACACATCATTGTTGCCTCCGCTCTTGGGTCCATTTCTGCCTCCATTTTTCCCCCTTTCTTCTGATTTTCAGTTTTGTCACTGCCTTTGGCAGCAAGCTTAGTTCGATCATTTTCTACTATGCCGAGGTGGGTCACATCTTCCACCTTGGCATACTTCTCGATGAGGGCCATTAGGCCGTCGATGGTCATGGCTTCTTTCTTTGTCAAGGATTGGTACATAATGGAAGAGCTGGGTAGCCCAATTTTGAAAGAGGCCACTGCCACTTGCTCCGAACAGTCCTCGACCTCGTTGAACAATTCCCAGTACCTCTTCGCGTAGTCTCGAAGGGTCTCTTGGGGCATCCTTTTCATTATTAGTAGGGCATCCATCCTTTTGGGATGGGAGCTACTAGTAATGAATCGAGCCATAAAGAGCTCGACCAGGGATTTGAAACTTCTGATGGACCAATGGGGGAGCCTTTCGAACCATTTATGCGCCACGTCACGCAGACTCGAGGGGAAAATTTAGCACATTAGCGCGTCTCGGTGGTTCCAGAGGGTCATGGCCTGTCGGTACTGCCTGACGTGATCAATGGGATCAGTCTTACCGTCATAAATTTTGAACCTTGGAATGGCAAACTTCTTGGGGACTTCTTCTTCCTCAATTTCCCTCGAGAAAGGTGATTTCATCTGAGTTTTGAGAGCTCACCTAGCGAGTTCTCGGGTCAATCTGGTACCGTGATGGGCAGGATGTTGGTCTATCTCCCTTCGGACCAGATTTTATATGTTCTCGTTGCTGTGATCCAGGCTTCTGTGGTTGCGAGCTAGTCGCAGTTGCTCGAGCAGGTCATCCTCTGACTCGTTTCCCTCGGCACTCTGGGATCCGCGCCTGGGGCTCCTTCCTCGGCTGCGAGACTTGCTCGCCTGAGGGCTAGGAGTGTGGTACAGACGATTCTTGGTACTACGATGGAGCTATCTCTCCATTCTTTCTAATCTTCTTTTAAAGCGAGCGTTCTCAGCCTCGTGCCTGTGAGAAGACTCCCTCTGCTCTTGGAGCCTCGCCTCGTATGCATCAATCATCTTGGATATCTATGTGGATCTCGCTGGTCCTTGGCTTTCTTCCGAGGCTGGACTTTCTAGGCGAGCCCTGTGATCTGAACGCCGAACTTTAGACCTAATCCTATGAGGAGCAGGGGGTTCTTGAATATCCCCTGCCTGGGGAGCATTACTACTGTGACCAGACATTTCGAGCTCCTTTTTTTGGTGTGGGCTTTCTCAGAGAAGATAAACGTTTCCCACAAACGGCGCCAATTATGGTGACAATTATTATGCAACACAAATAAGATAAGAGAAACGCAATCACCAAGTAAGAATAAGGAATGCAAAATGACAATCACACAACAAAGGATGTACGTGGTTCAGCAAAGATGCCTACGTCCACGGTGGTGCAATCGATATTATTTTTATGTTCTCCGGAGAGTGATTACAGAGAATACCATATGTCCCTTGCCTCGGACCTAGGGTTTATTATATACATGTTTATTTCAGTAAGTGGGGGTGTTGGACTCCCCCACGTTTTCCATCTCTTCCTAGAACCTCTCTTAATGGGAACATGGGAAGAGACTAAATCATAATCGGTTAAGACATGAAGGGTCTGGACTTTGGGCTGCCACAAATGGGCTACTCGTCTAGGCCCATCATTCTAATTTCGGGTACCCACAGGAGTTATAAAAATATTTAAATTGGAGAAACAAAAATTCATGAGTTGGAGAATTTATTTGAGTGAGCCGAATTATTTATAATTGGCGACTTTAAGTTTAATTGTCCGAATTAATGTGTGTCGCATTTTGAGGTCGAATTTGGAGATGTCGAAAAGTATTTTGGATGACAATTCCGAGTGCACGGTTGCGTCCAGATGGGTCAAGATAGTTAGAAAAGAGTACTCGGGGTGGTAATTAGGTCTCGGGGTATTTTTGGGCATAGCCGGACACGAGGTGAGTTGGGCCATTTTAATTAGGCCCAGATGGCCAAAAATGGGATTAATAATTTTTAACCTAAATGGAGAAGTGTTAAAACGGCAGTAAACACAAATTCTAAGCCTAGGGCTTGAGAGGAAAATTGGGGGAAAGCAAATCAAGAGCCAATTGGGGATTATTGGAGCCGAATTAAGGGACTACACCAACGGATCAGACCCTACGAATAATTCCAGGCAAGTGGTTAACTTGTTGTAATGTGTAAATGGTGATATCCAATTCATATTTTAGTGATGTGTAAACTAAAATTCGTTTTGGGGATAAATGGGTACAAAATGGGATTTTGTTAATGGAATACTTGGCTGAGATTCAAAGCAAGAAATAGGTGTATTATATATCCCTAAGTAAAGATAAAATGAAATTTGAATATATTTGATGATTAACATGGAATCTTTATGAGTTCTTGGATGAATAACATGAATCTTGAATGACTTAGGGTTTATTTGATGAACACAAGAGGTCAATCTGCCAGAATTTTTCACACAATTTTAAACGTATGCCATTTGAGTTGTACTTCGAATTAGAGTGTGAATCATGCATGCCTGGAAAGGTATTTCTCTTGGATATCCAATGAACTTGGAATCAGGTCAATCGGAGTTTTTTAGAGGGGGTAATCGACATTTTACAATAGGGTCTTCGATCTGTCAACATAGTAATATGCCAGAATTTTGACGTGACTTTAAACGTGTGCGATTTGAATTTTACTTCGAATTAGAGTGTGAACCATACATTACTAGAAAGGTATTTCTCTTAGATATCCAATGAACTTTGAATCAGGTCAATCGGAGTTCTGTAGAGGTAGAAATCGAAATTTTACTAGAGGGTGTTTAATCAGCCAGAAAATTTGATATTTTTCTTTGTAAGCCTCAAATGTCTAAAATTTTATCGGGGAAGTGTTTGGGACCTTGATGAAATATATTGATGGAATAATGATATGGAAGTAGGTCTATGATTGAGTGTTGGACTTTAATTTTGTGAGAGAGTTAAAGTGGAGATTCATAGGCTTGATTGTGACGTACTCTAATTCGAGATGATAAGAATATAATTATGGAAAAGCGTGAGCGAGCTTAAATTCGTTAGGCCAGTGGGTTAACAAGGGTAACTACTGAATTGATATAACAAGGGGTAACTAGGACCCTTAGAGTTGTGTGAATACTTGAATTAATACGAAAGTGAAATAAATTCGTAAAGCAAATAAGTACGATGAATAATAGAGAGAAATATATTACGTACAAGTATGAATAATTGGGTTGTGTAAATACCTACTGTTTTATAGGATTACTTAGGTTGTGAATGCCTATTGTGTGTTTTCTTGTGTAGGAACATAGACTCGGGAAATATTAAGTTATGGGCCAAGTGAGCGAGTCCGCGGATAATGGTTGAGTGACACCAAGTTATTAAATTAATGGATGTGTTAATTAATGAAGGTAGAGTCGGAAGGTAGACTCGAAAAAGTATTAAATTAATTGATGTTGAGATTAATTAATTTAAAGTTGGATTGTAGACTCGGGAAGGGTATTAATTAATTAATATGTAAATTAATTAAATGAGAGTCGTACCATAGACTCGGATCGGTATTAAATTAATAGGTGTGTTAATTAATTTAATTAGAGTCGGGCGATAGACTCGGGAAGGTATTAAATTAATAGGTGTGCTAATTAATTTAATTAGAGTCGGACCATAGACTCGGGGAAAATAGTATATTAATTGAGATGTGAATTAATTATGTTAGAGTCGGACCACAGATTCAAATTTGTCTTAATTAAATAATGTATAAATTAATTAAATGAGAGTCGGACTGCAAACTCGGATATGTGTTAATTAATTAATGTATAAATTAATTAAATGAGTGTCGGACCACAGACTCAGAGTTGTGTAAATTAATTAATTAAGAGTCGAATCATAAACTCGGGCAAATTTCATATAAATTATTGTGTAGAGTATTATTATTTAGAGTCGGACCACAGACTCGAAAAGATGATAAATTATTAAGTGAGAAAATTAATTAAGTTGAGTCGGACCAGAAACTCGGGAAATTACAAGCTAGTGTTACGGGTTTTTTTAGTATACGGTAAAGTCGGGATTTATAATATATATATACGGTGTAGTGATAGTATATATATATATATATATATATATATATGTGTGTGTGTGTGTGTGTGTGTGTGTGTGTGTGTGTGTGTGTGTGTGTGTGTGTGTGTGTGCGTGTGTATTTTTTGTGTGTGCTATTAAATATCAGTGATTAGATATTTATTAAATTTATATACACTGGTGCTATCAAGGGAGGTTGCGTGATGTGAGTGAATCCCCTAGCTTGAGGAGTATGGTGAGTATATCCCCAGGTCATAGCGTCCGGTATATGGGTGAGGAGATTATCTCACTTTCTGAGAAGGAATATGACCGCCTCCACTTCGTTTATGTATTAGGCCAGGTTGGTGAGCAAATCCAACTTGGGTAACTAGGTTATGTGAGCACACCTAGTGGAATAGCACTTTAAAGGGAATCATCCGGCGAGGGTATACTCAGAGGGATGGATATACGTATGCTATATGTGTGGATGTTTAGTAAAGGTACGTATATAATGGTATTCAATATTATATACGGGTAATAATACGGTGTGTGATGTATTTACTTTATATAACTTGTGACACAGTTATATGCTATTCTTTAAGAAGGAATTAATTAAGTTAATTGGTTAAACAACTTATAATTCGTGAATAATTATACTCGGGTTATAGTAGTATGGGAAGGGGAGGTTATATCAGGACTAGTTGGATGGGGTAGTGCAACTAGGTGGGGTTCAAGGTAACCGATAGGTGTGCACAATAGTGGAGGGGTGAGAATGTCCACAAGGGAGTGCGACACTAACTTAAATATGAAGCGCATTCATACATTTTAAATTACTGCAGTTAATTCACTTGCTAAATATTTTCAAAATATTTTAGATTCTAACCCTTGCTATAATACTATTTTCAAAACCTTTTCGTTGTCCAGCCACAGGGACGCCAGGATTGGTATTCTATTCCAGGGACACGAAGCTGCGGCATATGTGGATACTAGAATGAGTTCGGATTAGACGCATCGTGCATTTATTCCTAGAGTAGGAATCATTTATCAGTTCCAGTTTTATTTAGGGCTTGTCGCCCAGACTTCTCAATACAGTTTTCAGATGTACTTATTCAGGTGTTGGATGTTTGTATTGGATTTCATTTTGGTGGCCGATGGTTTATTCGGCGAATTGTTTATTTATTATTCAGTTGAATTTTATTCAGCTGTGTGAATAGTTTATATTTATTTCCGCATGTACTGTTTTGTAAATTAAAAAGTTAAAATTTGGCACCAGCTTTTGGAATACTAGGCGGTTAGTAAGTTTTAAAAAGTTTTCGACAGTGATGCTAAGAATCAACCAACTGGGATTCCTGTTTTAATTTGGTATAGGACTGATCACCTGGTAATTTATTAGGCGGGGTGTCACAGAGGGTGGGTTTGTCGGCCGTAACTTTTACGTAGAGAGAGAGAAGAGAAAATTCTTTTTGAACAATAAGTTAGGGTTATGAACTTGTATTGGGTTGGGTTTCAAAATGCTGTGCGTAGTGGGTGGTACTAGTTGCGTGCGTGAGTGTTATATATATATATATATATATAATAAATGCGGCCCGGTCCGGTCCAAAACCATTTTTTATGATCTACGATCGAGGCCGACCCGAATTAGATGGCCCTAAATATTTTTAGACCGAATTAAAAAAATGCAACAGTGTGTTCGGTTCGATTCGATTTTTTCGGTCCACTCGATCTATTCGGGTTCGTGCACACCCCTACTTGCGACGAGGTGTATTATAAATCATTTTATTTTAAACATCACGTGTTTATAGTATAAATGCATAGAACAAATTTGTAACAAGAGTGTGGTAAGAGTCTTAGGAATTTCTCACTTTAAACATAATATTTTTATATATTTAAATATGTCGTATGTTTATTAGTAGATTTGATAAAATAAGATACGATATAATATCACGATATGTTGTATAATGACACAAAATTATTAGTTAATGGGTGGACAATTAGTGATTTTTAATCATGCAAGTGTCAAATTAATAAAACATGATAATTAACTAATCGGGTTTGAGGTTGATCCCTGCGCCCATTAGAAACCTTTAAGACACGTTAAAATCAATGAATATAATATAAGTTAATAAGAATATTATTAGTGAATTTATGTAATATAACATTACTTTAATCATTGTGAATATCTTTAAATAAGAGCTTTAATAATGTTAATATATTAATAAATCTAATTATGTATGCTAATAGGCTAATGTGTTAACTTATACACGATTCAAAATAATTTTGTATCTTAATGGATAATAATGGGTGGACTTGACTTGACGCGTTAAAATGACGAGTCCAGTTTAAATATGTACTCAAACTTAAAAGACTCCAATAATATAAAAATCAATATGAACGTGACTCGATGTGATTTATTGTCAAATCGACTTATTATTATTATTAAATATGAACACATAGTACTTTAGCGCATGATACTATTTCTCCCTCAAAATAACAATTTATTTCATAGCTAACGGAAGTGAGTAGTACACCATTACTATCAAGTGTCAACTTTTAGTGCCAAATAATATATATACTAATGTTTTTCATAGATTTTTATTGATGGACAACTAAATATATAATTTATTTATGAATCATTCTTATTTAAAATACAAGGGTCCGTTTGGTTCTTTATTCAGAAAACTCGATTTAAACATTGTTTTTAAATACAGTTTTAAAATTCTGTTTTTTGTGTTTATAAATATCGGTGCGCGTTTGGTAAACTTGTTTATAAATACAATTTTTTTAAAATTTGACAAAATTGGCAAAACATGTATATTTATATTATACATATGTGTGTGTGTGTGTGTGTGTGTGTGTGTGTGTGAGTGTGTGTGTGTGTGTGTATATATGAGAATTCTCACCTACATCATGCTCTATACATCATCCATACATCACACCTAGTTTTAGTCCCTAAAAAACTTTTTTTTTCAAATTTTATATTTTTTTCCTTGAAATTAATCTTCCAATAAACCCATGTTCAAAAAATTAGGTCAAAATACATTTTGTAACTATTTGTAAGAAATCCAAAAAAAAATTGTTCTAAATACCTGATTTATAAAGGTCTGGGCCAGTAGTTTTTTGTTAATTTTTAAAAAATAGCTACAAAATGTATTTTGACCTAATTTTTTGAATATGGGTTGATTGGAATGTTAATTTCAAGAAACAAAAATAAAAAAATTGGTAAAAAATGTTTCTTAGGACCGAGAACTATGTGTGATGTATACATCATGATATATAGGGATGGCAACGGGTCGGTTCGGGGTCGGGTTTTAACTCCCCATCCCCGTCGCCGTTAGAAATATCATTCCCCATCCCCGCCCCGTTCCCCATTATAACGGGTTCGGGGATCCCCTTCCCCATTTAAAACGGGTATCGGTTTCCCCGCGGGGAACCCGTTTCCTTTTTTTAATATAAAAAAATGCATTTTTTTAATATAAAAAATTCATTTCATCTAAATATTTTCCTTCTATCAACATTTATTAAATTTATAACAAAAATATTGTCCGCACACATAAAGGGCATTTTTACCTATAAACAAAGATAAAGGAATCTTAAAAATAAAAAATAAGTAGTATAAACAAATATATTAACATAAACCAAATACCCAGAAGATTTAATCAGTACTGAAATTTGATGAGACATCCATGGTTTCTGAGACAAATCGCAACTGGAAATAAAGATATTGACATCCATTCTAGATGAGACATCCATGGTTTCTGATCAATCTGAAATTTGAAGCTAAAAATGAACCTATCAAAATAGTTCACCGCAATAACAGTTGTATGGGTGGAGAATGAGTAATGGGTAACTGCATTTAATATCCAATCCACAGCCTCACGGCGAAATAAGCCCAGATAAGGATTGTTGTTGTTGTTGCACAACTAGTGGTAGTAGTGTTCTTTGGAGAAGAGAATTAACAGGTCGTTGTCTTGGTCCAGTGTGAGTAGAGGGGAAGGGTTAATGTGGTCGCAAATATAATAAATACTATCTTGTTGGTGAAAAAAATCTCAACTGGAAAAAAATAAAGAACACCTAACCTCCCACACAGGTCATCGGTGCAGCAGAAGGATTTCGCCGGCGCAGCTCACGGCGTGGTCGCAGTGGCGGAGGGATTTTGAGGGATTTTGGTTTTGAGCGAGGGAGGCGCCAAGATAAGGAGAGGAGAGTTAGGGTTATGAGAGAGTTATGTCCGTCCCTTTCTCATTTATTCTTTAGTTATTATATCTTATATATTTATTATAATATTAATATATACAACATATTTTATAATATATTAATATTTCGGGTATCCCCGTGGAGACCCGAGGCTATACCCGAAATCGACCCTAAATTTTATAATACATTGATATAGGTGAGCCTTCCTCTCTCTCTCTCTCTCTCTCTCTCTCTATATATATATATATATATATATATATATATATATATATATATATACACATAATTCACATATATTAAACTATATATAATTATCATGTATCAATTGATAATATTATTTAACATATGGATCTTAGTATATTATATAATTTAATAATATAAATAAATGTAATTTTGTGTACATGTACATATATATTTTTTATTTATAAGAATTACACACATATTAATGTATAATGTATGTATATTATATATTAAGAATGAATAATTCTGAGTTGAAAAATAAAAATAGAAGTTATAAAACACCATTTTGCTATATTCTAGAAAACTTGATTATAACACAGAAATATTATAATTCAGTGATTAAATTTAAACACAAAAAAAAATGTAATTATAGTTGCAAACCAAACAGGCCCTAAAAGATTTATAAAGTTTATTATTGTAATCCTCTTACATAAAGCAACGCACTTACTCAGCATTTTGTGTCTTTTAAAAGACCTTGTTGTGTAGATTTTATACTACACCGCTAATACAGCATATGTGCAAAACATTATATATTTGACCTCCAAAATTTTTTAAATACCATAGCATTTATAATTTATTTTTCAAAAGAGAGGTCTCTAAGTCTCTCCACCCTCGTTTAAAGAGGGGAGGAGGGTTGAAACCATGAACATTACCATTTGACCATAAATTTTAATTTCCGTGCTTTTTTATAAAAAAATTATTAGTCCGGATCCATAAACAAGATCCACATTCAACATTATATTACGTGACTAAATATAATAAATATACTTATTTACACGTGTTGTCTCATTTGTTGATACATTTTCACAAAAATTTAATGAGAAACCATTAAAGCATAATTTTATGAATACTTGAACACTTAATATTAGTGTGTATAATTTTTATTCACACTTAAGATTTAGGCAATATCTCTATAATACTCTAAAATGCTATACAAGAATTTAATAGCCTCAAACTCAAGATTGTCCACGTAATCATCCACCATGGCTCAAAGCCATGTCAGCAGCCATCAACCGGAGTTATTGTAAACTGATCTTTTTAACTTCCAATATTGTCAGATATCATAAACCAACCGACTTTAATCATATGATCAAGTATCTGAAGAGATGTTATTCATTTTTTTTATTTACTCTATATCTACCCCAGTCGTTTCCCAATCTTAATAACCCGGTACAATGTCCATTCCCCTCCCCCCTATACTTATGGAGTCAATGGCTCGAGCTCCTCTTCGCCCATTAGCAGAACCTAATGAAATTACATCTTTGGTGGCCTTCTTTTGCCTTCCAGCAGCTTCATCCGTCATTAGCCAAGTTATTGTTGTTGATGCTGGATTTACAGCTGGTGGTTTCAAATTAAGTTCTTAAGGTGCCAACAACATGCATAATAGAAGGAATTTCGAGTGGTAACTTGTGGTGGCCAAGTATGAGGCCAATAGGTGGGGGAGAACGGCTTTAAAGGATCTCAAAAAATTGGATGTGCTCGCCTATTTGGCTAAGTGATGATTTTCTTCAGTGGATACACAGATATAAAAAAAACGCATGATCCATCATCTACAGGTGGAGACAGATAATGCCACGGAGTAAAACGATGACAATACAAAGGCTTTAGAAGGGAAGAGCTTGTGAGATTTGATTTTTGGAGATAGATGGTTTTTTTAATCCAAATTTTCATATATTTTTTTACATTGTTTGAGGGATTTTTTTTGTTCATTCTTTTCTTTTTTTTTCTGAAATTTGGTGATAGTATTTTATCTATTAGAAAATAATTTTTTAGGCTAAAAAACATTTTGTTTCTTCTAGAAATCATTTTTATTTTACTAGAAAATATTTTTTATCGATTTCGTGAGATTTGGTTTTTTGAGATTGATGTTTTTTTAATCCAAATTTTTAGATTTTTTTTTTAAATTGTTGGACGAAGTTTTTTTGTTTTCTTTAGATTTGATGATAGTTTTTCATCTATTAGAAAACAGTTTTTTTAGATAAATTTATTTTTTCAGGAAATCATTTTTATTTTGCTGAAAAGTATTTTTTTTCGATAAAAATATTTTTTTTCCTGGAAATCTTTTATCAATATTATTTTTTTATGTTTTTTAAATCAAGGTTATAATTTTTATTTTTGGAATTGTTATTCCTTTTTATTATTTTTATTATTTTTTCTGTATATTCCAATTTTTTTGTACGTATTGAATATTTTTTTAGTTTTATTACAAATTTGTTTTTTTTTTTGGAAATTTATTTTGTTATTAGAAATTTATTTTTTGCAGTATTTTTTCAAAATTTTAAGAATATTTATTAAGTTTGTAATTTTTAATTTTTATTTTGATTGAATATTTTTCAATTTTTTTTTGTATTTCCTCGATTTTTAGTAATTATTGAATATTTTTTCTATATTTTATTAGAATTTTGTTTTTAATTGGAAACCTACTTTGTTATAGGAAATTGATTTTTCTCCATTATTTTTTCAAACTCTTTGAAATATTTATTTTGTTTTTTGCACACTTTTAAAAATATTTTTCAGAATTTTATGTAGATTCTTTTGGTATTTTCCTAATTTTGATAGGAAATCTTTTTTCTAAATGAAAATTAATTTTGTAGACGCCACATTCTAGGACCCCCCTAAGTCACTCATTAGGTCCCTAATGCCTCCCCATTTACTACAAATCCTTGGTCATACTCCGAGTACCAATTTAGAGGCCATCGGGCGTTCTCGGGCCCCGTTTTACTCCAGTGAACTCTATCATCAAAGCAAAAGCTTAATGAATCTTTGTAGAGCTTTGAATACCGTTTCCAATGGTTCGCTCCGAGCACGAATCGGCATAATGGTTCGAACGAACGAACCATTTTACTACTGAAAATCGATCTAGAGGCGCCCGCTCCCGGGCCCCGATTTGACCCCAATCAGCTTCACCATCAGAGAAAAAGCTCAATGAATCCTCGAAGGGCACTGAAAATACCTTTTAATGGTCTGCCCCTTTCGCGAAACGGCATAACGGCTCAAACGAACGATCCATTTTCCTCTAAAAATTGGTCCAAAGGCTATCGGGAGCTCCCGGGCTCCGTTTGACCAAAGTCAACTCTTCAGCTCAAATAAGACTGGATGAATCTTCGAAGGGCACTGAATACCCATTCCAACGGTCAACCCCGTGTAGGAATCAGCCTTACGGTACAGACGAACAATTCATTTTACTCCAAAAGGTCACCACGTACTTTCAGGACCCGTTTGACCAAAGTCAACTCTCTAAATCGAGCGAAGCTCTTGGGAACGTCGAAGTACCTCTCACAACCTTTCCAACGGTCTGCCCCGTGCGTCATTCAGACTTACGGTTTGGACGAACGATTCATTATCATCCGACGATCTTCCGTCTAAAGGACTGACGGGCGATTTCGAGCTCCATAGCCTAAAGATTCTCAAAGGTCTCTGAATTACCTTTGTAACGGTATGCCCCGTGCGCGATTTGGAGTTACGAATTGCGTCTTACAACCATTTTTTCAAAAAATCTAAACGAGACTGCCAATTGGGATGTCCATTTCCCGGTCTATTAGCAGTGTGTCATGGGTTACCTGCCGATAGGTAGGACAAGGACAGTTTCAGTCGGCAGTCCCCCTATCCTATATAAATAGAGCATGAGCTCACTTAGAAAGGCACCTTATCTCATCAACATTCTTCTATAATCAACAAAGTTTTCTTGTGTGAAATTCTTCTCCACCTTTCATTCCCATCACTCTCATACCCAATTTAGCAAAAATATCCTTCTCTCTCATCCCAACTTGCAAGGAAGTTCATAAATAATTAAGATCAAGATTCAAGTCTCCAAATAAGGTCCAAACGTCCTTATATCTCTTTAAATTCCTTTTATTCCCGCATTAGTTATATAAATTCTCAATTTAGTTTTTACTTTAGACCATACGCGTATGAATCTTCAATCCTTTATTAGTTATATTGAACATAATATATTTTCTTTAAAAAAAATCAAAACAAAGAAAAAGAAAAGGAGGGTTACACCTATAAATTTCTACGGGATTCTTCATCATATTTTCTCAAAACTAAAAATATCTTTTCTACACCTACATCATAGATACAGGAGGACATCATCCAGCTCTTCACAAAGTCAAGGTAGTCGTAAGTCGCCACCGTCTCAGTATAAAATAAGTAGGGCTCGCCAATCATTACCACCGCCCTGGTCTCCTCCGACATCTCTCCAACTCACCTCATATATTTCAGGGGCATCGTCAGTGGGACTTCCACCTCGTCTTCCATAATCTGTCGAACTACTCTCTCTCCCAGCACCAGGAATAACCAAACTCGTGCGCCAACAACCAGCGCATCTGCGCATTCATTTTGATCACCCCTGTGTGCTAAATAGTCGTTCCCTATGGATAGAAGTCACCTTCTTTTTTCCAAGACAAAGTCAATACTCGCACAAACAAAGAAAACGCTAAAATAAAGGATTCAAAAGAGAAAAGAATAAATAACTTGGCCACTCGTCAGGACATCCAAGATCGGACGTTCTACTGACAAGGAGAGAAACTACTTCGACTTTCGATTGGACTTTTGCCACCGGTACATTCAACAGAAGTTCCCCACCGACTCATCACGCAAACCAATCAAATGGGAAATAAACCCGATCACCTCGTAGAACCACGTCTGCAAAAGGACAAGAGCCAGCCAGTAGAAGAAATCAAAAAGGAAATGAAAGAAAATGCATAAAGAAAAAGTGCAAAAAGAAAATCACCTCCACGTGGATCCGGTAAAAGTCTATCGGCAACACCGGCTGAAAGCATCCAAAGAAGAATATTGGATCGCCAAAGTTAGGCTCCCCCAGTCATAAAGAGGGATATTCGAAAATACACTCACTGATGATCAAAACCATAAGTGGATGACGTCGCCACTCGATGCCACCAAAAACCCTCCTAACAGTAGAAGAATAAATAAGCGGGACATTTACCAAAGAAGAGAAATACAGATCGAGTCCCCTGAGACTATCTGCCCCACATCGCCCAGCACCGCATACATAACCGTCGGTATCACCCTCAGAAACCGGCTCACCTCTATCTGTGTGCCCTTGCAGTCTATCTCCAGTAGCTGCTGAACATCAATGGGGTCACCGTAATCTCCCCAAATCCCAAGTGTATGGTGTGGGTAGTGTCCCATCACCTCTCCTCCAGTGCACACAGAACGACCGTAGAGCGCGGCGTCTCATCCAAAGAAGATGCTAAACGACCAAAGCTCGCGGAAGAGACTACTTATTGCACCATCGTAGGAAAATGCTCCCACACATCCCTAAAAATCTTGTTGTCCCTCAGGAGTGAAAGCTCGTAGCAGCTATGTCAGTCTTCCAAAATAGAACGAAACCTTTTGTCAAAATTCAAAGAAACAAGAATATGCAAAGAAGGAAAAGAATGCCAAAAGTCATGCAGTACTTACATAGACATTAGGGTTCATCACCCTAGATAATCGGTGGTACGCAAGCTCACGCAGAAGAGTCCGATCATCGGTAACATGCTCAAACAGGTCAAAAACGTTCTCGTTGCCCAAAGCCAGGGGAATTCTAGCCCGTCACTCCAGGTTCGCCCAATCGTCAATGCCCAACCACACCATGTGGGTCTCGCTACTTAAGAAATCCGCCATTTTCTAGTATCAAACAAGGAAAGATGCAAGAGAAAATTGCATAAGGGAGAAGCAGAAGATAGGAAAGCTAGAAGTTGTGAAAAATGAAGATAATTCGCGCCTCTTCACATGAGGTTAAGGGGCATGCTGATCGGCAATTGCCTGACACCCACAGATCGGCACTGTCCCTTCCCCTTCCCAAGGCAACCCTGAAGACCGTGCCACTACCGATTGGCAACCCCTATAACATTCTGATCGAAAACCCCCTGAAATTTCATAGAAAAAATTCCCAGAAAATTCCAAAAAAAAATTCAAAATTTTCCTAAAATTGACAAATAAATATTGGAACATTTCTTCACAAATAAAACCATTTTTCAGGCTCCCAAATCTCCAGTCGGATTAATACCACATTTTACCCAGCTTGAACCCTAAAAATCAGCACACCCGCATCCGAAAAACTCACTATAAATCCCCAACGAAATCCCAAACACCTCATCATAACTCCCCAACAGAATCCCAAAAACCTCATCCTCAACAGAAATCAAATGCTTCCTTAGCAGGATAACGTAATAGCCTACCTGTTTCCCATGCAAGAATTCCTGAATTAAACTTTTTCCCAGAAAAATTCCATTTTTCCCTAAGCAGAGCTAGAATCCCTAACCGAATATCTCTCCCCGGTAACACATTCCCTAGAGGAATCCCAAAACCTCAAGTTATCAATTGTTTCCCCGAGCGAAATTTCCAGACTAAGAGTTTAAGCTCTTCTCAAAAGTTATAATCCCCAGACAGATGTCTCCTCCCTAGTGGATTCCCCAAAAAGGTAATTTTAAAATACCACAGGAGAGATATTCCCCCACCCCCCACCTATGGTCCTCAAAATTAACCTCGACCCTCAGAATTGGTCGCTTACAACTTAAGGCCCATAGAATTGGCCTCGATCCTCATAATTGATTGCCTCTACTTAAGGTCCTCAGAATTGACCTCGACCCTCATAATTGGTCGCTCCTACTTAAGGTCCTCAAAATTTAGCTCGACCCTCATAATTGGTCGCTCCAACTTAAGGTCCTCAGAATTGATCTCGACCCTCAAAATTTGTCAATCCAGCTTAAGGTCATAGTTGACCTCGACACTCAGAATTGGTCACTCCCACTTAAGGTCCTCAGAATTAACCTCGACCCTCAAAATCGGTCGCTCCAACTTAAGGCCCTCAGAATTGACGTTGTTCTTCACAATTGGTCGCTCCCACCTAAAGTCCTAAAAATTGACCTCGACCCTTAGAATTGGTTGCTTCCAACTAAAGGTCCTCAGAATTGACCTTGACCCTCAAAATTGGTCGCCCCAACTGAATTGGTCGCTCCAACTTAAGGTCCTCAAAATTGACATCGACCCTTGGAATTGGTCCTTCTAACTTAAGGTTCTTATAATTGGCGTTGACTTTCAGAATTGGTCGCCCCTACTTGAGGTCCTCAAAATTGACCTCAACCCTTGACCCTCAAAATTGGTCACTCCAATATAAAGTCTTTAAAATTGACCCCGGCCCTCAGAATTGGTCGCTCCCACTTAAGGTCCTTAGAATTAACCTCGACCCTCCAAATTAATCGCTCCAACTTAAGGTCCTCAGAATTAACATTAACCCTCAGAATTGGTCGCTTCAACCTAAGGTCCTCAAAATTGACCTCGACCCTCAAAATTAGTCACTCTACGTAAGGTCCTTAGAATTAACCTCGACCCTCAGAATTGGTCATTCCATCTTAAGGTCCTTATAATTTACCTCGACCCTCAGAATTGGTCATTCCCACTTACGGTCCTCAGAATTGACCTCGACCCTCAGAATTGGTGGCTCCAACTTAAGGTCCTCATAATTGATCTTGACCCTCAAAATTGGTCGTTCCAACTTAAGGTCCTCATAGTTGACCTCGACCCTCAGAATTGGTCGCTCCCATTTAAGGTCCTCAGAATTCTCAAACTTAAGGCCCTCGGAATTGACCTCGACCCTCAGAATCGGTCGCTCAAACTTAAGGCCCTCAGAATTGACCTCGATCCTCAGAATTGGTCGCTCCCACCTAAAGTCCTCAAAATTGACATCGACCCTTAGAATTGGTCTCTCCCAACTAAAGGTCCTCAGAATTTACCTCGACCCGTAGAATTGGCCCCTCTTACTTAAGGTCCTCGAAATTGACCTCTACCCTCAAAATTGGTCGATCTAACTTGAGGTCCTTCGAATTGACCTCGATCCTCCAACTTAAGGTCCTCCGAATTGACCTCGACCCTCAAAATTGGTCGCTCCAACTAAAGGTCCTAATAATTAACCTCGACCCTTAGAATTGGTCGCTCCAACTTAAGGTCCTCAGAATTGACCTCGACTCTCAGAATTGGTCATCCCTACTTAAGGTCCTCAAAATTGACATCAACCCTCAGAATTGGTCGCTTCGATCTTAAGATCCTCATAATTGACCTCGAACCTCAAAATTGGTCGCTCCAATATAAAGTCCTCAAAATTGACCTCGACCCTCAGAATTGGTCGTTCCCACTTAAGGTCCTCATAATTGACCTTGACCCTCCGAATTGGTCGCTCCAACTTAAGCTCCTCAGAATTGACCTCAACCCTTATAATTGGTCTCTCCCACCTAAGGTCCTCAAAATTGATCTCGACCCTAAGAATTAGTCGCTCCAACGTAAGGTCCTTAGAATTGACCTCGACCCTCAGGATTGGTCATTTTAACTTAAGATCCTAATAATTAACCTCGACCCTCAGAATTGGTCATTCCCACTTAAGTTCCTTAGAAGTAACTCGACCCTCAGAATTGGTCGCTTCCAACTTAAGGTCTGCAGAATTGACCTCAACCTTAAGAATTGGTCACTCCTACTTAAAGTCCTCAAAATTAACCTCGACCCGCAGAATTGGTTGCTCCAACTTATGGTCCTTAGAATTGACCTCGACCTCCAAAATTAATCGCTCCAACTTAAGGTCCTCAATATTGATCTCGACCCTTAAAATTGTTCACTCCAGCTTAAGGGCCTCCGAATTAACCTCGACCTTCAGAATTGGTCGCTCCAACTAAAGGTCCTCATAGTTGACCTTAATCCTCATAATTGGCCTCTCCAACTTAAGGTCCTCAGAATTGACCTCGACCCTTAAAATTGGTCGTTCCCTACTTAAGGTCCTCATAATTGACTTCAACCTCAGAATTGGTCGCTCCCACCTTAGGTCCTCATAATTGACCTCGACCCGCAGAGTTGACTATTCCCAGCATTACCTTAGGTCCTCATAATAAACCTCGACCCTCTAAAATGGTCATCCTCATCACTTTGATCCGCAGAATTGACATCTTTTACAAAACATGATGTGTTGTCTATTTGATGGCTTTCAATTATTTTAAGCTCACCCATTAAGGGGATCTATAGACAACACATTATAGGGCCCCCTAAGTCTCTCCTTAGGTCCCTAGCACCTCCCCATTTACTATAAACCCTAGGTCATACTCCGAGTAACGATCTAGAGGCCATCGGGCGCATTTAGGCCCCGTTTGACTCCAGTCAAATCCGATCAACTCTATCAAAAATCGATCTAAAGGCCACTGAGCACTCCTGGGTCCCGATTTGACCCCAATCAGATTCACCGTCAGAGCCAAAGCTCGATAAATCCTCGAACCTCAATAAACCAGATGTTGGAGGACATGTTGCGTATGTGAATCCTAGACTTTGGAGGTGGTTGGGAGCAGTACTTCCACTGGTGGAGTTTGCTTATAATAACTCCTACCAGTTCACCATTGGCATAGCTCCATTCGAGGCATTGTATGGTAGATCTTGTCGTTCCCCAGCATGTTGGTTAGAGGTGGGGGATAACAAACTCTTTGGGTCGGAAGTGATTCAGGACACTTCGGCAAGGATAGAGATAATACGGAGCCGTATTCGGGTAGCTCAGGACCGGCAGAAGAGCTATGCTGATGCCAAGAGGTTCTTCAGAGAATTCAAAGTTGGGGACCAGGTGTTACTCAGAGTATCTATGGTGAAGGGGATTATGCATTTTGGGAAGAAGGGGAAACTGGCACCAAGATATGTGGGGCCATTTCCTATCATCGAGAGGATCGCGCCAGTTGCGTATAGACTTGGGTTACCGGAGCACTTGCATAGGATTCATGATGTGTTCCATATTTCCTCGCTAAGGAAATATCTTAGGGACGACTTGGCCCATAGTCATATTGCTTTAGAGGACATCGATCTTAAGCCTGATAGTTCCTACGAGGAGGGACCAATTGTCATTCTCGACAACAGCGAGAGGAAACTGAGGTCTAAGATAGTACCATTAGTACGCATGCAGTGGCGGCATCATAATACCGAGGAGTCCACATGGGAGCGCAAGGATGAGATGCGTGAACGTTATCCAGAGCTATTTTTACCAGGTATTCATTAGTTCCGAATTTCGGGACGAAATTCTGTTATTAGGGGGGAAGTATGTAATACCCCGTAATTTTATTAATTTTATTTAATGATATTATTTAAGGGATTAATTGAATTAAATGAGAATTAATTGGTAATTAATCCGGATATAAATACTAGCGAGAGGTGAGTTGGTATTTGATTGATTATGATGTTAAAATTGAATATTACTGAGAATATATGGTAATATATGAGTATTGAAAATATTTAAATTGTCACGAGACAGAAATACGATCATTTGGAAAATTTAACTGGGACGCACGTGTCAGTCGCGTCAGGAATGAATTTATTTAAATTAAAAAGTAAATTATATTTTTATCAACCTAATGTTCATTTTGAGTGCACCAACGCGCCCGGAAGGGTCGAAATAGTCAAAAAACACTAGCCGGGGGTTTAGTTTGGGTCCCGGGGCATTTTTAGGTCAAACCGGCAACCTAGAAGGGTATTTTGGTATTTTTTTAAATGGAGGAATTAAAACCCACGAATTTTAGAGGTTAATTATATATTATTTGAAAGGCCACTAAGGCCATTACCAGCAAAAGATAAGAGAGTGGGCTACGAAGGTTTTGAGAGAAGTTAGAAAGAGGGTAAAGGAGGTTCCAAACCAAACTATCTCCCATCACCAGAAATTGGAAAGTATTTGTGACCGAAAAGAAGAGAGAAAGCCAACCTTGATCATCAACAACGAACCAGAACATCGGATTTAAGGCAAGTGATTTGATATTATTAAGTCCAATGAATATTTCTTCCACGTTTAGTGTAGAAACTGTATTTGCCTTGAAAGATTTAATGAAAACCAATGGGATTATTGTGAAACTTATGATTTTGGGATAGGAATTGCATGTATAATACTTATGGACGAATTAAATACACAAAACATAACTTTTGATGACTTAGAAACGGATTTATAAGGAGTCTTTGTAGTCAATTAAATTCTTAGTTCATGTTCATAGGGTTTGGGGCAAGAATTGGGGAATTATGATTGTTACATGTTGATTAGTAAGATTTGACCCCAAAAGTATGTTAAGGAACGACCTAGGATGACTTAAAATAGTTTATACACATTAAAACATAATTTGGATGATCTTAAGGGATTTAGAGAAGAGGAAAATAAAGAAAAACGAGTTGGGAAATTTCTGGGCATTTTTTGCCATCTCGTTAGAAGACCTGCCCAGGTCGTTCGAACGACCTCATTCGAATGAGCTTCTAACGAGATGACAGTACTCCTTCTAACGAGTTGGTAGTTCGTTCGAAGCCATTCGTTCGAACGACACTCGTTCGAACGACCTCGTTCGAACGAGATTTCTAACGAGTTGACAGAATGACCTTTTTAGGCCTGATTCTATTTAGAACTTCCATTAGGCTTATTTAATTGAGCGTTAACCTTCCCTTGTTGACTGGTGGGTATAGTTGTGAGATTGGAGTACGTTGAGGAGTAAAACTTAGGATTTTGTAGGAAATCGGATGACATTTATGGGTTAAGAAATAAGTACCAAATATTTCGACGTGAGAAGGATTGACAACTTTAATGTATATTATTCGGGGATTTGTAAATGTGCAACATTTAATGACGGTATAGGAATGTAAAATATACCTCTATTGATATTATAAGATATCTAAGATGTGTGAATGCTTAGTATATGTGGTTATCTGTGTATAACATACCTACCATACTTGCTATCACGGGAGGTCGGCGTTCGATCAGGGCCATCTAATCTTTATGTGCCTACGGGGGGACTTAAATTGGTACCTCGAGGACATAGGTTAGAGAATGACTTATTGAGGAGTTAATAAGTTTGCTGATCATGGGAGCATAGGTATGTGCGTGACCCATGTGATGTGAACTATGTTTGCCTCCATTATGTATGTTTGTTACTTGTCGAAACGATTCCTAAGAGATTCGGAATACGTGATCCTTATGTACGTGATGTACCGGGATTTGATAGCAAAGTATGTGTGCACCGCAGCTTAGTTTATGGGTGTCATTATTGTATATTATGATGAGATTGATATACCGAATTATTGAAATGAACTGTTTATATAAGTACAAGTGTGAATTAATGTAACATCTTTGTAGAGTTAAAAATGGGAAAACTCTTAGTAATTATTATAACTAATTCTGAGTAAAAACAGTAAGACCTCGAGTTTATATTAAGACATTGGGAAATGAACCTTGAATTGTAAAGTAATGTCAGGTCATGGATTGGACTAGTTTGATAGTAGTATAACTAGAACGGGTACGGGTACGATAGGTGTGCACAATTAGTTGAGAGGTGAGGAAACTCCTGTGAGTGCACGCACTATCATGTATTTTATATTCACTGTTTAATGATATTAAACATTTACTGTATTTTAAACTGTTTTGACAATCGGGCTCTGACCCGTTTGCTTTCAAATCTATTTTCTTGTAAAAACATTTTAGGTGCCCAGCCACAAGGACACCAAGTGTAGGAGTGCCATTCGAGTGACGTGTTGTAGCTGCTGTGGAAGTTACAGGATCTCGATAGTAGACGCCTCCACTTTCTACCTGGACTCTATTTTACTCATCTGTAGGGCATGTCGCCCCTTTTCTTTTAGAGACATCCTACTTACTCAGTTTTATTTCAGATTTTGGGTTGTAATTAATTAATGATTCAGACTTTGTATTTGGTTTAAATTCAATATTCGGATTGTTGTGAGGAGTATTCCTCCAGATTCAGTTTATTACATTATTTTTCTATTGCGACTGTAATGTGGTTGTGGTATTAGTATTCTATTATTTGAATTGGTTGTATGTTAATCAGATTTAATTAAAATTTACAACTCACTTTTTAAATATTAGGTAGCTAGTAATTGTTAAAACGTTTTCGACAGTGATGCTATGAACTGAACCAACTTGACATTTTGTATTAATTTGAATAAAGGAGTAGCTACCCGGTATTTAATTAGTCGGGGTGTCATAGGTGGTATCAGAGCATCAGGATCTAGTATCTTTAGGATCTGTACGGCTTGTTATGTTTCCGCGTAGCTTTCTTTGATATAGAGCCTATATTTTAGGATTGTTGTATTCTTTTGTTTATGTTTCGCTCTTCAGCTATTTTGAGTTAATAACTGCGAACTTATAAGATTTTTACTCTCATTTCAGATTCCACCACGACGGGCACAGCGAGTTCCCAGGGATGCTCATCCCGAGCCACAGCCTGCACCAGTACAGGGCTCCTTGAATGCCGCAAAGGTTGACGCTATTGTAGCCCAAGCGATAAATACCGCCCTAGCAGTTGTGCAGCAGGCACCGCCTCAGGTGTCGGTAGTAGCGCCAGTACAGGCTCATGCATTCCCGTCTGCTTGGGAACGTGTTTGCGATGCTTTTCAGAAAGCACACCCTCCGGAGTTTGCAGGTAGCTCCGACGTCGTTGTGTCCAGTCAGTGGAAGAAGGACATCCAAAGGCACTTGAGGATGTACGAGTTCACGGAGGTACAGAAACAGATATTGGCTACTTTTAAGCTAGTAGAATCAGCGTTGCAGTGGGGGGAGTCCATTACCACCACGGAGGATAGAGATATCCTTTCTATATAGGAGTTTTGGGTGCGGTTCGACCGCAAGTATTTTCCATCACTCGTTCACACCGAAATGAGGAGGAAGTTAATGAACCTCAAGTAGGAGGGGAAGTCCGTGGCCAAGTATGAGGTCGAATTCACTAATCTCTTGAACATCGTTCCCGATGATATTCCAACCGAGGAGAAAAAGATTCAGAAGTTCATGGATGGGTTGACCTGGAGGATCTGTCACCACTTGTTGGGTAATCTCTCGTTGGACACTTATTTTGATGTGGTTAACGCAGCACTGCTTCACTTCCAGGACCATCGCTTTCACTTGTTAGAGGGTAAGCGATCAGGAGAGTCCAGCCATCAGGGCAGGATAGGGGGAATGGTGCCAGCGGGGCACAATCTGCTCAGGGTCAGCACAGGCAGGGTGATCAGGGTTCCCAGTAGGGGGATTTTAATTGGTTTAGATCTGGGGGTTTCAGAAATGGTCAGGGAGGTTTTCGTCAGGGTCAGCACGGCCATCAGGGTCAGCAAGGCCAGGATGGCCAACATCAGTAGTTTCATCAGGGCCAGCACGGCCAGGGAAGGAATGGCAACGGCCACCAGGGCCGTGGGCAGCAGGGTCCGAGAGGGGGGAATTTTTTGAGGAAGTGTTTCACTTGTGGCAAAATTGGCCACAAGCGTCAGGAGTGTCCTGATAGGGGTAGGGCCCCACAGCAGCAGAGTGCTCGACACGAGCCCCAGAGACCTTTATTTCCCGTCACCCTTCCGGCACCACCGCAAATGCTAGATTTGCCACCTATTCCCGTAGTCCCAATCCAGCAGGGACAACTTCAGTACGGCTGAGTTTATCAGCTCCAGCAGGCCGTAGTCCCACAGGATCCACCTGCTATTGAGGGTATGTTCTCTATTCGGGGGCCTATTTTATTTGATATGGGGTCCACACACTATTTCATTGCCATGAGATTTTCACGCACTTTGGGGTTGTTAGACACTGCTGAGAGCACGATTACTTATGTAGATTCACCGTTGAGTACGGGTTCTATGATTTCTCTTATTTGTAGAGGTGTGGGTATAGAGATCGGGAGATTTACTTTACCTGCTGATATGTTAGTATTAGAGATGATTGAGCACGATGCGATTATTGGTATGGATTGGCTAGTTGCGTACTGAGCCATGATTGATTATTTCAGTAGGAGTATCATTTTTGCCATACCCGGGCAGGAGATGTTTTTAGTGGCGATGCCTCGCCCCGAGGGAGGATCGTCCACACATTTATATTATATAGAGGAGGAGACCTCTAAGGAAGTGGTAATACCACTCGATTCGATTCCCGTTGTTAGTGAGTTCGCTGATGTATTTCAGGATATACCTGGATTACCTCCCAGTAGAGAGATAGATTTTGTTATCGATTTGACACTGGACACTCGGCCAATTGCCCACGCACCGTGCCGTATGGCTCCAGCGGAGATGAGAGAGCTAAGGGATGAGATATAGCAGTTATTGGGTCAGGGGTTTATCCGTAGGAGCACTTCGTCGTGGGGTGTCCCTGTGTTGTTCGTAAAGAAGAGGGATGGATCATTGAGGTTGTGTGTAGATTACCGGGAGTTGAATAAAGTCACGATACGGAATAAGTATCCGTTGCCCCGAATCGATGACTTATTCGACCAGTTGAGATGAGCTTCCTTCTTCTCAAAGATTGACTTGCGGTCGGGATACCATCAGTTGTGTATCAGGGAACAGGACGTCTCGAAGACTGCTTTCTTGACGAGATATGGTTCCTATGAGTTTCGAGTTATGCCTTTTGGCTTGACCAATGCCCCAGCCGTGTTTATGGATTTGATGAATAGGGTATTCAGAGAGTTCCTAGACCAGTCCGTCATTGTCTTGATTGATGAGATTCTAGTTTACTCCCAGACAGAGGAGGAACACGCTAAACATTTGAGGCAGGTTTTACAGACGCTACGTCAGAACGAGCTTTATGCAAAGTACGAGAAATGTGGGTTTTGGCTGAAGGTGGTTCAGTTTTTGGGGCATATCATTTCAGACCGGGGGATATCTGTTAATCTGGGGAAGGTATCCGCGGTGAGGTAGTGGGTACAGCCCACGACACCGACTGAGATCCATAGTTTCTTGGGCCTAGCAGGATACCACAGGAGGTTTATTTGGGGTTTCTCAAAGATAGCGGGTCCTTTGACACATCTGACTCGCAAAGGTGTGCCATTCATCTGGAGCGATGCCTATCAGTTGGCATTCGATGAGTTGAAAGACAAGTTGACCTCAGCGCCTGTGTTAGCATTGCCAAGACCGGAAGTTGAGTATCTAGTCTACACCAACGCGTCCTTACAATGACTTGGAGGTGTACTGCAATAAGAGAGTCAGGCTATAGCTTATGCTTCCTGTAAGCTTAAGCCTCACAAATAGAATTACCCCACCCACGACTTAGAATTAGCGACAGTCGTATTCACTCTTTGGATTTGGAGACACTATCTCCTGGAGGAGAAATTTCGATTGTTCACAGACCACAAGTCTCTACAATACCTCTTCATGCAGAAGGAACTGAATATGCGACAACGTCGGTGGCTCGAGTTTGTGAAGGATTATCAGTTTGATATCCAATATCACCCAGGGAAGGCTAATGTGGTAGCAGACGCGTTGAGCCGTAGGCCAGTAGATGAGGTGGCCAAGGTGTGGAAAGCTAAGTGGAAGGAGTTGGGACATCAGGATGCAGTGGCCCGATCATTCATGTCTGTGATGACTATTACACCTCAGATTATTACGAGAGTGATAAAGGCCCAGGCAAAAGACTCGTTCTGTCAGGAGCAAATAGTTCGATTACTAGCAGAGGGAGCCAAGTCCTATACCGTTAGTTCAGACGGGGGATTACTCATAAATGGGAGATTGGTCATTCCGAAAGGGGAAGACTTACGACACGAGGTGATGACAGAGTCGCACGGCTCGTAATTTACGGTACACCCTGATGGGGATAAGATGTACCAAGACATAAGACGACAGTACTGGTGGATTAGGATGAAGAGAGATATCATCGTGTTCGTTTCTAAATGCGCCACTTGTCAGCTAGTAAAGGTGGACCATCAGAAACCGACAGGACTTCTACATCCATTAGAGGTTCCGATGTGGATATGGGAGAACATATCCGTGGACTTTATCACGGGGTTACCTACGTCACAAAGGGGTCACGACTCCATATGGGTAATTGTGGATAGGTTGACCAAAGTTGCTCATTTTCTGCCCGTGAGGACAGACTACACTACGGGACAGTATGCCCAGATTTTCATTGCGAAGATAGTGAGACTTCACGGGGTACCTCTAAATATCGTGTCTGACCGAGACAAGATATTTGTTTCACGATTTAGGGAGAGTTTTTAGGAGGCCATGGGTACGGAGTTGCAGATGAGTACGGCGTATCACCCGCAGACTGATGGGCAAACAGAGCGGACAAACCAGATGTTGGAGGACATGTTACGTATGTGCATCCTAGACTTTGGAGGCGATTGAGAGCAGTACCTTCCACTGATGGAGTTTGCTTATAATAACTCCTACCAGTTCACCATTGGCATGCCTCCATTCGAGGCGTTGTATGGTAGATCTTATCGTTCCCCATCATGTTGGTTAGAGGTGGGGGATAACAAACTCCTTTGGCCGAAAGTGATTCAGGACACTTCGGCAAGGATAGAGATGATACAGAGCCGTATTCGGGTAGCTCAGGATCGAAAAAAGAGCTATGCTGATGCCAAGAGGTTCTTCAGAGAATTCAAGGTCAGGGACCAGGTGTTACTCAGAGTATCTTCGATGAAGGGGATTATGCGTTTTGCGAAGAAGGGAAAACTGGCACTAAGATATGTGGGGCCATTTCCTATCATCGAGAGGATTGGGCCAGTTGCGTATAGACTTGGGTTACCGGAGCACTTGCATAGGATTCATGATGTGTTCCATATTTCCTCGCTAGGAAAATATCTTAGGGACGACTTGGCCCATAGTTACATTGCTTTAGAGGAGATAGATCTTCAGCCTAATAGTTCCTACGAGGAGGGACCAATTGCCATTCTGGAGAACAGCGAGAGGAAACTGAGGTCTAAGATAGTCTTATTAGTACGCGTGTAGTGGCGGCATCATAATGCCGAGGAGTCCACATAGGAGCGCGAGGATGAGATGCGCGAACGTTATCCAGAGCTATTTTTACCAGGGATTCATTAGTTCCGAATTTCGGGACGAAATTCTGTTATTAGGGGGGAAGTATGTAATACCCCGTAATTTTATTAATTTTATTTAATGATTTTATTTAAGGGATTAATTGAATTAAATGAGAATTAATTGGGAATTAATCCGGATATAAATACTAGCGAGAGGTGAGTTGGTATTTGATTGATTATGATGTTAAAATTGAATATTACTGAGAATATATGGTAATATATGAGTATTGAAAATATTTAAATTGTCACGAGACAGAAATACGATAATTTAGAAAATTTAATTGGGACGCACGTGTCAGTCGCGTCAGGAATGAATTTATTTAAATTAAAAAGTAAATTATATTTTTATCAACTGAATGATCATTTTGATTGCGCCAACGCGTCCGGAAGGGTCGAAATAGTCAAAAAACACTAGCCGGGGGTTTAGTTTGGGTCTCGGGGCATTTTTAGGTCAAACCGGCAACCTAGAAGGGTATTTTGATATTTTTAAAAATGGAGGAATTAAAACCCACGAATTTTAGAGGTTAATTATATATTATTTGAGAGGCCACTAAGGCCATTACCAGCAAAAGATAAGAGAGTGGGTTACGAAGGTTTTGAGAGAAGTTAGAAAGAGGGTAAAGGAGGTTCCAAACCAAACTATCTCCCATCACCAGAAATTGGAAAGGATTTGTGACCGGAAAGAAGAGAGAAAGCCAACCTTGATCATCAACAACGAACCAGAACATCGGATTTAAGGCAAGTGATTTGATATTATTAAGTCCAATGAATATTTCTTCCATATTTAGTGTAGAAACTGTATTTGCCTTGAAAGATTTGATGAAAACCAATGGGATTATTGTGAAACTTATGATTTTGGGATAGGAATTGCATGTAGAATACTTATGGACGAATTAAATACACAAAACATAACTTTTGATGACTTGGAAACGGATTTATAAGGAGTCTTTATAGTCAATTAAATTCTGAGTTCATGTTCATAGGGTTTGGGGCAAGAATTGGGGAATTATGATTGTTACATGTTGATTAGTAAGATTTGACCCCAAAAATATGTTAAGGAATGACCTAGGAGGACTTAAAATAGTTTATACACATTAAAACATAATTTGGATAATCTTAAGATGGATTTAGAGAAGAGAAAAATGAAGAAAAATGAGTTGGAAAATTTCTGGGCGTTTTCTGCCATCTCGTTAGAAGACCTGCCCAAGTCGTTCGAACGACCTCATTCGAACGAGCTTCTAACGAGATGACAGTACTCCTTCTAACGAGTTGGTAGTTCATTCGAAGCCATTCATCTGAACGACACTCGTTCGAACGACCTCGTTCGAACGAGATTTCTAACGAGTTGACAGAATGGCCTTTTTAGGCCTGATTCTATTTAGAACTTCCATTAGGCGTATTTAATTGAGCGTTAACCTTCCCTTGTTGACTAATGGGTATAGTTGTGAGATTGGAGTACGTTGAGAAGTAAAACTTAAGATTTTGTAGGAAACCGGATGACATTTATGGGTTAAGAAATAAGTACTAAATATTTCGATGTGAGAAGGATTGACCACTTTAATGTATATTATTCGGGGATTTGTAAACGTGCATCATTTAATAACGGTATAGGAATGTAAAATATACCTCTATTGATATTATAAGATATCTAAGATATGTGAATTCTTAGTATATGTGGTTATCTATGTATAACATACCTACCATACTTGCTATCACGGAAGGTCGGCGTTCGATCAGGGCCATCTAATCTTTGTATGCCTACGGGGGGATTTAGATTGCTACCTCGAGGACATAGGTCAGAGAATGACTTATTGAGGAGTTAATAAGTCTGCTGATCATGGGAGCATAGGTATGTGCGTGACCCATGTGATGTGAACTATGTTCGCCTCCATTATGTGTGTTTGTTACTTGTCGAAACGATTCCTGAGAGATTCGGAATACGTGATCCTTATGTATGTGATGTACCGGGATTTAATAGCAGAGTATGTGTGCACCGCAGCTTAGTCTAGGGGTGCCATTATTGTATATTATGATGAGATTGATATACCAAATTATTGAAATGAACTGTTTATATAAGTACAAGTGTGAATTAATGTAACATCTTTGTAGAGTTAAAAATGGGAAAACTCTTAGTAATTATTATAACTAATTCTGAGTAAAAACAGTAAGACCTCCAGTTTATATTAAGACATTGGGAAATGAACCTTGAATTGTAAAGTAATGTCAAGTCATGGATTGGACTAGTTTGATAGTAGTATAACTAGAACGAGTACGGGTACGATAGGTGTGCACAATTAGTTGAGAGGTGAGGAAACTCCTGTGAGTGCACGCACTATCATGTATTTTATATTCACTATTTAATGATATTAAACATTTGTTGTATTTTAAACTGTTTTCACAATCGAGCTCTGACCCATTTTCTTTCAAATCTATTTTCTTGTAAAAACATTTTAGATGCCCAGCCACAAGGACACCAAGTGTAGGAGTTCCATTCCATTGACGTGTTGTAGCTGCTGTGGAAGTTACAGGATCTCGATAGTAGACGCCTCCACTTTCTACCTAAACTCTATTTTACTCATCTGTAGGGCATGTCGCCCCTTTTCTTTTAGAGACATCCTACTTACTCAGTTTTATTTCAGATTTTGGGTTGTAATTAATTAATGATTCAGACTTTGTATTTGGTTTAAATTCAATATTCGGATTGTTGTGAGGAGTATTCGTCCAGATTCAGTTTATTACATTATTTTTCTATTGCGACTGTAATGTGGTTGTGGTATTAGCGTTCCATTATTTGAATTTGTTGTATATTAATTAGATTTAATTAAAATTGACAACTAACTTTTTAAATATTAGGTGGCTAGTAATTGTTAAAACGTTTTCGACAGTGATGCTATGAACTGAACCAACTTGACATTTTGTATTAATTTGAATAAATGAGTATCTACCCGGTATTTAATTAGTCGGGTGTCACACTCTTGTCCATTTTCTCTGACAACGCGAGCTCCTGTATGGGTTTAGACACGTCTTTAAAGACGTGTGGTGGTGAAACACGTCTTTAGCCATTCTTCAACTTTGATATCTCTTTATCAGTTTAAGACGTGTGGTGGTGAATGGTTTTAGACATCACATTCACAAGACTCTGTATGATGGACTTACGGTAATCCCCCATTCATTTTAGTTATTTGCATTCTATGGTTCTCCCTCTTTCCCTTGCTTTCTTTATTACCAGATTTCTTTTATACGATTTTAATCTCTATAAATCTGTCTACCACCATGAACCTCCAATTTCATAAGTGTTGGAGCTTTTGGGGTTTAGTCTACGATGTTGGGATTCAAGTTTTTTTGTTCAGTTTTATTATGTTCAAATTTTTTGTTCAGTTTGGTCTACGAGCTTTTTTATTCAGTTTTATATTGTTACATTGCAATAGAAAAATAGGGGTTGGGGGTAACGCATCTGCTCCGATTGGGCTCTCATATGTTGCGTGCAGATCTGCGCCTCTTGGGGTTCCAAGTGCCAGATGTAGAATTAAATTTTGTAATTCATACTGGGTTCCAAGTGCCAGATCTAGAATTACAATTTTTAGTTGCTGGAGCTATAGCACTGAAGGTAATTGGAGGTCTTTTGTTTATCTTTGGCAGCTCTTATGGAGCTATTGTCATGCTTATCCATCAGGTATTGCCACCCCCATCCTGTTTTAATTGAGTATTTCTATTTTGATTGAGTATTTGATGTTTTGATTGACTAATAATTCTCATACATGTTTCAACAATAAGGTATTATAAGCATCGTTCCAAAGGCGAACTCCTGATAATTTATACCACTTTTCAGTTCAATTTTATTATTTCTCAATTTTAGTAGTAGATTTATACCACTAATAGATTAATAATCGTTTACTGTTTTTAAATTATCACAGCTGAAATCCTCATTTTTTGATATAGCAGATTACTTCATTAGTTAAAAAATAGCAGATTACTTCATTAGTTATAAAACAACAAATTACTGAAATCATCGTTGCTCGTATTTTAGATAGCAGATTACGTCTAAGCAGAATATTTCATTTTTTTTAACTGAGCACATTACTCTAATCTACTAACATTACGCCTTCTTAGATATAGCAGATTACTCTAATCCACCAACATTTATTATTTTTTTAGGCACTCAATCCCTCACCAGTTAGTTTTGAGTTTTGAAACAATTTTATTGATTGTCTGGGTTTGAGTTTTTTTTTGTTTTATTAAGAAATCTCTGTGTCTGTTTAAGTTTTTCAAGTTTTTTATTCTGGGATAAGTATGATATGTGATAATTGTGATGTTAATTTTGTTGTGCTTTTTTTTTTACAAGAAAATATAATTTGATTTCCATTTGTTGTAATATGTTGATCAGTTGCTGCCACATTACAAAATTATATGTGCATTGCATTCTTCATGTTAGCCGTGGATGGGATGAGAGTTGAAACTGTGAGGATTCTGATGACAGTCTCCTCAAAAGGACGAGCTAACCAAATGATCTCGAGTTTTGGAATATTTTCCACTCTGCCCTTGAAGCAGTTATATTAGCCATAATATTTATTTCCAATCCTTAGTGGAGATTTGATGTATAAAGCTTCATTCCACTTTGCCATGTATGCATCTTTATTTATTAGTAGATTGCTTAAATTATTTCCTTATTGGAGGTTGTTGATATGGAATTGTGAAACGAAGTGAAACGTTGCTTAAATTACTGCCTTACTGCCTTATACTTGATTCAATAAAGCATTAGTTTATGGTACTCATTATATCCTTTCGTGCCCATGCTAAAATTCTCTAGCGCACCATTCGAGGGATGATTCCACACAAGACAAAGTGTGGAGCTGCCTCTGTAGCAAGGCTGAAGGTGTACGAGGGTGTTCATTCCCCGTACGATAAGATTAAGAGAATGGTTATCCCTGATGCTCTCATGGTTTTGAGGCTTCAGGCTGGACATAAGTATTGTTTGTTGGGACGCATTTCGTCTGATGTGGGATGGAACCACTATGGTACCATCAAGGAGCTGGAGGAGAAGAGGAAAGAACGGGCTCAAGTGGCATATGAGAGGAATAAGCAGCTGACTAAATTGAGGATCAAGGCTGAGAAGGTTGCAGAGCAGAAACTTGGTTCCTAACAAGACATCCTTGCACCTGCTAAGTACTAAATTTGTGGGGACAAGTTAAGTTGTTGTAAGAATTTTTTCGGTATAATGTAATATTGCATTTATGTAAGTTTTGGTACCACTGCGAGTAATTTAATGTCATTTTAGTTGATTGGACATGTTTTGTGCTAATGGATATAGCATGTGCCTTACTACCATGATATACATTAGTCTGATACTAAAGATGTCGATTCTTGAAAAAAAAATTATATCCTAATAAGCTTTGTTTGATAAAGCATTGATAGCATTTTGATTCTCTTGAGTGATTACTTTGTTATCAAGGTATGTTTACAAAATTTTGTATTTCTTTATTTGATGTATTTCATTACTAAATTTAGTACATTGATTTATTAGTTTGAAATTCCATTACTAAATTGATGTATTCCATTACTAAATTTAGTACATTGATGTATTCCGTTACTAAATTTAGTACTTTTGCTGGAATTTAAAAAAAAATATTTTAAAAGCAAACGATAGTGCTAGTTAAAAAATACGACCCAAAAAAAACACGACGTGGCATGAAGTCGTATTTTTTTCATGTCACTGTCGCGGACCATTTTTCCTAAATAGTAAAAAAGATTATTTTTAAAAAAGTAAAAAATGGTCCGCGCCAGCGGTATAAAAAAATCGACTCCATGCCACGTTGCGTTTTATTTGTGTCGTGATAGTGTTAGTTAAAAAATAAAAGATTCATAATCGCATTGTGTAATTTGTTAATTGGTTTGCGTCAAGTAAAAAATTAACACAATGATATATTTTAGCACAGAAAATTTTAACCTATATTTTTTTTACATATATTTATATGTAGTGTGAATTTATATTTTTTAATTGGACTGTTTTTTTTTAACTTGAAAGTTATATTTTGGAAAATAAATAAATTCATAGAGTGATAAAACAAATAAATAAAGAGATATTTTGGAATAAATGAGTAAATAGGGTGTTCATGATGTGGAGGATGATGTGGCACCTCCACATCATCATGTATGGGATTTATGTCAAAAACTCATGTCGCCTCCAAATCTTTTTGTTTCTTCTACTTTTATTCTTTGTTAGAATGCAATTTTTGTCATTTTACGATTACGTATTTTTAAAATTTTCGATGTGCCTTCAGGCACGGGCATACCCTAGTATACACACACACACACACACACACACACACACATATATATATATATATATATATATATATATATATATATATATATATATGTGTGTGTGTGTGTGTGTGTGTGTTGCCCGCGTATGGTGTGGGTTTACAGCTAGTACAATTGAAAATGCTCTTCATATTAATTCTTATTGATTTTCCACCCTTAGATCATCTCTAAGGCCTTATGAAAAATGTTAATGTCAAAATGACATTTTTCTTAATGTTTTTTACAAAACTTGAAGTTCATAAGATTGGTCATATTACTATTTTGTTGAAAATTGAAATATATTTTGACAAATGACCAAATCATTGCCCCGCATTGGTGATGCAAACCCATTATTTCTGGGGCTATTAGCAACCTTTTTTTTTTTTTGTGTGTGTGTGTTTTTACCTCTCCCGTGCTATTTAAGTGTCGAGTAAATTTTTTAACATCTCTTGCCAAAATTCAATTGTTGCAAGACGTTACACTTGCATAGACCTGTCAAAATGTAACACTACACAACACAAAACTATAAGTTAATGGGTCTAGGCTTGTCGAGTTTTGGTCAATATTGGGCCAACACGATAAATATGTTAAGATAATAGTTCGGGTTTGGTAATTTTAAGACGACCGATTAAACCCGTTTGTACTCATTAAAACCTATCAATACTACCCTAACTCTTTACGTATAAATTATGTTTGATACATTTTTTAATATCTGTAACTTTGGATAAGGTATATTTTGTTGTTCGGATCCTATTACTATTAACATTTGAAATTGAAAATGTAGGAATTCATTATAACATGCTTTGATGGAGAATTTTAGTTACTTAATGGGTGTTAACGGTTTGGGTCGTGTGACCCATTAGCACTAACTGTTCGAGTTTGAATTTGTTCTTTTGAACCGATTTATTAACAGGTAGTGTATGGATTTAAGGATTTTTTACATGAACACGACCCATTTACAGGTCTACACTTACCTCATCATCTGAAGCAACATTAAAATTTTAGTTATGTGGTTAGAGCTGGCAAAATGAGGCACGACACGATAACACGACACGACACGAAATTATAAGCTAATGGGTTTAGTCTTATCGGGTTTGGGTCATTAACGGGTCAACACGGTAGATCCGTTATCATAACGAATCGGGTTTGGGTTTGTACTCTTACACGATAAAACCCGTTTATACCCATTATTACCTGTTAGTGATACCGGATTTTATTGGGTCGTGTGACCCGAACTAATATTACACCCATTATAACCTGTTAGTAGGTAAACAAATATATATAATCCCTAAGTTAATCTCAACTGTTAGATTAAAAAATTAGACATGAAATCCACCCATTTACCTATTTAAAATTTGATTTGAAAAAAATAATACAAATTAATTTTTAAAATTTTTGGAAAATAATTTTCTTAACGGGTAATGTTTTACATAACGGGTTAATTGTGACACGACCCAAATCCACCCATTTACTAATGGGTATTAACGGTTCGATTCCTGTCACCCGTTAATATTATTGGGTCATTTTCGGGTTTAAATTTTTAATACCGTTAAGCTAACGGGTCGTGTTCGTGTTCGGGTGCTTTTACACGAAATCGTTAAAACACGACCCAACACGACTCGTTGCCAGGCCTATATGTGGTCTACACTTACCTCGTCATCTGAAGCAACATTAAAATTTTAGTTATGTGGTATAAAGTAACTATTTTTATGGTCTTAAATAATGCTTATAATTTTTAATTTTTTTTTAATTTTCCAATTTGTGATCCGATATTTTTTAGCTTTGGCATCGTATTAAAATTTTCACAATATTCTAATTTTTGAATTCCAAGAAGTTTAAAATTTAACTAGTATACATATATAATTTTTCGATATCATACCAATTCGAATTTTTCAAAATATTTTCTAAATTTCAATATTTTTGGATTTATTATAATCTTTTTACTTCTTTATCAATCTTACTCATATTTTTTAACTCCGTTAGCTACCTGTTAGAATTATTTTACTAGTTTCTTGAGCATTGCATGCATTTTCATATACCGACAATTTACGTGTATGTCTTAACAGTTACCTAGGGTTACTTGAACTCAATCAGAAGTATTGAATGAAGTAAGTATCAAAAAAGAGTTTTTTAAATTAATAGTGTAACAATTAAGGATAAAATGCACAATACTTTCCACTTTTGTTACTCATCACTATAATTATATCTTAATTACACAATTATAGTCAGTCGACCTCCCATACGACCTCACACATATTGTGGTGTACTACCCGTATTAACACACAAATGTAAACAACCACATCATAATAGCCATATCTCTCAATTACATGATTATACCCAAGCGGTCACCTAAGCAATCCACACATACCATGATGAACCACTCGTATCATCATATAAATACTAACATCTACATCACCATAGTTGGATGGTCTAATACCATAACCACACACATATATGATGCGCCTTAACATACATATCTATACCACTTACATAACCTACATCACTATAGTCAGAAGATCCATATCATGCCCTGTATATACCATGATGTACCCAAATAATTTTCTCATCACTATAGCCTGATAGTCTAGGTCTTGCACATACAGACTCACTATAGCCTGCCAATACTAGACCCACACATATAGTGGCATAAAAATAAAATTCTAATACTATAACCTAACAACCTAGGACTTGAACATACAAACTCCCCATATCCAGACAACATTAAACCTGCATATATAGAAATGACCAAACAAATTCCCATTAAGGTAATCAGAAGGTATGAATCTCGCTTATACGAAGACGCCATAGCCAACCGACAATACACCCCACACATACAATTATGCCTACATAATTACCAAATTCTAGTACATATCATCTCCTAGGTACACATCTCCAAACATCACATCATCATATGTAATTATTAATATTTGGTTACTATCTTTCCCTTTTAGCTCATAGTAAAATATACAAATCACCTTTAGTCACTTACCTAGGGATCATAAAAAAAACACGTATACCATAGTCTCGTATCTAGGAAGTACCCAACCAGTAATACAATGTTCTCTAGCCCCATACTTATAGAAACTACACAAAATATAAATCTCTTTTATTAAAAAGTATCAAGTGCTAATGAAACTACTTCTTTAATAATTTAATAACATCTTATTTCAAATTAATTTCCCAAGTTGAATACGTTAAAACCCAACCACAACATGCATAATCTAAACACAAGCTATACATGCTCAAAACAACCACGTGTACAACCCAACAATATGTAACCCAAAGCTAACATGAAAATCCAAAAAATAAATAAGTATGAAGACAACAACATTCAATTTTCTACCCCAAGATCATCTTATTATATATTATATACCAACCATATGTAAATAATATAAATTCTATAAGTCCCAAACATCACATTGCATTAATTCATAAATATATAATTCTAGTTCAAATGATATTTCGATTATTAAAAGCATATAATAAGACAAGCATGTGAATTAACAATCCGAAATAACATATTCAATTCTCTAAACTTAATTCCTCTCCTTTTAAATTTTCATAATCATAAATGGATCCTAAGTATTCATACCCAATTTTCATGTTCAACTTATAATTTCAACAATATTAACGTAATCTAACTACACAAGCCAATGCCCAAAATCATGGAGCGATATTAGAGTTGATTAATCTCCCTAATATTTATAAACACTAAAAATTAATTAGTGTTTAATTTTGGAAACCAATCAAATTTTAATTTACATATGAATAAATTTGGGGTAATATTTAAATCATATAAGACTTAAAGGGAACGTAGATAATATTCATTCTTTATTATTAGTTTCTACAATTCAACTTTGAAATTGTGTTTTCCTTTTGAAAATCTCTAGTCTATATTCTTGACATTTCTTCTAATTCCAATTGTAGCCGCCCCAAGTTAAGACTTGAAAGTATAGTTTTAATGGATGATTAGGGTTTAAAGGTTGGGGAAGAAAAGAAAAGGTGTGTTATAGCTTTAGTTTGTAAAGATATGTGAAATCATATGTCCAAATTCGTGTACAAAGTCCCTATAGACCAAACCACCCTGAACACCCCGTGGGTGGGATATAAAGGCCTTCAAGCCTTTATGGTCGTAATGACGCCCATTTCCTCCGTATACACAGGCCTCATGCCACAATTTCAGAGAAAAAAACATGAAACTCTCTATCACTCTCTTTTCATAAATCTTCACATACACCATATAACACAAAATCAACTATGTAACGCCCCAACTCGGATTTATGGGTCATCTGTGATCAACTCAGTCCTCCCCGGGTCTTAAGTGTGAAATGCAATGAAATAACTTAAATAATGTTATTAGTCCAGTTTTATTTAATTACCATCTCACTTGTTTATCATGCGATTCCCATTTAAAATCAAACTAGATGAGGAACCCATGGGAAGCGTTCCCGAAATCCAAGCATATAGAGCTACTAATGTAAAAGAAAGAGAGTACTTATGGGTATAACGCTCTCAAAATACGAAATCGCACGCAACATATTACAATAAAGACGAGAGAGTGAGCCGAATGATTAGTGGGAAATATACAAAATGCAGTATAGAATCAAATGACAGAAAGAAGACTCTAACACATTATATCTAAGTGCACATACAACTACCATACACACACATACACAAATATATATATATATATATATATACACACACACACACTTATATGCATGTATCATTTTTATTCCAAAAACGTTATTTACCCCGATTAATTCACCTTATTCCCCTAAAAGACATTCCCTTTTACGCGACTTGACATTTATTCATTGATTTAACACACCCGGTCAAATACTTAAAATAAATACATTTTGTTTAAGGAAAATCATTTCTTCCACCAAAATTACTCACTTTATTTGTATCATTCCACGTTAGTATTTTTTTTTAAATCATCCTTTCAAAACACGCAAGTGTCGTGTTAGAAAATACTTATTTTTCCTTTAAAAACTTTTCATGAAAGCACTCTTGTGTTACTTATGGGTTAAACACTTTAGGTTGCTTAACCACCCATTAAATCACTTTACCATTTCTTTACCTTATGGGCATTAATCAATTTTCACATTACTTGTCCATTTCATCCTTTACTATAACATCTATTAATTCATTTAAGTTAGGTTGTATTTTCACATATTCACCACATAATCCATTTCTTGATCTGTTCCATTTTTGTTATCTTTTTCTCGGAATTTTCCAATAATCGCATACTTTAATGGCCTCCACACCACCGGCTATGCGCAGCATATGCTCTGGCCAGTGATTTTAGGTCTTTCACTCCGGGCCCTACTTAATTTTTTTGGTGTCATCAGAGTCCTTATTAATGTGTTTTAATATTTTACCAATGTCAACATTATTCCACTTTTCCCTTTTTACCCAGTCGAAGCCATAACTCGGTGTTTCACCGCAACTCATTTCTTGCCCTTTTTATTTAAACATTGATTTTATCCCAAATCATGTTCATGTAGGACCCTTTTGTGTAACACCTTTTCAACATTTTATTTCATAAAAATGTTCCACTTTATGTAGAATTACCACTTTACCCATTTGTTTCCAAACTTATCGTTTCCTCCATTTTCGTAAGTGTCATTTTTCCAAAACACCATCAAGTTACCCACAAAAATTTCTTAAGTGCTTTTAACACATTAACACTTTTTAACATTTTAACTAGTATTCCTCTCAAGTTGGAAACATTTTTTTTTCATTATAATCATTTTCAAGAAATCATTAATATCTAAGACTACCTTATTAGAAAATACCAATTTTTTTATTAATACTTGTAGTCTTGAAATCTTACATTTTGTCACATTTCAACACCCATTGCCCACAACTTAAGTGCTGAATTTTCTACTTTCTTCTTTATTTCATGTTTAAACCTAATAAAACTTTCATTAAACTTATTTTTGTGTTCATCATTAAACTACTACAAGTTTATATACATGACAAGATGGATTTTAGCTCCAAAAATTCTATTAAATGGGCTAAACATACAATTTATTCTAGAAATTCATAACACTTGCAAACTATACTTTTGAAGACTAAAGAACATTTACATTTCTTCAAAATTCAAAAATGTCAAACTTTTATAAAATATTCCTTTTTGCAAGATAAATATCATTTTCAGACATTTTTTTCATAAAATGTTTAGCATCAAACTTCTTGAAATGCACCATTACCATAAAACCCCAAACTTTATTTTCAATAAACTTTGAAATACTCTTTCATATTTTACCTTCATGAAAATATATTTTTTCAACATTTTTATTCCTTAAAAATGTTAAACACCAAATTACTTGAAACTCCTCATTTTATTCAAATGCATCCTACTTTTATAATCTGACAACAGGACTACTAATATGCAAATAGAGTCTTAATAGTAAGAGTAGAGTTTTTCCCACTTCAAATGGACCTCTAACAATGGTAGGTTAAAATCTCTAAGAAGGTGGAAACCTCTAACCTCATAAGGTGGCCTTAGAGAGGGTACCTAGCTCCACCAAGCTTACTCCAAGAATGCTTCATCAAAAAACCTCTTCAAAACTCCACAAAGTTCCTCCACCTTCATCCCACCAAACCCACAACAACACCTCCAAAATTCGTAGCTTTGTTCATCTATGGAGGAGATAGGTATATATGGTTCAAATGTGGTGGAATACTAGTAGAATATGGTGGCCTTAGGTGGATACATGGTGGTTTATGGTGGTGGGTTAGAGAAAATATTGAAAAATTGGTGGGGAGACCCCCCTCTCTTCTTCATACCCAAGATAACCCACAAATAACCAAACAAACCCTTATAAAACACCTTTAAACCTCAAAATCTCATTTTTTCCCCATCGCGGTTCACCAGAGATTGACACCTCATCAATCTAATGCCCCAAAATCTGGCAGCACACAAGGGCAACCTGATTTAAAATTTATGTGTGACCTCGTTCGAACGAGAATGGCATCTCATTCAAATTGTGCTTCGAACGACCTTCAAACGAGATTGAACTGTTATGCAGAAGGGTCTCGTTTGATCCTCGTTTGATTTCCACTTCAAACGACTTTGGATTCTCGTCCGAGCGACTCTTCGTAAATGCTCTCCAAATTCCTAAATTTTAACTCACAAACATCCAATAATTATCGTCGAGTTTTCAAAATTTTCAAATGCAGATATAACCCCAATAATAATGATCCAAATTCTCAATGTTTCATTTGCTTATAATATATGCTGAGGGAAAAAATATTGGGCACATGTATTACATTCTTCCCCCTTTTGAAAATTCTGTCTCCGAAATTATCGATTCGTCATTTTCTCAAACTCAAGGGGCTTACCGACTCTTGTACTAAGTCATAGGAATCCTCCAAGACTAACCATCAAAGTCCTCAATACCTAAGATCATATCTCACACCCTTGCACAAATATTATCACCAAAAGCTCAATATGTGACATACTCTAATGCTCACCATCATGCTAACCATAAATGTCTCATATCCGATCATGAGTCTCCCCTCACTTGATCATCATGCTCAATAAAGTTCTAGGACTACCTGTGCTAATACCCAAATCATACCGGTGTCTCTATTGAGCAACCGTCTCTTGTGATCGACACTCATCCAAGAGTGAACAATAATACAATAAATCATCAAATTCATCACCAAGAACCATTTCCAATCTTAGGACTACATATCCTACCTTCCAAAAATTTTTGGGTTATCCTGACTACACAATTTTCGTTGAGCTTAATACTAACCTTAGATTGATAATTACTCACTTTGAGGAGTAATTCACCAACCAAATCATCATTGAACACTCAGCTGACACCTTTCGATGCGTCACTCTGATGATCCCAGTATTACTTTAGGCATCTCAGTTGGATCACTCATTTGAGTATCGAATTAATCCACTCACCGTGGAAAAGTAACACTGTGTGCTAAGTTTCCTCGACTTCTATCATTATACAATGCACTTAAGTCACCAACTTTCTCTTTACAACCAGATCCACTGATGGCCATATTAGTCAATTCTAAGGACACTAATTCTAAGAAAAGCAAATACTACTAGAAAACCGTGAGGTTGAAAGTGCAGTCACCCATGCATAAAACTTTGTGCAATAGCAAGGATACCTTAGGTAGGGGAGCACCTAGTTACCAAGCTTCACTGACCATACTAGGTCCACTCGCACTCTACTAGGCCCAACCGCATTGTACCATGACATGGTATAAATCCGAGCTACCAGAGTTGTGGGGATAAAAATCCTTGATTACCGGAATAAAAAAGGACACACACACCCAAGGATCAAAGGAACAAACAACCATTCTGAGAAAATCCCACCTGTATGCGACAGATTATGGTTTACAAAAAGAGAACCTACGCCACCTGATTGAAGTCTTAAAACCTCTCCTAGACGTTATTACTGGTTACCAATCTAGCCACATACCCTAGCTCAAGTCACCAATCTTGACGAATCGAATCACAACCATTCATCCTCGTAGAATGAAAGCAACATACGAACCTGTTGTTCTCTGGGAAGTCAAACGCCAAACTTCCCTCTTTAGGGTAAAGCCCTCCCCCTTACATCCTTGACACACATGTGTAATACCCCGTAATTTTATTGATATTTATTTAAGGGATTAATTGAATTAAATGAGAATTAATTAGAAATTAATCCAGGTATAAATACTAATGAGATGTGAGTTGGTATTTGATTATGATGTTAAAATTTTATTATTTCCGAGTATGTATGGTAATACATGAGTATTGATGATATCTAAATTGTCACGAGGTAGATATACGGCAATTTAGAAAATTTAATTGGGACGCGCGTGTCAGTCGCGTCAGGAACGTAATTAATTGAATTAAAAAGTAAATTTTATTTTTATCAACTGAATGGTCATTTTGAGTGCACCAACGTGTCCGGAAGGGTCAAAATAGTCAGAAAATACTAGCTGGAGGTTTAGTTTGGGTCCGGGGGCATTTTTAGGCCACATCGGCAACCCAAAAGGGTAGTTTGGTAATTTTAAAAATAGGAGAATTAAAATCCACGAATTTTAGAGGTTATTTTTATATTAGAAAAGAACCCACTAAGCCATTACCAGCATTTGGGAAGTTAGAGGGCTACGGGAGTTATAGGGAGGAGTTGGAAGAAGTTCCAAAAAGGAAACCCTAGCCAGCTTCACCATCTTTGGAAGAAATTTGTAGAGAGAGGGAGGAGAATCAACATTCATTCTTCAACATCAAATCAGAACATCTAAGGCAAGTGGTTTAATACATTAATTTCAAGCGAATGTTTCTTCCATGCTTAGAATTGAATAATTGTCTTATATTGGAAGTTTGATGAAAACCCATTAAATTGGAGGTAGGATTCATAATATGATATAGGGATTGCATGTAGAATGTTATTGGATGAATGTTATATACAAAATATATCTTTTGATGATGTGAAAATGGATTTATAAGGAGAAATTGTAGTCATTAAATTCTGGCTTCATGATTATAGGGTTTGGGACAAGGTTTGGGAATTTTGATGATTATATATTAATTTAGGAAGCATTGACCCCATATATATGTTAAAGAGTGACCTAGGAGGACTTAGAGTAGTTTAATAACGTTAAAATACTATTGAGATGATCTTAGGATGGGCTTAGAGAAGAGAAAAATTAAGAAAAACGAAGTAGAGAATTTTTGGGCTGAAACTGCCATCTCGTTAGAAGACATGCCCAGGTCATTCGAACGACCTCGTTTGAACGAGATTCTAAAGAGATGACAGTATCCCTTCTAACGAGTTGGTAGTTCGTTCGATGCCTTTCGTTCGAACGAACTCGTTCGAACGACCTCGTTCGAATAAGACTTCTAACGAGTTAACAGAATGACCTTTTTGGCCTGATTTCATTTCTAATGTCCCGTAGACGTATTTAATTGGAGTATTAACCTTCCCTCATTGATTAGTGGGTATAATTGTAAGAATTGGGGTACGTTGAGGAGTATAACTTAGAACCTTATAATAAAATCGAATGTCAATTGTGGAGTAGGAAACGAGTACCTAATTACGATGTGAGAAGGGTTGATAACGTTAATATGCAAAATCGGGGACTTGTAATTGTTTAACATTAAATGACGGTATAAGAACGAGAAGTATATCTATATTAATAATACGAGATATCTAATATATGCGAATGCTTAGTATATGTGATTTTATGTGTATAACATACCTACCGTACTTACTATCATGGGAGGTTTGCGTTCCATTAGGGCCATCTAATCTTTGTGTGCCTACGGGGGGATTTAGATTGATACCTTGAGGGCATAGGTCAGAGAAGGACTTATTGAGAAGTTAATAAGTCTACTGATCATGGGAGCGTAGGTATGTGCGTGACCCATGTGATGTGAACTATGTTCGCCTCCATTTTGTGTGAATGTTGTTATTTGAAAACAATTCTTGAGAGATTCGGAATGCGTGGTCCTTATGTACGTGATGTACCGGGATTTGATAGCAGAGTATGTGTGCACCGCAGCTTAGTCTCGGGGTGATAGTAATGTATATTTATGATGAGGATAATATACTGTTAATTGAAATGAACTGTCATGTTTAATTGTAAGTATAATTATAGCAACGTTCTGTAAAGATAAAATGGAAGATCTCTAGTAAATTAGTATTGCTAAAAATTTGGGGAAATCAAGAATTAATGCAAAGCTCTCTAGTTTATTAATGATGTTGGAATCACAGCGTGAATCGTATAGAAATGCTAGAATTTATTTTGGACTAGTTAGATATGAGAATCACTAGAATGGGTACGGTTACATTAGGAGTGCACAAATATCCGAGAGGTGAGTATTTCATGTGAGAGCACGTCCTAACATGTAATTTGCATTCATTGTTTTAATGTTATTAAAACACTTGCTATATTTTAAACTGTTTTCCACAATCGGGCTCTGGCCCGTTTGCTTTCAAATATATTTTTGTAAAAACCTTTTAGGTGCCCAGCCATAAGGACACCATGCATAAGAGTTCCATTCAGGTGACGGACTGTAGCTGCCGTGGAAGTTACAGGACTTTGACAGTAGACGCCTCCAGTTTCGATCTTGACTCCATATTATCAGCTTTTCTCATCTGTTGGGCATTTCTCCCTAATTTCTTTTAGAGAGACTTTATTTAATTCAGTTATTTCAAGAATTTGGGTTGTAGTTAATTTAGTGATACAGACTTGGTACTTGTTTATTTCAACATTTGGATTGTGTGAGGAGTATTCCTCCAGACTCATTACTATTTTATGGTTACTCTATTATCTTTGTGTTGTGGTGCTTGTGTTAGCATTTCATAATTTACTTATTGCATGTTAATCGGATTTAATTAAAATTGACAACTCACTTTTTAAATATTAGGTGGCTAGTAATTAATAAAATGTTTTCGACAGTGATGCTATGAACTGAACCAACTTGGCATTTTGTATTAATTTAATAAAGGAGTAGTTACCCGGTATTTAATTAGTCGGGGTGTCACAGGTGGTATCAGAGCATCAGGTTCTAGTGTCCTTAGGATCTGTACGACTTATTATGTTTTTGCTGAGCTTTCTTTGATGTAGAGCCCTATATTTTAGGATTGTTGTATTCTTTTGTGTATGTATCGCTCTTTAGCTATTTTGAAATAATTACTGCGAACTTATAGACTTTACTCTCATTTCAGATGCCTCCACGACGTGCACAACGAGTTCCTAGGGATGCACAACCCGAGCCACATCCTCCACCAGTTTCGGGCACCATGAATGCCGCAGAGGTTGCAGCCATTGTAGCCCAAGCGGTGAATGCTGCTCTCGCAGTTGTATAACAGGCACCACCCCAGGCACCGGTAGTCGCACCAGTTCAGTCTCGTGCATTCCTGTGTGCTTGGTAACGCGTTCGTGATGCTTTTCAAAAAGTACGCCCTCCGGAGTTCGCAGGTAGCTCCGACGTTGTTGTGTCCAGTCTGTGGAGGAAGGACATTCAGAGTCACTTAAGGATGTACGAGTGCACAGATGTTCAGAAGCAGATACTAGCTACTTTTAATCTAGTAGGATCAGCATTGCAGTGGTGGGAGTCCATTACCACCGCAGAAGAGAGGGACACTCTCACTATTCAGGAATTCTGGGTATGGTTCGACCGCAAATATTTTTCGTCAGTTGTTCACACTGAGATGAGGAGGAAATTGATGAACCTCAAGCAGGAGGGAAGGACCGTAGCCGAGTATGAGGCTGAGTTCACCAATATCTTGAACATTGTTCCGGATAAAATTCCAACCGAGGAGAAGAAAATTCAGAAGTTCACAGATGGATTGACTTGGAGGATCCGTTAGCACTTGTTGGGGAATCTCTCGTTGGCCACTTATTCTGATATGGTTAACGCTGCACTACTTCACTGCCAGGATCATGGCTTCCACATGTCTGAGAGCAAGAGATCAGGAGAGTCCAGCCATCAGGGCAGGACCGGGGGAAATGGTGCCAGCGGGGCACAATCTGCTTAGGGACAGCACAGGCAGGGTGACCAGGGTTACCAACAGGGGGATCATAAGAGATTCAGATCTGGGGGTTTCAGGAATGGCCAGGGAGGTTTCAGACATGGCCATCAGGGTCAGAACTACCATCAGGGCCAGCAGGGTCAGAATGTTCTGCAGCAGCAATTTCAGCAGGGCTAGCATGGTCAGGGTAGGAATGGTAATGGCCAGCAGGGCCATGGGCAGCAGGGACAACGAGGGGGAAACTTCCCGGGGAAGTGCTTCGTTGGTGGCAAGACTGGCCACAAACGCCAGGATTGTCCTGATAGGGGCAGGGCCCCACAGCAGCAGCAGCAGGGTGCTCAACACGAGCCACAGAGGCTTATGTTTCTCGCTGCCCTCCCAGCACCACCACAGATGGCAGCACTACCACCCATTCCAGCGGTCCCAGTCCAGCAGGGACAGCTTCAGTATGGGAGAGTGTATCAGCTCCAGCATGCCGCAGTCCCACAGGATCCACCTGCTATTGAGGGTATGTTCTCTATTCAGGGGACTTTGGGGCGTATTTTATTTGATACGGGGGCCACACATTGCTTCATTGCCATGAGATTTGCACATACTATTGGGTTGTTAGACACCGCAGAGAGCACGGTTACTTGTGTAGATTCACCGTTGAGTAGGGGTTCCATGATTTCGCTTATTTGTAGAGGTGTGGGTATAGAGATCGGGAGATTTACTTTACCCGTTGATATGTTAGTGTTAGAGATGACTGAGTATGATGCGATTATTAGTATGGATTGGCTAGTTGCGTACCGAGCCATGATTGATTGTTTTAATAGGAGTATTATCTTTGCCATTCCCGGGCAGGAGATGTTTTTAGTGGCGATGCCTCACCCTGAGGGAGGATCGTCCACTCACTTGTATTATATAGAGGAGGAGACCTCTAAGGAAGTGGTGATGCCACTCGATTCGATTCCAGTCGTGAGGGAGTTTGCTGATGTATTTCAGGATATACCTGGATTACCGCCTAGTAGAGAGATAGATTTCGTGATCGATTTGACGTCGGACACTCGGCCGATTGCCCGCGCACCTTACTGTATGGCTCCGGCTGAGATGAGAGAGTTACGGGATCAGATAGAGCAGTTATTGGGTCAGGGGTTTATCCGGAGGAGTACTTCACCGTGGGGTGCCCCTGTGTTGTTCGTAAAGAAGAGGGATGGATCGTTGAGGTTGTGCATAGATTCCTGGAGTTGAATAAAGTCACGATACGGAATAAGTATCCGTTGCCCAGAATCGATGACTTATTCGACCAAGCATATAGAGCTACTAACGTAAAAGAAATAGAGTACTTACTTATATAAGAATCTCAAAATAGGAAACCACACCCAACCCGTCATAACAAAGACGAGGGAGTGAGCCGAATGCTTAGTGAGAAATATACAAAATGCAATATAGAATCGAACGATAGAAAGAAGACTCTAACACGTTATATCTAAGTGCACATAAAACTACCATATATATATATACTTACATGCATGAAATCGTTTTTATTCAAAAAATGTTATTTACCCCGATTAATTTACCTTATTCCAGTAAAAGACATTCCCTTTTACTGTACTTGACATTTATTACTTGATTTAAAACACCCGATTAAATACTCAAAACAAATACACTTTGATTTAGGAAAATCATTTCTTCCACAAATATTACTCACTTTATTTGTACCATTCCACATTAGTACTTTCTTTGAAAATCACCCTTTCAAAACACGTAAGTGTCGTGTTAGAAAATAATTATTTTTCTTTTAAAACCTCCATGAACACACTCTTGTGTTACTTATGGCTTAAACACTTTAGATTGCTTAACCACCCGTTTAATCACTTCACTTTACCATTTCTTTACCTTATGGGCATTAATCAATTTTTACATTACTTGTCCATTTCATCCTTTACCGGAACATCTAGTAATTCCTTTATGTTAGGTTGTATTTTCACATATTCACCACATAATCCATATCTTGACATGTTCTATTTTTACTATCTTTTTCTCCGAGTCTTCTCATAACCATATACTTTAACGGGCTCCATATTGTCGATTATGCGCACCATATGCTATGTCCAGTGATTTTGAATCTTTCGCCCCAGGGTTTTGGGCTCTCATTAATTTTTTCGGTGTCATTTGATTCCTTATTAATGTGTTTTAATATTTTACAAATGTCCACATTATTTCACATTTCCCTTTTTACCCAACCGAAGCCGGGGGTTTCACCCAAACTTATGTTAGACTTTAAAATCATCATTTCTTGTCCTTTTTATTCTAATATTCATTTTATCCCAAATCATGTTCATGTAGGAGCCTTTTGTATAACACATTTCCAACATTTTTATTTCATAAAAATATTCCACTGTACGTAAAATTACCATTTTACCCATTTATTTTCAAACTTGTCTTTTCCTCCATTTTTACAAGTGTCACTTTTTCAAACCATTATCAAGTTACCCATACTAACTTCTTAGTGTTTTTAACACATTAACACTTTTTAATATTTGAAGCATTATTCCTCTTAAGTGGGAAACACATTTTATTTCATTATAATCATTTCCAAGATATCATTAACATATAAGACTAACTTCTAAGAAAAGAATCATTTTCTTTATTAATACTTGTAGTCTTAAAATCTTATATTTTATCACATTTCAACCCCCATTGCGCATACTTCAAGGGGCATGTTTTCTAATTTCTTATTTATTTCATGTTTAAACCTAATGAATCATCATTAAACTTGTTTATATGTTCATCATCAAACTACTACAAGTTTAATTACATGAGAAAATGGATTTTAGTTCGAAAAATCCTATTAAATGGGTTTAACATATAATTTATTCTAAAAATTCATCATACTTGCAAATAATACTTTTCAAGACGAAAGGAATTTTCATTTCATCAAATTTCAACAAATGTCTAACTTTTATAAAATCTTCCTTTTTGCAAGATAAATATCCTTTTCAAAATATTTTATTTCAAGAAATGTTTAGCATTAAACTTATGGAAATGCACCATTCCCATCAAATCCCAAACTTTATTTTTAAGAAATTTTGGAATACTCTTTCATATTTTACTTTCATCAAAATAGCATTTTGCAATATTTTTATTCCAGAAAAATGTTAAACACCAAATTACTTGAAAATCGTCATTTTATTCAAATGCATCCTAGTCTTATAATCTAACAACAAAACTACTAATACGCAAATAGAATCTTAATACTAAGAGTAAAGTTTTTTTCACCTCAAATGGAGCTCCAACAATGGTAGGTTGAAATGTCTAATAAGATGACAACCTCTCACCTCCTAAGGTGGCCTTAAAGAGGTTTCCTAGCTCTACCAAGCTTGCTCCATGAATGCTTCATAAACAACCCTCTTCAAAACTCCATAAATCTCCTCCACCTTCATCTCCAAAAGCCCCAACAACGCCTATAAAATTCCCATCTTTGTTCATCCATGGAGGAAATGGGTATATATGGTTCAAATGTGGTGTAATACTAGCAGAATATGGTGGCTTTAGGCGGATACATGGTGATGGCATGGTGGTTTGTGGTGGTGTGAGAGGAGAATATAGTGAAAAATTGATGGGGAGGCCCTCCCCCTCTCTTTTTCATACTCAAGATAATCCACAAATAATAAAACACGCCCTTATGAAACACATATAAACCTCAAAATCACGATTTTGCCCCATTTGGGATCATCAAAGATCGGCACCTCATCAATCCAATGGCCCAAAAGCTGATAGAACACAAGGGAAACCCCATTTAAAAATTTTGGGTGACCTTGTTTGAATGAGAATGACTTCTCGTTCGAACGGTGCTTCGAACGACCTTCAAACGAGACTGACCTATTATATAGAATGGTCTCGTTTGATTCTCACTTCGAACGACTTAGGATTCTCTTTCTAACGGCCCTGAATTCGTTCGAATGACTCTTTCCTAAATGCTCTCCAAATTCTCAAATTTTAACCGACAAACTTCCAATAATTATCGTCGAGATTCCAAATTGTCAGATACAGATTTAATCCTAATAATAATGATCCAAATTCCCAAGGTTTCATATGCTTATAATTTATGGTGGGAAAAATAATAAAATATTGGGTACGAGTATTACAAACTGTCCTCAAAACTTTAACTTGATGCCCAAAACTGCTCAAAATACCTCTTTTCTCACAGGGTTTCCATCTAAAGCCCAAAATACACTCGAATTTAATAAACGTTAATTTTATTCATTTAATTAACATAAATCATTAAAACTTCATATAATTTAAGCTAAACGCATTTAGTTTAATTTCCAACACACCAAATCATAATTAATTATTATTATTTTCTACAATTTTAATTAAATTATAATAATTACAGGGTATTATATCCTCGTCCAAAAACATGTCAGCTATAAATGGACTATAAATCTCCTCGATGGGGGCATAGGATAAGCTGGACTCAGACTTAGTTATCACCCTACCAAATGATATTGATTAGGTCACAGTCTTCTTGTTCGGCTTCAACTGTGCTAAATCTCAAAGTTCCATCTTGAATTGTTGTTTAAAGCATATTAGCATTTTAAAAACCTAAAAGGATCTTTTGCCTCCATATTATATGATTCATAAACGAAAGGAATCACGTCTTCATTGGTTTGGCTGCTACTTAATCCCATAGTTATTCTCCTGATAATGGCAAAAAAATTGCTAATGGCTCTACTAATAAATGCTCCATCGAGTTATGAGTAAGGGCATTGTTGATGTAAAAAATTAGATAGCTCTAATTGTTCAATCACAGATAAATAAAATGAGACAAAGATTTTTAAAGTAGTTCAGCCTTATAAGAATGGCCTACGTCCACTGTTATGTTATTACTGAGTGTTTTGGGAATTCTCGATTATAAGCTCTATCAAGAAATTCCGGTCCCTTTGAATGAGGGTGATACAAGGTATTTATAGCCCTTAGGCTGTACATGAAAGGGTGTTACATTAAATGATACACATATGAAAGGTTAATTCATTTAATGTTCTTCAAACGTGCGTGTCAAGATGATAAGCATTCAATGAATAGTTGAACTGTTGATTATCTGGCAATTAATGTTGTGGTCGAGGTGCAGCTCGAACCGCCTTAGTTGCTCGTCGTCCAAAAGTTCCTCGGAGCATTGGAGTTCCTCGGAGGATAAGAGTTCCTCGGAGGGTTGATGTTCCTCAGAGTGAGTATGTTGGTCGGGGAAACAATCTTCCTCGTTGCTATTGTGCCACGTAGATTGACACGTGTCTTCTTATTATTCGTCCACATCAGCATACTAATTTTGGTGTCAACAGAAGCCCCCAATGTTTCATATTTCGAACTTTGAGGAGTATGGAACATTCTTTCTCGGTATATGGCGATATTAAATGACCTTCCTGGGTTTTAGGAGCCTTTTCTTCGTATTTAAATTTCCTTTCAAATTCGCAGAATCCGCCTTTTTGCATTTTTATAGGCGCTTCGATCTTCGTGCCCTTTTTGTCCTTTTAGCCGCCGGTAGCGTAATATTTCCTTTTTGTAATCATTTCTTTCGCCGTTTCCCAAGGCAATGTATTTAAACTTCAGAGGAAATCCCATCGTCTTCTACCTTTTCAATTTCTGCTTTCGAGTTTTCTAAAGCTTTTCTCTCTCTTGTGCATTCATTTCCTCCTTCGTTTGTCAACAGATCTCCTTTTTTCCCTGTAAGCTCTTCTTCCTTCTTCTTTTATTCATCATGGTTTACATTATCGAATCTCTTGAGAAGTTCCGCTCTGACTTCTCTATTCCTTCTTGGGTAACTTTGGAGGTTCTTTCTGAGCCTTCAAGTTATTTTGATTTGGCTGAGGGACACTGGTTCCCTAGCCTATTTATTGCTGAATGTGGATTTTCTTTTCCACCAAATCCGTTATGTTTAGAGTTCTGTCAGTACTTCGACGTTGTCCCTGCAAATATAGCCCCCAACACATGGAGAATAGTTAATGGGGTACATAGGTTAAATCAAACTCATGGAACTCGTATGGGAATTCCTGAGATTATGTACTGCTACAGATGGGCTGTTTTAGACAATATTTTTTATTTAAAAACTAGGTTTTTGAATAGGGCCTTAGTAGTCAATCTCCCTGATGCAAACAGGGATTATTTTGAACATGGGGTAGTTATAAAAAATTGGCAACATGCCCCTTTGATTGGAGATGTAGTATATGAGGGTCCTAGATGCCCCCCATATGGCAATGGGATATGTTACTTTCATCTTATTTTGTTTTTTGAAATTATGATTTCATGGTATTTGATAAAATGTATGACTGATATTTCAATATGTTCTTGTTTACAGTTGACAGCAAGAGAAAAACTCCAAAAGAGTCAGAAGTCAATATAAAGCAGTTGAAACATATCTGGAGTTTGCATCAGAGAGTTGCAGATGAGCACATCAGGTCTGCTTCATATTTGTTGCAGTACAGGAGCTACACATCATCCTTTACTGCTCGTCCCGTGGTCAGCATTAGTGACCCGTTGCCAGCTTCCGAGGAATCTTCACCAGAATCTCATATTCCTCTAAGTCAGAAGATGGGCAAGAGAAGAGTTCCTGCTATCTTCGAGGAGACTTCCTCTGCCGGGGATGGAAAGAGGAACAAGGCTGAAGTCCCAAAGGGGACCAAGAAAATTGATGTTGTTCCTTCTGTTGCTGTTCAGAAGGCTGCCGAGAAGCCTCTAATGGCTCCGAGCAAGAAAAGTACTTCTGTGGAAGTGATCACTATTTCCCCCACCAAGGGTTCTTTGGCTGAAACTGCTGAAGTTCCACTGAGGAGATTGAAGAAATCCTCCTCGGTTAGTTTTTCTGAAGCCATTCCCCAGCTCCAAACTAGTGGAGCTGGTGTTCCAACCATCATTCCCCCGAGCTCTGCAATGAGCTCGGTAAAAACTTGGATTATTCCTGAAGTTCAAGGCATCGAGGAAAACATGCCTAGGGATATGCTGACATCCCTAGCTACTCGTCACATTGCTTCAGTAAGTTTCTTTTTATCTTGAATTTTTCCTTCTATCAATATATGTATCTCGGCACTAACTCATCACTACATTCTTTTTTCAGCTGGTGAGTTGTTTTAACACCATTGTGAAGAAAGATGAAGCGCTCAAGGCTTCAAGCTCCTCGTCTGGAGTAGAGGATGCATTCCAGGGTTTGGCCCAATCTCTGAAGGAATCCCGTCAGAAGTATGACGAGGATAAAGGTGTATGGGAGAAGAAATTGGCTGCATCTGAAGCAGAAAAGGTGCAGTTGGGAAACAAAGTGAAAGATTTGGAGAAGGAGAACAAGAAATACTCCGAGAAGCTCACTACTTTTGGGGAGCTTGAAAAGAAGCTGAAATCAGCTGAGGAAGAGCTGACACTTCTGCGCGAAGCAAATCATCAGAAGGAGGAGTTGGAGACTAAGCTGAAAGCCTCCGAGGACCTTCTATCCGAGAAGCTCTCCTCGGAGAAGATGAAGAGAAAAATAGCTGTGAAGAAATCCTTTCGAACTGGTTGGGATAAATGATGGGATAGGGGGTAGCAGCAATGATGACCCAGGTGAATTATGGAAGTTTAAAATTCTTCCATGATGGTTGGGTTGCTGCCTTGCAGGAATTGAAGGTGAGCGAGGACTCCGAGCTATTTCAACAACATCTCCCTGGTCCTCCTCCAGTTATTGAAGACGAAAATGAAGACGAAGCTGCATCTGAAGAATCTTCGATGATTGTGGGTGATCAAATCCTTGCTCCTCAACCCAACCAGACATCTGCTGAGGAGATTTCTTCTTTGCCTGCTCCTCTTGAACAAATCCCAACTCCAACCGATCAAATCAGTGTTCCCACCGAGCAACCAAGCTCCTCGTCCCAGCCTCCCGAGAAAGTTTTGGGAGACAAGGAAAAGGTGTGAAGTTGTTCGGTACTATCTTTCTGTTTTTCTCCTTACTTGTACTTTGTATCTCATATCTTTGAAATTTTTGCCTTATGATCTAATAAAATTTGAGTTCTTTCTTTCCATATGATTGTCTCTTCTTTATCTGCACTCTGTCTTGATTTTCTTTTTCTTTCTCTGTTAGTTTCTGGCCAGGATGGATCTTTTGTCTGCTAACGACACCAAGTTGATGCAGCAATGCCATGAGTATTATAAAGCTGGTCACACGGACCTCAGTACATCCGAAATTACCAATATCCTTGGTCATGGTGCTTCAGAGCAAGCAATCGAAGCTTATCGGTACTTGAAGGACTTACTTGATAGAGCAGTGGCCAATAACGTGGCCTACTATGATATGATCGAGGAGCTTCAATATACTCTAGAAGATCTCAAGGATCAGTACAGGGAGTCAAATGCCTTGTTACATGAGGGGTATGAAAAGAAATATCAACAGTTTTCTGCCGAGAAGGGTTATGACAAACTCATTGCTGGGTATGATGTCAGGGAGAGGACCCTAAAAGGTGAAGTTGAGGCCTGCAGACAAATTGCCGAGATGCTGGAACAAGAGAACAACAATTTGCAGAAAGAGTTGGCACAGTATAAGTCTGCAGCTTCATCTTCCACTGCTTTGGTACCAATCTCCGACGAAGGGTTCTCATTCTTAGAAGTTGAGAACGCCAAATTAAGGCAAGAATTGGATACTTTAAGAAGGTCTGGTATTTCTGCTACTGCTCGGGGACGAGGAAGAGGTTCTCGTGGGCGAGGAAGAGCTGCCCAGGATGTTAACGAGGAACGAAGCACTTCAGCTGCTCGGGGTCGATCAAGAACTCCTCGTAGTATTGAAGAAGCTCGTACTCTGTCAACATTGGAAACTCAAGCGTACCAGTTGAACGCAAAAGATCGGGCTTTGTCTGAAATGTCCAAGAAAATCCTGACTTTGGAAGATCAACTTACTGCGACGAAGTCTGCTTTGAATAATAAGGATGTTTTTGCCAGGAACCTTCATGAGCAATTAGAAAGATTAACTTTCCAATTCCATAAACAACCTCGCGAATTCTGGAATGCATGCTATAATGAGGCCCTTTATCACTTGGATGCTCGCATTGAAAATGCCAATAATGAAGGTTATAAACAGGGATGGTCGAACGCCCTGGGAGTGCTGAAGCTCGAACAGGGGCACTACCTGTGGGATTATCATACTCCTGGGCTACTAGACTTGCCTGTACCACCCTATAAATTGGACATGGAATGGATCCCAGCTCGTGCCATTCCTCGGAGCTTAATTTCAAAATATCTTGGTGACTATAATCTTCATTCTCAAATTGAAGTATCTCGTCCCGAGCATCTCTTGGATACTCCTTCAGTAATGAATGTCAGAATGTTGAAGGACTTGAATTTTATCAATTCTCCTCAGACATTAAATGATCCTCCTGTTGGTGAGGAACCTGTATCGAAGGCTGAGGGGAAAAAACCAATAGAATAGGATTTTCAATGTAATAGTTAGCACACATATGTAACCTGTAATTTATTTTGAATTTTAATGAAAGACTTTCATTTTTTGTTTGCAAATCTGTATTGCTATTGTTTTGTACTTGTCTAACACTTTTATATTTGTGATTGCATAACAATTCTTTGTGGTTCATCGACCAATCTAGTAATAAAAAATTACAAGTATAAAAAATGTTGCTCGATTACTTAATAACAAAGTAATGAGTATAAAAAATGTTAAAATTTCTTACAACCAACCAAGGTTGTTTAAATTGAGCTCGTCGACCAATTATAGTTAATGGGTTTTTATCCCCGACTAGCTATACTTGGTAAATTTTGTTTTTTTCAATAAATGTGCCCGACCAACCAAGGTCAAAGATTTTTCCTCGTCGATCAACTACAGTTAGTGAGTTTTTATCCCCGACCAACTATACTTGGTTCAGTTTGGAATATTTGTTCTTCGATGAACTTTTATGTAATAACTTACTTCCCGACCAACATAAGTTGGCATTTGAGAGCATATTTTGTTTTCAAACCAACCGAGATTGGCATTTTTAAGAATGTTGTTCTTGCCCTTTTACCAACCGGGGTTGGTTATGGGTTTGAACTATCATGCCCACTAACTCTTTTACCAACCGAAGTTGATCACATTAGTGTTCGCCTCCTAACCAAAGGAGTATAGTTTGTTCTCGCTATTTTACCAACCAAAGTTGATCACGCTCGAACTATTAGTGTCCACTAGTTATTTTACCAACCGGAGTTGGTCACGCTAGTGTATGCCTCCTAGCCAAAGGAGTATAGTTTGTTCTCGCCCTTTTACCATCCGAAGTTGGTCGTGGGTCTGAACTATCGTGTTCTCGCTATTTTACCAACCGAAGTTGATCACGCTCGAACTATCTACTAGTTATTTTACCAACCGGAGTTGGTCACGCTAGTGTATGCCTCCTAACCAAAGGAGTATAGTTTGTTCTCGCCCTTTTACCAACCGGAGTTGGTCGTGGGTTTGAACTATCGTTTTCTTTTTGCTGTCGAGCAGCGTAGTGTACAACACTAGTATTCCCCGAAAAACTTTCAAACAAAGGAGAGAAAAATGGTGAAACATCATCGTTTTATTCATATTGATGGACCTGCTGCACATTTTATATCACTGATAATACTTGCGAAGGTGTTCAGCATTCCAAGCATTCTTGAATTCCTCTCCTTCTAGAATTGCTATTCGGTAAGTTCCTGGTCGAACAACTTCTATAACTCGGTAAGGTCCATGCCAATTTTCTTCCAATTTATTGTGCTTCTGAATGACCTTTTTTAGCACGTAATCTCCTTCCTTTAAATCGCATTTCTTCACCCTCTTGTTGTAGAACAAAGTTGTTCGTTGTTGATATGCAGCATTCCTAATGGCTGCTTCTTCTCTAACTCCTCGAGCATATCCAAATCCAGTCTTCTCATCAAGTCACTGACTGGTGAATTGAAATTCAGCACTTTATGTGTCGGAAGACCCAACTCGGCAGGTATTACAGCCTTACTTCCAAACGCCAGCATATATGGTGATTCTCCAGTTGCTGCTCGGGGAGTTGTTCGGTAAGCCCACAATACTGATTGTAGCTCATTAATCCAGTTAGCTTTAGCCTCATTTAACCTCTTCTTCAAACCATTTAATAATGTTCTGTTCATCACTTCAGTCTGTCCATTGCTTTGAGGATGACCTGGTGCTGAATGAACCTTCAAAATGTTTGACTGATGACAATAGGCGGCAAACTCCTCGTTATCGAATTGTGTTCCATGGTCTGTAATGAAGGCATGAGGGAGACCATATCGGCAGATGATGTTCTTCCAAACGAATTGGTACACCTTCTCGTACGTCATATCAATCAGAGGCTCAGCTTCTACCCATTTAGTAAAATAATCCACTGCGACGACGAGGTATTTGAATCGTCCTCGGGTCGTTGGCAGTGGTCCAACCAGATCAATTCCCCACATGGCAAACGGCCAAGGGGAAGTTATAGGTGTCAATAATGCTTGTGGAGTTCGTCGGATGGAGGAAAAACGTTGGCACTTGTCACACTTCTTGGCATAGGCTATACAATCAGCTCTCATCGTTGGCCAGTAGTATCCTTGCGTCATCACCCTTTGCAAAAGTGTTCGACCTGCTACATGGGCTCCACAAGACCCTTCATGGATCTCTTCAATCAATTCTTTCACCTCGGAGGGATGTACACATCTTTGCAAACCTGCCATAATTCCTCGTCTATACAAAACACCATTAATTAGTACATACCGAGCAGCTTTAAACTTCAATTTCTTGGTAGCGATCTTGTCCTCTGGTAATTATCCTTCCTCAACATATGCCCTGATGGGATCCATCCAAGATGGTCCTAAATCAAGGGAAATAACATTCATCGTCAAGCTTTCATCTATGCTTCGACTTTCTAACACCTCAATTGGTATCGTTCTTCGCAACTCGGTACGAGTAGCTGATGCTAGTCGGGCCAGTGCGTCTGCTTGTGCATTCTCCATTCTTGGTATTCTGATTAACTGAATGGCATCAAATTCTGCCAACAACTCCATCGCCTTTGCATGATATTTGACCATTAGTTCTCCTTTAACTGCATACGTTCCCATTATCTGATTCACAATTAATTGAGAATCAATGAATACCATCACTTGTTGTGCTTCCATAATCTTTGCTAAATTAAGACCTGCTATTAAGGCTTCATACTCAGCCTCATTATTGGAAGCTTTGAATTGGAATCGTAAGGCATATTCCACGTCAATCTCGTCTGGGGTGTTCAAAACGATCCCGGCTCCACAACCTGTTGTGCAAGATGACCCATCTACATACAATCTCCACGTAAGTAACTTGTCTTCAAAATTCTTATCTGACAGCGTTCCTCGGTGAAATATTTGTTGTTTTGTTTCATCCTCCCCTGGTATGTTTCGCTCCTCGTCGACCATCTCTTCTCGCCCTTTTACCAACCGTAGTTGGTCTGGACTTATGTCTGTTGATCCTGTAACATCCACAGGTTGGTTAGCGAGCAACTTTTGTTCCTCAGGGTTATCAGGATATGTAAACTCTGCTATAAAGTCTGCTACAGCTTGCCCTTTTAAGGATGATCTGGGTTCATACACAATATCATATTCACCGAGCTCTATTGCCCAGTACGTCAGTCTTCCTGATTTTTCTGGCTTATGAAGAGCTTGTCTTAATGGCATATCGGTATACACGATGATGGTATGGGCCTGGAAATATGGCCTTATTCTTCTACTAGCTTCAATTAATGCCAATGCCAATTTTTCCAACTTTGGGTACCTGATCTCTGCACCTCGGAAAGCCTTACTTGTGTAATAAATTGACTTTTGGACTCCATTCTCCAATCTGATCAATGCCGAGCTGACCGCATTTTCTGATACTGTCAGGTATAAGTATAACTTTTCTCCCATCACTGGTCTGGACAGCAATGGAGGTGTTCCCAGATATTTCTTCAAGTCTTGAAAGGCTTTTTCACATTCATCATTCCACTCGAAAGTTTTTCGGAGTGTTTTGAAGAATGGAAGGCACCTATCAGTTACTCGAGATACAAATCTATTGAGCGCTGCAACTCGTCCAATAAGACTCTGCACTTCTTTCTTCGTCGTTGGAGATCGCAACCCTAAAAGAGCTTTGATCTTTGCTGGATTTGCCTCAATGCCTCGCTGGTTGACGATGTACCCGAGGAACATTCCTTCTCGTACTCCAAAGGTGCACTTTATCGGGTTGAGCTTCATCTGGTATTTATCCAGTTGATCAAAAGTCTGACATAAGTCAACTAGATGATCAGCAGCTTTCTTGCTCTTTGTCAGCATATCGTCGACATAGACCTCCATATTGCAACTGATTTGTTCAGCAAAAATCTTGTTCATCAGCCGCTGGTATGTCGCTCCTGCATTTTTCAAACCAAAAGGCATAACATTATAACAATAAGTTCCCCTAGGGGTAATAAAAGAAGTGCTTTCCCTGTCTTTAGGTTTCATTTTGATGTGGTTGTATCCAGAGTAAGCATCCATGAAACTGAGTAGCTCGTGCCCCGAGGTAACATCCACTAGTTGGTCAATTCTGGGCAATGGGAAGTGATCCTTTGGGCAAGCCTTGTTGAGATCAGTGAAATCAACACACATTCTCCATTTATTGTTTTTCTTCTTTACCATCACCACATTTGCCAACCAGTCCGGATACTTCACATCTTCAATGAATTGGGCTTTCTAGAGCTTGTCGACCTCCTCTTGAATAGCTTGATTCTTCTCGGGGCTAAATACCCTTCTTCTCTGTTTTACAGGCTTGATCTCCTTATTCACATTGAGCTCATGACATAAGAAGTTTGGATCTATTCCTGGCATGTCTTCATGACTCCACGCAAAAGTTTTCTTTCTGTTTCTCAAGAAAGTTATCAATTCCTGTTTTATTGAAGCATCCAACGATGAACCTATCTGGGTTACTCGTTCAGGGTGTTCGTCGTCCAGAATAACATTTTCTGTAGATTCTACCACTTGTCCTTTTACAAGTTGGGATTTATCTCTTGGATCAAGTGTTTCAATTTCCGTAGTTTCCTCTACCTGGTAAGTAGTAGTCTTTTTCCTTGATTCCTCAAGCTCCTCTTGCTCGGCAGACGAATAATAGCATTCCCGAGCTACTTTCTGATCACCTTTCACAACTCCCACTCCGAAATTTGTTGGGAATTTTAAGCACTGATGTACTGTAGATGGGACTGCTTCGAACTTCTTCAAACCAACTCTTCCCATGATGATGTTGTAGGCTGACTGCACATTCTTATCCATCACAAAGAAGCGTATTTTCTCTGTTCGACAAGCAGGCCAAGTTCCAGTGAATATATCCAACTTGATCATCCCAAGTGAAAAAACTTTCTCGCCAGCGAAACCCAGAAGAGGTCTGTGATAAGGCTCCAATTGAGATAACTTCAAATTTAAACTGTCAAAGCATGAATAGTACATGATGTCTGCCGAACTGCCATTGTCTACCAGCACCCTTGAAATCACTACTTCTTTCATCCTCATTTTGATCACCAAAGGGTGGTCGTGAGGGTAAAGAACACCTGCCAGGTCATTTTTTGAAAAGCCAATAACCAGCTTCTCTTTGTTTACCTTCCTCGGACGATCCTCCTCGGCCAAATTTATTCGCTGAATATACGAGCAAGCTTGTGCCTCTCCAAGGTAAGCTTTTCTTTCTGCAGTAAGATCTCCTCCTCCTACATCTCCTCCTGTAATAACATTACAATCAAATGACCCAAAACGTATTGAAAATACCTCTCGTTCTGGCTGCCTTGGTTTCTTGGGAAGATCGGGGTCATCCTCGGCATCATCTTCATGGTCTCTCTTCTTTTTCTCCTCTGCTCGACAAGGAGATCTGGACCTCTCTCTAGTTTGATCATTATTTCTTCTTTCACCTCCCCGATCAACATACTTTGCTAGCTTTCCTCTTCGGATGAGTGTTTCAATCTCGTTCTGAAGAGCTATGCAATTTTTAGTCATATGGCTATGATCTTTGTGGAACTCGCAATATTTGTCCTTGTTCCTCGCATCAGGATCTGACCTCAGTTTCTTCGGCCACTTTACTTCCTCGCTATTCTTGATTTCTTTCAAGACATGATTAATACCCATTTTCAAGGGAGTATAATTATCGAATTTCTTCAGAACTTCCCATGATGACTTATCATTTCTGGAACGCTTGTCGCCATCATTGCCCTTATGCTCTTTATTTTTAGACTTGTCGACGTCCACCTTGGTGTCTTTATCTATATTCTTCTTTGCAACCATAGATTCCTCGGCATTCATGATTTTGGCCACTTTTGCCATCAACTCTGACATAGTTTTAGGTGGATCTTTCGCCAAGGTGTAATACAACTTATTAGGCAACAACCCACTCATCAAGGCGGTGATTGCTGTCTTTTCCTCGTAATCTATAACTTCCAGCTTCTCGTTATTGAAACGAGTTATGTAATCTCTAGTACTCTCACCAGATTTTTGTCTAACACTTAGCAAGTGTGCTACTCGTTTTACTGGCTTTGCTCCAAAACAGAAATTGCCGATGAACAATTCGGCCAACTGAAAGAAAGTTGAAATCTTACCCCGAGGAAGATTGTTGTTTCATATCTGGGCAGCTCCAGTAAGAGTTCCTGAGAACGCTCTGCATCTCATCTCGTCGGGGACAGCATAGATATCGGCGGCAGCTTGATATTGCTCTATATGAAGAACAGGATCTGTCTTTCCATCATATTTAGGGGTCACTACTGGTGCTTTAAACTTTGACGGTGTAGGAAAATTCACAATGGCCTGGACAAAAGGTGTCCCTTGAACAAAAGTTCGTTGTAGGGGATTCTTCGCCCTAGCCATTTCTCCCAATCTATCCTCCAATCGCTGAAGGGACCCTTTCCACGCTTCATTTCCTTCCTCGGGCTTATTGGTCCGAGCAATAGATCGTTCTGAAGTAGCCTCTTGAGATTTATCTTGACGAGCAACTGGTCGTGATTGTGCTGATCCTTCTCTTAGATCTGATGGTTGTCGAAAACTCCTCGACATGGTCTTAGGTGGACTTATATTCCTCCTAGGGCCTAATCGACTGAAAGAAGACACCCTACTCAGTCTTTCTAAGGCGCTGGGTCTTTCTGGAGAGAGAGTGATACTTTGATCAGTATCTGTAGCCCTTATTGATGAAGTTCGCCCAGGTTGATAAGAGAAATCATCAGACTCCTCATTACGATATGACTCAGTACGCCTGGATCGTGAAGAAAGTAAATAAGTTTGCCTCTGACCACTTCGCAGTCCTGAACGTGCAGGTGCACCGCCATGAAGGGTTTGTATGAGTTGCCTCATTGTGTTTTGCATGACGGTCTGTCCTTGAGCCAGATTCGTCATAATTCCGGCCAGATCTGGAGGTGCAGAGGGATTTGGAGGATTTCCAGCATTTCCAGCGTTTCGATTGCTAGATTCTGGATTATCCGCCATTGATGATGAATGATTTTTGGTGAAAAATGATAATAACAAATCGATTCCCACAGACGGCGCCAATCTGTTGATGTAAAAAATTAGATAGCTCTAATTGTTCAATCACAGATAAATAAAATGAGACAAAGATTTTTAAAGTGGTTCAGCCTTATAAGAATGGCCTATGTCCACTGTTATGTTATTGCTGAGTGTTTTGGGAATTCTCGATTATAAGCTCTATCAAGAAATTCTGGTCCCTTTGAATGAGGGTGATACAAGGTATTTATAGCCCTTATGCTGTACATGAAAGGGTGTTACATTAAATGATACACATATGAAAGGGTAATTCATTTAATGTTCTTCAAACGTGCGTGTCAAGATGATAAGCATTCAATGAATAGTTAAACTGCTGATTATCTGGCAACTAATGCTGTGGTCGAGGTGCAGCTCGAACCGCCTTAGTTGCTCGTCGTCCAAAAGTTCCTCGGAGCATTGGAGTTCCTCGGAGGATAAGAGTTCCTCGGAGGGTTGGTGTTCCTCGGAGTGAGTATGTTGGTCGGGGAAACAATCTTCCTCGTTGCTATTGTGCCACGTAGATTGACACGTGTCTTCTTATTATTCGTCCACATCAGCATACTAATTTTGGTGTCAACATGCATGGTCTAAACTTCGCCACATTGTGTCTCGTAATTAATTTTCAAGCCAACTTTCTCTCACATTCCCCACTTGATTTATGTTGTAAATCGAATCCTTCGAAGTATTCACACATGAATGACAACTAATCGCGTCTTCATCTTTACATAATTTTTTTATTTGGAAGACTACTGGCACCCTTTTGAATTTGAGTTTCTTAAGTTTGCAAGTCAAATTACCTTGGATTGAGACTGAGAGGGAGGATGAGCTTGTGAAGAAATTTATAAACATAGAAAAATAATTTCTAGATTGAAATAGTCAGTGAACACACACACACACATACACACATATATATATATATATATATATGTGTGTGTGTGTGTGTGTGTGTGTGTGTGTGCGCGCGAGCGCGCAAAGTTTTAAAAAACTAATGGTGATCCATCAAAGAGATGTCAGAAAATGTCTATTAGTCTTATAATAAGTGGACTGTGGTGGGCCTTTTCCCCACCCAACTATCTAAATTTCATGGTTACTCTATCAATGCAAGACTCTTAAGTCAAGTCTTGGTTTTGGTGGGGCAAACGAACTTTATAGTATTTTGTCCCAACATGTAGGGATGACCAAAGTATACAAACTAATATCTTATAAATAATACAACAAAATTATGACATATAATTAGATGAATATGAACATATTTATATACACTATATCATTCATTCGTGGGAATTTTATTGCATACCTCTTATGTGGAGTATTTTTTTTTTAAATACTAAAAAAATGAAGTATTTTATGAATTTTTATATAAACGGTGTTCATAAAGAGGAGATTACTCATAATTTTTTTAATAAAAATGTAAATTGTACTAAACACCCTGAATCAAGTCAGAATTAAGGGTCACTCTCCTCAAATAAAAAAACCCAACAAAGTGCCCCTAAACTTTCTTCCCGTTTTAACAAACTAAAAAAAACTGGGTTTTAGGGTTTTGGGGAGCAAAATGACTTAAGTATTCCTAGTATTGGTATAATGATTTGAAAAAAAACATTCCCTCTACAAAAAACCATTAAAAATAGAATTATATGCATCCTAAATCAAATACACCCTACACCAACAAATCCAAAAACAAACACATCTCAAACCGAGCAGATTCAAACCAAAATATACATAAAAAAATGAAACCAATTCAAGTCAAATGAAGACGATTCAATCAAGTAGATTCAAGAAAATAATCCATACTAAAATCAAAACTCAAAAAGAAAACCAAAATCAAAACAACAAATCGATTCAAGCCAAATGAAAACGACTCAAGCAAATAGATTCAATCCAAATGAAAGCGATTGAAGCAATTCGATTCAACGTAAACCCAAAATTAAAACCAATGAAATCACGAACCCAAACTAATTGAATGTCCAAGACAAAAGATTCGAACACATGTCCAAGCACAAATAATATTTCTTAATCGATTGAAATGTAATTCGAACTGAGTTAAAATGATGTTGGGTTTATGGTTCAAAATCATTTTGCGTTTATAATTCAAAAGTGAGTTGTTTGCATTGGGTTCATTTGGGTTTAAAGTCCATATATAACGGGTTATTGGTTCAACATGATTTTCGATTAATGGTTCAAAATTGTTCAAAATGATTGTGGGTTCAAATTTTATTCAAAACCATAAATGATTTTGGGTTTATGTTTTAAATTGATTAAAAAATATTTTGGCTCGAAATAATTGTGGACCAAATTTATTTTGGGTTTAAGGTTCATATAAAATGGGTAAGGGTTGTGTGTTTTTGATTTTATGTTGCTTGTTTTTGTTTTTGCACGTATTTGTTTGTTTAATTTTGTGTTTATGCAATTTTTAATTAGGTTATTTAACCTCTTCCCCCATTAATTATCTTGTATATTACTATGGGTACCAAAATTTAATGTAATAATTTGTTTGTATCATTTTGGATGGAAATTATCGAGTTAAATATTTGGACGTTAACTTATATTCTTTTGAAGATGAAAGACCCATTACGCCCTATATTATTTAAAGTCCCTTTGTTTTTTGACAATCATTGATTTACTTTCTCTTTTCATAACTGTTTATGTTCAACATTTTTTTTTTCAAAACTATTTGTTTTCTTAGTTTTTATTTTAATTAAAAAAAATTGTTTTTTGTTGTAAATATGTCTTACTAATTTTTTTTTTAAACAAAAATTTGTTAAGAGTTTAGCTCCATATTGTGGCAGGGAGTGGGGGAAGAGGTATATCATGATGAAATATCGGGGTGAAGGGTATAATAGGGTGGTAGGATTGAATGAGTGGAGACATTATTATTAGTTTTTTTTTTAATTTATTACTATTATAAAAAAAATAGGTAATTTTATTCCCATCTTCTTGGTTTATTTAAATTTCTATGTTAACAATGTTCGATTATACTTTAACTGAATTAAGCATTTGGAGTGAAGATAACATTTCACAAAAAAATTGATTCTTTAAATTAAAAATACTTAGATTCAAACATTCTTTAAATAAATATTTTTTTTTTCAAAACTACATTAGAAGTTATTGACAGTTTTTTTGTAAAAAGTTGTTGGCAATAAGTTAGGTCTTAAAAAAATGGAGTAAAACGTTAAGTTTTATATATAAACCATTAGAAAATAAAAATTTTGAAATCAAAAAATTATATTTTATCTCGGCAAGTATAGATCTTTTTCTTTCTTAATACTACATTTTCAAAGTTTAAGGAAAACATGTATATAAATGGGGGCTAAACACTCTATAACTTGGATAACATAAGGGCATTTTGAGACTTTTCTGCTGAAAACAATGAAAGTCTTTTATCCAAATTGGTAGCCAAAATGATATTGTGTTAAATTTTGATAGTAGAATGATATACCTCTTAGACCAACCCTCATGGGTAGTGTAAAAATACACATTACTAGCCTAAATATACCCCGTCAAAAATAAGATAAATGCTACGGGTAGGCCAAATATACACTACCATCAACCCAAAACAATGCCGAGTAAAAATTAAAAACTAGAGCGGAAGATCATGTTCCACCTAAGGGCGAAAAACCTTGTTCCGTTTAAGTTTTGGGTTGATTAAACCGTATTCCACTTTCTTCTCACAAACTCTCATGTTAATTAATTAATGACCCAAATTTAATACCCCAACCAATAACCAACCACCCAACAACCTATTCAATATTTTACCATTACAAATATTAACCCTAGCCGATCTTCAATTTAATCACCACCATTTTACAGCTCTCAAGCTATCTACCTTTTTAGGTAATTTTTATTCTCTAATATTTGTAAGTTATTAATTTTTTGTTAATTTTACGATTAGTGTAGTTTTGGTTAGTCATCAATTTTTTGTGAATGATTTATGTTGCCATAAAAATTACACCAACAAATTTTATATAAATTTTATTCATTTAAGTGAATTTGTTAGCCATTTTTTAAGCCATTAATTTATTAGCCAATAATTTATGCCACGTCTAATACTTTAGCCATTATTTGTTACTAGAAAAATAAAACTCACCGTTTTTTAGTCATTAATTCACCCTAAATTACAGTAACAAATTTTATATAATTTTTATTCATTTTAATGAATTTGTTACCCATTTTTTATGCCATTAATTAGTTAGCCAATAATTTATGTCACGTTTAATTATTCAGCCATTATTTGTTAGTAAAAAAATAAAACTCACCTTTTTAGCCTATTTGCTCTAATATTGTTAAACTAACATAGTTGTACTTTTAATTTTTTAGTCATTTTGTCATTTTTATTTTTTTGTGTTAGACATATTTTTTCCCCACCGCAAAAGATAACGTTCTAATAGGTTGGATAGTATCTTTGGAGGACCTTGACATTGTTGGGTCATACAATTGGGGTTCAGTAATTCTAGCCCGCATTTACTCCTCTTCGTGTTATGTTAAAAGGACAGATAGACTCATTGAATTATTTTTGGCAACTCATATTGGTAAGCGTTAATAAGTGAAATCCACCATATTTAATTGCACCTTAGAAATAATATATATTTTCTAATACTCATTATTATGTTGCAGTTCTTCGGCTACGAGTACATACAGTGGGTTTGTCCTTTAGTGAGGGAATATACTGGCGAATGCAGGCCTAGGATTAATCGGTAAAAGAAAGTAAACCGGCTTACTCGCAAGGAGTCAAAGGGATAAATACAATATAATTTTTCCATCGCGCATAGTCAGATTGAAATGCGGTCACTGGGTTCAATCAATTGGCGACCTTACTCAGATCTACTGTGGAGATGAACGTCTATGTTCAACATGTCAAGTACGTTTCATTAAAACGATGTGTGTTCTTATGGATCCTCAGCAAGGCGGAATATATTACTTGGGCGATTGATGTCGAAGACAAATCTCCGGTGAAATTTGCATACCTAATGACCCCCCCCGACAAATGTTAAGGTTATTGTCAAGTACATTTCATTAAAACGATGTGTGTTCTTATGGATCCTCAACAAGGCGGAATATATTACTTGGGCGATTGATGTCGAAGATAAATCTCCGGTGAAATTTGCATACCTAATGACCCCCCGACAAATGTTAAGGTTATTGTAGAGGAGATATAGCCAAATGTATATATTGTCTCTCAGCACGTGTATGGCCGTTATTAGAAGCAAGTACCCCTAGGTCATATCTTGCCACCCCTCTATCGTGCGGTCAACACAAATGTTATAAACCCCAGCGCACTGCCATACCACATCCAAAGACCCACCGTCCCTTCAAAGGCACCTGGCCCTTATGAAACTCCACCAGGTCGTGTACGTACTACTGAACCCCCTCTGACTTGGGATATACCCTTTTGCAGCCTTGCTGGTGTACCCATATTGATTTCAGTTCCCCAACCAGAAAAAATCCAGGTCGATGAAGAAGCAATGCATGAATACAATGACCTCCTATCAAGTAATCGAGAATTAACTAATTATTGGCGGTCTTCAAGAGCCACCGCTTTAGGTGCGACCATGCATCTTAATAAATACTGGACTGATGAGGTGGATAGACTTATGAGGAAGCTTAAAGAAAATGGTATATTTGAGGAGAGACCAACACCCCCACCTAATTTTTTCAGCGGTACACCTTAGCCCTTCTCCAACCCCTCACAAGTTCCCAGTCCACGGACCCCTCTATATTGACATACGATGGATGATTGGTGCCCAAGAAGGTTCAAGCCTACCAGCTCCGTCCTCATAAATTATGACTTGTCTGATGCAGTTAATTTGGATGATGTAAATTGGAATTTAGAAGATTATCATTTCTAGAATGTAATGTTAAAAAATACTGAATGTAATGATTGATGATTAAGAATGATGTTTACATAGTCAGAATATAATTATATAAATTGCCACTAAAGAAATCCATTACATTTAATTCAAATAAATACAAGCCTTGAATTGAAACAAAGTAACATTAAAAGAAGGACAGTCGTGCAAATAACATGAAATGATATAATTCCTAGTAAAAGTCATTCCAATAAGATTTCTCCTTAACGCACTCTCCATACGCGTGGATGTATGAATTCAATGCTTCCTCATACACATCGTCGTCATCATCCAACGGTTGTATTTTTTCTTCTACATGATTGAAAATGTTATCAAATTCCTCAATGTAGTAATTAATATCCAACCAATGATCCATTAGGTTACGCGCGCTCTGATAATTGTGGTTAGGGAGAAAATCATGATATTTGTCGGCGATTCTTTCCCACGGAGTTCTTATCTCATTACCTTATGTACTCTCACTATCAAACAAACCCTAGGGAAATGATTTAATCAATGCTTCAACTAAAAACTCATCAATCACATATTCGTAACCACCCATTGTTCACAATACTACTCCCTATGTCCATCCCCATTTATAGCTACAAAAAACCATATTTTCCGATCTAGTTATCCCGCACCTTCTCTTCCTCATTTGATCTTCCGCCCCAAATCTCTTGCCCCATATCATCTGCGTATATTACCCCACCCTAGATCTTCCACCCCATATCATCCGCGCATGTTGTCCCGCCCAGTAAATGTAAAACCTTTATATAACCTTCCATTTAATATCCTAGAAATCCACCAATGAATTACAACATAACCAAAATTGAAGAGTACCAAAAACTCCTTGATGATCAAACATCCAACCTCGGTAAGATGGAAGATTACGAAGAAATAATTACAGCTCAAACCTCCAACGCTAACATAGCCAAGAAGAAAAAAAAACATAACTATGGGCCACATGCAATAAATAAAACATTTGGCCCTACATAACATTATTTTCAATTCCCAGGAGGACTAAATAAGGAGGACGATATGTCGAACAAGAGAGGTGGGTCATGAAAGACTAATCGTTGACTACTTTAGTGAAGCATCAATATATAAAGACTATTGTTTTGGATGACATTTTTGAATGAATTGAGCTCTTTATGGACGTATTCATGAGGCGGTGTGTAGGTAAGACTTGTAGTTCATATAAAAACCCGATGCTCTGGGTCGTTTTAGCCTTTCCTCGCATAAAAAAATCGTTCTGCATTGCGAATGTTAGCACACGGGTCATCTACAGATATCAATGGAGAGTACCTGTGTATATGGGAATCCACAACCCATAAGGTATTAGTTCGATTAGCCCTTGCCATTGTCGCACTCTTTTCCCATGAGTAAAATAGAAAGCCTACGGCTTTCGATGTGCAACGACTTACCGAACAAAATGCTGCGTGGATTCCCAGGAATGCTGGGGAGCATAGACTGCATGCATTGGGAGTGAAAACATTGTCTAATCGAATGGTATGGCTAATATACTGGACATAAAAAATCATGAACAAGTATACTAGAGGTGGTGGGATCGCATAACATGTGGATATAAAGGTCATTTTTCGAGATACCGGATAATTATAATGTCATTAATGTGTTGAACCGCTCTTCTGTTTTCTCCGACCTAGTCCGCGATAAAATACCACCAGTCTAATTATAAATAAATAACAACGTCTATGATATAGGATAATTTTTGGAGGATGGCATATATCCGCCTTACGCATCATTGGTGCAAACTTTTAATAGGCCAACTAACCAAAAGGAGAAACTATTCGTACAAGTGCAAGAGGGCGCGAGAAAAGATGTTGAACGGGCGTTTGGTGTTCTTCAACTAAGATTCACCTTCATTCATACGCCAGTAAAACTTTGGAGCAAGGATAAATTGTCTGCGATTATGTATTCGTGCATTATAATGCACAACATGATTGTTGAAGATGAGAGTCGTGATTGTGATTAGAGAGAAGAATACGACTTCCCGCCTGACCCAGTTCCTATGTTTCAAAACTCTCTCAAGCAATATTATGCGATTGAGGTGAGGATAATGCACATGTACGACAAAATAAATCATTTACAACTTCGTGCAGATCTCGTTGAACATGTTTGAGAACACTTTGCCAACAATAATGTGTGATTGTACCCCATTTAAATTTAGTGTGTGATTTTGTTATGTTTTCATCTTTAATACCAATGTTGTAACATTGTGATTGTACCCCAATTAAGTTTATGTATGGAAAATTAAAGCAAATTCAATTCATGATTTTAATAATCATATTACGATATATATATATATATATATATATATATATATATATATATATATATATATATATATAACAGGGTACATGCTCATAATCCTAGATATTTAAAATCCAGAATGGCTTTCACGTGATGGATAATTTGGAAAGTTGGATTGTTCATGTTCGGCCCGAGCTTTGTTGAGTATATTGCCCACCAGATCTTCATGGTACTCCCTTTGGGATAAATTCATGTGTGAGGTGTCGATGCTCATAATTTGTTGGTCAAGCAATATTTGTTCACGATTGTCTTTCCCCTCCAAAACCAATAATGTGCGTTCGCTGATCTCCAAACTACGCTCCTTAAGATATAATGAACGGTTAAGCCCATCTTCAGCCTTTTCGTCTATGCTTCCCAGCATTCCTGGGAATCCACGCAGCATTTTGTTCGGGGTTCAATGATTCATTGAACTCGAAACAACTACTGAGTACTTCTCGATTCACCTCAATGTTAGTAGCCTTCGCTTTTTCTTTAGCCGGTTGCTTCATCTCTTTCCTTCCTGGTGGTCTCGAATAAGGTCTTTCAAAATCAACATGGGCCCCATCTTCCAAATTAACTAAGGGACCCCCAATATTTGAACTTCCTTCACTTTTTGGCGCACCAGTCTGTGGTGAATCAAAATGAAATAGATGGGAGTCTAAAAAAGTTTGGAAAAATTGAAGTTTGTGGAATTTTTTAAAATCTAGTAACAAGATTCATAGTTAAATAATTTTCCCTCGTTGTCTCGCTGAAATGCTAGATTAGCCGCAGTAACATGAAATAAAACGACAATTTAGTTTTATTATCTCATTAGCAACATATTTACGGAAATAAAATTTAAAATAAATTACAAAATAATAAAGAATTTACATAGTCTGTGTTCACAGTGCCACTAGCACGACAGGTCAGAGATGCTTCTTTCAATTTAAAAACATATAACAGTACGTGTTTTTAAATTTTGTTGTAGCGGGTTTGTAGGCTGCCTCCCATCCGATATTCAATGACACCCTCGAATGAATTGTATTCTTCGGTGAATACATCCCAAAACATTGTGCCAGTTCGGTTATTTCCTCACAGACCATCATTTGTTTGATTTACATAAGCGGTGCATATTGCTTCGTCATCGTGTTGAGACATGTTTTGACCACGAACCATTGTAAAATAACCCCCAAAAATATTTAAACAAATATAATTTTTTTAAATGTTTTTCGTAAGTATATAATATATATTGCAACTAAAAAAAAGATTTTGGAATTTGTATAAAGAAATTATGGGAAACTGTTCTGAATATGAATTTTGAGAGTGGGATAATGGGTAAAACGTATTCAACCAGTATTAATAAAAAAAAATAGTCGTTGCAAAATAAATAGCCATTGTAAAACAGTTGGGATAAAAAAGGATGATGTTCCTAGGCGGAACATCATGTTCCGTTTTAGGGTCTTATTTTTTATCTTTTTAATTGTAACGCGGAAGAAGATTTTTCGTTTAAGGTGAGCCCCACAAAAAAATCAACTAGTTTATTTCTATATTTGCTATTTTTTACGATAATACCATTTAAATATACCCGTTTATCATATCCACATCATCCATCTATCGCATATATATTAATTTAGCATATTCATAAGAGTTGCTCTTAATGACATAGGCCAAGGTCAAATGACCCTTTTTAATTTCGAGTTGTATTTTACAATTTTTTAAAATCTTTTAAAACATGGTAAGATATGTAAGTTATAATAGGTTTTCAACCCTAAAACTCAAACTTTTGGATTAATGACAAGTACTTGAAAGTTTGGGAGCAATTGATTCATAAACCTTACATAATTTAAAGGGTGAGTATTTAATTTGAATTCATAATTAATAGTAGAGCTGTCAACGGATCGTGTTAACGGGTTAACGGGTCGTGTTAACGGGTTAACGGGTGAAAACACCCTTAACCCGTACACGACCCGTTAAGACTAACGGGTCAAATTATAATACCCAAACACGACCCGTTAATATTAACGGGTACACGACCGGAACCGTTAACCCGTTAATATTAACGGGTCTAAACGGGTAACGGGTTGGGTGACCCGTTATTACCCGTTAATACCCGTTAGCATCCGTTAATACCCGTTAGTACCCGTGTAATATTGGTTCGGGTCACACGACCCATTAAAATCCGGTACCACTAACGGGTGATAATGGGTATAAACGGGTTTAATCGTGTAAGAGTACAAACCCAAACACGATCCGTTATGATAACGGTTCTACCGTGTTGACCCGTTAATGACCAAACTCGATAAGACTAAATCCATTAACTTATAATTTCGTGTCGTGTTATCGTGTCGTGCTTCATTTTGTCAGGTATAATTAATAGCGTATGAGTAATGTAATCCCTTATTTATTGAGCTATCAAAAATAATAGATTGCATATGTCCCATGGTTGATATATTAATTGTAAATCATTAGTAATTCATAACATGAACAGAAAGAAAAAAACAATCAACGTCTGGGCAATAAATGAAAGAAGGAAACTAGAAGCAGCTTCGAGAATATGTAAAACACGTACTCTCGTGTGATGGTTCTCATCTGTGTAACTGGGGCACTAAGATGCCCCCACATGGGGATGTCTTGGTCATAGAAGGCGACTATCGCATACTCTCTCGAGTAGAAGACGACGATCTTATCAACAACATGGTATTAGCGTAATTTGTGTTGGGGAAGGGTGTCAGCTCCGTAACATCACATTACTGATATATCTTTTGGTAAGACTTTGGCAGAGCTCTTCCACATCGAAACCAGAGATAAAGACACATGCATGTTACACCACTCGACGGTCAAGATTCCCTCTTTACTTTCCACCTTCCCCACCCCTCACCGTCAGATCTATTTCACCATGGTTACTCCACTCTAACCATGGTCAACTTAGCTTAGAGTTAGAGTTAGAGTTACTTCTTCTTCTCTTTCTTCTTTCTCCTATGTTTTAGCAGCTGTGGTATGAATCAAGTGAGAGATTTAGAGAGAGAAACACTTGCACACACTCACGCACTTACACATATACATACACCTACAACACATAGATGGTGAGGGAGTGTTTGTTTCTCTCAATCTCTCTTCATCTTTCTTTCTTTCTTTTTTAGTTTTGGATTTACTATAAATGGAAAATTAGCTTCTCAGATCTGTGAATTTCAATTTTTTTCTCGAGTTAGTTTTTTTCTTCTCTCTGTAATCATCACTTGTTGATTTTAGACGATGATAACTCAGCAGGACAAGATTTTCCTTATCCAATAACTCAACTCTCACTTTTTTTTCTCGAGAAAAATTGACTTCTTCCTCTCTCTATTTTATTTCCTCAGATCTAATCTGAGGTCAAAGAGAAGTAAGAATTTTTCATCTGGAGCTTCATTTGTTTAAGATCTGCTCCGAGATCTACAGTTGTATTATGTTTAAAAGCAGTTTGTGACAGCTTCTCAACATCAGAAGAGTTAGACGTGTGTTGTTGATCCTATGATGAATTACTTTCCTGAGGAGGTTTTAGAGCACGTGTTCAACTTCTTATCTTCGCATAGAGACCGGAATGCCGTGTCTCTTGTGTGCAAATCGTGGTATAGAGTGGAGAGATTTAGTAGGGAGAAGGTGTTTATAGGGAATTGTTACGCGATTAGTCCGGAGAGGTTGATCGCGAGGTTTCCTAGGGTGAGGTCAGTGACCTTGAAAGGAAAGCCTCATTTTGCGGATTTCAACCTGGTTCCGCCTGATTGGGGAGGGTTTGTGTTCCCATGGATTGAGGCCATGGCCAAGAGCGGAGTTAATCTGAAGGAGCTTCGGTTGAAGAGAATGGTGGTTTCAGATGAAAGTCTTGAGCTTCTTTCTCGCTCTTTCCCAAATTTCAAGTCTTTGGTTTTAGTTGGCTGTGAAGGATTTTCCACGGATGGCCTCGCTGCAATAGCTTCCAATTGCAGGTATTGTGTTACCTTTTTATCAACGAATACTCTCTCTATATTGCTACTAATTGTTTTCCAGTTGTAATAGCTTCCTGTTTATATTCTTGTCAAATTCGTTGTCTCGTAGTACGTGGTATGGATACTGTTTGTAGCTTAGTTATGGGATTCGTATTGTTGACACTGAATTGAGTATTTGATTTTGAATTTTTGTTTTGTACCAAGAGATTGTCTTTATTCAACTGGACACACAGCAATGTTATGTGATGATGGGATAAATTTTGATTCGACTGCACTTCATTATTGAGCTCCATGAGTAGTTGATAACCGATCTTAGATTGGCTGCATTTGGTTAAGTTAAAAACATAGCTGATACATTGCAGAATTGTGTGATACATCTTCATATTATATTGTTTATAATTTTCCTTTCTGTGGGTTTCTGTTTGGTTGTTTGTAGTTGTTGTTTGATATGCACTTTTTACACTATTACTACATGCTTCTATTGAAACCTATTTATGGGTATAATCTGCAGTATTTAACTTCATGATCTCTTTTCAATTTTATAATTGGTAAAGTGAATAGTGAATAGCTTGGTCAATGATCACTTTAGTAAATACAACACATTTGTAGATGGACTATATCCTGCCCTGAACTATGCCCTGTTTTTGTGGCTCCCAAGTCCTCCCATCTTTTGTGAAGGGGTGAAGGATCTCGAGTCATAGGTGGAATAAAATAGATGGTTTATGATGAGTTTTGGCTGAGACACAAATCTTTATTTTAATTTTTTTTGCCCTTTTCCCCTCTGAATCCAGGTTTCTTAGGGAGCTGGACTTGCAAGAAAATGAAGTTGAGGATCGGAGGGGGCAATGGCTTAGCTGCTTTCCAGACAGCTGCACCTCACTCACCTCATTAAATTTTGCATGCCTCAAAGGAGAGGTTAATTTGGCAGCTCTCGAGAGACTAGTTGGGAGGTGTCGTAATCTGAGAAGCCTGAGGTTGAATCATGCAGTGCCTCTGGATGCTCTTCAAAAGATTCTACTGCAAGCACCTCAGCTGGTGGACTTGGGAACAGGATCCTATGTTCATGACCCAGAATCAGAAACGTACAATAAACTAAAAAATGCTGTCCAGAAATGCACATCAATTCGGAGCCTGTCGGGATTTTTGGAGGTTGCTCCTCGCTGCTTGCCTGCCTTTTTCACAGTTTGTGTGAACCTGACCTCATTGAATTTGAGCTACGCCCCAGGAATCAACAGCAGTGAGCTTACAAAGTTGATTCGACACTGCAAGAAACTACAGCGCCTATGGGTTTGATTTTAAATCTCTCATCTTTAGATTTAGTGCTTTAGTTACAATTAATTTGGGATGAAATATTTTTCACTAGACGATTATCAACTATTCGGAGTTGAATTTTGTTTACTATATTTTTTTTTTCTAAGCTCTCTTAATTATAGATGCACACTTCTTTAAAAAATAATTGGAATTACTTTTACAATCGATAAAAATGAAGCGTGTGTTGGATAGTACCTACTTAGCTTGGAAAATACAATTCGCTACCTAATTTCTAGCTTTTATACTCTGCTTGCGCATATATGTCCTGGAATTTGGAAAAAAAAAAAAACTCTCAACTACAACTTACTGAAGCTTTAGTTTTGTTCTTTTTGCATTTTACTTTCCAATCTTTCTTATAGAAATTTTTTCCCAGGAGAGATGTTTTGGTTTAGCCTAAACAAACCCAACATTGTCCATTATTTTCCACAACTACAATTAAACACAACACAACACAAATGATGCTCTGTTTAGGTCTTCATGGAATTTTTTCGCTTTCAATGAGCTTTGTTTGATAGCAATCTTTTTTCATGGTAAAATTTTCCCACCTTCCTAGGTACAATTTGATATCAACTTTCCTCGATTTCCATGTAAAAAATTTCCACCCAATTTGGTTTTGCAACATTTTGGCTGCCCAATAAACATTATTTTCCACCCATTACAGTGGGCACACACAAACAGACCCGTTACAGTCGAAACACACAGCTTAAAATATTAGAAAAGTGCATTTTTCACTGGGATTTTTTTTAATGTAATTATCTTATATAGAGCAGTTGAACAAATCAAATGCACCACAACTTTTATCAGAAGTGAGAAATATTTTCCTCTCGTGTTGTCCTGAGATGAAATGATATTTTATGTCTTTTCGGCAGATATTAGATTGTATTGGAGACAAAGGGCTAGGAGTTGTGGCTTCCAATTGCAAAGAACTGCAGGAATTGAGAGTCTTCCCATCAGATCTCTATGGTGTTGGCAATGCTGCTGTCACTGAAGAAGGCCTGGTGGCTATATCAGCCGGTTGCCCCAAGCTTAATTCCTTGCTCTACTTCTGCCAGCAAATGACCAATGCTGCCCTCATAACCATTGCAAAAAATTGCCCTAATTTTATTCGCTTCAGATTGTGCACGCTCAACCCCACTATACCAGACCCGGTGACGATGCAACCACTAGATGAAGGTTTTGGGGCAATTGTTCAATCTTGCAAGGGTCTTAAACGGTTATCACTCTCAGGCCTTTTGACCGATCAGGTTTTCCTCTACATAGGAATGTATGCCGAGCAGCTTGAGATGTTGTCAATTGCGTTTGCTGGGGACAGTGATAAGGGGATGCTTTATGTGTTAAATGGATGTAAGAAACTGAAGAAGCTAGAGATCAGGGACAGCCCTTTTGGGAACATGGCACTTTTAGCGGACGTGGGGAAGTATGAGACAATGCGATCCCTTTGGATGTCGTCCTGCCAAATTACCTTGGGAGCCTGCAAGGTGCTTGCGAAGAAGATGCCGTGTCTTAATGTGGAGGTGATTAATGAGAGGGAGCAGATGGAGGGTGGGCCTGATGATGGGCAGAAAGTGGATACCATGTATCTTTACCGGACATTGGTGGGGCCCAGAAGAGATGCTCCGGAATTCGTGTGGACAATGTAAGATGCATCACATGTGAATGAATTTGTTGTATCCGCCATTGCCATGTTTTGGTCGGGCTTTGCCTAGATGAACTGAATTATGTATTTTTAGTTTGTTGTTGAATTAGCCCCATTTCGGTTCTATTTATAAAATGACCTGCCATTTGTAATCCTTGTTATTCAACTTTAGTATTGGCAAATTGATCATAGTCCACTTGCATATGATAGGCCACCTGTTCATAACTTGAGTTTTTTCCCATTTCCGTTTTTTGTTCCAAATTACACAAAGAAGTCGAACAAACTGACATGGCATTGCAAGGAGTATTGTACGTTATAGTCTACACCATTTTTTTGCAATGCAATATCTGTTTGTGTAATTTCTTTGTATTGAAAGCATTTTCCAATCGGAAAAAATATCAAATTTAGGTTGCTTTTGGATTCAGTCTCTGCCTACTCTGTAGGCAGTAACTTGTTTTTACAAACATAAAAAAACACAAACGTTCGAGCAGTGCATTGTATTCCGTCGGCCTCGTGGCATGTATGTTTTCATTAAAGGGGTTATTGTATAAGTTGAATTAAAATTATCTTTTTAATCCCATTATGTTTTCAACATTATGATATTAATCATTTCTTTTATAACATCTCAACTTTAATGTCTAAAATACTCATCCCTTTTAAACCCACTACTACTAGTTTAAACCCCACCCCCACTGTATCTTCCCTTCAACTTCACCCTATATCAATTGCTAGAGTCGGTGTTGGTGATCTCGATGACAGTCTGGAGTTCATTGTCCTATCTCAGCCGCCAACAGCCTGTTGACCATCTTGAAGTTTATGGTCTGGAGACCTTAATTCAACCACCATCACCGTCTATAACGATGACATGGTCTCGAGTTGATTGGCGATCTGTCTGTCAGGGAAGACACGTGAGTCTGCTGGCGTTGCGTTCACAGAGGTCGTTATCAGATCCTGTTCATCTGCGTGAAACTGCCATCTCGTTCTAATACAAAAACTGCGATCAGATCTTTTATCACAGTCTGTTGGTGTTGCGTTCTGCAATCTCCTCCTCCTATTACTACTTACTGAAGTCTGAAACTGCCATCTCGTTCTACCAAAACTGCAATCTTCTGTCAGGGAAGATCCGTGATTCTGCTGGCGTTGAGTTCACAGAGCTCGCGATGAGATCCTATTCATCTGCGATCTCCTTCTTCTACTACTAAAACTACAATTACGTGGAAAACTTTAGTCTCCTAATTTGTTGTTATATCTCCAATTCCCCTCGTGTATCCTAGTAGATATTTACTATGCTATGAAACTAGATTCGTCTTGGTCTGCCAATTTTTTGTTGTAAACTTGTTAGCATTGATAAATATTTATTACGTGTGTATACTTATTCTTTTGTTCTTCCATTCCCTCTATTATTTACAAACCTATTAAATATCAGTTTGTTCTAGAAACACACTACCCGTGCGATGCGTGAACAGTAAAATACTATTTTATTATTATTTTATAAATTTGACAAATTTTAGCACAAATATTTTGGAACAACAAACCACACCATTTATTTGGGGACAAATATTTGCAAAATATTGGTTATTCTATGTTGCGAGAAACAACTTCCAAGGTATATTGAAAAGGTGAGCATGAGCTTCTTTTTTGGTCCAAATGGGTTTGTTTGTTATAGGCACGTTTCTTAACTAAATTTGGCATTATTCATTGTCTATGTATTATTTATATCTATAAAGCTATGCCATATTTTTTAAGGTCATGTTTTGTTGTTCAAATTATTTGATTAATTAAATTAGTTCATTATAAATTAGTGAATCGTAAATGAGTGGATTTGAATCGAGTTTAAATTCAATTTTATGCAATTTTTGGTAATTTAAAGTTTATGTTAAGGTTCTATGAAAAGAAAAAATGAAAACAAATTAAGAGACGGGGGAGGGGGAGGGGGAGGGGGAGGGGGTGAGGGGAGGGAAAGAGAGAGGAAGATGCACTTTATGTGAGGTCTATTTAAAATGGATGCTTTTCACGTTTTTTTATAAAATGATATAATTTTAGATTTTACACGAGCGAAAACGAGGTAATTAATGAATCATTTCATTAATGAAACTAAACACAATTAATAAATTAATTTGTAAATGAACCAATTTATGAATGAGTCAATTTACAATTTTGGAACAACCAAACGGGACCTAAATGTTTGAGTCTATCTATCTTTATATATACAACATGTGAATGAAAGACGTATTAAAAAGTGATAAGGAAAAGAAAATAAACACCTGAAATAATAATATGTACTTCTTAAACAAAGGATTATAAGAATTTCCTCTTAAATGACATTTTCCCTAAATAGGTTGATAATAGAAGAGTGATTTGTAAATTTTTACAAACAGCCTAAATGAAAGACATTTCTACAACAGAACAGGGGAAAAGATGATTTTGGGTTCAAAATATTTACCGTTAGTAACTTGTTTTTACAAACATGCAAAAAACTAAAACGTCCGAGCAGTGCAATGTATTGCAACATACATGTTTTCATTCAAGGGGTTATTGTATACGTAATTATCATTTCAATCCCATTATGTTTTGAACATTATGATATTAATCATTTCATTTATACCATCTCAATTTTAGTGTCTAAAATACTCCTCCCATTTAAACCCACTACTACTAGTTTAACCCCCACCCCCACCCCCACGTTATCTCCCCCTCAACTTAACGCTATCTCAATTGCTACAGTCAGCGTCGGTGATCTTGATGTCCGTTTGAAGTTCATTCTCCTATCTTAACCACCACCAACACCATCAATGATCTCGACTTTTATGGTCTGGAGTTCGTCGCCCTTGTTTCAACCACCATCACCGTAGACAATGACGACAAGTTTTTGTGTTCTTTGGTGATCTATCTGTTATGGAAGACACATGAGTCTGCTGGCGTTGCTTTCACAGATCTTGTGATCAGATCCTGTTCATCTGCGATCTCTTTCTTCTATTACTAAGCTTTTGTTTGGGAGTTTAGGAGAGAAAAAAGAAGAAGAGAGTTTTATTAGGAGGGAAAAGAAAAGAAGATAAATTGATATTTCTTCTTTTGTTTGGAAGTTTAGGAGAGAAGAGAAAATGACTTTATTTCTTGTTGTTTGTTGTTCCGGAGTTGAGAGGAAAATAATTTTTTTAAGAGGAAATAAGTAAAATTCATTAAAAAAATTCTCCTTTGTCACTTTCTTTCTGATTTGGAGAGAGTTTTGGAAAGAAAGGAATATATATAATTTTTAAAATTTTCTTTTCTTTTATCTCCGTTTAAACTCCTAAACGAGAGAAAATATTTCCTCCATTTCCCATTCAAACTCTCAAATGAAAGAAAGAACACTTTTCATTTCTCTCTCTCCAACATAGAACTCGCAAACATACCCTAAACTACAACTACATTAAAAGCTTTAGTCTCTTTATTTGTTGATATACCTTGAAAATGCAGGTTATATGGATGGTCCGTAAAGTAGGTCACACACACACAAAATTTCTTTTAGCCAAATTTCATCTTGATTAAACTTACGTAAACATGCAAGATAATGTGAAGCCAAAAAACAAACCAAATATCCAAACCAAAACAGAATGGGAAGAAGATAGAGGAAAAATCCCTTATAGGCAAAACCTATATTCAACACTGTTTTAGATATGATAGACCAATACAGACTTATAGACAACTTAGAGCTCCACAAAGCTTAACGCAGTAGTGTCTTCGAATCTTTAATAGAATACGGTACATTCCATCACCGCCCACAACAAGTAGCTCTTGCCTTGGTATCCATCGATCAACCTCAAAATCTCTATTCATTTCTTCTTCCGCTGTAGAGCCTCAACTCTACGAATTAGTAGTAGAGAAATAATCTCCACAAGGTTTAGAACTTGGAATATGCTCTTCTTGGTTTGGTAAAGTGTTCCTATATGATCCAAGGGGGTTGGATGAAAATTTTGAAGAGTTTGATCATAAAAAGAACTCTTAAAATGCTTCTTCACAAATGCATCCCCGCATATCTATTTATAGGGAAAGCTATCTCCGAAGGATAGACATGAAATATTTCCTTTGAAATCGGTTAAAAAATATAATCTTACGTACTCGTTTGAACAAAATCATCTCGTTCGAACCAGGTACCCAATATTGTTTGAACGCCCTTTTAATGAATCATTGAATGACATCTTAACGAATCATCAAACGACATTTCAGAGCTTGGAAAAAGTTGGGGCGATAGAATACGTTCGAACGAACCTAAGAAGAGATCCAACGAGAAATGGAAAATCATTTAAACGAACCTAAGAAGAGATCCAACGAACCTTGAATTTAAAAAAAAACATTTTAAAACATTTTGAAAAATATTCAAACTCTTTGAAAAGACCCTTGAATAAAGTAAGATTACTAAAACCGCCTCATAAACCTTATCGGGTAAAGTAGTGATGCTCGATCTTCGATTCTTGCATATGGTCATTATCTCTTCTTCACTTAAAGACTTGAGAACGTTCATGATGGTGTAGTGGGGTGTAACGGGATAAGCCAAATCAATAATAAATAATGAACAATTATAAATTTTGCTCTTACAAATCTCCCCATTTGGCTATTATGGTACAAAAAATAAATCGAAACCAAATTAACCCCCAAGATAAATACAACTAATACCCTCCCAAACTAGAAAATGAAAAAGCATAAGTGACTTTGTCTTCAACTAAAAATCTTCACATGTACTCTAACATATCATCAAGGAGGAAACACCTACACACATGAAGTAAAAGAAATACCGTGACGCATACAAGTGTGGAAACCACATTTTAGGACCCGCATAAGACTTTCCTTAGGTTTCTATCACTTCTCCATTCACCATAAATCCTAGGTCATACTCTGAGTACATATCCGGAGGCCCCTAGTGCCCCCGGGCCCTGTTTGACTCTGCTCAACTTTCTCGTTTGAGCAAAATCTCAATGAATCTCAGAAAGGCTATGAATACCCTTTCCAACAGTCCACCCTGTGCATGAATCAGCTTTACGATTTGGACGAACGGTCCGTTTTACTGTCGAAAACTGATTTGGAGGCCACTAGGCGCTCCTGGGCCCCGTTTTGACCCCAATCAACTTCCTCGCCTGAGAGAAATCTCAGTGAATATTTGAAAGAATATGAATCCAATTTTCAATGGTTCACCCCGTGTGCGAATCGGACTCACCGTTTGGACGAACGATCCGTTTTCCCCCGAAAACTGATCCGGAGGTCACCGGGCGCTTTTGAGATCCGTTTGACTCCTTTCATCCCTTCAGCTCGAAAGAGACTAAATGAAACCTTGAACGACACGAATACCCTTTCCAACGGTCTGCCCTGTGCGCAAATTAGCCCTACGGTATAGACGAACGACCTGTTTTACTTCAAAGGGTCACCGGGCACTTTCGGGATGTGTTTGACCAGGGTCAACTCTCCAAACTGAATGAGACTGAATAAATATTTGAAGGTATATGAATACCCTTTCCAACGGTCCATCACGTGCGTGAATCGACCTTACGGTTCGGACGAACGATTCGTTTTACTTCGGAAATCTCTTGTCCAAAAGATCGTCGGGCGCTTTCAAGCCCTGTTTGACCAAAGATGACTCCAGATCTCAGGAGAGGATCCATGTATTCTTAAATGCCTCTGAATACCCTTTCCAACGGTATGCCCCGTGCACGATTCAGACTTACAGATTGAATTTTACGATCGTTTTCTCGAGAAATCTGCATGAGACTACCGAATGGCAAACCCATTTCCCTGCCTATCGGCATTGTGTCTGGGGATGCCTGCAGATAGGGTGGTGTAGTATAGTTACGATTGACACCCCCTTGTATCTCACTTCTAAAGAAATCCTAGAAACATCCCTCTCAGTGATCTCAGCAATATCCTCTCAAAGTCAGCCTAGGATCTCTATTGAAATCTCTCCTTCACATTCCATTCAAATCCCTTTCACACCCAATTTGGAAAAAAATCCTTTCCCTCTTCTCCTACCACCTCCATACACTTGTAAGGGCAGCCCTTCAACAATCAATATCAACCGTCAAGTCTCTAAGGAAGGTCTAAACATTCTTCTCTCTCTTTTAATTTCCTTATTTTTGCATTAATTATCTAATCCTCACTTTAGCATTTCATCTTTGTTAGTCCATACATAATAATAATAATCCCACTTTTATTAGTAGTGTTGCACATAACATATTTTCTATAAAAAAACCAAAAACAAGAAAATAAGGTTTTCTTATAAATTCCAATCCGGATTCCTCACCACATTGTCTCAAATCAATACATCCTTTCGTTACACACACACACACACACACACACATCTAAATAAAATCCCCGATTGGATTTATGGGATAAATCCCACCCTCATGTTGCATGCAAACTATGTGGGCTTTGATGCCTTTTTAGGCTACTTAGGCATTTTGGGTTAAGCCCTGAGACTCGAGTCCTCCTTGCATATTTTTATTCATATATTATATCCATATATTGTATTTATTGTGACACCCCGACTAATTAAATACCGGGCAACTACTTCTTTATGAAATTAATACAAAATATCAAGTTGGTTCAGTCGAAGCATCACTGTCGAAAACATTTAATTTATTACTAGCCACCTAATATTTAAAAAGAGAGATGCCAAATTTTATTCATGAAATTAACAAAAACCAAGTAATTAAATCAACAACCTTCAATCGCATAAACAATCCCATGTGAATAATCAACGAAAAGAAATAAACTGAGTAGTAAACACTCCAATAATAATAATACCAGAGTAAATAAAATCCCGATACAAGAGTTGGATTTAACCAACATCTAAAATAATGAAAGTCTGTATCTACAATCTCTAGATAAGAATTGAGCACCATACCCTAACTGATATGAATGACCCTGAAGGAATCAAGAATAAATGTGGGGCGTCTAATATCGAGATCATATAGCTTCCATAGAAACTACAACACGTTATTCGAATGGAACTCCTACGCTTGGCGTCCCTGTGGCTTGGAACCTAAAATGTTTTTACAAAACAAAAATAGATTTGGAGGAAAACGGGCCAGAGCTCGAGGTGAAAACAATTTAAAATTTTAGCAAGTGTTTAAATTACAATTAATGTGCACGTCAATGCCTACTCTCACATGAGTTTCTCACCTCTCAACTAATGTTCACGCCTAACTTATGCCCTTAACCCATCCTAGTTATGCCGCTAACTAACTAGTTTCTACCACTCCTGTTTTTGCATTCTAACATAGGGTATCTACTCGTAACCCCCAAACAAGTCATATTCATAACCCATATTCACATTCATTAAATTACTTATCTCAAGTGTTAATTAAATTCTCACATTCTTAGCCCATTCAAATATCTTAGTTATTCACATCTACTAACCAACAGTGAATCAATCACAAGTATATATATATATATATATATATATATATATATATATATATATATAAATATAAATCACTCTCAGTACATATATACATATAAGGCACCCCTAGGCTAAGCTGCGGTGCACGCATACTCTGCTATCAAATCCATTTACATCACGTACTTAAGGATCACGTGTTTCGAATCACTCAGGAACCGTCTCAATACAAATCACACAAATCACACATATTGGAGGTGAACATAGTTCACATACCCATGTGTCACGCACTTACCTACGCTCCCATGGTCAGCTGACTTATCAACTCACTAATAAGTCATTCACAGTCCTATGTCCTTAATGTACCAATCTAAATCCCCCCCAAAGGCACACAAACATAAGATGGCCCTTTTTCGAAAACCAACCTCTTGTGATAGCAAGTATGGTAGGTATGCCATACACATAAGAAATCCATACACTAGGCATTCACACAACCTAAGTAATCATATTTCAATATAGTTATTCACACATTCCATCTAGTAAGTCTCGTACGTAGCAAGTTTATCCCGAACATCATACGTAATATATATTTAGCTTCATAACTCTCGTCGTATCAATTTGAGTACTTAAACCTATCCCAAAAGGTTACTAGGTCTCCTATTAGTTTCTAATGTTATCTCCGTAACTTAAAGTCCCTTCGTTACTGTTCTTATCCTTACATCATCATTCATTCCCATTATAGTTTCAATTTGAACGATTTCTAACCGTACCTCATTCGGTAACACTCGTAAGCAATAACATTCAATTTCATAAGATGAACTATTTTTCTGGGCATCAACTAAGACCCTACTAACCTTAACTAAGTCCCACAATATCAAATTAATCACCCTAAGAATCATCATAGGCCTTGGGATTTTCATTAAACCTTAAGGGAAAACAATTACCAAAAATCAGGAGGGGTCGATCGATCGACGAAAAGGATCGATCGATCGATCGATGTTCTTGGATCGATCGACCGATCAAGCAGGTATTTACCCAGATTTCTCTTAAACAGTTACAGGTTTCTTCCTTTTTTACACCTCAAATTCCTCATTACAACGTCCTAAACTCCCAAGAAAGTTCACTAATCATCCTATTAACATATTAGCATAAACTTTAACGTATTAGAATCATTAAAGCATTATGGATCATCAGTTTCTTGGATCAAAACACCCAATTTTCATAAAAAAACCCTATTTCTCCTATTTCCTTCTAGATCTTCATAAAACTCAACATAAATTCACAATTCCCTACGCATGGATCATGGTTTCATAACTAGTATGTAATCAGAAGTTTATCTACATGTAGCCTACCCATATTCAATGTTTAGTTCTCCAATTTCACAATTAATTCACTTATTTACGATAAATCATCAAATCTAAACTATCATGTAAAATATATGCTTTGAATCTTTGCAAGATAAATCACTTGCCTGGAAAATAAAGATTCTGATTCGTTGATGACGGTATTGGTTGGTTCTCCCTCTCTTTTCGATCACAAATCCGACGACGGTGGTGGTGTGTGGTGGTTATGGCCATGGAAACCCTTGGAACTTCTCCTCTCTTCCTCTCTAACTGCCATGATGCTTTTTGGTTGTGAAAACCCTAAGGGACTCAAGTGTTTGCTAATAATTAAAACTTAAATTTCATAGGTCCCTATTCACCAAAAATAGGAATGACTAAAATACCTTCTCGGATTGCCGGTTAGGCCTAAAAATGCTCCGGGACCCAAACTAAACTCCCGACTAGTATTTTCTGACTATCCCGACCCTTTCGAACCCGTTGGCACACTCAAAATGATCATACGGATGATATAAAAGTAAAATACTTTTAAATTCATTAAATTGGGTCCTGACACGACTGACACACGCGTCCCAAATTAATTACCGAAACTGCCGTATTTTCAACTCGTGACAATTTTAATAAATTCAATAACCACATATTACCATAATCACTCAGTAATATTCAAAATTATCATCATATTTAAATACTAACTCTTGTCTCGCTAGTTATTTAAATCCGAATTAATTTCTAATTAATTATTAATCATCCCAAATTAATTTAATTAATCCCACAATTAAGAGCAATTTCATTTAATTAATCTCATAATTAAAAGCCATAAAAATACGGGGTATTACATTTATGTTTATTATTCACGCTTTATCTAACATATATTATCGTTTCACCATAACGATCGATATCCCGATTAAGCACACAATTTATGTTTTTAATTACTATTTTGGGAACACTCCTACGAATGACCTCACTTCGCCTTTCTCCATGATGTGAGTTGAGAAATTATATTCTCCATTTATATATACACGCGCACACACTTCACGGAGTTATTAAGGTAAATAATAACATATTCCCATGAGAGACTGAAAGGGCGGGATGGATGCCTAACACCTTCTCATTCCCTAACTTAGCCCCTAAACCTTTGAACTATTGGTTTTGCAAGCATAAGTATATCTATGATTCCGTTCTCTCTAGGCGATAAAATTTCTTTTGCATATTTTGTGCAAAATATGCTGGAAACTCTCTCTCTTTACATCACCCCACTTCGACGATGACCAAATTACCCCTAGAAAGGACTAGAGACCTTCTTTTTACCTCCATTTAACCGTGCCCGTGAGGGCCGAAAGCCCACGGAGGAGGAGGAACGGGATGGCCACAGTGGAGACTTTACTGGGGACTGCTTATCATAAGAGGTCTAGACTCTGTTTGAATGGGTGTTAGCATTTTCTGCATGTGTGCGTACTCACCTATATGTATGTTCCTTTTCTCCTCTATTTATTTCTTGTATATATTTATCTCATGCTTATATCACATATCACTCAGTTTTCACTTTCACTCACCTTTCACCATCACTTACTTGTAAATATCTTTCATGTACACCTCACACTACTTACACTTATACGTATGATCACTTATATCCACATGTTTCACACACCACTTAGAATATCCATGCTTAGGTTTCACTAGCACACACCTCTACCTATCACACTTGTATATATCCATACTTACTTGCACTTATCACATACCACTTAGAATATCCATGCTTAGGTTCACTACCACACACTCACTTGTAGATAATCACACTCACTTGTATCCATGCTTAGTGTAATCTTCATTCTCCCTACTAGATTTACTTTTATAATTGTAAATTCTTACCTATTAGTACAATGATCATCATAAAAGACTCTCTCCATAATATACTAATCAAGAATAAGACATTTTTCACACTACATCATAAAGAGCATGGCTATTGACCAAAATTTTATCCCATACTGGGAGGTCACTTTGTGATGGACGCTGGTCCGACACGTCACAATTAGCCTAAGAAATATGACTCTCATCTTCCATTGGCCTAGTATCTTCGACGTATATCGAACGGTTCCCCCTGCATTGAATCGCTTGATCGAACTCACGATGGGAGGTATATAGAAAGGAACTTGTTCATGTACGTCGAGTATATCGAATTTTCTCTCACATGTATTATCCCCACGAGGTATATAGTGAGTTAATTCATGTACACTCAGGTATATTAAATGTCTTCTCCACACATACCGATTGCCCTCAAAAGCAAGAAATATATCGTGGAAGTCATGCCAAATAGGGGAACCTTTCCACTAACCTAACAACTCCATGAACCTCATATAGGCTACGATTTAGGGCACTCATATTTAGTTTGTGGGTTACTACACGAAACTCTGTTGAAATGCCGCCCAAATTTTTGTGCGATTTCGTATTTTTTTAAAATAGGACCCTGTCCATGAGCCTAGAAACGAGTCAAACCCTATTTTACATATTTTTTTAAACCCAATTTTCCAAGGCTCGCGTTCTGTCTGACATTTCTTTTGCATTTAGGTAAACCTAATACTAGTGAAAACATAAACATAATAGTAATCATGCTGAGACTCTTCTCTCGTTTTTCCCTCCTCTTTACCAAAAATACAAAAAAAATTCCCCCCCTTTCATCGTAAATGTCAAAAACATTTCTCTTCCTTTTTACCAAAAGTGTCAATTTTTTTTCCCTCCTTTTCATCAAAATACCAAAAACATTTTTCCTTCCCTTTGGCAAAAATGTCAAACACATTTTCCCTCTTCTTTAATAAAAATAATTACTCTTTTTCTTTTTAAAAAATAAATTCATAACTTTTTCCTTCTCAGGGAGATCGCATACCCGATTCTTAACCTGGCTCCCTATTGGCTTCGGTCTTCTGTTAAACCACCCCGAAGCTTCGTCAGCTCCCCTGTAACTTCATCCGAGTCCAAAATCCACCTTCACCAGTCCTCTTTGGAAAACACTGATCAATGAATCCACCTTTACCAATTCGGAAGCTCATTTTCCTAAGCCAAACCTTGCCCAGCCAGGGGACAACTTGCCCGTACCCGTTGATCCCAAGGACGAAGAATTTAACAAGGTCAAGGAAGACCTCAAGATTTTGTTGAAGAAGTTTGATGAAGTTAAAATATTTGGGAACTACATGGACTATACTCACATGTCCCCCTACCGTAAAGCAAGATTTTCGGAGAAATTTAAGATGCCAGCCATCACCGAGCCATGACTCTACTTGGTTCCTCTGAAGATATAATGGCCTAGATGTTCTAACAAAGTTTGAAGGACAATGCTCTTCATTGGTTCCTATCCCTTGAAGAATCTAGAATCCGCAGTTGGAAACATATCGCCCGCTAATTTATGTCATAGTTCAAGTATAACGAAGAACTAGAGGTTACACACCGTGATCTAGATATTTTCAAGCAGAACCCATGAGAAATGGTCAGTGACTTAATAAAAAGCTGGAGAGAGAAAGCTGCCACCATGACTAACCGTCCATTCAAAAAATAACAAGTCAGCATAGTGAAGAAGAATTTCCTAACCCATATAAGAGAAACTATAGGAGGTCAGTGTTACCCACACTTCCAAGCCCTCCGAGATGCAGTTGTGGAGTTAAAGAAAGTGTTACCAAGATAGAAGTTGAGCCAAAGAAAGTATCCAGACAGTTCACTTATAGAAAATATGAAAAGCCTGCCAATGCCACAGTCTCAAGCATCAATAATATCTCCCAGCCTGCTACCTCTTGGGCACCAGAAAGCCTCCCTAACCTCGCTAGAAAATAATACACCCAGCTCCATACTCCCCTCTCTAAAGTATACCCATCCTTGCTAAGCTGAAATCTTATCAAACCTCTGGACCCTCGTTCATTACCAAACCCACTTCCCAAAAACTTCAAAACTGATGCCCACTATGACTTTCACCAATCTGCCGACCATTCTAATGATTCGTGCCTCCATCTCCGAAATGTAATCCAAGGTTTAAGTGATCGGGTATCATCGCCGCGCCAGCAAATACTAAACCCAACGCCACTCACAACCCAGTTACAACCCATACCAATGCCATCTTCCTAGAAAATTACTCGAAATTTGACCCACCTACCCAAATTGTGCCTAGTAAAGCACCTATCATACCCGTATTTTCACCCAAACCACTCAAAGTTTTCCAATATTTTCTCCTACATCCTCTTCAGCCACCGAGCTCTGTCCCTCCTCACGAGGGCTTATATTTTCATTCATACTCAGTTTGAAAGAAGAGATATGGAGTTGCCGGCTGTTCTGAACCAACTTCTGGATTTTAGACTAAAATTTCCCTCTGAAATGACCACAGACTATTAGAAGTTCAACATCCTATTCATGGAAGCTCTAAAGTGGGATCGAGAGTCAGATAATTGGGTGGTACCCGTCGATGAAATCGGTTTGGACGATGTAGTACAGATTATATAAGACATGTTTCGACAGATCGATGAAATTTACTGCATTTTTGACCTGCTCACTGCTTTAAAGCTTAAAGGGTGGTTAGTCCATTCGCTCTCGTACCTCCCCGTTGAGTGGGAAGATTTATATGAAGAAGCCGTTGAGGTCGTGTAATGCATTAACTTCTCTTAGCAGGAAGACATCGTTGCCACCAGATGGGGGGAAGAATTTGACAGCTCTGATAATGAACCGAGTCAGGAAAAGATCAGTCCAGTAATCAACATGTGCGGGATGATCTCTTTCGAGGAACTGTTGGTGGAAATCAATAAAGTAACCGTGCACCCTAAAATTAATGAACAAACATGGTTCTTATTCTTCCCCGCATCCGTAATCCATATGACCAGATTAAGGAGACACTTCCAAGATCTGAATCCTGAGCCATCAAGAATAGACAAAGGAAAAGGAGTTACCGAGGAACTGCTTATTCTAGAAATGACCATCGAGGAAAACAAGATCCTTTATCAACTAAAAAAGACTCAAGCTAATATTACCTTATGGTGACTCTTCATGTCTTCCTAATTACATCAAAACGCTCTGATAAAGCTTCTCACTGGGCCCACAGTCCCTCATTCCACTATTTCAAAATAAGCCATGAACCTAGTTGAATCCTTGACCATCACTAGACTCCCGCGCTTCTCCGAAGAAGAAATTTCGAAGATTGGCCCAGATCATAACTATGCACTCAACATCTCCGTTGAAGTTATGGGGAAGACAATCCCACTCTCACTCATTGACAATGATCCACCCTCAATGTTTGACCACTAAGAACCTTTAATGGCTTGGGGTTGAAAGTGAGTGACCTAACTCTTACTTCTGCCGTAGTCGATGCCTATAATAACACTCGTCGAGAGGTGATGGGATCCATAACACTCACAATTGGGGCTAGCCCAGTTAATTTTATTACTGAATTTCAAGTTATTGACATACCCGTATACTTTAATCTGCCGCTTAGTCAATTGTGGCTTCATAACATTTAAGGGGTATCCTCCTCCCTTTATAAGAAGTTAAAATTCTTTGCCAAGGGGCAAGTCTTACCATTTTGGGAAACGATGACAATACTAAAAGTGCCGAAACTAGTAATTTGGTACTAGAAATACATCATGGGATGAACGACATATTTCTCTTCGACTTTAGGGTTGATTTGCTTCCCCTTCTGACAGGGGATGATCTCAAAGATCGAGTCTATCTAAAGGATAACCCTCACGATAATGTCAATGTGATATCGATGTTTAAAAATATGCGTTTTATACCCAAAATGGGGTTGAATGAATGTCAACAAGGGATATTGGAGCCCATAGTCCTGAAAAAGGCCTTTCCTTTATGTGGCTTAGGCTATTAGCCTTCACTACAAGAACTCAAAATACTTCGCTAACCACGGTTGAAGAGAAGTTTAGAAGATGCCAAGACTATTTCGAGGGATTCTTTGAATATGAGATTCATCAAAGAGGGTGAAGACTTCCTCTTTTCTGGCTAACCTGAATCATGGTATTATCATGTGGATAAGAAGATGAAGCAAGGGATGGAAATATTCTTTCAAGATAACTACTCCTGGGACGAAGACTGCCAACATCAAGTGCAACCTCTCACTCTTAAATCCATATCCATAATCGAGGTCTCCGAGGGAAATGACTCCAAAGACTCATTCAAATGTACAGACACTGGGGCTGACACTCTGCATGATTCATTTAGCCACTACATCATCAGACCCGTCCACTTTGATCAAGGTCGCTGATGCACCTCTCTTTAACTAGAATGCTATACCTCTCCCACCTGCTGAGATGAAACCCAACCTTGCTATTTAGCCAATCGCTTCATTTATTATTGTTCCTCCTTTTTCTGATAACAATGTAATCGAGTCCTCTTTTGATGAGGATCTCAACGCTATTTCTCCCAAAGTGAAATAAATGAGGATTTTGAGTATCTTGCTGTGCCTTACATTAATTGTCTTGATTCTAATCAAACACTTGATGACGATGATTTTGCAAATGAACAATTCTTAACTCATTTTAATAAGGTTAATAACAAACAACATAACTACGTTCAAATTAATGAGGATAGAGCAAATGTAATTACTCTTTGTTTTTGTAAGCAACAACGCAAGATTAGGATAGGATCCACCCTTGATGATCATGAGCGTGCATAATTCAAAGGACTGCTAAAGGAATTTATGGATATTTTCGCATGGTCCTATGACGACATGCCCTACATCGATCCCGATATAGCTTAGCACGAGATTTTAACTCTCCCAAAATGCAAATCGGTCAAATAAAAATTGCGAAAGCTTCGCACCGAATGGTCACTCAAAGTAAAGGAAGAGGTAATCAAGCAGTTGAACGTATGCTTCATCCGGGTGATTAAATATCCCATATAGCTAGTCAATATTGTACCCGTACAGAAATCAAGAGGAAAAGTTCGCATGTGCGTTGACGAATGGGATTTGAAGAAAGCATCTCTAAAGGATGCTTACCCATTACCTAACATCGACATGATTGTGGATAACATCACTCCCTCAAGTCATTTGTTAATGGATTCACCGAATACAATCAGATCAAGATGAACCTTAATCATCAAGAAAAAACTACCTTTATCACCTCCTAGGGAATCTTTTGTTACACGGTTATACCATTCGGGCTCAAGAACGCAGGGGATACATACCAAAGGGCTTCCACAATAATAATGCATGATCTGATACACATGGAGGTTAAAGTATACGTAGACGACATGATTATCAAGTTTAGGACTCAGGAAGGTCAAGTTCCTGCCCTTTGGAAGTTCTTTGAACGACTACGGTAATACCATATGCAGTTAAACTCGCATAAATGAATTTTTAGCATCACCAAAGGAAAGCTTTTAGGATTCATGAAGGGATTAAAAGTGGACCTTGCCAAACTGAAAGCCTACTCCAAATTCCACCGCCCTAAACGGAGAAGGAAGTTCGGGGATTCCTGGGAAAATTATAGTATATCAGCCGGTTCATCAACCAACTCACTTCTATTTGAAAACCCATCTTCAAACTCCTCCGAATGGATTCTACTAAAATCTGGAAATAGGTCTGTCAGGAAGCCTTCTACATAATCAAGATATACCTTACTCGACCTACGGTACTCATGCCACCACAACTTGGTCTCCCTCTAGTCTTATAATTGACCGTAATAAATATCGCAATAGGGGCTTAGATAGCCCAATACATTGAGGAAACCCGCAAAGAAAGGTCCATTTACTATGCCATTCAAAAGTTAGTGTGGTACGAAGTTAACTACACTACTTTGGAGAAAGCATGTGTCGCCCTAGTCTAGGTTACTCAAAAGTTACGGCGCTACATGCTCGCTTTTCCCATTAAACTTGTGTCTCGAATGGAACACATCAAATACTTTCTTGAGAAACCCTCCATGCACAATCGAATGACCAAATGGTTGATGTTGCTATCTGAGTTTGATATCGCGTATGTTATATAAAAAGCCATGAAAGGGAGATCCATATCCGATTACCTTGCTGACTACCCCATGGAAGAGGTTGATGTTTGGATCTCTGAATTCTTGGACAAAGATATTCTCTACACCTCTCAAGAGGACCTTTGATGGAAAATGTTCTTTAACGGCACTGCAATAAGAAAGGATATGACACTGGGAAACTCCTAATTGCCCCTGATAACTCTCACACTCCCATTGCCATCAAGCTGGATTTTTCCTGCACCAACAATATGATCGAATACGAGGCATGCACTGTAGGCCTCAAAGTTTCCCTCAAGAAAGAAATAAAACACCTTCATGTTTACGGGGACTCCGCCCTCATCATCGGCTAACTCCTTAGAAGATGGAAAGTCAAGAACGAGAATCTTTTACCCTTTTACGCCCACCTAGAAGAGCTGGACTCCTAATTTCGAGATATCATCTTCCACTACTTGCCCCGAGAAAAGAACAATTTAGCAGATGACCTTGATACCTTAGCCTCCCTGGTCGACATCCCCGAAGGAATAATGATGTCCCCCTTCATGGTCCAAAAATAAGCTTTACCGACTCACGGCTACCATATTGAGCTCATCACAGAGGAAGATTCCAATATGGTTGAGTGCTGGTACTACGATATTTAGCACCTTTTCAAGCATGGTACGTATCCCCAAGATGCCAACAAGAAAGATCGTGTGACCCTCCGTAAACTGGCTACCCAATACATCATCTACGATAAAGTAGTGTTTAAGAGAAACTTTGATGAAACTCATTTACACTGGATCGCAGGGGATGACATTGAATAAATGATATAGAAGATCCATAGTAGGGAATGAGGACCCCACATTAATGGTCATATGATTGCTAAGAAAATTATCCGTCAAGGGTATTATTGAACCACCATGGTTCAAGATTGCACCGCCTACATTCGAAGATGCCTCAAATGCTAATAGTTTTCTAATCTCCAACACTTGCCTCTTTAAAAATTGTACAACATGACTTCTTCTGGCTGTTCTCCACCTCGGGCATTGACATTATAGGGAAAGTCATACCAAAATCTTCCAATGGGCATGAGTTCATCTTAGTTGCTATTGATTACTTCACCAAATGGGTCGAAGTCGAGTCATATACAGTACTCAACACCAAAAAGTTAGCCAAGTTTATTCGAAAAAACTTAATCTGCCGATATGGAGTTCCCCACGAGCTAGTTATAGATAATGGGTTACACTTTGAAGCCGAGGTCATGAAACTCGTCGATGAGTATGGTATCCAGATGCATAAATATTCTCCCTATCGACCCCAAACCAATGGTGCAGTTGAAGCTGCCAACAAAAAACTCAAAGCCATCATCAACAAAATGATCGAAAGTTGCTGAGATTGGGCTGATCGGATCCCTTACGCCCTCTTGGGCTAGCACATTTCAGTCAGAACATCTATTTGGGCTACCCCTTACTCTTTAGTATACGGCATGGAAACACTGTTACCCTTTTAGCTGGAAATACCTTCTTTACGCGTTACACTTGAAAGCAAACTCAGCGAGGAAGATTTGTATTAGATCCACTTTGATGAATTGTTACTCTTGGATGAAAATAGACTAAAGGCTCTATACCACATACAAGGGTACCATCACCGGATAACGCGACCATTCAACAAAAGATTCAGCAATCGTGGTGTCCGACTTGGCCCTCAAATAAATCATAGAACCCGTATGGGACCCCAGAGGGAAATTTAAGGAAAACTAGAGTGGACCTTACATCATGAAAAGGATCCTGTCAAGTGGTGCCACTATGCTCACTGAATTTGACGGAGAAAATATGGCGCATCCAGTCAACCTAGACCATCTCAAGAAATTTTACCCTTAGCCCGAAATCTCGGTGCGCTACGACTCCTCTCATCCCTCTTCTATCCTAAAAAAAAATCTTCATTTCTTTCTAATCAAAACTACGTAGGGTCTGTCACCAGTAATAGCCTCGAAGTTAGACCCTGGGTAACATCTCCGGCATGGTTCACATCATTAAAATCCCTCAAACGCACATAATACATGACAGTTGGAAGAGCGATCATTCCCCCAGTGACTAATGATCGAGCCGTCGAAGGGGAAGTATGGAGCAACTTTGCAAACAATACTCGAGGAGATCGAGAAAATTTAGGCATAGCCGTCACTACACTGGGATTAATTCCCAACATGGCAGAAAGTCCTCATAAGTTGGACAGACCTCATCCAAACCAAAACTGAAAACGTGATCCTTAGGGCACCAGAATTGCGCTCACAATAGCCCAGTTGCGCCACAAGGAGACTCGAATCAAATTGAAGGTCTCGTAGCCTATGCTATAAAGACTGGTTTCTAAACTCTCGAGGTATGAATAAAATTATATGATCATCGGAAGGAAATTTGGGAAATAATGAGGCAAAAAGCAATAAATAATAAAGAAGAGAAAATGGGAATGGATGAAATACTACACCCTCTTTACCCCCCCTTTTATACATAAATACCTTGGCTAAAGACAAGAAACCTAGAGAGTTCGAAATAAAACCTACCCTACCAAATACTCTGGGTGGCAAGAAAGTGAATTCAAAGTATTAGGGTGATATGATTGGACCCATATGCCTATAGGCAGGACGAGGGGTATGCCGATCGACAACCCCCTTATTTTAGAAAATTCTATCATTCCTTTTTTGTCAAAATAAAAAAATCAAAAAATAAATACTTATTTTCAAGACCCGCGGGTTATTTCCTTTAAACTTATCCATTTTTAACCATCATTTTTCATCATAAGTCTTTTCCTCGAATTATTTAATCTCTTTTTCTGAATAAGACAACCTATTATTTTTACAGTCTCAACAACAAATTAAAAAGTGCATGCAGAATAAGTCATTAAAACAAGAATGATAAATGATAAAAATCTTCTTCATATATAATGACAATTGAACAATTACATTCTTTCCAGGTAGAGGAAAAAACAAGAAAAATACAAAACAATGGGACTCATCTTGAACCCCCAATACCCCTCTCTCTCTCTCTCTCTCTAAACCCTCAGTCCCTGTGGCGGACACACTTCCCCCAGCGGCGAGATGTAGAGCCTCCACTCCCCGAGCTCGATACCTCGTTCGAGGTATCTGGAGGAACCAGACTAGAAGGAATAGGAACAGAGTCCTTGATATAGGTAGTCGCTGAGGCCACCCAGTCCCTGATGTCCTTCAGCCAAGTACTCGACACCCGAACATGTTGCAAATAAAACCATAGAACCAAAAGCTAAACCAGTCAGTAAAAAGTAAAAGCAATAAGTAAAAGAACATGACAAGAAAAAAAAATATACCTCAGTTTGAAGGGCGTCCTCTGTCATCCCTATCAATCCTGGACCCACTACATTAAGGCGATGCGGTAAGCTTAATGATTCCCCTCCAATAAATCGAAAATTATATAAGAGTGGAGTGACCTAGATGAGTGGAGTCTCCTCTGCTGTTGTTACTGCCGACGACGTGCCACTTGTGCTGTGGGCAGATCCCACCGGCCTACTTGTACCCTTACCCAAAACTATATGAGGCAGAGGCGTGTTAATCACATCATAAATACATGACGACATTAGCTAGCTCGTCACAAAATGAGGTAGTCGTAAGTCGCCACCGTATCTGTGTAGAGCGAATAAGCCTCGCCAAGTGTTGCCGCCACCCTGGAATCATGGGACATATCCGGCACCCACATCATGTACATCGGAGGCACCGTCAGTGGAACTCCCACCTCGTATTCCATTATCTTTCGCAAAACCCTCTCTCCCAAGTACCAAGGGTATCCAAACTTATGCACCATTAGCCGTCGCATATGTGCATGCATGCCTGTCACCCCCAGGTACTGAGGAGCCGTCTTGCAGGGATAAAAGGTCACCTACAAGCCCCGATAAAAAGATCAGTATTCGTACAAAGAAATAGAATACCCAAAAGAGGATTCAAAAGAAAAAAAGGAATAACCTAATCACTCGTCAGAGTGTCAGGTCCTGTCGTACTTTCGCCAGAGAAAGACTGGTTCGACTGCCTATTGTACTTCTTCCACTGGTACATCCGACAGAAGTTCCCCAAGTCCTCTTCTTTCAGGGCTATCAACTTGGCGTTGAGCCCAATAACCTCATAGAACCATGTCTACAGAAAGGTCAATAGTCAACAATCATAATAAACTAAAAGGAAATGTAAGAAAATACAAAAAAAGAAAATGTGAGAATTACCTCCAACAAGTACGTGGCCCCTGTAAAGGTCTGCCGACAACATTGGCTGAATGCATCCAGAGAAGAATAAAGGGTGGCCAAAGTCAGGCTCCCCCAATCATAAAGTGGTACATCTGAAAAAAATCCTAAAAAATGACAAGAACCAGAGATGGAAGATGTCGCCACTTGTCGCCAACAAGAAACCACCCAACAGAAGCAAGATAAATAACTGAGCCATCTGCCTCATCTGCTGCCCGTCTGTCTCGTCAATCCTCCAACTAAAAATAACCTCCCTCAGAGAGAAAATGCAAGTAGAATATCCAAAAACTATCCTACCCACATCCCCTAAAGCTGCATAAATCGCTTCCAGTGTCATCCTCGCCATACAGTCCACATAAATCTGCACACCCTCGTAGTCTATCCCCAAAAGATGCTGCACATTGATGGGAGTCATGGTTATCTCCCTAAAACCCAAGTGAATGGTGTGGGTAACGTCCCACTATCTCTCTCCCAACGCGCATAAAACTGCAGTAGATAGCGGTGTCTTATCCAAAGCCCGTGCCAAGCGGCCAAAGCCAACAGAAGTAACTACCCAGTGCACCGCTACCAGAAGACTCTCTCGTACATCCTTTAACCCCATCGTCCCCATGGAACGCAGGATCGAAGGAGCAATGCCGGTCTGTCAAAACTAAAAAGAAAAGAAAAAAACCCCTTTCTCCAACACAAGAAAATAAAGAAGAAAAAGAATAAAGAATGCCAAAGGTCACTATACTTACACAACCACTAGGGTTACTCACCCTAGAAGAGTGGTGGTGTGAGGTCTCATGCAGCAGAAAGCGATCCTCGACTACTAGCTCAAATAAGTCAAAGGCATTTTCATTGCCCAAAGTAAGGGGCACCCTAGCTCGCCACTCTAGGCCAACTCAATCATCAACACTCAACCACTCTTGGTTGTATCCCTCGCTCAAAGAACCTACCATTTAAAGTCTTGAAGAAATAAATAATTAGAAACGGTCTCTAGAGAGAAGAAGCAGAAGAATCATTTGCATAATAATGTGGAAAATGAGGAGGGTTCGCCCCTTTTTATAGGAGCCCATACGTCATGCCGATCGATAGCCCCCAGCTTATACCGATCGTCACCTTACTTTTCCTCTTCCCAAGGAATCCCAAGAGACTATGCCACTTGAAAAATGACAACCCTTACCACATGCCGGTCGGCACACCCCCTGAAATTTTGTACAACAAATGTCAAACAATGCTTGAAAAATCCAAAAATTCTCTGAAAAATTCCTAAAAATGCCATACAAGTATTAGAACATTTCTTCACTAAGAAAACCACTTTAAGCTCCTATAATTCCCACCCAGATAACCATCACAATCTTACAACCATCACAAATCCTAAAATGCATGCCAAAAAACAGTGCGTCCCAAAAAGGTCCACTATAATTCCCCAACGGAACTAAAAATCAAATGCTTCCCCAATAGGATTACATAATATACTCCTAATTCCCCAACATAATTTCAAGACTAACTTCATCTCAAGAGGACATGATCCCCAATTAGATTTCTTTCGCCAGTAAAATCTCAAAATGACAAAGTCACAAGTACAAAAGACTTTCGGGAGAGCAAATATCCCCACGTCATAACTTTAGACCCTTAGAATCAACCTCGACCCTCAAAATCGATCGTCACAACTTTAGGCCCTCAGAATTGACCTCGAATCGCAGAATCGGTCATCATAACTTTAGGTCCTCAGAATTAACCTCGACCCTCAGAATCGGTCGTCACAACTTTAGGTCCTCAGAATTAACCTTGACCCGCAAAATCGATCGTCACAATTGTAGGTCCTCAAAATTGACCTCGATCCGTAGAATTGGTCGTCCCATCTTTAGGTATTTAGAATTGAGCTCGGCCCTTAGAATTGGTCGTCATCACTTTAGGTCCTTAGAATTGACCTCGGCCCGCAGAATCGATCATCCTAACTTTAGGTCTTTAGAATTGAACTGACTCGCAGAATCGGTTGTCCCATTATTAGGTCCTCGGAATTGACCTCAGTCTTCAGAATCGATCGTCATCACTTTAGGTCCTTAGAATTGACCTTGGCCCTCAGAATCTATTGTCACAACCTTAGGTCCTCAAAATGGCCCTCGGACCCCAGAATCGACCGTCACAACTTTAGGTCCTTAGAATAGACCTAGGTCCCTCTTAATTGGTCATCCCCCAACATTACCTTAGGTCCTCCGAATTGACCTTGGCCCTCTGAATCGATCATCCTCATCCCTTTGGTCCACAGAATTGACCTCTTTCCCAAACATCCATGTGGTGTCAATTTGACAGCTTTCACTTGTTCTAAGCTCACCCATCGAGAGGCTCTGTAGACACCGCATTCTAAGACACTAATAAAACTCTCCTTAGGTTCCTATCACTTACCCATTCATCATAAAATCCTAGGTCATACTTCGAGTATCGATCTAGAGGCCACTGGGCTCCCTCGGGCCCTATTTGACTCTGATTTACTTTCTTGTTTGAGAGAAATCTCAATGAATATTTGAAGGGATTTGAATACCCTTTCGAACAGTCTACCCCGTGTGTGAATCAGCCTTACTATCAAAAACTATTTTAGAGGCCACTAGGTGCTCTTGGGCCCCATTTTGACCCCAACTTACTTCCTCGTCTGAGAAAAATCTCAATGAATCTTTGAAGTGCTCTTAACCTCATTTCAAATGGTCCACCCTGTGTGTGAATCGGACTTATCGTTAGGACGAACGATTCTTTTTCCCTCAAAAACTAATCCAGAGGTCACCAGGCGCTCCCAGGCTCCATTTAACTCATGTAACCTCTTCATCTTGTATGCGACTAAATGCAACCTTAAAGGGCACTGAATACCCTTTCCAACAGTTTTCCCCATATGCGAATCAACCTTATGGTACGAACGAATGACCCATTTTACTTAGAAGGGTCACCGGGCATTTCTGGGCCCCATTTGATAAGGATCAACTGTCCAAACCAAACGATACTGAATGAATCTTCGAAGGGATTTATATACCCTTTCTAATGATCCCTCCCCATGCGCAAATCGGCCTTACAGTTCAGACGAACGATTCATTTTCCTTTGGGAATCTCCTGTCCAAAGGATCGTCAGGTGCTTTCGAGCCCCGTTTGACCAAAGTTGACTCCCCAACCCGAGAGATGACCCATATATTCTTAAAGGCCTTTAAATTCCCTTTCCAATGGTATGCCCCGTGTGCGATTCGAACTTACGGATTGAATTTTATGATCATTTTTTTGAGAAATCTGCATGAGAGTGTCGAATAGCAAAACCATTTCCCTGTCTATCGATAGTGTGTCTGGGGAAGCCTGCTAATAGGCAGGTCAAGTACAATGCCGATCGACATCCCGTTGACCCTATATAAGGAGAGCATGATCTCACTTAGAAAGGAACCCTAGAAACATCCCTTTCAGTGATATCAACAATGTCATCTGAAAGTCAGCGTGGTTTCTCTTTTGAAATATTTCCTCCACATTCCATTCCCATCTCTTTCACACCCAATTTAGAAAAAAATCACTCCCTCTCCTCCTACCACCTCCATCCACTTGTAAGGGCAGCCGTTCAGCAATCAAGATCAACCTTCAAGTCTCCAAAGAAGGTCCAAACATTCTTATCTCTCTCTTTTAATTTCCTTATTTTTTCATCAATTATCTAATCCTCACTTTATAACATTTCATCTTTATTAGTCCATGCATAATAATAATCCCACTTTTTATTAGTAGTATTGTACATAAAATATTTTCATAAAAAAGCTCAAAAAAAAGAAAAAAAGGGTTTGCTTATAAATTCCAATTCGGATTCCTCACCACATTTTCTCAAATCAAAATATCCTTTCAACACACACACACATCTAAATAAAATCACCGGTTGAATTTATGAGATAAAATCCAACCTCATGTTTCATGCAAACTACGTGAACTTTGATGCCTTTTTAGGCTACGTAGGCGTTTCGAGTTAAGACACGAGACTTGATTCCTCCTTGCATATTATTATTCATATATTAATTCTATATATTGTATTTGTTATTCTTATCATGTTTTATCTAATATTTATTACCGTTTCACCACAATGATCGATATCCCGATTAAGTGTACACATTATGCTTTTAATTACTATTTGGGAACACTCCTACGAATGACCTCACTTCGCCTTTCTCCCTGACGTGAGTTGAGAAATTCCATTATCCATTTATATATACACGCACACTCACTTCACGGAGTTATTAAGGAGAATAATAACACGTGCCCATGAGAGATCGAAAGAGCGGGATGGATGCCTAACACCTTCCCATGCCGTGACTTAGGCCCCAGACCTTTGAACTATTAGTTTCGTAAGGATCATTATGTCTTTGATGCCGTTCTCTCGAGGTGATAACATTTTTTTAGTCCGTTTTGTGCAAAATAGGTTGGCGACTCTATATTTTTGCATCACCCTGTGACACCCCGCCTAATTAAATACCGAGCGATCACTGCTTTATTAAATTAAAATAAAGGTGAACAGTTGGTTCATTCTTAGCATCACTGTCGTAAAAATAACTTTTCCAAATTTAACACCCTATTTAATTAAGCTAAGTGTCAAAACCATTTTTTTTAACATTACTTTCCAAATTTTATTTTTGAAAATAAAGATTTAATTATCTACAACAATTCAATATTTAAAGAATCACACCACAATAATCCTGGAACATATAATCCAATTAATTTAAACATTCAACAACTAAATCCCAGCATTTAAAACTTAAAGTAAAACATGCATGCTGAATAAATCCCAAAGTAACAGTACTAGAAATAATTGAAATACAATTTTCCCAATAAAACAACTAAATAGTGGAAAGGGCGACACATGCCCCAATAACTGAGAATGATAGAAGTGGAATCAAGTAAACGAAATCGTCTAATCAAGTGGCCTGCAACTCCCACCCAAGCTGCAGCACATTCCTTCCAAGGGATCCTAAGCAAGACGCCCCTATGGCTGGGCACCTGTAATATATACATATATATACAAGAGAGAAAGAAGAATAGAAACGGGTTAGAGCCCGATAGTGTATATGATTTAAAAATTCGTTTAGCAAGTATTTAAATTGATACAGGCCAATGCAACAACATATTAGTGCGACACTCTCTTGAGAAATTCTCACCTCTCTTCTAATGTGCACTCCTATCGCACTAACCTTCCCAATGGTTTATCTCATCATATATCACACTATCTTTCCCCAAGGATTTAAATTATCTTAGGTGACTCTCAAGATTTATGATTTAACAACATCATGGTTTAAAAGGATAATTTCATTTAATACAAAACGCTCATTTTAACTTTATTGATTCATAAAGTTTTTCAATATCATATTATACTTTTCAAAACAAGTATTTCCAATTTGAGTCATTTCACATGTCTTACTTACCATAACACAGTAGGCAGTTTCCCAAATTTCAGAAGTTCATATATAATATATATTAAATACTCGTATAATATATATATTCTAACAACACCCCACATAAAAATTATGGTGCGGGCATACTCTGCTATCCAATCCCCGTATCAATCGTACTAAAGGGAATACAAGTTCGGAATCACTCTCGAACTGTATAAATACATACATAAACAATATTGAGGCGAAGCATAGTTTCCAAGTCCAAGAGGTCAGTACATACCCTCACGTCTCTTAGGACCGTGACTACCGATTCGATAGCCTGTACCTAGAATTTCTATCTTCTAGGGTACGAATCAATATCCCCCATAAGGCACACGAGATAAGATCGTCCCAGCGCGGAAACCTCAGGGATAACAAGTAGCGCGGGCATGATTTTCACAAGTATATAATATATGCATACACAATCAAATAAATATACCACTTTTATTATATCAATTTAGGTTTATCCCATAACCCACATTCACAACATTTATCCTTATTTTCCCATTATTATATATCAAGTATAATTGTTCGTTTCTAACTTTAATTCGAAGGGTTTTTCCAACTTACTACGTGATTGGACATAAATATTGTATATTTATTCCCCTAATTTCAGTGCATTTGTGAACCCGAGTGATGTAACCTATATGGATTTGATGCACATTTATGATACTAATCTTCGTTGGCAAGTATTTCGTGTTTCGTGCTTCTCTTATTGGTTTTACAGGTTAATTATGCAAGCAGCGCAAAAGAGAAAGCGAGACAATGAAAGAAAAGCTAAGAAGGCAAGTTCAAGGGCATTTTGGTAATTCTTTAACCAGATCCCGAAGGAGGAGTTAACTGGAAAGTTGAAGAGCTCGAAACAACGAGAACACTGGAAGAAACGGCACCCAAATCCGAGCTACGGTTGATGAGTTATGACCCGTTGAAGTTGAAGAAAAATCCAAGGAAGAAAGGAAAGAAAACAAGAAAAAAATTCTAAGTGTTGAATGGAAGGAAAAGCACCCCAGACCAGCAAACATTCGCGAACCCAGGGGCGAACCGGTTTGGGGGGCGAACTGGTTGGTGGTACATGCGAACCGGTTCGAGGGGCCTGATGCGCGAATTTGCCTCCTTTATTCTGATTGGTTCTATGGTTTTCTTCTTATACAACATCAAAATTTCGTGGTTTAATCCTCTACATCACAAAAGGTTTCCAGAATATCATTTAAGTCATCACTACATGCAATTTCCTATCTCAAATTGGGTTTTTCTTCCATACAATTCATCCTAATCATTCCTAAACCAATATGAAAGATGCATCAACGAAATAAGCAAGATAAACACTTGCCTGGGATTTTCAGAAATCTGGTTTGGTGTTGAATTTGGTGTGGTTGCGTTCCCCGTCTCGCGATCTACGCGGTGGCGGCGGTGCAAACGGTTGAGTTTTGAGCCTTGGAATGCCTTGAGAGCTCTCTCCTCTCCTCTCCAATGACCGTTCTAGTGTTTTGAGTTATCTAACCCTAGGAGATAACCTAAACATCTGATATAACCCCTTTAATTTTCGTGGGTTTAATTACTCAAAAATACAAAATGACTAAAATGCCCTCCCGGGGTACTAATTAGGCCTAAAAACGCCCCGAGACCCAAATCAAACCCCCGGGTATACTTTTCTGACTATCTCGACCCTTACGGATGCGTTGGCTCACTCAAAACGACCATACAGACAACTTATAAAATATTTACTTTTATTTATCAATATTTAGTCCCGACGTGACACGGGCGCGTCCCGACTCAAATTTCTAAAATTGTCATTTTATTCACTCGTGACATTTAATATGACCACTATTATATATTACTTTGCTCATTAGTAAAATTTAACAAATTTCCTCATAATTACTAACTCTCATCACGTTAATAATTATTACATAATTAATTTCCGGTTTTTTATTAAATAATTAATTCACATTAAATTTAATAAATCCCCAAATTAATATAGCATAAAAATACGGGGTATTACACACCCCACATCGACGACTATCGAAGATCCCTAGAAAGGACGCGAGACCTTCTTCTTCCCTCCCTCTAACCGCGCACGTGAGCGATAAAAACCTAGAGGTGGAGGAGGAATGAGATGGCCACAAAGAGTTTAAAGAAAAATAAACTTCCCCTCAATTTGTTCCCCCACTTTTTTTTCCCATAATAGACAAAGGGTTAGAAACTAGTCCTAAATTTTAAGCATCAAGCGAATCCAAATATGAAATATCATCACAAAGATAAACAATTGTGCACATGTAATGAGATTCCAATAAAGCAACCAACTATTTTTGTAGTTTTTCAAATTTTTGAGTCTATAAATATGCAAAGCTATCAGAGTGTATGTATAAAAAAGTACATATTAGTACGGAAACAAGCACTCCATGGAATTACACGAAATGTTCGAATCGTGAAATTGGAATGAAATTGTGCGAAATTAAAGCATGGAAAATCAACATGGCCATACGAAACAAAGATGCACAAAGTCAAAGAGATACTTCTAAAGAAATAACTCAATTTCAACCCTAGGTATAAGAGTGTTGAACAAAGTGAAATTGACTCGACTTAAAAAATTCCATGAATTTTAATGCTTCTCAAATCAATGACGCCAAACTATTTAATATTTTTTAAGAAAATCCATTGTGCAACTCCATTGATCTTATTCTACTTATAACACCCTAAAAACCTCACATTTTTAAGCATACACTCTTAAATTTTTGAAGGAATCATAGTTCTTATGAAATCGAAGCATCAATGAAACAAAAATGGCCTTGACACTTCTTGTTTTGTGTACCGTTAATATTCTAGGCTCTTGCCAATGGTGGCTTTTAATGCAAAGAGAATTTTCTCTTTCATATCCCCTTTCCATTGCTTAAAATAAAATGACTTTTTTGGGAAAATAAATCTGGGACACTGTTCTTACAAGCAAAACTTATCTTTAGTATATTTGGTTCATTATTAAACACCATTTATATGAGAACAACGTATTTAACAAATGACAAGTGTGTACAATGTTCAAAAAGTCAATGCATGTTCGAAATAAAGGTGATAAAAAGTTTAGCATATAGAAAATGATCATCAATGAACAATGAAATGCTCGCCACACATTATTAAGCACACTAGAGAAATGAAGCCATGTATCAATACACCATGAAAATGTCTCATGAATGGATAATATGTAGTTATGATTCGAACATCTTAAATGCACGTCCATATATGGTGAAAAATAAAATACAAACATATTTTTGAATTTTTCAAAACTTTTATCAAAAATAAATCTTTTTGAAAATTTTCAAACCTTTTCTCAAAGACAAATAAAATCTTTTTTGATTTTTCAATAAATATGAACATAGAATTAAATTCTAGCGACATGGACAAAAGATAGCAATATGATAATCACCCTAAACTATAAAAGTCATAACCTCAATCACTAATCCGGAAGGTGTTCTCAAAAGGAGTTGACATCCTTTGAAATTTGTCCATCAAATTTTGATAAGTCTTGAGTAAAAACTCCACTTGCTCTCGAAAACTATCAAAATCTCTATGACCGTGTGTGGGAGCATGTGTGGGAACACGTGCGTGAGCATGTGTGTGAGAAACTCTCCTTAGATTAAAATAAAACTCCCTAAGGTAACCTCTTTATTTGCAATGGGAACAAACATAGATAGTTTTGGGTCTACCTTGGTTAAAATGCATAGGTTGATCTCTCCTTAGTAGTTTAGGTCGAGGCCCGTGTGAATCCATCACAAACTCGAGAATCAATTTGGGTGTGGCATTAAAAGTGGATACACCCTCGTAACCTATTTCTTTCCTCTCCTTAACACTTAACGCAGGATCGAGAAAAATCTTTCCATGATTCTTAGATGTGTCCTCTAAAGTGACCTTGACCACTCGGGAACATTCGAGATCTTTCTCGAGTTAGGAAACACGGTCTTCAAGTTTCTAATGAGTCTCCAATGGAGCTTGAATATCTCTAGTAAAACTAGCCACTATGTTAGTCAAACCAGTCTTTTCCCTTCGAACTACAATCAATTTGTCACACAAAGAAACTTTTAACTTCTCGAGTTGACTTACCGAAGCCTCATTCTCTCTCAAAACTTTCAAATCTTTCTCGAAATCCAACACCCTAATAGTCAAACTTCTATTTTGCTTTTTGATTCTCAAAGACTCTTTGTAAAGTTTGGCGTAGGCGCATTGAAGACCATTTTCTCCCTCACTAAAAATCTCATCATCATCCAAACTCTCTCCAGAATGGGTCGACAAATTGTCAAGGCTATCACGTTTAGAAATGTCCTCACTGGTGTGGGACAAACTGAAGTACTAACGTGATTGGCCATGAACGCAAGAAAAGTTCATGTGAAGATCCATGCCTATAATCCACCGACTCGACATCACTATCGCTTAGAGTGCATTATAGGCAGTTTTGCCTTTGCCCTGTCTTTTAATCCTAGTAGAACACTCATGGTCTTTGTTTCCTTTTCCATCACATTAATAGCATCTCACCGGCTCAACTTTCTTAGGGTACTCACCTTTCCCTCTCTGTTGATCATTCTCATTAACATTCTTGACCGCATTGACATTTTTATTTTTATCAAAACTTTTACTTTCTTTGGAAGGATTTTTATTTTTATTTTTTAGAAATATTTTTATTTTTTTTGAAAACACGGCTAGATCATTAAGCTCAAAATCAAACTCGATGTCAAAGTTAAAACCCTATTTCTTGTTGTTTGTTTTAACTTTTAAGGTTATTACTCCCTTTTTCCTTTTAGCTTCGGGGACCATATATAATTCAAAAGTTTAAAGGTCCCCTACGATTTCTTCAAACCTAAGAGTATCTAACATTCCCAAAGAATTAAAGACAATAACCTTAGCATTAAAACGGGATGGGAGAGATCTCAAAATCTTTTTTAATAAACCTCATCTCAGGAATTCTCTCACTAAAATTAAAACATGAATTCACAATATCAGACAAACGTGCGTGTAATTTATCAAAACTGTCAGACTCATTCATGCATATGGTCACAAATTGGGAGGTAATATTTTGAAGCTTTGAATCTTTCACAACATTGGTAACCTCGTATGTGAGTTATAGGATATCCCATGCTTCCTTAGACGTGGTACACATCATAATACAATGAAACTCGTCGGGTGTGACAACACCAGAAATTGCACTCAAGCCTCAGGAGTTAAAGTTGCTCTATCTAAAATCATCTCCTGTTCAAGAAGTGATAAATTTTAGACTTATGATATCATCATTAGCCATAATGGGTGCTGTCCACCTTCTTTCACAAACAAGCCAAATTCTCTCGTCAATCGATTTCAAAATCGACCTCATTCAAGCTTTTTAGTATGTATAGTTAGGCCAATAAAAAACTGGTACCTTACTATACACATCATTCATATAATCCTAAAATAAAGATCACACTATAAATTAGCATAACCTTCTCTCATACTAATTTTAAAATGCGAGTTATATGAATAGTCTGTATAGTAGGTCACACACACATAAAACTCCTTTTCAGCCAAATTTTATCTTGATTAAACTTAGATAAACATAAAAGATAATGTTAATACGAAACACAAACCACATATCCAAACCAAAACAGAATGGGAAGAAGATAGAGGAAAAATCCTTTTCGAGCAAAACTTATATTCAACACGATTTTCAACACGATAGAACAATATAGACGCACAGAAAACTTAGAGCTCCACTAAGTTTAAGTCAGTATTATCTTTGAATCTTTAATAGAAAATGTTACAGTCCAACATCGCCCAAAACAACCAGCTCTTGCTTCGATATCCACCGATGAACCTCAGAAATCACTATTCCTTTCTTCTTCCGTCGTATATCCTAAACTCCACAAATTAGCAATAGAGAGATACTCTCTACAAGATTTAGAACTCATAATATATTCTTCTTTATTTGGTAAAGTGATTCTAAATGATCCATGGGGTTTTGATGAAAATTTTGAAGAGTTTGATCATAAAAAGAGCTCTTAAAAGGCTTCTTCACAATGCAACCCTGCATTTCTATTTATAGGGAAAGCTATTTCTAAAGGATAGGCATGAAATATTTCATTTGAAATCGATTAAAAAATAAAATCTCGCGTTCTCGTTCGTACGAAGTCACATCTCGTTTGAACGAAGTATCTAATCTCGTTCGAATACCCTTCTAATAAATCATTGAACGACATTCCAACGAGGTGATAAAACTTGTTCGAACGATCCTAAGCTACACTCGTTTGAAGAAAGGACAACACTTTTCCTTTATTTCTCTCTAAAATAGAACTCCCAGACATACCCTAAACTATAACTACGTGAAAAGCTTTGATCTATTTATTGTTGATATATCTTGAAAATAAGGGTAATATGGATTGTTTATAATGCGGGTCACACACACATAAAATTCATTTTCAGTAAAATTTTATCTTAAAGAAACTTGCGTTAACATGCAAATAATGTGAAGCCAAAACACAAACTAAATATCCAAACCAAAATACAATGGGAAGAAGATACAGGAAAAATCCCTTTTCGAAAAAACCTATATTCAACACTATTTTAGACACGAGAGACCGATATAGACTTACAAACAACTTATAGCTCCACTAAGTTTAACGAGTAGTGTCTTTGAATCTTTAATAGAAAATGATATAGTCCAACACTGCCCACAGTAAGCAGTTCTTGCCTTGGTATCCACTGATCAGCCTCAGAAATCGATTTTCCTTTCTTCTTCCGTTGTAGAGCCTCAATTCCACAAATCAGCAGTAGAGAAATAATTTCCACAAGGTTTAGAACTCAGAATATATTCTTCTTCGTTTGGTAAAGTGATCCTAAATGTTCCAAGGGGTTTGGATGAAAATTTTGAAGAGTTTGATCATAATAAGACCTCTCAAAAGGCTTCTTCATAAATGCATCCCCACATCTATATTTATAGTGAAAGCTATCTCTAAAGGATATACATGAAAGAATGCAATTGAAATCGGTTAAAAAATAAAATTTCGCGCACTCGTTAGAGTGAAGTGACATATTGTTCGAACAAAGTACCCAATCTGGTTCGAATGACCTTCTAACGAATCATCGAATGAGATTCTAGACCCTGCCAAAAGTTTGGGCGTTAGAAATCGTTTGAATGAACCTAAGAAGGGATCCAACAAGTAGTGGACACTTGTTCGAATGACATATAATGTCATTCTAACAAACTTGCATTTTTTTCAAAAGTACTTTTTAAAACATTTAAAAAAATATTTATAGCTTCAAACTCTTTGAAAAAACCCCCTAAATAAAGTAAGATTACTAAAACCACCTCAAAGACCTTTTCGGGTAAAGTAGCGATGCTCGATCTTTGATTCTTGCATATGGTCACAAGCTTTTATTCATTTGAAGACTTGAGAATGTTTATGATGGTGCAATGGGGTGTAACGGGATAAGCCAAATAAAATAAATATATAATGAGAAATTATAAATTTTGCTTTTACATATCTCCAATTTTTTGCGTGTATTAGTAGATATTTACAATGCTATTGGATTTAATTTCTTTTGGTTTTCTAATTTGTTATTGTAAATGTTTTTTTATCATCAATGAATATTTATTATGTGTGTATACTTATTCTTTTGTTCTTCGACCCACTCTATTATCTACAAACATATTAAACATTAGTTTTGTCAAGAAACACATTATGTATATACTGTGTTTCTATTAACACAAGTAGAGATTTACCATGTGTTATGTTTCTATTCATTACTAAATATTTACTATTTCCGCCTGTCTGTCTATCTTCTTCTTCTTCATGGAAAGTTTTAGGGGTGGTGTTATCTCCCAAATATATTTATTTTCACAATAAACATTTGCTAGCGTCGTAAATATTTATTATTTGTGTTTTTTATTCCATAGTAATATTCACTTAGTTTTCTTATTTCTTACTCTATTATTTACAAACATACTAAATATTACTAACATAGTAAATATATTAACTATATTTGTTTATTAACAGAGTAATTATATTACTACGCATGTATATTTCTTCTTTAATAAACATTAACACATTATATATTTACTATGAGTGTCTTATTTTTTTTTTAACAAAATATTTTTTGATTGTTTTTCTCTTAGAGAAAAAATCAACTAAGTAAATATAGTAAATATTTATGGATCTTCTTCAATGTCTTCTTGTTCACGATAATGGTGGTGATTTGCAACAATGTTGGTCTAAAGAAATTAGTTGCAATTTTACTCAATGGTCGTGATTGTGATTTTTGACGGTGATGGTGGATGCGATTGGTCGTGGTGGAAAGGGGAAATGTTGACAATGGGTGTGATGCGGTGTCTATTTAATTACCGTGTTGATGGTTTTATAACGTGTACACTTAATTTTCCTCTATTTTTACTGAGTTTATATTAATAGGATTATTTAAAGGCCATTTAGTGTTTGAGATCCATTAGTTCTCATTATTTGGATGTTGGGGTATACCGTCTACTAGCCTTACTAGTTGTTGGTTAGGGTCCAAAACCAGTGGAAACCATTATAAGTTAACCATGTCGGCCGTTAGTTGACCCCTTCTTAAAAAAAATGTTTTGCCCCTTAATATATTAATATAAATTCATATATTTATACATTAGTATATTTATACATTTCAATATATATATATATATATATATATAGAGAGAGAGATAGAGAGAGAGAGAGAGAGAGAGAGAGAGAGAGAGGCTCCTGTACATACCATCTATGCATACCATCTGTGCGGACCATTTTCTTTTAAATGGTAAAACATATTTTCGAGTTGATTCTTTTTGTCTGGTATTTAAACACTTCAGTGAATCCCACAAAAAAATCAACTCAAATTGATTTTTTTTTTTGCTATTTCAAAAAAACCAATCAAAATATGACGTTTTAAAGTTGTTTAAATGCTGTCATATTTTGACAGATTTTTTTGAAAATAGAAAAAAAATTCATTTTGAGCTAATTTGTTTTTAGGGGTCCCCTGAAATATTTAAATATCATAAAAAGATCAGTACATTTTTTTACTATTTTAAAAATAATGATCTGCATTGGTGGACCTTATATATAGTATGTGTGAGAGCCTTTATCTCTCTCTCTCTCTCTGAGAGAGAGAGAGAGAGAGAGAGAGAGAGGATCACAAGTGGACCAAAAGAATGGACTTGACAAAAAACACTAATAACTAATTAATTTTAATTCTTATAATTTAATTGGTCCGCGTCAGCGGCACCCGAGACCCGAGACCTCACCTTCACCCCTACCCACCCACCCTTACCCCCTACCCCATTGAGTCACAACTGCTGCTCCGATTTTAGCCCCGCGCTGTTACAATCAAACAAAGAAAAAAAAAATATAAAAACACCTTCTCTCTCTACTCTATTTGAAAGAACGAAAAAGAAGAAAAACTAGCAGGTACATGACATAGGCTTTTTTTTTTTGTTCCAATCTCAACGGTTTGGGTTTGTTGGCTATAGTCGTGGGAGGTATAAGGGGTTAAGGGCTGGTCCGGGTTGAGGACAGCAGGTGGGCAGCGGCTTGGCCGCTGGGTCTTGGTGGAATGGCTGCCGGTGAGGATTCTCTGGCAGGAGCAAGTTGTCCGGAGGTTTAAGGTTTGGTATTACAAGGTTGGGTCTCATTTGAATGGCTTGACAGGTGATGGATGAGATGAGAGAGGTTAGAGTAGGGGGTGGGGGTGGGGGTGGGGTAGGGGGTAAGGGTGGGTGGGTAGGGCGTAGGGGTGAAGGTGGGGTCTTGGGTCTCGGGTGCCGCTGGCGCGGACCAGTTAAATTATAGGAATCAAAATTAATTGGTTATTAGTGTTTTTTGTTAAGTCCATTAAAAAGTCCATTCTTTTGGTCCACTTGTGATCCTCTCTCTCTCTCTCTCTCTATATATATATATATATATATATATATATATATATATATATTCCACGTGCCCTTATCCAAATGTCAGCAGATGCTCGGCTATCGCGCCCTGTGTATGACCTCGGCCTGGGAGAGGCCGAGGTTGGTAAGTCTAGGTACTCGTTCAGTCCGAGTATTCCATGGAGGTCCCGGCCTAATCCCAGCCGAGACAATGGATAAGGTCGGCCTGAGACGAGGTTGAGGTGGAGTGTTTGGAGTATCGACTAATGTCTTGATGAGGTTGCTGGTGGCTTCCTGCGACCTCGGCCTGTGCCTGGCCAAGGTTGCCATTCCAAGGTATACGTGAATGCTGCTGATCCTTGTGATGTCCCTTGGAGAGACTCATGGTGGTGTCGGCCTGGGCCGACCTTGCTATGGCCGAGTGCTGATGCCGCATACCCAAGGCTTGTCCGACGTCGGCCATGATCTCGGCCGAGGTTGGTGTCTCCGGGCCGAGGTTACACTTGGGGCATATCAATCACCCCCCAGCCCTTAGTCATATGTGGGAGCAGGTGACTAGGGGATTATCACACCTCCGATGCCTGTCTATTACAAGCCAATATTTGTTTGACACTTGTCCAATGCTGAAGTATGCTTGCTTGGTGGGCGTGTACTGTTAGCCGCCCTTTGGGGCTCCCAAGGCAATGATGGGCCTTGGGAATTGCGCCTGTATATTTAAGGGTTTTGAACCCTATTTCCCTTCTTTCTTCTTCACTTCTCTCATTTCCAGCCAAACTCGTTCCTGCAGCTTGCTCTCTCTAGAAAGATCTTTGCTGAGGCTTTTGGAAGGTGGTTTCTCGCGTCTTCTCGTCTCCTCCTTACTATTTCATCCTCAGGTAACCTTCGCCATACTTTTTCCTTCATTTTTCCTGCAAGTCTCCTTATTTTCATGTTTTTCGACGAGTTTCTGAGTTTTTCGGTGAGACCACCATTATTTCAGGCGAACAATTCTTGCCACATTTAGGTAGTTTGATCTTTTACTGCTTTACTTCACTAGCCATTCTTGTTTGTAGTTTTAGGAAGTCTCCTAAGTGTAGTGTCAGCCCCTGATGCTCAGACCCTTATATCAGCTTCTTGAGGAGTTCCCCTCCCTTAGAGAGAAGACTTTAGAAAAGATTAGACAAATAGAAAGAGCACAGGAGGAGGCTCGTAGGTCACAAGAATTTCCCATTAGACCCATCTTTCCACCACCTCTGAAGGTGATATATCCTGACCCCCCAGAGTTCTTTACTCAGACAGAGGTTCCTGCTGATCCCATACCGATGTCTGAGTCTGAATCTTCTACCTCAGACCCCATGTCTGTGGATTCCTTTCAGGAGGCCATGGACTTCACACCTCGGCCTGATCAGGCCCCTGATCAGGCCGAGGTCTCCAGCCGAGCCTCATCCCATAATAGCTCAAGCACCTCAGCCTCTTCCTCAGAGGTTGAAATTGTTGAGCCAAGTGTGGCTATACCACCACCACTTGACGCCATTCCTCTGTCGGCCTTCACTGGTGTCGAGTTTGCTCAGAGGTTCCCGAGTAACCCATCAACATCTGCTCCGGCCGACATTGAGTTGGATGATGATGATGAGGTTGAGAGCGATGTCGACGTCTCTGAGGCGACCGAGATCGAGTACTATTACTGAGGTAGACCTTCTCTGCTTCAGATATCTGTATTCTATCAGTCCCTCAATAAAGCTTAGGAGACCTCTGAGGGAGGAGAGGGCTTATCATGGCCGAGACGGTGAGATCTGCCTGTACAAGCAGATGTTCAAGTTGGGGTTTCATCTGCCCATTCACCCCATTATCAAATCCATCCTTTCCTATATCAATTTGGCCCCCTCTCAACTATCCCCTAATGCCTGGAGAGTCATAATAGGGGCCATAGTCTTATGGAAGGCTGTCCACCATTCAGACCTTCCAGTTCAGGTCTTCGTAGGTTGCTATGTCCCTTCCTCGGCCAAAAATCATCCGAGATACTACCATTTTATAGTTCGAAAGCCTGAGAAGAAAATGCTTCAAATAACTCAGACTTCCAACCATAACTGGAAGCCTCGGTATTTCTTTGCTTCTGGGCCATGTGAATTTGGCCCATGTGTTCCCTCATCTATTCTAGAGCTGAGGTTGCCCCTGAGGTGGGGTAAAGTCACAATGTCTGCGAGGGCCGACCCTGGCCTGAGTCCATAAAACCTTCAGAAGGTGAAAGCCCTACAAGATCAGAGGGTACATGGTCTGTTCGTCAGGTTCGAACACTTGATGACCCCTCATTACCTCTCTGAGACAGGTCTGGGTGGAAGTCCTCTTTCTGAGCTTGGTAAGCGCTTTTTATTTGAAGTTGAACCTCTGAGTTTTTCATGTCTGATTATCTAACTCAGATCTACTAATTTTTTGCAGAGCGACCACAGGATATTTCGAATGAATTTTGGGAAATGGTTGCGCCCAGCTTGACGAGACTTGCCAAGAAAGCAGGCCTTAACACTCCTCCCCCAGCTCCCTCTGCCTCTGAGCCCCAAGACACAAAGAATAGGGCTCCAGAAGGTCATGCCCTTGAGGATCAGAGGCCGAAGAAGAAGATTGCTGACACTGCCATCCCCATCTCTTCAGCTGACGCCCTGTCGGCTCGTCTAGTTAAGTTGAAAATAACTGACAGCATAGTCGACCACAGTCTTCAGGCCCTAGATGCCTCCGGCTCTACAATGACCGAGGCTGACAAACGCTTCTTCAGGTCACTGGACACCCCATTGCTGGTTGAGTTCGGCATTCAAAGATCCATTCAGGTATGACTTGATCTTTCTGATTGTTCTTCACCCCAAGTGCAACATCTAATTGTTCTTCAGCTCATTCATGATCACAAAATATGCAGGGCCTGGCAGCTATGCACCACTTATCCAACTGGCCTCTGAGGAAATTGCCCCTCATCCAAAAGGGTCAAGAGGCCGGAAGGTCCAGAGCACTCTGAACGCAGAGATTGACCGCCTCAAATCTGAGCTGAAGGATTTTGAGAAGAAGGTGAGGGGAATGGAGAAGGACATATCTCAGCTTGGTAAGGATCATACTGCAGCTCTGAAGGCTAAGGATGATGTTCTGCAGCAGAAGGTCAAGTCAGCTGTTAGGGCAGCCCTCGATGATGCCTCTGAGAAGATAATCTCTAACTACAAGTCCTCTGACGAGTTTATGAGCTTCGGCTTTGAATACCTCGAAAGAGGTATCAAAGCCAGTATTAAGTGGGCTGATGTCAAGGAGAGGGAGGTTGGTACTTTGAAAGCCTCAGATTTCGTAGGCCTCGCCTTTGCCGATCCCCAGTTTGCCCAGGCCCTTCAGGAGGTGGAGGAGGAGGCTGCCGCGCCTGCCGAGACTGCCACATTGGTCGGCACTGAGGTTGAAGGGGCAGACCACAATGATGACATGGCCGAGGTGACCAATGCTGTCCAGCCTAACCAAGCTGAGGATATCAACATTCCCCCCTCAAACCCTTAGATAATTTTTGAACATTGTTTGTAACCCATAACATTTTGAAACTTGTTCTGTAATCCTTGATCATCTATTATTTCTGAATGTATCAACCTCTGAGGAGGATCATCCTCACTTACTTTTATTGAATGTCATGTGATGTTTTCGCTCTTAGTCTTGTTGCAATGATATCTTGTTTAAACTTTAATCAATGGTCTGACCTCAGGTGTTATCCCCATAATTAATCTCACTAAATTAATGATGTTAAGGGTCTGAGTTTATCCCGTATGGTGTCTGATCTCAGACCTCGTCACCTACTGAATGGTGTTATGAAGGTCTGAGGTCATCACCTAAGATGTTATCCTCATAATTAATCTCACCAAATTAATGATGTTAAAGGTCTGAGGTCATCCCATTATGGTGTCTGATCTCAGACCTCGTCACCACTGAATGGTGTTATGAGGGTCTGAGGTCATCACCTAAGATGTTATCCTCATAATTAATCTCACCAAATTAATGATGTTAAGGGTCTGAGGTCATCCCATTATGGTGTTTGAGCTCAGACCTCGTCACCACTGAATGGTGTTATGAGGGTCTGAGGTCATCACCTAAGATGTTATCCTCATAATTAATCTCACCAAATTAATGATGTTAAGGGTCTGAGGTCATCCCATTATGGTGTCTGATCTCAGACCTCGTCACCACTGAATGGTGTTATGAGGGTCTGAGGTCATCACCTAAGATGTTATCCTCATAATTAATCTCACCAAATTAATGATGTTAAGGGTCTGAGGTCATCCCATTATGGTGTTTGAGCTCAGACCTCGTCACCACTGAATGGTGTTATGAGGGTCTGAGGTCATCACCTAAGATGTTATCCTCATAATTAATCTCACCAAATTAATGATGTTAAAGGTCTGAGGTCATCCCATTATGGTGTCTGATCTCAGACCTCGTCACCACTGAATGGTGTTATGAGGGTCTGAGGTCATCACATAAGATGTTATCCTCATAATTAATCTCACCAAATTAATGATGTTAAGGGTCTGAGGTCATCCCATTATGGTGTCTGAGCTCAGACCTTGTCACCACTGAGTGATGTTGTAAGGGTCTGAGGTCATCACCTAAGATGCTATCCTCATAATTAATCTCACCAAATTAATGATGTTAAGGGTCTGAGATCATCCCATTATGGTGTCTGACCTCAGACCTCATCACCACTGAATGATGTTGTAAGGGTCTGAGGTCATCACCTAAGATGTTATCCTCATAATTAATCTCACCAAATTAATGATGTTAAGGGTCTGAGGTCATCCCATTATGGTGTCTGACCTCAGACCTCGTCACCACTGAATGGTGTTATGAGGGTCTGAAGTCATCACCTAAGATGTTATCCTCATAATTAATCTCACCAAATTAATGATGTTAAAGGTCTGAGGTCATCCCATTATGGTGTCTGATCTCAGACCTCGTCACCACTGAATGGTGTTATGAGGGTCTGAGGCCAACACCTAAGATGTTATCCCCATAATTAATCTCTGACCTAAGAATGAAGCAAGAACTGTCATGGGAACTGATCTTTATTAATAACCTCTTCATAATAGGATGGTACATTTACATAAAACTTTATGCAACATCATATGTAATATCTCTTTAGGTGATCAGCATTCCATGGGTTAGCGAAAGGTTCTCCTTCTAGGTTTTCTAGCCTGTAGGTGCCAGGCACAACCTCTTCTGTCACTTTGTAGGGGCCATGCCAGTTTGGGTGAAGCTTATTTGCTTTCTGTAGGGTCTTCTTTAGCACTAGGTCTCCCACTGTAATGGGTCTTGACTTCACCCTCTGGTTATAGAATTTCGCTGCCCTCTGTTGGTAGGCTGCTTGTCGGACCTCTGCGTCCTCTCTTCTTTCTTCGATAAGATCTAGGTCTAGCCTCCTCTCTTCCCCATTATTGGCAGGGTCATAGGTCTGAATCCTATGAGTTAGGAGCCCTACTTCCGTTGGTATGACGGCCTCTGAGCCATGTGCCAACATGAACGGGGTTTCTCCTGTTGGTGTTCTTGTCGTGGTTTTGTAGGCCCATAACACAGCGTAGACCTCTTCAGTCCATCTTCCCTTCGCATCTTCTAACCTCTTCTTGATTCCATCCAGGATAGTTCTGTTTGTGACCTCGGTCTGACCATTTTCCTGAGGTCGGCCAGGAGATGAGAAGAATTGCTTTATTCCTACTCTTAGGCAATACTTTTCTAAAGAGGAGTTCTTGAAATGGGTCCCATTGTCCGAGATGAGAGTGTTTGGGAGGCCATATCTTCATATGATATTCCTCCAAATAAATTGGAAGGTCTTTTGCTCTGTGATCGTTATCATCGGCTCTGCCTCCACCCACTTTGAAAAATAGTCTATGGCAACTATCAAGAATCTATAATTGTTGGCAGCTCTTGGTAGGGGTCCTACTAAGTCAATCCCCCATACTGTAAATGGCCATGGAGAGGTGATTGACGTCATAGGCTGATGGGGTTGATGAGGAATAGTGGCGAACCTTTGACATTTATCACACCTCTTTACGTAAGCTGCGGCGTCCTTGGACAAAGTTGGCCACCAGTACCCCTGTGTGATGATTCTCTTGGCCAAGGGTCTTCCCCCTATGTGGCTAGAGCAATAACCCTCATGAACCTCCTGTAAGATCCAGGGAACTTTCGTGGGGTGCACACATCTGAGGAGAGGCAATAGAAATCCCTTTTTATACAAGACGTCTCCTATCATCGAGAACTTGGCAGCCCTATATCTCAATTTTCTCCTCTCTAGCTTGGACTCAGGTAGCTCTCCCCCTCTAATATACCTGACGAGGGGGTCGATCCATGAGTCTTCTAGGTTCAAATTGTGACACGGGTTACATACCTCTTCTTCCTCGATGGTTGCCTTTCTCAAGACCTCGATCGGAATGGTCCTTCTAACATCTGTCTTTGTTGTCGAGGCCAGCCTTGCCAATGCATCTGCGTGACTGTTACTTTGTCGAGGGACTCTCTTCAGTTTTGCCTCTTCAAAATATTCTAACATCGTTCTTACCCTCTTCAATTACTTGGCCATCCTTTCATCTTTGGCCTCATAGATGCCCAGTACTTGATTGACAACCAACCTTGAGTCGCTGTGGAGTAGGAGTCGCTTTACGCGAAGAGTTGTTGCCAATAAGAGACCTGCTATCATGGCCTCATACTCGGACTCGTTGTTTGAGGCCTGGAAGTTGAACCTCAGAGCGTATTAAATGTTCGCACCATCTGGAGCTGAGAGTATCAACCCTGCACCGCTTCCACTGTCGCAGGAAGAGCCATCAACGAAGAGGATCCAGATGTCTGTATCTGATGAAAAGTCTCCTTCTGTCATGACTCTTTGTTTGAAGAGATATCGATCCTCCTCGTCCTCCGCAATTCTACTCATAACTTTTTTGGATGCGACCTCTTCCAGATCTCGGAAGACATTTGGTGTCGTCTCTTCCTGATTTCGGAAGACACTGCGGTTTGTCACTTCCATGCCCCCCAGGCCTTTCTCTGCCTCGGGCTCTTCCCATGTGAACTCAGCAATGAAATCTGTGAGGGCTTTCCCTTTGATGGCTGTCCTAGGTTGGTAGGCAAGATAGTACTCCCCCAGTTCAATGGCCCATGTCATCAATCACCCGGACTTCTCAGGTTTATGCAGGACCTGTCTTAGTGGGGAGTCAGTGAGGACAACCATGGAGTGGGCCTGAAAGTAAGGCTTCATATTTCTCGAGGCATGTATCAAGGCGTAAGCTATCTTTTCCATGCGAGGGTAATTCTGTTCGGCCCCTTGAAGGGCCTTGCTGTTGAAATATACAGGCCTTTGGATTCCAGCGTCTTCCCGTATTATGGCTGCGCTGATGGCTGATTCAGAGACTGCCAGATATACGTACAATTTCTCCTCTGCTATAGGCGGAGACATCAATAAGGGAGACCCTAAATAAGACTTGAGTTGGTTGAAGGCTTTTTCGCACTCTTCGTCCCATTGGAAGGCCTTTCTTAGAACTTTAAAGAATGGAAGACACTTGTCCGTTGCCCTAGAAACAAACCTGTTAAGGGCAGCCACTCTCCCCGTGAGTCTTTGGGCATCCTTGATACTCCTAGGAGTCTTCATGTCAAGTAATGCCTTGATTTTCTCAGGGTTCGCTTCAATTCCTATCTGGTTAACGATGAATCCCAGGAACTTCCCAGCTCCTACTCCGAAGACACACTTCGCTGGGTTGAGTTTCATTCTGTATGAGTCCATAACATCGAAGGTCTTCTCAAGGTCTGCTACGTGAGTGCAAGCTTTCAAGCTCTTTGTTAGCATATCGTCTACATACACCTCCATAGTCTTACCTATTTGCTCTTCGAACATCTTATTGACAAGACGTTGGTATGTTTCCCCTGCATTTTTCAGATCGAAGGGCATCACTTTATAGCAGTACGTCCCTTTGTCGGTGATGAAGGCTGTCTTCTCTGAGTCTTCAGCATCCATGAAGATTTGGTTATAGCCTGAATACGCGTCCATGAAGCTCATGAGCTCGTGTCCTGCCGTGGCATCCACCATCTGATCTATCCGAGGTAAGGGATAGCTGTCTTTTGGGCAAGATCTGTTCAGGTCGGTGAAATCAACACACATTATCCACTTCCCATTAGCCTTGGGCACGATGACTGCATTTGAAAGCCACTCCGGATAGGTAACTTCTCTTATAAACTCAGCCTCTTCTAACTTTTTGACCTCTTCTCAGATGACGTCGTATTTCTCCCTGGAGTAGACTCTTCGTCTCTGTTTGATAGGCTTGGCATCTTTGGTCACGTTGAGCTTATGACTCATCACCTCAGGGTCGATGCCAGGTATGTCTGCGTGACTCCATGCGAAAACACTCTGCCTCCTTCTGAGGAAGTTTATCAACTCTTCCTTAATTTCCGAATTAAGGGCTTTGCCGACCTGGATGGTTTTTTCCGGCTCGTCCTCATTGAGGACGATGGATTCTACCTCTTTCGCGACCTCTCCCTTCTTCAACTTTGTTTCATCTCTTGGGTCAAGCGTATCGATGCTATAAGTGGTGGTTACCCTCTTATGGGCTTCTCTCTCTTCGGCCGAGTTGAAGTAACATTCTCGCGCAGTGGTCTGGTCACCTTGCACTTCCCCTACCCCATAAGGAGTCGGGAATTTTAGCATCTGATGGACCGTCGACGGCACAACTTTAAACTCTTTAAGGGCCACCCTTCCTATGATGAGGTTATAGGCCGAAAACACGTTCTCGTCCATGACGAAAATTTTTATCTTCTTGGTCAGCCTCTTAGGCCACTCATTACCCATCCGTACGTCCATCTCATACATGCCCAAGGGTGGACCTTTTCGCCACTGAAGCCTATCAATAGGTGATGATAGGGTACCAGCCTTGCTCTGCTAAGACCTAGGCTCTTGAAGCAAGGCCAGAACATCACGTCCGCCGAGCTCCCCCCGTCTATGAGGATCCTCTGCACCTCGCACCCATGCACCCTTGTTGTTATGACCAGAGGGTCATCATGGGGGGCTAAGATACCCTTGAAGTCGAGTCTGGAGAACCCAACTACGAGGGTGTCCATGTCTACCTTCTTCCTCTTCTGCACCGTATCGGAAGACGTTAGATTCATAACTTCAAGCTTGGCCACTGACCTGGCCTCTGTTACGTGAGCCTTCCTATCAGCTATTTCAGAGCCACCTCCTACAAATCCTCCACATATGGTGTCAACACCAAAGGAGATCGTACCGACCCTCTTCACCGGGGTGTTGTCATCTTTCGGCGGAAGATCCGGATCGTCTTCGTCATCACCTTCTGAATCATCGTCTCTTCTGGCCGGGACATTGTCACGTCATCTGTCATTTCTCCTTTTCTTAGGGTCATCTCTTCCATCCTTAGGAGTTTTACCGTCCACATACTTCTTCAACTTTTCAGATTTTAGCATCTTTTCAATCTCATCCTTCAGGGAGAACATCTGTCCGTGACATGGCCATTATCCTGGTGCAACTCGCACCATAGGTTTTTGTTCCTCTTATGTGGTGGGGCCTTCAGTTTCTCTGGCCATCTCAGAGTCCTGTCATTCTTAATCTCGTTGAGGATGTGCTCGCAGCTTACAGTCAGAGGAGTATAGTGAGCGAACTTGTCATCACCCGACCTCTTCTTCCCATTTTTCTTGCTTTGGGACTTTTCACTGCCACCGCGGTTCTCATCCTCATACTTGGCGGCCATTGCCTCTTCCGCATTCATTACTTTCCCTGCGGTTGCTAGGAGCTCCGCCATAGACCTAGGGGGTCTTCCACAAGTTTCCACAATAGCTTCCCCTTCTGAAGACCTCCTATAAGGGCGGTCATGGCTATGTTCTCTTCATAATCTTCGACCTCCAACTTCTCTTTGTTGAATCTCGCTATGTAGTCTCTTAGGCTCTCATCCTTGGCCTGCTTGACATACAGCAAGTGGGTAGTCTTCTTTTGAGGCCTCACCCCAAAGCAGAAGTTGTGGATGAATCGTTCAGCCAAGCCTTTGAAGTTCTCAATTGAGTTCTTCGGAAGGGAGGTGAACCAACTGTGCGCTGCCCCCCGTTAAGGTCCTAGAGAAGGCCCTGCACTTCATCTCATTGGGTATCGAGTAGATGTCTGCTGCCGACTGGTACATCTCGATATGATGTACAGGGTTAGTGCTGCCATCATACTTGGGAGACACCGTAGGAGGCTTGAACTTAGCTGGGGTTGGGAAACCCACTATCCTAGCCACAAACGGGGAGCCCTCTGAGTAACCCCTCTGCAATGGGTCCCTACTTTTGATGAGGTCTCCTATCTTCTCCTCAAGACGCTGAATAGAGTCATTCCAGAGTCTTCTGCCATCGACTTGGCCGAGGTTATCCCCTGCCACCTCCATGGGATGGACCGAGGGTTCCCCTGCTGCGACACGTCGGCTGTTGACCTCTTCCTGTTCCCTGCCTCTTCTTTCACAGTGTCGACCTTGATCTGGCCGACCTTGCCTATTCCCTCTCTGAGAGCTTGCTGCGCTCCTTGATCTCGACAGTCTCTGTCTTAGGTCATTCATCGGGCCCAACCTCTCAAAGGACGACCCTCTGCTCAACCTATCAAAGGCTGACCCTCTTTGTTGGGCCTTTTCACCTCTTCGTCCGACACAACCTTGACTTTGCCTAAGAGGTCGTACAGTGTTATTTGACACCTCATACGGCTCCCAGCAGTCTTCCGGGGCTTCTTCCGCCTCTAGATCATCATACCTGTCCTCTGGGAAAGGGTATCCCTGCCTCCCCAGGCGCAAGTGCCTAGGGTCAGCAACATCCCTTCTCCGTTGGGGTGCAGGCTGGTCCTTCATTGGTGCCTGGAGTGGTCCCTTGGCGTCAGGATGAGGCTGAACTGCCGCCGAAGTGATCATATCCGGTGAGACTCCAGGTGGCCTCATCATAGTTTGGCTAAGCTGTGCAAATTTCTCCTGCGTAGCTTGTTGTGTTGCAGCTAAAGATCTCAAGGCTGCAGCTACCCCCGCCATTTCGGACTGGGGGGCACCTGACTGGAACTAGGCCCTCCACCCCCAGGTGGCGGAAGAGGCGGTGGTAATTCTGGTGCCATATGTTAACACTATAGAGCTTGAGTAGCAGATGAGCTTAGTACCTCAAAGGACCTCTTTCAATGGTGAAGCAGCTCCACGCAAGGGGCGGTGCCTGGTTCACCACCAGAGTCTCCGGTGAGGTTAAGCTGAAGAAGAGGAAGAGAGCTTATTTTCTCTTCCCACAGACGGCGCCAAAATGATGATGCTAGAATTAGCACCACCAGATAAGGTGTTTTCAACCTCAATCTAAGAACAACAATGGCAGCATAGTTATGTAAAATGTAAGAGAATGAGATGAGGATAACAGGAGAGAGCACCGAAATGTAAGTGGTTCAGCCTAAATTGGCCAACGTCCACTGTGTGTGTGAATAACCTCACTGTAATAAGGCACTAATTGCCATGGATACAATCTCTCAAGCTTTCTCTCTCTACTGTGTATCTAGACATAGTTTCAGCTAGGGTTGTATATCTGGATCTTTTGCAAGGTAGAGGATGACCTCTATATATAGTACCTGGGGGGTGTAATATACCCCCCATGCATGCAATGTGCATGTGTGTGATAGCCTCACCAATAGGGGAAAGCCATCTGTCACTGTCACATGTAGAGAATGATGATGCAATATTCTCCCCACGTGTGGGGAGTAATCTTGTTATAACTGATTTGTGTCCACGTGCCCTTATCCAAATGTCAGCAGATGCTCGACTATCGCTCCCTGTGTATGACCTCGGCCTAGGAGAGGCCGAGGTTGGTAAGTCTAGGTACTCGTTTAGTCCGAGTATTCCATGGAGGTCTCGGCCTAATCCCAGCCGAGACAATGGACAAGGTCGTCCTGAGACGAGGTTGAGCTGGAGTGTTTGGAGTATCGACTAATGTCTTGATGAGGTTGCTGGTGGCTTCCTGCGACCTCGGCCTGTGCCTGGCCGAGGTTGCCATTCCAAGGTATACGTGAATGCTGTTGATCCTTGTGATGTCCCTTGGAGAGACTCATGGTGGTGTCGGCCTGGGCCGACCTTGCTATGGCCGAGTGCTGATGCCGCATACCCAAGGCTTGTCCGACGTCGGCCATGATCTCGGCCAAGGTTGGTGTCTCCGGGCCGAGGTTCACTACACAAAATCTGCCCATTTGTCAAGGTCATTGATCTTGACAAATCCACCTTGTCAAGGTCAATGACCGTGACATTTCGAGGCGAGACAACTTTTTTTGTCACGGTCGTGCCACGATCATTGACCTTGACACAAAACTCGCGTTTTGTGTCACAATCGTGTCGCGGTCAATGACCGTGACACGTTTGTCACGGTTATAAACTGTGACAAAGCCGTGACCCTTTTTAAAAAAATTTATCACGGTCATTGACCGTGACACGTCCGTGACAACCTATGTCACGGACGTGTCACGGTTAATGACCGTGACAATTCTGGGCAGAATTTAAAAAAATCTGCTGGGAAGTTTGGCCACTGCCACTGCCACTGCCCAGCAGTATATTTGTACCTGTTATAGCAACGTTGTATCTGTTCCAAACATCATATATCCGAACAAACTAAAGATAATGCAAATATATATTCAAATAAGAAACTATTTAAAAAGAAACAACATCACCATCATTTTATCTCAAATCTACAAACTGTTTGCATGGAAAAGAGATTTTGTACCGCGACGCTCGGGAACACCTCCTTATCCTTCCCTTCTCGTCCGAATAGCCACATAAGTATAGAGCATATGTGGCCTACCCTTAGGGCCACTCCCTGTCCCCTGAATTGAAATAAAGTAAAATTAGTATCCGCCCCTCAAATATAGATAAATATAAATCGTAATTGAAATCGAAATCGAAATTGACATATAAATATAAATACATTACTTGTAGTGTCACTCAAACAGCTAACTTGAGCTCATATGGCACCTCCTTCCAACTAATGTACCCCGGGCAATCGTGTCAATTATAATTCTCTTCATATCTAAACACTAAGAAATACCATAATCCTATGGAGTTATGCGTTGCAAATTCCTTCCAACCGTTGTGTAGCCAAAAATCAACAGTTGAAGTTGTCAATTCCACCTTTCAATGGTCTCCCATGTTTTGCTAGAAGTTCCAAGTGGTGAGGTATGGAAAGTGGAATTGACAACTTCAACTGGTGATATTTGGCTACATAACGGTTGGGAGGAATTTGCAGAGCATCGCTCCATAGGATTATGGCATTCCTTAGTGTTCGGATAGACGAAGAGATTCAGTCTCCTCTCCACAAATAGGACACCCCAAACAACTATGTACTAATCACCTATTAAAGGTAAGAAGCGTATATTCATGGATTAGTATAAACAAAACTTAGATGTAGTTGGAATATTTATGTATTAATCTCCTCTCCACACACGCACACTACACAAGAGTGAAAATGATAAAGTGCAGATCAAGTAAAAGAATTAAAAATGGATGTTTCGGTACAAATTGAAATATTTATTACAAATTGAAAAATTGTTTCAAATTCGGGTTATCATAAAAAATTGATTGATATTCGGTAGGAGCAGCCAAGTCATCCACACTACTATTTAGACGCCTTGGCGCGTGTTGGACAATTTACCACGGCTCGTTGTTGATATACTCCGAGTAAAATACTTGCCTAACCTTTTGAAATGCACAAACAAACGGCTCATCGCTCACGTGGTCGTCGCTCTTCAACTTGGACAAGTCAACCATGATCAAATTGGTGACAGGATCAACTTTACAAGCATTTTTATCCTCAACTCTTACCCATTCACAGTAAAATACAACCTCTTTGAAGCTTATATAATCCAATTCAAATATATTATACAGATACGACTGCAGAACTTCCTCCAAAAGTAACAACTTTAAGCCAATAAGAATATTATACAGAAATTATACAGTCTCAAACTGTCCAAACGAGACCATTCGAGAGATCTCATTACAGGGGTAATGACTCTCGAACGGGTCTAAGGGCTATTGAATGCGTACGCATAAGAACTAGAATGCTAGTATCTATGCGCACTATATTTAATTTCAAGTATGTTTCATATAATGAGTTAATTCAAATACAAAAATAAATTCATGGGTTGATTCAAATACAAAAATAAATTCGTGGGTTAATTCAAATACAAACATAAATTCATGTATTGACCACATACACACACACACACACACACTATCTAAGCTGTTCTATAGGAATAAAAATAACATTTTTAAAATATGAAGGGCTCACCCCACATGCACACACACGCACATATATACACACATACACACATATATATACACACAAACATATATATAAATTATTATCAATTGAATTAATTTCATGAATAAAATTATTATCAATTTAAATGAAAATATCAATTATTATCCAATATATTTGAATGAAATATTTATTTTGAATGAAAATATCAACTATTATCCAATTATTATCCAACTATTATCAATTATTTATTTTGAATGTATATAATATCCAAAAATATAAATGTAAATAATATTCAAAACCCCACCCACCCCCACCCCCACCCCCACCCCCACCCCCACCCCCTCCCGATGTTTATTATCCAATTATTATCCAAATATTATCAATTATTTATAAAATTGATGTCTACTTTTAGTGTTGTGTATATATGTTAGTTGATGCCATTATATTTTTAGCCTAATTAGATTCTAAGGTTATCTCAATTTATATTTTTCTTTTTCTATCTAATAATTTTCAACGTAAGAGCACAGTACATAACGTATGTGTAAGTTCCGTCAATACCATTTCGTTTCAATTTTATAATATTATGTTTTTTCCAAATATTTTAAAACTTATTAAATGGGTGCCCCACCCCCACCCCCCCTCCCCCCGCCACACACACACGCACACCTACGCACCTACGCACACACACACACACCCCACCCCACCCCCTGCCCCCCTCCACCACCCCCTCCCCCACCACACACCACCACACACATATATACACACACATACACACATACATACACATATACACATACATATACACACGCACACACCCCGCGCTGCCCCCACCCTGCCCCCCCCCCTACCCCCCCCCCCCCCCCCCACACGCACACACATACACACATATATATATACACATACACACATAAATATACACACAAACATATATATAAATGGAAGAGAGAGAGAGAGAGAGAGAAAATCGACCTGAAAGTAGAGAGAGAGAGAGCAGCGTCGAGAGAGAGAGAGAGAGGGAGGGAACGGTGCGGGAGGGAAAAAAGAAGGGGGAAAGGGTTTTTGCTGTAAACATTGTCACGGTCGTGTCAAGGTCATTGACCGTGACAAGTATTCAAAGAATTGTCACGGTCATTGACCGTGACAAGTAAATTTGTCACGGTCTTGTCACGGTCATTGACTGTGACAATTAGTTGTCACGGTCGTGTCAAGGTCAATGACCGTGACATAAAACGCGTGTTTTTTGTCACGGTCAATGACCTTGACAAGGCTGGCCGGCTGAAAGGTGACAATTTGCCCATTTTGATGTAGTGGTTACACTTGGGGCATATCAATATATATATATACAGGGTAAATTACACCCCCCAAACTATGGCAGTTTTATAGATAGCTCCCTAATCTAAAAAACTAGACAAAGAGCCCCCTAAACTATTGAATTTAGCAACTAACACATTTTCATTGAAAATGTGTTAATAAAAACATGATTTAATACTTTAGGGGTCTTTTTGTGCATATTTTTCAGGTGTCAAAACATGATTTTGTGGATATTTTCCAGGTGTCAAAACTTAATACTTTAGGGGACTTTTTGTAGATTTTTTAGATTAGGGGATATTTACAAAACCATTATAATTTACCCTAAATTTATTGACATTAATATAAATACGTATGTGTTGATAATTGAACGTATATATGTGAGTGTATATAAGACTATAAATGCACAAAACTTATAGAATAATCAATCGAACAAGGCAAAAACAAAAGTACTAAAAATAATAAGCCCAAGCACACACATAAGAAGGGCACATGATGTGCGTGGTTTGAAAAATTTCTTACGTTCGCGGGGAAGGGATGGAGATATTTTTTTTGAAGTGTTTCAGAGTATAATTAGGGAGAAGTTCTAGGCTACAAAATTTGCCCTCCCCAGTGGCGGCGCCAGGAATTTAGTAATTGTGGGGAATGAATCCTTAATTAATGGGGGTTCGGGGGCGGTAGCCCCCGAAAAAAAAATTTGGGCTTATTTGTACATTTTACACTTGTAACTAAAAAAAAACATCGAATACAATAGCAATTCATTGCTCAAAAAATGATAAGCAATCTTGAAATTTTCATACAAAAGTAGAAAGTTGTCAAAATACACAATACTAGATTTAAACAATTCTACAATCTCTCTCGGAGGCACCACATTTTCGTGAGTTCTTTTATAATACTTTTCCATAACTGAAATTGCAAGTTTAAATATAAAATTATTTTAGCTCACCAAACATTAATTTATAAACAACAAATCTAAATAGCAACAAAGCAAGTTTAATTTTTATTTAAATTATAAACAACAAATCAAGCAACTATAATTTTTATTTAAATTATAAACTTGTAATTTATTTTTTGGGGCAAAAATAATGAACTCAAGTAATGAACTCAAATCTAAACTAAACAACAAACCTAAATAGCAAACAATGAACCAAAAAAAATAGCTCTGTTTTCATCATACAACAATGGAGGATAAAAAAAAGATTTAGCTTTGTTTTCATCATGAAAAAAATCTTATAAGGTTTAAGGAAGGAAGGAGAACTTACATAACAATGGAGGATGAGGAAGAAGGTGGTGGCTGGCTGCGTGGAGTGGCGGAGTCAAGCGGAAGCAGTGAGGAGGAGAGGTGCGGCTGTTGTGTGAGCAGAGCAGCTCTCTTTCAAATGAGAGCTGAAATGGGTTTTAGATTTAGTTTATAACTTAAGTTTTTTTATTTCACTTTAGACCCCTCTTTTGTTATATTTATTTTTTGTTCCAAAATACTAAACTAATTTTTTTTTTTTTCTTGGTTAGGCACTTGCCCACCCAGCTTACACAGTGCCTCCGCCACTGACCCTCCCTATCTTGAGGGGGACGCGTAAAATTTATACTAGTTTACATTAGATGCCTATTTGAAATGAACTCTCCTCTTATTACTTCTCAGTTTGTTGTTGACAATCTCTGTGAATATTTGTGAATATCTTGTGACATATCTACTAAGATGCCTACCAACAAAAGGGAGTGGGCCTTATGACTCCTAGGCCTTACTCGGGTTATTATGGAGAATAACTGAATGCCACAACTGCCCCCAAGAGTTTGTGTCCCTTGGGGAATTACGTCTTAATTTGTTAGAGGTTCATTATGGTCTTTTAACACTATTGATAAAGGGATGTGGAATGGGATGATAACCATCGGTTGTCAAGTGTGCCCAATGATAGAGAGTTCATTAGGAATCGCGCTGGTTGGTTTCGCCTCCAAGACACACCAGATACTTTGGTTATCAATCATTTTCATTTCAAAAGTATTCAACCAAGTATGATAGATGTTTATAACCACTCCCATTTCCATATCTTTATCAGTGATCTTCGTCTTACTTCTTCCTCTTCTCAAATTCTTGCTATCTCCCTTTCGTAGATATGATTTATGTTATCATTGATCAACGGTCGAGGACTTTAAGAAGTGGTACATCCCATTATGGGTCACCATCATCTCTATGGGGGATATTGGATTTTCTCTCATATAATTGTTGAAACGAGAATAACTTCTCCCCTAAACCCGTTTTCTTGCACTTTTGCAAAACTTTTCAAATTGTCCCATCCAAATTTGTTCCTAACTTGGGCCTCACTAAGATAAAATATTTCTACTAGTGGGTTTTAATGTCTGATAGCTCCTACTACTTGAAGGTGAGGATAGCGTAATGTGCCTTGGTTGTTAACCATCTTGATTTCAACAAGGATTACAAGAATAATGGGTGTTTGGTTAAGAGTTGGGAGAACTTATTGATCCCCGAGGGAGAACCCACTTATTATGTGCCTATATGCCCTAAAGAGGGAATAATTATATGTTGTATAAACTCTAGGGCTAATTTCCCCCGTTATCTTATTTTTTTGTAATTGGTTGAGTCAATTCCCGATCATTATTTTGTGCTGTCTCTTTTTGTAGATGGACGTAAGAAGAAGGAACCACGTCATGACAAGGTCAACTTTGTCGACCTTACAAAAATCTTATAAGAGTATATGTATGCTTATGTTCTCCCATCTGATATGGTCGTCTTGATTCATTTGATCAAAATACACTTTGAGTCATTTTCTAGGTTGACTTAGAAAGCTTCATTTAAAGATATTAAGACCATACGTCTTCATCTTCATCCTCAAGATATCTCATGCCTTGGCCAATGAGAATGTCGCTTTATGATAAAGGTAAATGACTTAGATGACTTAGAACACCCTTGGTTTGACCTAATTAATTTTTTTTATTAAATTTAAAAATGCCTTAGCTTTTTGTGTGTGTTTGTTTCATATTTTTCATCATCATATGCCATATATCTTTATGTTTGAAATTTATTTTATGAGCTAAGTAATATAATGAATAGTACTGTAGCTTTACTTTAGGGAGCCTATTCATTGCTTCCTACAAAGTCATGTTTATCCTTTGACACATAATTTATTAAATTTCGCCACCTTCTTTTCTTGTGTTTTGCTACAGTGAAAGTACATGTGGATATTTTATGAATTTATTGATGAACTCCATGACCTCCATTGCTGGCAATTCGCCCCAACGAAGCAAGAATTCACACAATGAACAACTCGTGAACGGTTAATAATTTTGGAATTTATATCTAAAGTGGTTGAATTGCGTTAAAAAATACATAGATTAGCTTTTAGACCATCTTTTCATCCATGGTTTTTGGTTATATTTGTTTTTGACCTATTTGTGTGAAAACATCACTTAGTCAATAAGAGCCTCCATCCACAAATTTGGTTTCGAAATTTAAGTATTTTTTCACTACATAAATAATTAAAGGCTTTTTTTCTTGAAATAATTTTTTCCTCGGTCTTTTCATCTTCATATTTTTAAAGTGAAACCCTTCTTTATATTTTTGAGATATTTGTGCTTTAAAACTTTGATCTAGGGTCTTATATAAGTTTGATTACTTAGACTTTTGATTTTTTATATCTCAAAACACTTTGTGAGTTTATTTCGAGTAATCAAACACTTTTAAACACTTTCATCAACCTTTAAGGATATCAAATCATAGGAAGTAGTACATATATGTGTTTTTTCTTGGCTCCAATATCATTGAAAGAAAAAGTTTGGATCTTATACTTAATGGGATATGTTTTATTTGGGTCCCGAAGATATTGGTTGTGGACCAAAATCGATCACCGGTGTGAATCGTTATCTAGATGTTCGTGCCTTCCAATCGAAATATATGGCGTGCAAAGAGTGTTAGTGGAAGTTATGTAGTAGGAGAGTCAATCACAATTTTACTAGTGTAAGATCTCTACCATTGTTCATTTATCGTTTGTTCAGCTAGAGGATTTTTTGATGTGGATTTTTCCTCATACATATTTATGTTGTGTAATTGTTTATATTTTTTCTTTTTGATTCATCAATTTACATCTAAGAAGACAAAATTGGATTTGAAATATTAAAGTAAAATTGATTACATATACGTAGGATTGTTTGTTTGCCAATACAAAAAATTAAAGAAAAATATTACCTTAATATTGTTAATAATTTTTATTTGGGTAGTCTCTCTTTGCCATCTCTTTTCTTCAGCTTTTTCTAAGTCTCATAAGTTACACATACACTCTTATTTGGTACTATATTCTCTCATCATTGTTGTAGGTTTAATCACTTACATAAAGAGATTTGAATTTGAAATATTAAAAGATTTTTCTACTACAAATAATCATGATTTTACTGAATTTTTAACTCAGTTCGATTTTTTTATTGTTCTTCACCTGAATATGAATATGAATCAAGTGTGGAAGAATTTGATGAAAAATATATCCAATTCTTAAATTTAAATATAACAAACGTTATGAAGAATATTTAAAACTCTTTGAAGAAAATAATTTGATGAGCTCCCAATTAAAATAATATAAAATCGGTAGAAATACCTTTGATATTGAAGATCTATTGAATCATATGAGGATTCAACAGGATACTTTAAAACATGAGCTTATTATTTATGAAAATAGAAAATTATTTACAAATTAAGGCATATCTTGTTAATGACCTTCAATTTCGCCTTCATTACATGTGTGAGAATATTAAGTTTAAAAAAAGGGTTTTCAAATGTTCATGCGAGTTCAAATTTTTTTTCTAAATTAGAAAATAAAACTCCTTTTGAAAAATTCCAAACTCTTAAAAAAGAAAAAATCAAGTTTTTAAATGAGCTTTTGTTTTAAAAAATGAAATGTATTTTTATGTTCTGTAGAATCTCGAGAACCTATCCTCTTTAAAAAACTTTATTGGTGGATGTCTGTTTTTCATATATTTTAAACTTTCATGATGAATTAAAAGATAAAATAATTGTTTCAAATGAAGAGGATGGATATTTTATCACTTTTAAAGAGGAAATAAAATGTTATACTTCATCTGTTGATTTCTTTTAAATGCATCTTCATTTGTCTGAAGAGTACCAAATTATTTTGAAAAATAAAGTTGCACGTTTTGATCTTAGCCAAAATCGTGAAATTTGATTTAGAGGAAAGATCTCAAAAAACTTGGAAAGATGATTTTGAGACTAACCCAAAGTGCAAATGCAAATGGTAAAAGAGAATTGAGTTTTAACAAACTTGATGTTAGTGCCTCAAAATGTGAATTAATTTTTGTAGAAACTTTTTTTCAAAATGAGAGAAAAATAAATGAACAATAAACTCATTTGACATTTCAAGTGAAAAGAAATTTTTTTGTAAATAATTTTAAAAATTAAATAATTTGTGAATGCCGAGTTTGATAACAAAAATTTATGTGCATAGTCATAAGAGACATAAGAATAACTTTCTTTGTTCTTATTGTCACAAGAAAGGACTCCTTCGATATTTTTGTTACAATTTGAGTAAAGTTCAATATTTTGAAAAAGTGGTTCCTAAACGTAAAATCCAAATGACATGGCCTTAATATGTTAAATGTTATCATTGTCACAAACTTGGTCATTTGAGGTAATTTTGAACTCGGATCGACTCTGCCTTTGAGTAATAGGAGTCATGCGAATTTTGTTAGGATCATCAAGACTCAAAAAGTTTTATTAATTTTTTTCTTCTAGACCTTTTGAAAAAAATTTGGGATAAAAAGAGTCAAAATTTCTTTTAGGAAAGGGATCAATGAAAGAAATTAAGACCAAATGAAAACGTGCCACATATCTTAGCAAAACCCAAGGCCCCATGTTAACTTTTGCTTTTTGTATATATCGTCGCGTCTTTGTTGAAGCCAAGTTAATCAAAACCTTAAAATACCTACAAAATATAATAAACTAAATTGTAGAGGTAAGTAAGGGTGTCAATCCTAATCCAAGGATGAAAAATGTAAGAGAGGAATGCAATTAATTTTTAATTGTTTTCTTTTTGGACATTTTACTTTTTTTATTTTTTTAACCTTTTCAATATTAAAACAATTTTGAGATGAAGGTGAATTAACTAATAACTAAATAAGAAAATGTAATTAAACTAGAATAAAAGTGTGAGAAATATGAAAAAGTTTGTGATGAAAAATGATGAATAAAATCTAACAAAAATAAGAGATAAAGTGAGGAAATAAATGTGACAACAATCACGGAATGGGATTATATCACAAATTCTAGTTAATCAAAATTAATTAATTCATTAAAATTAATTATTCCATGTTAGTATCAAAATAACAAATCAACTCTCATTGCAAAAGTAATTTTAAAAATGACATTTTAGAAAATTAAATTCAATACTCCTACAACTCATGAAAAGTAGATCTTAACATCATTTAATAAATCACTCGCCAGGATCGATTTACTAAATTAGTTTAATTCATAGAAGAAAGATTAGAGTTGAAATTCAAAGAAATAATTTCACATTTTAGAAAAACCTATATCTAGTTCGATTCTAAAATGAAAACCAAGTCTGGAATGACGATTTTCTCTCGAAAATCCTTTACACTCTCACGAGTCGTAAATTAAAATGTAAGAGTGCAAAGTTAATCATCAAAGGGATGTTTAATTTAAATAAGATAATTAAAATAAGATTAATATCAAATAGTTGATCATTCCACCCCTTGAAGGTTTTTTTAGCCTAACATAATATGGATCATGATAATCAAATAAACACGACAATAAAATTAGAGAAGGTAAGAGAACAATCAAACCAAATATAATTGAGTAAAATTGAGCTCCATCGTTAAATTACAAGCCTCCATCCTTCAATTGAGTGATCCAACAAATTAATACATAAAAATACCCACTCAACTTGAATCTCACACAATTATTTCACTCAATTTAAATCTAAAATAAAATAAAATAAATTTCTAAACTAAAAAAAGCTTTCTCTCTAAGCTAACTCTAGAATTCTACTCCCAAAATGGGTCTTCTTATTCCTTTTATAGGTGTAATGAGGCTAGGGGTAAATTGGACATGTTTAAGTGTTGAGGGTGTAGGATAGGTAATGCACACATGTGTGCATGGGGTGCGAGTGAGGGTTAAGGGTATAATGGGAAGAGATGAGGGAATAAAGTGTGTAGAGAGTTTGGGGGTATTTTTGAAATTGGGGTTACGTGGTTCATTTAACACATGTAAGGTTTGTATTTTATTTGAAAGATACGCATAATACATGTGTGGGTTAAATGGGTCCTGATTGTTGGATTGGTTGAAGAGAGAGAGAGAGGGTGGTGGGTGGAAGAAGATGGGTTGAGGGTGTTTGTGTGTAGTGAGGGTGTAGGATACTTAGAGAGGGGGTGTTTGTAGGGATGTGTTTTAGGTGTATGGAATGGTGTGTGTGTACCTAAAAAAACATAAAAACTATTTTCAACTTAAGAAAAATTAAGTATAAAACTAAAACTAAAAAAATAAATTCCTAATCTAAAAATAAAAAAAGATTAAAAATAACCTAAAAGTAAAAAAATAAAAACCATTAAACTAAAAATTAAATTCCTAAAAATGTAAAATTTATTAAAACTAAAAAACAAAATTTTATGAGAAAATTTATCCAAATAAAAATAAAACAAAAAAGACTAAAAACTAGAAAATAAAAAACAAAATAAAACTACACTAAATAAAAGGAAATATAAAAAATAGCAAATAAATCCTAAAAATTCGAAATAAATTTAAAATAAATCCTAAAAATTAAAACGACTCAAATAAAAAAAATCTAAAAATAATAAAAGTACAAATACAACACACACAAGTTTCGGTTTGGATTTAGGCCAGGTTAGGGCTACGAAATTGGTTATTTAGCTACATCTTTGTTGCAATTTGCCTCGATATAGAGTTTTTAGAACTGGAAGCACAATGAAGCCTATACAATAGATAATTATGTGCATAAGACCCATTTCGTTTAGAATTAGCAATTAAAATACGTTTATTCGAGGTATTATTTAAACACTTTTGGGTGCTTATCACTCCATTCCCAAACATAACATTTCTAGTCCTCGAGAAAAATATAGAGAGAAAGAAAGATAAGAAACCAAAAGTGTACCATTTTCGCGGGTACTTGCGATTGCATTTAGCATGTGCAACAAGCCTTTAAACCTATAGGTTGCCTTATAGGATGAGTTTTTTATACCCACAAAATTATTTATTTGCAAACGGTAGTCAATCTCTTATAAGACATAGAATAATAACACAATCAATTATGAGATAAATATTTTGAGTAATACAAGCTAGAAGTGCATAAAAAGGTTAGCTAAGTAAATACTCATGGCACATCCTTCCTAAAACTCAACGAGTGTATTTCAAATCAATCAAAACGGGTCAAGAATCATAAGAGTAATTCTTAGATTACCTTTTTAGAATCAATGCTTCAACTTCAAAATCTCACGGATATCTCTCTCTCAAACAAACTCTCGAGATTTGGGTTAGTGTATCGCTCTTGTGTGTGGGGAGGTGAGTAAATATAAGCAAGTTCAAACGTCTGATACACATTTAAGAAAGAACGAACATTTAGAAAGAAAAATGATCTCATGAAAAGAATTCTAATCACTATAGTGAGAACGTCGAGTTTTTCACCACGTTGACTTTCATTTGCCCGAACACCTAGGGAAAAATATGGATGATTATGGGTGAGGGGAAAATGAAATGGGAAGGATGAAATGAGATGAAGTATGATGGTGATGGATGGATGATAGATGTACGATGCAAGAAGAATGTTCTATACTTGAAGAACAAATGTCTTTATTACACAAGAACTAACTACAAACTCTATTTTTTCTTTTTCTTTTTTTATTTATATTTTTTTGAATTTTTTTTATATATATTATTTTCGAATTTTCTTTTCTTTTTCTTCTTTTCATTTTCTTTTGTTATTTTTCTAATTTTTTTTCTCTTTTTTATTTTATTTTACACTCTCAACACTAAAGACATTTTACATTTGAAAAATACTCTTTTTCTAAAAAATGAATGATGATATGGAGATGATAAGTGGATGGTGTGGGGAAATATGTGGGAATATGGAAGAGCATGGGAATGTAATGGGTGAAAATATATATCTGGGACAAATTTCAAGACACATGTTTCTTACAACTCGAAAGTGATATCGTTCTCAATGATTAAGCCAAAATTTTAATGAAAAATAATGAGATCATACAACGGTTTAAAGTGTGGACCCAAAAGCAGTTGAATCAAATTGTGACTCGGAGATTGCGTAAAACACTCTGAAAGGTGAAAGACACAAATCTCACAAGCCGAAGTCTCCACTGGTGATCATTAAGGTTCTCTTGAGAATTAGAATACTCTTCAACTCTAAACCACAGTGACATGATAAGTGCGCAAATTTTATTGAGTCTAGAAATTCATGGTTCAGAATGCCTTGTTATGTATTACATAAGCTATAGAAAAAATAAATCCTATAGATTGATTCCTAGACTTAAAAGATCAATGATAGAAAATTCACGTCAAATGAATGAGATGAAAGAAACTCCAAAAAAAATTTAAAAATCAGGTCTTGAAATTTTTTCAAAAGAGGTACGATTTTGATAAAATTCCCCACCCGCAAAACAAAAAGGAACATCGTCCTCGATGTTAAGTAAAATGATTTTCAAAATTGAGAGCAGAAGGGAGGAAATAAATTACCATAATCAACCTCTAATGAAGTGGACAAATGTAGCCAAGAAGAAACCTAAATAAGTAATGAGATAAAAAAGCATACAAGTCTATAAACATGGGAAAATAGTGGGTGATGTGAAATAGCACGCCCAAATAGGATAAGACTCATACTCAGAAAAAGCGGGCTGCCTCCCGGTAGCGCTAAGTTTAATGTCTTCTGCCAGAGCGATCCATTCTCACCCTAAGGATGAGAACTATGAAAGTGCGGGGAGATAGAAAAATAGGCGATGAGAATCACCCCCAAACAAGACTGAAGTGTCAGTCTTATTGGATGAAAGCTAAAAATGATCAATGCACCTGTATGGAAAAATGCATCACACGATTCAAAGCATCGATGGACCATGGGTGGGTGGGTATTAGGGTACGGGTGAGAAAGGCAAGGGAGAATAAGCATCGATCAGAAGCCTTATTGAGCGTAAAGGTGAGGGTAACAAGGGCCCTATACGCATGATGCTCGAGTTGTATGGGGATGTGAAAGGGTTTGGAAAATGAAATGGGGTAGGGCTCATAGAAAGCACACGACTGTTCTATAAATAGACGATGATAATGGTTTTGCCGTGACACATCAGTGAGCTGGCGGAAAGAAAAATCAACACCACAAGTAAGTGGTAGTCATATAAGAGCAAGCTCCGTGTCACGTAAAAGGAGAGTAGAATGACATATATGCTCATGAATGGTGGAGGGTGGTTTTAGGTTAGGATCCAAATATATAGATGGGAACATGCAAGGTATAATATCAAGATCCAAATTAGGTGATGGGATGGAAGGTACAATGGGAGGGTTAGGGGGAATAAAGGGTGGATCGAGTGCGATAAAGGGTGGAGGAAGATGATCCAACTCAAGAGTGGGAGACACACACTCCTCATGAGGCTCAGAGTGATCCTCAAGGGCACTCATAGGAGGAGGAAATGAATACTCACAAGGGAGTGTGGTTTCTAAATATGTAGTGGTCAACGTCTGCATAAGAGTGTCACCAAAGAATGTGATAAGTAGTTCAAATGAGGCACCAAGATCGAAGATATATGAATCATTAAAAATATTGGGCTCAAAGGGAGCCATGCATGGTGGAAAAGGATCCATATCCGGAGAGTTAGAAACCATCTCGAATTCAATCTCGAGAAAATAGTGAGCACTCATAGCCGAAGCTAACCTAAGATGAATTATTTCCTTGGGAACACACGCGGTGGGCTCAATAGGTGTAGACTCGGGCATGTTTTTGGATTCGTCGGGAGGGAAAGTGTGAACCTTAATGGTGGGTTCATTTGGACAAAGTGGGATTTGATCATGCTCACGATCTTTGAATAAATCAACACAAGTTTTAACTTGATGCCCGGACCATAGAATGGTCTCAACATTGAGATTCTCGAGGTGGTAGGGTTGGTCACACTCAAAATCTATTGCACAAGATAACTTATCATCATTCCATATGGGTGCAACAATAGGTTGACTGGAGGGGAAATCCGACTCGTCCGCACACTCAAATATATTTAACCTTTGTTCAAGCCGTTGAAGGGCTTCATTTTGATATTCAGTGGCTTGCTCTTGCTCTTGCTCTTGCTCGAGGATGAATTTTTGCAAGAGGCTTCCAAGAGCAGATGTGGATGGTGGTTGTGAAGTGTGGGAGGGTGGCGGTGGTTGATGTGGACACAAAACGCTATTGGCATGTGAAAATGGAGAATAATCATATGAAGTTTGTGGAACGGGGTCAAGTGTGTCATACACAGGAGAAGAATGTCTGTGAGAGATAAAAGGATGATAATCGTTGGGTGCATAGTGAGGGAACTGATTGGGAGGAGGTTCACTTGATTGTCATGCCAACTGTTGGGACGTGTGAGGACTCGCAACATAAGGTTGGGATTCGTATTGCGTGGAATGGTAATGAGGCCTCCACAAATATCTTGGGTACTCACACTACTCGATATTGGATATATCATGACAATAGGCCGAGGTGTGTTCCGGAATAGTGTCATATGGATACACATGATCTATGGTGGGTTCAGACGGATAACGAAGGTACGGGCACTCATGGAACAAGTGATCGGCGTGAAAGCAATAGGTTTATGTAGAAGCATGTGATGCGTTGATACTCATCATCACATGCTATGGAATATGAAATGCGTATGTGGACAACACATTAGTATCAACGACGTGGGTGGGAGAGTTGAAGCCACTACGTAAAGTGTGGAGGTTCGACTCAGGCTCAACGTCAAACCTGCATTGAGAGAATGAAAAATGGCCAAAATATTCCCGTAAAGGATGTTCTTCGGCCATGATGAGAAAAACATTTTTTTTTATTTTTTAAATACTTTCAGAGGAAAAGAAAATATTTTTGGACTTTTCTAAAAATGAAAGAAAAAAAATATTTTTGGAGTTTTCTAAAAATGAAAGAAAAAAAATATTTTTAAAGTTTTCTAAAAATAAAGGAAGAAAATGTTTTTGGATTTTTGTGGAAGAAAAGAGCGGAAAAAATATTTGGACTCTTTGAATTGGGGCGAACTCACTAAAACCCGACTACCTAAGGATGGGATTGGACATACCCAAGTTAAGGAGCCGATTCTTATCTTTGAAAATTAGTTAAAGGGGTAGTCAAATTTTAATCAAATCCGCAGGCGATCAAAATCATAGAAATTATCTTAATGATCACCTTTGCAAAAATGTTGTCCTAGTGGGTTAGCTAGTTCATTTATTTTAAAATTAATCATAGCTAGTGTAGCACACAAATTGTAAGCGAGTGAGTCGGGTGATGAAATCCCTTCTCGTGAATGATCGGGTATAGGTCTTAATTGATTAATTCATCACACACATTCAGAAATAAATGCGATAATTAAAACCAAACAGGAGCACCGCGAGGGTTTAGAAATGTACCTCCCACGATTTTTACACTGTGGGGCGATGAACGATTTGAGTTAACCGGGAGGAGATCTCGCCTATCTCAGTCGGCCACGAGCGTCCTACCGACTCAAAGTAGAGAGGCTTCTTTTCATCACCTTTGGACGCCCTCTCTCTACCTTGTTCGGTTTTCCTATCACGTTTTTATTTGCGATTAATTATTATAAATTTGAACAAAATAATGGTGTCTCTAAGTACCACAATACAAGCCAAGTAATAAAATAATCCTAATACAAGCCTCATAAAAAAATAAAAAAGGGCACAAAAAATGAAAAGTGCAATACAAATGAATCACAAAATGGGAAATCCTCTCAAGTGCTTCAAGCTCCAAAGATTGGCAACGATGCCATTTGATAACTTTAGCTTTTTTATATCCCCGACAACGACACCATTTGATAACTAGGGAGTAAAGCACATGGAACAAATTCAATTGTAATTCACCTTTTATTTTCCTTTTGTGCTTTTTCACTTTTCTATTTTTTTTAGCTTTTTCAATATTAAAACAAAAGGGTGAGGTGAGATCTAAACTAAACTAAACTAAATGAAAATAACTAACTAGAAATTTACTAAAATGAAAAATTAAGTCTAACACTAAAAATAAGAGATAAAGTGAGGAAAATAATTGTGAGAACAATCAAGGAGTGAGATTACACCACAAATTTTAGTTATTCTAATTAATTAATTTAATTATTTGAATTCTCCCAAATTAATATCAAAATTACAAATCAACTCTCGTTGCAAGTGTAATTAGAATAGTAATCTTTTAGAAAATTAAAATTAACACCTCACAACTCTAGAAAATTAGATCAACACTCCTTTTAATTAATCACCCGCTAGGATCGATCAATTAGAATTTATGTCAATCTTAGAAATTAAATTTAGAGTTGAAATTCAAATGATAATACCCCACTTAAGAAACCCCTATCATTAGTTCGAATCTAAAATGGGTATTATCACTAGAATTTCGATTTTCTCTCGAAAATCATTTACCCTCTCTCGAGGCGTAAATCTAAGTGTGAGGGATCAAAATTAACATTCAAAGGGATAATTCAAGTAAACAAACTAATTAAACTAAAATAATATCAAATAAGGGTTTCACCCCACCCCTTGAAAGGGGTTTTAGCCTAACATGATATGAAATATGACAAATTAATAATCAAGGCTATTAAAATAAAAGAGAAGAGAATAGAACAAGCAAACCAAATCTCTTTGAGAAAGTTGAACTCTAGTCTTCCAATTTGAAGCATACACCTCTCAATTTGAATGATCAACAAATACACATGAAGCACTAACACACAAATTGATTCTCACTAGAATTACTTTCACTCAATTTAAATTGAAAAGAAGAAAATAAAAAAACTAATTCTAATCTACTATTTATTTCTAACCCTAAAATTTCTCTCTACAATTTCCTCTCTCTAATCTAGAATTCTCTCTTACAAATGAGGTCTTCATCTTCTTTTTATATGCAATGGAGCAAAGGGGCATATGTGGGAATTGGCTAGAGGTGCATGGGTTTTGGGTGAGGTCACATGTGCATGGGGGTGTGAGGTGAGGGAATAATTGGAAAAAAATCTGATTTGTTATTGAGGGTAATTTGGGAAAATGGGGTTAAGTGGTTGTTGGGGGGTAAAATGGGTAGTGGGACCTAAATGGGTATTAGGCACATGGGGAAATGGGGTGGCTTGGTTTTGGGATTTGGCAGGTGGAATAGCATGAGGTTTTAAAATCGTGCAAGGGATATGGACAAGACAAATGGGTCTTGGGTTTTGGAATTTGAAATTGGGATTGATTTGGAAATGGGTATAAGGCTGGGTCTGCCCGGATATGGGTTTACACGGGTTGGTTGCACACCCGGGTTCGGGTTGGAGGTGCCAGTGCAGCGCCAGAAGGGGTTGGAGGTCCGGTGAGGTTCGAGGCTGGGGACGCCGGAGTCGCGGTGGTTGGCTGGCTGGCGGGTTGTGATGACGTCGGCGCTGGTTTGAGCAGTGTTCCGAGGTCGCCGGTGGGACAAAGGTAGGGGGCTAGGATCGGGTTGCTGGGTTTGCGAGGGGATAAAGAGAGGGGTGCAAGGCAGGTTGTAGGAGAGAGAGAGAGAGAGAGGGTCGTCAATGGCTAGAGAGAAAAGGTTCCGGTAGTCGGTTTATTGGGATTGGCGAGACCGGCGCCGGGGCTAGGCGCGGCGTCGACAGGTGAGGTCTGAGGTTTGTGTGGTGATGGTGGATGATGAGAGATGGGTTAATGGGTTTAGTGTTAATGGAGGTGGGTGAGGAGAGAGAAAGTGTGTGTGGGTTTGTTGGAGAAGATGATGTGGGGGAATTTGGTAGGTGAGGGTGTATGGTAAGTGTGTGAGGGTGAGGGTGTTAGTTTAGTGGTAAATGAGTGTATAGGAGTGTAGGATAAGGGTATGTGAGTGTGTGTTTAATTTGGACCCCTAAAAATATAAAGTAACTAATAAAATAAAACTATAAAAACTAAAAAATCTAAAAATTAAATTTCTATTCTAAAAAATAACATAAAGACTCAATAAAAATAAAAAGAAATGAAATGAAAATAAAAATATAAATATAAATCTATTAAATTTAAAAACTAAAGTCCTAAAAAAATGTAAAATCTAATAAACTAAAAAAATAAATGAAATCCTAAAAATTAAAATCTTAATAAAATAAAATAAAACTATAAACAAATAAAAATCAAAATAAAATAAAATTATAAAAAATAAAATAGAAAAATAGAAAATAAAATCTAAAAATTCTAAAATAAACCTAAAATAAATCCTAAAAATAGAAAAGACTCAAACTAAAAATCTAAAAATTAATAAAAAGGACACAAACAAAACACACAGAGGGTTTGGGACAACTAAGGCTAGGATTAGGTCTCGGGTGAGGTTCTTGGGGTACAGGATAAGGATATTATGATGTGGGATGTTTGGGATGAGGTAGGTAGGATAGGATGGGATGATGATATGATGGATGGATGGTGGATATTTGAGAAGAGTGTATCACTCATAGACGAACAAATGTCTTTATTTCTTGACTGCAACTTTCTCTTTTTCTTCTTTTCCAAATACACATCAATGTATGAGATAAATCTGCTAAAAATACAAATAACCTCAACATAGATTTGTATTTAATTTTTCTCTATCTGAATCGGCTTTGGGAGAGATATTCGCTAAAAATGCAAACACTCTCTATGAAAGATCATCTCCCTTTTACTTTCAACACTATTCTCTGTGGATATGGAAATGGGCGATATGGTATATGGTGATGATATGGAAAATGGAAGGTGTATGAATGTATGATAAATGAAATTTGGTTGGTGTATGAGTGAAGGTGTGGTGAAAATCTAGTGATTGGGACAAATTTTAAGACACGCGTTTCTTACAACTCGAAAGTGAGGTCGTTCTCGGTGATCAAGCCGAAATTTTATGAAAGATAATGAGATCATACGACAATTAAAGTGCGGACCCAAAAGAAGTTGAATCAACACCTGACTCGGAGATTGCGTAAAACACTCAAAAAGGGTGAAAGGCACAAATCTCACGGGCTAAAGTCTCTACTAGTGATCCTTAAGGTTCTCTTTAGAATTGTAGTACTCCTCAACTCTAAACGTAATGATGTGATAAGTGCGCAAATTTTGTTGAGTCTAGAAATTCATGGTGCAAAATGCCTTGTTACGTATTACATAAGCTATTTAGAAAAAATATTCTCTAGCTTGATTCCTAGACTTTAAAAGATGGATGATTGAAAATTCACATCAATGAGTGAGATGAAAGAAACTGCACGAAATTTTAAAAATCAGGTTTAAAAATCAAAATTTTCAAAAGAGGTACGATTTTGATAAAATTCCCCACCCCCAAACAAAAAGGAACATCGTCCTCAATGTTAAGTAAAATGATTTTTAAAATTGAGAGCATAAGGTAGGAAAGAGATTACCAGAATGAACCGCTAATGAAGTGGACAGATGTAGCCAAGAATAAACCTGAGTAAATGATAAGAGAAAAAAAATGTGTACAAGTCCATAAGCATGATAAAGCACAGGGTGATGTGAAACACCACCCCCAAACAGGATGAGACTAGTACAAGAACAACGGGCTGCCTCCCGGTAGCGCTAAGTTTAATGTCTTCAGCCAGACCGATGAAATCTCACCCTAAGGATAGGATCTATGAAAGCGCAGGGCGGCAGAAAAATCGGGTGATGAGAATCACCCCCAAACAAGACTGAAGCGTCAGTCTTGCTGGAAACAGGCTAAAGTGGTCAATGCACTTGTATGGCGAAGTGCATTACGCGATGCAGAGCATCGGTGGACCATGGGTGGGTGGGTATTAAGGTAAGGGTGAGGGTGAAAAGGTATCGGTCTCGGGCTTTATTGAGCCGAAAGGTGAGGGCAACAAGGGCCCTATAAGCAAAGTGCTCAAGTTGGTGAAGGAGGCGAAATGGTGTGGAGATTGTAATGGGATGGGCCTCATAAAAATCACACGACCGTTCTATGAATGGGCGATGATAATGGTCGCGCCGTGACACGCCAGGGAGATGTTGCGAAAAATCAACACCACAAGAGAGTGGCGTGCATGGAGGAACAAGCTCGGTGTCACGGGAGCGGAAAGTAACACCAAAAATACTCTCGTGGATGGAGGATGGCTTTAGGTGAGAATCTAAAACTGTAGATGGAAATATTAAATGTGTAAAATCAAGATCCAAACCAGGTGGTGGGGTGGAAGGAACAATGGGTGGGTCGGGTGGGACAAATGGTGTATCGGGTGGGATAAACGGTGGAGGGAGATGATCCAACTCAAGCGTGGGAGACACACACTCATTGGGAGGAGTAAAGGAATACTCACAAGGGAGTGTGGTTTCTAAAGATGGAGTTGTCAACTTCTCCACAAAAGTAGCATCGGTAAATGGGGTGGGTGGGTAAAACGAGGCACCAAGATCGGAGATAGAGGAATCACGAGAAATATCAGGCTCAACGGGAGCCATGCATGGTGGGATATCATCCATATCCGGATAGTTAGGAACTATCACAGATTCTATCTCGGGAAAATGGTGAGCACTCGTAACCGGAGCTAACCTAGGATGAAGTGGTTCCTCGGGAACACAAGGATGAAGCTCAATAGGTGTAGACTCGGGAATATTTTCGAATTCGACGGGAGATGGAATAGGAACCTCAAGGTGGGGTTCATATGGACATGGTAGGGTTGGATCAGGCTCACTAATGAAAGGTAAGTCAACACAATTGTCGACTTGGGACCCGGATCATGGAATGGTCTCAACTTCAAGATTCTCGGGGTAGTAGGGTTGGTCACACTCAAATTCTGTGTCACAAGGGGACACATCATCGTCACACTCGGTGGCAACGATGGGTGGGGTCATGGGAATATCCGACTCTCGCGCACACACCAATTCATTTAACCTTTGTTCAAGCCTTTGGAGAGCTTGAGTTTGAATTGCTTGCTCTTGCTCAAGTATGAACTTTTGCAAGAGGGTTTCGAGAGTGGATGTGGATGAAGGTGTTGGTGGAATGATGGGTGGTGGCGGTGGGTGAGGTGGACACAACTCGCTATAATCAGGAGTATATAGAGAATCCTCATATGAAGTGTGTGGGGTGGGGCCAAGTGCATCATACACGAAAGGATCGCTTTCGTGATGGACAAAGGGTTGATACGCATGGGGTGCGTAGTGAGGGGACTGATCGTGACTGGGTGCACAAGGTTGCCATGACGACTGTTGGAACGTGTGAGGATCCACAACATCGGGTTGGGATACGTATTGCATGGATGGGTGATCAGGCCTCCACGAATAACTGGGGTACTCACACAACTCGGGATTAGGTATAGCAGGGTAGTAGGCCGAGGTGGGTTCCGAAACAGTGTCATATGGATACACATGTTCCATGGTGGGTTTGTATGGATATGACAAGTATGGACACACATGGGACATGTGATCGGCATTAGAACAGTGGGTGCACAACACAGGAGGAGGCACGGTGACACTTGACACCGAGGTTGATGGAATAGGTGGTGCATGCATGGATGGGTCAAGAGTACCAACGGTACTCGTGAGAGAGGTGAAATCGTGAAGAATATCATAAAAAGACTGCTCAGGATTACTCTCACACGTGTCACGTGTCAATGAAAAACGACCAAAGTAGTCCCGTAAAGGACGTTCCTCGGCCATGTGGAGAAAAATATATATTTTTTTTTGGAGTTTTTATTTTTTATTTTTTTTGTTTTTTTTTAAAGAAAAGGTGGGGAAAAAAATATGGACTCTTTGAATTGGACGGACTAACTAAAACCGACTACCGAAAAATGGAATTGGACACACACACTAGTCCTCGAGCAATAAGATAGAGAGAAAGAGAAAGATAAGTACCCAAAAGTGTACCACTTTCGCGGGCACTTGCGATTGCACTTAGCATGTACAACAAGCCTTTAAACCTATAAGTTGCCCTATAGGACGAGTTGTGTCTCGTGAGGGTTTGCAGGGAATATACCCACAAAATTCTTTATTTGCAAAAGATTTATTAAAGGGCAGTCAATCTCTTATTAGACGTAGAATAATCGCACAATCCATCACATGAGAAATATTTTGAGAAATACAAGCTAGAATTTGTAAAAAGTTTAAGCTAAGTAAATACTCAAGGCACATCCTTCCTAGAACTCAACGTGTGTAGTGTGAATAAGTCAAAACGGGTCGAGTATCACAAGAGTAATTCCTAGATTGCCTTATCGGAATCAACGCTTCAACTTCAAATCTCACGGATATATCTCTCTCAAACGAACTCTCGAGATATGGGTCAGTGTATCGCTCTTGTGTGTGAGGAGGTGAGTAAATGTAAGCAAGTTCAAACGTCTCACACACATATAAGAAAGAACGAATAATTTGAAAGAAAATGATCTCATGAAAGAATGCTAATCACCATAGTGAGAACGTCGAGTTATTCACCACGTTGACTTTCATTTGCCCGAGCACCAAGGGGAATATGTATGTATATGGGTGAGGGGGTAAATGAAATGGAAAAGATGATATGAGGATGTGGGATGTTAGGGATGAGGTAGGTAGGATAGGATGGGATGATGATATGATGGATGGATGGTGGACATTTGAGAAGAGTGTATCACTCATAGACGAACAAATGTCTTTATTTCTTGACTGCAACTTTCTCTTTTTCTTCTTTTCCAAATACACATCAATGTATGAGATAAATCTGCTAAAAATACAAATAACCCCAACATAGATTTGTATTTAATTTTTCTCTATCTGAATCGTCTTTGGGAGAGATATCCGCTAAAAATGCAAACACTCTCTATGATAGATCATCTCCTTTTTTTTTACTTTCTTTTTTTTTTTTTTTTTTTTTATATTTTTTTTTCTTTTCCAAATACGCGTCAATGTATGAGATAAATCTGCTAAAAATACAAATAACCTCAACATAGATTTGTATCAAATTTTTCTCCATCTGAATCGGCTTTGGGAGAGATATTCGCTAAAAATGCAAACACTCTCTATGACGGATCTTCTCCTTTTACTTTCAACACTATTCTCTGTGGATATGGAAATGGGCGATATGGTATATGGTGATGATATGGAAAATGGAAGGTGTATGAATGTATGATAAATGAAATTTGGTTGGTGTATGAGTGAAGGTGTGGTGAAAATCTAGTGATCGGGACAAATTTTAAGACACGCGTTTCTTACAACTCGAAAGTGAGGTCGTTCTCGGTGATCAAGCCAAAATTTTATGAAAGATAATGAGATCATACGACAATTAAAGTGCGGACCCAAAAGAAGTTGAATCAACTTGTGACTCGGAGATTGCGTAAAACACTCAAAAAGGGTGAAAGGAACAAATCTCACGGGCTAAAGTCTCTACTAGTGATCCTTAAGGTTCTCTTTAGAATTGTAGTACTCCTCAACTCTAAACGTAATGACGTGATAAGTGCGCAAATTTTGTTGAGTCTAGAAATTCATGGTGCAAAATGCCTTGTTACGTATTACATAAGCTATTTATAAAATATATTCTCTAGCTTGATTCCTAGACTTTTGAAAGATGGATGATTGAAAATTCACATCAATGATTGAGATGAAAGAAACTGCACGAAAATTTTAAAAATCAGGTTCAAAAATTCAAAATTTTTCAAAAGAGGCACGATTTTGATAAAATTCCCCACCCCCAAACAAAAAGGAACATCGTCCTCGATGTTAGGTAAAATGATTTTTAAAATTGAGAGCATAAGGTAGGAAAGAGATTACCAGAATGAACCGCTAATGAAGTGGACATGTGAATCCGAGAATAAACCTGAGATGTGTACAAGTCTATAAGCATGATAAAGCATAGGGTGATGTGAAACACCACCCCCAAATAGGATGAGACTAGTACCAGAAACGCGGGCTGCCTCCCGGTAGCGCTAAGTTTAATGTCTTCAGCCAGACCGATGAAATCTCACCCTAAAGATAAGATCTATGAAAGCACGGGGTGGCAGAAAAATTGGGTGATGAAGATCACCCCCAAACAAGACTGAAGCGTCAGTCTTGTTCGATAATTTGACAAGGGTGAGGGTGAAGAAACACCGAACACGACCTTTTTTATTTTTTGTTTTTTTAGAGAATGAAAGGAAGAAAATATTTTTGAATTTTTATTAAAATAAAGGAAGAAGATATGTTTTGGATTTTTGTGAAGAAAGAGAAGGAAAAAAATATTTTTGGATTTTTCTAAAAAGGAAAGAAAGAAAATATTTTTGTATTTTTTTATAAAAATGAAAGAAAATATTTTTTGGATTTTTGGAATAATAAAGAAAGAAAAATATTTTTTTTTATTTTGATTTTTTTTATATAAAAATGAAAGAAAATTTTTTTTTTGGATTTTTTTGTTTTTGGAAGAAAAGGTGGGGAAAAGTGTGGACTCTTTGATTTGGATGGACTAACTAAAATCGACTACCGAAAAATGGAATTGGACACACACACAAGTCAAGAAAAATTCCTAACTACCACATAGTCAATTTTTATCTTTAAATTTAGTGAGAGGGTAGTCAAATTTTAATTAAGTCCGCGGGCGATAAAAATCACGAAAATATTTTAGTGATCGCCTTTGCAAAAAATTCTCCTAGTGGGCTACCTAGTTAATTGATTTTAAATTTAATGATGGCTAGGGTAGCACACAATGGTAAGCGAGTGAGTCGGGTGATGAAATCCCTTCTCGTGAGTGACCGGGTGTAGGTCTTAATTAATTAATTCATCACACCATTCAAAAATAAATGCGAGAATAAAATCAAATAAGAGCACACAAAGCACACACAATAAATGAACTCGCTTACAGGAGAGGCGCGAGGGTGTAAGAAATGTACCTGCCACGGTTTTTACGTCGTGGGGTGCCGAAAAATTTGAGTCGACCGGGGGGAGATCACGCCTATCTCAGTCGTCCCCGGGAGTCCTACCGACCCAAGGTAGAGAGGCTTCTAAATCCTCGCCAATGGACTCCCTCTCTCTACCTTGTCCGGTTTCCCTATCACGCTTGTCTTGAATTATTACAAATTTAAATGAAAAATAAATGGTGTCTCTAAGCACCGCAATACAAGTAATGATAAAAATCCTAATACAAGCCTTCTAAAAAAATATATAAAAATGGTACTAAAATGAAAAAAAAAATACAATACATGTGAATCACATAATGGAATCCGCTCCAAGCTTCACAATCCCAAGAATGGCAACGGCGCCATTTGATAAAAAGGCTTTTTCTACATCCCCGGCAAAGGCGCCATTTGATAAAAAGAAAAATTGCTTCTCTTATAGATTTTGTCGTTGTGCAACTTCTCTCTATCAAAATTTCCCTTGAACCTACAAAATTATAACAAAACTAGTGTAGAGGTAAGTAAGGGTATCAATCCACTTTCGAGGGAGTAAAGCAAATGGAACAAATTCACATGTAATTCACTTTTTATTTTCTTTTTGTGCTTTTTCACTTTTCTATTTTTTTTAGCTTTTTCAATATTAAAACAAAAGGGTGAGGTGAGGTCTAAACTAATCTAAACAACTAACTAAAAAGTGACTAAAATAAAAAAATAAGGTCTAACACTAAAATAAAAGATAAAGTGAGGAAAATAATTGTGAGAACAATCAAGGAGTGAGATTACACCACAAATTTTAGTTATTCTAATTAATTAATTTAATTATTTGAATTTTCCCAAATTAATATCAAAATTACAAATCAACTCTCGTTGCAAGTGTAATTAGAATAGTAATCTTTTAGAAAATTAAAATTAACACCTCACAACTCTAGAAAATTAGATCAACACTCCTTTTAATTAATCACCCGCTAGGATCGATCAATTAGAATTTATGTAAATCTTAGAAATTAAATTTAGAGTTGAAATTCAAATGATAATACCCCACTTAAGAAACCCCTATCTCTAGTTCGAATCTAAAATGAGTATTATCACTAGAATTTCGATTTTCTCTCGAAAATCATTTACCCTCTCTCGAGGCGTAAATCTAAGGGTGAGGGATCAAAATTAACATTCAAAGGGATAATTCAAGTAAACAAACTAATTAAACTAAAATAATATCAAATAAGGGTTTCACCCCACCCCTTGAAAGGGATTTTAGCCTAACATGGTATAAAATATGACAAATTAATAATCAAGGCTATTAAAATAAAAGAGAAGAGAATAGAACAAGCAAACCAAATTTCTTTGAGAAAGTTGAACTCTAGTCTTCCAATTTGAAGCATACACCTCTCAATTTGAATGATCAACAAATACACATGAAGCACTAACACACAAATTGATTCTCACTAGAATTACTTTCACTCAATTTAAATTGAAAAGAAGAAAAAAAAAAAAACTAATTCTAATCTACTATTTATTTCTAACCCTAAAATTTCTCTCTACAATTTCCTCTCTCTAATCTAGAATTTTTCTATCTAAAGCTCTTTTTTATCTAAACTAAAAATTACAAAATAAAAATAAAAAGGATAGTGGATGAATTCATAATGGACAATTAAATAATAAAAGAGATTTGCTAAAAATGCAAATCCTAAAATTATAAAATTATACATTAGAATTCACCCAAAGAAATAAATTCTAGATCATTAATTTATATTGAGATAATTGCTAAAAATGCAAAATCTCAACATAAAGTAATGGGTTAGAATTTTCCTCCCATAAGGGATAAATTTCACTACATCAATTTATTATGAATAATTGCTAAAAATGCAAAAATTCCTAATAGATGGGTGGGGTGAAATTTATCCTAGAGATAATTTTCAACACACACCTCTATATTGAGGTATTTGCTAAAAATGCAAATACTCAACATAGAGGGGTGGGGAGAATTTTATCACACCTAGATTAAAACTAATTTGAGATCTTTTCCAAATGAACTCTTCATCCTCAATATATAGGAGGCATGGAGCATGAGGGGTCAAAATGGGAATTGGCTAGAGGTGCATGTGTATAAGGTGAGAGCACATGTGCATTGGGGTGTGAGGTGAGGATAAAATCAGATTTGGGTGAGGGGGTAATTTTGGAAATTGGTTTTGAGTGGTTAGTTGGAGAGTATAATAGGAAAAGGGGTTATAAGGTGGTTATTGGCACATGGGGAATTAAGTCTTTGGTTTGGTTTTAAATTTGCAGGTCGTGGCTTACATGGAAATGGGTTTGAAGTTGGTTTGGGACAAATGGGTTTTCATAAATGGGTTTGGTTGGGATTTGTTAAGATTTCAAACCGGGTATGTATCACGGGTTTGGGGATGAGGTCTCGGGTTTGACCGATTGCTGGGTTGAGGCTGGATATGGGAGATGGATCTTGAATGAAAATGGGTTGTCCGGAGTGGTCGGAGTTTTCCATCCGACGAGGGGCGGTTTGGGTAGGATGGGACGAGAGAGAGAGAGGGGGTGCGTCGCAGAGGGGTCGGGTCGGCATCGGTAGTTGGGCTGTCTTGAGATCGCGCCAGAAGCAGTCGCCGGCATAAGGGGTAAGGCTGCTTCGGCGGGTAGGTAGGAGGGTCAGCCAGGGGTTGCCGCCGGTTTCAGGCAGTCAGCGACGGCGGGGAAAGAGAGGGGTGAGGTTGAAAGGGGTTGGAAGATGGAGAGGGAGGTGAGATGGTAGTGGTGAGTAGAGTGGAGTGGAGAGAGAGAAGTGGGTTATGGAGTTTGGAAAGAGGAAAGAGAGTGTTGGGTGAGAGTGAGGTTGAAGATGATAGGGGTATGTTAGTGTGGGTGAGGGTGTAGAGTAGTTGAGTGAGGGTTTAGTTAGGTGTAGGTGAGGTTGTTGGGTATTAAGGGTATGTGAATGTGTGTTTAATTTGGACCCCTAAAAAAAATATAAACTAAATAAATAAAATTAATAAAAATAAAACTAAAATAAAATATAACATCTAATTAAAAATAAAACAAATAAAAAATAATAAAAATAAAAGTAATAAAACTAAAAAAAATAAAAATAAAATCCTAAGCTATAAAAGAAATAAAAATATAAAATATATTAAATGAAAACTAAAGTCCTAAAAAAATGTAAAATATAATAAAACGAACTCCTAAAACTAATCCTAATAAAATAAAATAAAACTAAAAATTAATCAAAATCAAAATAAAATAAAATTATAAAAATAAAATAGAAAAATAAAAATAAAATCTAAAAATTCTAAAATAAACCTAAAATAAATCCTAAAAATAGAAAAGACTCAAACTAAAAATCTAAAAAATAATAAAATGACACAAATAAAACACACACGGGCTTAGGGTAAGTTGGGCTAGGTTTAGGCTCGGGTTAGGGTACGGGAGAGGTAATTGGGGTACAAGATAAGGGTATTTAGCTCCATTAAAATGCACAATTGTCTTGAAATACGCGCTTGAACACCGCAACGTGCATTAAACCTGCATATTAAACATTTACGCGCATAAGACCCCTATTGTCGAGAAATAGCAACTAAAATACAACTATTCGGGGTATAAAATGTACAGTTTTGGGTGCTTATCAATGCCATTTGATAACTTTAGCTTTTTTATATCCCCGACAACGACACCATTTGATAACTATGAATTTTGTGTGTGGTATTCGTGTCGTTGTTGAAGCCAAGTTAATAAAAACCATAAAATACCTAAAAAATATAATAAACTAAAGTGTAGAGGTAAGTAAGGTTGTCAATCGGAATCTAAGGATGAAACATGTAAGAGAGGAATACAATTCATTTTTACTTATTTTCTTTTTGGACATTTTACTTTTTCTATTTTTTTAGGTCTTTTCAATATTAAAACAATTTTGAGATGACGGTGAATTAGCTAATAACTAAATAATAAAGGGTAATTAATCTAGAATAAAAGTGTGAGAAATATGAAAAAATGTGTGATGAAAAATGATGAATAAAATCTAACAAAAATAAGAGATAAAGTGAGGAAATAAATGTGAGAACAATCAAGGAATGATATTACACCATAAATTCTTGTTAATCAAAATTAATTAATTCATTAAAATAAATTATCCCAATTTAGTATCAAAATCACAAATCAACTCTCGTTGCAAATGTAATTTTAATAATGACATTTTAGAAAATTTAATTCAATACTCCTACAACTCATGAAAAGTTGATCTAAACATCATTTAATAAATCACCTGCTAGGATCGATTTACTAAATTAGTTTAATTCATAGAAGTAAGCTTAGAGTTTAAATTCAAGGAAATAACTTTACATTTTAGAAAAACCTATCTCTAGTTCGATTCTCAAATGGAAACTAAGACTAGAATCTCGATTTTCTCTCGAAAATCATTTACCCTCTCTCGAGGCGTAAATTAAAATGTAAGAGTGCAAAGTTAATCATCAAAGGGATATTTAATTTAAATAAGCTAATTAAAATAAGATTAACATCAAATAGTGGATCATCCCACCCCTTGAAGGGATTTTTTTAGCCTTACATAATATGGATCATGATAATCAAATAAACAGGACAATAAAATAAGAGAGGATAAGAGAACAATCAAACAAAATATAATTGAGTAAAATTGAGCTCCACCCTTGAATTACAAGCCTTCATCCTTCAATTGAGTGATCCAATAAATTAATACATAAAAATACTCACTCAATTTAGATCTAACAAAATAAATAAAAAAATTCCTAAACTAAAAAAAAATTATTTCTAACTTTCTCTCTAAGTTAAGTCTAGGATTCTACTCCCAAAATGGGTCTTCTTCTTCCTTTTATAGGTGCAATGAGTCTAGGGATAAATTGGACATGTTTAAGTGTTGAGGGTGTAGGATAGGTGATGCACACATGTGTGCATGGGGTGTGAGTGAGGGTTAAGGGTATAATGGGAAGACATAAGGGAATAAAATGGGTAGAGAGTTTGGAGGTATTTTTAGAATTAGGTTAAGTGGTTCATTTAACACATGTGAGGTTTTTATTTTATTTGAGAGATACGTATAAGACATGTGTGGGTTAAGTGGGTCTTGGTTGTTGGGTTGGTTGAAGAGAAAGACAGAGAGTGTTGGGTGGAAGAAGATATGTTGGGGGTGTTTGTGTGTAGTGAGGGTGTAGGATACTTAGAGTGTGGGTGTTTGTAGGGATGTGTTTTAGGTGTATGGAATGGTGTGTGTGTGTACCTATAAAAAACTTAAAAACTATTTACAACTTAATAAAAATTAAGTATAAAACTAAAACTAAAAAAATCAAATTTACTAAAACAAATAAATTCCTAATCTCAAAATAAAAAAAAACTAAAAAAAAACTAAAAGTAAAAAAAAATAAAAACCATCAAACTAAAAATTAAAGTCCTAAAAATGTAAAATTTAATAAAATTAAAAAATAAATTTCTGTAAGAAAATTTATCCTAATAAAAATAAAATAAAATAAAGACTAAAAACTGGAAAATAAAAATAAAAATCACTAAATAAAAGGAAATATAAAAAAATAGCAAATAAATCTTAAAAATTCTAAAATCTAAAATAAATCCTAAAAATGAAAATGACTTAAATAAAAAAAATCTAAAAATAATAAAAGTACAAATTCAACACACACAGGTTTCGGTGTGGGTTTAGGCCCGTTTAGGGCTAGGTTTGGGTTACGAAATTGGTTATTTAGCCACATCTTTGCTGCAATTTGCCTCGAAATAGAGTTTTTGGAATCGAAACCACAATCAAGTCTACACAATAGATAATTACGCCCATATGACCCATTTTGTTGAGAATTAGTAATTAAAATATGTCTATACGGGGTATTATTTAAATACTTTTGGGTTCTTATAACCCCAAGAGTGACTAAATAATGAGTGACGAAGGACATTCCATGTAGGATTGAATATAAACAAAAAAGAAATCCCAATTCGGTCTCCTACATCTCAAAATGTCATATTCCTTGTAGCTTGTCCTAGGCTATTTGATTTTAATTCTTATTTGAGTTTTTTATGTCATGTTTACCATATTTTATATCTCGTCTATAAATTGTTTTTTCTTCTTGGTTTGTTGTTGTTATCATAACTTGAAAAAGTGAAAAAAATATTTTCGAGAATACTCTGTTAGTTTGGTTTTCCAATAATATATTTGTAATATTGTCTCATTTACTTGATCTTTTTGTTGATCCATGTATGTTATAAATACCTCACATATTAAAGCTTTTATCTTTACCTTGAATTGATAATATTTGTGAATGCTTATTGTCATTTATTTTGTCTATTTTTTTTTATTATGGACTTGTTTGATCTTTTAGTGTAAACCTTATAATTTAACTATATTTGAATATCTTATGACTTTGTGGCAATCGTCGTCCCCAAAGAAGGGATCTCCCCCTGCCGCTCACGTATGAGGGTTGCGGGATCTTAAAGGACATATAACGACCGTCATCAATGATGTGAGCGTATGCATGAAAACATGTAGAGATTGGAGTCGCTAGACCATTTCACTCAAAATAGGTAAAAGAAATATCCATCTCCAAGGAGACGACATAAGGTTCGGAGATTATGTTAGGTAATAGGAAGGTGTTAGGCATCTATTCCGCCCTTTCGGTCTCTCATCAGATACAAAATGTTCTCCTTCTCCTTATAATAATGTGTGTGTATATATGCATAAAGTGATAAAATGTGTATCACGTGTATATAAAAGTGTATAGGTGAGGAGATAAAACATCATATTCACGTCATGGGAAGATGGGAATGGATTATTCTACGGGGTAAGACTAAGATAAAAAGATGTGTAGGTGACAAAAACATGAGTGATGCACCGGATCGTGACTCACTATGAAAAAATGAGTATTCATGTCAACGAAATTGCTAAAAAAGTGATAAATAAGTAGAAATAAGTAAAGTATGTGTAATGCATCGGATCGTAACTCATTATGAAATAGTGAGTACGCATGTCAACAAAATTGCTATAAAAGGTGATAAAATAAGTAGAAATAACTAAACTATTAGTGATGCATGAGATTGTAACTCACTCTATAAGAGTGAGTATGCATGTCAAGATAATAACAATATACATAAGCTAAGAAAATGAAATAAATTGTATGTAAATATAAAGATGGACACGACTCAAATTTTGAAAGTAAATCCTGGATGTCTACGTAGACAAAACGACATTAAAGTCCACATAATTCATATGGGTAATGAGGTGGTGTCTAACCCATAATCCAAAATTAGAGTTTCTCCTTTCATTTATAAAAATTGTTTGTGACAAGAGTGGTGAAAAAGTGAAAAAAAGTAAAGAAGTCATAATTTGGGATTTATGGGATAAACCCTCATTTTTGGTTTTTGATATTTATAAAAATAAGTTTAAAGATAATATATAATAAAAATTGAATTTAATGGTGGGAGAAAACAAGGATTAACTAAGAAAGGTGCTAAAAGTGACAAAATGTATGATATAACACTAAATAGGTAAAATATAGTGAAAAGGATTTGATTTGGTCCTTCTAAATTGTTGGATTATGATTTTTGGAAGATTTTGTAATCTTATTATTGGGTGTAAAAAGGTGGTGGTGGAGTGGTGGCAAGTAATGAGGTGAGAGGTAGTGTAAGATAATGTAAGAGAATATTTTTAGGACCGATGTAATAGATATACTGCACAAATTACAAAGATGAAGAATCTGTAATAGTGAGGTCAAGGTTTTCTTAAAAAGTAAGCCCTAAGGAAGATAAATGACCATGCTTCCCCAGGGGTGTGTGCCGAATGGCATATTTGCTACCCTGTTGCAAACTTGGCGGCCAAGTAATGGTCCACTTGTCGACCGACAGGGGGGTGGTGATGATGATTGGTAGGATGAAAATAACTTTATTTGGACCATACGGAGGAGTGTGTGTGTGAGTTGCAGGGGTTTGGGGGCGGGGGTGGGTGGGGGGTGAAGGAGGATCGAGGGTTAGGGGTCCAAAGGGACTTTATTTGGACCCTATGAAGAAGTGTGTGTGTGTGTGTATGGTGGGCGGGGGGGGGGGGGGTATTAGAATGGGGTGTCTACAAAGATCCTCGATGGGTGAGCTTAGGATAAATGAAGGTCATTGAAATGTGATTCATTCGTAGAGACCCCGAGGTGGGATTTAGTCATTTTAGGGATAAATGCCTTATTTTGAGGACCGAGGGAGTAGGTGTGATCGATACGTGGGTCATGGAGGATTCTGAGGGCAGGAGTCAATTATGAGCACCTAAAGATTTCATGCGACCGATTTGGGGGGTCACGGACGATTTGGGGGACCTAAAGAGTGTATGCGACCAATACAGAGATCGCGACCTAACTTTGAGGGCCTAGGTCAATTATGAGAATCTAAACAGTGTATGAGACCAATAGGGGGATCGTGGCCTAATTTCGATGGCCTAAGTCAATTTCGGGGATGTAAAGAGTGTATGTGACCAATAAGGGTATTGCGGCCTAATTATGAGGTCCTCAATCAATTCTAAGGACCTAAAGAGTCTATACGACAATAATGGGGATCGCTATCTAATTTTGAGGGCCAAGGTCAATTATGAGGATCTAAATAGTATCTGGGGACAATTGCAGGGATTGTGGACATTCTAAGGTCCATAGTCAATGCTGAGGACCTCAGGAGTGTGTGCGACCAATTAAGGGGATTACAGACGATTGTATGGGCTAAGGCCAATTTTGAGGATCTAAAGTGTGTATGATAACTTTGGAAAGGATATGCGATGATGTGATAAATTTCTAAAAATTCTCAAATCTTTTAAGAGATTTTTCAATTTTTAAGGTTTTCTAAATGCCTGTGTATATTTTATTTTTGATAATTTTTATGAAAAATGTGCAATTTTTTGCAAAGTTTGACAATTTTCAGGAATTGTTTGGTGATTTTCTTGAATACTTGTGTAATTTGTTTTTTTGATGATTTTTAATGAAAAATATGGATTTTAAAAAAATTAGAGATTTTGTGATTTTTTTGATCATTTTATGATTTTGTAGGAAATTTTGAGATTTTTCAGTGCGTTTATGGAATTTTGGTAACAAAATTTAGAGGGAAGTGACAACCGGCCGAGGCGCAGAGCCTAATGATTTTTTAAATTCCCAAGGGGTCCCTTCAGGCTAGTAGGCAAGGGGTGTGCCGATCGGCACACCGTTTTCCCCTATATAAGGAGGGTGAGGGAAACCCATGTTCCTTATTCCAAATCGACTTCTGTCTCTCTCTCTCTCTAGAAAATATTTCTTTTGAGTATTTTTGCAAGTTTTTCAGAGACATGGAGCATATTGTGGGCATCAACAACTAGGCTAACATGGAGTGGGCCCCCTCGGGGGAATGCCCACCAGAATGAGGAATGTTGACCGCGGTGCTAAGGCGTCGATAGATGAACGAGTGTTATTGAGGGAGCCTGAGACACATCGTTCGGATAGGGTGAGGAACCCCAATGGATATGTAAGTGTTATTATTTATTTGTTTTTATTTTGAAATTAAATTCAATTTTTTAATTCATTTATTACTTGTATTTAATTTGAGAAACTTAATTGGTGTATGTTTTGGCAGACGAATATTTCGTCTAGGGTGATTCGCTCCCTGGGATCGACGAGGGCGAAGGGGGTTTAGTACATCCTTCCCTAGGACGTGAAGATTCTGGTGGATATAGCAAGGTTCAGAGCTTTAATGTGTGCGCTTGACGAGACGTCCCGTTCGACGACAGTATCTCAGGGAAAGATGATGGGATACCACTCACTTCTTACATCTCTAGTGCGGGTGAGATGACTATTACTCCAATCGACGAGCACCATATCTTGGGGGTGTTATGCGAAGAATGTTATGCGAGGGGACACAAATCATGGTGAATCGATCCCTTCGTTTAATTGATGCTGGCATCACGACGACAATGGGATCTATAGCTTAGGTGGGTTTAGTGTAAAAAGTGTGATACACCGTGTGCGATATCGATTTGAATAAATTCGCAAATTCCAGTTATAAACTTATTAATTAGAGTCAATTTTAAACCAAATTAAATCAGTCCCTAAACATGCAAGTACATGTGGATGTGTCAAACCAATCAACACAAATAACCAACTCGCAGATTTCAGGAAAAATCCTCGAAGGGAAAACCCTTTTATTTTACTATGAATTGAATCTCAATTTATAATCATAATGAAATTTCAAATAAGTTTACCTCAGCAAACCAACATAGAGACGTAACCTAGAGTCAGCAATGGATTCCACACAGCGAACCCACATGAACATCAGTCCAATCTTTTGCAAAGATCCACACGCAGCGAACCTCAATGACCTCAGTCTGTTGAGATGCACTCCACAAGGATGAACAACAACAAAGTTTTGTTCTTGGGTTCCAAAATAATTCACACAAACTATTGGGAACTTGTGAGTTGAAAATAAAAGGTCTAAAACCCTAAAAAAGAGAAGACAATGTATTCTACCAAAACAGTTTAGTGTCTGTTTAAAATCGCAGGTCTTCTTATTAAAATCGAAGTTGGAAAAGCCTTTTTATATAAAATCTAAGGCGGCACGTCGCTCAAATGAAATAATACTCTCACTTTAACCAGGACATGCGTCACTCGAACGAGCTTCACGTGACATGGCTATGTTGCTTGAACGACAACCACCGTCGCTCGAAAATAAATTTATTTTTTATTTCTGAAAATTTGCCTTATCACTTTGAAAAGTATTTTTGACATAAACTTAAAGACTCCGCTCTAGCACTTGAAATTTTTTTGATGAAAAATATCCCAACACTCTAAGTGAATTATTAAGGACTTAAAAAACAACCTTACCAAAGTTAAACTTGCGGAGGCTTGAATGTTGAAAAAAATTTGGTATTCAGATCCATCTTGTTGCATATGTTATCTTGAACATTCTTCGACGTTTATAGTGGTATACGACATACTTAATTGATAACAGACATTTATAAAATTATGTCCTTACAATTTGGAAAGTCTTTGAAGGTTTCCTTGCTGAAGGAAACCATATCGAAGAGGATAATTGATGTAGCATACAACTAGCAACTAAGATAGGCAGCCTGACTCTTCATTCTTTTGTTGTTAGGTAGCACTATTATGGCAAAGAATGGGGATGATATCCACCCATTATTCCTTCCCTATTTGCGGTACATCTCATGAGTCATCGATTATGATTGGGGGAGCTTGTCATTAACTTCTCTATATGCTTCCTTAGATGATTTAAGCTGGTGTTACCAAGCGACCTTCACCGGGGACACATATCTCTTAAAGTTAACCATTATTAAATTGTTTTTAATTATATTCTAGCATTATTTTTGTGATTTTAAAATTTTATTGAACTTTCCTTTGTTGCTCTTTAGGTTTGGTTCTACGATGTGATTGGGCTCAGTACCCCATAGATGCCATTGGTGAAAGAGGAGGCCAATGCATAGCCCAAGATGATAAGATGGAGGAAGTGGAATAGGTCCTCGAAGGACCTTTCAACCCATATGGATATGAGAGTCGTGCTGAACTCTCTAATGAGTGGCTAGGTTAACCTCTATTCTTGGTATTTTTGAAAATTTTGGTCTTTTCTAATTTATTTTATTTTGTTTTGGATTATATTTTAATGATTGAGTTTATTTGGGCAAGTGTCGTTCTATCCCTAGAGTCGGCCCTTGGAGGAGATGGGGGTCACCGGCTTCCATGCTCAGACGGGACGGTTTTTGTCACATGAGTTCGAATAAAGCTGGTATCTGGGTGAGAGTGTGCTACGATAAGTCATAAAGACTTAGGTGGTAGTTCCTCCAGCAAATCTCCCATTCTACATGTAGGACTTCGATCTATGACATGGGTGGAGCTCTTGATTCATTTACAAAGGTGGGAGGTGGTGGTGAACCGGGACCTTCGGTTCCTTTTCTTCGAAAGTATGCATTGACATTGTACTATATGCATTTGGGAGGGGGTCATGCAATCGAGGTTCCTTATCGACCCATACGAAGATAGAGGGTTTGTTTCCTATGCTTGAATCAGACTTCCAGTTAGGGATAAGTCTTCTCTATCTCATTTCATTTCCACACTTGATTTTTTCTGGTTATTAATGATTTTATCTCTCTTCTTGGTTCTTTCTTTTGTAGACTATTGTGGTATCTTGGTTGTGCTACGTTCGATACTTGATGGCTTCTATGACCGGACCGGTCCGAACGATGGCTAGGTACTGTGTCGCTCCTTTAGATGTGGATGATGATCCCGCACGACCTTCGAGTTTCGAGAGTGGGGTTTCCACTTCTCGATGTCCGGAGAAGAGCCCTCGTCGTGGTCACTGAGGTTGTTGGTTATTCTAGCCTAGGTTTTTAGAAAGTCCAAGCCGTGCAGCGATAATTTTTCTTTTTTTTTATTCATTTTTCTTTTTTCTTCTTTTGATTTACCTGAGTCTTAAAAATCATATATATAAAATGATGAATTTTATGTTTAATTTATCTTGATTTAGTTATCATTTCTACATGCATTTTAATTTCCACTAAGGATTTTATTCAAAAAAAGTTAAAACATATTTTTGAATATTTGAATATGTTTTTGAATGTCTAAATACCTGAGAAAGTCTTTTGGAAAACGTTAATTTTGATAGGGGCTTATATGGAAATTAGGAATACAAAAAGGAAAAAAGGGGGGTGTCGAACGACATACCTCTTGGCCTGCTAACCGGCATACATGTCTAGGTACATTTTATTTTTAGCTTTTTTTTCACTCTTAGTACTTTGATTCCTTCATTATTGTTGTTGGTTTAACAATTTTATCATTTTATGGGGGAATTTTGTATAAGAATTAGGCTTAAGGTGAGGGTTTTGAATAATCCCAACATATTTTCTCTTCTTTCTTTTATATAACTCCATTCTTTCTAATGAACTTTCCCATAACATATATGTTTGCTGCTTACATTGAATGTTTGGAAGCCACGAGCTTGTATACCATTGATTACGTAGATTTAAACTTTCACCTGGTCACTTGTGGTGTAATCGTAAAATAAATTGAAGTCTTTTGGAAGCGACTTTTCAATTCTGGTACCCATAAGACCATATGTTCCATTTTGTGTTGGATGAGGTGTGTCTAACTTTTGAGGAATGTTTCTCCACGATGGGTATCCAACTGCATATGTCAACTACCATGCTTGAGTTTTACCATTTTCCTCGCTATGTTTTAGTTGACTTTCTGCACATCTCCGCTTGAGTCATGTACATTAGTGCACAGGGGAACTAATTATCTTCCCATGGTGCTTGAAACCATATGTCAGAGGGATTTCATGGATAATGAGTTTACTGGTGTGATGAACCTAGTCCTTACTATAATGATGCTTTTAGTGATGGGTGGTATGACTGCGAACACTCAAGTAAAAGCCATTTTTCAATAGATGTGATATCATTGTAACCTTATGGCTATTATCCCGGAAGAAACATTCAATAGTCTAGATGGTTGGAAAGAGAATCTCGCCAACTTGTTACGAGGTAGTCCTATGATGGTATTCATGTGGTTAATGAAAAGACTTCACCTGGCTATTTCTTTCTCCGACCGTGTATGAATTTCATCTCATCTATGGATGAATGGACTGATTGGCTGTTGGAAAGCGGAGCTGACCATTTTCATTGGTCTGTGCCATATTGGGGTGAACTGGAACCCATTATACAATTAGATGATTATCGCTATGTTAGACTTGTGGTCCTTCATTAAACCTCTTTCTACCTCTCTTCTATACTTTTACACCAACTAGGTTTGGAATAGATTATCCCTCCTCGCATAAGTCACTTGTTTTTGGTTGAAGACGTGACCAAATCTCTGAGGATGTCTGTGGGGATCTTATGGAAGTATAGTAGGCCTCCTCGTCATTCAACCCAGTCTGTGGGAGAGGTTTAGGTAGGATCAATAGATTATCTAAAGTGGATATGTAAGGATCGGGTCCTGAAGATTGTTTTTGAGGAATTTGGGCAGCGGTGGCTTATGGTTGTAGATGTTAATGAAGGGGCTATGGTGGTCTGATCAAAGCTTTTCAGGGTGTACGCCGCATTGAGCATTTGGGGGTAAGCACTCAAAATAGGGATTATTCCCCCCAAAGGATGATGATGGTTATGGCATCACTAATGATTATGATGATGATGAAGCGGGATCTTTCGACAGTTGAAAAAGGTTATTCGGTGAAAGATTTCTGGGGATGAGTGATTAATTTTAGATGTTAGCGTTTGGTTAGGTTGGTTTGTTGATGTAGATTTCAGGAAAGATTTAGGTATTTTGAATGTATTTGGGCATGGTTATGGGTAAGTTTGGATGTGTGGTAGGTGTGGGTATTTGTAGGTGTTTAGGATTTCCATTGGTGATGCTTTATGTAAGAGTTGCGTTTGAAAATTGAAATAAATGTTAATTTTATTATATCTTATCGTGCCTTTTGTGGAAGAAATACTTATGTTTGAACTATCGATACCAATTTCTAAGGCATAAGTAATCGTTTTGTTCAATTAAATGATGAGAGAGACTTTTGACTCTTGATGGGAGAAAATAATAGCATTTTGGGAAGGAAAACTGAGACACCCCGTAAAATTTAATAATAGGTTGATTAAATCTAAAATAAATAATGCAGGAGTCTATACAACTAAGTACAATTCTAAGCATGATTGATAGAAGGAAATAAGCATAATGTGATAATTGAACATAAGTAAATGGAAGTCCAATAACATCTAATATCAATACTGACGTAATAAAGGCTAGAACAGTAAAATCATATATGTCTCCATAATCCGAACCACTGAAATAAAGCTAATATATAACTCCAACTCGACTAAATATAAAGAGTGAGAAAGAGTTGGCATGCAGTCCTGACACCTACATCCTAGATAGTCAGCAACATATGAGATGCAAATCGAGAGATCAAGGTTGAGGCTGTAATGCCGGCCAAGGTCCTGAAATGTAAAGTCAACAATATATAATACCCCGTAATTCTACTGATTTTATTTAATGGGATTAATTGGGATTAATTAAATCAAACGAGAATTTATTGGAAATTAATCTGGATTTAAATACTAGCGAGACGTGAGTTGGTATTTGATTATGATGATAATATTGAGTATTACTGAGTATATATGGTAATATATGACTATGGAAATTTTTAAAATTGTCGTGAGTTATAAATACGACAATTGGAAAAATTAAGTTGGGACGCGCGTGTCAGTCGCGTCAGAAATCAATTTAATTAGATTAAAAATTAAATTATAATTTTATCAATCGTATGGTCATTTTGAGTGCGCCAACGTGTCCGGAGGGGTGGAGATAGTCAAAAAACACTAGTCGGGGGTTTATTTTGGGTCCCGGGGCATTTTTAGGCCAAACCGGCAAACCGAAAGGGTATTTTAGTCACTTTAAAATTTAAGGAAATAAGACCCACGAATTTTATTGTTTATTTAATTATTATTGGGAAGACCATTAGGGCCATTATCAGCCAAAAAGAAAATAGTGGGCTACGTGAGATAGAGGATAAGTTACAGAAGGTCTTCAAACCATAACCACCACCCACCACCACCACTTTCGACGGAATTATGACCGGAAAGGAGGAAAGAACCAGCCCTTGGACATCATCGACGGATCTGAACATCAATCTTAAGGCAAGTGATTTGATTCCATTAATTTTCAGCGAATACTTCTTCCATGTTTGTGTAGGAATTGTTAATAGCTTTGAAAGATGATGAAAACTCATAAATTTTGGTGGAGAACTCTAAATCTTGGATAGGAATTGCATGTAGGTTAGTTCTAGACGAAATTCAATATCCAAAACATAACCCTTGATGAATTAAAAACGGATTAAAGAAGAGAAATACCATGGTTCTTAAAGGAAATAGAAAACTAGGGTTTTTATGAAGATTTTATCCATATAAGGCTAATTGTTGATGATTTAATAGTTTTGGAACGTTAAATATAATGTATTTAGGTTGTATAATGATCCTATATCCTTAGTTTAGAATTTCATACCTTTTAATGAAGTTTTGGGACAAATCTGGGACTGAAAAACGAAGCAGTCCGTAGCCTCACCTGGTGCGATCGATCGATCGACATTCATAGGTCGATCGATCGACCTCCATCGATCGATCGACATTCAAGGTCGATCGATCGACCTCCCCAGAAATTGTTATGTTTCTCCCCTTGTTGAGTTTTAACAATTTCGACCCTAGAGAGTGATTGGTGGGGACCTTGTGAACACTTTTGGATTTAAGGAAGACCAATAGGCGTGTATATGAGACCCGGATTGTTATAAAAAAAATTAAATTTGGGATGTAAGTTAAACCTAATAAGGTTCGATGAGTGAGGTATTATTAAAGACCGCAATTGAATAGTTAAATCTATATAGCTGATAATATAAGGTTAGTGGCAGAAATATGGACTTTAAGAGTATTGGATTAAAGTATGGTGAATAATAGGAGACTTAGTAACCTTTTTGGGTTAGGTTTTAAGTACTTGAAAATACGACGTGAGATGTGTCGGTGGACTATACTATATAATTATCCGGAAGTTTAAAAATGTATTAATTGGAGTAACGGTATAGGGAGTGAGAACATACCTTTAATAATATTATAAATTATCTAAGTTGTGTGAATGCTTAGTATATATGGATTTATATGTGTATGACATACCTACCATACTTACTATCACGGGAGGTCGCCTTTCAGAACAGATCCATCTAATCTTTGTGTGCCTACGGGGAGATTTAGATTGGTACCTTAAGGACATAGGGTTGTGAATGATTTATTTGTGAGTTAATAAGTCAGCTGACCATGGGAGCGTAGGTATGTGCGTACCCCATGGATATGTGAACTATGTTCGCCTCCAATATGTGTGATTTTTCTTATTGAAACGGTTCCTGAGAGATTCAGAACACGTAGTCCTTATGTACGTGATGTACCGGGATTTGATAGCAGAGTTTGTGTGCACCGCAGCTTATCCTAGGGGTGCCCTTATTGTATATTTATGTTGAGATTAATATACTGATGATTATAACAGACGCTTTGCTAATGTGTGAATGTGAATACTTGTGACATTTTTAGTAGAGTTAAAAATGAGAATTTCCTATAATATTTAATATTAATTAATCTGAGATATAAAAACGTAGATACACACAAGTTAGATTAGAATGTTTTGAACAAACCCCTATATTATAATGTGAGGACATGTTACGTTATAGACTAGTTAATAAGGGCATATCTAAGACAGGTTATGGATATACGTTAGGCGTGCACATTAGTTGAGAGGTGAGAAACTCATGTGAGAGCACGTAACTAACATGAATTTATTATTCATTGTTTAATGCAATTAAACACTTGCTATATTTTTAAACTGTTTTCACATCGGGATCTGACCCGTTTGCTTCCAAATCTATTTTCTTTGAAAACCTTTTAGGTGCCCAGCCACAGGGACGCCAAGCTTAGGAGTTCCATTTCAGTGACGTGCTGTAGCTGCTGTGAAAGTTACAGGATCTCGATAATAGATGCCTCCACATTCTACCATGATTCTATTTCAGACTCATTCATCTGTTAGGGCATATCACCCCTTTTCTTTTAGAGACGACTTTATCATACTCTCAGTTTTATTGCAGTTTTGGAGTTAATTAATTTATTATTCAGACGTTGTATTTGGTTTTATTCAGTATTTGGATTATTCAGAGGAGTGTTACTCCGGACTCATTTATTATTCCATTTGTATTCTGTCGTGACTATGATGTGACTATGTTATCATTAGCTAATAATTCAATGGGTTGCATGTTAATTTAATTTAATAAAATTTGACAACTCACTCTTTTAAATATCAGGTGGCTAGTAATTGAAAAAAAAATATTTTCGACAGTGATGCTATGAACTGAACCAACTGGACATTTTGTATTAATTTGAATAAAGGAGTAGCTACCCGGTATTTAATTAGTCGGAGTGTCACACAATAACATTAAGAAAACGTTTATGTAGAATATAATTATAACTGAATTTGGGATACAATATGACTACACATCTTCCTCTTGTCTTTTAGTTGTTTTTAAGTTTATCCTAACCCAAATAACCCTAGATATCTCATGCATCTAAACTAAATCCCATGTGATCTCATGATTAAGTATTTTTCATCCCGATTGAATATAACAAATGATCCCTTATAACGCTACCTTAAATATCTAGTGTGTATAAGCATGGAAGTAAAGACATTTACAAAGTCTACTACCAACATATGTACGGTCCCAATCACATACATAATTAAATGGACTCCAGTCAAGCATGCACATAATGAAGGCATACTCTAATACTTTCGTGGATCTCTCTCATCATACTAGGTAGCGTTATAGGTTATTTTACCCCTATAACCCCGAAAGATCAACAAGGGATAATCCACACACCTTCACACCAATCATATGGACCCATACCAAAGTTATATGAAATGATCCCCCCTATTTTATCACCATGGGATAACATGGTACATCATCACGTTGTGTCTGGGGTAAAATGACCAAGGTAAAGCCCGTTTCAATCACCGAGTACCAATGCGGTCGATGTCATACGTGATTCCATAAGGTTATCCCCTATAGTACATAATACTTCAAGGACTTATACAAGGTATGTTTCACATAAACACACGAATAGTATACCTCAAACCAGAATAAAACCCAACCTCCTTCATATATAGCTGTAATAACATCAATTGAAATCTATATCTAACAATTTTATATATTTTTAGCATGATTAAAGGGTTAATTTCAAATTTAAATTAAGAACCCTATATTTTTGTAATCTAATCAATTTGATTAAGCTATACATTGATTTTTCCAATTAAAACGGGACTTTTGATGGATTAACAATATATGATCAATTCCTAATCATTATATAACGATTCTAACTATAATTCATGAATAAATTACCCAATTTCATATGTTGTAATTAAACCTTAATTAAGTAATTACAAATTTAACTAGCTAAACCTCTAAATCCGATTTAACTAGATTAGGTTTAAATTTCAATGAATATGAATATCATAACAAAAAAGAAATTAAAATCAAACTCTAACTAAACTTGCCTCAATCAAAATTAAGAAGAAATTATCCAAGAAATCCCATTGTTATTCTCCTCTTAATAATTACTTCTCTCTATCCTTAGGGAGCCTAACTAATTGCAAAGTGTGAATTATAGGAACCCTAATGACTATATAAAACCCTTAAACCATGAAATTAGGTTTAGTCCATACATAGTCACATCTCCAATAAACCTAAAATATTACCTAAGTCATATATTAAACTAATGGGCCTAAAACCCTTACTTTTGTACTAAAAATGAACATTATAAGCGTCCCAAAACTAACCCTAAACATTCCACAAAATCAATTACCAATCTAACTCGATTATTTTAGTAATTTAACCAACAAGTATCCAAAAGTCAAATATTTTTTTTTATTAATTTAGTGCAACAAGACATTGTAGAAAACTACCTCACGATTGGGGGAAATCGATATTGGGGGAATACTCCAAACAAGAAAACCCTCAATACCGAAACCCCGACCATTACGTAATTGTCCACGATAAATAGTCATGTTAAAATTTTAAATTAATTTTTTACCGTGTATTAATTACGATTTGAAATAGAATTTATATAGCACATAAACATTTAAAATAAGTATATACATTTAAATAGCGACATCACATGTCACATTGGAAAATAAAATATTTTCGTAATTAATTTAGTATATAAAAATTAAGGGGCATTACATTCCTCCCCATTAAACCAGGAATTTCTTCTTCAAAATTAAAATTTATCTTGGTTAGAATAACTCTAATTATTTTACACGCACATCGTCCTCTCTCTCACAGGTGGACTGCTTCATTATGGTGTCCCCATTGGACCCTAACTAATGGAATGAGCTTGGATCACAGAGTCTGCCCTCTGCGATTAAGAATACGCTATGGCTTCTCTTTATATCTATCTTACGACTCCATCTCAATCCCATCGAGGATGATGTGCTGATAGGCATCCTCATCCCTCAAAAACTTCCTCCATATGGACACATGAAAAACATCGTATACCCCTTGAAGATGATCTAGTAAGAAGAAATGATACACCACCGATCCCACCCTATCTAATATTGTGAAGGGACCTATGTATCGGGGAGCTAACTTCCCCTTTGATCCAAATATGACCACACCCTTTAGCGGGGAGACCCTTAGTAACACCCGATCACCATCTGAAACTCCAATTTACGATCCAACTTGCCGGCATAACTATTTTCTCGATCTCGTGCTATCTTCATTTCGTTATTTAATGAGTGCCACATTCTTTGAGGTGTCACTAATTATGTCTGGCCCAAATATCCCACGATCCTTTAACTCCAACCAATATCTAGTCGAATGGCAAGATCGCCCGTATAATGCCTCATAAAGTTCCATTCTACTAGTCTGCAGATGACTATTATTGTACACAAAATATACGAGTGGAAAATATTAATCCCAGCACCCCTCGCTTAGTTTGACCATCTGATTGAGGGTGGAATGCCCTATTCATACTCAATTTTAACCCTAATCATGAAACCTCATAAAATTTTATAACAGGCTTATCAAATCTAAAATAAATAAAACAAGATTCTATAAATTAAGTATCATTCTAAGCATGATTAACAAAAAGGAAATAAGCATAAGGTAAAATATTTAACAAAAGTAAATGGAATTCCAATCACATCTGATACTAATACTGACAGTAATAAAGTCTAGCACAACAAACCATAATTATCCTATAATCATAACCACTGAAATAAAGCTAGTATTTAACTCTGGCTCGACTTAATTTAAAGAGTGGGCACGCATCTTGACAACTAAATCCAAGATAGTCAACCATGGATGAGATGCAAATCAAGAGATCAGGGTTGATCCTGCAATGCCAACCTTGGTCCTAAAAAGTAAAGTTAACAACAATTATAATTGAATTTAGGATAAAATATCACTACACATCTTTATCTCGTCTTTTATTTGTTTTTAAGTATATCCTAACCCAAACAACCCTAGATATATCATGAGTACAAACCGAAGTGATGGTAGCAGAATTGGTATCACCAGATCAAAGTAATAATGAGATCACACTAGTACAACAATGGCAAAAAATAAGCAATATAACAGTAAAGAGAGAGATGAGGCAAAGAGGAAGAACACCTGATTTTAAGTGGTTCGGCTAGAGCCTACGTCCACTGTACAATGTGAATGGTGGGTTTCTCTATAACAATGGAACTATGGTCCTGCAAGTACAACACTCAAGCTTTTCTCTCTCACTAAGTATTTTAATAGAGTTTTGTTTGGGCTGTCAATTATCAATACTTTACAATGTAGAAGATGAAATGTATTTATAGTTACTTGGGGGTATAATTTACCCCCAAGCATGTAACCAACATGTGCATGAGGGGGCTCCCAATAGCTAGTTGACACTTATCCCTCACACATGTAACTAATCATAACGCAATATTCCTTCATGTAAGGGGATAATATGGTTGTAACAGACTTGTCCACATGAGACATGCCATCTTAGAACCTTATACTGCTAGTACTAAAGATGTCGTCTGGAGAGGTCTCGGCCTGACCGAGTACGAGGCTACTGATGTAGTGCAGGAATACATACTGGAAAGCGATAAGTGTGGTCTTGACCGAAGGCATCAGGCTGAGACGTGCTTTTCAAGTCATCATTAGGTGTTGGACATAATAGAGGACAAAACCTGTCCTTACTGATGAAGTGCTCCTTTGAGGTCTCGACTCACAGGATGGCCGAGGTTATGGGAGACGAGGCCGACCCTAATCTGGACGAGTCTTGGATGCAAACATCTGGGGTCCTTTGGGAACTCGACTGTGGAGTCTAATGGCCCTTGTCCTAGGACGAGGTCACACTTAGTCATATCAATCACCCCTAACCCTCATCCATATATGTGAAGAGGTGATTGAGGGATACAAGTCGATCCTATCTTTCACTACACCAAAATTGGCGATTGGTCACGGCCAAAATCCCTGACCAAAACTGTGGGTCGCGGACTTCGGCCGTGACCATTTCTGGCGTGACCATTTTCGTGGGTCGCGGCCCAAGTCCGTGACCAAAAAATGGTCACGGCCAAGAGGGGTCACGGCAGATGGTCGCGGACTTTGGCCGTGACCCATGCCGTGACGGGTCGCGGCCCTAATCCGTGACCCATAACCGTGACAAATTGGTCGCGGCCAAAGTCCGCGACGCACTTCCGTGACAAAAAAAGTTAAAAAAAATTGTTCGCGGCCCTTGTCCGTGACCCACAACCGTGACAAATTGGTCGCGGCCAAAGTCCGCGACCCATGTGCGTGACAAAAAAAAAATTAAAAAAATTGGTCGCGGCCCTAGTCCGCGACCCATTACCGTGACAAAAAATAAAAAAAATGGTCGCAGACTTTGGCCGCGACCATTTTTAAGCGCGACAAAAAAAAAAAAAAAAAATGGTCATGGACAAAGTCCATGACCATATTTATCTATAATTTAAAAAAAATGTATTTTTTTTTGTCCAATCCTAAAATTGGGGGTCCTGTGAGTGCACCGTCGGTTGCTACGAGGTGTTACATATATTTATTATAGGCAAAACAATAAAAAAAATCACAAATTGCGAATTGCGAATGTTGTTAATAAACAAATATATATACAAACTTAAAAATATTACACGTCTTAATAATTCACAGACAAAAAAAAAATTGGGTAAAGTTTCCTCTATTTTCTTGACATTTCAAAACTTGTAAATGAAAAACCTGCTTATTATAAAGCCCGCATGGCCATAAAACTAAACAATAAAAGCCTGCACGACTATAACTCATAAAAAACATTATCCTGAATGTCCACAACATATAAATAATCATCATGTTGTAAACCATTGCCTCCTTCATTTGATCCACGTGCAAAAATCCTACAAATGATAGGATACAAAAAACAAAAATATCAGTAACTAAGTAGTTTTACAAAAAATTTAATCAAGCTGAAAAATTGCATATATGAGTTAAAATTATCAGTAACCAAGTAGAAATATGAAAATTAAGTCTAGAAATAAGCAAATTACTGTCGTACTCTCAAACCGGGAGACCTGCGGCTGCGGGGTCAGTTCCTACGAGTTACGTTGGTCCCGTGGGAGGTGTTGGTGCCACCCACGGGGCCGTTCGGGGGCTGTTTCGAGTTTTCACCCTCTAACGTCATGTTTTTAAGCCTAAGTGTAGAAATAAGCAAATTACCATCGTACTCTCAAACCGGGAGACCTGCGGCTGCGGGGTCAGTTCCTACGAGTTACGTTGGTCCCGTGGGAGGTGTTGGTGCCACCCACGGGGCCGTTCGGGGGCTGTTTCGAGTTTTCACCCTCTAACGTCATGTTTTTAAGCCTAAGTGTAGAAATAAGCAAATTACCGTCGTACTCTCAAATCGGGAGACCCACGGCTGCGGGGTCAATTCTTACGAGTTACGTTGGTCCCGTGGGAGGTGTTGATGCCACCCACGGGGCCGTTCGGGGGCTGTTTCGAGTTTTCACCCTCTAACGTCATGTTTTTAAGCCTAAGTGTAGAAATAAGCAAATTACCATCGTACTCTCAAACCGGGAGACCCGCGGCTGCGGGGTCAGTTCCTATATGTTACATTGGTCCCGTGGGAAGTGTGGGTGCCACCCACGGGGCCGTTCGGGAGCTGTTCGGGAGTTGTTTTGGATTTTCACCCTCTAACGCCATGTTTTTAAGCATAAGTCCTGATATTTTTCAATTATCGTCGTATTCTCAAATCGGGAGTCCCGTGATCGCGCGATCAGTTCCTACGAGTTACATATATTTCGTGGGAGGTGTTGGTGCCTCCCATTAAAACCGTTCGGGGGCTGTTTCGGGTTTTCCCCCACTAACGCCATGGTTTGCCTAAGTTTACAAATATGCAAATTATTATCGTATTCTCAAATCGGGGATCCCGTGATAGCGCAGTCAGTTCCTACGAGTTACATTGGTCCCGTACGAGGTGTTGGTGCCGCTCACAGGACCGTACGAGGACTGTTTCGTATTTTCACCTATCACAGGGCCGCTTGTGGGATGTTTTGGGTTTCTCCCCTCTAACGCCATGTTTTTAAGCTTATATCTAGACATTAGCAAATTATCATCGTATTCTGAAATCGGGAGTCTAAAATATTTTCAACATATTATCCAACAATCAAACCAATAATTATCCCGTACTCCTTCTAATTATCACATATTCCTTTAAACATACTATCCAACAACAAGCCAACAACCAATAATTATCCCGTACTCCTTCTATCATCTAAAAGATTTAATAAATAATGCATATCAATTATATAACTACTTTAGTTAAAGTAAAGAGTACCTGCTGTGTAATGAAGAACTGGTATGTAATGAAGAAGTGGTATCTAATTGGTTAGGTCTGCAATACGTAAACAATGTAGTTATGATTATTACGCCGCCATTTGAAGGTTTTAAAATACATATTCAATCAAGTTGATCACAAAAAATTTCAAACTAAAACAGAATTGTATAAAATCAACATAACTATAGCATACATGTCAAGTTAAAATATGAATGAACGGAATTAAGTTGTATTGTTCCATGTCAAGTTGTAGCCTCATAATATCTCGACGTAAACGTAAAAAAATGCACATTAATCGCAAGATATATGATATACTTTTTCATAGGTAAATCAAGAACACACCCAACAAATTTAATAACATGTACATTTATCGACACTAGTATAAATTCAATAAATACAACATAGTATCCAACAACCAAGCCAACAATATCTCACTATAGTAATGTGCACACGTGTTTGCGACTCTTATGTCAAAAAAATTTCATTTAATTATATTTTGTCAAAAAAAAACAAGACAAGCATATCTTGTCAAAAAAATACACACACATACAATCTAGGGTTTATTGACATAATCTATACATACACACACATACAATCTAGGGTTTACTTAAACCCTAACTTTTTTTGACATAAATCTATGCATACATATAACCAACAATAAGGCGGTTGCAATTTTTTTTACTTATTATATAAACATTTAATTATATTTTGTCAAAAAAATATAATGTCTAGAGTTTTGAATAATATTTTGTCAAAAAAAATACACATATACAATCTAGGGTTTATTGACATAATCTATACATACACACACATAATGTCTAGAGTTTTGAATATTATTTTGTAAAAAAAATACACACACATACAATCTAGGGTTTATTGTCGTAATCTATACACACACACATACAATCTAGGGTTTATTTTCGTAATCTATACACACAAATAGCTGCCACAATTCATAACAAATCGAAATTCACACACACACATACACCCACATATACATACACACACACACACACATACACTCGCATACACACATAGCTGCCACAAATCAAAACAAATCAAAATGCACACACATATACACACATACCTTTCACGATTGTCAGATGAAATCAACAAAAAACCCAAATAGACGAAATCCCAAATCGCCCAAATCGTCCAAACTTAACCGCGAATGGCAGAAATTTGATTAGCGTTGTAAGTAAATCATCTTTAAATATGTTGACCTGGTCACGGCCTGCAGCCGTGACCCAACCTCCGCGACCAATTAGTTATCCCCTGACCACTGGTCACGGCCCTAGGCCGTGACCCACCATGCTCAACCAACAGACCACCATGAGCGACCAAACCCCCTTCGAATGAGGTATGGTCACGGTCCCAAGCCATGACTCACTTCAGAAATTGGTTTCGGCCTTCAGCCCTGACCACCATGCGCGACTAACAACCCTTCAAATGAGGTATGGTCATGGCCCCAAGCCGTGACCCACTTCAAAATTAGGTTTCGGCCCCTAGCCGTGACCCCATTTGGGCGACCAATTTTTTTTTCCGAGGTGGTCACAGTCCAAGTCCGTGACCCATCCGCGACCAAGTTGGAGGGAATTTTGGTGGGGTTTTGGCGCCAACATGGTCACACCTTGGGTCATGGCCAAAGTCCGTGACCCACAGTGGTTAGGGACTTGAGCCGTGACCACTTCCAAAGCATCCATGACTCAGTGTAAAAATTAAAATGGTCACGCCAAAAATTGAGTTGGTCACGGCCCAAGTTCGCGACGAGCTGGTCGCGGACTTGGGCCGTGACCAACTGGGCGTGACCATTCGCAGGATTTGGTGTAGTGTTTTGATGAGATATTAATAGTGACACATGTCTCAATTCTGATCGGATTGTGTTTGCCCCAAGATTATTTGACAGCTTGATCACTTAGTGACTTGTGCCCTTAATGATGGATGGGCTTCGAAAATTATGCTCAATCATCACTGTGCTTAAAAATAACTCAAACCACAGTTTAGCCGTTTTTCCAATACTCGTGCCATTTCTCGCTCTCTCTAAACCTTCGAGCTTTCGAAGAGCCATACTCTTCTTCCATTTTCAGGTGATCCTCAACCATTTTAGGTTCTTTTTGGATGTCTTCACTCTCAGATAACCTCTTTTCTCCTCCTCTGTGTTTCTTTTCATTGATTTAGGTAGATTCTGTGTTGATTAGTTTTTTCAGCGAGTTTTTACTCCTTCGACGACCTGCATTGGTGGCGTTAGCCCCTGTTGAGTCTGTCTATTGGTTGGGTTGGGATCTACTTAGATTTTTTTACCTTTTTCCTGGTGGTTTTGCCACTTAGGAACTTTCCCAACGTAGGTGCTGTCATCTTCTCTAGTTGTCTTGTTTCGTGTTCTTATTTATTCTTGAGAAAAACGATTAGCCTTTTAGCTTTTGATCTTTTAGTCAATAAAAGTCAACCAACATCCTATTTGTCCTTATTTTCTATTTTTCATCCAAATTAAGTCTCATCTCTTTGATGTTAAGGAAGTTATACAAACTAGCCGAGGAGTTTCCAGGCCTTAGCAAGAGGTATTTTCAAGAGATCAGGAGGGTAGAGGTTGAAGAAGCCGAGATGCGTAAAGCTAAGGCATTTCCTCTTCATCCCATTTATCCTCCCCCACTGGCTATTATTCATCCCCCAATTGTTGAGTTGAATGACCATTTGTCTGAGTCGTCTTCTTCTACAGACGATAATATGTCTGTCTCTCAGCTTATCAAGAGTGCTAACTCTTATGAGGAAGCCATGGCTTATCCTGCATCCCAAGGTGAAGGATCTGAAGTGGATGAGGATTCATCTCATCTCTTATCTTCTACAGGGGCTCCAGGGGCCGAGACATCAGATTAATCTGACTCTATTCAAATATTTGAGCCTAGTGTCGCCATTCCACCTCCAATAGATGGTATTCCTCTCACGGTCACAAATGGATCCAAGTTTGTCTAGAGATTCCCAAGTGGTGACCAAAGCAATCCTCCGATCGAGTCATCAGAAGATAGTGGTGATGAGAGTGAACTTGACACCTCTGTCACTGAGTCCTATGATAGCACTGTCTCTAAGGCTAACCTTCTGGTTTAGAGACACCTTCATGGAATAGATCCCTCAATTTCTATGAGAAAACCCACTAAGGATGAAAGATATTTTCGTGATCGAGAGGGTGAGGTCTGCGTTTATGAGCTGATGTTTAAGGTCATCTTCCGACTACATATTCATCCAACCATCTAGGCCATCCTAGCCCGTTTAATACTTTCCCCATCTCAGATATCACTGAATACCTGCAGAGTTATTCTCGGCTTTATCTCCATCTGGAAGATTGTTCACTAAACCGACCTTCCAGTTAACATTTTCATGGCCTGTTATACTCTTTCATCTTCCAAGACTCAACCTGGCTACTATCATCTCATAGCTAGGAAGTCTTAGAATAAAGTTCTGCTGGTTACTCATACCTCAAACCATAACTGAAAACCCCAATATTTTTTCATCTCTAGGGCTTGGGAATTTGGTCCCAATCAAACTTGTGGAGCCTCTAAGCCTAGAACTCCTCTAAGATGTGTTAAAGTCTCAGCGTCGTCCAAACCTGATCCGGTGTTGAACCCTGAGGCCTCCAAAAACGTTAAGAAACTTCGTGAGCAGGGTGGTAATGGTCGTCTTGTTAAATTCGAGCATCTTATGACCCCATACAATTTAACTCAAACAGGTCTGGGGGTTGACCCCCTAGCCGAGATGCCTAAGTGATTTTTCTTATTAACTATTGTCACCTATCTTGTAGTTGTTCATAGCTAACGTTGTTCATTTCTTGCAGAACATCTAGAAAACATACCAAATGACCTTTGGTAAATGGTGGCCCTAAATTTGAGCAAACTTATCGGCAAACATGACAAGAAATATGATGCTCCTACTCCCCCCACCAAAAAATCTATTATGGGTGGCCCCGACCGCACTGACGATGCTATAAGAAGAGAAAGGCACGAGAAGATGACACTACTGCTCATCGTCCATCAAAGCAAGTTCGGTCTGATCTAAAAATCCCAATTTCTACAGATGAGGCTCTGGCAGCTCATCTTTGTCAATTGAAGCTTGATGACGAGATTTTCCTTGGCCATGCTAAAAAGGCCATAGATGGTGTTGGCTATCTCATCTCAGAGGGTGACAAGCATTTCCTCTTGTCCTTAGATATCTCTCTGCTAACTGAATTCTCTATCCATAGGGATGTTCAGGTATTTGACAGACTTGCTAAGTGTAACCTCTTATCAATTAATTCCATCTCCTACTAATTTTCCTGTCTACCTTTTTTATTACAGGGTATAGCCTCCCTTTCCTGAATGGGGGATTAGATCAACAAGAAGCTTCCCTTAATTCAGAAGGGACGAGATGTTGTAACCACTAAAAATAATCTGAGGGACAAGGTTCAGAACACCAAGTCGACCCTGAATAAGTCTATGGACGAGAATACCAATATAAATACCGAGCATGCCAATGCCCTGAAGAAAATGTCCAAGAATAAGCAAGTCAAAATTGATGCTACGGTTAAGGCCACCCATGACGAGGCTAACGCCCAAGCTATAAATGAGTTCAAGGAATCTGATGAGTTTAGAGGCTATGCTTTTGAATATATTGAGAGCGGCATCAAGACTACTGACCGATGGTCTGCTCTCAAACATGATGAGGCTGGAGACCTATCCCCTGATGACTCAGTAGGTCTTAACTTTAGCGATCCACGTTTCGGGACTGCTCTAGCCGACGTTGAAAATCTTGTTGACCCTATGGATACCAACCCCATTAAGGTCACAGAGAACAACGATAATGCAGTTGAGACTGGCATAAATGATGATGGGGCAGAGACTACTAATATTAAGGCCAAAATCACACCTGTCGATGGGACGACTCGATCGAATGATGAAGTTTAAGCTTTTGTCATTTTTTTCTTTTGTTGGGATGGCCCTTCATGGCCTTGTATTCTGTTTTTGTACAAGCCTTTGTATTAAAATTGATTTGTAACCTCTGTTGTTAATGAAGCTCTTTGTTCATGTCTTCTTTTCTGGTATGCAAATATGTCTCCTATAATTTTTCATTAATAGCATAATTTAAATTAACCATAATTCCCAAGTCCTCTCTCGTCCTTGCACAATCGTCTTGACCGAAAGAGAATTTCCACCAAGTTAATGACATTTAATAAATGAACCACAATTAAGTGATTTTGAATTTGTTTCCACCAAATTATGGTGTTGTATCACAAGTCCCCTCTCATCATTTTGAGAGTGTATGGCTGAGTGTCGTCTCGTCCATGCATAATCATCTTGGCGAAGAGAGAATTTCCACAAAGTTTCATGATGTTTAATAAATGAACCACAACTAAGTGATTTTGAATTTGATTCCACTAAATTATGGTGTTGTATCACAAGTCCCCTCTCGTCATTTTGAGAGTGCATGGATGAGTGTCGTCTCGTCCATGCGCTGTCGTCTCAGCCGAAAGAGAATTTCCATTAGTTAATGATGTTTAATAAATGAACCATAACTAAGTGATTTTGAATTTCATTCCACTAAATTATGGTGTTGTATCATAAGTCCCCTCTCGTCGTTTGAGAGTGTATGGATGAATGTCGTCTCGTCCATGCACTGTAGTCTCGATCGAGAGATAATTTCCACCAAGTTAATGTTGTTTAATAAATGAACCCCTCTCAGTGTTATTGACAATCCATGGACGAGGTCAAACCCGTCTAGACTATTGTGTCACCAAGAGAAACTTAAGGCTACTTCACCACGAATGATGTTTTATAACTTAAGATGAGTTGATACATACAAGCAATAAATATTCAAACAAATTTACAACATATGAGGGAAGAATTGGAAATTTTTATTGAACTTCATTCAGATTTCATTCATCATCTGTTTCTCATATACTTGTATTATATAGGAATTAAAAAGAGATAATAAGAATCCTTATTGGTAGTATTTTTTGAGATGGTCGGCGTTCCATGGGTTGGAGAATGGCTCTCTTTCCTAGTTTTCCAATCGATACATCCTTGGAACAACCTCTTAAACCAATCTATATAGACCATGCCAATTCGAATGAAGCTTGTTGGGCTTCTGCTATGTCTTCTTCAGCACAAGGTCTCCTACTTCCAGTGGCCAGGATTTCACCCTCTTATTATAGAACTTCACTGTCCTTTGTTGATAGGTATCTTGCCTAACTTCAGCATCTTATCTTCACTCCTCCACAAGATCCAAGTCCAGTTTCCTCTCTTACACATTTTTCTCTGGGTCCTATGCCTGAACTCTATGGGTTGGGAGACCTACCTCTATCAGCACCACTGACTCTGAGCCATAAGCCAACATGAATGGAGTTTACCCAGTTGGAGGCCTCTCCGTTATCCTATAAGCCCATAGGACAACATACACCTCTTCAGTCTATCTCCCTTTGGCATCCTCCAATCTCCTTTTGATCCCATCAAGAATTATTCGGTTTGTCACTTATATCTGCTCATTTACCTGGGGTCAGCCGTGAGTGGAGAAAAGCTGATTAATACCGACTCTTTGACAATATTTCTCTAGGGAGCGATTCTTGAATTGCATCGCATTATCATAAATTAAGGTATTAGGTAGGTCGTATCTATAAATGATGCTTTTCCAAATAAACTGGAAAGCTTTCTTCTCTCTGATTGTAATCATTATCTCGACCTCTGTCCACTTTGAGAAATAGTCAATCACCACAATCAAATAACAATAATTGTTCACAACTCTTGACAATGGCCAATCCAAATCAATCCCCCTGACTGCAAATGGCTAAGGAGAGGTAATTGTGGTAAAAGGCTGAGGAGGTTGATGGGGGTATGGTGGAAAACCTCTAACACTTATCAATTTCTTAAAATAAGAAGTTTTATCTTTAGCTAACATCGACCACGAATAACCCTAAGTGATGATCCTCTTAGCTAATGACCTCCCTCCAATATGGATGAAGCAGACCCTTCATGCACGTCCTTTAAAATATACTCTACCTCTGATGGATGGACACATCTGAGTAGGAAAAGCAAGAAACCTTTTTTATATAAGGTGTCTCTTATGAGGGAGAACTTGGTAGCTTTATACCTCAGCTTCTTTCTTTCGACTCTAGACTCTGGAAATTCCCCCTCTTTGATATATCGAATGATAGGATCCATCCAGGAAACTCCCATACTCAAGTTGAAGTAAAATTCCACAATAGTTTCTTCTTTTTCAATTATCAGCCGATAGAGAATCTTTACTAGGACCTTCCTTCTAATTTCAGTTTTAGTGGCTGAGGCTAACCTTGCTAGAGCGTCGACTCGACCATTGTCTAGTCGAGGTATTCTCTTCAGCTCTACTTCACTAAAACTTTTCAATACTGTCTTCACTCTTACCAGGTACTTGTCCATTTTATCATCCTTGGCCTCACCTGCCCCCAAAATGTGGTTAACAATCAACCTAGAATCACTATGGACAAGGAGTTCGCTGACATTCAGTGCCCTGGCAAGAGAGAGTCTTATTAGGAGAGACTCATACTCTGATTCATTATTGGAGGCTTTAAAGCTGAATCTCAGTGCATACTCTATATCAATCCCATATAGGGGAGACATAATTAACCCTGCTCCACTTTCGTTCTCACATGAGGATCCCTCAACGAAGAGTTTCCACACAGTTCCATTTAGAGAAAAACTACCCTCTTCAAGGGTTTCATTATTGAAGAGGTATTGCTCCTCCTTATTCTCATACACCTCAGTTGTTATTGATCCTGTCTCGGCCTCGGTTGGGGGAGGGCACATCCTACTCTTTTGTTTACAAGATATAGCTTCAATATATTCAGTATCGGCCTCGTCCCAGGTGAACTCGGTTATAAAGTCTATCAGGTCCTGCCCCTTAATAGCCGTTCTTGGCTGGTAGATGATGTCACCCCAACCATCAGCCATCCTGATTTCTCAGGCTTGTGAATGACCTATCTGATAGGAGAGTCGGTGAGAACCACCATGGTATGTGCTTAAAAATAGGGCTTCATCTTCCTTTAGGCATGGATCCGAGCATAGGCCAACATATCTATTTTGGGGTATCTTTGCTCGCTCCACTAGAGGGCCTTGCTATTAAAGTACACTAGTTTTTGAACTCCATCCTCTTCTCTGATAATAGCAGCACTGATGGACGATTTCGACACTGATAAATAAAGATACAACTTCTCTCATTTGAATGGTATATACAAGAAGAGTGGAGAATTGAGATAGGACTTCAAATCTTGGAAGGACTTATCTCACTCATTGTTCCATTCAAATGTTTTTCTCAACACTTTAAAGAAAGGAAGGCATTTATTAGTAGCTCTAGACATAAACCTGTTTAAAGCATCCACTCATCCAGTCGGTCTCTGCACATCCTTTATTGTTGTGGGAGTCTTTATCTACAGCAAAGCTTTGATCTTTTCGGGAGTGGCTTTTTTTTTTGGAAAGAGGAATAACCCCTATTTGATTAGATTAAAGGAAGCCTCCTAAGTGGCATACAAATCAGAAAGAGAGTTGGTTTTAAAAGAAACCAACAATTCAATAAAGAATGAAATAAAGATGAAGAAGAAAAAGACATTAATGAGTCCTTAAAGATGGAAGATTCCATTTGTCTAAGTTTAAAAGACCTTTGTAAAGGTGAGGCAACTCTTCAAATTTGTTGAAAAAGGAATCTCTTTTACTTTAAACTCCGTGATTGGCCAATGAATCAGTAACTTTGTTGGCCTCTCTATAACAGTGGAAGAAATTGATGGTCATTAATCCTTTATACATGGTTATGTCTTTCAACAAGTGTCTGATGTTCTAAGGAATTATGAATTAATTATTGGCAATGATATCAATCATAACCATAGATTCAGATTCAATATCCACTTCAAGGATGTTATGAATAAAACAGAATTTTAAACCTTCAAGAATAGCTCTAGCTTCAGCTGCTATGCTAGTTAAACTCCCATCAAAACCTGAGAATCCCTATATCATCAAACTACCAGAATCCCTTAGAATACCACCAAATCCACTTAAGCCAGGGTTTCCTTTAGAGGCTTCATCATTATTAAGTTTAAAGGAATATTGACTTGGCTTACTCCATCTAATGATGTTGCATTTCTTCATTGGAACAATTGAGTGTTAAGAGAAGGAAGAATAAATTGAATTAAGAGAAGAAAATTTGAAAACGTTGTTGAAGCTTATTTCTATAATAACCCTATGAACTTTCATAATGATTTGAGATGGAATCATGGTATTCCCATCAAAGACAATTCTATTTCTTGCTTTCCATAGCTCCCAAATGATGCAAACAAGAACAACCTCAGAGAGGTATTTTATTATAGGTTTTTTAGAAGAATTGAGCCACCACACCATCAACATTCTATTTAGAGAAGATAAATTCGATCTAATATCAAGTATACCTCAAAACTAAGACCAAACTTCTGAGAAAAAGGATCTGAGATAAATATATGATTTGATGATTCTTCACAATTAGAGCAACATATGCACATTGAGCATAATTTGATTCCTATTTACTGAACATTGGACTCAGTTGGGATGATCTTATTCTGGCATCTCCACATGCATATGGACATTTGAAGAGGAATATTTGACTTCCAAGGAAAAACACCTATAGAGGATTGAATGTAAGATTTTCTAATAAGCTGAAAAACAATTTGGGTTGGAAAGGAACCAGATGCAGATAATTTCTGGTAGAACTAACCCTCCACCAATACTGAATTAAATTCCACTTCTTCACTCATGGATTGGATTCTTTTGAGACATTGATATTTTGATGTCCTAGGAGAATTTCGAAGTTTGGCCTTTATAAATCTAGCCCAAAGAGAATCATCAACTTTATATTTCCAAGATAGCTTCAAACTTTAGATCCCCTTTTGATTCAGAATAAAGCTTAAGAACTTGCCGGCTCCGACGCCGAAGTCACACTTGGTGGGGTTGAGCTTCATATTATACTCATCCATCATGTCAAAAGTATGCTCAATATTGGCCATGTGAGTATCGAACTTAAGGCTATTCGTCAATATATCGTTGACATACACTTCCACGTGAGTAAATGGCCTCTCTGATTAAGTTAGCCTTTTCTAACTTTTTAACCTCCTCTCGAGTGACATCATACTTTTCTCGTGAGTAGACTCTTCTTCTCTATCAGATCAGCTTTGTACCATTGGCCACATTACGCTTATGGAAGAGAAATTTTGGATCAATTCTGGGCATGTCTTCATGGCTCCAGGCAAAGATACTCTGCCTCTCCCTTAACATCTTAATCAACTCCTCTTTGAGCTCCTTCCTTACGGATTTGCCAATTTGGATGGTTTTTTTGACTCATCCTCATTGAGGATGATGTATTTGACCTCCTCAGTGGCCTCACCCTTCTTAATCTTCTTTTCATCTCTAGGGTCTAGGGTATCATTATCTTAGGTCGTAAGGGCCCTTTTATATGCTTTTTTCTCCTCGACTGAGTTGAAGTAGCATTCACATGCCTCAGCTTGGTCCCCCTGAACTTCCCTTATCCCATATGGGGTCAAGAATTTAATCATCTGGTGGACTATTGAGGGCACGACATCAAATTCCTTGAGGTCTACCCTTTCGAGAATTGTATTGTTGGCCGAATAGACGTTTTCATACTTTATGAAAAAGTTGATCTTCCTTGTAAGATATTTCGGGCAGCTATTTCCCATTCTCACTTCCATTTCATTTATGCCCAGGGGTGCACCTTCTCACCACTAAAGCCGATGAGTGGTCAGTGATAGGGAAACAACCTCTTCCCCAAACTTTTGTAACAGTCCCAAAAAATAACGTCGGCCGAACTGCCACTATCCACCAAAATCCTTGGCACTTCATAACCATGTACTAGTGTGGTGATAACCAAAGGGTCATTGTGTGGAGCCAGAATCCCATTAAAATCTAATCTTGAAAAACAAACAACTAAGGTATTCATATAAACTGTAGCTCTCTTACCTTTCACATTCTCTAGTGCATTTGAGTTCATAGTTTTAGGCTTTAGAGGGAGAGCTTTGGCCTTTGCTACATTTGCTTTTCTATCATTGACTTCCTTTCCTCATCTAGCAAGCCCCCCACAGATCATCTTGACATCATGCGAGATCATATGGAACCGACCATTTTGATCAGTAAACTTGAGAGGGAGGTTAGAGTTGTCCTCATCACAATCGTCCGACTCATCGGCATCCCGGTCGGCTGGATCATCTGGCTTACACTTGTCATTTTTTTTTCTTCTTTTGGGTGTCGTCCTGACCACTCCTTGAGCCACTCTTATCTACATACTACCTCAACTTTTCGGCCTTCAACATCTTCTCTATTTCATCCTTCGGAGAAAAACATTTGTCGATCAGGTTCCCATGGTCCTGGTTGAATTCACATCATAGGTTTTTATTCCTCTTATGAGGAGAAACTATCAACTTTTTAGGCCACCTTAGGTACCGATCATTCTTGATCTCGTTCAAGATGTGTTTGCAACTGACTGCGATGGGAGTGTAGTTAGTGAACTTATTGTTCATTGATCTCTTATTTCCTTCCTTGTTCTTCTTCTGGAACTCGTCCCCCTAGTAGCACCCTCATCATGCTCATACTTTGTTGCTATATCTTCTTCGTCGTTCATGACCTTATCGACCATTGCCAATTACTCGTCCATGGACTTCGGTGGGTCTTTAGCAAGCTTCTAGAGGAGTTTTCCCTTCTGCAGACCACCTATCAGAGCTGTCATTTCAATAATTTCCTCATAATCCTTCACCTCTAGCTTTTCTTTATTGAACCCTGTAATATACTCCCTGGAACTCTCATACTTCCCCTACTTGACTTACATCAGGTGTGTTGTCTTCTTTTGGGGTCTCACCCCAAAGAAAAAGATGTGTATGAACCTCTCTGTGAGTTGTTTAAAATTCTAAATTGAGTTCTTAGGGAGTGAGGTGAACCATACTTGGGCTGCTCCGGTCAGAGTGCTTGAGAAGGCACAACATCTCATCTCATCTGAGACTGAGTAAATATCTCCAGCTGATTGGTACATCTCCACGTGGTGGACTGTGTTAGTGCTCCCATTATACTTGGGAGTGACCATTGGTGGCTTAAACTTGGACGGGGTTGGAAAATTAACGATCCTATCCACGAAAGGAGATCCCTCTAAATGGCCCCTCTACAAGGGGTCTCGGCTTTTGAGAATGTCTTCAATCTTGTCTTTTAACCTCTGGATCGAGTCATTCTTGGGCCTCTCAGCCGCTGGTATAACATCGGCTTGGACGATATTATCTCCTGCCACCTCAATTGGTCGAATAAAAGGTTCCCTTGCCATTAACTTGTGTCAGCTGTTCACTTCTCTCAGACCCTTGACTCGGTCACATGGTAGACAACAACCTGTTTTTTCTTTCTAGGTGCCAGCAAGACTCCTTGATCTGGACAATCTATCTCTGGGATCACCCACTAGGCCGAGCCTTTCAAAGGTCGACCCTCTACTTATCCGATCAAAGGCTGAACCCATTAGTTGAGCATCCTAAAAAGTCCTCCTACTGTGTCCTCGGCTAACTTGAATGGGGCATACAATGTTTACAAATATTTCATATGGCTCCCAGCATTCAACTTGGGCATCTTCAGCGTCATAGTCATTATACCGATCCTTTGGGCAATGTTAACCTTACCTCCTCAGGCATAAATGCCTAGGGTCAGAAACATATCTCCATTGTTGATAAGGTGGAAATTCCTTATGCGGTGCTTAGGGTGGTCACCTGACATCTGTATGCTACTCCATGGCGGCCAGAGTAATCATCTCTAACACTCCCTCAATGGGTCTCCTCAATACATTTTGACCAAAGGAAGCCAGCTACTCCTGCATCGCCTATTGGCTAACTACCCATGACTTTAATGCCATCGCCACCTCCGCTATTTCTGACTGAGGAGGTGTGTGTCAAGAGCTAGGACCACTAGTTGGTGGTGAAATTCTGATGCCAAGTTTCGAACCTGGTGGATGAGTTGTAAACAGAAGAGTAGAATCTTAGAAGCTCAATAAGAGCTCTTTAAATGATGAAACAACTCCACAAGAGGGGATGATTGGTTTACCACCATAGACTCCGGTGAATATAAGCTAGAGAAGGGAAAAGATGATAATCCTCATTTCCACAGACAATTCCAGACTGATGGTACTAGAATTGGTATCACCAGATCAAAGTGATAATGATCTCACACTAGTACAACAATGGCAGAAAATAAGCAATATAGCAGTAAAGAGAGAGATGAGGCAAAGAAGAAGAACACCTGATTCTAAGTGGTTCGGTGGGAACCTACATCCACTGAGCAATGTGAATGGTGGGTTTCACTATAACAATGGCACTATGCGCCTGAAAGTACAACATTCAAGCTTTTTTCGCTCACAAAGTATTTTGACAGAGTTTTTCTAGGGTTGTCAATTATCAATCCTTTACAATGTAGAAGATGAAATCTATTTATAGTGCCTTGGGGGTGTAATTTACCCCCAAGCATGTAACCAACATGTGCATGAGGAGGCTCCCATATCTAGTTGACACCTATCCCTCACACATTTAACTAATCATGATGCAATATTCCCTCATATGAGGGGATAATCTGGTTATAACAGACTTATCCACGTGGGATATGCCATCTTGGAACCTTGTACTTCTCATACTGAAGATGTTGTCTAGAGAGGTCTCGTCTTGGTAGAGTACGAGGTTATTGATGTAGTGCGGGAATAATTGCTGGAAAGCGACAAGTGTGATCTCGACGGAAGGCATTAGGTCGAGACGTGCTTTTTCAGTCATCACTAGGTGCTGGATATAATAGAGGATGAGACATGTCCTTGCCGATGAAGTTCTCCTCTAAGGTCTCGACTCACAGTATGGTCGAGGTTGTGGGAGACAAGGCCAACCCTAATCTGGACGAGTCTTGGATGCGACCATCTGGGGTCCTTTAGGAACTCTATTGTGGAGGCTAATGGACCTCGTCATAGGACGAGGTCACACTTGATCATATTACCAAGCCCAAGTGATATCACGATTAAGTATTTTTCATCCTAATTGAATATAACAAATGATCCCTTATAATGCTACCTTAAATATCTAGTGTGTATAAGCATATAAGTAAAGAAATTTAAAAATTCTACTACCAACATATGTACGGTCCCAGCCACATACATAATTAAATGGGATCCACTCCAGGCCTCCCACAATAAAGGCATACTCATACTAGGAAGAGTTATAGGTTATCCCACCCCTATAACCCTAATACATCAATAAGGGATAATCCGTACGCCTTCGCACTAAGCATATTGACCCATACCCAAGATATATGGAAGGATCCCCCTCTTTCATCACCATGGGATAACACGGGTACATCAACACGTAGTGTTCGGGGTAAAATGACCGAGATAAAGCTTATTTCTGTCACTGAGGTACCAACACGATTGAGGTCATACGCATCGCAAAAAGATATCACCTCTAGTACGTAACACCATAACGACTCATACCAGGTATGTTTAAGATAAACACAAGAATAATATACCTAACCACACAACAGTTACTAAGTCTTTATCGGGTTACTTAACTTAATAAGTCTCTTAGAGTTCCACATTTAACTCCATTACTAAATCTAGAACCTCTAAGAAATATTATCCCCTTACTTATACATGTAGAGATGGATTAGAAACCATCCTAACCGATCAATAAGTCTCAAAATCCATCTAAATAAATATTCAACCCAACCTCAAGCTATACCAGAGGGGCCGATCGATCGACTATGTGAGAATTCATCTTCCTACTTATTACAAGATTTGAACCCCAAAACCTCCATTAAAGTACTCCAAGATCCTCAAACTAGAGTGACAACCTAACCTCCTTTATATAAAACTGTAATAACATCAATCTAAAACTACGTCAATCAATTCTATACAATTGTAGCATGAATAAAGCGTTCATTTCATATTTAAATTAGGAACCCTAGTTTTATGTAATCTAATCAATTTGAACAAGTTATACATCAATTTTTCCAATTAAATTGGGTTTTTTCATGGACTACAAATTTATGATCATTTCCTAACAATTCAATAATGTTTATAACTCGATTTCATAAAGAAAGTCCCCAATTTCAAATTTTGTAATTAACATAGTTTTTTTTATCTTCAATACGTTAATTACAAATCTAACTAATTAAACATCTAAATCAGATTATAATTATTTTAGGTTTAGATTTCAAAGAATAGTAATATCATAACAAAAAAGAAATTCGAATCAAGATTTAAATATACTTGGCTCAATCAAAATTGTGAAGAAATTTAGGCAAATACCTATAATCCTCTTCTCCTCTTTAAATTCCTTATCTATAGCCTTAAAAAGCCTCTACAATTGTAAAGGGTGAATTATGGGAACCCTAACGACTCTCCAAAATCCTTAACCCACGAAATTAGGTTGAGTCCATACATGGGCCTCATTTAAATGAGCCCAAAGACATCTCCAATAGGCCTAAAATATTACCTATGTCTTATACTAACCCAATGGTCCCCAAACCCATACTTTTAGACTAAAAATGAACATTATACGGATCCTAAAACTAATCCTAAACATGCCATAAAATCAATTACCAACTTAACTCGGTAATTATAATAATTTAACTGATAAGAGTCCAAAAGTTAAATATTTAATTATTTATTAATTTATTGAAACATGAAATCATAGGAAACTACCTTACAATCGATAAAACTCGACATCAAGGTTATAATCCAAATAAGGAAACCTTTGATACCAAATCCCTGACCATTCCATAATCTCTCATAATACATAGCCACGTTAAAATATTTAATTAATGTTTTACCGTATATTAATTTCGATTTGAAATATAATTTATATGAAACATATAAATATTTATAACAAGTATAAACAGTTAAATAGTGGCATCTCATGTCACGTAGGAAAATAATATAATTTTATAATTAATGTATAAAAATTATGGGTGTTACAATCCCTCCCTTTAATAAAGAATTTCATCCTCAAAATGTGATATTTATACCTGACTAGAATAACTCTGGACATCTTGCTCGCACATCGTCCTCTCTCTCCTAGGTGGAATCTGCTTCACTATGGTGTACCCATTGGACTATAACTAATGGAATGATCTTTGATTGTAGATTCTTCTTTCTCCAATTAATAATACGTTGTGGATCTATTCATAGAACTGTAGCTCAATCCCATAGAGGTCGATGTGCTGATAGGCATCCTCATCCCTCATAAACTTCCTTAATATGGACACATGGAAGACATCGCGTACCCACTGAAAATGATTGGGTAAGGCTAAACAATATGACAACAAGCCCACCCTATACAATATCGTGAAGGGAACTATGTTTTGAGGAGCCAACTTCCCCTTCAATCCCAATATGAACACATCCTTCATCGGGTAGACCCTTCGTAACACCTGATCCCCCACCTGAAACTCCCATTTATGCTTCCACTTATCGGCATAACTATTTTGTTGATCTTGTGCTGTCTTTATCCATTTTTAGATGAGTGACACCTTCTCTGAGGTTTCCCATATTATGTCCAACCCAAACATCTCATGCTCCCCTAACTCCAACCAATAGGTAGGTGAATGGAATGATCGCCTGCATAATGCCTCATAAAGTTCCATTTCAGTAGTCTGCGAGTGACTATTGTTGTACACAAATTGTACTAGTGGCAACGGTGTATACCAGATTCCCTTGAGGTCCAACATGCAAGCCCGAATCTTGTCTTCTAGAATCTGGTTCACTTGCTCACTCTAGACGTCTGACTGAGTGTGAAATGTCATGCTTATACTAAATTTTACCCCCATTTGTGACACGATGTAAAATTCAATAATAGGTTTATCAAATCTAAAATAAATAATACACGAGTTTATATAGTTAAGTACCATTCTAAGCATGATTGACAAAAAGGAAATTCACATAAGGTAAATAACTAAACATAAGCAAATATAAGTCCAATCACCTTTGATACCAATAATAACATTAATAAAGTCAAACACGGCAAAACCATAACTATTTCTATAATCCAAACCACTGAAATAAAGCTAACATTTAACTTTGGCTCGACTGAATATAATTAGTGATAAAAAATGGGCATGTAGTCCCGACACTTCCAACATAGATACTCAACAACGTATGAGATGCAAATCTAAAGATCAGGGCTGAGGCTACAATGTCATCTTAGGTCCTGAAAAGTAAAGTCAATAATAATGTTAACAAGTTTAATTAGAATAAGATCATAATTGAATTTGGGATACAATATCACTACACATCTTCCTCTCACCTTTTAGTTATTTTTAAGTTTATTATAACCCAAACAACCCTAGATATCTCATGCGTCTAAATCCAAGACCAAGTGTGCTCACGATTACGTATTTTTTATCCCAATTAAATATAACAGATGATCCATAATAACACTACACTAAATATCTCAAGTGCACTTATAAGAATATTAGTAAAGACATTTACAAAGTCTATTACCAACATAAGTACTGTCCTAACCACGTACATAATTAAATGAGCTCCACTCAGGCCTGCATATAATGAAAGCCTACTCTAATGCCTTTGAGGATTTCTAGCATTGTACTAGGTAGAGTTATCACTACACCAAAAACAGGAATTTGGCACGGTTTAAAACTGTGCCAAATCAAATCTGGCACGATTTTGAATAATGCCAGAATCAGGTGTTCCAAAATGGCCAGTTTTTTCTGGCACGGCTCAAAAGTGTGCCAAATTTGACCAAACAGAAACACTTCTGGCACACTTTTAAACCGTGCCACAATTTGATATTTTTGGCACAATTTTGAATTGTGCCAGATTGAGCACATTTTGATAAACTTTTGGCACAGTTCAAAATCGTGCAAAAATTTGATACATTTTTGGTACGGTTTTGAACTGTGCCAAATTTTTGGATAAAAGAAAAAAAATTACTTATTTGAAAACAAGAAAATTCACAAATTGCAAATCTCGAAAGTTGTGGATAAACTAATGTGCATACAAACTTCAAAATATTACAAATAATAATAGTTCACAAACCAAAAAAATTGAGCAGAGTTTCCCCTATTTTTTGGACATTCTAAAACCTCTTAATATAATACCTACATAATGTAAAGCCCGCACGGTCATAAAATATAACAATAAAATTACAAAAGCCCGCACGGCCATAAAAGCTAGCAATAAAACTACAAAAGTCCGCACAAACATAACACAAAAAAATATAATCCTGAACATTAATGACATTAAGTAAATAATCCTCTTGTTGTAGACCATTGACTTCATGTGTTCCACATGGATAAAAGCTAATGGAAAAATGTTATCCAGCAAAAAAATAAGATACAAAAGGAGATGATGTTAGTAATTGAGTAATTAAAAAACAAATCTTATTCAAGCTGAAAATTTGCATATACGAATTAAAATTATTATTGTATTCACAAATCGATATTATTGTGACTACATGGTCAGCTCCTATGAGTTACATTAGTCCCATGCGAGTTGTTAGTGCTTCTTACTGGGCCGTTTAGGGGCTAATTTAAGTTTTCACCCTCAAATGACATGTTTTAAAACCTAATCTAAATATTTTCAAATTATCATCATATTCTCAAACTGGGAGACACGTGACTACACGATCAATTCCTACAAGTTACATTTGTCATGTGCAAGGTGTCCGTGCCTCTTACGGGGCCATTTGGGAGCTGGCTTGGGTTTTCACTCTCAAATGACATGTTTTTAAGCCTATTATAGATATATTCATATTATCGTCATATTCTCAAATCGGGAGAACCGTGACAATGCGGTCCGTTCCTACAAGTTCCATTAGTCCCGTGAGAGGTGTTCATGCCTCTTACGGTGACATTTGGAGGTTGGTTTAGGTTTTCACCCTTTAACGACTTGTTTTTAAGCCTAATCGAGATATTTTCTTATTATCATCATATTCTAAAATCGGGAGACTCATGACTATACGGTCGATTCCTACAAGTTACATTGGTCTCGTGCGAGGTGTTTGTACCTCTTACGGGGACGTTGGGGGCTGGTTTAGGTTTTCACTTTTTAATGGCATGTTTTAAATTCCAAGTGTTGATTTTTACAAATTATCATCATATTCTCAAATCATGAGTCCCATGACTATGCGGTCAGTTCCTACAAGTTACATTGGTCCCGTGCGAGGTGTTCGTGCCTCTTACGGTGACGTTTGGGGGCTGGTTTAGGTTTTCACCCATTAACGATTTGTTTTTAAGTCTAAGTATTGATTTTTGCAAATTATCATCATATTCTCAAATCAAGAGTTCCGTAACTATGCGATCAGTTCCTACAAGTTACATTGGTCTCGGGCAAGGTGGTCGTGCCTCTTACAGTGACGTTAGGGGGGATGGTTTAGGTTTTCACCCTTTAACAACTTATTTTTAAGACTAATCTAGATATTTTTAAAATATCGTCATATTCTCAAACTGGGAAACCAGTGACTATGCGGTCAGTTTCTACAAGTTACATTGGTCCCGTGCAAGGTGTTCGTTCCTCTTACAGGGACATTTGGAGGCTGGTTTAGGTTTTCACCCTTTAACGGCTTATTTTTAAGTCTAAGTATTATTTTCTGCAAATTATCATCATATTATCAAATCATGACTCCCGCGACTATGCGGTCAGTTCCTACAACTTACATTAGTCTGTATGAGGTGTTCGTGCCTCTTACGATGACGTTTGGGGGCTAGTTTAGGTTTTCACCCCTTAACGGCTTATTTTTAAGTCTGAGTGTTGATTTTTGCAAATTCTCATCATATTCTCAAATCATGAGTCCCGTGACTAAGCGGTCAGTTCCTACAAGTTACATTGGTCTTGTGAGAGTTGTTCGTGCCTCTTACGGTGACGTTAGGGGGACTAGTTTAGGTTTTCACCCTTTAACGACTAGTTTTTAAGTCTAATCTAGATATTTTTAAATTATCATTATATTCTCAAACCGGAGACCTATGACTACGCAGTCAGTTTTTACAAGTTACACTGGTCCCATGCGAGGTGTTCGAGCCTCTTACGGGGACGTTTTGGGGGTTGGTTTAGGTTTTCACCCTTTAACGACTTATTTTTAAGTTTAACTATTGATTTTTGCAAATTATCGTCAGAGTCTCAAATCAAGAGTCCCGTGACTACGCGGTCACTTCTTACAAGTTACATTGGTCTTCACCCTTTAACGACTTATTTTTAAGACTTATCTAGATATTTTCAAATTATCATCATATTCTCCAATCGGGAGACCTGTGACTACGCGATCAATTCCTACAAGTTACATTGGTCCCGTGCGAGGTGTTCGTGCCTCTTACAGGGATGTTTGGGGGATGGTTTAGGGTTTCACCCTTTAACGACTTGTTTTTAAGTCTAAGTGTTGATTTTTGCAAATTATGGTCATATTCTCAAATTATGAGTCCCGTGACTACGCGGTTAGTTCCAATAAGTTACATTGGTCCTGTGCGAGGTGCTCATGCCTTTTACGTTCACGTTTAGGGGATGGTTTAGGTTTTCACCCTTTAACGACTACTTTTTATGTCTAAGTGTTGAAATTTGCATATTATCATTATATTCTCAAATCGAAAGACCCGTGACTACACAGTCAGTTCCTACAAGTTACATTGGTCCCTTGCGAGGTGTCCATACCTCTTACGGGGACGTTTGGGGGACGGTTTAAGTTTTCACCCTTTAACGGCTTATTTTTAAGCCTAAATGTTGATTTTGGGAAATTATCATCATATTCTCAATTTGGTAGTCCCGTGACAACACGATCAGTTCCTACAAGTTATATTGGACTAGTGCGAGGCGTTTGTGCCTCTTACGACGACGTTTGGGGGCTAGTTTTGGTTTTCATCCTTTAATGGCTTGTTTTTAAGTCTAAGTGTTGATTTTTCCAAATTATCGTCATATTCTCAAATCATTAGTCTCGTGACTATGCGGTCAGTTCCTATAAGTTACATTGGTCTCGTGCGAGGTGTTCGTACCTCTTACGGTAACGTTTGGGGGCTGGTTTAGGTTTTTACCCTTTAACGACTTGTTTTTAAGTCTAAGTGTTCATTTTTGCAAATTACCATCATATTCTCAAATCATGAGTCCCGTGATTACGCGTTCAGTTTCTACATGTTCCATTGGTCTCGTACGAGGTGCTCGTTCCTCTTACGGTTATGTTGGGGTGCTGGTTTAGGTTTTCACCATTTAACGACTTATTTTTAAGACCAATCTAGATATTTTATAATTATCATCATATTCTCAAACTGGGAGACCTGTGACTACGTGGTCAGTTCCTACAAGTTACATTGGACCCCTGCGAGGTGTTCGTGCCTCTTACGGTGACGTTTGGGGGTTGGTTAAAGTTTTCACCCTTTAACGGCTAGTTATTAAGTCTAAGTGTTGATTTTTGTAAATTATCATCATATTCTAATATCATGAGTCCCATGACTATGCGGTCAGTTCCTACAAGTTACATTGGCCCCGTGCGATGTGTTTGTACCTTTTACGGTGACGTTTGGAGGCTGGTTTAGGTTTTTATCCTTTAATAACATGTTTTTAAGTCTAAGTGTTGAGTTTTGCAAATTATCATCATATTCTCAAATCATGAGTCCCGTGACTTCGCGGTCAGTTCCTACAAGTTACATTGATCTCATGCGAGGTGTTCGTGCCTCTTACGGTGACGTTGGGGGTTCTAGTTTACGTTTTCACCGTTTAACGACTTATTTTTATGACTAATGTAAATATTTTCAAATTATTGTCAAATTCTCAAATCGAGAGTCCTGTGACTACGCGGTCAGTTCCTAAAAGTTACATTGGTCCCGTGCGAGGCGTTCGTGCCTCTTACGGGATTTTTTGGGGGTTGGTTTAGATTTTCACCCTTTAATGGCTTATTTTTAAGTTTAAGTGTTATTTTTGCAAATTATCGTCATATTCTCAAACCGGGAGACCCGGGACTACGCGGTAAGTTCCCACAAGTTACATTGGTCCCGTGCGAGGTGTTCGTGCCTCTTACGGTGACGTTTGGCGACTAATTTAGGTTTTCACCCTTTAACGGCTTGTTTTTAAGTCTAAGTGTTGATTTTTGCAAATTATCGTCATATTCTCAAATCATGATTCCCGTGACTAAGCAGTCAGTTCCTACAAGTTACATTGGGCTCGTGCGAGGTGTTCGTGTCTCTAACGGTGACGTTGGGGGGGTTGTTTAGGTTTTCACCCTTTAACGGCTTATTTTTTAGACTAATCTAGATATTTTCAAATTATCATCATATTCTCAAATCGAAAAAGTTCTAACTACGCGATCGGTTTATACAAGTTTTATTGGTCCCGTGCGAGGTGTTCATGCCTCTTACAGGGACATTTGGGGGCTGATTTAAGTTTTCACCCTTTAATGACTTGTTTTTAAGTCTAAGTGTTAATTTTTACAAATTATCATCATATTCTCAAATCATGAGTCCCGTGACTACGCGGTCAATTCCTATAAGTTACATTGGTCCCGTGCGAGGTGCTCGTGCCTCTTACGCTGACGTTTGGGGGCTAGTTTAGGTTTTTACCCTTTAATGACTTTTTTTAAGTCTAAGTGTTGATTTTTGCAAATTATCATCATATTCTCAAATTACGAGTCACGTGACTAAGCAGTCAATTCCTACAAGTTACATTGATTTCGTGCGAGGTGTTCGTGACTCTTACGGTGATGTTGGGGGGCTAGTTTGGGTTTTCACCATTGAACGATTTATTTTTAAGACTAATCTAGATATTTAAAAATTATTTTCATATTCTCAAATCGGGAGACCTGTGACTACGTGATCAGTTCCTACAAGTTACATTGGTCCTGTGCGAGGTGTTCGTGCCTCTTATGAGACGTTTGGGGACTAATTTACGTTTTCACCCATTAACGACTTGTTTTTAAGTATAAGTGCTGATTTTTGCAAATTATCATCATATTCTCAAATCATGAGTCCTGTGACTAAGCGGTCAGTTCCTACAGGTTACATTGGTCCCGTGCGAGGTGTTCCTGCCTCTTACAGTGACGTTGGGAGGCAGGTTTAGGTTTTCACCATTTAACGGCTTGTTTTGAAGACTAATCTAGATATTTTCAAATTATCATCATATTCTCAAACCGAGAGACCTGTGAGTACGCGGTCAGTTCCTACAAGTTACAATCGTCCCGTACGAGGTGTTCGTGCCTCTTACGAGGACGTTTGGGGGCTGGTTTAGGTTTTTACCCTTTGACGGCTTGGTTTTAAGTCAAAGTGTTGATTTTTTGCAAATTATCGTCATATTCTCAAATCACGTGTCTCGTGACTACGCGATCAGTTCCCACAAGTTACATTGGTCCCGTGCGAGGTGTTCGTGCCTCTTACGGTGACGTTTGGCAACAAATTTAGGTTTTCACCATTTAACGGCTTGTTTTTATGTCTAAGTGTTGATTTTTGCAAATTATCGTCATATTCTTAATTCGTGATTCCCGTGACTAAGCATTCAGTTCTTACAAGTTACATTGGGCTCGTGCGAGGTGTTCATGCCTGTAACGGTGACGTTGGGGGGCTTGTTTAGGTTTTCACCCTTTAACGACTTGTTTTTAAGACTAATCTAGATATTTTCAAATTCTCATCATATTCTCAAATCTTGAGACCTGTGACTACGCGATCAGTTGATACAAGTTATATTGGTCGTGCGAGGTCTTCGTGCCTCTTACAGGGACGTTTGGAGGCTGGTTTAGGTTTTCACCCTTTAACGACTTATTTTTAAGTCTAAGTGTTGATTTTTGCAAATTATCATCATATTCTCAAATCATGAGTCCCGTGACTACGCGGTCAATTCCTACAAGTTACATTGGTCCCGTGCGAGGTGCTCGTGCCTCTTACGCTGACGTTTGGGGGCTAGTTTAGGTTTTTTACCCTTTAACGACTTGTTTTTAAGTCTAAGTGTTGATTTCTGCAAATTGTCATCATATTCTCAAATCATGAGTCCCGTGACTAAGTAGTCAGTTCCTACAAGTTACATTGGTCTCGTGCGTCTTACGGTGACGTTTGTGGGCTGGTTTAGGTTTTCACCCTTGAACGACTTGTTTTTAAGACTAATCTAAATATTTTCAAATTATTTACATATTCTCAAAGCGGGAGACCTGTGACTATGCGGCCAGTTCCTACAAGTTACAATGGTCCCATGCAAGGTGTTCGTGCCTCTTAAGGGACGTTTGGGGACTGATTTAGCTTTTCACCCTTTAACGGCTTATTTTTCAGTATAAGTGCTGATTTTTGCAAATTATCATCAGATTCTCAAATCATGAGTTCCGTGACTACGCGGTCAGTTCCTACAAGTTACATTGGTCCCGTGCAAGGTGTTCGTGCGTCTTACGGTGACATTTGGGGGCTTATTTAGGTTTTCACCCTTTAACGACTTGTTTTCAAGTCTAAGTATTGACTTTTGCAAAATATCTTCATATTCTCAAATCATGAGCCCCGTGACTATGCAGTCAGTTCCTACAAGTTATATTGGTCTCGTGCGAGGTGTTCGTGCCTTTTATGGTGACATTTGGGGGTTGGTTTAGGTTTTCACCCTTTAACGACTTGTTTTTAAGCCTAATCTAGATATTTTCAAATTATCATCATATTCTTAAACCTAGATACCCATGACTACCCGGTCAGTTCCTACAAGTTACATTTGTCCCGTGCGAGTTATTTGTGCCTCTAACGGGGCCGTTTAGGGGCTGATTTAGATTTTCACCCTTTAATGGCTTGTTTTTAAGTCTAAGTGTTGATTTTTGCAAATTATTGTCATATTCTCAAATCGGGAGTCTCGTGACTACGCGGTCAGTTCCTACAAGTTACATTGGTGCCGTGCGAGGTGTTCATGCCTCTTACAGGGCTGTTTGGGGGCTAGTTTTGGTTTTCACCCTTTGGCAGGCTTGTTTAGGTTTTTACCCTCAAACGGTATGTTCTTAAGAATAATCTAAAGATTTTTAAATTATCTTAATATTCTCAAACTAGTTTACCCGTGACTATATGGTCAATTCCTATAAGTTACATTGGTCCCGTGCGAGGTGATCGTGCCTCTTACATTTGTGTGTATTAGAAAGTTCTTCCCAAAGCACCCTTCATTGGACATAATCAGGGTTGGCATAAATCGTGTCTTGGCGGTGAGTTCTTACGTGTTACATTGATCCCGTACGAGGTGTTCGTGCCTCTTTGGGATTGTTTGGAGGGTGTTTGTGGTTTTCATCATCTAATGGTATGTTTTTAATCAATTCAGAACATTTATTGACTTTTGAAAATTTTGACATAATTATATTTGTTTATTCGTTAAATCCAACATATTTTAACATTTAAAATAAACTCAACAGCAACGACAAATTCAAAAACCAAACCACCAGCAAATCCCTTCCACCAATTTAACTAAATAAGCTCATGAAGTAAGCCATTTTACATTTGGCTACTTGTTACCGCTATTTCAGGCTATGTTTTATTTAATGCTACAATATTTAAAGAGAGTTTGAGACTTTGAGATTAACCAGATTTCATTGGTATTTTGATAGCCACCTGATGAACTCTTCGCACCATAACTTCTCGAAAGTATCCCACTTGGTCCAACAATGTCTGTAAATTCTGAAATCTTCCGCTGATAAGGAAAATACAATAGAGATAAAGAAAATATGTAAATACGACCAGAAAATTATACATGTTGCGTCTTCATTTATAAATATATAAATGTCTTTTTTGAATGAGGATTTTGGAAGGATAAAGTTTGTAAATTTTCTTACATGAAGCTATTTTATCTTCTTTGAATGAGGATACTCGTTTGGCCTTGGCATGAATATATATTGCTCGAGATTGGGACCTGTTTGGGGAGTTTGACTTTTTCTATTGAGATGAAACACCGGAGAATTGAGTTTCGGTGATGGAGATCGGGGTGAGAGAGAGAGTTACACAAGCCATTACCACTTGTAAACATCATAAGAATATACCAGATTTTCTAACAACAGAAACTCAAATAAACTCAACTTCACATGTTCATTGCTAAATAGGAACTTGTGCTATTCTAAAGCTATGATAGGCAAAAAAAACGTTTAGATAACTAGTCAATAAATAACTTCTATCAGAGTACTAATACTGCTTATGAAACCCAATAAAAAAAACTTCTATCAGAGTATTAATACTAATAATGCTTATGATGTATACCTTCTTATGAGGTATACCTCATTAAACTTCTATCAGAGTAACAAAAAACTTCTATCAGAGTATTATACCCAACATTTTATTTGGCATACTGCATAGACAAATGCAATACTCATCTATGTGTCTGTGATCAGGTCTTCTAAATAAGATCTAAAATAAGTGTTTCCAAGTTCATAAAGTGATTTAAGGTTGTTGGCCAAGCTTGTTCGTGTATGCATATGTGTGTGTATGTGTGTGTGCATTGTTCATTGCTGAGATAAGAACCACAAAAGGGAGGCGACAATGTTAGAAATGTTTTAAGTGTTTATTTGTAACAAATGTTATACCCTTTTAGAATGCTATATTGACAAACATTGATATAATACAAACACACTCACCCACCCACATATATATGTATAGTTCTATATCAAATAAAACATTGTGGAATGCTATATTGACAAACATTGATCACTCTTATCTCAATATTATTGTTAGGTCCAAATATGGGCTTGTAACTTGTTTTCTTCTGTCTGTACCTTAACAAAAAGGTGAATAAATCAACAATTCATGTCAATGTTATTCTATGTTTACCTAAATAGATAGGGCGATAAGGAAGAGATGAAACGTGGTTGTGCTAATGCAGTAATAGAAGACAGAGTGACTGAAATGGGCTCAAATACTACAAAACCAAGACAATTACTATGTGTATGTGAACTTTACCACAACATCATCGTCTCCAGTTGAAGTTTCTTCACTCAAAGTACCACGCAAATGCTTTGTAGTTTAAATTATAATTTATAGAATCCATGAGTAAAGATTGGAATATACCTATTTCGTAATGAGTTTTTTTTAATGGATAATGGTTCACCCATGTAATAAAGTCATCATATTGATGTACACTTTTAACCAAATAAATCTCGAATTCCCTCATCCAATCCAATGGTACACAAACATAAAACAAGAAGCTTAAGAACTTACCAAACTTACATTTGAACTCTCAGAATCCAACCAAAGTGCATACAACACAAAATACAATATAACAAAACAGGAAAAAAAATCAAAAGCGTATATACTGACCGTATCAGGAACGGGGGTGTTAACTTGATACTCAGAATATTTTAAGGAGGATATGTCAATTAAATTGCCAAAATATTATTAACCAGGTTAGACTGTTATGAAAACTGGGGGGTATCTAAAAACACAAAAAAGCCATCAAAGTTAATCTTTAGTAATATTAACAGAATATGACCTGCACAACAGTCTTCTCGAATTCATTGGGCTCAATGTCCTTGTCTTTGGGGATCTTCTTCTTGGAAGTATACATTTTGACAGGACTGATTTTATCATCATAACGGTTTAGAGAACATAATTGAAAGAAAACTCATCATTAATAGCTGAATAGTTTTAGTATAACAGCTGAGTGGTATGTGATCAAATAATAAAAATTATCATAACTATAGCCACAAAGACAAATTATGCTTATTAAATAATGCTAAAAATGGAATATATATGGATAAGTAGACAAAGAAATTTAATAGAAATTGACATAAAGTGGTTCTCCGATAGCATCCATCGATATCCTATTAGGTGGCACAATACAATTCAAGGTTTCTATCTCAAACACAGTAAGTCTGCCTAATACCAAAATAAGGAGCATTCAATTGGTTAAATTTTTGGATAAATATTATAGATATTAGACTTCTTTATAAAAATAGGGTAAAAATGTAGTTAAATTGAAGTTTTCTACCCAATTTAGATTATAAGTAATTAGGTATTACACTGGAGTTTAAAAGGTCCAACTTTATCCTTTGTTGATTTTGAAACATCTGGTATGAGGAGAAAAGACAGAAGGGAGAAGCTCGCTCTATACGTGTGTGTAAAGAGGCATCACGATATTACTACCAATTAAACATGCTTACATAATGTATATACTTCAATCTAATGATAAATACATTCTTACAAATATCATTCAAGCCATATGTAAGTTCAATCTCAGAATAATCTGATGCCAAAGAGCAAAATACATGTAGTGAAAATGAAACCCAATTGAAATGAATGTGATTGAAACATACCGTGCGGCGGAGGGGAAACCTAGCTTCTGGCTAAGAGGTCTTATATAGAGTGTCAAGTTGGTTTAAAAGGCGCAGCTACCAGAATGATATGTAAATCACTCCTAGCCCCACTCTCGTAATCATCCATTGATTTCTTCTTCTTCTTGGCTCCACCACCACCACCACAAACCGATTCTTCCGAAACCCTAGGCTCTACCACCGCGGGTGCTACACGAGCAACCACGCGATCGCCGCCACTCTTCTTCTCCTGGTCCTGGTCGCAATCCCCTCAGTTAGATTAGGATTAAGATTAGGGATTTGCGTGAGAGAGAGAGCGGGAGGCGATATTGAGAGAGGGGAGAGAGCGGGAGAACAAAATCATTAATGGAATTATTTTTTTTTAAGATATTTATATTTTAGTGAAGTGTTCTCAATTTAAACAGTGCCAAAATTTGGCACTGCTTAAAAGTGTGCCTGATTATTATTAAACAATGCCAAAATTTGGCACACTTTTAAATGGTGCTAGATTTTTAATATCAAGGTGTAACAAATTAGTGTTTTTGGTGTAGTGTATATTTATAACTACAAAACACCAATAAAGGATAATCCCTCCGCCTTAACACTTATCATATAGACCCATACCCAAGTTATATGAAAGGATCCCTCTATTTTATCTCCACAAGATAACACGGGTACATCAAGACGTAGTGTCTGGGGTAAAACCACCAAGGTAAAGATCGACTCTTTCACCGAGGTTAAAATGTGATCGATATCATACCCACTCTCCCCTCTAATACGTAAAACCACGATTACTCAAACCATGTATGTTACACATAAACACAAAAAGAGTATAACCAAGCACCAAAAGGTTACTATGTCTTTACCAAATTACTAAACTTAGTATGTATAGGAGGGTAGTTGTACTTTGCTCTATGAATAACTGGAAAGGATGAGGCGTGACCCACTCCAATGTACCCTGCCTTCAAGGTCCTTCAAAAATTTCTAGAATAGCACCTGGTAAAACCTCATTCTTTTGGTAAAAATGGAAACAAAGTAAGAACTACTCCCTGCAAGAAGATGGACTTCACAATAATATTAGTAAATTTTTCTTAAGAGAAACCCCTAAAAATGATGGCTATCAGTATGGAGTGAAAGAACAAGGAACTCAACACTTAGAGAGGGAGCATGGAGAGAACACTAGGTATCTGGGGTGATTTTGACAGATTAGCCGTATGACTTGAGTTCTGATTATGACTTGACCTTGCCCAGAGGTTATATTTATAGATGGGCACTAGGGCTGAGTTGGCACTTTTTGGGCTCCAAAATTGAGGGAGTTGGTGAGGGACAAGGTTTGCAATGTACCTTTTGTCCCTTCTAACATGTGCCACCTGGTGTAAACCAAAATAAAAAAGCAAATATGTTCGCACTTGAAGACAAAATATCTTATTTGGTAAATATATTTTAAAACGGTAACTTGATATACAAACTTCGTAAACTTAAGGAGGGGCTCAAGGTCCACCTCCTCTGAAATCTTTTATAAACTTGAGGAGGAGCCTCAAGGACCACCTCCTCTAAAATCATTGACAAAATTGAGGAGGAGCCTAAGGGACCACCTTTTCTAAAATCATTTACAAACTTGAGGAGAGGTCTCATGGACCACCTCCTCGAAAATCATTTTATAAACTGTTCATTTCTTTTGACCAACCCTTGGTTGCGCACTTCAATTATGACTGGGTGTGAACTGTGTAAGGACTCGGAGACCCCTAGGGTCTATCTATTAGTGTTTCAAATGACCTATTGATCACTAGAAAGAACCAAAAGGTACTCACTAATGCGTATTAGGTTATTTAAAAAATCTTTTAACTCTTTGACATAAAATCTATTATACAGTTTAAATTAAAATACACTCACGCACACTAGTAAGCAAAAGTGGCGATGCTAGATATAAAAATAATTCCCTTTAAGAATGAGATGAGGAAAAGTAGAAGGTGCCACAATATTTGTTCTCGAGGAACCCACCGTGGTGGTAAACCCCGTGTCCCTAGTCCCAGGACAACTCACGCACCCAAGTCCACTATTACCAATTACAAGCTATAGATTACAGTCTCCAAGTACACAATGATTTAAACTAAGTAAATACACACCCGGATAACCAGATTAGTCTAAAACAACTTAACTTGACTAAAAATAAGTCAACCCAATAATATCCAGGTAATAGTGACTATCACTCACTCACAAACACACACTCAACACTAATAATAATGTTTAAATAAAGAATTCAGCAACACCAGCGTAAGTGAAATTGTTTGGCCAATACAAAACCAGTACACCCAGGATCAAACTAAACAACCCCACAATATGGAATCTTACTAAACAACTAAGGTAGTGAAAGCACGAGACAAACACACAACTACACACTCAAACCCGAGACCCCGTGAAGATTTGCACAAACACACAAGAAATATAATAAGATGATATTGAATTAATCAGTACTAAAAGAATGATTAAATATTAAGTCACAAGATACAAGGCAAGTCTTCCTTAATATTTAATATTCAAGTAAAGATTAATCCTAAAACAATTTAGTTGGCGCAAATGACCACAAATAGAATAGGAAATAAAATTCCAACAATTGTGTCGCGCAACTAAAATCAAAATTAACTTAACACTAAATAGAATACAAATAAATTTAAAGAGGTGTTATGTTAAAATATTAACTCCAAGTAAAACAAGCAAAAAAAAAATATGTGTAGCACTTAGCTCATACAAATTAGGAGTTAATTAAAATACACACAATATAGTTACAAATATGTTAGTTTAGTCCAAATTGTAAAAATGTGTAACACAAAAAATAATCACAAAGATTAAATTCCAAATTTTAGTTTAAGTCAATACTATAACTAGGTTTGGATCAAAAACTCATACACACACAAACACCACCTAAGTGTAAAAGAATACAAAAAAAAGTATTCAACCTAGGAAATAAAAGGTGTACGAGCCAATGAATTCGATCCAAGTCAAATGAGTACGAGATAAAAAGTGTAGCACTCGACTCAATAAAATATGATAGGTTTAACTAAAATAAAATTTAAATAAATAAAGATGTGATTTAAAGTCCACACAATAATTGCACCCAACAAAATAAAGTGAACACACAAAAGTTCAACTTAGAGGGTATAACTAGTAAGAGGCAAAAACCAAGTATCTTTAATACCCAAATAAATTAAATCAGATTTAAACTAAAAATTATTTATTAAAAAAATGTGTGTGACACAAAAAAATTTACACAAATTATTAGGACTAGATAACAAGTGCACACATACACACACAAACTAATATTGATGTAAATGAACTCTCAATGACTTATATTTAAAAAGGGTCCAGTAATAAAAGTCCAATGTTTTAGTGAGTCTAACACAAATAGTATCAATGAAACAACTAGTAAAAGAAGCTTTTGAATAAACAATCAAAATTCACGTTTGACCCAAATAACTTTAAACAAGTTATGACAATTAGAGACAGAGATATGGTCTAAACACGAATGGGATTTTAAAATAGCAGACAAAACCTTATAGACTCGCACGGTAAATATGTGATAACTGATAAACAAAACAATAAATGTGTAATACGGCAAAGGTATTGGTTTTAGACAACAACAAAAATTAAATCCAAAGATATTTAGATCTTACCAATACTGAGTTGTAGGCCAACAAATGCAAGAGATGGAACATTATTAAAATCAGTTTTAACCTTAAACAAAACCAGATCTGGAAACACTGGTAAACCACATATTGGTTATGAGAAACTGTAAACAACCTTTGAACACTCAAATGGGAATAACGTATGAAACAAATCTAAATAAAGAAAAACAAATAACTCAGTTCCAAACGTTTAGATCTAGCACATTACAAAAGATTATATATATATATATATATATATATATATATATATATATATATATATAGTTCAAAGATGATACCCCTCTGAGGAGCTGAGTTCAAAACCAAACTAGAGGAATATGTGTGTGGCAGTCAAATGTCCAAGAGAGAGAAAAAGAACTAAGGGTCCGTTTGGTTGATATAATTTGTTTAGGCAAATGTCAAAAAGTTGACAAATATGAAAATTTGTCCACATGTGTATGTTCTAAAATGAAAACCATAATTTGCTTTGGCAAATGTCAAAAAGTTGTCAAAAAGTTGGCAAATATGAAAATTTGTCCACAAGAGAGAGAAAAAGAACTAAGGGTCCGTTTGATAGCATTATTTGCCATGGCAAATGGCAAATAATTTGGCAAATATGACATTTGCCTACAATTTGGTGTGTTTGATAGCAAAATTTGCCTACAAGCTATTTGCCAATGTACAACACCTCTTATGCATAACATGTTGACAAATTTTGCTTTGCTATATGGGTGAGAAATATTTGCCAACAAATTTGTTAACTTCTTAAACGCTTTTAATGTTTTAATGTAAAAAATTATTTTAATGTAAAAACTGTTTTTTCGTAAAAACTGTTTTAATGTAAAAAAATGTTTTAATGTAAAAATTGTTTTAATGTAAAAAATTTAAAAATGTTTTAATGTAAAAACTGTTTTAATGCAAAAAATTAAAAACTATTTTAACGTAAAAACTGTTTTAATGTAAAAACTGATTTTAGTAAGTAGTTTTGGCGTAAAAAACCTTTTTTTTTATATATAGTTTGTTACTTTTTTAATAAATAAAAACGGGAAGTAAAAAAGAAAAAACTATTTTTTTATTATAAATAAAAACGGGAAGTAAAAAAGAAAAGAAAAAACTATTTTTTTATTAAATAAGACTTGGGACGAAAATTAAAAAAAGAACATATTTTTTTATTATTATAAGTGTTAATATGGACGAAAAATGTGTTATTAAAATGTTTTGCCTAAAAAACTTGTTTTACCTTATTTGGTGTTTGATAGTCTAATGTGAGAAAAAAATATTTGTCTAGGCAAAATTTGTCCTGGTAAATTTTGCTATGCCAACATTTTTGCCCAATATGTATCAAACGGACCCTAAAAGTGTATGTTCTAAAATGAAAACCATTTCACCTTTTAATCCCAAACGGCTCTAAATAAAGAACCAAAAGACACTCCAACACCGCCACACAAAGCCTTGAAATCATAAATGATTTTAAATCAAAACCAAACAATACAAAACAAATAATGGGCTACTTTTTAATTTTGGGTCTCTTTAAACAATTAATTAAACATTAACTTAAAGTTTAATTAATGTTTTTCAACCCACAAAAATAAATTTCGAAAATAAAAAAAATGATACTACAAAATTTATGTAACTCATAAAAATATATACCGAATATATTTTATAAAAAATTATCCATCAAGTTAAACAACATAATACAAAAGATATAAATACCCCAAAAAATTAAACTTAAATATGAGAGAATAATAAAAAACACTTCACATAAAAAATACAAATGAAATTGTATTTTGATCAAAATAAATTGTACACTACACAAAAATTATTTTATCAAAAATAAATTTATATATTAGATCAATATAGGAAAATATGATTGAAGGTATAAAAAATAAATTTTAATAAAAAATAATGCAAGAGTATATAAAGAATTATTTGTCTCAAAATTAAGCCAACACGAAGAAATGAGATCTTCAATCTCCCCCTTTGGCCAATTTTGAGACAAATAAAACCGAGACTCAAAAATAAGAAATGACATAAATTACATAACTCAACAATACACATGAGTCCTAGAAACAAAAGATGACATGACTTAACTAACAACAATAGTCCTATCAAAATAGAAGAGTACATAACTCAACTAACAACAAGGATTCCTAAAAAACTCAAAAAAATTTATAAAATGCAATACAACAAAGAGTCTCAAATTCTCCCCCTCTTTGTCTCAAAGGGACAAAGGGTAGGGAAGAATCCTACTAAATAACGTTAGTACAATACAAACATATGAAGATAAAGTGTACTAATCAAACAAACTAAAACAAACTAGAAACAAAATTAGTTTGAAACATTGGAACCATCTATTTGACAACCTAAATCATTTTTCTTAATCCACTTAGATTTGACAATAAGAAATGTAGTCTTAAACGGGGTAGTACCAAATTTAAATTGCGAACGATTCGCAACAAATTGCGTTTTTAAAGGGATCCTGGGCACATTATTAACACTACTTTGTTGTTTACTTAAATGCATATGACAAAATCGTCCCGAATGACCCGTTTTAAGACAAAAGTTACATCGATATACATTCCTCGCATTGAATTCAGAATTAACAGGAATATGATGCAGTTTAGCATTTCAGATTTCATAATTAAATTTAAATGATTAAAGCTAAACTGTTTTAGATGGCTAGATTTTGAACAAAAGTTACACCAAATAGTCTTGTCATCACAAGTTTTAACATTATTACAAGACTTGGTGGGCTGTTTTATATTAAAAAAAAATATGTTTTCAATTAAATTTAATCTTTAATAACAAAATTGTTGTAAACACTACACCAAAAATAGAAATTTGGCACACCCTAATATTAAAAATATGGCACAGTTTAAAACTGTGCCAAATTTTGGCATGATTTAATGACAATCTGACACACTTTAAAACAGTGCCAAAATTTGGCACTGTTTTACAATGTGCCAAAATTGAGTACACTTATTAAAATATAAAACACCTAAAAAAAACATTAGATAACATTTCTTTTTATTCCCGCTCAAGCCCCTCTCTCATCTCATTGGCGCTCTCGCCTCTCTCTCTCTCTCTCCCTCCCTCCCTCCCTCTATATCTATCTATCTATCTATCTATCTATCTATCTATCTATCTATCTATCTATCTATCTATCTATCTCCGGCCAACTTCATCATCTCTTCGGCGAGCTCTTTCTCTCTCTCTCCGGATAGCTCTTTCTTCATTTGTCCAGGACGACACTCTCTCTCGCCGGTAAAAAACCTCCACAGGTAAAAGACCTCCGGTCGATTTTGGCCACTGAGACTTCAATCGACCAAAGGTAGCAACTCCATTGTGTTTGGCCACTGAGAAAAGCTCTGAATCAAAGTAAACTCAGACCAAATCTTTGAAATGTAGTTTTGATATTTTAAACAAATATATGTAACAAGTTTACTTTAGCTTTATTCTGATGATTGTGAATTCTTGATTACCATTTTATGTTATATTGATGAGCAAATGAGATTGGTTTTCGATTTTATATTGAGATTTTGTGATCTGGGAATTTTAGGAACACCTAATTTGGGATATTTTGGTTTCAATTGCTTGATGGGGATATAAGTTAATATACAATTTTTATTTTTGAGGTAAGAATGAGATTTTATGATCTGTGTTGTTGGAGGAAGTTTTTTTTTAATGTAAATGTTTGTTGTTGAGATTTTGTATGTGTGTATAATTTTGTGGTCAGTGTTGGCTTCCTCGCTTACATATTGTGCGAGTTTTTGGCATTGTGGCGCTTCTATGGTTGGGTATGGCTCATCATTACCGGTTGAGATCCTATTTTGCCATTATGGGTTGTGAGTCTCTTTTTCCCTTTCTCATTATTTTTGTTAGATTATAAGATTATTTCATGATTTGGGTTTGTCTTTAATAATTTTCATGTTTATATTATAAGCTTATTTCATTGTGAGCTGTGAGATCCTATTTTGCCCAACATGTTTCTCTCCAGTAGTAAAAAAAAGTTAAGAAATCATCACTCTTTAATTCAATCCATTTTCATCTTTTTGTGATTTGTGGAAACTTCAACTTTGAGTGACCAGATTTGAGCTTTAAAAGCATTGCATAGTCATTCGTATAGGTAACCATATATGGATCAATTGATTGAACCTTCTCAAAATTCGTTATAGCTTCTCATTCGTATAGGTATTTTTGGTTGAGAAACATTGGTCTCTTATTGGTTGGGGCCAAATTCAATGTAAATTTTATCATTTTAGAAGTATTTCATATGCAAATCATTCTTTAAACATGACACATCACATTTGGCCAAAAAAAGGATGCCCCAGATGGTGATGGCACAACTGATCCGCTTATGATTGGCACCCGACGAATGTTGCATATTATTAACTCTACCAAGACTGAAATAATCCATATAATATATCCCCCTCTTTTAGTATCACGACCAACGATCTCCTTGGTGGGAATATCCTAAAGAAAAGAAAAATCAGGATAGATTATTGGACAACAATTTAATTCCTCAGTAACTTGGTCTACATACATAAACTCATCACTTTGAAATAGACTTGGGGAAATAGTTTATTCCGCCCTCAACTAAAAGAATTTTCAAGAATGAGAAATATACTTGGGGAAATAAATAGGATCCCCTTCTAATGTATCTCTTTACTTTTAAGGGCCATTAATAGTTTAGCTATGCAATCTTGAAGACTAACTCTCTTTGAATCACTTTTACATTCTTCATAATCCATCTCGCTTTTAAGAACTTCATCTTCCAAATCATTAACTAATTGGAATATGTCACAAAAATAGTTCTTGTTCTATGTTTTGAAGACATCATTAAGTCTCTGCACTTTAATAGAGAATTTCCTCATGACTAGAGCCCGAACCTCCCCACGTAATGAAGACTTGACCACGTCAACAAAATCATGATGGTTGCACCACATAGATTAAAATTTAAATGCTTTAGGAATGATGTCCAACTCAATTTTCACAAACACTAGCAACGAATCATTATTCGAACAAATTATATTCATATTAAGGATGCTAGTATGAGAGAAAAGTGAGGACCACTAGGAGTTCCCTAGACCTCTGTCACGTCTATCCATAATTAACACTTGGTCAGATATATTATTCCACTAAGAAAATATGGTTCCTATAAACCCCAAATCCAGTAAGCCACAATCATCTATGGCTTGATTAAAATCTCTAACAACATTGGAATCCACCTAATTTTCACCTAGTTTCTCTTCTTGACAAGTAAGAACATTGAATATGCATTTTGTGAGTTTTCATCAACTTTTTAACTCTTATTGAATAAGATCTTTGAGCCACTCAACTAATGTTCCACACAATGAGATTGGTCATTTAGTTACTTTGGGATTGGAATTTAAGAATCCTTTATAATTGGATCTGGTAGCCTTTTTATTCACGTCTTTGAGCCAAGCATTATTGGCTACTTTAATAATGTTTTTTCCCTTGCGACTTCATTCTTCTTTGGACTTCTGCTTTAATTACATTGTATTTTTTAAATTTCTTTTCCAACATATTTGAAAAAGTATTTAGATCATCAATCAGAGAAATTCTTATATTCTTCTCATCTTCCCAACCATTGGCATAGATGGGATCTACTATAAAATTCTTATCATTATTAGTTAAAGAGTTTTCTTTGGGCCTGCAAATACTATAATCATGTATTTTAGGTTCTTGACAGTCTAACTCGAAAATATGAGTACATTGAATCTGCTCCACAGTTGGATATTGAGCCTCTCTTTATAGAATCGGGAATAACGAGAAGTCATTGGGTTCTCATGGTCTTCGGTTTGAAATTGAAGTTCACCCTATTTAGTAAGGTGCCTGATGTGTGTTTCCAGAATGGGAAACTACATGTATCACCTTAAAATTTTTGTTCTAGAATTTGTAATGAAAAGTTCAAACAGAGCCTTATAGTTCCACTTATTATAAGTTTATTGCGACACACCATAAATCTTCATCGTTTATGCTATCATATTAGTCTTTTCATCACGTTTCCCTCACAAATTGCCTAATTTTTATTATTTTTGTCATGTTTGCTTACATATTGAACTAATTTAGGCTATCCGGTTGTTGAATCTTGAACCGAAGGGTTGAGTGTGTTAAAAACGGGAATTGAGGTAACTTCTTCCATAATTAGATTAGATCAATTCCAAGTCCCATGTATTTTGGGTAGGTGCTTTATTGTAATTGGAAAAGGAAGAATGTATACTAACTATAAGGTGGGTGATTATTTATTTATTCATGTTCAAGGAGGTATTGGTGATATTTTTTCCTTTTGGTTTAGACACGTTTTTCTTTTAATAGTATAATGTCTCGTTCCATTGTTTATGTTGTACAAACACACACATGCACACAAGCGCCCCCTGCCCCGTCCCCTCCCCCCTTGCCCACTCACACACAAACACACACATGCGCACTGCATATATGCATATATGCACTGGCATATATGCTGTAATATGCATCTTTGCATATGCATATATGTAGGCAACATATATGCAGGCAACATATATGCATATACAGGCCTGCCTATGATGACGATTTTTCCAGTTTATTCTGTTGAAGACATTGAAGGATTGTAGTCCCAAAGGGACTCCTGGGGCGCCCAAGCCCCTCGAACAGGAAGAAATGCCCAGTTACGAGTTGCGACGGGCCTGTGGTTGTGTCATTGCCTTAGTAAGGGCCTGAAGCTGCTGTACATGGATTTTCTACCCTTCACAGCGTGCGGTGGATCCATGCCTTTGTCATATTTACTTCCCACGTTGAGTTCTCTAACTTGCTTCTGTAAAGCATCCCACCATGCCTCCATTGATGAATATAACTCATGCATCTGTTCTACAATTGATGGAGATTCATTCACCTTAAGTGGTTGTTCTTCTTGGACCCAGTCTACTATGAAAACAAACATAATGGTGTACTTTGAGTTATTTTTTCTCCTGATTTTAGGTTTCAAGTGCAATTTTGGTTTTTTTGTCCTGATTTTGATTTTTTTTTTAGTTTTGCATATATGAATTTAAGGTTTCTTTGTAACCATTTTGACTTCTTATAGACTACTAATCAGGTGTACTTCTTATACACTATTAATCAGATGCACTTTACTTGGGATTCATAATTTGTATCTAGAACGTATCAGTGTTTCTTCAACCAATTTTCTCCGACTCATAATAGTGTTTTGATTGTATGATGATGTAATAGAGCCACATGGTAGTGTAGGTTAAAGTGAAATGCCTGAGAATTTAGTTCTAATTTTTTTCCCGTAGTTTTATTGGCAACCAAACATAATGGTGGCTCTTTCATTTTGTTGAATTGAAATGCAATTTCAATTTTCTTTGGTGTAGAGATTAATTAACTTGATTCTTGACAGGTTTTGATTCTTGGCAGGTTTAACAAATGTTAATTTACTTGTTTTTTGTAAGTGGCTTACGATTTTGAGTCGAATAGTTGTTTAAAATGAGCGGGAACAAACTTTTTTAATGGAATACTTATGGGAGCTAATTACATCCCAATGTTTTTCGTGAGTTGTACAAAAAAGACAACTTTTTTGTTCAATCTATATTTATTTTTTGTAACAATTAATTCGATGCATTTCAAATTTTCATGATCAGCATTACTAGAAAAAAAATAATCTTTGTATCTATGTTGTCATTTATGAATAATAATATGTTTGCCCCGTATTTGTTTCATCTCTTATTAATTTGATTTTGGTAAACACATTGAATATAAACTCTTCTCGAGTATTTTTACATTTTTTTTTAATTGAGTTACTTTTAAATATTGCAGATTATCTGGCTAACTTTGAAAGATCCTATTTTCAAAAGATTCACAAGATCTGCAACTATAGGTAACAAACACTTTTTCGAATCTCTTATCCGTGATTAATCTTATAGTTTGGAATATTAGAGGTGTTGCAAAAAAATCATCTTCTAGAAGACTAAAGATGATTTGCAAACTTCCTAAAGGTCCTATTGTAGCTCTTTTGGAATTAGAAATGAAGTAAAAAGACGCAAAACATTAATCTACACTCGGTTTCCTTATCAGGTGCTAATGCCCGTTGAGTCACCCCTCCCCTCCCACTGCTTCCCCAACATTTTTTTAAATGTTTTATGTATATATATGGGTGGGGAGTGGGGTGGGTTGGATTTGATAATTAGATTTTCTTTTAGATCACGGAGAAGATTCACAAACTTAAATTAAAATTAAAACGTAATAAATATAAAACGCTGATGATAGAGACCTAACAAAGAACACAATTAGGGTGAAAACCAAGCCGTTTGAAGCTGAAAACTCAAACCAGCCCCCAAACGGTACCGTAAGAGGCACGCACACCTCGCACGGGACCATTGTAACTTGTACGAACTGGCCGTGTAGTCGCGGGTCTCCCGGTTTGAGAATATGATGATAATTTCAAAACACGTTGATTAGGCTTGAAAACAAGCCGTTTGAGGGTGAAAACCTAAAGCAGCCCCCAAACGGCCCCGTAAGAGGCACGAACACCTCGCATGGGACCAATGTAACTTGTACGAACTGACCGCATAGTCGTGGGTATCCCGATTTGAGAATATGACGACAATTTCAAAATATATTGATTAAGCTTAAAAACAAGCCGTTTGAGGGTGAAAACCCAAACCATCCCCCAAACTGCCCCGTAAGAGGCATGAACACCTTTCACGGGACCAATGTAACTTGTACGAACTGACCGCGTAGTCGCGGATCTCCTAGTTTGAGAATATGAAGATAATTTCAAAATACGTAGATTAAGCTTAAATAAGCCCTTAAAGGGTGAAAACCAAAACCAGCCCCCAAACGGTCCCGTATGAGGCACGAACACCTCGCACGGGACCAATGTAACTTGTATGAACTGACCGCGTAGTCACGGGCTTCTCGATTTGAGAATATGATGATAATTTCAAAATATATCGATTAAGCTTAAAAATAAGCCCTTACAGGGTGAAAATCCAAACCAGTCCCCAAACGGTCCCGTAAGAGGCATGAACACCTCGTACGGGACCAATGTAACTTGTACAAACTGATCGCATAGTCCTGGGTATCCCGATTTTAGAATATGATGATGATTTCAAAATAATCAGATTAGGCTTAAAAACAAGCCATTTGAGGGTGAAAACCCAAATCAGCCCCCAAACGGCCCCATAAGAGGCACGGACACCTCGCACGGGATCAATGTAACTTGTACGAACTGACTGTATAGTTGCGGATCTCCCGATTTAAGAATATGACGATAAACTCAAAATATATCGATTAATCTTGAAAACAAACCGTTTGAGGGTGAAAACCCAAATCAGTCTCCAAACGGCCCCGTAAGAGGCATGAACACCTCGTACGGGACCAATGTAACTTGTCCGAACTGACGGCGTAGTTGCGGGTCTCCCGATTTGATAATATGACAATAATTTCAAAATATATCCATTAAGCTTGAAAATAAGCCGTTTGAGGGTGAAAACCCAAACCAACCCTTAAACTGCCCCGTAAGAGGCATGAACACCTCTCACGGGACCAATGTAACTTATATGAACTGACTGCATAGTCGCGAGTCTCCCGATTTGAGAATATGACGATAATTTCAAAATACATTGATTAGTCTTAAATAAGCCCTTAAAGGGTAAAAACCCAAATCAACCCCTAAACGACCCCATAAGAGGCATGAACACCTCGTACGGGACCAATGTAACTTGTACGAACTGACCGCGTAGTCGCGGGTCTCCCGATTTGAGAATACGACGATAACTTCAAAATATATCGATTAAGCTTGAAAACAAGCCGTTTGAGGGTGAAAACCCAAATCAGCCCCCAAACGGCCCCGTAAGAGGCATGGACACCTTGCACGGGACCAATATAACTTGTACGAACTGACCGCGTAGTCGTGGTTCTCCTGATTTGATAATATGATGATAATCTCAAAATACGTAGATTAGGCTTAAAAATAAGCCCTTAAAGGGTGAAAATCCAAACCAGCCCCCAAACGATCCCGTATGAGGGACGAACACCTCGCACGGGACCAATGTAACTTGTACGAACTGATCGCGTAGTCACGGGCTTCTCGATTTGAGAATATGATGATAATTTCAAAATATATCGATTAAGCTTCGAAACAAGCCCTTAAAGGGTGAAAATCCAAACCGGCCCCGAAACGATCCCGTAAGAAGCACTAACACCTCACACGAGACCAATGTAACTCGTACGAACTGATCAGGTAGTCATAACTTATGTAAGATTTTCAATTTTAGAATATAATAATAATTGCAACTCCTACATGTAATTTTTTAGCTTGAGTATGTTTTTTTTATAAATTACTTGATTACTTATATCTTTTTTTTTGTATCCTATTTTTTTTTTGCAGGATAACATTTTATTGTTAGCATTTATTCACGTGGAACAGATGGAGAACTCAATGGTCTACAACAAGGGGTTTATTCATCATTATATTTTTTTGTGTTATGGCCATGCAGAATTTTGTAGTTTTATTGTTAACTTTTATGGCCGTGCGGGCTTTTGTAAGTTTATTGTTATATTTTGTGGTCGTACGGGATTTATGTTACGTAGGTTTTATATTAGCATGTTTTAGAATGTTTAGAAAATAGAGGAGACTCTGCCCAATTTTTTTTGGATCTGTGAACTACTAAAGACTTGTAATATTAAAGACTTGTAATATTTTGAAGTTTGTATGTACATTAGTTTATCAACAACATGCAAGATTTGCAATTTGGAAATTTTCTTGTTTTCAAATAATTAATTTTTTTTTTCTTTTATCCAAAAATTTGGCACAGCTCAAAACCGTGCCAAAAGTGTATCAAATTTTGGCACGATTTTTAACTGTGCCAAATTTTTATGAAAATGTGCTCAATCTGGCACAGTTCAAAACTGTGCAAAACATGTGTCAGAAATATCAAATTCTAGCACGGTTTAAAAGTGTGCCAGAAGTGTTCTTGTTTGGTCAAATCTGATACACTTTTAAACCGTGCCAGAAAAAAATGACCATTTTGGAACACCTGATTCTGGCACAGTTCAAAACCGTGCTAGATTTGATCTGATACAGTTTTAAACCATGCCAGATTCCTGTTTTTGGTGTAGTGAAATGACCATTTTGATGATAAAACTTACACCTAAAAATAGGTCTAACAGCTTATTTATATGCAGCATTCAAAGGAAAGTTAAGCAAATTCTCAAGTTTTCCATTCGATTTTAAGCATTTAAAACAAAATTCTTCTAAATGTCTTGATTTAGAACAAAACCTACAATGAAAATCAGGCTTGATTGTCTTAGAATTTCTCACTTTTTCAATTTTTCTAAAATTGCATATATTAGCAGCATTCTGTCCTAATCTCTTATAGCATAATTTACCTAAATATCCAATTTTAGAGAAATAATCACATTTAATAACAGGTTTGGCAGTTTTAAATTTCCCAACATTTTGAATTTGCCTAAATTTGCCTAAATCAGATTTGTTTCGTCCTAATTTCTTTAAACAAAATTCTTCTAAGTGACCTTTCTTAGAGAAAATAGTACACTTAAACGCATGTTTAGCATATTGAACATTCCCAATAGTTTGAGTTTGCTTAAATTTGGCTAAATCAGAATTATTTTGTCCTAACTTCTTAAAACAATTTTTTTCTAAATGTCCATATTTATGGCAAAAACTACTTACAAATACCGGCTTAACAAATACGGTATCACAATCATCAAATTCAGCATGTTTATAGCTTAGTTTAATTTCAGTCAAATCAGGACATTGTTCGCTACAACTAAAAAAATTAGTTTTCATCGAATGTTTCACCTTTAAAACCAATCCCTTTTAAAGGAACAAATTCATCAACATACTTATTATGGGATTCAAAAATTAAATGAGAATTACAAAAACCATCAACCTTTTTAGATGCAATCTTAAGTTCTCATAGGCATTCATCATACTTATCTAAAACAACCTTTAATTCAAGTTGAGATTCATCAAACTTAAAAAAAAAATCCTTATTTTTAGTTTCAAAAGAGTGATTAAGATCCGTTAACATAATAATTCTTTTCTCTAAAAATGAAACATCATTTTCAAGTTCATTTATACGAAATTCAGATTCTTCGGACATTAACTTGATTTGATTGTTTAAAACTTCATTTTTAGCCATCAACCTAGAATTAATTTGGACTAAATCTGTGCAGTCCCCAATAGTGTTATCAAAAGATTTGTTACTCACACAATCTTCTGAATTCAGACTCACGCACCCTTCTATAAGGATAGAATCGTCTAAAATTTTAGATTCATCGACATCATTAAAAACATTATCAAAATTAGATATAGAGGCTATGAATGTAGGGTGACATAGAGCAGGAGAGGTATGAGATAATTTTAAAGTATCTAACCCACACTTATCTACATCTAAATCAGAATCATCATAACTATTAGATAAGTTGTCTAAAATTTTCTCGGACATAAATACACAAAAAGAAGTAAAAGCAACTAAATTATCATAACGATCGACGCTATCACATGCAGAAATATCATCAAATGTTTTAGATAAATGGGTAGAAGATATAGAAATATCCCAAGCCTCTAAAGGTGTGGTGCAAAATGAAATATCTTTAACTTTGGTTGCACCCATTGCTTGGCAAAAGGCATTATCGCATTTAATGTCATCTTGTGAATAAAGCTTTGCCACTATAAAATATTCATAAAGGAATTTTCTAGAGGAAAAATTAGCATCACCATATAAGTTTCCCATATTTAAACAAAAGATTTAAAAAAATATAAAAAATAGATTTTAAAAGGATTTCAAGATCTTTGCAGAATAAAAACTTTTATAAAGTGAATCCTGAAGCTCTGATACCACTTGAAACGACCTAACGGTTACTAGAAAGAACCAAAGGGTACATGTTAATGCGTATTAGGTTATTTAAAAACTTGTTTAACTCTTTGATATAAAATATATTATAAATTATAAATTAAAATACATTCACGCACACTAGTAAGAAAAAGTGGTGATGTTAGATATAAAAATAATTCCCTTTAAGAATGAGATGAGAAAAAGTATAAGGTGACACAATATTTGTTCTCGAGGAACCGACCGTGGTGGTAAACCCCGTGTCCCTAGTCCCAGGACAACTCACGCACCCAACTCCACTATTACCAATTACAAGCTACAAATTACAGTCCCCAAGTACACAATGATTTAAACTAAGTAAATACACACTCGTATAACTAGCCTAGTCTAAAACAACCCAACTTGACTGAAAATTAGTCAATCCAATAATACATAGGTAATAGTCACAATCACTCACTCACAAACATACACTCAACACTAATACCAATGTTTAAATAAATAATTCAGCAACACCAATGTAAATGAAATAGTTTGGCCAATACAAAATCAGTAGGCCCAGACACAAACTAAACAACCCCACAATACTGAATCTTACTAAACAACCAAGGTAGCGAAAGCACGAGACACGCACACAACTATACACTCAAACCCGAGACCCCGTGAAGATGTGCACAAACACACAAGAAATATAATAAGATGATATTGAATTAATCAGTACTAAAAGAATGATTAAATATTAAGTCACAAGACACAAGTTAGGTCTTCCTTAATATTTAATGTTCAAGTAAAGCTTAATCCTAAAACAATTTAGTTGGTGAAAATGACCACAAATAGAATAGGAAATAAAATTCCAACAATTGTGTCGCGCAACTAAAATCAAAATTCACTAAATAGAATACGAATTAATTTATAGAGGTGTTATGTTAAAATATTAACTCCAAGTAAAATAAGCAAAAGAAAAATATGTGTAGCACTTAGCTCATACAAATTAGGAGTTAATTAAAATACACACTATATAGTTACAAATATGTTAGTTAAGTCCAAATTGTAAAAATGTGTAACACAAAAAATAATCACAAAGATTAAATTCCAAATTTTAGTTTAAGCCAATACTATAACTAGATTTGGATAAAAAACTCATACACACATAAACACCACCTAAATGTAAAAGAATATAAAAAAAAGTATTCAACCTAGGCAATAAAAGGTGTACGAGTCAATGGATTCGATCCAAGTCAAATGAGTACGAGATAAATAGTGTAGCACTCGACTCAATAAAATATGATTGGCTTAACTAAAATAAAATTTAAATAAATAAAGATGTGATTTAAAGTCCACACAATAATTGCACCCAACAAAATAAAATGAACACACAAAAGTTCAACTTAGAGGGTATAACTAGTAAGAGGCAAATTTGTATGAGCTAAGTGCACACTAAAGTTTGCACACTAAGTTTGCACATCATTTATTTAAAATAGCAAAAAAAATATTTTTGACCTATTTTTTTTTGTGATATTTAAACATTTCAAGGAACCCATATAAAAAAAATCAGCTAAAAATAACTTGTTTTACTATTTTAAAAAAAATCGATCAAACTTTCACCATATTTAAAGTGCTTAAAAGTTGTGAAAGTTTGATCGATTTTTTAAAAATAGCAAAAAATATTTTTTTTGAGTTGATTTTGTTTGTATGATATTTAAACATATGAAGGAACCCATATAAAAAAATCAGATCAAAAATATTTTTATTTCTATTTAAAAAAATGATGTGCAAACTTAGTGTGCAAACTTTAGTGTGCACAGGGATTTGCCTCTTTCTTTCTTTCTCTCTCTCTCTCTCTCTCTCTCTATATATATATATATATATATATATATATATATATGAAGAGAGTTCAAAGACGATACCCTTCTGAGGAGTCGAGTTCAAAATCGAACTAGAGAAATGAGCCACACTCTGATCCAAATACAGGAAACGACGGAAAACAGGGGAGCAAACCCACCAGAAATACTCATACCAAACCAAAACACGAGCCATCGGAAAAAATTAGGCCAGAACAATAAACACGGAACAACTGGAACCACCACCATCATGTCCATAATTTTGGAGGTAATTTCTAAGGGTTTTGAAGAATCAACTGTTGGGATGCCTACGAGGAGGGCTCCCTCATCTGCTGGGATGTCTATGAGGGGTGCTCCCTCGTCTGCATCCATGTTTGGCACAAGGGCCTCCTCGTATAAAGGACCCCTCAATACAAGGGCCTCCTCATTTGCTGAGGTGCTCATCCCCAGGTCCTCATCGCTTGTGGTCTATTTAAAATCTCAAAGGGAAGACTTAGCTTCTTGCCAACAGAGGGATTTTGACATTTATCGTCTGGCACAATACTTTGGCAAGTAGGATACTTTCATGACTTCACTTGCAAATTTCAAGTAGAAGTTTGTGTCCAAGATCAATAAGCAACCCCATGTGGGTCTAAGTGAGTCTTCTGACTTTCCCATTATTTTACCTAATTCAATACTTAGGGTACGAGTAGACATAGGTGACTTTACGCATTCCAATATTGAAGTGAAGGCATGTGGGGGTGACACAGAGGAATGGGGTCTCTAGGTGGATCATGTCTTATCCACCCCCTCGCACAGATCTATTATTGAGGGACTAGGTCTTCTGACCACTATTAGTAGTCTCAAGGTTTGCTTTATTGCCAAGAAGGAATGTGCCTTTACTTTGACGGCTTCTCGCTGGAGTAGGGATTCCCATACTTTTATTACTAGGTGGGAGGAATTTATTATCACTTTGGAGGACATTTGCGAGCTGCTCGCTTTGCTCTACTTGGGGAACAATATTCTTACTAATGGTTTTGAGGACGATGTCGAGGAGAAAATGGTGTGGGAGCTCCACTATTCTTTGGGTGAGTGATCGAAATATGTAGCTATCAATTTGACTAGGACCACCAAACACTCTTCCACCAATTGGCAGAGATACTAGTTAATGATGTCGAGCAGCTGTCTAAGGGTGAGAGCTCAAGCAGGGCCCAAAAATTAACTACCTATCACACTTGGCAGCATTTTTTTATCACTTTTTTGAGAAGATTTCTTCTTCTTAAGAGGCTATATGACTCTCCTAGTGAGATTTTGTGCTGCCTTTTATGAGGCTTGCTCGAGGAAGGGAAGTCCCCCTCGTAACTTCAAAGAGGAAGAATCTCGATGTGGATGTTTCTGGCTTCATACCAGCTACCATTGCCCCTGCTACCACTTTTACTTCCATTGTTGCCACTGCTGCCCCTATTCCTCCCTACCAGTAAGAACCAGGGCGAGTTGAAAGAAGAAGTTGACTAGTATTGGGACCTCTGCTCCCTTTCCTTCACTAGACTAGGGGTTTGACACTGATGACCTTGGGGTAGAGGATATATATATGATTGTGCGAGAGCAGGGCTATAAGGCCCTTGGGTTATTTACTGAAGATCCTGTCATTACTTCCATTCCCATAGGTGAAAGTACTACACCTTATTCCTTTTTACTTAGTGAAACTGACTTTCGCAGGATTTCTCTTATTGGTTTCCCTTCTCTATCATTTGAAGTGGAACTAGTCGATTATAGAAGCACACCCTCTTATGATGATGACGATTCTTCTTCGAATAAGATGAGTGTCACTGATCTTTATGATAATCAACACCTAGATACTTCTTATTTGTTACCAGTTTTGGGGGAGTCTTCTAGCAAAGGTGCCTTGATAGGCTCTCCATTCGCTAGCATCCCACTACCAAACATCTACTATATGGGCAAACTGCCCGCTCTACCGATGTAAGTCTTCTCTCTTAACTTTTTAGTGTTGTTTTACCATCTATTTTCATATACATAATCAGACATGCATTATCTTTATATTTGCGGCATTTGCAGGGTGCCTCTATTGCGGCGAGTGATCCGTCGCCTCCACCTCCTCCACCTGCACAGGGGCCTTTTCTTAGGGCCTAGAGTTTTATGTTTGTCTCATCTTTGGACCTACCTAGGAAGGTTTGTCATTTCCCTCTTCTTATTCATTATTATTTTTTCTTTTCTATTTTACTAATACATCTTCGACCCTTATCTCTTTTTTACAGTTATCTACTGTATTCCCGACGACAATGAGGACTACTTTTGTGTCCTCCCCTTCGATCCCGATAAACATTACCTTTCCCGAGTCTCTTAATTTTACTTATTACATTTTGAGGCATATCTTTTGAAGTATTATATTTTTGTACACATAGGTGACTATTTTTCTTAGCCACCTTTCTTCACCTCCCCCCTCCTCTGTGGTGAGAGGTTCCTCTATTGGGCCGTCTTAGGTACTTTGATCCTATCTCCTTTATTATCTTTCTCTATTCTATTATATTTTCTACACCCATGACTGTATTATCTTTATTTGTTTTTATTGTAGTGACCTTCTTCTAGTGGCCCTTTTTCTACTGGGGGAATATCACTGCACATGGGAGGCCCTGCCCCAGGTCTATCGTCTTCAGGGAGGATTCTCATCTCCTGGGTCTTCGTGCCCTTAGAAAATAGGCCTCACATTCAGCATATATCTTTCAGGTCAGTTTTCACTATTGCATATAGCGAGCCTGTTACACAAGTTAGCCCACCTCTCAGGTATTTCTTATTCTCATTAGGCTTCGTCTTTTTCTTTATTTATGTTTGATTTTCTGATCACTTTTCCATAATTAGGTTATTGTATCCATTGTTACTATCTCGCCGATCATCTTTCGTCATTCTTCTTTAAAGGGGCTTCAGGTACGCCTACATTAAATCTTTTGTCTTTTGATTCATATCTCTATGCCATTGGGATTCCATTTTCATACTCTGTTTTTATTTGTTTATATGCCAGTTGGTTGGCACTATCACTTCTCCATCTTCTTCTTTATTTCCCCTTTTAGTAGTCCCTACTACCTCTAGGGAAGCTCATTAAGCTATCGTATCTATGGAGGCATTATTATAACACCTCTCCTGATAACTATTTAGACTTGGATTTACTTATCTTTTATGCCTTTTTTTGCATTACTATGAATGATTTACAATCTTTCTTCTTTTACAGGGTAGTGTTAGTGGGACCTCTTCCTCTACGATGCCCATGCTGAGGGATTCAGAGAGAGTTCTTGAGGTAGAACCTATGAGTCTCCCCTCATCTTCTGTAGGGGAAGATTCTTCAGCCAACCTAGCTGAAGTCCCCTTATCTGAGGGGCTTGTTCCTAGCTTCACAAGGCCAGTTTCGATGGTACGTTCAGTCTTTGCACATCTATTTACTAGACTGGTTACATATTTGTATACTTTGTCGTTTCTTCTAACATATTTGTAGACATGGTCTCTTTATTTATGGGGTCTATATTTGAACCCTCAAGTGAGTAGTCCATTCGATCTGTGTTTGAAGAGACTTTGGTTTCCCCCAATTAATACTACACCTGCTCCTGCTAATGTGGAGTCTCAGGTGGGTATTTCAGTGCGGAGCTCCCAAGTAAATATTTAATCTACCTGGATCTTTGAGCTTACGGATTTCTCTATAAATATTTGTTGGAACTTACCTGTTTCCCTGTTTTTCGATTAGCACAACGATTGTTCCTTTGACTGTGGCACTACTAGGGGGAGCTACTGCGAGTCATGTATTATACTGACATACCTTACTCTTTTCTTTCTTCCCTTATTTCTTCTTTCTTTTACTATGTAAGTGGGCTCACCTACACATTCCCGTTTCCTTATTTTCTGGTTAGTGAGGTGGTCATCCCTAGTTCCGAGGGACCTACTATGAGTGCTATACTACGCACTCTCCAGGTATTAAACTGTATTACCTAGGTTGTTTCTGTCTGTTAAAGTTAGGATATTTCTCTTTTTCCTTAACAAAATAAAAATACTAACTTGTGCCCAAATTCTATTAGGCTAGTGCTCAAGTTCATATGGTGCCCTCTTGTTTTGGTAACAACATATTGACTCCCTTGGGAGTTGGGGTAAGATTTCCCCGATCTTGTTTCAATTTGAGTATGAGTAACCCAACTCCTATTGTTTCTCTTCTTTATGAATTATCTCATTTTTACTTTTCATTCTACAGGATCCAGCTGATGAGCCTGCTAAGGCGACTAGTGAAGTTGACCATAGTTCTGATGTAACCGGTGATACTGGTTCTGGCAAGGATTTTTCTATCACTCTTTTGGAGATTAAGTCTAATAACACAGGTTATAATGCTATAAAGGTCGAGGCTCCTGAGGCTTTCATGAGCACACTGTGGCGTTCAGAGCTGCCGTCCATATTTCGTTCTCATGAGCGAGAGGTGCTGGAGATGCTTTTGGAGCACCACTGATAATACGCAAAATTTACGTATTTCATCTCTCGAACCTACGCATTTTAGCCCCCTCGGGTGCCTTAATCTCTATATTTAAGCCCGTTAAGCAGACAACCTCTGTTTATATTGTTAACATGCTATATGAGGTATAATTGGGCTTTTGTAGGTATTTAGGTACCAAGTATGGGATTCGGACGCATTCCGCGCAATTTCCGTACACAATCACACGTTCAAGGGAATTTTAGTCTTTTCACAGCTTGGGTACCTGGCCCGACATCTTACGTAAGTTGTATCCCTCCTCGCTAGCTTTGCGTGGCCGTGAACAGTGCGCGATTCCGATTCATAACGAAGAAGTTACGGCGATTTCAACGGAGGGAAAAACAATGAATCAAAAGAGGGGAAGAAAATAGAAGAAAAGATGCATTGTGTTGCTGCTGCATTCTGCCCTGCTTGATCGATCGATCGACCAAAATCATTGATCGATCGACCATTCTGAATTGTCGAATTTTGGCCTTGATCGATCGATCGACCAAAGGGGTCGATCGATCGATCCCCTGTTTTTCAGCAGATATTTTGCTTTTCTTTGCTTTTCTCTTTTCTTTTATTCCAACTTACTATATAAAGGTTTTTTGTTGTAATAAGAACATATTCAGTATATACACGATTTTAGGTTAGTTTAGCTTAGGGTTTTGGGGGTTTTTGCTTGGTTCTTCTTCATTTATACTGGTTTGACACCCCATTTGTTGTGTAAGTTGACTATTTATCTCCCCTACCCTTAATGTAGTTGTATTTCTTAATTTATTGCTTTCTAGTAAATTTACAAGCTTTCTAATTTAGGTTCACATGCTTTGATTTACACGCTTTCTAGTATAAATTTATCACATTTATTTCCCGCTTTTCATTTATCGCATTTTTAACATACTTTCTAGGTAACTTAAATTAGGTTGTGCTTGAATGGAACTCACTCGGGTTGACGCATTGCTTTGCTTTAGTGATGGATTTTACGGGTCTATTTCGGGTGCGTTGTCCTAGTTATTACGCCTAGAAGATTTGATGGGTTATATCATGTATGTCCCGTGCTTACGACCTTTCGCGCGTAATTTTCGGTATATTTGTTGATGCCAAAATCTTATTAGGCTTTTATGATGATTCAGGGTGTAACAACCCTTGATTTAATTAACTGTCGAAACGAGACGCACTTGTAATAACCCGTCAACCCATGTAACCATTTTATACTAATTAACTCGAGTGAGGGATATTCGACGCAACCTATAGTTTTTACTTGCTTTCATAATCTAGTTACAATACATTGCCTAGATTAACATTTCCTTTTATGCATCTTTGTCCTTTTAGTTTGTAATCATCTTTTACACTTTTATTTCGGAGTATTAAATCACTTGAATTCTAGCAACTCGTCTCTGTGGATTTCGATACCCGACTTACCGCTGTGCTTGCCTCGCAAGTGTAGTAGTAATTTCGGTTTTTGTATTAAGTTGGCGAAACGAAAACAACGACTAGCGTCTTTACATGCGCTACTTTTCGCACTTAATCAACCACCCTGAGACTTTCACTTCCCAGAGAGTCCTCAATATTAATAGCTTTACGATTTTCAATTTTAAGGCCCTAGGCATCCATCTTCATGACTTCCTATCTACCCCTCCGGCTGACATCACTACTCAGATGGCTGCACTATTTTTCTAGGCTCTTCAGCACTTCTATCACTTGTAACTAGATTGGTTTAAAGCTTTAGTTCGTCATTTTATTGGTGCCACCTTTAGGAAGATGATGATACTTCATACTTCTAGGCATACTAGGGAGTAGCAGCGTCAGGCTAAGGCCGCTCGAATTCAGACTCAGATTCAATCCCTCCAGGCCAAGCTAGAGGCTAGTGTTGCTGAGGATGAAGCTCAGATGGCTATATTAGAAGAGAAGATTGTTGAGGAGGATGGTTATTCTTACTCAGACCTGCGCTCCCGCTTGTATTTATTTTTTATGTTGTCTAGTGGGTATGTAGACTTCCTTTTGTACGCTTTTTATATGTAAAGAACTTTGTCCTTATTAATGACAATGTATTTTTTTGGTTTCTATCATCTTTCTCTTCTGCTTTTATCTGGACTTTGATATCTGCTTACTATGGACTACTCTAATTTTCTGTGGCCACTTCATCTGTTTGAACTGTCCCTTCTAACAATGGGATACTTGCATATTTTCTGAGTAACTTAGCTTTTTCAGATCTGTCCCCTCCAACTGGATGGGTACTTGCATATTGTCCGAGCAAGTTAACATTTTTTTTAGATTTGTCCCCTGTAACCGTGGGGTACTTGCATATTATCTGAGCAAGTTATCATTTTTAGAACTGTCCCCTCTAACTGTGGGGTACTTGTATATTATCTGAGCAAGTTATCATTTTTAGAACTGTCACCTGTAACCGTGAGGTACTTGCATGTTATCTGAGCAAGTAACATTTTTAGAACTGTCCCCTTTAACTGTGAGGTACTTGTATATTATCTGAGCAAGTTACATTTTTAGAACTGTCCCCTCTACATGTGGGGTATTTTATCATGGTTATCATTTCTTAGGTTATAGCTGGGAGATAAAGGGTTAGCTTTTCTCCTTCCCTCAAACTTTTTTTTAATAAGACAAGAATTTTTTATGGAAACATTGCCCCTGGTCTGTTGGGTCTTTATTATTACCAAATTAGAGCAGGGGGTGTAAGTCCCCTTTTCTTTACATTTTCCATGGACTGGTCAAGTAAGGATTTTCTTTGAGAACAAAAGTTAAACTTGTTCGCTGTAAAATTAAATAAAAAAATATTTGCTATCTTTTTTATTATTATTATTATGACTTGGAGGATGTCCTCCTACTGGTCTGGTGAAAAGATTAAAATCATTTGTCTAACATGCCCGGAGATACTTTGCTCAATATACTTTTCTCTCGGGATGGATGCACCCACAAGTGTAGTGAGAAAAGTTCTCCTTATTCTGGACCCTTTTTTTCAACAATACTAAGCATAATACCTCTTTAGCCACTTACAGTTGATGGATTGTAGGCAATCACTCTCGAGTTCTGAAATCCAGCAATAACTCGACTTGCCTACACCTCTGACTTCAAAGGGGCGTTCCCAGTTGGGTTTGAACTTTGATGCCGACAAGCTATGGAGATGGTGAGTGTATGCTCTCAGAACTAAATCTCCCATCTAGAACTCCCTAGGTTTGAAGAATTTTTCAAAGGCTCTGGACATTTGTTAGGTGTAGACTTTAATGTTATCTTTTGCCTTGTCTCTATGCTCGTTTAATGCCTCCATCTGTACTTGTCGTGAGTCAGGTATGAGTATGTTTCTTAGAGCAACTCTGGCTGAGGGTACTGCCAACTCCACTAGTTGTACAACTTTAGTCCCATATACCAACAAGAATGGGATGAACCCGATGCTCCTGTCATGTGCTCCAGCATCTTCTTTAAGATATTAATCAGGGTATTATTGGTGGCTTCCACTTGACCATTAACCTTAGGGTAGGATATGGTTGAGCTGTTGTGCACAATTTTATACATGTCTATAAGGTAGGACATCTCCTTGCATACGAACTGCTTCCCATTATCTGTTAAAGTTATTTTGGGTATACCAAACTTGCATATGATATACTCCTTGATAAACTGGGTTACCACTTGGGAAGTCACTCTCCTTAGAGGGATGGCTTCTGCCCATTTGGTGTATAATTATATAGCCCCAATGATAAAAGCTTTGCCATGAGAAGCTAGGCTGATTTTTCCAACTAGGTCAAATGCCCATGTGAGTAAGGGGTAGGGAGTTGCTAGGCTTTGTAAGCTTATTGAAGGGGCATGTACCATGTTGCTATGTACTTGACATGATTTTCACTTCTTCATATAATCAATCAAGTTATCCTCCATGGTTGGCCAATAGTTACCCAACATCATCAGCTGATCATACAGTTTGGCACCCCCACGTGGGAGGGCTCATGAGCTTCTTTCAGAACTCACCCTGTGTCTTCCTTAGCTATGCACCTTTATGTATTCTCATTGTACCCTTTCCTATAAAGATCTCCTTACCCCAAGGAAAAATGGGTTATCTTCTTTCGCAGATAAATTTCACCGTCTCTCTCTATAGGTAACTCACCGTCTTTCAGATATGCTATGAATGGCCGCCTCTAATCTTTGAAGTCTTACACAAATTTAGCTTCCGGTGGCTGGTCAAAATGGGATTGGAAATTTAAACAAACTTGTTGCAGACGAGTATCCTCTACGCTCATGGTGGGCCAATAGTATCCCCCCTCTATAACCGACGATAAAAAGGGATATCAGTGTCCCCACAATGCTTTTCGTGCATCTCTGCCAACCTTTCTTTAGATTCTTATTCCCCCACACATGCATCAGGTGGTAGTAAACTAGATTTAACATCTTTATTGTCCTTTCTATAGTCTCTAGCTGCTTCACAACTAGGTGCCTCCAATCTTCTGGCTCACTACTTGAGAAAAAGGAATTTACTATAGTAGGCACTGTTCTCTGTCGTACTGTGATTATTTCTTCTAGTTCATCCATGTCTAACTTCTGTGATATAGTGGCTAGTGCGTCAGGATGCCTATTCATTGTTCTTTTATGTCTCTCCACAGTTACTTCCAAGAATTGTCCCAACAATCTATGAATGATGTATCTTTAGGGTGCCAAGTGGACATTTTTAATGGAGAACTCCCCATTAACCCATTTTACTACCAGGTTGGTGTCCCTTCATATGCACAACACCCTGATCCCTCTTCTGAGTGCCTCAAATAGCCCCAAAATGAGGGCTTCATACTCAGCCTAATTGTTTGAGCATTTAAAATCCAACTTGAAGGAGAAGGTGATATTTTCCTTACTATTTGACAATATAATACTGGCACCTCCTGTTCCTTGAACATTAGACCCATAAAAATCCATCACCCACTTTTCCATTCCTTCCACCATGCATGCTTGAAAGTTTTTCGGAGGTAACTCCTCACCGGGGGGGTCAAAATTCCCTCTTGGAAAATGGGCGAGCAGATCTGCCACCGCTTGACTTTTAATAGCTTTGGGCACTATGACAAAATCAAAAACCATCTTGCTACTCATCCTACAAGCACCGTCCAAGTGAGGAGGTACTTGATGGGGTTACACTTAGTGACTATTTGTACTGTAAAGGTTAGTAGATAATGACTGACAGTGCGTCTCTACACTAGTGTATCTATATTATGTACTTAAGTTCACTCTTGACAGGTAGTACACTGGCTTTTCTACTCGTTACTTTTCTTGGGCCAACAGTGCTCCTACAAATCTTTCTGTTGAAGTAAGGTAGAGCAGTAGCGGTGCCCAAGTTTCTGGTGGAATCATTATGGACGGGGATGCTAAGATTTCTTTGATCTTTTCAAAGGCCTTCTTCTTCTCATCTCCCCAAATCCACATGGCTTTATCTTTTAAAAGGGGTGTGAATGGGTGGGTTACTTCCGCTAGCGCAACTATGAACCTTTTTAGGTCAGACACCTTCCCTATAAAGCTCTTGAGCCGCCTTTGACTCTTTGGAGGTGGCATCATCATGATGGCTTTCTTTTTCTCTAAATCTACTTACACCCCTTGTCTATTCACAACAAATCCCAAAAACTTTCCTGTAGTGATCCCAAAGGCACACTTCGAGGGGTTCATTCGCATCTTGTACCTATGACACCTCTCGAATACTCTTCGAAGGTCCCGTATGTGCTTTATTTCTTTTTTATATTTCACTACTAGATCTCTCACATAAAATTCTAGTGTATCATGAAATAAATCGTGAAAAATTGTCATCATGGTCCTTTGGTATGTTTCCCCAACATTCTTCAATTCGAATGGCATGACTGTGTAGTGGAAGTTTCCCAATGGCGTGTGGAAGGCAGTCTTCTCCACGTCCGTTGGGTTCATCTTAATCTAATTGTAGTCTGCGTACCCATCCATGAAACTATACATCTTATGGCATGTAGTAGCATCAACTAAGTTATTTATATTTGGTAGAGGGAACTCGTCTTTTGGACATGCTCGATTCAAGTCTCAAAAATCCACACAAATTTGAATTTGGCTCTTATCCTTCTTTACCACCGACCCTATGATGGAGAGCCACACAGGATGTTGGATAGGGTTGATGAACCCCACTTACAACATCTTCTCGACCTTTACTTTTATATTCAGGTCGAGGTCAGCTTTGTACGTGCATGTTGCTTGCCTGACTGGAAGAGCATTGGTATGAGCATTCAATCTGTGAGATCTCACCTCTCGGTCTACCCCTGACATCTCTGTGTATTTCCAGGCAAATAAGTCTGTGAACTCTTTAAGAAGGCATATAATATCTTCCTTTTATTTTGGCATCAGATTCTTGGAGATTAGAATGGGTCTACTTTCACCCCTTCTACCCCCAGGTTCATCTCTTCTAATTCTTGTAGCTGCTCCCTAGGTCCATCCTGCATGCACTTTGGAGCTTCTTCTGGTTCCTCAATATTCTCAATAACATGGTATTCATCCACAATAAAAAATTCTGGCATCGGTTTGGTGCTCTCATCCAGTACACCGCCCACATAAATCGTTATAAACGATAAATAACTCTCCCATCAAGTAGGACCAATTTTTTGCAAGTTTGAGGAGGTTTAACCACCTCCTCCACCTTCCTCTTTCCTTTTGCTATGTGGGGGATCACCCTATCCTAAAACGATCATGTACAAATTTATTTGACTGGCCAAATTCCTCCAACCACTTTCTTTTCTTCTAGCTTTATAGTAGAATTCTTTCTTTCCTAATCAAGTTCTGTGTAGAATGTTGCGTCCACCAGATGGGACTCCTCAATGGAAAAAGGGTTTTGTGTGGCCTTGGTTGCAATCTCTATTCCTCTGATATTGGCCTTTTCACACTGATGGCAGGTTGATGGTACTATGCCATGGGTATGTATCTATACCCTCCAAATAAGTAGTTGGTAGCTGGTGTTAGCATTGATGACATGGAATTTGACGTGGGAAGTGAAATTCCCCAACTAAATACATTTACATATTCGAGGGATTTCATTCCAGCACTATCAAATCTTGATATCACTAGTGGTACAAGCACTATCATCTCTTGATCAATCCTCATCTTGTATAATGTGCCGATTGGCATAATATTGATAAATGCTCCTTTATTCATTAATTCTATGGGCAATGAAACTCCATTGATCATAGCTGTGACATATACTGAGGGGTTTTAAAGTAAGGAACCCGTCTGTCTGCCTAAAAAATACCACTTCAGAAGTATATTTTTTTATTAGCCTGCCAATTGGTGCCTACCAATTGAATGAGGGATCTCCTCGCTGCTGTACTGCCTCCAAAACTTTTCTTGTTATGACTACCCCGGTGTCATACTTCACTCTAATTTAGTCGAAGAAACACTTGACCTTGGGTCTCCTCACTGTGGCTTCGGGTTCAAAGTTTAAGTTTATTTCATATGTATGGACATTGCAAACGTATTCTGCCTCAGATGTCCCTCCCTCATCTAGAGAAAGGATGGCATCCACATTTTCTCCAGGAGTTTTACCTTCTTGATTTCTTCATCTCCATCCTCTTCTTGGTCTGGAGTGTAGAACCACTCCTCACGTTTTCTTTCTAGTTCGGTTCTTCGATTACTGCTCAGTGACAGCCTTTCCAACTCTTCACATATTGTCTCACCACTTTCCCACTTCATCAGATCCCGTGATGCTTCTTCATCATACGCTACTACCATATTAGCAGTGGCATAATGATGGGTTGGAAGTGGGTTTTCATTAACATCCATAGGAGGTACCTGCAAAGTACCACTGGCCACCTTCTCTCCAATGATCCTCCTCAAATAGTAATAGTCCTTAGTAGAATGTTGCACTCGCTGGTATAACTCGCAATATATATGGTTGTCTTTGTCAGCTGCTTTGGGGGTTTCCCCATTTAGGTGAGGGGGACCTGCTACCCCCTCCCAGTCCAATGTATGATAACAATCCATAGCTTTGGCTATTGCAGGGTAACGGAGGTGAAGCATCTTATCCAAACTTTCTCTTATTACCTAGGCTGTTATTCTTGGATTTGAAATCTCCCTTCTTTCCTTTTGGATTTCCATCCACATAGTTGACTGCTTATCTCCTCGAGACTTGAAACCTTCTAGAAGTTAGTGGCACTTGTGTTATCCAACCCTAGGTCCTTGGCTTGATTATCATGGCTATGTTACTCGCATCCCTGGTGAACTCTCTAAAGGTTCCATATCTAGTCTCATTAACCAGATGGAGCTTGTATTCCTCTAAGAGCCCCTCGAGATAGAATTGAAGTAATGTTGCCTCTTCTCCCTCCTCATGCACATCAAGTGCTCTCTCATGAAAGTGCTTGATATATTGAATTAAATCCCCCAGGATTTTGCACCACTTGTGCCAAGTGTCTCAATGTGAACTCATCTTCCGTCAGAAAGAACTTTTGGAGAAATTGTCTATGCATTTCTACGCATAATGGAATGCTGTTGGGAAAAGGTGGGAATACCATGTATAGGCCTTTACCATGAGGGTCTTGGAGAACTCCCTCAACCTCAAGTTCTTCTCAGTTACATGCAGCACTAGGTTCTCAACAAACCTTTTCACGTGCTCTTTTTGGTTTTCTCCTTTTCCATTAAACTTAATGAACTTTGGTGGAATATACCCCTCTGGATATGGTTTCTCATTCATAGCCTGAGGATAAGGATCTTGCATCTCATCGTACAGATGAGTTGATTCTCTTTGAGTGGAGGAGATTAACTTTCTCACCTCCTCCATAGTAACTGCTTTGGAGGGGTATTCTTATAAACTTATGCCCTTTACTGCTGATGTGTTGGGTGATGCCCCAATATACTCCAGCACCACCTTTTGTGTTAGAATCGCCTATGTCAAAATCAGTGCTAGAGTGGATGCCCCTCTAGAGGGAGCAGCCGCTGGTGTTACATAACCTTGACCAAACTTGATAAGTATACCTTATTTTTCTTTAAAAAGTCAAAAAACATGCCCGTAAGGCTGATACCTATCATCGGAGTTGTTGCCGCTGAGCTGCTCTGCCCTCCCTGAGAAGCAGGTGCCTTTGCTCCAGTCATCACCACATCGTCCTAAGTGGTTTGGTCACTTTGGGTTCCATTCCCAAGTGGGATGTATTCAAAAACTAGCTGCTTATAACATTCTTTGTCCATGCAAGTGAGGATACCTCCCCAACGGTGTTGCCAAATGTAGGAGGATAGCTGTACTGGGGTCTATAAATAACTAGAAAGGGTGAGGTGTGACCCACTCCAAGGGACCCTGCCTTCAAGGTCCTTCAAGAACTTCTAGAGCTGCACTTGGTAAAATCTTCTCCTTTTGGTAAAAATGGAATCAAAGTAAGAACTAGTCCCTGTAAAAAGTTGAACTTCAAAGAAATAATAGTAACTTTTTTTTCAAGAGAAACTCCAAGAATGATGACTATCCATGTGGAGTGAATAAAAAAGGCACTCAACACTTAGAGAGGGAGCATGGAGAGAACACGGTATCTGGGGTGATTTTGATAGAGTAACGGTATGACTTGAGTTCTGATTATGACTTAACCTTGCCCAGGGGTTCTATTTATACTCGGGCACTATGGATGAGTTGGTACTTTTGGGGTGCGAAAATCGAGGGGGTTGGTGAGGGATAAGGTCTGCAATGTACCTTCTGTCCCTACAATATGTGTAGCCACTTGTCCCCTCTGACAGGTGCCACTTAGTGTAAACCAAAGTCAAAAAGAAAATATGTTTGCGCTTGATGACAAAATATCTGATTTGGTAAATATTTTTAAAAATAGTATCTTGTTATACAAACTTTGTAAACTTGAGGAAGGACTCAATGACAACCTCCTCTAAAATCTTTTATAAACATGAGGAGGATCCTCAAGGACTACCTCCTCTAAAATCATTTACAAACTTGAGGAGGCACCTCAAGTACCACCTCCTCTAAAATCATTTACAAAATTTAGGAGAGGTCTCATGGACCACCTCCTATAGAATCATTTTATAAACTATTCATTTCTTATGACCAACCCCTTGGTTGCTCACTTAAATTATGACTGAGTGTAAACTGTGTAAGGAATGGGTGACCCCTAGGGTCTATCTACTAGTGTTCTCTCAATCTTAAAGTTCTAAGTGGTTGAGCTTTCTCAACAAACCTTGTTCCTCAGCCACCAAGCCAAAACTCCCAAGAGATCCCAACTTTCCTTTTTGAGCCCTGCCAGCTCAACCAGGCTATCTTTATAAGAAAGTAACTTGTTAGTGCTCACGTGAGTAAAGAATCTTGGGGAGGAGGTGACTCTATGTGTACCTTCTCGCCCAATGGTTCTATTATGTAGGAATTTGGATTTCTGGGGGCGAGGAGCTCCTCGTGGTGGGACTCCTCATTCATACTTTATTCCTGTGACTTTTGAACATTTGGGGGCGAGGAGCCACTTGTGACGGGCCTCCTCGTCCAAACTTCATTTTTATGTTTTCTGAGTCGCTTGGGATGAGCAGCTCTTTCCGATGATCCTCCTAGACCAAATTCCAAGTTGTGAGTTCGAGAATTTTGGGGCGAGGATCCCTTCTTGTTGGGCCTCCTCACCCAAGTTCAATATGTGCAAACTTTGACTAAATTGGGACGAGGAGCCCTTCTTAGTGGGCCTCCTCGCCCAAGTTCTAACTTTGTGAGCGTTGGACCAATTGGGACGAGGAGCCCTTCCTGGGGCCTCCTCGCCCGAGTTCTAATTCTGTGAACTTTGGACAAATTGAGGCGAGGAGCCCTTCTTAGGGGGCTCCTTACCTATGTTCTAATTCTGTGAACTTTGGAAAAATTCGGGCGAGGATCCCTTCCTGGGGCCGTCCTCACCCAAGTTCTAATTCTGTGAGCTTGGGCAAAGCACTTACATGGGGGGGGGGGGGGGGGGGGGCTCGTGGTGAGCCCCCCTCCAATTGGTCTTGCTCTCCCAATTATTTGGACTATTGAGTGTGTACCCATCTATAGTATATCTCTTAGAGTTTGGGATTTAACTGAAATCCTAAATCTAGAACTTCTAAGCAATATTCATCCCCTTATTTTTACATGTAAAGGGGAGAAAAAATAATCCTAACTGATGACTATGTCACCAAATCCATCCAAACCAATATTCAACCCAACCTCAAGCCATACCATAGGGGACGATCTATTGACTACAAGCAGTCGATTGGTTGACTATCCCAAAATTCATCTTCTTCCTTATTATGACATTTGAACCCCCAAACCTCCATTAAAATATTCCAAGATCCTCAAACCATAATGAAAACCCAACCTCCTTCGTATATAGTTGTAATAACACCTATCTAAACCTATATCTAACAATTTTATACGATTGTAGTATGATTAAAAGGTTAATTTCATATTTAAATTAAGAACCCCAGTTTTATGTAATCCAATCAATTTGATTAAGCTATAAATCGACTTGTCCAATTAACATCAGAATTTGGATGGATTAACAATATATGATCAATTCCTAACCATTATAGAATGATTTTAATTCGAATTCAGGAAGAAATTACCCAATTTCAGATTATGTAATTAGGATATTTTTTTTCCTGATTAAGTTAATTACAAATTTAACTAAATAAACCTCTAAATCATAATATAATTAGAATAGGCTTAGATTTCAATGAATAGGAATATCATAACACAAAAGCAATTAAAATCAAACTTTATATAAACTCGCCTCAATAAAAAATGTGAAGAAATTAGGCCAAAAACCTCCCAATTCCTCTTCTCCTCTTAAAGTTCCTTCTCTCTAGCCTTATAGAACCTCTCCGACTATAAAGTGTGAATTATGGAAACCCTCATGACTCTCTAAAACCCTCAATCCACGAAATTATGTTGAGTCCATAAATAAGACTTATCTAAATGATCCCAAAGACACACTACACCAAAACTGGCGATTGGTCACGGCCAAAATCCCTGACCAAACCTGTGGGTCGCGGACTTGGGCCGTGACCATTTCGGGCGTGACCATTTTCGTGGGTCGCGGCCCAAGTCCGTGACCAAAAAATGGTCACGGCCGAGAGGGGTCACGGCAGATGGTCGCGGACTTAGGCCGTGACCCATGCCGTGATGGGTCGCGGCTCTAATCCGTGACCCATAACCGTGACAAATTGGTCGCGGCCAAAGTCCGCGACCCATGTGCGTGACAAAAAAAAATTAAAAAAATTGGTCGCGGCCCTTGTCCATGACCCACAACCGTGACAAATTGGTCGCGGCCAAAGTCCGCGACCCATGTGCGTGACAAAAAAAAATTAAAAAAATTGGTCACGGTCCTTGTCCATGACCCACGACCGTGACAAATTGGTCGCGGACTTTGGCCGCGACCCATGTGTGTGACAAAAAAAAATTAAAAAAAATTGGTCGCGGCCCTAGTCCGCGACCCATTACCGTGACAAAAAATAAAAAAAATGGTCGCGGACTTTGGCCGCGACCATTTTTAAGCGCGACAAAAAAAAGTAAAAATGGTCATGGACAAAGTCCATGACCATATTTATCTGTAATTTAAAAAAAATGTATTTTTTTTTGCCCAATCCTAAAATTGGGATTCCTGTGAGTGCATCATCGGTTGCTACGAGGTGTTACAAATATTTATTATAGGCAAAACAATAAAAAAAAATCACAAATTGCGAATTGAGAATGTTGTTAATAAACAAATATATATACAAACATAAAAATTTTACACGTCTTAATAATTCACAGACCAAAAAAAAATTGGGCAGAGTTTCCTCTATTTTCTTGACATTCCAAAACCTGTAAATGAAAAACCTGCTTATTATAAAGCCCGCACGGCTATAAAATTCAACAATCAAATTATAAAAGCCCGCACGGCCATAAAACTAAACAATAAAAGCCTGCACGGCTATAACACATAAAAAACATTATCCTGAATGTCCACAACATATAAATAATCATCATGTTGTAAAACATTGCCTCCTTCATTTGATCCACGCGCAAAAATCCTACAAATGATAGGATACAAAAAATAAAAGTATCAGTAACCAAGTAATTTTACAAAAAAATTAATTAAGCTGAAAAATTGCATATATGAGTTAAAATTATCAGTAACCAAGTAGAAATATAAAAATTAAGTGTGGAAATAAGCAAATTACCGTCGTACTCTCAAACCGGGACACCCGCGGCTGCGGCGTCCGTTCCCACGAGTTACGTTGGTCCCGTGGGAGGTGTTAGTGCCACCCACGGGGCCGTTCGGGGGCTGTTTCGAGTTTTCACCCTCTAACGCCATGTTAAGCCTAAGTGTAGAAATAAGCAAATTACCGTCGTACTCTCAAACCGGGACACCCGCGGCTGCGGGGTCAGTTCCTACGAGTTACGTTGGTCCCGTGGGAGGTGTTGGTGCCACCCACGGGGCCGTTCGGGGGCTGTTTCGAGTTCTCACCCTCTAACGCCATGTTTTTAAGCCTAAGTGTGGAAATAAGCAAATTACCGTCGTACTCTCAAACCGGGACACCCGCGGCTGCGGGGTCCGTTCCCACGAGTTACGTTGGTCCCGTGGGAGGTGTTGGTGCCACCCACGGGGCCGTTCGGGGGCTGTTTCGAGTTCTCACCCTCTAACGCCATGTTTTTAAGCCTAAGTGTGGAAATAAGCAAATTACCGTCGTACTCTCAAACCGGGACACCCGCGGCTGCGGGGTCCGTTCCCACGAGTTACGTTGGTCCCGTGGGAGGTGTTAGTGCCACCCACGGGGCCGTTCGGGGGCTGTTTCGAGTTTTCACCCTCTAACGCCATGTTAAGCCTAAGTGTAGAAATAAGCAAATTACCGTCGTACTCTCAAACCGGGACACCCGCGGCTGCGGGGTCAGTTCCTACGAGTTACGTTGGTCCCGTGGGAGGTGTTGGTGCCACCCACGGGGCCGTTCGGGGGCTGTTTCGAGTTCTCACCCTCTAACGCCATGTTTTTAAGCCTAAGTGTGGAAATAAGCAAATTACCGTCGTACTCTCAAACCGGGACACCCGCGGCTGCGGGGTCCGTTCCCACGAGTTACGTTGGTCCCGTGGGAGGTGTTGGTGCCACCCACGGGGCCGTTCGGGGGCTGTTTCGCGTTCTCACCCTCTAACGCCATGTTTTTAAGCCTAAGTGTGGAAATAAGCAAATTACCGTCGTATTCTCAAACCGGGACACCCGCGGCTGCGGGGTCAGTTCCTACGAGTTACGTTGGTCCCGTGGGAGGTGTTGGTGCCACCCACGGGGCCGTTCGGGGGCTGTTTCGAGTTCTCACCCTCTAACGCCATGTTTTTAAGCCTAAGTGTGGAAATAAGCAAATTACCGTCGTACTCTCAAACCGGGACACCCGCGGCTGCGGGGTCCGTTCCCACGAGTTACGTTGGTCCCGTGGGAGGTGTTGGTGCCACCCACGGGGCCGTTCGGGGGCTGTTTCGCGTTCTCACCCTCTAACGCCATGTTTTTAAGCCTAAGTGTGGAAATAAGCAAATTACCGTCGTACTCTCAAACCGGGACACCCGCGGCTGCGGGGTCAGTTCCTACGAGTTACGTTGGTCCCGTGGGAGGTGTTGGTGCCACCCACGGGGCCGTTCGGGGGCTGTTTCGAGTTCTCACCCTCTAACGCCATGTTTTTAAGCCTAAGTGTGGAAATAAGCAAATTACCGTCGTACTCTCAAACCGGGACACCCGCGGCTGCGGCGTCCGTTCCCACGAGTAACGTTGGCCCCGTGGGAGGTGTTAGTGCCACCAACGGGGCCGTTCGGGGGCTGTTTCGAGTTTTCCCCCTCTAACGCCATGTTAAGCCTAAGTGTAGAAATAAGCAAATTACCGTCGTACTCTCAAACCGGGACACCCGCGGCTGCGGGGTCAGTTCCTACGAGTTACGTTGGTCCCGTGGGAGGTGTTGGTGCCACCCACGGGGCCGTTCGGGGGCTGTTTCGAGTTCTCACCCTCTAACGCCATGTTTTTAAGCCTAAGTGTGGAAATAAGCAAATTACCGTCGTACTCTCAAATCGGGACACCCGCGGCTGCGGGGTCCGTTCCCACGAGTTGCGTTGGTCCCGTGGGAGGTGTTGGTGCCACCCACGGGGCCGTTCGGGGGCTGTTTCGCGTTCTCACCCTCTAACGCCATGTTTTTAAGCCTAAGTGTGGAAATAAGCAAATTACCGTCGTACTCTCAAACCGGGACACCCGCGGCTGCGGGGTCCGTTCCCACGAGTTACGTTGGTCCCGTGGGAGGTGTTGGTGCCACCCACGGGGCCGTTCGGGGGCTGTTTCGAGTTTTCACCCTCTAACGCCATGTTTTTAAGCCTAAGTGTGGAAATAAGCAAATTACCGTCGTACTCTCAAACCGGGACACCCGCGGCTGCGGGGTCAGTTCCTACGAGTTACGTTGGTCCCGTGGGAGGTGTTGGTGCCACCCACGGGGCCGTTCGGGGGCTGTTTCGAGTTCTCACCCTCTAACGTCATGTTAAGCCTAAGTGTAGAAATAAGCAAATTACCGTCGTACTCTCAAACCGGGACACCCGCGGCTGCGGGGTCAGTTCCTACGAGTTACGTTGGTCCCGTGGGAGGTGTTGGTGCCACCCACGGGGCCGTTCGGGGGCTGTTTCGAGTTTTCACCCTCTAACGCCATGTTTTTAAGCCTAAGTGTGGAAATAAGCAAATTACCGTCGTACTCTCAAACCGGGACACCCGCGGCTGCGGGGTCAGTTCCTACGAGTTACGTTGGTCCCGTGGGAGGTGTTGGTGCCACCCACGGGGCCGTTCGGGGGCTGTTTCGAGTTCTCACCCTCTAACGCCATGTTTTTAAGCCTAAGTGTGGAAATAAGCAAATTACCGTCGTACTCTCAAACCGGGACACCCGCGGCTGCGGGGTCCGTTCCCACGAGTTACGTTGGTCCCGTGGGAGGTGTTGGTGCCACCCACGGGGCCGTTCGGGGGCTGTTTCGCGTTCTCACCCTCTAACGCCATGTTTTTAAGCCTAAGTGTGGAAATAAGCAAATTATCATCGTACTCTCAAACCGGGACACCCGCGGCTGCGGGGTCAGTTCCTACGAGTTACGTTGGTCCCGTGGGAGGTGTTGGTGCCACCCACGGGGCCGTTCGGGGGCTGTTTCGAGTTCTCACCCTCTAACGCCATGTTTTTAAGCCTAAGCGTGGAAATAAGCAAATTACCGTCGTACTCTCAAACCGGGACACCCGCGGCTGCGGCGTCCATTCCCACGAGTTACGTTGGTCCCGTGGGAGGTGTTAGTGCCACCCACGGGGCCGTTCGGGGGCTGTTTCGAGTTCTCACCCTCTAACGCCATGTTAAGCCTAAGTGTAGAAATAAGCAAATTACCGTCGTACTCTCAAACCGGGACACCCGCGGCTGCGAGGTCAGTTCCCACGAGTTACGTTGGTCCCGTGGGAGGTGTTGGTGCCACCCACGGGGCCGTTCGGGGGCTGTTTCGAGTTCTCACCCTCTAACGCCATGTTTTTAAGCCTAAGTGTGGAAATAAGCAAATTACCGTCGTACTCTCAAACCGGGACACCCGCGGCTGCGGGGTCCGTTCCCACGAGTTACGTTGGTCCCGTGGGAGGTGTTGGTGCCACCCACGGGGCCGTTCGGGGGCTGTTTCGCGTTCTCACCCTCTAACGCCATGTTTTTAAGCCTAAGTGTGGAAATAAGCAAATTATCATCGTACTCTCAAACCGGGACACCCGCGGCTGCGGGGTCAGTTCCTACGAGTTACGTTGGTCCCGTGGGAGGTGTTGGTGCCACCCACGGGGCCGTTCGGGGGCTGTTTCGAGTTTTCACCCTCTAACGCCATGTTAAGCCTAAGTGTAGAAATAAGCAAATTACCGTCGTACTCTCAAACCGGGACACCCGCGGCTGCGGGGTCAGTTCCTACGAGTTACGTTGGTCCCGTGGGAGGTGTTGGTGCCACCCACGGGGCCGTTCGGGGGCTGTTTCGCGTTCTCACCCTCTAACGCCATGTTTTTAAGCCTAAGTGTGGAAATAAGCAAATTACCGTCGTACTCTCAAACCGGGACACCCGCGGCTGCGGGGTCCGTTCCCACGAGTTACGTTGGTCCCGTGGGAGGTGTTGGTGCCACCCACGGGGCCGTTCGGGGGCTGTTTCGAGTTTTCACCCTCTAACGCCATGTTTTTAAGCCTAAGTGTGGAAATAAGCAAATTACCGTCGTACTCTCAAACCGGGACACCCGCGGCTGCGGGGTCAGTTCCTACGAGTTACGTTGGTCCCGTGGGAGGTGTTGGTGCCACCCACGGGGCCGTTCGGGGGCTGTTTCGAGTTCTCGCCCTCTAACGCCATGTTAAGCCTAAGTGTAGAAATAAGCAAATTACCGTCGTACTCTCAAACCGGGACACCCGTGGCTGCGGGGTCAGTTCCTACGAGTTACGTTGGTCCTGTGGGAGGTGTTGGTGCCACCCACGGGGCCGTTCGGGGGCTGTTTCGAGTTCTCACCCTCTAACGCCATGTTTTTAAGCCTAAGTGTGGAAATAAGCAAATTACCGTCGTACTCTCAAACCGGGACACCCGCGGCTGCGGGGTCAGTTCCTACGAGTTACGTTGGTCCCGTGGGAGGTGTTGGTGCCACCCACGGGGCCGTTCGGGGGCTGTTTCGCGTTCTCACCCTCTAACGCCATGTTTTTAAGCCTAAGTGTGGAAATAAGCAAATTACGTCGTACTCTCAAACCGGGACACCCGCGGCTGCGGGGTCCGTTCCCACGAGTTACGTTGGTCCCGTGGGAGGTGTTGGTGCCACCCACGGGGCCGTTCGGGGGCTGTTTCGAGTTTTCACCCTCTAACGCCATGTTTTTAAGCCTAAGTGTGTAAATAAGCAAATTACCGTCGTACTCTCAAACCGGGACACCCGCGGCTGCGGGGTCAGTTCCTACGAGTTACGTTGGTCCCGTGGGAGGTGTTGGTGCCACCCACGGGGCCGTTCGGGGGCTGTTTCGAGTTCTCACCCTCTAACGCCATGTTAAGCCTAAGTGTAGAAATAAGCAAATTACCGTCGTACTCTCAAACCGGGACACCCGCGGCTGCGGGGTCAGTTCCTACGAGTTACGTTGGTCCCGTGGGAGGTGTTGGTGCCACCCACGGGGCCGTTCGGGGGCTGTTTCGAGTTTTCACCCTCTAACGCCATGTTTTTAAGCCTAAGTGTGGAAATAAGCAAATTACCGTCGTACTCTCAAACCGGGACACCCGCGGCTGCGGGTTCAGTTCCTACGAGTTACGTTGGTCCCGTGGGAGGTGTTGGTGCCACCCACGGGGCCGTTCGGGGGCTGTTTCGAGTTCTCACCCTCTAACGCCATGTTTTTAAGCCTAAGTGTGGAAATAAGCAAATTACCGTCGTACTCTCAAACCGGGACACCCGCGGCTGCGGGGTCCGTTCCCACGAGTTACGTTGGTCCCGTGGGAGGTGTTGGTGCCACCCACGGGGCCGTTCGGGGGCTGTTTCGCGTTCTCACCCTCTAACGCCATGTTTTTAAGCCTAAGTGTGGAAATAAGCAAATTATCATCGTACTCTCAAACCGGGACACCCGCGGCTGCGGGGTCCGTTCCTACGAGTTACGTTGGTCCCGTGGGAGGTGTTGGTGCCACCCACGGGGCCGTTCGGGGGCTGTTTCGAGTTCTCACCCTCTAACGCCATGTTTTTAAGCCTAAGCGTGGAAATAAGCAAATTACCGTCGTACTCTCAAACCGGGACACCCGCGGCTGCGGCGTCCATTCCCACGAGTTACGTTGGTCCCGTGGGAGGTGTTAGTGCCACCCACGGGGCCGTTCGGGGGCTGTTTCGAGTTCTCACCCTGTAACGCCATGTTAAGCCTAAGTGTAGAAATAAGCAAATTACCGTCGTACTCTCAAACCGGGACACCCGCGGCTGCGGGGTCAGTTCCCACGAGTTACGTTGGTCCCGTGGGAGGTGTTGGTGCCACCCACGGGGCCGTTCGGGGGCTGTTTCGAGTTCTCACCCTCTAACGCCATGTTTTTAAGCCTAAGTGTGGAAATAAGCAAATTACCGTCGTACTCTCAAACCGGGACACCCGCGGCTGCGGGGTCCGTTCCCACGAGTTACGTTGGTCCCGTGGGAGGTGTTGGTGCCACCCACGGGGCCGTTCGGGGGCTGTTTCGCGTTCTCACCCTCTAACGCCATGTTTTTAAGCCTAAGTGTGGAAATAAGCAAATTATCATCGTACTCTCAAACCGGGACACCCGCGGCTGCGGGGTCAGTTCCTACGAGTTACGTTGGTCCCGTGGGAGGTGTTGGTGCCACCCACGGGGCCGTTCGGGGGCTGTTTCGAGTTTTCACCCTCTAACGCCATGTTAAGCCTAAGTGTAGAAATAAGCAAATTACCGTCGTACTCTCAAACCGGGACACCCGCGGCTGCGGGGTCAGTTCCTACGAGTTACGTTGGTCCCGTGGGAGGTGTTGGTGCCACCCACGGGGCCGTTCGGGGGCTGTTTCGAGTTCTCACCCTCTAACGCCATGTTTTTAAGCCTAAGTGTGGAAATAAGCAAATTACCGTCGTACTCTCAAACCGGGACACCCGCGGCTGCGGGGTCCGTTCCCACGAGTTACGTTGGTCCCGTGGGAGGTGTTGGTGCCACCCACGGGACCGTTCGGGGGCTGTTTCGAGTTTTCACCCTCTAACGCCATGTTTTTAAGCCTAAGTGTGGAAATAAGCAAATTACCGTCGTACTCTCAAACCGGGACACCCGCGGCTGCGGGGTCAGTTCCTACGAGTTACGTTGGTCCCGTGGGAGGTGTTGGTGCCACCCACCGGGCCGTTCGGGGGCTGTTTCGAGTTCTCGCCCTCTAACGCCATGTTAAGCCTAAGTGTAGAAATAAGCAAATTACCGTCGTACTCTCAAACCGGGACACCCGTGGCTGCGGGGTCAGTTCCTACGAGTTACGTTGGTCCCGTGGGAGGTGTTGGTGCCACCCACGGGGCCGTTCGGGGGCTGTTTCGAGTTCTCACCCTCTAACGCCATGTTTTTAAGCCTAAGTGTGGAAATAAGCAAATTACCGTCGTACTCTCAAACCGGGACACCCGCGGCTGCGGGGTCAGTTCCTACGAGTTACGTTGGTCCCGTGGGAGGTGTTGGTGCCACCCACGGGGCCGTTCGGGGGCTGTTTCGCGTTCTCACCCTCTAACGCCATGTTTTTAAGCCTAAGTGTGGAAATAAGCAAATTACCGTCGTACTCTCAAACCGGGACACCCGCGGCTGCGGGGTCCGTTCCCACGAGTTACGTTGGTCCCGTGGGAGGTGTTGGTGCCACCCACGGGGCCGTTCGGGGGCTGTTTCGCGTTCTCACCCTCTAACGCCATGTTTTTAAGCCTAAGTGTGGAAATAAGCAAATTATCATCGTACTCTCAAACCGGGACACCCGCGGCTGCGGGGTCAGTTCCTACGAGTTACGTTGGTCCCGTGGGAGGTGTTGGTGCCACCCACGGGGCCGTTCGGGGGCTGTTTCGAGTTCTCACCCTCTAACGCCATGTTTTTAAGCCTAAGTGTGGAAATAAGCAAATTACCGTCGTACTCTCAAACCGGGACACCCGCGGCTGCGGGGTCCGTTCCCACGAGTTACGTTGGTCCCGTGGGAGGTGTTGGTGCCACCCACGGGGCCGTTCGGGGGCTGTTTCGAGTTTTCACCCTCTAACGCCATGTTTTTAAGCCTAAGTGTGGAAATAAGCAAATTACCGTCGTACTCTCAAACCGGGACACCCGCGGCTGCGGGGTCAGTTCCTACGAGTTACGTTGGTCCCGTGGGAGGTGTTGGTGCCACCCACGGGGCCGTTCGGGGGCTGTTTCGAGTTCTCGCCCTCTAACGCCATGTTAAGCCTAAGTGTAGAAATAAGCAAATTACCGTCGTACTCTCAAACCGGGACACCCGTGGCTGCGGGGTCAGTTCCTACGAGTTACGTTGGTCCTGTGGGAGGTGTTGGTGCCACCCACGGGGCCGTTCGGGGGCTGTTTCGAGTTCTCACCCTCTAACGCCATGTTTTTAAGCCTAAGCGTGGAAATAAGCAAATTACCGTCGTACTCTCAAACCGGGACACCCGCGGCTGCGGCGTCCATTCCCACGAGTTACGTTGGTCCCGTGGGAGGTGTTAGTGCCACCCACGGGGCCGTTCGGGGGCTGTTTCGAGTTCTCACCCTCTAACGCCATGTTAAGCCTAAGTGTAGAAATAAGCAAATTACCGTCGTACTCTCAAACCGGGACACCCGCGGCTGCGAGGTCAGTTCCCACGAGTTACGTTGGTCCCGTGGGAGGTGTTGGTGCCACCCACGGGGCCGTTCGGGGGCTGTTTCGAGTTCTCACCCTCTAACGCCATGTTTTTAAGCCTAAGTGTGGAAATAAGCAAATTACCGTCGTACTCTCAAACCGGGACACCCGCGGCTGCGGGGTCCGTTCCCACGAGTTACGTTGGTCCCGTGGGAGGTGTTGGTGCCACCCACGGGGCCGTTCGGGGGCTGTTTCGCGTTCTCACCCTCTAACGCCATGTTTTTAAGCCTAAGTGTGGAAATAAGCAAATTATCATCGTACTCTCAAACCGGGACACCCGCGGCTGCGGGGTCAGTTCCTACGAGTTACGTTGGTCCCGTGGGAGGTGTTGGTGCCACCCACGGGGCCGTTCGGGGGCTGTTTCGAGTTTTCACCCTCTAACGCCATGTTAAGCCTAAGTGTAGAAATAAGCAAATTACCGTCGTACTCTCAAACCGGGACACCCGCGGCTGCGGGGTCAGTTCCTACGAGTTACGTTGGTCCCGTGGGAGGTGTTGGTGCCACCCACGGGGCCGTTCGGGGGCTGTTTCGCGTTCTCACCCTCTAACGCCATGTTTTTAAGCCTAAGTGTGGAAATAAGCAAATTACCGTCGTACTCTCAAACCGGGACACCCGCGGCTGCGGGGTCCGTTCCCACGAGTTACGTTGGTCCCGTGGGAGGTGTTGGTGCCACCCACGGGGCCGTTCGGGGGCTGTTTCGAGTTTTCACCCTCTAACGCCATGTTTTTAAGCCTAAGTGTGGAAATAAGCAAATTACCGTCGTACTCTCAAACCGGGACACCCGCGGCTGCGGGGTCAGTTCCTACGAGTTACGTTGGTCCCGTGGGAGGTGTTGGTGCCACCCACGGGGCCGTTCGGGGGCTGTTTCGAGTTCTCGCCCTCTAACGCCATGTTAAGCCTAAGTGTAGAAATAAGCAAATTACCGTCGTACTCTCAAACCGGGACACCCGTGGCTGCGGGGTCAGTTCCTACGAGTTACGTTGGTCCTGTGGGAGGTGTTGGTGCCACCCACGGGGCCGTTCGGGGGCTGTTTCGAGTTCTCACCCTCTAACGCCATGTTTTTAAGCCTAAGTGTGGAAATAAGCAAATTACCGTCGTACTCTCAAACCGGGACACCCGCGGCTGCGGGGTCAGTTCCTACGAGTTACGTTGGTCCCGTGGGAGGTGTTGGTGCCACCCACGGGGCCGTTCGGGGGCTGTTTCGCGTTCTCACCCTCTAACGCCATGTTTTTAAGCCTAAGTGTGGAAATAAGCAAATTACGTCGTACTCTCAAACCGGGACACCCGCGGCTGCGGGGTCCGTTCCCACGAGTTACGTTGGTCCCGTGGGAGGTGTTGGTGCCACCCACGGGGCCGTTCGGGGGCTGTTTCGAGTTTTCACCCTCTAACGCCATGTTTTTAAGCCTAAGTGTGTAAATAAGCAAATTACCGTCGTACTCTCAAACCGGGACACCCGCGGCTGCGGGGTCAGTTCCTACGAGTTACGTTGGTCCCGTGGGAGGTGTTGGTGCCACCCACGGGGCCGTTCGGGGGCTGTTTCGAGTTCTCACCCTCTAACGCCATGTTAAGCCTAAGTGTAGAAATAAGCAAATTACCGTCGTACTCTCAAACCGGGACACCCGCGGCTGCGGGGTCAGTTCCTACGAGTTACGTTGGTCCCGTGGGAGGTGTTGGTGCCACCCACGGGGCCGTTCGGGGGCTGTTTCGAGTTTTCACCCTCTAACGCCATGTTTTTAAGCCTAAGTGTGGAAATAAGCAAATTACCGTCGTACTCTCAAACCGGGACACCCGCGGCTGCGGGTTCAGTTCCTACGAGTTACGTTGGTCCCGTGGGAGGTGTTGGTGCCACCCACGGGGCCGTTCGGGGGCTGTTTCGAGTTCTCACCCTCTAACGCCATGTTTTTAAGCCTAAGTGTGGAAATAAGCAAATTACCGTCGTACTCTCAAACCGGGACACCCGCGGCTGCGGGGTCCGTTCCCACGAGTTACGTTGGTCCCGTGGGAGGTGTTGGTGCCACCCACGGGGCCGTTCGGGGGCTGTTTCGCGTTCTCACCCTCTAACGCCATGTTTTTAAGCCTAAGTGTGGAAATAAGCAAATTATCATCGTACTCTCAAACCGGGACACCCGCGGCTGCGGGGTCCGTTCCTACGAGTTACGTTGGTCCCGTGGGAGGTGTTGGTGCCACCCACGGGGCCGTTCGGGGGCTGTTTCGAGTTCTCACCCTCTAACGCCATGTTTTTAAGCCTAAGCGTGGAAATAAGCAAATTACCGTCGTACTCTCAAACCGGGACACCCGCGGCTGCGGCGTCCATTCCCACGAGTTACGTTGGTCCCGTGGGAGGTGTTAGTGCCACCCACGGGGCCGTTCGGGGGCTGTTTCGAGTTCTCACCCTGTAACGCCATGTTAAGCCTAAGTGTAGAAATAAGCAAATTACCGTCGTACTCTCAAACCGGGACACCCGCGGCTGCGGGGTCAGTTCCCACGAGTTACGTTGGTCCCGTGGGAGGTGTTGGTGCCACCCACGGGGCCGTTCGGGGGCTGTTTCGAGTTCTCACCCTCTAACGCCATGTTTTTAAGCCTAAGTGTGGAAATAAGCAAATTACCGTCGTACTCTCAAACCGGGACACCCGCGGCTGCGGGGTCCGTTCCCACGAGTTACGTTGGTCCCGTGGGAGGTGTTGGTGCCACCCACGGGGCCGTTCGGGGGCTGTTTCGCGTTCTCACCCTCTAACGCCATGTTTTTAAGCCTAAGTGTGGAAATAAGCAAATTATCATCGTACTCTCAAACCGGGACACCCGCGGCTGCGGGGTCAGTTCCTACGAGTTACGTTGGTCCCGTGGGAGGTGTTGGTGCCACCCACGGGGCCGTTCGGGGGCTGTTTCGAGTTTTCACCCTCTAACGCCATGTTAAGCCTAAGTGTAGAAATAAGCAAATTACCGTCGTACTCTCAAACCGGGACACCCGCGGCTGCGGGGTCAGTTCCTACGAGTTACGTTGGTCCCGTGGGAGGTGTTGGTGCCACCCACGGGGCCGTTCGGGGGCTGTTTCGAGTTCTCACCCTCTAACGCCATGTTTTTAAGCCTAAGTGTGGAAATAAGCAAATTACCGTCGTACTCTCAAACCGGGACACCCGCGGCTGCGGGGTCCGTTCCCACGAGTTACGTTGGTCCCGTGGGAGGTGTTGGTGCCACCCACGGGACCGTTCGGGGGCTGTTTCGAGTTTTCACCCTCTAACGCCATGTTTTTAAGCCTAAGTGTGGAAATAAGCAAATTACCGTCGTACTCTCAAACCGGGACACCCGCGGCTGCGGGGTCAGTTCCTACGAGTTACGTTGGTCCCGTGGGAGGTGTTGGTGCCACCCACCGGGCCGTTCGGGGGCTGTTTCGAGTTCTCGCCCTCTAACGCCATGTTAAGCCTAAGTGTAGAAATAAGCAAATTACCGTCGTACTCTCAAACCGGGACACCCGTGGCTGCGGGGTCAGTTCCTACGAGTTACGTTGGTCCCGTGGGAGGTGTTGGTGCCACCCACGGGGCCGTTCGGGGGCTGTTTCGAGTTCTCACCCTCTAACGCCATGTTTTTAAGCCTAAGTGTGGAAATAAGCAAATTACCGTCGTACTCTCAAACCGGGACACCCGCGGCTGCGGGGTCAGTTCCTACGAGTTACGTTGGTCCCGTGGGAGGTGTTGGTGCCACCCACGGGGCCGTTCGGGGGCTGTTTCGCGTTCTCACCCTCTAACGCCATGTTTTTAAGCCTAAGTGTGGAAATAAGCAAATTACCGTCGTACTCTCAAACCGGGACACCCGCGGCTGCGGGGTCCGTTCCCACGAGTTACGTTGGTCCCGTGGGAGGTGTTGGTGCCACCCACGGGGCCGTTCGGGGGCTGTTTCGCGTTCTCACCCTCTAACGCCATGTTTTTAAGCCTAAGTGTGGAAATAAGCAAATTATCATCGTACTCTCAAACCGGGACACCCGCGGCTGCGGGGTCAGTTCCTACGAGTTACGTTGGTCCCGTGGGAGGTGTTGGTGCCACCCACGGGGCCGTTCGGGGGCTGTTTCGAGTTCTCACCCTCTAACGCCATGTTTTTAAGCCTAAGTGTGGAAATAAGCAAATTACCGTCGTACTCTCAAACCGGGACACCCGCGGCTGCGGGGTCCGTTCCCACGAGTTACGTTGGTCCCGTGGGAGGTGTTGGTGCCACCCACGGGGCCGTTCGGGGGCTGTTTCGCGTTCTCACCCTCTAACGCCATGTTTTTAAGCCTAAGTGTGGAAATAAGCAAATTATCATCGTACTCTCAAACCGGGACACCCGCGGCTGCGGGGTCAGTTCCTACGAGTTACGTTGGTCCCGTGGGAGGAGTTGGTGCCACCCACGGGGCCGTTCGGGGGCTGTTTCGAGTTCTCACCCTCTAACGCCATGTTTTTAAGCCTAAGTGCGGAAATAAGCAAATTACCGTCGTACTCTCAAACCGGGACACCCGCGGCTGCGGGGTCAGTTCCTACGAGTTACGTTGGTCCCGTGGGAGGTGTTGGTGCCACCCACGGGGCCGTTCGGGGGCTGTTTCGAGTTCTCACCCTCTAACGCCATGTTTTTAAGCCTAAGTGTGGAAATAAGCAAATTACCGTCGTACTCTCAAACCGGGACACCCGCGGCTGCGGCGTCCGTTCCCACGAGTAACGTTGGTCCCGTGGGAGGTGTTAGTGCCACCCACGGGGCCGTTCGGGGGCTGTTTCGAGTTTTCAGCCTCTAACGCCATGTTAAGCCTAAGTGTAGAAATAAGCAAATTACCGTCGTACTCTCAAACCGGGACACCCGCGGCTGCGGGGTCAGTTCCTACGAGTTACGTTGGTCCCGTGGGAGGTGTTGGTGCCACCCACGGGGCCGTTCGGGGGCTGTTTCGAGTTCTCACCCTCTAACGCCATGTTTTTAAGCCTATGTGTGGAAATAAGCAAATTACCGTCGTACTCTCAAACCGGGACACCCGCGGCTGCGGGGTCCGTTCCCACGAGTTACGTTGGTCCCGTGGGAGGTGTTGGTGCCACCCACGGGGCCGTTCGGGGGCTGTTTCGCGTTCTCACCCTCTAACGCCATGTTTTTAAGCCTATGTGTGGAAATAAGCAAATTACCGTCGTACTCTCAAACCGGGACACCCGCGGCTGCGGGGTCCGTTCCCACGAGTTACGTTGGTCCCGTGGGAGGTGTTGGTGCCACCCACGGGGCCGTTCGGGGGCTGTTTCGAGTTTTCACCCTCTAACGCCATGTTTTTAAGCCTAAGTGTGGAAATAAGCAAATTACCGTCGTACTCTCAAACCGGGACACCCGCGGCTGCGGGGTCAGTTCCTACGAGTTACGTTGGTCCCGTGGGAGGTGTTGGTGCCACCCACGGGGCCGTTCGGGGGCTGTTTCGAGTTCTCACCCTCTAACGCCATGTTAAGCCTAAGTGTAGAAATAAGCAAATTACCGTCGTACTCTCAAACCGGGACACCCGCGGCTGCGGGGTCAGTTCCTACGAGTTACGTTGGTCCCGTGGGAGGTGTTGGTGCCACCCACGGGGCCGTTCGGGGGCTGTTTCGAGTTTTCACCCTCTAACGCCATGTTTTTAAGCCTAAGTGTGGAAATAAGCAAATTACCGTCGTACTCTCAAACCGGGACACCCGCGGCTGCGGGGTCAGTTCCTACGAGTTACGTTGGTCCCGTGGGAGGTGTTGGTGCCACCCACGGGGCCGTTCGGGGGCTGTTTCGAGTTCTCACCCTCTAACGCCATGTTTTTAAGCCTAAGTGTGGAAATAAGCAAATTACCGTCGTACTCTCAAACCGGGACACCCGCGGCAGCGGGGTCCGTTCCCACGAGTTACGTTGGTCCCGTGGGAGGTGTTGGTGCCACCCACGGGGCCGTTCGGGGGCTGTTTCGCGTTCTCACCCTCTAACGCCATGTTTTTAAGCCTAAGTGTGGAAATAAGCAAATTATCATCGTACTCTCAAACCGGGACACCCGCGGCTGCGGGGTCAGTTCCTACGAGTTACGTTGGTCCCGTGGGAGGTGTTGGTGCCACCCACGGGGCCGTTCGGGGGCTGTTTCGAGTTCTCACCCTCTAACGCCATGTTTTTAAGCCTAAGCGTGGAAATAAGCAAATTACCGTCGTACTCTCAAACCGGGACACCCGCGGCTGTGGCGTCCATTCCCACGAGTTACGTTGGTCCCGTGGGAGGTGTTAGTGCCACCCACGGGGCCGTTCGGGGGCTGTTTCGAGTTCTCACCCTCTAACGCCATGTTAAGCCTAAGTGTAGAAATAAGCAAATTACCGTCGTACTCTCAAACCGGGACACCCGCGGCTGCGGGGTCAGTTCCCACGAGTTACGTTGGTCCCGTGGGAGGTGTTGGTGCCACCCACGGGGCCGTTCGGGGGCTGTTTCGAGTTCTCACCCTCTAACGCCATGTTTTTAAGCCTAAGTGTGGAAATAAGCAAATTACCGTCGTACTCTCAAACCGGGACACCCGCGGCTGCGGGGTCCGTTCCCACGAGTTACGTTGGTCCCGTGGGAGGTGTTGGTGCCACCCACGGGGCCGTTCGGGGGCTGTTTCGCGTTCTCACCCTCTAACGTCATGTTTTTAAGCCTAAGTGTGGAAATAAGCAAATTATCATCGTACTCTCAAACCGGGACACCCGCGGCTGCGGGGTCAGTTCCTACGAGTTACGTTGGTCCCGTGGGAGGTGTTGGTGCCACCCACGGGGCCGTTCGGGGGCTGTTTCGAGTTTTCACCCTCTAACGCCATGTTAAGCCTAAGTGTAGAAATAAGCAAATTAACGTCGTACTCTCAAACCGGGACACCCGCGGCTGCGGGGTCAGTTCCTACGAGTTACGTTGGTCCCGTGGGAGGTGTTGGTGCCACCCACAGGGTCGTTCGGGGGCTGTTTCGAGTTCTCACCCTCTAACGCCATGTTTTTAAGCCTAAGTGTGGAAATAAGCAAATTACCGTCGTACTCTCAAACCGGGACACCCGCGGCTGCGGGGTCCGTTCCCACGAGTTACGTTGGTCCCGTGGGAGGTGTTGGTGCCACCCACGGGGCCGTTCGGGGGCTGTTTCGAGTTTTCACCCTCTAACGCCATGTTTTTAAGCCTAAGTGTGGAAATAAGCAAATTACCGTCGTACTCTCAAACCGGGACACCCGCGGCTGCGGGGTCCGTTCCTACGAGTTACGTTGGTCCCGTGGGAGGTGTTGGTGCCACCCACGGGGCCGTTCGGGGGCTGTTTCGAGTTCTCGCCCTCTAACGCCATGTTAAGGCTAAGTGTAGAAATAAGCAAATTACCGTCGTACTCTCAAACCGGGACACCCGTGGCTGCGGGGTCAGTTCCTACGAGTTACGTTGGTCCCGTGGGAGGTGTTGGTGCCACCCACGGGGCCGTTCGGGGGCTGTTTCGAGTTCTCACCCTCTAACGCCATGTTTTTAAGCCTAAGTGTGGAAATAAGCAAATTACCGTCGTACTCTCAAATCGGGACACCCGCGGCTGCGGGGTCAGTTCCTACGAGTTACGTTGGTCCCGTGGGAGGTGTTAGTGCCACCCACGGGGCCGTTCGGGGGCTGTTTCGAGTTTTCACCCTCTAACGCCATGTTAAGCCTAAGTGTAGAAATAAGCAAATTACCGTCGTACTCTCAAACCGGGACACCCGCGGCTGCGGGGTCAGTTCCTACGAGTTACGTTGGTCCCGTGGGAGGTGTTGGTGCCACCCACGGGGCCGTTCGGGGGTTGTTTCGAGTTCTCACCCTCTAACGCCATGTTTTTAAGCCTAAGTGTGGAAATACGCAAATTACCGTCGTACTCTCAAACCGGGACACCCGCGGCTGCGGGGTCGGTTCCCGCGAGTTACGTTGGTCCCGTGGGAGGTGTTGGTGCCACCCACGGGGCCGTTCGGGGGCTATTTTGAGGTGGTTTAGGGTTGCGAGGTTAATGGCTGTAACGAGGGGTTGGGGATGTACATCGGTTCGAGGATTTGGGGTAAAAGTGGTGCGGGTAAATGATAAGGGTGGGTGAAATGGGGTGGAAGGATGGAAATAGGAGGTCGGGTGGGGGTTTGAAGTAGGTATGAAACCCGTAAAAGGATGTGGATCATTTTGGGGGTCGGGTGGGTGAAATGAGGTGGACCCCTAAAAAGAATTAGCGGGATTGGGGGCTGTGTAGTGTAGGGGCTGAATTGGGCTAGGTTGAGGGACGGGAGTTTGTGGATGAGAGGTGTGAACGAGCTGGTTAGGGTCTGGGGCAGATCTGCCGGAATATGGGTATTTTCCGGGGACATGAAGGTAGGGGCTGCCATTGGAAGAAGGCCGGGGAGCTGCGAAGGGGTCGGAAGTGGTTGGGGGGATTTCGGGAGGCTGTCCTGGGTCAGATGCAGGCTGGGGGGTTATTTTTTTGGGCTCGGGAGGTGCGTCGGCAGGGGTAAGGTGGGCGCAAGTTTCAGGCGATGGAGGGAGGGTGGGTGCGAAGGCGGTCAGGTCAGGGTGTTTGCATAGGGGGGCGGTTACGGCAGCAGGTGGGCTGGGGTGGGCAGCATATATATGCAGCAGTTGGCATATATATGCATATATATGCTGCATATATATGCATATATATGCAGCATATATATGCATATATATGCAGCAGTTATATGGCTGCATATATATGCACTTCCTCCTTTTTCAACAGTCTACACAAGCACACGCACGCACACACTCACACGCGCACACAAACACACGCACGCACGCAATCCCCACCTTTGCTATGCCCTGCATTTTACTCCCGAAAAAAATTATGTAATAGCCTCACATCCCATGTCAGAAAATTTTGGTAGAGGGGCTGCCAGGATAAAAATGGTATATACTGGATTAGTTGGGATACGGTAGTTTTTCCCAAGGTGGAGGGGGGGATGGGATTTAGAGATTTCAAAAGTTTTAACCGAGGTTTGCTTGCAAACATGTGCTGGAGAATTATGAAAAACCTTAATTCCTTGTGTTCTAAAATCCTCAAAAATATTTACTTCCCTAATTGTTTGTTCTTAGAAGCAAAAACGGGCCACAGACCATCTAAGGTGTGGAGCAGTCTTATGGAAGGCAATGATCTTCTTTAATCAGGTCTAAGTGGCGTATTGGCAATGGTGAGTGCGTGAACATCTGGGTGGACGTGTGAGTCCCCACAATTCCCAGCGGAAAAATCTCCTCCCGTAGGGCCAGGAGATGGAATCTATCAAACACATCTCGTTTCGATGCAAAGTGGCTTAAAAAATCTGGAGCTTGTGTGGACTGTTGAAAAAGGAGGAAGTGCTTCAAATTATTTTGGATTTTATCACCAATATGCACACACTCACACGCGCACACAAACACACGCACGCACGCACGCACACTCTCACTACATATATGCATATGCATATATGCATACATGCCGCGTCCCCTCCCCCCTTCCCCACTCACACACACACACACACACACACACAAACACACACACACACACACACACACACGCACACGCACACACACACGCGCGCGCCCCCTGCCCGTCCCCTCCCCCCTTCCCACTCACACGCGCGCACACACACAAACATGCACACACGCACACACGCGCCCCCTGTCCATCCCCTCCCCCCTTTCCCACTCACACGCGCACACACACAAACATGCACACACGCACACACACAATCCGGGAGCGCCATGACTACACGGTCGGTTCCTACGACTTACATTGGTCCCGTGCGAGATGTTCGTGACTCTTGCGGGACCGTTTTGTGGGTGTTTTATGTTTTCACCGTTCGATGGCTATTTTAAGGCTGTTTTACGTGTTCAAAAGTTATCCAAACCCAAAATAATTAAAAAATTGAATCAATGCATATTTAACCTTAAAATAAAGTTCATCATAGGTCTATCCATTACCTGGATATTTTGTTACACCCAACGCCAATCAGAACCTTCTCTATGCCAGCAGCGATGCAATTTCAGATTATGTTTGATAGTAGTTCGACCCCAACATCAATGTATCCTATGACAGTGAAAAAATAATGAATTTTTTGCAAACAGTTATGTTCAATTAAAAAAATGGTAGAACCAAAAAATAGCGGGACATTACACTTAAAAGTAGATGAAATTCATAAATTAATGTAAAGTGCTAATACAATGTCAATATCATAATAGGATACAAATAAGATTGATGAGGATAAAATAATATTTTGATACTCAATCTTCCTCTAAATCAACTAAAAGATCCTTCAAATTAGGGTTGTCATCAAGAGCTGACTGGAACTCTTTTGGAGCCTTTAATGCGTCTACTTCAGTAGTCATACCCTTTGGTGCATGCACAACAATAGACCAATTGCCATCGTTTATGCACTTCGAGTAGAATACCTTCTTTACATTCTGAAAGGCACAAATAAAAGGCTCGTCGACTATGCGGTCTTTAGTCTTCAGCTTTGATAAATCTACCATAATAAGTTTGGAGTCGGGATCAACTTTGCAAGCATTCGTTGTATCCTCCACCTTTACCCAATCACAATAGAATACGGTTTCTGTGAAATCCAAGTAATCAAGTTCTAGGATTTGTTGAATTATCCCATAATAGGTTAGCACCGTATTCTTTGGATTTTTATCACTTTTGCTAGCGATACAGGTGGTCAAGGCAGAAATTGATATTCCACTGTTTTGCGTCAAAAGCTTTTCCTCATATGGATATGAAATGAAATCAAAACCGTTGGTGCGGAATTTCTTAAACTCTTTTGCACGAAAACTAGGACCTTTTGCTAGGCGTGCAAGTCTGGAAGAGACATCACCTCTTTTTAGAAGCTGCATTTATTAATGAATTTGTATTAGGGCATGTTTTTACCACACATGAATAAATAACCGCACACATAAGATGTGAAAAGTACCTCTTTTGACACCCATGCCCTAAAGTCAGTTGTCGTCCAATTTCTCCTTTGATTTTGGATAATTTCGTTCTCGTACTTCCTACCGAAAAATTATAGAGTTTAGATCATAAAATAAAAAATACATATAATCAAAGAAGAAGAATTCAGTAGATACTCACTCTCTCCAGTCTTGGACTTCATCTTGCGATTCGAAGACATGACGAGTTGCTTGCTCGTATTGTAGGTTTGTGAGTTTCACCTCTTTAGGGTTCCCAAACGATAATTCGTCCTCAAACTCGTCAGGTTCCTCTATCACTCGTTCTCCACGAGGATTAAACCTCCTCACCTCTTGTTCTGGCATATGTTCCCTAGCGTATAGCGATGATTCCACCGTTACGTATTCTTCAGCAATTGACCCTCCAATATACCGTGTATTCTTTACATAATCTTTGAAGGTTTTCATCAAGCGCTCAAAAGGATACATCCAACGATACCTCACGGGACCACATAATAAAGCTTCATCGCATAAATGCACAAGCAGGTGGATACTGATATCGAAGAATGACGGAGGAAAATATTTCTCTAACACACAAACTGCCTCGGCTAAAGTTGATTTCGCAGCTTTAATGTGTCTTCTGTTTACCACTTTTGCACAAAGTAGGGTAAAACACAAACTGATTTGCATAATTGCCCGACGGAGATCTTTGTGTTCAGAGAAGCAATGCCGAAATAACAACGGGATTAATTGGATGATTACGTGCCAGTCGTGAGACTTGCACTGTTTCAAGTCATTTGCTTGGTAGTTTACTACCCTACGTAAATTACCAGAATAACCGGTTGGAGTCTTCAAGTTGAACAACGTGTCTAAGAGGATCTTCTTCTCACTAGTAGTCAAAGTGAAAGCAGTGGGGGGGATAGAAATTCTTCCTGTCGTTGGATCATTTTTTAACCACAGTCTCTTCTTTATTTTCATATCCTGTAGATCTCGGCGGGCACGCTCTCCATCTTTGGAATGAGATCCACCCAGACATGTTCCTATCAAATGTTCTGCAACATTCTTCTCTGTGTGCATCACATCAATTATATGCCTTACACGATGATCTTTCCAATACGGCAAATCAAAAAATATTGATCGCCTGGACCATGGCTTCGCTTTACTAGGGTCGTTCGGATCCTCCCTAGCTTTACGCTTCAGGTTTACAAACTGGGGGTGTTTGCCTACATACCTATTCCCCGCAGTCGCAGCCACCGCCTTCTCCTCAATTTGCTGACCAGAAAGTCGACTAGGTGCCGTTCTTCGCTCGTGACCGACAGGCAAAAAGTTAGACTTGTCGTTCCTAAAAGGGTGACTGGTCGGCAGAAATCTACGATGACCCGTGTAACTCAACTTACCACTATGTTTTAACCAACAGGCTTCAGTTTCCTCCCCACATATGGGACATCCATAATAACCATGAACATTACAACCGGACAAGGTCCCATAAGCAGGAAGATCGTGGATCGCCCACATCACCATTGCTTTAAGTGTGAACTCTTCACCCTTATGAGAATCGAACGCCGTCACGCCTTTATCCCACAACTCTTTAAGTTCTTCGATTAATGGTGCTAAGAATATATCAATATCATCACTGGGAGCCTTAGGCCCGGGTATCAACAGAGATAACAATGTGAACTCCTTTCTCATGCATAACGTCGGAGGAAGACTTAAAGGCGCCATAAGAACTGGCCAATAACTCTGACTAGTACTTAAATTACCGAAAGGGTTAAACCCATCGGTTGAGATTGCAAGACGAACGTTGCGCGGTTCCTTTGCAAATTCATGGTGTTGTGCATTTGAAATTTGCCAGATGAGTGAATCAACCGGATGACGCATCAAATTCCCACCCACCTCGCATCGAGCATGCCATGTCATGGCCTCCGCTATCCACGGTACAGTAAAAAAACGTTTTAACCGTGGCCCAAGTGGAAAATACTTCAAAACCTTTTGTGGGACTTGCGAGCACTTGCGATTTTTTGCATGTTTGTCATTTCCATTCTCACAAACCATATATCTAGGCTCACTGCATACAGGACATTCATCCTTCTCTTCGTGCTCATTCCGGTACAATATGCAATCATACTTGCAAGCATGAATAGATTTGTATTTCAAACCTAAACCCTTCAAACTCTTCTTCATGGTAGGATAATTGTCTGGTAACATGTTCTCTTTTGGGAGAATTTCTTTAACCCACTTAAGAATTCCGGTTACGCTGTTTCCAGACAAACCAAATTGACTCTTCAAATTATGCAAACCAATCATTGCATATAATACCGAGTGATCTTCATCGCAATCTTTATACAACGGTCTAGCCGCATCTGCTTTCAACCGTATGTATTCCCGATCTCCTAGTAGTTCAGCATCAATTTGTTCATTTACTTGGTCATAATGCACATTATTTGTATCCATAGGTTGGTGGTTTTGTTGGTTGTGGAGTCCGTAAGCATCATCAATTAAGTCGGTCAATGGACGATGTGTTGGTGAATCATGTACCACTTCTACTCCTTGAGGTTCCGTTACACGGTCGGCTCCCGGTAATTCTTCTGGAACATAAGGTACAACTTTTTCACCATGGTATGTCCATATTATATAGTCTTGACAGATTCCCCACTTTAGTAAATGCAACTCAACAACTTCCAATGACTTATATTTTCCGTTAATACAATGAGTGCACGGAAACGGAATCTTCTCACTTTTAAGATTTTTGGAAGCATATTTAACAAATTCATAAACGCCCTTTACATGATTAATTGATATCCGGTTAGTCTCTCCCATCCACTCTTTGTATTGTGGGAAATCCATGTAATAATCTTCAAATTTCAGTCCTGTGGTAATAGGTTAAAAAATATTATTACAACTGAAACAGAAAGAATATTCTTACGACTGAAACAAAAAAAATATCATTCCATACGAAACAAAACCAATATTCTTACAACTGAAACAAAACCAATATTCTTACAACTGAAGCAAACCCAATATTCTTACAACTAAAACAAAAAAAAATTATTACAACTGAAACGAAAGAAAATATTATTAAACCTTGGCCAACAGATAAAGTGGCCAAGTAATAAAAGATTTTGCATAATTCCTCAATTCCATCCCATCCCCGCTGTTAACGTACACAGGTACATCTCCGCAGCCGTTGTATATTTCATCGACCATTATTTTAGCCTCACCCTTCTCCAAAGGTCGGCGATGTACTAGAGTCCCCCTTTCCCTGGAGATGAGTATGCACACGCCAACAAACCTCGAATTGCTCATGTCCTTGATATAGTACTCTTCGCCATAGTCACCGTGAGCTGTTGACGATGATCCGAGCCCCGTGATTGGAGGATGAGGCATTTGAGAGGGGAATGTTGGAGGGGAAGGATGTGTGAAATCTTGAGGAGGCATTGGGGGCCTATAACTTTCAATAAGATTCACAAGTTTCCCAATTTGATTGTTCAATAATCCCAGGGAATTTTTAAGGTCATGGACATCCCCATCGGTCTTCTGTTGGTGCTCCTTTTGGGATGAGATATAATTCTTGACCGAAGATAGCTCGTCCACAAGAGGTGCAATGTGTTGAAGTTTTGTTTTTGGCATATGTGAGCCAACGCCTCTCGTCCTCCCCCTTTTGTCCTTTCCAAAGGTCTTAGTCAGGGCATCATTTTCAAGGTCAAAGTCATCAGTAGGGCACGAATCTGATTGACTGCTGATGGCCTCTATTGATTCCAGTGTCTTAGCCAACTGCAGGGGGAATTTATTATCTTTGTCCCGTCGAGCATGAAGGAATAAGTTGGATCGATTTGGGTTTTTACCGGCATCTGGACCATCTTTTGTCCTACTCTCCCATTCAATTCAAATCCTCATATGATTTGGATCCCAGCCTATGGATATCAGTTTTTTGTGCCCTATTTTTTTTGTTTTGCTCCCTCTGGACCAACTTGTTTTCCTTCGCCTCATTCTCCAAAAACTTATTCCACTGATCCACCGGCATTTCAACATTGGGAGGCACTTTCTCTTTCAAAGCCAAAATATCGGAGCTCGCTACCTCTTTCGGGAAATGTTTCTTCCGAAGGTTTCTCCTGTATGTCCTAATCCTTCAGCAACCCGAGATAGAACCTTATTCTTGGAACGGTCAGGAAATGAGAAATGCTTGCAAAGTTGGTTATATATGTCATCTTTGACAGATTGATCAACAAGGTTCCAATTATCTGGTCCACCGACTCCCACGTTCATTTTTCCCAGCGACAAACACCGGGCTTTAAAGTTCAGCACGTCACTCCTATCACCCATCGGGTTATTCCCGAGAAGGGAGAATCCAATAGGCTTCTTTTCATTTGAGCGGGAGGCATCATGAGTGTTGGATTGGGGCGTTAAAGCAACGGGAGTGCCGGATTGGGGTGTAGGAGCACTTGGGGTTGGACTTGGTGAGGAGTGAACCATTGGTGGAGTTGTGAATTGCTCAGCCATTGGTGTTGAGAATTCGGGTTCTGCAGAAGATGGTGAACCTCGTTGTGGTGTCACATCGGCACTTGGTACCCTAGGGTTGTTTCCTCTCGACATTATCTACAAAAATTAAAAAATATGAGTGACTAAATAATTATAGTAATATGAAATTATAACTAATTAATCAAGCTTAATTAGTTTTAGATATATAAATAGATAGATAGATACCTTTTCAAAGTAAGACTTTAGAATAAGTTCAATGTGTCTGATCTCCATCCATTCGGTATTAGTTTTTAAGAACCTATAAATTTTTGCACGTGGCCAACTAGAAGGAAGGGTATCTATGATTGATGTGTAGATGTCAGTGACATGAACTCGGAATCCCCTATTTCTCAACTTGTTGGCAAGATTCAATTTTACGTGCATGTGGCGCGAGACATCACAGTCTATGTCAATGCTCTCTGTACGCAGTTGTATCCATAACGGGTGGATTTTTTTTTCCGCCTTCTCCAACAACGTAACCAAGGTCAGGGCTATGTCGGGATTATGTGTGTGAAATATATTTTGTATAACGTCATCCCAGTTTTCTGGTAGAGAAAATAGAATACGATCGAACAAGTAATCTTGCTGGATATCAAATCCATGATTTATAAGGTAGTTAAATTGTTCGATCTTTTTATTTCCGTACCTATAAATAGGAGTACCCTCTATATGACGCACGCTAATAAAAGAGTTATGTGTGCGGTCTAATTGCAACCTGTCCCACTCTTGTTGACAGTATTTATCACCGTGCCTCATTTTTCCTGAGAAAAGTAGTATCCAACAAATTTTATAACATATACATTTATCGACACTAGTATCAATTCAATAAATTCAACATAGTATCCAACACGACATGCATATAACCCCCAATATAGTATGATGGCACGCATATAACCCCCTATAAAATCCCACGAGGTAGATGTAATTTTTTTTTTTACTTATTAAGAATCCATTTAATAATATTTTGTCAAAAAAAATATAATGTCTAGGGTTATATTTTGAATAATATTTTGTCAAAAAAAAAAAATCCCAATACAATGTCTAGGGTTTATTGAAATAAAATGTCTAGGGTTTATTGAAATAAAATACAATTTGTTTGTAGTTACACACATAAACACACATACACACATACATATAAACATAAATCTATACATACACACACATATATACAAATCTATACATACACACACACATATAAACATAAATCTATACATACACACACATATATACAAATCTATACATACACACACATAAATCTATACATACACACACATATACACACATATACTAACACAATGAGAATCGAAATGCACGAGAATCGAAATGAGGGATGGAAATCGCACAAATAAACACACAATACCTTTCTGAGCCGAAATCTCAAGGATGGAAATCGCACAAATCGCCTAGGGCTTTAGACACTGACCTCGATCGACAGAAATGAAATGAGGGAGGCGCGATTCTTTTTTTTAAGGACTGAACCTGGTCACGGCCAACCACCGTGACCCACCATGCGCGACCCTTAAATGAAACTCGACTGCTGCTCGATTGAACCTCGTCACGGCCCAGAGCCGTGACCCCCAGTGCGCAACCTGCAAACCATCACCACCACTGCTCGAATGAGTGATGGTCACGGTCTAAAGCCGTGACCCATACAAGGAAATGGTCACGGCCCTCAGCCGTGACCCGTGACCCCCATTGCGCAACCTGCAAACCATCACCACCACTGCTCGAATGAAGGATGGTCACGGCCTAAAGCCGTGACCCATACCCAGAAATGGTCAGGGTCTTCGGCCGTGACCCTAAATGTGTGTGTTATTTACTTCGTCGTGCCTTTGGTCACGGACTTGGGCCGTGACCCCATCCGCGACCAGTTTGGAGGGAATTTTGGCGCGAATTTGGCGCCAAGATGGTCACGGCCTGGTCACGGCTCAAGTCCGTGACCCACAGTGGTCAGGGACTTGGGCCGTGACCACTTTCAAAGCATCCATGGTCTAGTGTGATAATAAATATGGTCACGCCCAAAACAGCCTTGGTCATGGCCCAAGTCCGCGACCAACGGGTCGCGGACTTGGGCCGTGACCAACTCGGCGTGACCATTCGCAGGATTTGGTGTAGTGACATCTCCAATAGGCCTAAAATATTATCCAAGACCTATACTAACACAATGGGCAGAAAACCCATACTTATAGACTAAAAACACACATTATATGCGTTCTTAAAGTAACCCTAAACATGCTATAAAATCAGTTACCAATCTAACTCGGTAATTTGAATGATTTAACCAACAAGTGTTCAAAAATCAAATACTTAATTATTTATTAATTTAGTACAACATGACATTATCGAAAACTACCTCACGATCGGTGGAATCCAACATGGGGGGGGGGGGGGTACTTAAAACAAGGAACCCATCGATACCAAGTGCCTTACCATTCCATAGTTGCCTATAATACACAGTCACGTTAAAATAATTAATTAATATTTTACCTTGTATTAATTCCGATTTGAAATAGAATTTATATAACACATATAAATATTTAAAATAAGTATAAACATTTAAATAGTGGCATCACATATCATGCAGGCAAATAAGATAATTTCATAATTAATTTAATGCATAAAGATTACGGAGTAATACATTCCTCCCCCTTAAATAAGGAATTTTGTCCTCAAAATTCAAAATATATACATGACGAGAATAACTCTGGATATCTCACCCGCACATCTTCCTCTTTCTTCCAGATGTACTCAGCTTCACCGTGGTGTCCCCAATGGACTCTAATTAATAGTATGAGCTTTGATTGCAGAGTTTGCTCTCTCAGGTCAAGAATACACTGTGGCTCTTATCATAGCTGGCGAGCTCAGTCCCATCGAGGTCGATATAATGATAGGCATCGTCATCCCTCTGAAACTTCCTCAATAAAGAGACATAGAAGAAATCGTGTATCCACTGAAGATAATCGGGTAAGGCCAAACGATATGCCACCCTAAACGCCCTATCCAATATCGTGAAGGGACTTAAGTATTGGGGAGCTAACTTCCCCTTCTATCCAAATCTGACCAAACCCTTCATCAGGGAGTAACACCTGATCTCCCATCTTGAAACTCAAATTCACGTTTCCACTTGTCGACGCAACTCTTTTATCGATATTATGGTATCTTAATCCATGCTTAGCTGAGTTCCACCTTCTCTAAGATGTCCCATATTATGTCCATCCCAAACATCACATGCTCCTCTGACTCCAACTAATAGCTAGGCGACCAGATGGTCACCTGTATAATGCCTCATAAGGTGCCCTCCCAATAGTCTGTTGGTGACTATTGGTGAATGTAAGCTCTACGAGTGGCAAGTACGTGTAGCATCTTCCAATAAGGTCTAACACATTAGCTCAAAGCATTTCTTCTAGAATTCGGTTCACTTGCTTAGTCTGAACATCTTATTGAGGGTGGAAGGCCAAGCTCATACTCAGTTTTACCCCCAATTATGACACCCTATAAAATTTGATAATAGGATTATCAAATCTAAAATAAATAATATAGGGGTCTATAAAAGTAAGTATGGTTCTAAGAAAGATAAAAAAAGGAAATAATCATAGATAAATAATTTAACATAAGTAAATGGAAGTCCAATCATATCTGATACCAATACTGGTAGTAATAAAGTCTAGCACAACAATAAAACCATAATTGTATCCATAGTCTAACCACTAAAATAAAACTAATATTTAACTCCGACTTGACTAAATATATAAAGTGATAAAGAGTGGGCATGAAGGACCAACACCTACATCCTAAATAATCAATAATGGAGGGGATGAAAATCGAGAGATCAGAGTCGAGGCTGCAATGCCGACCTAGATCCTAAAAAGTAAAGCCAATAACAACATTAACAATAAGTTGAAGTTGAATAAGATTATAACTTAATTTGGGATACAATATCAATACACATTTTCCAATCATCATTTAGTTGTTTTTAAGTTTATCCCAACCCAAACAACCCTATATATCTCATACATCTAAACCAATCCTAAGTGATCTCATGATTAAGTATTTTTCATCCCAATTGAGTATAATGAATGATCCCTAATTATGCTACACTACATATCTCATGTATATACGCATATAATTAAGTACATTTACGAAGTCTACTACCAACATAAGTATGATCCCAACCACGTACATAATTAAATGGGCTCCACTAAAGTCCACCAATAACGAAGGCCTACTTTAATGCCTACAGATATTTCTCGTGTCATACTAGGTAGAGTTATAAATTGTCCCACCCCTATAACCGAAAAAAATTAGCAAGGTATAATACATATGCCTTCACAAAATCATATGGCCCCATACCCAAGCTATATGAAAGGATCCCCTTATTTTATCAGTACATGATAAAATGACCATTGTCAAAACCGTCGCTATCATCAGGCTACCACACGGTCGACATCATACGCACTACATAAGGATACCCCATTTAGTATGTAATACCACGAAGAATCATGCCCGATATGTTTCACATAAACACAAGAATAATATACCTAAGCACACAAAGGTTATCGAGTCTTTACCAAATTACGTAACTTAGTAAGTCTTGTAGACTTTGATATTTAACTCCAATACTAAATCTAAAACGTCTAAGAAATATTATACCCTTACTTATACATGTCGAGATAGAGACTATCCTAACCGATCACTAAGTCCTAAAATCTTTCCAAACCAATATTCAACCCAACCTCAAGACATACCAGGGGGCTGATCGATTGTAAGTGGTTGATTGATCGACTATCCCAGAATTCATCTTCTTCCTTATTATGAGATTTGAACCCCTAAGATTCCATTAAAGTACTCTAAGATCCTCAAACCAGAATGAAAACATAACCTCCATCATATATAGTTGTAAAAACATCAATACAAACCTATATTTAATAAATTTATACAATTGAAGCATGAGTAAAGTGTTAATTTTAGATTTATATTACGACCCATAGTTTTATGCAATCTAATCAATTTGATTAATTTATACATCGATTTGTCCAATTAACATAGTGATTTTGGTGGATTAGCAGTATATGATCAATTTCGAACCATTATATAATGAATGTAACCCGAATTCATGAAGAAATTACCCAACTTCAGATTATGTAATTAAAATAGTTTTTATCTTAATTAAGTTAATAAAAAATATTAGTAATTAAAACTCGAAATAAGATTATAATTATATTAGGTTTAGATTTTAATGAATAGGAATATCATAACACAAAATTAATTAAAATCAAACTCTCGATAAAATTCTTTAATTCAAAATTGTGAAGAAATTAGGCCCAAAACCTGCCAAATCATCTTATCCTCTTGAAGTTCATTCTCTCTAGCCTTAGGGAGACTCTTAAATTGTAAAGTGTGGATTATGGGAACCATAATGACTCTATAAAACCCCTAATGCACAAAATTAAACTTGGTCCATTCATGGGCCTTATCTAAATGATCCCAAAGGCATCTCCAATCGGCCTAAAATATTACCGAAGTCCTATAATAACCGAATGGGCCTAAAACCCATGCTTTTAAACAAAAAGCTGACATTCAAAAATAACCCTAAACATGCCATAAAATCAACTACCTATCTATCTTGGTAATTTTAATAATTTAACTGATAAAAGTTAAAAAGTCAAATATTTAATTATTTGTTAATTTAGTACAACACGACATTATAGGAAACTACCTCCCGGCCAGTGGAACCCGACATCGAGAAAATAATCCTAACACGAAAAACCTCGATACCAAATCACTGAACATTCCATAGTTTTCCATAATACACAGTCACGTTAAAATATTTAACTAGTATTTTACAGTGTATTAAGTCCGATTTGATATAAAATTTATATTACACATAGAAATATTTAAAACAAGTATAAACATTTAAATTGTGACATCATATGTTACACATGTTGTGAGGAAAATTTCAAATTGAGTCAATTTGTAACTGTCAGCTTAATTCCGGACAAAATTATATGAGTCGTAGGATATAAGTTTGTGACCTTCAAGCCTATGACATTTGAGTTGAAAACGTAGCGGCCAAGCCTAAATTGAAAATATCATTATTGACGATTTTAACGTCATCAACCTTTCAAATTTTCCACAGTCTTGTCATTTTTTACTAAACAAAGTTTAAAATGATTTTTTATTTTTTAAAGAAAAATAATTTTTTCTGAAAAGTTGTTTGAACGAAATTTGAATCTCGTTCGTACGAGATATCAAACGAGGTTTTCTATGGAATCTCGTTCGTACTGTCATTCTAACGACATTCGTTTTTCCAATCTCGTTCGAAGGAGATTCAAAAGTTGTTCGAACGACTGACAAATTTGAGAAGTTTTTTGCCAGTGTTTTTTAAACAACTTCCCACCATCTTTTAACCACCCTTTTAAGTAGTGTGGGAATGGACTTTTTCTACAGACTTTTGAGAGACATTTTTATATATTTTGAGAGAAGAAATACTTTTCCAAAAGTACCATTTGTGTTTTTTAATGCTTTAATTTCCAACAAAACACAAAGTTTACACCCATAGAGTTTCATCATCCAAGTTTCTTCATATATTATACTTTGATTTTGGCACCGGATATAAATTCTCTACCCAAAAGGAAAATTTTTTTACGGAGGATTTCATTTTGTTGATTCGTGGTGTACATACGGAGGAGGACTTCGTGTGTTGACGGTAGCTGTGCCCCATCGATTGACTCCAGGACGGAGGTGGGTTCTTGAGTTGTCCAATAGGTGGAGGTAGAGGTACGAAGAAGCATCAAGGCTTGAGAGGATGTCAGGTTGTTGAATAAGTCTTTCTATCATGCCTTTTGTAAAACCATAACTAGTGGACTTATGGCTGGGCCGCCCGAGGTTTTTCCTATTGTGGGTTTTCTACGTAAATCGTGACATTGTAATTGCATCTATTTTATCTTGAAAAAATCATCTAGATTCATTCTTGGGTTTAAAAAGATAAAATTTTGTTTAATTACGACTTTTGTGTAATTTGGTGCAAATTTCACACTTAGTCCTTTTAGTTCAGTTTAATTCAAGTCAACTGTAATTAATTTGGCAAAATTCATGTTTTGTTGTTTGGCCTAATTTACAACTTGAATTAATATTGGTTTAAAAGAAAATTTGAAATATTTGTTTAGTCTAATTTTGATATTGAAGAAATTAAAAATTTGGGTGAATTTAAAATTTTGAAAATTGTGTGAACCATCACCCCTTTTCACACGTAAAAATGATAATTTCATAATTAATTTAATATATAAAAATTATAGTGTATCACACCTAAAGTCACTTTACGGGTTGCCTATGTACCTCTGTGGGGGAAAAAGTTTGTATTGTTTAAAATTATTTTAAGAGGAACAGGTCCCACATAGTTATTATAAAGAGAAAACATAAATTTTTTTAATGAATAGAATAAAGATGAGAATTGCGTAAAGCAACGAGAGTCAGATGAAGGATAGAGTTTCTTGAGATGGTTTAAGTTAGCTGGGCATGCCATCTTTTCTCCGTCGAGGTCAATGAGCATAGCGGAACCACCTTATAAGATTTTCTTCATAAGATATGACCCACACCAAGTTGGCTTAATTTTCCCTTCGGGGTTCCAAATGGGTTCCACGATTTCTTTGAGAGCAAGTTAGCCTTCTCACACACCACGGTCTTTGACTTTCTTGTTAAATGATCATGAAATGTAATAATGATACCCTTATTTGTGGTATAAAGCTTTTAGTCTCTTTTCAAACAAGAGTGTGAGCTCATCGTAACGACTTTGGTGACGACTAAAATGTCTAACTTTACTTTCGAGCATGACCCGTGGGGAAGGTATTTCAACAGACACGATAGCTTCCTTCACATAAATAACAGAGTAGGGGTAGCCCATGTGGAAATTCTTATGGATGTGCAGTATCGTTAAAGGGCATAAGGGATTTTATAAGCCCAAATCTGCAACTTTCCATTATATTATTAATTATGAGTTTAAGGCTCTTATTTCCATCTTTAACAGCCCCACTGGTTTGCAGTTTATTGGGTGAAGACTTGTGTCTATGAATTCCATAATCTTTGACCACGTCTATGACTTCAACTTCAAAATGGATCCTATTATCGAATACGAGATCATGAGGGAAAGGGACTCCGTAGCGACAAATGATATTCTTTTTCATGAATTGGCTACTTTATTTACATTCAACACTACATATGAATCAACTTTGACCCACTTAGTAAAATACTCAATGGTGACCAAGATAAATTCATGCCCATTGGATGCCTTAGGAGTGACTTTCTAGACAATGTTGATGCCCCAAGTGGAGAAGGGCTAGTGATAAGTCATGTTGTATAACTCTTAGGGAGGAAAGTACTGGAGATTTGAAATAAGTTGGTGTTTGAGGCAACTCTTGACATATGATACATAATCTTGATCCATGGTAGTCCAATAGTAACCCCATCAATAATCTTCTTTGCAAGTATATATTCGTTTATGTGGGGTCCGCACTTCCCATCGTGAATGTTTTTGGTAATCTTCTCAATGTCAGCCCATGCTATGTATTGCAGATAAGGGCCAGAAAAGTTTCTTTTGAACAAGGCTTTATCACAGATGATATATTGTGCAAATATTTTTCGAAGGGATATTCTCTCTTTCTTATCATCCCCTTGAGGGTATCGGCCACACCTGCGGAGACACCAACTATCATAATACCATAGCCCGACCTTGTCTGAATCTTCATCCATAGCTAGGTCGATATGGTAGAAGTGAGTTGTCATGGACTATTTATGAACTTGGAGGACAATGTTGCTAATGCATAGAAAAAGTTGTTCCTTGAGTGATAAAAATATTGGAATGTAACATCTTTAAATTAGGATGCAATCTGCCCGAGGTGAGCGTGGAAGGTTTGGATTTTCCCTTCTTTAACTTTCCATGAAGAATTTATCGTATGATTAGGGTTGGATATCAGTAAACATCAAGGTATTAGATTTCCTTCTCTAGGGCTATCTTGATGCCTACATTGCATGCCTCTTATTTCGTCATGTTATTGGTGCAAGGGAAATATAGCTTGATGTCCATAGGAGTGTGAGAATCTTTAGGCGCGATTAGGAGTATTCTAATTCCATATCCCTTGTTGTTGATAGATCTGTAAAAAAAAATTCACCGCGAGAGATCTTTATGAGTAACACAAATAATTTCTTCATTTGGGAATTCAGATATCCACCCATTAACTTTTTCCTTAGGATGACCAGTTAGGTAATCGAATATGGCCCCTTACTTTGATGGATTTTTGTGTGATGTAGGTGATGTCGAACTCGGGTAGTAGGAGGAGCCATCGGGCCATGTGGTTTGACAAGGAAGGTTTCTCTAGTAGGTACTTCATGGGTCCATTAGAGACACTAACTTAATGGGGGAATGCAAGCATACAATGTCAGAGTTTTTGAGTAACCCAAACTATGGTGACAAATGCCTTCTCCAATATTGTATTATTTATATCTTACCCTATAAGTTTTTGACTGATGTGGTAGATATATCACCCTTTGCATGATTCCTTAATGAATTAGGCTAGCATAACCCCAAAGGCAATGTTAGTGACAATTAAGTACAAGAGAATGGGTAGAGTAATTTACAGTGGCATGAGCACTAGTGGTTGGGTATGGTATTGCTTGATTTTATCGAAGACATCTTGACACAACTCATTCCATACTTTGGTTAAACCTTTTTGTAGGAGTTCAAAAATAGGTTCACAGATTTAAGTGAGTTGACTGATGAATTTTCTGATGTATTAGAGCTTTCCCAAGAAATCGCGTAACTCTTCCTTCGTTTGAGGCAATAACATTTAAAGGATCACCTTGAGTTTAGCGAGGTCTTTTATGATTCCCTTCTCGCTCATCATAAATCCTAAGATTTTACCTTTTATAACACCAAAATCAAACTTCTAAAAATTAAGGCGTACCTAGTACTATCCAAGTCATTTAATGTAACCTTCTCTAGTGTTGGATTTGATGATGATATCGTCAGCATAGACCTCGACCTTTTTATGGATAAGATCATGAAAAATGGTTGTGGATGTGATTGAAAGGCATAATGGTATAGTAAAAATTACCCAATGGGTTATAAAAAGAAGTCTTCTCTTGTTGATCGGGATGCATCTTAATTTGATTATATCATGCGAATACATCGACAAATGATTTGAATGTGTGATTGGCATTATTATCGATGATCATGTCAATTTTAGGCAGAGGGTAATCATTTTTTGGAGATGATATGTTCAACTCTCGATAGTAGATGCACATGGAAACTTTTCCACCGAATTTTTACACAGGGACAACGTTAAAAGGACAAGTTGGATACTTGACTACACGAATGAAACCTATATTCAATTGGTTAACCACTTCGTCTTTCACTTGGAGGGACTATTCAGGTCAAAGAATCCTTAGGTTTTGTTTGATAGGTTTGCACTCAGGATAACTTGGGATCTCACGTTGCACACTTTATGGATCGATGTCGGGCATGTCACTGTAAGACCACATGAAGACATCCATGAATTCTTTTAGAATCTATTTGAATTGTTATCCCTCAAGCTCATCGAGGGTTGATCCTATCCTAATCTCATAATGAGTGCTATGAGAACCAAGATTGATGACAATAGTCTCCTCAACATTAGTTTGCATGCAATTATTTTGTTTCATTTTTTCCTTATTAAGACCAGTTAAGAATTGTTATTCATTAAGCCATCTTCATAAATTATTTGATTAATAGGATCAATGCAATGAATAAAGGCATAACAAGATACTCAAATTATTCATTCATTTCATTGATAATATTTTCAAGGAAAAAACATTGAGGACCTCATCAAAGGAGGTCTCGTTTGCATTTGAATCAGAAATAATGGAAGTAAAAATAGGTTCATTATCAAGGTGATAAACAATAAGGTTTTGGGTTGACAGGGTTAGATTGGCCAGAATGCTCCACTAGTTGAGGAGTTTCTTGATAGGAGGTCAAATCTTCTAGGAATGGTAAGATGACTCAAACTCTATACAGATCATGCAAAGGTTCATCCCTAGTTCAACAAGCCCGAATGAATCATCACTTTTAGTGCTTTTTGTATTACACGAGCTTGAATCAAAAGGCTTGGTGGTTAGTGTCTTCACCTATTGCTTGGATCCCTCTATCTAAGTGAAATTATCCTTGAAGATGGTCTCATGACTCGATTTCAGTCTCTTTTCAACCACTTTGTACCATGGATCTAAAAAATCGCACTAAGGGGAATTTTTACCCTCTTTAATAAAATTCCCAATTAGAAATTCTCTGTAAATGACTTCCTTCCTCTTTTTTACCCTTTTTTTGTATGGCTGATGGAGATCCATAAGTTTAGTTTTGTACAGCTAATACCCCAGACCACATGGTTGATAAATTTTATTTAGGATGATCGGGTTAAATGATTCCTTGTGTCTTTTGCCGAAACCCATTCTAGGAATAAAATGCATATTCTTGAATAGTGAATCGAATTGAAATTCCTACGTGGGTTGTGTTCGAGACTTACTTTATCTTTGAAGTTATCTCTAATTGGGAGAGTGAGCATATTGATCTTGAAGGCATTGTGCTAGTTTTCCAAAACTAGATTACTGTTATCGACGTCATCTGTGTTATCATCATCCCCAATGATGGTGATGACTTATTTATTTATAAAAAAATTAATTCCTACTGAAGCGATGAAGCAACCCCTCTGACATTGTGGAGCCACACACGGCTGAGAAGAAAGTTAAAATATGCAGGGATGTCAATAACCTAGACTTCTATTTATGGGGATGTCGGTATAGCCCCTAGCATGAGTTTTATCAACCCCATGACTTCGTGATGGGTATTATCATAAGAACGCACAACATAGGATGTTTTAGTAAGATCACTAACTTATAGCCCTAGGTACCAGAGTGTTCGAAATGACCATACATTTAAGGCGTAACCGTTATCAATAAGCACCAATGGAACATTTTTATCCAAGACTTTGACAGAGATTTTGAGGGAATAGTTATTATTGAGGATAACTTTAGGAACCTCCTTATTGACAAAGGATACCAGCCTTATGGCTTCTAGAGTTTCGACTATGTGAACTACCTCATCGGGAGACGTAAAGGGAGGAACAATAGCCTGAGTGAGAATTTTGACAAGGGGATTCTATGAAGTTGGTAAGACATAAGAATTCCCCACATGGTGATGTTGGAATGATTCTTCGTTAGATGTACAATAAATCTTACCCTCTTCAATTGTTATTTCGAGCATAGGAATTTTTTCAACGACCTTTTTCCCTTTATCCACGGGTGAAATTTCTTATAAGAAAATGGATCTTTTTAGTACCGACCTGACTGGATCATGTGGTTCACTAATGGGGAAATAAGAAGAAACTAGTTCCTTCATTAATTTTAAGGCAACAAAAACCTCATTGATTTTGGAGAGGACCTTTTCAAAAGATATTACCCCAGAATGGGAGGCAATTGCACTGATATTTTTATTGCCAGGTTCACTATCTGATTCATCTAAAGGATTAAAATCATCTCCCTATCTTGTGGCAATCATATGACCATTCCAAGATAAATTAATGCACTCAATAACCTCTATCTCTTCAAAATATAAATCCTACCAAGTCGTAGATAAATAATTTAGGAAGGAGACCAAGTATCTTTTCAACTTTGGGGAGGTTAATAGTTTGGTATATTTAAAAATCTTTCTTCTCTTGATAATTTAATCTATTATGGCCTGAATAATATCATCCATGCTAAATTTTTCTGATGGTACAAACTAATCATGGTATTGCCTCGCCAACTTCTGGGCTTCTATCTAAAGATCACTGATTCTTGTATAATCCCATTATTCAAGGATTGATTTTGATGTAAGTTTCAGTTCAAAGCTTCTTAATTATTCGAGGAAAATAGGCATATATATACTCTCTTTTGCTAATTTGGTCTGCATTATGAATAAAGATCTCATTATCATGGAGAGGGCTCGATCATGGGCATTTTCAAGATGCAAAATAATGATTGACAATTTTGGAGAGCAATCGGGAATTTCCCTAAACTAATGAATAAAGTAGGATTTTTGACGGGTTTAATTATGGTTGGAGGGTAAACATCAGGATCTTCGTTGGTAAGGATGTAATTCATGTTGGGTAGATGCATGAGTAAAGGGTTTTGAGTTGTATTTGGTTTTGGGCTTGCTAGAGAAGCAATGATTCCCTTGTCATTGTACTTGTACCTAGCCATAAACTCTTTGGCAACGTCTTCCTAGTTATCGATGCAGGATTCTTACAGTAATAGAGACTAGTGATGAGCACCCTCCTTAAGGGTTTACTGGAATATTTGAGCTATGATCTCATTCATGGACCCAAGCAGACTCATAAAGCGATGGTAATTTCGAATATCCACGATGGGAGGTCTACTTCCTCCAAACTTCTCAATGTTAGGAATTTTGAACTTCTCTAGTAATCGAGACTTTGGATAGGGAGACATATGGATGTAGTCCACGTAGTTTCCTTAAAGATTTACCTAATCAAATTTTTGGAAAAACAACTTGAGATATTCCTTTACTTGATTCAGTTCGTATTCTTTTTGATTATCATGAATAGGCACGAGAAATTTAGACCCATGTTGAACAATATTAGGCATGTGTAAATGACCAGGAGGTGGCCCATTGACAGATGGAACACATGGATGCATCACAACATGTGGAGTATGTTGGTATTATTCGGGAGCCCATATAGGTTTAGGAATTTGTGGTCCTATGAAAACAACAATGGGATTCAGTATGATCTCAGACTCAGGTATCTCCAAGATTTGTGTCCGATTTCTTTGCATTTCATGAACATCTAACTGCAGATTATTAATTTTTACCTCGAACTAAGAAACTACGACCATCAAATATGACTTAGCATTAGTATTATGATCAAGGTTTTCCATGAGGAATTTATGGTAAGACTATTCTATTTATACTTAAGTGGGTGTTGAAGAAGTGGAACACTGAGGTTGTATAATAGAGGATCTTAACCAATAAGGAGCCAGGCCAAGCCAAGGGAATGCGGTCTCCTATAAGAGGGAAAAAATTATTTATTTATTTTTGGAAAAAGATTTTTTTTGGTATTTTTTACAAAAGGGAGAAAAAGAGGAAAAAGTCTCGAGTGTAATTGTTACTGTTAGGTTTTACTAGTATTATATTCCATGTAGTGTGAAAACAAAGGCCTAACATGACCCAACTATAGGAGAAAATAAGGTACGTGATGCAAGACACGATTTAACTTATTTCTAGACTCACGAATAGGGTCTTATTTTAAAAACGAGTAAAATGCAAAAAATTGGGTGGTAAGACGACCTAAAATTTTAGCAGAGTTTTTTTTAAACCGAAAATCTAGGTATGAGTGTCCTAAATCAAACATATATATGAGGGTTATTGATGGGAGGTTAGTGTAAGGGTTCCTTTGGAATGACTTCCATGATATACCTCTTGCCTATTAGGGCAATCATTCACCAGTACGAATGGAAAAGCCATTTGATATATCCAAGAATATGTGAATTGCATCACGATTTATCTCATGGTGATGGTAAGTGTGAGAGAAAACTTGATATACTCGATTTACGTGAATGATTTTCGACAATATGCCTCTCGTCGTGAGTTTGGTCAAGTTATATGATGCGGGAGAACCGTTTGATATACATCGAGGGTGACACACCCCAACCCAGTTACTTATAATTAAGTTTGAAGGTCAAAATGAGTCACATCATAATTACCTTAACCAAACCATAAACACAAGTATCTTTATTCAATTATTAACATGAATCAATGAAACCAAAAGCCTTTCAAAATTTTAAGGTAATTATGCTTATTCAAACTTACAGAAAAGATAAGTAGGCTTAAAGTACCCCATTTACGTTTTACCAAATTATGGTTTTATGCATACCTTGCTAACACCACCGAACTCCTAGATTTGACAGTGAGATCACAATACCTGAAAAACATAAACATAGGAACCATGAGCAAAATAGCTTAGCAAATGCATCACTACTACACTATTGCATAAAATTAAATGCAATAAATCGTATCTATGTAACAATATAAAACATCTCGCCATATCTTGGTTGTTAATAAGTAATAACATCTCTTGGCTGTTGATAAGCCATAACATATCTTGGCTATAATAAACCATAACATGTCTTGGCTATAACATCTCTTGGCTGTTGATAAACCATAACATCTCTTGGCTATAATAAGCCATAACATCTCTTGGCTATAATAAGCCATAACATCTCTTGGCTGTTGATAATCCATAAAATCTCTTGGCTATAATAAGCCATAACATCTGTTGGCTATAATAAGCTATAACATCTCTTGGCTGTTGATAAGACATAACATCTCTTGGCTATAATAAGCCATAACATCTCTTGGCTATTGATAAGCCATAACATCTCTTGGATATAATAAGACATAACATCTCTTCATAACACATACATATCATGTCCATAATCAACTTAATAATTATACATATCATATCCATAATCAACTCACTAACAACACATATCATATCATATCTATAATGAACTCAGTAACCACACATTTCATATCCATTTTTAACTCAATGACTACACATATCATATCCATATTCAACTCAGTAAATACCACATATCATATCTATAATCAACAAGGTAACCATATCCCTATTCAACTCAGTAACTACACATATCATATCCATATTCAACTCAGTAATTACCACATATCATATCTATGATTAACTCAGTAAACATATCCATATTCGACTCAGTAACCACACCTATCATATCCATATTCAACTCATTAACAACACATATCATATCCATATTTAATTGAGTAAGTACCACATATCATATCTATAATCAACTCAGTAAACATATCCATATTCGACTCAACAACCACACCTATCATATCCATATTCAACTCATTAACTACACATACCATATCCATATTTAATTGAGTAAGTACCACATATCATATCTATAATCAACTCAGTAACCATATCCATATTCAACTCAATAACCACACATATCATATCGACATTTAACTCAATAACTACACATACCATATCTATAGTCAACTCAGTAAATGCCACATATCATATATGTACTCAACTCATAAGTATACAAATACATCTTACCAGTGAGTACACTCACATTGGCCACTTCATATGTTTTTCCCTTGCCTTTGTCTGGCACTTATCTAACCGGTTCTTCTCCCCTTTCACATATAAAGTCTTAACATATTAGTATCATCATAATGGTATTAACAATCCAAATAATAACTTAACCTTAACCGAATTCATAAGCATCATATCATCCCATTCTAATCATTTATCATAAATGAAGTCTCATCCAATTTCATGTTAAAATATTTAACATATCCAATCCATAGCCCAAACATACTTTAATTTCTTCTTGGTAATTCGATTCTTATCATATTAGGTTCCCAATATAAAAGACAACACATCTTTTCAAGTTTCCTAGAGCAAGATGTGTCCATTTCTTTATTACAAAGCAAATCTGCCCTATAGGCTCCTTTATTGTTTAGTCAACTTCCAGGAATTTTCATAATTATTATACATCATAACTTCCTGTGATATTTCACCCAACATCCATAAACATATCTAACAATACAACATTAAAATTTCATAATTTTTAAGGTTCATTTGCCATGTCAAGCAAAACATCGAATACCTGGTGTGCATACTTACACCTTTGGGGCAGATTTGATATATGAACTTCAAACTATCACCAAAGATTTATTTCTTGGTATTTTCACATAATTTTTGGATATGTTATACATATATGATTCTATTTTCATATCCAACTATAATTATTCAGTTCCAATAAATATGCAAAAATTTATAGGAGTTTGAATACACAAGGTTTCCAATCGAAACAATATACATGATTTACACGTTCCACTTTGCTTAAGCTTGCATCTATTCATACATATAAACCAAGCCATGAAAGTTCCATAAACAATCTATGATTTATATTTTTTCAATCATTCACAAAAGAAAATTAACAAGATTTACATATGGAATTACCATATGGACGCTTTCGTAATTTCCCACGGATTTTTCTCCCATTTTTCCTCACTTTCTCTTCTTAAACTTTCCATTTCTCTCTCTTCAGGACAAACTCTCTAATGGCTGAGTTTGGATGAAGAAGGAGTTAATTTCAAGGGGCTTAAGTCGGCCACGCTTCCCCCCCCCCCTCCAACCAATGAAATCCATCCACTTGTTATACATATAAGACAAAATACCACTTAACGAATGGACAATTTTTCCCCTGCTTCGTAATTCTAGCATAACTTCTTGTTCAAACATCTGTTTTACACACCGTTTATTGTGTTACAAACTTAACTCATATATGTACAACTATCTAGTTTTCACCTCAAGTCAATTATTATATTATAGTGGCGAAAACTAGTCCCGAACTTGAACATTCCTACCGGAGACTTCACAAATTTGTGTTTGTGACTAATTCAATATTTCATAAGTTATGAAGGTAGGATTAGACTAAACACAATAACTTAACATTATATATTCTAATAACACATTATCCCCATCCCATACGGTAAGCATGATTTAAACATGGTTTATTATAATCATATCCGGGTCGTCACAGAGGGTACTTATCCAATGAAAGGTTGGAGCCATATCGCTTAAGTTAACTGTGCCCCAAAGAACCGGTAACCCATCATAACCTAACTCCCCAGTAGAAGAAAAATATGGGGTCAATATTTGATGCTTTTGTGGTGTAGTGTGAAAATTCATGAGTATTTAATTAGTATTTTATGTAAAGTATTATGTATGCTAAGGGGGATATGTACTACTAATCATGAAGTAAAGAATTTAAATATACATAAGGGGTATGTGATAAATATAACTAACTAAATAAGTGGGGTAAAGATCGTAAATATGTACAAGTAGCATGAAGCAAGTGAGAGAAAATCTGGGGTAGGAATTATGTACAAGCAAGACATGGGAGTATGTATAAGTGATGCAAAATATGTGGATATTCACAAGTGAAATGTAGCATGGACATATATACAAGGTGAAAAAGGCATGGGGATATATACAAGTGGGAAAACATGGAGATAATTTGTAAGTAGTGTGAAACATGTGATATATTAAAGTTAATAAGGAATAAATATATGTATAAATGGAGTGAAGTAAAGCAAGAACAAAATATACAAGTGGAGTGACATTTGGATATATGTGAGTGATATGAACCATTGGAAAGGGGATAAGTGAAACATGGAAAATATGTACAAGTCGATTTTAAACATGAGGTATATACAAGTGAATGAAGCACAAATATATACAAGGGACATGGGGAATGTTGTAGAAAAGATGGTATATACATGTGCTGAGAAGATACGTATGATGGAGAGAAATATACATGGATAGACTAACTTGAGTATGGTATATATAACATGTGTGCATGAGTAGAAAAAAGATATATAAGTGAGATAAAGTATACACATGTGGAGAATGATGTAGGAGAAAGAAAACAAAAAACCCATGTAAATAAAGTCTATTCTATAAAATACTCCCCAATAGAGTCTCCACTATGGCCATACTCAGCCCTGGTGAAAGGATCTCCTCCTTGCCGCTCACGTACAGGGGTCACGGTATCTTAAAGGACATATAATGATCATCGTCAATGATATGAGGGTGTGTGCGTGTGAACATGTAGAGATTGGAGTCACTGACCTATTTTACTCGAAATAGGAAAAAGAAATATCCATCTCCGAAAATATAATACAAAAGACTACTAGTGCACGCAAAGAAAATAAATGTGGGGTCAGAGACTATATTACGGAATGGGAAGATCTTAGGCACCCATTCTTCCCCTTTGATCTCTCAAGCGAAAAATGTCCCCGTTGTCTTAACGTGTGTGTATATGTGAATAAAGTGATAAAGTATGTGTAATGTATATATAAAAGTATATAGGTGAAGAGAAAAATCATCGTATTCATATCATGGTAAGATGAGAATGAATCATTCTAAGGATTAAGACTAAGAGAAAAAGGTGTGTAGGTGACTAAAATATGAGCGATGTGCTGTATCGTGAGTAACAATGAAAAATTGAGTTTGCATGTCCACGGGATCTCTAAAAAAGGTGATAAAATGATTAAAAATAACTAAACTATGAGCGATGCACCAAATCATAACTCACTATGAAAGAGTGAGTATGTATGTCAACGTCACCACTAGACAAGTTGATAAATATATGTAAAAATAACTTAACTATGAGCGATGCACTGGATCATAACTCACAATGAAAGAGTGAGTATGCATGTCAATGGGACCGTTAGATAATAACAACATAGATAAGCCAAGAAAATGAACTAAATTATATGTAAATACAAATGTGAACACGTAAATAAGACTATAATCCTGAAAGTAATTCTTAGATGCCTATGTAACCAAAATGTCATCTAAGTCCACATAGTTTGCGTGGAGAATGCGGTGGGGGTATAACCCATAATCCTAAATTATAGTTTCTACTTATTTTTTTTAAAACCTATATGAGAAGAGTGGATAAAGTGTGAAAAAAAATGAACAACCCCTAATTTGGGATTTATGGGATAAACCCAATTTTGCTGTTTTTAAGATTTATAAAAATAATTTTGAAGATGATATATAATGAAAAGTGAATTTAATGGTGAGAGATAATAAGGATTAAATAATAAAGGTGCTGAAAGTGACAAAATATATGAAATAACACTAAATGGGTAAAGTAGAGTGAAAAGGATTGGGATCTTCTAAATTTTTGCATTATGATTTTTGGAGGTTTTGTAATCTAATTTTTAGTTGTAAAAAGGTGGCGGTGGAGTGGTGGAAATTGATAAGGTGAGAAGTAGTGTAAGATAATGTTTTTAGGAGTGATGTAATATAGTTGATGCACGAATTACAAGGCTGAAGGATCTATAATAGTGAGATCATGGTTTCCTTAAGTAGAAAAACCTAAGGAAGCCAAATGACCATGTTTTCCCTGGGGGGTATACCGACCGGCATACGGGTTGCCTGCCAGCCAGTAGGATGGCCAAACTTGGCATCCAAGTAATGTCCCGCCTAGAGGGTAGGGTGTGTGTTTGCCAACTAGTACACTGAATATAGTTTTTTTCGATAAAATGGTCATAAAATGTAAATAATAGGTATAATTCATGCACGTCTAGGACCATTGGAAATAGGATTCATGTTTTTTTGAAAGTGTGTTGACATACTCTTGGGCTCAAGAGTTGACCAAAGTCAAACAGGGCTCGGAGAGCTTTTGGTTGTTCTCCAATTAGGGTTTGAAGCAGGACCCGGGGTTCAAAATTTGAAGAGACTTTGTTTGGACTTTATGGAGGAGTGTGGGGAGTATGATAATGGGGTGTCTATAGACTTCATTGGTTATTTGCGTGTTTTTATTAATTTTGTACTAATATATTTTGGATTGTATGCTTTATGTATAACTTTTAATCATATAACATGCTCCTTTGTGGTTGTACATATCTTTCATTGATTTTTTTATACGATCATGTTTAGCTCTTTTAGATAACATACCCAATGACATATTTTTGTATATAAAAAAGTCTTTATTATTTTTCTTTTGTTTGAAAATATGACACTTGATTCATCAGATTGATTTTACTTTTTTTAAGTTTTATAATTCTTGAGAATTTTTTTACTTTAGAACATATGATCACAAATTCTTGCACTTTACACTGCAGACACACTATTATGATGTCACTTATGAGAAGTGTCAAATTTTTATGCTATTTTACAAAATGATCAAAGTTCCAAAAGACTTGTGAAAGAGTGTCTAATTCCTTATTATGTATGTGTGAGATTTGTGGTTCATGATTTGGTGAAGGTTCAAAACGTTATTGCTATATCTAAAAATCATGAGAGATGATATGGTTAATTCTAAAACTTTAGGATTGCTTACCTTTGAAACTGAAAATATTTCCATATCTTTTGTTTATTGTGAAAGTCACCACATACAAAATAAATTTGAATAATATTAGTGTATAAAAGATTTCTATTTATTTAAAATTCAGTAACATCAAGGATATGAGACAAAAGGTTTTAGCTAATAGGGGGTTAAAGTTGTAGTTGAAAATATTTTTAAAAGGGTGTTAGATATTTCACTTGAGTCGAAGATATTTTATTCTATGATTCGTAATGACTCAATCTTGGATCTTCCCACTAATGGTGTTTGTTGATGCCAAAAATTATCCATCTATGTGGACCAATCAGAAATGAACACTTGTCCTCCTACATGGCCAAAATCCTAGTCAGCAGATAGTAGCTCAGTAGTCATGCCGATCAATATAAGGAATGCCGACAAATATAAGGAAGGCCGACCATCAAGATAAATTGAATGTCACCATACCAAGGGCCACATTACACGTGGTTTATACAGCCAATCATCACATTCACTATGTAAAGATTTAAATGCTTAAATGTATAAATGCATTCCATACCTTGATATTCCGACCCTTGAACTCCGGGTCACTATAAAATACGTTGTATCCCTTTCATCAAGGGCAAGGTAGAACTGATTCTGGGATATTCTTATTAACAAGAGTACCTAATTTTCTGTAACCTCTGAAATCAGTACAATAACAGTGAACGTAAGCTTTCTTACATAGTTGAACCACTTTAAAAACTCTCTCTCTTTTTATTTATAATTGCAATTATATATTTTATTTGTGATTATAAAATTGGATCAAGTCCAGTTTTTTACATCAACAGATTGGCGCTGTCTGTGGGAACGTGTTTCTGATTGTCGTTCTCACTCTTATATACCCTTGTTTCTTACATGTATTAGAATTGACGATAACCCACCTATTCCATTTGCTCAGCCTATGGCAACATACCTAACTGGAATCCTTGGTAGCATTGCCAGAGGACAGGAGGCCATGTAGGAAACGGTGAGGCAATTAGTTCAATCACTGCAAGATAAGTCTCCATCCCTTTCCCAACAACAAATGCCCCCCTCCTCGAGAAGAGAAATGATACCTCCACCTCTAAGATCCATCAGACATAGTTATTCCATATCTTCACGAGATACGTCTTATCGTCCAGGATCAAGTTCATCACTCAGGTCCATGAAACCCTATGATATCCATTCATTTTCTCCTGAAAGGCCAAGTGTCTTGGAAAGGCTAAGCAGAGCTTCAACCTTTGACCGCCTGGGACCCGAAGGAAATTGAAACCCTCCTAGGGTGTCATCCAAAACACTCAACATCTGGCCGACTAGCGTGAAATCTCAATAAAATCAAGATCAAGCGTATGACGATTCGTGTGCGTCGAGAAGACTTCTCAGGAAGAGAGTTCAACACAAACACGTGGTCGGACTAGCCGAGCTACTTCGCATAGATCTGATGCAGTCAATCCTTCGTGGAAAGGATCAATCCAGAGGTTGGAAGATCTCTTTAGTGAAATGGAAAAAGTAAAGAATCCTCTACAATGGAGCTTCGCTAAAGGATATCCTTTTATACAGGCAATTGTGGATTTTCCCACTCCATCTAATTTTAAAGCTCCTATGGTCAACCCCCAAATATGATGGTAAAACTGATCCAGTTCTCCACATCGAGTAATATCAAGTTGCAGTAGATATTTATTCAATCCTTGATGAAATGAGGTGCATGGCATTTTCAAGTAGCATGACGGGTTCAACCCAAATATGGTACAATAATCTGCCCCGTGGACAGATAGCCAAATTCAATCAACTTGTCGAGCTATTCTTTAGCAACTTCTGTTTCAGAGTTAAGCCAGTGAAAAAAGTAGTTCGTCTTTATTACAAACTGCACGTACGACCCTAAAACTAAATAATAAAATTATAAAAGCCCACACGACCATCAAATTAAACAATAAAATTATAAAAGCTCGCACGGTCGTAACCACATAAAAAAAAGAATCCAAAATTTCAACAACATTATATAAACAATCTTCCCGTTGTAAACTGTGGAGACAATTATTATGCAACACAAATAAATATGAAAGAGGTAACAATCAAGAAAAGATAAATAAAATGCCAATCACACAACAACGGGTATACGTGGTTCAGCAAAGATGTGCCTACGTCCACGGTGGTTCAGTGAGTGTTATTTCTCTATATTCTGAAGAATAACTACGGAGAATACAACTTGTCCTTTTCCCCGGACTTAGGGTTTAATTTATACATGTATATGTTGGAGTAATGGGGGTGATGGGTTCCTCCTTATTAGCCATCTCCCCTACATGGGATTGCGCTTCCTTACAACTTCTCTTCATGGGATCGTGGGGTAATCGGATGAGTACAAGAGGTGATGGGCCTGGGCTTTGGGCCGCTAAGGAGAGGCTACTCGTCCAGGTCCTATGATGCTAAATTCAGGGTACCCACATAAACCATTGCCTTTTTTGTGTATTCCACATGGAGAAAATCAAACGAAACAATGTTATCCTGCTAAAAATAATATTCAAAAAAGAGATATGATATCAGTAACTAAGTAATTTTAAAAAAATCATATTCAAGTTGAAATATTGCGTAGACGAGTTATAATTATTATCATATTCTCAAATCGAGAGTCTCGTGACCACATGGTCAGTTCTTGTAGGTTACACTGGTCTCGTGCGAGGTATTCGCGCCTCTCACAGAGCCGTTTGGGTGGTGTTTTGGGTTTTCCCCCTCTAACGGCATGTTTTTAAACCTAAGTCTATATATTTTCAAATTATCATAATATTCTGAAATCGGGGGTCCCATGACCACATGGTCCATTCCTGCGAGGTACATTGGTCCCATGCGAGGTGTTCGCGCCTCTCACCTGGCCGTTTGGGGGTTGTTTTGGGTTTTTACCTAAACGTCAAGTTTTTAAGCATAAGTCTAGATATTTTCAAATTATCATCATATTCTCAAATCGGGGATCCCTTGACCTTGCGACCAGTTCTTGCAAGTTACATTGGTCGCGTGCGAGGTGTTCGTGCCTTTCACGAGGTCATTTAGGGGGTATTTTGTTTTTTCGTCCTCTAACGACATGTTTTTAAGCCCAAGTCTAGATATTTTAAAATTATCATAATATTCTCAAATCAGGGGTCTCGTGACCACGCGATCAATTCCTACGAGTTATAATGATCCTGTACGAGATGTTCCAACCTCCTACGGAGCCGTTTGTGGGGTGTTTTGGGTTTTTGTCTTCTAACGGAATCTTTTTAAGGCCAACTCTAAATATTGTCAAATTATCGTCATATTCTCAAATCGGGGGTCCCGTGGTCATGCGATCAGTTCTTGGGAGTTACATTGGTCTTGTACGAGGTGTTCGTGCCTCTCACGGGATGTTTGGGGGGAGTTTTGAGATTTCGAACTCTAACGACATGTTTTAAGCCTAAGTCTAGATGTTTTTATATTTTCATAATATTCTCAAACTAGGGATCCCGTGATCATGCGGTCAGTTCCTGCGAGTTGCATTGGTCCCGTGCGCGGTGTTCGCCCCTCTCACAGGGCCATTTTGGGGTGTTTTGGTTTTTCACCCTCTAACGCCATGTTTTTAATCCTAAGTCTAGATATTTTCAAATTATCATCACATTCTCAAATCAGGGGTCCCTTGACCACGTGATCAGTTCCTACGAGTAACATTGGTCCCGTGCGAGGTGTTCATGTCTCTCACGGGTCCATTTGGGTGGTGTTTTGGGTTTTCTCCCTCTAATGGCATGTTTTTAAGCCTAAGTCTAGATAATTTCATATTATTGTCATATTCTCAAATCGGGGGTCCCATGACCACATGTTCAGTTCCTGCGAGTTACAATGGTCACGTGCAAGATGTTCACGCCTCTCATAGGGTCGTTTGTTGGGTGTTTTGGGTCTTTCCACTGTAACGGCATGTTTTTATGCCTATAGCTATATATTTTCAAATTATCATTATATTCTCAAATCGGGGTTTCCTTGACTATGAAGTCAGTTCCTGCAAGTTACATTGGTCCCGTGCGAGGTGTTCGCGCCTCTCACGGGGTCGTTTAGGCAGTGTTTTGGGTTTTCGCCCTCTAACGACATATTTTTAAGCCAAAGTACATATATTTTCAAATGATCATTATATTCTCAAACCGGGGGTCCTTTGACCACACAGTCAGTTCCTCCAAGTTATATTGGTCCCGTGCGAGGTGTTCGCATCTCTCACGAGGCCGTTTGGGGGGTGTTTCTTTTTAAGCCTAAGTCCAGGTATTTTCAAATTATATTTATATTCTCAAACTGGGGGTCCCTTGACCACACAACCAGTTCCTGTGAGTTACATTGGTCCCGTGCGAGGCGTTCACGCCTCCCACAAGGGCATTTGGGGGTGTTTTGGATTTTCACCCTCTAATGGCAAGTTTTTAAGCCTAAGTTTGAATCTTTCAAATTATATTCATATTCTCATATTGGGAGTCTTGTGACCATGATAACCTATAATTATCCAACATATTATCCAACAATCAAACCAATAATTATCCCCTACTCCTTCTAATTATCCCGTACTCCTTTAACATACTATCCAACAACAAGCCGACAACCAATAATTATGCAATAGCCAAACCAAATTAAACCAATAATGATCCCATACTCCTCCTATCATCTGAAATATTTAAAAGATAATTCATATATATATCAGTTATATAACTACTTCAGTTAAAATAAGGAGTACTTGGTTCCCGCGATCCAAGAAGGCCATTAAATAGAGTCTTCTGAATGTGTGATCAAACCAAATTGATCCTGGGGCCTTTAGCATGTTATTTTATATGTATATTTGTTAATTTGTTTATTTGATACAATCTTCATAAAATGAGCTAATTTAACTTCATTTTATGAAGAATGCATCAATAAAACTGATCAATAAATGTATATGTATAGGAACACGTGGAAATTGAGCAATTTGATCCAATCACAAGCTCAAATGACTATATTCTCAAACTGAGCGTCTTGTGAAAGTAACTAAACATTCAACTAAACATAATATATTATCGAAAGTTAACTTACATAAATCATGTTGAACATTTGTAAAAGTAACTAAACATTCATACATCAAAGTAAAGTGATAATACAATGTCAATATCATAATAGGATACAAATAAGATTGACAAGGATAAAATAATATTTTGATACTCAATCTTCCTCTAAATGAACTAAAACTTGTTTTAAATTAGGATTGTCATCAAGAGATGACTGGAACTCTTTTGAAGCCTTTAATGCGTCTACTTGAGTAGTTATACCCTTTGGTGTATGCACAACAATAGACCAATTTCCATCATTTATGCACTTCGAGTAGAATACCTTATTTATATTCTGAAAGATAAGAAATAAAAGGCTCGTTGACTATGCGATCTTTACTCTTCAACTTTTATAAATCTACCATAATAAGTTTGGAGTCTGGATCAACTTTGTAACCATTCGTTGTATCCTCCACCTTTACCCAATCATAATAGAATATGGTTTCTATATAATCTAAGTAATCAAGTTCTAGGATTTATTGGATTATCCCATAATATGTTAGCACCATATTCTTTGGATTTTCATCTTTTTTTCTAGAGATGCAGGTGGTCAATGACAGAATTGATATTCCACAATTTTGCATCAAAAGATTTTCCTCATTTGGATATGAAATGAAATCAAAACCGTTGGTGAGGAATTTCATGAACTCTTTCACACAAATATTAGGACCTTTTGCTAGGCGTGCAAGTCTAGAAGAGACAAAAACCTCTTTTTAGAAGCTGCATTTATTAATGAATTTGTATTAGGGCATGATTTTACCACAAATGAATAAATAACCGCACACATAAGATGTGAACATTAGCTATTTTGACATCCATTCCTAATATTTGTTGTTGTGCAATTTCTCCTTTGATTTTGGGCAATTTCATTCTCATACTTCCTACTGGTAAATTGTAGAGTTTAGATCATAGAATATAAAATATATATAATCAAAGAATAAGAATTCACTGGATGCTCACTCTCTCCAGTCTTCGACTTCATCTTGCGATTCGAAGACATAAAAATTTGCTTGCTCGTATTGTAGATTTGTGAGTTTCATCTCTTTAGGGTTCCCAAATGACAATTGGCCCTTAAACTCGACATGTTCCTCGATCACTTGGTCTCCACGAGGATTGAACCTCCTCACCTTTTGTTTTGGCATATGTTCCCTAGCATATAGAAATGGTTCCACCGTTACGTATTCTTCAACAATTGACCCTCCAATATACCGTGTATTCTTTATTTAATCTTTGATGGTTTTCATCAGGAGCTCAAAAAGATACATCCAACGATACCTAATAGGACCACATAATTAAGCTTCATAGCATAAATGCATAAGCAGATGGATGTTGATATCGAAGAACGACGGAGAAAATATTTCTCTAATACACAAACTAACTCGGCTAAAGGTGATTTTGCAGCTTTAATGTGCTTTCTATTTACCACTTTTGAACAAAGTAGGGTAAAACACAAACTGATTTGCATAATTACCCGATGGAGATCTTTATGTTTAGAAAAGCAATGACAAAATAACAGAGGGATTAATTGGATAAAAGGATATTCTTCTCGCTAATAGTCAAAGTGAAAGCAGCCCTGGGGTGGAAATTCTTCCTATTGTAGGATCATTTTTTAACCACAATTTCTTCTTTATTTTCATATCCTGTAGATATTGGCCAGCCCACTCTCCATCTTTAGAATGAGATCCACCCACAATTTCTTCTTTATTTTCATATCCTATAACATTCTTCAATGTGTGCATCACATCAATTACATAACTTACATCATGATCTTTCTAATACGAAAAATCAAAAAATTTTGATCGCCTGGACCACTGCTTCGCTTTACTTGGGTCGCTCGAATCCCCCTCATATTATGCTTCGAGTTTACAAACTGGGGGTGTTTTCCTACGTACATATTCCCCATATTCACAACCGTTGCCTTCTCCTCAATCTGCTATCTAGAAAGCTGAGAAAGTGTCATTCTGTGCTCGTGACCGACTGGTAAAAAGTTAGGCTCGTCGTTCATAAAATGGTGACTGGTCGGCAGAAATCTATGATGACCCGTGTAACTCATCTTACTACTATGTTGTAGCCAACAGGCTTCCATTTTATCCCTACATATGGGACATCCATAATAACCATGGACATTACAATCAAACAAGGTCCCATAACCAGGAAGGTCGTGGATCTCCCACATCAAGGTCATGGATCGTCCACATCACCATTACTTTAAGTGTGAACTCTTCACCCTTATGAGAGTTAAACACTGTCAAACATCTATCCCACAACTCTTTAAGTTCTTTGATTAATGGTGCTAAGAATATATCAAGATCAATGTTAGGAGCCTTCGACCCGCGTATCAATAAAGATAACAATGTGAACTCCTTTCTCAAGCATAGTGTCGAAGGGAGACTTAAATGCTCCATGAGAACTGGCCAATAACTCTAACTAGTACTTAAATTACTGAAAGGGTTAAACCAATCGATTGAGATTGCAAGACGAACGTAACACAGTTACTTTGAAAATTCATGGTGTTATGAATTTAAATTTTTCCAGATGGGTGAATCAACAGGATGACGCATCAGATTCCCACCCACCTCGCATCAAGCGTGCCCTGTTATGGCCTCCGCTATCCATAGTACTGTAAAAAACCATTTTAACTGTGGCTGGAGTGGTAAATACTTCAAAATCTTTTGTGGGACTTGCGAGCACTTGTATTTTTTGCAGGTTTGTCCTTTCCATTCTCACAAACCACCTATTTAGGCTCGTTGCGTACATGGCATTCATCCTTCTATTTGTGCTCATTGTGGTACAATATGCAATTATACTTGAATGCACGAATAGATTTGTATTTCAAACCTAAACCCTTCAAGTTCTTATTCATGGTAGGATAATTGTCTAGTAACTTGTTCTCTTTTTAGAGAATTTCTTTAACTCACTTAAGAATTTCGGTTAGTCTATTCCTAGACAAACCAAATTGACTCTTCAAATTATACAAACCAATCATTGCATATAATACCGAGTGATTTTCATCGCAAGATTTATACAATGGTCTAGCCGTATTGTCTTTAACCGTATGTATTCTTGATCTCCTTGTAGTCCAACATCAAATTGTTCATTATTCGTATCCATAGGTTGGTGATTTTGATGGTTGTGGAGTCCGTAAGCATCAATAATTAAGTCGGTCAATGGATGATGTGTTGGTGAATCATGTACCACTTCCACTCGTTAGGGTTTCGTTATGCGATCGGGTACCGAAAATTCTTCCGAAAAATTAGGTATATTTTTTTCACCATGATATGTCCATATTTATAGTCTTAACAGATTCCCCACTTTATTAAATAAAACTCAACGTCTTCTAATGACTTATATTTTTCATTCATGCAACGAATGCACGAACACGAAATCTTGTCACTTTAAGATTTTTAAAAGCGTATTTAACAAATTCTTGAACGCCCTTTACATGATTATTTGTAATTCGATTAGTGTATCACATCCACTCTTTGTATTGTGGTAAATCTGTAACACCCCGCCTAATTAAATACCGGGTGGCCAGTTCCATACCAAATTAAAACAGAATATACAGTTGGCTCATTCTCAGCATCACTGTCAAAAATATTTACTAATCACCCAATACCCAATTAAGCAGGTGTTAAAAACATTCCAAATTTTAATTCAACAAAATCCCTTTTTAGTTTACAAATAACACAACACATATTATTTCTACAACACTAATAACCGAACAAATAACACAAAAGAATTTAAATGCAATTGGAATAAACATTCCCAAATAATTATCAAATATAGTAATCTCAACAATAGATAAATGTATTAAAATGACACGAATACAATACTATTTGACTCCGATAGAAAAGAGATAATTGAATTCCTTTAGGCGACATGCCCTAACTATACGAATACTGTGAATCAAATGAAGATAGGCGTCTAAGCAATACTCCATAGCTCGTCATAATCCGCTAAGGTTAGCGTCCCTATTGTTGGACACCTGATATAGAAGGTACAATAGAAAATAAAATATGCAAGGAAACAGGTCAGATCCCGATGTGAAAATGATTTTGAAAACAACAAGTATTTAACAAGTGCAATAAAGCATTTATTACGTACATGTTAGTATCCAGACTCTCACTTGATATTCTCACCTCTCATCTAGAGTGCACGCTTAACATTTCCTATTAACCTCCTAGTTAATGGTTCCTCTTCACTAATTTCCATAATATGATGTCCGTCCCATATCATAACCCTGTATGTCTCATACCATACGTAATTTAATCATTCTTATACGTTTCTCCTTTATATGAATCGTTTCTCATTAATATGAATTAAGATCTTCAATAAATATTCATTAACTTATTTCAATTCTTTTCTCAATTCACCGTTATCTACAATTATCACACAGTAGATAATTTAACCACTATATACACATTCATTTAATTCATTATATATATATATATAATACGGCACCCCGAGACATAGCTGCGGTGCATGCATTACTCTGCTATCACGTCCCAATATCGCTAGTTGCCGAATAGGGGACAAAAGGTTCAGTAAGGATTCCTCGAATCACAAACATCAACATACAAATTGGAGGCAAACATAGTTCTCGTATCCATGGGTTACGCACATACCTATGTACCCACAGTCAGCGGACTTATCAACTCCCCGATAAGTTTTTCATAGACCTATGTTCTCGAGCGATAAATCAAAATTCCATGGATTCATCAGGATATGACTGCCCTCACGCGTAAACCTCCCGTCGATAGCAAGTAAGCTAGGTATGTCATACACATAAATCATCAATCAATCAAATAGGCATTATCATCTACCTATAGATATAATATCAACAAGGTAATCCCACTACCCGCAGATAATTCCCATACATAGCATTATGTCTCTTTAAATCCTACGTATTTATTAAGACTTCACTTCTTAATTTAATTATTCCAGAGTCTCACTCATTACCCAAGGTTTAAATAGATTTTTCCTCAATATTTGTATTCAGTAAGAAAATCACTAATATCCTACTGGTCCACCTCATCTTATCTCCCGAATTACTACGAATTAAACTCTCCCTTAATTAGGGTTAAAACCGATAGTTTCGAATCTCTTATAAACCCATCTTCTATCAACTAGGATTGAATACCATCATCACAGGGCTCATAGTCTATAGTGTTTCATTCACACTATATGACTTATCAACAAAATCAACATCCTCGCATCCTATAATATCTCTCCACTCCCGACGTCATTAAGGTTCATGCGCGGAGCATCTCGCAAAGCGAAATCCAAATAAGGAACCCCCCCAATACACTATCACTTAACTTTGTCGGTCGTGGAGGTTCGTCAACTTCAAATACGCAACCGGGAAAACCTCATCCCCTCTTTCAACCAAATGTGGTCTAAACTCCCATCTCTATCCAGGAGCCATACCACTAAGCGCTTATACTACACTCAGTCCTTGCGCAATCAATAATGAGCTTAAACTCAGTCCTTGATGTTCAAATTGTAACCCTTAGGCTACCCAGGTGTTATATTAAATCTCCCCTACTGGACCTATCCTTAATCCTCATGTATACAAATTAGAATCCAACACATGAATCTAGCAACCGAAATTTCATTCAATTATTCTAATCAATTAAGTCCCAATCAAATCAATTCGATTCTTAACTAGGGCTTACTGATCTTCCCTAAGTCCCATTATATCCAATTAATAATCACCAAATATTTAGAAAAGGTTTGGGATACGAAAAAGCATTAAAAGAAACAACTTCACAAATTCTGGGTCGGTCGATCGATCGAAGGCAGGGGGTCGATCGATCGATCGCCCAGATATCAACCCAGTTTTCTGTATTTCTTCTACTACGGGTTTCATCACTTTTAATCATTCAATCCTTCATATTAACATCCCAAGTTCCTTATAAACCTTAATACATGATATAGCAATATATGTGAATGATTTCTAATGATCTAAACATCCTAGAATCATCAAGAGTTAGGATTAAAAGCATATATTTATCCTCTATTTCCAGAAAATTATATACATGATATCTTCAAGAACACACCATTGATTCTCATAATTTCTTCAACAACTTACTGATTATTTCGTGGATTACTATCTACCTACAACATGAGTTTGATTCCCATATATTTTCAGTTTCCAGTAAATCCATTAACAAATCTATCTTTTCATCTTCTAAACATGTAAAAATCTTATCTTTTCATCTTCCAAACATGAAAAATCTCATCTTTTTATAACTATTCTAACAATGGACAATATACAAACTTAGATTGCAATTATCAAACACTTGCCTCTAATGAAGATCTGATCCTTTGGAGTTGAATAACATATGTGGTTCTCCTTCTTTCCAAGCAAGCTTTTTCCTTTCCAAGCAACCTTTCACTCTCTCTAGGAAGATGACTTCTCTATTTTGTGTAGAGGAGATGAATAATCCACGTACACTTAATCTCCAAATACTTATAATAGGACAAAATCCGAAATCACTATTCATTCCCCTTGTAAAAATGACGAAAATGCCCTTTTGGGTTATCTTTTCATTTCCAAATGACCCGAGACTCAAAATTAACATCCAAATAGACTTTTATGACTATTTCAAACCTTCTGGACGCAATGACGCAGTCGAAATGACTATAAGATTGATAGAAAATAAATTTCCTTTTTAATTTAACAAATTAGTCCCGACACGTCCCATACCGCGTCCGACTAAAAATACAAACTACTGAATTAATAACACACTGCCATATCAATAGCATCACATTCATATATTACCTAAATATATTTAAGTAATATTCAGAATTATACAATTTTAATATCCTCAATTCGGATAAAACCCAAATGAATTAATTAATAATAAAATCCAATTAATCCATTAACTTAAAATATAACTCATTTTAGAAGTTATTAAAAATTACGGGGTATTACATACTTCCCCCCTTATAACAGAATTTCGTCCCGAAATTCGAAAAGATAAATCATACTGGTAAGGTCCACTCTGAGTATAAATCTCACATCGCAAGTAATCTATGTCGTACCACCCATACAGTACATGAACGAAAATCCCCATTGATGTTACACCAAGTCTCACCAGATAGTTTCAACTGAATCGAATTTAAACTTTATGCAATCTTCCCTATACCATACTCGTGGAAAAAAAATGATCCTCCATCATTAAGTAAATAAATCCTGAAGTGACAACTACTTACCATCTCACAATTATGAAAACTATTTCAATATAACCATCCAGGTCGCCCATACACCCTATCGTACAACTTTCATTATAATATGGATATGATTACCCACATAATACTCTGATTTATCGCAAAGGTTATAAACTCATATCCTAAAGACCTAACTTATTTTAACTCCCAACGATTATTAGTTTCATGCGTGGGGTGTCTCGCAAGCGAAATCCAAACAAGGAACCCCCCTGATACACTACTACCTAAAGTAGTCGGTCATCGAAACTCCTCAGGTCCTTAGTCAATAGTTTATAACCTCTCTACAGGTTTTATCGATTTCAAATAAAAATCTACTCATCTACTCTCTTATTAAAGACAAGATGCTGGCTATAGTAGTACATACGCTCTCATATACCACAATTCAATCCATGTCGATAGTCACATCGTGTTCGGACATGCCTAAAGTAAGTAATTCCGTGATAAAAATCAGACCCACGTGATGACATGTAAAATAAAGGTGTCCCACAACCCCTCGGTGAGTCTACGTAAATAAAGTGCCATAGGCTAAGTTTAATAACCCTTTTGCCAATACAATATTAATCGCTACAAAAATCAATATACGCTTCATAATTCCTTAGATAGAAAACATACCCTCATTAGTGGGTGGTGGTTGTTGACTCCCACTATTATAACTTTGCTCCGATGAGTCAAGAAAATTTTTACCCCAAGTTTTCATTTCTAGTTCACCGCACTCCACTATATGCCCAAGCCTTTGAATATATTTCCTTCGTTAGGTAACACACACAATTCTCGCATTTCAAGAACTTCTACCGATGACTCTCCTCAATTTTCCATAATAAGGGTGACCTCGACTACGGTCATCATACTCTAACATACTTCATAATCTCCTATGTACGATCTCCGCTATCCGTCCAATGGCCCTCATCTTCCATACTTCTAGTACAAACCCATCCGAACGCAAATAAGATTCACTAATATATACGAAATCTTACCAAAGAAATCAGCAATCCTAAATATAGGTCTCTACATCAAAGAACGCTAAGCTAAAAACACACTAAGCTGTACAGACCCTAAAGGACACTAGAACCTGATGCTCTGATACCACCTGTAACACCCCGCCTAATTAAATACCAGGTGGCCTGTTCCATACCAAATTAAAACAGAATATACAGTTGGCTCATTCTCAGCATCACTGTCAAAAACATTTACTAATCACCCAATACCCAATTAAGTAGGTGTTAAAAACATTCCAAATTTTAATTCAACAAAATCCATTTTTAGTTTACAAATAACACAACACATATTATTTCTACAACACTAATAGCCGAACAGATAACACAAAAGAATTTAAATTCAATTGGAATAAACATTCCCAAATAATTATTCGATACAGTAATCCCAACAATAGATAAATGTATTAAAACGACACGAATACAAAACTATTTGACTCCGATAGAAAAGAGATAATTGAATTCCTTTGGGCGACATGCCCTAACTATACGAATACTGTGAATCAAATGAAGATAGGCGTCTAAGCAATACTCCATAGCTCCATAGCTCGTCATAATCCGCTAAGGTTAGCGTCCCTGTTGCTGGACACCTGATATAGAAGGTACAATAGAAAATAAAATATGCAAGGAAACGGGTCAGAGCCCGATGTGAAAATGATTTTGAAAACAGCAAGTATTTAACAAGTGCAATAAAGCATTTATTATGTACATGTTAATATCCAGACTCTCACTTGATATTCTCACCTCTCATCTAGAGTGCACACTTAACGTTTCCTATTAACCTCCTAGTTAATGGTTCCTCTTCACTAATTTCCATAATATTATTTCCGTCCCATATCATAACCCTGTATGTCCCATACTATACGTAATTTAATCATTCTTATACATTTCTCCTTTATATGAATCATTTCTCATTAATATGAATTAATCCCTTCAATAAATATTCAATAACTTATTTCAATTCTTTTCTCAATTCACTGTTATCTACAATTATCACACAGTAGATAATTTAACCACTATATACCCATTCATTTAATTCATTATATATATATATATATATATATATATATATATATATATATATATATATATATATATATATATATATACGGCACCCCGAGACACAGCTGCGGTGCATGCAATACTCTGCCATCACGTCCCAAAATCGCTGGTCGCCGAATAGGGGACAAAAGGTTCGGTAAGGATTCCTCGAACCACAAACATCAACATACAAATTGGAGGCAAACATAGTTCTCGTATCCATGGTTTACGTACATACCTACGTACCCACAGTCAGCGGACTTATCAACTCCCCGATAATTCTTTCATAGACCTATGTTCTCGAGAGACAAATCAAATTCCAATGGATTCATCAGGATATGACTTCCCTCAAATGTAAACCTCCCGTCGATAGCAAGTAAGCTAGGTATGTCATACACATAAATAATCAATCAATCAAATAGGCATTATCATCTACCTTTAGATATAATATCAACAAGGTAATCCCACTACCCTCAGATAATTCCCATACGTAGCATTATATCTCTTTAAATCCTACGTATTTATTAAGACTTCACTTCTTAATTTAATTATTCCAGAGTCTCACTCATTACCCAAGGTTTAAATAGTTTTTTCCTCAATATTTGTATTCAGTAAGAAAATCACTAATATCCTACTGGTCCACCTCATCTTATCTCCCGAATTACTAAGAATTAAACTCTCCCTTAATTAGGGTTAAAACCGATAGTTTCGAATCTCATATAAACCCATCTTCTATCAACTAGGATTGAATACCATCATCACAGGGCTCATAGTCTATAGTGTTTCATTCACACTATATGACTTATCAACAAAATCAACATCCTCGCATCCTATAATATCTCTCCAATCCCGACATCATTAAGGTTCACGCGCGGAGCGTCTCGCAAAGTGAAATCCAAATAAGGAACCCCTCCAATACACTAGTACTTAACTTTATCGGTCGTGGAAGTCCGTCAACTTGAAATACGCAATCGGGATAACCTCATCCCCTCTTTCAACCAAATGTGGTCTAAAGTCCCATCTCTATCCAGGAGCCATACCACTAAGCGCTTGTACTACACTCAGTCCTTGCGTAATCAATAATGAGCTTAAACTCAATCCTTGATGTTCAAATTGTAACCCTAAGGCTACCCAGGTGTTATATTAAATCTTCCCTAATGGACCTATCCTTAATCCTCATGTATACAAATTAGAATCCAACACATGAATCTAACAATCGAAATTTCATTCAATTATTCTAATCAATTAAATCCCAATCAAATCAATTCGATTCTTAACTAGGGCTTACTGATCTTACCTAAGTCCCATTATATCCAATTAATAATCACCAAAGATTTAGAAAACGTTTGGGATGCGAACAAGCATTAAAAGAAACAACTTCACAAATTCTGGGTCGGTCGATCGATCGAAGGCAGGGGGTCGATCGATCGATCGCCCAGATATCAACCCAGTTTTCTGTATTTCTTCTACTACGGGTTTCATCACTTTTAATCATTCAATCCTTCATATTAACTTCCCAAGTTCCTTGTAAACCTTAATACATGATATAGCAATATATGTGAATGATTTCTAATGATCTAAACATCCTAGAATCATCAAGAGTTTGGATTAAAAGCATATATTTATCCTCTATTTCCAGAAAATTATATACATGATATCTTCAAGAACACACCATTGATTCTCATAATTTCTTCAACAACTTACTGATTATTTCGTGGATTACTATCTACCTACAACATGAGTTTGATTCCCATATATTTTCAGTTTCCAGTAAATCCATTAACAAATCTATCTTTTCATCTTCCAAACATGTAAAAATATCATCTTTTCATCTTCCAAACATGAAAAATCTCATCTTTTTATAACTATTCTAACATGGACAATATACAAACTTAGATTGCAATTATCAAACACTGGCCTCTAATGAAGATCTGATCCTTTGGAGTTGAATAACATATGTGGTTCTCCTTCTTTCCAAGCAAGCTTTTTCCTTCCCAAGCAACCTTTCACTCTCTCTAGGAAGATGACTTCTCTATTTTGTGTAGAGGAGATGAATAACCCACGTACACTTAATCTCCAAATACTTATAATAGGACAAAATCCGAAATCACTATTCATCCCCTTGTAAAAATGACGAAAATGCCGTTTTGGGTTATCTTTTCATTTCCAAATGACCCGAGACTCAAAATTAACATCCAAATAGACTTTTCTGACTATTTTGAACCTTCCGGACGCAACGACGCAGTCGAAATGACTATAAGATTGATAGAAAATAAATTTCCTTTTTAATTTAACAAATTAGTCCCGATACGTCCCATACCACGTCCGACTAAAAATACAAACTACTGAATTAATAACACACAGCCATATCAATAGCATCACATTCATATATTACCTAAATATCTTTAAGTAATATTCAGAATTATACAATTTTAATATCCTCAATTCAGATAAAACCCAAATGAATTAATTAATAATAAAATCCAATTAATCCATTAACTTAAAATATAACTCATTTTAAAAGTCATTAAAAATTACGGGGTATTACAAAATCCATATCTTATAATCTTCAAATTTTAGTCTTGTGGTAATAGGTGAAATAAAATATTATTACAACTGAAACAAAAATAATATTCTTACAACTGAAACATAAAAATATTATTACAACTAAAAAAAAAATATTCTTACAACTGAAACAAAAAAAAGTATTACAACTGAAACAAAAAAAATATTATTACAACTGAAACAAAAGAAAATATATTAGAACTTGGTCAACAAATAAACTAGTCAAACAATAAAAGAGTTTGCATAATTCCTCAATTCCCTCCCTTCCCTGTTGTCAACGTGCACAGGCACGTCTTTGCAGCCGGTGTATAGTTGATCGGCCATTATTTGACCCTCACCCTACCTAAAGGTAGGCCACGTATTGGAGTTTCGATAACCATGGACATGATTGTGAACACCCCAACAATTCTTATGTTGCTCAGGTTCTTAAAATAGTATTGTTGTCCATAGTCACCGTGAGTTGTTGACGATGATCCAAGTCCCGTGACAGGCGGAGGCACAAGGAAGGGGAATCTTGGAGGAGTCGGCATTTGGGAGGGGAATGTTGAATGAAGCGACATTTGGGAGGAAAATATTAAAGTACGTGGCATTTTGGAAGGTAAACTTGAAGGGGAAGGATAGGGGAAAACTTAAGGAGGAGGATAATGGTAACCTTGAGGAGGCATTGGGGGCTTATAACCTTGAAGAAGCCTCGCAAGTTTCCCAATATGATTCGACAATATTCCCAGGTTATTTTTAATCTTCTGGACATCCCCAATGATCTTGAACTGTTTTTCCTTATCGGATGAGAGACGATCCTTGATTAGAGAAAGCTCGTGCACGAGAGGTGTGGTATGTTAAAATTTTATTTTTGGCATATGTGAGCCAATGCCTCTTGTCCTCCCCTTTTTGTCCTTTCTAAAGGTCTGGGTTAGGGAATCATTTTCAAGGTCAAAGTCATCAGTAGGGCTCAAATCGGGCTGACTGCTGATAACCTCTATTTACTCCAGTGTCCTAGCCAACTGCGGTGGGAATTTATTATCTTTGTCCCATCGAGTATGAATGAATAATTTGACCCAATTTGGTTGTTTACCTCCATCTAGACCATCATTTGTAGTACTCTCCCATTCATTCTTTATATCCTTATAAGATTTGGATCCTAGCCTGTGGATGTCAGTTTTTGTGCCTTTTTTTTATTTTGCTCCCTCTGCTCCAACTTTTTCTCCTTCGCCTCATTCTCTAAAAAAATATTTAACTTCTCCCCCGGCATTTAACCTTTGGGAGGCACTCTCTCTTTCAAAGCTATAATATCGGAGCTCGCTTCCTCCTTGGGGAAATGTTTCTTCCAAAGGTTTCTTTTGTAGGTCCTGAATGCTTCTGCAACCTGAGATAGAACTTTACTCTTGGCGCGATCGGGAAATAAGAAATGCTTGCATAGTTGATCATATATGCCATCTTTGACGACTTGATCAACAAGGCTCCAGTTGTCTGGTCCACCGACTCCCACATTCATTTTTACTAGCGACAAACACCGAACTTTAATGTTTAGCACGTCATTCCTATCACCCATCGGGTTATTTCCCAATAGGGATAACCCAATATGATTCTTTTGGACTAAGCGAGTGGCATCGAGAGCTTTAGATGGGGGCGTTGGAGAAATGGGAGTGATGGATGAGTGCAGTGGAGCACTTGGAGTTGGACTTGGTGAGGAGTGAGCCATTGGTGGAGTTATGAATTCCTCAGCCATTAGTGTTGAGAATTCAGGTTGTGCACGATATGGTGAACCTCTTTGCGATGTCACCTCGTCACTTGGTACCCTTGGGTTTTTTCCTCTCAACATTATCTACAAAAATAAAAAACCATAAGTGACTAAATAATTATAATAATATGAAATTATAATTAATTAATCAAGCTTATGACTATATATACATACATTTTCAAAGTAAGAGATTAGAATATGTTCAATGTGTCTGATCTCCATCCATTTGATATTAGTTTTTAAGAACCTATGAATGTTTGCACTTGGCCAACTAGGAGGAAGGATATCTATTATTGATGTGTAGATATCTGTGACATGAACTAGGAATCCCATCTTTTCAACTTGTTAGCAAGATTCAATTTTACGTATATATGGCATGAGACATCACAGTCTATGTGAAAGCTCTATGTATGTAGTTGTATCCATAACAGATGGATTTTTTCCCGCCTTCTCCAACAACGTAACTAAGGTCAGGTTACATCGGGATTATGTGTGTGAAATATATTTTCTATAACTTCATCCCAATTTTCTGGTAGGGAAAATAGAATACGATCAAACAGGAAATCTTGCTGGAGATTAACTCCACGATTTGTAAGGTAGTTAAATTGTTCAATCTTTTTATATCCATACCAATAGATAGGAGTACCCTCTATATGGCATACACTAATAAAAGAGTTATGTGTGTGGTCCTATTACAACCTCTCCCACTCTTGTTGCGGGTAACTATCACCGTGCCTCATTTTTCCTGAGAAAAGTATACGAGGGTAGGAATATCAGTCCTATAATTAATGTCTCTAATTAATTAATAACTATTAATTCAAACATATGAGGTATAAGGGCATATTAGTTTGGTAAAGATTTTAATTCATCACTAACCTTCTCTTAACCCCTTCTATTTTGGATCTCATCGACGTGAAATCCCAACAACAGGGGAAGTGGGTGAAATGCCAAATTGAGAAGCATGTACGTTACGAGTAGTTAAAATTTTAGGACATTTACACTTTAGGATCCACTAGTTCTTTATACTTACCTATTGGGGTACAGTAGCTCTCGTATTTACGCATTGTGTACACTAGTTCTTTTCTTTTAATATTTTTAATAATTAATCTTTTTTTCCATTTAGTTAAGATTCGTTTTAAATTCTCCCTCATATGTATACTAAAATTACTAAAATTGAAAAGTCAAAAACTAAAATCCATAGATGGCTAGCCCTTCAATACCATACCCTTACACCCCGAGTACATAACCCCTAATATAATATGATGACATGCATATAACCCACAACACGATAGACATATTTTTATTACTTATTATAAATCCATTTAATTATATTTTGTCAAAAAATATAATGTCTAGGGTTTGTAACAATATTTTGTCAAAAAAATAACCTCCAATACAATGTCTAGGGTTTATTGATTTCTACATCCTCTTTTCTTAGAAAATAACTTTACACACATATACACACATACCATACCCTTACACACCGAGTATATAACCCCCAATATAATATGATGACGGCATATAACCCACAACTCGATAGACATAACATTTTTACTTAACAAAAATCCATTTAAATATTTTTTGTCAAAACAAATATAATGCCTAGGGTTTTGAATAATATTTTGTCAAAAAAATAACCCCTAATACAATGTCTAGAGTTTATTGATTTATATATATACACATATACACATATACAAAAAAATAACTATATACACATATACACATAAACGCACACAGAAATACAAATAGAAATACACACATATATACAAAACATTAGAGTTTACCACACATATACACACATACATAAGAAACATCAGGGTTTAATATAAAATATATACAAAACATTAGAGTTACCTTTGAGATTGAGAGAGAGCGTGTGCTGAAATCGCCGAGCTTGAGAGAGAGAGAGGTTGCCGATATTGAGAGAGAGAAGAGGGTTTGAGGCGGGAAGTGAAATAAGAGAGCTAGTGTTTGTGTTATAAGAACACTGGTCACAGCCTAGGGCTATGACCAACCACCATGACCCTTTAAAAATTTGCATGAGCAATAAGATGGTCGCGATCTTTAGCCATGACCCACGCATTGAGATGGTCATGGCCCCAAGTCATGATCCATTGTTTATGTATTTTGGCCTTGGTCATAGCATTCGTTTGTGACTCTATCGTGACCAAACATAGAAGGAACTTTAGCGCCAAGATGGTCACGCCTTGGTCATGGCCCAAATCCCTGACCCCCTGTGGTCAAGAATTTGGTCCGGGACCACTTCCAAGAGCATTCATGACCACACTGGTCATGGATATGGTCACACCATATTTAATATGGTCACGACTTTGGGCCATGACCAGTTGGTCACGGCTTTGGGCCGTGACCCCCTGGCCGTGACCATTCACTAGATTTGGTGTAGTGTTCCCTTATGGGTTAGTTGGAGTATATCCCAAGATTCTTTGGATGTCTCACACATCATAACACGATGGAACTCCTCAGACGTGACCGTACAAAACAAAGAATTTAAGCCACATGAATTATAATTAGCCAATTTGTGCTCATCCTCACTACTTTCTACGGGTTTAGGGACATCAAGTTAACCTAATAAAGTCATGGGCGGGGACCACCCCTTAAAAATAACTAACCATACCCACTCATCTATATCCTTAAGTGTTGATTTCTGATTCTTCATTTTTATTGTATTTTATACCCCGTTAATTTGTACATTTTAGCATTCCCGTGCATGTATTTCCCGGTTCTTATACTCATTTATTGACTAACCCCTGAATTAATCATATATACTTTGTATGTGTCTTTATGGATCTTTTATAAGTCTTGGGAATGCATATTGGGAAGTTTGGTTTTGATTCGGAGAAGTTTCGTAGACACTTGCACAGTCGGGAGCATTTTGGTAATTTCAGCACTCGGGTTTTGATCCCGATTTCTTCACAAAAGTTGTAGACCTTCTTCTTATCTTTGCGTGACCTCCGACGGTGTTTAAATATGATCTCGAACGAAGAAGTTACGGAAGTTTAAGTGAAATATGGGAGAAATAATGCCAAAGTAGTGCAACCTTCCATTTTGATTAGGCCCGAATCGATTTGGGATTCAGATGAATCGATTCGGTTTCAGACAGGGCAACATCTCTACACTTCCGAATCGATTCGGATTTGGCACCGAATCGATTCGGCCCTACATTTCCATCTTTCTTCTTATTGCTAGTTTGCCATTTTGGTTGGATTTTTTGGGATATATCCCTTGGTTTTCCTCTTTTGTATATATAGATTACTTTTGTTAGATATTTGGGAATATAGAAAACACTCTCTTCTCTCTCCTAGGTCAAGTTCATTTATGGTTTGTACCCACTTGTAAAGCTTTGATTACTAGTTGAATTGTGGTTATTAATGCAAGAAAGGTTCATTTACTTCTTCTCTACTTGTTCTACTAGCTTTAATTTGCATTTAATTCGCATTTAATTCCATCTCTTGTATTGGTTTGTGTTTAAACTAGATAACTAACTTAATTATGTTGTTAACTAGCATGTGTAGTTTAGTTTCAATTATGAGTAGCTAGACTTATGATTGGGGATCATAAACCCACCTTGGATGCTTGAACTTCATATTTAGGGTTTGGTTTATAATTGTTCTAATGGAACTTCATGTGTTGGTATTGGAGTATCATAGTTTCTTAACTTCTCTTGTCATGCAAGGGTTAGTGTTTGAAGCTTTACTACAAACCCAACCCATCTAGCAATAACTAACTAACCCCTAATCCTCCATTGTTGAGTTTAGTCTCTACATGGTTGATGTTCGGACTTAATTAGTTATGCTCGATTAGAATTAATTTCAACCAAGCCCTATAATCCCCTTCTTTGTGAATCCGAGGTGGGATAATGATCCTCGATCCCGTTAATATCTTGAACTCAAGTTTATCTTAGTTCCTTTCATAGTTCCGTAATTATTAATTAATTAACTGTTCATCAATAGCATGTTAGTTTAGAGATTACCCTCAATCACTTTTCCAAACTATTAAATCATCTTTTACACTTTAACTTTTGTGACGTTTAGAGAATCCCTTTCACCTAATCCTGTTCTCTTAGGAGTGTTCAATCCCTGTGGATCACGATTTCGTACTTACTGGATATTACTTGTTGCGATAGATTTGCACTTGAATCATAAGCTTTATTTAGAGCCAACCAAGTTTTTGGCGTCGTTACCGGGGATTGGCAATAATTTTAGGTTTAAGAAATTGTCTTTACACTATCATTCCCTGTGGTCACCGTGACACCACGGTTTCCAAAAATCAATCCAAAATTCTATAAATGTAAGACGCGAGTAGTAGCGATTTAAATCCTATTCGTGAACCCTCGTCGTCTAGTGAACCTTAGAATTATTGGAGACCTTTACCATCTATTTCTCGTTCTAGTTCGGTCTCGTCTTCTTCTTATACCTAGGCCTACTCTGATCCCACAACCATGGCCGACAATGTTAGTGAACACGATAGTCAGGGGGTTGCACCTGAACCTCTGTATAGGACCATGCGTGATTATTTGCAACCGGAGAGGACCACCTCTCCGTCTTGTATCATTTTTCCCTACAATGTCGTGCAATTACATTTTCGTAATGGAATAATTCAATTACTTCCTACTTTCCACGGCATGAACACACTACACCAAATCTGCCGAATTGTCAAGGTCATTGACCTTGACAAATCCAACTTGTCAAGGTTAATGACCGTGACATTTCGAGGCGAGACAACTTTTTTTGTCACGGTCGTGTCACGGTCATTGACCCTGACATAAAACTCGCGTTTTGTGTCACGATCGTGTCGCGGTCAATGACCATGACACGTTCATCATGGTTATAAACCGTGACAAAGTAGTGACCCTTTTTTAAAAAAAATTGTCACAGTCAATGACCGTGACAATTCTAGGCAGAATTTAAAAAAAATCTGCTGGGCAGTATAGCCACTGCCACTGCCCAGCAGTATATTTGTACCTGTTATAGCAACGTTGTACCTGTTCCAAACATCATATATCCAAACAAACTAAAGATAATGCAAATATATATTCAAAATAGAAACTATTTAAGAAGAAACAACATCACCATCAATTATCTCAAATCTACAAACTATTTGCATGGAAAAGAGATTTTGTACCGCGACGCTCGGGGACACCTCCTTATCCTTCCCTTCTCGTCCGAATAGCCACATAAGTATAGAGCATATGTGGCCTACCCTTAGGGCCACTCCCTGTCCCTTGAATTGAAATAAAGTAAAATTAGTATCCGCCCTCAAATATAGATAAATATAAATCGTAATTGAAATCGAAATCGAAATTGACATATAAATATAAATACATTACCTGTAGTGTCACTCAAATAGCTAACTTGAGCTCATATGGCACCTCCTTCCAACTAATGTACCCCGGGCAATCGTATCAAATATAATTCTCTTCATATCTAAACACTAAGAAATACCATAATCCTATGGAGTTATGCGTTGCAAATTACTTCCAACCGTTGTGTAGCCAAAAATCAACAGTTGAAGTTGTCAATTCCACCTTTCAATGGTCTCCCGTGTTTTGCTAGAAGTTCCAAGTGGTGGGGTATGGAAAGTGGAATTGACAACTTCAACTGGTGATGTTTGGCTACATAACGGTTGGGAGGAATTTGCAGAGCATCGCTCCATAGGATTATGGCATTTCTTAGTGTTCGGATAGACGAAGAGATTCAGTCTCCTCTCCACAAATAGGACACCCCAAATAACTATGTACTAATCACCTATTAAAGGTAAGAAGCGTATATTCATAGATTAGTATAAACAAAACTTAGATGTAGTTGGAATATTTATGTATTAATCTCCTCTCCACACACGCACACTACACAAGAGTGAAAATGATAAAGTGCAGATCAATTAAAAGCATTAAAAATGGATGTTTCGGTACAAATTGAAATATTTATTACAAATTGAAAAATTGCTTCAAATTCGGGTTATCATAAAAAATGGATTGATATTCAGTAGGAACAGCCAAGTCATCCACACTACTATTTAGACGCCTTGGCGCGTGTTGGACAATTGACCATGGCTCGTTGTTGATATACTCCGAGTAAAATACTTGCTTAACCTTTTGAAATGCACAAACAAACGGCTCATCGCTCACGTGGTCGTTGCTCTTCAACTTGGACAAGTCAACCATGATCAAATTGGTGACAGGATCAACTTTACAAACATTTTTATCCTCAACTCTTACCCATTCACAGTAAAATACAACCTCTTTGAAGCTTATATAATCCAATTCAAATATATTTTGGAGTACACCATAGTAAGTCATTTCAGCTTCAACGAGGTTTTTATCTTTTGCGCTCGCTCGAAAGAAAGTAAGAGCCTTGTATGAAATTCCCGAGTTCTGTACATTTGTACTTTCCTCGTACACTTTAGCGCCGAAAATTTAACCGTTCAATCGATACTTTTTGTACTCTTGTGCCACGAACAAGGGTCCAGTGGCTAGACGAGCAAGCCTTGATGTCGCATCACCCATCTTTAGGAGTTGAGAATATAGATAAATTAATTATATTAGTGGTAAAATTTGAGTGTAATGTAACGTTATATAACGACTGTTTTCATTATAATTATCTCTTGTGTCAACCATAGCCTAAATTCGCTGTCTGATTGTACCATTGTTTTTCCTCTTTTATTGTTCTCACAGGCTTCATATTTACTGCATATTACAAAATTAATCATGTATAAAATAATCTAAAATAATGTTAAACATTATAATATTCGAAACTTACTTTTTCCATTCTTCAACATCTTCATGTGTGTCAAATAGATAACGAGCTACTTGTTCATGTTGCAAACTCATTAATTTCACTCGTTTTCCCATCACATTACCACCATCATCGAGGAATTCATCAGTGTCATCAACGCTGGTCGAGTCAGGCATATATTCCCGAGTATATACTGATGACTCCACGGTGATGTATTCCTCTACAATTGATCCTGCAATATATCGCGTATTCTTGACGTAATCTTTAAAAACTTTCATCAATCTTTCAAACGGATACATCCACCGATATCTAAATGGACCACAAAGAAGTGCCTCGTCGCATAGGTGTACCAACAAGTGAACACTTATGTCAAAGAATGCTGGGGGAAAGTACTTCTCCAATACACAAATCGCTTCGTTCACAGCCAATTTTGCGGCCACTATGTGTTCTCGATTCACTACCTTCTCACACAAGAGGGATAAGGTAATACTAATTTGCATAATAGCCCTACGCAAATCCTTGTGCTTGGAGAAACAGTGCTTAAACAATAGAGGAACCAATTGCATGATCACATGCCAATCGTGTGACTTACACTTATGTAAATCATGAGTAGCATAATTCACAATCCTTTGCAAGTTGGACGAAAAAGTAGATGGGCCCTTCAAATTATATATTGTGTCAAGAAGCACCTTCCTTTCCCCACTCATCAAACTAAACGCACCAGGGGGAATTATTGTCCTTTCCCTACTATCTTCTTTCAACCATAGTTGTGGCTTAAGTTTTAACGTTTTAAGGTCTTTTTGTGCATTTTCTCCATCCTTCGAATGACTCCCCCCAAGGCAAGTACCCACAATATGTTCAACGAAGTTCTTCTCTGCTTGCATCACATCCAATACATGGCGCACCGGGTTTTTCTTCCAATAAGGCAAGTCAAATAAAATTGACCTCTGAGACCATGCCTTTCTTATCTCAGTTTCATTCCCAGTTGGGGTCTTCTTATGCTTGACATTCTTAAATTTGGGATTCTTACCTGGCATATTTGGGCCACATTCAGAAGATTTACTTTCAATTTCTGAACCCGAAAGTTATCTCGGCGGTAGCCTATGTTCAACTCCGCCCAATAAAAAATTGGAACCTTTCTCAAATCTGAAACTATGAGCTGGGGGTAAAAACCTCCTATGGCAATGGTATACATTTTTTAAGCTAGAGGATAGACGAAGAGATTCAGTCTCCTCTCCACAAATAGGACACCCCAAATAACCATGTACTGCACATCCGGATAATGTCCCATAAGATGGAAAATCATGAATTGCCCACATCAACATAGCTTTCAGCGTAAACTCTTCTTTTCTAAAATAGTCAAATGATTGCACACCCTCTTCCCATAACTCATTTAATTATTCTACCAAAGGAGCCAGGTAGATATCAATGTCATCACTTGCTGCCTTTGGCCCAGGTATCAATAAAGCCATCTTCGAAAATTCAGGTCTCATACACTGTGAAGGAGGGAGGTTTAGTGGGGCTAGGATCACTAGCCATACACTCTAATTGGTGCTTAGATTTCCAAATGGATTGAAACCATCTGTTGATATAGCCAAACGAATGTTGCGTTGTTCTCGAGCAAAATCGGGATACTCAAAATTCATCCTCCGCCAGGCAGTAGAATCAATAGGATGACGCATGATATTACCCCTACTTCTGCCCTAGCATGCCAAGTCATTGCCTCTGCAATCCATGGTACTGTGAAAAATCGCTTTAATCTAGGCCCAACGGGAAAATATTTCAATACTTTTTGAGGCACTTTTGAGCTTGTGCCTTCCTTACTAGTAGATTGGACATATCTAGGTTCATCGCATACCGGACAACGATCGAGATTTTCATACTCCTTTCGGTATAGTATGCAGTCATACACACAAGCATGAATCAATTTATACTTCATTCCCAAACCTTTCAAACTGTTCTTCATAACAGGATAGCTATTTGGAAGTGTATTCACCTTGGGTAATAAGCTCTTCACCCATTTCAGAATTCCCGTCACGCTATTGCCAGACAAACCGTACTGCATCTTCAAACTCTGCAAACCAACCATGGCATGTAAAGTTGTTTGATCTTTCTCACAGCCAGAGTATAACGGTTGGGTCGCCTTAAAATTTAAACTTTGGTAGTCATCGTCAAGTTTTATCGTGTTATCTTCACGAGCACTTGAATCTTCTACATCACCAGTAACCTCATTCTCCTCAGCTTCATAAACTCCGTACGCATCATCAACTAAATCCTCTAACATATTATGATCTACGTCGTCCCCTTCTACATCTATTCTACTTGTTGAAGGTTGTTGTGAAGGTTGGTCGGGGACAAAAGGAACTTTCAATTCACCGTGAAAACTCCAAAATCGATAACTATCTTGCATACCCGATCTTAACAAATGTAGTTCAACTGTTTTCCACTCAAACACCTTACCATTCTTACACCTAGCACACGGACACAGAAACTCTTCATCATTACGACATCTCTTTGCATATTTCACAAATTCGTTAGCACCTCTGCGAAACACATCCCCCATTCTATTAGTCTCACCCATCCACTCTTTGTATTTCGGATATCCCATCACAGCTACCACAACTAAACACCTATTAAAGGTAAATAAAACTTAGATTTATAGTATGTTTTATTTAATTATTCCATCATTTAATTATCCTATTAAAGGGTAAGTGGTCCTATCCCATTCAAGACTGTATTTTTCTGTAATATACTTAACAGCTCATGCACATTGTTACGATTTGAAAAAAATTCGACAGCATATCCCCTTAGTTCTCCAAGTACACGACGTAGATTGGTAGGTGTGAGTGTTATTTCAATTGGTCAATTGAAATAACAGTCACACTTGTCAATCTAGTATGTACCCAGAGAACATTAAGATACGACTGCAGAACTTCCTCCAAAAGTAACAACTTTAAGCCAATAAGAATATTATACAGAAATTATACAGTCTCAAACTGTCCAAGCGGGACAATTCGAGAGATCTCATTACAGGGGTAATGACTCTCGAACGGGTCTAAGGGCTATTGAATGCGTACGCATAAGAACTAGAAGGCTAGTATCTATGCGCACTATATTTAATTTCAAGTATGTTTCATATAATGGGTTAATTCAAATACAAAAATAAATTCATGGGTTAATTCAAATACAAAAATAAATTCATGGGTTAATTCAAATACAAAAATGCAAATTCATGGGTTAATTCAAATACACACACACACACACACACACCTCCCTCCACACCCCCCACTCACCACATACACACACACCACCACCCCCACTCACCACATACACACACACACACACAATAGCCCCCCACCCACCACACACACACACACAGTAGTGACTGTCTATTTAAAATAATCTCAATGTTAATTTCATGTATTGAATTTCTACTATTATTTTGTGTTTTTATAAATCATATTCAATGTTAGATATGTGTTTTGTTAAGATATCTAAGCTGTTCTATAGAATTATTTTTTGTATCTTGAAGTTTAAGTTCTAAAATAATCAACCTAAAGTTGTGGTTCATAAAGTATTATCACAAATATAAACTAAGAGTGATAAAATAACTTTGAGGCATATAAATTAATTGTGACAAAGTAAGATTATGCACTAGAACCTAAAATTTAAAAAAAGTATTTTTATTTAAACCCCACTTTTCTTTCTATAACTCCTATTTTATTAAACTTTAAATATAATTAAGGGTGTATAGAAAGAAAAGTTAAATAGGAATAAAAACAACATTTTTAAAATATGAAGGGCTCACCAATTTGATCAAATTTTTCAACAACATAGACTAAATGATCTTTATTATAAGACAATTACTACAAATTTATGCGCATCGCCCGAATTCAAAAAGTAATTTAATGACTAAAGTAATACTTTTTTTAACTTTAGTTATTCACCACAAATCTTAAAAAATATTTTATTTTTCATGCTTTTAGCAACTTCGGATGTCATTTTAACACTTATTGTAGTTTTTTAGTTTTCATGCTTTTATTTGATGGATATAAAGTCATGTGATTATTTCACCATATAAAGTCAACAAAAAACGCCATATATGGTTTTTTTCTCCATTAATATAAGTATATAGTGATTATTTCACACTTAAATCACATATTAAGCCGGCCTTCATTTTTTTATGAAATTTGTAGAAAATTACTTATTTATTTTGAATGAAAATAAATTGTTATCCAATATTTTTGGATATTATTTACATTTACATTTACATTTTTGGATATTATTTTTGGATATTATTTACATTTACATTTTTGGATATTATTTTTGAAAATTTATAGAAAATTACTTATTTATTTACATTTTTAACCCCCTACCCCCACCATGCCCCACCCCCTACCCCCCACCCTGCCCCACCCCCCACACACGCACATATATACACACACACGCACATATATACACACATACACACATATATATACACACAAACATATATATAAATGGGAGAGAGAGAGAGAGAGAGTGAGAGAGAGAATTAAACCTCAAAGTAGAGAGAGAGAGAGAGAGAGAGAGAGGGAGGGAACGGCGGGAGGAAAAAAAGATGGGGGAAAGGGTTTTGGCTGCAAACATTGTCACGGTCGTGTCAAGGTCATTGACCGTGACAATTATTTAAAGAATTGTCACGATCATTGACCGTGACAAGTCCGTGACAAGTAAATTTGTCACGGACTTGTCACGGTCAATGACCGTGACAAGTTCTTGTCAAGGTCGTGTCAAGGTCAATGACCGTGACACTAAATGCGTGTTTTTTGTCACGGTCAATGACCTTAACAAGGATGGCGGGCTGAAAGGTGATAATTTGGCCATTTTGGTGTAGTGACAGTGAACAATCGTACCTTCATGTTAGAGAGTTTGAGGAGGTGTGCGCTACTTTTAGCGATCAGAACTGTCCTCTGGATGTCACACGACTCAAACTCTTCCCGTTTTCCTTAAAAGACAAAGTCAAAACTTGGCTTTGGTCTTTAGCTCCTAATTCCATCGGGAGTTGGCGCGAAATCAAGCGCAGTTTTTGAAGAAATTTTTCCCAACTCATCGCACAAACTCTTTAAAGAGTCAAATCCAAACCTTCGTTCAAATCGAAGGTGAATCTTTCGAGCGGTGTTGGGAGATATTTAATGAGCTACTTCATAAATGCCCATATCACAGTTTCGAAAAGTGGAGATTAATCTCATTTTTCCACAATGGTCTTACACTTAATGCGAAACAAATGGTGGAGACAATGTGCTCCGATGAGTTCTTTGGCTTAGATCCCGATCATGCGTGGGCACATTTCAAATATTTTGTCGAGACCACCCAAGCGTGGGATACCTCGGATCCAAACAAAACCAAATCGCGAACTTCGGTTCCTATGTATCACCTTACTGACAAGGATGAGATGAAAATGAGATTAGATAAATTATCTAAGAAAGTTGAGGAGTTCGGCTCGAAGGGTCGAGATCCCGTTGTTCAAATTCAATCCGTAATTGAGGAGTTGTGTGCCATTTGCGACACTAATGCTCATTCGACCCAAGAGTGTCCCACTATTCTGGCTTACAAAGTGATCCTCCATGACCAAACGAACGCTATGGGAGTTTTTAGAAGATCCCAAAACGTTCCTGACCAAGGGTTTAATCCATCTTGGGTTAACCAAGTCGGTTACCATTATCAACAATCTCATCCTCCTCCACCTCAGAATTACCAACAACCTTACAAGCAGCATCCTCCTCCTCAAGTTGTAATGCAAGGTCCCCCTCCGGGACCACCTCCTCCAGTTATACCTGCCTACGCGCACCCTAACAAGAGAAGTCTGGAAGAAATTTTTCAATCTTTTGTGACTTCTCAACAAGCCACAAATGCCAGGCTTGAAAGAGAAATATCCAAGTTGGCAGCAGTTTTGAGTGTTCAAGAAAAGGGAAAGTTCCCTTCGCAACCCATTAGGCCCATTGGGCAAAATAGTGTGAATTCCGATGTTTCTACTCCCTCTTTCGCTCAATGTAGGTCTATGGAACAAGCTAATTCCATAACCACTCTTAGGAGTGGGAAGGTGATTTAAAGTCCAGTTCCACCTTCCCCGAAAGAATCCGATGACATCACAATAACTCCCCGAGAGAGTGAAGTGACTCGTAAAAAAAGAAGAGATAAGTTGCCGACCAAGGAGTCGAAAATTTCAGTCCCTTGTCCATTTCCCGCACCCTACCCTCAAAGGCTCCTTCCCATAGTTAAACCCAACAAAGATCAAGAAATCATGGAGACGTTTAAATAAGTAAAAATCAATCTCCCTCTCCTTGACGCGATTAAGCAAATCCCTCCCTATGGCAACTTTTTGAAAGATTTGTGCACCTTTAAGAGAAATCATGTTTCTCAAAAAAAAGGTGGAGTTGACTGAACAGGTTAGTTCCATTTTCCAACACAACACGATTCCAAAATTTAAGGACCGAGGGTGTCCAACTGTTTCATGTGTGATTGGAAACTTTGCCATTAATCACGCTCTTCTTGATCTAGGAGCTAGTGTGAACCTTTTACCGTATTCGATTTATCTTCAATTGGACCTAGGAGAACTTAGTCCAACTAAAACTAGAATTCAATTGGCCAACGGCTCCACCAAAATTCCACGGGGTATCTTGGAAGATATCCTCGTCCAGATAGACACCTTTGTGTTCCCGATCGACTTTATCGTCCTTGATACCCATCCAGTTTTAAGCCCCAATAATCAACCTCCCGTCATCTTAGGACGACCATTCCTCGCGACCGTGAATGCTTCGATAAATTGTAGGAATGGTGAGATGAACTTGTCTTTTAGAAATATGACATTAGATGTCAATATTTTTAATGTGTCGCACCTCTCGAGTGACGAGGATGAGTGTGTTAAGGTAGTGAGCTTTGTTGGAGTGGTATGTGGGACGACGATTAAAATGCGAGAGATAAAATAGAATGGGGTGTGTTAGATGTGTGTTTTGACATGCTAAGAGAGGTTGGCGTAGGAGAAAACCATGAAATCGGGGATAAATGAGGCAATTTTGATTTCACTCCGATTGACGACTCTATCATATCCGAAATTGACATTTATATAGAGTCATCAATCCCGTGTAGGGAGAGTTGCTCGGAGGAAAATAGGGTAGATGATGTTTCTATCGATGTGTGCACCGAACCACCGATCCGTCACTTAAATAATCGATGGCCCTCTCTATCAAATATTAATTCGGTTTCCAAAACCAAACACGGGTCAAACGGTCAGGGTTGTCCATTTTTTATAGGTATCATATCTTCCGATCTAGAACCCGATATAATTGTTAAGTGTGTGAACTTTAGTCGGGACCAAGTTGGAATAATGGGAAGAATAGGTGTTCACATAGTAAATTATGTCCTAATAATATCTGCAGATTTACAACCGAACATCGTACGCAGCAGCCCCATTGGCAGGGTTGATTAGGTTCGGTAAATTCTCAATTTTGGTGCAGAGCATCCCCCGGCACGTGTGGGGATGCATTTTTTGGTTCCGGACCAGTTACATACATTAGATATATCATATTGGTCCAAGAAATCCAGTTGATGGTGGCCCAATGATTAAATTCCATGAGATTTAGGAAATCAGCAAAGTAGAAAGTTGGAACCAAGCATCCGAATCGATTCGGATAATCTCCGAATCGATTCGACCCTTTCCAGTAACCAATTAAGTGTTTGTAAATCGATTCGGGTTAATGCCGAATCGATTCGGCAAACCAAAAGTGTCAGGTCTCTACATCCGAATCGATTCGGCCTTGCCAAATCGATTCACTCTTAGACAGTGTGAAATTCGAGAGTAGCGAATCGATTCGGTTAACTACCGAATCGATTCGGTTCACCAGGTCACTTAAAGTTCCCTCATTCGTTTTAATTTCACTTCTCATTTTCTCTTCTCCTTTATCCTTCGAACTCCACCACTACCATATCATTTCCCTTCTTCCATTCATTTTCACCCTCAAGGCATCCTCATCCAAGGTAACTATTTCAACTCTCTTAAATTGATTTCAAATCTTATTTAGTGTTCTTGGTATGAAAGTAGGGATAAATGGATTCTTGTAAAAACCCACATTTTCTGCATGAAACTCCATATTTTCTCATTGTTTATGATGTGAATCCAACAAATACAACTTGTTTATGTTTCTTTGATGATTCAGTTGTATTTATTGAGGTTGTTTCACATTTAAAATGACATTTTCACCCTACTTTCCATACATTGCACACTATGTGTTCAATAAAATGCCTCTGTTGAGATTTTGTGCGCTAAAGCTCTATCTTCGCACCTTTTATCGCACATTCTTGTTGAATTGTCCTTATTTGAGTGAGGTGTGCGTCGGTTATGTCTACTCGACTAATTTTTCCCAACGCGCACCCTCCGAACCTAGTTTCCTCAAATTTCATGATTACTTCGATTTTATGCATTGCACTTATGGTGTGTGTATTGAATTAATGTTTGTAGGTTCCTTCGATCTCCAAGCCCACATCCAATGCAATTTCGGGTCGACGAGGTTTTGAATAATTTCGCTCATAGCAGGAGAGGGACTGGTTTCGGGCTAGTTTTCCTTCAGGTCGCCCAATTGCTATTGAGAGGCCTGTGCACCTTGAGGATTTCCCCGCCTCTGTTCATCGGTATTTTCAGAAGTTTAATTGGGAAGTGATGTCAATGAAGAGCATGTTTGCCATTTTTATGCGTCTCTCGTCCCATCTGGGGACGGAAATTTTGAGGCTTACGTGCGGGGTAAGAGAATTCCTGTTTCAAAGCCTCTCTTGGCTTTGCATCTGACAGGGGCTGATAACCCCGAGGATTTTGATTACCCTTTATCCGACGAGGGGAAGCTGTCGAATGAGACCCTGATTGCGCGTTTGGCGCCAGGGAATGTTTGGGCTGGGGAAACATTCCCCACCTCTCTTATGCCCAACAACCATCGTATTATCCACCTTATTGCTGTTAATTCCATCACGCCTACCCAAACCAAGGCTGTTCTTCACTTCGCCCAAGCCCACCTCCTTTACCATCTCTTAGATGCCAATTCCATAGTCAACCTTCCCGCCTTAGTACTTCAGCGGATGCTGAAGGCCACTTACTGTAATAAGGGTACCACTACCCTCCCATACGCGCGGCTAGTTTCCCGAATTTGTAGAGACGCTAAGTGCGAGGTGGCGGTAACGGATAACATTCCTCGCCTCCCTAAGATGCTTGGCGAAAAGGCCATTGAGAAGAGTTTAGGAAAGGATTATTGGGAGAGAAGGAAAAAGCATATGTTGGATGCCCCTGATGCCCCTGTGCCGGATATTCCGGAAGTGCCTCATCCAGCCCCACCTCATGTGCCACCTCCTGTTGACCCCATTACATATCTTGGGGTGCGGATGGATGAGTTGCAGGCTGATTTTACCGAGTTTCGGGGCACCTATATGACGAACTTCGCATCGTTCCGGTCTAACTATCTGCGAGATACTTCCATGATTTCCCGGGAACATATGGATTTGTTTTCTCATATTCGTGGGGGCGAGGCTGATGTGCCTCCGTACCTTTATGATCCCTACGCTACTTGAGACCCCACCGCGCCCGAGTCCTGGAGCCGCCATCCGGACCATATGTAGGGCGCTGCCATCCCGTTTTCTCTGCTGCTGACTTTTGTGGTTCTTTATTTTGATTTTTGGGTTTGTAACATTTTAGTTGTGTATTGGTGTGGGGAAGAGAGAGTACATTTAGTGTATTTTCTAATTTTGGTTTTTGTGCTCCATGTACACAACTTGTGATTATTAATGAAATTACTCATTTTCGTTTTCATTTTGTTCTTGTATATCTCTCTTTTGTATATATTGTTGTTTTTGGTACTAACATGTAATAGGCATGTCGTTGCGCGTTTCTCGAGTTACTCCTTACGGGGTGACTATTTTCTAACCCCTTTTCCCTTTTTATCCCTACTAACATTGGGGACAATGTTTCATTCAAGTTAGGGGGTATGGATTACATTTTTGATACCGGTTATCATGTTAGCATTTATTCATTAATTTAAAAAATATAATATAATAAAATAATATATATATATATAATAATAAAATATAATTAAAAAAATAATAATAAAAAAAAAATATTTTTCTCTCATATCTACTATGATTACTTATACGATCTGCATATCCTATTGTATAGCTATGAAGCATGCTTTGAGTCATTGATTTATTAGCCTATAGCCCGTTATTTTTTGCATTGTGAATAGCCTCATAAAATTAAACTACGAAGCGTTGAGCATATACACAAATAATTATTTATGATTTGGTTTAAAGCGTTTCAAATTCGTTATTTTAAGGCGCATGCTATACCCTTACAAAAGTGAAAATTGAGACTTGTCGTCATTTGTGAGCATATACATCCACTCTATCTCTTTCTTGTCAATGAAATCGTTGTCAATCTCATTTTCTTTTCATTTGATTGCATATTAATTGATTTATCACTTGAGCATGATTTTCAATGGTGTTGAGTCCCGCGAATAACATGAAACTTTAGGAAAGGATTATAGGCCCTCGATGTTGTTTAACCCATATGACCTTGACCTTACCCTTAAATGTTTTCCCTATTCAACCCCCTTGAGGCTTATTATTCCTTTTTTTTCGTCCCCAAATCCCTTGTCCAACTCCACATTGGAGTCCTAAACCCTTATTTACTCCTCCCGTACCTTGATTTGGGATTGTTCTCGGGATTGTTGTTTATATGGATTGCAATCAAGCTATGAGTGGTCTAAAGAAAGAAAAGAAAAAGCGAGAAAGAAAAGAAAAGGCGAAGAAGAAAAGAAAAGGCGAAGAAGAAAAGAAAAAGTTAGAAAAAGAGAGAAAAGAAATATAGAATAAAATGGGTCCTAATTGATTCCCATTTCACCATGTGCATGAAAATCGAAGTCTCACTCTCATGAATACCTTGCTTTTGGAATTTGATTTCGATTCTTAAATTGCCCATTAAATCCATTATTCCGCGCGTTAGTCACGAATCTCCTTTGATCCTACACACATTCCATCTTTTCCTAACCCTAACCTAGCCTAAATTCTATACCCTAAAAGCCTTATTTGATCCTTTGGTGATGTGATTCCAAGGTCGAACATAAGCGATAATATGTTTAAATGCTCTTCTCTTGGTTAATATGCGATATCCTTTCATGAGATTGTATTTTTCACTTTTATATTGCGTTTTTCATTGATGACATGTGCGTGGACTAGTTTCCCTTTACAATTACTCTTTACGCCCGCATGTCCCGTGTGTGTTACATCCCATTTCTGAGTGTTTCATTTATTGAGTGTAAAAACCGGAGAGAACTTGAGTATGCATGCCTTAGCATTTTTAATGATTTTAAAAGTTTTGACAAATCTAAATTACCACATGTGTCCACTTATTTCGCATTTCCATGGTTTCGATTTTTATTGAAGTTATTTGTTTAATGCCGATAATTGTTGTCTTTTGTGTGAGCTTTGTTCACTTTGTTGATAACTTGTGCTTCCTAGATATTTGTTGAGCTACACATCGGTTTTTTCCGTATCATAGTATGAGTTGATTTGATGTTTGTGGGTGTCATTCCTGGAAACCCTCACGAGACCTCACTCGTCCCCTAGGGCCACCTAGGGGTTTTTAACGACTTATTCACACGCTAAATGCAATCGTTCGCCCGCAAAAGTGGCATTTTCCTTCTATGTACATATTTCTTCTATTTTGGTTGCGTTGATGGCCCTTGTTTCTTCATACTTCATTGCTCGGGACTAGCAATGTATATGTTAGGTGGTGTGTTTCGTCACTTTTATTGTATTTTATACCCCGTTAATTTGTACATTCTAGCATTCCCGTGCATGTATTTCCTGGATCTTATACTCATTTATTGACTAACCCATGAATTCATCATATATACTTTATATGTGTCTTTATTGAGCTTTTATAGGTCTCGGGAATGCATATTGGGAAGTTTGGTTTTGATCCGGAAAAGTTTCGTAGACACTTGCACAGTCGGGGGCATTTTGGTAATTTTATCACTCGGGTTTTGATCCCGATTTCTTCACGGAAGTTGTATACCTTCTTCTTATCTTCACGTGGCCTCTGACGATGTTTGAATCCGATCTCGAACGAAGAAGTTATGGAAGTTTCAGTGAAACATGGGAGAAATAATGCCAAAGTAGTGCAACCTTCCATTTTGAGCAGGCCCGAATCGATTTGGGATTCAGCCGAATCGATTCGGTTTCAGACAGGGCAATATCTCTACACTTTCAAATCGATTCGGATTTGGCACCGAATCGATTCGGCCCTGCATTTATAGCTTTCTTCTTATTACTAGTTTTCCATTTTGGTTGGATTTTTTGGTATATATCCCTTGTTTTTCCTCTTTTGTATATATAGATTACTTTTGTTAGATATTTGGGAATATAGAAAACACTATCTTCTCTCTCCTAGGTCAAGTTCATTTATGGTTTTTACCCACTTGTAAATCTTTGATGACTAGTTGAATTGTGGTTATTAATGTAAGAAAGGTTCATTTACTTCTTCTCTACTTATTCTACTAGCTTTAATTTGCATTTAATTCCATCTCTTGTATTGGTTTGTGTTTAAACTAGATAACTAACTTAATTATGTTGTTAACTAGCATGTGTAGTTTAGTTTAAATTATGAGTAGCTAGAGTTATGATTGGGGATCATAAACCCACCGTGGATGCTTGAACTTCATATTTAGGGTTTGGTTTATAATTGTTCTAATGGAACTTCATGTGTTGGTATTGGAGTATCATAGTTTTTTAACTTCTCTTGTCATGTAAGGGTTAGTGTTTTAAGCTTTACTACAAACCCAACCCATCTAGCAATAACTAACTAACCCCTAATCCTCCATTGTTGAGTTTAGTCTCTACATGGTTAATGTTCGGACTTAATTAGTTATGCTCGATTAGAATTAATTTTAACCAAGCCCTATAATCCCCTTCTTTGTGAATCCGAGGTGGGAGAATGATCCTCGATCCCGTTAATATCTTGAACTCAAGTTTATCTTAGTTCCTTTCATAGTTCCATAATTATTAATTAATTAACTATTCATCAATAGCATGTTAGTTTAAATATTACCCTCAATTACTTTTCCAAACTATTAAATCAACTTTTACATTTTAACTTTTGTGATGTTTAGAGAACCCCTTTCACCTAATCCTGATCTCTTAGGAGTGTTCAATCCCTGTGGATCACGATTCCGTACTTACTGGATAGATTTGCACTTGAATCATAAGCTTTATTTAGAGCCCACCAATTTCATACATACTTTCCAGTGCGTGTAATTAGTCCCATTAAAAATCGATGGCCTAAAAAGTTCCTGACCCTACATATAAAAAGCACCTGGATTCATGCTTAAACAAAATATAGACTCAACTTTAATACCACTTGAAATTCCTACACGGGGGGATCTATATGGATAAGGTTTAAAAGTAAGCAAATCACTATTTTTAAATTTTCAAATTTAAGTTCAGTTACACAAATTAACCCAATGAAACTTAACACCGATTAAATGAACCAAAATATTAACCTAAAGAATTCATTTAGGTGAGTATATTAGATAATATATATCAATCACACACAACACCCAATATACGAGGAAGACCCACAATGAGAAAAACCTTGGATGACCCAACTACACAAATTTAGAACACGACAATTGACTCACACAATGACCTTGACGCTCTCGAAAGCCTTGATGTTCACCATTAATTAACCTTTACCATAATGAAACGCATGAGTCCACCCGCAAATTTGCCACAATGTATGAGTCCACACATGCCTGGGTATCCACTGAATAGGCTTAGCAACTGTTTACGAATCTGAACACGAATTTCACCATGTGTAAACAATAATAAGTACAAATCCCACTACACGAAACTAATACTCAGATGTGAACATTATTAAAATAAGTTTCCCTATATGTATTAAAACTTGTGTCTTAAACTAGATGGGTGAAAATAAGCTTTTGGAGAATTTTGGATATGACTAGGATTTTTTTACCAAAACCTCTTAAAGAAAACTGAGGCCGGGATCTATTTATATAGAGAATACATTTTTTCTAGGTGGCACAGTTTTCAAGTGTTCGTTTGAATGAAAATAACGATTCCTTCGAACGAAATTTCATATCTCACCAAACTGAATCTCATTCGAATAAACAACCAATCTTGTTTGATCCTATTTTGAATGAGCTATAAATGATGTTTTTCTGGGAACCAGAGAAACCTCATTTGATGTCTGTTTGAAGGTCGTTCAAATGACATAAGCATCTCGTTCAAGCGAACAGTTTAAAGTCATTCAAACGACTTAAAACTAAAAAACATATATTTTAAATCCTTTCAAAACAACCCTTAAATAATATTTTATAAAAACATTTAAAACATACACCCAATTATTAATATCCAAGGATAAAAAATATATGCATTCATACTTGATATATCCTTGAACGTTGAAGATAAAACATGGCATGATGATGTAAGCGATTTAACTTGGCTTGTACCATAGTAGCTATCAATCAAACATGTCACATGTTTGCAAGGTAAACACACTGAAGTCCTAACCTATGATTCAAAATTTTTATCCAAATAAGGAATAAGCCAAATCATACAAATTGACTTGATTCAAAAATTTAAACTTATAATTCGGAGGAGTAGGCATGAGATCAATGTGTCCCCGCAAGTTGGGCAATGTTTGTGTGAGTAGGCATGAGATCATAATTCGGAGGAATTCGTGTTTAAGAAAGATATTTTATTGTAACACCCCATTATTAGAATTATAAGATTTGTTTTGACTAGTAAACCTAATCAGTTGGTTATTTTATAAGCTGGTGAAGTAACAAAATAAGTTAAGTCTAAGAGTCAAGGAATTGAGTAGATGCTAGTTAAAATAAATTAGCTACATATTGATTTGACGAAGTGGGTATTGGAAACTTAACATGAGGATTCACATTATGTACCATATCAACTTTGCAAATAAGACCTCATTACTCTAGGTGATTTGGAGATAATTAAGATTGAGTGTAGTCAAAATTATTTAGTGGAATTACTTATGATTAAATAAATAAAGGAAATTAATTACGTGGTTGTAATTTGGTATTTTTGAGTACTTATTTGGAAGACAATTTAATTATTTGGTCTTGGGTCCCTATTATAGTACTTATGCCCAAGTAGTAGGTCGCGACTCTCTTGAAACCTAGTTTGGCCCAAGCTTATTACTTATACATATTTATATTGGTGTATGCTAGTGTTTTGTGCTATATAATCATATGATTGGGATGTCCAGAATATATTTATTTCCACCAAAACATGTGATTAAATCCTCAAATTCCTCAAATTCTTTTATAAAACATGTGTATAACAATCCTAATCTAACATGGATGAAAAAGATATGGTTGCGTTCCTCTTCGTGCGATCAACGTTTTGGTGGTGGTGGTGGTGCAAACGGATGAGTTCTTGACCTTGGATTGCTTGGAAAGCTTCCTACCTTCTTCTCTAATGTCCGTTCTTAAGTTTTGTGATTGTTAACCCTAAAATCTCAACTCAAATGGCTGATATACCTTAGGGGAATTCGTGGGTTTAATTACCCAAAAATATAAAATGTCTAAAATACCCTCCCGGGATGCCAATTAGGCCTAAAAATGTCCCGAGGCCCAAACTAAACCCCCGGGTATACTTTTCTAACTATTTCGACCCTTACGGGCATGTTGGCGCACTCGAAATAATCATATGGGAAACTTATAATTTATTCACTTTTAATAATAATAATTTAGTCCCGACACGACACAAGCGCGTCCCGACTTAAATTTCTATAATTGCCATTTTATTAACTCGTCACAATTTTAATAAAATCAATCTTATATATTACTTTACTCATCTAGTAATATTAAATAAATTCCCAATAATTACTAACTCTCGTCACACTAGTAAATATTTAAAATAATTTTCGAATTAATATTTAATTAATATCTCAATTTAAATTTAATAAATCCCCAAATTAAAAGCCATAAAAATACGGGGTAATACAGGTGCTAACATGTTTTGTAGAATCTTTGGATTTGTACTTGCACAAGATTTCTCTATTTTGGGTAATATCGCTTTTTTTCTTTTCTTTAGTTTGGTTCTTAATTCACATTGAGGACAATGTCAGGTTTTAGTTAGGGGGTGCGGGATATTCTATCCATTATTTTTCTTAGTCTAGGATTTGAATATATATTTATTTCCAAGCATGCTTTTCTTGTAAAAAATTAAAATTTTCAAAAATATTTTCTTTCATTTTTCCCCTTTGTTTGGCATTTTGCCTTGTTTTCGATGATAAATTTTAATAAATGCTTGATCCAATGGACAACTCAATGATGCATGTTATCGATTTTAGAAATTATTAGACTTTAGTCCTCAATTATTGATATTATGAATAACTTCATGAATTAAACTTTAACCCCATGAGCACATGTGCTTTTCTTGTTTAATTGATTTGGTTTAAGATTTTTATAACTCGGTAATCTTTTATTGCATTGTATATACTTACACCTAGTAAGATTTGTGCTTTTCTTTGTTTGTGAGTGTTATAAACTTGTCTTTCCTCTTTGAAATGGTTATAGTCATTGGTAATCTCACTATTCTTTCATTGATCGTTCATTAATTTAGTTCATATATGAAATATGTTACTTGAGCATGATTTTCAAAGATTATTTTGACTCGAGAATTGCGCAAACTTTAGGAAATGATCATAGTTCATCTTTTTTATATCACCCATATTGACTTTGACCTCACCTTAAATGTTTTCTCTCGTCAACCCCTCTGAGCCTTAATATAGCCTTTTGTTTCATAACCCAAAATTCTATAACCAACTCCATAGTGGAGTTATAAACCATATTTATCACCTTCCATCCTTTGTTTGGAATGATACTTGGGATTGAATGATGTTCGTGTTACGTGGATGCAATTAAGCATGTGGGAGTGTGAAAGAAAAGAAAAATAAAGAAAAATAGAAGAAAACAAAAAAAAAAGAAAAAGTGAGAAAAAGAAGAAAAGAAAATAAAGAGAAAGTTTAATTTATGTATATAGTGTTTAATAATCTTTGTTTACTCTCTCCCTTGTTAATATCTAATGCTTGCTATGGAAGTTATTTTTTCGATTTTGAAATTGCCCGTAATTTCCCATTATCCCGAGTTTTCATCCTCGAACACTTTGACCCCGTACATATTTCCTTTGTTTCATAACCCGAGCCTAACCTACATTATATCCCTATAAAATTCCTATGTGATCCTAGGGTGAATTAGATTCAAAAGTCATAATAGTTTGATAATCTGTGAAAATATATTTTACCTCCTTTAATGAGCGGTATCTTCCATTGAAATTACATGTTTTTCATTTTACATATAGCGTTCTTCTTTGGTGACATGTGCGTGACCTAGTTTCTATTTACATTTACTCTTTACTCCCGCATGTTCAGTGTATTAACTCCCATTTCATAGTGATTTCAATTGTTGAGTGTAATATTCGGTGAGGATTGATTTATGCACGCTTTAACTCTTATTTGATTTGTTTAAGTTTTTTGCCAAATCACACTTTGCATGTTCTCGTTCGCTTCCCACATTTAAAGGTTTCAATTCTACGAAGTTCATTATATAATCTTAATAACAACGAACTTTTGGTAATAACGTATTTGAAATCTTTTTCGTCATTGTTGGGCTTGTCAAATGTTGGTTGGGCATATATTTTGAGGAAACTTTGATGTTTGTGGGTTTCATCTCTTAAAACCCTCATGAGAAAACACTCGTCCACTAGGGTAACCTAGGGGTTTAACGACTTAAAGCATATGCTAAATGAAATCGTGTTCCCTACAAAAGTGGCATTTATATATTTTATGCGTATGTACTTTTTGTACCGCCTTGTGTGGACTGATTTTATTTTTTTCATCACTAGGGACTAGCAATGTCTAAGTTGGGGGGTGTAATTAGTCATGAATATTACATATTCGCTCCCGTTATCTTTACGTATTCTATCACTTTTTGTGTTCCCTATGCCAATATTTATGCTCGTTAACCAAACAACCTCAGTTTTGGATATATATATATATATTCTTTGCAAGGATTAATTGAGCTTTTGTAGGTATTGGAACGCTTTAAATAATGATTGGTTACAATTCGAAGAAGTTCAGTCGTCGAACTCAACTTCAAGAGTATTTTAAACATTTCACACTTCATCTCTGACTCCGTGGAATTCCACAAAAGCGTAGTTCATCAAGTTAGCTTCGCGTGGACACAAACGGCACTTCATTTGGACTCTGGACAAAGAAGTTATGGCCATTTTTGAAAAGCACTTTTCCTCCCATGTGAAGACCAAGGCATCTCAGAAAATAGAGGACTGGTCGACCGGCCCTAAGCCCTCGGTCGACTAGTGAATAAAAAATAAGCCTACGAAGGAAATAGTGGGTTTTAAACCAAGGACCTGGTCAACTGGCCCCTGGCCTCAGTCGACCAGTAGTAGCAGATATTTGGGTGATTTTTCTATTTTTATTTCCTTTTTTATTTCTTTTATCCCACTTACTATACAAGAAAACCTTTCTTTATTTTGTAAGATATCTATCATTTTCTCTTATTGTCATAGTTAGGTTAGGGATTCTAAGGGTTGGAGGTGGTTTTGGATGTGCCATTTTCTCCCTCCTAGGGTTTACCCATATATGTTGTGTAAGAACACTATAAGTCATCTTCTCCATCAATCCAAGCTTCCATTTCTTTATTTCTTGCTTTGTTGTTTATTTACTTGCTTTGTAACTTAGGTTTATTTCCTTATTTATTGCTTTCATATATTTCTTGCATTTAAATACATGTCTTCCATTATGTTGTGTAGTTAATTTAGCCTAGGTTGTGATTGATGGAACTCACCTTGGTTTCAATGGGTTGCTTTGCTTTAGTAATGGAGTTTAAGCATTTAATTCGAATGGGTTGTTCTTGTTATTATGCCTAGGAGATTCAATGTGGTATATCATGTATGCTCCGTATTTACGACCTTTTTGTGTAATTTATGGTGTATTTGTTGACGCCGAAATCATATTAGGCTTTTATGCGAATTTAGGGGGTGGAAACTTTAGATTTAATTGATTGTTGAAATGAGATCCAATCTTCCTAAATCCGTAGTCCCATGTAACCATCTATATGCATTGAACCTATGTGAGAGATATTAATCGCAACCTATAGTTTTTATTCCCTTTTTGTAATCTTAGTTTAAATACACATGCCTAGATTGCCTTTTCTTTTTGTTAACATTTATCTTTTACATGTTTATTCCTGAAGTATTAAATCAGTAATTCTGATAACTAGTCTCTGTGGATTCGATACCCAGACTGGCCGATGTACTCCCAAGTTGTCTACTCGTCCATATCCTAATCATGCCACAATAATAAACAAATAAACCGTTGCTTGAATAAATGAAAGAGGAAGACTCAATAGGCTTATATAAATGATCCAGGTGAACTTCACAGACTCGTGCATGCACATATATAAGAGTGTATGCGTATGAAAACTCACTATCATCCCAATAATATATATCACATCCTAATATCTCACAAAATCACTACACATCCCCAGTCCTTCCATAAATCAAATCTCCACCTCACTTCCCTCCGTAAGATGTGGACTTTCGATCATGTCTCTTATTAATTATCCTCCCAACACTCCATGGCTCTAAAATATTACAATCACAATCACATAGCATGGTCGGATATGTCGGTAACACCTCTTATTTTCATAATAATTAACTTAGTAGAAGTTAATTAAATAAATTTTGTGAATAAATTGCTTGAATGTGATATACATGTTTATATGATTCATTTATGCCAAATGTGTGTATTTATAGATAAATAAATTGCTTGTTTATTAAATTGTTATTATGTTGTGATTAAACATAATAAAATGTGTAACTTGGGATATATATTGTTTGGGCGCATTCCGGAGTGAATTGGGAACTTGTTTAGGTGTTTTAAACATCTAGAGTTGGGCATGGGGCATAGGTATACCCTTAGAGGAGTTATGGGATAAATCTGAGTTATGTTTCGAACTTGTTCGGGGGTCAAAAATTGGGGTTTAGGTGTTAGACGGGATTAAGAGTTAAAATATGTTAATAACCATTCCAAACACTGATTTTCATCCATAAGAGAGCAGCCCTAGAAGCCCCACACCCCTTTGGAGAAGTTGCAAAGTTTAATAAAGAGTGGAAGAGTAAGGATTCAAGATAAGAGTCTCCAATCCTCAAATTAAGGCAAGAATTATTTGGCTAAATCAATTATAATTTGTTTCTTAATTCATTTTTACATTTTCTCATAACAATTCTGAGTTAACAAGTTTAATTGATGACTATGAACAATCGGAATGAACTCTAGAATTTCTTAGAACAAATTCAAAAATAATGATGTTTAAGAGTTAAACATTTTTGGTGATAAATCAGGAATTGATGTCGTTTTATTAGGAAATTGAATATTAGAATCCATGTGGTAGGATTGCTATTTTGGAAATAACAATTCATGTGTGTAGGTCGTAGGTCGGCTAGGCATTGTGTAGGTCATTTTCTGAGGTCATACGTGGCGGAACCACTTACGATGAGGTAGGTGGGATATCCGAAATCCATGGTCATCTTCAGGGATATGGACCATGCAATGGTGTACTGCGTAGGGACCACCCCGCTTATGTGTATTTTATTATGTCTGCTTGATAAAGGACTCCTCCTGACTTACCGATATAGCACAAACTAGACACTAAAGCTAGATATCTTCATATGTCATATAAATGTAAGGACATACATATTAATGTAAACTAATTGAGAATAAATTCATGTAGTCTAACGATGTACACAACTCTCAATGAACACAATGTTACGTAAAATACATTGTATGATGATATGATTTTTCTTGGGGGTAGTATTGTGGGGATATTCTTGGGACTAGAATCATATATGTAGATGATTATCTCACGTTTATTACTTGTGCCAGATGACTTAAATACTATCTTATTAGTATAGATATCAAACTTCATATTAGGCACTTAGGTTTGAATGCATATGGTATCACTTAGATGAGGTGTGAGATATTTACTACATGTGAGTGCCGATGGATGGTCTGTAATGTGAATTAACTACATAATTGCATATTGGTTTGGTAAGTTAATTCTTGCAATGTTAGGGTGATGACCCAAATTATAAGATGTTTTCCCCCAAAAGTTTGCCTAGACAGGGACAGCAGGGCTGACAGGATATCAGACTTAGGATCGTACTTGATCATTAGCTGCTTTAGTTTGATTGACTCTAGCAGATGTTGCTATTATTATTTCATCCAATTTATTATTTCAGAGATTGTATAGGCATAAGCTCGGAATTTATTATTCGGCCACTTTATTTTCAGTGATCTTGGCATAAACTCGGCCGATTCGGAATCCTATAACTCTGGCGTGGCCGAATATATTAGGGGCCAATCAGGGGAAGAAAGACATGCAACGACACTTGAGGATGGTTGATTGCACGACAGTGCACAAGCTGACGTTAGCTTTGTTTGGACTGGTAAGAGTAGTCTTATAGTGGTGGGAGCTTGTCACCACATTAGAGGAACAGGACCGATTTACTATTGACGAGTTCTAGGTCAAGTTTACGGAAAAGTATTTCCCACCCACTATAAAATTAGACACGAGGAGGAAGTTTATGGACCTTAAGCAAGAAATATGAGGAGGAGTTTACTACATTGTCCCTATTAGCTAAATATGAGGTAAACAATAAGGAAAAGAAAATGGAGAAGTTTGTGTCAGGGATAATATGGCACATCGAGAAATCTTTATTAGGAAATACGGTTTTAATTACCTACACTCAGACGGTAAATGTCGCATTGCTGCACTGTTTGGATCACAAGTTATTTCAGAAAAATAAGGGGGGAAGAGGTCCAGTTCTGATACGTTGAGCCAGCAAAGCAAGACGAATGGAAACAAAAATAAAGGGGGTCATTAATTTAAGGGTTCCAAATGGGCTATTAGTATAAGAGGCATAGGGGTTTCGATTATCTAAACAAGCATGGCTAGTAGGGCCAAAGCCAACAGCAGAGAGTCCATCAGGGCCAGTGATAGTAGGGTCGAGCCCAGTAGGGCCAGCAGCAGGATAAATAATAGTTTTCTGGGAGTTTTTATGCTTGTGGATAAAAGGGACATATATCAAGGAAGTTCCCTTGGGGAAATTGGGGGGCACATGAGCAAGAAGGATAGCGTAGGTATCAGTCACTATGGGGACAACATCAACAGTTGCCAACCTTGCCAGGGATTATAGTACCAGCACTACCAACTCTAGCCCCCCCTCAGGGGCAGCAGTCACAGTTATAGTATGGTCGAGTGTAGCATATCGCACCTGGAGCGGGACCAGCGCCAATACAGGTAGTGGAGGGTATGTTCCTTATTTTAGGGCAAGTAGGATGCATTTTATTTGATACTGGTGCATCTCATTCATTTATTAGTACTACTTTTATCACTGGGTTGCCTACGCAACAGAGGAGACATGATTTTATCTAGGTAACTATTAACCGTTTAACAAAAATGGCACACTTTTTCCGTTCAAATAGACTATACTTGAGAGCAGTACGCCAATATTTTTCTGGTAGCAATTATAAATTTGCATGGTGTACCGCTGAATATTGTTTTGAATGGGGAAAAGACGTATGTGTCCCACTTTTAAAGGAGTTTTCAGTAGGCATTGGGGGCGAAATTGAGGTTGAGTACCTCGTATCACCCATAGATGGATGGTCAGACAAAGGGGGTAAATTTAATGTTGGAGGATATGTTATGGATGTGCATTTTGTATTTCAAAAGTAGTTTGGAGCAGTATTTACCATTGGTGCAATTTGCTTACAATAATAGTTACCAATTTACTGTTGGGATGGCACCTTTATTATATGGGAGGACTTATGGCTCACCCTCGTTGTGGCCATCCCCGATCCTCGTGGTGGGCGGGAGAGTGAGGATCCTAGGTCCCACGCGTCCCTCTCGGGAGTGCTTCAGCCGACGTCATTGACGAGGTGAAAAATGTAGAGAGATGGAGTCACCAGTCTATTTTACTCAAAATGGACAAAAAAAAGGGAGCCATTCCGAACGACAGCACCCAAGGACATACTGATACATACGAAACCAAAATGATTCGTGAAGGGTCCGGAGGCTAAGTTACAAAATGGGAAGGTGTTAGGCACTAATTCCACCCTTACGGTCTCTCATGGGTTTTTGCTATTTTCCTTTATTTTCCCCGTGATATGTGTGCATGTGTATATATAGTGGGGATAGGAATCCTCGACTTATATCATGGAAGAGATAAAGCGAGTCATCCGTATGAAGGTTCATCGAAATAATATTAGAGAATAGGATTTACGCGATTATCCTTGCGTTGATCGTTATAATGGAACGATAACGTATGTGGAAAAATACGACACTAAGAACAAATATATGCATATATAAATATATGTAATCTAAGAGAGTTGAGTTTAGAGAAAATAGAAAATGAGAGAGAAAGTAAGAATAGGACTCGAGTATTGGGTTTTACCCCGAGAAGCCTACGTAGCCTATAGAGGCATCAAAGTCCATGTAGTTCGCATGCAAAACGAGGGGGTGGGGTTTATCCCATAAATCCAACGGGGGACTTCTCTTATTTGTGTGTTGTGTGTGAAAAAGTGTTTTAGTTGTGAGAAAAGTGTAAGAAAAATGAGAGAATTCCCGTTTCGAATTTATGAGCAAACCCTCTTTTTCTTGTTTTGGGGGTTTTTATTTGTATGAAAATAAGAGATGTGCAAGAATACTAAATAAAAAGTATATTAGGATATGTGAGATGAGAGAATAAAAGTGTTAAGTAATAAAACAAGTTAATGCAAATTTATGAGAGGTTAAGGAGAGAATTGAGAAAGTTGGACCTTTTTAAAGATCTTGAGCTTGATCTTGAATGAAGGAGAGCAGCCCTTGCATTTGGATGATGATAGAGGGTAATGAATTCACCAAGTTTGATGAAAAGGATGATGAAAAGTGAAGGTTGGAAAGGGATTTGGATGTGGAAATCACGCTGACTTCGAGAGAGGTTTTTCGGATTTGTTGGGAGTGATGTTTATCTGATATGGGATCCCTTTGCAATGAGGTCAAGTCCTCCTTTTTGTAGGCCCAGGGCATTTTCGATCGGTATAGCCCTGGTCCTGCCAATCGGAAGGTGCTTTTAGGCACATTGTTGATAGGCAGGGTCTGGGACCTACCGCTTGGCAGTGTCTTTCAGGTCTTTTTGGAAAATCGGTCGTTGAGCACAAACTGTTGATCCAAATTGTGTACGGGGCAGATTGTTGGAAAGGTAATTCAGAGACCTTCGAAAGTCTTTGGACTGCTCCCTGGTTCGAGAGTTGACTTTGGGTCAAATGTGGCTCGAAAGCCCTCGTCGATCCTTTAGACGGGAAAACTTCGGAAGCAAATGAATCGTTCGTCCACATGGTAAGTCAGAATCATGCACGGGGTGGACCGTTGGAAAGGTTGGGAGATGTAATTAGACATTCCAAAGAGTTTGACCTAGTTTGGGGAGTTGACTTTGGTCAACTGGTCCCTAAAAACATTTGGTGACCTCTCGGAGTAAAACGGATCGTTCATCCGTATCGTAAGTCAGAATCGCGCACGGAGCAAACCATTGGAAAGGGGTTTCAGTTCCCTTTGAATATTCATTTAGTCTCGATCAAGCTAAATAGATGACTTGGGTCAAACGGAGCACGGGGATGCTCGGTTGCCTCTAGATCAGGTTTTAGGGGAAAACGGGTCGTTCGTCCGTATGGTAAGTAAGAATCGCACACGAAATGGATCGTTGGAAAGGGGATTCAGTGCCCTTCAAAGATTCATTCAGTCTCAGTCGAGCTGAAGAGTTTGACTTTTGGTCAAATAAAGCCTGGGAGCATCCGATGGCCTTTAGGTCGGTACTCGGGGTATGACATGGGTTTGCAGTGATGAAGGGAGGTGCTAGGGACCTAAGTAGAGTTTAAGGGGTAATAGAATGGGGTGTCCTCGATGGGTGAGTTTGGAACAAATGATAGCCGTCGAATAGACACCGCATGATGCCTTTAGGAGAGTATGACTAGAGGGTCGAGGTCAATTCTGAGGACCTAAGGATTAGGATGACCGATTTTGTGGGTCAAAGCCAATTCTGAGGGCTTGGAGATGAGGGTAACCGATTTTGTGGGTTGAATCCAATTTTGAGGGCTTGAAGATGTGGGTGAATGATTCTGCGGGTCGAAGCCAATTCTACGGGATTGAAGGAACATGTTGGGGATGGTCTTAAAGGAAGTGATGACCAAAGCAATGATGGGGGTGACCAATTCTGTGGGTCGAAGCTAATTCTGAGGGCTTAGGTTTTGATGACCGATTCTGCAGGTCGAAGCCAATTTTGTGGGCTTGAAGGAACATACTGGGGATTGTTTTAAAGGAAGTGATGACCAAAGCAATGATGGGGGTGAACAATTCTTCGGATCGAAGCCAATTCTGAGGGCTTAGGTTTTGATGACCGATTCTGCGGGTCGAAGCCAATTCTGTGGGCTTGAAGATGAGATGACCAATTCTGCGGGTCGAAACCAATTCTGCGGGTTTAAGTTAGGGTGACCAATTCTGCGGGTCGAAGCCAATTCTGCAGGCTTGAAGATGTCATGACCAATTCTGCGAGTTGAAGCCAATTCTGCGAGCTTAAGGTGATGATCCAAGACCGAGGTCAATTCTGACCTAACTAAGGTGACGATCCAATACTGAGGTCGATTCAGACCTAAGAGAGGTGATGACCGAGGACCGAGGTCGATTCAGACCTAAAAAAGGTGACGACCGAGGACCTAGGTCAATTATGACCTAACTAAGGTGACGATCCAAGACCGAGGTCAATTCTGACCTAAGAGAGGTGACGATCGAAGACCGAGGTCAATTCTGACCTAACTAAGGTGTACATTTCCTTCGGGAAAATTAAGGATTCTGCTGGGGATAAAGATTGGATTTTGGGTTCCACTGGGGAATAGTGAATGAGCTAGGGAGCCGATTGCTGGGGAAATCCTTGTGTCTTTTGGAGACTTTACCTGAGGAGAATGATTCTTTGGAATTCTGTCGGGGAAAATTACCTTGTGATCTTGATTTGAGCTGGGGAGCCAATGGCTGGGGAAATCCTTGTGATTTTGGAGATTTTGTGGAGGAAAGGCAAATTTGATGCTAAAAAATCCGCTGGGGGAGTGATTAGGTGGTTCAGGTATTGAACGTATTACTCGAGGAGGTTTGAGACCTTTGGGGTATAGGAGGTGATCCTTAGAGATTCTCCGGGGACGTTACCCGGAAGGAATTCACTTGGCTTTTTAGAGCTCTGCTGGGGAAATAGGGGTTCTGCTTGAGGGAGTGTGGAATTATCTTGGTGAAAATGTTATAGATCCTTCTTGGGATTTTTAGGAATTTTTTGAGGATTTTTCAGGATTTTCTGGGAGTTTTTGTACGAAATTTTAAGGGGGTGCCGATCGGCATGGTATGGGGGGTGCCATTCGGCAATGGCATGGACTTTTGGACTGCTTTGGGAAAGTAAAAAGGCAGTGCGGATTGGTGGTTAGGGGGTCAGTGCCGATCGGCATGACCCTTGGCATCCTATATAAAGGGGGCGAATTCCCTTCATTTTTCACAGCTTCTTGCTTTCTCTCTTTCTATGATTTTCCTCTGCGAATCCTTCTAGCATTCCGATCTCTAAAAAAATGGCCACTTTTGTGAGCATTGTTATACACAGGGAGTGGTTGACAGTTGATGACTGGGCGAACGTGGAATGGAGGGCTAGGGCGCCTCTTGCTTTGGGGAGAGAGAACTCCTTTGATGCTTTCGAGCCGATTGCGGATGAGTAGACCCTGCTACGGGAGCCGTCGCATCATCGCTCTTCGAGGGTGGTGAACCCTGGCGGTTATGTAAGTAACCTGACTTTTGGCATTCTTCTCTTTTTGGTGATTTTTCCTTTTCTTCTTGCATTTTGCCAAGGTTTTTTCTTCTGACAGTCTGACATCTCTTTAAAGAATATGCGTGCCCACGAGACGACGGATGTTTGGGAAAATCTTCCACCTGTGGTGCGTTGGGTGGTATCCTTAGCGGGTTTTGGGGGGTTGGCGTCTGCGCTAGATGATATGCCTCGTTTGATAGCGGTCTTGTGCGCTCTGGGGGAGAGATGGTGGGATACTATCCACACCTTCCATTTCAATTTCGGGGAGATGACCGTGACTCCCATAGATGTGCAACAGCTACTAGGGCTGGATTGTGATGGGGAGCAGATAGAGGTGGATCGTTCTTTGCGGGTGAGGTCGGAGGCGGTGCGTGCGGCGCTTGGTGACATAGGGACAATAGTGTCTGGGGATTCTATTCGGTTGTCCCTACTTAAGGATGTTTTGCTGAGTAGGGTGGTTAATGTGGAGGACGGGATGCAGGTGAGGCAAATGGCCCGGTTGTTTATTTTGTTGGTGTTGGGAGGCTTTATGGTGGCGTCGAGCGGCAACGTCGTTCATTTATAGTTTTTGTCGTACCTGAGGGTGTTTTCAAACATTCCTTTCCACGATTGGGGGAGCCTGACTTTGGCTACCCTCTATTTTTATCTGGATGCATTCATTCGGTGCTACCGATAAACTTTTACTGGAGCCATGTATCTCCTTGAGGTATTCTTTAATTTACGCACTTTCCTTTCATGCATTAGCACTTTCCTTATGCATCCCTCTTTTTTTTGTGGATTCTTGTCTTTGGCAGACGTGGTTCTATGAGGTGATTAGGTGCAATACCCAGCTGATCGCCCTGAAGGATGAGACTGTTGGGGACTTCTGTCGGTTGCACCGGTGGAGGAAGTCCAATCGGCAATCGAAGGGATCTATTTCTCTAGAGGCAATGCGTCAGGTCTTGAATGGCCTGACCAGTGGTAGGGTAAGACTATTTCCCTTTCAGTCTTGGTCTTTTGCATTTTATGATTCTGTATTGACTTATGCCTGGTGGGGATTTTTAGGTGACCTTTTACCCTTGGGGAACGGCCATTCAGGGCATGGGGGTGACTGGGGTGAATGCGCAGATGAGGCATTTGCTCGTGCATGAGTTTAGCCACTCTTAGTATCTCGGGGAGAGGGTGGTTCGACAGATTACTGAGGAAGTGGTGGTGCCACCTTAGAGGCCTCCTATATCTATGAGGCGAGAGCGACTACTACCGGAGGATGCGAGGATTGCAGCGAGTCCTACCTTTGTACACTGATACGGCTGCGTCGTATGACTATATGGATTTTGTGATGAGCTGGCTGATGGCGCCCAGCATATATGATGCCTTGACTTTCCTTCCTGCGGGTTCGAGTCGGTCAGTGGGGTCCTCCCACAGTGGCGGTGGTACGTCGACGTCTGTGGCAATGGCGACTTCGGAGGTTCCTTTTGTGAAGTTACATACCCCTTCATACAACATTCGGCGAGCTGATGGGGGGATGGTGACTATGTTGCACTGTCCTCATGCGATGGATTCGGAGGAGCTGGGTTTGACAGATGAGGTCCTTCATCCTGCAGTATACCTTTATGTGCTTTTCCTCTTTTTGGTTTCTTTTCTATTTTGATCTTTTCTCCTTGATACTGATTTTGCCTTTTCCTTGCATTAAGTCCGGGTGTCGACCACTTGGCTGAGGGACATCAGAGACTGGATATCTTCGGCGACTGTCCATATTCGGGATGCGGTTCCTGTTCCTTCTTGCTTGGTGTCGTCTGCTTCGTCCGGGGAGGACTATGGCTTGGGTAGTGGTGGTGCGTCATCTCGCTGTAGGGGAAAGAAAGCGCGTCGCAGGGGTGGAAGCTCTTAGAAAGAGGGGTGAAGGGTAGGTGAGAGAGAGAGAATGTGGGTTCGGGCCGAGTCCTGTTTTTTTTTTACTTTTCTTTTATTTCCTGCAATATTGATGTAACAAAAAAAATATATATATGCAATGGAGTTTTTTATTATCTTCTGTTAAAGGTGAATGAATGCATACACATGCGCTTTTTACTTTGCTGCTGAGGCCGTAAAAAGAGATATTTTTGGAATTTTGAAGGAAAGTTTTAAAAATGAGAGATTATACCAGGGTGGAAGGAGATTTTTGAAATTCTTTTGAGAATATCAATTTATTTTTAATGAGTTTCTGATTTTGAAAAAAGGGGATTCCTTCCGATTTTTGTGGGGTAGGATTCCCTCTGATTTCTGCAGGGATTATGTCTTTTGTGAGGGTTTTCAAGTATAAAAAGAGGTAAGGGTGGAGTGTTTTCATCACACCTTCACATTCTTACTTACTTACCTACTATCTTTTAGTCTTGCAAGATGGATCTCCCTGGTAGAATTGAGTTTTCTAACTACCTCAAAGCCCTGGAAGCAATGTGCTCTTATAATGTTGACTACGATGCTTTCAACATGCGTTGAGTCTCTTTGTGGCACAACATGACCATTTAGTGGAACATGTTAATGGCGGTGGTACAATTTTGGTACCCGAAGACCATGTATTCCGCTTTGGTTTGAATGAGGTTTGGCCTACCTACAAGGAATTTTTTTCCATGCTAGGGATAAATCCCACTGTTACCGCGGATCTGCCTGAGTTTTCTGTTCTCCTAGGGATTTGTTGGTCGGGCTTCTTCAAATTTTGCCTTCGGCGACTAGACCACTGGTTGCTGGAGGAATGATCTTACTTTCAGTGGTGTTACAATCTGTGCATTTGCAGTAGGTTGGCGATGTTGGATACGCCGAAGTCGTTGTTCTGGGCTTAGTATCAAAACTACTACTGGGGACTAGGGAAATGCTGGCGAACCCACAACTTGCAGCCATTATTTCATTGATGTCATACGATCTCAATCCTGTGGTGGTGATACTGGCGGAGACTTTAAATGGCCTGGATGCCTAGCGAGAAGGTCGTTCTGACTTTCTGAGGGGTAGCCCCGTGATGCGGTTCATATGGTTGTCTAAAAGACTCCGCCTGGTGACTCCTACGGAATACCCTTTGTCGATTGTACCCAACTTCTTCTCGCGTCATTTCATCAGTGTTGGCTTGGATATTGAGAGCTGGGAGAACTGGTTTGTGGAGCATGGGGCTCTAAATTTGTATTGGTTAATGCCTTTGTGGGGACAGTTACTGCCTATGCTGGAACTGAGAGAATACCCGTATGTCCGGTTGGTTAGTCTCAGACAGACCTCTTTTTATTTCTCTTGGCGACTTCTGTGATAATTTGGCTGGGAGCAGGTCATGCCACCTCGAACATGAGATTTCTTTCTGGTAGAAGATTTGACTGAGCGTCTGTGCATGTGGCTTGGCTCTTTGTGGGAGAGTCGGTGTCCGTCGACCCATCCCTCTCAGTTTGTTAGGAGAGTTTGGCACGTCCCCGGGGATTATATGAAGTGGTAATAGAGGAGAGTAGTAATCAAGATATTAGTAGTGGAGACTGGACAAAGGTGGATTGTTTTATTTAATACCATGGAAGGAGGCGTTGTGGTTTTTCCGATGCTGGTTCGAGCCTATCGGTCCATTGAGCGTCTGTGGCATTCTGTTCAGGCAGGGGAAGCTTGGGGACCCCAGGATGTAGATGATGATGATGATGATGGGGCGAGCTCCTTTGGTAGCTGTGGGTAGGACTCTTGGAGAGTTTTTTGTATAATGGGGAATAAATGTGGGCATTTTATTCGGTTTTTTAGGAAGGTAGGGGGGAAGGGAGTTATCCGTTCCTTTTCTCATCTAATCTATATCGTAATTTCTTATTAGTGAAATAAACAAGTTTTTGATCATCTAGTTGTGCCTTTTTTATGAGCTTTGTATTTTTGAATTATCTATACCGATCGCTAAGGCATATATAATCCTTTTGTTCAAGTATATGTTAGAATGAACTGTCGTTCTCGGAGATAAGAAAAGAATAGTTTTTTGTGAAAAAGAAAGGGCCGTGCTCATGTAAGATGTATGAGCTTTGTAAGGACACAAGTCTCCAATTGAGTCTCAATGTTCTGTTGGCTCAATTCCGGACAAAAATATTTGAGTCATAGGATAGTGTTCAAGTTTATTCATTCAAGCCTATGACGTGTTTTTTGAAGACGTAGCGGCCAAGATTAAAGCTTCATCAAATGCCGAGTTTGTTGTGCCTCGTTTCTACGTCAACAACATGTGTTCCATTTACTCCTAAGGTATGAATGCATTACATATTTATATAGGAGCTTGGAACAATTTTAATTGCGTCATTTTTTATTTTAAACTGATGGTTATTTTCAGAAGGTTTATTTAAAACTTTAAAATAAAGTTTATAGGCTAAAATCGAATTTTTAAGCTTTCTGTTTTTCGTTCGAAATTATCGTTCGAACAAGTTTTTCGTTCGAACGAGGTTTTCCAACTAGTTCCCTGTTTTTCCACTGGAATATCGTTCGAATTGTCGTTCAAACGAGAATGTTGTTCGAATGAGAATTCTGACGAGTTTACTAATGACTTTACATATTATCCACTCAAACTTCGTTAGAAGGGTCGTTCAAATGAGACTTCGTTCGAACGAGATTTGGCGGGAACAGGTATTTTGGCAGTTTTCCCACTTTTCCCCACTAACTTTTGACAGACTTATCTAGTGCGGAAACCAAATTTTTAAAAGTAACTTTTTCATATTCTTCCATCTCCTACAGAGAGTTTTGAGAGTTTTAACTTTTCTATAAAAAGGTTCATGGTTTAAGTGTTTTGCTTTCCGAGAAAATCACCCTAGAACACTTTTGGTTTACACCCATATTGTTTATTCCAAGTTTCCATATAAATATCTTGCTTGGAGTGTTTGGCACCGGGTTTACTCTACCAAGTTGAAGAGTTTGTTTGGGTTTACTTCTACATCCCTCAAAAAAGAAGTCTCGTTGTTTTGCTGCGGCATTCTCACATGGTGAAAGGCACCATGTATGGTTGACGGTGTTCCTAAAGTCTCATTGGTGAATTCTAAGGTTTCGGTGGAGTTCCGAGGTTGTCGACTAGGCGAAAGTGCTTATAAGAAGGCACATCAAGACTTGAAAGGGGTCGAGTCGAGGAAGTAAGTCATCTGTTTTATAATTGTAAAACCATATTTAGTGGACTAAAGGCTAGGGTCGTCCGAGGTTTTTTCCCGTTGTGGGTTTTTCCTCGTACATAGCGGCGTAGTGGTTATTTGTTTATTTTATCTTTTGCCAATTCACACTAGATGCATGCTTAGGTTAAAAAGATAAAATTGATACATTTAATTTGGTGCTATTTAATTTGGGTAAAAGTTAATTTAATTCAAGTCATTAATTTTATTGGATAAAATTTGGTTTGGCCTAATTTGCAAAATTGAATATTTATTGTTAGGCAAATTTCTAGGACCTGGGTTGAGTTAATATGTTAAAGTGAAAAATGTATTTATTGATTAATTTAATTTCACTTTGAGTTAAGTTTAATTTTAATTTCAAAGAAATTAAAATTTGATTTATGTAAAATTTGGTTTATGTATTTGGTTTGTACTCTTCTATTGATGAAATTTTAACACATGACACTTCCAAGGTCAAAGTTTATGATTCCCTTGTTTTTTATGGTAGTGAGAGTGGAGAAGAAAGAGAGAGTGAAAGTGAAAATGAGGTTGATGTGAGTGAACTTCAAATTGCGTTTCAACAATTATTTGAAGAATCTATTAAATTAAAAAGAACAAATTTGAAGTTAGAAGCGAGTTTAAGAGAGCGTGTTAAGGTCATTTATGAGAGTGTGTTAGTGGAAGACCTTAGAACACGTGAGAGAGCTCTTCGTGAGAAGATTGAATATGTAGAAGGGGAGAGAGATAGCCTTAAAGGTTTAATGGAATCCTTGAAAAAGGAGCTTCTCGCGTTTGAAGAGCGCAATGTTTTATTAGAGTCTAACATTTTAGTATTAGAAAATAAATTAAAAGACTCTAGTATAGTCAAATTTGTTCAAGTCCTGGTAGTCTACACACATCCGAACCTTCCCTCCTGATTTCGGCACAGGCACTATATTAGCTAGCCACGTGGGATATTCGATCACACAAATGAAGCCTACGTTCAACTATTTGACCACCTCTTCTTTGATCTTGAGCGACCATTCGGTGCAGAGTTTTCTCAACTTTTGTTTGATCGGCTTATAATCTGGAAGAGTGGGAATCTCATGTTGAGCAATTTCAGGATCAATGTTGGGCATATCGTCATAGGACCATGCGAAGACATCCATAATTTCCTTTAGTAATTCTTCGAGTTATGCACGATCATGCTTGTCAAGGGTAGACCCTATCCTAATCTCGCGTTGTTAGCTACTAGAACCGAGGTTAACAACAACAATCTCTTCTTCATTAACTTAAATGCGGTTATGTTGTTCATTATTAACCTTATTTAGATTAGTTAAGAATTGTTAATTTGCAAAACCATCAATATCAAAAGTTTGACTAGAATCTAAACAATTAATGTAAGGCACAGCAAGATACTCAAAATCTTCATTTATTTTATTGATAGGTGTGGTGACAATTATTATTCAACACAAAGAGATAAGAGAAGCACAATCACCAAGCTGAAAAAGAAATACAAAATTCCAATCACACAACAAAGGATGTACGTGGTTCAGCAAAGATGCCTACGTCCACGGTGGTGCAGTCAATATTATTTCTATATACTCCGGAGAGTGATTACAGAGAATACAATGTGTCCTTTGCCACGGACCTAGGGTTTGTTATATACATGCCCATTTCAGGGATTGGGGGTGTTGGACTCCCCCACGTTTTCCATCTTCTCCTAGAACCCCTCTTAATGGGAACATGGGAGAAAACTAAATCATAACCGGTTAAGACATGAGGGGTCTAGACTTTGGGCCACTACAATTGGGCTACTCGTCCAGGCCCATGTTGGGCCATACTTTGGGCTCAATAAATTTAAATGATTTGTCATAATGGCTCATTTGTACACCGTGCAACTCTTCCTAAAGTTCGAGGACTGAGTTTAGGCTGCACTTGCTTCGTGGTCTGTGCATTATGATTAGCAGCACTCAAAAGCTATCCAGAGCGGTCATTTTTCGATCGTCGTTTCAACCTTCCCAGTACTCTCCCATTTTCTATGAGCTCTAGCGATTCACGTTCTCTTCTCACAGTCTCCATTCTTATTGCTTCCTTGTTATTTGGGCTCGTGATTCTTCATTGTTCGAGTCGAACTTTCATCTTGTAAGTCTCCTGTGCCTTCTCTTTGTATTTTCTCTTTGAATTTGTAGTTTTTTAGGGTTTCCCAATGGCAAAGATCGGTAATAGGTCAGTGTCTGAGTTTAGGAAGTTTTATAACATCCCAGAGTGGGTAGAGATTGAATGTGTCCCTCCCACTGTTCTAAAAAACTCGCCTAGGCTCCGCCTAGGCACGCCTAGGCTTGAGGCTTGGGAGAAACGCCTTGCCTTACGCCTTTCACGCCTTATTCTTGGTAAAACCCCTAAGGCGCACATTTTTCTAAAAACAACAATGCTTTAGTGAAACGATATCGCCTTTTAGAGAATTTTTTTACAAACCAGACCATTATCTCATCCAAAATAATCAAATAGTATTTTAATTTGCATATATTCAAGCTTATTTTTATGATATGAACAATTTTAGTATTTTAGTAGCCTTGTTATGGTTTAAAAATATTAAAATATATTAAGAAGGCCTAAACGCCTTTTCACGCCTTTTTACGCCTAAGGCCCGCCTAGGCTTCTAAGGCTTAAGGCTTAACCTCCATGCCTTGATCACGCCTCGCGTTTTTTAGAACCTTGGTCCCTCCCCTTAGAAATGTTAGAGAGATAAAGGGTTCCCATTGGATCCATGTCTTGCTGCTTTCCCAAGGGGGGCTAACTTTTCCTCCCAACAACTTGTTCTTGCATTTCCTTGGTTATTTCAACATTGTTCCTGCACAGTGTTCACCCAATGTGTGGAAGATAATTAATGGTGTTCATAGAATAAATGAGTTATATGGTACCAAGTTAGGGCTCGCCGAGGTCTACTTTTGCTATTATTTTTCTCGAACTAGTTCTGGTCTTCTCTATCTCAAAGCCAGGAGTCCTGATACGGTATTGGTAGTTAACTTACTTGATTCCCATAAGGACTATTGGCAAGACGGCTTCCTCGCCAGAAATTGGAAGTTCTCTCCCTAGACTGAGGGGTCCAGGTCTGATAGGTTCTCTATTCCCTTTTATGGGGAAGAATATATAGGTCGTCTTTGCTCTGTTCCTTCAATTTCTTTACTGGTTTGTGATACTTCTGACTTTCCCTGTTTTTTCTTCAGCGAGGTCGAAGAACTTGGAACCTGCTCTCAGCGAGGTTCGTCTTTCGGAATTGGTCAAGGCCCGGAATATCAGGGACCGTTTAGCCAACGGCGAGCATCCCTGGTCTGCCGCTTTCTTGCTCGAATACAAAAGCGTTTGATATTCCCCAAGTGTAACCTCGGCCTAGAGACACCAACCTCGGCCGATATTATGGCCGACGTTGGGCATGTCTTGGACACGCGATATCACCCCTCCGCCTTATCAAGGTCAGCCCAGGCCGACACTACCATGAGCCTCTCCAAGGGACGTCACAAGGATCGGCAGCATTCTCGTATACCTTGGAATGGCAACCTCGGCCAGATGTAGGCCGATCTCGCAGGAAGCCACCAGTTCAACCTCGTCTCAGGCCGATCTTGTCCATTATCTCGGTTAGGATTAGGCCGAGACCTCCATGGAATACTCGGGCTGAACAGATATCAAGACTCACCAACCTCGGCCTCCCCAAGGCCGAGGTCATACACCAGACGCGATAGCCGAGCACCTGATGACATTTAGATAAGGACACGTGGACACAAATCAGTTATAACAAGATTATTCCCCACACGTGGGGAGAGTATTGCACCATCATTCTCTACATGTGACAGTGACAGATGGCACTCACATATTGGTGAGGTAAACACACACATGCTCATTGCATGCATGGAGGGTACATTACACCCCCTAGGTACTATATATAGAGGTCATCCTCTACCTTGCAAAAGGATCCCCAGATATTCAACCCTAGCTGAAATCCTGTCTAGATACACAGTAGAGAGAGAAAGCTTGAGAGATTGTATCCATGGCCATTAGTGCCTTATTGCAGTGAAGTTATTCACACACACAGTGAACGTAGGCCAATCTAGGCTGAACCACTCATATCCTGGTGCTCTCTCCTCTTCCCCTCATCTCATTCTCTTACCTTTTACGTAATTGTGCTGCCATTGTTGTTCTTAGATTGAGCTTGAAAACACCTTATCTGGTGGTGTTGATTCCGGCATCATCATTTTGGCACCGTCTGTGGGAACGAGAAGCTATCTCTTCCTCTTTTTCTGCTTAACCTCACCGGAAACTCTGGTGGTGAACCAGGCCTCCCCCTAGCACAGAGTTCTTTCACCATTGAAAGAGGTCCTGTGAGGTACTAAGTTCATCTGCTACTCAAGCTCTATAGTGTTAACATATGGCACCAGACTTACCACCGCCTCTTCCGTCGCCCGGGGGTGGAGGGCCAAGTTCCAGTCAGGCGCCCCCCAGTCCGAAATGGCGGAGGTAGCTACAGCCTTGAGATCTTTAGCTGCAACACAAGCAGCCATGCAGGAGCAATTTGCACAGCTCAGCCACACTATGATGAGGCCACCTGGAGTCTCACCGGACATGATCACTCCGACGGTAATTCAGCCTCATCCTGACGCCAGGGGACCACCCCAGGCACCAATGAAGGACCAGCCTGCACCCCAGCGGAGAAGGGACGTTGCTGACCCTAGGCGCTTGCGCCTGGGGAGGCAGGGAAACCCTTGCCCAGAGGACAGGTATGATGATCTAGAGGCGAAAGAAGCCCCGGAAGACTGCTGGGAGCCATATGAGGTGTCTAATAACACTGTACGGCCTCTTAGGCAAAGTCAAGGTTGTGTCGACCGAAGAGGTGAAGAGGCCCAACAAAGAGGGTCAGCCTTTGATAGGTTGAGCAGAGGGTCGGCCTTTGAGAGATTGGGCCCGATGAATGACCTAAGACAAAGATTGTCGAGATCAAGGAGTGCAGCAGGCTCTCAGAGAGGGAACAGGCAGGGTCGGCCAGACCAAGGCCAACACTATGAAAGAAGAGGCAGGGAACAGGAAGAGGTCAACAGCCAACGTGTCGTGGCAGGGGAACCCTCGGTCCATCCCAGGGAAGTGGCAGGGGATAACCTCGGCCAAGTCGATGGCCGAAGATCATGGAATGATTCTATCCAATGCCTTGAGGAGAAGATAGGAGACCTCATTAAAAGCAGGGACCCATTACAAAGGGGTTACTCAAAGGGCTCCCCATTTATGGCTAGGATAGTGGGGTTCCCAACCCCAGCTAAGTTCAAGCCTCCTACGATGTCTCCCAAGTATGATGGCAGCACTAACCCTGTGCATCATATCGAGATGTATCAATCGGCAGCAGACATATACTCGATACCCGATGAGATGAAGTGTAGAGCCTTCTCTGGGACATTAACAGGGGCTGCACACAGTTGGTTCACCTCCCTTCCGAAGAACTCAATTGAGAACTTCAAAGGCTTGGCTGAGCGATTCATCCACAACTTATGCTTTGGGGTGAGGCCTTAAAAGAAGACTACCCACCTGTTGTATGTCAAGCAGGACAAGGGTGAGAGCCTAAGAGACTACATAGCAATATTCAGCAAAGAAAAGTTGGAGGTCAAAGATTATGAAGAGAACATAGCCATGATCGCCCTTATAGGAGGTCTCCAGAAGGGGAAGCTATTGTGGAAACTGGCAGAAGAGCCCCTAGGTCTATGGCAGAGCTGCTGGAAACCGCAGGGAAAGTAATGAATGCGGAAGAGGCAATGGCCGCTAAGTATGAGGATGAGAACCGCGGTGGCAGTGGAAAGTCCCAAAGCAAGAAAGATGGGAAGAAGAGATCGGGTGATGACAAGTTTGCTCACTATACTCCTCTGACTGTGAGCTGTGGGAACATCCTCAATGAGATTAAGAATGACAGGGCTCTGAGATGGCCAGAGAAGCTGAAAGCCCCACCACATAAGAGGAACAAAAACCTATAGTGCGAGTTCCACCAAGATCATGGTCACATCACAGATAGATGCTTCGCTTTGAAGGATGAGATTGAGAAGATGTTAAAATCTGGGAAATTGAGAAAATATGTAGACGGTAAGGCTCATAAAACTGGAAGAGATGACCATAAGAAAAGGAGGAATGACAGATGCCGTGACAACGTCCCGGCCCAAAGAGACGATGATTCAGAAGGTGATGATGAAGATGATCCGGATCTTCCACCAAAGGATGACAACACCTCGGTGAAGAGGGTTAGTATGATATCTTTCGGTGTTGGCACAATATGCGGAGGATTTGCAGGTGGTGGATCTGAAGTAGCTGATAGGAAATCTCATGTAGCCGAGGCCAAATCAGTGGCCAAGATTAAAGTTGTAAATCTAACGTCTTCCGTTACGGTACAGAAGAGGAAGAAAGTAGACATGAACACCCTCGTAATTGGGTTCTCCAGACTCGACTTCAGAGGTATCTTAGCCCCCCATGATGACCCTTTGGTCATAACGACAAGGGTGCATGGATATGAGGTGCAGAGGATCCTCGTGGATGGGGGGAGCTCGGCAGATGTGATGTTTTGGCCTTGTTTCAAGAGCTTAGGCCTTAGTAGAGCAAGACTAGTCCCCTATCACCACCCCTTGATAGGCTTCAGTGGTGAAAAAGTTCACCCCTTGGGCATGTATGAGATGGACGTACGGATGGGTGACGAATGGCCTAAAAGGTTGACCAGGAGGATTAATTTCTTTGTGATGGACGAAAGTGTCTTCTCGGCCTATAACCTCATCATAGGAAGGGTGGACCTTAGGGAGTTCGAGGCTGTGCCGTCAACGGTCCATCAGATGCTAAAATTCCCGACTCTTTATGGAGTAGGGGAAGTGCAAGGTGACCAGACCACAGCGCGAGAATGTTACTTCAACTCGGCCGAAGAGAGAGAAGCCCATAAGAGGGCCACCACCACTTATAGCATTGATACTCTTGATCCAAGAGATGAAGCAAAATTGAAGAAGGGAGAGGTCGCGGAAGAGGTATAATCCATCGTCCTCAATGAGGACGAGCTGGAAAAAACCATCCAGGTCGGCAAAGCCCTTAACCTGAAAATCAAGGAAGAGCTGATAAACTTCCTTCGAAAGAGGTAGAGTGTCTTCGCATGGAGTCACGCAGACATGCCTGGCATCAATCCTGAGGTGATGAGTCACAAGCTCAACATAACCAAAGATGCCAGGCATATCAAACGGAGGCGAAGAGTCTACTCCAGGGAGAAATACAACGTCATCCATGAAGAGGTGAAAAATTTATAAGAGGCTGAGTTTATAAGAGAAGTTACCTATCCAAAGTGGCTATCAAATGCGGTCATCGTGCCCAAGGCCAATGGGAAGTGGAGAATGTGTGTCGATTTCACTGACCTAAACAGATCATGCCCAAAAGACAGCTACCCCTTACCTCGGATAGATCAGATGGTGGATGCTACAGCAGGACATGAGCTCATGAGCTTCATGGATGCGTATTCAGGCTATAACCAAATCTTCATGGATGCCGAAGACTCAGAGAAGACAGCCTTCATTACCGACAAGGGGACGTACTGCTACAAAGTGATGCCCTTCGGTCTAAAAAATACAGGGGCAATATACCAACGTCTTGTCAATAAGATGTTCGAAGAGCAAATAGGTAAGACCATGGAAGTGTATGTAGATGATATGCTGACAAAAAGCTTGAAAGCTTGCACTCATGTAGCAGACCTTGAGAAGACCTTCGATATGATGGACTCATACAAGATGAAACTCAACCCAGTGAAATGTGTCTTCGGAGTAGGAGCCGAGAAGTTCCTGGGATTCATCGTCAACCAGAGAGGAATCGAAGCAAACCCTGAAAAAATTAAGGCGTTGCTTGACATGAAGACTCCTAGGAGTATCAAGGATGTCCAAAGACTCACGGGGAGAGTGGTTGCGCTTAACAGATTCGTCTCTAGGGCGACAGACAAGTGTCTCCCATTCTTTAAAGTTTTAAGAAAGGCTTTCTAATGGGGCGAAGAGTGTGAAAAAGCCTTCAACCAACTCAAGTCCTACCTTGGGTCTCCCTTATTGCTGTCTCGGCCCATCGCAGGAGAAAGGTTGTTGGTGTATCTGGCAGTCTCTGAATCAGCCATCAGCGCGGCCATCATACGGGAAGAGGATGGGATCCAAAGGCCTGTATACTTCAACAGTAAGGCCCTTCAAGGGTCTGAACAAAATTATCCCCGTATGGAAAAGTTGGCTTATGCCCTGATACATGCCTCAAGAAAAATGAAGCCTTACTTCCAAGCTCACTCCATGGTAGTCCTCACTGACTCCCCACTAAGGCAGGTCCTGCACAAACCTGAGAAGTCCGGGAGATTGATGACCTGGGCCATCGAGTTGGGAGAATATGATCTTACCTACCAGCCTAGGACAGCCATCAAAGGGCAGGCCCTTGCGGACTTTATTGCAGAATTCACCTGGGAAGAGGCCGAGACAGAGAAAGGCCTAGAGGACGCCGAAGAGACAAATCGTAGTGTGTTCCGAAATTCGGAAGAGACGGCACCAAACGTCTTTCGAGATCGGGAAGAGGTCATCTCAGGCAAAACCCGAAGCAGAATAGAAGAGAATGAAGAGGATCGATACCTCTTCAAGCAAGGAGTTATGACAGAAGGGGTCTTTTCATCAGATACAGACGTATGGAGCCTCTTCGTTGATGGCTCTTCCTGTGATAATGGAAGCGGTGCGGGGCTAATACTCTCGGCTCCAGATGGCGCCAACATTGAATACGCCTTGAGATTCAACTTCCAGGCCTCAAACAACGAGTCCGAGTATGAGGCCATGATAGCAGGTCTCTTATTAGCGCAGACACTTCGTGTAAGACGACTCCTACTCCACAGCGACTCAAGGTTAGTTGTCAATCAAGTGCTGGGAGCCTATGAGGCCAAGAATGAGAGGATGGCAAAGTACCTGGAGAGAGTTAGAAAGATGTTGGAATATTTTGAAGAGGCAAAACTGAAGAGAGTGCCTCGATAAAGTAACATCCACGCAGATGCATTGGCAAGGTTGGCCTCCGCAACTAAGACAGGTGTTAGAAGGACCGTTCCGATCGAGGTCTTAGGAAAGGCAACCATCGAGGAAAAAGAGGTATGTAACCCTTGTCACAATTTGAACCTAGGAGACTCATGGATCGACCCGCTCGTCAGATACATAAAAGAGGGAGAGCTGCCTAAGTCCAAATTAGAGAGGAGAAAATTGAGATATAGAGCTGCCAAGTTCTCGATGATAGGAGACGTCCTGTACAAAAAGGGGTTTCTATTGCCTCTCCTTAGGTGCGTGCATCCCACGGAAGTTTCCAGGGTCTTACAGGAAGTCCATGAGGGTTCTTGCTCTAGCCACATAGGGGGAAGACACTTGGCCAAGAGGATCATCACTCAGGGATACTGGTGGCCTACCTTGTCCGAGGACGCTGCAGACTACGTGAAGAGATGCGATAAATGTCAAAGGTTCGCCACTATCCCTCATCAACCCCATCATCCTATGACGTCAATCTCTTCTCCATGGCCATTTACGGTATGGGGAATTGACTTAGTAGGACCCTTGCCAAGAGCTATCAACAGCTATAGATTCTTGATAGTTGCCATTGACTACTTCTCAAAGTGGGTGGAGGCAGAGCCGATGATAACAATCACAGAGCAGAAGACCTTCCAGTTTATTTGGAGGAATATCATATGCAGATATGGCCTCCCAAACACTCTCATCTCGGATAATGGGACCCAGTTCAAGAACTCCTCTTTAGATAAGTATTGCCTAAGAGTGGGAAAAAAGCAATTCTTCTCATCTCCTGGCCGACCTCAGGAAAATGGCCAGACCGAGGTCACGAACAGAACTATCCTGGATGGGATCAAGAAGATATTAGAGTATGCGAAGGGAAGATGGGCTGAAGAGGTCTACCCTGTGTTATGGGCCTATAGAACCACTACAAGGGCACCAACAGGTGAAACCCCGTTCATGTTGGCACATGGCTCAGAGGTTGTCATACCAACAGAGGTAGGGCTCCCAACTCATAGGATTCAGACCTATGACCCTGATAATAATGGGGAAGGGAGGAGGCTAGACCTAGATCTTATCGAAGAAAGAAGAGAGGACACAGAGGTCAGACAAGCAGCCTACCAACAGAGGGCAGCGAAATTTTACAACCAGAGGGTGAAGTCAAGACCCATTGCAGTGGGAGACCTAGTGCTAAAGAAGACCCTACAGAAAGCAAATAAGCTTCACCCAAACTGGCATAGCCCCTACAAAGTGACAGAAGAGGTTATGCATGGCACTTACAGGCTATAAAACCTAGAAGGAGAACCTTTCACTAACCTATGGAATTCTGATCACCTAAATAGATATTGAATATGATGTTGCATAGATTTTATGTAAATGTACCATCTTATTATGAAGAGGTTATTAATAAAGATCAGTTCCCATGACAGTTCTTGCTTCATTCTTAGATCATAGATTTATTATGGGGATAACATCTTAGGTGATGACCTCAGACCCTCATAACACCATTCAGTGGTGACGAGGTTTGAGGTCAGACACCATAATGAGATGACCTCAGACCCTTAACATCATTAATTTGGTGAGATTAATTATGAGGATAACATCTTAGGTGATGACCTCAGACCCTTATAACATCACTCAGTGGTGATGAGGTCTGAGGTTAGACACCATAATGAGATGACCTCAGACCCTTAACATCATTAATTTGGTGAGATTTATTATGGGGATAACATCTTAGGTGATGACCTCAGACCCTCATAACACCATTCAGTGGTGACGAGGTCTGAGGTCAGACACCATACTTAGATGACCTCAGACCCTTAACATCATTAATTTTGTGAAATTAATTATGAGGATAACATCTTAAGTGATGACCTCAGACCCTTATAACATCACTCAGTGGTGACGAGGTCTGAGGTCAGACACCATACTTAGATGACCTCAGACCCTTAACATCATTAATTTGGTGATATTTATTATGGGGATAACATCTTAGGTGATGACCTCAAACCCTCATAACACCATTCAGTGGTGACGAGGTCTGAGGTCAGACACCATACTTAGATGACCTCAGACCCTTAACATCATTAATTTAGTGAGATTAATTATGAGGATAACATCTTAGGTGATGACCTCAGACCCTTATAACATCACTCAGTGGTGACGAGGTCTGAGGTCAGACACCATAATGAGATGACCTCAGACCCTTAACATCATTAATTTGGTGAGATTAATTATGAGGATAACATCTTAGGTGATGACCTCAGACCCTTATAACATCACTCAGTGGTGACGAGGTCTGAAGTCAGACAACATACTTAGATGACCTCAGACCCTTAACATCATTAATTTGGTGAGATTAATTATGAGGGTAACATCTTAGGTGATGACCTCAGACCCTTATAACATCACTCAGTGGTGACGAGGTCTGAGGTCAGACACCATAATGAGATGACCTCAGGCCCTTAACATCATTAATTTGGTGAGATTTATTATGGGGATAACATCTTAGGTGATGACCTCAGACCCTCATAACACCATTCAGTGGTGACGAGGTCTGAGGTCAGACACCATACTTAGATGACCTCAGACCCCTAACATCATTAATTTGGTGAGATTAATTATGAGGATAACATCTTAGGTGATGACCTCAGACCCTTATAACATCACTCAGTGGTAACGAGGTCTGAGGTCAATCACCATAATGAGATGACCTCAGACCCTCAACATCATTAATTTGGTGAGATTAATTATGAGGATAACATCTTAGGTGATGACCTCAGATCCTTATAACATCACTCAGTGGTGATGAGGTCTGAGGTCAGACACCATAATGAGATGACCTCAGACCCTTAACATCATTAATTTTGTGAGATTTATTATGGGGATAACATCTTAGGTGATGACCTCAGCCCTTCATAACACCATTCAGTGGTGACGAGGTCTGAGGTCAGACACTATAAATTAGATGACCTCAGACACATAACATCATTAATTTGGTGAAGATTTATTATGGGGATAATATCTTAGGTGATGACCTCAGACCCTCGTAACACCATTCAGTGGTGACGAGGTCTGAGCTCAGGACCATTGGTTGAGTTTAAACGCGACCATTGCAACGAAACTAAGAATGAAAATTAATGAGCTAAGAATGAAAAGCATCACATGACATTCAATAAAAAGAAAGTGAGGATGGTCCTCATCAGAGGTTGATATATATTCAGAAATAATATGTTCAACGATTACAGAAACTCCATAATACAATGAGTTACAAACAATGATAAAAAAATCCTAAGGGTTTGAAGGGGGAACGTTTACATCCTCGGCTTGATTAGTCACCTCGGCCGCATCATCACAATGGTCTTCCCCTCCAACCTCGGTGACCTCCAATGTAGCAATATCGACAGGAGCGAAAGTCTCTTCCTCAACCTCCTGAAGAGCTTGGGAAAATTAAGGATCAGCAAAGCCGAGACCAACGAAATCAGAGGCCTTCAAAGTGTCGTCCTCTCTCTCCCTGACGTCTGCCCATTTAATAGTGGCTTTGATACCTCTTTCAAGGTATTCAAAGCCGAAGCCCATGAACTCATCAGAGGCCTTATAGTCAGCAATTATCTTCTCAGAGGCGTCATCAAGGGCGGCCCTGACAGCTGAATTGATTTTCTGCTGCAGAATGTCATCCTTAGCCTTCAGTGCAGCAGCATGATCCTTGCCGAGCTGGGAGATGTCCTTATCCAACCCCTTCACCTTCTTCTCAGAGTCCTTCAACTCAGACTTGAGGCGCTCGATCTCTGCGTTCAGAGTACTCTGGACTTTCTCGGCCTCTTGCCCCTTTTGGATGAGGGGAAGCTTCCTCAGAGTCCAGTTGGATAAGTGGTGCATGGCTGTCAATCCCTGCATATTTAGTGATCATGAGTAAGCTGAAGAAAAATCAGATGTTACACTTAGAAGAATTTTTGAAGAAGGATCAAATCATACCTGAACGGCTCTGTGAAGGCCGAACTCAACCAGCAATGGGGTGTCCAGAGACCTGAAGAAGCGTTTGTCAGCCTCGGCCATTACAGAGCCGATGGCATCCAGAGCCTGAATACTGTGGCCAACTATACTTTCAGTTATCTTCAACTGGTCCAGACGAGCCGACAGGGCGTCAGCTGAAGAGATGGGGATGGCAGCGTTAGCAGTCTTCTTCTTCGGCCTCTGATCCTCAGGGGCATGACCTCCTGGAGCCCTCTTCTTTGTGGCTGGGGGCTTAGAGGCAGAGGGAGCTGGGGGAGGAGCGTTGAGGCCTACTTTCTTGGCAAGTCTCATCAAGCTTGGTGCAGCCATCTCCCAAAGCTCGTCCGGAATATCCTTTGGTCGCTCTACAAAAAATTAGTAGATCAGAGTTAGATAATCAGATATGAATAAACTCAGAGGTTAAACTTAAAAAACAAAAATGCTTACCAAGCTCGACAAGGGGACTTCCACCTAGACCTGTCCCAGAGAGGAAGTGGGGAGTCATCAAGTGTTCGAACCTGACAAATAGACCATGTACCCCCTGATCTTGAAGGGCTTTCACCTTCTGGAGGTTTTATAGACTTAGACCAGGGTCGGCCTGGCAGACATGGTGACCTTACCCCACCTCAGGGGCATCCTCTGCTCCAGATTAGACGAGGGAACACATGGGCCAAACTCCCATGGCCCTGAAGCAAAGAAGTACCGAGGCTTCCAGTTATGGTTGGAAGTCTGAGTCACCTAAAGCATTTTCTTCTTAGGCTTTCGAGCTACAAAATGGTAGTAGCTCGGATGATTTTTGGCCGAGGAAGGGACGTAGCAACCTACGAAGACCTGAACTGGAAGGTCTGAGTGGTGGACAGCCTTCCATAACACTATGGCCCCTATTAGGACTCTCCAGTCATTAGCAGAGAGTTGAGAGGGGGCCAAATTAATATAATAACGGATGGACTTGATAATGGGGTGAATGGGCAGATGGAATCCCAACTTGAACATCTGCTCATACAGGCAGATCTCGTCGTCTCGGCCATGATAATCCCTCTCTTCCCTCAGAGGTCTCCTAAGCTTTATTGCGGGGCTGATAGAATACAGATATCTGAAGCAGAGAAGGTCTACCTCAGTAATAGTACTCTCGATCTCGGCCGCCTGAGAGACGTCGGCATCGCTCTCAACCTCATCATCATCCAACTCAACGTCGACCGGAGCAGATGCTGATGGGTTTTTCGGGAACCTCTGAGCGAACTCTGCCCCAGTGATGGCCGACAGAGGGATGGCGTCAAGTGGTGGTGGAATGGCCACACTCGACTCAAGAATCTCAACCTCTGAGGAAGAGGATGAGGTGCTTGAGCTAATATGGAATGAGGCTCGACTGGATACCTCGGGCTGATCAGGGGACTGATCATGCCGAGGTGTGAAGTCCATGGCCTCCTAAAAGGAATCCACAGACATGGGGTCTGAGGTAGAAGATTCAGACTCAGACATCGGTATGGGATCAGCAGGAACCTCTGTCTGATAGAAAAACTCAGGGGGGTCAGGATATATCACCTTCAGAGGTGGTGGAAATATGGGTCTAATGGGAAACTCTTGTGATCTACGAGCCTCCTCCTGTGCTCATTCTATTTGCCTAATCTTTTCTAAATTCTTCTCTCTAAGAGAGGGGAACTCCTCAAGAAGCTGATATAAGGGTCTGAGCATCAGAGGACGACACTACACTTGGGGATTTTCCTAAACTCCAAACATTCCAAACAAGACTGGTTGATAAAACAAAGGAATCTAAAGATCAAACCAATAAATTCAAAGCAAACACAATTCGCCGGAAAATTCAGAAACTCGCCGAAAAACTCGGAAACTCGCTGGAAAATGCAAACCAGAAGGAAAAAGCAAATAAAATGAAGGGGAGAAGATACCTGGAAATGAAACGACAAGGGGAAGTGATGAAAATTCAGAAAAAACCACCAACAAAGACCTCTGCAGTAGAATCTTATTCGAAATGCCTTTAAGAGGGAGAAAACGTTCGCAGGAGAGGGAATTGAAGAAGAAAGAAGAAATGAGGGTCCAAAACCCTTAAATAAGTAGGCACGATTCCCAAGGCCTATCATTGCCTTGGGAGCCCCAAAGGGCGGCTGACAGCACACGCCTACCAAGCAAGCATGTTCCAGCATTGGACAAGTGTCAAGCAAGTATTGGCTTGTAATAGACAGGCCTCAAAGGTGTGGTAATCCCCTAGTCACTTGCTCTCACATCTGACTAAGGGTTGGGGGGTGATTCATATGCCCCAAGTGTAACCTCGGCCTAGAGACACCAACCTCGGTCGATATTATGGCCGACGTTGGGCATGTCTTGGACACGCGATATCACCCCTCGACCTTATCAAGGTCGGCCCAGGCCGACACTACTATGAGCCTCTCCAATGGACGTCACAAGGATCAGCAGCATTCTCGTATACCATGGAATGGCAGCCTCGGCCAGACGTAGGCCGATCTCACAGGAAGCCACCAGCAACCTCTTCAAGCCACTAGTTCAACCTCGTCTCAAGCCGACCTTATCCATTATCTCGGCTAGGATTAGGCCGAGACCTCCATGGAATACTCGGGCTGAACAGGTATCAAGACTCACCAACCTCGGCCTCCCCAAGGCCGAGGTCAAACACCAGACGCGATAGCCGAGCACCTGTTGACATTTCGATAAGGACACGTGGACACAAATCAGTTATAATAAGATTATTCCCCACACGTGGGGAGAGTATTGCATCATCATTCTCTACATGTGACAGTGACAGATAGCACTCACATATTGGTGAGGTAAACACACACATGCTCATTACATGCATCGAGGGTACATTACACTCCCTAGGTACTATATATAGAGGTCATCCTCTACCTTGCAAAAGGATCCCCAGATATTCAACCCTATCTGAAACCCTGTCTAGATACACAGTAGAGAGAGAAAGCTTGAGAGATTGTATCCATGGCCATTAGTGCCTTATTGTAGTGAAGTTATTCACACACACAGTGGACGTAAGCCAATCTAGGCTGAACCACTCATATCCTGGTGCTCTCTCCTCTTCCCCTCATCTCATTCTCTTACCTTTTATGTAACTATGCTGCCATTGTTGTTCTTAGATTGAGCTTGAAAACACCTTATCTGGTGGTGCTGATTTCGACATCATCAACGTTGGTTCTAGATTTATAGCGAGGCCGGTAGCCAGTATCCCTGAATTTGATACCTCTGAAGAGACTGCTGCTGATCCTATCCAGTTGGACGAGGAGGAGAGCAGTTCTGAGAGTGACATTGTAGGCGGTGCTGAAGGAAATTTTGGTGAGGAGAGCTCCAGTGGTGATAGTTCTTTTGACTCAGAAGAGGCTTTTAAAGCCCGAGGATCTTCGAGCACGTCCAGCAGTTCAAGTGATGAGATGGTTCCTCCAAGGAAAAACTTGATTCGAGATGATGACGATGATGATCACATGCTTCTCGCCCAGAGGTCAAAGAAGCAGAAGTCCAGTATTGGGGCTGTTGCCACTGGCTCTCGGTTTTCCGCTTAGGAGCATGAGAATAAGAGGAAAGAAGAAGAACAGTTGAAAGAGAGAGAGAGAAAAAAGGAAGAGGAGAGAAAGAAGATGGAGGAGAAGAAAAGGATGGAGGAGAAGAGGAGGATAGAGAAAGAGAAAGAGAAAGAAAAGGAGAGGAGAAGGATGGAATCGAGGACGAAGGTTGGGCAGGCCTTAGTCCCGGTGTTCGCATTACCCGATGGGACCTTCGTTACTATTTCTCCTCAGTTGGCCCCCGTGCTGCTCGAGAGGGTAGTTCTTCCTGCTGATCGCCAAAGGGCGCTGGGGTCTGATTAATTGGCCCTACAGGCTAGCCAGAGGCTAGCTTTGGTAAGACCTTTTCTTTTCTCCAATTCTTTATTAAGTGTTAGCTATTTCCTTTTTCTTGACGTCTTCTTTATTTTTTGCAGTTTGTGACTGACTTTGCCGTGCTCTATCGCTCTCGCGATGAGCTGATGAGCAAGAATAGCGAGCTGGAGCAGTAGAGTGATGCCTTGAAAGTGAGGGGCACTCAACTGGAGGTTGATCTAAAGACTAATGATGCTGCTAGAGCTTCTTCTGACCTGGCCCTCATCGATTCCAACCGGGAGAGGGATGCGGTGGTTAAAAAGATGATCGAGCTGAGGTAGGCCTATGACTGGGTCTGCTCGAGCAAGTTGGCCATAGTAGAGGAGAATAAAGTACTGGCCGAGTAGCTGAAGGAGAAAGATTCCCAGGGAGCCACCATCAAGGAGGATTCATATAACTCTGGGTGGGCTGCTGCATATGAAGACGCCGAGATTAATATCGGCTACATCAGCCATCTGAACTTCAAGAAGGGCTGGAACAAGGCCCTCTTAGCTACCGGTGTTGATGCTGAATCTCCTCTTTTCAATGAGCATGACCCGGGACCGAAGCCAACTGTAGATGAAGAAGCCCCTGCCCCAGCCATTGAAGGCGTTGATCCTGCCTCTCAGACAATTCCTGCTGATGCTCGCCCTACCCAGGCGATTGAGGTTATCCCTACAGAGGGGGATGCCTCTACTGCTGCTGATAAGGGGAAGCAGCCAACTAGCTCTGAGCAGCCTGAGGTTGCCAGTTAATTTACTTCGAGGAATACTTTTGTATTTTTGCTTGTAATTTTCCTTTTTGCTGCTTGATGTACTTTGACCCTTATTAATGAAATGAAAAGGTTTCTCATTCCCGTAGTGTGCTGAATGATTCTATCTTTCCTTTCTCTTTTATGTCTTGTAGTTGATTGATGTAGAAGAATATATTCCTGCCACATCTCAATTGGGAATGACCCTTGGTCTTAATGCAAGTCCTCAGGGTCGCTAAGCCTTTATTAAGCTATGCAAATCTCTTAGATCGAGGAATCAGAAGTATAAGGATCAGTCTGAGCTTGTGGCCAAGCTGAAGGACAGGCTTCAAGAGATGGAAGAAGTTGGTGCTTAATTCCAAGAGGAGGTGAATACATTGAGAGCAAGGCTCTTGGATGCCTCTGAGATCAATCAGGTCGGGGAGATTCTTCAGTGGGAGAATGAATCTCTGAGGAGGGAAGTTTCACGACTCAGGGACCATGCACTGAGCACTGTTCTTGGGGTATTACGAGGTTCTTCCTCTTCACGAGCTAGAACGAGATCAAGTGATGTTCCTCCGGTGCTGTAAGGTTCTACCCCGTCAATTGTTCCACGAGTTGGTACAAGTGTTAGGGGCCTAGCTAGGGAAATGGAAGAGATCCGTGATGATGTCCGACGAGCATACGTGATTACTATCGGGCTTCAAAGGGACGTTACTCGGCTGTGGCACCTGTTTAAAAAATGACCTCGGTGAGTATGGGCCGACGATTACGACCAGGGTTGGTTAGATGCTCCAACGAGGCTGACAGAGTTTGAGGAGCTCGCCTTTATAAGGGGGTGGTTGAGTGCCTTGAGGGAGATGCAAGTTCTAAGGAACTCAATGCTCTGGTATCGCCATGAAATATCTCCTTCCACTCGGATGCCTAACCCCTTCCGGAGAGATGATCAGTGGATACCCATTGATGCTATCGACAGCTATTGGAGTCGGATTTAAACAAAGTCGAGGAAGAGTTTGTTCCCCCTCCTGATGATGGTCGAAGAGCTCAAGTGGCTGATTATCTTGCTCGGAGGCCTCACCCTCACTAAGATTTTGCCAGTAGTAACTCTGTATATTTTGTATTGAAGTGACGTAATCTCGATGTTTTGGGCGAGCTCGCCTACTAAACATGTATTCTATTTGTTGTAAATGTGATGAATTAATATAAAATTTATGCTTTGGGCAAATTTGACAACTAAATAAGTGTCTTATATTTTCCACATTTTTGTTCAAAAATCTTGAGCCTATCTTGGCTGACTAGATTTGTATGTTCGCATTATCAAGTAAGTGTCCTTCCAGTCCAGTATGCCAACGAGATACCATTCTGCCTCACTTTACCTTTTAGGTTGTGTTGTCACACTCCCTTAGGCCTAAGTGTGGCAATTGGCGAGGACACGCCTGGTGTTGGATGCTCTATCCGATCAGGATTTTATTTAACCAAACATTATTTGGAAGTCAGTTTTGAACTGGCCTTTTTTCCTAAGGATCCCCTGTAGGGCTTCGAATATTGCCAGGGCCAATGCTAGGAGGTTTTTCGTGTCTTATAATGAAAACCTGAGGAGGGTGATTTCCTTGCTATGGCGTAATGATTAATGTGCCTGTAACTTGGAAAGGGTGTGTGAGTTATGAAGTCCATATACTAGTTAACTGACACTTTGTAGAATGCAGCTGCTAAACAACTTTTATTAATGAGTTTCAGTTTCATAAGTACAATGCAAAAGAAGAATCTAGAAATAGAATTTCTTGAGATTGGCTGCATTCCATGCTCGGGGTATCCCTCTGCCCTCCAGCGTTTTCAAGTGATAAACTCCTTGCAGATCGTCTCTTGTTATCTTGAATGATCCTTCCCAGTTTGGCCCTAGCTTGTCGTCTGATGGTTTTACTGTGCTGCCCAGGACTTTCCTTAGGACGTAGTCTCCAAATCGGAATGCCCTTGGGTTGACCTTCTTATTGTACCTCCTTGCGAGTTGTTGCTGATAGCTCGCTAGTTTCGCTAGGGCTAGCTCTCGGCGCTCATCGGCTAGGTCGAGCTCAGCGAGCAATGCTGCATCATTATGGCCCTGGTCGATAAGGTTGGACTTCATTGTTAGCAAGCCTGCTTCTAATGGGATGACTGCCTACATTCCATACGTTAATGAAAATGGGGTTTCCCCCGTTGCTCGTCGTGGAGTGGTACGGTAGGCCCATAGAATATGCAGTAGTTCATTTACCCATGCGCCCTTGGCTCGCTCTAGTCATTTTTTTAATCCGTCGATCACTGTTTTGTTGGAAGCCTCGGCTTGGCCATTGCTCTGAGGATAGGCCACTGAGCTGAAATGGTGTCTGATTCCATGCTCGTTACAGAAATTTTTAAAGGAGACACTTTCGAACTGCATTCCATTGTCAGTGATGATGGTTCTGGGGATGCCAAAAAGGATGATTATATTTTTCCATATGAATCTTATCATATCTATACCTCGGATGTTTGCTAGGGGTTCTGCCTCGATCCACTTGGTGAAGTAGTCAGTTGCGACCAATAAATACTTGTCATTGCCAGCGGCAGTAGGAAGTGGTCCTATAATGTACATTCCCCATTGGGCGAATGGCCATGGGCTGGACAGTGATTTTAGGTCGCTAACAGTTTGGTGGACCATAAGAGCGTGAAGTTGGTATTTTAGGCACTTGCGAACATACATCGCAGAGTCCCTTTGCATATATGGCCACCAATAGCCTTCCTTCATTGCTCAAAAATCCAGGGACCTTCCTTCAATAAGGCTTCCACAGATTCCCTCGTGAAGCTCATGTAGGACCTGCTCGACATTCCTTGGGTGAACGCATTGAAGGTATGGACCGAAAAAATATCTCTTATATATCTTTCCCTCTGGTGATAAGTGAAAGCGAGCAGCTTTGACTCTTATCTGGTGGGCAATCTTTTTGTCGTCTGGGAGCGTGTCATCCTTCAAATAGTTTCTTAAAGGGTCCATCCAGCTGGGTGCTGACTCCACTTGGAGCATCTGCTCCACGCCTGGCGGCTTACTTCTACGATTAATGCTCGGATGAGTGAGAAAATCGATGGGGATTGTTTTTTTTAGGTCGGAATCGACTGCTAAACTTAGGGCTGCTAAGGCGTCAGCATGGTTATTCTGTCCTCTAGGAAATTGCTGGACATTAATCTCTTCGAAGCTAGCCATTAGTCTTTTCATCAAGGCGAGGTAAGCTGCTATTCTTTCATCTTTTGCATTGTAGTCTCCACTTATCTGATTGGAGACTAATTGAGAATCGTCGAACACTTGTAAATGCTTTGCTCCCAAAGTGTGCGCCTTCTAGAGGCCGGCTATTAAGGCTTTGTATTCTGCTTCATTGTTGGAGACTGCAAATCCAAGCCTGATTCCTTATTAAAGGATTGTATCCTCTGGAGTAATGAGGGCAATGGCTACTCCTTCCCCCTTTGAGTTAGAGGCTCCATCAACGAACAATTTCCAGGTTTCCTCCGTCGCGTCGTTCCCCTTTTGTCTTCCTGGTTGAGGTTGGTTGGAAGGTTGCTCGCCTGTGAATTCGGCTATGAAATCAGCAAGGACCTGCCCCTTGATTGCGTTATTTGGTTGAAATTGTATGTCAAATCGTCCGAGCTCGACTGACCATTTAGATAGTCTGCCCGAAAAATCTGCCTTCCTCAGGATTGCTTTAAGGGGGTGCGATGTAAGGACGATTATAGTGTGGGCTTCGAAATAGTGCTTCAGCTTCCTCGAAGCCACTACTAGTGCAAAGGCGAGCTTCTCCAGTGGTAGGTACCTCTGCTCGGCGTCTAGTAGGGTCTTTCTCGCGCAATAAACGGGGTGCTGGATTCCTGCAACTTCGCACATTAATGCAGAACTGACAGTTTGGTTGGAAACGGAGAGGTACAAGTACAAGGAATTTGTTTCCTATGGTATGATGAGCTGTGGTGAGTAACTGAGGTAAGGCTTGAGTTCGTCTAATGCCCGCGAGCAATCTTGGTTCCATTCTACCGTTTTGTTTCCCTTTATAAGCTGGAAGAAAGGCTTGCACTTCTTGGAGGACTTATGGATAAAGCGGTTTAAGGCAGTGAGCATACCGGTGAGCTTATGTACGTCCCGAATTATGCGAGGAGGTTGTACCTTGTTTATTGCATCGATCTGGTCGGGGTTAGCCTCGATGCCTCTCTTACTGACCAAGTACCCAAGAAATTTTCCTAACTGGACACCGAAGGAACACTTGCTCGTATTAAGTTTCATTCGGTACTTCCTGAGGATTTCGAAGGTGTTTGACAAGTTTGAGAGGTGGTCTTCTTTCTTCTTTCTTTTAACGAGCATATCATCGATGTAGACCTCCATGGTGTCTCCCATTTGGTCCTTGAACATCTTGGTGACTAGCCGCTGGTAGATTGCCCCTGCGTTTTTTAGCCCGAAGGGCATAACCTTGTAGCAGTATAACCCAATCGTGGTGATAAATATTGTTTTGTCCTGGTCTGGGGTATACAGAGGGATCTGATGATACCCTGAGTATGAGTCTAGAAAACTCATCCTCTCGTGAGCTGCAGTGGGGTCTACCAGTTGATCAATTTTTGGGAGGGGGAAACTGTCTTTCGGGCACGCTCTATTGAGGTCAGTGAAGTCGATGCAAACTCTCCACTTCCCGTTGCTTTTTGTAACTACTACTGGGTTGGATAATCATTTGGGGAATTGTACCTCCCGTATGGATCCTGCATTCAGAAGTTTTTCCACTTCTTTTTCCACGGCTTTTGCCTTCTTGGGTGAAGTTTGCCGTGCCTTCTGCACGATTGGTTTGAAGGTGGGATCGACGTGAAGCTGATAACAAACCATACTAGGATCAATTCCGGGTAGCTCGTATGGCTCCCACACAAAGACATCTACATTGTTTCTTAGCAGGGTAGTCAATTCCTTCTTCTCCTGATCTGTGAGAGAAGCTCCAATCAAGAAGATCCTGCTATCATCGCGATCTCCAGCTGTGATTTCCTCCAGGTCCTCGATGACACGTTCATAGGGGAGGAGCCTGGTCTCCTCTACTCCGGGCCTTTCGTATTTTAATTGCTATTTTGAAGGTATCAGACCTCCTTGTTCTTCAACCTTCTCGCTGCGCTTGTCGGCCTTCTTCTCTTGTTTTGGGCGGATGGCTACTATGAATCATCTTCTCGCCATCGCTTGATTGCCATGGATCTTCATTACTCCACACTCAGTCACATACTTGAGTTTCTGATGGTAGGTCGAGGAGACTGCCTTCATTGCGTGTAACCACCCTCTGCCGAGAATAGCCTGATATGGCGAGTCAATGTCGACCACCAGAAATTCGATCATTTCAGAAACATTTCCTGCCCTTACTGGCAGCACGATCTTTCCCAAGGGCATAGTCATCTTTCCAGCGAAGCCAACCAAAGGGACAGTAGCTTCCTTCAGGTCGGCAATGCTTAATTTTAATTTTCTGAACAGGTCAAGGTACATCACCTCGGACGAGCTCCTTGGTCGACGAGCAAGTTGCCAACGTCATAGTTCCCTATCTTGAGAGTAATGATTAAAGCATCATGATATGGGGTTCTCACTCCCACCAGATCTTCATTCGTAAATACGATATGCTTACTATAGTCGACGTCATCTGCTCACCGACGCTTTCCTGACTGTGTTTTCGCTGGATCGATCTGAAAATCTTGCATCACTGCCATAATCTTTTTCACCTCCATTCGGGCTGAATTTCCTTGAATCTATTTTGCATCAGATGCCCCATGGATTACTGGGAATTCATGGTCGGCATCGTCTTCGAGCATATTGTCAGGCCTGGCTTCTTTATGGGCAGCAACCTTCTCTGCCCTTTTGTCCACGAATTCATACAGATGCCCGGATTGGGCCAGCTCTTCGAGGTGGGACTTAAGAGCCTTGCAATGCTCAGTCTTATGTCCTCCTTCTTTGTGAAAAGCGCATCTCAGCGCGTAGTTTCTTTTTTATGGATCTCCTCCCATCTTCCTGGGCCATTTAATAAAAGGCTCGTCTTTGATTTTTGCGAGAATTTTATAATTTGGTTCTCTGAAAATGGTATTAACCGCCTGAAATGCTTTTGACAAATCATTGTTGCCTCTGTTCTTGGAGCCATTCTTGCCCCCATTCTTTCCTCCTTTCTTCTGGTTCTCAGCTTTGTCACTGCCCTTGGCACTGATCTTAGCTCGACCGTTTTCCCCTCTGCTGAGGCGGGTTACATCTTCCACCTTATCATATTTCTCGATGCGGGCCATTATGCCGTCGATGGTCATGGCTTCTTTCTGTTAATGACTAGTATAGAAGGGAAGAGCTGGTAGCCCAATCTTGAAAGAGGCCACTGCCATTTGCTCCGAGCAGTCCTCGACCTCGTTGAATAACTCCCAGTACCTCTTCGCGTAGTCTCGGAGGGTCTCTTGAGGCGTATTTTTCATAGTTAGCAAAGCATCCATCTTTTTGGGATGGGAGCTACTTGTAATGAATCGATCAGTAAAGAGCTCGGCAAGGGACTTGAAACTCCTGATGGACTGGTCGGGGACCCTTTAGAACCATTTCTGCGCCACGTCATGTAGGCTCAAGGAAAAAATCCGACACATTAGCGAGTCTCGATGGTTCCAGAGGGTCATGGCCTGTCGGTATTGCCTGACGTGATCAATGGGATCAGTCTTACCGTAATAAATTTTGAATCTTGGAATAGCAAACTTCTTGGGGGCTTCCTCTTCTTCTATTTCCCTCGAGAAAGGTGATTTCATCTGAGTTTTGAGAGCTCGCCTAGCGAGTTCTCAGGTCGATCTGGTACCATGATACGCAGGGTGTTGGTCCATCTCCCTTCGAACCAAACTGCGTATGTTTTCGTTGCTATGATCCGGGCTCCTGTAACTGCGAGCTAGTCGCAGTTGCTCGAGCAGGTCATCCTCTGACTCGTTTTCCTCAAATTTTAGGGATCCACCCTGGGACTCCTTCCTCGGCTGTGAAATTTGCTCGCCTAAGGGCTAGGAGTGCGGTATGGACATCTCTTGGTACCATGATGGAGTTCTCTCTCCATTCTTTCAAATCTTCTTTTGAGGTGAGCATTCTCAGCTTCGTGAGCCTCGCCTCATATGCATCAATCAACCTGGATATCTGTGTGGACCTCGCTTGTCCTTGGCTTTCTTCTGAGGTTGACCTTTCTAGGCGAGTCCTCTGATCTGAACGCCGAACTTAAGATCTAATCCTAAGAGGAGCAGGAGGTTCTTGGATATCTCATGCCTGGGGAGCATTACTACTGTGACCAGACATTTTGAACTCTCTTTTTGGTGTGGGCTTTCTTAGGGAAGATAAAAGATTCCCACAGACGCCGCCAATAGTGGTGATAATTATTATTCAACACAAAGAGATAAGAGAAGCACAATCACCAAGCAGAAAAAGAAATACAAAATGCCAATCACACAATAAAGGATGTACGTGGTTCAGCAAAGATGCCTACGTCCACGGTGGTCCAGTCAATAATATTTCTATATACTCCGAAGAGTGATTACAAAGAATACATGTAATACCCCGTAATTCTGCATAGTTAGGAAAATACATTTTTTTATTTAAATTACGTGAGTAGAGTAATTTAATGTGATGTAATGTTAATAAAGTAATATGACGATTAAAAATTTACCAAATGTGAGTAGTAAATTTTGAATGTTGATATGTACGGTCTAGCGATTTATAAGGACGTACCCGAGTTATCTCAACCGAGTGTCGCGCGTAGACAAAAATTGAAGATGAGATGAGAAAAATATTTTAAGAGACTCAAAAGATAATTTAGAGTCCACAAATGATTCCGAAAGGGTCGAATTAGTCAAAATAGTGTACCCGGGGGTACTAGTTGAGTGTCGGGTCATTTTCGAGCTAAACCGGGACCATTCGAGGGCATTTTGGTCTCTTTACATTTATGGGCAAGGAGACCTACGAATTTTGAAACCCTAAATCAGATTATAAGAGTTAGAAACTAGGGTTAGAAAGAAAGAAAATACACCATAGCCATTAGAGAGAAGAGAGAAACAAATTCCTAAGGCAAGAGAAGGAAGGAGGAAGAATTCTAAGGAGATTCACCACCAACTTGTTGGGAAGAAGGATTGAAGGATAAAAATCATCAATCATCAACAACATCCACGAAATCAGACCCCATAAATCATAAGGCAAGTGGTTATTTGCAAAATAAATTGAGTTATAATACCCATATTTAAGCTTTATGAAGAACATGGTTTTTATGATATTTTTGGGAGTAAAACACTTGATTATGATCCATGATTGATCGGGATTTCATGTAGAACGTTGTTGGATCTCCAGATATTCTGATATCATAGAAGATTAGATGATTAAATCGAACTAAAAATCTGGAATTATGATGAAAGATGGAAAGATTGTATTTTTAGGGTTCTTGAAAAATAGGAAGATTTTTAGTTAATTTGATCAAGATTTATAATGATTTTGTTATTTTAAATCGTTAGTAATCATCCCAGAACATGTAGGAATGATTAGAAATTATTGGTTGCAAATATGGTGGATTATCATGGAAGATAGATAAACAAAAATGGTGAAACCCGCATGAAGAAGACGATTTGGGTCTGTCACTGCTTGATCGATCGATCGACCCTTGAATGTCGATCGATCGAGCAGTCGATCGATCGACCATATCCCATCGATCGATCGACCCTGGATGTATTTTAGAAAATTTTGTGGATAAATTTCCTTTTAATTACCGACGCTTAATGGGAACCTTAGTGATGATATTTTACCTATAAGGAGACTTCATAAATACCATTAGGTGTACCGTTAGATTTCTTCATAAATGATTGAATGGGAATTTTTGGAGAAACGGACCGACGGGAAGATGATCAATTGAGCCGTATGTCGGTATTGTGAGAATTTAGTTACGGAAAGAGTGAGAGTAAATTCCAAAAAAATACCAGTAGGTTAAAGATAACTTAACTACTGAATTAAGGGAGGGGTAACTAGGACCCTTAGAGTTGCGTGAATACTCGTATAAATGCAATAGTGAAATAAATTGTAAATTAATGAGTACGGTGAATATAAGTAAAATATATTACGTACGGGCATGATTTAATAGGTCGGATGTGTACCTACTAAATTATATAAAATTTTGGGTTAAGATAATTTTACATAAATAAATTATGTTAGGGTCGATGAGACATTACGAACTAACATAAAGTTATTATACGTTTGGGGTCGATGTAAAATGCCGAACCAAACCTTAAACTGGTGTCGCGGTGAAAGAGTCTTGAACCAGAATATGTGTATATATATATATATAAATAGTTGGGGTCGATGGATCATTCCGAACCAACTCTCACTTGGGGTCGATGAATCATTCCAAACAAAGAGTCCTTTATGTGTGGTAGAAGGCTATGTTAGTGATAAATGATATTAATTACATGATTGTGTGATAAAATGTATTCTATGTGCATAATCTACAGACTTAGAATAGTATATAATGAGATGAATTGTAAATATCTTTGTAATAATTAAATAGCGTGATGTAATTATTACAAGAATAAGGATAACAAGCAGTAAATAAGTTATCTACGCTTATAGTACATGAAATATGGATTATTAAACTACGGTGAGTAGGTTATGGGAACTTAGTGAGGGGGTACATATAGTGGGCATTCTAATCTAGTTATCTAGAGTAGTATAACTAGGTGAACTAAGTATCCTCGTTAGACATGCACTATAGAAGAGAGATGAGGAAGTTCAAGGGAGTGTGCGAATCCTTAAAATGTGTAATCAGTAACTCAATTGTGATAACTGCTTGCAAAATATTTTCAAATGTTTTGAGTACTAACTCTTGATATGTAAAATTTTTAAAAACCTTTTAGGTTCCCAGCCACAGGGACACCCAGCATGATTTCATTCCAGGGATTTGGGAGCTGCAACACATGTGGATGTTGCAGGGATTGTTTAGACATTTCCCTTTTTCAGTTCTAGTGCAGGATCTCAGTTTTAGTATTCTTAGCTGGGACATGTTGTCCAATCTTTACTTTTACAGTTATTCTGATTTTGGATTTTGAGTTGATTTTTATTGGCCGTGGTTTTCGGCAAGACTTTATCTGCATTCAGTTATTTATGCGAATTGTTTTATTATTACTGAAATTGTATCATTTTTGTATGGGTTGTTTATTATTCTTAAGGAAGATAAAATTTGGCACTAGCTTAATTTCACGTATGTGGTTTTCTGCAGTGATGCTAAGAATGAACCATTTAAGAAACCTGTTTAAATTAAATTAAGGCTTGATCACCCAAGGTTTAATTAGGCGGGGTGTCACAGATGGTATCAGAGCATCAGGTTCTAGTGTCCATAGGATCTGTACGGCTTACTGCGTTTTAGCGTAACGTTTTGGTTGTATTAGAGCCCTACTATTAGGACTGTTGATTCAATATCCGCTTTTGCGTTATCGTACATCCGCTCTTAGATTTTGTATAAACTGTGTACTTCTACAATTTGATCTTATTTCAGATGCCACCGAGGAGACAGCGAGCGGAGAGGGATGAAGCCAGAGATGAGGTGAGGGAGGCTCATCAGGAGCCACATGTGTCGATACCTCCACCCCCACCTGAGTTAATTTCCACTACTCAGGTTGCAGTGATAGTGGCTCAGGCAGTCGAGACAGCGATGAGGGCCATGGTAACCCATTTTCCTCAGCCCCAAGTACCTCCTCCCGTGGCACCGGTAGTTCAGGCCCCAGCAGGACCATTTACTTGGCAGCAAGTCAGAGAGACATTTCAGAAAGGGCACCCACCCGAGTTTTAGGGTAGTACCGATGTAGTGGAGGCGTGCAACTGGAAGAAAAATATCCAACGCCACTTGCACATGCTAGAGTTCACCGAGGTATAGAAACAAATGCTAGCCACTTTCCGTCTGTCAGGAGCGGCCTTACAGTGGTGGGAGTTAGTTACCACCACCGAGGAAAGGGACACTATGGAAATTTCTGAGTTTTGGGTGCGGTTTGACCGCAAGTATTTCCCTCCAGCAGTTGAGTCAGAGATGAGGAAGAAATTCAGCGAAGTGGTTCTGGGTGATTGCTCAGTTGCTGATTATGAGGAGGAGTTTACCCGCTTGGCTAACTTTGTGCCAGATGAGGTGAGCGATGAGGAGAGAAAGAAGTCAAAATTTATGGATGGCTTGACCTGGAGAATCATACAACACTGATTGGTAATCCGGCGTTAGTGACTTATATAGATGTCATCAATGCCGCTCTACTACACTGTCAGGACCATCGCTTTCATGCGAGGGGAAACAAGAGAGGTGAGCCTAGCCAACCGGGCAAAGTAAGTGGAAGTAGCGACAGCAGCACACCATAGCAGCAAACAGTGGGCCAGTTAGGGCAGGATTCCAGACAGGGGAACTCTACCAAGAAGTTTAAGCACGGGAGGCATCGCTTTGACAGACAGGGCCAGCAGGGTCCCCAACAAACAGTTCCTCAGGGCCAAGGGAATCAAAATGGAGGACAGCAAGGCCAAGGTCGACAGGGCCAACGTCAGGGCCAATAGGGCCAAGGTCAGAGGCAGTTTCAGGTCAGTGTTTCACTTGTGGCCAGCAAGGTCACAAGAGTAGAAATTGTCCACAGTAAGACAGGGCACAATAACAGGGTGCCCAACAGGGGCAGCAGGCTCCGTTAGCCCCAGCAGCAGCACAAGCCCCACAGCCAGGATAGATGCAGTACGAAAGTGTGTTCAACGTCCGTGATATTCCATTTCAGCCAGCACCGTCGGCAGTCGCGGGTATGTTTCCTATTTATGGACTTGAGGGTAGTATTTTATTTGACATGGGGGTGATGCATTCGTTTATTGCCACTAGATTTGCACGGGCAACCGGCCTATTAGCGACAGCTGACACTCATCTTATGTGCGTGGAGTCACCGATGGGTAGTGGGTCCCTTATACACTCGATTTGTAAGGGTGTGGACATTATGGTTGGGAGATTGAGTCTAGAGGCGGACCTCCTAGTGCTGGATATGGAAGAATATGACGTCATCCCAGGCATGAATTGGTTGGCGCATTATAGGGCAATGGTAGATTGTTATGAGAGGACTATCGTGTTCTCCATCCCGGGACAAGAGATATTCCTTGTGGCAATGCCACTCCCCGAGGGAGGATCATGAACTCATTTATATTATATTGAGGAGGAGACCTCACAGGGGGTTGTCGTTTCTCTGAACTCAATCCCAATTATGAGGGATTTTGAGGATGTCTTCAAGGAGATACCAGGGTTACCACCCAGCAGGGAGATAGAGTTCGTTATTGACCTAGCGCCGGGGACGAGACCGATTGCCAGAGCACCATATCGCATGGCTCCTTCGGAGATGAGAGAGTTGAGAGAACAGATTCAGCAGCTTTTAGTACAGGGTTTCATTCGACGGAGTACATCGCCATGGGGTGCACTGGTGTTATTTGTAAAGAAAATGGATGGTTCACTTCGTCTGTGTGTAGATTACAGAGAGCTGAACAAAGTGACAATACGTAATAAGTATTCGTTACCGAGGATTGACGACTTATTTGATCAGTTGAGAGGGGTTGCATACTTCTCAAAGATCGATTTGAGGTCGGGTTACCACCAATTGCGCATTCGTGAAGAGGATGTACCTAAGACCGCTTTTCTATCGCGGTACAGGTCATACGAGTTTAGAGTAATGTCGTTTAGGCTAACTAATGCGCCTGCAGTATTCATGGATCTCATGAACAAGGTATTCAGGGAGTTTTTGGATCAGTTTGTGATTGTATTCATAGACGACATTCTGATTTACTCTCGCACGGAGGAGGAACACACTGAACATTTACGAATGGTTCTACAGACATTGCGGGACCATCAGTTGTACGCCAAATTTGAGAAGTGTGGATTTTGGCTTCGAGAGGTTCAGTTCCTAGGCCACGTTGTATCAAGTAGAGGCATTTCTGTTGACCCGAGTAAGGTATCGGTGGTGAGGGAGTGGGGACAGCCCACGACACCGACCGAAATTCGCAGTTTCTTGGGGCTGGTCGGTTATTACCGTCGCTTCATCAATGGGTTCTCAAAAATTATCGGACCTTTGATGAACTTGACTCGGAAGGGAGTTCCCTTCGTATGGAGTGACAGTTGTCAATTAGAATTTGATGAATTAAAGGACAAGTTGACATCAGCACCCGTTCTTGCCTTGCCTAGGAGCGGAGTGGAGTACCGAGTCTATACTGATGCATACTTACAAGGGCTTGGGGGTGTGTTACAGCAGGAAGAGAAAGCTATAGCTTATGTGTCCCGAAAGCTTAAGCCACATGAGAAGAATTACCCCACCCATGACCTCGAGTTGGCAGCGATCGTTTTTGCATTGAGGATATGGAGACACTATATTATGGGCGAGCAGTTCACTTTATTCACGGATCATAAGTCACTTCAGTGTCTTTTCACTCAGAAGGATCTGAATATGAGGCAGAGGAGGTGGCTTGAATTCGTGAAGGACTACCAGTTTGATATACAGTATCATCCTGGTAAGGCTAACGTGGTGGCAAATGCGTTAAGCAGAAGACCTACCGGGGAGTTAGCAGAAATTTGGAAGGCGAAGTGGAGTGAACTTCGACACGAGGATGAGATAGCTAGAGCACGCATGGCAGTTTTAGCTATCACTCCTGAAAGTCTTATGCGAGTAGTGAGGGCACAGGTCGAGGACCCATTTTATCAGGACAGAGTACGACAGCTACTGGCCGAGGGGGGAAAGTCCTACTCCATCAGCTCAAAGGGCGGCCTACGGTTTAATGGTAGGATGATAGTACCCGAAGATGATGATTTGAGGCATGCCATAATGACGGAGTCGCAAGGATCAAAGTTTTCAGTACATCCAGGTGGGGAAAAAATGTACCAGGATATACGACGATTATATTGGTGGTCAGGTATGAAACGAGACATTGCAGAATTTGTCTCAAAGTGTGTTACATGTCAGCTTGTAAAAGTTGACCATCAGAGACCTTCAGGGATGCTACAACCACTGGAGATTCCTGTGTGGAAGTGCGAGAGAATCTCGATGGATTTTATTACTGGGTTACTAACATCATAGAAGGGCCACGATTCCATATGGGTAATATTGGATCGGCTGACTAAAGTAGCTCATTTCTTACCGGTTCGTACGGATTATGATACGATACAATACGCGCAACTATTCATTTCAGAGATCGTTAAGCTTCACGGAGTTCCTATTAATATTGTGTCGGACCGAGATAAAATATTTGTGTCACATTTCTAGCAGAGCTTTCAGGAGGCCATGGGCACCGACTTATGGTTGAGTACAGCGTATCACCCACATACGGACGGTCAGACTGAAAGGGTAAACTAGATGTTGGAGGATATGCTGAGGATGTGCGTCCTAGATTTTGGGGGAGGTTGGGAACCATACCTTCCTTTGGTGGAGTTTGCATATAATAACTCTTACCAATTCACTATCGGCATGGCTCCATTCGAGGCACTTTACGGGAGGCCTTGTCGTTCGCCCACCTGTTGGTTAGAGGTGGGGGATAGCAAGCTATTGGGGCCAGAGATGATACAGGAGACTTCCTCCAAAATAGAGTTGATTCGAGGACGTATTCGAATAGCTCAGGATAGGCAGAAGAGTTATGCTGACGCCGGTAGGAGACACGTGGAACTAGATGTGGGTGACCAGGTATTAATTCGAGTTTCTCCTATAAAAGGGATTATGAGGTTCGGCAAGAAAGGAAAGTTAGCACTGAGATATGTAGGGTCGTTTCCTATGATTGAGAGGGTGGGACCGGTAACTTACAGATTGGGGCTCCCTGAGCATCTTCAGCGCATTCACGATGTATTCCATGTAGCGTCGCTGAAGAAATACAAGAGGAGTGAGAGAGCCTTCTGGCACATTCCACTGGAGGAGATCGATTTATAGCCAGATATCTCGTATGAAGAAAGACCCGTGGCCATTCTGGATTATAGTGAGCGCAAACTACCATCCAAGGTGGTACCCTTAGTGCGAGTACAGTGGGGACATCACAATATGGATGAGTCTACTTGGTAACAGGAGGAGGATATGCGAGAACAATATCCCAAATTATTCACCTCAGGTATTTTCTAAATTTCGAGGACGAAATTCCTTTTATAAGAGGGGAAGTATGTAATACCCCATAATTCTGCATAGTGAGGAAAATACATTTTTTTTATTTAAATTACGTGAGTAGAGTAATTTAGTGTGATAAAAATACGTTTTAAATTAAATTACGTGAGTAGAGTAATTTAATGTGATGCAATGTTAATAAAGTAATATGACGATTAAAAATTTATTAAATGTGAGTAGTAAATTTTGAATGTTGATATGTACGGTCTAGCGATTTATATGGACGTACCCGAGTTATCTCAATCGAGTGTCGCGTGTAGACAAAAATTGAAGATGAGATGAGAAAAATATTTTAAGAGACTCAAAAGATAATTTAGAGTCCACAGATGATTCCGAAAGGGTCGAATTAGTCAAAATAGTGTACCCGGGGGTACTAGTTGAGTGTCGGGTCATTTTCGGGCTAAACCGGGACCATTCGAGGGCATTTTGGTCTCTTTACATTTATGGGCAAGGAGACCTACGAATTTTGAAACCCTAAATCAAATTATAAGAGTTAGAAACTAGGGTTAGAAAGAAAGGAAATACACCATAGCCATTAGAGAGAAGAGAGAAACAAATTCCTAAGGCAAGAGAAGGAAGGAGGAAGAATTCTAAGGAGATTCACCACCAACTTGTTGGGAAGAAGGATTGAAGGATAAAAATCATCAATCATCAACAACAACCACGAAATCAAACCCTACAAATCATAAGGCAAGTGGTTATTTGCAAAATAAATTGAGTTATAATACCCATATTTAAGCTTTATGAAGAACATGGTTTTTATGATATTTTTGGGAGTAAAACACTTGATTATGATCTATGATTGATAGGGATTTCATGTAGAACGTTGTTGGATCTCCAAATATTCTGATATCATAGAAGATTAGATGATTAAATCGAACTAAAAATCTGGAATTATGATGAAAGATGGAAAGACTGTATTTTTAGGGTTCTTGAAAAATAGGAAGATTTTTAGTTAATTTGATCAAGATTTATAATGATTTTGTTATTTTAAATCGTTAGTAATCATCCCAGAACATGTAGGAATGATTAAAAATTGTTGGTTGCAAATATGGTGGATTATCATGGAAGATAGATAAACAAAAATGGTGGAACCCGCATGAAGAAGACGATCTGGGTCTGTCACTGCTTGATCGATCGATCGACCCTTGAATGTTGATCGATCGAGCAGTCGATCGATCAACCTTATCCCATCGATCGATTGACCCTGGATGTATTTTAGAAAATTTTGTGGATAAATTTCCTTTTAATTACCGACGCTTAATGGGAACCTTAGTGATGATATTTTACCTATGAGGAGACTTCATAAATACCAGTAGGTGTACCGTTAGATTTCTTCATAAATGATTGAATGGGAATTTTTGGAGAAATGGACCGACGGGAAGATGATCGATTGAGCCGTATGTCGGGATTGTGATGATTTAGTTACAGAAAGAGTGAGAGTAAATTCCGAAAAAATACCAGTAGGTTAAAGATAACTTAACTACTGAATTAAGGGAGGGGTAACTAGGACCCTTAGAGTTGCGTGAATACTCGAATAAATGCAATAGTGAAATAAATTGTAAATTAATGAGTACGGTGAATATAAGTAAAATATATTACGTACGGGTATGATTTGATAGGTCGGGTGTGTACCTACTAAATTATATAAAATTTTGGGTTAAGAGAATTTTACCTAAATAAATTATGTTAGGGTCGATGAGACATTACGAACTAACATAAAGTTATTATACGTTTGGGGTCGATGTAAAATGCCGAACCAAACCTTAAACTGGTGTCGCGATGAAAGAGTCTTGAACCAGAATATGTGTATATATATATATAAATAGTTGGGGTCGATGGATCATTCCGAACCAACTCTCACTTGGGGTCGATGAATCATTCCGAACCAAGAGTCCTTTTTGTGTGGTTGAAGGCTATGTTAGTGATAAATGATATTCAATACATGATTGTGTGATAAAATGTATTCTATGTGCATAGTCTACAGACTTAGAATAGTAGATAATGAGATGAATTGTAAATATCTTTGTAATAATTAAATAGCGTGATGTAATTATTACAAGAATAAGGATAACAAGCAGTAAATAAGTTATCGACGCTTATAGTACATGAAATATGGATTATTAAACTACGGTGAGTAGGTCATGGGAACTTAGTGAGGGGGTACATACAGTGGGTATTCTAATCTAGTTATCTGGAGTAGTATAACAAGGTGAACTAAGTATCCTCGTTAGACATGCACTATAGAAGAGAGATGAGGAAGTTCAAGGGAGTGTGAGAAACCTTAAAATGTGTAATCAATAACCGTTCGATATATGTCGAAGGTACTTGGCTAATGAAAGGTGAGAGTCATATCGCTTAGGCTAACTGCGCCTTGCCGGACCAGCGCCCATCACGAAGTGACCCTCCAATTACTGGACAAAATTTGGTTAATCATAATGCTCTTTGGTGATGTCGTGTGAATCATGCATGATTCTCTTATTAGTATCTTATGAGAATGTCTTTCTTGATCATGCCAAACAGGGAGAAAAGTACAAGTACGAGTGGAACACCAAGTATGGATGGGTGATACGTGCAACATGTGGATATATGTGATCCTAGGTTCACGTGGTGTGAAGTGTACATGGAGAATTTTCTACAAGTGTGCGAATCGAAGCATAAGCATGGGGGACACATGGAAAAGGGGAACATGTGAAAATGGGGAAAATATAAACAAACATAACACCCATGTAAATAGAATCTAACCCTCAAAATAATAACCCCAGCAGAGTCGCCACTATGGCCATCCCCGATCCTCACGGCGGGCGGGAGAGTGAGGATCCTAGGTCCCGTTCGTCCCTCTCGGGAGCGCTTCGATCGGCGTCATTGATGAGGTGAAAAATATAGAGAGATGGAGTTGCCAGTCTATTTTACTCAAAATAGACAAAATAAAGGGAGCCATCCCGAAGGACAGCATCCAAGGATATACTGATACATACGAAACCAAAATGATTCGGGAAGGGTTCGGAGGCTAAGTTACGAAATGGGAAGGTGTTAGGAACCAATTCCGCCCTTACGGTCTCTAATGGGTTTTTGCTATTTTCCCTGTGATATGTGTGCATGTGTATATATAGTGGAGATAGGAATCCTCAACTTGTATAATGGAAGAGATAAAGTAAGTCATCCGTAGGAAGGTTCATAGAAATAATAATAGAGAATAGGATTTACGCGATTATCCTTGCGTTGATCTTTATAATGAAACGATAACGTATGTGGAATAATACGCCACTAAGAACAAATATATGCATATATAATATATGTAATCTAAGAGAGTCGAGTTTAGAGAAAATAGAAAATGAGAGAATAAGTGAGAATAGGACTCGAGTCTCGGGTTTTTCCTCGAGACGCCTACGTAGCCTATAAAGGCATCAAAGTCCACATAGTTCACATGCAAAATGAGGGGGTGGGGTTTATCCCATAAATCCAATCGGGGACTTCTCTTATTTGTGTGTTGTGTGTGTAAAAAATGTTTTAGTTGTGAGAAAAGTGTAAGAAAAATGTGAGAATTCCCATTTGAAATTTATGATCAAACCCTCTTTTTCTTATTTTTTTGGGTTTTTATTTGTATGAAAATAAGAGATGTGCAATAATACTAAATAAACAGTATATTAGGATATGTGAGATGAGAGAATAAAAGTGTTAAGTAATAAAACAAGTTAATGCTAATTTATGAGAGTTTAAGGAGAGAATTAAGAAAGTTGGACCTTCTTGAAGATCTTGAGCTTGATCTTGAATGTTGGAGAGCAGCCCTTGCATTGGATGATGAAGGAGGGTAATTAATTCACCAAGTTTGATGAAAAGAGTGATGAAAAGTGAAGGTTGGAAAGAGATTTGGATGTGGAAATCACGCTGACTTCGAGAGAGGTTTTCTGGATTTGCTGGGAGTGATGTTTATCTGATCTGGTATCCCTTTGCAATTAGGTCAAGGCCTCCTTTTTATAGGCCTGGGGCATTTCCGATCGGCATTGACCTGGTCCTGCCAATCGGCAGGTGTGTTTAGGCACACTACCGATAGGCAGGGTCTGGGACCTGCCGTTTGGTAGTGTCTTTCAGGCCTTTTTTGAAAATCGGGCGCTGAGCGCAAACTATTGATTCGAATCACACACGAGCTGGACCGTTGGAAAGGTAATTCAGAGACATTCAAAAGTCCTTTGGATTTCTCCCAGGTTTAGGAGTTGACTTTGGGTCAAATATGGCTCGAAAGCGCTCGTCGGTCCTTTGGACGGGAAAACTTCCGACGCAAACCGATCGTTCGTTCACATGGTAAGTCATAATCATGCACGAGGCAGACCGTTGGAAAGGTTGGTAGATGTACTTTGACATTCCAAAGAGTTTGACCCGGTTTGGGGAGTTGACTTTAGTCAACTGGTCCCTGGAAGTATTTGGTGACCTCTCTGAGTAAAACGAATTGTTCGTCCATACCGTAAGTCGGAATCGCACACGGAGTGGATAATTGGAAAGGGGTTTCAGTGACCTTTGAAGATTCATTTAGTCTCGGTCGAGCTGAAGAGTTAACTTAGGTCAAACGGAGCTCGGGGGCGCCTGATGGCCTCTAGATCAGGTTTCGGGGGGAAATGGGTCATTTGTTCGTATGGTGAGTCAGAATCGCACACGGGACGGACCGTTGGAAAGGGGATTCAATGAACTTTGAAGATTCATTCAATCTCGGTCGAACTGAAGAGTTTAACTTTTGGTCAAACAGAGCCTAGGAGCATCCGATGGTCTCTAGGTCGGTACTCGGGGTATGACCTGGGTTTGCAGTGATGAAAGGAGGTGCTAGGGACCTAAGGAGAGTTTAGGGGGTAATAGAATGGGGTGTCTACACTCGTGTTTATTGGAAGTCGGGGAAAATAAACTTCTCAAACCAAAGTTCATTGGGATACTTCGAAGAAGGTGTAGATGATTCGAGCTAGGATTCAAATTGCCTAGGATAAACAGAAGAGTTATGTTGATGTAGACAAGAGGCACTTAGATTTTAAGGTTGGTAATCAAGTGCAAATTAAAGTGTCTCCCATGAACGGAGTGATACGATTTGGGAAGAAAAGGAAGTTGTCTCCCTAGTATGTGGGACAATTCCCTGTTATTGAGAAGATTAAATTTGTGGCGTATCGATTAGCTTTACCGAATCATTTACAAAGGATGCATGACATTTTCCATATTTTGGCATTACATGTATTTCTTAAAGATGAGGTATCTTACTAGCCATGGATCTTGTCGAGATTGAGCTTCATCCTGATGCGAGTTACGGGGTGAGGCCGATAGTTATTCTAGACCGTAGGGAGCGTAGACTCTGTTCCAAGGTTGTTCCTTTAGTATGCGTTCATAGGAGACACCACAACAAGGACGAGTTGACGTAGGAGAGAGAGGACGACATGTAAGATAAGTATTCAGAACTCTTCTAGCCAGCTATGTTTCGAATTTTGGGGACGGAATTTATTTATTGGGGGTGAATATAACACCTCATGTTTTCATAATAATTAATTTGGTAGAATTTAATTATATAAATTTCGTGAATAAATTGTTTGAATGTGATATGCATGTTTACATGATTCATTTACATCAAATGTGAGTATTTGTAGATAAATAAATTGCATGTTAAATAAATTGTTATTATGTCATGATTTAACAAAATAAAATGTCCAACTTGGGATAGATATTGTTTGGGCGCATTTTGGAGTGAATTGAGAATTCTTTTAGGTGTTTTAAACATTTAAAGTTGGACCTGGGGTATAGGTACACCCTTAGGGGAATTATTGGATCAATCTGGGTTATATTTCGGGCTTGTTTGGGGTCTAAAATTGAGGGTTTAGGTGGAATACAAGATTAGAGTTAAAATTTGTTAATAACCACTTTAAACACTCATTTTCATCCACAAGAGAGTAGGCCTATCATCCCTACTTTTCTTTGGAGAAGTTACCAAGTCTAGAGAAGAGAGGAAGAGTAAGGATTCAAAAGGGGAGGCTCCAATCATGAGTTTAAGGCAATAATTATCTTGCTAAATCAATTATAATTTGTTTATCAGTTAATTTATACATTTTCTCATAACAATGATGGGTTAACAAGTTTAGTTGATGACTATAAATAATTGGAATGAACTCTAGGATTTCTTAGAACAAACATGGAAATAAGATGTTTAAGAGTTAAATGTTTTTTGTGACAACCCCGGAATTGATGTTATGTTATTAGGTAATTGAATATTACAATCCATGAGGTATGATTTCTATTTTGGAAAATTACAATTCATATGTTGATCCCTATAAATCTGAAAATGTTATATAGAAATTATGAATAAAAACTAGGTTAGATGTACCCTAGTGTTTAGATCTGAATTCTTGGATTTTTGGGGCATGATCTTATGTAAATTATTTAAATGACCATACAAATTATGTTTCTTGATCATCATGGAACTATAATTCTTGAAATAGAAAGGTATCGATTAGGCATAAATATCCCATATTTATCCCATTTATTTCAGTATTTTTACGGTCCCGTACATTACACTTATCTCATATTTATACTACTAACCATTTTTTGCGATTATTTAGTGTTTTGTGTATTTCTCTCATATTTTAAAGGTAAATTTTGCAAATGGATGGAAAAGAAAAACTGAAATGGTGAAAGAATTGAAAGAAAATGAAGTCAAGGGTAATTTCATAATTTTCTAGCCAAAACTCGATGGAGGATCAAACTAAAAAGTTGAAGAGCTTGAAATCACGAATATACTGGATGAAACTTCACCCCCATCCGAGCTTCGGTTCGAAAGTTATGTACATTCGAAGTAGAGAACAAATCCAAGAGCAAAAAACTACTGCAGAGATTTCTACTAAATCGATTCGATCACCCAATGGGTTCGGTCCAAGACATGAATTTTCTAATTTCCCTAGATTTTGGCTAGAAGAGTTTGAGTTTAATTCGACTTCTTTAAACGACTTTTGAGATATTATCCATCATTACCATTTAGAGTAAGGCATCGTAGGATTAAGAACTTCTTGGAGAAACAGTTTACAACTTTTGCACCATTAATTTAATAGAAGATCATATTGTTTTCGAAATTTCACTACAGCTTGGTTCTTATTGCATGGTTTACATTCTCCATCATTAGTAACTTTAAATTCCTGCATATTTGTTATTATTTCTTCATCATGTCTATATACAAAACAATCAATTCATCCGTAGCTATTCTGATCATGTTCGCCAAGATTTTTAGAGAGTAGGGGAACATGAATCCGACCAAGGTGTAGATATTAGATATAAATTTGACATAATCATATACATAATTACTAGGGTTTGATATTTTGTTGATATTAATATTGTAGGTCTCTTAACTTTGTTTGTCGTAAGCAATCGGAATGTTTGAGGATGTGATATACGTATCAATAAATTTGTCATCCGCATTAATTTAGTTGTTGAATAAATATTATGTGGAGTAATATTATCACATATTTAGTGCTTCGATTCAATTAATGTTTTATTTTAATCACCTATATAATTATCAAGAATTTTGTATCTAACGAAAATACCTACGGTTTGGGGGATTGGATCTCGACTCCACATTTTCCAAATAGTATTCAAAATCGAAGTTCTAGTTTCTTGCTTTCTTTCAAATTAAATTGCACTTTTTGGTTAAGTTTTCATAGTTAATTAGATTTTTTTCTAAAATCAAATCACCTTTTCTTTTCTTTCGAGAGTCGATACTTAGGTTTTAGAAGACTACATTATCGTTGCCATAACTTTTATCGTCCTATTCTTTGAGGATTCGACCCCGACGTATTACTTGAGTGATCGTCTTGCACTTGAGCCATAGGTATACATGTAGCACACATATTCTTCGTCGTGATAAGTTTTTGACCCCGTTGTTGGGGAGTAGGTAGACAGACTAGGTTAGGTCAGATAAATCTAATAATTTGACTCTAAATCCTAAAAAGCAAAAAATCATAAATACCAAAAAAAAGATTCAAAAATATCAAAAAATACAAATATTCTCTCGAAGCCTTAAATGAAAAATACTCTGCCCAAACCGAGTCCCGATCCTTTAATTGACTTCCCTCCTTCTAATACTAACACTCCGAACTTCTGACTACCACCTAGGGATGGCAACGGGTCGGGCATGGAGTGGGTTTGTCAAAATTCAAACCCACCCCGCGAAAAAAAAAAAAGATTAACCCGCAATGGGTTAAGATTTTTAGCCTCGAACCCATTTAAGTATAATTTCCTCAGACCCAACCCCGCCCCGCTTAAATTAAATGAGTAAGACCCGCCCCCACATCTTAAAACCCGAAATTTTAACTTTATTTTTAAAAAAACAGATGGATCCAAAGAAATCTTAGCTTTAGTTATTCTGCTTTAATTTTTAAGCGATTTGAACTTTACAACTAAGCAATCCTAAGTAATTATGATCATGTGATGCAAACAAAACAACTAAAGAGTATAAATTGTCAAATTAGACCGGTGGTTACCAAATTAACTTTAAGATAAAGTCTAAAAACCTTCCATGTGTAGATACAAGCTCGCACTAGAGTTTGGATTTAGGATTAACATTGTTTGGCAATATGTTTAGTAGTGTTTAAGGTTTATTTTATATAACAAGGATTCGTGACATTTAGTTCTAAATATGTATCACAAATGATAATAAACATTTCACATAGAAACAGCTTTGCATTTTGATTTATACATCATAATCCACTAAACAAAATCTAATCGAATCGAATTGGATTGATAATAAAGTGAAAACCCAATCCTCGATGAATATTGAAGGGAGCACAAAAATAAGGTACTAACAGTCAATAAATCCATTCATCCATTTAACACACCTCGTGATTTACAATTTTCACGCATATACACCTCAAGATATTATAATCTGTGAAAACATTTAAACATCCAAACTGAGGTATTGACATTTTTTTCTACGCAAACCGGCAATTAAATATATGTTTAGAGGAACATAAACTATCACTAGTTCATAATAAACAACATATACAACAACGCAACTAAACCGGTCGGTGATGTGGTAAGAAAAATCAGTACCGACAAACCACGCCACGCTGCCATGGTGATGTAGAAGTTCTCAACCGGAGATGAACCACGATGAACACAGGAAACGAACCACGACAAACATAGGAGATCTCACTACACCAAAATGGGTAAATTGTCACCCTTCCAGCGGCTATCTTTGTCACGGTCATTGACCGTGACAAAAAATACGCATTTTGTGTCACGGTCATTAACTGTGATAAGACCGTGACAAAGACTTGTCACGGTCATTGACCTTGACAATCCTTATAATATTATCACGGTCAAGGACCGTGACACGTCCGTGACAAATGTTCCAGTAAAAAAAACCTTTCCCCTTCTTTTTTTCCCCGTTGATTCTTCCCTCCTTTTTTCTCTCTCTCTACGCTACTCTCCCTCTCTCTCTCTCTCTCTACTTTTAGGTTAGTTTCTCTCTCTCTTTCTTCCATTTATATGTGTGTGTGTGCGTGTGTATATATATGTACGTGTGTGTGCATGTGTGTGGGGGGTGGGGGTGGGGAGGAGGGTGGGGCAGGGATGGGGGGTTGTTTGTGTGTGTGTGTGCATGTGTGTGTAGTGGTGTGTGTGCATGTGTGTGTGTGTGGTGGGGGAAGGGGGTGGGGCAGGGTGGGGTGGAGAGGGCAAGGATGGGTAGGGGGTGGGGGTAGGGGTGGGGGTTGCGTGTATGTGCGCGTGTGTGTATATATGTGTGTATATGTGTGTGTAGTGTGCGTGTTTGTGCGTAATGTACCTTGTAAACGAATTGATTAGTTATTAATTTTTTTGGTAAATTAATATATGATTGCCTCTCATTGTAAATTAGTAAATTAATATATGATTAATTATTAAAGTAGGATTGCCCCTCATTGTAAATTAGTAAATTAATAATTGTATACTTTAATTGTTAGTTTAATTGATGAAAATAATTAATTGAGTAGATGAATTAGAATGAGTATGGGATACACATTTGTTGTTGACATTGTTGTTGGATTATAGTGGATCGATGTTGGGTTGGTTAATTTTCAAAGTGGCATGACCACTGGATTATTGTCCATATGGGGGTGGGATTTTTCAACTTTTTTTGAAAATTACTTTGTATATCGAACAATATATATATAGTATGATAATTAAATGAAACATAATTGAAATTACATATAGTGCGCATAGATACTAGCCTTCTAGTTCTTATGCGTACGCATTCAATAGCCCTTAGACCCGTTCGAGAGTCATTACCCCTGTAACGAGATCTCTCGAATTGTCCCGTTTGGACAGTTTGGGACTGCATAATTTCGGTATAATATTCTTAGTGGCTTAAAGTTGTTACTTTTGGAGGAAGTTATGCAGTCGTATCCTAATGTTCTCTGGGTACATACTAGATTGACAAGTGTGACTGTTATTTCAATTGATCAATTAAAATAACATTCACACTTGCCAATCTGCGTCGTGTACTTGGAGAACTACAGGGATATGCTGCCAAATTTTTTTCAAATCTTAACAATGTGCATGAGCTGTTAAGTATATTACAGAAAAATACGGTCTTGAATGGGATAGGACCACTCACCCTTTAGAGGAGATGGAGGAAATAGAAATTTCTATTATAAATTGAATTTGAATAGAAATAAGACATAACTAAATGAAACATACTATAAATCTAAGGTTTGTTTATACTAATCCATGAATATACGCTTCGTACCTTTAATAGGTGATCAGTTGTGGAAGATGTGATGGGATATCTGAAATACAAAGAGTGGATGGATGAGACAAATAGAATGGGGTATGTGTTTCGCAGAGGTGCTAACGAATTTGTGAAATATGCAAAGAGATGTCATAATGATGAAGAGTTTATGTGTCCGTGTGCTAGGTGTAATAATGGTAAGTTGTTTGAGTGGAAAACAGTTGAACTACATTTGTTAAGATCGGGTATGCAAGATAGTTATCGATTTTGGAGTTTTCACGGTGAATTGAAAGTTCCTTTTGTCCCCGACCAACCTTCATGGCAACCTTCAACAAGTAAGATAAATGTAGAAGGGGATGACGTAGATCATAATATGTTAGAAGATTTAGTTGATGATGCGTACGGAGTTTATGAAGCAGAAGAGAATGAGGTTACTAATGATGTAGAAGGTTCAAGTGATCGTGAAGATATCACGATAAAACTTGACGATGACTGCCAAAGTTTAAAATTTAAGGCTACCCAACCATTATACTCTCGCTGTGAGAAAGATCAAATAACTTTACATGCCATGGTTGGTTTGCATAGTTTGAAGACGCATTACGATTTGTCTGGTATTAGCGGGACAGGAATTCTGAAATGGGTCAAGGGATTATTACCCAAGGAGAATACACTTTTAAATAGCTATCGTGTTATGAAGAACAGTTTGAAAGGTTTGGGAATGAAGTATAAATCGATTCATGCTTGTGTGTATGACTGCATACTATACCGAAAGGAGTATGAAAAATCTTGATCGTTGTCCGGTATCCAATGAACCTAGATATGTCCAATCTACTAATAAGAAGGCACAAGTTCAAAAGTGCCTCAAAAAGTATTGAAATATTTTCTCGTTGCGCCTAAATTAAAGCGATTTTTCATAGTACCATGGATAGCGGAGGCAATGACTTGGCATGCTAGGGTAGAAGTAGGGGGTAATATCATGCGTCATCCTATTGATCTACTGGCTGAAGGAGGATGAATTATGAGTATCCTGATTTTGCTCGAGAACAACGCAACATTCGTTTGGCTATATCAACTGATGGTTTCAATCCATTTGTAAATCTAAGCACCAATCAGAGTGTATGGTCAGTGATCCTAGCCCCACTCAACCTCCCTCCTTCACAGTGTATGAGACCTGTATTTTCGATGATGGCTTTGTTGATACCTGGGCCAAAGGCACCAAGTGATGACATCGACGTCTACCTGGCTCCTTTAGTAGAAGAATTAAATGAGTTATTGGAAGAGGGTGTGCAATCATTTGACTCTTTTAGAAAAGAAGAGTTTACGCTAAAAGCTATGTTGATGTGGACAATTTATGATTTTCCAGCTTATGGGACATTATTCGGTAGTATAGTACATAGTTATTTGGGGTGTCTCATTTGTGGAGAGGAGACTGAATCTCTTCGTCTATCCTTTAGCTCAAAAAATGTATACCATTGCCACAAGAGGTTTTTACCCCCGGCTTATAGTTTCAGATTTGAGAAAGGTTCCAATCTTTTATTGGGTTGAATACAGGCTACCGCCAAGACAACTTTTGGGTTCAGAAATTGAAAGTAAATCTTCTGAATGTGGCCCTAACATGCCAGGGAAGAATCCCAAATTTAAGAATGTTAAGCATAAGAAGACCCCAACTAGGAATAAAACTGAGATAGGAAAGGCATGGTCTAGGAGGTCAATTTTATTTGACTTGCCTTATTGGAAGAATAACCAGGTGCGCCATGTATTAGATGTAATGCATACTGAGAAGAACTTCGCTGAACATATTATGGGCACTTTCCTTGGGGGGAGTCATTCGAAGGATGGAGAAAATGCACGAAAAGACTTTAAATCATTGAAACTTAAGCCACAACAATGGTTGAAAGAAGATCATAGGGGAAGGACAATAATTACCCCTGGTGCGTTTACTTTGACGAGTGGGGAAATAAAGGTGCTTTTAGACACAATATATAATTTGAAGGGCCCATCTACTTTTTCATCCAACTTGCAAAGGATTGTGAATTTTGCTACTCATGATTTACATAAGTGTAAGTCTCACGATTGGCATGTGATCATGCAATTGGTTCCTTTATTGTTTAAGCACTGTTTCTCCAAGCACAAGGATTTACAGAGGGCTATTATGCAAATTAGTATTACCTTCTCACTCTTGTGTGAGAAGGTAATCAATCGAGAACATATAGTGGCCGCAAAATTAGCGGTGACCGAAGCGATTTGTGTGTTGGAGAAGTACTTTCCCCCAGCATTCTTTGGCATAAGTGTTCACTTGTTGGTACACTTATGCAACGAGGCAATTCTTTGTGGTCCAGTTAGATATCAGTGGATGTATTCGTTTGAAATATTGATGAAATTTTTTAAAGATTACGTCAAGAATACGCGATACATTGCAGGATCAATTGCAGAGGAATACATCACCGTGGAGTCATCAATATATACTCGGGAATATATGCCTGACGCGACTAGCATTGATGACACTAATGAGTTCGTCGATGATGGTGGTCATGTGATGGGAAAACAAGTGAAATTAACGAGTTTACAACATGAACAAGTAACTCGTTATCTATTTGACACACTTGAAGATGTCTAAGAATAGAAAAAGTAAGTTTCGATTATTAGAATGTTTAACATTATTTTAAATTATTTTATACATGATTAATTTTGTAATATGCATAAAATATAAAACATGTGAGAATAATAAAAGGCGAAAAACAATGGTACAATCAGACAACGAATTTAGGCTGTGGTTGACACAAGAGGTAATTATAATGAAAATGGTCGTTATATAACGTTACATTAACCTCAAATTTTACAACTAATATAATTAATTTATCTATATTCTCAGCTCTTAAAGACAGGTGATGCGACATCAAGGCTTTCTCGTCTAGCCACTGGACCCTTGTTCGTGGCACAAGAGTACAAAAAGTATCGATTGAACGGTTATATTTTCGGCGCTAAAGTGTACGAGGAAAGTACAAATGTACAGAACTCGGACATTTCATACAAGGCTCTTACTTTCTTTCGAGCGAGCGCAAAAGATAAAAACCTCGTTGAAGATGAAATGACTTACTATGGTAAAATCCGAAATATATTTGAATTGGATTATATAAGCTTCAAAGAGGTTGTATTTTACTGTGACTGGGTAAGAGTTGAGGATAAAAATGCTTGTAAAGTTGATCTCGTCACCAATTTGATCATGGTTGACTTGTCCAAGTTGAAGAGCAACGACCACGTAAGCGATGAGCCGTTTGTTTATGAATTTCAAAAGGTTAACCAAGTGTTTTACTCGGAGTATATCAACAACGAGCCGTGGTCAATTGTCCAACACGCGCCAAATCATCTAAATAGCAGTTGATAGAGTGAACTTTTTGGTATATTTTTTTCGTCGTTGTTGAAAAGCTCCTCTAATCAAAATCCTCAAAATACTACAAAATAGTATCAAACTTTTCAATTTGATTACTTGGTTGCTCCTACCGAATATCAATCCATTTTTTATGATAACCCGAATTTTAAATAATTTTTCAATTTGTAATAAATATTCCAATTTGTACCGAAACATCCATTTTTAATGCTTTTAATTGATTTGCACTTTATCATTTTCACTCTTGTGTAGTGTGCGTGTGTGTGGGCAGTAGGGGTGGGGTGGGGATGTTTCGGATTTTTAGTAATTGTACATATTATGAGCTAGATGATGTTGTTTTTGAATTCATAATTGAGGTGTTTGACAGTAACAATTCATTTTTATTTGTAGTAATTGTACATATTTGCATGTCTTCTTTTAATTCAATTTAATATGTACGAATAACATTTTTTACAGCAACTGTCTCATTCAGGTATTAAGGCGAGGATGATGATGCTTGTTATAATGATGTCGTTTGGGCTCGGTGGTAGCGGAGGCGACGAGGGCTCCTCGGCCCCTAGGCTCCCCAAATATGGCAAATTGGGGATGGCCATCGAGAACAAGTCGAGGCTATTAGCGAGATCCCTCGAGCTGGTAAAGACGATCATCGGCCCGGCGTACATTTTTTGAAAGGAGGTGCCATTTGAGCTCAAGTTAACTATTTGTGTGGAACTACAGGTAATGTATTGATATTTATATTTATATTCATATGAATATTTCAATTTCGATTTTGATTTTGATTTCAATTTCATTTTATATTAATATTTATATTTATTTGCAACCAACATTGTATTTGTTGGAAGGGAACAATTCAACCTGAATCCAAAGCTACATGATTTCGTCTTAGAGCAGTTGAGGGAGCAACACAAGACGTGGAAGAAAAATATGCAGACCCGATACTTTGGAAAGACACGAGAGTCCATTATCCTAAGGCGTAAATCCGTCCCACCGAAGGAGCCGATCTCATAGGAACAATGGAAAAAGTTTGTTGATAATGAGATCGGGGAGCGACAATTGGAATCTCGCCAATCGGGGAGGGAAAATCGGACAAAAAAGACGGACGTGCTCTACTCCGACCGGATGTCTTACGCCGAGGGGGAGCATAGGATAATGGTAAGATTTAATTTTTCTATAACTACAGAAATATATTATTCTGCATTATTTTACTTTGTGGGGCTCATACTAATTTTACTATATTTTATTTCAGGGGACAGGGAGTGGCCCTGGGAGTAGGCCACATAGGCTCGATACTTATGTGGCTCTTCGGACGAAGAAGGGGAAGGACAAGGAGGTGTCCCTGGGCGTTGCGGCCACGATTGTAAGTAATCCGACAGTTTATTTTTTGTTAATTACGTTACAATTTTTTTATTTACTTATTTTACGAATCATGTGCTTTTTGTTGTTTCGGGCAAAGCTTAAGGAAGTGCATGAGTCACGGTCTGATGTCGATAAGGCATCTTTATCCACATATGCACTCAGCCAAGTTCTTGTCTCTGATCGCAAGGGGAGGACAAGGGGGTGAGCTCGCGGGTGGACAAATCTTGAATCATCGGATTGGAGATGAGCGCATCGGGTTGGCTCAAACGGTGGACTCGCATGACGCGAAGCTGTCCCGTTTGGAGGCGACGGTCAAAGATATGTTTCTCATTCATGAAGCGTTCGTTGGGAGAAAAACGTAAGGGGAAAGGAAAGTAGGAAGAGAAGGTGGTGGAGGAGGAGGTTCGGGAGGACGAGGTGCAGGATGACGAGGATGTGGACCTCGCTGCTTCATCATCGACACGTGCGGACTTTGATGATCCACTTCCCTATTTGGATACCTTCGACCGACCGATGTCGACACTTGGTTGGTCGAGCATGTTTATACTTGACATATTTGATGGCTAGTAGATAGATCAGGGGTTGAGGGACCCTAATATCGTCCAAGGTGGACTAGTTCATGGACGTGAGCTTCAAGACATCGAGTCCAAGGTGCTCATCACGCATGTGCTACCCGGGAAGGAGAACTCCCCGTTGTGGTTACGCGAACAATGTGGCACGATGTATATTAGTGGGTGTGTCAATCCGTATATCGTGTGGCCTACTCACCTCCTCGAATTTAACCTTACCCAAGACATGTAGTGACATTATTTTAATTGAATTTTTTTTAAGTTGGTACATTTGAATTATATTTGGATTATATCGTGATGCATATTGTCTCTATTTTGAATGTATATTTTCATTATCTCTATTTTATCTGGATATATTATGCTTGAACAGGTACAAAGGTTCTATAACAGGTACAAATATACTGTTGGACAGTGGCAGTGGCCAAACTGCCCAGCCGATGTTTTTTCAATTCTGCCCAGAATTGTCACGGTCAATGACCGTGACAATTTTTTTAACATTGTCACTGGCTTGTCACGGTCATTGATCGTGAAAAAAATTATCGCGGTCAAGGCCCGTGACACGACCGTGACAATTCTAACGAACTTGTCACGGTGTGACAAGTCCGTGACAAAACAAGTTGTCTCGTCCAGAGTTGTCACGGTCATTAACCTCGATAAGTTGAACTTGTCAAGGTCAATGACCGTGACAATTTAGCAGATTTGGTGTAGTGTCTGAACCGACGACGAACATAGGACTCGAGGAGATGAACCGATAGTAGTGGAACAACGAGAGGAGAGGGTAGTGAGTTTTTAGTCTCAGATTTAGAGGGAGAGAGAGAGAGGGTGGGAGAGTAAGTGATATTAGGATTTTATATATATATATGCGTGTGTGTGTGTGTGTGGTGGGATTGTTAATAGGTTAATATAAAAAGGGTTTATAAGTAAAATTATGTATTATACGGAGAAGGGCGGGGCGAGGATATTTTCATAAAAGCTGAACCCAGCGCATTTAATAAACGTTTTTTTTTAAACCAAAACCCACCCCTATTATTTTAATCGGGTTTTTAACCTGCCCCATTAGGGTCAGGTTGGATCGGGAATCCTGCGGGTCAGGTTAAATTGTCATCCCTACTACCACCTCCTACATTGAGTTGTCACGCTACGAATCAAACGTCTAGGAACTCCGATGAGGAAATTGATTCTATAAGTGTGAGTGCGATATCAGATCATGCTTGTTTTGGAATGGGAGAGGGAGTGATGTCGTACCGCCCCATAAGAGACCTCTTATACCCGGATCAAACTGTCGCTCCAATATGTATTAAATTCTCGTATAATGAGGAGCAATTCAACTTTAGGACCGCGATTACTCAAATTCACCCTACTTTTAATGGAATGAGTCGCGGAAGCCTTATCTCCACATTAAAGAATTTGACGAGGTGTGTGAGACATTTAACAATCAATCTTGCATCCAATACATCATACTTCTCAAGCTTTTGCCTTTTTAACTTAATGACAAGGCCAAGACTTGAATTTGAACTTTAGCACATGCAGGCTAAATTTTTCTATAAGTTCTTTCCCATTCACAGGACAAACTCTATTCGGGATCAAATCCAGACTTTTAAGCAAAATGATAATGAGCCCTTTGATAAGTGTTGGCAGAGGCTCGATGAGTTAGTTAACATGTATCCACATCATGGCTTTGAGAAGCTCAGACTCATCACCTACTTCCATCATGGGCTTAGTCTATGCTCCAAGAAACCCGTTGAAGCAATGTGATCGGGAGAGTTTATTAGGTTAAATGTGGACGATGCGGAGACCCAATTTAAGTATGTCATTGATACTACTCAATATTACAACACATTGAATCCGAACAGCCAACCTAAAGATAGAATCACATCCACGGCTCCTTCCGCATACGGACTCTACCACTTGGACAAGGAAGTCGCGTTGAAACTCCAAATTAATTAATTAGCCAAGTGACTAAAGGACGTGGTAGAAACTAGGGGAGATACATTTGACCCATCGCGAGCTTTAAGGGGGGATATTTGCATTATTTATGAGGCGGTACATCTAATGAAGGAATGTTCGACGATGCCTGCCTAAAAAGTTATATTCCAAGAGCAAGTTGAGGCGGTGGGAGATTTTAAGGGTAATTTTAATTCCCCTTATGGGAATTATTTTAATCACTCGTGGAGAAACCATCCCAGTTTTAGTTATGGGCAACCGAACGTGACGATGAATCCAAATCAACACGTTGCTCAATAACTGCCACCCATATAAGCGCCTCCTTACGCACCTTATGTGATCCCACAATGGAAGAGTCCCGAGGACAATCTTGCCCGATTTACTCAAACTCATCAACGATAAATACCAACAATGATAAAAAATTTATTGACTTAAAGGCATCACTTTCTAAGTTACAATCCACTTTGAGTTTCCAATATAAGGAGAAGGTTCCCGCCTAATGTCAACGACCTCCCCAAGGTTAAACTTTGTGATCTTTACTTCTTATAAAAATCAAGAGCAGTGTCATGCGGTAACCAATCTACGTAGTGGAAGAGCTGTTGACTTGTCACCTCTACCACAAGACGTGCAAAAAAATAAGGAGATTTCGCTCGACACGCAAGAGGTCAAAGATTCCCCCTTGGAAGATAGTGAAAAAGAAAACATAGTTAGGCCCAAAGTGGTAGTGAAACCCCTATAGCTTCACCATACCCTCAGCAGTTGGTCCTTCCTCCTAAAGGGGTTGCCCGTGATGATAGGTGCTTAATCGAATGAAATAAACCTACCTTTCCTTAAGGCTATCAAGTAAATTCTCGTGTATGCTAAGTTACTAAAGGACTTAATCACGATGAAACATAAATTAAAGGTAACTAGGAAGGCGTTCTTAGCATAAAATGTGAGTTCGGTACTTTTGAGCGACCTCCCACACAAATATAAATATCCGAGTGCGCCCACCATTTCGTGAATTATTGGAGAGAATAAAATCAAGAGAGCTTTACTAAATTCAGGGACAAGTGTCAACATCCTCCCCTATTCCATCTATAGGAAGCTAGACTTGGGAGACCTTAAGCCCACCAAAATTACTCTCCAGCTTGCGGGTCGCTCCGTGAAGATACCCTGTGGGATAGTTCAGGACGTGATCAACCACGTCGACACTTTCTACTTCCCGATAGATTTTGTCATTTAGGAAAGATTTTGTCATTTGGGACACAAAGCCCTCCTCTACCTTGATTCATTATGTTCCCGTTATTTTTGGTTGCCCTTTCTAAGCCATGGATAACGTGTTGATTAACATGCGTAATGGTCATATGCAACTCACGTTCGGGAACATGACACTCAAAATGAATATCTTCAACATCATCAAGCAAACATGTGATGAGGACAATTTACACAACACGGATATTAGTGGGTAGGTAGTAAACGGACAATTCAATGGTAATAATTTTGAGGATCCATGTGAGTCGTGTTTAATGACGGCTATTAAAAGGGAGAGAGATAATTCGAAGATTGATCGAAAGATGTGTATGACGAGAGAAATGATAGGAGAAAATGAAGTTAATGACTAAACCAATCAATGCGCTTGCTCACCTAATTTGTATTTAGATATGAGCCTAGAAAATTCTGAGTAAGAATTGGGGCCAGTGGATAAGAACCTCATTGTTGAAGTTTAATCATTATAGGACTTATTTTGTCACTTAGATAAAAGCGGCTAGAAAGATAGGATTAATCAATTCCTTCTTTGTGAATGTCCACCCATGCTACTTGAGTTTTTGGATGAGATCGAGGACATAACTAGAGTATCGTCCAATTTAGAGCCCGATCCATGCATTCTCGAGTTTGAGGGAAATCTAGGCTTAGCGTGTCATTCGAGTTTTCAGTATGATAGTCTCTTCAAGTCTGACCATTTATGCTATAATGTGACTGGGCGACTCGATGATTTCACTCACCACATTCATTATATGACTTTAGGTGTACATTTTTTTTATCGGGGCGATATTCAATTGTTCATACTTTTGATTTATGATTTGGGGGAGGTGCAGAAAATTTTATCGGACCCCGTATACAGGGTTGAGTAAGTTTTAAGAGAGAAGTTATCGCACCCCTCGATGCGTATGGGGTGAATTCATATAGTATATTTGATTCGTTTGAGTGCATAGAGTGTTTAGGAGTGAGTCGAACGCGTTTTAGCAAGAGAGAAAATAATTCAATTTTTATTATGTAGTTTCTTTATTTTCATTGTTATATCTTTAAAAGAAACTATATAAACATCTATCTCTTGTTAATGCAACTGTGTTTTTGTCGTATCTATCTCTTCACATTTTAAATTTTGTTTGTTTTATATTTTGCACTCTTTTTTGTCTTACTTAGATTTTAGTCATTTTGATTGAGGACAATGCAAAAGTCTAAGTTATTGGGAGTACAAGTGCATCTTTCAAACTTCACAAATTTTCAATTGCTCCAAAAAATAGAAAAAGTCAAAAATTCCAAAAAAAAAAATGAAAAATGTCAAAAAAGTCAAAAATATTTTTTCAAAATAAAGAAAAAATGGAATTTAAAATCTTCGAATATATCACTAAACTTTAGTTTGAAGTCTAAAATTGTAAAAATCCGAATGCAAAAAGTCGAAATTGACCAAAAAATGAAAATTAAGCGAAAATTAACGACTTGAAGAATAAGTGTGGAGATTTTAGCCCGGTGAAATTTTTGAGCCAATCATTTTTTCGAGTAATTAAATCAATCCGACTTAAAATTAACTCAAAAGTTCTTATCAATGATAAAAATTCGTTAAGGATGTCCAAATCTTTGTTTGATCGGCTACGGAAAACTAGGAAAATATTTTTTGAAAATGCATTAAAATGTCTCAAAATTGAATTCATCTCAAGAAGCATATGGTCATGTGATTTGTAATTTGGACATATGAAGTTAGGCCAGCGTTCGTTTATCCAGAAATATTAGCCATAAAAAGTCATAAAAAATATCTTTTTCCAAGCGACTTTGAACCCGAAATGATATCACTTTTCGTTTGATTAAATTGAAATATCTAAATGGCCCTGTGTTGAAAAATAAAAAAAATCATGAATTAAGTTCAAACGGTACATAAAAAGGGGAAGAAAAATAAAAAATTGCTCAAACAAAAATATAAATAAATTAAAAAATACAAACAATGAAAATTATGAAAAAATATAAGGAAAAATAAGAGAAAAAAATAGTAAAAGCCCGAAAAAGTACCAACGGACAATTCACATGAGAATTTTCCAAATCCAAAATTCTCCAACATTACCATTATCACTCAAAACACCTTAACCCGAAAAATTCCTAACCTAGTCCAATTATGAAGTTCATCACCGCGTGGAAAGCTAAAATACAAAAAGATAATAAAGAGACAAAACGGTGCGAATAAAGAATGGTGTTTTTCAATTATCCAATTACTGTATTTCGTTCACGAAATCTTTTCACCATAAATATTTTTGTCTTTGAATTTGTCTGTGTGAACTCGTGTTCATTATATTAACTCTTAATATCACGCACACTGAGAGAAAAAAGGCACAGTTCGAATGATTCGTTAGTGAGTGGATTTCGTGACAAATTGAATCAAAATGGATTTTTGGAATGTAACGTTATGATGAATAGGTGGAAGTTAGCGGTTAATTTCCGGCTTCATGCACACACGCTATGAATTGAGATTTATCGAATAAAAATTTCTTGTGATTATTTTTTGAAAGTACGGTTTTTAATTATTTTGATATTTTTTTTTAGTCGTGCACATACGAATTTTGTGGGTAAATTCACTATAAACCCTAACGAGACACCACTCATCCTACTAAGGTAACGACTTGTTACATATACTAAATTCGATCGCTTGCCCACGAAAGAGTTATTCTATCCCATTAGTGTCTAGAGGTTTATTTAGACTCATACTCTAATTCTTTTACATTTCTCATGGCTAGCAACGTTCTAATTTAGGGGATTTGATTAGGCATAAATATTCCATATTTATCCCGTTAATTTCGGCATTTTTACGGTTTCGTACATTGCATTTATTCTGAATTTATCTCATATTTATGTTACTGACCTTTTTTGGTGAGTATTTCATGTTTTTTATATTTCTCTTATATTTTAGAGGTAATTTTTGCAAGTGGATGGAAGAGAAAACTCAAAACGGTGAAAGAATCAAAAGAAAGGGAAGTCAAGGGCAATTTTGTAATTTTTCAGTCAGAACCCAGAGGAGGATCCAGCAGAAATGTTGAAGAGATTTTTTTTTATAAAAGAGGGAATGAACCCCCAATATTATAAATAACACATAGAAAAAAAAACCTTTCCTAGGTGGCTCTTACAAGAGATAAAGAAGACAATAATGAAATCAAATTAAAGAAAACAAAAAAAAATATTAAATCCTCTAATAAATATAAAAAACTAATCTAATGGAAACTCCAACTCGATGAGGCCTCTGGCAAACCAAGGTAGAGCATTAAAGTCATAGAATAGAAGTGGGCTTGATGAGGCAGTATCCACCTTGGCCATACAATCAGCAACACCATCAAATTGTCTCCAAATGTGATTGATCTTATAGTCAAGCAAAGAAATGATTAAATAAATGGAAAAAATGATAGATTTAAAAAAACAAGGGACTTATCTCTTATAGATAATAAACTCAACTAAAGACTATGAATCAGAATCGATCTCAATTTTAGAGAACCCCAAGTTGATGCACAATTGCAAACCTCTCTCAAGATCCATGACTTCAACTAGAATGATTGGATGATGATACTGAAATTCACTGAAGCCAACTAAAAATTTCCCTTTACAATCCCTCAGGACTCCTCCAATACCAGAAGATTCAAAAGACACTACTCCATCCACATTAAGCTTTACCTAATTCTAGGACAATATTGAGGTTAAACCACTAAATGTAGAACCTATCTTCTGTAGAGAACTAATCTTTGAACTTGTGAATGGTTGTCAAATCTTTCAAAGCTTTGGAAACATAGTGAATGATATTTAGACTCATCATAGGTTCATTATCAAAGAATCTTTTGTCTCTTGCTTGTAGGAACCCAACAATTAAGCAGGCGATGCGCAAAGACTTTTATGTGCGGAAGTAAACTTATTATTGATTAAATACCTTAAACCTACAAGTTTATATGAATGATGAAAAGGGGACCAAATTAAACTTTTACTTAATTTGTTAACTTTAGAAAATGAATTTGATTTTCAAAGTTAATTAACAGTCCAAATTATTATCTTTTTAAATCAAGGTGATTTACAAAAATAATAACCAATTCAGTTTTAGGCGAGTTTCTATTTAGTTAACCCTACTTTTTCTTGTGAGGTGATATACAAAAAATATACAGCACACTGTGTTTATTTTACGTCGCAAAAACCCTTCCCCGGGAAAAACGACGAACTCCTCTAGGAGTTACCTAATCTACTTCCACTGAAACAATAAATCAATAGGGACGATTTATAAACAACAAACTTAACAAATAAAGAAGAAAGATATAGCGATTACCCCACTCGACCAAGTCTCCTGCCTGGTTGCTTGTTCTGTTCTCTCTTTAAACTGTCCTCACTTGTTCTTGCTTTCTTCACTTCTCCCTTTTGCTCTTCTTAGCTCAAGATTAGCTCAGTGCCTATTGTTTTATTTTCTAGTGAAGTGATTGTGTGTGGTGTACTATCCTATATGAATACACACCCACACTTAATGAATACACACTGAATGCTATGCAGCAGATTATATCACCTATATATCTTCGCAAGTCTTATGTCATCTCAAATCAAGTCTTCTTGACTTTGAATACAATCTTGAAAAGCTTTCTTTTCTTTCTTTCAAATCTTGAACACTAGACTTCTTCACATATTTACAAAAATATGTGTCTACGTGATTATAACGTGAGTGATTATATGTGAGTGATATGAGATGAAAACAGTTCCTGAAAATCACTTACACAATAAAGTAATCATACTCACATAATAATAACTTCAAATATATTCAATCAAATCAGACAGTCAAATATTCACAATATATTTTTCAGAAAACAAATATTAGATTAAATCGGATTTTAATCTAAAATCTTATCAAGACTATTTTCACAAATATTTCAGATTAAATCAAAACAGATTTAAGCACATAATAAAATAATATTCAGTTCGGATTTTAACTCTTCACAAATCAGATCTCAAAAATTTTAGGTTTAACTTTCTAAACCGCTAACAATACAAATTTGAATATTACCAAAATATTTTTTTTTGACAGAAATCAATACTTGAAGATGTCACAAAAATATTTCTGGTTTAATCTCTCTCTCTCTCTCTAAAAATTTTGACAGAGTTTAACTACAAAAATAAATTTCTCAGCTCTGCAAAAATGATACACAAAGGGTTCTATTTATAGAGTGCACAAGTGTGTGCAGATTGGTGTAAAAAGGGATCACATGGATTGACACAAGAATACACACAACCGTAGATAAAAATAGATATGAGGGTTCACAAAAAAACACAAAATGTAGTGTTAAAAATGTGACACGTGGCTTTAAACAAGACTCTCGAAAGTTCTATATTAACAACAACATTGTCGTTTTTAATTAAGAGAAGAATGCCAGCTGTTACCCACAGCGTGTTGAGTACGCCAAACAAAATATCTATATTCGAAGATACGACATCGGTTTTAAAACAGAAACCATTTCTGGTATTTAACAAAACCGTGGGGGAATAAGGGACGTTGGAAACAGCTGCAAGTCACTCAAAGGGTTACCGTTGAGGGACACACAGTGTTGTTTCAAAAAGAATGAAACTCAGTTTATAAAAGGCAAAATCGTTGTAACAAAATATGCGACGTCGTTTAAAATCGAAAAACCATTTTCGTTTTAAAAAGAAAACCGTAAGCAGTTATAAGGGACACAATCACGTGACATCTAAAAGAAATAGCATGGGTCAAATCGGTTAAGGCTTAAGGCATGGGCTATGCTCAAAACGATAAAGGCTATGACCTGTGAGGTCAAATCGGCACTACATGGAAACACGCAATTGGCCAACAGCTAAGGCAAAAGCCACATATGAAGCACATAACATATATTAAAATATATGATAGAAAGCAATAGTCCAATCTCCTATAACAGTTAGGGGCTATGCATACACAAGCATATATATATATATATATATATATATATATATATATATATATATATATATATATATATATATATATATATATATATATATATATATATATATATAAACACATCCCAACGAATATATACATTATCGCACATTTGAAATCCATACCTGATATATATATATGACACGCACATGCAACATAACAAAATTTATTTTTAATTTCAAAAAAAATATTCTGCAACTTTTATTACAAAAATATTAAGTGTCAACTTATTTTCACAAAAATATTTTTTTATATAAAAATTCCAAATTAAAATTTTTGAACTCAAAAATAATTTTATTATGACAAATATTATGTAATATCATAAGATATGATAAATAAAAGGCAAATGCAACGTGGTGTCGTGTTCTACGTGACAGAGATTCCTATGAGTCATAGAAACTGAAAGTTACCTTTTTCTGAGTGGGTGGACTGAACCGAGTGCACATTTGATGTAGATTAACAAGGAGAGCTTGTGTCGATAGGTGGCACGTAATCCTAGATTACAAAAATATTTTGTCAAATTTCACGTCCAACTAGATGAAGTCCTATATAGCTAAAGCACTGAAAGAAAACCCTATGTGTGCTCTATATAGGGCCTTCATTGCTTTCCCATTGGACTAATTTTGACAAAACCCTTGAGTACATCAAATGATATACTAAGGAAAAATAAATCCTAATATTCCCTATACAGAAGAGTATCTAACTACCCACCCATCTTAGAAAAGAAAAGGAGACATGACTCCGAAGCACGGTTGATAAAAACCTGCAAAACATAAATACACTTTCTGCCGAGAAATCAAGTTAGTAGCATTTGCTCTACCAAAATATTAAAGTGACAGAATTAAATGTGCAGAAAATAATAAGACAGAATATGTATGAAAAATATCAACAACACGTGAATAGAATATGTACTCAACTCTCCCCCATTTTGACTAAATTAGACAATGGTAAGAGGAAAAAAATAAGTGTTTATAATCTGCAAAATAAGTGTCTCCTACATTAAACATGGCTTTAAGAGATACTGGTTATTAGTAGATACCTTTATCCTAAAACCTCGGAGATCTAGTAAACAAAGTATGCAGAATAAACACAAGCAAAAATTCAAGTACACTCTCTCCAATCAAATGTTGAAGTTACATCTAAACATGACTTATCATAAGGCATAGAAAGCATATCAGCAAGATGGAAATCACAAGCAATAGTAGGAACTACCCTAATTTGTTTTGAAATTTTTGGAGCATTAAACTGGTACGAATATCCATTAGTGTGACAATACTTGGTAGCTCCACTTTGTTTAAACTCACCTCCCCCATCATTGAATAAGTCTAAGGGTGTGGTGGTGTTTAAGTCCTTAACCTTCTCGTGAGGAGACTTAATGATTTTCTCACTCTCGCAAGCGTCACATACATTAGTTGGGCATTTCTTCGACTTTAAAAAATCCATTTGAGGTCTCAAGTCACAAGTCCTAATCCAAATAAGCAAAGTTTTCAAAGGTTTTTGTGCCTTTTGGAATTTAGGATAAAATTTATTTTTCGAAAATGTTTTATTGTTAACATGAGGCCTAGACTTAATTAAGAAATGATTCCAATTATTATTAGTGCGCTGCCTACGAAAATTTGTAAATAGCTTCACATTTCGGTTATGACTTTTAAAATGAGTACTTTTCTTGTGATTACCAAGGCATTACCAGTTTTGATGACCAAAAACATCACACCTAATGCAAAATTTACTAGAAGTGGTTAGGTCAGATTGGTAGTGTTTTTCCTCTACATGCTTGACATATTCATTAGGAACAAATGGTTTAGGAGGTCTATAGAGTCTCTTGGCCGGAGGGAAATATTTTGATGTAGATGGTTCTACAAAATTTTCAATGAAAGTATCAATGTCATTTTCAAAATCACTTTCAATTAAGACTTGTTTTCCTTTATCCTTTTCAGACAACTTACTTTCCAACGGAAGAGCCATTTCTTCTTGGGCTTTTACAAATAAGATTGGTCTACTTGGATCAACATTTTCAAGAGGACCCTCATATCCAAATCCTCTAGTATCACCCTTATATCGTTGTTCAGCAAGCAATTTGTCAAGGTCAAAACATTTTAAGTCACGACTACGACACAATTTGAAAGCTGTTTCACAAACTTGTTTGGATTTTTCAACTTGCAAAAGCGCTTCATTATATTTTTCTTCACAAGAAGAAAATTTTTCATTTAAAGTCGTAATCTGAAATTTAAAATCAAGTGATTGTTTTTCAAAATCAATTATGACATTGTTCATTTCAATGGAATTTTGTTGAACAATCTTATATTGGTTCTCTAAGGTCTCACTAAGCATTTTAACTAAATTTGATAATTCTTGTCTATTCTGCAACGTTCTCACATACAATTCAGCATAATCATCATAGCCAACAAAATTATCATGCTCATTTGTGTCCGTGTGTGACTTGTTGCTATCATCAGATTTAGTATCACACAAGGCACTTTTAGCATCAAACGGAGAAGTTATTTCAAGCATAGAAGGTTGACTAGATAATCAAGATTTAGCATCATCGATTAAATCAAGCACATCATCAAAATTAGAATCAGAATCATAATGAGAATCTTCTTCGATATCAGTCATTCCTGCTAAGTACACGTCTCCACAACAGTCATAAACTTCTCCTAAAAATGCAAGGTGATTTGGTTTAGAATTTCGTTGGTTATCTTCTGATAGAAGAGTCATCCCAAGTTTTAGTTATGTGTGCCTTGTGGTTTTTAGAATGTTTGGACTTTGGCTTAGACCAACACTCAGCAATAAAGTGATCAAGTTTCCCACAATTATGACAAGCCAATTCAAATTTATCAACCTTACTACTTCTACTATCATAATCAAAAATTCCCTTTGATGTTCTATTGTGGTGCCGGGGGACCGGACTAGATTGATTATTCACTTGTGTTTGTCTCTTTGCAATAGCATTTCTTTGCTCCAAAAGTTTCTTAAATTGAGAGGACATAACAGCAAGTTGATTGTCAATCTTATCAAGATCATCCTATTCCACATCAGAATCATCAAACGAAGAGAATTGTTGTTTAACTACCTTATACTTATTTTTATTAGGATGGGAAGTTTTAAAAGAAACTCTAGAAGTATTGGTCGACTCATTCTTAGCATAAGATGTAAGACTCTTCCTAAAGGCTGATTCAAGTTCCATAGTTCTCAATTTAGAGCTAAGCAATTCAGGTGTCAGAGAAAGGATCATTCATTTCTTCAATGATATAACGTTTATGGTCAAACCTAGGTGCAAGAGATCTAAAAATTTTATCGCACACATCTTTATCGGAATATACAATACCATTCGCATGCAATTGGGTAATGATATCAGTCAAACGCATATAAAAATCATCAAATGGTTCATTATCGTTCATAACTAGCATATTGTATTGTTGAACCAACATTTGTGTTTTACATTGCTTTACTCTATCGGCACCCTCTTGTGCAATAAATAAAGTATCCCAAGCATCCTTACTAGTAGTGCAATGACATATACGTTTCAATTCATTTTCACTCACACTCATGAAAATCACATTTCTACCCTTATTATTGAAATTGCTTATCTTTTTCTGATCAGCACTTAATTCATTAGTTTTCAGCTTTCTAAAAGTAGTGCTACCTTCTGCTATACGAGTAGTGGGGTGCCTATAACCATTTTCAATCAAATCCCACACGTCATCTCCTAAAGTGCCTTGAATAAATGCAACCATTCTAATTTTCCAGTATGAAAAATTTGAGCCATCGAAAATAGGAGGTCTACTAAAATTTCCAAGCCTAAGTAAATGACTTGAATCATCCATTAAAACAAGGTAAAAAGAGTTTAACAAAAGTTTTTAAAATGATCTTTAAAAGTCTAGCTCTGATACCACTTGTAGGAACCTAGCAATTAAGCGGGCGATGCGCAAAGACTTTTATGTGCGGAAGTAAACTTATTGTTGAATAAACACCTTAAACCTACGAGTTTATATGAATGATGCAAAGGGGACCAAATTAAACTTTTACTTAATTTGTTAACTTTAGAAAATGAATTTGATTTTCAAAGTTAATTAACAGTCCAAATTATTATCTTTTTAAATCAAGGTGATTTATAAAAATATTAACCAATTCAGTTTTAGGCGAGTTTCTATTTAGTTAACCCTACTTTTTCTTGTGAGGTGATATACAAAAAATATACAGCACACCGTGTTTATTTTACGTCGCAAAAACCCTTCCCCGGGAAAAACGACGAACTCCTCTAGGAGTTACCTAATCTACTTCCACTGAAACAATAAATCAATAGGGAAGATTTACAAACAACAAACTTAACAAATAAAGAAGAAAGATATAGCAATTACCCCACTCGACCAAGTCTCCTGCCTGGTTGCTTGTTATGTTCTCTCTTTAAACTGTCCTCACTTGTTCTTGCTTTCTTCACTTCTCAGCTTCTCCCTTTTGCTCTTCTTAGCTCAAGATTAGCTCAGTGCCTATTGTTTTATTTTCTAGTGAAGTGATTGTGTGTGGTGTACTATCCTATATGAATACACACCCACACTTAATGAATACACACCGAATGCTATGCAACAGATTATATCACCTATGTATCTTCGCAAGTCTTATGTCAACTCAAATCAAGTCTTCTTGACTTTGAATACAATCTTGAAAACCTTTCTTTTCTTTCTTTCAAATCTTGAACACTAGACTTGTTCACATATTTACACAAATATGTGTCTACGTGATTATAACGTGAGTGATTATATGTGAGTGATATGAGATGAAAACAGTTCCTGAAAATCACTTACACAATCAGGTAATCATACTCACAGAATAATGACTTCAAATATATTCAATCAAATCAGACAGTCAAATATTCACAATATATTTTTCAGAAAACAAATATTAGATTAAACCATATTTTAATCTAAAATCTTATCAAGACTATTTTCACAAATATTTCAGATTAAATCAAAACAGTCTTAAGCACACAATAAAATAATATTCAGTTCGGATTTTAACTCTTCACAAATCAGATCTCAAAAATCTTAGGTTTAACTTTCTAAACCACAAACAATACAAATCTGAATATTACCAAAATATTTTCTGAAAAATCTGTTTTAAAACAAAACGTTTTAAAAACATTCAAGATCTCACAAATTAGTCACAAACAGAATATTCACACAAAAATATTTATTTCGTGAATAGTGTGTGTTGTGTACAAATATAAGATCTAAAGACTGATCTAAATAATACACACATATGAGAGAACTCACTTACAAAAATAATGTACTCTTGAAAATTCGTAAGTGCAGATTTACAATGAGAGAAGTCGAATCTTCATTTTTGTTTTGACAGAAATCAATACTTGAAGATGACAAAAAAATATTTCTGGTTTAATCTCTCTCTCTCTCTAAAAATTTTGACAGAGTTTAACTACAAAAATAAATTTCTCAGCTCTACAAAAATGATACACAAAGGGTTCTATTTATAGAGTGCACAAGTGTGTGCAGATTGATGTAATAAGGGATCACATGGATTGACACAAGAATACACACAACCGTAGATAAAAATAGATCTGAGGGTTCACAAAGAAACACAAAATGTAGTGTTAAAAATGTGACACGTGGCTTTAAACAAGACTCTCGAAAGTTCTATATTAACAAAAACGTTGTCGTTTTTAATTAAGAGAAGAATGTCAGCTGTTACCCACAGCGTGTTGAGTATGCCAAACAAAATATCTATATTTGAAGATACGATATCGGTTTTAAAACAGATACCATTTCTGGTATTTAACAAAACCGTGGGCGAATAAGGGACGTTGGAAACAGTTGTAAGTCACTCAAAGGGTTATCGTTGAGGGACACACGGTGTCGTTTCAAAAAGAATGAAACTCAGTTTATAAAAGGCAAAATCGTTGTAACAAAATATGCGACATCATTTAAAATCGAAAAACCATTTTCGTTTTAAAAAGAAAACCGTAAGCAGTTATAAGGGACACAATCATGTGACATCTAAAAGAAGTAGCAAGGGTCAAATCGGTTAAGGCCTAAGGCATGGGCTATGCTCAAAACGATAAAGGCTATGACCTGTGAGGTCAAATCGTCACTACATGGAAACACGCAATTGGCCAACAGCTAAGGCAAAAGCCACATATGAAGCACATAACATATATTAAAATATATGATAGAAAGCAACGGTCCAATCGCCTATAACAGTTAGGGGCTATGCATACACATGCATATATATATATATATATATATACACATATATATAAACACATGCCGACGAATATATACATTATCGCACATTTGAAATCCATACCTGATTTATATATGACACGCACATGCAACATAACAAAATTTATTTTTAATTTCAAAAAAAATATTCTGCAACTTTTATTACAAAAATATTTAGCGTCAACTTATTTTCACAAAAATATTTTTTTATATAAAAATTCCAAATTAAAATTTTTGAACTCAAAAATAATTTTATTATGAAAAATATTATGCACTATGATAAGATATGATAAATAAAATGCAAATGCAACGTGGTGTCGTGTCTTACGTGACAGAGATTCCTATGAGTCATAGAAATTAAAAGTTACCTTTTTCTGAGTGGGCGAACTGAACCGAATGCACATTTGATGTAGATTAACAAGGAGAGCTTGTGTCGATAAGGGGCACGCAATCCTAGATTACAAAAATATTTTGTCAAAATTCACGCCCAACTAGATGAAGACCTATATAGCTAAAGCACTAAAAGCAAACCCTAGGGGTGCTCTATATAGGGCCTTCATTGCTTTCCAAATCTCCCAATTAATCAATAGAGGAAGAATTGAGAAAACAAATTGATGATGATATTTTTCCCCATGTGGATACACCAAGCAAGGAATATGGATTTTGAACTAGATAAATTGAGTCTAACCTCAAATTTGTGACCAAAAATTTCCCACACCTCTCTAGCAATTGGACTATAAAGAAAGTTATGATTAATAAATTCTCTCTCTGAGCCACAACATCTACAAGCAGAGGCTAATCGAATGCAAATTTTTTGAATCTCTGAATTAAGAGGCACTGCTTGATTGAATAATCTCCAGGAAAATAAAGAGATCTTAACAGGCTAGTGTTTAGACCAAAGATATTTCCAACAAATTGGAAGAGATAAGTGAGTTTTACATACTTCATAGGTGTTGATACTAAATTTAGTCTGCTGACGTGGATCAGTTAAGTGGAGACACGTGTCAATCTATATGGCACTTACAAACATTTCTGAACAACACCTTGACTTCGAGGAACTCAACCTCCCCGACCAACTCAGACTCTCTGAACAACAGGTGCTCTCCGAGGAACTTTATTATACCGAGCTACTCAGGCAGTCCGAGCTACACCTCGTTTGGAGCATTTATAATTGAATAATTAAGAGGATTGCATGAGCATTAAATGTTGATTATTATCATACAGATGTACACGCCTATTGGACAGCTATGTATTACCCTTTCACATTTATAGCCTGAAGGCTATAAATACATTGTATCATCCTCACTGTAAGGGGACTCGGAATTCTTTGGTAAAACCTGTAATCGAAAATTCCCAAACAGTCAATAATAACACAACAGTGGACGTAGGCCATTCATTCAAGGTTGAACCACTTTAAAAATCTTTTGCCTTATTTATTTTTTATCTGTGATTAAGTAATTAGAGATAATCTAATTTTTTACATCAACAGATTGGCGCCGTCTGTGGGAAACGACAGAAACTATCGTTTTTCACCAAAATAATTCATCCTCAATGGTTGATAACCCTGAATCCAGTAATCGAAACGCTGGAAACCCCCTAAATCCATCCACTCCTCCAAGTGTCCAAGATCTGGATGGAATAATGGATAATTTGGCTCAAGGCCAGACGGCTATGCAAGAGACTATGCGACAACTCATGCAAACTATCCAAGGTGGAGCGCCGACCCATTCAGGACAACGAAGTGTTCAAAGAAATACCCATTTAGTTTCTTCACGTATTAGGCAAAGCGATTCATATCGCACTGAGAGATATGATGATTTTTCTTATCAACCGGGTCGGACTTCGTCAGTACGAGCCACAGATACTGAACAACACATCACTCTCTCTCCAGAAAGGACTAGTGCATTGGAGAGATTAAGTAGGGTCTCTCCTTTTGATCGATTGAGCCCTAGGAAGAATAAAAGTCCTCCTAAGGCTGTGTCGAGAAACTTTCGACGACCATTTGATCTAAGAGAGGATTCTGCCCAATCACAACCAGTCACTCGACGAGATAGATCCCAGGAAGCGACTTCAACACGATCAATTGCTCGAACCAATAGGCCCGAGGAGGGAAAGGATGCATGGAAAGGCTCTATTCAAAGGTTGGAGGATAGACTAGGGGAAATGGCTAAGGCCTAGAATCCTCTACAAAGATCTTTTGTCCAAGGGACGCCTTTTATACAGGCAATTGTGGATTTTCCCACACCATCGAAGTTCAAAGCACCTGTCGTGACCCCTAAATATGATGGAAAAACTGACCCTGTCATTCATATAGAACAATACCAAGCTGCTGGCGACATCTATACCGTGCCAGACGAGATGAGATGCAGGGCATTTTCGGGAACTCTTACCGGATCTGCACAAATATGGTACAATAATCTTCCTCGGGGGAAGATTTCAACTTTCTTTCAACTGGCCGAGCTCTTCATTGGAAATTTCTGTTTTAGAGCAAAACCAGTTAAACGAGTGGCACATTTGTTAAGTGTTAGACAAAAAATAGGTGAGAGCACCAGGGATTACATAACTCGTTTCAATAACGAGAAGCTCGAAGTTATTGATTACGAGGAAAAGACAGCAAGTACTGCTTTGATGAGTGAACTATTGTCCAATAAATTGTACTATACTTTGGCCAAAGATCCACCCAGAACCATGTCAGAACTAGTGGCAAAAGCGGCCAAGATCATGAATGCCGAGGAGGCTATGGTTGCGAAGAAGAACATGGACACCAAAGAGACCAAGGTGGAGGTTGATAAGGCTAAAAAGAAAGAACATAAGAACAATAGTGGTAACAAGCAGTAAAAAACAAAGCCATCCTGGGAAATATTGAAGAAATTTGAAAATTATACTCCTTTGAAAATAGACATAAATCATGTCCTGGAAGAGATCAAGAACAGCGAGGAATTAAACTCGCCTGAGAAAATGAAGTCAGATCCGGACAAGAGGAATAAGGCCAAATATTGCGAGTTCCATAAAGACCATGGTCACATGACCAAAAATTGCATAGCTCTCCAGAATGAAATCGAAGCACTCATCAGACGAGGAAAGCTGACCAAGTATGTTGATCAAAGAAATGAAAGAAAAAGTGATGACCGAGCAAGACAAAGGTCTAGATATCCTCGTCGAGCAGAAGAAAACAAGAAAAGGGATCATAAAGATAATCCAGAAGATGACCCCGATCTCCCCAAGAGACCAAGACAACCAGAACGTGAGGTATTTTCAATTCGTTTTGGATCATTTGATTGTAACGTTATTACAGGTGGAGATGCAGGAGGTGGGGACCTTACTGCGAAAAGGAAAGCTTACCTCAATGAAGCTCAAGCTTGTTCATACATTCAGCGAATAAATCTAGCTGAGGATGATCGCCCGAGGAAGGTGAACAAAGAAAAACTGGTCATTGGTTTCTCCAAGAACGACCTCGCAGGTGTACTATATCCTCATGATGATCCATTGGTGATCAAAATGAGGATGAAGGAAGTAATAATTTCAAGAGTACTGGTGGATAATGGTAGCTCAGCAGATATCATGTTCTACTCATGCTTCGATAGTTTAAATCTAAAGTTGTCTCAGCTGGAACCTTATCACAGGCCCCTCCTCGGGTTTACTGGCAAGAAAGTCTTTCCACTTGGGACGATCAAGTTGGATATGTTCATCAGCACATGGCCTGCTTGTCGAACAGAAAGATTACGTTTCTTTGTAATGGATAAGAATGTCCAGTCAGCTTACAATATCATCATGGGAAGGGTAGGTTTGAAGAAGTTCGAAGTAGTAACTTCTACTGTACATCAATGTCTGAAGTTTCTAACCAATTTTGGAGTAGGAGTTGTAAAGGGTGACCAAAAAGTTGCTCGGGAATGCTATTACTCATCTGCCGAGCAGGAAGAACTGGAGGAATTTAGGAAAAAGACTACGACCTACCAAGTGGATGAAGGTGGAGAGATTGAAACATTAGATCCTAGAGACGAATCGCAGCTCGTGAAAGGTCAGGTGGTGGAAGCTACTGAAAATATCATTTTGGACGATGAGCACCCGGAACGAACAACTCAAATAGGTTCGTCGTTAGATGCCTCACTAAAACAAGAATTGATAGTTTTCCTAAAAAGCAGAAAACAAACTTTTGCTTGGAGTCATGAGGATATGCCAGGAATAGATCCAAATTTCTTATGTCACGAGCTCAATGTGAACAAGGAGATCAAGCCAGTGAAGCAGAGACGAATAGTGATCAGCCCCGAGAAGAACCAAGCCATACAAGAAGAGGTCGAGAAGCTCCCAAAAGCTTGCTTTATTGACGATGTCAAATATCCGGACTGGTTAGCAAATGTAGTAATGGTGAAGAAGAAAAACAACAAGTGGAGGATGTGTGTAGACTTTACCGACCTTAACAAGGCATGCCCAAAGGATCATTTTCATTTACCCCGAATTGATCAATTAGTGGATGCTACCTCGGGACACGAGTTGTTGAGCTTCATGGATGCTTATTCTGGTTACAACCAGATTAAAATGAAACCTGAAGATAGGAAGAGTACCTCTTTCATTACCCCTAGGGGAACTTATTGTTATAATGTTATGCCTTTTGGTTTGAAAAATGCAGGTGCAACATATCAACGACTGATGAACAAGGTATTTGCAGAACAAATCAGTTGCAATATGGAAGTTTATGTTGATGATATGCTGACGAAGAGCAAGAGAGTTGTTGACCATCTAATTGACTTAGGCCAGACCTTTGATCAACTAGATAAATATCAAATGAAGTTGAATCCCACCAAGTGCATATTCGGAGTACGAGAAGGCATGTTCCTCGGGTATATTATCAACCAATGAGGAATCGAAGCAAACCCCAAGAAGATCAAGCCTCTATTGGGACTACGATCTCTAACGACGAAGAAGAAAGTACAAAGTCTCATTGGGCGAGTTGTAGCACTTAATAGATTTATATCACGAGCAATAGATAGATGTCTCCCCTTCTTCAAAACACTCCAAAGAACATTTGAATGTAATGACGAATGCGAAAAGGCTTTTCAAGAATTGAAGAAATATCTGGGAGCACCTCCACTGTTATCCAGGCCAGTGATGGGGGAAAGATTGTACTTGTATTTGGCAGTCTCGGAGAATGCAGTTAGCTCGGCATTGATAAGAATGGAGGATGGAGTGAAAAAACCAATTTATTACACTAGCAAAGCCTTCCGAGGAGCAGAGATCAGATATCCAAGACTGGAAAAATTGGCACTAGCATTGATCAAGGCGAGTAGGAGAATGAGGCCGTACTTCTAATCTCATACCATAGTTGTGTATACTGATATGCCATTGAGGCAAGATCTTCATAAACCAGAAAAATCAGGGAGATTGATGTACTGGGCAGTAGAACTTGGTGAATATGACATAGTTTTTTAGCCTAGATCGTCGCTTAGAGGGCGAGCAGTAGCAGATTTTATAGCAGAGTTCACATATCCTGATACCTCCGAAGAGCAAAAGCTGGATACCAACCAACCTGTGGATGTTACAGGATCATCAAATTTAAACCCCGATCAACTTACGTTGGTCGACGAGTAAAAGAAGTCGGTCAACGAGCAAGAGAAGTTGGTCGGCGAGCAAAAGAAGATGGTCGACGAGCAGCAAGAAGTGCTAGAGGAGGACAAAAGGAAGCAAATATTCCACCGAGGAACTCTGTCCGATCAATAATTTGAAGACGAAGTACCTATATGGAATCTATATGTGGATGGCTCATCTTGCACTACAGGCTGTGGGGCAGGGATTATTTTAAACAGCCCGGATGAGGTCGATGTGGAGTATGCTCTGCGCTTCCAATTCAAGGCTTCCAATAATGAGGCTGAATATGAAGCTATGATTGTAGGTCTTAATTTGGCAAAAACCATAGGGGCAGAGCAAGTTATTGTATTCAGTGACTCGCAGTTGATCGTAAATCAAATACTGGAAGTATATGCAGCCAAAGGAGAATTAATGATCAGATATCATGTAAAAGCGATGGAGATTTTATCAAGTCTGATGGCAGTGCAGATAATCAGAATACCTAGATTGGAGAATGTCAGAGCAGATGCCTTAGCTCGGTTAGCTTCAGCCACACGCACCGAGCTACGAAGAACAATTCCAGTAGAAGTCTTGGCTAGTCGGAGCATAGATGAAGATCTAATGATGAACTTTATTACCCTTAATTTAGGACCATCTTGGATGGATCCTATCAGGGCATATATTGAAGAAGGGTATTTGCCAACTGATAAACTCGCAGCCAAGAAACTAAAGTTTAAAGATGCTCGTTATGTATTGAATAAATGGTATTCTATATAGACGAGGAATTATAACTGGCTTGCAGAGATGTGTACATCCCACCGAGGTGAAAGACTTTATCAAAGAAGTCCATGAAGGGTCTTGTGGATCCCATGTAGCAAGTCGGACACTTCTGCAAAGGATAATGACGCAGGGATACTATTGGCCGACAATGAGGGCTGATTGCATAGCCTATGCTAAAAAATGTGACAAATGTCAATGCTTCTCCACTATCCGAAGAACTCCCCAAGCATTGTTGACACCCATTACTTCCCCTTGTCCATTTGCCATGTGGTGAATTGATTTGGTTGGGCCACTTCCAACAACCAGAGGAAGGTTTAAATATCTCGTCGTCGCAGTGGATAACTTTACTAAATGGGTGGAAGCTGAGCCCCTTATCGATATGACATATGACAAAGTGTATCAACATCATTTGTAGATATGGTCTTCCTCATGCATTCATCATAGACCATGGAACTCAATTCGACAACGAGGAGTTTGCTGCGTATTATCATCAATCAAATATATTGAAAACCCACTCTGCACCAGGCTACCCTCAAAGTAATGGACAAACTTAAGTGACAAACAGAACGCTGCTGAATGGCTTGAAGAAAAGATTGAATGATGCAAAGGCAAATTGGATCAACGAGCTACATTCTGTACTATGGGCTTATCGTACTACTCCACGAGCAGCCACAGGAGAATCTCCATATATGCTGGCATTTGGGAGTGAAGCTGTTATACCTGCCGAGCTGGGTCTCCCCACACACAGAGTGCTGAATTTCAACTCTCCTATCAGTGACTTGATGAGAAGATTAGATTTGGATATGCTCAGGGAAGTTATAGAAGAAGCAGCAATCAGAAACGTTGCATACCAGTAAAGGACAGTTTTGTTCTATAACAAGAGAGTAAAGAAATGCGACCTAAAAGAAGGAGACTATGTGCTAAAGAAAGTAATTCAAAAGCACAACAAACTGGAAGCTAACTGGCATGGGCCCTTCAGAGTAACAGAGGTTGTTCGACCAGGGACGTATAGAATCGAAACCTTAGAAGGAGAGGAGTTTAAGAATGCATGAAATGCGGAGCATCTGTGCAAATATTATCAGTAATTTAATCTCTATGTAATGAAGTTTTCTTCGATATGAATAAAGTTTTGGATATTTCGCCTAATTCTCTCCTTTTGTTGAAAATTTTTCGGAGTATTAGTGCTACACACTACGCATCAAGCCCAGAAATACCAACTACGGTTGGTTGGGGAGAAAATCCACCAACTATAGTTGGTCGGGAATAAAAAATTTCCCAGAAATACCAACTACGGTTGGTTGGGAAGAAAATCCACCAACTATAGTTGGTCGGGAATAAAAAATTTCCCAGAAATACCAACTACGGTTGGTTGGGAAGAAAATCCACCAACTATAGGTGGTCGGGAATAAAAATTTCCCAGAAATACCAACTACGGTTGGTTGAGAAGAAAATCCACCAACTATAGCTGGTCGGGAATAAAAAATTTCCCAGAAATACCAACTACGGTTGGTTGGAAAGAAAATCCACCAACTATAGTTAGTCGGGAATAAAAAATATCCCAGAAATACCAACTACGGTTGGTTGGGAAGAAAATCCACCAACTATAGCTGGTCGGGAATAAAAAATTTCCCAGAAATACCGACTACGGTTGGTTGGGAAGAAAATCCACCAACTATAGTTGGTCGGGAAGGAATAAAAAATTTCCCAGAAATACCGACTACGATTGGTTGGGAAGAAAATCCACCAACTATAGTTGGTCGGGAATGAAAAATTTCAAAGAAACACCAGCTAAGGTTGGTCAAGAATGAAAATCTACCGACTAAGGTTGGTCGGGAAGAAAAAACCACCAACTCCGGTTGGTCGAAAAACATTTGGTTAAACAAATGAAAGTCATTTCAGGGCTTAAAATTAAAAAGTGATAAATTTTTTATACTTATGACATTTTAGATTACCACCAAATTTGGTCGAGAAACAAAATATCACCAACTTTGCTTGGTCGTCAGAACAATTTAGAATAATCAACAATAAATTTGCACCACCTCTAGTTGATTGACAATAGCACAAAATATCTTTATCTTTTCAACAGATATACATGCATATTCATTAGAAAATGTCTTATAAAATATTTCCAAGGACAATGACAATTAAGATTGCAAAGAAAACTAGAAGTTTTTCATTAAATCCAAAACAAAATACATTGAGAATGAAATACATAAAAAAAATTGTTACATCAAGAATTCTATTCTATTGGTTTCTTCCCCTCTGCCTTTGAAATAGGTTCTTCACCAGCTGGAGGATCGCCTAAGGCATAGGGGGAATTGATGAAATTTATATCTTTAAGCACCCTGACATTCATTACTGAGGGACGATCAAGTAGGTGTTCAGGGCGAGATATCTCGAAATTGGAATGAAGACTGTAGTCACCGAGATACTTTGAAATCAGACATTGAGGAATCGCCCGAGCAAGAATCCAGCTCATATCCAGTTTAAAAGGTGGCACCGGTAACTCGAGCAACCCAGGGTCATAGTAATCCCATAAATAGTGACCCTGTTCCAACTGTAGCACACCTAAGGCATTCAGCCATCCTTGCTTGTAACCCACATTATTTGCATTTTGGATCCGATCATCTAGATGGTAGAGGGATTCATTATAACCAGCCATACAGAACTCTTTGGGCTGCTTATGGAATTGATAAGTTAACCTTTCCAGTTGCTCGTGGAGGTTCTTCGTTAAAAGTTCTTTACTCTCTAAGGCAGATTTCTGTGCAGAGAGTTACTCGTCCAGATTTAGAATCTTCTTGGACATCCCTGCCAGAGCTTTATTCTTCGCAACCAACTGAACTGTTTGATTTTTTAGAGAAGCTTGAGTTCTTGCCTCTTCAATAGTAAGTCGAGCAGCCCTTGCTCGTCCCAGAGAACCTCTTGCTCGTCCCCGAGCAGAAGTAGAAGACCTAGTCCTTTTCAGAGTCTCCAATTCGTCTCTCAAATTGGCATTTTTGACCTCTAAGAAAGAGAAACCCTCGTCGTTGACAGGGACCAAAGCGTTCGAGGAAGACGCTGCAGATTTCAACTGAGATATTTCTCCTCGCAGGTTATTGTTTTTCTGCTCTAGCAACTTTGCAATCTGCCTATGCTCTTCAACCTCAGTCTTCAGAGTTCTCTCCTTCATGTCATAGGCAGTAACTAATCTATCATATCCTTTATCAGCACTTAGTTGCTGATACTTCTTCTCATATCCCTGGTGCAAAAGGGTTGTAGATTCCTTGTATTATTGTTGAAACTCCTCGAGAGTGCCCTGGAGGTCTTCAATCATCTCATAATATGCTATATTATTAGCCACTCCCCGATCGAGCAGACACTTTAAATACTGGTAGGCTTCAACTGCTCGCTTTGAAGCAGCTGGACCAAGGATATCAACAATTTGAGCTTCAGTCATATCTGTATGACCAGTTTTGAAGTATTTATTGCATTATCTCAGTAATTTTGTATCATGAGCTGATAATAATTCCATCCTGTCCATAAACTAGTAAAAGGAAGAGATATCAAGGATTAATAAGAGTGCAAACAGAGCAAGAAGAAGAGAATCAACAGTATGAACAATCAAAATTTCAAATTTTATTACATCATAAAAGAGAAGTACATAGTTCAAAGTTATATTTGACAAAAATAAGCGAAGAGAAAAAGTCCGAACAATGCTACACCTTCTCCTTGTCTCCTAAAACTTTCTCGGGAGGCTGGGACGAAGAGGCAGGTTGCTCGGAAGGCATGGTAGGTTGCTCGGAGGGTGTTGGAAGCTGCTCGGCTGAAATGTTGGTTGGTTGAAGCTGCTCATGGGAAGTCTGGATAACTGGGGCATGAGAAACCTGATATCCAATCACCATGGAGGATTCTTCAGAAGCAGCTTCGTCTTCTTCTTCCCCGGGAGTAGGAGGGGGGCCAGGAATATGTCGCTGAAATAGGTCAGAGTTCTCATCGACATTCATCTCTTTCAGAGCAGCCACCCAACCATTCCTGAAATATTTAAGGCTGCCATACGCCATTTGTGATACCATGGCAGCCAAACCCTTATTCCAACCCTTGTCCCAGCCGGTACTGAAGGACCTCTTAACAGCAAGTTTCCTCTTCGCCTTCTCTGAGGAAACCCTCTCAGTCATGAGTTCCTCGATAGCTTTTAATTTCTTTTCTGCCTCTTTCCTGTGACGATCCACTTAACGGAGTTTGCCTAACTCCTCTTCAGCAGCCTTGAATTTGGTCTCAAGCTCTCCAACATTTTGGAGCTTCCCCTCGAGCTCTTTATTCTTACTTTCCAAGTCTTTTATTTTCTTCTCCAAACCCTTGGAGACCTCAACAGCCTTATCTCTCTCTTGCTCGATGGATTTTAGTTGCTTCCCCCAAGCAACTTTGTCTTCGTCATACTTCTGACGAGAATCCTTTAGATATTGGGATAATCCAGTAAAAGCCTCCTCTACACCTCCCGAGGAGATTGACGATTTGATGGCTTCGTCCTTCTTCAGAATAGTATTAAAGCATGTTACCAACTGGAAAAAGAAAATAACTATATGTCAGTACAGGGACATAATATTGAAAAATTAAAGTCTGGATTAGTAATACTTACTGAGGCAATGTGTTGAGCTGCCAGGGTGGTAACCCTATCCCGAGAAAGACTGTCTTCAATACCCTGGATCTCGGGGATGATCCAAGACTTCACCAAGCTCATGGCATAGCTCGGAGTAACAAAAGTGGGAACACCACTTCCAGTAGGTAGAGGTTGAGAGATGGATTCAGCCAAATTGTCCGAGGATCTTTTCTCCAACTTCCTCGTGGAAGCAGGAACATTCTCGACCAAGGATGTCATCTTGGTTGGTGATATAACTACAACCTCGCTTGGAGGGGAAACAACTGCAATCTTGCTTGGAGCCATAGGAGGCTTCTTGGCAACCTTCTTAACAGCTGGAGGACGTGCTTCAATTTGTCTTGTCCCTTCTTCTGGGACATCCTGCTTACTTTTCTTTGCCTCTCCAGCAGTAGAGGCAGACTTATCGAAGAGGGCAGTTGTTCTTCTTCTCTTCATTCTGTCGCTGAGAGGAATATGCGATTCAGGAGAAGAACCTTCAGAAACTGGTGTTGGTTCTATGTTACTTATCACTGGACGAGCAGTGAAAGACGAGGTGTAACTCTTGTACTGCAATAAGTACGAAGCTGATCTGATATGTTAGTCAGCGGCAGTTTGATGCAAACCCCAGATAAGTTTCAGATGCTTTAAATTAACTTATGTCTCCTTTGGAGACCTTCTTTTGCTATCAACTGCAAATAAATAAAAATCAAAATATCAGTGACGCATTTTATCGAATATAAAGAAAACATGATTTTAAAAACTAAATAAAATAAAAACAACCTATCCCATTGCCATAGGGAGGGCATCTGGGACCCTGATATACGTCGTTTTCAGTTAATGGAGCATGTTGTCAATTTTTCATGACAACCCCATGCTCAAAGTAATCCCTGTTGGCATCTGGGAGATTGACAACTAAAGCCCTATTTAAAAATCTAGTTTTCAAATAAAAAGTACTGTCACTGACAGCCCATCTATAGCAAAACATAATCTCTGGAATTCCTAAACGAGTTCCATGAATCTGATTTAACCTATGGACTCCATTAACTATTCTCCATGTATTGGGGGCTATTTTTGCAGGTACTACATCAAAATATTGACAGAATTCCAAACACAAGGGGTTTGGAGGAAAAGAAAAGCCACATTAAGCTACAAAGAGACTGGGGAACCAATGTCCCTCAGTCAAATGAAAATAATCAGGAGGACCAGAAAGTTCTTCCAAAATGACCCCGGAAGGAATAGAAAAATCAGAACAAAATTTATCAAGCGACTCAATAAGGTAAACCATGATGAATAAAGAAAATAAAAGAGAAGGAAGAAGATCTTACAGAAGAAGGGTAGATCAGTTGATAACGAACGATGGAAGGAACGAACGCACAAGATGGAGAAGAAATGGAGGTATCAAAGATACAGATTTGAAAAAGTAAGAGACGATAAGATTTTCTGCAACGCTTAAATACCTTACCTTAGGAAGGGGTAAAAATAATGATTACAAAGAAAGACGTTTGCGCTACCGGCGGCTAAAAGGACAAAAAAGGCACGGAGACCAAAGCAGTGGGAAAAATTCAAAAATTCTGATTCTATGAATTCGAAAAGAAAATTAAATACAAGGAAAACACTCCTAAAATTCAGGATGACTATTTAATCCTGCCATATTTCAAGAAGAATGTTCCACACTCCTCAACCTCGAACTGTGAAACATTGGGGGCTTCTGTTGATACTAAATTTAGTCTTCTGATGTGGATCAGTTAAGTGGAGACACGTGTCAATCTACATGGCACTTACAAACATTTCTGAACAACACCTTGACTTCGAGGAACTCAACCTCCCCGACCAACTCAAACACTCTGAGAAATAGGTGCTCTCCGAGGAACTGTATTATACCGAGCTACTTAGGCGGTCCGAGCTGCACCTCGTTCGGAGCATTTATAACTGAATAATTAAGAGCATTGAATGCGCATTAAATGTTGATTATTATCATACAGAGGTACACGCCTATTGGACAGCTATGTATTACCCTTTCACATTTACAGCCTGAAGGCTATAAATACATTGTATCATCCTCACTGTAAGGGGACTCGGAATTTCTTGGTAAAACCTGTAATCGAGAATTCCCAAACAGTCAATAATAACACAACAGTGGACGTAGGCCATTCATTCAAGGCTGAACCACTTTAAAAATATTTTGTCTTATTTATTTTTTATCTGTGATTAAGTAATTAGAGATAATTTAATTTTTTACATCAACAATAGGCATATTTAAATTAACACTCTCCATTTAGAGTCTCACTCCAGACTACTAATTCTTATACTGAATTCAAGAACTGATCTGTAGTGCCTTTTATTTTCTTGATTGTTTTCAAAGTAGGAGAAGATCAAGAGTTTGAAAACATGTTGGAGTTGTACTTTTGAGTCATAAAGTTTGCCCATATTCCTGATTTTTTCTTCAATTTGAACTAAAGCTTTATACTGCTAGCTAAAATAATATCATCTAGCCTTCAACACTATAAACCTCCCTCTTCAAAAGGGCCACAACAAGAATCCCAATTAATCCAGCAATGAGAGGATGATTGAGACACTCCTAAAGGAATTTATTAAATAGTGTGTGAATCCTATTTATAACTGTTGAAGGAGGGTTTAAGGCAATAATAATTGAAAGAGTGCGCTTGTGTTCAAATAAGGAAATTATTTAATTAAACACAATTTTTACCAATTAAGTCCGAAACATGCATCTAGGTGTGATTGAAGATGATAAAATCAAGCAAGAACATTCAAACACACGCATGTGAGGAAAAATCCCTCAAGGGGGCAAAACCTTTTTATTTTCACTATAATTTTGTAAGATACGATTACACGGATTACAATGAAAATAAGTGTGACACAGAAATACTTGCAGGCGTCGGTTCTGATGTCGTCAGCAGGAATCTCCCGTAGGAACTCCAGATGGGCAGCAGTAGAGAAGAAGACGACTTCCCCACAAAGTACTCCAGAAGAGTAAATGATCTTCTTGAAGGTTTAACAATTCACATATATAGATGGGAGTGATTATGTGAATAAAAAGGCTTAAGAAAACCTTAAAAGGTGAAGTTTATTCTGGGCAATTTTCGCAGAATTCGTGTTTGCAGAAAAACTTGAAAACATGTAGAAGGTACACTGGTATTTATATGAAAATCGAGGCGACGACATCGCTCGAACGATATAGGAATCTCGCTCGAACGAAGGACATGTGTCGTTTGAACGACTTCGCGAGAGATGCTGATCTCGCTCGAATGACAGTGACAGCTCGTTTGACCGAGCTCTTCGACCGAGGCACTCCGCTTCTACACTTAGAAAAATTCTGCTTTTGATAAAAAAATATTTCAGACTTCAAAAATTATTTTCTGAAAAATTTCCCATATATTTATGCAAATATAAACAACTCCAATAAAACCATTTTACCAATATTGCGTAGTGGAGTAGTGGGAATGAGCTGAGCAGCACGTCGCATGAAGCATGATGCACGTGAAGATGATGGATGCATTGAATTCGAATAAAGGCCGTCGAGGATGATCGTGATGACTTGCCGAATGTAGCGGTATCAGACATACAAACTGTGATATAGGACAAACAGAAAATACCTAGATTCTACCCCAGACATTTATAAAATTATGTCCTTATAAATCTCCTCCTATGTCTATGTCGGTACACACATAAAAATCTGAATTATGCAATCTCCCTAAAATAAATGACATGCAATATAGTATCCCCATAAAACCCTCAAACTGAAAATACTACATGACATTTCTTTAATCAAACTTCAGCATCTTAAAATCTTCAGCTCTTCAGGAACTCCCAAAGCTTTTCTCATCAGGGTGTGATATCCAATAAATCAACTTTGTACCTACACACATGAGATAAAGCAGATACCCGTGATAAGCAACAGTTTGAAATATAATGATATGCTAAAATCAAAGATCAATTAAGCTTAAGCAAATCACTGATAAATCAACCAAACAAATCTCCCCCATAATTCATTCTCCCCCTTTTTATGTTGTCCCAAAATAGACAGATATGAGAAGCATAAATATGGAAAATGTCACATGGTAAAAACAATCTATTTTTGAATTTTTCAAAAAATTTCACACAAAATATACAACAAAAATCACACCATGAACAAACACAAAAACAACCAAGTCAATCATAGCGTAAATGTAGGGGTGTGATCAAATTCGATAGGAAAATCAATGCATACAAACATGATATATGTGCACGATGAATATCGGATACTACTAACGAATGCACTCAACATCTTACTTAGGTGTAAAAAGATGGAAATATGAGACACTGACTCAATCAAATCAACAAATCAAAGCTCAAAATGATTTCCACACCAATAACGTCCAAAACGATTTAATGATTTTCCAGGACTTTCAAGGAACTGCAAACCCATTTAAATTCTCCAACCAAAACTCCCTCAGATTTATATTTTGAATAGAGGTGGTATAAATTCTCAAACTTTGGAGAATTGATGGTGAAACCTAAATGGCCCATATTTGGCATGAATTTCTTTTTATTGCCTTTAAATTTTTAGGGCTCTTTTAACCTCTTGGACCCCGGATAATAAAATTCCTCAATTTTTTAGGTTCGATTTATCGGTGGCTTAATCGCAAAGGCTATATAAGTACCTTTAGTAGCCCTTCGCCATTTTTTAAAACAAACACAATCTCACCAAATGATTTTTTACATGCATTCCAATCTTGTCAAGTTTTATCGCATATGGTTCATTGTATAGACAGAATTGAGATGGAAACACTCAAGCCAATATGTGATACACAAGTGCAATAATCAAATAAAGTCGTGCATGTGTGCAGTAAAGGAGATAAGGAGCCAAACATGTAGAAAGATATCACTAATCACATCTCAAAGACTCCAAACAATGTAAAGCACATGGATGCAATGACGTAGTGTCTCAAATCACTATCAAACAGTCACATGGATAAATAGAATGAAATTTGTGACTCGGTTATCTTAAATGCTCATCCATAAAAGGTGCAAATAAAATACAAAAATCTTTTTGTACTTTTTCAAAAAAAAATTATAAAAAGAAAATCCTTTTGGATTTTTCAAAAAAGTAAAAAAAGCAAAAAAAAAGAGTACAAATGATAAAACCTAGGAATAGGAATCATATGATATGAACATGACAATGCATCCTATCCTAGACATGAACAAACCCCTCAGTCAACTGTTCAAATCCCCAAAGACTTCCTAAGACTCTCAAATATAAGGGCATCTAAAGGCTTCGTGAATATATCAGCTAACTGAAGGTCAGTGTGTACAACACTTAGGGATACGACTTTCTCTCAACTAACTGACGTATAAAGTGCTCGTGTATCCTGATGTGCTTTGTGCGAATACTGGACTGGATTGCGAAGTATGTGTATCGCGCTCGTGTTATCACAGGAAATGGTCATGGTGTCCTGTGAAATCCCATAATCCTCCAGCATCTGCTTCATCCACAAGAGTTGTGTGCAACAACTCCCATCGGCGATTTACTCAGCCTTCGTAGTGGAAAAAGATATGGAGTTTTGCTTCTTACTCAACCAGGAGACAAGAGCAGAACCAAAATAGAAACACCCACCAGAAGTGCTCCTACAACCATATATATCCTCGGCCCAATCGGCATCCGAATTGGTGGACAAACGGTTATCGGTATCAAAGGAATACCAAATACCATATGTGAGAGTCCCACTCACGTATTTGATAATACATTTTAGAGAAATTAAGTGTGACTCTTTCGAGGACACCTGATATCTCGCACAGACTCCGACACTAAAGGCTATGTCGGGACGACTGGCAGTCAAGTGAAAAAGACTACCTATCATACTCTGATACAAGATTTTATCTACGTCCTTTCCTGAAGTGTCCTTACTAAGCTTGATAGAAGTACTCATAGGTTTATGTGCATGCTTAGCGGAGTATAAACCAAATTTCTTCACTAGGTCTCTAGCATACTTGGATTGGGAGATGAACATCCCATCCTCTAGCGGACGAACCTGGAGACCAAGGAAGAAAGTAAGCTCACCTACCACGCTCATATCAAACTCACTTTTCATCTCCTCCTCAAAGTGGTGAGCATATTGGAAGCACGTGGATCCAAAGACTATATCGTCCACATAGACCTGGGCAACTAAAATAACACTATCATCTCTCCTGACGAACAACGTCATATCAACTCCCCCTTTATTGAAGCCACCGGCTAAGAGATAGAAAGTAAGCCTCTCGTACCAAGCATGAGGTGCTTGCTTCAAACCATACAAGGCTTTCCTCATATAGTAGACGTGCTCTGGGTACTTAGGGTCTTCAAACCCTTTTGGTTATTCCACGTAAACCTCCTCCTGTAGAATGCCATTTAGAAAGGCACTCTTAACATCCATCTGATATAACTTGAAGCGCAGATGACATGTGATGGCGAGTAGTAAGCGGATGGACTCAAGCCTCACAACAGGTGCAAATGTCTCCCCAAAGTCTACACCCTCTATCTGTGTGTAGCCTTGAGCGACCAACCTAACTTTATTTCGGATTATGGTACCATTTTATTCTTAAAAATCCACCCGGTACCTATCACATTAGTCTCACTAGGTCGGGTGACAAGTTCCCAGACATTGTTCTTTTTAAACTGAAGCAACTCATCCTGCATGGCAGATATCTAGTGTTCATCTTTGAGTGCTTCTTTATGATTCTTGGGCTCGACGTTGGACGTGTAGCAAAGATGGATAACAACGTTCTCTAGCTGAGCACGAGTTTTGACCCCTAAAGTGGGATCGCCAACAATGGCAGAGGGATCATGACTCTTACGAACCCAAGCAGGTGTGTCCCTTAACAAAGGAGTAGGGTCCATAGGGTGTGGGAGAGGGACAAGTAAATCGTTGCCAGAAAAGTCCTCATCCTCACACTGAAGGCTAGAATTAATAAACATTGAAGGATCGTAATCTTGCACGATGGCATTTATTAACTCCGTAACCTTAGAACTCTTCAGGCTAAAAACCCGATACGCTCTACTATTTGATGAATATCCTAGCAATATTCCATCGTCGCTCCGGGAGTCAAACTTTCCTAATTGCTCTCTATCTCGTAGGATATAGCATTTACTCCCAAAGACACAGAAATATGCAAGGTTGGGTTTCTTGTCAGTCCACAATTCATAAGGCGTCTTAAGTGTGTGTGGACGAAGGTAAACCCTATTCACCGTGAGGCATGCAGTAGACACTGCCTCTGCCCAAAATCTTCGGGTAACCTTACGACCTAGAATCATAGATCTAGCCATTTCCTGGATCGTCCTATTCTTTCTCTCAACAATCCTATTTTGCTGAGGAGTCTTCATAGCATAAAACTCATGTTTGATCCCGAGGATATCTCACAGTAAAGATCTACCTTTGCTTCCTTAAATTCTATGTCGTTGTCACTACGTATCCTATTAATAGTGACTCCGTGTTGATTTTGCAGGACACGGCACTTGGTCGTTATAAACTCTACAACATTAGATTTCTCTTTTAGAAAACCTATAATCGAATATCTGGAGAAATCATCCACCATCAAGAGGATATACCTCTTACCACCCAGACTCTCAGTACGAGTAGGACCCATAAGATCCATGTGAATCAACTCAAGTACACGGGAGGTGGTAATGGAATGCCACTTCCTATGAGGGCTATGGTTGGCTTTCCCAACTGACAGGGTCCACAAATCATGGAAGTCAGCTTTCCAAGAGATGGTAAGCCACGTACTAGGTCCTTTTTAGATAAGCGAGTCAAATCTATAACGTTCACATGACCTAGACGTTGCTGCCACAGATCCATAGGAGTGATCATGGTGCTATTACAGACAAGTGAGGATGTGGGCATAGTCCCATAACAATTATCCTCGGTCCTCACCCCTCGCACTAAAAGTTACTGACTTGATTATAGACATTACATGCATCCCGATCAAACTTTATGGTGAAGTCAGCGTCGCACAGCTGGCTAATACTGAGAAGATTTACTTTCAAACCTTTGACGTACAAAACATTCTCTAGCTTAGGAAATCTTGGTAACTCTATTGTACCTCGTCCTACAATGCTAGACTTGATCCCGTCTCCAAAGGTGACTCTACCTTCCTTATACTCCTCTAAGTAGGTAAAAAATGAGACATCACATGTCACATGTCTGGAGCACCCACTATCAAAATACCACTGTGAGGTATTATGTGATTTGAGAGTGACATGAACAACAAGAGCCTTTTTATCTTTCTTAGGCACCCAAGACGTGCTAACCTTTTGTTTACCCTTACTTTTATTGGTTGTAGCCGGGATGCGAAAAGCATTCATAGACGGCCAAGACATTCGTCAGAATTCCTCCATCAAACTCTATGATGTGGCGGCTAAAAACTCAATACGCTCTCTCAGACTGGAAAAATCATCAGTATGATGTGGTGGAACAGTAGTACATCGTGTCTGACCCAAACTATAGCAAAACTCCTTGAGGTGGACTTTTCTTTTGCAATACGTATAAAAGAACGCAGTCTTAGGCGAACTTGGGTTTGCTTTTCTTGGTTGAACTCTCTTTCGCGATTTTTGACGATGGCCATATGGAGTCATAGTAAACTCAAGAACTGGTCCAGGTGAAATTTGGGAAGTGGAGGCACTATCATTACCTATTCCCTACCTATCACTGAAACCCAAAACGGGACCGAGGAGCATCTTTCCCATCTTTCTTGATATGTCCTCGATTTGAACCTTGACTTCTCGTACTCTCTCAAGATCATGAGTAAGCTGGGCAACAAGGGCTTTTAGTTTCTTCCGAGTCTCCAGGGAGGAATGGAGCTCACTCGTAAGACTAGCCACTTGTTTAGTCAAATCCCCTTTCTCTTTCTCAAACCCACTCTCTCTAGAAATAGTCTTTCTCTCTCTCTCTCTCTCTCTAAAAAAACTTTCTTTCTCAACACATGTAGACTCTCTCTCTCTCTCAAGGTAGTGCAGGTGGAGGACTCTCTCTCTCTTGCTTCTCTAAATCTTCCTCTAATGCGGTGATCCTAAGAACTAACGATTTGTTATGCTTTTTGGTTTTAAATGACTCATTATATAACTCAGCGTAGGCGCGTTGAAAATTCCTCTTGCTTTCACTTGTATCATCCTCCCCCTCACTCACATCGCTCTCACTGTCGAGGTGTCCCTATGAAGCAGCATCCTCATCATCGTGAGGAGAACTAGAAGTACTCACATGAATATCCATGAATGCGGTGAAGTTTCACTCATGCGGTGACTCATCTCCAGAGTCCACCGACTCGACCTCACTGTTGTCACTAAGGGTAGCATTAAGGACAGCTTTGCCCTTTTCTCTGTTCAGCCTAGTAGCACACTCAAAAGCTCTATGACCCCTACCATCGCACTCATAGCATCTCTCACTCTCTTTCTTATGAGGATCTTTAAAATCTTTTTCATTTTTCTTTTCAAACTTATTTTTCTCAAACTTCTTTTTATCTTTGAAATTACCATTTTTCTTGAATTTGAGAATTTTCTTGAATTTTTTAGCAAACATGGCCAAATCATCTAAATCAAAGTCACACTCAAAATCTGGCGTTTCTACCTCCCTTTTTCTAGATGACTCAACTCTCTTTCTTGTCGACCCCTCATTCTTTCCCTCCTGGGCATTAAGTGCAATTTCCTTATCTTTAGACTTGACAGATTTAGGAAACATATCAATTTTATACATTTGCAAGTCTCCTACAAGTTCCTCCAATTTAAGCATATTTAAATTACCCATATAATTTAACACAGTGACTTTAGGGATAAAACACTTAGGCAGTGATCTAAGAATCTTTTTAACAACTCTAGCATTAGGAATTTGTTCACCAAGATTTAAGCTAGTGTTAACAATATCAGACAGTCTAGCATAAAATTCATCAAAACATTCAGACTCAAGCATGGTGATTATTTCAAATTGAGTTGTTAAATTTTGCAGTTTAGACTCCTTCACAGCATTAGTTCCTTCATGGGTAAGTTGCAAAACATCTCATGCCTCTTTTGACGTGGTGCACGTCATTATCCGTTTGAACTCATCAAGTGTGACAGATCCAGAAATAGCACTTAAACCCTTAGAATTAAAAGATGACCATTTAAATTCCTCTTCAGTCCAAGCAGTGGAAGATTTTAAACTAGTTACGTTCTCAAAAGTGATGGAGGGAGGTGTCCACCCTCTTTCAACCAAAATCCAAACATGTCCATCAATGGCTTTTAAAGTAGATTTCATGCGGGATTTCCAATATACATAGTTTGTCCCATCAAAAACTGGCATTTTATTATATAAATTCTCCATTAGAACACGCGCTTTTTCAAAAATCAATTTTTCAGAAAATTGATATCTTAGAAAAATTTTGTGGAAAATTACACAGTATAATTGTGTAATTGGCTCTAATACCAATTTGAAAGAGTGCGCTTGTGTTCAAATAAAGAAATTATTTAATTAAACTCAGTTTTTATCAATTAAGTCCTAAACATGCATCTAGGTGTGATTGAAGATGATAAAATCAAGCAAGAACATTCAATCACACACATGTGAGGAAAAATCTCCCAAATGGGCAAAACCTTTTTATTTTCACTATAATTTTGTAAAATACGGTTACACGGATTACAATAAAAATAAGCGTGACACATAAATATCCGTAGGCGTCGGTTCTGATGTCGTCGGCTGGAATCTCCCGTAGGAACTCCAGATGGGCAGTAGTAGAGAAGAAGACGGCTCCTCCACAAAGTACTTCAGAAGAGTAAATGATCTTCTTGAAGGTTTAACAATTCACATATATAGATGGGAGTGATTATGTGAATAAAAAGGCTTAAGAAAACCTTAAAAGGTGAAGTCTGATTCTTGGCTATTTTTGCTGAATTTGTGTTTGCAGAAAGAATTGAAAAACGTGTAGAAGGTACACATGTATTTATACGAAAATCGAGGCGGTGGCGGCGCTCGAACGAGATAGGCATCTCGCTCGAATGAAGGACACGTGTCGTTCGAACGACTTCGCGTGAGATGCTGATTTCGCTCAAACGACAGTGACAGCTTGTTTGAACGAGATCTTCGACTGAGGCACTCCGCTTCTACGCTTAGAAAAATTTACTTTTGATAAAAAAATATTTCAGACTTCAAAAATTATTTTTTGAAAAATTTCCCATATATTTATGCAAATATAAACAACTCCAATAAAACCATTTTACCAATATTGCGTAGTGGAGTAGTGGGAACGAGCTGAGCAGCACGTCGCATGAAGCATGATGCACGTGAAGATAATGGATGCATTGAATTCAGATAAAGGCCGTTGAGGATGATCGTGATGACGTGCTGAATGTAGTGGTATCAGACATACAAACTGTGATCTGGGACAAACAGAAAATACCTAGATTCTACCCCGGACATTTATAAAATTATGTCCTTACAATAATGTACAGAGGAATTGAGCTCAGAACATGCCTGATTAAAATTAACCTACCTCTATGAGACCGTAATTTAGAGTCCAAGACTGTAATATACTCCTAATAACTTCAATAAAGCCTGAGAAGTGATCTATTTGAGGTCTTCCTTTTGATATTAGGCATCCTAGGTACTTGAGAGGAAAATCTTTATGGGATAGACCTGAGGCTTGACCTATTGTAATTTTTCTATTAGAGTCTAGCTTTGCATCATTTGTGTAAGAACTTTTAGAAGCACTGATTTTTTGCACTAGAACTTGTTCATATTCTGAAAGAAACTTGAAAAGATTTTTCAAAGATTTCTTAACCCCATTTTTTAATATAATCACATCATATACAAAACTCAACTGAGACATAAGATTACAACCATAAGGATGAGAGAATGGCTTAACTTTACCTGAATGCATAAGAGAATCAAGACCCCTGCTAAAAAATTTAGCTGAAATGATGAAGAGCTTGAAATCACAAATATACTGGAAGAAACGAAACCCCGATCTGAGCAACGACTAAAAAGTTATGTGCGTTCTAAGTTGAGAAGAAATCTATGGTTAAAACTACAATTAAGAAGAAATTGAAAAAGTTGAGGCTGAGATTTCGACCAAACCGGTTCGGCAACCCAATGGGTTCAGGCCAAGACGGGAATTTTCTAATAATCCTAGATTTTAGCTAAAAGAGTTTGAGTTAATTTGGACTTCGTTAAACGACTTTTAACATTTGTAAACACCTATTAGGAGATATTATCCATCATTATCATTGAGAGTAAGGCATCATAGGATTAAGAACTTCTTGGAGCAATAATTTACAACTTTTGCACCATTAATTTAATAGAAGATCATATTGTTTTCGGAATTTCATTCAATTTTGGTTTTTATTGCATATTTTACATTCTTCATCATTGCTAACTTTACATTCCTGCATATTTCTTATTATTTATTCATCATGTCTACATGAAAAACAATCTATTCATGCGTAGAAATTATGATCATGTCCGGCTCGATTTTTAAAGAGTTGGAGAAAATGAACCCAACCTAGGTGTGGATGTTAGAGATAAAATTTGACGTAAATATATACGTAATTACTAGGGTTTGATATTTTTGTTGAGACTAATATTGTATGTCCCTTAAATCCGTTTGTCGTAAGAAATCGAAATGTTTGAGGATGCGATATACGTTTCAATAAATTTTCCATTCGTGTTAATTTAGTTATTAACCAAATATTGTGCTGAGTAATATTCTCACATATTTAGTACTTTGATTCAATTAATGTTTCCTTTTAATCACCTATATAATTATCAAGAATTTTGTATCGAACAAAAATACCTACGGTTTGGGGGATTGGATCTCGACTCCACTTTTTCCAAACAGTTCTCAGAATCAAAGTTTTGGTTCCTTGCTTTCTTTCAAATTAAATTGCACTTGCTAGTTAAGTTTTCGTAGTTAATTAGAAATTTTTCCAAAATCAAATCACCTTTTCTTTTCATTTGAGATTCGATACCCAGATTTTAGAAACCTACCTTGTCATCATCACCACATTTATAGTCTTATTCCCTGAGGATTCAACCTTGACTCACTGGGTATTACTTGAGCAAATGGCTTGCACTTGAGCCATAGGTACACACGTAGCAAACATATTCTACATCACGACAGGTATAGAACATTAAAGAAGAAATTGGATTTTGGAGTGTGAAATTCGTATAGGGAAAACAAAACAGTTCTTGGTTTTTCTAGAATTCGAATTGAATCAGCCTTCCAGGTGAATCAATTCGACCTGGGGTGAATCTATTCGGCCCTAGATGCGAATCGATTTGGCTCCTAGACTTGGATTAAGATTGGATCGGGAAAATATTCAGGGGATTTTTACTAACTCAAACGAGTATGTGGGAGGTCATCCAAGTGAGTGGATATTTAATTCAATATAGTTTTGTGTCACTATTAATTATTTGGAAAATTTAATAATTAACTAGATGGTTAGTTCTTAAGAAAATGGTATTATCTGGAGATTGATGAAATCTAACTGGAGGGTAATTATAGGGATAATTACCTATACATATTATGTGCTACACATATGTATTTTGTGTGAACATACCCATGTTCGTGAACGACCTATCAGTTGGGGTTGCGTACGTCTTTAGAATCGTATCACGCGTCGGCACAAGTGGGTTAGGCGTTGTTTAAGTTATTTTCTTAGGTCCTACGTGGTGGCACCACTTACGATGAGGCAGGTGGGATAGCCGAAATCCATTGTCAGCGTCGGGGGTTGGACCGTGCAAAGGTGTATTACGTGGGGACCACCCCACTTGTGTGTATTTTACTATGTTCGCTTGGTTAAGGACTCCTCCGAACTTACTGATAGAGCACAAACTAGACATTAAAGGTAGATGCCTTCATGTATCGTATATATGTAAGGACATATATATTAATATAAATTAATTGAGAACAAATCCATGTAGTCCAATGATGTAGACAACTCTTAATGAACACTATGCTACGTAAAATACATTAGGTGATGATATGATATTTCTTAGGAGTAGTATTATGGGGATATTCTTGGAACTAGAATCATATGTTTATATGCTTAGATCAAGTTTATTAGTTGTGTTATATGACTTAAATATTATCCTTTAGTACATATGTCGGACTTTATATTACGGACTTGGGTTAGAATGCGTATAGTATTTCACTTAGATAAACGATGAGATACTTATTGCATGTGAGTGTCGATGGGCAATGTGTAATGTGAATTAACTGCATAATTACATATTGGATTGGTAAGTTAATTCTTGCAACTTTAGGGCGCTGACCCAAATTATAAAATGTTTTCCCTCGATTTGCCTAGATAACGACAACAGGGTTAACGGGAGATCAGACTTGCAGTCATACTTGATCATTAGCTACATCAGTTCGATTGACTCTAGCATTGGTTGTTATTCTTATTTCAGTCATATTATTATTCTAGAGACTATATGGGCATAAAACTAGGATTTATTATCCAGTTACTTTATTTTCAGTGATGTTGGAGTTGGATGTTTTATAACTTATGGGAGTTTGGAATTATTTACTATCAGTTATTATTTCATTTTATTTCATTGTGCGTGTTTGGTTTAAAATAAAAATGTCATATTATGGTTTGATGTTGAGAATGGTATAGATTGTTAGACAAGCCCCATCCTTGACGTATTGTGTATGGTCAACCTTTATGTGGAAAATAGGGGTTGTTACAATGTCCCCTCCTCGTAACAACATAATGAATTAATATACCATAACAAATAGCTTAATATCCTAATGGTACCATGACATAGCACAAGAGATAAAGGATAATAAACTAGCCTAAAAGCATACTTAGGACAACTGGTGATTTGGCTAAAGGATGCCTTAGCATCATAAAACAACAATAACAATATCAATCTCACAGTATAAAATCTTTATTAGGATTTTCACAAATTAGCTATTATTATTCTGCCAAATTTTTACAACCCAACATATACGTAAAATCATCTAATTATGATTTTTATTATCTACTCGGCATGAGAACAATATCACATAATCATTCGTGCAAGAAGGATGATATATACATAGGAGTAAAACATATAAGGATGAAACACATAGCATGGAATATATGTATACAATTAACGGTGAACATTTATAGCATGCAAAATGTGACACCCCACCTAATAAAATACTGGGTGATCACTCCTATATTAAATTAAAACAGGACTCTCATATGGTTCATTCTCAGCATCACTATCGAAAACCAATTTAATTACTAATAACATATTAGGCTAGCGTCAAAATTTTAATTAACTAGTATTTTTAACCAAACCATTAAAATAAATCAATCACAACAGTTTATATGCAACAAATGAAATGAAATAAAATAATCGAACACTCGGTACAATATAATACAACCAAATCGAATGCCGCACTAAAAGGCGATTAAAGAATAAATGAATACAATTGGGCTATCGGCCCGAATGTTACTACAAAGCTTCCTATATAGATCATAAGAATAGAAGCATCTAAAATAAACCTGCATGCATCCACAGTTGCTGCAGCGTACGTCTGACTTGAAAGAATCATCATCCAGGCATCCCTGTGTCAGGACACCTAATATATATATACATATATAGCAAGAGAGGAAAATAAAGAAACGGGTCAGAGCCCGAGTTTGAAAATATTTTAGCAAGTGCATAAATGACATATTTTAAAATATGAAAATCTCTCATATTTAAATTGGTATCGTACTCTCATGAGATACACCGCACCCCTAATCTAATAGTGCACAACTATCGCATACCTTTTAAACAACCTAGTTAAGCTACCCTGCCTAACTAATTCATTTCACCCATCAGCTAAAAATCATCATAAACCCGAGTAATGAGGACTAAACTTCTCACCATTCCCAACATTGCGCTAAGTTCGTGCATGGGGTGTCTCGCGAAGTGAAATCCAAACAAGCCCCCCCCCCCACAATACACTACTACATGGAAATGTTGATCGTCGAGATCTATTAGGCCCTCAGTACATAACACATATAATAATAAAAAAAATCCCATGGGTATATATAGTTCTCACTAGAACCTATGATTCATACTCATATAAATCCGGATACAAATCTACCGGAAGGAGAATATCACTTAATTCATTCTTCATAAAATATTCTAAGCTATTGCCTGAGCTTATACATTATAATCTCTCACTTATGATTCATCCTTACATCATGAATAACTTTCACTAGTTATTTACACTATTCACATTTTAATGTTATTAACCTCGTATATAATATTCTCATCTTTATATACGTATATCACCTATTTTATTCCGGATTTTATACTCCCGAAAGATCCAGAATTTATCTCACATTCCATTCTTTATTATGTTCGTATATATATGTTTCACATCTCATATATATATATATATATATATATATATATATATATACAATATACTATACACATCAAGTACATCCATACTTATATATCACACACTATATAAGTATAATAACCATCCCTCAGAGCTATAACTCAATGGATGCAGTCTCTCAATGCTATCATCTTTCAGGGAATTACTCGCACATCATCCTGGGTCCCAGCGGTCGGACTCTCACACCGACTTGGTAAAAAACAAATCACAACGTATGGTAAGCGATCATAGTTCCTCCTCGAAAATGAGAACGAAACATACCCGCCACGTCTCACCCCTAATAAAAATCACACAATATAAAATGGACGCTATGACCTGGGAACTATACGCTCCCTGTTGCTCAAGCCAGGGGCCTCACCCACATCATGCAACTTCCCATGATAGCATTAGAGGGGGTATACTTCACATAAATATACCATTCACATACAGATATATTCATAATTATTTTATATATATACTGTAACAATTCCTGTATATATAGTATATATCTCTTCTCAATATATATGGCTATAATTTCCAAACTCTTATAGCGATAGCCAAAACCTCAAATGTTCCCATTAGTAATAGTATATAAGTATTTATACACTTAAAATACTAAATCCACAAGTATTCTCTTACTTAAAATATAACTCGCACCTCACTCACTTTTAAGGATTATAATATAAACCCGAATATACCAATTCGTAATAATTAAAAAAGTATACTAACTACTTATTTTAATCTCCATAGGTACCGCATCACCTATAATCATAATTGTCAATAAAGACATACCGGATATTAGCTTGAACCTCTTTAGCCCATATATTAAATTCCATCCTACTCGCATTTTGGAATTCACTCAAATGTACTTGGCCCATAGTTATTCTCTATGCATAACTATATAAACACACTTGCCGAAGACTTTTCTCGAATGTTACCCATCCTAAACAATCATTTAAAAATATATCCCGGATTTATTTCTACGAACCCAAGGTTTTTATTTTTTTCCTCAAGTAATTTAGAAGTCCAAAAACTTTATTTAGGAACCTCATATATTTATCTCCAAACAATTCTATCCTTAATTTTTCCAATTTTCGGTTTGATTTCCGAGCTAACGATATCAACCTCGAAACTTCTTCCTTAGAAAAATCATTAAAAAATCAAAAGACAATTAGAAAAATATGCGGTTAGCGTCCACGCGACCATATCGAAAAGATCTAAAACTTTTATGTTTTGACCAAGAGCTGAATCGATTCGCTTCCTAGCCGAATCGACCCCGTAAGGTGCTGCGTTATTGTTCACTGCCTTCCCCAAATTACAAATCTCCATTAATGCACCTGCATGATTTTTATCTCCTCTCCCATCATCATCCAACCTCAACCAACAATATATCCACACATAAAAATGGTTCTAATCATCCTAGAACCAATAATCAACAACTAATTTTAACAAATTCTTAAGTTTTTCAAATTGGATATTAAACGGGTTTTACTCGTTCAAACTTTCGAAACCCCCGTTTTGATTCACAAAAACCCAACCCAAAAATCTTTATAGTTTTCACACACCAACTATAATATGAGAAATAAGCACACTAAATCATAAAAGCAAGTTAAACACTTGCCTCGTGGATAAAATTCGATGACCCCGAGTCGAATCCAGCGGAACTTAGTTGGAAATCCCTTTCTTTCTTCTCTTCTCTTTCTCCTTCTTTCTTCTCTTCTTTCTCTCTTCTCTTTCTCTCTCCTAGGGCTGAAATGTGGGAGAAATGAGGGTTCTCCCCTTATAAATCCTAAAATTAGGTGTATACCCAATTGTAAAATGACTCGTGTACTCAATTGCGAGTCCATACTAGTCCAAAAAGGCCCTGAAACCCAAAGATTACACCCGGGTACTTCTTTTTTACTATTTCGGCCATTCCGAAACCAATCGCACACTCGAAATCTCCATCTGACTCACTTAACTAAAATTAACTAATTAAACCCAACACATTCCAATACGCATGTTTTCCAATTAAAATATTATTCTTTGTCGCTTTACCCAACTGCGACATGTAATTAAAATAATCCCACTCATATTCTATGTCTCGTAAGAAAATATAATCCATGTAAATATTAATCCGACACTTGCAAACTAATATTTACTATTCACTATATAATTCTCAATTATTAAATTTATACTTATAAATTCCAAAATTACTATTCACAATAATTTCCTCTAATTACCAAATTACACCACTTGAGTAATTTCAATATCCATAAAAGTACGGGTTATTACACAAAATAAACACGGGAGAATGAACCTACCTCAATTGGTAAAATAATCCGACAAATCTAAAAGAAATTCCATCCCTGTGCACTATTAGGAAAATATTCATAAGATATTCTTTTAAGTTTTAAATATTACAAAACAAGCACCCCACGCATTCCTAATTCAAGTATATACAACTTACACTAGGTGGGAAAGTTATATTCACAGTTATACCACGCCAAAAATAGCCTGAAAGTGATTGGTTTACTTCAGAAAATTTCATTACCTCTTTTTCTCCCTTCATCTTCTTCTTTAATCCTTGAATTTATAAAAAAATATACTTCTCTCTCATATTCCTTGTGTTTTATCTTCATATATAATGTTATGTATCCTCCTATAGACTTTTATCAAGCCATAGATGTTGTCACGTAACATATTTATACTCAGAGGTCACTAAATAAGGTTTTAAAATTGTGAATCTTTTTTTTCTCACATTGGCTTCCACTAAGGTATTCAAATGGGATCCAAATACATATATTTATCAAGTAATAATTTTACCAAAAGGATCTATAAGCCATGGTCACTAATTTTTTAATTATTTTGAGTGTGTTTTGCTGACTAATAAGTCCCCAAATTAAGTCGCCACCAAACTTCGCTAAATAAACCATTAGAAAAGTCGCACTACATATGTTTAGAATAATTCACTTAACTAAATATGTTAATCCATAATATAATTAAAATAATACAAGTATTATATCTTAAATCCATATAAATTCCAGAAAATGCACAACTAATCCTCATAAAATCATGGCAAAAAATACGTGGTATTACCCTCTTGGATTTAACCCTCCTTTGATGAGTATGAGCATATGCTTTTGTCTTTGGGTTCTACCTATCTTTCGATGAACACCAATATTCAACTTTATCACGTTAGGTATTCAGTCGAGTGTTTGAGATATCAAGGCTTTAAGGAATATTTAGAAAGGAGAGCATTTGTTGTTTTAGAGATTTGTAGTTTGAGAGTTAAGATTTGGCTTCATTTTATTATATAATGTATAGTCAAATAACTCTAAAATATTTTAAATACTTATCACATTTTAGCATGAATTTAATAGATATCATTGCTTTGATATATTGTGTAGCTCTATGTGTAGCTATTGATATGTTTCTCTTAGGTCTATTTTTATATTATATTCCATATCTAGCCAAAATATTCGTATTAATTACTCACTCATTATATGGTCTACTCTCATTTTTTTGATTTGTTTACTAAGTTTTCTCTCGATAAATTGCTTAGTTTTATTTATCTCATTGTATGGTTAGTTTTTTTCATTTGTCTAATTTGTGACAGGGGGAGAAATTTGTTGAAAAAACGAGTACATAGTTTTGACCATTTTGGGTTTAGGGGAAGTGTTTTTATGTTATGCTATATCATAATTATTTAGAGTAATTGCAAAGTTAAGGGAGAGTTACTTTAGTTATATGATTCTCACATGTATACATTATTATTCACATGTTTTTATCTTACAACTCTCATATTTTTTATATGTCTTTGTACACATTGATATTTGATGAACTTGCTAGTGTGTGGCAGGAAAATAGGTACAATAAAATCATTAAGAGAGTCATTGAGTGTCTTGATTTTATATTGCTTGTAATTGTATTTAGTCTATCTCATACGCCTTTGGTTGATCAAGTCATGTCTTAGGTGATAGATTTCATTCATTTGCTTGTCATTTTAGTTTTGTGTATTTTGTCATGGAATAGACAAAAGGGGAGATTGTAAGTATACTCACGTGCCCCATGTTATTTGGATTATAGTATTATGTTTTATATAATACACTTTGACATTAGTATAAGATGTCTCCAAAAAATATTATCAAATTCATATCGAGCTAGATAAAGATAGAGTTAGATAAAGTTTAAAAACAATTAAATGGTAATAAGAACAATATTAAATATAGAGTTAGATAAAGTTTACAAACTTAGAGTGTTACGTGGTTGTGCCCTGCCTACATTCACACGCAAGATAGGAGTCAAGAACATCCTTATCTTTGATTCACTTAGGTGGAACCAAAACCATACAAGGAAATATAACACTTTAAAACTACAAATAACAAGTTACCTACATCCTTCCTTACTAAATCATACACACACAAGCTCAATGGAATTACCTTCTTCCTTAACTCCCTATAATTTAGACAATATTAGTCGAGAAGATGTGATGATGTTGACATCGTAAAGAAAAAGTAAAATGAATTCTTATTGTGCAAAACTAAGACAATATTTTTCTTTAAATTAATAGTTATCTCTAATGTTATAGTACTTCTTATGTAAAAAATCTAAATGATCAAAGAATTCTAATGGTGTTGTGAAATTCATTTCCATTTTTTTTAAATCTCAATGAATTTATTGACACGCATGTTGTGAGGATGATTTGATGTTTTAATGTTGTTTGTGAGCTATTGATGTGTAAAAACGTATTTTAATGAAGTATATATATCACATGGACAAAATGTAGCTGATGTGAGTAAGTGGCAGAAAGTTGTTGTGTAGTTAAATCTAGTTGTTATTGTGGTAAACCCCTGTTATAATCGACTACGTCGAGAATTAGTTAACTATGTTGAATGTACTTAAATTGTTCTCAATTTAGTCGACTATAACTCCTAAAAGTTTTGTCCCAACTTAAATCAGTTAAAGGATAACAAATATAGTTGACTATTGTTAAATCAATTGGTTTCTTTGAAAATTTGATTTAATAATAGAAAAATCTTTCGAATGTGTGTTTTACCCAATAGATTGATCTTGATTAGGAAATGTTATACCTTTACACTAATCCTAACCTACTTAAATATCTCTTGAAATTGTGTATCGTGCCTATCTATATGTCATTAAAGACTTAATTGATGAAATCTTGATTTTCATGTAACATTAAATGATGCATTTCCTTTCTTAATGTCTTTGATATATTTTCACAAGACTAGATTTGTGACAACTCATATTTCCAATATTTTAGGTGGTTAGTCTTATATATTAAAAATACATTAGTCAAAGAAATTAAATATTATTCTAAGAGTGCAACATCAATGAAATAATTAATAGATATTATAAAATATAGATATACAAGTATGTTACCATCGACCATAAATAGAACCAAATAATAATCCTCCAACATAACTTTGGAATATCCAACATAACAGGACCCATAACTACTAATGTTTACTCATATAAAAGTCTCAACATAAATATTCTACATGCTTAAATAGAATACATAAATCCTACATCTCAGAAGGAAATAGATTAAACCACTACAAGCTCAACACCTACTCTGAGTCTTAATCGTTTGCACCATGACGACCTAAAAAGATTGAGAAAAAAGGCAAGTTATGACCATAACAATAGATATCTCTACGTAGCATAAACATTCATACAATTATAATTATGGTATCGCAGTTGTCTTCTCTTAACCATATACTTAACAACCCACACTACTCCCATACGTTAAATACTCATATTATTAGCGTATAATGATATCTTAATGCATTGTCATAACATGACTAGCAACTTCTACATAAATACCATCACCAAGTCCAATCCAATCACACAAAAGATCACTCATGGCAACGTAACTACCACATAATAACCATCACCTCAACTAGTTCACTCACACACGAGGAAACTCATGTCGGCATGATGTCCACATGATGTCTATCATCTCATTTGATCCACTAACACACTCGACCATTAATGCCGAGGTGATGTCAACATAATATCGTCATTGTTGCCAAACCATGCAAGTAAGATATAGTTTACTAAGTGTTATACATCATACAATGATGCACACGTAATACACTCACCATAACCTGATTATGTTTAGAAGCTACAGGCTCCTAACACACGACTTATACAATGATGCGAATCGATTCGGTCCAATGGACCTGGGAGTCTGCTACATACTGAATTGATTCGCAAAGGGGCGAATCGATTCGGCCCTAAATACCTGGGCAATCTGCAACAGACCGAATCGATTCGGTAGGGGCGAATCGATTCGGCAAGTGCAGCAAGCTACGAAATGGCTTGTTTTTCACAAAAACTAAATTTCCCAAAAATCATTTATATCATCTTCCAACCATTTTGATCCATCCCAATCACAGATATAACATTAATATTCAATCTAGAATACATATAAACCAATTTCTAACCTTAAATCCATTTATTCAACACAAATCTAAGGTTTTTCCCCAAAAGTTAGGTTTTGACAATTTAAACCTAAAACCCAAAATTCAATCCACAAATCATGCAATAATTGGTACACAACAATTATTTAGCAAGTTTAATCACTTGCCTCGGGTTCGTAGGGTCTGAATCCATCTTGAGATCGCGTATTTGCCCGAAAATCCTCTTTCTCTCTCTTTTCTCCTTCCTTTTCTTCTTCTTTCTTTCTCTCTTTCTTTTTCTCTTTCTCTCTTTGGAGAATTGTTTCTCCTATAGGCTTACTAAGCCTAAATCCCAAAATACACATCTTTAAATGATAATACACACTTTAAATGACCCGGTAACTTTAATTCGAGTCAAACGGTCCTAATTTATTTCGGAACCTAAATAGACCCCAAGTACAGTCATTTCAACTTTTTCGACCCTTCCGGACACTATGGTACCCTCAGAATTGACATTTGACACTCTTTCTAACAACTCCAAATTTTTTACCTCAATTTCCAGTTTAATTATTTCTCCAATAAAATATTATTTATTTCTTCCAAAAATGAATAAATTGTTGTCTCCAAGACCTCGGGTTGTTACAATTTGTCTATAAACCACAGTCCAATTTAATAATACATACTCCAATAAATCTGGTTACGATTATTTATGTAAATTTTAACCCAAAATATTTCTAGAAAAACCAAGTCCCAATTAAATAATCCAAGTAAACTAATTATCGAATTACAATTTTCTTTATTTAACATTTAACCCCATTTTATTTGGTAAAAATATTTATCAACTAATTAACCATTTCGTTTTATTTCTCAACGTGACAAATAATAGATTATTTTCTAAAATCATTCCAATTAATATTAATTAATTAAACTATAAAAATAAATATATAAAATGTAGAGTCTTCCCTAACATGTCACGTGTTAGCTAAATTATCGATCTAGTTAAATAAAATTTAACAATTCAAAAAAAATTATAATCAATTAAATTATACACCTAAAAACATATTTCACACTTTATGTATGGTAATTAAATCATGTACCATAACATTCCCCTTTTATGATGGTAATTAAATTGATATGTTTTGATAAATATTTTGGAAATCTTCCCCTTTCTTAGAGACTTTGGTTTTTGGAAAAGAATTTTTCTCCCCTTTATCATTATTAAAAATTGATGCAACATGTTAGTTGTTGTAATTAGGGGTGCGCATCAGAACTGAAAGATCGATAAATCGAATCAAATCGATCATTTTAGGTTGGGTTGGTTTGTTTTTTCTCCGTGTTGGTTCGGTTTCAGTTCCAAAAATTGAAAAACTGATCCTATTGGTTTGATTCTCGATTCCAATAAACAATTATGTTGGTTAATGATGCTCAACTAAGAATCATGTTCTTGAAATGAATTTTTTCATTATTTTAACAATGGATTATTTGGATTACATATGATGAGGAAACCCGAATCCATTTTGTAATTCGAGTATTTAGAATAACTTTACTTATTTCACGAAAGAGAAGTAGTAGGATAAGGCTAATTCTCAGATATAATGGTTTCGGGTTTAATATTCCTCGGTAGTAATGAAATAATAACAATACGGATATTATCACTACAAGTAGTTAAAACTTTTGTAGCAATATATTTGTTTTTAATTGTATGGTAAGGAAAGGGATATGGTATTGTTTGTCTTTTAAAAGTAAATGCAGGATTCATGGTCCAATCTACAGGAACCTATTGTGTACGCTCAGAAACTACAAATTGGGACTAAAACTCGTTACAGAGGTTCCAAGTAACTGGGAAATCACTTATTATATATGTTCTCAATAATGGGAAAATAGAACAAAGCAACATTATGAGGAGATGGAAACATTTTTAGATTATGGTGATAATATATAGATAACTTAGGTAAAATATTTTAATGTTCGTAGTTTAAGAAAAGTTGGTTTCAGTTTTTAAATTTGATTATGAACAAATATTCAATTATTTTTATCAAAATTGGAATATCTTTTATCTGTTCTAGTACATTAGAAAATAATTTATACGTCATAAGGTATGTATCACCAATACTGCTATGTACTTGAACGAATAACATTAATGGAAAAATCATAAAGAGAAAGTTTTCTTCTAGAACCAAACACAATTTTGGCACTAACACTTTGCTCACTTTATTCTAAAAGTAATTTAAAGGCTAGATTAAAATGGACATTTGAGTTCATTGGAAGTAGTGATACTTTTAGGCTGTGAATCCCATTTAGAAGGTAAAATGATCAAGAGGCCCTTCACGATCAAAAGCTAAAGAGCCAAAGATGTGTCGATAATGGTTCATTTCGATTTGGGTGGTCCTATGACTATTTGGTCAAAATGTATTTTTGAGTTCTTCATTGATTTCATTGATGATTATTCAAAGGTATAAATGTGTTTATTTGATTCAAAACAAGTTTGAAGCCTTTGATTACTTCAAAGTGTACAAGTCTAAGGTGGAGCATGGGCGAGGTAAACTAATCCCAATTCTACGATCTGATCGTAGGGGTGTGTACTTATTGGGAGAGTTAAGGAATAATTTATCAGAGGTGTAAGATCTTATACCAGTTTTTTAAACCGGGCATTCCATTATGAAATGATGTAGAGAAAAATAAGGAATAAGATTATTGTGGATATGATAGCATCCATGGTTGGTTATTCGGACACCAATATTCATATTAGGATTTTATGTAAGAGTCGATGGCATACATTCTTAATTTAGTTAATCAGTCTCTTCTTTTTCCAATTAACATATAAATGGGAACAAGATTATTCTAGGGCATGTTTGGATTTGGGGGTGCCCAAACTCGTGTTATGGGTATGACTCTCTGTTGGTTATCCCAAAGGTTAATAAAATTAGTTTATATCATATTCCTAAGTACAAGAAGGTCATTGATTATATCAATGATCGACTATTCTAAGAGGGTTATGTAATAAACTACGGGCCCAGGAGTAAGCTTGTCTTACAAAATAAAATGGAACATCATATTACCAATGTTGCTAAACCACCCGTACATGATGAAATACAACTTAATACCGATAATACACTGTCTAGCGACAATAGGAGTATTACTGATCTTTAAGATACATGTGTCACTTATATTAGATAACAAGTGGTACCACTCGTAGTGAGAGTATCAATAAAGATCATAAATGGTTAGTTTTTTGGGTGGTTATTTCGATAAGATACAAGGCAAATGTTAATCGGGTCTTAAGAACTACAATGTCCCAATAACTACAATGAGGCATTCCAAGATAAGGATTTTTAGCTTTGACTTATGACCATAGATACCAAAAAGGAGAATTGATGAATTCAATTCAAGTTTTTGGGACTTTTAGACTTGTTGATGGGATAAAACCCATTGGCCGTAAGTGGATCCAAGAGAGTTAAAAGATAAATGGATAAGAAGATACAAACCTTAATGGAAAGGCTTGAGAAAGGGTTTACTCAGAAATAAAGGATGGACTATAAGAAAACCTTCTCGTTGTTAGCCATGCCTGAGTATTTCAGGATTCTTTTAGCTCTTGAACGATTTTGTCTTAACAAGGTACATAGTAATAAGTCGGGAAAGCAAAAGTGATGTAAGCTTGTGATGCCCATTTATGGATTTAATCTAACACCAAAATCTTTGATAATTTGTTTTGATCAAGTAATTAAGTTTTGATTTTAATTAACGATCGAATAATACGTGTTTGTCTAATTTGTGGATAATATTCTCCTAATTAGGAATAGAGTGGAAGTATTATCTTACATAAGTGTGTGATTCTCTAAGTAACTTTATATAAAGTCCTTAGGACAAGCTGGGCAAATCCTTATGATCAAGCTTTCACTAGATTGGATAAAAAAGATATTGGGCTTATCCAAATCTCCTTATATCAATGTTGCACTCGCATGATTAACATCGGGGTTTCATAAAATGATTTTTCTTTCAAGTATGGAATCACTCTATCTAGTAATAAGTGGCCTAAAACACTTGATTAAATAAAATTATGAGGAATACATATAAAACTTCGACGGTGGACAGTCTCATGTATACCGTATTATGTTCTAAACCAAATATCTAATATATTTTTAGGATAGTCTGTAGATTTTAGTCTGGTTGTCTTATGCCGTTTAGGTACAAAGACCAGGTTTTTAGTCAGATAAGGATTCCAACTTTTCTACCTCATAATATATGTTTACCAAGGAGTTTGGGTTATATGTTTAAGAAGTGTAAAGTAATCTTGCAATTCTGACTCCACAAAGGCGATCGAAATGATTTCGACTTCGAAGGCAACTAAAGAGGGTATATGACTTGGTAACTTGCTAAGCAACCCAGTTGAGGTTCCTTCTAGAGAAATTGGTTATTACACCTTCTAGTGTTAGTAATGAGATGATTTCAAGTTCGAAAGAACCCATAACCCATAAAAGGTTTAAGTATGTTGAGCATCGATTTCACATGTTTTGAGATATCGAATAAGGTAGATGATAAGTTTATGAGCAAGGTTGCATCGAATAACACTTGGATTGGGAGTTATATGCACATGTACATAGCTTTAAGACTAAGTGGGAGATTATTGGGGTTTTATTCTTATGTACGTCGTTTATTTTTAGTAAATGTGTGTCATTTAATTTCGAAATAAGAATCATGATTGTGATAATGCTTTATATGTATGATTATATATATTGTTAACAATATCGATCAATTGTACTAAGTAAGAATTCTGTTGAGTTGGGTTCGACTTGATAATAGGGTATCATAATTTGGCTCTAATGTAATTTAATAGTTCACAGCCTAAATAGGGAGTTAGCATGCTATAGGTATGGTTACATGAACAATCCTAGTAGTCTATTATCTCAAACTATGAGAACCAATCTAATGGTTCGAGAACTTGTGCAATAGTTCAAAAGAGGAATGTGATCGGTATATCTAAGAACGTATTGAATAGGACCGCCTGTAATATTTAAGTCTAAGGATTGTCTTTCTTAGACTTAGGTAATCTTACACCACTTGCAAATGGTTTGTAAATTACAAATCAGGATAGTTACAAAGATTGAAATGCTTACACAATTGTTATTTTGATTTTTATGGGTGCAATTAAATTATATATTAGGTCAATAGATCACCATAAGTTGGGTAATTATTGTGTGAGTATGTTTGAGATCATAATTCGGAGATATCATGAATTCTGATACTCCCCTGATAGACTTATATATTTTATTTTCAATAGTAAATCCCCGCCAATGGATATTTTATAATCCGGTGGAGTAGAAAATAAGTAAAGTCTCATAAACAAGGAATTGATTAGATGTTGGTTAATATTGATTAACAACAAATCGATTTGGCCAAACGGGTATCATAGACTTAACGTGGGAAATCATTTTATGTAATGCATTAAACTTTGAAAATAATACCTCTATATTTCGAGTGATTTAGAGATAATTAAATTAGAGTGCAGTCATGATTATTTAGTGGATTTAATCGTGATTAAATAAAAAATAAATTAATTACAGTAATTGTAATTTGAATTTACGAGTAATTATTTAGATACTAGTTTAATTATAAGTCTTTGGTCCCTAGTATAGTCCATTACCCAAGTAGTAGGTCCGAAACTCTCTAGAATACTAGCTAAGGCTAATCCCATGACTTATATCTATATATATTAGTGAAAGATAAAGTTTTAGATAGTGATTCGCTATGGAGGGTTAAAGAGGGATAAGAAAAAAATTATTCACATTTTTATGAAGGGGTGAGGAGAGATAAAGTGGTTTATCTTATATTTTACCAAAGTGTCATCTCCAATTATGCCCCCACACAACTTAATTTGAGTGGATCATATACTGGAAGATTCAAGATATTTAGAGCATTCTAATAAGGTTTTTGGAGACCCTGAAGGGAATAATGATCATTATCATCCTCATCAAAGTATTTTTCCTCATATGGATCACAACAAGATCTACAATGGTATTATTTCTTGAAACGATAAGTTTGTGCTTCAAACCTAGTTCTTGTTATATAATTTCCAATGCATGATCGATCGGAGTTCTTAGCGCTGATTTTTCCCCATTTTAAATGTCAAACTCGTTTCCCATTAGGACTGACCCACAATCTGTTGAATTTATAGGTTTTGATTCTTAATGGTTTCGTAGACAAAGCCTAGTGAGAGGCATAGACTATCCAGCATCTCGATAGCTTAGCTTCTAATAATTTATTTTATGTTAGACTTCGTATTTGTATATTTATGATTTATACATTTATGGTTATATTTTTGTAATCATTGGATTGTAGTTCATATATTTTTGTAATCATTGGATTGTAATCATTGGATTTTATTATCACGGTTTTGTTTACTTATTATCTGGTTGGCCTCTTATTTTTATACTCATGCTTAAAATGGTATTAGTTTATATGACACATGTAATTTTGGTATTTAGAAATGCCTACCCTAAATGCAAAAATTAGGGGTTTGTCACATATGGTATCATAGCATAGTCATAGTGTCACAATGTTAATAATTATTTTGTGCTTTATGTTTAAAAGCCTTTTATGTAAAGCTTTATCTAGGTTTGTCCGTGCTCCTTAATTTTTGCTTATGTGTATAGTAATAAAATATTTGTTTTTGTCCAAAAAATTATGAGCGTGAAGAAACGGGTTCCCTTAGAAATTAAGGTGATGATAATCATGGGAAGTGGAAGTGAGATGAAATAAAAGGGGGGAATCAAGATCTCCCACCACAATAGTATTATTGATATTAATTAGGATGTCGCCACAGGTGTGGTAAACACATTATCCACAAACACTGTCATTTTAAGTAACTAAAGTCGCTCTCAGAATTTTAAGGGTAAGAAATGGATACACATTGGGTTTGACTCACACTAGGGGAGCAAGGGTAGGGTAACTAAGCTCCAACCATATGCAAGTTCGCAAAAGAGACATGATAGTGGTATAAAAGAACATGATGAACCACTAAAGAAGACTTTTGGGGAGCACTATTATGGTTTTGAAATATTAGGTCACTAAATCTGAAAATGCCCTTAGTATAATTCGGGATTATTGTATAAAAAATGGGATAGTCTTTGTCCATACCAGTTGATAGTATCACAATAGTTACAGGCACCATCACCGATACCACTTGAGTTTTCACCGCTAATAATACCCCTCCTGGGGGGATAGCCACAACCCTATTAGGGAAGTAACTATAATATAATTTATATGGATGTAGCAATGACACATCTGGGCATTTTAGGGATGTTTTAAGTTTATGATATATTTGCTAATACACTATTTATATTAATTAACATTATGAGTGCAAGAAGTATAACAATAAGAAATCTAGAAAGCAGTATCGAGATGAAAAATAAATGATCGCACACACGACGCTAAAGATACGTGGTTCGGCAGACCAATCTTGAAGGATGTTATAGCAACCTGCTCCAAGCAGTCCTCCACTTCATTCAAGACCTCCCAGTACCTCTTGTGTTGTCTCGAAGGCTCTCTTGTGAATTTTTCTTTATGGTGATAAGTGAATCCAGCCTTTTAGGGTGAGAACTGTTGGCTATGAAGTGAGCAGTGAAGGCCTTTGTGAGGAACTTGAAGCTCTTGACTGACTTATGGGGTAGCTTCTCGAACTACTTCAGAGCTACATCATGTAGGCTAAAAGGTAATATTTGACATGTCAAGGCATCGTTGTGGCTCCACGGGGTCATCGCCTACCTATAGTACCGAACATGGTTTATGGGATCCGTCTTTCTATCATAGATTTTGAATCTGGGAATGAAGAACTTCTTCAAGGCCTTATATCTTTCAATCGCCCTTAAAAAGGGGGATTTTATCTGAGTGTTAAGAGCTCTTCTGGATAACTCTCTGGTGGACTTAACCTCTCGATGGGTTAGATGCTGGCCCAGTTCAAATCCCTTCATCCTGATAATCATTACTCCCGTGGCGCCTCTCTGATCGGTCATATTTTAATCGATCACGCTCTGACCTACCACACTCAGATCAATCATTATCACACCTAGATCTCCTCCCGCGATTGCGAGTCTTGCTCACCTAAGGACTAGGAGGCCTATCACGACATTTCATGATATCTCTATGGAGATCTCTCTCCATCCTTTAAAGTCTCCTCTGTAAGTTAACATTCTCTTCCATCTTGAGACGTGTTGCATCCTCCTGCTCTTGAAACCTATCTTTGTATGCGTTGACAAGTCCGAAGATCTAAGTAGACCTAGGTGGTCCTTGACTTTCCTCGGAAGGTTATCTCTCTTGGTGAAACCTATAATTTGGTGGTTGGTGAATCTCTGACCTGACCCGCCAACTTGAGGAAGGTTACTGCTGTGGTGAGACATCATGAGCTTTCTTTCGATAACTACTTTCGTAGGAAGAAGAATCGATTCCCATAGATGGCACCAATTATGAGTGCAAGAATTATCACAGTAAGAAATCTAAAAAGCAATATCGAGATGAAGAATAAATTATTATACATACAATACCAAAGATATATGGTTTGACAAATTACCTACGTCTACGGAGAGGTTACTATTTTTTATTAGTATCTCTCAAATAATCGAACTTACATCCTTTTGCCAAGAGTTAGGGTTTACATTTTATAGTTGTGATAATAAGTAATTGAATTGTACAAGTAACTCAGCTAACTTGTAGATAACTCGTAGGTGTACCTAAGTATCTCTCTTATATTGTTGGTAATCAATTTGAGCTTATATCCATGCATTTAAAAACATATCAAATGCATGGATCCAAAATAAACATTTGCATTAAGCCGAACAGTCCACTTTGCACGCTGGGCTGGTCGGCAGCACTATTGGGCTTAAATAAATCAGCCCCCACAATTTCCCCTAAAATGTTGGGCCAAAAGATTTTAAGTGAGTTCAAGGCCCAGAACTATTTTAAAACTGGCATGACATTCTTGTAATATTCGTAAACTTGTTGAGGACATGCTCGTTCGAGAAGAATAATCATGGAAAACTTGTAATATTCTTGAAGAAGTGGGGGTACACTTGTCCGAGCGGATATATGAAGTGCCAAGATCTTTGTTGGGAGTTGTACTTCATCATTAACGCAAAGTTTAAACTTGGTTCATCACTTTCAACCGTCATTTTTCAAACATTTTTTTCTTCACAAGCTTGTATTGTATGCTCTCTCTAGCTTTTATATTTTTAGAGCTTTCTTCAATCATTTTTACTTGTAGGTTTCTCTAATCTTCTCTTTTTATTCACCATTTTAGTTAGCCTTCTTTGTTGCTTGAAATCTTTTCTTCATGGCTCTTGTTAATGGTAAAACTATTATGGAGTTTAAAAGATCATATCGTATTCTCGAATGGGTGGAAATCGACCGTGTCTCTATGTCGAGAGATGTTCGAGACATAGAAGATGGACATTGAATCCACACTCTTCTTATATTTTAGGGGGGGTTTAACTTTTCCTCCAAACCCTTTATTTTTCAAATAATTTAGTTATTTTTTAGATTATCCCTTCTTGTTGTTCCCCAAACACTTGGAAAATAGTGAACGGGGTACATAGAATTAATGAATTATATGGGACCAATTTGTGGCTCCCTGAAATTTACTATTGTTATGTGTGGTCGCGTACCAATGATGGTCTTTTATACTTGAAAGCCAGGAAGACTGAGAAGGTATTGGTCGTAAACCTTCCTGACTCCTACAAAGAGTATTGAGAGCAGGGATTTATTACCAGGAATTGGCAATATCCTCCCCTTCTTAAGGGTGAGAAGTACCGAGTTCCTTAGTGCCCTAACTGGGGAAGGATCAGATAGGTCATTACATTTCTTTCTTCTATCTAATTGATGAACTTTTACCTATTATTTCTCTTTCTATCCTTTGATCTGTGTTTCTTCCTCTATTTTGCAGCTCGTGACAAGAACCAAGAGCCTGCTCTTCAAGAACTAAAAGTTGTTGATCTTCTCAGGTCTTAGAAGGTTAGGGATTGATCACCTGACGAAGAGCACCCTCGTGCAACACCATACTTACTGGAATATACAAATATTATTTCCACTTTCATTTCTCAATCGGTAAACGAAATCCCCATTTTGGAACTCTTTAAAGAGGAATCCTTTGGCTCACCTAGGCCAATTAAGATAGAGCAGGTGAAAGAAGAAGAAGAAGAAGAAGAAGAAGAAGAAGAAGAAGAAGAAGAAGAAGAAGAAGAAGAAGAAGAAGAAGAAGAAGAAGAAGAAGAAGAAGAAGATATACCCCCTTAAAGAGGAGATTTCTGATCACGGATGATGAAGATCAGACCCTGCTGTCTAACAGAGTAAACCTTCTAAAAAAATCAAAGGGGAATCCCTTAGGGTCAGTGGTTCCAACTCAGGAGCCAATGCGAAGAAGAAGGAGAAGGAAAATAAGAAGAAGGAGGAAAAAAGAGAAGACAAGGAAAGAGGAGGGGGAGAGAAAGAGAGAGGAAGAAGAATAATCCCATTAAGGCCCGAGTTGAATCCTCCCTCTCTCTTTTTATTACTGCTGAGGGGCCAACGAGGCTAACACCCCATCCCGTACCCCTAGCTTACTGAAGGGGGCAGTGCTCACGATCGATCGAAAGCGCTCATTATCACTAGGGTCTGACCAGTTGGCCCTCAAGTCTATACAGTTGCTTGCCCTAGTAAGTACTCTCTCTTCTTCTTGTCATTTCTCTTTATTCGATTTCCATGTACTAATTTTTCTTCCTCTTGCCTTGCATATTTAGCTGGCTTCGAGTAGGATAAGGAGAAGGCGAAAAAGGCATCGACCAATCCAAAGGTTTCCAATAGCCTTATGGTTATCGAGAAGGATAGACTGGTAGGGGAGAACCTAGATCTGGTTGGGAAGGTCCAGAAGCTAGGGGAAAATGTCATAAGCATCAAGGAGAGTAACTATGAAGATGGATGGAATGCGACCTAAGATGACACTGAGCTCTAGATTTCTTACGTCAAGAAGATGTACTTTAATAAGGGATGGGAACAAGCCTTGGAGGCAGCAGGAGTCCCACTAGATTCCAAACTATTCCAGCTCCATCCCGTAGCGCCTTTTCCCATTGATGCTGAGGAGCTTGCCATCGGTCAGTCAGTCGACCAAACAGAAGAGGAGTAGAATAAGGTCGAGGTGACTTCCAACTAGGTGTAGAAAGTTGTTGAGAACGGAAAAGAGACAAGAACCTCTGTGCAGGTGAATGCATGAAGTTATATAGTCCTAGGACGTTTACCTTTACTTTGTTCTTATACTTTCATTTCTTTTTTACTTTCTCTTATTGTGTAAGACTATATATCCCCCCCTTTTTGGACTATTAATGAAAGACTTTCCTTTTTGTTGATTTTCCTCTTTCCATTATGATGATGTTCTTTGTACTTGTAATTTGCTCTGCTATTTATAACTTATCATTGTGTAAGACTATATATCTTCTTACTCAAATCTTGGGAAGGTTCTAGGCCTATGTATGAGTGGGTAAGCTCGTCAATCCTTTTTAAAGGTCTACAAATAGCAGAAGACAAGAATTACAGCCAATAAGGACCAGTCCGAGCTGGTGGCCAAGTTAAAGGATGACCTCTAAGTCATGAAAGAGATTGGATCCTCCGTGGAGGAGGAAATAAATTATCTGAGGGGCCAACTTGCAATAAGAAAGGATGTGGGCCAGGTGGGTGAGATTATTCAGACCAAAAATGATGCCCTTAAGAAGGATGTTACCGAGCTGAAGGAGGACGCCCAGTGAAAGTATACCATTATATCTAACCTTTAAAGAGATGCTAAGAGGCTGAGGCGTCTCTTTAGGATGGTTCCTCAGGAAAAGTGGGTAGTAGGCTATGATGAGGGCTGGACTGATGCACCTGTGAGGCTAAAGGAAGACTAAGACGTGCCATACAAGCATGGGTGTCTGAACTCCCTTAAAGAGCTCAAGATCCCCAAGGATTCGGAGTTGTGGTATAATTATCAAGTAGACTGCCCAGCTTACCACCAGTCCCCATTTAGGAAGGATGAGAAGTGGTGTAAGGGTCAAATTCCAATCCAGTTAATTTGTTTTTAATTGACTTAATTTCGGACAAAGTTGTTTGAGCCGTACATTAGTCTTTGAGTTGTGATTCCAAAAAGCCTATGATGTTTAGTGTTGAAGATATTATAACAAAGCTTTGAAGATGTTATCTGTGCTGTGTTTAATGTCTTTGTATTTCTTCACACTTATTATATCTTAGACCACACATGCATGAATGCTTAATGGATTGTGAGATTTAGGATTTTAGTAAAAGGTGCGTTTCAAAATTTATTTTTGCTGGGAAATTAAAAAAATATTTGTGGAAATGTATTTCTAAAATATTTTTCGAATTGATTTTGTTTAGAAAAATTCGAGGATGTTCTTAAAATTAAAAATTATTTTTCTATCGTTCAAACGAATCTGAGATTCATTCAAACGAGATTTATTTCTCGTTCGAACAAGACTTGTTTATCGTTTGAATGACCTGTCGCCACGAAATTTGTGTTTTCATATTCTTAGACTTCTTTCACTCAGAAAACAAGAAATTTTTTGTCAAAAAATGTTTCTGCATATAATTTGCAAAAGTTCTCAATAGCTTCCCATCATCCTTATTTTTAAGATCAAATTTGATAATTCCATAGTTCGGTGATCTTGATTTTGGCGCCAAAAATTATTTCATCACTTTGAACAATTTTTTTTTGTGCGGTCGATTCCATACGTGCTGATTATAAAGAATAAGTGGTGGATTTCGTGTTCGGATTCATAGACATTGTTGAGGCTGCATCGATGGACACTGAGGTAGCATGTAAACTCATATATTATGGACACTTGCATGGGTGGAATCCTAAGTGGCACTGTGGAGGAGAGGTTGAAGAGAATAAGAGCCGTCAAGGTTTGTGGGTGATCAAGTCATTGAGTAAGACAAAATTCTCTCTTTGTAATTTTTTGTATCATAGTGATTGTTTGGTCTAGCCGTCGAAGGTTTTTTTCCTTAGTGGTATCCTCGTACATTGGCGTGTCTTCTGTTTGATTTATTTACTTTATTTGCTTAATCACGTAGATGCATGTTATAGGGTTAATAAGATAAAACAAGTAAATCAAATTATTCTCACAAGATAAGTTTGTGGGTGATAATTTTTTTTTTAAATTTAAAACTATTACATTTGCCTAAAGATAACTATTTAAGGGCCTTCTCAAATTGCTATTAAAGTTATAACAGTAATTTACAATGTCTGTGATCCCTAGTCTTTGGGCATGAATCCGGGAGGGTTTGAGGTTATTAAAACGCCTATATTTGATGGGACTAATTAATCTTACAAGAAAATGCGTATGGAGTCAGCTATTAAGGCTATAGATGAGTGAATGTGGTTAGTTGTTGTTAAGGGGTGGACACCACCAGTCACGAAAGATAGAGAGGTTGTACGTTTAAAACATGTTGAGTCATGGACTTGTGCCAAGCACAAACTAGCACAATACAATTCTAAGGGTTTGAATGCACTTTTTGGTTCTCTATCGCCAGAGGAATTCCATCATATTATGACGCGTGAGACGTCTAAAGAGGCTTGGGATATGCTCTAACTTACTCATTAAGGAATCAACACTTTTAAGGATTTTAAATTCCAAAACCTCATCACCTAGTTTGAGACGATTAAGATGTTAGAGAGTGAGAAGTTTATTGAGTTCTACGCTAGATTGTTCAATATAGTTAACTCGTCATTTAACTTGGGAGAAAAGATACCCAATAACCTAGTCATAAAGAAAATCTTAAGGTCGTTACCTAATAGATTTAATCCAAAAGTGACTGTTTTAAACTCTTTGCTTATGCTTAACTCGACGAAACTTAAAGAGCTTGTAGGTGACCTACAAACTTATGAGCATGACATGTTTACCTCCAAGTAAACGTCAAAGAAATAAAAGGTCCTAGCTTTGAAAGCCCTAAAGGTGGAAACAAAAGTTTTGGATGATAAGTCTGACATGGAGTCCGAAGATGTGGCTATGATGGAAAAGAAGTTCAAGAAGATTCTTAAGTTCTGAAAGTAATCAAAAGATGCAAAAAGACTTGAGAAAAATAAAAACAATAAGGTCGATCGCTTCCCTAAGAACCGGAGTGTGAATATTAAGAGGGATAAGTTAGATAGGTGTTATGCTTGTGAGGGTTATGGCCATAGGGTTCCAGAGTGAACCACAAGACTTATGAAGGAGAGCTAAAACTGATAGCATTTAACGCCACCTTTAGTGACAGTGATTCGAAAGAGGGAGAAGATTCCCACAATAAGCGCAATTACACTGTGTTCATGGCTAGTCATGGGAGCGACGATGAGAAATCTCCCCATGAAGATAAACGCTTTCGAGGCCATAATGAGTGAATCCCAAGTGAGAGAGGGAGAAGTGAGTGAGAATGAGGGATAGAGGAGTGTGAGTTATAAGTTTCCTTCCATGAATTATATGCGAAAACATTGAAGGTCAAGAAGGCAAACTTGAAGTTGGAAGATAATTTGAACGAATGTACCATAGAAAATAATGATTCGTTCATTAAGGATCTTAGGGCACGTGAAAAGACTCTTCGAGAGAAATTAGAATACATTGAGGGTAAGAGAGATAGTCTTTGTGGGTTTATGGAGGCTATGAAGAAGGAGATTATATAATTTAAGGAGTTTAGGCATTTACTTGAGTCTAGGATAGGAGAGCTTGAGGAGAAGTTGAGAGATTTGAGTAGAGTTAAGTTTGATTTGAAGGATAGGTCAAAAAAGTTGGATAGGATATTAGGAACTGTCCAAATCAAAGATAATAAGTGTGGAATTGGATTCGAGGATCATATTGTTACCTTTCCCAAATCCAAGACTATGTATATGAGAAAACCAACTAGGAATATTAGGAAAGGTCGACCTTTAGGTAACATTCCTTCCCATATTTACACTTGCACTCATTGCGGCAGGAAGGGTCACCTTAGACATTATTGTTATGTTCTTAAGAACGCGCCTAGAAAATCTAAGAATAGAGTCATTTTCGTTACCAAAACCCCTATTCAGCGTTACACACCTACTTGGGTTAGGAAATCGTATCTAAAGGCTTCAGGAATTAGACATGATGATTCTCGTTTGATTACACGCGGTTCACCCCATATTAGATCTTACGGTTGAGCGTGTTTACCTATTTGTCATACTCTAGTTGTGTCTTCTAGATATATCTTCTCTAGGGTTAAGACGTGTATATCTTGTATTTTTATATTTTTCCTTCTTTGAGTTATTTGAGAAAATATAAAAAGATTTTGGTTTGATATATTTTTTGAAAATACAAAAAAAAAATTCTTTTGGGTCAAAAATATTTTCATTTTTATTTCTTGGGTATACACATATGGTGTGGCATATTGGTGTGCTTGAAACCCCTTCACTTCATAATTTCCACACGGCTAGGACATTTTGTTATAACTTTCGATACTTAAGTTGGTCCTAACCATGAGTTTCATGGAGTTGTTTTGAACTTGACTTACATTTGGAGTCGACTATGTATATGCCATCGCACACACGTGCACGAGCTATTTTGAACGTTCGACTTCTCATGCACATTTGGGTTTGGTGAGACTTTCTCCTCTCAATCTTGTCGTCTACGCTCATACATGACTTAGGGGGAATTGTGCACGTAAGAACTTTTTCCCGCGAGGATATTTATTTATTATTGAAAAAATATGAGTGTAAACGGGAAAGGGTTGCGAAAGACATGTTGACTTTGCGTGAAAGCCACCATTTAAAAGATCCCAAGAAAAAATTAAGGCATTAAAAGATCATAAATTGCAAAGAAGGGCCGAGTTGGAATATCTAAAAAGAAAATATAGTGGTTCAAAAGAATCGTGCATTAGAAAAGAATAGATATATAAGTTTATCTTTTGAGGGAGTTTAATCGAAGAACAATGAGTTTTCACAATGAGTCCTAGGTTGAACGGTCGTGTCATGACGCTATTATTTGGTTTAATCATCAAAATTATAGACTTGTGAGCACGATATATGTTTTTTACATCAAGTTCAAGTTATAACTGTCACGTGTGGCTAAATCGTAGTTTGTTAACATTGTGCGGTCAATTAGAGCTTCTTGAACATATCTAGGTGCTTGGGTTACGATTCATTTATGTTAGCTCATAACCATTCATTCCATTCCATTTTTATGGATTTTTATAATTTTGTTTTATTTCAGGTGAGTGTTTATGTGATTTTTACTATTCTGGGTGGTGTTTCTCTATTTTGAGGAGAGGAATTGGATTTTCACGGTCTCGTTTGAACGAGACCACAGCCTTGTTCGAATAATTTATAAATGTCGTTCGATATATGGAATCTAACAATCTTTGTTTGAGGGTTTTGGTTAAACAATGTAGGGTCATTAGAAGCTTACTTCAGATGAGCTTCGAACGAGCCTCTACTGTTTTGAGTTGTTTGAAGAAAGAGAACTTTCGTTCAAATGAAAGGTATTTATCGTTCGAATGATACTCATCCTGGTTCTAACGATATAGGTTTATTGTTCAAATGACCCTTAGGTTCCGTTCAAATGACGTGTAATATCGCGTTTTGGTTATTTACTTACCCCTTTAGCTCTTTTTACCCTTCACCTTCATTCACACCTCTTACTCACACCAGCAACCATTTTTAACCATTTTAAGCTTGCAAAAGCTTTGTTTACTTAATGTTTTCGATCCCAGTTGTTGATTCATCCATCCCTACACAATTTTCACTGAGTATTTTAGTTTATTTTGAGTTTATTCCAAGTTTTTGGTTAGGGATTGGAGTGGTGTTTGAATCTAAAATCATGGGCCAATTTTTTCATACTTCTTCCACTGTTACATGATTGTTTTTTACCTAAGTGTGTTTGAAAATGGATACACTCGATTTTAGGATCAAATATCTTCAAATTTTGGTTTCGTTTTGCTATTTCATTAATTTGTTCCATTTTTTTTTCTTGAGTGAGTTTTTGCCCCTAGTTTGGTTGTGTGTGTGTGCTCATATATTCGGGGAAAAAATTATTTTCGTTGAAAAAAATTTATATATTTATTGGATATTTTAGAGGATAGATCAGTTTTAGTGGCATAGTTTTTTAAGGCATGTTTGTTCGCTATTGGTGATTATATCTTATTGCTATTGTTGTTGGTTTTGGATTTGGTTTTTCATTGGTTGTTCGGTTGGAAGTTTGCACGGAGATAGGTTGTTAGAGCATTTGTGTTTGTTGAGCTAGGTTTTAGACTTCCCTTATACATTTCCTTATTCCTACCTCTATTTATTTTTTGATGGCATGCGTTCAGCACAGACGTTCAGTTCATGTTGTACATATTGAGGAGCAGCCGACCTCGGTGAGAGCTCGGGCCAATCATCTGAGTTACTCTGTTGATCGTTGGGTTAGTAGAGCAGAGTATGAGCAGTCCTGCGTACTTGGTTTTCATATTCGTACGGTAGTTAGAGACAAAGTGTTTCGAGTATCCGCTTTTGTCATGTATTATGTCCCGAACTAGCTGAGAGGGAGAGAGTGTGAGCCTATATTTTAGATGTACGTCATTCATCCTAATATCATTTGAGAGTTCTATTTTAGAGCCATTAGGACTGTTGTCGGTCTTCACACCTCTGTACACGGAGTTATCGTTATCGTCAGCACCGATCTCATCTCCCTGATTTTATAGATCCCCAGAGTTCCAGATGACATTTTTTGAGGTCATATCCCTGGTAGTCCCGATCCTGACGACATCATCCATCACTATTTTCGAGAGCTTCCTCCCCAATCTACCATTATGTATCATCAGTAGCTCCATCCAGATTAACGTCTACTTAATTGGTTTGTTTCCTCTTCGATCTATCCTCGGACCAACCACACACATATATTTTATGACATCACTTTTTTATGTACGCTATCAGTCAGGGTTAGCCTATCAATTTACATGCGATCCTTCTACACATGATGTCTTATGTTCAGCTGGTTGGACCTACTCATGTTCGTACAACACTATCATTTGGAGTCCTTGTGTCTCGCCTATGTGAAGTTGCTCAGGTTCCTCTCTTCCAGGATGAGGTTAATCAAGTCAGGATTTTCTTGATAGATGCGAACACTTTTCGTCAATCCGAGCATCACCTTAGTGAGGCAACTCGTCATGTTCCATCTGCTATCGTATCATCTTCTGTAGGTGGTTTCACCTCATAGCCATCTGATCCTGCACGCACTAAGCATCCTTCTTCTGACACTAGAGATAGTGGAGACTCCGCATAGCGTAGATTTAAGGAGGAGAAAATTCTTTTGTAGGTATAGCTAGCAGAGCATTGTTGAATGACAAAGAGTATAATGGTACAATTTGAGGCAGAGGCACAATAGAGACACATCCAGCAGTCCCAACTTTCCACACTTGATGAGATGTGACGTAGATAGTAGAGCCGTGGAACAGGGACATCTAGGCGATAGGGAGATGATGACACAACTCTTGATGAGGAGGAGGAATCAGGCGGAGACTGTCGAGCTTCATTTTGTTTACATTGTATTATGAGACACATTATTATTCACGATCTATTTATTTATTGTGTATTTAGATATGATGTATTATATGAAATTATTAGTTTACCATTTTTTGGATCTATATCAGCTTATTTCATATGTTGGACATGGATTTTTTTAGATTATCATTTTATGCAGTTATATCATTCTGTTGAGGCATATGATTTATATTGGCGTATATATTTTCACATCTTTATTATTTACATGTTTCATATATCTATTTACTCCTAGCTTATTATCCATTATCATTTAATTCCACTGCTTGTTTATATTGTGATAGTGTTTATTTATTCATGATTTTATTGATTCATTATTTTCTTGCTAGATATGATGATTATGGTTTATATGTCCCACAATTTGTCTATTCCAGGCAAAAAGGGGGAGAGATATGTGATGTGGGTGAGTTTTACTAAAGTTTTTTCTTATTGATATATATTTATACATTTTATGCACCTCCATACTTTACTTGTGGTGTGTTTATTTGTTTCGTGTATGTAATAATTTTCAGAGATTCAGACATATTGGATACATCACATTCAAACATGTTTGCTTCGTCGAATTTTATCGATATTTGTCTGTGCCCTGTATTTACATTTGGGGGGGGGTTATGGGATTGGCATAGGTTTTCGACTTGATGGTCCGGCTTATCATTTCACTATTTTTTAGTTTTGTCCCGGAATAGAAAAAAGGGGAGATTTGTAAGCACAAATTTCCAATCGAGTCAATTTGTTTGTAATTGGCTTAATTCCTGACAAAAATGTTTGAGTCGTAGGTTACTCTTTGAGTTGTGATCCCACAAAGCCTATGATGTTTAGTGCTGAAGATGTTGGTCTTTGAATATGTTAGTCGTAGGTTAGTCTTTGAAGATATTACCCATGTCGTGTTTAGTGCAGAAGATATTGCGTCAAAGCTTTGGAGACGTTATCCGCGTCATGTTTAATGCCTTCGTATTTCTTCACACTTGGTATATCCTCGATCACAAATGTATAAATGCTTAATGGATTTTGAGATTTAGGATTTTTATTAAGAATGCATTTTAAGATTAAATTGTGTTTGGGAATTTGAAAAAATATTTTTGGAAACGTACTTTTACAACATTTCTTTAATTTGATTTTGTTTAGAAAAAATCGAGGATGTTTTAAAAATTAAAAATTACTTTTCTAAGCGTTCAAACGAGATTTGTTTATCGTTCGAAAGAGACTTGATTATCGTTCGAATGACCCGACGCCTCAAAATTCGTGTTTTTATATTTATAGATTTCTTTCACTCAGAAAACACAAGAACTTTTGCCAAAAACACTTTTGCATCTGGTTTACAAAAGTACCCAATAGTTTCCCATCATCCTTAGTTTTCAAGATGAAATATGATAATTCCATAGTTATGTGATCTTGAGTTTGGCACCGAAAACTATTCCATCACTTTGAACAATTATATTCATGTGTTGGATTCCGAATGTGGTGATTACTAAAAAGAAGCAGTGGACTCCGTGTTCAAATTTATAGACGTTGTTGAGACTGCATCGGTGGATATCGAGGTACACGTGGACTCATATACTATGGACACTTGCGTGGGTGGACTCTTACATGGCACTGTGGATGAGCAGTTGAAGAGAAGAAGAGGCGTCGAGGCTTGTCGGTGATCGAGTATTTGAGTAAGACTAAATTCTCTCTTTGTAATTTCGCGTCCCATAGCGATTGTCTGACTTGGTCGTTCGATATTTTTTTCCCTTATTGTCGTACATCAGCGTGTCTTGTGTTTGATTTAATTACCTTATCTACTTAATCACGTAGATGCATGCTATAGGTTTAATAAGATAAAACTGCTAAATCAAATTATTTTCACAAGTTAAGTTTGTGGGTGCTAAAGATAAAATTTGGAAATTTTAAAACTATTGCATTTTCCTAGAGATAACTGCTTAAGGGCCTTCTCAAGTGGATTCCCATTGATGTCATTCCTGCCCAACTGATGAACCACTGACCTGAAGACAACGAGGAGGGGTTTTCCCCCAATCCAGATGATGGTCGGAGAGCACACATAGTAGAATATCTAGCTCGCCATCCATAGTTGGTCTGATTCCTTGTATAGTTTTTGGAATATTTTGTACTCTTTTACTCTTTCATCTTTTTCCGAAATGAATAAAGTTTGTTTATTAACTGTAGTATATTGTGGCCAATTGCCGACTAAATATAGTTAATAACTACTTTACATTTTGGGCGTTTGCAGATCATCAAGAGTTAATACCTACCAACCATTTAGGACTTTGTCTTACTAAATAATATTGTCAATCATGTTGGGCCTTTTCGTCGACTAAATGAGTTAATAACAAATGTTAATCATTTTGGGACTTCGCCGACTAAAAGAGTCAATACCTAATGTTAATCATTTTGGGACTTTGCCTACTAAATGGGCTAGTGACTAATGTTAATCATTTTGGCCCTTTGTAAACTAGATGAGATAATAACTAATGTTAACCATTCTTCCAGTCCAATATTCCTTAGAGATTTCATTCTATCTACCTTACCTTTTAGGTTATGTCGTCGCACTCGCTTAGGCCTAGGAAAGATGATGGCAATAATGCACTTGGTTAATGGGCCATCCACCCGATCAGAATTTTAGTGGCCAACATAGTTGGCGGCCAACCTCAATTTGCTTTTTGCTTAAGGATCCCCTAGAGGGCTTTTATTATTGTCGGGGCAACCCGTGAGGCCGTTTGTGTCTGACATGATAAAAATCTCAGGATTCCAGTAGTTAAAATAAACTTAATAGTTTATTGTAGTTAATATGACCCCTGCTTGACGCGGGGAGATTCCTTAATTGAAATAGGTTGAATAACCTATTGTAACCTAAATGAGTTATGTTCTGCACGAGGAAGTTTCTTAGTTGAAGTACGCTGAATAACTTAGTGTAACCAAGTGATGTCATACTTAGTGTCCAGAGAATTGAGTTGTTACCTAGAAATGGTGCATAATATCGAGATATATAATACAAAACTGAGGCAACAATATGTAAAAAGCAAGACGTGGGAGCCGATGTGCCTTTATTCATTAAGTAATAACTGTAAAAGCAACATAAGTCTGAAATAAAAATTTGTATAAACTAGATGTGATGAAGAAGACTAAAAATAGAATTTCTTGAGGTTAGACGCATTCCATGCTCTCGATATCTCTCTACCCTCCAGCATTTCCAAGTGATAATCTCCTTGAAGGTCATCCCTGATTATCTTAAAAGTTCCTTTCCAGTTTGGTCCCAGTTTGCCACCTGACGGTCTTACTATACTGCATAGGACTTTTCTTAGGACGTAACCTCCTACCTAGAATTTCCTCGAATTAACTCTCTTATTGTACTGCTTCACCAGTTGTTGCTGATATGAAGCCAACTTGATCATGGTTTACTCTCTTAATTAATCCGTTAAGTCAAGTTAATGCATAAGCAACGTCGTTTAGACATTGGTCGGCTAAGCTGGTTTTTATGGTAGGGAGACCTGCTTTAAGTGGGATGATAGAGTTCATTATTTATGTGAGTGCGAAGGAAGTTTGCCTGCTAGGTCTTTTAGGCGTGGTGCGATAGGCCCAAAGGACGCGAGGGAGTTCGTCCATTAAAACACCATTTGCTCTTTCTAACCACTTCTTTAAACCGTCGAGCATTGTCTTGTTGGAAGCTTCTACGTGATCATTGCTTTAATATTATGCCACCGAGCTGAAGTAATGCTTAATGTCGTGCTCATCAGAGAAGTCTTGAAAGAAACCACATTCAAACCGTGTGTCTTTGTTAATGATGGTAGCTCTTGGTACCCAAAATAGTGTTATGACTCTCTTTTAGATGAACCTTGTCATATTGGTGTCACAGATGTTTACTAGTGGTTCTACCTATACCCACTTAGCGAAGTAATCTTTGTCGACCAGTAGATACTTATGATTCCCAGGTGCAGTAGGTAGAGATCCCAGGGGTAGTAATCGGGTCTCGGGGCATTTTTGGGCATAGTCAGGCCCACACGGGGGACTTGGGCCATTTTAATTAGTCCTATGTGGCTAAAAACGTGATTAGGGATTATAAACCTAATTGAGGGAGTGTTGAACGGCAGTTAACAAAATTCTAAACCTAGGGTTTGAGAGAGAAATAGAGAAAACAAATCAAGATCAAATTGGGGATCTTTTGGAGACAAATCGAGGGACAAATTGGGTGTTCTTCATCAACCCATTCTCTACACCAACGGATCAGACTCTACGAACAATTCCAAGAAAGTGGTTAACTGTTGTGATTCTTAAATATGTGATAATCAATTCATATTGTGGTGGGTGTAAACCGAAATCCGTTTTTGGGTCGGTTATTGCATGAAATTGGGTTTTTATGAAATTGAATAAGATGTGTGATTTAGTGGTTCAATTGATGTTATAAAACTAGTCAGTGTTGATTGGAATTAGAATTATATCATAATACCAGTAGTAGATATAAATTTATTAGGATTGTGAAATCTATTTTGGGGTGATGAATTTGATGATAAGGTAAAACCCCGTTTTGGAATTAGTGATATTTCCTAGGGATCGATTATGTTAAAATGGCTAGAGGATGATCATGATCCGTTTTAGATGTGAATATATGATGCAATGATAAATTAAGGCTGGAAAATTAAAGATGTAAAAGCTTGGGATTCGTTAATGAAGGAAAACAAAAGAGCGAAGAAGACAACAACCTGTTCGATCGATCGATCGACGTTTGGAGTCGATCGATCGACCCTTCAGGGATTTCGACAGTTTGGCTTGGGAATTTATATGGGTTAAAATTTTTGGTTGGTTTTCCTTCCATATATTTAATAGATGAGAATTAAATACGGAACGTAGCTCCTAACAATTACAAGGGAAATATAATCGGGTTTTGTATAATGATAATTGTGTGCTACAAAATGGATGAATTTTGAGAAAATAAATTTTAGTTGAAATTCGGGCCGACGAAAAAAATGTTCGGGTATTGTAGTTGAGTGGCACTACATTATTAAATTAATTGAGGTGTAATCAATCAATTAGGAGGCAAAATATAGACTCGGGTATTAGCGATGATACGGGCTAAGTGAGCAAGTCCGGGTATATTGGTTGAGTGACACCAAGTATTAAATTAATTAATGTGTAAATTAAATTAAATTAGAGTCGGACCATAGGCTCGGGAATATATAGGCTAGTGTTACGGATTTTAGTACACGGTAATGCCAGGATTTATATTATATATATACGGTGTGGTGATAGTGTATATATATATATATATATATATATATATATATATATATATAGATAGAGAGAGAGAGAGAGAGATTGTGTGTGCTATTAAATCTCAGTGACTAGATATTTATTTAATTTATATGCTTTAGTGCTATCAAGGGAGGTTGCGCGAAGTGGGTGAATCCCCTAGTCTGAGGAGTAGGGCGAGTATATCCCCAGGTCATAGCGTCCGGTATATGGGTGAGGGGATTATCTCACTTTCAGGGAAGGAATGTGACCGCCTCCACTACGTTTATATTTTGGGCCAGGTTGGTGAGCGATTCCGACTTGGGTAACTAGGTTATGTGAGCACACTTAGTGAGACAACACTTTAGCGAAAATCATCCGGTGAGGGTATACTCGGAGGGAGGGATATACATATGAAATATTTATGGATGTTGTAGTAAAGATATGTATATAATGGTATTAAATATTATATTCGGATAATAATACAGTGTGTGATGTATTTACTTTGTATAACTTGTGTCACGGTTATATGATATTATTTAAAATGAATTAATTAGGTTAATTGGTGAGATAACTTATAACCCGTGAATAATAATACTCAGTTTAGAGTAGAAAAGCAAGGGAGGATTATACTAGGACTAGTTCGACGGGGTAGTACAACTAGGTGGGGTTAAGGTAACCGTTAGGTGTGCACATTAGTGAAGGGGTGAGTATGTCCTTAAGAGAGTGCGACACTAACTTAAATATGAAGCGCATTCATATATTTTTTTATTTACTGTAGTTAATTCACTTGCTGAATATTTCATAATGTTTTGGGTTCTAACCCTTGCTATAAAACTATTTTCAAAACCTTTTAGGTGTCCAGCCACAGGGACGCCAGACTTGATATTCTATTCCAGGACACGTAGCTGCGGCACATGTGGATGCTAGCAGGAGATTGGATTAGACGCATCGTTCATTCTTTCCTATAGTAGAAATCATCTATCAGTCTCAGTTTTACTAAGGGCTTATCACCCAGACTTTTCAGTATAGTTTTTAGATTTATTTATTCAGTTATAGAATGATTGTTCTTATACTATTTACTTTAGTGGCCGATGGTTTATTCGGCAAGTAGTTTAATTATTTATTCAATTAATTTGATTAAGTTGTTGTGAATGGTTTATATGTATTTCCGCATGTTTTTGTCTTGTTTAAATACAAAGTTAAAATTTTGCAACGGCTTTTTGGAATACTAGGTGGTTAGTAAGTTTTAAAAACGTTTTCGACAGTGATGCTAAGAATGAACCAACTGGGATTCCGTTTTAATTTGATATAGGACTGATCACCTGGTATTTTATTAGGCGGGGTGTCACGGAGGTTGGGACTAATTTGAGTTATATGATTATTCACGTGTGTTGGAGGAATAAAATTTGATATTGTATTTGAACATCTATCACATCATTTTGGTTATGTAATGGTAGTAAAATTATCACTTAGGATAACTTATCCCACCTTAAATCTCATCCCATCTAATACCAAACTTGAGACGAATGAAAATAATTTAGGGCACTTACAGTTTAGTCCCTGATAAGAAATTTCTGGACACTAAAACCATGATTTTTTTAACAATTAGGTTCCTTAAATACCTATCTACGAAATACTCTATTATTTTTAAAGATCTGCATTAACAGCACCCCCCCCCCCCCCCCTCCGACAATGTAGTAGTTGTGGGTGTTGTTAGCGCAAATCTTTAAAAATAAGAGAGTATTGCATAGATAGGTATTTAAGGGAGACAATTGTTAAAAAAATCATGGTTTTAGTGTCCAGAAATTTCTTTGAAAAATTATCCTGATTTTACAGTCCAAAAACTTCTTGTCAGGAACTAAACTGTACATTCCTCAAATAAGTTTCCCACCTCTATATCAGGATCATCTAATGAGGAAATTTATGAATTTGTTCGCCTATTTTTTCAACTCTCCCTATGCGTTACACATTCTTCCCCTCTCCAACCCGTCTTCGTTATCTCTTCCTCTTTTTCAATTTATATACAAAAAATTTCAATGATTAGATTTACATGTTTGACACTTGTAGTCGGTCTCCATCGACATCGTTACAATAGTGATAAAACTTTGAGAGTTAAAACTCAAATGACCAATAACTTATAGGTTTGAAGTTTAAATGACTCATAGCTATAATATGAGTCTAAGGGTCCATTTGGTTCGGAGTGCATGTTTCAATGCGATGAAAAGTAATATGGTGAAATAAATTTTCACCTATTTAGAGTTAAACTTTCTTCTATATTCTTGTATAAAGTTTCATAATTATAGGGTGTGTATTTATTCATAATGTCAACCCAACAAAAATTTAATTTTAAATATGTGAAAATATTTCACTATTTTACTTTTCACTATAGTTAAAACTATTTAATCTCGAACCAAAGTGACCCTAAATTTAGAGGGTGTGAGATTTTGTAAAGCCAAAGCCTTCTTTCCCTCTCAATAGTGCTTCTACCACATGGATTACAGATACTGGAGCTTCCTACTATATCACCGCAAATCTTGCAAATCTTTCCATTCATAATGACTATCAAGGAAAATCACAAGTTCCTGTTGGAAATGGTGCATGTTTGAATATTGCCAGGGGTGACAATTTTAGAAACAAAACGATAACACGACACGAAACGAAACAAAATTGACACGGTCTTTCGTGCTTGAGTCATGTTCGGGTCTGGGTTTTTAGACCCGCCATCGGGTTGTATCGTGTTCGTGTCCATTTTTTGCCACGAAATTGACTCGATAAGGACCCGATAGTGACCCAATTAAATACACGATATATACCTTATAAAGACCCACTATTGATCCCATTTAGACCAATTATCAACCCACTATTTTTTTAATTCCTCACTAATTGGTCTAATCGTGTCCAATCATCTCGTATTGGGTCGGGTCTAATCGTGTCCAATCGAATCATATTTACACATCGTGTTATCATGTCGTGTCATATTTCTAACATGGCGTATTCGGATTAAAGAAAAAAACACGTTATCATGTCGTGTCGTGTTCGGGTCCGCTGGTTTCTTATCGTGTCATATGAGGTCGTGTGAAAACACGACTCGTTGACCCGTTTTTCCACCCCTAAATATTATAGAGTTTTTGGACCCAGTCTTCATTTTCAACATTGAAGAGTCAATGCACCCATGTAATTTTGTTTTCTATAAATGGTCCTTCCAATCTGAACCGTTTTAAGCAGTTATACCACATTGTACACAATAAATTTGAATTCCAAAATACATACAGATACTCGTTCTACTGTTATTGATCCATCATATTCAACAAGTGTTATTGAACCATGTTGTGTCATTTGTTCCTCTATGATAAGAGAAAAATCAAGCAATAATACAAGAGGAGGTCATACCAGCGAATCGAATATGAATTCGTAAGTTTATATAGTGCATCCAAAATGATATTACTTACTGTTTGATTTTTATATTGAAAATATTTGATTACGTGGACACATATTGTTTTGGCTTATTTAATTTGCGAATGTTATTCAAATTTACTATTTGAAAGTATTTGTTGTTATGTGAAATGCTTGGAATTCAACATAAACGTATATACATCATGATAGGTTTTATGGTTATTGATTGTTTTGCAGATTGCTATTCTTATGATGTTATTATAAGTTTATATATTGTAACCCAATTAACATTAATTTTTGTATGATGTTTTATATTGAAAACATTTGATTTTGTGGACACATATTACTTTCTATTATTTAATTTGCGAATGTAATAGAAATTTACTTTATGACAGTAGTTTATTGTTTTGTGAAATGCTTGGAATTCAACATAAACACATATGTTAATCGATAAATTCGTTTACGGATTCATTTACTACTAAGATATTCATATTATGTTTGCATATACATGATGCTAGGTACTATGGTTATTGATTTATTAAGAGATTGTTATTCTCATGATGTCATTATAAGTTTTATGGAGACAAATTTTGGTTATATGTATTTGACCAGTATTGTGGCAGGTGTTATTCATAATATTAGATTTTTTGGCTCAGTCCCCATTAACCATTTACTGTCTTTTAGGAGGTAGTGCATTGGGAATTGAAGTTTTGCTATTTTTTTATGTTTATGAATAGATTTGAATCAGTGGCATCATGTTATCCTTCACCTTGAGGCTTGCATCACAATCTAACACTAAGTTTTTATTGTTATTTATTTATGCAGTGATATTGATGATTTGAGGTTGTTGAGGTGTACACACCATTCGTCAACTTTTGTAGTCGATTTGTCGCCTGGGTTGACATTTGTGGATCTCTGTGATGCGATTAGATCTAAATTTCCTCTTCTTATCGACAATCCATTTGATGTTTTCTATTGATTTCCCATTAACTCGGTGTGCAATTTGAAGTCGGATTCGGATGTGCAAATGATGTTTATGTATTAGTGGTTAGTGAATTGTTCATTTGTTGATATATTTGTGCTGGTTTTTGGGCAGTCAGGCAGGAGTTCGAATGAAATTGTGCCCATATCTGATCTACATAAGCCATCGGTAAGAGATGTGATGTTGTTGGATGCCGGTGATGATGAATAGGAAGGGATGTTAACAGTATAGCCATCACGCACATATTTTTTCATGACATGGAGAAGTTACATTACCCATGTTAGGCAGCGGTTTGAGTCTGTTACAGATCTTCGTCAGAAATTAGGGAAGTACGCAGCAGAGTGTGGTTTTTCATTTGTTTACGTAAAAAATGACAGAGTTAGGGTCGCTGTTGTTTGTATGAGGAGAACTTTAGATCGGTGTGAATGGTTGTTCCATTCGCGTGTGTGTCGGGACGATGGTTATTTTTATATTATTGATTTAAATAATGTTCATAATTGTAAAAGCCGTATCAGGGGAAAGAAGAGTAATATGGTGAACTCGAAGATGGTTGCATCAATTATTCAAGAAAAGGTACGCAACAAGCCATTTATATCCCCTAAGGAAATTTCAAGGGATATCAAATAGTCTTATGGGTTTGATATTTTATATTGGAATGCATGGTACGGTAAATAATTGGCAAAAAAGGAGTTATACGGGTATGAGTCACTATCGTACAATAGTTTGCAAACGTATTTAACCGCGTTAAAGCAATCTAATCCCGACTCTTATTTTATGTTGGAGTGTGGATCTGGGACATGCCATTTCAAGAGATGTTTTGTTTCTATTGGGGATTGCATTACTGGTTTCAAGTATTGTAGACCATTTATGTGCTTGGGTGGTACTTTTAAAAAAAATAAGTATCGTGATACTTTGTTGGCAGCAACAGCAAAGAATGGTAATCAAGGTAAGATATGATATATTGATATATTGGGAATAAATATGTGTTTTATTGAATTTCAATGATGTGTATATCATGCTTGTGTGTTTGGGTTGTTTGTAGGTATGTTTCCAATTGCGTTTGCGGGGGTTGATGCGGAGAATGATGATAACTAGAGATGGTTCTTAGAGATTTTGAAAGATGTTTTATTTGAGGATGAGCGCAATATCACATTCATTTCCGATCGGCATCAGGGTATTCGTGATGGAGTGGCACGTGTATTTCCTCAGTGTGCTCATGGTTACTATCTCCACCACTTAAAGAATAACTTATTGCATAGATTTCCTGGAAATTATGGTGCAAACTTCTATAAGAGGATTGAAAGCCTTTTTAAGAAATGCGCTTATGCTCCTACTCAATCTATGTTTTATAAGTACTTGGATATGTTGAAAAATGAAGGGAAAGAGCCAATTGAGCATTTCTTGAAAGGTATACCGTTAGAGAGATGGGAAAATGCATTTTTCAAAGGTGACCGTTATGGTGAGATGTGTTCAAATGTTGCGGAGTCATTTAACAGTTGGATTTTGGAAGAGAGACACATGCCTATAATGCAGTTGGTAGATGGTATACGGCGTAAGTTGATGGATTTAATGGCCTAACGTAACTTGGTATCTAATCAATGAGCCTCGGAGCTATGTCCCGAAATGAAAAAGGTCTTGGATAGTAAGATGGAGGATGGGAGGCATTACATTGTTCGTCGTGCTGAAAACGACACATTCGAGGTTGAATCGCGTTATCGATATGTTGTGGACTTGTCTAATTGGCGTTGTTCTTATGGTGTGTGGGTCGTAAAGGGATTTCCCTCTTCGCATGCGATTGTCGCAATCCTCCAGAACAGGAAGGACGTTTATTCATACGTTCAATGCTATTTTACCATAAGATTCTTTATTAAATCACATGTCGAGCCTGTCTAACCCGTACTCGACATGATACTGGATGGCGAGATGTACCGAAACTCGGATGATGATGCGTTATTTCCACCGTCAATTAAGAGGTAGCTAGGGAGGCCTAAGAATAAGTGTATTAAATCTACTGGAGAAATTATTACGAGGAAGACAAAGTGTAGTGGGTGTGGGCGTAACGACCATAATGTAAAAACATGCACGACCATTAGATGATGGAATTATGCATCTGTTCATTTACTTTATTGTCAAATGCTAGGAATTATAAGTTTATTATTAGTAATATGTATTAATAGCACATTTGTGTTGGTTAACTGTTATGAAGTTGCTGAAATATGAAGTTAGTTTGGGGATAACACGTGATTCGAGATTTTGATCATTGTAACACCTCGCCTAATTAAATACCGGGTGGCCAGTCCCATACCAATTTAAAACAGAATATACAGTTGGCTCATTCTTAGCATCACTGTCGAAAATATTTACAACTCACCCAATACCCAATTAAGCTGGTGTTAAAAACTTTCCAAATTTAAATTTCAACAAAACCATTTTTAGTTTAAGAATTAAACTACACATTTTATTCTACAACACTGATAACACAATAAATAACATAAAAGAATTTAAATGCAATTGGAATAAACATTCCCAAATAATATTAATCCATTACAGTAATCCCATCAATAACAACTGTATTAAAAAGACCCGAATACAATAGTATTTGACCTCGATAGAAAAGATAACTGGAAATCCTTTGGGCGACATGCCCTAACTAAGAATACTTTGAATCAAATGAAGATGGGCGTATAAGCAAAACTCAATAAATCCATAGCCTGTCAAAATCCGCTAAGGTTGGCGTCCCTGTTGTTGGACACCTGATATAGAGATACGATAGAAGAGAAAATATGCAAGGAAACGGGTCAGAGCCCGAATGTGTAGATGATTTTTAAAACAGCAAGTATTTAACAAGTGCAATAAAGCATTTATTATGTACATGTTAGATCCAACTCTCACTTGCTATTCTCACCTCTCAACTAGAGTGCACACTTAATGTTTCCTATTAACCTCCTAGTTAATGGTTCCTCTTTTCTAGTCTCCATATTATAATTCCATTCCCATATCATAATCCTCGTATGTCCCATACCATACGTCACATTATTGTTCATTTACATTTTTCATCGTTTCTCATTAACATGAATCATTTCTCATTAACATGAATTAAGTTTTTCAATAAACATTCATTAACTTAATTCAATTATCTTTCTCTATTCACCGTTATCTACAATTATCACCGTAGATAGATTTAACCATAATAAATATCCATTCAATCATTTAATCCATTATATATATATTCATATATAATACGGCACCCCGAGTCACAGCTGCGGTGCAATGCATTACTCTGCTATCATGTCCCATCATCGCAGGTCGCCAAATAGGGGACTAAAGGTTCGGTAAGATTCCACGAACCACAAACAACAATAAACAAATTGGAGGCGAACATAGTTCTCATATCCATGGGTCACGCACATACCTACGTACCCACAGTCAGCGGACTTATCAACTCCCCGATAAGTCTTTCATAGACCTATGTTCTCGAGCGACAAATCAAAGATCCCATGGATTCATCAGGATATGACTGCCCTCACGCGCAAACCTCCCACCGATAGCAAGTAAGCTAGGTATGCCATACACATAAATCATCAATCAATCCAATAGGCATTATCATACCTATAATATAATATCAATAAGGTAATATCACTACCCTAAGATATTTTCCATACGTATCATTTTATCTCTTTTAAATTCCACGTATCATATCTTTACTTCATAATTTAATTATCCTCGCATCCTATAACATCTCTCCACTCCCGACGTCATTAAGGTTCATGCGCGGAGCGTCTCGCAAAGCGAAATCCAAACAAGGAACCCCTCTAATACACTACTTCTTAACTTTGTCGATCGAGGAGGTTCGACAACTTCAACTATGCGATCGGGATAACCTCATACCTTCTTTCAACCAAATGTGTTCTAAACTCCCATCTCTATCCAGGAGACACACCACTATGCTCTTGTATTACACTCCGTCCTTGCGAAATCAATATTGAGCTTAAACTCAGTCCTTGATGTTCAAATTGTAACCCTAAGGCTACCCTCACTCAATACACAAGATTTAAATAGGATTTTCCTCAACATATATTCAGTAAGAATTCACTAATATCCTACTGGTCCATAACATCATTTGTCCCGAATTACTACGAGTTTAGTTCTCCTTTTAATTAAGGTTAAAATCGATAGTTTCAAATCTCTTATAAACACATCTTCTTTCACTTTGGATTAAACCCTCTTGTAAACTTAAGGATACCCAGGTGTTATATTAAATCACCCCTACTGGTCCTATCTTAAATCCTCATACATCCCCATTTGGAATTTAACAAATTAATCTAGCAACCGAAATTCCATTCGATATAATTTTCATCATTTTAATCACTTGAATCCAAATCAAATTAATTCAACTCTTATCAAGGGTTTACTGATATTTCCTAAGTCCCATAATATCCAAATAATAATCACCAAAGATCCAAAAAAGGTTTGGGATAAGAATTAACATTTAAAAAGAAACAACTTTACATATTCTGGGGAGGTCGATCGATCGAAGGCAGGGGTCGATCGATCGATCCCTCAGGTCACAGCCTGGTTTTTCTGCATTTCAGCAACTACAGGTTTCACCATTTTTATTCATTCTATCCTTCATATTAACCTCCAAAATGAGTTATAATTATTACTACATGATATATCAACATATATGAACGATTTTCAGTACCCTAAACATCTTAGAATCATCAAGGGATTGGATTAAAAATCATGTTTATCTCCTTATTTCCAGAACATTATCAACATATCATCTTCAAGAACACATCAATGGTTTTCATAATTTCTTCAACAGATTCATGACTATTTCGTGGATTATTATCAACCTAAAACATGAGTTTAATTCCTATATCATTTCAATTTCCAGAAATCCATTTAATCCTCCATTATTTCTTCCAAACATGAATAATCTTCTCTTTTCATACTATTCTAACATGGACAATATACAAACTGAAATTGCCATTATCAAACACTTGCCTTTACTGAAGGTCTGATCCTTTGGTGTAGTATATCTCAGTTGGTTGTCCCTTCTCCGGTCAAACTCCGGTGGTGGTTGGTGGTGGTGAACCTTGGTCCTTGTTCTTCTCCTTTCCAAGTAGGTTTTTCCCTTCCCAAGCACCCTTTCACTCCCTCTAGGAAGATGACTTCTCTATTTTGTGTAGAGGAGATGAATAACCCACATACACTTAATATACCAATACTTATAATAGGACAAAATCCGAAATCACTATTCATCCCCCCTAGAAAAATGACCAAAATGCCCTTTCGGGTTGTCTATTCATTTTCAAAAGACCCGAGACTCAAAATTATCATCCAAATAGATTTTCTGACTATTTTGAACCTTCCGGACGCAACGACGCAGTCGAAATGACTATAAGGTCGATAGAAAATAAATTTTCTTTTTAATTTAATAAACTAGTCCCGACATGTCCCATACCGCGTCTGACTAACAATATAAATTACCGAATTTATATCATACAGTCATATCAATGACATCACATTGATATATTACCTAAATATCTTTAAGTAATACTCAGAATCATCCATTTTAATATCCACCGTCCGAATAAAACCCGAATGAATTAATTAATAATAAAATTCAATTAATCCATTAATTTAAAATATAACCCATTTTAAAAGTCATTTAAAATTACGGGGTATTACAATCATGTACATACACCATTCTTTATGTTTCATGTTCATAAATTTTATTTTTCATAAAAGTTGTAGGCCTCTTTATATGGAGTCTTTAACACATTCAAAAGAACCAAAAAAACGTATTGATTCGCTTGAAAAATCTGGGATAGGGTTAATTTGATCATCGTCGAGTTAAAACTAATATTAGTCGTCTACCCAATATAGTCGTGGTACTGACTGTTAAGCAGCTGAACTATTTGAATAAGGCACTACACACCTATAATACTATTGTAATTTATCATGTGTACTATGTTGTGTTTACAAGCCTCACCATCCTAACTAGTATGATCATGTTTAAGGATTGGGACCATCAAAATGTTGTACGGATCATATTTGAATTATGCGATTTTGTGACTATCCTATATGGGACTTTTCTTCTTCACAAAATCAAGGATATGGGTAGACCTGTCAAAATACACGATAACCCGTTAACACGACACGACCCGACACGAAATTATAAGTTAATGGGTTTATCCTTATTGGGTTTGGGTCATTAACGGGTTGACACGGTAGACCCGTTAACACTAACAGTTCGGGTTTGGAAATTTACCGGTACCCGTTTCTACCCGTTAACACCCGTTAACACTAACGGGTATTATAGGGTCACCCAACCCGTACCCAATAACAATAACCATTAAAACCCATTATTTCTAAATCTTTAAAGACTAACGGGTGCTATAGGGTCACCCAATCTATACCCAATAAAAATTACAATTAAAACCCATTATTTTTAAAGTATTGAAGACTAACGGGTATTATAGGGTCACCCAACCCGTTACCCATTTCGACCCAAAATGATTCGTTAATATTAACGGGTGTTAACGGTTTTGGTCGTGTACCCGTTAATATTAACGGGTCGTGTTTGGGTATTGTTATTAGACCCGTTAGGCTTAACGGGTCGTGTATGGGTTAGGGTGTTTTGACCCGTAACCCGTAACCCGTACACGACCCAAACCGACCCGTTGACAGGTCTAGATATGGGTCATAATCCATATGTGGAAGTCCCTATTTTCACAACCCCTATCACAAACACTTGCTCGAAACTAGGCAAGCTGAGCACTGAAATATTTTGATAGCAAATTCCAACAAATAACATTTTGAATATTTAAAGTAGCTCCCTCTTGTGAAAAGGAAAAAATCGCGTTCTTGATTACTCAGCAAGGGGGACATATATAGGTGAGAAGTAAATGAAGGAGGACTTTTATTGATGAAGGAAATTACTGCTAATAATATAGAATTATTACTATACTTCCCCATTTCATGTTTTAGCAAACAAATTTTAGTGTGAATACATTGATGAGTGTAGACCTCCTTGTAAGGACTTTAATAAAAAAAAGGGAAGGGGTTAAAAACTTGTTGTTAAAAAAACTGTTGGTAATACGTGTGGAATGTTTAACCATGGTTGATCGTATGACTGAAATGTGTTTATTTTTAATAACATGAAAACTACTTTGCATTCACGTCGGGATAACGATGTGTTTTGCCAATCATATATGTTATGATCCAAATGCTATAGATGTTATGTTGAATGATTTAATAGGATTGGTTAGGATTCATTCAAACTTTTGTTCTCGGTTAATCAAATGTCATAACAACTAGCTTGAAGTTCATTATATGATTTAAAATGTCATGCATTAATCCCAGATATCACACAGTTCATAGTTATTATTCATCGCCATTTCACGAAAACGAGAAGGCAGTATCAATGTTTTTATTGCTTTTTTTTACCCGCTCATTATTTATAATCATATGAATACTTCAACATAAACTATGGATAAGCCAAAACTGAGGTGCAATCATTCCAAACACCAACAAAGTTATTGATTCGATTGAAAAATCTGGGATGGGGTCATTCTCCATCATCGTCACCTAAAAACAAATATCAATTGAAGTGTAAAGTTAATGTTCCAAGTGTGGATAAGTTCCTATTGCATTAAACTGCAAAATTTACGAGTACTTAAACAGAAATGATGATCTGTTTAAATGGATTGTATGTAAAATACTCAAATTTGTGCGTAGGGCAGTAAATTGATATTCGAAAATCCGCATCCGTCCGATATTCGAATCCGAATTTGTGGATATTTATCCGAAAAAACGGAAATGGATACGAATATGGATACTCAATAAAAATATCCGATAAAACGGATACGGATACGGATAGCAGTAGTACCCGACACGGATAATCCGTATCCGACACGGAGTATCCGTTTTACCGGATATCCATTTTGCCGGATATCCGTATCTGTCTAACAAAGTGTAAAATATTAGCCATATAATATTTTATATATAAACTAAAACTTAAAAAAAAAAAATAGGGCATAAGTATAATTATATAAACTTTAAAACTCTATCCCAACCCTAATAACTAAAAACCCACCACGGTTTATTTCCCCAAACCCACTCCAATCTCCCGCCGCTCCGCCGATCCCTCTTCCCTCTTCCCCTGCGATCTCCTGTCTTCCCTCTTCCCTCAATCCGGTGTCGTCCCCTGCGATCTCCTGTCCCCTGCGATCTCCTCTTCCCTCTTCCCTCTTCCTTCTTCCTTCTTCCCCTGCGATCTCCTGTCCCCTGCGATCTCCGGTCTCAAGGTAATCCACAAACCAACTACTCAAATATGATGGTTTATGTATGATGGTTGCTGCCTGTATAATATAATATATGATGGTTATTATCTGTTTCAATTTATGTTTATGTATGATGGTTGCTGCCTGCCTCTACTTCAATTCTGTTTTCATCAAAGAAAATTAGTGTATGCGTGTGTGTTTTCTGCATCAGTTTTTTGCAACTGCATCAGTTTTTCATCAAAGAAAATTAATGGTTGCTGCCTGCCTCTACTTCAATTCTACATCGTTTTTTTCATTGTTGAATTTAGTTTTCTTTTTTTTCACAGTTTTTTTTTTCACAGTTTTTTTTTTTATTGTTGAATTTAGTTTTCTTTTTTTTTTCATTGTTAAAGCATTAGTTTTCTTTTTTTTCACAGTTTTCATAGTTTTCTGCATCAGTTTTTTGCAACTGCATCAATGGATAATTAAATGGCTTTATGCTTTTAGGTTGAATTTACTGAATTGATGGTCACCCATTGTTGATGGGTTTACTGAATTTGATATGGATCCTTCTAGATACATTTTTGTAGATACACTGATATGTTTATGGTGATATGTTTATGATTGTTTATGGTTGTCTATGGAGTTTAATAAAGTAGACTGAATTATGGAGTTTCATAAATTCTGTATTGGTTCAAATTTTTTAGTAATATTAGGATGAAAATTTTAGGTAACATATTTTTTTGTTAGAATTAGTTTCATATTTTTTTTAAAGATCAGTTTTATATGCCTTTTCTACGTTATAATTTTTTTTCTTTTAAAAAATAGATTATATTTGGGAACGTCGCATATCACTTATTATCTCTCAACACGATGCAGTTTAATATGTCTACAGAAGCTAATCAAAACAATCCTTCCACGCATGAATCTTCTCCTGTTCCAGTGGAGAGTATTTCGTCGGATCGCGCAAGTGTTGCTAGTGAGAACAAAGCGCACAACAAAAAACTTACATCTAACGTGTGGTTTGATTTTAATAGAGAGGTTCATCCTGATAGTTCTGTTACGGCGACTTGCACCCATTGCAAAAGAAAGTTTGATGCGGGGAGTTCAAAAGGAACCTCACACTTGAGCAACCATCTCAAATCGTGTAAACGTAAGGTTGCGAGTGGAGGAGACATTCGACAGAAACTTATTGGCGCAGTTAAGTCATCTAGTGATCCGGTTCCAAAGTTTGGCACTTACAAATTTGACCCAGATGTGGAGAGACTTTTATTTGCTCAAATGGTTGCTAAACATGATTATTCCTTTCTTATGGCCGAGCACGAGTACTTCAGGTATTGGCTTTCTTATTGTTGTCCTACTTATAAATTTCGGTCAAGAGTTACTGTGAGAAATGATTTAAAAAGAGGTTTTAAATGTGAAAAAGAAAAACTTTACAAGAGCATTGAAAGTCTTTCATCTAGGGTTAGCCTCACTACAGACATCTGGACTCCTAAACATCAAGGAACTGGGTATTGTTGTTTGAGTTGCCATTACATAGATAATGAATGGAAATTGCATAAGAAAATAATTTCTTTTTGTTGGATCGAATGTCCACATGATGCTGAAAATGTAGCTGAATGGGTGAAGACTAGAATCTTAGAGTGGAATATTGATAAAAAGCTCATGACTATTGCAGTTGATAATGCTGGATATAATAAGCCAATGGTAGAGCGTATTAAGTCATGGTTGAATGGTAAAAAAGTTCTTCTCCAAAATGGCGATATGTTTCATACTCGTTGCACTGCTCATATTATTAATTTGATTGTTAGGAATGGGTTGAAAGTGATTGATACTTTTATTGAGAGAATTCGTAATAGTGTTAAGCACGTTGGGTCATCACTTCAAAGAAATCAAATTTGGAATGTTGCGTTACGACAGACTCGTTTGAATTCTAAAAAGAATGTGGAATTAGATTGTCAAACTAGATGGAATTCTACGTATCTTATGCTAGAGAGTGCCATAGAATTGAGGGGATCTTTTTAGCGCTTGGCAGAGTTGGATCGTGATTATGAGTTTCTTCCAAATGAGCATGATTGGGAACGAGGTAAAAAAATTTGTGAATGTTTGAAATTTTTTTATGAAATGACAAATCGCCTTTCAGGGACAAAATACCCAACTGCAAACTACTATTTCAATGATGTTTGTAATATTAATTATCAGTTGAATAAACGGATGCAAAGTAATGTGGATTATATTCATTTGATGGCGTTGAAAATGCGAGATAAGTTTGACAAGTATTGGGAGGATTGTAGTTTGGTGTTAACATTTGGACTGGTGTTGGACCCTCGGTACAAAATGGAGTTTGTTCACTATGCTTATCGTGAGATTTATGGTTCTTTGGCAGAAAGTTACATTCGCAGAGTCCGTACCACTTTGTTTGAGTTATATGCTGAATATAAAAGTTTAAATAGTGAATCTTCATGTTCTCCCATCACACTTGGGGATAGATGTGAGCAGTCTACTCGTGAAGTTGATATTATTCCCCAAGCAAGATCTGGCTTTACAGGAGGATTTAAAAGGTTTATTATGGAGCGCTCTAATGCTTCATCTATAGTTCAGAAGTCTGAATTAGAACACTACTTGGAAGAAGCTTTATTCCCTCTCGACGATGATAATGAGTTTGCATTTGATATTTTGCATTGGTGGAAGACTAATGGGCCAAAATTCCCCACAGTTGCGAAGATGGCATGTGATATCTTAGCTATTCCTGTTACTACCGTTGCATCAGAGTCGACTTTTAGTTGGGGGCGCAGAATTGTGGATGATACACGTTCATCTTTAGCTTCTGAGACTGTCGAGACTCTTCTTTGTTTAAAAGATTGGTTGCCTTCTGTTGGAGAGAAACTGGGTAAGTCAAAATAAAATTTATATTTGTCATTACTATTAAACATAAATAAACACTAACTTATTATTTGTTTGCAAAATTTTAGAAAATTTGAAGGTTGCTGATGATAATGAATAGCTAGGCTCTCGAAAATTCATTTTCAGGTATTATTATTAATTGAATATATTTGTTAGTATTGTTCTTCTTGTGATAATGAATAGCTAATGCTAATAATCCGTTTATAACTTTTTCTTTCTTCTTATCCAATACAGCTTTGTGGGACCTTGGAAGTTGAAGATGATAATTTTTGTGTTACGGGGGCGGATTTTAGTGGAAGAAACTTTTATGTATAAGAAAAACTTATGTTACATGTATTATTAAACTCATGGATTTATCTTTTTAGTACCATATATTGGTGAAGTTTTATTTGGGTTAATTAGTATGTTCAAACAATTAATGTCTTATCTTTATGCATTACTACTAACTTGCGAGTTGTGATTACCTTAATGCTTAATTCAACAAGGATACAAAGGAAAGGAGATGAGAAAGACACAATTCAGGAACTTAAAGGGTAAAAAATAATATCCCTTCTTTACTGTAATATATTCTTTGTTTTCTCCGTTAATATTTTAATTGAGTTATTCTTTTCAGGTAATATGATGCTTCATTTCATTTTTGTTCAAGCATTAGAGAAACTGAAGAGGATACAAATTTCAATGGCTCAAAATTGAATAAAAAATGCACATTAAAGGTTAGTACTTTTGCTCAAACCTTCTTTTATACTTTAATTTTATGCTTCACACATTCTCTATATCTTACATGGAATGAAAAATTATATATTTAATTAATTGATTAAATTAGTGTTCAATATGCTATGTGTATCTTAATGTATCTTAAACAATAAAAACGGATAAGGATATTATCCGAATCCGGAAAATCCGAGAGGATACGGATATGGATAGCTTAAATTATTATCCGGGCGGATACGGATACGGATAGTGTGGAGTCTTGACGGATACGGATGTGGATACAAAGGTATCCGCTCCGTATCCGTCCGTTTTACACCCCTATTTGTGCGATGAGTAAAATGCACACATATAGAGTTGATAATAATAAAGTTGAACGCTCTTCAACAAATAAGCAAGTATCCTATTCAACGCAGTAGGCAGAAATACAAAGCATTTAAAGTAAATGTAATCTTTGGATACATACGGAAGGAAGATGTATCGGTACGTAAAGTACCATGTGCGAGAGTTTGAGAAAAGTTTTGCTACCAAGTTTTGAGCTTGCAACATCGCTCCAAAAGGGCATATTGTTCCGAGAATGACAATTTTACATGTTCAAGGACTGGTATGTTGTTGTATATTTTATAATTTTCTCTAAGTAATGGACAACGGTTACAGTGAATATGTTTGGTACATTCTAAATAACTTGTAGGAATTTAATATGGTCATCGTTTAGTTTTAATCATTCAGGGATTGAAAATCTTCACAAAGTATGTACGAGAACTCATTTTGTGGATTCTGAAAATTGATTGCACATATTGTCTATTAATTGGAGAAAATTAATCTGGAATATCGATGAGTTTTCACTTTTAATAGGGTTTTTGGGCAAAGTCGCATATGAGAAGATTTAAAGGTAACTGATCCCCTGTCTTCAAGCTATAACATTTATGAAATGGTAGATAATTTTGTTGTTCGAATAAGGTTATACGGTGAATGATGATAATATTTATCCATAATATGCCATATGTGCTTGTCATGTACGCGCAAAAAATGTTTAATTCAAATAAAAAACCATAAGTTTTGAAGCACCGGGCAACAAGTAAGAAATAAGTCGAATGGCATTTATGTTATATTAAACAAGTGTTATTGAAAGCGAGTCATTATGCAAAGAAAATTATATTTCAAAGGTAAGTACAATAAAATGTCGAACACAACCACAAATTTGCATACATTCAGATTTCATAAAACCAAACAATATTAACATGTATATACAAACTCCCCCTCCTTAATTAATGGCCTATGTTGTCTCTAAGTTGAAATGTGTTCTTCCCCAGATTCTTCATTTGTGCCCGGTTCAAATAATTTTCCAAGGGTGATCATCTTATTCATGTCGTTGCAGTTCCAACTGTATTTATGGTTGAGGAAAATGTCGGCAAGGTGAGCTCGCATATCCAGTAACACTTCTGGTGTGTAATCCTTACTAAATTCATTGCATGTAGATAGTTCCCGGATGAAGTATATTACAACTATTCCGTAATTATATCTGTTAACATCGTGAAAAAAATATTAGCTAATAAATTGTACATATCATACACAAAATTATTGCAATAAATGTATTTATTTGACTTACATTTCGGGTTCTTGTTGTGGGCATTCAAGGTACTTGTACAATGAGAAATATTCGTCCTCGCACATCATCCATCGGATCGTATCTTCATGCTCCTTCGTCATCAATTGGCACGATTTTGGATTCCCTCTTAGTTTCGTAGTGATCTTGCGGTTGGTGGTGTTTTCCAACAGTTTCTCCCCATATCTCCTTATGTTCCGCAAGAACATCTGGATAACACTATGATATTACATCATGAAACTCATTACGTTAAAGATCATATGACTGCATTGTGTCGCTGTCATTTTATTAATAAAAAAGTTCGTACTAATTGTAAGTACCATTAGTTCAGCCTCATTGTAACATCTATCTGGTATGCCTTCCATTGTCTTGTTTAATGAGTTGCAGTGGTACCAAAGTCCCTGTTACTTGTCAAGGAATAGTAAAGTGAAGTGGAAGTCATCGTCATGGCGCAACGAGATAAATACCATGCTACATGTTCTTGTGTTTTGAAGCATAATGTCGTACACAATTTTTTTATTCCCGCATTTTCTTCTTCCTGACTTCTTCCTGCAACATAGTTGTAGGATTTCATCCATATCACTGAGCATTAGACACCATACTAACTTATTTTACGTAATCCAATGTTAAAATTTTCGTGTGATTACAATATGACACGTTTTAGCCAAACTAGTGTGTGCATGGCTATTTTAAAATTCATTTATAGTTAAGAAGGCATGCTTTGATGTGAGGTTTTAGTCGTAGACGATCCAAGTTATAGTAAACAAATGGTCTTCTACAGGTGGAGGCATATTCGGCAGAGTGTAGTTGTGTTTTGTGTTTATGCAGTGATAATGGTATGTGAAGGCTATGCACTTTTTATTGAATCAATTATTGAGGGTAATGTCTTGTGATTTTTGGTCACAACCGTATTTCTAACTTCATTATTAATCTTTACAAGAAACAGTGGCACATTTTGTTAGTTGCTCAGATAAGATATACTAGTCAAGTCAAACACATAAATTACGATATAAAAACGGTTCTATTTTGATTATGCCAAGATAAATATGGACGGTATGATGATGAGTTTGTATACATTACACATAATCCATGATCTATTGGAGATTAGTTTAGAATAATGAGTAATTATTGTGGGCAATCGTACGTACCCAACCATACGTTGACATGTAGACGTTTTTTATATTAGCATCATTCTTGAATTGATCAGCCAATATAGACGTGTAACAATCAATCACTTGTAATTTTCACGAATATAATGACGCAAACATTATATTGGTCCAAAAATATGAAGTTGTATATAAGATAGGTATGTGTGCTTGGGTAATTACGTTGTTTGAAATTGGTGCTTGCCACAGTAGGTCTGAGATGCCTCTTAAAGATATCGAGTCATGGTCTAGCTGCCATGATAACGTTCTGCATACAAGTTAATGAAGTTATGTTTCTTTAATACGTGTAAATGTAAGTCAATTAGACTGGATATTAACAATGTTATGCTTATTACCCGCGTGGTGCTTTCTCATAATACATACGTAATTTTTCCTGGGTGCTTCTATCAAGCAGATGACATAGATTTGACTTAATAGGGTTTATAATCTTTCTTCTTATTTCAGCTGATCGTGGTGTATCTATAAATTCATCTGAAATATGTAACCCTTCGTTGATTTCCATGGATTCATCTTTCACGCACCACTAGGTTTTCTTTTGTGTTGGATGGGACTCGGAGAGGATTTCGACATTTTTTCACGCATTTTCCTTGATTGTCTAATCTGAGTTTGGTACATGTATTCAGGTTTTTTGTTTGGAACTCAATTTCTTCGAGTTTTTAGGCATAATATTTCTCTGTTTGGACAGTTAGGATCTCCACCGAGCTGTTCAACAATTATTCGGAGAGTGTGGTTACGAATTCAAAGATCTTTATTTTATTTATGACTGCAATTCAACTTACGTCTCTGGTCATCAAGATCTTTCACATGTTTCGAAATCAATCTTCCATGATTTTCTTCAAGTTCAGATAGTTTAGTAGCTTTAATTTAGAGGTGATCAATCTGCTTCTATAGGTCCGATACTAACTTGTCAGATTCAGGGATTTTATTTGCACATTCGTCTTTCAATGTCGCTTTAATTTTCTTCCATTTTTCCTCTGATTCCTTGATTCATGCATAATCTTGCTCTAATGTGACAAGTGCGCATTTCAACTGAGAAATTTCTTCAATCTCATCTTTTATCACCTCGTTACTGGTCTCGTTTTATCTCTCAATCTAAGACTGAAAAATAGAGATTTGTGAGTTAAGTCTCGTGATATTTTCTTGATGAGCATCGGCTTTTGAACTAAGTGTTGCATTTGATTCCACTAGCTTATCAACTATTAGTCGAAGCCAATTTTGTTAATTTGTTATTTCACGCATCTAAAAAAATAGAAGATTGCATGAGGTTAGTACATTTAACTAGTACGCATCACGGTTAGTTGCGATTGCAATACAAATTTAAAATATAGCAGTACATGTTGTTACGTATACTTTTTAGTTGGATTAAACAATTATAATTCACAAGAAATCATTTTTTCAAATCATACATTCAGTGCTTTAATGTTATAGTGGATATATTCAGTACAAACTGTTATATCCTTCATGCAAACAGGAAGAATAATGTTACAGGTACCTATCAGTGGTTTATTATTGTTCGAGAGTCATTTTATAATAACGAATCATCATCGTAGTTTAAAAAAAAGTTCGGAGCAGAGAGTGATCACACTATTATAGTAGAGATGGTGTAAGGGAATTGATTACTCAAACTAGTATACAAAAGGCAAATCATCATAAACGAGTAGATGGCATCTCTAGACGATATGACAAAAAAAATCGCTTACAATGCTATACTGATCACAGACCTATCTCGGTTGCCAAATTAGTACCAACTATAATGATGAAACTAAGGAAAATGAGTTGACTACTATGCTATCAATGAATCAAAATTCGATGGAGGATTTTAGTTTATGTGTATACTCAAAATGTTATGAAGGCGTGGTGATAAAATATAAGTGAAGGTATTTGAGAGTTTCCAAAGAAATATAATTGAGCATAACACTTATCTTGGAATTCCACAACTACATATAATTGCTAGTATTAATTGGACTCACATTTCTATGGATTCAATAGATGAATTCCCAAAAACATGAGTCGTGTACATTATTTTGTCCATTACAAATCAATTATCAAAATACATACATTTTCTCACTCATAACCACACTTAATCAGATCCGGTGGTAGCTCAGTCGTGTTTAGACAACACCAAACTTTATGGTACATATTCTTCATTCAAAAAGGAAGAATAATATTTCAGGTACATATCAGTCGGTTTATTATTGTCCATGAGTCATTTTATAATAATGAATCATCATCGTAGTTTAAAAAAAAAACTCAGAGTAGAGAGTGATAACACTATTACAGTAGTTATGGTGTGAGGGCATTGATTACTCAAACTAGTATAAAAAAGGCACATCATCATAGACGAGTAGATGACCTCTCCAGATCATATGATGAAAAAATAGCTTACAATGCTATACTGATCACAAACCTATCTCGGTTGCCAAATTAGCACCAACAATAAGATGAAACTAAGGAAAAGGAGTTGACTACTATGCTGTCAATGAATCGAAATTTGATGGAGGATTTTAGTTTATGTGTCTACTCAAAATGTTATGAAGGAATGATGATAAAATATAAGTGAAGGTATTTGAGAGTTTCCAAAGAAATATAAGTGAGCACAACTCTTATCTTGGAATGTCACGGCTATATATAATTGCTAGTATTCATTGGACTCACATTTCTATAGATTTAATAGATGAATTACCAAAAACATGAGGCATGTACATTATTTTGGCCATTAAAGATCAATTATTAAAATACAGACATTTTCTCACTCATAGCCACACTTAATCAGATCCGGTAGTAGCTCAGTTGTGTTTAGACAACACCAAACTTTATGGTACATATTCTTCATTCAAAACGAAAGAATAATGTTAATGGTACATACTAGTCAGTTTATTATTGTCCGAGAGTCATTTTATAATAACGAATCATGATCGTAGTTTAAAAAAAATCGGAGTAGAGAGTGATCACGCTATTACAGTAGAGATGGTGTGAGCGCATTGATTACTCAAACTAATATAAAAAAGGCAAATCATCATAGACGAGTAGTTGACCTCTCTAGACGATATGATGAAAAAATAGCTTACTGTAATACCCCATATTTTTATGACTTTCAAAATTTGAGGATTTATTAAATTTAAATTGAGATATTAATTTAATATTAATCCAAAAATTAATTTAAAATTTTACTAGCGTGATGAGAGTTAGTAATTATTGGAAATTTGTTGAATATTACTAAATGAGTAAAGTAATATATAAGATTGATTTTATAAAAAATGTCACGAGTGAATAAAATGGAAACTATGATAATTTAAGTCGGGACTCCCCGTGTCGTGTCGGGACTAAATTATTATTATTATTAAAAGTGAATAAATTATAAGTCGCTCGTATGGTCATTTCGAATGCGCCAATGTGTCCGAAAGGGTCTAAATAGTCAAAATAATGTACCCGGGGGTTTAGTTTGGGTCTCGGGGCATTTTTAAGCCTAATTGACATCCCGGGAGGGTATTATAGACATTTTATATTTTTGGGTAAATAAACCCACGATTTTCCTAAGGATAAATCAGCCTTTAGGAGTTGTCTTCTAGGGTTAACAAACACAAAACCAAAGAACAACCATTAGAGAAGAAGTTGGAGAGATTTCTTAGCAACCCAAGGCCAAAGACTCATCCATTTGCACCGCCACCGCCACCAAATCGTAGATCGCGCGACGGGGAACGCAACCATACCTTCTTCATCCACAAATTAGAAACTTGAATCCCAGGCAAGTATCTATCTTGCTTTTCTTTTAGTTATTATTTCATCCATGTTAGATTAGGATTTTTATACACATGTTCCATAGAAGAATTTGAGGAATCTTAGGACTTAATCACATGTCTTGGTAGATATAATTATATTCTGGACATCCCAATCAAATGTAGAGGATAATGCACGAATTGGTATGAGTTTATAAGCAAGAAATCTGGAAAAAGAAATTAAGAGAATGAAAGTCTTATGAAAATTAGGGTTCTTGAGAGTTAATACAAATTGGCCCTTTAATTCAATTCCGTTGATGAAATTGTACATGTTTTACGTAGAAAATCATGCATATATGTGTATAGAACCAGTAGTAACCTTATTTGGGAGTTTGGAAAATTTAAATGGCGTTTTGGAGAAAATTATTGGTTGAAACCCGTAGGTTGAAATTGCAGTTTCTGGGCAAAAACTGCTTGATCGATTGATCGACCCCCTTTCCTCGATCGATCGACCCCTCCTGGAAAACTGCATATTTGTCCCATTTTTGTTTAATCCGATTTAAATATGTGGGAACCCTTGATTATTATTTATAGAGTATAATGGGTCGTGAGGAGGACCAGTAGGGTCTAAATAGATTCCGTTAAATGAAATTTAATATAGGATGAAATTATGGGTTAACAGGGAATTTTGTTACACATTAGAGATTGTGCGTAGGTTTGTTAATGAATTAAGGGACTCGTGAAAGTCTTAGACGAGAAGGTTAGAGAGGGTATACCTACTGAAATTGTCTTTAACAGGATAATACTTCGAGAGATGATAAGTATATATGAAATAAATTATAAATGGGAATGAAAGAGACAAATCCGTTATGCGAGATAATTGAGTAATTTATGCTAAGAACTGATAATTATACTTATGGGTCGTGGGCGCACCTAATTTAGAAATTTTGAATATTTATTTCTATGACTGTGATTGTGCATATATTAAGTATATGTGTAAAAATCATACCCGGGCTACTTGCTATCACTGGGGTTTTCGCGCCGAAACAGTCTTATCTCTATTGGACCTTTATGGGGGATATTGACTCGTACCCTAGAAGATAGTATCCTCGATACAGGCTATCTGAAAATGATAGTCAGGTGTTCTAAGAGACGTGAGGGTATGTGCTGACGTCTTAGGACCTGGAACTATGCTTCGCCTCCATTTGTTTGTGTATTGTGTTAATACAGTTCGAGAGTGATTCTGAACTAGTATTTCCCTTAGTTTGAGTGATACGGGGACTTGATAGCAGATTATGCCAGCACCATAGATTTATGTGGGGTGTCGATAGTATATATATATATATATATATATACTTATATATGGAAACTTTATGCTGTGTGTATATGTAGTTAAGAAATGATTAAATACTTCAACTTTATAATAAGTGTTCGGGAACTTTGTAACGGTACGATGTGGCTCTAAGTAACGTAATAAATTTTGAAGAGAATAACTTTCGAAAAACTAAATGTTATAACTTTCTACTCCTCGGGATACAACTTTGTGGAAAATAAGAGTTAAGTTTATGAGTCTAGTAGTACGGTAGGCGTGCATACTAGATGAGAGGCGAGAATTCTCAAGAGAGTGCCGCATACTAACATGGTTGTTACATTAGCCGGTAAGCATTTTAAATACTTGATAAACTATTTTTAAAACTGTTTTACACTCGGGCTCTGACCCGTTTTCTGTTATTTCTCTTTCTCTTGTATATACGTATATATTACAGGTGCCCAGCCACAGGGGAGTCATGCTTAGATTCTTTGGACTATACGTGCTGCAGCTGATGTGGGAGTTGCAGGCCCTTGCTTTAGCCGACCTCTTTGTTGATTCTGATCTTATTTTAGTTCTGCTTATATAGGGCATGTTTCGCCCATTCCTCTATTTAGTTTGGATTTTTTCTTAGAAATTTATGTTAATTTATATTTCCAGTATTCGGTACTCCTTGGGAGTTAACTATTGTCAAGATGGTTTCATTTATAGTTTTAAACTGGTTTGATTTATCTAGATGGTTTTAATTCTTATGTGGTATTGCCATCCTTAGTATTTATGTGATTCTTCAATTATTGGTTGTTAAAAAGGTTTACATATTTGGATTTAATAAAATGGAAATAAAGTTTTAAATTATTTTGACACTTAACTTAATTATTTAGGGTGTTTAAATTGGTATATTTTATTTTGCAACAGTGATGCTAAGAATGAACCAACAATTCACCTTGATTTTAATTTAATAAAGGACTGATCGCCCGGTATTTAATTAGGCGGGGTGTCACACTTACAATGCTATACTGATCATAGACCTATCTCAGTTACCAAATTAGTACCAACTATGAAATTGAAACTAAGGAAAAGGAGTTGACTACTATGCTCTTAATGAATCGAAATTCGATGGAGGATTTTAGTTTATGTGTCTACTCAAAATTTTATGAAGGTATGATGATAAAATATAAGTGAAGGTATTTGAGAGTTTACAAAGAAATATAAGTGAGCACAACTCTTATCCTGGAATGTCATAGCTACATATAATTGCTGGTATTCATTGAACTCACATTATTCAATAGATGAATTCCCAAAAACATGAGGCATGTACATTATTTTGGCTATTACATATAATAACATTTAGCATATGACACTCGTCGTCTCGTGAGGTTTTCCAGGGATGAAACCCACAAACATCATAAAGTTTCCTCAAAAAATGCCCAATCAAGCATGCGACAAACTCAACAATACGAACAAGATTTCAACATGTTATTAGCATAATTCACGTGAAAAGTCTGTAGTTATTAACATTATAGAATTCACCTCAATGAATTGAAACTTTAACATGTGGGAGGGGAGTGAGCACACGCAAAATATGTTTTGGCAAAAACTTAAATAACTCGGATACTAAATATCAAAGCATGCATAAAAGTCAATCCTCACGGGCATTACACTCATCAAATGAATTCACTTGAAACAGGGAGGCAACACACGGGACCTGCGGGCATAAGTAGTAAATGTAAAGGGAAACTAGGCCGCGCACATGTCACAAATGAAGAACGCTATATAGGAAATAAAAACTGTAATCTCAGTGAAAGGATACCGCACATATAAAAGAGGCGAAATGCATTTTCACAGATTATCAAAACTATTTAAACCTTTGAATTACATCTACTTAAGATCACATAGGACTTTAATAGGGTTATAATGTAGGCTAGGTTAGGGTACGAAATGAAAAGGGATGTATATACGGATTAAAAGTGTTTGGGGATGAAACTCAGGATAATGGGAAAAAGTGGGCAATTTCAAAATTGGACAAATGATTTCCAAACGAGCATTAGATACAACAATCGGAGAGTAATCAAAGATTATTGAAACACTATAGACAATATATACAAATTTCTCTTTCCTTTTCTTTTCTTCTTTTTCTCACTTTTTCTTTTGTTGCTTTTCTTTTGTTTTCAACTTTCTCCTTTTCTTCTCTTTTTCACTACACTTACTTCTTTTCTCACTATTTTCACGCTCAAATTGCAACCACAAAACAACAATATCATTCAATCCCAAGTAAACAATCCAAACAAGGGTATGTAAGGTAATATGTGTGGTATAAAACTCCAATTTGGAGTTGGTTATGAGATTTTGGGTGATGAAAAGAAAGGCTAGTATTTAGGCTCAAATGGTGAGGTCAAGGTCATATGGGTGATATACAAAGATTTTGGGTTGACTAGGGAACGTATAAAAGGTGAGGTCAAGGTCATATGGGTGATATACAAAGATGGCCTATGATCATTTTAAAAAGTTTACGCAATTCTCGAGTCAAAGCAATATATGAAAATCATGCTCAAGTAATACATTTCATATACGAACTCAATTAATGAACGGTCAATGAAAGAATAAAGAGATTACCAATGACTGTAACATTTTCAAAAAGGAAAGAAAAGTGTATACACTCACAAATTAAGATAAGTCTCTAATCTCACTCGGTGTAAGTATATACAATGCAACAAAAGATCACCGAGTTATAAAAATCTTAAACCAAATCAATATAACAAGAAAAATGCATGTGCTCACGGGATAAAGTTTAATTCATGAAGTTCTTCATAATATTAATGATTTGAGGACTAAAGTCTAATAACTTCTGAAATTAAGAACATGCATCGTTGAATGGTCCAATGGATCGGGCAGTTATTAAAATTTATCATCGAAAACAAGGGCAAAATGCCCAATAAAGAAGAAAAAAGAAAGAAAATATTTTTGAAAATTTTCAATTTTTTAACAAAAACATGCTTTGTAACTAAATTGTAGTCAAATTCAAGGACTAAACAGTGAAATGGATAGAATATCCCACACCCCCTAACTTAAATGTTGCATTGTCCCCAATGCGTCCATTAAAGAACACAACACAAAGATAGGAAAAGAATGATATTACCCAAATTTGGAGCGATATCCATAAGTACAAGTCCAAATGAATCTGCAAAACAAGTTAGTACAAAGCATAGGAAGAATATGTACCGATGTATTAAGTTAAAAGAATCTATGTCACAAGTCACAACAACATAGAGGGGCTGAAGTGCAAATACTAGATAAATTGATGGTGAACTTTTTGATTTTATAAAATGGAAGGTCACACACATCAAAATCCAATAAATAACCTCAAACTACATTCTTATTGCTCATTTCATAAGTTCAATACAAAATAACTTAATACATTACAACTATTAAAAAGAAAGAAATAAAAAATAAAAATAAAATAAAATAAAAATACAAGATAATATCCGTTCCAGAAATGCCAAAATGACCCAGTACAGCAGTAGCCTAGTGGACGGAACAACTAGGATCAGAAGGATCCTGAAAATGAGGAGGTAGCGTTGTGTTCGAATCATGCCTCTGCAAGTAAAGGTCTCGTATCATCTCCTGCATCATCTGATACTCATGCCTCTACTGCGCTCTCCTCTGCCTCTGCTTGGCCCTAAACTGTCGGCGCTCATCTCAATCCTGCCGCAGATCGACCTGCTATTGTCTCAGCTCTAACCGCTGCTGGTCCAGACAGAACTCCCATGTAGCCCACCTGAGTTGGGTCTCCTCCCAGCGCTGGTCCTGCACTGCCTGAAATGCCTCAAAACGGGAATCTAAATTTGTGTGTGGCACGTGAGAACCCCTCACCCTGCTCCATATGTCTAAAATCGGCCTCCTCCTCTGCCATGTCAGTCGCCTCTGCCCTCTGTCTTTTGTTCCCCAGATCCCCCTAAGCGTGATTCAACACCTTCGAGATATTGTCCTTTGTGAGAAGCTCTAGTGGCTCGTGCTTGCGATCAGCGTCATATTCTGGGAACCCGTGAGAAGTGCAGATCCTCGTGATGAGGGAAGGAAAAGGAAGGGAATGCCTCCAGGTGATCTCCTTGGATGTCGCCAGCATCGTCTCCAAAAATATTTTGGGCAAATTGATATTGCCCAAATCATGAAGCATAGTGTAGATGAAGGCTACGTGCTTGTGACGAACCTCTGATCAGTTGCTCGTCACCATGAATGAGTGGACGTTGATGTAGTGGAGAAGTCTCGGTAAATCCGCCATTGCAGCCGAACGGAATACACCTTTCTTTCATTCCTCGCCCGGTGCAAGGGCCTCAATCAATGTCGCACGGCCAAACATATCCCCATCCAAAAAGCTGATAGGATTCGCAGGGTCTGGCACACCCATAAAAGCCGCCAAATCTGCACGGCGGAGCGGTATCCGAACTCCACATATCATGTCCTCATATGTAGTAGGCCCCTTCCCCCTCACCTCTACCAATGTCGCATAGAACATATGGACAAGCTCTACATTAACGCGCCCATTGGTAGCGAGAAAGGGCTCCCATCCCTGTCGGCGCAATAAAACCCGCGCCTCCTGTGGTATATGATCAAGGGTCCAGGGAAAATGATAACCCAGCGGTCGCTTGGATGTCTGAAAATAGGCCTGAAACCAGTCTCGCTCCTGCTCGCAACGAAACCCCTCGAAGCCCTGGTGGGGCATGCACCTAGTGAACTTGTATTTCTTGACCGCGACCATTTCAACCTACAAAATAATAATTAAGCAATACAAAAAAATTATAAGCACAATTAATGGTTAGTTAGTGTACAAGTTGAAATGGTGGGTGCACGTGCGCAAAACCGAGGAAAAAAATCAACATTGCGATAAAATTTGTCGGAATGCGATAACGAGTGAAAATCACCAAGTGTACGCCAAAAATGGATTGAAAATTATTTGGGGCATTTTAGCGAACACTTGGCGTGCGCAATGTGCGGCGAGGGTGAAAAATACCATTTTGAACCAACAAATGAGCCTCACTCATGAACACAACAACAATGCAACAATACATACTTGTTTATGAGTGGATATAAATCAATAATCACAAGTTAATTCAGTTGGAACAACACAAAACAGGGAGAAATTCACACACATTCAATATATGTCAAACAACGGAGAAAACATGGAAATCATGACAAAAATCAACCAAACTTGACAAATACACAATAAAATAGGAAGGATGATACCTTGCAAGTGTAGAAAATGGTTGAGATATGAAGGAAATGTGGTGGGAGAAATTAGGGCACGAAATTGGGAAGAGAGGAGAGGGAAAAAAATTAGGAGAAAGGAAAAAAAAACAGACCCTGCCTCGGCCTTTTACTGGTCAATCGATCGATTGACCCTTGGGTATCGATCGATCGATCAAGCAGTAAAAAACCTACTGCCTCCTATTTTTTAAATGGGGGGGAAATTGAAATTTAGGGAGTATGGGGGGGGGGGAAATTGATATATAAGTATATATATAGTATATATAAGTATATAAAAATAAAAATACAAAGAAAAAAATTAAAAATAAAAAATTCAAAAATAAAATAAAATAAAGAATTGGACTAAATATGCACATACATACACACATGGTAACCAAAAAAATGAAAAATATATATGACGAGCAACACACACGCATGTTCACAAAGAAATGAAAAATAAAAGAAAAAGAAAAAGAAAAACAAGTGCAAATGCGTGAGAATGAGTGTGTGTAAAAGAAAGAAAAAATCTTTTTGTGAGTGTTTTCATTTTTTCTTTAACAAAAGTATGCCGGGACGACCAATCTCCGCAAATTAAAGTCCGTTGAACCTACATTAAGAGTTAGAACCAAGCATACAAAAATTATAAAAATAGATTAACTAATTACACTAGACTAACTTAAGAGAAAATAAAAAATGAAGAAGTTAGTATATACAACCTACACATAGGAATCCTAATTAGCTATATACTAAAAGTAGGAATTTTTTAGGGTCCACCCAAACAACAATTTGACTTTGGAAGACCAATGGTGGACATTCCCTCTCATGCATGCCTTCCAGAAAATAGGAATTTCGTTCTAACGACGGAAGGCATGTGGGTGGTGGAAAAGAGGAACCATCCCCAATTAAAAATTTGGGAGGGAGGATGGGGGATTCGGATAGGAGAGGCGACAAATACACATGTGGGCCAAGAAAAATTGAATCATCTCCCAAATATTTGAAAGTTGGAATGGGATCCGGCTCACATGAGGGCAAAGATGCCGTCATGGAAGGCGGCTCGAGCGAGTACTCATCGTCGGTGAAAAGGTTTGGAACTAAAAAGTTTTGAACCAATTCATCGGGTACTAGAATTAGTGTGACAGTATAAAATAAAGACGGGGATGAAAGAAATTCAATCTCAGGTGATGAGTGATCATCGCCGGAAGATTGAATTTCTAAAGAAATAGGATCGTTTACAATGAAACTTTCTTCTTTGAGAATCAAAGAAGAAACGAGTTCATTGCAAATGGATACTAGGCCTCTTTCATCCTCATTTTCATTATCTACTATACCATGGGTCAAGTCAAGGATGATTTGTTCCAAAGTAGGCAAAAGCACCTCATTTGATTCAAAACAGTCCTCGACTTCAAAAGTCTCGAAAGAAAAGTCGACGTTAGATTCAAATAGTAAATCCAACTCGTGTTCCCAACAACGATTTTATTCCCGATAACGGTTTTCAATCCTCTCATTTTCAAGCATGCGCAATCCCTCACCGAAAGTCATAGGGCGAGGAGCGAATTCTTGGAATTGAGTGGTTTGGAAATTGTTCTCGGGACTACACTCAAAATCATTAACATAAGAATTTTGAAAATGATTACAATTTGTTTTAAAAATTTTATCATAAGGATTTTATGACCCATAATCAAAATGATCACGCCCAAAATTGATGTAATCCAAACTTTGACTTTCGTAATATTCACCCAATGTCATTTTAGATGTTGCAATTTTTGGGGATTGCAAGTATTGACCAAAAGTCAATGGTTTACTAGAATTTTGAGAATTATCATTAGGATTACCAGAAAAGTTAGAATAAGACATGCTTACCCTAAAATAAAACTCGAGAGGGCTAATTCCATAAAGCGATGTGCGACGGGAAAATTCAAGCGTTTCTAGGCACTCAAATGTAGAAGTTCTGCAAAAAAGGTTAAAACAAAGAATACAGATACAAAAGAAAGAATACTATGAACTAATAAGACAATTACAATCTAAATCAAAACATTCCCCGACAACGGTGCCATTTTGATTACGCGTGAAAGGTGCGGCGCGTGTTAGACGCCGGTCGTTTTCGTTTCACCGCGTTAATACAAAAAACCTAAACTTATGACTACGCTCAACAGGTGAGTATAGCGGCCAAGTCCGGGTATCGAATCCACAGGGAGTGTTCGACAAATTTTAATTGGATTATTAATTCAGGAATAAAAGTGTAAAAGGGTGATGCGTGGATGTAAATAAAAGAAAAGAATAAGTTAAGTCTAAATAAAGTAAAAGCGAAGATCGGGGTATAGTCAAACCATACGGCTCGAAACAACTATTAGTCAGAATTTTGGCTCGAGAGCAATTTAACCGAGCATTATCAATTAAACATAAATGTTGATGCAAAAAACTGGACCGAATCCCATTTTTATGATCACAGATAAATAGATGAAAGCAATCCAATCAAGCACATAAGAGACAAAGATTTTTAAAGTGGTTCGGCTATGAATAAAGCCTACGTCCACTGTTATTTTATTCCCAGGGGTTTACAATAGCACAATGTGGTGTAGAGAGAGAAAAAGGTGTGGATCTTGTGTATGGTGTCTCTCGGTTCTTGGTTTTCTTGGATCTTTCTGGTTCTCCCCCTTTTGGCTAAGGGAATACATGTATTTATAGTGATGGGAGATAAAGAGATTCATTGTACGTAGACATTTATATATTATGTCTACATTCAACGAATCTAATTGTTGAATTGCTTGGTATGCTATGTGTTGTCATCAACAGTGTAAATGTACATTAATGATCATTAAATTCGTAGTTATCCTTTGATCTTCCCTGTTGGTATGCCGACCAACTCTCCTCGGGTGCCAACTAACTCTCCTCGGGTGTCGACTAACTCTCCTCGGGTACCGACCAACTCTCCTCGGGTGCCGACTAACACTCCTCGGGTGCCGACCAACTCTCCTCGGGTGTCGAATATTGCCACGTAGGATGACATGTGTCCTTTTCTGATTGGTCCTCGTAGATGGAGAATTTTTGCGTTAACAGAAGCCCCCAATGCTCCATGCTTGATGGTTTACTTGAAAGGATGGAGTATTTATTCTGCAGTGTTGCTCGATGCTCGTGAAATTCTTGATCTACCTTCTTTATTTGTTTAACATAAAGTGCATTATCTCTTGGATGACATATGATGCAGGTTGATCGATGGTTGCTAATCTTTATTTTGAGGAACTCCGTGTGCTATGTATCACCCCTGGGAATTTGGATACAGCCATGCTATAGTATGCAGCTTGTAGCTTGTAGCTTGTCATAATCTTTAAGTATGTTGATTGGTTTGCTAGCCGACCAACTGCCTCCTGTGCCGAGTAACTGAGTGCTAACTTCACGTGCTTGATTCTTCTGATTTGTGATCCTCTGAATACTTTGTCGAGTAACATACCAGCTTTTGAACCCAACTCTTCAATCTGATTAGTACCAAGCTAGTGGTGGACTTCGAAACATTTTCACACAACCTCTTCTTCATTATTGGTCGAGACAGTAGTAGCAAAAGATCTCAGTGCTGTAGATGTTGATTTTGACTTCTACCTCTGCTCGGGAATGAGCAAGAGGTTCTCGGGGATGAGCAAGAGCTACTCGGGTAACTGTCGAAGACCAGAGAACTCAATCTGCTTTGGAGAATCAAGCCTTCCAACTAATGGCAAAGAACCAGGCCTTGGCTGAGATGTTCGAGAAGATTATGAGTCTTGAAGAGCAAATTCCTTCTCGGGGACGAGCAAGAGCTGCTCGGACAGACCATCTGTGACGAACATCAGAATGCTGAAAGATCTTAACTTCATAAACTCCCCTTATGCTTTGAATGATCCTCCTGCTGGCGAGGAACCTGTTTCAAAAGAAGAGGGGAAGAAACCAATAGAGTAGGAATCTCAATGTAATAAATTTGTATTTCATTCCTGATGTATTTTGTTTTTTATTTTAATGAAAGACTTTCATTTTTGTTCGCAATCTTAATTGCTATTGTCTTGTAAAATACTCTACATCTGTGCATATGTATAAGTTAAAAAAATAACAATATTGTGTTGTTCATCGACCAACTTAGTAATAAAAAAGTTACAAGTATTAGTAATGTTGCTCGATCACTTAATAATAAAGTAATGAGTATAAAAATGTTTAAAATTTTTCCAACCAACCAAGGTTGTTACATTGTGCTCGTCGACCAATTATAGTTAGTGAGAGTTTATCCCCGACTAACCATACTTGGTAACGTCGACCAATTATAGTTAGTGAGAGTTTATCCCCGACTAACCATACTTGGTAAATTTTTGTCTTTTATGTGCTTGATTGGATTGCTTTCATCTATTTATCTGTGATCATAAACCATCAAGCATGGAGCATTGGGGGCTTCTGTTAACGCAAAAATTCTCCATCTATGAGGACCAATCAGAAAAGGACACATGTCATTCTACGTGGCAATATTCGATATTCGAGGAGTGTTAGTCGGCACCCGAGGAGAATTAGTCGGCACCCGAGGAGTGTTAGTCGGCACTCGAGGAGAGTTGGTCGGCATATCAACCAGGAAGATCAAAAGAATAATTATGCATTTAATGTGCATTAATGAAGATGGCAGCGCATTTAATGAGCCTTAATGTACATTTATACTGTATTAATAGATGACAACACATAGCATACCAAGCAATTCAACAATTAGATTCATTGAATGTAGACATAATGTATAAATGTCTACATACAATGAATCTCTTTATCTCCCATCACTATAAATACATTTATTCCCTTAGCCAAAAGGAGAAGAGATCCGACAAGGATGAGAGACACCATAGACAAGATCCACACCTTTTTCTCTCTACACCACATTGTGCTATTGTAAACCCCTGGGAATAAAATAACAGTGGACGTAGGCTTTTCCTTATAGCCGAACCACTTTAAAAATCTTTGTCTCTCATGTGCTTGATTGGATTGTTTTTATCTATTTATCTGTGATCATAAAAATGGGATTCGGTCCAGTTTTTTACATCAACAATAAACTTTGCACAATAAGGAATTTAAGCCAAAGTTGCGTGAATAAATATTTAACGGAAAATGGTCGCACGCAGATTAAACTCGGATTATCGCTATAAACAGTAACGTTGCATGATAGAGAAAGGTGAACGCGTAATAATCTGACTTTAATACGCACGGGTTCAATTAAACGCAATTCTGTACGAAACCTAATTTTCAGAGCTCGGGGCCCGTTAATGGCGGAACGACATCCCGACCCTAATTATCTAGGGGCACATAATGACTAAACTAAATCACAAGTAATTAAACTAGGAAAGCAAGAAATAAAGCAATTAAACTAATTAACAAAGCATAGAAATTACTCTACAAAGCAATAAGTAAGTAAGAACAAGTATATTAATGGTAAATGAGATGGAAAGTTCAACATACACAACCCATATGGTTGTCAACCAAAAGAGAAATGAAGTCAAGCTCTCAAAACCCATAAACCCTAGGCTAAATTAATTAAAACGGAATATATATGATATTACAAAAAAAATGGGTTATATAGTAAGTTGGAAGAAAAGAAAAGAAGAAAGAAAAGAAAAGGAAAATATCTCCAAAAAATAGGGGATCGATCGATCGACCCTTTTGGTCGATCGATCGATGGCTGAAATCGTGGCAAGATTCTGAAGGATTGATCGATCGATCCTTTTGATCGATCGATCGATCAAGCAGGGCAGCCTCCTGTTTTCCTCCTGTTTTGGCATGTATGAAATTCTCGTCCGCTAGAAATGCCGTAACTTCTTCGTTCGGACTCGGAATCGCGCACCGTTCATGGCCACGCGAAGCTTGCGAGGAGGGATACAACTTTCATGAGATGTTGGGCCAGTGCCCAAACTGTGAATTGACCGGATTGCCCTTGAACGTGCGATTGCGTATGAAACATGAGCGGAATGCGTCCGAACTCCATTATTAGTACCTAAATACCTACAAAAGCCCAATTATACCTCATATAGCATGTTAATAATATAAACCGAGGTTGTCTAGTTAATGGGCTTAAATATAGTGATTAAGGCACCCGAGGGAGCTAAAATGTGTAGGTTCGACGGATGAAATACACAATATTTGCGTATTATCACCAGCACCATAGATTTAAGTGGGGTGTCGATAGTATATATATGATATGAGTGATTAATATATATATATATGGAAACTTTCTGTTGTGTGTATATGTAGTTAAGAAATGATTAACTACTTCAACTTTATAATAAGTGTTCGGGAACTTTGTAACGGTACGATGTTGCTCTAAGTAACGCAATAAATTTTGAAGAGAATAACTTTCTAAAAACTAAATGTTATAACTTTCTACTCCTCGGGATATAAATTTATGGAGAATAAGAGTTAAGATTATAAGTCTAGTAGTACTGTAGGCGTGCACACTAGATGAGAGGCGATAATTCTCAAGAGAGTATCGCATACTAACATGGTTGTTACATTAGTCGATAAGCATTTTAAATACTTGATAAACTATTTTAAACCTGTTTTACACTCGGGCTCTGACCCGTTTTCTGTTATTTCTCTTTCTCTTGTATATATGTATATATTACAGGTGCCCAGCCACAAGGCGTCATGCTTAGATTCTTTGGACTATACGTGCTGCAGTTGATGTGGGAGTTGCAGGCCCTTGATTTAGAAGACATCTTTGTTGATTATGCTCTTATTTTAGTTCTGCTTAGATAGGGCATGTGTCGCCCGTTCCTCTATTCAGTTTGGATTTTGTTTAGAAATTTATGTCCATTTATATTTCCAGTATTCGGTACTCCTTGGGAGTTAACTACTGTCAGGATGGTTTCATTTATAGTTTTAAACTGGTTTGGTTTATTTAGATGGTTTTAATACTAGTGTGGTATTGCCATCCTTAGTATTTATGTGATTCTTAAACTGTTGGTTGTTAAAAAGGTTTACATATTTGGATTTAATAAAATGGAAATAAAGTTTTAAATTTTTTTTGACACTTGGCTGAATTATTTAGGGTGTTTAAATTGGTATATTTTATTTTGCGACAGTGATGCTAAGAATGAACCAACAATTCACCTTGATTTTAATTTAATAAAGGACTAATCGCCCGATATTTAATTAGGCGGGGTGTCACACTTACAATGCTATACTGATCATAGACCTATCTCAGTTACCAAATTAGTACCAACTATGAAATTGAAACTAAGGAAAAGGAGTTGACTACTATGCTCTTAATGAATCGAAATTCGATGGAGGATTTTAGTTTATGTGTCTACTCAAAATTTTATGAAGGTATGATGATAAAATATAAGTGAAGGTATTTGAGAGTTTACAAAGAAATATAAGTGAGCACAACTCTTATCCTGGAATGTCACAGCTACATATAATTGCTGGTATTCATTGAACTCACATTATTCAATAGATGAATTCCCAAAAACATGAGGCATGTACATTATTTTGGCCATTACAGATCAATTATCAAAATACATACATTTTCTCACTTATAGCCACACTTAATCAAATACGGTGGTAGCTCAGTTGTGTTTAGACAACACCAAACTTTATGGTACATATTCTTAATTAAAAAAGGAAGAATAATGTTACATGTACATATCGATCGGTGTACTATTATCCGATAGTAATTTTAGACAACACCCAACTTCACGGCATGGAAGCCAACATAGTCTCAAATAGAGATTAGACGGTCTTAAGTTCTAAAATTGCAGGCCTTATTTTGTAGTTCATGTAGGCCATACTTGTTCGAGAGTCATTTCATAATAATGAACCATCTTCAGTGTTTAAAATATGTTTTGGATCAGAGAGTCACCATGCTAATACAACAGAGATGGGTTACCAACCTAATGGGATTTGATTACCCAATCTAGTATTAAAAAAGGCACAACTAATATAGGACCAAATGACTTCTCTTGAATATATGACGATAAAATAGCTTATAATGGTATAACGAACAATAAGCCCTCTCTGGATTGCCAACATTAGTACCAACTACGTTCAACATTAGTGCCATTCTTAACGATTGATTTTGCAATGTCATTCTACACATGAATTTTGTTGAAGTGTAGTACATCAAATCGTTGCAACCTTATTAAATGCCTTGATTTTCAGTGTACATAATGATACTATAAGGATTACATCCTAAATATAAGTTTACGACTTGATAATGTCGGAACTAACAAATGTTTATGGAGCAACGTGGGTAGTATTATCAGGAAAAAATATATCAACAATGTAAAAATGTCACATATCATATACGCAACCGGATTAGTAATCCTTTTTAGTAAGTTATTGTTTCTACCATTAGCCACACAAATATATAAACAAGGTAAAATAAGATATATATACCCTCGAATATAGCTCTTTCTGTTGTTGTATTTCAAAATCCAACCTCTTATCCAACTTTTTTATCTCGATTGTTTGTCTCAATAGCTCTCCCTGAATTATTTTTCTTCTCCACATCCATTTATTCTTAAAATTATCCAATCTTTGATCGTAACTTCCTAATTGCATCCTCCAACTCTTCATTATTTTCCTCTAGGCACTCAACATATTGTGTTGTCTGCATTGGGGTGCCATATATTTCATACTCCCTTCTCTCAATTTCATTCAACTCTCGTACGAAGGTAAGCGTTTCTAAAACGATGTCATCGCAATTAACCCCCGATACTAGTGGTTTGCCCACATTTCCTCCCAATTCAAATACCTCATCCATTCTTTCTCCCATGGTACGAATCGATGTGCTCAGTATTGATTTGTTTATTTGTTTCGGGATCGGTGTATCCGACAATGAGATTACTTCATCATGCAACCAATCTTCATTGTTGCCAGAAGTTGTAAAAGGAACATTATGCTCTTTCCCCTTTGTGTTAGATGCATCCACGAAATCTTCTTCACTATTTTCGTCCACCATTACAATTAGTGGTTGCTTCCCTGATTTGCTTACACTTCTTGGTACTTTACAAGGGCTCACCTACAAATCAAAATGTAGTAGAGATATATTAACATCACATATATAGTCTTATTTTATAAACTGGATATTGAATATTATTTACTTGTATACCTTCAGCACATCCACGTGGATATTAGTGAATTTTTTATTTAACGCATGAATGTCCCACCTAAGGAATCTCGGTATAAGACTATTTCATTCCCGAATTGGCTTAATGGCATTTGTGACCTCGTAGAACAAGAACTGTAAATAAATTATTGATTTGATCTTATTTAACACATATCATCATAGTTATAATAACTAAGTGAAATACGTAAACATGACATTCAGTTGTGAATGTACATTCATTACTTGTTATCAATGACATTTGAAACATATACTAACCAGTTTAAATACAAATAAAACAACATTACAACTTTTTCATGAATGAACTTTCATTCGAAGATAAAAAAACACAAGCCATAATGAATGTATAATACAAGCTAATTAAGGTACATAATGGAAGTAACTTAATAATTATCATACTCAATACAAATCAAATAATTGAATCATATTTGTTAATGTTTCCTCACCAAAAGCAATGGGACACATACTGTTACCGTTGACAAATTGTTATATTTCATTTTCTTCATTATCGAGTCAATCAACCATGTATGTATTGCCGAAGCCCAGTTGTATGTCTTGATTTTTGGAATATCATGTATGTACTTCGCAAATACCCATCCTAATGAGTTCCCGGTGTTGGCGAAAAAGAATGATACACATAAGTGGAGAACAATCAAGCGAACAACATCATACACATCCTCATCTTTATTGCCTTTAAGTGCGACCACCAATGCATCTTCAACCTTTTTCTTCGATAGTTGGTTATTTGTGTTGAAATATTTGCTAATGAAAGTATCTTTAGGTCACTATGAAATGTCAAATTTTAGGGGTGACAATTTTGGGAACGAAACGATAACACGAAACGAAACGAAACGAAATTGACACGGTCTTTCGTGTTCGGATCTGGGTTTTTGGCCCCGCCATCAGGTCCTGTCGTGTTCGTGTCCAATTTGTGCCACGAAATAGATCCGATAATGACCCGATAATGACCCAATTAAGGACACGATATATACCCTATAAAGACCTACTATTGACCCCATTTAGACCTATTATCAACCCACTATTTTTTTAATTCCTCACTAATTGGTCTAACCTTGTCCAATCGTCTCGTGTTGGATCGGGTCTAATCGTGTTCAATCGAATCATATTCACTTATCGTGTTATCGTATCGTGTTTTTCACGTGGTGTGTTCGGGTTAAAGAAAAAAAACAAGCTATCATGTCGTGTTCGGGTCCACTGATTTCTTATCGTGTTGTGTCGTGTCGGATCGTGTGAAAACACAACCTGTTGACTCGTTTTGCCACCCTTAAATATTACACATAGTGGTTCTTCGTGATTGTTTCTTAGACATTCACAATGGGGATGCTAGACTCAAAGACAATTTGTAAGTTTACAAATTTGCAGGACTGTAATGGTGGATTGAATGAGACGAATTGTGTAGACGAATTTATAAGAGTTCTCCAAATTTGCGTAGCTATTAGAGAAATTTTAAATAATAGGACGTATATGGAATATAGTCAATGCCTATATATAATATGCTGCTTCTTGGGAGTTCCGATTCAACTTCATTTCGGGAAACAGAGAGAAGATGAGTTACCAGAACGTCCCCCAAGACCCCTACCACCCACCGCCAGGTATATTATTTCCTCCACCTTCTCTCTGTCCTTGTTGTATTGATTTGTTTGGTGAACTTGATTTAATTTCTATTGTTATTATGTTTAAAAGGTTATGGGTCACAATACCCTCCACCAGGGTACCCATCTGCACCACCGTACGAAGGGTACGCACCACCACAACCACCAGCTGGTTATCCTTATCAGCCACCCCCACGTCCTGGGTATCAAGGGTATTTCAACGGAGGGTACCCTCCACCTCCACCTCCACCTCCACCCCAGAATTACCATGTTCACCATTGTGATCATTACGAATACCATGAACGGACTGGTTGCTCCTCATTTTTTCAAGGCTGGTACGTGTTTTCTCCCTTTCCTTGATTCTTTCACTTCTCTCTCACGCACACATAATACACCTGTTTTTTGTACTGGGTTCTCTTTTCTTGTATCTTGATCTATTATTATAACTTTGGATGGAAGTTCTGATGTTGCAAACTCCTAATTTTTTGTTACCCACTCTAGGATGTTTAACTCTATGAAATAGTTGTGGCTTCTAGAACTTGGATTTGTTTTGTAGGGCAATTACCAAAGAGCTTCTTTGTCATGTCATTACATGGATTATAAACATGATTGTCTCATCTCTTTCACTTGTACATGGGGTGGCCATGGGCCTGACCTGTGCGGGGGGCTCAGTGGGCTCGGACCGAGCCATTAAAAATATGAGCTATCCCAAGCCCGCCAAGATCCGAGCCGGGCTTCGTTGTGTAATCCCAAACCCTCCCAAACCCGAAAGCTTCTTGCCCAAGCCCTTTGTCGAGGCCTGGACACATATTTTTTTTTACCTATATTTTATGTTTTAGAAAATTTATGACATACTTTACTGTTTAGCAAATTTATTTTAAATGTACTCTTAAGACTAAGAGTAAATAAAGCCTAAAATTGATATTTTTAAATGTCCCCTATTTAAATTTTTGTGTAACTTTTAACTTTAAAGGAATTAAAACTAAACTACTAATATACATATACACACACACACACACACACACACACAGACACACATACATATATATATATATATATATATATAGCGGGTCTATAAAATTTTGTCAAACCGCTTCGCGGGTCAATTTACCTTACCCAAGCCCTATTTTTTTCTTGCGGGCCTCGGGCCTATGGCCATTGGCCACCCCTAACGAGAACCACAGAGAGTCTTAAGGTTTCAATCTTTTTAGATTCAAAACTTTGTACCATTTTCATTGGGTATGCCCAACATGACAACCTTTGTCTTCACCATTCTATTTGCATACATCAAACTTTGTCATTGAATAACAAATTTTCGCACATGTTTTCTACGAGCATCATATAGGGATAACTTCTATTTGTTTCTTTGCGATGCATACTTATGATTTTGCTTCCAAACTATATAGGAAGAACTGAATTTAGGCCTAGCCCCCTCTGGGTTTCAAAATATGTTTTTTCTAACTATTATTCCCATCCTCAAATAAAAAACTGTCGAGGCTCAAGCATATGTCATTATGAAAGCATACAATAAAATCTTGATACACATGAGAAGCCTTGAGAAACATAATAATCCTACTAGGCGTTATTTACATATTAGCAAAATTGATTTCTTAAAGAATAGATGTTACTTTATTAATTGGGAAAATAACCAAATAGTTGTTAAATAAAAGCGCGGATCTTCACTTGTTTAAGAAGTTGTATATTTGCAGCGATCGGAGAAAATTGAGATAGCAAACTAAGAAAAGATTGATGAAATAATCAAATAAACGAACGACGATTACCATACTTAATGAAATCCTTAAAATTTCAATTTCAATTTCAACTAAAATAAAAAGAAACATTATCATTCAATTAACATAACTATTTGTAACATGGACAAGTAAATTTACATAGCAATTTAATATTTCAAGCCTAAATGTTCATAAATTTTTTTATAAAAAGTAATCATAGCAAATAACCATTTCTATTTAAGAATAAATATTTATTCAACCTAAATATACATAAGAAGTTCATTTTCAAAACTATTTTTATACAAGATAATGATAAAAATTTCCATTTCATTAATTTCTTAACCCTACAAAACAAGTAAATATTGACCCTAAAAATCAAGAGAGAGAGAAAGAGAGAGAGAAAGAGAGAGAGGTGTATTGTGGAATGGAGAAGAGGAATTATGGAACTCGTTGTGAAGAAGTGGAGTAGCCGGCAAGGGCTTGAAACCCTATAAATTAAGTAACTGAAAACCCTACAATCAGAGTACTAATTTGTTTGTTTGAATATCTAGATGCGCGCGCACGCGTGTGTAGTGAAATGCTCCAAGGCGTATCAAAAACTTTGGTAGAAACTTCAATCGGATCACCTAGAAATAGATGAACCCAACGTAAAAATCAAAATAGTATGAAGAGGAGCATGGCTTAGTGGGATACCTTGATGGGAATTGTAGAATCGAGACCCGAGCTCTCTTAAAACCTAAAAACCTAAAAGACTATTATCTTTGTCTCTTTATGTTGTTTCCTCAGATCTTCTGAGGTTGAAATTGAGAGACAAGGCCTAACATGGATGGAGAGATCACGAGGACAAAAGTTGGGTTGAGTGTGGGCGATTAAATGTTGGGAGAGGAGGAAAACCGGTGGAGAGAGAGAACAAGGGAGGAGTTAATCTTAAGGTTGAGATAGACAGATGAACATATACACATTAGGATCCCATAGTGAAAAATACTGTCGCTCAATAATAATAATAAGTCATGTTAACATAAAAGACTTTATTTATCTGGATTTTACGTATCAATTAATAATAATTTCGTGACTTGTCATCGACAAAATGTTTCATCAGAAAAAATACAATCTAAAAGTGAGTGAGATGATTAAATGCATCAATTTTTTTAATTTTTTACCATTTTAAAAACTATGGTATGTACGGGGGGTATGTATAGGTATATATATGAGGTCCTTACATGAGACTACTTGAAAAATAATAATAATAATACCAAAAAATCATGACTCCCCTGAAGAAGACCTCTCAAGACCCGAGTTTGTCTTTTTAATTGGATCGACTGGCATCTTTGAGACAAGAGATCCCCTCATACGACACCAAAAACAAATCCCAAGCTCTGGAATTAAAAGTTAATTGTAGAATAAATAGCGGCAAAGGTGGACTATGTTTGGTTAATTTTGGAGTTTATACATGTATATTATAGGCCATCTTGGTGACTAAGATAGATAATGAGTATAGAAGGTCTTATTGCTCTTTTTATTCAATTATTAGATCAATGAAAAGTGCATATATCTTGTTTGATTAGCAATATTGAGAATGTGTTTTTGCATCGATTTTGAGGTTGATATGTACATATCAGAGTGACTTGATAGAAGATATAGTTTGGTATAAGTGGTTGATGCAAAAAACAAGCGTTTGACTGACTTGGAAGGACAATGAGAAATCAAAGAGATGCTGGTAACATTGCTTCAACCTCGACAAAACCTAACCCATTATTTTAACCTCACGACAAAACCTACCCGTCACCACCCAAACCCATCCTCAATCGCCCCTCCAACCTTTGGCAACCCTTTCTCAATTTCATCTCCCTTAGGCAACCTCGCCGACCACTTGCGGACCCTACCAGAGCCCCCCCCTCCCCCCCCCCCCCCCCCACTCGTGCCTATGTGCAACATCACCCCCCCACCCCCAAAACTCCATTAAACTTCATACAAGATCCTAACCACACCCCCTTTACCCCCCGTCTACTTCAAATTTGCATTGGCAGAGTTTCAAACCATCAGAAACTTCAACCTCAAACATCATTGTTGAAAGAGGGTAGTGAATGGTGAGTGAGAATTAGATAAAATGGTCTTTGAGATTCGATATGTAACCTATTTCAAAGGGCCTTGTCAAAGCACATGGGTTACCAACATGGTTCAAGGTCTCGGTATTGGACCCGGTATCGGACACCCAATTTTGAACTCGGTCGCGGTGTCGGACGATACCCAAAGATACGATATTTAGAGAGCGCAAAAATCCCCCCCAAAAAATATAGAAAATTTAAAAATAATAAGATAAACAATGTGGACCAATCAGATACGTTCAAACCATCATTTAATATGCATTGAATTGTACAATTGGTTATACTGAAGCGCGACGGACTTCATATTGCTAATATACAAATTTTTATTTTTATTTTTATTTTTAATTACTTAAAATATTTGAATAATTACGTATTAGTGACTAATTGTTGATTTTAATTTATGTAAGTGGAAGAGGATGATTGATCTTCATGGACGAGACTAGACTTATGAAGATTCTTTTTCCCCCAATCTTCGTCTCTTCCATTTTTGGACATCGTGTTATGTGACATTATATTTTAATAGGATATTTTGTTCCAAGTTTAAATATTTTTAATTACGGTGAATGTTATTAGTTTCATATTAGTGACATTTTAATTTTATTGCAATTGTTTAATTTAATTTTAGTGTGTAAAATTGTTTTGCATATATATGTTATGTGTACAAACTTATATAGGTGGTGTTTCTGTAAATGTTGCAATATATTTTCAACAACAAAGAAATATGATAATACATTAAAATTCTATCAAAAAATAAAAGAACATGTAACAATTTTCAAATAATGACGCAAACTTTTTTCCATGGGAAAATTATCTAATGTCGCAACAATTTTCTTAGCATTTTTTATTTCCAATCTAAGGTACGGTGCATATGCATATATATGCAATATGCATATATATGCAGTGCATCTGTCCTAATCTACATCCTCCACACTCAATTTTATACAACAACAGAGCAAATATTATTGATGTATAATATTGGAACCTTTGGAACCTCAATCTACAATTGATGCCAAATATAAAGAAATAGATGAAACTTACCCTCAGTACTAAAAATGACGAATCCTCCCATATAGCCTGTACATAGAAAACAATGAATGAGAAAATAACCAAACTATAAAAAGTTACTTCTGAAGAGAAAAGGGGATAATTTAAAAAAACTTACTGAAGAAGGTAATCCATAGTAAATGAATGGACTTCGCGACTGATTAAAACAGAAATTACTTCCGTAACTGATTAAAACAGAAATTACTGATTAAAAATGATTATAACTGAAATTATTACTAAAATTACTATGCTATAAAAATGATTACTTGCATAAAAATGATTACTTGCATAAACGTGATTATAACAGATTATAACAGATTCAAATGATGCAAACTAATTGAAGACATGGCTGATTTCAATTACTATGCGATGTAAATTAATTACTATGTGAACGTGAATGTAGAAATTGATCTGATGAAAATGCATACTGCTGAAATTAGTTATAACAGCTATAACTGAAATGCATACTGGTGAATTGCATATTGATGTAATCACAAAATGCATATTGATTATAACAGTGTAAATGCATACTTGAAATGCATACGAAATATAACAGTTATAAGTGATGTAAATGCAAGCTTGAAATGCATAAATGCATTATGATGTAAATGTATACTTGAAATTAGTTAAAACAGTTCTAACTGCATAAATGCATACTGATTAAAATTGATTATAACTGAAATTTTTGATTAAAATTGAAATTATAACTGAAATTACTGATTAAAACTGATTATAACTGAAATTACTATGCTATAGCAAAATGATACATTGCATAAAAGTGATTATAACAGATTATAACAGATTCAAATGATGCAAAGTAATTGAAGATATGGCTCATTTCAATTACTATGGGTCATTCATAGGGAGGGGTTGAACGAACCGATTAATTTGAGGAGCTTCTTCATCTTCTTCATACAAATGTAAATGGTCGTCCTCTAAATGGACTTCACGTTCACGGCGTAGGCGTTGCGCAACTTTAGCCTTTGAGATTTCAATTTCAAATTGTTCCTATACGTATTGCATAAAAATGAAATAAGTAAATACAATAGAAGTAAATACGTATTGCATAATAACGAAAGAGACACCCCAATAGGACCAACTTTTTCTTTGCCTTTTGCTTCTCTCCTAGACGGCGGTAGGCCAGGGAAAGGTGAAGGGCAGCGAGAAGGCGTGGTTTCACGTTCAATATGCTCACGTTCACGTCTCCGACGCTGCGCAAATGCAGCCTTTGAGATTCCAATTTCAGATTGCTCCTATAACAATAGGTATTTAAAACGATGTGATTTATAACGATAGAAATTTAGAAAGATGTGATGTAAAGAGACATACATTACTACGAACGTGATCAGCAAGCCGAGGTGTTTGACACGATTGAGTTACAGTAGCATGCGGAGATAGAACGCGATCAGCAAGGCTGGGTGTTTCAGGTACCCCATCCAGATGTAATGTAAGTGGAGTTACATTACTACGAACGTGATCAGCAAGGATAGGTGTTTGACACGATTGAGCAAGAGTAGAATGTGCAGATAGAACACGTTCAATGTGCTCTCGTTCACGTCGTCGCCGCTGAGCAAATGCTGCCTTTGAGATTCCACTTTCAGACTGTGCCAAGAAAGGGAAAACGTATTTAAAGTGAAGCAATGTTTTGCATTTCCGAAGTACAGTTTATAAAAAGTGAAAAGCCCTTTTCGAACATACCCCATCTGAAATAACCTTTTCTTTGCCTTTTCGCTTTCCTATACCTACATCGGAACTTGCCACGATGTTTTGATTTTGGGCCGCAATTCGAATAGTATTTACTTCAGATTCATCTCGAATAATAACACCAAGGTGTCTACGTCGCGTAAATTCAACCTATGATGACAAAAACAATTAGTATCAATAACCAAAATACACATGTAAGATTATACATCTAAGAAATGAATAGACTTATCCTTACATCTTTCAACATGTCAGAACACTTCCAGACTTTTGTTCTCTGAACAAAAGAAGCAGAACCCACGAAACCCAAACCTAAGAATGTAAATACGTAAAGGCAAGCTTCACAAAAGGCAACCTATTAATACAAAAAAGTAACTAAAAAATATGAAAATAAATTTGCCGAAATGTACAAACCCAAACCTAAGAATGTAAGTACGTGAAGGCAAGCTTCACAAAAGGCAACCAATTAATAAAAAAATGAAGTAAATACCTTAATAAGTAAATACTTTAGCCAAGCTTGGCTAAACCTCCATAATGTAAATACCTGTAAATAAGTAAATACCCAAATCAAATGTGAATAAGTAAACCTACAAATGTGACCAATAACAATAAGTGAATCAGATGTAAATATCCAATGAAAATAAGTAAAGCCAAGCTTCACAAAACCTCCACAATGTAAAGACCCGTAAAAACCCAAATCAGATACCCAAATCAGATACAATACATGTAAAGACCCAAATCATATAAAATACCTCAGCCAAGCTTCACAAAACCTCTAAAATGTAAATACCTAAATGTAAATAGCAATGAAGCTACAATTTAGATCAAATGAAGAGGGTCAAAACCTCACATTGTAAAGACCCGTAAAAACCCAAATCAGATACCCAAATCAGATACAATACATGTAAAGACCCAAATCAGATCTAAATGTAAATAACAGTGAAGCTACAATTTAGATCAAATGAAGAGGGTCAAAACCTCCACAATGTAACATTTCGATCACAAAATTGATTTCACACAGCAACATTGAAGTTAAGAACGAAATCAAAACCTCCACAATGCGAAATTTGATTTCACACAGCTCCTGATTTCACACAACATTGATTTCACAATGTGTGTGTGCGCGTGTGTGAGAGAGAGAGAGAGAGAGAGACTACCTGAATTGAGATAAAGGGCGGCAGAGGGCAGCGGAGGGAGTGGCTGGCAGCGTAGAGCAGCGGAGGGCGACGCAGCGGAGGGAGTGGCTAGGGCAGCAGGCGACGCAGCGGAGAGAGTGAGAGCGAGAGAATGAGGTCGACACAGCGGAGAGAGTGAGAGCGAGGTCGACGGGCTTGAGGGTATGCGTGTAAGAGTGTGAGGTAGAGTGTTACAAAAATACCCTCAATTTTGAATTAAGGTGTAATCTTTGTGGGTTAAAAAAAGGGGGAAACCCAAATTAGTGAGGGTAGATTTGTAAAAAGGAATGTGATGTGATCTAAACCATTAAAATGTGTAAAAATATGTGAGTAGGTGGCATCGATCTAGACCTTTAAAAATGTGTATATTTTCAAAAACCAAGCTAACTTATTATATGAATATATATATGTACAATATAAATATACATGATTGCCAATTTTGTATATACATGTACATTTAATATCATGTATTTTTAGGGATATTTAATGAGGTATGGGGAGTTTAACTATATATATTATATAAGTATGTATGTATACATTCATGTATCATATATGTATGAAAGTTTTATGTGTATATATATATATATATATATATATATATAGTCGGGCGCGCGGGGTGTTACAAATGGTATCAGAGCTTAGGTATACGGCCACCCTCGGGTCTTGAGCTTTGGGTCTGTTGCGTTTTTGTGGTGCGTAATTGGAGATAGAATTTTGAGATGATCGTTTCGTGTAAGGCATCTAGATTAGATGTGAGGAATTTATTTTTGGGAGACGGATTATTTTTGGAGATAGTTGTAGTGGCCTGATTTTTGAGAGTTAGGCTTTCGGTGAATTTCGAGGGCGAAATTTCATTGTTAGTGGGGAAGTGTAACAACCCACGTAATTTTTGGGGTATTTTCAAAATATAGAGGAAAATAAAGTTTTTGAGAAAATTATTTTTCTTGCTCAATAATGTTGAGAATTATTTTTAATGGCGAGATTTTCAAACGGTTTCGAAATCGGAGTTGAAACGGATTTTTAAATGATTTTTATATATTTATCCCCTTATAAATTTTTTAGGCCGAACTGCCAAAATACCTGGGCGATCGATCGATCGATGCCAAGGGTCGATCGATCGATCCCCTCAAGTTTGGTGCGCAACAGGTTTTCAAGAGTTTGTGTTTGTTCCAACTCTTATATGTTTTACCTTATAAAAAGGAATCGTGGGTGGCCATTTTTGAACCATCTTTTGGCACAACAAAATACAGAAAATATATTTTTATTTCCTCCCCTTTTTATATACACTTTGCCCCTTTGTTTTATGCATTCAACCTTAGTTTTGGAGGTGTTATTGGGGCTGTTTTGAGGTTGATCTTGGAGGAGTTTTGTGGATCTTTGTGAACTGATTTTAATGGCTTATTCTGTGATTTCTGGGTAGAATCTTGTTGGTATCTTTTGGTTGTTTAAGGTACGGGACTTGCACAATATGCTCCTAAATTCTCTCGAGAGTATTTCGTTTGTTTTCTGTGTCAATTGCACTCATGTTGAATTGTGATATTCATTGGAATCCTGAAAAATTGTTGGAATCTATTATTTGATTCATTGAGATATATTATATTGTTGATTTGAGCATAGCGTCATGAGATTTTAATATGACACGAAGAATGGGCCCCCGCCAATAGTTCAAAAACCGTTATATGGCTTTGAGATGCCTAGGGGAGGTGAGGTGAGGCCTGGTGACTCATTGATGTGTTGTTGAGAAATTAATATTGATATAATGCTTGAGTATTGCATTTGATTTGTATATGCGATTCGTATTGTTGCGATTTATTCATCGTGCTAATTATTTTTTGAGCATCTATTCCTGTCATATCGTGTACTTCCCCGTATTTTCTTTTAGTGGCAGGTTAGCGTGGATTTTGACGCTAAGGCTTATTAGGTGGTTTATTTTAGAGCATGGATTGGAAGATTTATTTTTGATGTAATAATTAGTGGTGAAATTTTTAGTTGGAGAATTTTATATTCGAGAGACTTTATTGTAATCTTTTGTGGGAATAGAAATTGTGGATGTTGATTGATGGATTTAGTTTAGTTTTATAGCAGTAGCACGCCGCGTGTCTCTTTTCGGGCGTGCGGGTGTTACACCCTCTTCAATGGAAAGAATGGGGTGAAATTGACTGAAAAATTATAGAAGATTCCATACATAATGGACAACTTTCAGCAGCTAGATACATAGACTTGTTTAAAGAACGAGCCACTCCAAAGACTCGTAATTTTAACATGACTTATCATTGTAGAAATCATGTGTTAGACAAGTCTTATATTGAGCTTCAAGTTTTTGATTCAGAATGGCTAAGATCGAGAGGAACAGATAGAGAATTCCAGTTCCTAATCTTTTGACTCTTTCAAACAAGAATCCAAGGTTTACATACCTCAAAATGATATCAATATACCATGTTGCTTAATAGACAAAAGATGGAAGGATTTTGAGAAAAACCTTATTGGGATAGCCCAATTAGAAATGTCAGACAATATAGGATACTTTAATGTCGTTCCAACATTTAGAGTAACCGTAGACACAGCTGAACATTTTAAGTTAATTCTATATGCTAGTGGCTACGAAGACTATATTATCCCATATGCTAATATCAATATAGAATTCTAAAGTTCTGAATTTTTTTTCCCAATTCCCCTATGAAGGAATGCAACCAGAAATTATTAGTGGTAGACTTAATGAAGAAATATTTGTTAGAACCAATAATTCAGACTACAACCATACTTACAGTATTAGAAATATTGGACTAATGAAAGAAAAAATCAAGACTCTTTGGCGATTGCCAGAATTTCAAGAAACTAAGATTATGCAGAATAAGCCCTTGTTTATTAATCAAGACAATGTGTCACTGGAAACGTTACCATCCAGTTTGGTCCTCCTAAGACTACTAGCAAAAGTCTCCATAATGAAGAAATTAGATTTAGAAATATGGGAGAAACCGTACTTAGTGATCCCTCATAAGGATAATGTAGTAGTAAGGCTAGTTCTAGCTTATTATTACGACAAGCTCCAGTAATTAGACCTAGAAGATCATTTGAACAAAAAGATTTAGTTAGAGAAAAGGCTAGAATCCAAAATTTTGAGTATGAACCCTCAGAACTGGACATAAAGACATTTAAAGAACATCTTAACAAAAGTCATTCTGTTAGATTCCAAGACCAAGATAGATTTAATATGATATTTCAAAAGATATATTTAATATGATATTTCAAGACCATATATTAAAATTAAGAGAATCTAAGAATACAAAAGAACTACTTAGAGACCTAAGATTAATGGAAGAAGGAGAAGAAAGATTGATGCCAACTACAAAGGTAGGTCCTGCTGGGCAGGAAATTGGAACCAGTAGTAGACTGAACGATGCCCCAAGACTTTTAGTAAACCAATAGGAATAAATATTCGCAAATACTTTGGTAAAGACCAAACCTGATTATATAAAAGATTTTCGAACTAGTGACAAGTTGTACTCCTGTTAAGACCATGGCAAGTCAAGCCATAAACCCAGTAGGATTATACCTTAATTTATATAATGTCCAAGATTGAAAGAAAACCTTAGATGAATTGTGTAATCAAATGAATATGTGTTTCGCATCCAATGAATAATGGGATGCAAATTCATGTAAACAATACACTGAGCAATCCATTTGAGGAATTGCTAAATTTTTTTTAGACAGTCTAAGACAAGCTACAGATACAGAATCCATAGCTAAAGTTGAGAAAATGAGACAACATCAAGATGAAAGATCAATTGAAGAATATATTCAATTGTTTACGACGGAATTCATTGGAGCTGGACATTTAGCTCAAATTAATGAACAAGACTTAGCAAAAACTAAGCTAGCTTTTCTTAATATTTGCAAATTAGATAAGATTAACGAATATAGCAATAATTATAAACAACTATATTACCAAATTAAAGAATTTAGTGAGACCATAAAAGATGAATATTTTTGAATAATACCAGCTATTGGACAAATCCTAATTAATGAATACAGGAATTGGCTAGGAGTTGCTGGAACAAAAGAAAACTCTCTTGGTGAAAGATTTAATTTTGCCAAAGACTATATCATATCTAAAAGACGAGAGAGATCAAGGAAAGTTAATCGAAGAAATTTTCAGACAGATTCCTCCTATTAAAGATGAAAGAGACATAGCTCCAATCCAATGGGGATGTGGTAATGAAAAGAAATTCAAAAAGAATAAACAAGATTGGAAGCAAAATATGTTTAAAAAGGCTAGACCTTTAGATTTTCCGAAGAAATATAAATTCAGGCCATCTATTACCTTTAGGGAAAAGAATTTTAGAGCTAAGAAAAAAAGATTTAACTAAAGACGGTATTTTAAGAAGAATATTAACAAACATAAAAAGGTTCTTAATTATAAGATAGAAAAAGAAGTAGCTCAATCTAAGACTTCTACTAAAGAATGTTGAGCTTGCAGCAAGGAAGGACACTTTGCTAATGATTGTCCTAACAGGAAAGATAAAGAAAGTATTAAGATTATTAATACGATATTAGATTTTGCAGACCAAGAAGAATTAGATATATTATATGCTATAGAAATATTAGACATAGAAAATGATAATAATATTAGTATCTATAGTGCGTATACAGATAGTGATTCATAAGACTTTAATAGTGATACTGATGAGTATGAAAACTCCCAAGACACTTTAGACTTATACTGATTAGCCGTGTAGAATGTTTTGAGACTATACAATCAGAACTAGATTGCGAGCAATTTATACTATCCAATATGATGCTCAAATAGATGAAGATATTAAAATCTATTATCAAGACATCGATAAAAATATAGCCAAAAGATTACAAGAAAATGAAGACCTAAAAGGAAAGGGAATTTCCTATGACCTAGAAGAGAAGTACTCGGAAAGCAGTACAAAAGACTAAACACCGTTAGATTTTATAGATAAACCCCAGAAAGGAATATTTATTTTAGAAAAGAATAATTTAGGAATTTCTACTACACCAAATGCTTGTTTCGTAGAATTATACACACAAAGATTACCTTAAAAGACTTTCAACTTTTATACAGGATGCTCGCAGAGTATTTGTAAGGCTAATGCCTTTCCAGAAAATAATTTCCAAGAGACTGAGCATGAGATCCATGGTAAGGTAGTTAATGGAGAACCATTTACCTTATATTTTCAAACTATTCCTTTTTTCTTCAAAATAGGAAATCAGACAAACAAAACTGTAAGTCATCAGTTTGGGATTATGAATCCCCGACTTAGTTTCACAGGAAACATTATTTTAGGCCAAGATTTTATTAGTAAATATCATCCGTATACCCAATATAATGATAAGATCTTACTTAGTAATAAAGAGTTTAATATTATCACCCCTCTAATTGATCACAAGACTGCTTCCGACCTTATGCAGGTCAAACCAAATTATAAACCAATTACCCATCAGAGTTCTTCAGCTAAGCATGGTGGATCTAGACCTACAAACCAGCAAGAAGCCCAAGAAATAACTAAGCTCTTACAAAAAGAATGTATGTGTCCATACCGAAAGTGTGTTATAAGCAAATTGCGCTTATACAACAAGAAATTTTAGACCAAGCCCAACAAGCCTTATTAAGGGTCCAAACTATATCCAAATAAAAGAAAATGGATATAGATACATAAAAAGAAAGAATTAGGCAACTAGCGAAGCCTACTCTGGGAGAAAATCCCATTGCTTAGTGGGATAAAGACCAAAGTTATTGTGAAGATGCCACTATTAATGGTGGAACTTATAAGAAAGGATATTCACATGAAGGTAGAGAAGAATTTAAAAAAGACAGAGATGAGATGCTTAAACCAGGGATTGTTAGAGAAAGTAAAAGTAGACAGAATAGTCTTGCCTTCTACGTTCAAAATGAGTCTGAACGAAGAGAGGAAAAAGACGTATGGTCATAGATTATAGACACCTTAATAAGAATTATGAATTCGATTTTTATAAAATACCAGACAAGAATAATCTAATCAATCTGATGGAAGATAGAATTATATTTAGTAAGTTTGATTGCAAGTTAGGCTTCTGGCAAAATTAAGATGCACCCAGACAATATTGCTTGGACGGCCTTTAGTGTGCCATAAGAAAAATATAAATTGTTAGTTATGCCATTTGGATACTTGAATGCCCCCAAGTATTTCAAAGATGAATGAATAACATTTTTAGACCTCACTCAGAATTTTGTCTTGTTTACATAGATGATCTTCTTGTAGCCAGCAAGACTGAAATAGAACATGTAGACCATCTTAAGAAGATTATTTTAGAATTAGATAAACATTGAATTGTTATTTCTGAAAAGAAAATGCATTTATTCCAGTCCGAAATATACTTTGTGGGAATGCATATTAATAAAGGAAAATTATCCTTAGCAGAACACATAATCAAGAAGATTCTTAAATTTTCAGACCAACTTAGATATAGAAAATAATTACAATCATTTTTAGGATTGCTTAATTATGCTGCAGATTTTATTAAGAACCTTGCTTCAAAAAGACAAAGCTTAATATCCGAATGTGATACCCTGTCTAATTAAATACTGGGTAGCTACTCCTTTATTCAAATTAATACAAAATGTCAAGTTGGTTCAGTTCATAGCATCAATGTCGAAAACATTTTTTTTAAACAATTACTAGCCACCTAATATTTAAAAAGTGAGTTGTCAATTTATTAAATAAGATTAACATGCAACCAATTAAATTATGAAATAATGATACCACTGTCACATCACAGTCACAATAGAATAATGATGAAACAAAATGAATCTGGAGGAACACTCCTTTGAATAATCCGAATACTGAATAAAACCAAATACAAAGTCTGAATCACTAATTAATTATATCCAAAACTGAAATACAACTGAATAAATAAGCTGTCTATAAGAAGGAAGGGGCGACATGCCCTACAGATGAATAAATCTGGAATGGAGTCGAAGCGGAAGGTGGAGGCGTCTACTATCGAGGCCCTGTAACTTCCACAATAGCTACAACACGTCACTGGAATGGAACTTCTAAGCTTGGTGTCCTTGTGGCTGGGCACCTAAAAGGTTTTTACAAGAAAATAGATTTGAAAGTAAACGGGGCGGAGCCCGATTGTGAAAACAGTTTAAAATATAGCAAGTGTTTAATAACATTAAACAGTGAATATAAAATACATGATAGTGCATGCACTCACATGAGTTCCTCACCCCTCATCTAATTGTGCACTCCTAACGTACCCGTACCCGTTCTAGTTATACCACTATCTAACTAGTCCAATCCACAAACCGACCTTACTTTATAATATAAGGGTTAATACCAGACATTTCCAACTAAACTGTGAGTCTCCCGTTTTATTTCTCAGATTTACTTATAATAGTCATTATGCGATTCACCCATTTTTAACTCTATTAACAATGTTACAAGTATTCACATTCATAATTTACTAAAAGTCCATTTCAATTACCAGAATATTAATCTCATCATAAATATACAATAAGGGCACCCCTAGGCTAAGCTGCGGTGCACACATACTCTGCTATCGGATCCTGGTACATCCCGTACATAAGGACCACATGTTCCGAATCTCTCAGGAACCGTTTCAATAAACAACAATCACACATAATGGAGGCGAACATAGTTCACATACCCATGAGTCACGCACATACCTACGCTCCCATGGTCAGCTGACTTATTAACTCACCAATAAGTCATTTACAGACCTATGTCCTTGAGGTACCAATCTAAATCCCCCCGTAGTCGCACAAAGATTAGATGGCCCTGATCGAAAGCCGACCTCCCGTGATAGCAAGTATGGTAGGTATGTTATACACATATAAGTCTATATACTAAGCATTCACACATCTTAGATATCTTATAATATTAATAGAGGTATATTTTACATCGCTATACAGTCATTCAATTTTTGTAGATTTACCAGTCTCCGGATAAAATACAATATAGACCGTCGACACTTCTCACGTCGTAGCTCCAAGTACTTAAAACCTAACTCATAAAGGTTACTAAGTCTTTTATATACTTCTCCAAATTTAATCATAATTATACTCCGGTCTCACAAACATACCTACTGGCCTTCCTCAAGTCTAAGTGTTCATAAGTTCCCAACATTAATTCTCTAGGGACGAAATTATTAAAATTCAACCAAAAATAATACTCATAAATAAACCTATGTGAAGTTCGAAACAAAAATCGGCCGTAAAAGGTCATTCTGTCAACTCGTTAGAAATCTCGTTCGAACGAGGTAGTTCGAACGAGTGTCGTTCGAACGAAGGACTTTGAACGAACTCGCTAGAAGGGCTACTGGAATCTCGTTAGAAGTCTCGTTCGAACGAGGTCGTTCGAACGACCTGGGTTGGTCTTCTAACGAAATTTCCGAAAGTGCCCAGATTTCACCCATTTCGTTTTTCTCAACTTTTCTCTTCTCCAAAATCATCCTAAATTCATACTAATCAGATTTTAAGGTTCCTAAATTATTCTAAACCACCCTAGGTCACTTCCTAACATAGTTTTTGGGTCAATTCTTTCAAATCAACATGTAAAATCCATAAATCCCCAATTTTGCCACAAACCCTAACAACATGAACCCTGAATTTAATTGAACATGAAAACTCCTCTTTAAATTCGTTTTTACATCATCAAATGCTATGCTTTGGATACTAAATTCGTTCAAAACAATTCTACATGCAATCCCTAACAATTCCTTTAGGTTTTCATCAATTTTTCATGACATGTTAATTTCTACCCTAAACATGGAGGAAATATTCATTGCAAGTAATGAAACCAAATCACTTGCCTTAAGTTTGGTCTTCTTATTCGTTGTTGATGATTAAGGTTGATTCTCTCTTCTTTTCCAGTCACAATTCCTTCCAGAATGGCGATGGTGGGTGATTTTGATTTGGAACCCTATGGTAACTTCTCTCTAACTCCCGTAGCCCACTTCTATTGCTTTTGGCTGATTATGGCCTTAGTGGCCTTACTAATTATTAATAAATAACCCTCAAAATTCGTGGGTCTTAACTCAATTTTTAAAATTACCAAAATACCCTTCTGGGTTGCCGGTTTGGCCTAAAAATGCCCCGGGACCCAAACTAAATCCTCAGCCAGTGTTTACTGACTATCTCGAACCTTCCGGACACGTTGGCGCACTCAAAAAGCTCACACGGATGACATAAAAATAAAATACTTTTAAATCCATTAAATTGGGTCCTGACACGACTGACACGCGCGTCCCAACTAAATTACCGAAAATGCCGTATTTTCAACTCACGACATTTTTAATAAATTCAATGATCACATATTACCATAATCACTCAGTAATATTCAACATCATAATAATAACCAAATACTAACTCTCGTCTCGCTAGCATTTAAATCCGAATTAATTTTTCCAATTAATTATCCAAATTTAATTTTTAAGACATCCCATAATTAAAAGCAATTCCATTTAATTAACCTCATAATTAAAATCCATAAAAATATGGGGTATTACACCAAATTAAAAGGAACAGACAAGACTAATCTTTTAAATGGACTAAAGACGATTTTGAAGTTTTAAAACAGACATCTCGCGAGTAACAGCATCGCATATCCGCTGGAATCAGAAAAACAAGCTGGTCTAACCAGCATCTTTACGGTACCACCCGACATGGCTCGGTAACAATAGAATAAATCAAATTAACGCCGACAACAAATCAGCCACCGACAACCATCCAACACAGAAGACGACCAAGGTAGAACCCAACCTCCATTTGCCATAACAGACAACCACCAATCACATCTAAGAACACACAACCCGTAAAAAACAAACAACCACGAGAGAACCATCTGACAGTCCCATCACAAATGGGGATAAATCAGGGGGTAATCCTGGTGAAACCACACCACAAAACAACCATGGTGCTGCACCTCAAAGCTCTTAGTTTTACCGCAGTACCCATCAGGGCTAGGGGACAAACGACAGAAGCTCAAAGAAAACTCTTTGACCGGACGGGCGGTAAAAGCCGCCCGCCGGAGAAGGCGGAATAAGAATGCCCTAGGTTTAAACCTTAGGCTCTGATACCAACTAAAGATTACAAGGAAATAACTTGTACTGTAAATGTGTAATGAGTATGTTACAAGAAAGGCCTATATATAGGCTTTACAAGACTTGCTAAAAGACTAAAATAACCCTATAAGCTCAAAGGACTAAAGTAGTCTTTATATTACAACAAAAAGTTCCACCGATTTAGTGGGAGAAATGAAAATTGCATATATATATGCATTTTCCACCGTTGAAGCTTTTGATCATCATCTCTCACCCACTAAATAATTGATTTTTTTTCTATGAAAATTGGTGGAGATGATTTCCTCACTTGTCAAAATTTCATAAAAAATTTCAATAATTTACTCCTCCCAAAGTGAAGACCGTAATTCATTAACTTAAGAAAGCCCGTTTTCAGAGTCTTAACTTTGTGTGTGTGTGTGTGTGTGTATATATATATATATTCCATTATACATTCAACTTAAAGTACAGTAAGTGTTAACGACCACTTCCTTTTCAGGTGTGAAAAGTGTGGCCATAGTTAGGATGGAGTTGGCAGAACCAAATGTTGAAATTGTGAGGCATAGTTGTAAATATCGACCGATACGCGATACGTTTCGAGGGGTTTCCGTGATGTCGGTCAATGTATAGTTAATACGAATTTATCGGCGAGACATCTCCTGTATCGGCCGATACATTCAATTTTATGTTTTTTTAACTTAAACGGCATCGTATTGCCTTAAAAAAAAGTTCAAAGAAAGGGATCGAAAACAAAGACTGAAGGGGACAACACGCTAGGGTTTCCTGCTTTTGAATCAGGTTTGTTGGCCTATTTTCTTCATTTTCTTGTTTGTAACTTCCTTTTCTCCTTCGTCTTGGGTTATTTTTCTCTTTTCCCATGCCATCAAGATGCGAATCAGCTTCAGTCAATTTATTTGTTTTTTTTTCTGAGATGTATTTGGGTTTAGCTTATGAGCTTCAGAGATGTCTCTAGAAAGAGAGATGCATGTGGGGTTATTGTCGGTTCCTTATAGAAACTCTCAACTGAAATGTATTTAATATATCTTAGTGGGTTAATGTCAGTGGGGCTAATGTTTGTGTTGTAAAGGCCGTCTTTATTGTCTTCATTTCTTAGTGGGTGGGTTTATATAAACTTCTAACTTTTTGTAGAATTTTGATGGAAAATAGAAAAGTCTAGCTTTGGATTTATGATATGTTATAATTAACATTCGATTATATATTTTGGATTGGTTGATGCTTTAAACATTATGTAATACTTAATATTTGATATAATTTGTGATGATTTGCCTTTTATATTATTTTTAGATACCACACACATATATATCAATGTATATAAAAAATTAATACAATTATTGAAAATCAAGGTGTATCGTACGATATAATACACATTTTTTGAAAAAACGATACGGCCCCGATACGCATTTTGACAACCTTAGTGAGAGGTTTAAGAGAGTGACGAGATTTTGATGTCAACTCAACCTTTTTTTTCATCTTTTAATCTCAACTCTTATATTCTCTATAACACAACACACAACACTTTAATTAGGAACCATGTAGATTTCTTTAACAATTAAAAAAATGTTTCAAAAGTTGGGGACAAGATGTCTACTTAGAATTCTCTTTGAACTGAAATATATGAGATAGTACACACTAATTGGGGACAAAAAAAGTCATCTTGTAATTGGAAATTAGATATTATCCCGAAGAGGCCTTTATTTCAATATTTTTTTCCCAATAATTTTCCCACAACAATGCACCCCACAATTATCATCGATTTTCCCCTTCTGTTGGAATGAGAGTTCAACAAATGCCTTGCCTCAAGACAACAAAGTTGAGTGAATCCGTAAAAGATTAAAAGTTTACCCTCCCCAACACCAATTGGTTTTCGGTGAGATGGTGGCTTGAGATCCGACAAGTGGTATTAGAGCCAATGGTCATGGGTTCGACTTTTGTCCACATGTCATTTGTTGGGGGGATTGTGTTGGAATGAGAGTACAACAAATGCATTGCCCCAGAACAATGAAGTTGAGTGAACCCGTAAAAGATTAAAAGTTTATCTTCCCTAACAACAATTGGTTTTAGGTGAGATGGTGACTTGAGATCTGACATACCAAGAAGATTTTTATGAGGTAATGGCTTATCCAATTCGGAGACCAATAATTATATTTATACTAAACATATTACAATTCTTGAAGGTTCTAGAGACTGCAAAACTAAGACTACACAACTAAGACTCAAAACAAGGAGGGCCCAATACAAAAGGAAAAATACTACAATAACATGAAATCCAACAGTCCCCCTCAAGCTGGAGCGAAGATATCGATTAAGCCCAGCTTCACAATGGAATATTGAAGAAGAGAGGGCCTTACTGATTGACTGAAAAAATCCGTCGTCTGATCCGAAGAAAGGACACAAGTTGGACGAATGATATTGGACCTCACCTTTTACCGAATGAAATGAATATAAACCTCCATGTGCTTCATTCTCTCATGAAGCACGGGATCAGATGCAAGTATAATAGCAGACTTATTATCACAAAAGAACCTCGATGACTTTTTTTTCCATAAAACCCCTCCCCTTAAAGCCATAAGATTTCACATGTCCCCTGAGCCATTGCTCGGTAATCGGCCTCTGCTGAAGAACGTGAAACCACCGCCTGTTTTTTGCTCTTCCATGAGATGAGATGAGAACCATATAGTGTACAAAAGCATGAAGTGGAATGTCTATCTGTCTTACACCTTGGTAAAGTATGAGAGGCCTGTCTGACTCCTCGAGGCATAAAACAATCCAAGTCTTGGACATGACTTGAGATATCTTAAAATGTGGCACAACATCCAAGGTACGATGCGTGGAGCATGCATAAACTGGCCAACCATACTCACGACAAATGTCAAATTTGGCTTTGTGTTGGTCAAATAATTGAGGTGACCAATGAATCTCTGATAAACTGACGAATCAAACTGACGGATCAAGAATCAAATCACACGTCTCTGGTGAGAACTTCAGGTTGGGGTCCATAGGTGTAGAAGTTGGATGACAACCTAGCATCCGGGTATCTTGAAGAAGATACAAAGCGTACTTCCGTTGGGATAAAGATATCCTGTGTCGGGACCGAGCCACCTTAATCTCAAGAAAGTAGTGGAGAGGGCCCAAGTCCTTTAACATCGAACACCTTGCTAATATCTCATTTTACTTGGACAATCCCATCAACATCATCACTTGTAATAACAATATCATCCACATACACCAATAGGATGATGCATCTACCATCGCAATGACGACAGATGGGACATGTATGATCAGAATGACACTAAGTAAAACCCATGGAGAGAACCACCTCACTGAAATGACTAAACCAAGTCGACGAGATTGCTTAAGGCCAGACAACACACTTTTCCGATATACTCTCCCTCAACCCAAAAATCAGGAGAAGGGTCCATATAGATGGTCTCGGATAAATCGCCATGTAAAAAAGCATTCTTAACGTCCATTTGATGTAGAGACCAAGAATGAGAGGCTGCAAGTGAAACTAATAATCGAACTGAAGTGAGCTTAGCCCCAGGGGCAACGGTAGCACCAAAATCCTTAACCACCAACTAGGGATGAAAATTTTCCCCGAAAATTTGGGTCCTCGCGGATACTCGAAAAAAATCCCCCAAAAATTCAGGGATCGGGTCGGGTTCGGGGAGTAAAAAAAATCCTTGAAAAATTTCGGGTCGGTTTCGGGTATACCCTCTAGTCTCCATAGGGATACCCGAATTATTAATATATAATAAAATATATATATTTATATTATAATAAATATATAAGTATAAAAGCATCTAAATAAAATAATAAACCTTATATCTGATCCTTTCTCACTCGCGCCACTCTCTCCCTCACTCCCTCACTCTCTCTCACGCTGCTCTCCCTCACTCCTTGCCTCGCTCTCCCTCACTTCCTTGCCTCATCTGCCCAGATCACTCTCTCACGTACTAGTAAGGTAAACTGATTGTTATGCCCAGATCTAATCTCCACGATTCACTCACCCACACCGTCCCCGATTGCTATTGTTGAACTGATATATAATGTTTTCTGTTAATAGGTTTTTACATATTAACATAAATAGTCTCTACTGATTTATAATGTTTTATGTTATAATAGGTTTTATAATGTAAATTCTCCCCAAATTCCTCTCTAAATTTTCCCTGATTCAATTCCCAACGCTATAATAGAAAACGCTACTGTTGGTGGATTGACTAGTTGGGTGTATATATTACTTTAGTTGAAGATTGAAACAAATTACAAAGGGAAGCAGCACCTCAAAACGGATAAGGGATTTAACTACTGTTAATAGGGTACTTTAGCTCAGAAAACGCTACTGTTTCTTTTATTGATCAAATGGTTATTCAGTTATTGCTTGCCTCTATAATTTCTTTCTAGTTTTCCACGTATTGATTTTCGTTGAAGATGGTTTAGTTATGTTGTAAAACTATAAACCATTTTGGAGATTTTGGAGTTACACTTTAGTTGTGTTTAATCATTTCTAATTAAGATGTAATTTAAAAGTAATTTTTACTTAGGTGCTTAAAGAGGGGAAAAAAAAAAATCAAATCGGGTTCCCCGCGGGGAACCCGATTCCCGTTTAAACGGGGATGGGGATCCCCGAACCCGTTATAACGGGAAATGGGGCGGGGACGTGGAATGTTTTTTCTAGTGGGGATGGGGAGTTAAAACCCGACCCCGAACCGACTCGTTGCCATCCCTACCACCAACCGCGCCTTAGAGCTATCAACGGATCCATCGGCCAAATATTTCACACTAAAAATCCATTTACATCCAACTGTCTTCTCCCCAGAATGTAAGGACACAAGCTCTCATGTACCATTTCGATCCAAAACATCCATTTCCACTTTCATCGCTTTTATCCACTTAGGATTCTTGAGAGCCTCAACCACATATCGGGGAATAAAAATGGAGTCAGGTTGGTCTAGATATGCCCGATAGGGACCAAAAGGACCATCATAAGAAAGATGTTGAGAAAAGAGGATTAGTAATACAAAAGTGGCCATATCGGGAAGGGGGGGCGGCGAATATGAGAAGGATAACGAGGTTGGAAATTAATAGGAAGTGGTAAAGGAGAGGGTGAGCTACCCGAGTCTGGAGAGGGAGCTGGCGGAGGTGGACGAGGGCGATGGTACACCTGCAGGGAGGGTTTTGCAAGTGGGGAAGAAGGGGTCTTATCAAATAAAGGAATAGGTCGGGCAAGGGGTGAAACCTCGTTGGAAGACACCTACAGGGAGGGCTCCGGAAGTGGAAAAAAAAGGAGTGGCAAGAGGTGAAGCCTCATCCTCGAGTGACATAGAAATAGCTGATTTTGTAGTGGTCGCTCCCCACCTTCGTCCAAATTAAGGAGGCCATCCAACAATGAAGCAACATGTGATCCAGTTCTTCACTTTGCACTGAAATATAGGAGATAGCACACACAAATCAGGGGAGGGAGCTCAATTTGTTCTTCTCTTTTGGATCAAAGCATTGTTATTTACCTTTCCTTGAGCCACTAGCCAAGAAAACGCATGTACTTAGAGGGAATGTTGGTAGTTTATGTAAATTTAAATGGAAGGAGATGATGAAAGAAGTTAATTGAAATTTGATTCGAATGAAAATCCCTCCTCACTCACGATCTATCTCCTATCATTCCTTATCCCATCCTTATTGCCTAACTTTTAACAGGTTGAGAAAAGAAATATCTTGATTTTGTTTAGGTTTCTCTTGAATTGAAGGTTCCAAACATTTGAGTTGTGATTTGGAGATGCCACTGAAGTGATTGAATGATTTTTATTTAGGGAGCGTTTATAATGTTGTGGGCAACTAAGTTGAAATGATGAATCTCCCCTCCAGTTATATTTCCAAATTATAATATTCACTCTGAGATAAAGACCTTTTGAAGTAAAAGCCAGTGGGCTTCCATAGGCTTACCTCTTAATCACTTTAGTCTCATCCACTCTCGTGCAAACCATGAATGCTCTTGATGCCGGATTATCAAAGGGAGTCCTTTATCCTTCTTATTATTGGGAAATCTCCATAACTTATTGCTAAAGAGAGCCTTATTTTTAGTATTAAGTTGCCAATTCCCAAGCCTCTAAATTTATATCTTTGGAGACCATTCTATGAGGTGGTTGTTTTTCTTTTCCTCGTACCATCCCCAAAAATCACTCATTTTTTCCCACTCAAGCTTTTGTACTTTTATTGGAGGTTTGAAGATAGATAGGCTCCCTCGGATAGACAACTCTTGTTTCGCCCATCTAACTTTTTCTTAACTTCATCTATAACGAAGTTCCAAATTTCAAAAGACAAAGCCCCCCACCCAAACCCCCACCCACACAACAGTGGCATGCCAAGATAACTCAATGGCCGCCGACTAACTTAACATCCCACCAAAATTAGCCTTTTTCATCATCTGCTGCTCTTTTGCATTGATACCCGACAACAGATTTTTGCTAAATTGATTTTAATCCCTTAAAGCATGCTCGAAAGTTTTATTATGTACAAAAGATTTCTATCTCCACCATAATTACTTCCCCTACCCTCCCTCTGTAGCCCTATCAATCAACCTACTAAAAAAATCCATCACTAAGATGAAGAGGAAAGGGGAAATGGATATTCTTGACAAATGCCTGTAGTATGCACCTAAGGCTGCCACCCATGCACAAAAATAGAAAAGTTCACTGAACCTACATATCCTCTAGTCCACCACTTCCATATTTTTGAAAGAGCATAAAATCAAGAATTACCAGTGCAGATACCACACCTTATTCTGGTTATTACTGGATCTAATTGATTTTAAATCTCCACCACTGAGGCTTCTTTTGAGGGGGGCCCTTATTCCTTAAGCTGTAAATTTTTGGGGTTTTCTTGCTCTGGCTTGCTCCTGTAACCCATATTCCACAGGCTGACATTAATTTTCATTTTCACAAGCTCCACCAGGTTCTCTAACACTACCTCTTTTCCTATTTCTGATTTCTAATTTGACCGTCTGTAACCTCATTTTTCAGTACCACCTCTACACTGGTTTCTTCTGGTCCATTCTTCATTTGCATCTCTCGACCTTCTAGAGTATTCCTGGTACACCCAACTTTATACCACCTTGTCTTCCCTGCTATAACTCTTGCTGCCGGTTGCAGTGTTCACTTTGGTGTATGGATTTTCCATGCCGCTTTTTAAACTCTAGATGGCATCCGATCTCTGGAACATGGCGTCTCTCCGCTAGGCCTGAATAATACCCTACGGCCTTCTTTGGTTCGGGGTGAAAAATAAATATGGTCAAAAGCATTTTAAACAATTTGAAGTTCAAAAAAATTGTTAGTACAAAATTGTAAATTCGTGTGCGCGGATTATGTGATTTTGGACAAACCTGATAAATAAATGAAATAAGCTTCGTCATTTTACTACCAAGGTGCAAATCTGAACCAAACAGAACCTACAATCGATTGAAGACCTCATTCCGTTCATTCTTAAAGGTCACGGCATAAGGAATGAAACCTGATTTGTTTCCTCTTTCTATATTTCTCACAATTAGAGTGCTTCTATCCACTTCCGACAAGCTACCTTCAAAATTTCTCAATTGGTCAATATATGTTGGTTGCATAAGTTGTGTGCTAGCCACCCACTGCTAGCCACTCCACCCCCATATAAATACCAAAATTATATTTTCGCATGCTCAAGCTTGATTCCGTTCATCTAGTTCAACGGTGATTTTTTCATCTCAACAAATAGGACCTAGAGAACTCAAATATTTTGCTACTGTGGTGTCAGTTAAAAGTGAATTTTAGATATGTTGAAACAGAGCTTCAACAATTTGACTCCATGAGCTGAGCCAACATTGTCTCGGTCAAATTAATACTTGCTTCTAGTTGACATAATTCAACTCCGTATGTTTCATTTTTACTGATGTGATATTTGGGTTGTTTCGAACTATAGGTTCCAGCCTCATTGTATCCCATTTCCAACCATTTTCTCCCCCTGATTTATCTTCCTTTACCCCTTGCCGCTGTTGAAGCTTTTTCTCCCCAGGCTTAACTGATGGAGTCTAAGTAACCTATTTACATGTGATAAAGAAAGACAAGCATTGAAAAATATCTACTTTCCATTTTTTTCACTTGAAAATCTTATCAATATGTTGTATAAAATCAATATTTTAGTTGCCATTTTTTTTAAATGCTACATGATCTTTATCCTTTTAATAAAGGATAACAGAAGGAAAAAATTTGATTTTTCTATGGTGTTAACTAAGGGCACCATGAAAATTACTCTTTAACACTGCTTAGTGTAAAAACGAATGTATATCATGTTTAGATGACAGTGTGCGTGGTGGTATGTCGTGGTAGGCAGTAACCTGCGGGGTGCTTTCGCAATCGCCTTTGTTCATTTTATTTATGTTTTATTGATATTTAAGTACTAATAATATATTTTGTTATATAATTTTATTCTCTTGTTGATCCATGTGTCTGGAGTGAGTTTTTAAAGCCGGTCAGCTAATTTGAGTGAGGTTTCAAAACATTGAACCATGAAATTACTTACTCCAGAGAAAAACTCTGTTATGCGCATGTTATAATAATTTGTTCTCGCAAACTCATGTAATGAACAAGCAGGTGTTGTAATGCTTTGGTTTTCAAGGTAGGTATTATGAATTAGGCCAATGGGTTGCTCGTTTTGCGGTGGAGGTGGTTTCTGTTCCAAACAATTATACATGATGATTTATTGCTTGGTCCACTATGTCCATGTTGGACTGGAATTTTGTAACCAATTGAAGAGTTGCCAATTATTTATCAAAATTATCATAATATAGTATAATTTGTTGCCAAGCCTCAAAATGTTTTTTTTAGAATTAATACCGTGGTGTTCTAAGCTCAATAGATAGAAATATGCTCACATTTTCTATATGATTAAGAGATAATTGTTTGATTTGCATTTGCAGTCTGGCTGCACTTTGTTGCTGCTGTGTGATGGAGGAATGCTGCTTCTAAAGCTTAAATGGGGCTTACTTGGTGCATTTGGGTGTTGAGCATTCTTTGTGTGGATCTGTTGTTGGAAATATGCTCTTCTCTCTGTATTATTTATATAACAATTTATATATGGCAAGGATATCTACATAGTTATTATTGTATGCTGCTTGATTGATCTGTCTTCCTTGCATCCTGAAATTTGTAAACATTTGCTATCTACTATGTATTTGTAAAGCTTTACTTTCCTATTTAATGCGGTTTCGTTTTCCTCCCATTATAAATGCTGTTTTTCCTCTTTGAAAACTAATCCAAATTAGTGGAATAGTAAAAATACTACTAGCGGAACAATGACATATTATCACATTAAAACCTCATGATAGTCCCGGGATATATAATTTCTTTTATTCTACTGTATAAGTTATATCGTTATATGGTGAGGATCTCTAACACACTTCACTTAACACACCAAAGAACATACCTCATTTACCCTTACTTACGTGTAGTGGACTGGGCAGGTCATTCCAAAAAATTCGATCCAAAATGTAATAACGCGGTATGCTTAAGTGAAGATAAGTGAGGTGTGTTCTTTGGTGCGTTAAGTGAGGTGTGTTGGATAACCTCACCGTATCAATATATAGAGTAGGTTGCAAAATTTACCTTGATGTTTGGGGTCTTTTTTAATTTTAGATTTAATATTTTAAAAAATTGACATGTACACTAAAATTTTAAAATGTATGCAATTCCAGCCCTTGTCTTATTCTCGCCTGGCATCTAATTCATTAAGTCTCCTAACAAAGACATTATGAAGGTCAATAAAAATGTATGAAAGTGTTTTTCGGTTTATTCCGTGTCAAAATATTTTATTTGTCACTTGGAAACATATTCTTGACAAGCCTTGCGTGTCGATGCTTGATTTCTTTATATGCCTCTATCTGCGTTTGGATCGGCTTGCATTGCATGTGTTCTTTAAAGTCGAAGACTTCGGTTGTACTTTTAGCCCTTTTCGGATGTAGTATATTGACATTTACACCTTGTGTTTCCCTCATTTCCCCCACATTTTATGCACTTGTGTTTTATCCTCAAAATATCACATTTTCCATACAAGTACAAAAGGAACTTTTTAGAACTTTCACCGTTAACCTTTTTGTCCTTGTTCACATGGGTGTTGTAATTTTCAAAGATGAACCTTTTTGCCTAAATTTGTGGGCACGACTACAACCAAAATATTAATTTCTAAACCCATTTAAAAGGGCATGTGCGCCGTCAAATTCCATCCATAACTCACACTATAAAACCCACCTTAATTCCATTTTTCCATCCATAACTCTCATTTATAGATGAAATTTTCAGATATGAGAGCTTTTCTTTCTCTCTTTAAGAACCCTATATGATATTTACTTTTTCCTCAATTGATTGAAATATTTTGTGAGAGATTTTCAAGTGTGATTTATCCAATCAAATTTAGAAAACATATATTTCATCAATTGCAATTAAAGATATTCAGTTGAGAGGTCAACAAGGAGGATGATCTATAGCATTGGAGATACGTTCATTAAATTGGGTGTGTGGAACCTAATTGGAGTGAATTCTTCTATCTCTTCAAATGAGCTTTATTGAGAGCCACTAAACCGGGAAGAGTTTTGAGGATTGGCGCATAGTTTGAGCTTACAAAGGAACTCAAGCTATGTACATGTCTAATATCTTGTAATATCTTCATTTTTCTAGTGAATTAGTTGTAGAAACTCCGAGGTTTTTTCCCTAGATGGTGGTTTTCCTTGTATATTTTGGCATTGTGATCAATTTTGTGTTTACTCTTATTCACAACACACAACATCACATAATTTCACACATACAATTGATTTAGGTTAGAACTCACATACTTGCAATTTAATCAACCTAATTTGGGCAATTCTCACATAATAAAAAATTAACTTGAAATTAGATCTTATTATGTATAAGTGTTGAATTTACATCATGTTTCATTGGAATTGAATTCAAAGGCTTTTGGATTTTAATTTTATTGGTTTCATAACCTAAACTAAAATTGGATCTCATCTTTTAAAGGATAAGTGTTTGATATGCCTAAGTAAGTTTGAGTTTGAATTTCATTGTACAAATCGATCATCATTATTGAAATTTATTTTTACATTTGCTTTGATTTCATAAGTTTTATCTAGTATATTTCAAATATGTTTTTGTAAGTTTGAACAAGTGATTGAATTTTTTTGGAACAATTTGGATTTTAACAAGCAAAATTTCAATTGGCCAATATTTCTGCATATGTCTAATTCATCCCCTCTATAAGACATTAGCACCCCAAATTTCGTGTTTTCAATTACTATTAGAGCCTAGTTGCTTTTTTGAGCTTAACATCCTGAGCTATATCTTTGTGTTCTAGTTTGTCCTATTTTGCGATTTTATGCCTTTTTGACCATTTGCTTGTGCTAACTTTGCTTGTGTGGCTATTTGATAATTGTTTGTGATTTTTTATGGATCCTAATATCTGTGACTATATTGTGGGTGATTTTTTTCCTAAATATCCTAGACCTTCACATGATAGGAATTTTGCGATGAATGATAAGTCAAAATGTCTTGATTCCAAACTTGATGAAAATTAAAGTGTTATTGTTTTAGATTCTCATGTTAATGATGATTCTAGTGTTTGACAGGAATGTTGAAATTTTGAATCATGAATATCACATGCTCATGAATAAGTTTCTCAAATTTAACAAAGTTAAATGCTAAGTTGTCTATTGAAATTGAGTTGTTTGAAAAGTAAAAGGATTTGATGAAAAGTGAACTTAATTCATCTAGTTAACCTATATGTGAATAAAAAACTTTGTTTAAACATGTCAAGATGCTTAATAATGAGAAATGTGACCTTTTGAACTTGACTTGTGTTTTGCAGAAAGAGGCTAACACTTTAAAAGAGGAAAATGAATATTTGAAAAATTTGAAAATTCAAGCTGGTTGAAAAAGAGAAATATGGACGGTTTTTTAAGATATAAAGAAGGATCTTCAAATGTACGAAGTGTCCAAATGTGATTTTAAAATTTAGCTTTAAGATCGTTTAATGAAGCTTGATAAAATGCTTTTGGAAACGGATCAAGTTATAAATGACAAGCATGGATATGTTTTGACAAATTGTGCCTTCTTCTCAAACTAACATAAATTTTTTAGAAGGAGTTTCAACACATTAACCAATAAGAACGGTTCGATCCTCTTTGAATGTGAATGCGGAAAATCAAGATTGGAAGAAAATGTGTTTGTTACCCTAAGTGTGTTTTGAAAAAAAAGAAGGAAAATGACCAAAATGATTTCGAGGGTCATTATTTTAAAGAATGTTAAGAAAATGTTAAAAGACCTTCCAAACCCTACACTTGCACATATTGTCATAAGAAATGTAATTTGAGGATTTTTTTTGCTAGTTTCTTAAGAATCAGTAAAAGTCTAGAATTGTTCTTAAGAGTCATCCTAAGGTGGTTCACTGCAAACCTTACGTGTGCAATTATTGTCATGAAATCTGACACCTTAAAGATTTTAGTTTCATGCTTAGAAATTTTCACGTTGGTTCACTTTCACATGAGTTTGTTCCCTTAAAACATGCTTTTTAATGTGCTTGTCACTAAATTCAATGATTAGCTACAGGAGATGATAGGGATTTTGCAAGGGAAAACACTTTTGAGAGAAAGATGGATTTTAGACCACATGAAAATGATTTTTAAAGAAACATGCCTTATGTTCATCCTTAAAAGAGTGGTGATGGAATTTTTGTGAGGGGTGTGGATTTTGTGAAAAAGAAATTTATTCAAAATGGAGATAATATAAATTTTAAGCCTCAAGTTGTTTTAAGGGTTCTTACTAAACCCAATAATTCCATTTTAAGGGATGTTTGGATGAAGAAAAGTGACTTAGTTGATGGTATGTGTGTTTTCACCCTCAAGGGTGAGTTGTACTCAAGTGTTCCTCCACTTCTTATTGATATAAAAGAGGTTTCTCCCTTCACTTGATTTGTTATGTGCTTGTTTTAACTAGGATCATCTTGTATTATGTTCTATATATTGTCTTAGACTACTTTTAAAAGTTCCTTGTGTGCTCTTTCTCATTTAGGAGTATCATTGTTCCTAGTTGGGTGATTATTTTGTTTTGATATTTTTTTTTGTGTGAGAAGTAGCATTCATTTGATATGTGCTTGGATGTCTTACTCTATTTTATCTCTTTAGGTTGAGAAAATTTCAAAAATATTTTGGGTTTACTTATTTTTGTGTGGGAGTATGCTTAGTTATCCTTGTATGATTTACTTTCTCATACTTTTTCATTTGTATACTTTGGCTTATTTTTATTATACTGTATATATGAAAAATCCAAAAATAAATTTTTTTCTTAATTTGTGATTTGTGTTTTACCATAGTTAGTTTCAATAGATAAATCTAGTTAAGCAGAGAGAATCATATAGTTTGGTTTCCATGTGTTTATGTGTTTCATGTAAACAATATCTTAAAATTACCACGAAAATCTGTTTTGCAAATGTACCGTGGATTCTTATATTCTATATCACTTACACCACACTATTACACATGTTTTGGCAGTTCATTGAGACTGATTATGATGATGGATCCTAAGAGTGTAGTGCCCTCAAAACCTATACCGAGTGAATATACCCAATTAAAATCATTGCGTTAATGTAAACGATATTTTTCATCAATTCATATTATGTACAAATAAAACAACCTAGGTCTATGAGATGAAAATTTTACCAATTCGATAGAACCAAATTTTATCTCTAAATATAAGTGAGTTAATCTAAATGCAGAATCATGTAAACAATCACACAACACCAAGTTGTACAAGAAAAATTCTATAACGGGAAAAAACTCGCGCTGAACGAAATGATAAATGTACTATGGTAGATTATTACAAATAGAAAACAATGAGTTACAATCACATAACGTACTGATCGACTATCAGATCTTTTCCATTATATCCTCTGAGGAGAACTCCAACTGCTGGAGAACACTATCTAACAACAACCAGCCTTAGAGTCATTTAATGTCGTTTGAATCTATGCCACAAATTAAAATCCTCTTTGATGAACAATACAAACTTTGTTGAGAACCACCAATGCTTGGTTTACCACTTTCTAGGATGTGTGTTTTTCTAAAGGTATTGAAAGTGTTTAAGATGATTTGGCTTACTCAAACCTCACAATACATTTTTCAGATATTCACATAGTCTCTCAAGAGCAAGAATACAAGTATTCTTGTTGAAGAATAAAGGCAGAAGTTTTTAGGCTTCAATAGGACTTGTGATTAAAGTTTAAAATCTAATACCTCAAAACTATAAAGATAAATGTGAAGAAGAAAAACAATGGTTTAACTATTTAGAGTGTTTAAACTAAAAAAAAAATATCTTAAAATCTTCCTCTTTAATCAAGTGACTTTTCTCTATAAAAAATTCTCAATGTTTTTTTCTTTAGAGTTTTGAAAAAGATGGGTATTATGATACTAATCTCTCTATATATATCAAGCTTTTCCAAGTGTGTAAGACATGTCTAAGACAAGTGGGGAGGATGTCATCACAAGAGATACCAAAGCAATTGAGTTTAGAGAATATTTGGTTGCCAAGAAAGTTTTCACGGTTTCCCATGAGATATTTGTAAAATATCTACTTTAGTAGAAAAAACTCTCGACTAGTGAAGTATATTCGTTGTAGTAAATCATTATTATGTCACTAAGGCGAGTTGCCAGTGAGGGAAGTCATGAGGATAAAAAACTCATTTGGGTAAAAACTCTAGTTGATCACTTGACTAGTGAATTGGTATAAACTCTAGTTGATCACGTGACTAGTGAACTCAAGTGTTCGCTGAATTAAAGTCTTGCTTTGTTGAAGCGAGTGATCAACAAAAGTCCCCAGATATTGGTCAGGGCAATAAAATATATAGAAGTTTTGAACTTTACTCAAACCTTCAAATGATATACTCATGCAAAGACCTTTTTTAAGAATATCTTCAATATGCATAGTATATTTTCATATGCATATCACCTAATACCAAAAACCAAACCAACATATGCACACATAAATCAAATTTTCATTTTAGGAAAAGGTTAATTCAAATATGATAAAGTGTAGAGTATTTTAAAAGTTCCAAATACCTCAACCATGTGGTAATGTAAATATGTGATCATGTCAATGTTAGGTTGAGAACAAGAAGCCTATCTGGAGCAAATGTAGCGTAGTTGTGCTATGCCAGAACGAACTTAAGGACTAAAAGACACACAATATATATTTTAAATGCAATACGACAAACCAATTATGTAGGGACACACGAATATATATATATATATATATATATATATATATATATATATATATATATATATATATATATATATATATATATATATATATATATATATATATATATATATATATATATATATATATATATATATATATATAATCTCCCCCCTTTGTCTATTCCATGACAAAATATACAAACCAAAAGATTACAGGCACTGAGAAGTAAATCTATCACTCTATGATAAAAATGACACAAGATCGACCAGGGGAATACATCACCGTATCAACATATAATCAACAAGAACCAACTTGAGCTCTTTTACTCTGTTAATTTGTCATACACTAGTAAAGAGAATCACGATACTAATGTATAATAAGGTAATTAACCAAATGTAGTTATGGTGGACAATAGATATGCATATAAAAGCATTAGTAATCTAATCACATAAAGTATATCACAATCCTATAAAGTATACATCCTAAAATATCATATTTAATGCATTGTACTTCACTTCTAATGTATATATACGTTCCTTAAGATATTTTCATATAAAAACTCCAAATTATCATTAAATTAAAACTCCCCCTTAATTTAAACACCCCCCCATAATTCTCCCCTATTTTGTCATGGAAGTTAATAAAGTTAAGTACAAAAAAAGTCAAGTTAAGAATCCGATTCGGTTTAAATGAGAAAATGAAAATGTTTATATAAATTAATTTTAAAGAATCATATATCTTAAAGATATGTAGTTCAATTCATCGATTATGTAAATAGATATAAGCACCTTTACTAAACAAGATATATGAGAAAATATGATAACTAGGCATAAGGATGTGATAATTTAAACATGCCTATCAATTTATATCATAAATACCCAAAAACGTAATCAAGTTTTGACTATCCGTAATGTATCATAATCAAAAGATACAAAAAAAATGCTAACCGAGTTTAGGAGTAATACTACACATGTCAATGAATAAAAAACATCATAACTCAAAAAAAAAACATAACATATACACCAAAATTATATCTAAAAAGTCGTGTGGTCCCAAAAAATATCTCTACCAATCATTGATCTATCATCATCACCATCGTCATCACCAACCATTAATGCTCGTCCTCATCATTATCAGTGATGGATATTGCATCTACATCATGTGAAGAATATAAATTTCAACACTGAGATCCACCATGCTCCTCTCGAGGCTCAAAAACTCATGTTCATTAAAAACGAAGAGTTCCTTGTAATCAGTGGTATGAGCTTGAACTTGTTAAGTGAGCTCATGTGTCATCCTAGTCAGCTCCATGATATCTGGTCAAAGAAGGTCCATTGTACGCCCCACTATATAGTTGAGCTGATTTGAAAACAACGAAAAATGAGTAGCATATGAGGCTTTTCCAAATCCTAAGGCACTATCCTTTGTATTGGTCTTATGGAGATGTGTCAAGGCCTCTGGGACATCACCGGTGGAACCACTAGTAACTTCATAACCATGTTATCCATCCTATTGATCTCCATTTTTTCTTTATCTCTCTTTTCATCATTTTCATCAACCTCTACAACCTCATCCACTTCAGGTTGTCTTTCGGGTGTATCGATCTTTTTCATCCCATCGATATATACTATATATGTGAGATTGGGAGAGGCCTTTTATGATGTTTGCCCAGTTAACATCTTGACATTTTGATCTAATAATAACTGACGCACAAACCTCTAAAAAGGTAGAGATGGTCTCACATTCCCTTTACTTTCCACTGCACTCCTCATTGTGCAATATATCTCCTCGGCTAGATTTTTCGATATGTCGATGCCAATTATATATAAACAGAGGAAGTAATGCCGGGGAAAGTAATATATTGAGATTTTTGAATGATGTCCCCCCCAAACTATCATATGCAAAAGATAGTAAAAATCGGTGAGGTGTTTCCATTCCAATGTTTTCTTCACATGACGACTCCTCATGTCATGTGTAATTTTAGTCCATACTTTATAAATTCTTGGATATTCTTGGCCTTCGTGAGGAAATCCCTATTTCTCAACAATTGGCAATTGATAGTGTTGACAAATGATTTTCTTTGAAATTTCAATTCGAATTCCATGAACCGTTATATGGAAATAATTTTTTTAGTTGTCATTAAACTCACCATTGCAATAAAATTCCTCAACCATGTAAGGGTATACACACTCCTTGTCATCTCTATGCTAACACACGATTAATCACCCTTGTTCGAAAAATTCATCAGACTTTTGGCATGTCAGTTTGAGTCGATGCCTAATTAACCGTCCGCTAAAATGGAATTGCTCTTTCTTTGAAATGAGCATTATAATGTAGTTCGTGGAAATGTATAGAAGTATTTCTTGGCTTATTCCATATGAAAATATTTTATTTTACTTCGCGAACATATCCTTGACATCCCTTGTGTGTCTAGATGCTTGATTTCCTTACATGCCTCTATTTGCGTCTGAGTCGTCTTACATTGAATCTCATCATCGACTCAGAGAATTTGGTGGGATTTTTGGACCATTTTGGATACGATATATGACCTTTGATACACTTTAGGACACCTTATCTTTTCCCAAATTTCCCGCACTTGTTATTATCCTTAAAAAATCTTATTTTGGGAACGCGTGTGAATGGTGGCTTTCGACTGATACATTTTTGAAGGTTTTATATTCTACCCAAAATTGTGCACACGGTTGAAAAATCCCTCATACTCACATATATGACTAGTAGGGTTCATTTTTCTCAATTTTTATGGCGATGCGCAAGGATAAAAAACCATCCGTACGCATAGATTTTGCAAAAATGGGAAAACATGTTTTTTCACTGTAAAAAGAATTTTATCTCCACTTTTGAATATGAACTTTGATATCTTTGAATATCTATGAGCTTATCTTTCTCTCTCTACAAACCCTATATGAGATTTTATTTTTCCTCAATTTAATTGAAATATTTTGTGAGAGATTCACCAAATAAACCTTAAAAAACCCATCCTTCATCATTTTACATAGAATATCTTTAGTTGAGAGGTCAACAAGGAGGAAGATCTGAATAATTAGAGACGTGTTCTTCAAATTGGATGCGTGGAAGCTAATTGGAGTAGATTATCCTCTTTCTATATAGGATATTTACATGAGAGTCACTAGATCAGGTGGAGTATTGAGGATTAGTAGATTGTGAGAGCTTGTAAGGAATCTCAAGCTAGGGTTGATCTCTTGTAACATCTTCATTTTCCTAGTGGATTAGTTGTAGCGTACTGAGGTTATTTCCCCCAAAAGGGGTTTTCCTCGTAGATATTGGAGTTGTGCTCATTTTTTCATTTGCTTTTATTCACAACACATAACCTCTTATAATGTCAGATCTACACTTTATTTATATTGCTAGGTGTTTATGATTTCAATTGAATTGAACTAATTTATCTGGATCTCACATAATTACAAATTAACTTGAATTTAGATCTAACTGGACCTAGGTGTAGATTTCCCACCTTGTTAAGTTACAGTTGAAATCGAGGGCTTTTGAATTGGATTTATATGCTATCATTACACGTTTCTTAAACTAAAATTGGATTTAATAATTTTAAGTTTAAGTGCTTGATAAATTTTGAAAATAAATGTGAGCTTGAATTTCATTATGCGAAGAAATTGTTGGTGTTGCATTTTTAAACAAGAAAAAATTTAATTGATCATGAATTCCTAGTATGTCCTATTCACCTATCACATTGAATTCCTCATTTCCAGTTCACGAGCAGGAGTCTGATAGCTATTAGGTTCTTGTTTTGAATACTTATTGTATAGACGTTTCAAGGATTAAGTCGACATTATAATGGGAAATAAAGAGTTAGAAAGGCACAAAAATACTCCATATCTTATATAATTAAAGAATTTAGACCTAAAAAGAAGAGTAATCTATTCCTAAACATGAGGTAGAGTCTCAAACCAAGATATACAAATTATAGATTCTCATAGACTTTAGAAATGCCCAAATTAATTAGAGTTTTTAACATGCAATTTTCTTGTACAATATAGGTTAATAAAACTTTCATGAAAATAACTTTAGTAAATAACTTCAATAGCAATAATCACATTAATTCCTTCATTTATTAAGTTATTAGGAAAAAATAACCAAAAATCCTAGAAGTCAATTTTTTTGAAAAAACCCTAACCCTAGAGTGGAGGAAAGAAGCTTACTTATTGATTCAAGATGATGATTGATGTTGGAAATCAATGTAAGAGGCTTAAATCGAAGTACAATCAACTCCTAGGGTCTCTAGAACAATTTGCGATCAAAAGAGAGAGGTTTTTTTTTGGTGGGAAGTGTTTAAAATGAAGGTTTCAGACTTTATACAACCTGATTCGCTGATGCAAACCAATTAGCTTCGCTGACTAGAGAGCTTTTGCTAAAACAAATCCAAATTTTGTTGGTTGTGACATCGACCAGAGATTTTTCTCACCTTTGAATGATTTATTCACTGAGGCGAGAGACAATTTTCATGAGTTGTTCTATATGTAAAATATTTTGACTGGCTTTTAGACCGACTTATTCATTGTAGCAACATAAATTCTTCACGGGTGGTTTAATTTTTCGCCGAGGCAAATTAACATTTGGGACTAGATTTTTAATTTTCCATATTAAAGGAAAATTTCACACATAAAATTTAACCATATATATTAAGGTACATAATTTCGAATGCATTGACTAATGATGAGAACGTACGTGTTTATACATCATAATTAAGGTTTATGGTTATATCATATACCCCCAATAGAGATGAATTAGCATTTAAATGCTTAAAACATTTTTAAGTTCGATTTATCGTACGATGTATTGATTATACCATGTGTGAAAGAAAAAGGGAACACGTTTGAGCCTTGAACGATGAAACTAAAATTAAAGTTCAATGAAACATACTTTTGGAAACTCTAATTTTATGCTTGTCATTAAAAAGTCTCATTTTCCTTAAATGTATAAAATTTTCAAGTAACACTTTTGTCTTCCTCATTTTTAAGAGATTTATGATTAAAATCTTCCAGTCTCATATCCTTGGTGTTAACCAATTTTGTACAAATTTAATTCTTTGAGACATCAATTATCAAAAAGTTTTCCATATGACAGCTATCACATAAGAACAGTGGTAAGAGAATTGTTTCTAATTTTTCAAAAGTAGATCACACATACCGAAGTTACATCCCTAAACACATCATCTTTCATGATTTTGAATGATTTTGCATGATGAATTTTCAACTACAACCCTAAAGAAACTTCTTACACGCACAAGACATAAAAATGACACTCCTTTTTCAAATCATGATCATTTTGAAAACCATTAAGCAGAAAGCAAATTGCTTCATTTAATCTTTTAATCAAATAATCCTCAAGAATGTTATGCGGTGTCAAGTTCATATAGTTTATTATATATTCTCCATATTATCAAGCTTAAGAGTTTTAATACTTCAAGGCTTTAAATATCCATGTTCTCCATATAGTCAAGTTCATATAGTTTATTGTACATTCTCCATATTAATCAAGCTTAAGAGTTTTAATACTTCAAAGCTTTAAATTTCCATTTTGAGAGTATATAGGTGTAAATGAACTAGGATATAAATATCATATGAAAGAGTCCATGCATTAATCTAGAAATATGAGCCAATTGACCCACAAGCATGGGATCAACACATATGAGAAAGTATATGTGAAATCTAGATTCAAACCCCGAGGGGGTGAATAGGTTTTAATGCAATTTATCCTTATTTGAAAACCAATTACCAACTAATAACATAGATTCATGTCATTTTCAATGTCCAAACTTAAATCTAGGTTATTTGTTTAATAAACAAGCACAATTAAGGTAATCAAATCAACAAACAGTTGCACAACAAAAAATTACAAGGAAGAATCCCTTCCTAAGGTTAAAAAACCTCGGTGCATCTCTCATTAGATACGAAAAGATAATTTTACACAATGCAAGAAGGTACCTCTCTATTATTCCATAACAAGAAGTTACTTATGGATATAGATCATGGCCATATGGTATCAAAAAACACTCAAAGGTATATGCAAATGTGTATACAAGATTCTATCAATCTGAAATGGTACGCATGAGATTTACAAAAAGAGAAGAAAATAATGCTCTCAACATAAAAACAAATCCTTAGAGTAAGTAAAATTTGAAATGAGGAAAGTGTTGTTATAATTTATAGGGAAACAAGGACTATATACAGATTTTTCATAAAATCTATCGCGTTGTGCACACATATACAAATAGCCACCGTGCGCATGACTTTTAATAGGGAACAAACCATGCCAAAATGTACAGCCATGCGCATGTTCTCAAATTACATCCATGCATATGAAAATAAGGAGACAAAAATTCAAGGCCAAAATGATATAGCTATGTGCACGGGGAAAAACACATCCATGTGCACAGTTTTAGGCAGAACATTCTCAGGCCTAATAACCATGCAATTGTCCACACGAGTATAGAAATCCACCATATGAATGACCAAAGTCAAAACATATTTTTTAAAAAACTTCCTTGGAATAAAACTATGACTTTTACCTTTTGAAAAATACACATCACTCTTTAAATATAATAACGTGTTCCATTTTTTTAAAGTATTTTAAAAAGATATAACAAATATGAGTGTGTACATAGACAGCAATAAACAAAAGAGTCATTCCAAAAAATTACAAACTTTGATTGAGCTGCAATGGAAGAATTCAATGCGGAGGAGCTGCATGATTTTCAAGGTTTCATTGTCCATAGGTTATAATGAAGAAGATTCTTTAAACTAATATACAAATTTGCATCAGTATTGTGGGCTCGATTTTGTGTAAGGCTCAAAATTCTTTGACACGAAATTAGGACAACCAAACTATATATATATGTTTACATTTTCAATCTCCCCCTTTGGCTATTCCATGGCAAAAACCCCAAACCCCCAAACTCTTGATTACGACAAGCAAGGTCTAACAACCCTCGCTTATGAGAGCCTATTTTATATTTACTTACTATGTGAGGTAATTAAATATGAAATGTCGTAATATGGAGTGAGTATTAATTTAATGAAGAAAAGTTAATATTTACTAACTTGTTGAATATTTACTGTATGAGCATGTAAATATCCTCATGATGAGCTTATTGTGTCATAAAAATTTAAAATGACATTGTGATTTGAAATGGAACCGGAACTTAAAATGGATTATAAATTGTCCAAATGATAATTTGGAGGCCGTAGTTGATTCCCGAACGTGTGAGATAGTCAAAATATGCGCTATATTGTATTTTGAGGTTTTTGGCACTTTTGACTGATTATACCTTAAATATGCAGTCGCGTGTTATTTTATCGCGGTATTGATCATTTAAGTTGGGATTGTTGACTAAAGGCACGGTTTAGTCTTGTTAAGTCTTTTATTTTCCCTAATTTCATTCCTAAACCTAGAGAGAACTGGAGAGAGGAAGAGAAAGAGTAGAGAGAAGAGAAGAGATTGAAGATTGAGGAGGGATTCTTGCTTCTACACAAGGAAAATCTGCATTTTCTAGATTGAGGCAAGTTTTCTACTTGCTATGTGTGCTTTAAGATAAATGATTAGTTGTGATAATGATATATTGACCATGGTTTAATTTGTTTAGGGTTTTTGTGTATTTGTGGGTCTTGAATCATAAAAGAATGATTTGGATGATTATTGATGGTTGTAGTAGTAGTTGGTAGTATTTATGGTGTATTGGTGGAAATAAATGAGTTTGGTTTGAAACGTTTTGAGTTGGGGGAAAAATTGGAGTCCAAGACTCCATAGCCATTCTTGGCAAAATCGCAGGACCGAATCGATTCGGCCCTTGGGGCGAATCGATTCGCTTAGGTCCAGTTTCCAGGTCTTTTTAGACCGAATCGATTCCGCAGTTTAAAGAAAGTCAGTTTTCCTTATCTGAATCGATTCGCTTTTAGGGCGAATCGATTCGGCCCTTGGGCGAATCGATTCGTTTTCCTGCGGTTTTGAGTTATTTTTGAAATTTAATTCTAACTCATTTTCTTTAGGGTTTAGGCCTAGGAACGTTCTTGTATGAAGTAAACTTAGAGTCCTAGAGGTCTAGGTGAGTTAGTTTACTACCCTAGATTAGAATTGGGTTATATGGGAATTATTCCGAGGGTGTGCGAAGTGATGTTCAGGCATTACTTTCTTTCTTTAATTACTAGGAGTCTAGGAGATTTCTAAGTTGTGTTGGGAGACTTTGGAAGTTAATTTGAGGTATGTTGTTCTATTATAAAGCCCAAAAGGAGGCTTGGGAAAATAACTTGGGAGTTTGAATATTCTTCGAGGTTATTATAATGATGTGAGGCCTGTATAGTTCCGGAAAACTATAATGCATTTGATAAAATGTAAACAGATAAAGTAAATGATAATTTACTAAATCATGTTATGGAAATAAATAAAATGGTTTAAACACACCTCTCTAAATGACATCATAAGGGAAGTTCGTGCGTAAGGTGAAGCCCCCTGACTAATGAATGCAGGGTGGATATAGTCCTAGGCCATATGAGCGTTTGTTTTATATTTTCTGCGATGGGTAGGAGATTCCGGGTGTGGTCTTGACTATCCCGCAGGCATATGGCCGCTTCCTGACGTTTCGTTAGGATCCCAGGTTGTCTTATGATAGGCCCTGAAAGATGATGGTCATTTAGGGGGGCGCACAGTGGGGAAACCCGGACAGGCGGTCTTAGAATCATTATATATATATATATATATATATATATATATATATATATATATATATACTTGTAACTATTCTAATCATCAAGTTGGACTTGATGGATATTAATGCCATAAAGAGCATAGTATATGCCACAAAGAGCATACAATTGAGATACGTGCCACGAAGAGCACAGGATATAACTTGTATTCCTGATATGGAATGGAAAGATGAAAAATGAAAACGGTGAAAGATGAAAAAAGGCTTATAATTATTCTTATTCTCTTATATAATCGAATTTCACTTTTTAATCATTCAATTGTCTTGGTTCATTATAGGATGCTATCATGATAGAACGTCATTTTTATCATTTATGATTAACTATTCATCATTGTCATGCTATTCATTTATCTGGTGATCACATAAAATCGGGCCCTGACCCGTTCTTCTTTCTTGTTGTGCATATATATATATTGTAACCGTTCAGGTGCTCCACCGCAAGGACGCCCGTAATGACTTCCCCATTCCAGTATCTTTTGAGGAGCCGTGACATTTTTGCGGACATCACGGGATATTTTGTGTAGACGCCTTCATTGTTATTTTCTAGTTATGTTCGGGTCTTTATTCGGGCGTGTGGCCCAAACAGTTGTAATTGTATAATGGATGTAATATGTAACTCATGGAACTTATTATGCATTGTATGTAATTTTGTTGATCGATATTTCATTCGGTACTTTTATTGTAAAATTATTGTTATTGATATACATATATAATTTTGGGGTTTCCACCTTCTTTTCAGTTATGGGTTGTTGATAATGCTTTCTTTAAATTACAAAACAAAAATTTTGACAACCCGTTTTCTGAAATATTGTGTGGTTATCTCATATACTCTTTATGTTGTTACAGTGCTGAGAATGATTCCATCCATGATTCTAGTATTATTGGAGTATCGGGCTGGCCACCCCTTATTTCGGATACCTGGTTGTCACACAAGGCTCACTTGACATTAGCCATATAATGAGAGCAGTTTATCGCAATGTAAATCCAATCCAACTGACCGATGTAAATGATCAACTGTGAATCTTAGTCTTGAAAGATATGATGATTCATGTAAAAATTTGAACAACACAAACCAATCACATAGGAAGCATACACATAGAGAAACTCCCTGCTCGGGAATCCTCCAAAGAAATCAATGTGAATGATAAAGCAAAAAATTATGATATAATAAATGTAAAGTAATGTAAAGGCCCCCAAAGTCAAAACATATATTCCAATCAACCAATAAAATCACAACAATATCTCCCTTATTCAAAAAGCACATATCTATCTTATACTAAGAAATATCTCCCCTTTTTTATCACGGGAAAGACAAACAATTGCTACAAGATATATCATCAAAACAGATCAACATAATGGTAAATTAATTCAATACTTGAATGAACAATATGCAAAAATGTAACCAAAGTACCTAAAAAAAGGGAAAATCACCAAAAACAAGGGAACCGTGCACACAAGGACAAAATATATACATGCCAATGGATTCGGGTAGATAATCTCACAGACTAAAGTATCATATCCGTGTGAACAAAGATTAAATGGATCCGTGCGCACGCTTTCCATCAGAATCCCTTAAACTTCTCAGAAAAAAATTCTAGAACTACATACCACCAAAATAGTAACGCAACATCTCCAGAAATTACTTTTCTCAACTTTCACCAACCAAAACAATATACCTCTGAAAAACACTTAGGCGGAAATATGATTAATAAAGTTAATCAAATGTATTTTTGTCAACCGCAAGTTATTTTAAGAAGCCTTTAATGACAAAAATGGAGTTGAATAGATGACATAAGACGTGTGACCTAAATATCTACTAATTTTATTTACAATAATTCTTTATTTAGTTTTTAATAAAAACTATAAACTAGCCAGTAAGAGATAACTACTATGAAAAATAAGTAAATCAACAAGAAACCATAACACATGGATTTAATGTGGTAAAACCTCCCTAGAGAAAACATCCACGAGGGCCTCTATGCCCCAAAACAAAAATAAATTCATTATAAACAAGAACATGTTGCAAATACAACAATTATCAGAAAAAATAGCAAAATGAAATACTTAACTAAGATACCCTCTCAAGCACAGGTAATAAGCCTCTCAATCTTGAGGTATCGATCCCAAGTTGAATGGATCAGTAAAGCCTCCAAATATCAACAGAATATTGTGAATTTTGTGTGATGTGTAGTGAAATGAAAAACATTATTAAAATACACACACATTTAAAGTTTTACACAGTTCTTTTTGAACACTACAGAAGATCTCAACATGCGTGTACCTAATCTCAAGATTCTCATGATAAAAAATTAGATTTTCATAAAAGTTTTTATATCTAGGTTTTAGAAACTAGATTATCACAAAAAACTACCCTAGTTTTGAAAACGGTTTTAGGAAAACAAATCGTTTTCCTTTGAAACAGATACATACAATATAACCCGAAAATGTTTTGTGAAAATCTCATATCTGATCTTAATAAGTAAAATAGAAATGAAGAGTTTCAAAAATTTGGTTTTGTAAAAAAATAGAAAGGTCAAAAACTAAAACCAAATAAAACTAGAAAAGTATGATAGTGTAAAATTTGGTCTAGGTTTAAAACTCAGTTTCAATTGATTTGAAACAAGTTAGAAAACCCAGAAATATAAAACTCTCAAAAGAACCCTCTTATTTTTCTTTTCTCTCTCTCTTAGTTCTTTCTGGAGATTTCTTTTCTCTCCTTAGAGCTCTCTCTTCTCTCTAACTCTCCTCTCTCTCTAAGAAATTCTAATCTCGTTTGACCAAAAAATTGAATTTTTGACGAAGATAAGCTTTATATAGAAGCGATTAAGAGACGACTTCAACCAAATTAATTCAACGGTGAAGATTAAATGGTGTAAAACGATGTAAATCTAACGCCTGAAGATTGTGTGTACTAAGTAAGCTTGACTTGGTCAACTAGTTAAAGGTTAAAACATTTGGTCTTTAATCCGGGTTAAAACCCTAATCGCTAACCATCTTTGATACGAGTTGATCTAACGGTTGAAAGTTGATGGTCAACTTAGACACAGAAGAAACACACTATAAGGCCGCATTATGTAGCCAAACTAGTTGAGAGGGATCTCTTTTAAAAAATGATTATTTTGGCATATTATCTAAACTAGTTGAACACTTGATAATCTTGATTAAACAAACCTAAGAAGTTTTCTATCAAGAGAATTTCAATCGCCCCCTTTGGATATTTGTGGAATAACTCCATCGAGTACATACATATTCCGTATAATACTTTTGGACTCTTTGGATAAAAAATAAAACCTAGTCTTATAAAAAACTAATCTACCCCATTTAGAACCAAAATTAAGAAGAAAGGTGAAAAACTAAACTAACAACATTTGATCCAAGACACAAATAAAGTAAAATCTGCACAAATTTACACAATAAGTATACACTTTCATCAAGTGAGTACTGTCAAGGTAAGTATAAACAAGATAAGGAGCAATATATGCAATAATATGGATGCACTCTACTCCCCTATTTTGGCTCAAATAGAAAAGGGTGTAAAGTAATGAACATACAAAACCAGTCTAAATAGGTGCTTATCCTAGATTAACAAGTTACGAGAGATGCCTTTATCGTTCATAAACATCCTTTCCCCATAACCTCAGATAACAATTTATTAACATGATAAAGACAGTAATGTAGGTTTATGTATAACATGTAAATCATTCAAGCATAATCATCCCTATTGCTCTTCTTATACTTTCAAAATGAATATTATGTAGAGGCTTCGTTAGAAAATCAACAAGTTGCTTTTTAGTTCTAACATGTTCAATTAAGAGATCTTTAGATTCTACTAAGTATCTAATAAAATGATGACAATTTTTATGTGTTTTGTTCAAGAATGCTGAACATGATTTTTAGGTATGTTTATAGCGCTCTAGTTATCACACAATAAAGTAATTTGAGTTTTTATAACGCCATAATCACTTAGCATTTGTTTGATCCTTATTAACTAGGCACAACATCTTCTAATTGTAATATATTCTGCCTCAACAGCAGATAAGGAAATAAAATTTTATTTTTTTCATCCCCAACTAACCAATTTATTTCCAATATAATTAAAAGCACCAAAGGTACTTTTACTACCACCAGAATAACCTGCCTAGTTGGTATTACTGTACCTTAAAATACTACTGGTTCTGTATTTTATGTACCACAATCCTAGCTCAAAAGTCCCTTTAATATATATTAAAATTCTCTTAACGCTTCTAAGGCGACTCTCTTTAGAAGCGAACTAAAAATGGGCACACACACACACAAAAAAAACATGGTATCGGGTTGAAAAGAATTTAAATATAATAAACTACCTATCATGCTTCTATATAATGTAGGATCCATGATGTTACCACTTTCATCTTTAGTTAATTTCATGGTTGTTCTCATTGGTGTACGTGCTATTTTGGCATCATTTAATCAATCTTCTTTATTCCCTTTTTGGCATATTTGGTTTAACATATAAACAAGCCATAATCAAACTATCTCACTTGATGTCCGAGGAAATATTGCAACTCCCCTATAAGAGACATATGGAACTCCCCACTCATAAAATTTGAAAATATTTTGACTTTTTGAGGGGAAGTTGAACCAAAAATAATATCATCTACATATACTTTTTCAATTTAAACATCATTTTTAATTTTTTTGAACAAATAATGTCTGGTCACCGTCACCATGATCGAACCCTTTATTGAGTAAAAAGGTCAAAAGATGATCGTACTAGGCCCTGGTGGCTTGCTTTAAACCGTTACGCCTTTTTACGTCTAAGACATGTTCAGGGTATTTTGGGTCAACAAATCCTTTTGTCTGCTCTATATAAACTTCCTCTGATAAATTCCATTTAAAAAATTTTAAACTGTAAATGACAAGCAATAACCAAGAGAAGACAAACAGACTCCATCTGTGTAACATGAGAGAATGTCTCATTTACATCTATTCCTTCTTTATGGTTGTATTCCTAAACAACCAACCTAGCTTTATTTTTAACTATCACCCATGTTTTATCGGTTTTGTTTTTAAAAATCCATTTTGTACTGATTGCTTTAGTATTAGATAGCCTAGGAAAGAGATACCAAATATCGTGTGTTTTAAATTGTGCTAGCTCGTCTTTCATAGCATCTATCCAAAAGTAATGTTGTAAAGCTTCATTTAAATTTTTAGTTTCCACTAAGGAAACTAAATAGGCAAAGTTTGTGATCTCGTTCTAACTAGCTCTAATACGTCACTAACTATATTAGTAGTATGGTGATCCTTAGAAGCCCAGTTACGCACAACTGGGGTTTCAACAGGTAAATTATCAATTTCAATTGGTGAGTTTAGGTTTTCAAAATTTTATGACTCATCCTTATAAATTGGTATTTTACTAATAGAAGTGACTGGAGTGTCATCTACAATTATATTGATTGACTCCATAATGAACTTTGTCCTTTAATTTTAAACCATATATGCATGACTATTTTGCGAATAGCCCTAGAAAATACTTTTATCACCTCGGGATTCAAATTTTGAAAGTTTTTCTCTATAATGACAAACCTAAAAAGTGCTCCCAAAGGTTATAAAGTATTTAACATTAGAGTTTTTATCATACCAAAGTTCATATGGAGTCTTTTTGGTATTTTTACGGAGGTATATTCTATTTATAGTATGGCAAGCCGTTTGATTTGCTTTAACACAAAAATATTTTGGAAGATTTTTGGCATGAATTAATACCCTGGCCATTATTTGAAGCGTTCTATTTTTATGTTAAGTTATTCCATTCTGTTGGGGGGGTCTTAGGAGCACTAAACTCATGTAAATACCCATTTCGAGAGGAGTATTCACCAACGTCAGTGTCTTTAAATTCACCTTCCCTATTATCACTTTTTATGCATAATACTTGGGTATCTTTTTCATTTTCAATTTTAAACAACTTTTTACAAGTATATGATTTTTATTTAATGAAAGATACCTTTGTAAAACGCGATAGGTCTTCCACAATGACTTATATGCAACTATTACCATAGAGGCTAATAGTACGAGAAGGACCCATTAAGTCCATGTGGATGAGGTCGAGGGGTTTAAAGTTGAAACATCAGGTACTTCATATGAGGCGCTTTAGTTATTTTTTCCACTTAACAGGGTCCACAAATAACATTAGGATACATTTTAATATTAGGCAAACCCTTAACAATTTCTTGGGTGCTCAATTTTCTCAGGTTTTCAAAATTTGTGTGACCTATTGTGGCAATGGTCAGTATCGTCAAGTTGAGTAAAAAGACAAGAAACAGAAGTAGGGGGAACTATATGACAATTCTACTTATTTCTGTTTCCTACTATGATGTAATTACCAGTTTTATAAAAAACTTTGCACTCATTTTTCAAAAAATTAACTGAGTAATTTGCATCACATAATTGGCTTACACTCAGTAGATTAGTTTTCAACCCTATAACTAAGAGAACATCATCACACGGAGGTAACACTTCCTCAGAGAGTGTTCCTTTGCCTATGATTTCGGATGAAGCTCCGTCACCAAACATGGATTTAAAGTAATTAGTCAGGTTTTCAACTTAGTTTTGTCACCCGTCATATGCCTAGAACACCCTGAATCTAAATACCAATCAATTGAGTTACTTTCATCTTTGAGTGCAGAAATCACAATGTTTAATCTCAACTGGGGTAATATATCATCTTTCCTAACTCAAATAGGCATAGATTTAAAAGTCTTTTGTCCATTTGAGTGTTTGGAAGGTTGAGGAGTTCTGAGTGGTGATTTTTTCTTAGTTTGAGATTTATTCTTATTTTTGCCTCCAAAATGATTTTGTGTTTGTTTAGGGAGAACATAACTATTACGCTTCATAAGTGAGTAATGAAAATTTTGATAAAGAGTCTTGTAAATTATTTTTTGAAATAGTTATCTAAGTTGTGTCAATAGACATCACAATTGGAACAATATGTAGTTAGCGCTGGTTTGATCCTAGTATCTAGTCCTTGAAAAATAGGTTTGGACTTAGACTGGTTTCTAGAACTTACTTGAATCAACCCATCATTTTACTTGCATCTAACAAGGGGACCGACATACGATTTAGGGTTAGCCTTTTACTGAGGAATACATGAGTTCTTAGTCACTTGTGAGACTGGAGATTTTTTAGAACTTTCTTTGACAAAAGTGGTTTCTGTCAATTTAATAGCATTTTTATTTTCAATAAAACCAATTCTGTTTTTGTCACTTTCTTGTCTCATTTCACTCAACATATGTTCTTGTTATTTTGTTGAGTTTTCAAAAGCTTACAACTTTCTTAAAACTTTTGCACATTTTGACATGGATTCCTCTAATTCTACCATAGTGGCCTTGTATTTTTGTTCTAAGATAAAATTATTTTTAGAAATGTCTATTATTTTCGATTTAACACCTTTAATATCACTCTCATAAGTTAAGAGTTTTTTTTGTGTATTCTTCAGTATTCAGCTTAACAGTCTTACTCGAATTCTCAACTTGGCCAGGTAGTTTTTTCACCAATTTTTCAGACTCGGTAAATTTTTTCAATGTTATAGCATATAGATCTTGAAAATTTGGTAAAACATCATCGTCATCACTATCACTAAGTGATGTGTGTTTTGTGACCCCTGAAGTTACGTTTTATTTGTGGAACTCACACACACACACACGTTCAATTCATCAACGGTTGCGTCATTTTGACTCACACACCCTCGAGTGTCTAACTTAGCAACATCAGTATCATGAGAAATACAAGAAATAGTATTAACATGTGTGTTTCTAACAAAAGTAAAAACAATAACATTTTCAACTACAGTCCTAGCATAAATGGTTAAATCATCACAAGCAAGCATAAATTATTACCAAATAGCCAAGTATCACATCATATTCAATAGTTCTAGCATAAAAATCTACACAAGATTCATCTAAGTTGGATGGTCCTGACTCATTATCATCATCAGAATCACACGAGTCATCCCAAGTTTTGGTAATGTGAGCCTTAGGTGTGATTGGATTTTTACAATAACACCTATTAGCATAATGTCCCACTTTCCCACATTTATGACATTTTACATGGGATTTGTCCTGTTGAGGTCTGTTGTTATTTGAGTTTGTGGGTCTGTTATTATTTGACTCTTTGGGTCTGTGAAACTTTCTGTCACGTGGTCTAAACACTTAAAAGTCACTGATGCCCAGATTGTCCCTTTAAAGCAGCAACAATATTTTTATATTTTAATTTTTCTTAAACTATTTACTCATTAGGGTAATTTAAGTATCAAGGGTTTCAAGATCTGTGCCTTCGTTTGAGTCACTGTCCAGGTTAGGCATAAATAGTTTAGGATTGCTCATCTTAGAAGTTAAGCCCATTGTTGACTCACTGTGCCTTTTTGTAATCAAGGAGAATTGTTTTTGTAATCAATTTCCATTTTCATTGTCTTTATTTTACTACTAAGAAGTTTAGGAGTTAAGAATGGGTCATCAATTTCTTCAATGGCATACCTTTTATGGTCAAACATAGCAGGGAGAGATATCAAGATTTCATAACTATATCTCTATTAGGGTAATAAATACAATTAGCGTGCAATCTGTAATGATATGAGTCAGACTCAGATAAAAAATAATCAAAAGTTGTTGAGTCAGACATCATAATAGTTTTATACTATTGGACTAGCATTTGAGTCTTGGTAGCTTTGACACGATGATCACCTTCATGAGCAGTGATCATTGTGTCCCAAGATTCCTTAGCAGTGGTACAATGTGGTATATATTTGAGTTCATGTTCACTGACAACCATAAAGATACAATTACGTCCCTTGTTATGTAACACCCCGCGCACCCGAGAGGATATGCGGCGTGCTACATCGATAAAAACATAGCTAAAACCATCCAAAATAAGTATAGAGCATCTATATTCCACAAAAATAAATATATTGAATCCAAAATTTTACACTTCCAAAATAATGATTTACAATAATGTTTCTCCCAAAATACACAATTCTCCAACAAAAAATTACACCACTAATTTATACATAAAAAATAAATCTTCCAATCCATGCTCTAAAATAAACCTCCAAATAAGCCTTAGCGTCCCAATCCATGCTAACCTGCCACTAAAAGAAAATACGGGGAAGTACATAATATGACATGAATAGATGCTAAAAAATAAATAGCACGCTGAATAAATCGCAACAACACGAATTTGCATATACGAATGAAATGTAATACTCAAGCATTGTACCAATATTAATTTTTCAATAACACATCAATGGGTCACCAAGCCTCACCTCACCTCCCCTAGGCATTCTCAAGCCATATATCGGATTTTGGACTATCGATAGGTGCCCATTCTCCGTGCCATATTAAAATCTCTTGGCACGATGCCTAAATCAACAATTCAATATCTCAATGAATCAACATAATAGATTCCAATAATTATTTTAGAATTTTCAAATGAATATCACAATTCAACATGAGTTCAATTAACACATGAACAAACGGATTACTCTCGAGATAATTTAGGAGCATATTGTCTAAGTCTCGTACCTCAAAACCATCACATATATTCTGACTCAAAAATCAAATTGCACCATCACGTTCCCCTCGCAAAAAATCGTCAAGTCACCTTCTAGCCCCAACACAAAATAACCCCCAATAGGCCTCCAAATCTATGGTTGAATGATGAAGGAAATAGGTCTAGGGTTTGTAGATGAAAGGAAATAATTTTGGAGAGGTCTTCTGATTAAAAAGTTGATGAAAAAGTGATTTGAAAAGCCAAGCCGCAAATTTGTTATGATACATAAAGGATTAAGAGTTTGATTAAGAAAAGAGTTCTAATCATATACAAACACTAAAAAAATATTTTGGAAGATCGGACCATTGGAATTAGCAGAAATTTGGGGACGTAGTAGCTGAAGATGAGAGGAAGATGCACAAAAAATTTCAGGTCGATCGGATGTTAATATATATATATATATATATATTTTTTTTTTTCTAGAGAGTTTTATATTTTGAGGACTCTTAGAGAGTTTTATGTTTTGAGGACTCTTCTAAACGCCCCATGACTTATATATACTCATATTACGAGTCTTGTAATCTAGCTTTCCGAATTTCGAATATAAAAACCACCATATTTAATTATTAAAAATAATTAAGTCCAAAATTTTATTTTTTTTCTGATTTCCAAAATAAAATTAAAAATTCCCATTAAAGAAATTCGGGTTGTTACATACTTCCTCACTAACAAGAAAATTCGCCCTCGAAATTCGACGTACCCTAACGCTCGAAAATAAAATGCTACTCGATTCTATTTCCCATGTAAGGAAATAAATTTTCAATTGAATCCCTGTATTATTTTTGACTTAATTCGGTGAACAAAACTGTGTTTGTAATATGTCATAGGGTGATTTTTATTTTTTCACGATCCCACTTGGTCTATGACATATTGAAGAAATTGAAGATGTTGCGGCAAAGCTTCAAAGAATTAATCATGCCGAATTTTAAATTGGTGCAAGTTTATTCGCCTTCAAGTTAATTGCATTCCGAAATCACACAGGTATGAATGCGTTTAATAAATGGTGCTCGGAATTATTTTTATAAAAGATAAGGATGTATTTTTATAAAGAAAAATATTTTAAAATGTATTAAGAGTGTTTTAAAAGGTTTGCAGTACGTTTTATTCTGATAAGCTCGGAATAGAGTTTGACTTATTAGGATCTCTTTTGGAAGAGACGTTTTAAAGAAAAAAGTCAAAAAGTCAAACTAACACGCGGCGTCGTTCAAACGACATAACACCTCGTTCGAGCGAGATGATCATGTCGTGCGAACGACGTGTCGTTCTCGTTTGAGTGACACATTTTACGAGGCGGTGATATTTTCCTATTTAAAGCGTGGCTTCGTCAGAATTAAAATAGTGTGTGCATTCTGGAAAACAGTTTACGAACCAGAAACTTGTTTGCACATATTTTTCTAAGGTTTCAAAGCTTAAACACATCCTTAGAAGTTTGGAAAGATCCGAGTTATCATTATTATATGTTTACGTGATCTTTCTGCACCAAGAAGGTTTGTTCTATACATGAACATCAGGGTTTTGCAGTGAAGAAAAGAGAAGGACTTCTTGTTCGACATCATAGATGAATCAAAGCCATTCGATGGACACCAAGACATACGTGGATGCGTGTGTTGTGGACAAGTATCGTGGAAGATGGAATTTCTGCGTGGGCCCTATTGAAGAACGGTAGAAGATCAGAAGGAGCGTCAAGACCCGTGGGGATCGAGTCATTGAGTAAGGCTAACCTGCCTTTGTAAAACCTTTGTTCATAGTGATTGTCTGGCTTGGGCTGTCCGAGGTTTTTTCCCGTTTTTGGTTTTTCCTCGTACATCCGGTGTTGTGAGTATTCTTTACTTTACTTTACTTGCTTTAATCACTAGATGCATGTTTAGGATTAATCAAGATAAAATTGGTTTAAAGTAAGAATTGATTTTTCACAACTTGGTTTGGTGCTAATTAAAAGTTGGATAATTTTTGGTGAAAATTGGTTTGATTTGAAACACACCTAAGGACCACCCCTTTCATCCCCAAAATCACAACACTAAAGTCCTTAATAAATTCTACACGTGCTCACGTCAAGATCACAAATCTCAACAAAAATATTCTATCTCCAAAGAAAACACGTCTCTCACGCATGCTAGATCCAAAACTCAAGACCCGAGGGTTGTCGTATACTAAAGCTCTAATACCATCTGTAATACCTCCCGTGCCTGAGAGGACACGCGGTGTGCTAATGTGATAAAAACTAAACTAAAACCATCCAAAATAAGTATAGAGCATCTATATTTCACAAAAATAAATATAATAAATCCAAAATTATACAACTCCAAAATAATGATTTACAATAATGTTTCTCCCAAAATACACAATTCTCCAACAAAAATTACACCACTAATTTATACATAAAAGATAAATATTCCAATCCATGCTCTAAAATAAACCTCCAAATAAGCCTTAGCGTTCCAATCTATGCCAACCTGCCACTAAAAGAAAATACGGGGAAGTACATAATATGACATAAATAGATGCTAAAAAATAAATAGCACGCTGAATAAATCGCAACAATACGAATCCACATATACGAATCAAATGTAATACTCAAGCATTGTACCAATATTAATTTTTCAACAACACATCAATGGGTCACTAGGCCTCACCTCACCTCCCCTAGGCATCCACAAGCCATATATCGGATTTTGGACTATCGACGGGTGCCCATTCTCTGTGCCATATTAAAACCTCAAAACACGATGCCCAAATCAACAATTCAATATTTCAATGAATCAACATAATAGATTCCAACAATTATTTCAGAATTTTCAAATGAATATCACAATTCAACATGATTTGAATTAGCACATGAAGAAACAAAATACTCTTGAGAGAATTTTGGAGCATATTGTGTAGGTCCCGTACCTTAAAATCATCACATATATTCTGCCTCAAAAATCAGATTGCACTATCATGTTCCCCTCGCAAAAAATAGTCAAGTCACCTTCTAGCCCCAACACAAAATAACCCCAATAGGCCTCCAAATCTACGGTTTAATGATGAAGGAAATAGGACTAGGGTTTATAGATGAAAGGGAATAATTTTGGAGAGGTCGTCTGGTTGAAAAGTTATTGAAAAAGTAATTTGAAAAGCCAAGCCATGAATTTGTTGTGATATATAAAGAATTAAGAGTTTAATTGAGAAAAGAGTTCTAATCAGTTATAAACATTAAAAAAATATTTCGGACGATCAAACTGTTGGAATTAGCCGAAATTTGGGGACGTAGTAGCTGAAGATGAGAGGAAGCTGCACAAAAAATTTCTGCTCGATCGGAAGTTCAAATATTTTTATATATTTTTTTCTTGAGGTTTTTATAGTTTGAGGACTCTTAGAGAGTTTTATGTTTTGAGGACTGTTTGAAACCCCCCATGACTTATATATACTCATATTACGAGTCTTATAATCTAGCTTTTCGAATTTTGAATATAAAAACCAACATATTTAATATTAAAAATAATTAAATCCAAAATTTTATTTTTCTCCGATTTCCAAAATAAATTTAAAAATTGCCATTAAAAAAAATCCGAGTTGTTACATACTTCCCCACTAACAAGAAGTTTCGCCCTCGAAATTCGACGTAGCCTAACGCTCAAAAATAAAATGCTACTCGATTCTATTTTCTAAAAATCCCAACACTAAAGTCCTCAATCAATTCTACACGTTCTCACATCAAGATCACAAATCTCAAACTCGATGCCTAACACGTCTTCAAAAAATTAATCTATCTCCAAAGAAAACACGTCTCTCATGCATTCTAGACCCAAAACCCAAGACCTGAGGGTTGTCGTATACCTAACCTCTAATACCATCTGTAACACGCGGCGTGCTACTGCGATAAAAAAGCTAAAACCATCCAAAATAAGTATAGTGCATATATAGTCCACAAAAATAAATATAATGAATCCAAAATTTTACACTTCCATAATAATGATTTACAATAATGTTTCTCCCAAAATACAAAATTCTCCAACAAAAATTACACCACTAATTTATACATAAAAAATAAATCTTCCAATCCATGCTCTAAAGTAGACCTCCAAATAAGCCTTAGCATCCCAATCCATGCCTACCTACCACTAAAAGAAATACAGGGAAGTACACAATATGACAGGAATAGATGCTCAAAAATAAATAGCACGCTGAATAAATCGCAATGTAAGGACATAATTTTATCAACGTCCATTTCATTTTTGTATGTCGTATACCGATACACCATCAAGAATGTTCATGCTCATAATTTCCTTAAAGTCGGATCCGAATTACAAGAGGAATACTACAAGTATCTGGTGAATTTTCCAGGCCGATCCGGACCGGGTATCCCAGGCGATCTAAACCGCCAAAGGTAAAGGCTTTGGACAATTTTTTTTTTGGGTGGGGGGGATCCGGACCTTTTTATGGAAAAGGACCCAAACCGCATTCTAAGGATCTCAACTCTATCTAAAATTGGGCATCGATCTGGATCGAGTCCCCTGGGCGATTCGTACCGCCTCACCAGATAAGCCCGAATCTGATAGATTTTGACAGGCTTGAGAAATTCTTTATAACGACTATTTTGGAGATGTTTATTTCAAGTCTTTGGGAAAACGTTTTGGAGAGTCCAAACCCAATAAGAATTCATCTTTTGATGTTCCAAACATCCTTTTGATTCACAAATCATTCCTTTATCATTTGTGTGAATCTCTAAACCCTCAATGAATCGTTCTACTCATCTGGAGTAAGTTTGTGAAAAAGTCATCTCTTTTCAATTGCTGACCATCTGGAGTTCTTATGGGAGATTCCAGCCGATGACATCGGAACCGACACCTAAGGGTATTTCGTATGTCACTCTTATTTTCATTGTAATTCGTGTAAACCATTCTTTACAAATTCTAGTGAAAAGAAAAGGTTTTGCCCCTTTGGGGAATTTTTCCTCATTTATGTGTTTGTTTGTGATTGACCGTTCTTGCATGACTATATTATCTCCAATCACACCTAGATGCATGTTTTAAGTTTTAATTGAAAAAACTGAGTTTAATTAAATAATTTCTTTATTTGAACATAAGCGCACTCTCAAATTGGTATCAGAGCCTCTTACACGACTTTACTGTTTAATTTTCTGCAAAACTTTTCTAAATATCAATTTCCTTAAAAAAATGATTTCTTGAAAAGATGTTCGTTCAAATGGAAAAATTGTTTAGTAAAATTCCAATTTTTGACGGGTCTAATTATGTGTACTGGAAAGCTTGTATGAAATCTTCTCTTAAAGCCATTGATGAACGTGTGGTTTTTTTTTGTTGAAAATGGGTGGTCACCTCCCACTGTCATAGTTGATAATGTGATAAATTTAAAACATGTATGCCAGTGGACTGAGGATGAACACAAATGGTCCACATTTAATTCTAAGGGTCTGAGTGATATTTCTGGATCCGTCACTCCTGATGAGTTCCGTCGCATAATGACGTGCACCACGTCTAAAGTGGCATGGGGTGTTCTCCAAGTTACCCATGAAGGCACTAATACTGTTAAACAATCAAAGTTGAAAAATCTAACTACTCAATTTGAAACAATCACCATGCTTGAATCTGAATGCTTTGATGATTACTATGCTCGTTTGTCTGATATTGTTAACAATAGTTTTAACCTTGGTGAGCATATTCCTGATGTTAGGGTGATTAAAAGATTTTGAGAACTTTGCCTAAGCGTTTCATCCCCAAAGTCACTGTGCTAAACTCTTTGAAAACTTTAAGAGATATAAAATTAGAAAAGTTGGTAGGAGACCTCCAAACATATGAAATTAACATGTTCCCTCACACGATGAAATCTAAAAATAAAGGCAGAGCACTTCAAGCCCAGGATAGGAAGAATGAGGGGTCGGAAAGAAAGAGAGTATAGTCATCTAGAAAAAGGGAGAAAGAAACATCAGATTTTGAGTGTGACCTTGATTTAGATGATTTGTCCTTATTTGCAAAAAGTTTCAAGAAAATTCTCAATTTCAAGAAAAATAGAAATTTCAAAGATAAAAAGAATTTTAAGAAAAATAAGTTTGAAAAGAAAAATTAAAAAGATAATAATGACCCTCCTAAGAAAGACGGTGAGAGATGTTATGAGTGTGATGATAAAGGTCATAGAGCTTTTGAGTGTGCTACTAGGCTGAATAGACTTGGCAAAGAAAAAGTCAAAGTTGTCCTTAACGCTACCCTTAGTGACGACAGTGAGGTCGAGTCGGTGGACTCTGGAGACGAGTCATCGCATGAATGTAACTTAACCACATTAATGGCTAGTCATGTGAGTACCTCTAGTGCTCCTCACAACGATGATGATGCTTCTTCACAGGGACACCTCGACAGTGAGAATGAAGTGAGTGAAGGGTAGGATGCCACAAGTGAGAGCGAGAGTGATCTTCGACGCGCCTATGCCGAGTTATATACCGAGTCATTTAAAACAAAAAATCATAACAGAGCGTTAGTTCTTACGATAACCACTTTAGAGGAAGATTTAGGAAAAGTAAGAGAAAGAGAGTTTGCCTATGTTGAGAGAGAGACTAGTTGTGTTGAGAGAGAAAGTCAGTTTAGAGAGAGAGAGAGACTGTTTGGAGAAAGAGAGATTTGTTTAGAGAAAGAGAAAGGGGACTTGACTAAGAAAGTGGCTAGTCTTACGAGTGAGCTTCATTCCTCCCTGGAGTCTCGAAAGAAACTTGAAGCACTTGTAGCCCAACTTACTCATTATCTTGAGAGAGCACGGGAAGTAAAGGTTCAAATTAAGGACAAATCTGGAAAGATGATCCTCGATCACGCTTTAGATTTTGGAAAAAGGCAGGGAATAAGTTTAGATGGTGCCTCCACGTCCCAAATCTCACCTTGATCAGTTCCTAACTTTTCAATGACTGCATATGGCCTTCGTCAAAAATCATGAAGAAAAGTTAGACCAAGAAAAGCAAACTAAGGTCGGCCTAAGACCGTGTACTTTTGTATCTACTGCAAAAGAAAGGGCCACCTTAGGGAGTTTTGCTATAGTTTGAGTCGAAAACAACATAATACTCTCCGCCATCTGCACTAGCTATTTCTCGAGTCTTAGAAAGCAGGTCGAGTTCCTAGTCATCACATCTCAGAGTTTAATGGCAGAATTCCAACGAATTTCCCTTCCGTCAGTTGATACTTCCACAAACCCGACTAGAACTAACATTGACAAGGGAAAACAAAAGTTTACCTCATCTTGGGTGCCTACTCACAACGTAAAAGCCCTTGTTTCACATGTTTCTCTTAAAGCACAAGGTACCTCATAGTGGTATTTTGATAGTGGGTGCTCCAGACATATGATCGGTGATGTATCATTTTTTACCTACCTAGAGGATCATAAGGAAGGAAAAGTCACCTTTGGAGACGGGAGCAAGTCTAGCATCGTAGGATGAGGTACAGTAGATTTACCAAGATTTCCTAAGCTAGAGACTGTTTTGTACGTCAAAAGTTTGAAAGAAAACCTTCTCAGCATTAGCCAGCTATGCGATGCTGACTTTGCAGTAAAGTTTGATCGGGATGCGTGTAATGTCTATAATCGAGTCGATAAACTTTTATTGCAAAGGGTGAGGTCTGAGGATAATTGCTATGGAACTGTGACCAAGTCCTTATTTGTCTGCAACAGTGCCACGATCATTCCTATGGATCTGTGGCACCAACATCTAGGTCAAGTTAACTTTAAAGATTTGAAAAGATTAGCTAAAAAGGACCTAGTACGTGGCTTGACAACACTTGGAAAGCCAACTTCCACGGTTTGTGGACCCTGTCAGTTGGGAAAGCAAGTCCGTAGCCCCCACAGGAAGTTGAATTCCATTACCACTTCACGAGTACTTGAGTTGATACATATGGATCTCATGGGTCCTACTCGTATAGAGAATCTGGGTGGTAATAGGTACATCCTAGTGATGGTAGATGATTTCTTCAGATATTCCATCGTGGGATTTCTGAGGGAGAAATCAGATGCTGCTGAGTTTTTGATGACCAAGTGCCGTGTCCTATAAAACTAACACGATGTCACTATCTATATAATACGTAGTTATAATGACACTGAATTTATAGAGCAAAAAGTAGGTCTTTACTGTGATAGCTTAGGAATCAAACATGAGTTTTCTGCTGTGAAGACTCCTCAGCAAAATGGGATTGTTGAGAGAAAGAACATGACGATTCAGGAAATGGCTTGATCTATACTTCTAGGTCGTAAAGTTGCTAGGAGATTTTGGGGAGATAAAGTGTCTACTGCATTCCATACGGTGAATTGGGTTTACCTTTGTCCACACACACTTAAGACGCCCTATGAATTGTGGACTAGAAAGAAGCCCAATCTTGCGTATTTCCATGTTTTTAGGAGTAAATGCTACATCCTATGGGATAGAGAGAAATTTGGAAAGTTTGACTCCCAAAGCGATGAGGGAATATTATTGAGATATTCATCGAATTATAGAGTGTACCGAGTTTTTAACCTAAAAAGCTCTAAGGTGATGGAGTCAATAAACATCACTGTGTAAGATGAGGAGCCATCGTCGTCTGTTGACTCCACCCATTTGAGTGAGGATGACACACTCCATATTGATGATCCCATCGTGTCTCCCACACCCAGGGTGGACCTTACTCTTGTCCTAGGGGACACACCTGCTTGGGTTCGCAGGAGTCATGACCCTACGTCTATTCTAGGAGATCCCACCCTAGGGGTCAAGACTCGTGCTCAACTAGAAAATTTTGTTAGCCATGTCTGCTATACATATAAAGTCTAGTCCAAGAACTATAAAGAAGCTCTCAAGGATGAACACTAGATCTGTGCGATGCAGGATGAGTTGCTTCAATTTCAAAAAAATGATGTCTGGGAATTAGTTCCCCGACCTAGTGAGACTAATGTGATAGGTAACAAATGGATCTTCAAGAATAAGATGGATGAGACAGGTACTATCATCAGAAACAAGGCTAGGTTGGTCGCTGAGGGCTATACACAGATAGAGGGTGTAGACTTTGATGAGACATTTGCTCCTGTTGCGAGGCTTGAGTCCGTCCATTTACTACTCGCCATCGCATGTCATCTGCGCTTCAAGCTATATCAGATGGATGTTAAGAGTGACTTTCTAAATGACATTCTACAGGAGGGGGTTTACGTGGAATAACTAAAAGGGTTTGAAGACCTTAAGCACCCTAATCACGTATACTATTTGAGGAAAGCCTTGTATGGTTTGAAGCAAGCACCCCGTGCTTGGTATGAGAGGCTTACTTTCGACCTCTTAGCTTGTGTCTTCAAGAGAGGGGGAGTTGATATGACGTTATTCATCAAGAGAGATGACAGTGCTATTTTGGTTACCCAGGTCTATGTGGAAGACATAGTCTTTGGATCCACGCGCTCCCAGCATGCTCACCACTTTGAGGATGAGATGAATAATGAGTTTGAGATAAGAATGGTAGGCGAGCTTACATTCTTCCTTGGTCTCCAGGTTCTTCAGCTAGAGGATGGGATGTTCATTTCCCAATCCAAGTATGCTAGAGACCTAGTGAAGAAATTTGGTTTAGACTCCGCTAAGCATGCATGTACATCTATGAGTACATCTATAAAGCTTAGTAAGGATACTTCAGGCAAGGACGTTGAGCAAACCTTGTATCGAAGTATGATCAATAGTCTTCTCTACCTGACTACTAGTCGTTCGATATAGCCTTTAGTGTTGGAGTCTGTGTGGGATATCAGGCGTCCTCGAAAGAGTCACACTTACTCGCTCTTAAACGTATTATTAAATACGTGAGTGGGACTCTCTCACTTGGCATATGGTATTCCTTTGATACCAATGACCGTTTATCCGCCTATTCGGATGCCGACTAGGTCGGGGATGCAGATGGATGTAGGAGCACTTCTGGTGGGTGTTTCTTCTTTGGTTCTGCTCCTATATCTTGGTTGAGCAAGAAGCAAAACTCCATCTATTTGTCCACTGCAGAGGCTGAGTGCATAACCTCCGGGAGTTGTTGCACACAACTTCTATGGATGAAGCAGATGCTGGAGGATTATGGGATATCACAGGACACCATGACCATTTTCTATAATAACACAAGCACGATACACATATCCCGTAATCCAGTCCAGCATTCGTGCACCAAGCACATTAGGATATGCGAGCACTTTATCCATGAGTTAGGAGAAGAGAAGGTCGTATCCCTGAGTTTTGTGCCTACCAACCTCCAGTTAGCTGATATTTTATAGAAGCCTTTAGATGCCCTTAGATTGGAGAGTCTTAGAAAGTCTTTAGGAATTTGCATAGTTGACTGAGGGGGTTGGTCCGTGTCTAGCATAGGATGCAGTTTCTTGGTAAATCATTTTAGTCCTATTGCTAGATTGTATATTTTGTATTATTCTTCTTATCGCATTTCTTTTCATATTTTTAGAAAACTACAAAAAGATTTTTTGTTTTGTTTTTACAAAAAATTGAAAAATCCAAAAAGATTATATCTTTGATAATTTTTTTTGAAAAACACAAAGAATTTTGTAGTTTGTTTACACCTTTTACGGATGAGCATTTGAGATAGCCGAGTCACCTCTTCATGTCCATATTCCACGTGACTATTTGATAGTATTTGAGATGCTACATCATTTCATCCATGTGCTTTACTTTATTTGGAGTCTATGAGATGTGATTAGTGATATCTTTCTACATGTTTGGATCATTATCTTCTTTATTGCACACATGCACGACCTTATTTTATTATTGTGTTTGTCTATAAAATGTTGTCTTGAGTGTTTCCATCTCAATTCTGTCTATACAACGAACCATATGCGATAAAACTTGACAAGGTTGGAATTCATGTAAAAATCATTTGGTGAGATTATGTGATATTTGAAAACGGGGACGGGCTACGAAAGGTACTCATTTGTCCTTTGCGAATTCTAAGCCACCGTTAAATCGGGCCTAAAAATTGAGGCATTTTAATTATCTGAGGTCCAAAGAGGTTAAAAGAGCCTGAAAAAATTTAAAGGCAATAAAAAGAAATTCATGCCAAAACTGGGCCATTAGGTTTCAACATAAATTCTCCAATGTTTGAGAATTTAGATCACCTCTAAAAGAAAATATAAATATGAGGTATTTTGGTTGGAGAATTTAAATGGGTTTGCACTTCCTTGAAAGTTCTGAAAAAGCATTAAATAGTTTTGGACGTTATTGGTGTGGAAATCACTTTGAGCTTTGATTTGCCGATTTGATTGAGTCAATTTCTTATAATTCCATTTTTTTACACTTAAGGAAGATGTTGAGTTCATTCGTCAGGAGTATCCAATATTCATCGTGCACATATGTTATGTTTCTATGCATTGATTTTCCTATCTAATTTGATCACACCCCTACCTTTTCGCTATCACCAACTTGGTTGTTTTTGTGTTCTTTCATGGTGTGATTCTTTATTGTATATTTTGAGTGAAAATTTTTGACAAATTCAAAAAGAGAAAATTTATTCCCTTGTGACATTCTCCATTTTTTTCTTTTTATTTGTTTATTTGGGGACATAATAAAAAGGGGGAGAAAGAATTATGGGGAGTTTTTTTTGTATGGGGGAGATTTGATGCCTTAATGATTTATTCTAAAATCATTTCAAATTCGATACGCCATGAAGGTATTTGCTTTGTTTCATGTATGTAGGTATCAAGATTGAAGATTCTATGTTACACACCCTAATGAGAAAAGTTTGAAGGTGATGGAGTTTGTTTGAAGACATGTCTCTTATTATATCCAGTTTGAGGGTTTTCTAGGGATATTAAATTATATGTCATGTCTATTTAGTGAGATAGCATAATTCAGATGTTTTTATGTATGTACCGACATAGACATAGGGAGATATTTGTAAGGACATAATTTTATAAATGTCCATTTCATTTTTGTATGTCGTATACCGATACACCGTTAAGAATGTTCGTGCTCATAATTTCCTTAAAGACGGATCCAAATTACAAGAGGAATGCTACAAGTATCTGGTGAATTTTATAGGACGATTCGGATCGGGTATTCCAGGCGATCCCGACCGCCAAAGGTAAAGGCTCTGGACAGTTTTTGGGAGGATCCGGACCTCATTCGAAGGATCTCAACTCTGTCTAAAATTGGGAACTGATCCGGATCGGGTCCCCAGGGCGATCCAGATCGCCTCACCAGATAAGCCCGAATCTGATAGATTTTAACAGGCTCAGAAAATTCTTATAAGGGCTATTTAGGAGATGTTTATTTCAAGTCTTTGGGAAAACATTTTGGAGAGTCCAAACACAACAAGACTTCATCTTTTGATGTTCCAAACATCCCTTTGATTCACAAATCATTCCTTTATCATTTGTGTGAATCTCTAAACCTTTAATGGATTGTTATACTCATCTGGAGTAACTTTGTGAAAATGTCGTCTCTTTTCCATTGCTGACCATCTGGAGTTCTTACGAGAGATTCCAGTCGACAACATCAGAACCGACACCTGAGGGTATTTCGTATGTCACTCTTATTTTCATTGTAATATGTGTTAACCGTTCTTTACAAATTATAGTGAAAATAAAAGGTTTTGCCCCTTTGGGGAATTTTTCCTCATTTATGTGTTTGTTTATGATTGAACGTTCTTGCATGACTATATTATCTCCAATCACACCTAGATGCATGTTTTAGAATTTAATTAAAAAAATTGAGTTTAATCAAATAATTTCTTTATTTGAACACAAGCACAACGAATCTGCATATACGAATCAAATGTAATACTCAAGCATTTTAACAATATTAATTTCTCAACAACACATCAATTGGTCACCAGGCCTCACCTCACCTCCCCTAGGAATTCTAAAGCCATATATCGGATTTTGGACTATCGGCGGGTGCCCATTCTCTGTGCCATATTAAAATCTCACGACATGATGCCCAAATCAACAATTCAATTTCTCAATGAATCAACATAATAGATTCCTACAATTATTTCAGAATTTCAAATGAATATCACAATTCAACAAGAGTTCAATTAACACATGAACAAACTTTATATACTCTCGAGAGAATTTAGGAGCATGTTGTGTAAATCCCATACCTCAAAATCATCACATGAATCATTACATATATTCTGCCTCAAAAATCAGATTGCACTATCACATTTCCCTCGTGAAAAATAATCAAGTCACCTTCTAGCCCTAACACAAAATAACCCCAAATAGGCCTCCAAATCTATGGTTAAATGATGAAGGAAATAGGGCAAGGTTTTTAGATGAAAGGGAATAATTTTGGAGAGGTCTTCTGGTTGAAAACTTGATGAAAAAGTGATTTTAAAAGCCAAGCCACGAACTTGTTGTGATATATAAAGGATTAGGAGTTTGATTAAGGAAAGAGTTCTAATCAGATACAAACACTAAAAAAAATATTTCTGACGATCGAACCATCGGAATTAGCTAAAATTTAGAGACGTAGTAGTAGTTGAAGATGCGAGAAAATTGTACAAAAAATTTTAGTTCGATCGGACGGTCGAATATTTTTATATATTTTTTTTCTAGAGAGTTATATGTTTTGAGGACTCTTAGAGAGTTTTATGTTTTTAGGACTCTTAGAGAGTTTTATGTTTTAAGGACTCTTTTAAACGCCTCATGACTTATATATACTCGTATTACGAGTCTTGTTATCTAGCTTCCCTAGTTTTGAATATAAAAACCAACATATTTAATTATAAAAAATAATTAAATCCAAAATTTTATTTTTCTCCGATTTCCAAAATAAATTTAAAAGTTCTCATTTAAAAAAAATTCGGGTTGTTACATGTTATTATAGTGAGACAAGAGTTTTTCATCTCTATTATATTCACTCAGTGATTTACTTATTCTCACAGTGCTTCTCCAGCAGCTGGTTTAGTAGGAGTTTATAACCTATTTAAATGACATCCTAAACTTCATCACCCAACTGTCCTTGAATGAAGACTATCATCCTAACTTTCCGTAAGGAAAATTTCTTCCATCAATGACAGTGGGTCTATATAGATTTCCCAATTTTTCCAAAACATTTTTGTCATCCATTTTTATCAAAGATTTTCAGTAACTTCAGGATCATGAGAATTTTGAGCATAAATCTCTGATACCAATTGAAAAAATACGTAGGCGGAAATATGATTAACAAGGTTAATCAACTGTATTTTTGTAAACCACAAGTTATTTGAAGAAACTCTTAATCATATAGATGGAGTTGAATAGATGACACAATATGCATAACCTAGATATATAACTAATTTTATTTACAAATTTTATTTATTTAGTTTTTAATAAAAACTATAAACCAACTAGAAAGAGATAACTACCATTCAAATAAGTAACATAACAAGAAACCACAACATAGGTATTTAACCTTGTAAGACCTCCCAGAGGAAACATCCACGAGGGCCTCTACACCCCCTCAAAAAACATATTCACTGTAAACAAGAGCATGTTACAAATACAACAAATATTAGAAAAAATTGCAAAAAGAAATACCTAACTGAGATACCCTCTCAAATGCAGGTAATAAACCTATGAATGTTGATGTACTAGTCCCAATTTGAATGGATCAACAAAGCCTCCAAATGTCAACATAATATAGTGGATTTTGTGCGATTTGTAGTGAAGTGAAAAATACTAACAAAATACATACACATTTAAATTTTTACATAGTCCTTTTTAAATAAAATAGAAGATCTCAACATGCATGTACATAGCCTAAAGATACTCAAGGTTAGAATTTAGATTTTTATAAAAGTTTTTAGATCTAGGTTTTAGAAACTTAATTATCATAAAAAACCCCCCTAATTCCGAATTTTTTTTAGAAAAACAAATCGTTTTCCTTTGAAATAGATATATACAATATATATAAAAATATAGCCTAAAAATGTTTTGTGAAAATATCATATCTGATATTAATAAGTGAAACATAAATGAAAAGGTTTCAAAAATTTTGTTTTGTAAAAAAACAGAATGGTTGAAAACTAAAACCAAATCAACCTAGAAAAGTATGATCATGTAATATTTGGTCTAGGTTTAAAACTCAGTTTCAATTGATTTGAAACAAGTTAGAGGACGTAGAAATATGAAACTCTTAAAAGAACCTTTTTATTTTTCTTCTCTCTCTCTCTCTCTCTCTCTCTCTCTCTCTCTCTCTCAGTTCTTTGTGGAGGTTTCTTTTCTCTCTCTAGAGCTCTATCATCTCTCTAACTCTCATCTCTCTCTCTTTAAGAAACCCTAATCTTGTCTGACCAAAAAACTGAAGTTTTGACGAAGATAGGCTTTATATAGGAGAGGTTAAGAGACGGTTTCAATAAGCTTAAATCAATGTTACAGATTAAAATGGCTTAAAACGACGTAAATCCAACCCCCGAAGATTGTGCGTATTAAGTAAGATTTACTTGGTCAACTGGTTAAAAGTTAAAATATTTGCTCCTTAATCCAAGTGAAATCCCTAATCACTAACAACCTTTGATAAGACTTGATCTAACGGTTGAGAGTTGATTGTCAACTTAAAAACAGAAGAAACACTCTATAAGGCCGCATTATTTAGCCAAACATTGCCTTAGGAATTAAAGTAATAAAAATGTTATTTTTAATAAATTTAAAATATGAACAATTTCAATTAAAAATATCAGAAAATTATTTAAATTCAGGAAAAAATTCCTAAAATATTTTCATACTATATTTTATTGGGAAAAAAACCATTTCTCCATAATTTTATCATTTTTAAGAATATAATTAATTCCAAAATTAATTTAAATTAAATCCAATTAAATCAATTTTAATTCTGAAAAAATTGTTTAAATGATTTAAAAAATTCCAATTTATGCAAGTGTGTGGATGCATTGTAGTACTATGATTTTTCCACTATTCTTAGTTGATATTCATTACATACATGGCTTGATGTTGATAGGAACCCTTTATGGTCTTTCATCTTCAATAAAAGTTGAAAGGGATCTCTTTTAAAAAATAACTACTTTGGCATAATATCCAAACTAGTTGAACACTTGATAGTCTAGACTCAACAAACGTAAGAAGTCTTCTATTTAGAGTGTTTCAACCTCAATAACCTCAATCATGAATTATGAAAAGCAACATGATAAAAAACAATGATCAAGGAGCAATCACTAGCATAACTAGAAATAACAATATATACATGAATAATAAGAGAAAATCTTAGAGACTAACCAATTTGAAAATCAGAATTTTCACATGAAAAAATATGTAGAATTATTTAAATATTATCAAATCAAAATTGCCTACGTATGTTAAAAATTTAAACACACTCTAAATTCAAAAATAGTATGAGATGAATCATTTAGGCCTGTATGTGCCTAGATATGAAAAAACACAAATTGCAATAAACAATTATATTTCTTAACATGTTTGGAATCTTTATTGCAAAAATAAAATTTGATCACATTACACCAAAACATGAAAATTGTCATGGTCCTTGACGATGACAACAAAGCATTGTCATGGTCAAGGATCATGACACACCAAGGCGCAATAAAAAGACTTGTCACGATCCTTGACCATGATAAGCCTTTGTTATCACAATCTTTTTTCTTGGATTTTTGTCCATGATCAAGGGTGACATGAGCCTTGTCACGATCCATGATTTTAGTCATGGTCCTATCCGGTCCTTGATCGTGACAAGCTAAAAATAATTTCAGGGACTTGCCACGGTTGTTGACTGTCACAATCCTAGGACCCAAAAAATAATTTTTGGGTAGCAGCTAGTGCCCAATAGAAATCTGCTTCATCCACAACAAAACAACAACATACACAACATTAATCAAACCAAATACACTCACATAAAAATTAATAAAATAAAAAACAATAACTCAAAATTAATCAAACCAATTAAATTGCACTCACATAAGTTTAAATTACAATATATCACATAAGTCAAATGTTAATCAAATACAAGATCTCAAAATGGATCTACAAGGTGAGTTAGCCAAACGATATATAACCCCACTATGTTGTCGATATGTAGAACACTGCCTTGATCGTTTAGCCACAAGACCTTGTCGCCTTTCCTCCGTAATAAATGAATCACTTTGACCCAGGACTCGCAAGCTTATAATGGGTGGCCATGAACCATGGTCCCCATAGTGGAACTCAGATCCTTTCCCCCTATGAAATCCGTGATCCTCCATATGTGACACAAACATAGACTCTCTTCCCATATAGCCCAATATTTTATCTCAATGCATTTGTACTCAAAGATGCCTCGTCAGCATCATTCTCGCTGCAATGCAACCCCTTCAGCCTCTCCTAAAAAAGTATAAAACATGTTATTATCATCTAAAACTAGTATATGGATTAAGGACTTAACTTAAATAAACTGATTTCAAACTATAACAGATAAAGATATATAAATTAAAGTTACACACTGATCTAGAGCACGTATTAGAGAAAGGTGAGAGAAAGCAATGGAAATCAAGGTTAAGTGGTTTTGCCCAAAGTGGTGCCTATGTCCACAGGTGTAGTGTATATTGGATTGATTTCAATGGAAAAAATCCATGGATGAATGATGGTTACATGCTCTCCTAGTTCACTCTGGAATCTGGTAGTATAACAGTAGGAAAATTATATCTTGATCCCTTACAATAAGGGATTGCACGATATTTTATAGGTTATTTGAGGATAGATAATGTAGTGGAACATGTGTCATTCCTTTATAGGATAGGCAACTACATCTTTATATGCAAGTGGGGGGATAATTATGGATTCATTATGCGCACATGGTGGGAGAAGATTTGCATATCTCCCACACGTGAACATGATGTGAGTGCCACTGACATCATCCTTATCACGTGGCAGTCACCTGCTTTGATATTATTAAGTGATGGTGTGGGCTGTTGTGAAGTAAGTAGGATAAGTTAACCACTTGTGAGTTTGGGGATAACCAAATTTACACAAAATTACACTCCCTCTAAAAATGGGTGAGTCCAGTTGTCAGGCTCTAATTGGTTCTAAGGTTAAACCATATTCACAGTTCAATGAAAACCCCCAAGATTTTTCTAGCGATTGATGAATTCAACGGATTCTCCGAGGTATTATTCTTTCGGAGTGTGCGCTGAGCAGATTGAACGAGTGAAGTGATACCCGATGAGAAGTATCATAGCTTTGGTAATTTTGGGTCGTCTTGAATTCTTCTCGGCGCGCGCCTAGCAGAATGACTTATAAAATTTTCAATTGGGATTGAGGCCACATGTCAAGTACTGGGATTCAACAATTGACGTGATCATTATGCGCACTTGGGGCAGTGCGCATGTGAATCTAACTTTGTCTGTTTGTTTTTCCAGGCGCGATGTCGTATGTCATAAGTAGGGGTAATTATTGGTACCAAAAGAGTATAAAATATTCAAAATCAAAACGTTTGAAACTTTTTGCATTAATCCACACTTATTTTAGCTTTCTAAAAAGAAAAAATCCTTACGCTTTCGAATCCCTTTCTTTTTCGATAATATTTTCTCTGACAATAGCCATTTTGACCTAATTTTTTTCTAAGAAATCCTTTTCTAGCGAGTCTCCAACTCTCTGCGATTTTTAAACAAAGATTGTATGCCCTTTTTGTTCGCCTTCAACCTTTTAGGGCACCAGGTTTGCCGTTTTCTCTTCAAGTCTCTAAAATATTTTTTTCTTCCATTTTTTCCTCTCGGGGTTCAATTTATTATTATTGGCTATCGTGGTTGGTTGATTTGGAGTTTATTCATCTTAGGTGGCCATTAATTATTTGAGGGATTTTTAGGCTTTACCGGGTTTAGTCTTACCAAAGCTTTTAGTTTTTGACACTAAATATCCCCCAAGCCTTGATATACCCAAGATTTTATTTTTCCTTGATGAGCTACGAACCTCACGTCCATAGGTGGTTAGAATATGTAACTGAGTTAGAATTGTCTTGCTCGGGCATCATTGCCAAGAGGTTCTTAAAACCTCTCAAGTTTTTTAGGCCAAAAGACGAGCCTGACCATCCTAAATATACTCTAATTCTAGATTCATTTGGTGGTTCTACCTCTCTACCTACATGTGTGGAGTTTAGTGGTCCCGAGTTCATAGGGCCTGAATTGGCTGACCAAGCTGAACACTAACCTGTTGTTGGTAATTTTATAAATATTGTTTTGGATATCTCCGTTGTTGATTTGGAATCAACATTCGAGAAATCCATATTTGAGAGACCTATGACCTCTCCCTTTCTTAGTGAGGGGCCACCTGGTGAGGAGAGCACCTCTCAGAGTTCCATTGACTCCTATGACTCCTCTATTACTAGTGCTAGATTGGATGCCTGTATTGTGCTAGAGGGAGAGTTAAATGCCTTTAGAGAGAAATACAACATCCCTATTAGTATTTCCACCAGACTGCCAAACTGCGATAAGGGAGTTTATGATATTTTGAACTTAGACGAGGTTTGCATCCGTCTGTGAGCCCTCCAAGTTAGACTTTATCTTCCTTTTCACCCTGTCATTAAGTCAATCTTGTAGGGGTATGGCATTACTCTTACTTAACTTCCCCCTATGACTATAGGAAAATTCTTTATTCCATAATGTTCTGGAAAGACCAAACATGCTTTGACCTTATTGGATACATATTTAGATATGTCCATGGTCTAAAGGACAATGATAAACCCCATAGTAGTATTATTTCTCCCCTAGGAGAGCCTATTCGAGGATGTTTAAGGTCGTCCAGAACAATAACCATAGTTAGAAGAACCAGTTCGTGTTTATAAAGGGTAACTAGGAATTCTGAGTTCACGAGAAGGATAAGTACAATAAGGTTCCCCACAAGTGGGTTGGAAGGAACAAAATTGGTAAACCTTATCTTTTATTTCCTTTTACCCCCTTTATTTGTATCATGTTGACATCTTTGTTCATTTTTTCAATGAACAATGCTCTCACGCTTCCTACCACACTATTGGACCTAGTTGAGACTTACCCAAAGTTTAAAAATCTTTTTTCCATGTCCAAGTTCATTATCACTGGGTATCACACTCCTCCTGGTGGTTCTCCCCCTATAGAGACACTGATTCCACTAGTAACAGAGGATCCACTAAAAGTTGACCACGACATAAAGGCCGACCAGGGTGATGAGGAAAAAATTTAAGAAGGTAACAATACTTTGTCGTTCTATTAATCTTTTGATAAACCCATGTGAAATGATTGATTATTGATTTTTGTGCATATTCCAAACCTACCACTTCGGGCTTCGTTAGTAAATCTTCATACATGATGGAACCTTGAGGGATTGATCGTGCTTCTATGGAACTTACCCGCCATAAGAAGGTGGATGGCTTATAAAATAAGAAGGATAAAACCGAGGCCAAGGCCAAGGCCAAAGCCAACAAGATGATTGATGCCCAAAAGAGGGCTGATGCCAAAGATAAAAAGAAGGTCGAAATAAATGTTCAATAAAAGGATAAGGCTGAGGCCATTGCTCGGGCCAATTCAAAAGGGAAAACTACCATGTCCTCTGTTCTAGACGCTATGGGGGAAAAGAGGCCCCTTAAAACCCCAAAATTCAAGGTGATCCTAAGGTCCCAAAAGTGACTGAGTCCAGATCAGCTGGTCCTACTGTAGTGAGAATCTAGGTTGAAGGACGATGCACTCGTTGGATGGTCCATGGTTAGGGATTGGCATGAAGTTATGGATAGGTTGAGGATTTCAAGTTTGACCCCTACCACCTCATAACAATCAAGGATTTAAGTAATGAACCTGATTCCATCTTTCAGCACATGAACAATACCACTGATCTGTATGGTTATCATGGGATAATCAAGGACTTAGAGTTCTTGAGGGATTATGACCCTGATGCTTTATAGAGGGTAGCGCAACATTGTCTAGTTGTGGTAAGTCTGTTGAAACTATGCTCATCTATTTTTTTCTAAACTTTATTACCTTTTTAACCTTTATAGTTTTTATTGCTAGAGTTCGATGACTTCCACTATATTGAGGGAGAATGCCATGACTAATTGCGTTACCTGTGAGGAGCAAAAGAGAACTATTGATCGGTTTATCTAAGCGAGTATTCAGCTGAAGGATGACCTAAAGTGAACCTATGATGATCTCCAAAAGGCTTGTGGTGAAATTTGAGAAAAGGACATTGAGGTGATCTCAAAGACAGTGTCCCTCCGTTAGGCAAAGGAGAAGGTCCATAAGTTGAAGGACCATGCCAACACTGATCCCGTCAAGTTCAAAAGTCTTGAGGAGGCCTTAATAAAGTCCAACGATGAGATAATAATGTCCAAAAAATCACTTAATACGACCAATCTCAATTTGACCAAGGTGACTTAGGAGCCTATTCAAGGAAATGAAGCCCCGGTTAAGGCTGAGAAAATTGTAGTGAAAAACTTCAAGTCATTCGCTGACTACAATGTTAAGATTGTGTCCTTCTTTATTTATGGTTATGAGGAGCTCAAGAAGACGGTCATAAAGCACTACCATGAAATAACAGACGTAGTCAGCAAGTGGGAAGGTGATGGTGAAGAGGCCACATCTTTGGCGACTAAGAAGCTGATGGAAGTTGATGAGTCTGTTGTTAAGGATTATTAGGTCGATGGACCTAATTAGACCTTCGTTGAGGAGACTTCTTTTCTTACTGCTCAGGATATCATCATGGTTGATGCCCCTGCCACTACTGTTCCTTCGGTCGACCCAGAGGCTGATTAGATTCCTAGCGTTGCCCCTTAATATGGATATGCTCCTTTATCTTAATCCCTTTAAAACCTTTCTTTTTGTGAAGCTTAATAATGATTGTCTTTTTGTACCAAACATCTGTCATTACGCATGTTTATGGACTTTAAGTCAACTTATGATCCTACTTCTTGCCGACGTATATGTGTATATTTTTACTTTACCAATTATTTTACTCAACTAAGTTCTTATCCCCCACTAATAGTTAAGTGTTATTTGCATCAATATATTTGACAAGTATTGTGGTCAGAGTTTACCTACCTTGAAGTTAGTTCTAATCGTATGTACTCATGGTGGGACCATACCCACCTACCACGTTGACTTACTATTTGCTAGGCACTGAGAGATGGTATATGTGACGTCCCGCTTACTAAAATACCGAGTAGACAACCCGTGATCAAAATAAAATATTGGTCTCATATGGCTCATTCTCAGCATCACTGTCAAAAACCTTTTAAAAGTTACTGACCACCTAGGAATTTAAATAGACTAGTGCCAAATTTTATCTTCCATTAATTAACAACATGTGGAAAGAAATAATAATCAAACCATTAACACAACCTGGTAACTGAAATAGAACACAGATGATGAATATTAATAAAGATGACTGAATCAACTATCGGTTCGATAATAAAATACAAAAGTAAATTGAAATAATAACCCGAATACACACGGTCAAATAAATAATTGAATACTAAATCTGAGGGGGACATGCCCAAAAGAGTACTGAAATAAAGTTCTAACACTAGGAATGAATGAACGAAGCATCTATAGCAAAGTCCTGCAACTTCCACATGAGCTGCAGCTGCGCATTTCTGGATAAAATCATCAAACTGGGCGTCCCTATGGCTGGACACCAAAAAGGTTTTGAAAATATTTAGCAAGTAGTTAAATTGCAATAATTAAATATGCATGCACCCTCTTCATATTTAAGTTAGTGTCGTACTCTCTTGAGGTATAACTCACCCCTCATCTAATGTGCACACCTAACGCTTGCTTGATAACCTTCCAAGCTAAGCTACCCCACCTAACTAGCCGTATCACACCTCTTTCTATCGCACTACTCTAACCCGAGTATTCTTACTTTTGAATATTAAGTTATCTTCTCATTAACTTATTAATCGGTTCAACTATACTAAATCATATAATGTTAACACGAGTTATATAGGAAACACCTTTTTAATCATATAATTTTCACACTAGTTATATAAGAAATCCCCTTTTTAAATCATATAACTTTCACACTAGTTATATAAGAAATACATTCACACTATGTATTAATCCCGTATATAATTATCTACTCATATTATATATGTACCAGTATACTACAACATTCACACACATGTCGCGTATATTAACCATTCATTATCGAGTAATAACTCACCCGATGCAATGCTATCATGTCCTAGGCATGCTCACTTTGACCTGGACACCTCAAGTCAGACTATCTCACACCGAACTTGGGCAAAAATATCGCAAACATAGTGGAGGCAGTCATATTCCCCCCGAAAGTGAAACCAAATCATTCCCAAAGCGTCTCACCTTGCAAAATAAATCACGCAATAAAAACAGGAAATATGACCTGAGGACTATACTCTCCCTGTTCCTCAAGCTAGGGGATTCACCCACGTCGTGCAAGCTCCTATGATAGTACTAGAGGGGTATGTATTCCTATAAATATCATTTACACCGGTATCTGTAGAGAACACAAATAAATACATATACTATCACATAAAATCGTATACATATATTTAATAAAGTCCAGCTAACCCGTCCCTAACACCTATAGCACTAGCCCAAGAATACCCAAGTCTATATAACGACTCGTAATTTAATTAATCACACATTAATTATTTTTCATTCAAGTTGTGCCAACCAACTACAGTACCCAGACTCACTCATTTGGTCCGTATCTTCATCTCGTAGAATTTATTACAAAAAATTCCACTATTAAGGTTGACACCCCTCTTCAAGTTTAATATTCGATAATTTATTATATACCTACAATAAATTAAACCGACTACCCCATGCTTAACTCCCATCGTAATAGCCAAAAAAAATTCGAGTCAAATCCCCGACCCTAAATTTAATTAACTTCTACCTTAATTAATTTCATCAAAAGAGTGTTACTCAACCACCATGCCGGAGCTCACTCACTTGGCTCGTATTCTCTCCCCTTTAAAATTTATCACATAAGGTCCCACTAATAAGTTTGACACACTTTATTAATGTAATTATTTCTAAATGCCCATTTCTCATCCTAGGTAATTGCCACCATTTAAATTTCTCCAAGTTAAATCCTCCTAAGAGTCCCTGAAAGAAGCAAGGTAAAAAGAACAAAACTGCCAAAAATTCCTTAGTGTCATTTGAGCGACTTACAACATCGCTCGAACGACTTGCAGTGTCATTTGACGCAACGTACAAGAATGTTCTTCTCCCTCACGACTTTGGATTTCATCCGTTAATACCCAATTAAGTTTCTGGGTTTCTTCCCAGATTCAACCCAACCGAAGTTATTCTCCAACATGCTTTCAATATGATTTTATTCATCACAATAGCATAAAACATCATGGATTGACATCAAACTTGTGCAAATTTCTGAGTTGGGTTTTATAGTTTCATATGATTATTTCTCATAATCTTAAGTCTTACCATTAGAACTAACCCACATCACCATTGGGTTCCTCATCTAAATCACTTTCCTATGAGTTTAAATTATATTCTAACATCAATCGAACCTCTAATCTACATAAATGGTTCAATCCAAAAATATCCGTTTTTCATGTGAGAACCCACCGAAAAACGATTATTAATTTACACCCACCATGATATGAATCGAAAAGTTGAAAATTAAATGAAAGCAAGTTTAACTACTTGCCTAGATAAATTCGTAGATTCTGATCTCCTTTTTTTTGTAGATGAAGATTTGACGAAGAACACACCCAATTCTTCTTGATTTGGCTCTCCAAAGCTCCCTAATTTCTCCTTCTTTTGTCCTCTGTAAAACAAGGGTATTCTTTTTGAGTTGTGTCTGTCACAAACTCCCGTGTGAGCCCAATTAAGACTATGGGCCAAGCCTAAATGACCCGAACACTCCTGTGTGAGCCCAATTATGCCTAAAAATGCCCCGAGACCCAATTATTACCCGGGTACTCTTTTCTGACTATCTTGACCTATTCGGAATCAATCATTCTCTTAGAATAGACATCCGAGTTACTTTACTAAAATCTCTAACCCCGTCCTCGAATTACGACACATGTGAATTATAAAAATAACCCAAATTAATTAAATCTTTATTCACAAATTTATTTAAATCCCCCATATAATTTTTATCCTAAATAACCAAATTTATTTGATTCTATATCCTAAAAGATACGGGGTGTTACATACTTCCCCCTTACAAAGGAATTTTGTCCTCGAAATTAAGATAAGTCTAGTACTCTAATCCTCGAATACTTCCTTACGCACATATTCCTGAGATCGCAACACATATCTCTACCCCTTCTAATCGTGAATTATATTAAAATAAGATTAATTACCCAGGGCGCCCATACACCATGTACCCGTGCTTATCCGCACAAATGTTTCCCGACTCCACTAGACTTAGATCGTAAAATAACTTTCAACTCACAGTTTTAACTGCATAGGTATAATAACCAGGGTGACAAACCCATGTCCTAATGACCACACATCTCCGAACTTCCAACGTTGCGCTAAGTTTCATGCGTGGGACGTCTCGAAAAGAGAAATCCAAATAAGGAACCCCCTGACACACTACTACCTAACTTTTCGATCATTGAGATATGCTAGGCTCGTAGTCCATAGCACGTACCCCAAATTCCCATCTCCTAACATAAAAGTATACTCGTCCACTCTCATGTTACAACATAAATCACACAATATGATGACCCTTACTATCACTAGTTTCTTAGCACGAATGACTCACGAGCTATATCTCACTTCTCGATAATAAGCCTTATCCACCTTGAATCCCATCAGTAAGATCCCCTGCTCCCCGAGATTATATATAAACATACAACCACTTTCTTATAAGTCTTTTATGCAAGACACGATAACATATATGCACGTATATATAGACTAGATCCTCTTTCAAGTGATAACTAGCAGAAGTAAATCATATCTCGGAACATCGAACACAAAGTCTCACCATACTATATATTATAGCCCAAACATTCCAGTATAATTATCACTAACATCTCGTACATAACATACTTATCTCAATCTCAGCTCCGCACTCTCGATGTGGCTATATCATACAGGTATTCTAGATTACCCCAAAATTTGCAATTTAATTCTTCTCGATACGGTCCCACCCATTAACTCGCGGTACAAAAGTTTTCATAGTGCTTTCTACACAACACTACCTGACTCCACTGACCATATATCGTAATAGCTCTCAACATAAATTGTTTCCTCTACACGTTCAATAATTTAACCTTTAAAATCGATGCACTAGCATCCAACAACGTCTCACTACTGCCAACGCTTATTAAGGTCCATGCATGTAACATCCCACAACGAAGCCCAAAATAATTTCCCCAAATGCCCTATTCCCTACCATTTTCAATCATCGAAATCGATGGATCCAAAGCACATAGCTAAGATATCACCAATTATGTCTCCCGACACATAAATCAAATCGTATATGCCCATGTCTCTCAAGGCTTAACACGATATGGTTCTCTCACTATCACTAAGATCTCAGCACGTAAACAACAATGAGCTAAAAACTCTCTGCTCCACGGTGAACCCGTTATACCCTGAATCACATCAGTAAAAATCCCTACGCACCGGGATCCAATGTAACTAGACAACCGTAATCTATGTAGTCTACTTCATAAAAATATTTCCACGAGCTCGACCCTCTTTCAAGCGAGACATCGTAAAAATATACATCCTATCCCGGAATAGCAAACACGATAGTCTTGTTGTAATCGCCCACCATCTCTTAACATTCCGTACCCAGGATAAAACCATACCTCGAATATCACCTCCTAAAATGAGCTACCCTCATAAAATATATCCTCTCAGTGTCTACACCTACTCCTTTACAGATGGAAGTGAATAGAGCCCCGCTACTCAACGGTGAATATATACAACTCTTGTAATATTAACGATACCTCTGCTAAACCCGTTTCACATGTGATACTAATAAATTACTGTCACTCGCTTGTTTCACACAAATAGAGCCCAATCTCCTTGGGATAATACTCATACTTTCAATTGGTTCCTGGACATAACACCCCTGTCCCAATCGAACCAAAAACTTCTTATAACTACTACCCCTACTGGGCATCCCGTTCCTGTCCCCAAATTCAATACAGATAATATCCATACATGTGTTCATACTCTTTACACATAAGACACCTCTCTATGTCATTACACTTTCCCTGGTTCCACTAGCCATGCTAAGGTTGTCCTTCTCGCGGACCTGGTGGTTTTGACCCTGATTGCTACCCCCGTTGTCCCTTTGGCTCCGCTAGACCTATGGGAATCGTTGTTGGCCTTGATGTCCCTAACTGAATCCATCGTCACCTAGTAGGAATTATATTGATCTCAATCATTAAAATAGGTTCTCTACTGAGTGTCCTCCTTGTGGTGCCTCACTAGCACTGTTAAATCTAGTTTTGCCCTTCTATTAGATTCTCTAACTCTATTGGCTCTCTTCTCATGACATTGACGATAACGGTACCCATCGTTCTATCCAAATTTCCTCATCCATGATTGTATGTTACACCCATGAGTCCATTATTAACTTACGAACCTCTTTGATTCTCCATATCCACCTCGTCAGGGATGAAGTTTTCTAAACATGTCAATTTTCCGTCATGAATGACCGCTGCACGACCCTTCTAAAACAAGTATTGAAATCTCCCCCGCCTCTCTATTTAAACAACTGTTGAGAGGATTTGCGATAAAACTGCACCCCAAATTCTTCGTTATTCATGGCATGTCTCCATAGTTATGGTGACTGACTCCCATCACTACAACACCGCTCCTATGAGCCAAAATTTCACTCGAAATTTAATCCTAGGTGCCACTGCACTCCACCCTATAAAATTTCCTTTGGTTTATCTCCTTTTATTGACCCATCACACTACCTCTCTTCCCCGAATCCTTACAGATGGCTCTTCAAAAGAGTTCCTCTAACTCCCCCCTTACCGACCACGCTAGGTGAGTCTGAATTTGCACCATCGCTTACTATGACGATGTGTAGGGAAACTACTGCACCCTAGTGGTTATCCTAACATCATCTTCCTAAATAATAATCATGGTGACTTCTATCCAGGTCACCATTCCCAGAATATTCCATGGCTTCTGCTGTGGGAGCCTCTTCCCCCACAACCCTTCTAATGGCCCTCGCTGGTCGTCCGAAGTTGTTCGGTGTATGAAGCCGAACCGAACTCGTATATGAATCTCATCAACTATACTTAATAGTAAGAGAACGTAAGTTGCATACGTAAAAGAATACAACAATCATATAATAAGGCTCTATATCAAAGAATGCTACACTAAAACGTAATAAGCCGCACAGATCCTAAGGACTCTAGAACCTGATGCTTAAATACCATCTGTGACACCCCGCCTACTAAAATACCGGGTGGCCAGCCCGTGATCAAAATAAAACATTAGTCTCATATGTCTCATTCTTAACATCACTGTCGAAAACCTTTTTAAAGTTACTAACCACCTAGTAATTTAAATAGACTGGCACCAAATTTTATCTTTCATTAATTAATAACATGCGGAAATAAATAATAATTAAACCATCAACACAACCTGGTAACTAAAATCCAACATAGATGAAGAATATAAATAAAGATGACCTAATCAACTATCGCTTCAACAATAAAATACAACAGTAAACTGAAATAATAACCTGGATACAAACGGTCAAATAAATAATTGAATACTAAATCTGAGGGAGACATGCCCAAAAGAGTACTAAAATAATGTCCCTACGCTAGGAATGAATGAAGGAAGTGTCTATAGAAAATTCCCTATTGCTAGACACACAAAAGGTTTTGAAAAACATTTTTGACACGGGTAAGAGCCCAAGTAAAACATTTTGAAAATATTTAGCAAGCAGTTAAATTGCAAGAATTAAATATGCTTGCACTCTTTTCATATTTAAGTTAGTGTCGCACTCCCTTGAGGTATAACTCACCCCTCATCTAATGTGCACACCTAACGCTTGCTTGCTAACCTTCCTATCTAAGCTACCCCACCTAACTAGCCGTATCACACCTCTTTCTACCGCACTACTCTAACCCGAGTATTCTTACTTTGATTATAAAGTTATCTTCTTATTAACTTATTAATCTATTTAACTGTATTAAATCATATAACATTAACATGAGTTTTATAGGAAACACCTTTTTACTCATATAACTTTCACACTACTTATATAAGAAATCCCCTTTTTAAATCATATAGCTTTCACACTAGTTATATAAGAAATACATTCACATTTATGTATTAATCCCATCTATAATTATCTACTCATATTATATACGTACTAATATACTACAACATTCACATACATGTCGCGTATAATAACCATCCATTCCCAAGTAATAACTCATCCGATTCTTTCTCTAAAATGCTATCATATCCCAGGCATGCTCACTCTAACCTGACCACCTCAAGTCGGACCAGCTCACACCAAACTTGGTCAAAAAATATCGTAAATGTAGTGGAGGCGGTCATATTCCCACCCAAAGTGAAACTGAATCATACCTAAAGCGTCTCACCTCGAAAAATAAATCACATAATAAAAATAGGCGATATAACCCGGGGACTATACTCTTCCTGCTCCTCAAACCGGGGGATTCACCCACATCGCGCATCCTCCTATGATAACACTAGAGGGGTATGTATTCCTATAAATATCATTCACACCGATATGTATAGAGCACGCACACACACACACACACACACATACACACACACACACACATATATAGTATCACACAAAATTGTATACATATATTTAATAGAGTCCGGCTAACCCGTGCCTAACACCCGCAACACTAGACCAAGAATACCCAAGTCTATATCCTGACTCGTAATTTAATTAATCACACATTAATTGTTTTTCATTCAAGTTGTGTCACCCAACTACAATACCTAGACTCACTCATTCGGTCCGTATCTTCATCTCTTAGAATTTACTACACAAAATTCCACTATTAGGGTTAACACCCCTCGTCAAGTTTAATATTCGATAATTTGTTATATACATCTACAATAGATTAAACCAGCTACCCCTTGCTTAACTCCCATCATACCAGCTTAAAAAAACCCGAGTCAAATCCCTGACCCTTAATTTAATTAACTCCCACCTCATTTAATTTCAGCAAAAGAGTGTTACTCAACCACCATGCCCGAGCTCACTCACTTGGCTCGTATTCTCCCCCCTTTAAAATTTTTCACACAAGGTCCCACTAATAAGTCTCACACACTTTATTAATGTAATTATTTCTTAATACCCATTTCTCATCCTAGGTAATTGCCTCCATTTAAATTTATCCAAATTAAATCCTCCCAGAGTCCCCAAAAGAAACATGGCAAAAAGGACGAAACTGCAAAAAATTCTTCAGTGTCACTCGAACGACTTGCAACGTTACTCGAACGACTTGCAGTGTAGTTTGATGCAACATACAACAATCTTATTCTCCCTCATGACTTTGGGTTTCTGCCTTTAATACCCAATTAAGTTTTTGGGTTTCTTCCCAAATTCAACCTAACCGAAGTTATTCTATAACACGCTTTCAATATGATTTTATCCTTCATAATAGCCTAAAACATCATCGATTAACTTTAAACTTATGCAAATTTACGAGTTGGGTTTTATAGTTTCATACGATTAGTTCTCATAAACTTAAGTCTTACCATTAGAACTAACCAACCTCACCATTTGGTTCCTCATCGAAATCACTTTCCTATGAGTTTGAATTATATTCAAACATCAATCGAACCTCTAATCGACATAAATGGTTCAATTCAAAAATACCCATTTTTCATGTGAGAACCCACCGAAAAACGATTATTAATTTACACCCACCATGATATGAATAGAAAAGATGAAAATTAAATGAAAGAAAGTTTAACTACTTTCCTGGATAAATTCGTAGAGTCTGATCTCCTTTGTTGTAGACGAAGATTTGACGAAGAACACACCCAATTCTTCTTGATTTGGCTCTCCAAAGCTCCCCAATTTCTCCCTGTTTTGTCCTCTGCAAAACTAGGGTTTTCTTTTTGAGTTGTGTCTGCCACAAACTCCCTAATGCAGGTTTTATATTGATAATCCCGACGTTAAGCCTATGGGCCAAGCCCAAATGACCCGAACACCCCTCGTGTGAGCCCGATTATGCCTAAAAATGCCTCGAGACCCAATTACTAACCCGGATACTCTTTTTCAACCATCACGACCTATTCAAAATCAACCGTGCACTTGAAATTTCCATTCGATTTACTTTACTAAAATCTCCAACCATGTCCTCAAATTACGACACATGTGAATTTTAAAAATAACTCGAATTAATTAAATCTTAATTCACTAATTTAATTAAATCCACGAGATAATTTAACTCCTATATCACCAAATTAATTAAATTCCATATCCTCATAAATATGGGGTGTTACAATAAACTAGTAGTTTAGACTTTTGATCTTATGGTTGGATCTTGTCAACCTAATCTTCCTTACTAGCTACCAGTTTTGGCAAAATTGAGTTATCCAGACTTAGGATCTACCAATGTTCATGCCATCTCACTTGTCGTGTGGATGGATCTTATCATCCTGACCATGTGTCAGCATTGGTTACTAAAGTTGACCAAATGTGTTGGGATTTATCCTTACATTAGTGATTATGGTCGGATCATATCATCCATATGAATGCACTAGATTTCCCAGATTTAGCTAAAACATTTTGACTATGACCTATTTAAAGACGATGTCATATGTGGGACATGGTTTTAGTTGTGCTTAACGTGGATGGCGCTAAATAAGACATTGAAGCCATGTAGAAAAACTTGGAATACACATATAGAGGATGAAATTTGATTTTCATTCATCTATTGAAGTTATGTTTCGGGAAAATAAAAAACTATTTACAAAGTGTTTCATCCGTACAGTTTGTAATCTACTCATCACTGGTATTACTTTCTCTGTTTCTCATCATTCTATGGGATCTTAAATTGTTTACCCTTTAAAGTCTTGATTTGTAGGTTCCTGCTCGTACAAGAGCGGATACTCTGTATGAGCCCTGCCAGTTAGGTATGTTCCCTTTTTGAATGAACTTCTTGAGAACGTAGTCTCAATTTTTAATCCTTAAATTGAGCTAGTGCATTTGCCCATGCATTTTTAATCCTTAGAACTCTAATCATTTGTACCGTTGAGAATTTTAATAATAGAAATTTCACCTTCGCTAAGTATTTCATCATTAACTATTCTTTTGCTTCGTACACTCTGAGACTTAGTTCAGTACAAGCTGAGAGTCACTGTGTGCTGATAGCTGTTCGTCACCCAGGGATTTTGCCAATACCGATCCTACTATAAGGGCCTCGTATTTAGCCTCATTATGTGTTATGATTATTAAGCCTTCTCAAGCCTGCTCCACCACCGTCGGCACATAATGAGCCATGTTCAAATAACTTAAAACTAGAGGCTCTTCCTCAAAACTTCCTTCCACCAAACATCCATTATTGAATAATTTATTCATCTGCTCTGAATCTCTAGCCTGTTCTTCCTGTTGAGCCGATGACTCAGATATGTTATTAACCTGGTTAGTTAGATTTATTGAGCTCTCTCTTGGAGGAGTCTGATCGATCATCTTTAACACTGAGATCTCTTCTCAATAATTCTTCTTGGATGTCCTCGGAGATGACCTCTCTTTCGTAGAAGTCTTCTATTTTATTCCGGTTGGTGAGCTAAATTTCATAGAATTCTACTCGATAGTGTAATACCCCGTAATTTTACTGATTTTATTTATTGGGATTAATTAAATTAAATGAGAATTAATTGAAAACTAATCCAGATTTAAATACTAGCGAGACGTGAGTTGGTATTTGATTATGATGATAATATTGAGTATTACTGATTATATATGGTAATATATGATTATTGAAATTATTAAAATTTGTCGTGAGTCATAAATACGACAATTCGGGAAATTAAGTTGGGATGCGCATGTCGGTCGCATTAGGAATTACTTTAATTAGATTAAAGAGTAAATTATAATTTTATCATCCGTATGGTCATTTTGAGTGCGCCAACGCGTCCGGAGGGGTCGATATAGTCAGAAAACACTAGCCGGAGATTTAGTTTGGGTCCCGGGGCATTTTTAGGATTAATCGGCAATCCGGGAGGGTATTTTAGTCATTTTAAATTATAAGGAAATTAGACCCATGAATTTTAGGTTTTTTTTTTAATTGTTATTGTGAAGGCCATTAGGGCCATTATCATCCAAAAAGTAAGAAGTGGGCTACGTGAGCTAGAGGAGAGGTTACAGGAGGGTTACAAGCCATAACCACCACCCACCACCACCATTTTCGACGGAATTGTGATGGGAGAGAAGGAAAGAACCAGCCTTTGACATCACCAATAGATCTGAACATCAATCCTAAGGCAAGTGATTTGATTTCATTAATTTTCAGAGAATAATTCTTCCATGCTAGTGTAGGATTTGTTAATAGCCTTGGAAGATGATGAAAACTCATGAGATTTGGAGTAAAACCCTAAATCTTGGATAGGAATTGCATGTAGATTAGTTCTGGACAAAATTTAGTAACCAAAACATAACCCTTGATGAACTAAAAATGGATTTAAGAAGAGAAATATTATGGTTTTTTAAAAAAAATAGAAAACTAGGGTTTTTATGAAGATTTGATCCAAGTAAGACTAATTGTCGATGGTTTAAAGGTTTTGGGACGTTAAAAATCATGTATTTAGGTTGTATAATGATCCTATATACTTATATTAAAATTTCACATCCTGTAATGAGGTTTTGGGACAAATCTGGGACCAAAAAATGAAGAAGTCCGTAGCCTCATCTGGTATGATCGATCGATCGACATTCATATGTCGATCGATCGACCATCGATCGATCGACGATCAAGATCGATCGATCGATCCCCCCAGAATGGGTGATTTTTACCTTTTGATTTTAAGTGTTTTCGGCCTTCGAATGTTGAAGTTGGGGATTTTGTGAATGCATTATTACTTGAAGAAGACCAGTAGGGTATTATATTCGAAAACCGGAATACATTAGAATTGGGTTGAATTGTAGCGTTGAATTCTTGAGTGCCTGGCGAGTAATTGCCTATTCTATGATGTGAAAGTACGATTTAAATCCTTAGGAGTAATAAGTTAGGATTTGGGGCATAAATAAGAAGTTAAGAGTACTGAATTAACATGTGAGAGTAGTAGGAGATGTAGTAACCTCTTCGGGTAGATTTAAGTACTCGAAACTGTACGACGAGCGACGTATCAGTGAAATATATTATATATCACCCAGAAGTATAATAGTGTACGAATTCGAAATAATGGTATAGGATTGAGAACATGCCTTTAATAATATTATAAGTTATCTAAGTTGTGTGAATGCTTGATATACGAATTCTTATGTGTATGACATACCTACCATACTTGCTATCACCGGAGGTCGTCTTTCGAAACAGGGCCATCTAATCTTTGTGTGCCTACGGGGGGATTTAGATTAGTACCTTAAGGACGTAGGGCTTTGAATGACTTATTTGTGAGTTAATAAGTCAGCTGACCATGGGAGCGTAGGTATATGCATGACCCATGTGTATGTGAACTATGTTCGCCTCCAATATGTGTGATTTTGCTTATTGAAACGATTCCTGAGAGATTCGGAACACGTGGACCTTATATACGTGATGTACCGGGATTAGATAGCAGAGTATGTGTGCACCACATCTTAGCCCAGGGGTGCCCTAAATTATATATTTATGTTGAGATTAAGATACTCGTAATTATAACAGTCTCTTTGTTAAAGTGTGAATGTGAATACTTGAGACATTTGGAGTAAGGTTAAAAATGAGAATTTCCTATAATAATTATTATAAATTGATCTGATAAATAAAAAGGTGAGATACATGCAGGTTATATTAGAATGTCTTGAATAAACCCCTATATTATAATGTGAGGACAGGAAGTGGTACAGACTAGTTAGTAAACGACATAATTAGTACGGGTTAGGTATATACATTAGACGTGCACATTGGCTGAGAGGTGATAAACTCATGTGAGAGCATGTAACTAACATGTATTTAATATTCACTGTTTAATGCAATTAAACACTTGCTATATTTTAAACTATTTTCACATCGGGCTCTGACCCGTTTGCTTTCAAATCTATTTTCTTGTAAAACCTTTTAGGTTCCCAGCCACAAGGACACCAAGCTTAGGAGTTCCATTCCTTTGACGTGCTGTAGCTGCTGTGGAAGTTACAGGATCTCGATAGTGTACGTCTCCACATTCTACATTTCATTCTATTTCGGAGACATTCATCTGTTAGGGCATGTCGCCATTTTCTTTTAGAGACAGCTTTATCATACTTTCAGTTTCATTTCAATTTTGGAGTTATTTTATTATTCAGAATTGTATTTGGTTTTCATTCAGTATTTGGATTATTCAGAGGAGTGTTACTCCAGACTCATTTATTATTCCATTATTATTCCGTTGTGACTGTGATGTGATGGTGGTATCATTAGCTCAGAATTTAATTGGTTGCATGTTAATTAAATTTAATAAAATTTGACAACTCACTTTTAAATATTAGGTGGATAGAAATCTTTTAAAAATGTTTTTGACAGTGATGCTATGAACTGAACGAACTTGACATTTTGTATTAATTTGAATAAAGGAGTAGCTACCCGGTATTTAATTAGTCGGGGTGTTACAGATAGTTTTCTTTTCTTACGTAAACTCAGCTATAAATTGACCACCGCCTGACCTTTGATTGTAGTTCTTGGTTCATACTGAATGTCATACTCTCCTAGTTCTACTGCCCAAGCCATCATTCGTCCTGATTTTTTATGTTCATGAATAGCTTATCATAGAGGAAGGTATGTATAAACGACAATGGTATATGCTTGAAAGTACAACTTCATTTTGCGAGAATCTTCAATTAATGCTAAGGCCAACTTCTCTAGCCTAGGGTAACAGATTTTTGCCCCATGATAAGACTTCATGGTGTAGTAGACAGGCCTCTGGATTCCACTTTCTTATCGGATCACTGCGGAACTGATGGCCAACTCTAATATTGCCAAATATAAGTAGAGTTTTTAGCCTAGGACTAGCCTTGGAAACAACGATGTAGACCCCAGGTACTTATTCAATTCTAGGAAGGCAACCTCATATTTTTCATTCCATTCAAACCTCTTTAAAATCATCTTGAAGAATAAGAGACATCTGTTAGTGGCTCTTGACATGAACCCGTTCAGTGCTTCCACATGTTCTATTAACCTCTGATTGTCCTTTTTGCTCGATGGGAGGATGCATGTTGATTGGTGTCTAGATCTTATCTTGGTTAGCCTCTATGCCCCTATGGTTGACTATGAATCCAAGGAAATTTACCTCCTTGACACTGAAGATGAACTTCACAGGATTGAACTTTATTTGGTGATTCTCGAGCTGATTAAAAGTTTGCCCTATATAGTGGACGTGGGAGGTTACTCTCTTGCTCTTGGTAAACATATTTTTAACATAAACTTCCATGATCCTGCCAATGAGATCCTCTAAAACCTTATTCACCAACCTTTGGTAGGTTCCTTCAGCATTTTTGAGCCCAAAAGGCATGGCATTATAGTAGTAAGTTCCCGATTAGTGATAAATGAGATTTTCTCACGATCCTTCGAATTCATCTTTATCTGATTATACCATGAGTAGGCATCCATAAATCTGAGTAGTTTATGCCTGACAATAGCATTGACCAGCTGGTTAATACTGGGTAAAAGATAGTGATCCTTGGGACATGCTTTATTGAGGTTTGTGAAGTTAATACACATTCACCAATTTTCATTCTTTTTCGTGACCATGGCCATATTTGAGAGCCATTTTGGGTACTTGATATCTTCGATGAAGTCTACCTTTTATAACTTATCAACCTTCTCTAGAATTTCAATGTTCTTCTCCTGGCTGAATACATAATGTTTCCGCTTGATAGGTTTAACATCTTTTATTATGCTGAGCTCGTGGTAAATGAACTCTACGTCTATCCTCGACATGTCCTCATGCCTCCAGGCGAACCCATTCTTTCTCCTTCTTAAGAACTCTACTAGTTATTTTTTAATAGCTAGATCTAGTGATGAGCCGATCTGGGCTGTCATCTTCGGGTGCTTATCATCTAACATCACCGGCTCTACCTCCTCAACTATCTAGCCTTTGACTAACTTATATTCATCTCTAGGATCCAACATCTCGATAAGATAAGTTATAGTCAATTTCTTCCTTCCTTCCTATTCTGTCGACATGTAGTAGCACTTACGGGCTTTTACTTGGTTCCGTTTCACCATAACAACCCCAAAGTTCGTGGGGAACTTCTATCATTAATGGACGGTTGACGAAATGACTTCAAATTTTTATAATCCTACCCTTTTGAATATGACGTGGTACACAGAATGGACATTTTTAGCCAAAATTAAAAAGCGAATCATCTCCATCTGGTAGGTTGACCAGGTGCCGACCATAACCTCTAGCTCGATTTTCCCTAAGTGGAGCACCTTTTCCCTTAAAAAACTGATGAGAGGCCTATGATATGACTCTAACTTGATATCTATCAACCTTAAGCACTTAAAACATCTATATAATAGGACATCAACTGAACTGCCATTATCAACTAGGATCTTTGCCACCATACCCTCATGCACCATCATCGTGACGACTAGAGGGTCATCGTGCGGGTAGAGCACCCCTAGAAGTTTGTCTTTAGAAAAACCAACAATAAGACGATCTTTATTTACCTTTCTGGGACGTACCTTCATAGCATCAATCAAATTGATCTATCGAATGTGAGTGTAAAACTTTGCCTCATTAAGGAAAACTTTTCTTTCTGCTGGCTCAACTCCACCACCAGCTTCACCTCGTGCTATGAAGTTACATATGAAAGTGATCATCTTGATTTCATGCACTGGTTCCTTAGGCTTCTTGGGAAAGTCTAAATCATCCTCAAAATCGTCATCCATAACCTTTTCTTCTTGTCCAACATCTTGCATGGGGATTCTGATCATCTAATGGGCTTCTTCTTATCCCATATATATATGATCGACCACCCTTATCAATGTACTTTGTTATCTTACCTCGTCTATTGAGATTCTTAATCTTATTTTTCAGGGTGAGGCAATTGTTGATGTTATGGTCGTAATCATTATGGAACTCACAATTACTATTATCCCTCTTATTAGGAGGGGCCTTCAACTTTCCTGTCCATTTCAAGTCATTACTCTCTCAAATTTCATCGAGGATGTGATGTACACTTACAATCAGTGGGGTGTATTTGTCAAATCTCTTTGGTCTTCCTACCTTCTTGTCGTCCTTAAACTATTTTTTATTTTTTGAGCTTTTATTGGTGTTGTCCTTTGAGTGGCTCAACTCCTTTACTGCCATAGCTTCCTCAACATTCATAATATTTCCAACCTTGTCCAATAACTCAGATATTATTCGCGATGGCTCCTTAGCCATTGCCCAATACAATTTTTGAGAAATAGACCACTCATGAGTGTTGTGACTGTAACTTTCTCATCTTAATCAATTACTTCTAGTTTTTTGATGTTGAAATGGGTGATGAACTCTCTGGTTATTTTATTCCTCTTCTTATGGACGCTAAGCAGCTTAGCCACCCTCTTGCCTGGCTTGGTCTCGAAGAAGAAGTTACTGTCAAAGATATTAACAAGTTGTTGAAAGTTAGATATCCGCCCTCTCGATAAGCTATAATACCGAATTTATGTTGACCCAATGATCGTGCTTGAAAATGCTTTGCACTGCTTAATAATTTTCCACATGCAGCATGGGATCAAACTTGTCGTCGTATTTGGGAGTGATCACTGGTGACTTAAATTTTATAGGTGTTGGATAACCCACAATTAATGAGGTAAACGGTGGTCCTTGAACAAAACCCCTCTTTAATAGGTTCCTGGTCTTTATGGACGAGTAGACTTCTTATGTCACAAACAAGAATTCAGGGATATATGTTATGGATTAAAGACTTAACAGATCCCGACGACCAACAGTGTTAGGTAGTAGTGTATCGAGGGGGTTCCTTGTTTGGATTTCGCTTTACGAGACATCCCACGCATGAAACTTAGCGAACGTTGGAAGTTGGGAGAAGTTTGCCTTTAGTACCTGGATTTATTTTCATAGTGATTGCAATATACATGGTTATAACTGTAAGATAATGGTTATAGTACAAATTAATGCCGATGGGGCCGTATAAGAATAATATGTAATAATGATATCAATCGTTGACACCACGAGCAGACCGGTGGGACAACCTAAGATATGATTAGGTGGAAAAGGTAGGGTGACTGAGTATGACCTTACCATATAGTCATGCCAAGTAGGTGGGGCATAATTTGTTATTTATATAAAACGTCTCGTACGGTGGTGCTGTAATGCACAAAACATAGGGTGTATGGTCGCCATAGATATTTGGGTAATAAATTTTTCTTCCTTAAGTGAAAGATTGTGAGGCAATTCATATTTTGGAGGTAACTGAATGTAGAAACGTGTGAATTCAGGACTTAGCTGTTCGATGGTTTAGGTCAGTTAAAATCGTTAATTCCCATATTTTCCACGAGGATAGTATAGGAAAAAGTTTAACTCGGGGAAGTTGAAACTTACTTATTAGGACATGGAGAGAACAAGTTTCACGAGAATCTGAAGTTTAAAGAGAAGGGAACAGACTAGCAACATGCAGTGATGACACTGTCGCCTGAGCAATAGATATGGATGTTGTTATGAGAAAGGTAAAATGCATAATGATACAAAGCCGTAGTAGTGATGCCATAAGCAAAGCAAGACATTTCTGAGCCCCAATTGGAAGTGGACCATCAGGAAATAATAGAGTTCCTATAGCATCAGGAATTCCTTGGTAGTAATGGGAGAGTAAATCCACGCACAATTACAGAGTTAATTACCTCGCAACGGGATCTCGACCCTATGTGGGTGAAAGTGGGTCGGGTAATTAGAATATCTCACATTATGCCAAGTTGGGACAAATCGTAAGGTGTAACAGTAAACCCCAACCATTATTCCTGGAGTAGTAAGGTTATAGGGGGTACATATAGAGTTTTTGTCCGAAAGAGTCAAGACAGTTATGACTCGATTATTGGGAAGAGTTTTCGGAGGCCCTGAATATCAAGATGCGAATATATTCGGCCTAACACACTCGCAGGCGGACGGTAAGTCTGAGAGTTTTAGTTGTACATTGCGAGGTATGTTGTATCTCCAATTATGGGAAGGTTTAGTGTAATATCTTCCACTGGTGGATTTAGCTTAAGACGACTCCCCTCAGCTTATTTTGAATAGAATTCTATTTTGAGGCATTATATATATAAATCCTTGTTATCCTTGTGCTTATTGGATAGAAGGGAGGACAATAATCTACTAGGTCCAGAGGAATTTTAAGGCCCGTCAACCAGAGTGGAAATGATTGGGAGTTGCATTATTGCATGTTGGAATGAGGAAATTGGTACCGAGTGATGTGGGATCTTTTCCTATTATTGTTAAGTTTGAGTCGGTAGCGTACATGCTTAGGTTTCATAGTCCTTTGCGGAGGCAGTATGGCAAAAATGTGTTAACATTTAGGGTATTTATTGTGTGTAAGACAAATTTGTATATATCTAAATATCAATTAACCTACTAGTGCGAGTAGTAGGAGACTAAATAGTGACTATATATAAGTTAAGTGGTGAAACTTAAATAGTAAGGCTTGGAGAGTAAATAATCAGTGAGGTGTTCATTATTAAGGGTATTTGGTAATGTACTGTATGGGCAGTACTGGGTAAATTCATGATATGTGAGGTAAATACACGGAGTTTTCCTTACCAGAAATGATTTATTTTCCGAATTTCGGGATGAAATTCCGTTATTAGGGGGGAAGTATGTAATACCCCGTATTTTCGAAGACTTAAATAATTATGTGATTTATTATTATTGTGGGATTAATTAAATTAAAATATGAGAATTAATTATTAATCCGAATGAAATTTGAATATTTACTAGCGTGATGAGAAGTTAGTAATTATTAATATTACTGTGAGAATAAGTAATATGGAATGACGAATTTAAATAACTTGTCGTGAGAGAGAAATACGACAGTTTGGTCGTGTTAGGACTAATTAAGTGGCATAAAAAGGTAAATTATTTTTAGTAACTCGTATGATCATTTCTAGTGCGCCGTTGAGTCCGAAGGGGTCGAGATAGTCAGAAAACTCTACCCGGGTATTTTATTTGGACTCCGGGATATTTTTAGGCCAAGCCAGCACCCGGTAGGGGTAATTTTGTAATTTGGATTTTTGGAGGAATTAAATGGACGAAAATTAGAGATATATTATATCAGCTAATTGGGGACAATTAGGGTTAGGTTACACCAAAATTAAGAGAGAGCCACCACCTTGCACAACCAGCACCACCATCGTGTAGATCGGAACGCGAGGAACGCATCCATACCAACAACATCAATGGAGCAGACCTTCGAAATCGAGGCAAGTGTTTATTGCTTGCTTTCTTTAGCGATAATTATGTTCATGTTAGTCTAGGTTAATAAACCTATGTTATGAAAGTTAATTCAGGTGAAAATTGGAGAGTTAATTTATGATTATGGGCTGATTGGTTTAGTAGTTTAATTCCTTCATGTATGTTGAGGTTTTATCATGAAATTGGAAATAAAATTGATGAACGAATTAGGGTTGGTTAGGTTCTTTAATTGAAAATTTGGAAACTAGGGTTCTTAGGAATTTATTTGGGGGTTTCATGTAATCTTGATGATTTATGACGAATTAATGATCCTAGGGTGTTGTGAATAATATATAATCTTATTATTATCGATTGGGATTAATGATGAGAAGATGGGGATTAAACTATAGAGGTTTTTAGGTTTAAAAATGGAGGAAATCGCAGAAATCTGGTGCAGGAGACGACACAGTACAGGTCGCGCGTAGTGGTTCGAACGAGATTGGTATCTCACGAGAAGTGGTTCGAATGACAATGGAATGTCGCGCGAAGTTTGGTTCGAACGAGATTGGCATCTCGAGTGATGTGGTTGAAGCGATAACCTGATCTCGTTTGAACGAGACCAGGTCTGGTTCGAGTGACAAGTTACATTTTTGGGAAATTGCAAAATGATCTAAATTAGTGTGGCACAGTAATCTGAATGAGAACATTATATTTTGGGAAAATCAATATAGTACATGACTGTTAAGGAGGATACGAGGGTAAATACTTTAAATATTTGGGACGATGAGATTACTTTAAAGATTACGAGAGAGAAATAATTGTAATTGTAAATGCGTCGAGAGTATTAAGTGATAAATACTTACCATATTAGTTATAACGATATGGAACTTATAAGAATAAGAATTAGTGGTTAATTATGGGACTAATTATGATTTTTTATTTAGGATTTTCGGGTGACATATTTTCCTTAGAAATATATTACGAGAGAGGGAATATCGTAATTTAAAAATACGTTGATAGTATTCATTTGGTTATGTGTCTACCGTTTGATTTGATGGGTTGTGTGCATACCTATGTTTGATATATTATGTGTATGACATACCTAGCTGCTTGCTATCACGCGGTGGTGTAGAGATAGTCTTATCCTGAGGGGATTTTTGACTTGTATCTCAGAACAAAGGACTGTGAAGAATTATTTGTGAGTTGATAAGTCGCTGACTATGGGAGCGTAGGTATGTGCGTGATCCATAGGTATGTGTACTATGTTCCCCTCCAATATGTGTGATTTGTTTATATGGTTCGTGGGAGATTTTCGAACCGATAGTCCTTGTTTGAGTACGAGATGTACCGGGTCATGATAGCAAAGTATGCAATGCACTACAGGTATAGCCTTGGGGTTCTGAGTTAGTATATATATATAAATAGTGGTGATAATTTATATATACTTGTGTTATACTTACAATGTGATATTTGTAGGCTATTAAGATTTGGTTAATACATATATTATAGTGAAAGATATATATGTATGCTTTTGGTATAACTAAAATGAGGTAATATCAGATTATTAAGATAGTGAAATCTTCAGTAACGTAAATAGTAAATACTTGACTTTAGTGTGTTAACACTTATTTAAAATGATAAACATTGAGATCATCTACGGAACACTACTATGAGGGGGTAACTAGATGGATAAGCCTATCACCTAGTTAGAAGTGTGTCAGATGGCTAGGTTGGATTAGATCTACGTTAGGCGGGCACAATAGTCGAGAGGTGAGAACGTCATGTGAGAGTTCGGACTAACATGCATATAATACTTGCTTTAATGCAGTTTTAAATACTTGTTAAAATAAATATTTTTACACATCGGGCTCTGAACCGTCTCCTGCATTTCTTCTTTTTTTTCTATATATATATGTATTAGTATAGGTGCTCAGCCACAGGGGCACCGGTTCTAGAAACTTGGATGGTTTGTCGAGCTGCAACTATTGTGGAAGTTTCGGATTATTTGAGATTATACGCTTCTCTCATTTCATTCAGTTCCTAGTTCATATATCTTAGTTAGGGCATGTGTCGCCCATTATCATTAGTAGAGTTGTTCTCAGTTTACTTTGTAGTTCTTCCCAGTTGGGATGAGTATTTATTATGGTTTGGTTTGTAACTGTGAACTGGAAGGTTTTATCCAGTCTTATCTATTCAGTATTTGATTCAGTCAGCATTTAATTCTTGTGTATGCTTTATATTTACATGTTCAGAATTTATTAAATTAGTTGGTTTCAAGTTTATTTGGTAAATGTTTTGACACTAGCTTAATTAAATGTTAGGTAATTAATTGGATTTAAGTTTTCGACAATGATGCTAAGAAGCTAAGAATGAACCAACCGAACATTCGGTTATAAATTTTATAAAGGATTGATCACCTAATATTTAATTGGGTGGGGTGTCACACTCCGCCAATGGAAATATATATTTTGCATTGCCGGTCCCAAGCCCAGATAAAGGAGGAGGGAAGAGGTTAGAAGAGTTAGCGGATAGTAGGATGACCTAGCTGATGTCATCATAGAAAAGTAAGCATCTATTGATTTAACATAATTTTAATTTCATGTAAAACCCCGTATTTTTATAGCTTTTAAATTATGGGATTTATTAAATTTAATTGAGATAAATTAATTTAATTTTAATCCGGAATGTTATTTTAAATATTTACTAGCGTGACGAGAGTTAGTAATTATTGGAAATTTATTATTTGTTGAATATTACTGGATGAGTATAGTAATATATGAGATTTATTTTTATAATATTGTTACGTGTGAATAAAATGACAATTGTGGAAATTTAAGTCGGGACGCGCCTGTGTCGTGTCGGGACTAAATGTGGATTAATAAAAGTGAATATTTTATAAGTTGTTCGTATGGTCGTTTTGAGTGCGCCAACGCGTCTGGAAGGGCCGAGATAGTCAGAAAAGTATACCCGGGAGTTTGATTTGGGTCTCCGGGCGTTTTTAAGCCTAATTAGTACCCCGGAAGGGCATTTTAGTCATTTTGTATTTTTGGGTAATTAAACCCACGAAAATTAAAGGGGTTATATCAGATTTTTAGGTTATCTCCTAGGGTTAGATAACTCAAAACGCTAGAACGTCCATTGGAGAGGAGAGGAGAGAGCTCTCAAGGCATTCCAAGGCTCAAAACTCAACCGTTTGCACCGCCGCCACTGCCAACGCGTAGATCGCGAGACGGGGAATGCAACCACACCAAATTCAACACCAAACCAGATTTCTGAAAATCCCAGGCAAGTGTTTATCTTGCTTATTTCGTTGATGCATCTTTCATATTGGTTTAGGAATGATTAGGATGAATTGTATGGAAGAAAAACCCAATTTGAGATAGGAAATTGCATGTAGTGATGATTTATATGATATTCTAGAAACCCTTTGTCATGTAAAGGATTAAGAGTTTGATTAAGAAAAGAGTTCTAATCAGATACAAACACTAAAAAAAATTATTTCGGATGATCGGACCATTGTAATCGCTTGAAATTTTAGTATGTTGTAGCGAACGGCGAGACAGGACTACTAACAAAAATTCAGCTTGATCAGACGGTCGGATTTCTAAAACTATTATTTTTACTAGAAAGTTTTATGTTTTGAGGACTCTTAGAGAGTTTTATATTTTGATTATTTCGGATGATCGGACCATTGGAATCGCTTGAAATTTTAGTATGTTGTAGAGAACGGCGAGACAGGTCTGCTGACAAAAAATTCAGCTTGATCAGACGGTCGGATTTCTAAAACTATTATTTTTACTAGAAAGTTTTATGTTTTGAGGACTCTTAGAGAGTTTTATATTTTGAGGACTCTTCTAAGTAATAAAAAAAAAAAATTCAATTAAAACTTTATTTTTATTCCGATTTCGAAACCGTTTGAAATTCTCATCTGTGAAAATAAAATTCAAAATCCTTTAATGTAAGGCGAAATCTATATTTTTGGGATATTTTGCATAAGGGATAATGTAAGTATATATTAAAGGGGAGAGACACGTAAGAGAGAGTTACGTTGGAACATAAATGGATATCTACTGAATTGTACATTTGGAAGAATAGAGTCCATGAGGGTTACATAGTAGGTTGGAAAAACCCTTCGAATTAAAGTTAGAAACGAACCATTATACTTCGAATTAAAGTTAGAAACGAACCATTATACTTGATAAATAATAATGGGAAAATAAGGATAAATGTTGTGAATGTGGGTTATTGGATAAACCTAAATTGATATAATAAAAGTGGTATATTTATATGATTGTGTATGCATATATTATATACTTGTGAAAATCATGCCCGCGCTACTTGCTATCCCCGAGGTTACCGCGCTGGGACGATCTTATCTCGTGTGCCTTATGGGGGATATTGACTCGTACCCTAGAAAATAGGAATCCTAGGTACAGGCTATCGAATCGGTAGTCACGGTCCTAAGAGACGTGAGGGTATGTACTGACCTCTTGGACTTGGAAACTATGCTTCGCCTCAATATTGTTTGTGTATGTATTTATACAGTTCGAGAGTGATTTCGAACTTGTATTCCCTTTAGTACGATTGATACGGGGATTGGATAGCAGAGTATGCCCGCACCATAGTTTTTTTGTGGGGTGCTGTTATGATATATATATTATACGAGTAGTTAATATATATATGAAATTCTGAAATTTGGAACTGCCTACTGTGATTTGATATGTCGGACATGGTTGATGACTCAAATTATAAATAATTGTTTTGAGAAAGTATAATATGACACTGGAAAACTTTATTGATTAATAAAGTTAAAAGGAGAACCTTGGTTACAAATTGAAATCTTACGTTTTAAATACTTGTGTTGTTTAGTTGTAAATCCTTCGAATAACCTAAGAAAAGTTAAATCATTGGGGAAAGATAGTGTGATATATGATGAGATAAACCATTGGTAAGGTTAGTGCGATAGGAGTGCACATTAGAAGAGAGGCGAGAATTTCTCAAGAGAGTGTCGCACTAATATGTTGTTGCATTGGCCTGTATCAATTTAAATACTTGCTAAACAAATTTTTAAATCATATACACTATCGGGCTCTGACCCGTTTCTATTTCCTTTTCTCTCTTGTATATATATGTATGTATTACAGGTGCCCAGCCACAGGGGCATCTTACTTAGGATCCTTTGGAAGGAACGTGCTGCAGCTTAGGTGGGAGTTGCAAGCCTATTGTTTAGACGAATTCATAAATTTGATTTTACTCCTAGTTTAGTTTTAACCAGCAGGGGCATGTGTCACCCTCTTTCTATTATTTAGTTGGTATTGTCAGAGATTGAAATTTTTACTTTCAGTACCTTTATTTCGGGATTTATTACTGTCAGGATGTTTTCCTTTAGTGTTGTAAATGTTGGGATTTATTATTGATGATTAAATTCGTGTATGTTCAATTCTATTTTTATTCTTAATGTGTGACTCTTTAGATGTTAATGGTTTAAGATTTTATAACCGGATTTAATAAAATGAGAATAAGGTTTTAAATGGTTTTGACACTTAACTTAATTATTTAGGGTGTTTAAATTGGAAAAGTATTTTTACGACAATGATGCTAAGAATGAATTAACTGTCCACCTTGATTTTAATTTAATAAAGGAGTGATCGCCCGATATTTAATTAAGCGGGGTGTCACATTTCATATCTATGCTCTGTTTAAGTCATATTATAAAAAGGCCCAACTTTTTCATCTACTGAGATTGTATCGTCTCATTGGTTTCCCTACCTTGTTTATTTAATGTGAATAGAGTAATACTACGTGCACAGAGAAATTATAAACTCCATAAGAGTGTACAACACTTTATTACATTTGAGACTTCATGGTCTATTACTTTTCTTATGTAATATTTTTGTGCATATAGCATTTTTCAAACTTTAATGATTGGAGAGGTTTTAGTATGAGTGATCACTATGGTCTCCCCTTATGTTTTATTATTTGGGTTAACTTGTTATCTAATGAACTTCACTTTTCATAAGAGATTTATTTCAGAGTTTCCTTTAAAAAACTTATGTGTATTGAATAATATATTAGGAAGAGGATTTGAAGGCTTTCCATCAATGGGGGAGCAAAACTTCAGGTCACCCTGAGAACTTTGAGACCCCTGGAATTGAAGTCACTACAGGTTCGGTTTCACTCCTCAAAACAATATACTTATGCTTGGATTTGCACCGCTGGAGACGCATATATCAACTATTTGTGTTCTTATATCTTTGGCAGGTCCTCTTGGTCATGGTATTACCAATGCTGTTGTTCTAGCCCTAGCAGAGAAGCACTTGGCTGCTCGTTTCAACAAACCAGGCGATGAGATTGTTGACCACTATAGGTAAAGTTTACTCTTTGATATTTTTTATGTGTCTTCTATTCTATATAATAAAAAAACTTATAAGGTCGTTATTTTAAATATTTTATTTACATTTCCTTTTTTCCCCACCCAGGCTTTAGATATTGTATTCTTGGGGACAGTTGCCAAATGTGGGAGGGGATTAATGATGGGGAGTTGAGGTGATTTAACTTTTAATCACTTAGGTACATTGGTCCATCAAAATAAATACTTTGTTTCCTTGTATGGGAATTTTGATGGGACAATTTTTATTGGGTTTTCACCCACTGGTCGACTCTGCTTAATTCCTGAAAAACTATGCAAAGATTAAAGATAGAAAGTTAGCACTGAAAGCTAAGTAGGTACATGTTCTCTATCATACTAAATCCAATTGTGAAGTGAAATTTTTTGTCCTCATATGTTTGGGCTCTTCTTAACAGGAATCCTCTCTCCAAAAATTTAATGGGTTTAGTTTGGCTAATTAAACATCTCTCGATTATAGAATGCAAAGTGCTCACATGCTCTAGGTTCTATCCTGGGTTTCAGCATGATACATGATGCTGATAGTCTCCACTGTGTAAAATTTAATACGTGGTTGTTTTGGCCTCCTATTTTCTACTTGTTATTAATTTGTTATTAAGTGGTATTTGGTAGAGGCAGAAGATGGTTGATGTGTGTCACTCGAGTCTCAACCCATAAAATCCAAACAAGAGGAATTATATCAAAATTCCATATGCCTTTGATTATGGTGATATGAGCGCAGATGTTTCCTTAATGAATAAAATATTTACCATTAAAATGATATTTTAGGTTGAAATATTGTGAAGTAAAACCCTAGGTCGCGTATGTAACAGTCTTTGAGAGATCGGGTTTGGAGGAGTCTTGAAACAGACCAGCGAATTTGCTGATCTCATTCTCTTTACTACTGGTGTAGAAGGTATGTCTGTTGTATCATCTGTTTCATAATTTATTAATGACTCCCCCTCCCTCTGATTCTTTATAATTTTTTCTATTTGAACCATGCAGACTAATAAACCAGTTGTTGACAAGATAGACCCAGAAAATTGATTTTTCCTTTGCCTTTATCATCCTAAATATTTATTATTTTCAACAGCAATTATGGCCTTCGATAATTAGAACATAAGTAGTAATGCTATTCAACAACAACAATTATGACATTATTCATGAATTTCAAACTTACTGGTGAAATTTCCATTGATAAAGTTCTTTGAAATTGTGTACACCGTAGGAAGTCCTGAGAACACGTCAAGGATTTGTCTTATTTATCAATAGATCTTAGTCGATGCTAATGTTCAACTCTCCAGTCTTCTATAAGCACTTGGAGAGAAAACATATGTTGAAATTGTGAGTAACCATTTATCTTCACTTTTATACTGAAGTAGTAGTTATGTCTTTCAGTGCATATTCGTACGACTTCCTAAGTGAATTGTGGGCTTTATTTTATTGAGTAATCCTTAATTTTGGTTGGTGCCATTTGCAGCCTGAGAAGACCTCAGGAGCAATCAAGGAGCAAATTGCAACTATAACACCCGCATTAGAACTATGGAAACAGAAAGAAGAGATGATTAAGGAATTCTAGGACATACAGTCATAAATACAAAAGATATGTAGAAGAATTGATGGGTCTGGTGAGAAGTTAGGGATCCTTGATGTTGACGAATCTGACCTATCATAAATAAGGTCCGCCCCTGCATACTTAGCAATCACAAATGCTTGATAATTAATTTTTTTCCCTTTTTGGTACAACCTCACAAATAATGCCTTTGATACCTTTAAATTGTAGTTTGCTAAATTAAGCATAATGGCCTTTTTATTGTTCATGTAGTTAGTTTTTGTTGATTTTAATAGTAACATTCGTTTTCAGTTTCAATTTTTAGATGTTTTTGTATACTCTGAATTCTGAAACTTGCATGGATTGGATGGGAATTGTCACATTGGCAAGTAATGAGAATTTCTGATAGGGGAGTTGGTCTTGTTCGGATAACAGTGAACTTGTTTAAAAGAAGTATGTCCTATTGAAATTTTATTAATACTAGGGAGATTTTAAATCAATATTATTTGTGAACATTCATTTTACTAATTCTGTATGTATGCCATTATTACATACCATGGATTAAGATGAATATAAGTAAATTTTATAAGAATGTTAGAGTAGTATATTTCGACGACAAAACTGTCTAATATAATGGAATGCAATGGTCTGATGGGGAAAACAATAAGGGGTGTGTAGACATTTAATTGTATAAGATAACAACTCTAAAATAGTACCTTATAAAGGCAACTGCAAAAATGTGACTTTTCGTTATTATAGGCACACGTAGCTCACCATTAGCCTTACAAATTATATCTGTGTGGTGGTAATTTTCACATAATGATATAATCACGTCTTTAGTGCAAGTAGTGGGGCGAATATTTGTAAATCTTTGTAATGCACCTTCCACTATTAGTCTATTATATCACTTTTTACCTCAAGGTTCTTAGCATCTAGACATCTGAGAAAATTAACTAGTCCCATCATGATCTAAAAAGTACCTTGTAACTAGTTATCTAAAGTATCCAACTCCCCTATCTAGTTGCGTTTTGGATCCCATGCTCTAAATAATTGAACACATCTTGCGAGTCAAGAATTTACCTCTCAAAAAATGAGATCTGACTCTATTTTAAATGTCATTTGTAATCCCCAAAATTCATTTCTGACATTTGGCATAGGTGGTAAGAATTTAAGGTGCGAGGGATATTGTTTTGGTAGGCAGAAATATACATTGTATCACACAACAACAGCCTACCTGCCCATGATCACTATGAAGCTGAAATGACTTGGAAAAGAACCGAGCAAGTTAATTTGCATCACTTTAGGCAATAAATGTGTGTTCTCTTCATTTTATATGAAACATTTCTCTTTATGAATTGAGTCTTTTTCCCTTTAAAATCACAAGTATCACTATTTATCATTCGAATATAGGAAGCATGGACGATGACTTTTGCATTTTGTATTAGTGAGAAGAGATGGTGTGAGTTTTCAGAGCTCGTTGATGGAGAATCGACGCAATTTCTGCAAGGTTTTTCCCGAAAATAGAATATGGTCATAATAAGTCCAATTCTTGAAAGGAATGTAAAACACGGAGAGACTATCTGGAGCACTGCTGTGATAATTGAAAACCATGGTAACATAATTGGCACGCATCAGAAGGTAAATGCCATTTCACTAATTCATCTTTAGGCCCTGTTTAGTTGGGGGTAAAACATTTCACCAGGTCACGATTGGAGTTAAATTTTGCTTGTTATATTTATCCAGAATCACATAAATATGTGTGTTATACACTTGTTTACAATGTTATATGAACAAACTTTAAACCTGAAATAGGTGAAAATATTTTTTTACCATTTTATATTTCACCCGTGTGAAAAACCTTTCACTATGAACCAAACGAAGCCATATTATGAATAGTTTCCTTATTTTGTTGTCTTGAAGTCATACTTACAATGTCATTTTGCAGAATCAAATATTGGGGACTTCAACAAGAGCACATATTATATGGAAGGAAACACTGTGCATCCTGTGTTTGAGACAGCTTATGGAAAGATCGCTGTAAATATATGATAACTTTTGGTTTAAATGGTGCAGAAATCATTTTCAATCCGTCTACTACAGTTAGTGAGCTTAGCGAACCAAAATGGGAGGGGAAATGAAAAAAAGAACCTTGAAGTATACAATTTATAGAAGGATTCAGCACTATTTATTATGTAAAGGAAAAAAATGTGAACTATGTCTCTTGCTGTAAGACGCCTTTTTTGGGGAGTTTTGCGATATTTTTTTGACATAAGGTCTTTGCAGCACAATATATAATAAATGGGTTCCTTGCAAAAAATACGCACTTTTTTTAATGCACTATAAGAAAAATGATATAATGATGTTTGTCATTCTTAGCCGCCATTCATGATGTTATTTACTGATTTGACTTGTGTTATGAATGGTTTTACAGGCTCGTAATGCTGCGATAGCAAATAGTTACTCAAGGGAGTTTTTTGGCATTAAAATGGTTCGTAGGAGTTTCTTGCAACTAATGAAGATTTCACTAATTTTTTGCACTTTTTCTTTAGTGAAAAAAAGAACATGTAATTGACATTCTTTATTTTATGTTTTCAGGACTTCCAGCTTGGAGAGACTTTTAGAAGTTTGCCTTAATGTCATCACATGTTTCACCTACCATGCACCGATAAGTGGCTTGTGAGGCACTATTCTTGCTCGTTATGCATAAGGGATTTGTAATGCTCATTTACTGTATATTATTGCTTAAGAAAAAAAAGTTAATTTGTTACTTTCTCAGATTTAACTTGCAGGGTTTGTCTATCTAAGCTCTCAGTTATACCAGTTTTCAAGTCACCTTGTGTAGTTAGTTCAAGTATGTATCATGAGTTGGTTCAATGTACTTGAACAAAATTTTGTAGAAAAATATAGTCTTGGTTTACTTTTGATTTTATCTTATTATTTCATTACTAATTTTGGTTGAATTCTTGCATCTGTTGAAATGAGAGTAATATAGTAAAATTATTTCTCATTTTAATTTAGTTTCTAGTTTCTAATTCTGAGTTGAATTTTAATTAATATTCTACTCATGTTGGGGGTTGTATTCAGATATGATCGAATTGCTTTGGATGGTTTTGCTAGTTAAATATTTTTTTCATTTTGTATCAATATTTATAATGGTTTAAAACACTAATAAACTGATTAACTCTTTTATGATTTTATTATCTAGTTGTTGTATTATCTGTTACCCGACAACATATTCGGGTATATCTTTTGTTGTGCACGTGTTTATATTATCATGTCTGTAATCATTATATAACTTTGTTTGTGGTTTCTTGTATACTAAATTTTGTTTGGCATTTGTTTATTTTAAACATTTATAAAAGGTCAAACAGTAACGGTTATAAACATTTATAAAAGGTCAAACAGTAATGGTTCTAAATACTTATAAAATGGCAAACAGTAACGGTTCTAAACACTTATAAAATGGGAAATAGTAACGGTTCTAAACACTTATAAAATGTCAAACAGTAACGGTTTTAAACACTTATAATGGGTTAATTATATAACACATTCCTATGAAAATATTCACCGATTGAACCATTACTAATTTTAATTTATAAGTGTTTTGAAAAGTTACAAAAAAATTATAACCCCTCTCTTATAATAGTTTAAAACTGTTACTGTTTGATTTGTAAGTGTTAAAACACTTACAAATTAGCGAATTTGGTGTAGTGTGTATATATATATATATATATATATATATATATATATATATATATATATATATATATATATATATATATATATATATATATATATGGCGTGAATGTATATACCTTGTGTTATGGTTTGTATATATGATGTGGTCTAATGTATATATCTGGTCTGTATGATATCTATTATGTGCTTCATACCCCTCTAGTGATATAAAGGAAAGTTGCACGATGTGGGTGAATCCCCCTGGCTTGAGGTGCAGGGAGAGTATAGTCCCCAGGTCATAGTGTCTATTATTTATATTGTGTGATTCTTATAAGGGGTGAGACGTAGTGGGTATGCTTCATTCTCATTTTCAATTTGGAACTGTGGACGCTTCCCATACGTTTTGATTTAGGTTTCTACCGAGTTCAGTGTGAGATAGTCCCACAATTGGTAACTCAGGGACATGTGAGCAACTCCTTGGAAGTTGATAGCATTATAGAGACTATTAATATACATATATTATGTGTGTATGTATGTGTACTTGATAGAGAATGACAAATCATGTATAATACGTGCGAGTAATATTATACAAGCTCTATAGACAGTGTGTGATATCTCAATATTATAACTAGAGAAGGTTATAAAGATGTGTATTATGTTTTGTCTTTTGTAGCATGAGAGTGGATGAGTATACTCTTATGACTAATGATGGGAAGTAATTGGGTGTGTACTTTGGATCGAGGGCCTAACGGATTCCCACGAGCAACAATGTTAGGTGGTAGTGAATTGAAGGGGGGGGGGGGGGTTCCTTGTTTAGATTTTGCTTTTCGAGAAGTCCCACGCACGAAACTTAGCTCAACGTTGGGCGTGGGGAGATGTTTGGTCCTTAGTTCTTAGGTATAGGTGAAATATTGGGGGTATATTTCTATCATTAATGATGACGTGTGATACCTTATGCTAATAACTTGTGAAGTTAATAATTAGAAATCGATAAAATATAGGGAGATATATTAACGTATAAGTTTGGGTGTAAATTTTGGCGTCGATAGAGGTAGTATATATATGGTTATATTAGAGATAGTGGGTTACGTGAATAAGTATTAGGCATATATTTAAGATGAATTATCTGTAGAATGTGTCGGGTAGCTTATTTGAGGTTCATATGCATACGTTAGGCGCGCGCTATAGATGAGGGGTGAGGTTGAGTCCCAAGAGAGTGCGACACCACTTTAATTATGAAATTTGTGCATTCATTATTATTATTCATTTTAATTCACTTCCTAAAACTATTTTCAAACCTCGGGCTCTGACCCGTTTATATCTTTTCTCTTGCTATATATATTGTACTACATTATAGGTTCCCCTTCGCAAGGATGCCAATAATGCCTATCCTATCCCGAGTTCTTGGAACTGTAGTAGATGCGGGATGTTACAGGGTTTTGTTGTAGACGCTTCCTATTTTTATAAATATAGTTAAGGATACATTTTGTATATCGGGTGTATACTCAAGGGCTGTATGTATTTGTAGTTCTTTTATTATTTTATTATCTAGTTGTTGTATTGTCTGTGACCCGACAACATATTCGGGTATATCTTTTGTTGTGCACGTGTTTATATTATCACGTCTGTAATCATTATATAAGTTTGTTTGTGGTTTCTTTTATAGTTCCGTTTATTTTATTATTAGGTGGTTAATCAGATTTTTTTCCAGTTTGTGCGGTAGTGATGCTGAGAATGATCCACTTGAGATTCCTGTTTTTTCTTAGTATAGGGATGTCGACCCGTTATTATTATAAGCGGGGTGTCACACTTGGTAGATCCTCTAACCCAATATTATCTTAACACACTTTCATAGATGTCTGAACCATTTTTCTAATAGACCCGTCCATGTATGAATCAGACTCATGGTTCACTTTTTATGGCCAAAAAAACCATTTATGTTTACCTATAGGCAAGACACCTCACCTACCTGCTGGCAGGTGGAGGCCTCCTTGTCCAGGATTCTGACCACCTTTTCGACAGGCAGGTCAGGGGGCGTGCCAATCGACATGTCCTTGAGGGAAACTTGGTCTTTTTATCCAATTAGGTTTCTCCTATTTAAGGGAACCCTGACCTCATTTGAGAGGAACCTCAACCTCAATTTTAGTGCGCCAACTTTCCTAAAAATTAGCATACATCACTCTCACCACATTCTCTTATATCACCCCTACCCCAACTTTATTCACCACTCCACCACCATTATATACCCTCCAAAATCAGCCTAAAAGAATCCCAAAAATAGAATTGAAAAGATCTTGAAGGTCCAAACTCCTCTTTACTTTATTAGTCCAATAAATCCCATTTCATATATTTAAGTGAGTTTAGCATATTCTTAGCCCATTTTACCTATTTATACACTAATATCACCTTTTTTATATTGTATACATTTTCAAGTCTCTTTGTGTAAATTAGAAAACCCATGAAAGGGGTTTACACCATAATTCTGAATTTAGAGTTATCTCACTTTTACTCCTACTTTTACCATATTTCACACACTTTTCCCTAAATACAAAGATACTCTGATTGGGATTACGAGTTAGACCCTAACCTTAGTCTTTTTACGAACTACCTGGAATTTGATGCCATATTTGGCTACATAAGCACTCCAAAGTTATTTTGAGATTCATGTCCTTTCTTATTTTATTTAGTTCACATCGACATATTAGACTTTTATTGATATATTTAGCATGTTCAATCCATGTAGTTAGTTTTCTTACTCTTATCATCTCTTTAGCGGTTCCATATATGCATATTCACTATTGCATGGTGATATTATGATCTCGAGGCGTCGCTCACATTTTAGTCACTTTTATACATTTCTTTTATTACCTTATTCATATTTAGATACCTTATCTCCTTATAAGTATTCATTCCCGTATCTTCCATGATGTGGAGATTATAATTTCTCTCCCTACACACACACACACACACACACACTCTTTTACACATTCATGTATACTTCCACTTTTAACACTTCGCACACATAACACCTTTTACACATTATACACATGTTCAAGCATTTAGAAGAAGGAGAATAATTTTTTAGCCCATAGGTTTTTCTTTCTTTCTCCCACTTCATATTTCACACGTGTATATATCTTCTCACTTGTATATTTACTTATCTCATCCCCTTACATATTTTGCGTGCCATGATCATGTCATGCCATCCATGTACTCTCTCTCCATCTCATATACATAATTATTTCTTCATAACATGTATAACCCACTTTTCTATCACGTGCTCTACTTCATTTGTGTATATCCATATTCTACTACATTTATACATATATCCATGCTTTATTCTAATTGTACATATATCCTTGATTTGTTCCACTTGTAGGTATTTCATGCTTTAACTACTTGTAGATATAACATGCTTCATATTATTTATACATACTTTCATGCTTTACAACACTTATTCATGTTCCCATGCTCCAGTACACTTTTACGCATTCACATGCTTCGTACCACTTGTACAAATTCCACATGCTTTATTTCACTTGTGAAGTTATCTCTTTATTGCATATCACTTGTGTATATTCTCCTTATTACTTCATTCTTAGTAGTTGTATATATCCCTTTTAGCACTGATAATACTTTGCATAAAGATACAAATAAGACTCATGCATTTACACACTACATCTCACGAGCATTGAGTATTGACCATATATTTGTCCCGTAAACTCGGGTATATTAAATGACTAATTCACACATACAGATCAATGATTGACCTAATAGTTAAAAGGTATATTGTGTAAGTCATGATAAAGGGGGCAACCCTTACAGTAACCTCCCATGCCTAGCCCTCATATAGATGTCTTCCCTAGGACACTCAAATTTAAATTGCCTATTTCAATGGGAAACTCTACAAAAAATTTGGGTCGTCCTACCACCCGATTTTGTGATCTTTCACCCATTTTTAAAACAAGACCCTATCGGCGAGTCTGGAAACAAGTCAAACCGTGTCATGCATTACGCGCCCTATTTTTCTCCCAAACTCTGGCTCTGTACGGTATTTCATTTTCACCATAGGCATAACATAATACAAGTGGAACCTAATAATGACAACTACACATAAGGGTTTTTCCTCCATTTCTCCCTTTTTTCGAAAGACCAAAAATATTCTCTTATAAAAAATAAAGAAAATACCATTTTTTTTAAAATAAGACACTTCCTTCTTTGGCGCGACCACATTCCCCAAGATCGACCTAGATCCCTACTGGTTATGATCCTCCATTTAACCTCCTCAGACTTATTCTTCATCCTCCTTCTCTACGGAATCAGAAGGCATAAAATAGTCTTACCATAGCTACCTCATGGATAACCCTAGTCAGGATGCCAATGTTTAGCCAAATTTGATAACCGTGCAAGCTCAATTCTTTGCTAAGATTGGTAACCTACAATCAACTGTCCATGAGTTAAAAAGAAAAAAAGGATCATATTACAAACATGCGTGAACTAGAAGTCATGCCAAATTAGAATGCAGTCTTTCCACCTATTGTGGGTTAAGGAATTCCTGAGCCTATGTGGGCCCTTATAAAATATCAACATGTTCAAGACATCAAAATGTCATCATGTTTCAATTGATATTAAAGAAGAAGAACTCAATAAGGTGAAGGAAGATCTCAAGATTATCTATAAAAAATTTGACCACATGAAGCTAATTGAAAATTGTGTGGACTACACCCACATGTCTCCTTACCTAAAGGTTCGACTGCCCAAAAAAATTCAAAATGCTCAATATTGAGAAATTCAAAGGGAATGAGCTTCACATTCTGTATTCATTACCAACACCAACGCACGAGTCTGTCAGGGTAAATAAAATAGAATATGGATTAGATGTTTCAACCAACCCTTAAAGAAAGTTCCCTACGTTGGTTTTTATTGCAAGGTGTCCCGAATAAGAAGTTGGGAAGATGTCTCTAGAGAATTCATGGCTCAATACGAGCTCAACGAAAAACTAAAATTGACCTATAATGACCTTGAGTTTCTTAAACTGGGACCAATGAAATTTGTCAAAACTTTATAATCATATGGAGGGAAACAACAATCACTATGACCAATCGCCCATCAGAGCAAAATAAAGTCAGTATAGTAAAGAAGAACTTTCTATCGCACATCAGAAAAACCATGGGTAGCCAATATAACCCTCATTTCCGAACCCTTCGGGAGGCTGGGTTAGAGATCAAAGATAATATTGTTAGTCATAATGTGAAAATAGAATTTGTGCATGGGTACACACCCAATTTCACAAATAGTTAGGTGAGCAGGCCTAATTTGCGAGAGGGGCCTCACCACGAGCAACCCCCTCAAAGAAGTGCCCTGGTAAAAAAAGTAAAGTTGGGTGAGGAGGCCCAACAGGAAGGTCTCATCATCCTAAGAAACTCAATGTTCTAGAAATATATCTTGGGTGAGGAGGGCCACCAGGAAAGGTTCCTCGTCCCAATTTACCAAAAGTTCACATAAATTGAACTTGGGTGAGGAGGCCCACTAGGAAGGGCTCCTCGTCCTAATTTACTCGAAAGTTCACAAAAATTGAACTTAGGCAAAGAGGCCCACCAGGAAGGGCTCCTCATCCTAAAATTCCCAGAATTCTCAAAGATTTAACTTGGGCGAGGAAGCCCACCAAGAAGGGCTCCTCATCCCCAAAATCTCAGAGTTCACATAAAGGGAACTTGGCGAGGAGGCCCACCATGAAGGGCTCCTCGTCCCCAAAAAATTCAGAAAGTAAAACAATAAAATTTGGGCAAGGAATCCCACCATAAGGGTATACTCATCCCTAAATGCTCAAAATTATAGGAACATAGTTTGGGCGAGGAGACCCATCATGAAGAGCTCTTCGTCCCCATAATATTAAATTCTTTACAAAAAAGAACTAGTGGATGAGGAGGTCCACTTAGAGTGACCTACTCCCCAAGATTAGTTACTGAAATATATGTTAAAGTACTGATATGTTACTTTCTTGTAGAGGTATCTTGATTGACCAAGTAGGGATAAAAAAGACAAGTTGGGATCTCTTAGGAGTTTTGGCTTGGTGGCTGAGGAACAAGGTTTGTTGAGCAATCTCAACTACTTAGAACTTTAATATTGAGAGAACACTAGTAGATAGACCCTAAGGATCACCCAGTCCTTGCATAGTTACACCGAGTCATAACTGAAGTAAGAAACCAAGAAGTTGATCACAAGAAATGACCAATTTATTAAATGATTTTAGAGGAGGTGGTCCTGAGACCTCCCCTCAAGTTTATAAAATGATTTTAGAGGAAATGGTTCTTGAGACCTCTCCCCAAGTTTATAAATGATTTTAGAGGTGGTGGTCCTTGAGACCCCTCCTCAAGTTTATAAAATATTTCAGAGGGGGTGGTTCTTGAGGCCCTTTCTAAGTTTACAAAGTTTCTACAATAAGTTACTATTTTAAAAGATATTTACCAAATCATATATTTTGTCTACAAGCGCAAAAATATTTGATTTTTGACTTTTGTTTGCACCAGGTGGCACCTGTCAGACGGGACATGCGGCTGCACACAAGTAGGGACAAATGGTACATTGCAGACCTTGTCCCTGACCAACCCCCTCAGTTTTGGCACCCAAAAGTGCCAACTCAGCCCTAGTGCCCAAGTTTAAATAGGATCCCTGGTCAAGGTCAAGTAATAATCAAAACTCAAGTCATATCGTTACTTTGCCAAAATCATATAAGATACCTAGTGTTCTCTCCTCTCTCTTTATCTAAGTGCTAAGTGCCTTATTCCTTCACTCCACACTAACAACCCTCATTCTCAGGAGTTCCTCTTGAGAAAAGTTACTATTATTGTTGTGAAGTTCATCTTCTTGTAGGGAGAAGTTCTTACTTTGGTTCCATTTTTACGAAAAGGAGAAGGTTTTATCAGGTACAACTCTAGAAGTTCTTGAAGACCTTGAAGGTAGAGTTTATTTAAGTGTGTCACGCCTCACTCTTTCCAGTTATTCATAGGCCCTAGTACAATTACCCTCCTATATTTGGCAACTCTGCTGGGGAGGTATCCTCACTTTCATGGACAAAGAAGGTTTCAATGTTTCTAAGCAACTAGTTTTTGAAGACATTCCACCTAGGAATGGAGCTCAAAGTGATCAGACCACACAAGAGGATGTGGTGGTGATCGGAGCTAAGACACCTGCTCCTTAGGAAGGGCATACCAACTCACCGACAGCAGCTCCGATGATAGGTACGAGCCTTATGGGCATGTTTTTTGACTTCTTGAAATAAAACAATGTAAACCTATTAAGTTCGGGTCAATGCCGTGTAACACCAGCAACTTCCCCCTCTAGATGGGTAGCCACTCCAATAGTGATACCGACATAGGCAGCTCTTCCGTGAAAGGTGGTGCAAGAGCAAGTTGTGGAACCATCAAGCTCACCAGTAATAAAGGGAAAGAGTTTGGAGGAATCTCCCTCTAAAGAAACTACTATGGAGGAGGTGAGGAAGCTGCTCTCCTCATCTCAAAGAGAAGCACCTAATCTGTATGAGGAGCTACAAGGCTCTCACCCTCTGGCTGTGAATGAGAAGCCATATCTAGAGGGTTATATTCAACCAAAGTTCATTAAGTTTAATGGAAAAGGGGAGAACCTAAGAGAGTATGTGAAGAGGTTCGTTGAGTACCTAGGAGTGCATGGAAATGACAAAAACTTAAGGTTGGGGGAGTTTTCCAAGACCCTTACAGGAAAGGCCTACATGTGGTATTCCCATTTGGCACCCAAAATCATCCCCTCAAGGGAAGAAATACATAGGAAATTACTCCAAAAGTTCTTTGTGATGGAGGATGGGTTCACATTGAGACACCTGGCACAGGAGGTGCAAAAGCCTAGGTAGGAGTTCATGCAATATATCAAGCATTTTTGCGAGCGGGCACTAGATGTCCACGAGGAGGTAGCAGAGGCAATGCTGCTTCAAATATGTGTAGAAGGGCTCTTAGAGGAATACAAGATCCATTTGGTTGATGAGACCAGAGATGGAAACTTTAGAGAGTTCACCAGGGCTGCCAGCAATATAGCCATGATAATCAAACCGAGGTCTTCAAGTTGGAGGGCACAAGTGCCACTAGCTTCTGGAAGGTTTTAAGTCTCAAGGAGACAAGTATTAAACTAGGTGGATGGAAATTCAAAGGGAAAGAAAGGAAGACTTGGATCTAAGAGTAATAACCCAGGTAGATGATTACCCATTACCCACCATCACTACCTTGCAGTGTAGAGAAATCTATGGATTGTTATCGTACATTGGTACGCGAAGGGGTAGAAGGTCACCCTCACTTGAATGGGGAAATTCCAACAACAGCTGATAAAGCTAATCCTAAGTATTGTGAGTTACACCAGCGGGTGCAACACTCCACCAAAGACTGTTACCACTTAAGGACTATCATTGGTGAACAGGTGGCCAGTGGAACCTTGCAGATACCTACCAGTGGATGTTAATGAGAACCCACTTTCGGCTCATCATTATTACACTGCCAATATGGTGGTAGCGTATGATGAAGAAGAATCTCAAGAGTCGATGGAGTGGGAATGTAGTGAGAAAATATGCGAGGAGCTAGAAAGGCTAGCGCTGAACAATAAATAGAGAACTGAGATAGAAAGGAACTGCAAGGAGTGGTTCTTAACTCCAAAATAAGAAGAGAATATGGATGTGGAAATCGAGCAAGTGAACATCCTAGAGGGCAAAGTTGATGTCATCCTTGCTCTAGATGGGAGGGTGCGGGGGGATATTTGAGGCAGAGTATGTTTGTAACGCCCAAACATACGAAGTGGACTTAGAATCTGAATGTGAAGCTATAACAAGGAGTCCTAAGTTCAAGTCATTTTTTGACCAAATAGGAGTGAAGTATGACACCAGAGTAGTCATAAAAAGAAAGATTTTGGAAGCAGTACAATAATGAGGAGACCCCTCACTAAATTGGCAGGGACTAATTGGGAGGTTGATCAAAAGATACACTTTTGAAGTGGTCTTTTCTGAGGCAGGCAGCTAGGTGCCTTACTTCCACAACTGCCCCTTGTATGTGATAACTATGATCAACGGAGTTTCATTCCCCAGGGCATTAATGGATGAAGGGGAATATATTAACATTATGCCAATCAGTACTTTCTATGAAACGGGGATTGATCAAGAGAAGATAGTGCCTATGCCACTAGTAATTTAAAGATTTGACAATGCTAGAATGCAATCCCTCGGATATGTGAAAGTGGGAATCAAGTTGGGGAATTTCACTTCCCACATCAAGTTTCACATCATCAATGCCAATACCAGCTACTAGTTGCTCATTAGAAGGGTATAGATGCATACCCATGGCATAGCAACCTCCATCTACCACCAATGTGCAAAAGCCAATATTTGAGGAACATAGAACATAATCAAAGAAACATAGAATCCCTTTTCTATTGAGGAGACGCATCTAATGGATGCAAAATTCTACACAAAATTGGACGAAAAAAGGAAGATTACCACAAGAAAGTTAGAGGAGAGGCAAGTGGTTGGAGGAGGTACCCAACCAAAGAAGTTTGTCCACAATCACTTGGGGGAGAGGGTGATCCCCCACATAGCAAAAGGAAAGAAAAAGGTGGAGGAGGTTGTCAAATCTCCTCGAACTTGTAAGAAGGTGGTCCTACCCGATGGGAAAGTCATATACAGTTTATGATGATCTGCATGGGGGGGCATTTTGGGATGGGAGCACCGACCCAGAACCATAGTGTTTTGTTGTGTATGAATCCCACATCATTGAATATATTGAGGAACCAGAAGAGGCTCCAGAGTGCATGCAGGATGGCCCTAGGGAGAAGCTACAAGAGTTAGAGGAAATCAACTTGGGAGTAGAAGGGGGTGAAAGTAGACCCATTTTAATTTCTAAGAGTCTGAACCCAAAGCAGAAGGAAGAGCTCATCGACCTGCTCAAAGATTTCACCGATGTATTTGCCTAGAAATACACGGAGATGCCAGGGATAGATCCATAAGTGATCTCTCACAGCATAAATGTTCTTCACAATGCTCTTCCATTAAGGAAAGAAACACATACGTATAAAGATGACCTTGACCTAAAAATAAAAGCAAAAGCAGAGAAGATATTGGTGGTAGTGTTCATCAAGCCTATTCTGCATCCTGTGTGGCTCCCCTGCATATTACCTATAGCGAAGAAGGACAAAAGCTAAATCCGAGTTTGTGTGGATTTTTGTGAGTTAAATCAGGCATGTCCCAAGGATGAGTTTCCTCTGCCTAGTATAGAGAGCTTAGTTGACGCTACCCCAAGCCATATTTTATGGATGGATACGCCGACTATAATCAGATTGAGATAGACCCAATGGACATAGAGAAGACAACCTTTCACATGCCATTGGGAAACTTCCACTACATAGTTATGCCATTTGGATTAAATAAAGCTAGGGCCATGTATCAGAGGACAATGATGGAAATATTCCATGATCTGTTTAATGATATAATAGAATTCTATGTGGATGATCTGCTGGGTGAAGTTCAAGAGGGAAAGAAAGAACATACAAGACATCCTAAGAGTGTTTGAGAGATACCGTAGGTCTAAGATGCAGATGAACCCCTCAAAGTGTGCCTTTGGTGCAAGTTTATGCTGAAAATAAGAAATCCATCATAATGATGTCACCTTTGAAGAGTCAAAGTTAGCTCAAGTGCTTCTTAGGGAACGTGTCCTACCTAAGAAGGTTCATGACTGTGCTAGCGGAGGTGACCCACCCGCTCACACCCCTGTTGAAGGACAAATCCAAGTGGGCCTGGGGGATGAGCAGAAGAAGGCCTTTGATAAGATCAATAAAATTTTGGCCTCCCCATCCACGATGATTCCGTCGGAAGATGGGGCACCACTGCTGCTCTACCTTACTTCAACAAAAAGGTCCATAGGATCACTGCTGGCTCAAGAGAAGGAAGGAGTAGAGAGGCCGATGTATTACTTGTTAAGAATGATCTCAGGTACATAATCCATATACATCTATGTGGAGCCCTAGTCTTTATGGATCAAAAGTTGAGACTCTATCTTCTAGCCTTTATAGTTCATATAGTCACTAAGTGTGATCCTATCAAGTACCTCCTAGCTCTGACGGTATTAGTGGTATGAGTAGCAGGATGGTTCTTAATTTTATCATAGTAAAGTGCATAGTGCCCAAAGCCATACTAAGTCATATAGTAGCAGATCTGTTGGCCCTTTTCTCAAGTGGGAATTTTGAGACCCCTAGTGAAGATATACCGGGGGAGAATTTCCAAGCATGAATGGAAGAAGAGATGGAAAAGTGGGAAACGGAGTTTTATAACTTCAGTGATTAAGGAACAAGAGGTGTGGGAATTATAATCTCAAATAGTAAGGAGAATATCACCCTCTCCTTCAAGCTAGACTTCAATTTCTCAACAATGAGGTTGAGTATGAGGCTCTCATTTTGGGAATGTTAGAAGCACTCCGAAGAGGTGTCTGGGTATTGTGCATGCGAGGGGACTCTAACCTGGTAATGAAACAAGTTAATGGGGAGTTCTCCCTCAAACATGCTAACTTGGCACCATAGAGGTACATCATCCAGAGGTTGCTGGGACAGTTCCTAAAAGTCACCGTTAAGAGGCATATAAGGATAATGAATAGGCACTCTGATTCACTAGCTATAATAACAAAAAAGTTAAATATGGATGATACAAAAGAGACAATCACAATACCATAGTGAGATCCTTATTCCCAAGTAATGAGCCGAAAGATTGGAGGCACGTGGTTATGAAAGAACTAGAAATAAGAGAGGGGACAATGAAGATGTTAGAATTGGCTAACTATCACCTGTTGCAGGGAACACTTTACTTCAATAGACCTGGAGGGTTCTTAACAAGGTGTGTTAGAGAAAAAGAAGATACTGAGAGGTTGGCAGAAATGCATGAAAAGCATTACAGGGACACTGATATCCTTTTTTATCGCCAGTTGCAGCAGGGGGCTAGTATTATCCCACCATGAGCGCAGAGGCTACTCATCTGGAATAAGGTTGTTTAAAGTGACAAAACCATTTTGACCAGCCATGAGAAGCTAATTTTGTGGAGGAGTTTAAAGATTGAAGGCAACCATACATAGCCTACCTAGAAGAAGGTGAGTTGCCCATGAAGAGAGAAGATGAAATTTATCTCCGAAAGAGGGTAGTTCATTACTACATTGTAGAAGGATAGCTTTATAGGAAAGGCTATAATGAGAAGTCACTGAAGTGTATTGCTAAAGAAGACATAGGGAGAGTGTTGAAACTATATGATCAACTGATGACGCTGGGGTACTACTGGCCAACTATGGAGGCTGACTCTATTACTTATGTGAAGAAATGCAAATCCTGTCAAGTACATGGAAATATTGTACATGCCCCTTCAGTTAGCTTAAAAATCCTAGCAACTCCCTACCCTTTCCACACATGGGCATTTTACCTAGTTGGAAAAATTAGCCCAATATCTCATGGTAAAGATTTTATTATCGTGGATATAGAATTGTACACCAAATGTGCATAGGCCATTCCTCTAAGGAGGGTGACTGCCACAGTGGTAACACAGTTTATCAGGGAGTATATTATATGCAAGTTTGGTATACCCAAGGTGATTTTAATAGATAATTAGAAATAGTTCGTATGTAAAGAGATGTCCCTCCTCATAGACAAGTACAAGATTGTGTACAACAACTCAACCATCTTCTACCCTAAGGTTAATGGCCAAGCAGAAGACACCAATAAGACCCTGATCAATATCTTAGAGAAGATGTTGGAGGACATGCTCGGGATGCGGGATGAGAAGCTACCCATGGTATTATGGGATTATCGAACTTCAAAGAGAAAATTGACAGGGTTTACCCCATTCTCACTGGTATATGGAATCGAAGCTATCCTACCAGTGGAGTTGACGATACCTTAAGCCAGAGTGTCTCTAAGAAACAGACTTATCCCTGACTCATGACATGTGTAGTTGGAGGCACTGGATGAATATAGAGACAAGGCGAAAGAGAACTTTAAAGTCTACACCCAACAGATGTCCAGAACCTATGAAAACTTAGTCAACCAGAGGGATTTTCAGGTGGGAGACTTGGTCATGCGAGAATCCACTCACCACCTTTGCAACATGTCAGCATCAAAGTTCAAACCCAACCGATAAGGCCCCTTTGCAGTAAGAGGGATAGGCAGTTCGGGTTATTGGAAAATTTCAGAGCCAGAGAGTGACTGCCTCCAGTCCATCAACTGCAAGTGGCTGAAGAGTTATTCCCTAAGAAATGATAACCATAATAAAAATCCTTCACAGTTAGAGGAGGCATCTCTACAAATGTTAACTTGCTAAAAAAATATGCAAGTAACCCATAGTTAGAGGGAGAAACTCTAAAATACTAGCTTGCTCAGATAATATGCAACTGCCCCACAGTTGGAGGGGATAGATCTAAAAAATATTAACTTGCCCAGATAATATGCAAGTACCCCACAGTTAAAGGGGACAAATCTATTTTTTTTAACTTTCCCAGAAAATATACAAGGACCCCATAGTTAGAGGGGAAACTCTAAAATACTAGCTTGCTCAAATAATATGCAAGTTCCACACAGTTAGAGGGGATAGATATAAAAAATATTAACTTGCCCAGAAAATATACAAGTGCCCCATAGTTAGAGGGGCAACTCTAAAATACTCGCTTTCTCGAATAATATGCAAGTTCCCCACAGTAGAGGGGATACATCTAAAAAATATTAACTTGCCCACATAATATGCAAGTACCCCACAGTTAGAGGGGACCGATATAAAGATGTTAACTTGCTCATAAAGTGTGCAAGTACACCACGGTTAGAGGGTAAAGATCTAAAAATGTTACCTTGCTCAGAAAGTATGCAAGTACCCCCACAGTTAGAGGAGGGATCTCTGAAATACCAACATGCTCAGATAATACATAAGTACCCCAAAATATATGGGGCAGTTCAAATAGATCAAGTGGCCATAGAAAATTAGAGCAGGACACAATAAGAAAATATCAAAGACTAGGCAAAAGTAAAGAATGAACAACATGATGGAAATCAACAAGGTACTTTTCATTAATAATGATAAAGTCATAGTAAAACTATCTACCCACTAGATAACATAAAAAATAAATCCTTTTGAGAGCGCATATATGTATAAGAAAGATCGGACTCCTCAATAAGCTGCTCATCTAATCTAAGCATCCGGGCCTCATCCTCTAGCTTGGCCAGCTTGACCTGAAGGGACTGAATCTGAGTCTAAATTTGAGATGCCTTGGCCTGACGCTGCTGCACCCTAGCCTGCCTGGAAGTATGAAGCTTCATCATCTTCCTAAAAATGGTACTAAGAAAATGGTGAACTAAAGAATCAAGTCAGTCCAACTAGAAGTGATAACAACGTTGACGATCGTGAAGAACCTGGAGTAACAATGCAACCCTCTGAGTGGTCATGTCAGTAGGAGGGGTAAATAAGAAATCATGAAGGTGGCTAGATAGGGACTTAAAGTTTAAGACCGTAAGACTATCAATGTTGAGGATTCTCTAAGAAGTAAAAGTCTTAGGGTTGTGCTCCAGAAGTATCTCCAACACCTCTCGCTCATGTGTATGAAACTTGCAGGGCAACTCTAAACACGACAGTGCGCTCATAAAATCCCCAAGAGACTCTACCTTTATATCATTATAGCCTGTGTTTTGATACTCAAGCTCTAAAAGAGGGATAAAAGAATCCTCACCAAACCGACATCACCGATGGCCTCAGAACTCTAGTCGGCCTCATCAGTTGCCTCAACAAGCTCACCAACCGGATCCTGCAGAAAGAAAAGTAAAAAGAGATAAGTCATAAAGAAGAGAGGTAGCGGGTGGTGTAATACCCATGCTCAAATTAAAAAAAAGATTATGGAAATCTTACCCATATCCCAACAAGTCAATATGCTGTCACCAAAGCGAGGAGGCACCATATGACCCTGAGCACCCGCCTAACAGAAAATAGGCAAGAGTTACCATATCTTTTGCTAAAGAAAAATGAGAAATGTATTAACTTTAATAGACATAAATAACCCAGGTATGGCAGTTTAATACCCTAGGAGTGTGTAGTACAACACTCACTGTAGGTCTCGCAGAGCTAGGACGACCACCTCACAGACCTAAAAATAAGGAAATAGGTACGTGAAGGTGAGCCCACTTGCACAATAAAATCAAGAAGAAAAAGGGGAATAAATAAGAGAGTGAGGTATGACAGCATAATACCTGACTCGTAGTAACTCCCCCTGATTGTTCCACAGTCAAAGGAATAATCGCGATGCTACCAGAAAACATAGAAATAGGTTAGTGTCAGTAAGTATTTACACAGAAAATGTAAGTTTAAAGGTTTAGGTAGACCAAGTGTTTACCTGGGAGCTCCTCACCGAGATACCTGTTAGTGACTCCTCAGCATCTAGAGCAGGAGTGATGCTAACCTGGAAAATGATAAAGCTAGAAGGTGTCAATAAAATTGTATATAGATAATAAGAGTAGATGAAAAGAAAATATAAGACATTGTATATACCGGAGTAGTCTCCTCCGGGATGCTGACCAGAGTCTCCTTAGACATGTAAACTTGTGGAGTACTAGCATGAGAGTTCAAATATAGGTCCCGCAAGTAAAGAGACCACATCTACATATATATTAGAAGAAAATACATAATATGCAGATGTGTAATTAGTCTAGCAAGTATATGTGCAAAGACTAAACATACCACTGAAGCTGGTCCTGCAGAACTAGGAATAGGCCCCTCAGACAAGGGGAATTCATCCAGGTTGGCTGGGGTAGCTTACCCTACATAAGATGAGGGGAGACTCGCAGGTGGTACCTTAGAAGCTGTCTCCGTGACCCTCATCACAGATGCCATAGATGAGGAGGTCTCACTAACACCACCCTGCGAATAGAAGAAAGATATGAAAATTATGAGTTGTTCATAGTAACAAAGGAAAACATATAGAAGATAAGCATCGACAAGTTAGAATAACTATCGAGAAAGGTGATATAATAATGCCTCCCATAGAGACAATAACTGCAGGAGCTCCCCCAGCAGTAGTTGGGCCTACAGAAGGGGTAACCAAAGAAGCAAGCAATGAAGTGGTAGTATTGATCAACTGACATATAAATAAACAAAAACATAGTGTGAGAATAGAATCACAATAGCAAAGATAAGATAAGTCGAGAAATGAAAGACTTGAAATAGTTGTACCTGGAGTCATTTTAAATAAGAAGGAGGGAAGATGACCGACAGGATAGTCGCAGCAGATGAAGTGGCCTAATCATTACAAAGTTATAAAAGAACCAAACATAGATAAAGAAAGAAATGGAACCAGATAGGAATAAGTAAAACCTGAGAGGTGGAGCCAACCTGGGTAACAGTCTCTCTAGAAGCAATAGTGAAAATTAGCCAAGAAGATATAGCTAAATATGGGGACTATTATCCACGGTCATGATGAATAAGGAAATAGGAATCCTCCCTAAAGGCGACAGACCTAGGGTAATGCCTCCCGTGAGTGATACTATTCCCCCAGTAGAGGAAGGGCCACTTGAAGAGGGTCCTTGTAATAAATACAGGCAAAGGTGGTACAAATATAAATGTAAAAATTATAACGAAATAAAGAAAGGTGATACATGAGGTAAGCTCAAAATACCTCAGGCATCCCGACGGAAGAACCTCTCACCGCAGAGGAGAGGGGAGTGAAGAAAGGAAGCTAAGAGAAACAGTTACCTATATATACCAAAGAAGAAGACTTTAAAAGATATGCCTCAAAATATGATAAGTAAAAGCAAAGGACTCAGGAGATCTAATGCTTACCTGGACTGAAGAAGAGGATATAGAAGAAGTCCTCATGTCATCGAGAATACATTAGATAGTTGCAAAAGTTAGATAAGAGCATAGATTGTATTAGTAAAACTAAAAAGAAAAAAGAATAATTACTGAGTGCATGAAAGTAACAAACCTCCCTAAATAGGCCCAAAGATAAGACCAGCATGGAGCTCCTCTCCCTAGGAAAAGGCCCCTGGGCAAGAGATGGAGGCAATGGACCACTTTCCAACGTGGAGACACCCTGGAAATGCCACAAAGATAAAGACAATTCATATCTAAACTACGCATATGTAAATGGAAAATAAAATAATGGAAAAGAGGTTAAGAGAAAAGACTTACAGCGGTGGAGAGGCAGTTTGCCCATATGGTACATGCCCGGTAGTAGGACTGCGAGCAGATGGAGAGTCTATCATGATGCCCTCGCTAGAAGATTCCCTTAAAATTGTTAACAAATAAGAAGTGCTAGGGGTGCTGATTATCATAAGTATCAGTGACACTCATCTCATTCGAAGAAGAACCATCATCATCATCACAGGAGGGAGTACTTCTATAATCAACTAGTTCCTCTTCAAATGATAGAGAAGGTGAACCAATAAGTGAAACCCCACAAAAATTAGTTTCACTAAGTAATAGGGAATGATGTGTAGTAGCTTCACTAATGGGAATTTTAGTCACAATAAGCTCTTCAAAAGATAACCCTACGACCTTATATCCCTTCTCCCATAGAGTCCTATATGTCTACTCCACCCCAAGACCATCAATGTCATACCCTTGGTCTGGTGCAGGAGAGGGAGCAACAATCCCAACACTCATCTTCTTCTTCTTCTTCCTGCTTGCCCGGGTCTTATTGGAGGGAGGGGGGAGTAGGAGAAATAACAAAAGTGGTAGTAATAGTGGTAACATAGGCGATGGTAGCAGGTAAGAAGTTAGAAACATCCATATCATGATGCTTCCTCTTTGAAGTAGTAGAGGACCTTGTCTTGCCTTTTGACTTAGGCCTAGAAGGTTGAGGCTCAGGTTGCTTAGAATAAATAGACTCGTCGAGCAGAGGCCTCACCAAGATCAAAGTGATCTACTCGAGAGGAGCCGTAGGGATGGTGCTCCGGTGCTACAGTGACTTTTGGGTTCTCTTACCCAAGTACTTATAGTTGTTCAGAAATTTGTGGAAATAGTTTCATGAGGGACATCCCTTGCATAGTTTTGAATCAAGAGGACCTACCTCTGCCACAGGGTAAACCACGATCAAGTAAAAGAAGGTAGGTAATCTCGAGAAGGAACAAACAGGTTACCAAGGTGGCTAACTCTATCAACCACCCCCTTAAATATGAAATTAGAAAAGCCCCAAGGTATAGCTCGGAGGGGAGGTGCTTGAAAAATAAACAGGAGTATGAACCCCTTGATCATAACCAAACTGCCTTCTCACTCTTTCAGAGTGGTAGAACTCCAAACCTTTTCCCAAGTCAGTCAGAGAAAGGCGAGGTGCATGCAATAAACATAACAGTCACATAAATATGGGGGCAGGTAGCAACAGACTCAACATTAGCAAGGCAGTAGAAGGTGCCCCCAAAAGTAGAGAAGGAGTGCCAAGTAAATATACCTCCAACAGTCTTGCAGTAAGGTATGAAGGTAAACTCATCAACATTGTCTATCAATGACCCTAGATAAGTCTTAGGAGTCTTCTTGTGCCATCTTGCAGCACGAGTAACCCTGTTGTGGCAAACCCTAGACTCTGGGGCAAAGTAGGGGAATCTATCAAATAAAAAGGACATAATGATGAAAACATTAGAAAAGTTGATGTCATCATAATGACCACAAGAGCGATAAACATCCACACGAGCCTTGTCTAACCAAGTGTATAGATACCTTAAGGTTAGAGATGCTAGGGAGACTACCCTCCCTCGATAAAGCCTCATAAAAAGCTTGAAAAGAAGCTCACGAGGAGAATCGCGTGGCCTCCCAAAAATAAGAAACCTTCTCACAAAAGTGATAAAGATTACTACCATGTGTGAGGGGGAATTTATTTTTGGGCCCTCCTAACTCCTCAAGGCCCTGCTTGAACTTTCATCCTTGGGAAGCTGCTCAAAATCTTTGAACTAGTATCTTTACCACTTGGTGAAGGAATTTTTGGTGGTCCCAGCCAAATTAATAGATACATATTTCGAGAACTCACCCAAAGTAGAGTGGAGCTCCCCCCCATTTTCTCCTCAACCTCATCTTCAAAACCATCAGTGAGAACATAGTTCCCCAAGTAGGGAAGAGCGAGAAGCTCGTAGATATCCTCCAAAGTGATGGTACATTCCCACAACCAGAAATGAAAGTATGAGAATACCTACTCCAGCGAGAAGATAGTAAAGTAAAATTGCTAGATTGTTCGGCAATAGAACAAGCCTTGAGACTGCTAATGGTGGTTAAATGACCTAACCCCTCAATAAAAACTCTGTGTGAGGGGGTGGACAATACATGATCCACCTAGAGACCCAATTCCTCTATGGCACCGCCACATGCCTTCACCTCAATGTTGGAATGGGGAAAGTCACCCCTGTCTACTCGCACTCTAAGAATGGAATCGGGTAAAACAATGGGAAAATCAAAAGACTCACCGGGACCCACTTGGGGTCGTTCATTTATCTTGACCACAAACTCCTGATCGAAATTTATGAGCGAGGTCATGAAAGTATCCTCCTCGCCAAAATAGGGTGCCAGAAGATAAAGGCCAAAATCCCTTTGTTGGCAAGCAACTAAGTATTCCTTTTGGGATTTCGAGTATGCCATAGAGGAGGAGGACCCTGTTTCGAGCATCCCAACAAATGAGGAGGCTCATGTTGCAAGCACCCCAATAGACGAGGAGTCCCCCATTGTGAGTGTCCCAGCAGACGAGGAACTATAAGGACATTTTTGTCCATTACCATTTAGTATGTCATATACCGCTACACCATCATAGAAGTTCAAGCTCGTTCACGTCAAGACGGATTCGAATAATCAAGGATCTTCAACAAAGCCTCGACGAGATTTATTTTGGTAAAAGTTAAGTTTTAAATTCCTTAAAGTTTCATTTTAGTGTTGGGAAATTTTTCTAAAAGGTTTTTAATAATTTGAGGCATTTTTATAAAAGAATTTTTTTTCTAGATCCGGACCAATCCCCTTCGCAATTTTTTTGCCAAAATTTCTTAACCGGACCAATCCTTTTAAAAAAGAAACTAGATCGATCCCCTCCAGACCAATCCCTTCTGAATCGATCCCCTCTGAACCAATCCCCTTCGCAGATTTTGTCCACCGCCTCAAATCTTTTATTTTCCTATAAAAGGGGTATTTCGGTGGTGTATTTTTACAAGACTTTGAGAGACGTTTTTGAGAGAAAAAAGACATCAAGTATTCATATTTTTGAGTCCTAAAACTCATGTTTGATTCATACCAAAAATCCCAATTACTTTTGTAAATATTTTTTGAACCCTAGAATAACTTTGCTTTTGTTCATTTTTTATAGGGAGATCTCTACAACCAAGAGCTGCGTGCTATTGTGGAGTGAGTCTCTACGAAGTTTTTGATTGCAGTCCTTGTGGTATAGCTGCATGTGAACCACTGCAGATTTCTAGCCAATGGTTTGAAGGTTTGACGAAGACACCGTGCGTTACTCTTGTGGGCGATATCAAGATTGTATGTAAGTTAATGGTCTTGTAAACTTGTCAAAGTCCAAGAAATGAAAAGGTTTTGCCCTTCGGGGATTTTTCCTGAATTATTGTGTCACACGCTATATCTTATTTGTATTGACACGTAGTTGCATGTTTAGGGGCTGATTTATTTTGGTTTAAAATAGACTCTAATTAAATAAGATTATATTGGAAATTTACGAATTTAATCAATTATCACACACCGACTTTCTACAAATTGGTATCAGAGCGGGTTACGCTAATTTAACGCGTGATCCTGACTTTTTAAGGATTTTTTTAATACATTTTGACTTCTCACGTCGTCAAATTGGTATCAGAGCAGGTTACGCTAATTTATCGCGTATTCCTATTTTTTGCAAAATTGTGTGATATTAATTTTTTTTGAAAAATCAATTTTGTGAAAAATCGCAATTTTTCAATGGAACACCCATTTAATGAGGAGCCTTTTTTTGAAAAAGTTCACGACCGTGCTGAAAAATTAAAACTTTTGAATTTGAAACTTTGCAAAAGAATTAAAGTTTTGGAAAAAGAAAATTCTTGTTTTAATAGTAAGATTGAATATTTGCAAACGTTTCAAGCCCAAATAGATATTTTTCGTGAACACTTTGGTAATTTGTGTATGGGTTTTGATTCTTTAAAAATTGATAAAAAGGAGAGTGATGAAAGAGTCCTGGTTTTAGAATAGGAATTAGAGGACTTAAAAAATTCTAGGGTTCCCATTTGTGCCGTCGAGGATAAAAAATTAATCGATGATTTTACGGCACGTGAAAAGACTCTTAGGTATAAGTTTATTTTAATTAAGGGGGAGCGAGATAAACTTCCACGTTTGATTAATGATTTGAAGAAGGATTCCCTCAAATTGGAAGAGTCTAATTTTTTCTTGAATCTAAAATTTTGAAGTTAAAAAATAATTTAAATGATTCAAGTAGTTATGAGAGTAATGGTAATGGCTCGTTTTTTTCTAATGCTTCCGCTGCTAAGTCAAAAACCATAGTTTGTTTTAGAGGGTCAATTAATCCCAAGATGTAAGAAAAGTTCAACCCATATGTGTCGTTCCTCCCGTTTACACATGTTCACATTGTGGTAGGAAAGGTCACCTTAGGATATTTTGTTTTGATCTTGGAAGAGGTCCTAGTAAGTCGAAGTCTAGTGTTTTGTTGGTTCCCAAAACCCCGTGTCGACGTGTTACATCTGTTTGGTTTAGGAAACCACCTTTGGATATGCTAGATTTTAGACTAGTTGATTCTCGTTTTCTTGCACATGATTCTTCTCTTGCCATATCATATAGATGATTGTGTTTGCATGTCTGTCATATGCTAGTTTTTCTATTTGATATATTCTTGCTAGTGTTATGACATGTGTACTTTTTGTATTTTTTATTTTTTTGCTAAAATTTTGAAAAATCCAAAAAGAGTTTTGTATTTTTTTTACTCCTTTTATGGTTAAACACTTAGAATGACCATGTCACAACATCATTCCATTTCCATGTGACTTTTTGATAGTGTTTTGAGACAATATATCATGTCATCCATGTGCTTTACATTGTTTGGAGTCATTAAGATGTAATTAAGTGTTATTACCTACATGTTTGACTCATTATGTCTTTTATTGCACACGTGCATGGATTTGTTTGATTATTGTTCTTGTTTTATCACATATTAGTTGGGTGTTTTCATCTCAATTATGTCCTAAAACGAACCAAGTGCAATAATACGAGAGTAATAAAAGCAGTGCATGTATCCATTGTTCGTGAGGAATTTGCTTAAGATGAAAAAATGATGAGTGAACACGAGAAAGGGCTGTAAGAGTGTAAAATTGACTCGTCGTGAAGGCCGCTGTTTGAAAAGAGCCAGCACAAAAAATTAAGACAATAAAAAGATGAAATATGCCAAAATTTGGGCCAATAGGGTTTTCTCTAAGTTGAGAACTTTAGAACCTCATTAAAAAAATAAAAATAATTATTTATGAGGGAGTTTTGGTTAGATACGTATCAATGTGTTTGCACGTCCTTTGAAAAGTTCTCAAAACCGCACTAAATAGTTTTGGACATTATTGGTGTGAATATTATTTAGACGTTGATTTGTTGATATGATTAACACGATGTCATCTAAATTCAACTCTTTTACACCTAAAGACTATTTTTTATGTTCATTTGTTAGGGGTACACGTATGCATCGTGCACATATGCTTGATTGATTTGATTTACCTATCGAATTTGATCACATGCATTCATTCCATATTCACGATTTGGTCGTCCTAGTAAAAAATTCATGGTGTGATTTTTTTTGTGTAACATTTTTTTGTATGAAAAATTGAACAATCAAAAATAGTTTGTGGATGATTTGGAAGACCTTGAGTTACTCCTTTGCATGCATAGTTTGATCCATATTTGCTATGCTTTGTCGTGACACTCTATGTTTAGTTTGTTTCTTCTTATCTGTCTATTTGGGGACATAATAAAAAGTGGGAGAACGAATTATGATTTTATGAGGGAGTTTTTACATTTGCATTATGGGGGAGATTTAAGTTTTGTATTGATTGATATATGCTTATATCTCATTTCAAACTCGATGCATCACGAAGGTATTCTTCTTTATCTCATGTGTTTAGGTACAAAGTTGAGGATCATTTGGCACACCCTGATGAGAAAATCTATGAGATTTGATGTTGAAGATTTTGAAGAAAAGTTTGAAGACTTACACATTTTACCTTTTCTCGTATGAGTTTATGGGAGGGTAGATTTGTATAGGTCATATTTGAATTAATAATTCGGAGATTTTTATTTTGTACCGGCATAGACATAGGGGGAGATTTGTAAGTACATTTTTGTCCATTACCATTTAGTATGTCATATACCGCTACACCGTCATTGAAGTTCAAGCTCATTCACGTCAAGACGGATTCGAATAATCAAGGATCTTCAACAAAGCCTCGACGAGATTTATTTTGGTAAAAGTTGAGTTTTAAATTCCTTAAAAGTTTCATTTTAGTGTTGGGAAATTTTTCTAAAAAGTTTTCAATAATCTGAGGCATTTTTATAAAAGAATTTTTTTCCAGATCAATCCCCTTCGCATATTTTGTCCACCGCCTCAAATCTTTTATTTTCCTATAAAAGGGGTATTTCGGTGGTGTAATTTTACAAGACTTTGAGAGACGTTTTTGAAAGACAAAATACATCAAGTCTTCATATTTTTTAGTCCTAAAACTCATGTTTGATTCACACAAAAAATTCCAATTACTTTTGTGAATCTTTTTGGAACCCTTGAACAACTTTGCTTTTGTTCATACTTTGTGGGGAGATCTCTACAACCGAGAGCTGCGTGCTATTGTTGAGTGAGTCTCTACAAAGTTTATGACTGCGGCCCTTGTGGTATAGCTGCGCGTGAACTACTACAGATTTCTAGCCGATGCTTTGAAGGCTTGACAAAGACACCGTGCGTTTCTCTTATGGGCGATATCAAGATTGTATGTAAGTAAATGGTCTTGTAAACTTATAAAAGTCTTAGAAATAAAAAGGTTTTGCCCTTCGGGGATTTTTTTTGAATTATTATGTCGCATGTTATATCTTATTTGTATTTACACGTAGTTGCATGTTTAGGGGCTGATTTAATTTGGTTTAAAATAGACTCTAATTAAATAAGGTTATATTGGAAACTTGCGAATTTAATCAATTATTACACACCAACTTTCTACAAGAACCCCTCTTCACTAATATCCCAGCAGACGAGGAAGCCCCCTTGTGGGCATTCCAACAGTCAAACCTCCAAAATCCCCAGAAGCAGTATCCAAAATCATAAAGGTGATAGTGGTGGCTCCGGTGGCCAAATCGTCAATACAATGATGGAGATGAGTAGCACACCCACTAGAGCCTTGCTAGTGGCAGTGGCAATGGTGGAAGAAGGGTTTTGAGAGGATGAAGACGCCATTTGCAGTGGAGAAAAAAGGGAGGAAAGGATGGTGGATATGGAATCTTTTGGTTTCTTTTCTCTCTCTCTCTTTAAAGATCTTACAGTTTGAACTCAAATGCTAAGGTAAAAAAAATAATGAAAGTTTAAAAAGTGTTTTAATACCTTATTATGACACACACAGACTGCCAATAAAAAAGAGAGTAGAGCATTTCCTCAATGATGAGATGTGTATTCCATCTAACACGTATCACATCAAGACCATAAAAGTGGGCTGAGGTGACAAGCCAAATTAATGCGACAGTATCATCATGAGATTGAGTTAGACTATTCATATTCCAAGAAATGATGAATCACTACATACAAAAACCTTTCGTATACCCAACAGAGAGATTTTGGTATGAGGGGACTAATGTAGTGGGGTTTACACCCAATTGCCCAAACAGTTGGGAAAGCAAGCCGAATTGGAGAGGGGGGGCTCACCACAAGCAACCCCCCAAATAGTTCCCTAGTCAAGACAAAAGTAAAGTTGGGTGAGGAGACCCATCAAGAAGGGCTCCTCTTCCTAAGACACTCGGAGTTCACATAAATAGAGGTTGGGTGAGGAGGGCATCAAGAAGGCCTCCTCGTCCCAATTTTCCCAAAGTTAAGAGAAATTGAACTTGGGAGAGGAGGCCCACCAGGAAGGTCTCCTCATCCCAATTTACCCAAAAGTCCACAGAAATTGAACTTGAGCAAGGAGGCCCACCAGGATGGGCTCTTCGTCCCAAAATGCCTAGAATTCACAAAGATTGAACTTGGGGGAGGGGGCCCATCAGGAAGGGATCCTCGTCCCCCAAAGCTTATAGTTTAAAGAAATAGAAATTGGGCAAGGAGGCCCATTGTGAAGGGATCCTTGTCCCAAAACAACTCAGAAAGTATAACAATAAAATTTAGGTAAGGAAGCCCACCACAAGGGGCTCATCGTCCCTAAATGCTCAAAATTATAAGAATAAATTTTGGGCGAGCAGTCCCACCATGAGGAGCTCCTCATCCCCAGAAGTCCAAATTCCTTACAGAAAAGAACCAGTGGGTGAGGAGGTCAACCCATAGTGACCTACTCCCCAAGATTTGTTACTCCAATATATGTAAACTACTGATAAGTTACTTTCTTGTACAGGTAGCCCGATTGAGCAAGTAGAGCTCAAAAAGGAAAGTTGGAATATCTCAGGAGTTTTGTATTGGTGGCTGAGGAACAAGGTTTATTGAGCAAGCTCAACCACTTAGAACTTTAAGATTGAGAGAACACTAGTAGATAGACCCTAAGGGTCACCCAGTCCTTGCACAGTGACATCCTGTCATAACTGAAGTGAGAAACCAAGAGGTTGATCATAAGAAATGAAGAATTTATAAAATGATTTTATAGGAGGTTGTACTTGAGACCTCCCCTTAAGTTTATAAAAATTATTTTAGAATAGTTGGTTCTTGAGACCTCTCCTCCAATTTATACATGATTTTAGAGGAGGTGGTCCTTGAGACCTCTCCTCAAGTTTATAAAAGAGTTTATAGGAGGTGGTCCTTGAGGCCCTCCTCAAGTTTACAAAGTTTGTATAACAAGTTACCATTTTAAAAGATATTTACCAAATATATCTTATCCATAAACCCAAACATCTTTACTTTTTGACTTTGGTTTACACTCGATGGCACCTGTCAGAGGGGACAGGGTCTGCACATAGGTTGGGACAAATGGTACATTGCAGACCTTATCCCTCTTAAACTCCCTCAGTTTTGGCGCCCAAAAGTTCCAACTCAGTCCTAGTGCTCGAGTATAAATAGGACACTAGGAAACATCAAGTCACAAACAGAACTCAAGTCATACCGTTACCCTATCAAAATCACATCAGATACCTAGTGTTCTCTCTCTGCTCTCTTTTTAAGTGCTAAGTGACTTATTCCTTCACTTCACACTGATAACCATCATTATCAGGAGGTTTTATTGAGAAAAGTTATTATTATTGTTGTGAAGTTCATCTTCTTGCAGGGATTAGTTCTTACTTTGGTTCCATTTTTACCAAAAGGAGAAGGTTTTACCAGGTGCTACTCTAGAAGTTCCTGAAAACCTTGAAGGCATAGTTCATTAAAGTGGGTCATGCCTTGCCCTTTCCAGTTATTCATAGACCCCAGTACAGCTACCCTCCTACAGAATCAGAAGCAAACAAGTCAGTTGGCTAGTTAACTCCAAGAAAATATGAAAATCCCAATACTAGTGTCATCAACAACATCTCCTCTCAACTTACAACTTCATGGCCACCAGAATCATGTCCTGCTATTTCCAGAAAAGAACACATAGAGCTCCATGATTTCCTTTCCAAAGCGTATCAAACCATTCTCTTTGATAACCTTATCAAACCCCTGGACCCTCTTTCACCAAAACTGAAAAGTACCCAATATCCTCTACCAATAAACCAAGTCGGTGTGGACATCATAATAATCTATGAACATTCTGATTTTGATCATTCAACCAAAACCAAGCCTATAAATAGTCCCAATTCATCCATCAACCCAGATAAATCCTTGGTTCCTCTTTGTAATACCCCGTATTTTCGGTACCTATCTCACGAGGACTAGTTATGAATTTTTGGGATTTTATATTGGATTTAAGATATATAACTTGAGTTTTATTATTTGAGCTATATTATCGATTAACATGTCTAGTTAAATGAATAATTTTTATTATACGTAATGAGACTTTTCTTTATCTATTTAATGAATTTTGGCGACGGTTTAATTTGGGGACTTGTTAGTGAGCAAAACACACTCAAAATAATAAAAACAAGTGCCTATGGGTTATTAACCCCTTTGGACTAGTTATTAATGGATACATATATAAATTTGAAGTCCATTTGAGTACCTTAGTGGAGGCCCATGTAAGAAAAATGGGATTGTTATTTTTAAAACCCAACTATTCACCTCTTAATATGTTATATTACAACACCTAGGGATTAATAGAAGGATATAAAGGGCTATAAAAAATTAGATCAGAAGATGAATCACAAGGAATATAAAACAGAGAGAGATATCTAAATTTCAAGGGTTAGAGAAGAAGATGAAGGGAGAAAAATAGATATTGAAATTTTCTACAACAAATTCGTCATTTTAAGATGTTTTAGGAATGGTATATCTGTAAATTTGACTTAACCGACAACTGTATTCCTAGATAATTGAATTAGGAACACGTGGCCATTATTTTTTTTAACTTTCGAAGGTTTCATGAATATCTTATGAATATTTTCCCAACAGTTCATATAGATGGAATTTCTTATAGATTTTTGGTATTATTTTACGAATTGAGGTAGGTTCGTTCTCCCATGGTTATTTTGTGTGCTATACATGTTAACCCTTGTTTTTATATATAAATTCCATGCTACGTGTTGCATATTTATATGTGATACTTGTATGTATATATCTAATTGCACACATATTTATATGATCTTGTTTTCATCTCGAGTAATTGGGAAAATCCTAATTAGATGATTTTACACATATGTTGGGTTGTAAAAATTGGGTAGAATAATAATTACCTAATCTTTAGAATATTTATAAATATGATACATTGCAAGATTGATATTGTTATTGTTGTTGGATGATTCTATGTCATCCTTTAGACAAACCACCTATTAGACGGGGTGTGCTCTCGTGTGCCATGCCATGGACCCATTTGTTATGGGATATTAAGCCATTGTGTTGGGACGAGGAGAGGAGAAACCCTATATTTCCCTATGATTGTGATTGTACTATTTTGGTGCCATGGAGAAGTGGGAGGATAAGTGACAAGAGAGGTGATCGAGAGTTCACACTGTATAGCAGGAAGTGTGGTGGGGATTTGTTATATGGGGGACTTGTGATGTGTAGTGATGTGATGAGATCCTAGGATATGACATTTATTATTGGGATGATATTGAGTGTTCATATTCATAAACTATTTTATATGCACACACACGAGTATGTGTTATTCACTTGGAGCATATATATGAGCCTACTAAATTTCCTGCTCAATTCTAAAGTTTATACATGCATGACAAGTTTTGATTCGAGTAACGATTTATTTGTCAATTTTTGCATCACGATTCATATATGGGTTATAGGGAAGAGTAAACAACCATGCACTTTATTTTCTAAAGCATTGTACTTTTTATTGTAAAGCCTATTGTAAAATGACTTTTGAAATTTAATGAGAATAAATAGCTTATTTATTCATTTATGTTTCTGTAATTGTTTATTTAGCGTTGTCAAATGTTAAATGGTTTTGAAAAAGGTAATAAATTGGACGTACTTTTACATTTTTAGTGTCATTCTGGGGATTTATTTTCCCGCGATGTTACATTCTCCAAATATGCCCACCATATATATTATATCTTGAAACTTCTCATGACCATCACTACACCACATTAGACACATGGTCACAATGAGGTGGTCACTTCCCAGATCTCTGACCAGGTGGTCATGGCCCAAAGACAGAACTATGATCAATAGAGGCATGACCAATCCCATAACCCCGCGTGGTCATGGATTCCCTTGACACTGGTCACGACCCCAATCCCTGACTACAACAAGTCACAAACATTAGCCTTGACCATGGTGTGACTACCATGGTACCAAATTCGTGCCAAATTTCCCTCCAAGCTGGGTCATGGACGATGGCTGTGACCAGGTTCATGACCGATGCCAAAATTCATCAAAAAAAGTCACGATTCAGGGCTGTGACCAGTTCAAAATTATCGTGCATGTGGGTCACAAATATAGGCCATGACCATTTTTATTTTGGAGTCATCACGGTTGTAAACGTGGAAAAAAATGGACACGAGGGTGGGTCATGGCTTTGGGCTGTGACCAGGGGCTTTATATTAAAATCCCAGCGCCATTTTTTCGTTTCACCTGAAAAAATCATCTCTCTCTCAAACTTTGAAACCTTAACTTCAAACGGCTCTCGATTTTAAATTCTAACTTCAAATGGCTCTCAATCTCTCTCTCTCTCTCTCTCTCTCTCTCATTCTCAATTCAATCTCAAAGGTAACCCTTATTTTTTTTGTATGTACGTGTATTTATATATGTATTTGTGTGTGTGTGTGTGTGAACTGTGTATTTGTGTGTTGCATAACATCTAATTGGAACATGTATGGGTGGATCTCATTCCAAAGATGGAGAGAGGTCCCGCCAAGATCTACAGGGATATGAAACTAAAGAAGAAATTGTGGTTAAAAATGGTCCTACAATAGGAAGAATTTCTATCCCCCGGTTGCTTTCACTTTGACTATTAGTGAGAAGAATATCCTCTTAGACACATTGTTCAACTTGCAGACTCCAACTAATTATTCTGGTAATTTATGTAAGGTAGTACGCTACCAAGAAAATGACTTGAAATAGTGCAAGTCTAGCGTGTAATCATCTAATTAGTCCCTATGCTATTTCTTCATTGCTTCTTTGAGCACGAAGATCTCCATCGGACAATTATGAAAATTAATTTTTGTTTTATCCTATTTTGCGCAAAAGTGGTAAATAGAAGGCACATTAAAGATGCGAAATCAACTTTAGCGGAGGCAATTTGTGTATAAAAGAAATATTTTCCTCTGTCGTTCTTCGATTTCAACATCCACCTACTTGTACATTTATGCGATGAAGATTTATTATGTGGTCCCCTTAGATATCGTTGGATGTATCCTTTTGAGAGCTTGATGAAAACCTTCAAAGATTACGTAATGAATACACAACATATTGGGAGGTCAATTATTGAAGAATACGTAACTGTGGAATCATCACTATACGCTAGGGAACATATTCCAGAACAAGAGGTCAGAAGGTTCAATCCTCATGGAGAATGAGTGATCGAGGAACCTGACGAGTTTGAGGACAAATTTCCATTTGGGATCCCTAAATTGGGGAAACTCACAAATCTACAATACGAGCAAGCAACTTGTTATGTCTTTGAATCGCAAGATGAAGTCGAAGATTGGAGAGATTGAGTATCTACTAAATTCCTCTTCTTTGATTATATGTATTTTATATTTTATGATCTAAACTCTACAATTTACCACTAGGAAGTACAAGAACGAAAATGCCTAAAATTAAAGGAGAAATTGCACGACAACTGATTTTAGGGCATGGGTATTAAAAGAGGTAATTTTCACATCTTATGTGTGCGGTTATTTATTCATGCATGGTAAAAACATGCCCTAATACAAATTTATTAATAAATGCAGCATTTAAATAGAGGTGATGTCTCTTCTAGGCTTGGACGCCTAACAAAATGTCCTACTTTTCGTGTGAAAGAGTTTAATAAATTCCGCACCAATGGTTTTGATTTCATTTCATATCCATATGATGAAAAGCTTTTGACTAGTGGAATATAAATTTCTACCTTGACCACTTGTATTGCTAGCAAAAGGAGTAAAAATCCAAAGGATACGGTGCTAATCTATTATGGGATAATCTAACAAATCATATAACTCGATTACTTAGATTTCATAGAAGCCGTATTCTACTGTGATTGGGTAAAGGTGGAGGATACTATGAATTCTTGCAAAGTTGGTCCTGACTCCAAACTTATTATGGTAGATTTATCAAAGTTGAAGAGTAAAGATCGCATAGTCGACAAGTATTTTATTTTGTGCCTTTCATAATGTAAAGAAGGTATTTGTCTCGAAGTGAATAAATGATGGCAATTGCTCTATTGTTGTTTATGCACCAAAGGGTATGACTACAAAAGTATACACATTACAGGCTCCAAAAGATTTCCAATTAGCTCTTGATGACGACCCTAATTTCAAGGATCTTTTAGTTGAGTTAGAGGAAGATTAAATATCAAAACATTATATTATGCATGTCAATATTATTTGTATCCTATTATGATATTGACATTGTATTAGAGCTTTACTTTGATGTATGAATGTTTAGTTAGTTTTATGAATGTTTAATATGATTTATGTTTGTTTAGTTGTGACAATTAAAACCTTTTCTTATTTAATGCATGTGTGGTGTGTAAGAAGACTACAGTGACATATACCAATTTTACTTTATTCATTTGCACAAGTAGATTTTGGCCACTTTATGCTTGAACATAACATATTATCGAAGTTAGCTTACATGACACCAGCCTAATATTTGGAGGCAGGAAAATAGACATTGTTCCTTAAATAATATTAGGGACTTTCCATCATTAACGTGTATAATATTGAAGAAATAATTAATTCTTCACTATTGTAAAAGCTAATGACGGAGAGAGTCCCTAATCTTATTTAAGGAAGAATTTTCATTTTCTTGCCAACAAATATTGGTTTGGAATCATGTAATTTAACTTCGATAATATGTTTTGTTCAATAGAATGCTAGGGGCATGAACACCTTTCACAGGACACTCGGTTTGAGAATAGAGTCATTTGAATTTGTGATTAGATCAAATTGACCCAACTCAATTTTTATGTATTCCTGTACATATAGATTTGTTGATCAGTTTTAGCTTCATTTTATGAAGATTGTATCAAGGAAACTAATCAGCAAATGTACATGTACAAGAATATATTGGGGGCTCCAGGATCAATTTTGTTTAATCGCACATTTAGAAAACTCTATTTAATGTCCTTCTTGGATCGCAGGAACCAGGTATTCTTTACTTTAACTGAAGTAGTTATATAATTGATATGCCTTATCTTTTAAATATTTTAAATGATAAAAGGAGTACAATATGATTATTGCTTTTGTTTAGTTTGGCTATTGGATAATTTATGGTTGTTGGTTTGTTGTCGGATAGTATGTTAGAAGGAGTACGGGATAATTATTAGTTTTATTTGGTTTGGATATCAAATAATAATTGGTTGTTTGTGTGTTATAGGATCATATGTTAGAAGGAGTACGGGATACTTAGAAGGAGTACGAGATAATTATTGGTTTGGTTGTTGGATAATATGTTAGATAATTATTGGTTGTCGTAGAAGGTAGGCTTCCTAATTTCTTCCGCCATCTTTCTCCAATTAATATCCTGTTTGCAAAACTCTTGAGCTCTAAAAATATGCAAACCTCATGTGATCTCAAAAGTCGTAAAACTCTTGACCTCTAAACAGTTGTAATTAGGACATTAATTGGAGAAAGATTTTCATACCTTGATTTTTGGTATGAATGTACAAGAGACTATACATAAAGCAATAAATTAAAGTTAAGGTGGAAAACATAACTTTATTCATCAATACGTCACACATAGAGTATTAACACCAGAGGGGCTAATTACATCTTATCGTCAACACGAAATATAAAGTAGGTAATAGTAAAGTGCTACTCCTTGCCCCCATTTGGTGTAGTCTCCATCCAAATAGTTACATATGCAAACAAGTGACTCGTGTGTGTCACATAAGAGGAAAAGAGACTATCCTCTTTTTTCGGGCCATCTGGAGGAAAAAGGAATTAGCATAAACATTCTACGCATGTTCTACCAATTTTATGACAATTGTATGTATAGGTGGAAGTTGGAGTATTTAAAGAATTCGAATGTCTGTATACTTAAATAATAAAGTCAAAAAGTTTTAAATTGATAATACAATACTTACCATATTTCAAAGTGGGTATAGAAGTATATAATCCATCAGTAAAATGAAATAATAATTAATCCAAAACCTTTGGAGAAAAGTAACTAGCTAGGCACACAATTAAAGTGGCACTCATACGTATGTAGCTAAAAATCCTAGCTCTTAACATTTGAGACCATAGGCCAAGTAGACAATTCCATAGGATAACATGGTAGTCTACTCCCTAGTTATTACTATGCTTTTAAAATAAATAATAATTCACAAAGGTGCAAGGTGAACAGAATTATTACAACGACTTATCATGATATCAGTTATTAGATGAGAATGGTTCAAATTGATCCAATTTATCATAATTAAAAAAATCAGTGATATAGTAACAAATGAGTATGGTAATCTCTACACATACTTGGAATCAAATAGGGCTATAATGAAATGATATCAATAGTAGTTAAACAAGTAGGCAAAAGTTTTCTATTAAAAAGGTAAAAGACCTACTTGTACGAATATTTGAATGTCTTAAATAAAATCAAAAGAGAATGTCGTGAGGAGGTGGTACTTGATTATCTGTATACAAATATTTATGTTAATAAGTATTGTTGAAAATGAGGTTGGTTTTGATCGATTCATACAAAAAGTTATGTATATTAAAGTTTAAGTGGTCAAATTGTAATTATTTTGAGTCTTTAAAATCTTAGGCTTAGTGTTAAATTTGGAACTTCTCAAAATTAATCAAAGTATTTGCAAAAAAAAGTTGGGTTTAAAATTCATAACTTGAAAAACTCAGGAGGGGTTAATTTGCAATTTAGGGAAAATATTTCTAACCTAAAACCCTAACTTTTTTTTTTCTAACCTTGGGTAGGTTTGACCAAACACAATCTTACCTTATCATTTTAACGACAAAAATAAAATAATAATATTGAAAAAAATTTAGAATGTTTTAATTGCACGCGCCGTCACGCACTTGGTCAATGGTACTGGTTGAAAAGTTCATCTTTAACCTCTTGCAATTGACCTAGTGTAAGGGAAAATTTCCAATTGAGTCCATTTGTATGTATTTAACTTATTCCTGGAATAAAACATATTTGAATCATAGATAAATATTTATATTATCACGATTCCCATAAAGTCTATGACGTGTTTATTGAAGACGTAGTGACAAAGCTTCAAAGATAGATAATGCTAAGTTTTATTGGTGCACATTTCACGTCTTCAGTTAGTTGCATTCCGATCTCTTAGGTATGAATGAGAAATGTTTACAAAACTCAGAAAATGTTTTAAAGGATGGATATTGTGTTTATAAATGTTTCAAAATGTTTAAAAGTATTTTAAAAGGGTTTATCTTCATTTATTCTGAGATAATTACTATTTATAGTCGTATGTAATCACATCTTGTGTTTTGGTGGTTCAAATGACATTAGATGTCATTCGAACGATAGTCCACTATCGTTAGAACGACATGTGCAAGTCGTTAGAATGACATGCCGACTTAGGATTCTTATTTAAAGAATTCTTGTCTCATAATTTCATTTGTGTACAAAACCATAATACAATTTAACAGTTTTATTTTTTAGCATAAAAGTTTACTAAGGTTTTCATTGATAAAAAAATCCTTAGAGTTTAAAAGATACAAGCTTTCATAATCTATTGCTATAGAGATCTTATTTGCACCATCTGGGTTTGTTCATCCTGATTTAACTAAAGGTTTCCTTGGGTTTTGCGATAAAGAAACGGAGGAGTCCGTATTCCTAATCGTAGACGGTTGACAAAGCTATATCGGTGGACACCGAGGCATTCGTGGACGCGTGTGCTGTGGACAGGTATCGTAGAAGGACTTCTGCGTGGGTACTATGGAGGAGAGTTTAAAAAAAACAAGAGCGTCAAGGCTTGTGGGGATAGAGTCATTGTATAAGTCTGTCTGACTGTCTTTGTAAAACCGTATCATAGTGATTGTCTAGCTTGGGTTGTCCGAGGGTTTTTCCCTTTATGGTTTCCTCGTACATTCGTCGTTGTGGACTTATTTATTTTACTTGCTTTAATCATCTAGATGCATGTTTATTATTAAACAAGATAAAATTGGACTTAATTGAAATTGGTTCGCGTTAAAATTTGAATTTTTTTTTTGAAAGATAAATTGTTTTTGACATCCTTAAAGAACAATTGAAATCAAAAGGGGCCTACAAACTGGTTTCAGAGCTAGAACCATTATTTTGTGTGTGTTGATCCCTTGTGCTTTTAGGGATAAATTTCAGAGGTCATGATAGTTTTAGAACTCCTGTGTTTGATGGCATAAATTATGATTATTGGAAGATGCGAATGAGAAGTACTTTAAAATCAATTGATGAGCGTGTGGGGTTTTCATGAAAAAGGTTGGACACCACCGGTCACACGAGAGGGAGAGGCCACTACTTTAAACCTGTTGAGTCATGGATCGAAACTGAACATAAACTTATACTTTATAATTCTAAAGGTCTTCATGTTATTTCCTCACATGTCACACATGAGGAGTATAAATGGATCATGACGTGTGAAACCTCAACAGGGTCTTGGTATATTCTTGCACTTACTCATGAGGGCATTAGCACGGTTAGGGCATATAAACTTCAAAATCTCACTTCACTGTTTGAGATGATTAAGATGTTAGAGAGTGATTCATTTGATGAGTTTTACACTAGAATATTATCAACTCGTAGTTTAACGTGGGAGAGAAAATACCCGACAACCGTGTAATAAAGAAAATCTTAAGGTCGTTGCCTAATATATTTGATCCCAAAGTGACCGTTTTAAACTCCTTGGGTATGCTTGATTCAATGAAACTCGAAGAGCTTGTAGGTTACTACAAACTTATGAGCTTGACATGTTTACCTCCATGCAAGTGCCAAAGAAAGAAAAGGGCATTGCCTTAAAATCCCAGAAGGAGGAAACTAAAGTTTTTAATGATTATTTCAATTTCGATTTTGAGGATGTAGCCTTGTTGACAAAGAAGTTCAAAAAGTTTATTAAGTTACAAAAGAAATCGAAAGATTCCAAAAGACTTGAGAAATTCAAGAACAACAAGGTCAATCATACCCCTAAAAATAAGAGTGAGAATTTTAGGAGGGATAGGTTTGATAGGTGTTTTGGTTGTGAGGGTTATGGTCACAAGGAAGTCCCACTAGACTTAAGAAGGAGGGCAAGAAACCGATGACATATAATGACACCTTAAGTGATAGTGAGTCGAAAGAGGGAGAGAGTTATCCCATTTAGCGCAAATTTGTAGATTTTATGGCATGTCATGTGAGCGACGACGTTAAATATTCTCATGAAGATACTCATGTGAATGAAATTTCGAGGCCATTGAATGTGAATCCCAAGTGAGTGGGGGTGAATCTAGTGAGGAGGAGGAGATAGATGTTAGGGAGTTGAAAGTTGCCTTTAATGATTTGTATGTGGAAGCAGTGAAGATGAAAAAGGCAGACTTAAAGTTTAAAGCTAAGTTGAATGAGCGTGCCGTAGAAAATGATGATGCTTTGATTGAGGATCTTATGGCATGGGAGAAGACTTTTAGGGATAAAGTAGAATAAGTTGATAAAGAGAGAGATGGTCTTCGGGGTTTGATGGAGGATTTGAAGAAAGAGATTCTAGAGTTTGAGGAGTCTAGGCATTTGCTTGAGTATAGGATTAATGAGCTTGAGGAGATATTGAGAGACTCGAGTAAGGTGAAGTTTGATTTGGAGGCTAGGTCGAAAAATTTGTATAGGATTTTAGGCATCGTCCAAATCAAGCAAGATAAGCGTAGTATAGTCTTCGATGATCATATTGCAACCATTACCAAAGCCAATACCAACTGTGTAAGAGAGCCAACTAGAAACATTATGAGAGGTTCACTTTTGGTCACATTCTCATTGTGGCAGGAAGGGTCACCGTAGGCGTTATTGTTATTATCTTAGGAGTGATCCAAGGAAGTTTAAGAATAAAGTTGTTTTAGTTCCCAAAACCCCCATGCGTCGTTATACACCTACTTGGGTTAGGAAATCAGACATAGATGATTTAGGAATTAAACTTCATGGTTCTTGTTTGGCTGCACTAGATTATTCCCATGATAATCTAAAGGATGATTGTGTTGCCATGTTCGTCATACGCTAGTCTTTGCATCATGATTTATATCTTGCTAGTGTTATGTCATGTGTGTCTCTTTGTATAATATTTTTTCATTTATTTGATTCTTATTTAAAAAATACAAAATGATTTTTGGTCTATATATTTTTTTAAGAATATACAAAAAGATTTTATTTTTGAGTCAAAAATATATTTTTAAAAAATAAAAAAATATTTTCTGTTTATATTTGTGTCATAAGTTTTCATGTTTAATGTGTCATATTGGTGTGCTTGGACCCTCATTATTTCATTATCCATGTGGCTAGGAAATTTGATCATAATTATAGATGCTTAGAATGATCTTAACTATTGGTTAATGGGATTGTTTCGAAGTTGATTTGCATTTGGATTCGACTTTGTATATATGACATCTTTGCACACATGCACAAGTTTATATAAATGTTTGACTTCACATGCATATTTGAGTTTGGTGAGACGTTCTTATCTAAAAAATTTCATCCATGCATAATAGGAGGAGGTGTGCATGTAAGAACCGTTTTTCGTAAGGATTTATAATGCTTAAATTGAAAAAATAACGAGTGTTCATGGGACATGGCTACGAGAGTACAATTAACTCGTCGTGAAAGCCACCGTTCAAAAGAGCGCAAGAAAAAATTAAGGAAATAAAAAGAATCATATGCCAAAATAGGACCAATAGGACTTCTCTAAGTTGAGAAAAATAGAAACCTCAAAAGAGATTGAAAAAGAAAAATATGTATACATATGAGGGATTTTGGATGGAAAACAATAACAAGTTTGCACCACAAATCCTTATGTTGAAAAATCGTGTCATAACGCTATTTTTTGTAGAATCGTCAAAATTTCGTATTTGTGTGCATGCTGTTAGTTTAGTTCATTTAGATCATTATATTAATTGTCACTTATGGCTAAAATTAAGTTTGATGACATTTAACTATAAATTAGAGCTTCTTGATCATTTAAATGTGTTCAAGTTGTGATTTATTTATTGTAGTTCACGCCCATTCACTTCATATCCATGTTTTAGCACATTGATACTATGTTGGCATGAAATTTACATTGTCTTTGCTTATTTTATTTTTATGTTTTGAGTCTGTTTTGCTACTATTTCATATCTCCAATACCTGTTTTCATGAAATTTTTTTACTGGGCAAAACTTTAACATTTTTGGGACTGGAATACAGAATTTGCTGATGTCGTTCAAATGACATATGGACTTCATTCGAACAAGATGTCAAAGTCGTTCGAAGTCGTTCAAAGTCTGCTTCAAATGACATGTTTTTTGAGGTGATAATCTTGTCAGATATGGTCGTTAGATGGTCATTTTTAGGGTCGTTAGAAGGATGCTGCAGACGACAACCTACTGTTTTAGGTCATTTCTGACTTCGTTTAAACGACTTGCCAGTGTCGTTCAAATGACATGGTTTTGTCGTTCTAAAGACCTACCTTGGTTTCTGAGCCCTTTTTTTTTGTTTTAGTACATGCTTCGTATATTTGCAAATGTTATTCTGTTTTGGTACTTCTAGGTTCATTTGGCAGTTTACATGCAATCGATATTGATTATTCATGTGTTGATTCTTATACTGCATTGATTCGTTTAGTCACATTTTTACTTGGGTTGATAATTCATTCTTTGTGACTATTTTCTAGTTATGATTTAGTACCGTCTGATTATTTTTAGCTAGCGTTTCATATTTATTTATATATGCAAATATTTATTATTTCAGTTTAGACATTTGGTGATGTGTTTATCTTTTTCACTTATTGTCTATTCGAGATAAAATGGGGAGGGATGTATGTGATGTGGGGGGAATATTGAGCACATTTTTTTGTTTTACATATTGGTTTCATGATCATATGTTCATACTTTATTGGTATCAAGTTGTATTGCACATATTGGTATTGCTCATATTTGTTCCTCCATACTTCACTGGGTATTTATCTATTTCATGTGTGTAGGTATTCTTTAGGGATGCAAGATTTCGAGACTACATCACATTTGGACAAATCATGCCTGTCGGACCTGCATATACTAGTCCTTGTCCTTTATTTTATAATTTTGATTTTTATAAGATGGAATTTAGGTGTGATACGGCTTGACAGCCCGACTTAGTTATTTCATTGTTTGGGTTTTGTCGTGGAATAGTCAAAGGGGGAGATTTATAATGACAAAATTTCAAATTGAGTCCATTTGTAAGTATTTGACTTATTCTGGAAACAAAAAATATTTGAGTCATAGATAGAATTTTATATTATAACGATTCCCATGAAGTCTATGACGTGTTTATTGAAGACATAGCGGTCGAGCTTCAGAGATAGATCATGCTGAGTTTTATTGGTGAACGTTTCACGTATTCAGTCAATCGCATTTCGATCTCTCAGGTACGAATGCAAAATATTTATGAGACTCGAAAAATGTTTTAAAGGATGGATATTGTGTTTATAAATGTTTTAAAATGTTTAAAAGTATTTTAAAAGGGGTTATCTTCATTTATTCTGAGATACTGTTTAGAGTCATATGGAATCACATCTTGTGTTTTGGTGGTTCAAATGACATTAGATGTCCTTCGAACAACATGCCACTATCGTTAGAACAACATGTGCAAGTTGTTAGAATGACATGCCAACTTAGAATTATTATTTTAAAGATGTTTTGTCTTGGAATTTCATGTGTGTACAAAACCATAATACAGTTTAACATTTTTGTTTTTCTGCACAAAAGTTTACACAAAATTTTTCTAAGGTTTTCATTGATAAAAAACATCCTTAGAGTTTTAAATAACTGAGATTTCATATTCTATTGCTATAGAGATCTTTGTTGTACCATCTGGGTTTGTTCATCTTTATTGAACTAAAATTTTCGTTGGGTTTTGCGGTGAAGAAATGGAGGAGTTCGTGTTTCTAATCGTAGACGGTTAGCAAAGATACATCAATGGTCACCGAGGCATTTATGGATGCGTGTGCTGTGGATAGGTATCGTAGAAGGATTTCCGCATTGGCACTGTGGAGGAGTGATTAAAGAGAAGAAAAGCGTCAAGGCCTGTGGGGATCGAGTCATTTGTGTAAGTACGTCTGTCTTTCTTTGTAAAACCGTAACATAGTGATTGTCTGGCTTGGGCCGTCTGAGGTTTTTTTCCTTTGTGGTTTCCTCATACATCCGGAATTGTGAACTTATTTATTTTACTTGCTTTAATCATCTATATGCATTCTTAGGATTAAACGAGATAAAATTGGACTTAATTAAAATTGGTTCACAAACTTGGTGTGTGTTAAAATTTGAAAAAGGTTTTTTTGAAAGAAAAACTATTTTTGATATCCTTAAAGCATATTTGAAATAAAAAGGGCCAAAACCTAGGGTTTGAAAAACTTTTACCTAAAACAAATCCTAATTTTCTAAACCATTTCAGATGAATACTGAACCAGCCCGACCTAATTTTACAAATGCAATCCAAAAATATAAGTTATATGGATTGTGGTTCAGTATTCATCGAGTTACAAAGCCGTGTGTTTTTCCAGAAATTATGACTGAACTTTCAAAGCTCTACTAAATATAGGAGAGGTTATTATGAGTATAGTTGTGTTATTGCTATCCTAAGGAAGCATTTGGATTTGGTCCGAAGGATTGAGATGGTTTGGTTGTGGAGAATTTGAATTTTTATTTTTTTGAAACAAAAAACACCTTCGAGGAATTGAGGCTCAAACGTTCTAATTTTTTAAAAACGAGGTATGCACTAGAGCTCCTGAGTTCATAAGGAACCATTTCCTCAATTTAAACTGATACACAATCAAGAAATCAAATTTCACCATTAAAGCTAAAGCTTTAATAGAGTTTTTTTCCTGATTCCTTTGAACATGGGCTATTTTGGACTTAAAATCTTTGTTGTTTTGATTGAGGACAGGACACGAATTGAAAATAGGCACACTTAGGCTTCAAAACGTGCTAGAGGGAGGGGCGCACTGCCAGTGGACCCCAGAAGGCACCACGAGTGGGACGGACACATCCTCAACATCCTACGTAACACGTAGCAACCAGTGCACAATCGCGGGACTAACGGTTTATGGATAGGACACAAATTTGAAAAGAGGTACACTTAGGCTTGAAAACGTGCCGCAAGGAGGCAGGCACACCACAATGGCCCCCTAATGGAATCACAAGTGGCACAAACACCTCGTGTGCATCCAATGGCAACCGGACGAGCAGTCATGGGACTCACGATTTGAGGATAGGACACAAATTTGAAAACATGCACACTTAGGCTTGAAAATGAGCCACAAGGGGGCAACGACCCCCAAACGGCACCACGAGGTGCGTCCAATGTTACATGTATCAACCGTCTGATTAGTAGAGGGACTCCCAATTTGAGGATAGGACACGAATTTGAAAACAAGAACACTTAGGCTTGAAAACATGCCGTGGGGGGTGGGATCCCCAGCGGCCCCCAAACGGCACCCGCGAGTGACACAAACACTCTTGCGTATTCAGCGTAACACGTAGAAATCAACTGTACAATCGTGGGATAGGACAAGAATTTGAAAATAGGCACACTTAGGCTTGAAAACGTGCCACGGGGAGGCGGGCACCCCACAACAACCCCCAAGTGGAACCGCGAGTGGCACAAACACCTCGTGCGCATCCAATGGCAACTGGATGCGCAGTCATGGGACTCACGGTTTGAGGATAGGACAAGAACTTGAAAACATGCACACTTAGGCTTGAAAACGAGCCACAAGGGGGAAACGACCCCCAAACAGAACCACAAGTGGACGAACAGCTCGTGCGCGTCCAACGTAACATGTAGCAATCGACCGCTCAGTCATTGGACTCCTAATTTGAGGATAGGACACGAATTTGAAAACAAGAACACTTAGGCTTGAAAACATGGCATGGGGGTGGGATCCCCAATGATCCCCAAATGGCACCACTAGTGACATGAACACTCGTGCACATCCAGCGTAACACGTAGCAATCAGCTGCACAGTCGCGGGATAGGACGCGAATTTGAAAATAAGCACACTTAGGCTTGAAAACTTTCCGGCGGTGGGATGGGAACTCATAGCATCCCCTAAACGTCACGACGGGTGGCACAAAAACATCTTCCGTGTCCAACATAACATGTAGCAACCGATCGCACAGTTGCGGGACTCCAGTTTTGAGGATAGGACAAGAACAACCATTATTTTTTTTGCCAATTTAATGTGGTCACCACTTGAGACCCTGACCATGTTTTATTATTATTTCACAGAGAGATATGGATACCGACTTAAGACCAAAATAAGGTTTGAGGAACTCTGCTATGGGTCATAACTTTGGGTCATGACCAAATTTGATAAAGGCTGAATGTGGGTTTCGAATTTGGGTCGTGACCAGACGCGAGATGTTGAATATTGGTTTCGAATTTAGGCCGTGACTAGCTTAAGACACTGGGTCATGGACTTTGTCCATGACTGTTGACCCTCGTGCAAATCGTCATGACCACTAACTATGGTCAGGGATTTGGTTCGTGATTTACCATATTGTTCACCCGTGATATGGTTTCGGCCCAGGCCCGCGACCAGTGACTCTGTTCGTGGCCCAAGTCCGTGACTAGTTACCTAATCTGGTGTAGTACAGGCCTTATTCATTATGAAAATAACTTGTATATCTATCCATACCAAATTAGAAACACGGAGTATAGTCATACCCGCCATCCTTAAGAAGGTGAAAGAGTTTGGATTAAAGTTTCCACCAAAGTTGAGCCTCGAAAAGGAAGAATGCGGGAGAATAAGATATCTTTATATAAAATCCCAGTAGAGTTCATCCTAGATATCATTATTTAAATCATGACAAAAGAAAACATCAATAAGGGAAAAATCCATGAAGCTCCCGATCTACTCATTGCCATGGATATACAGGGAAACTTAGTCCCTTCTTAGATTCATTTTTCCATGATGTGTGAAGATTTATACTTTGAAGCACTTGAAGTTATCAAATGCCTATATTTTTCAAAGAACAACCGAATAGCCTCCACGAGATGAGGTGATGACTCTGACAACTCAGATGATTAGAAAACGAGCCCGATAATGGATATTTTATTGTGCTTGACTCCAAATAAGATTCACTATCATATACATCATAGAAGGAGAACAAAATCTCACCAAAGAAATAGACAATCCTAAACATAGGGCTCTATATCAAAGAAATCTACGCCGGAAGCATAATAAGCCGCACTGATCCTAAAGGAAACTAGAACCTGATGCTCTGATACCACTTGTGACACCCCGTCTAATTAACTACCGGGTAGCTACTCCTTTATCAAATTAATACAGAATATCAAATTGGTTCAGTTTTAGCATCATTGTCAAAAAACATTTAATTAATTACTAGCCACCTAATATTTAAAAAGAGAGATGTCAAATTTTATTAATTAAGTTATCAAATAACCAAGAATTAAATCATTAACCATCAATCGCATAAACAATATCATATGAATAACCAATGAAATTAAATCAAGTGAGTCTGGAGTAAACACTCCAATAATAATAATGCCAGAGTAAATAAATTTCAAATACAAGAGTCTGAATAATTAAACCAATAACTAAAATAATGATAGTCTCTAACTACAACCTCTAAATAAGAATGGGCGTCATGCCCTAACTGATACAAATGACTCTGAAGGAACCAAGGATAAATAGGAAGGAGTCTAATACCAAGATCCTATAGCTTCCACAGCAGCTACATAACGTTATCAGAATGGAACTCCTATGCTTGGCATCCCTGTGGCTGGGCACCTAAAAATGTTTTTACAAAACAAAATAGATTTGGAGGAAAACGGGTCAGATCCTGAGGTGAAAACAGTTTAAAACTTCAGCAAGTGTTTAAATTACAATTAAACAACACATATTATAAACATGTTAGTTGCGTACTCTCACATGCGTTTCTCACCTCTTAACTAATGTGCACGCCTAACGTATGCCCTTAACCCATCGTAGTTATGTCCCTAACTAACTAGTCTGTACCTCTTCTGCTTTCGCATTTTACTATAGGATGTCTACTCTTAGTAGCCAAAACAATTATATTCATAACCCATATTTGTAATACCCCGTATTTTTATGCAATATTAATTTGGGGATTTATTAAATTTAGTGTGAGTTATTAATTTAATATAAATCCGAAAATTAATCACTTTATAATTATTAACGTGATGTGAGTTAGTAATTATGGGAAACTTGTTGTTGAATATTACTAATGAGTAAAGTAATATAATATTGGTTCTATTAAATGTCAAGAGTGAATAAAATGACAATTTTGGAAATTTGAGTCGGGACGCGCCCGAGTCGCGTCGGGACTAAATATTGATGAATAAAAGTGAATAAATTATAAGTCACCCGTATGGTCATTTCGAGTGCGTCAAAGTGTCCGGAAGGGTCGAGATAGTCAGAAAAGTGTACCCGGGGGTTTAGTTTGGACCTCGGGGCGTTTTTAGGCTTAATTAGTACCCGGAGAGGGTATTTTGGACATTTTACATTTTTGGGTAATTAAACCCACGAAATTTCAAGGGTTATATCAGATGTCTAAGGTTGCCTTCTAGGGTTAAAACAACCAAAGACAAGTGACGGCCATAGGAGAGGGAAGGAGAGAGCTTTCAAAGAAAATTCTAGACCGAAAATTCATCCGGTTGCACCGCCACCACCACCAACGCGTAGATCGCGCGACGGGGAACGCAACCACACCAAATTCGTCATCAAATTAGAACTCTAAAAATCCCAGGAAAGTATTTATCTTGCTTATTTTCGTTAATGCATCGTTCATGTTAGTCTAGGGTGATTAGAATGAGTTTGGTAGAAGAAAATCCATGCTAGAGATAGGAAAATCGCATGTAAAAATGGTTTGAATGACAATCTGGAAACCCCTTCATATGTAGAGGCTTAACCACGAAATTATGATGAATTAGGAGTAGAAATTTCTAGAAAAAGACTGATTAGAACTAAGTTAAAGAAATTCTAGGGTTCTTGAGATTTTTATGAAGTTTTGGCCTATTAATCCATGGTTATTGATGCAAAATTGCATGCTTTACGTAGAAGATGAATAATATGGGTGTATACTGATTATAGTACGAATTTTAGGGAGTTTGGGTGTGAAAAATCTGGATTTGGATGAGGTTGTGTGATAGAACCCGTAACTGGTTTCCTGCAGAATTTGTCATACCTGCTTGATCGATCGATCGAGCTAAGAGCTTCGATCGATCGAAGGTTCGATCGATCGAGCCCCAGCCCTCGATCGATCGACCCCTTCTGGAAGACTCATATTTCCCCTTTTTAAATTAGTCAAATTCAATTTTATGAGAAATAATCCTTGGAAACCCTTATTAAAATGTTTTGGGAGATAAAGAAGGCCAGTAGGACTTATAAATAATTATGGGACCTTTAATGTAAAACTAGAGTTGTATTTTTGGGATATTTACATATAAGGGACGATGAAATTATGTATTAAGGGGAGAGACGCGTAAGATAGTTACGTTGGAAATTAGATTACCTACTGAATTCTACACTTAGGAGGATAGAGTCCATGAGTGTTACGCAATAAGTTGGAATGATCCCTCAAATTAAAGTAAGAAATGAACAGTTATACGTGAGAACTAAATAATGAGAAATAAGGACAAATGTCGTAATTATGGGATTAGAAATGTACCTAATTTGATATGGTAATAGTAGTATAGTTATATGACTGTGTTTATGCATATACTATCTATGTGTGAAAATCGTGCCCGCGCTGCTTGCTATCCCTGAAGTTACCGCGCTGGGACGATCTTATCTCGATGTGCCTTTATGGGGGATATTGACTCGTACCCTAGAAGATAGAAATCCTTAGTACAGGCTATCGAATCGATAGTTCAGACGGTCCTAAGAGACGTGGGGGCATGTGATATCCTCTTAGAGACTTGGAATCTATGCTTCGCCTCAATATTGTTTGTGTATGTGTTAATACAGTTCGAGAGTGATTCCGAACTTGTAATTCCCTTAGTACGAGTGATACGGGGATTGGATAGCAGAGTATGCCCGCACCATAATTTTTATGTGGGGTGCTGTTAGAATATATATATTATACGAGTATTTAATATATATATTAAATTCTGAAATTTGGAATTTCATACTGTGCTTATGGTAAGTAAGAAATGAATCTCGACTTCAATTTGGAAATACTTGTTTTGGAAAGTATAATGGAACACTGGAAACTTTATTAGTAAATAAGGTTTAAATGAGAACTTTGTGATCAAATGAAATTATCCTCTTAAACAATTATATTGTTCGGTTTTAAGTCTTATGAGTAACCTAAGATAAGTTAAACCATTGGGAAGATTAGTGCAATATAAGATAAGATAATCCGTTGGGAAGATTAGTGCGATAGGCGTGCACATTAGAAGAGAGGTGAGAATTTCTCAAGAGAGTGCCGCACTAATATGTTGTTGCGTTGGCCTGTAAACATTTTAAATACTTGCTAAACAAATTTTAAATCATTTACACTATCGGGCTCTGACCCGTTTCTATTTTCCTTTCTCTCTTGTATCTATTTGTATATATTACAGGTGCCCAGCCACAGGGGCGTCTTGCGTAGGATCCTATGGAAGGAACGCGCTGCAGCTTATGTGGGAGTTACAGGCCTCTTGCTTAGACTAATTCATTTATTTGATTCCACTCCTAGCTTATCTATTCAGTTGGGCATGTGTCGCCCGTCTCCATTATCCATTTATTTTATTGGACATTGTGATTCATTTATTTCTAGTATTGTCACTTTGGGATTTATTACTGTCTGGATGTTTTACTTTAAATTTTAAATGTTGGGATTTAGTTGTTGAGTGTTAAATTTATTTGGATTATATGTTCCAGGATAATTGTGGTGTGATTCTTTAATATTGAATTATTGTATATATTTAAATCTTGTTTTATAAAAAAAAAAAATTTGGAAAGTAATGTCTAAAAATGGTTTTGACACTTAGCTTAATTAATTAGGGTGTTTAAATTGGAAAAGTTATTTTTACGACAGTGATGCTAAGAATGAACCAACTGTTCACCTTGATTTTAATTTAATAAAGGAGTGATCGCCCAGTATTTAATTAGGCGGGGTGTCACAGGTGGTATCAGAGCATCAAGTTCTAGTGTCCTTAGGATTTGTATGGCTTATTTCGCTTTCAGCTTAACATTTTTGCTATAGAGCCCTATTTTAGGATTGTTGTATTCTTGCTTTTACATTTACGTCTTAAGCTATTTGAGATTTGATAATAACTGTAGAGTAATAAATTTATTCACGTTTCAGATGCCTCCGAGACGTGCACTAAAGGATAGGCATGCCCAAGCTGAGCAACCAGCAGCTCCGACACAGGGTACGATGAATGCTAATGAGGTAGCCGCTATTATTGCTCAGGCGGTGAATGCCGCGCTAGCGGTGGTACAACAGGTTCCACCCCAGATTCAGGCAGTGGCGCCAGTACCTGCATAGCTTCCATCTGCATGGGAGCGGGTTAGGGATGTCTTTCAGAAGGCGCATCCCACTGTGTTCTCTGGTAGTTCAGATATCATCATCGTCAGCCAATCGAAGAAAGATATCCAATGGGATCTTCATATGTATGAGTGCACAGACGTGCATAAACAATTTTTGGCTTCCTTTAAGCTAGTGGGGGCCGCTTTGCAGTGGTGGGAGTCCACCACCACCTTGGAGGAGAGGGATACGATCCCGATTCAGTCTTTCTGGGAGCGGTTTGACCTCAAGTACATTCCACCCGCCGTGCAGACTGAGATGAGGCGGAAATTACTGAACTTGAAGCAGGGGAATTCTACCGTTGCTGAGTATGAGGAGGAGTTCACGAGACTTCTCACCATAGTGCCAGATGAGGCACCCACTGAGGGTAAGAAGATAATGATGTTTGTGGACGGGTTAGCTTGGAGGATCCGTCAGCACCTTATAGGGAATCTATCTCTGAGTACTTTCACTGATGTACTCAATGCTGCTTTACTAAATTTCCCGGATCACCGCTTCCATCTGCAGGGAAGCAAGCGAGCAGGAGAGTCCATCCAGCAGGGCAGGACCAGGGGTAGTAGTGCTAGTGGAGCACCGACATCCCAGGGACAGACTCGTCAGCACGAGCAGAGTTCCCATCAGGGGGACCCTGCCAAGCGCTTCCGATCAGGTGATTCCAGGCAGGGATTTGGGGGTTATAGGCAGGGTTAGCAGGGCCAACCTAATCAGCAGGGCCAGCAAGGCCAACACCGTCAGCAGCAGGGCCAATAGGGCCAACAGGGCCAGTGGCGGGGTGGTAACGGCCAACAGGGCCGTGGTCAGCAGGGTCAGAGGGGAGGAAATTTCAAAGGCCGATGTTTTGGGTGCGGCAAGCATGGCCATAGACGCCAGGATTGTCCAGAGGGAGAGAGGGCTCCACAGCAGCAGGGTGCCCGTAACGAGCCACAGAGGCCACTTTTTCCAGCCGCCCTCCCAGCCCCAGCTCAAGTACCATCCCTACCAGCCATTCCAGTAGCTTCAGTGCAGCAGGGGCAGTTACAGTATGGACGTGTCTATAACGTCCACCAGGCAGTAGCTCCACAGGCACCACCCGCGATTGAGGGTATGTTTCCTATCCATGGTACTATGGGTCGCATTTTGTTTGATACTGGGGCGACGCATTATTTTATATCTACGCATTTTGCGAAGGCCTTAGGGTTATTAGCCACAGCAGAGAGCACTGTGACGTGTGTAGACTCACCACTGTGGAGTGGATTGCTAATTTTCTTTATATGCCGGGGAGTGGGGGTAGATATTGGTAGCTTGGTATTACCTGCAGACATGTTAGTCTTAGATATGCATGAGCATGATGTTATTATCGGTATGGATTGGCTCGCTACTTACAGGGCCATGATAGATTGTTTTAGTGGGAGTATTGTTTTTGCCATTTCAGGGTAAGAGATGTTTGTAGTGGCGATGCCTCGCCCAGAGGGAGGCTCGACCGCTCATTTGTATTACATAGAGGAGGATACCTCTAAAGAGGTTGTGATTCCCTTAGACTCGATCCCAGTTGTCCATAAGTATTCCAATGTATTTCAGGAGATACCAGGCCTACCCCCCAGTCGTGAGATAGACTTTGTCATAGACTTATTACCAGATACTATACCTATAGCACGTGCTCCATACCATATGGCTCCGGTGGAGATGCGAGAGTTACTAGATCAGATAGAGCAGCTGTTAGGTCAGGGCTTCATTCGCAGGAGTACCTCACCTTGGGGCGCTCCAGTCTTATTTATGAAGAAGAGAGATGGTTCACTGAGACTATGTGTGGACTATCGGGAGTTGAACAAGGTCACGATATGAAATAAGTATCCGTTTCCTCGAATTAATGATTTGTTCGACCAACTGAGGGGAGCAACTTTCTTTTCGAAGATAGATATGAGTTCGGGGTACCATCAGCTACGAATTAGGGAGTAGGATGTTTCAAAGGCTACTTTCTTGACGAGATACGGGTCCTATGAGTTCAGAGTGATGCCATTTGGCCTCATAAATGCTCCAGCCGTGTTCATGGACTTAATGACCGAGTGTTCAGAGAGTTCTTGGATCAGTTTATCATCGTCTTCATAGATGACATTTTGATATATTCACACTACGAGGAGGAACATGCCGAGCACTTGAGGCAGGTTCTTCAGAATCTACGAGAGCATCAGTTGTATGCTAAGTACGAGAAGTGCGGATTCTGGTTGTGAGAAGTACAGTTCTTGGGGCATGTTGTTTCTGAGCAGGGGATAGCAGTTGACCCGAGTAAAGTGTCAGCAGTGAGGGAGTGGGGACAACCCACGACACCGACGAAAGTGCGTAGTTTCTTGGGGTTAGCCGGATACTACAGGAGATTCATTCGGGGATTCTCCAAAATAGCTGGTCCATTAACGAACTTGACTCGCAAAGGGGTACCATATGTTTGGGATGATGCTTGTCAATTGGCTTTCGACGAGCTGAAAGAGAAGCTTACTTCAGAACCAATCCTTGTTTTACCGAAGCCGGGTGTGGAGTACCTGGTTTACACCGATGCCTCTTTACGGGGACTTAGGGGAGTACTTCAGCAGGAAGAGAAGGCTATAGCTTTTGCCTTCTGCAAGCTTAAGCTGCATGAGAAGAATTACCCCACCCACGACCTGGAGTTAGCAGCGGTCGTTTTTGCATTGATGATATGGAGACACTATTTATTGGGGGAGAAATTCTGCTTGTTAACAGACCATAAGTCACTGCAGTACCTGTTCACTCAGCGAGAGCTGAATATGCGTCAGCGCAGATGGTTAGAGTTTGTGAAGGATTATCAGTTCGACATATAATACCACCCGGGGAAGGCCAACGTAGTTGCTAATGCATTAAGCCGTAGACCGGTAGATGATGTAGCGAACGTATGGAAAGCAAAGTGGAAGGAGTTGGGTCACCAGGTTGTAGTAGCCCGTTCCTTCATATCTGTTATGACAGTGACACTCGAGATTGTTACGAGGGTGATACAGGCACAGACCGCAGACCCGTTTTGCCAGGAGAAGATTATACGACTTTTATCTGAGGGTGCTGAGTCCTATTATGTTAGTTCTGATGGGGGTTTGAGGTTTAATGGGAGATTGGTGGTTCCAGAAGGAGCAAAATTACGTCATACAGTGATGACCCACTCTCACGAGTCTCGATTTGCGGTACATCCCGGAGGAGATCAAATGTACCAGGATATGAGGCGACAATACTGGTGGAGTGGGATGAAGACGGACATTGCTAAATTCGTGTCCAAGTGTTCTACCTGCCAGCTGGTAAAGGTGGACCATAAAAAACCGTCAGGGTTGCTTTGGCCATTGGAAGTACCCACGTGGAAGTGGGAGAGTATTTCCATGGATTTTATTACAGGGTTGCCTACATCAGAGCGGGGACACGACTCTATCTGGATGATTGTAGACCGTTTGACCAAGGTGGCTCATTTTCTGCCGGGGCGAACAGACTATACAACGGGTCAGTATGCTCAGTTGTTCTTTGCAGAGATTGTCAGATTACATGGGGTGCCCCTGAATATTGTGTCAGATAGAGATAAGATTTTCGTGTCGCGTTTCTGGGAGAGTTTTCAGGAGGCTATGGGTACTGAGTTGAGACTGAGTTCAGCTTATCACCCACAGACAGATGGACAGACAGAGCGTACTAATCAGATGTTGGAGGATATGCTACGCATATGTGTTCTTGATTTTGGAGGAGGTTGGGAGCCACATCTTCCACTGGTAGAGTTTGCTTATAATAACTCTTATCAGTTCACGATTGGCATGGCTCCATTCGAGGCTTTGTACGGCAGGCCTTGTCGTTCCCCAACTTATTGGCTCGAGGTGGGGGATAACAAGTTTCTCGGACCAGAGGTAATTCAGGAAACCTCCGTGAGGATTGAGATGATCAGAAGTCGCATTCGAGTAGCCCAGGACAGGAAGAAGAGCTACGTCGATGCGAAACGGTTCTTTCGGGAGTTTAATGTGGGGGACTAAGTGTTACTACGTGTATCTCCTATGAAAGGAGTGATGAGGTTCGGGAAGAAAGGGAAATTGGCCCCGAGGTACGTGGGACCATTTCCCATTATCGACAGGATTGGGCCGGTAGCATACAGATTGGGACTGCCAGAGCATTTACATCGCATTCACGATGTATTCCACATCTTGTCGTTGAGACGATATCTTCGAGATGATATGTCCCATACCCACATTGCGATAGATGAGATAAACTTACAGCCTGACAACTCTTACGAGGAGAGACCGGTGGCTATCCTGTACCATAGCGAGAGGAGATTGAGGTCGAAGGTAGTTCCACTTGTACGGGTCCAGTGGGAGCATCATAATGTGGAGGAATCCACTTGGGAGCGTGAGGCAGATATGCGCGAGAGATACCCTGATTTATTCTTACCAGGTATGCCTTATTTTTTGAATTTCGGGATGAAATTCGGTTATTAAGGGGGAAGTATGTAATACCCCGTATTTTTATGCAATATTAATTTGGGGATTTATTATATTTAATGTGAGTTATTAATTTAATATAAATTCGAAAATTAATCATTTTATAATTATTAACATGATGTGAGTTAGTAATTATGGGAAACTTGTTGTTGAATATTACTAATGAGTAAAGTAAAATAATATTGGTTCTATTAAATGTCAAGAGTGAATAAAATGACAATTTTGGAAATTTGAGTCGGGACGCGCCCATGTCGCGTCGGGACTAAATATTGATGAATAAAAGTGAATAAATTATAAGTCACCCGTATGGTCATTTCGAGTGTGTCAAAGTGTCCAGTAGGGTCGAGATAGTCAGAAAAGTGTACCCGGGGGTTTAGTTTGGACCTCGGGGCATTTTTAGGCTTAATTAGTACCCGGAGAGGGCATTTTGGACATTTTACATTTTTGGGTAATTAAACCCACGAAATTTCAAGGGTTATATTAGATGTCTAAGGTTGCCTTCTAGGGTTGAAACAACCAAAGACAAGTGACGGCCATAGGATAGGGAAGGAGAGAGCTTTCAAAGAAAATTCTAGACCGAAAATTCATCCGGTTACACCGCCACCACCACCAACGCGTAGATCGCGCGACGGGGAATGCAAACACACCAAATTCGTCATCAAATCAGAACTCTGAAAATCCCAGGAAAGTATTTATCTTTCTTATTTTCGTTAATGCATCGTTCATGTTAGTCTAGGGTGATTAGGATGAGTTTGGTAGAAGAAAATCCATGTTGGAGATAGGAAAATCGCATGTAGAAATGGTTTGAATGATAATCTGGAAACCCCTTCATATGTAGAGGCTTAACCACGAAATTATGATGAATCAGGAGTAGAAATTTCTGGAAAAAGACTGATTAGAACTAAGTTAAAAAAATTCTAGGGTTCTTGAGATTTTTATGAAGTTTTGGCCTATTAATCCATGGTTATTGATGCAAAATTGCATGCTTTACGTAGAAGATGAATAATATGGGTGTATACTGATTATAGTACGAATTTTAGGGAGTTTGGGTGTGAAAAATCTGGATTTGGATGAGGTTGTGTGATAGAACCCGTAACTGGTTTCCTGCAGAATTTGTCTACCTGCTTGATCGATCGATCGATCGAGCTAAGAGCTTCGATCGATCGAAGGTTCGATCGATCGAGCCCCAGCCCTCGATCGATCAACCCCGTCTGGAAGACTCATATTTCCCCTTTTTAAATTAGTCAAATTCAATTTTATGAGAAATAATCCTTGGACATCCTTATTAAAATGTTTTGGGAGATAAAGAAGGCCAGTAGGACTTATAAATAATTATGGGACCTTTAATGTAAAACTAGAGTTGTATTTTTGGGATATTTACATATAAGGGACGATGAAATTATGTATTAAGGGGAGAGACGCGTAAGATAGTTACGTTGGAAATTAGATTACCTACTGAATTCTACACTTGGGAGGATAGAGTCCATGAGTGTTACGCAATAAGTTGGAATGATCCCTCAAATTAAAGTAAGAAATGAACAGTTATACGTGAGAACTAAATAATGAGAAATAAGGACAAATGTCGTAATTATGGGATTAGAAATGTACCTAATTTGATATGGTAATAGTAGTATAGTTATATGACTGTGTTTATGCATATACTATCTATGTGTGAAAATCGTGCCCGCGCTGCTTGCTATCCCTGAAGTTACCGCGCTGGGATGATCTTATCTCGATGTGCCTTTATGGGGGATATTGACTCGTACCCTAGAAGATAGAAATCCTTAGTACAGGCTATCGAATCGATAGTTCAGACGGTCCTAAGAGACTTGGGGGCACGTGCTATCCTCTTAGAGACTTGGAATCTATGCTTCGCCTCAATATTGTTTGTGTATGTGTTAATACAGTTCGAGAGTGATTCCGAACTTGTAATTCCCTTAGTACGAGTGATACGGGGATTGGATAGCAGAGTATGCCCGCACCATAATTTTTATGTGGGGTGCTGTTAGAATATATATATTATACGAGTATTTAATATATATATTAAATTCTGAAATTTGGAATTTCATACTGTGCTTATGGTAAGTAAGAAATGAATCTCGACTTCAATTTGGAAATACTTGTTTTGGAAAGTATAATGGAACACTGGAAACTTTATTAGTAAATAAGGTTTAAATGAGAACTTTGTGATCAAATGAAATTATCCTCTTAAACAATTATATTGTTCGGTTTTAAGTCTTACGAGTAACCTAAGATAAGTTAAACCATTAGGAAGATTAGTGCAATATAAGATAAGATAATCCGTTGGGAAGATTAGTGCGATAGGCGTGCACATTAGAAGAGAGGTGAGAATTTCTCAAGAGAGTGCCTCACTAATATGTTGTTGCGTTGGCCTGTAAACATTTTAAATACTTGCTAAACAAATTTTAAATCATTTACACTATCGGGCTCTGACCCGTTTCTATTTTCCTTTCTCTCTTGTATCTATTTGTATATATTACAGGTGCCCAGCCACAGGGGCGTCTTGCGTAGGATCCTTTGGAAGGAACGCGCTGCAGCTTATGTGGGAGTTACAGGCCTCTTGCTTAGACGACTTCATTTATTTGATTCCACTCCTAGCTTATCTATTCAGTTGGGCATGTGTCGCCCGTCTCCATTATCCATTTATTTTATTGGACATTGTGATTCATTTATTTCTAGTATTGTCACTTTGGGATTTATTACTGTCTGGATGTTTTACTTTAAATTTTAAATGTTGGGATTTAGTTGTTGAATGTTAAATTTATTTGGATCATATGTTCCAAGATAATTGTGGTGTGATTCTTTAATATTGAATTATTGTATATATTTAAATCTTGTTTTATATAAAAAAAAAAATTTGGAAAGTAATGTCTAAAAATGGTTTTGACACTTAGCTTAATTAATTAGGGTGTTTAAATTGGAAAAGTTATTTTTACGACAGTGATGCTAAGAATGAACCAACTGTTCACCTTGATTTTAATTTAATAAAGGAGTGATCGCCCGGTATTTAATTAGGCGGGGTGTCACAATATTCTCATTCATTAAAATTACTTATCTGAAGTGTTAATTAAATTCTCATTCTTAGCCCGTTCAGATATCTTAGTTACTCACATCTACTAAGCAATAATGAACCAGTCAAAAGTACATAAGTATATAACTCTCAGTACATAAATACATATATGGAACCCCTAGGCTAAGCTGCGGTGCACGCATACTCTGCTATCGAATCCCGGTACATCACGTACATAGGGACTACGAGTTCTGAATCTCTCAAGAACCGTTTTAATAAGCGAAATCACACATATTAGAGTCGAACATAGTTCACATACCCATGGGTCACGCACATACCTACGTTCCCATGGTCAGCTGACTTATCAACTCACAAATAAGTCATTCACATTCCTATGTCCTTAAGGTACCAGTCTAAATCCCCCCAAAGGCACACAAGGATAAGAGGGTCCTTTACAAAAAAAAAACTAACCTCTCGTGATAGCAAGTATGGTAGGTATGTCATACACATAAGAAATCCATTCACTAGGCATTCACACAACCTTAGTAATCATATTTCAATATAGATATTCACATTCTATCTAGTAAGTCTCGTACGTAGTAAGATCATCCCGAACATCATACGTAATTATATATTTAACTTGATAACTTTTTCTCGTCGTGTCAATTTGAGTACCTAAACCTACCCCAAAAGTTTACTAGGCCTCCTATTAGTTTCTAATGCTATCTCAGTAACTTAAAGCCCCTCCATTACTGTTCTTATCCTTACCTGAGTGTTTATTACCATTGTAGTTTCAATTTGAACGATTTCTAACCGTACCTCACTCAGTAGTCCCTCGTAAGCAATAGTATTTAAATCCCTAAGGTAATCCATTTTTTCGGGCTTCAATTAAAACCCTACTGACCTTAACTAAGTCCCAAAATATCAATTTAAACATCCTAAGAATCATCATCGCCCTTGATATTTTTATTAAGCCTTAAGGGAAAACAATTGCCAAAAATCAGAAGGGGTCAATCGATCGAAGAAAGGGGGTCAGTCGACCGATCGACATTCTTGAGTCGATCGATCGATCAAGAAGGTATCAACCCAGATTTTCTTAAACAGTTATGGGTTTTCCTCTTTTTATACCTCCAATTCTTCATTACAATGTCTTAAACTCCCAACCAAGTATACTAATTATCATACCAACATGTTTGCATCATTTTCCACGTTTTAGAATCATCAAATCAAAATGGAACATCAAATTCTTGGATCAATTTACCTAATTTTCATATAAAAACCCTAGTTCTCCTATTTCTTCAAGAACACTATATAATTAAATACAATTTCATTATTCTCTACCCATAAATCATAATTATGTGGGTGCTATTATCTCCAACATTAAACTACATGCAAGACCTACCCAAATTATGATTTAAATTCTTCAAATCCATTCAATTTTCATTATTTAAGGTTATTCTTAAATTCTAACCTAACATGAATGATATATGCACTAAATTATTGCAAGTTAAACCAATTGCCTGGTAATGATGATTCTGATCCGATGAAGTAGACGATATGTGGATGATCCTTGCTTTTCGATCTATCTGGTGGTGGTGACGGTGGTGCAAAAGCCTATAATTGGTGGTTCTCCTTTGGAAACTCCATTTTCTTCCACTCTAATGGCCGTTCATGATTTTTGGTTGAGAAACCCTAAGGGACTCAAGTATTGGTTGATATTAACTGTCTAAAATTCGTGGGTCACTATTCACCCAAAAATAAGAATGACTAAAATACCCTCCCGGGTTGCCGGTTATGCTTAAAAATGCTCCGGGACCCAAACTAAACCCCCGACTAGTGTTTTCTGACTATCTCGACCCTATCGGATACGTTGGTGCACTCAAAATCCTCATATGGATGACATAAAAATAAAAATACTTTTAAATTCATTAAATTGGGTCCTAACACAACTGACATGCACGTCCCAACTTAATTACCGAAACTGCCGTATTTTTAACTCACGACAATTTTAATAAATTCAATAATCACATATTACCATAATCACTCAGTAACATTCAACAACATTATAATAATCAAATACTAACTCTCGCCTCGCTAGCATTTAAATTCGAATTATTTTCCAATTAATTATCCCAAATTAATTTTAATAAATCTCATAATTAAAAGCCATAAAAATATGGAGTATTACACCGATCACAATTATTTCCTCTTGTTAGTCAAAGTTCTGAAAAAGACGATCCCATTGGTACTTGTCGATAATGGTTCCGCCTTGAATGCATGCCTTATTCAAAAGCCCTAATGCGGGGAGCATCAAGTTAATGATATCACTCCTACATCAGTTGATGTCCTTGATTTTGACAACACCTCCCAAGAGGTTATGGGGTTAATTCTCGTCACACTGGGGGCTGGTCCAATTTTCCCTCAAGTAGAATTCTAAGTGATTGACGTCCCATTATGCTTCAATCCACTTCTCAGCCTACCATTGCTCCATGGTATCAAAGGAATGGCTACTTCTCTTAACCAAAAATCAAATTATTTGTAGATAACCAAGTCATCATTATCATCGAGGATGATAAAAATTCAGATGGCATAGACACTAACAACTCGATCATGGAAATCCAACATAACACTAATTACGTGTTCCTCTCAAATTTCAAGATTCATCCACTCCTTCTCCCGACTGGAGATGATTTTAAAGAAAGGGTGAGTCATGAACATAGCTAGAATGGAAATGTTAATGTAATTCAAATGTTCAAAAATATGAAATTTATCCTGGGGATGGGGCTTAGTCGCACGCAATAGGGAATCCTTGAGCCATTTTTCTTAAAAAACCCTTATCCACTGCATAATTTGGGGTATAAACCATCCCCAGTGGAAATTATGCCTCTTCACCAGCCATATATAAGGAAGGTATTGAAGATAAATAAATTAATTTATAGGAATAACCTAAATGTTCACTTCACCAAAGCATCTGAAGACTTCCCTCACTGTGATTCCCCGAGCCATGGTATACTACTGGAAAAAAGATAAATCTGGGTTTTGAAATATTCTTCGAGGAAAAAATCACTTGGACCGAGGGATCTAATCATCATGTAAAGCTTTTGGCCATAAAATAGTCTAATTGGAGCTCTTTTAATAGTGAAAGAACTAAAGATACTAACAGTGACGAATCTTTTAATGATGTATGCATGGTCCGCATCGAATATGAGTCGTTTGACCCTACCAAGAAGATATCTCCTGCTGACAAACCTCTCCTCAACTGGTGGAGCATCTCATCCAATTCATCCTACCAATATAGAACTTTGTTATTTACCAACTCAAAACCAAATATGTTTATACTTTTTTGTTTCCGATGTCAATGTAAACGAATTAAATGAAGATTTTGAGTATCTTGTCGTGCCTTATATTAATTGATTTGATTTCATTAATCAAACAATTGAGGGAGATGACTTAATGAAGGAAAAATTCTTAATTGATATCAATAAATAAAAAATAAAATAACATAATCGCATTTAAACTAATGATGATGAAATTATTACCATTAATCTTAGTTCTATAGTAGCACTCTGCGCAAGATTAGGATATGATCAACCCTCGACAAAAAAGAGTGGTCAAAATTAAAAATTATTATTAAAACGTTTATGTATGTCTTCGCATGGTCTTATAATGACATTCATGTAATTGATTGAGAAATCATGAAGCATGAGATCCCTACATACTCTGAACACAAACTCGTCATGCAAAAGTTGAGGAAACTTTGACAAGAATGGTCCCTCAAAGTGAAAGATAAAGTAGTCAAACAATTGAATATGGGTTTCATATGTGTAGTCGAATATCTAACTCGACTTTCTATCATAATATATGTGCCATTGTCAGGAAGGGAAGGTCCGCCTGTGTGTCGACTATCATCATCTGAACAAAGCCTCTCCAAAAGATGACTATCCTTTTCCCAATATCGACATGAACATTAACAATATTTCCAATCATGGTTTGAAGTCATTCATCGATGGATTCCCTGAATATAATCATATTAAGATGAATCCTGATCACCAAGAGAAGACTACTTTCACCACCCCATGGGCTACCTTGCTTCACTGCCATACCTTCCGACCTCAAGAATATTGATGCTACATACTAAAGGTAAGCTAAAACTATCCCTCATGATCTTATACATAAATAAGTCAAAGTCTATATTCATGACGTGATCATCAAGTCCAAAATAAAGGAAGGTCATATCCTAAACTTAAGGAAATTCTTCGAATGACTCTAACAATATCACCAACACTACAGTTGGGGCTATTCTAGACGAATACATCAAAGATTCACACAAAGAGATATCCATATACTATGTTAGTCAAATGTTGGTAAAATATGAAGTGAATTACACAACATTGGAAAAGGCACGTGTCGTGTTAGTTTGGGTCACTCAAATACTCTGACACTACATACTCACATTACCCATTAATCTGGTATCCCAAATGGACCCTATGAAGTTTTTACTTAAGAAACCTACTTTATCAATCCTCACGGTCTGATAGTTGCTTTTTTATTCGAGTTTGACATCATTTATGTCATATAAAGGGCCGTTAAAGGTAAGGCCATCTCTCATTACTTAGTATATCATCCCATAGAATAAATCGATGTGTGGATCTCTGAATTATCAAATGAAGAAATTATTTGTACTACTCATGAGGAACTATGATGGAATGTGTTCTTTGACGGAGCTTCCAATAATAAATGGTATGTCATTAGGATACTCATTATCGCACCTAACAAATCGCACACTTCTACTGGCAATTTCCCTTGCACCAACAACATGACAGAATACGAGGAGGCATGCACCATGGGACTTAAGACTTATCTTGATAAGGGAATTCAATACCTTGATATTTATGGAGATTTTCCCCTCATCATAGTACAAGTCCTTCAAAAATGGAAGGTAAAGGAAGATAAAATCTTACCCTTTCATATCACCATGAATATCTCATTTCACAGTTTAAAAATGTCAACTTCCATTACCTCTCTCGCTCAATAAACAACTTTGTCGACGCATTGGCGACCTTAGCCTCTATAGTTGACATGCTCAAGGGAATAGTGATTACCCCTTGTAAGTTCAGAAGCAGTCTAGGCCGATTCATTACTACCACATCACGCTCGTTATTTAAGAAGATTAAGATAAGGTCGGGGGATGGTATATTTATTACCTCATCAAACACGATTAATACTCTTAAAGGGCTGACAAAAGTCCGCATGACCTTTGGAAAACTAGCAACCTAATACATTATTTGTGACCAAGACATGTTCAAGGGAAATTTCGATAGAACCCAATTACAATGCATAAAAGGGGATGACACTGAAGAGATCATGTAGAAAATCAACGATGGGGATTGCAGACCCCGCATAAACAACCATATGTTTGCCAAGAAGATCATACGATAGAGATAATATTGGACTACTATGCTCCAAGACTGCACAACATACGTCAAAAGGTGATGTAAATGCCAATAATTTATCAATATCCAATATTTACCTCCTGAGAGTTGTACACCATGACCTCTACATGTCCCTTCTCGACTTAGGTCATTGACATCATTGGGAAAGTCACTCTCAAAGGGTTTAACGAGCATGAGTTCATTTTGATCGTTGTTGATTATTTCATTAAGTGGGTTGAAGCTAAGTCATATGCAGTGATAAATGCAAAGAAAGTGGAAAATATCAATCGAAAAAATATCATCTGTATCTATAGGGTCCCACATGATCTCATTTTTTATAATGGTCTCCATTTTAAATCTGAAGTCATATAAGTGGTCAAGGAGTATGGAATTAGGAGACACAATTCTTCACTTTACAATTCACAAACCAGGGTTGCCGAAGCTGCAAATAAAATTCTAAAATCCATCATCGACAAGATGACTTAAAGTTGTAGGGATTGGGTTGTAAACATCCCTTATGCCCTCTGGGGATACCACACATCTATTAGAACACCCATTTCGGTTACTCCCTAGTTTATGTCATGAAGGTAGTCTTGCCAGTCGAACTTGAGATACTTTCCCATGCGAGTCATGATTGAAAGCCAAATATTAAAAGTTTATTGGAACCAAAGACATTACGTTAAGTTGGCGCTCTTGGATGAAAAGAGGCTAAAGTCTTGATATCACATGCAAGGGTATCCTGGATGCATTCCACACTCATTAAATAATAAAGTCAAGTACGTAGTGTAAGAGAAGAGGAACTTGCTCTTAAAGAAATTGTAGAACCCATTTGGGACCCTAGAGGGTATTTCAATCCCGACTAGAGTGGGACATACCTTGTAAAGAAGATCTTATCAGAAGGTGTCGTTATACTCAATGATCTCGATGGAGAAAATGTGTCACCCCCAGTTAACCTAGATCATCTCAAGAAATTCTATCCTTAATTTGAACCTCATCGTGCTACATAATTCTCACCCACTTTCTATTCTAAAAAATAAAAAAAATATCTTGTTAGCTTTCTTTACAAGAACTACCTAGGACCTTTTCCTCTCAAAATATTTTTAATAAGTACAAACACTCTTTTACCCCCATAGAGGTAAGTAAACAACCCATAAAATTACTTTGGGTGCAGTCCTTTCTCTTTTACAAAATACTTTTGTTTTCTCCTGCCAAGAAGGCATAAATATCTCTCAACATTTTAATTGGAAAAAAGGATTATGCATGGATTAGCGATTGGTATAGATAGTTCAAACATAAACGATCTTCCATAAAGGCACAAAAATACTATAAACTTGGCATTAATTTGAAAACTTTTATTCAAAGTTCTACCTTTTACATAACACATCGGTAGTAGTCTTTCATAACACCTACACTACTAAAGAAACAAACCTTCGCTCATACCCATAACTACAAACAAGCCATCCCTTCACTATCGATAAGACAGACCTAAACCTACACTAAAACACTTAACCCAAAGAACTTCACAAAACCTTCTTTAACTACAAGAGGGGAGTACTTCGTCATCATAATTTATCATTTAGAGGTCCCCAATAATCCTTATTATGTGTTTTTATCAGCATACGTTCAACATGTCATTACATATTAAAAAGCTTAGTCAGGATCACTTCTCCCTCTTTCATAACCTCAACTGTTATGAGCCATCTCTGACAAAACTCCTCTGTACATACCTTTAAAGCCAAATCCTTTTATAACCACTTCAAATAATCACTCAAAAACACCGAAGCCTTTCCCATATCTAGGGTCAGATATTGAGAAGGCGTGCGATATTGACACTGGCTACCCAAGGACATCCTCAGAGATTTAGTTAAATCTTCTGCGAGGAAAATATTACTTATATAAAGAGGAAAGATCTACTCCCAACCTTCCTAGTGAAAAATTCTCCGTAAGAGATAAAAGGACATTAAACGAAGGACTATAATATAGAAATATTGGTAATAATCTAGTAGCAAGATATGTGTTAATACATCCCACTAGGGCACATACCAACAAATAGAACTGACCCCATTTTCTAACAACTTGTCAGACCAATCATTAACGAATACACAAAAGTTTACACAGGGTAGACAAAAGAAGTTATGCATAATATCTTAGGGAAAAGGATGGGGCATAGCCAAATGAAACGTCTCTACTATCCATATCTAAAATATCACGGGGCTTACTCATAGAAAGATAGAGGGATCCTCCTTCCAGTCATGAAGGCCAGTAAATGACTCCACCAAAATAGTGGTAATCAAATTACAGTGGTTGTGCATCCATAAGACTATAGAGTGACCGGGGTGTCCTCACTTATACCACCTGTTACTAGGAGCAACTTGGCAGTCTTGATTAACACCACAGTTCTATCGTAATCGGTAGACTTAGGACCTTGATATCGAACTAACTCCACCACCACGGGGAGATAAATTTCTCCCCCTCGCACTGGTGGTTGGGCTGCAAATGGACAAATGTGCAGAAACTCACTCAATACCTCCCTTGGATAATGGGAAAATTTAGGCATCGTGGCCAGTAGATGCAGGTGAATACCCAGAATAATAAAGAATTCATCTTAGGTTGGAAAAAACTTGTTCAATTCGAAATGGAACGTGTGGTCCTCAGGATACCAGAATTATAGGGTTGCCTACAAAAACCTTCAATTAACTGAACGGTTATGCCACAAAGTGGTTGAGCGCATGTTGAATATGACATAGTCAACACTATACAAGCACAAAGTTTTCAAGACGTTGATGTAAAAAGAATATGCTTCTAACATGCGAACAACCATTGGAAGAAATGAAGCTGAATACAAATGGAGAGGAGGAAAGGAAGACTGGTGATTCAAAATTCCATCCATAAGCCCCTTTTATAGAAAAAGTATCCCCAAAAATGTCGAAGCTACTGAATCATCAACATTTATACATGAGTCAAAGGACCAAAGATAGAGTAAGAGGGTACCAAAGGCTAAAAGGCCAAGTACTTAAACTGAAATGCCAGTAGGAAGGCCAGGGGCCATGCCGACTGGCACCCCCTTGTTTAGGGAAATAAGGACTCCATTTAATGGATCTTTGCAATAAAACCTCCTAGGCATTTTTTTACCTAAAAATATCCAAAAACTAAAAAATTACATATTTTTTCCATAAAAGCATCAGTGGAAGATTAAAAAGGTGCATGTAGAGTAAGACATGAAATCAAGTTAATTAAATAAAAAAATCATCATATTATATATGCTTGCTTCTCAAGTTTTTTTTAGGTACATGGCAGAAAAATAACAATTAAAATAACAAAAGAAATAAAATTATCGGGACGCTGCTCGGACTTTCTCCTTAACCCTAAAAAAGAAACCATAATCATCAATGAAGGACAGAGGTAGAGGAACTTTGAGGATGGGATGCAATCATCAAAATTCATCGAAGGGAAACACAGGAATGATCCATCACAGGAATCTGCTCTATCGCAGAAACCATCCTATCTCAAATATCTTGCACCCAAGAAGTCCATACGGATATAGTCTTGTAAGAGGAAAATTTATGATTTCTCATTCTTTATTTTTTATTTGTCTTATCTCATTACACTCCAATGTAACTGCATGGATGTTCTCAAGTCTTTAAGAGAAGAATCCCTTGTGACCATTTGGAATGATCGAAGATTGAGCGTCACTATTTTACTTGAGATGGTTTATGAGGTGGTCTTGGTAAACTCAAATTATTCGGGTTTTTTTCAAGGAGTTTATTTTTACAAATGTTTTTCAAAATGTTTTGAAATGATTTTAAAATATTTTTTGAAATTTTTATAAATTCATTAAAACGACTTGAAATATTGTTGAACGAGTCTCTACTAGTCATTAGAAAGTCTCCCAGGATTGTTCGAACGAGTTATGATGCTTTGCCTTTTGGCAAGAACTAGAATGTCATTCGAAGATTCGTTGGAAGGCTATTGATACACAATTTTTTTTTATTTTTATCCCAAATTAAATGCAATCTTTTATGTTTATCATTAATTGATTTCTATCCCTATAAATAGAGATGCAGGGATGCATTTCTGTCCAATCCTTTTAAGAGTTATTTTTGTGATCAAAGTCTTCGATATTTTCTTTTAAACCCCTTGGTTCTTTTAAGATCACTTTGCCAAACCACGAAGAACACAATCTGAGTTCTAAACCCTTGTAGATATTATTCTCTAACATTGATTTGTGTAGTTAAGGATCTACTATTGAAGAAGAAAGGAATTGTAATTCTTGAGGCTGATCGGTGGATATCGAGGCAAGAGCTGTTTATTGTGGGCGGTAATTGACTATACCATTTTCTATTGAAGATTCAAAGACACTGCTGCGTCAAACTCGGTGGAGATCTAAGTTGTCTGCAAGTTTATCGTAATCAGTTGAGTCTTAAACAATGCTGAATATAGGTTATCTCGAAAGAAATTTTCCTCTATCTTCTTCCCATTATGTTTTTGGTTTGGATATTTGGTTTGTGATTTGGCTTTACATTATCTTGCATTCTCTCTAAAGTTTAATCAAAATAAATTTTGGTAAAAATATATTTTTTTGTGTGGCCTAATATATGAATTATTTATATAACCCATATTTTCAAATTGGTATTAGAGCAGGATAAACTAATTTATTATATATTCTTTATTTGGGTATTATATGGATAATTTGTATAATAGGGTTCATGTTTTTGATAGGTCTAATTATGCATATTGGAAAGCTCGAATGAGGTCGACACTGAAATTGATGGATGGGCGCGTCTGGCTTATTTGTGAAAGAGGGTGGACACCTCCCACTGTGACTAGTAACGATGTCATAAGTTTTAAACATGTCACTACTTGAACAAGATATGATTTTAATTGGAGTAATTTTAATTCCCGAAGCTTAAGTGAAATTTCTTGTCCAATCACACCTGACGATTTTCGTCGCATTATGACGTCTACCACATCTAAGGAAGCATGGAATATCCTCTAACTTACTCATGAGGGTACTAACGCTATGAAAGCTTCTAAGATTCAAAATCTCAACACATATTTTGAAAGAATTACCATTCTAGAGGCTAAAACATTTGATGAATTCAATGTATAATTATGTGATATTATTAACTCTAGATTTAATTTGGGTGAGAGAATTAATGATACGAGGGTAGTTAAAAATATTTTGAGATCTTTTCCACACTGTTTTATCCCAGAAGTCAGGGTCCTAAATTCTTTGGGAATTTAAACACTCTTAGGTTAGAAGAACTCATAGGAGACCTTCAAATTTATAAAATAGATATGTTACCCAAAATTCAAAAGAGAAAGGAATTGCTTTGAAAGCCCAATATAAAAAGAAAGAGGAGGTTTACGGATTCGCGTTTGATTTTTCTTTAATTATCTTGCTTTGTTTGAAAAAAATTCAAAATTTTTCTCAAATTTAACAAAGAAAATTCTTCCAAAGAAAATAAAAGTTTTGAGAAAAATCAAAATTCAGTCAAGAATGTTTTTGAGAATGATCAACAGAGATAGATAGCGGAGAGTAACCTAGGAATGAGGATTTGGAGAGATGCTATAAATGTGAGGGAAAAGGACATAAAGCCCATGAGTGTTCCAATAGGCTGAAGAGACAGGGAAAAGGTAAAGCTGCATATAATACCACTCTTAATGATAGTGATATCAAGTCGGTAGATTTTGGGAATGAATCACCACATGAACCTTATCTTTCATTCCTACCTAGTCACGTTAGTACTTCTAGTTCGTCCCACGCAGGTGAGGACATTCCAAAACATCGCCTTTACAATTTTTTCGATCCATTTCGAAGAGAGTAAGATTGATGGAGGGAATTCGAATAAGGGAGAAAGTGACCTTCAACCCACCTACGCCAAACTTTGCAAAGTGTCTTTGAAAACTAAAATGCAAAATAGAAGTTTGACTCTTAGGGTGTTTTGTTTAGAAAAGTATTTAAAATCTTTGAGATAGTGTGAGGCGTCGGTGACTCAACGCGAGAAGTTAAAAGATTCTTTTGTGAGAAATTGATTCTAATTGATAGGGAAAATACCAATTTGACCAACATAATGGCTAGTCTTACGAGCGATCTTTAAGCGTTCATTGAGGACTTCTGAGAAACTTGAAGCCCATGCTTCCCAACTCGAGAAAGATCTCAAACGTGCCCGGGAGGTCAAGGTCCCTATAGAGGACACATATAAGAAGGTTGAAAATATGTTTCTCGATCTCGCATTAGGTTTTAACGAGAGGCAAGGAAAAGGTTACGATGGTGTATACATTTTCAATGATCCACCCAAACTGGTTCTCGAGTTTGTAATGGATCCTTATAGGCCTTGAACTAACCCAGCAAGGAGATCTAACCTGTTAAGGAAAGCTCATCCTAGGCATTTTAATCAAGGTAGACCCAAACTTGTCTATGTTTGTTCCCATTATAAATAAAGAGGTCACCTTAGGGAGTTTTATTTTAAGTCAGGAAGAGTTTTTCATACACGTGTTCCCACACAGGCTCTCACACAAGTTCCCACACATGTTTTCACCCATGATCCCACACACCATCGACGATATTTTGATAATTTTTGAGAGCAAGTGGAGTTTTTAGTCAATGATTCTCAATGTTTGATGGAGGAATTTCAAAGGATGTCTAATCCTTGAGAAAACCTCCTAGGATAATGATTGAGATTATGACTTGTATCTAGTATAGGGTTACTATCTTGTTTCTATCTATGTTTATATTGAAAACTCTTAAAAAATCCGAAAATATTTTCGTTTCTTCAGAAAAAGTTTGAAAAAATCCAAAAAGATTTTATTTTTGATAAAATTTTGAAAAAAACAAAAAGATCTTTGTATTTTGTTTCCTCCATATACGGATGTGCATTTAAAATGTTCAAATCACAATTGCATTCCATCCATTCATGTCACTTTGTCATGGTATTTTGGCACATGGCTTCGTTTCTTTAGTGTTCTTGACAATGCATGAATAGCATTTCATTTTTCATTAATGATCACTTTCTTCTTGCTAGACTTTTTTCATCAACTTTATTGTACACATGAACGAACTTTTTGAACATTGCAATTATTTGTCCTATATTTAATACGGTGTTCTCATCTCAATAATGTTTAATAACGAGACAAATATACTAGAGATAAGTTGTACTTGTAAGAACTATTACCCGAATTTCTTTTCCCCAAAAAATGATTTTATTTTAAGTAATGGAAAGATGCTATGAAAGAGAACATTGTCTTTTGGTTAAAATCCAACATTTGCAAGAGCCTAAAAGATTAACGACACACAAAAATAGAAGTGCCAAGGCCATTTTTAATTCATTGATGCTTCGCCATACATGAACATTATGATATCTTCAAAAATTTGAGAGTGAATTCTTAAATATGTGATATTTTGAGGGTGTTATAAACTAGAAGATCAATGGATTTGTACAATGGAATTTCTTGGAAAAAATTTAAAAGTTTGGCATTATTGATATTAGAAGCATTAAAATTCATGGCATTTTGCACAAGTCTAGTCAATTTCACCTTATTCAACATGCTCACGCCTAAGGATGAAATTGTGTTCTTTCTTTAGAAGTATCTCATGACTTCGTGCAACTTTGTTACGCATGCCTATGTTGACTTGCCTGTAGAACATGTTCACATAATTACATTCTGCTTTCATGATTATGATATTTTATGCTATTCCATGGTTTTATGTATCTTTACTTAGATGTACCTTTTATACGATATACTTTTGTATACTTTTATAATAAAAAAATTAAATTTTTTTAAAAATTATTGGTTACCTCTGAGGAATTTCATCGCATGTGCTTAATTGTTTATCCGTGTGATGATATTTCTTTTGAATTTGAGTGATGCTAATGCTTTCATGATTTATTCCTCACCCTTTGTCTATTATGAAGAAAAAGGGGGAGAACAAATTGAAGGGGAGTTTTTATATTTCTTTACACTCTCGTATGCATCACGATATTTCTTTTGCTTCACGCGTGTAGGTCGTTCCACCTTGATGATGCTCTCATGGACCTCATGAAATGAATACTTTCAGTTGAAGAAAAATACTCTTATGCTTTTTTATTTCTTGGTTTGGGAGGACATCTTTGGCCAATATGTCTTAGGGGTAAATTTGGCTCCGATTTGTGTTTTTTACTGAAATAGGCAAAAAGGGAAATTTATAAAATAAAAATATGATTGCTCATTCTTTACTTTTTATCTAGCTTATCCCATTACACCCCAATTCACCTTCATGAATGCTCTCAACTCTTCAAGAGAAGAATCGCTAGTGACCATTTTCAAGGATCGAAGATCGAGCATCACTAATTTACTCAAGATGGTTTATGAGGCGGTTTTGGTAAACTGAAATTATTTAGGGGTATTTTCAAAAAGTTTGTTTTTACAAATGTTTTAAAATAATTTTAAAAGATTTTTTTAAATTTTAGTAAGTTAAATAGAATTACTTGAAATATCATTCGAATAAGTCTTTACTGGTCATTGGAACGTCTCCTAGGGTCGTTCAAACAAGTTCTGACACTTTGCCTTTTGTTAAGCACTGAAATGTCATTCAAAGATTCGTTGGAAGGATGTTCGAATGAAAGTAGGTACTTCGTTCGAATGAGAACATATTTCGTTCGAACGAGTACATGGAATTTTTATTTTTATCCCAAAGTTGACCTCTACCACTATAAATAGAGATCGGGGGATGCATTTGTTTTCAAGTTTTTTAAGAGTTCTTTTTGTGATCAAACTCTTCAAATTTTTCATCCAAACCTCTTGGATATTTTAGGATCACTTTGCCAAACTAAGAAGAACATAATTTGAGTTCTAAAACCTTGTAAAGATTATTCTCCACTAATGATTTTTGGAGTCGAGGCTCTACTAGCTGAAGAACAAAGAGATTGTGGTTCCTGAGGCTGATCAATGGATACCAAGGCAAGAGCCACTTGCTGTGGACGGTGCTTGACTGTACCATTTTTTGTTGAAGATTTGAAGACACTACTGCGTTAAACAGTGCAATTGTGTTTTAAATAGTGTTCAATATAGGTCTTGCCTGAAAGGGATTTTTCCTCTATCTTTTTCCCATTCTTTTTTGGTTTGGATATATGGCTTGTGATCTGGATTCACATTATCTTTCATGCTTACTAAAGTTTGATCAAGATAACATTGGGTAAAAAGGATTTTTTATGCGTGTGACCTAATATACAGATTATCCATTTAACCCGCATTTTCAAGTCTGCAAAAAGATAACAAAGAATAAATTCAAAATCAACAAATTCCAAGAATGAAAAGATCAACGAGGAAGATAAGAACACCTACTGTGGTGTTGTGTGTCCTAAGCATCGGGTGCACTCAGGGAGAAGAATTTTGCTGTGAAGTTACCATCGGGAGTGGGGGGTGCTTGTCTCTCAATCTGCTGCCTCCCCCCATGGCTGGGTTATCTATTCGAGGTTGGGCTTGGTGACTTGCCCCTAGATGTAGTTTGACACGATTTCCAATTTTTGGTGCATGCCCATGTTAAGTGTGTCTTTCATGCGAAAAAGAAGTTCTGTAGGTTATTAATAGTCTTTAATTTGTTTTATATAAAATAAAAAGGTTTGGGCTCTCCCTTTCGGGCTAATCCCAAGGTAAGTTTTAAAGTCTACGGCTGGTCCATAGATTCTTGTTATGTGAGTTCGAGAACCAAGTTATAAGTGGGGAAGGTGTTAGACATCCCACTTGTTCTATAAGCTTCCTTAGTTCTATGATTAATATTGATGTTTGCATTAATTGATTCCTTCTTAGATATTTTAGAATATGCTTAGAGACCTTAAAGTAAGGGTCCCTTAAAATGTAGATAGGTGGTTAGGTTAGAAAATGGTATAAGTGAGATGCATAAGAACGCCACTTTAACCGATGCAGGTACATAAAGGTGCTTGAGTATGAATCCATGCTTTGTATATTGAGTGGCCATTAATGTAAGGGTAGGCGTACGAGAAAGATTATTTTTTAGATAGTTTGATATCTCTTGCGAGGTTTGAGGAGAGATATAAAGGTGATAGATGGGCGAATCTCTATTGTGATTAGTGCATACGTGTTTGCATGCTAGTACATAGGGATATGTTTAGGAGGTCCTGCCTTGAGACAGTTTAATAGCTAGATTTATGTTATTTAGATGTAATGGGTGAAAGTTAAGATATGGGAGCATCTCTTATAGGGACAACAAGTCACGAGACATGTTGTCGAGGATCTATTTGAGCATACATTCCTATATAGACATGAGATCAGCGCCCACATAGTTCGATCATAATTGATGTATGTGTTGAAGCATTTGTGGGGATAGATTTGGGAGATCCCACCTTGAGATAGTTTGATGCTCGTTTTAGTGTTTATTTAGAAGTAGTTAATGATGTTTAAGATATAGGAGCATCTTTATAGGGACAACACATCATGAGATGTGTTATCTAGGCTCAAGATCATGACAAGGACTCAATATTATGTCTACTTACCTAAGAGGACTTGGGATCAAAGCCTACGTAGTTCCGATTTTCACATGTTTGAACGTGATGTGTATGAAAGTGCAAGACTTGGCTCGGGAGGGGGCTAGTGTATGGAATATTATAATGGGAGTGACCCCAAATATTTTTAATATTGGAATGTATCCTAATAATATCCGGGTGATCACTAACCAAAAGATGTTTTCCTTCAGACTAGTTTGGAGGTGTAGAATTGGGAGGAGTTGGGCTAAAAAGTAGGGAATTTACATCAAGGATCTAATTGACAAGAAGAGTATAATGATACATCTTACTATTAGGGTGGACCAAAAGAAGTTAGGGGAGTTCAGAGTGGGGATGGATGCATCCCTAAGAAATCATACACTGAGACACGTATTATGAGGCTTGGGATTCACGAGTTAAGCTCGATATAGTGCCTACATACCCAAGGAGACTTGGGATCAAAGACAACATAGTTACAACAAATGGGGCATATTTACGGGTGTAGGAAATGGGATAATGGGTATACAAAGTATAATGTTACGGTATTTATGGAGCCCAGTCCTTAATATAGCATTTCCGTTGTGTTGGATTGATGTATTTATGTCTTAAGAAAATACGTTGATGAAATGCCGATGTTTAAAAAGTATGTGTGAAAATATATTTTCGGGGTGCCATTTCCTGGACGAGCTTTGTTCCCTTGGAGAAGTGGTAAGAGTAGCCAAATTTTAGATTTTGACCTACAAAGTTTTGGGCTGAAACACCTCAATGTCACCTTCCTGAGAACGATTTTGAAAATTATATTTTCATGTTGACGTATTTTAATCATAGAATTTGATTAGCATTTATTTAATATATGAATATTTTAATACAATACTAGGATTAGAAGTAGAGGTGATGTATTCGAAACTAGAATTTTGAAATATAAATACTGTAAATTGCAAAAGCTGACTTTTTTTCCTGTGGTGTGTCCTCTTTTTAAGGTGTTTTCAATTGAGCAAAGCTTTGTTTAGAAGTACTAGCTTTTTGTGGAATTTCTGCATAGGTTCGACTCGGCTTATTTACCAGAGGCAACTATTCAAAACTATGAACCTTTTTAGGACTCATAAGTGACTTTGTGGAAATATGAGCTTCTTCGGGACTTTCAGAATGAACTTGAGTATCTCGGACGCTCGGGGGTGAAGAAGTTGGAAAAATCAGAATGAGGATGGGTTTTGGGATGCTTTGAAGTGGTGGCTAGGTACCTTTATATATAGTGGTTTGGGCCCATCGATTTAATCAAACGATTAACAATTTTTGGTCATTAATTTTTGGAAGGTGCCACGTGCATGAATGAGATTAAATCTTCAAATATGTTTTTTTGGGATGGATAATCGATAAATTATATGTAGGGAAATGGTTAACCAGTTGGTTAACTATTTGGGTGGCCTTTAACTGGCCGGTTAAAGGTCCTAGAGTGCTTGTTTGTTTTTTATTTATTAGATTATGTGATTTTTGAGTGTTTGCACTGTGGCCCTCTATACTTTAGATCTTAAATTTTTTGACCCCTTAAACTTTAGTTGTATGTTTTGAAATTTGGCATTCTTTGAGGATTATTCTAGGGTTTGAGTCTGAGGCTTATTTGTGCTAGGATGAGGCATCCTCAAATCTTGATTGTAGATTGAGGTGTCCACAAAGGAGGTCGACTAGGTGTGCACCATGTGGATACTATTCGTCAAAATTGAAAAGGACTCCAAAAAATAGGTTTGCCTATTTTGGAAGAGATATGGGCTCTATGGATGACAGTTTAAAAGTTTTAGGGAAAAAAGTGGGATATTGTCAAGTGCTAGGGGGTTAATCGATCGATTAATTGTGGTATGTGAAGAGTTATCCAATCTATTAACTGTGGGGAAATGGTTAATTGATCGGTTAACCACTCTTATGGACCAAACCTATTAAAATGCAATTTGAGGTTTCATTTCGGGAATGTTAGCCTTTGCTCCTTTTAATGACATCCGTCCTTCCGCCGTCATTGTTTTTGTTACTTGGTACTCACGCTTACTCACCGTATTACTTCCTCTTTGCGAGATCATGGATCATGGGAGCAATTCAACCTTTGGGATGCCAGATGTCCCTTTTATGTTATTTTTGTTCGAGAGTCCTCCCATAGGCACAAAAACTTCTTCTTCTGTATAGCTCACTCCATAAATCACATAGGATGCGATATCACTATTGTTGGGTCATGTTGCTCCCTCTCATCTCAAGTTGGGTTGTTGTATGCTTTGTACCTTTTCGTTGGTGGTTACGATGTTTCTCACGATGTGGACTAGTTTGTCCATATTCTCCAGCGGGAAATAACTTTTCGCATGTTGGCCCCAACTTTAGATCCCTACATCCATATGAATGACATGAGTTTTCCATTATTATTTTTTATTATGTTTTTAGCATCCTTTTATTTTCCACGTGTTGATTGAGATTTTGTGTTTTTTGCCTTTTTCAGTAGGTATTGGTTGATGTTGCCCTGCTCTGAGAAATCCCGATGCACTGGTCGCCTGCTCATCTAGCATTACGACAACTGACTTTTGAGGTCTCACATGATTATGCGATGTGTTATTTACATTTGTCTACGGGCCTTGCTCAGTATTCAGATGGCTATGGTCTTATGGTTGGTGGCTCCCCTTCAGAAGCAGGTTTTAGAGTTCCACACCCGGGGGCTGAGGGTGGAAGTTATAATGGTGGTCATTCGGGGAAGAGGTCCCAAATATGATAGTTTAGTGGGATAATGTTTTTTGTGGCTGTTTTAGTTGGGATTTGAGTTAACCTCCCCAAAAGATGCTTTTTGTGATTTTTTGGACATACTAGGGTATATAAATAGTATGTTCGTCTAGGAGAACATGAGGAATTCCAGATACATTTTTATTTTGTATGGGGATTCTCCTTCCATGCATCTTTGTATATAAATAAGTATATCCGCTATGTTGAGGGTTTATTTCAGCATATAATATTTTTAACTTTTTTTGTTTTATGCATGAATGGAGTAAATATGGGCATAATTGGGCCAAAGCTCTGTTATAAAAAAAATGGTGATGAAATGAAATACGTATAACATAATAACATGAGTAGAAATGGAGTGAGCTTATGATATTTTTATTAAAATAGTGACGACACACATACATACACTTTTTTGGGCCAGGATAATAAAATTATAGATAAAAGGGTGAAAATAATAAAATAAAGAAAAGACGGGTGTGGAAACAAAGGTGCCCCCTCTTTTTGAGGCTTTTCTTTTGAGGAGAGAGATTTCTCTATCTATTTGATGGAGAGCCACTTTGTTTGAAATAATTTTAGAGTGGGAGAGGTAAATTCCTCTTTTTCTTAAGTCTATGATAGGGCGAGAGCCTTTTGAAGCAAATTTTTTGAAGTTGAAGTGGCTTCCTCCTTCCAAGAATAAGATGCTATTTTTCATGGAGCCCTTAGTGAGTATGTATGTGCTTGTCTTTGTCCCAGTTGGGGGTGTTTGAGATTGGTAGAAGTATGTGAATTATAGTATTGCCTTTATACCCTAGATATGGTGCCGTCTTGTGGGGATACCCTAAGGAGTCTACCTATTTTGATGATCTATGTCCCGGGATGTAGGGTGATTTAAGGGAGAGGAGTGTTTTGTTGTTTCTTTTTCTAAGGAGAGATGCATAAGGGTGATGAATTTTTCTTTTTGAGGCTTCCTTTTTTATATATATCGGTATTAGCCTTTGTGTGGAGCTTAAATAACGATGACCTCGCGGAGTCTTTAAAATGATTTAGAGCATTGTTTTTTTACTTGATGTTTGGCTTATTTGAATCACTATATAAGGTCTACGTATTTCTCTCTAAACGGGAAAAAAGTTAGGGGATTAAAGTGTTTTTGTTGACTTCAATAAAAGGGTTAGTGGCTCAAGTGGGATTTTTGATGTACGCCCGGGGAATGTGTATGGGCTTGCATAGTTTTGCCATACCGTTATGACAGATTAATTTTTCATTAGATTGGTATATTCCTTTTTACCACTTCTGGGTTTAAGGAATTAATTTCTTCAATCGGTCAAGATTGATCGGTTGGAAAAACATGACTCATTCGAGATCATCTAAGATAGCCGCCCCGTTGGAGTTTATTTTGGTGACTATGTAAGGTCCTCCCCAGTTGGGTGCAAATTTACCTCCGGGAGTCCGAGCTATTCTTAGATTTTCTTTCAGGACAAGATCACGCTCTTGAATGTTTTGCTTCTTAACTCATTTATTGAATGCCCGTGAAATACGTTGTTGGTAGCCCTGGTTTTGATAAGCAACTTTTTTTCTCCTTTATTCAAGGAGAGCTAATTCATCGTAACAGGGTTGGACCCAGTCAATTTCAAATACTCGACTTTTAAGCATGACCTTTAGTGAGGTTACTTCGAGTTCAATGGGTCAGACATCTTCCATGACATAAATTAGTGAGTAAAGGTGGACCTGATGGAGTTTTATTCTATTGTATGGTAGCCCCAGAGGGCATATAGGAGTTTGTCGAACCAGTCACTGCAGGAGTCAGTCATCTTGCTGATAACAATTTTGACATTTTTGTTAGCATATTTGATCTGTTTGAGGTCGATAGGGGGATATTTTTTGGCGAGTGATACCATAATCTTACAGTAGCTTTGAAACCTCTTTCTCGAAGTGATACCTATTTTATAACATTAACTCATGAGGTACACCGAAGTTACAAATAATGTTTCACCGTATGAACTTCTGGCGAAGGACAATCTGCGGGTCATATTATCTTCTAGTTCAATAATACCAACTATATGGGCTGCGTATAGGTATGTATTCCCATAACTGCATCATATGTCAGTCTATTGGTGGGACTAGGGAGATATTTATAGGATAAAAAGGTCACAAGCTAGATGTGAGATGAGGAGATATAGTTCACTATAGGGATCGACGTGGTCTTCGTCGGGAAGAGGGATCTCATGATTATTATCTTCTGTCATGGATTTGCACATAGTATCTCATATTTTTATGGGAAAATATAGTAGCTCAAATGCTCTGATAAATGTTTATACTGGGATATCAGAGTTATCCCTTAATGTCAAGAATTGAAGGGGTAGCCCTACGTATGAGAAGATGGGATATATACTATTCTTAGTATGACCTCGCTTATTCACGTGGCAGATCTAGTGTTCCTGCTACTCGAGTTAATCAAGATCCTCTATGGTAGATTTGTACCTGGTCTCGAATTTATAGTCTTTATTATTAGGGGCTTCGAAGGACATCATCCCTTGATTTTGTAACTGAAGACCTTTTCCTAAGGAGTATTCCCATGGTGTCATCATTTCTTAAATTTCTCAGATTTAAGGGTTAAGGGTGAATTCATATCCGAGACCTGGGTATGTTTTTCCATTGGAAATGAGGAAATGATCGAAGAAATTGATAATCCATTATTGATGTATGTTAGTATAGTATACATGGTGGGAATTAATGCTCGAGATCTAAGAGTATGTTTTGGTCGGTCGAAAGCAATGTTTCTTGTAGATGGAGACAAAATTGATTTCGATCCTATCTGCCACACGGGATTAATGTCACTCCCAGTGTCTATCCGCATCATGTAAATGGTTACCAAAGGGTAGACCCGTGCCTCGAGTTCTTGGGGAGGGGCTCGAGTGAGTACTCCACATTATAGGTCTTTCTCTAACTGAAATAGGACTTGGGCAACTAGGAACCTTTGGATTTTAGGGAGTCACTTGCATATTTCTTTTGAGAGACTCGATTGGGTGTATATTCAATATGACCCAGATTGGCCCATAGCTTGTCGTCCCACGCAATTTCTCTTCAGATGAAATGGTCTCTCAACCTTTCTTCTTCATTGTATATTGACTGGTGATGAGGTCGGTATCTCTAGGTGACATGATCATTGGACCAAAGTTGTAGGCCTCTCTCAATCATCTGTACTGGATTACTCAAATATTGAGTTGGTAAAATCATGGGTTCTTTTATCTGAAGGTTGGTAGTCGAAATGCTTCTACTATTTTCAATAGAGTGGACTGAGGGTGAGTTGAGAGTGAAGGGAAGGTGGGTACTACTTTTGGTTTTTGAATCTAAGATGGAAAATAAGTGAACCACTGGGGTATGTCCTTCCCACTCACTGCCTAGAGGTCTTTATCATATATTTTTTTCCCATTTTGTCGAGCGATAGGTCTTTGCTAAGGAAGGGGTAATGAGTTTTGGATCCTTGGAGAGGATAAACTCTATGACTAGAAGGAGATCCGAGCAGTAATTATTATTCTTTAGGAAATGTATGTCCATAATGGATAAGGTCATATGGTCAATGGTGGGTTAGTTTTGATTATGATTTTTATGGAGAGTAATGGAATTCCCACATGGGTAGATGTTTGGAGGGGTACATGTGTCCTCATCCTCAGTTTACATTAGATATAGACTATGAAGGTATCGGGGTCGATGTTTTGGATAAGAGCGTCTGGCAAGGTATTAGTAACAAATTGATATGGTATGGGGTTATTAATGATTTTTAATTTTGGAGGTATGAAGATCCCGGTGTTGATGAGGTCCTAGATGGTGTACAATCAGGCCCAACAGTTGTATATGATATGATCGAGTCCCTAGTGGAATTCACAATGTGAGTTGAATTTCCCATTTTTATTCATAGTGGTCGAGAGTGGTTAGAGGTAAAGATGTTTGAGGTTTCCATCCAACTTTAGGGTGGAGAATTCTCGACTGAGGGGGAATTATAAGTTAGTAAAGTGTCTTGACCGTGAATGAAACTCGTTAGGGGGAGTTATGGCCTGATAATTTTTAGGAGGGAGACCTGGTTAGAAGGGTGTGGTAGTGGCTAACATGGATGGGGCAGTATTGGGTACTAGGCATGGTCCTAGCGGTGGAATCACTACAAGGGTAGGGATATAGGACGTGGATGACTCGAGTGGGTTATTGCGGGTGGAGAATTAATTGATACCTCGATGAGACTCTTCCCTAGTCTTGGAAGCTTTGGAAACCAAACTTTCCTTGATCTTACACCTTATATGGATGAGGACTTTGAAATTTGGGATCCAGGTGAGCCCAATATCACTTTGTACTTACTTCTAGAGGTTTTTTATCATAATATTTGTCTGGTCATTCTCTAAGTGACGATTGATGATTTGACCGGCCGTTTCTTTCTATTGAATGAAGAAAAGGCCAATTATTTATCCCTCATCATTCTTTATCATTTTTAAATCTTTGCGTGTGATGCCTAATTCTTCATTGTACTTGTACAGCTTTAGGAAAGCCCAACATACATTATCTTCTGCTCCCTTCATGATTTAGGCCCATATACTAGGTCAGGTCTCCTCCGAATAGCATAGAGGAGAACATCCTTTCTAACATTCCTAGGTCGATATTTCGAACCTTCAAGGTGGTACTTGGATAATTTGGTGGATGATGAGCTCGGTCCTTTGTAGGCTTTAAAGACTGGCACTTTGAATTTGTCTGGTAATCGGTCTTCTGGATAGAGAACCATATTTTCTATGTTAATGATGTCATTAGTGGTTTTCATCTTGTTGATGGCCTCTTGAAAGAGACACAATTCAAATTGTACCTTCATTATCTCTTGGTTTGGCAGTGGAGGATAACCTCCTCGATTAGTGGGGGACTTATCGATTAAGCTCGCAGGGGACCTGGGAAGGTGGAGTTTAGGTATTTGGGGTATTGATGATAAGGTTAATAATAACCATAGAAAGTGAATGGTACTTAAAAGTTAGGGGCACTGACTTTAGCAGGGGGAGACAGTGCTAGTACTAGAGCAGGAAGATTCTAAGGGTTACCCGATATTGCTTCGGCAGCTATCACAAGCACTGCTTCAGTGTTGGGACTGGGTACAAAGGACGTTCTATCCTACTCTGGGCATATAAGTGGCCTATTTTAGGCAGACTTGTGCTAGTTTCAGTACCCTGATCTCAGATTGTATAGATTTTAGGAGGCGATGATGGTTTCAATCTGTGTTAGAATCTAATCCATTACTGACAGGACCTAGTCTTCTTTAGCAGACATGGAGCGTACGATGGTGCAATCTTGATAATCATGGGTGGGTGGGGAGATCACTGATGAAAAATAATCGCCCGCACGGTATATAAACTCGGGATTCTAGGGTGGGGACTCAGTGCGATCTCTCTGCTGATGATAACAGCAGCAGAAATGTCGAGGAACTTTTATTCAGGATATTTGTGGGCAGAAGGACTGACAAGAGGACAATACATAGAGGGAGAAGGACTCACATATGCACTATATTTTTTTATGTAATTCTTTTATCTATTTTTAGTTGTGTTTGTATCGTATTTTGGTTTTTGAGTTCTTTCATTTGGTAATATATTAGATTCAGGTGAATAGGTGTGAGCTCTCATTTTGTTAGAACGAGGAGAGGGGAAATAATATACTGAGGTCTATTACTTTCCCAAAATAAAAATCCAATTGGGGGAATATAATGTAAGGGACCTTTGTTTTGGTGATGACTTGTGGATTCATAATGTTTATCTTCGTCGTATAAGGGTAAGGCAATCAACTTGGAATCTAAGGGGTTTTGGACCAACCTCCTGTCATCTGGCAATTTTTGAGAAATTTCATCGGAGCAATTGATCCGTAAGTATCTTGTTCTTTTTTTTAAATATGGTGTGTTTATATGGATTTTTCTATATGCAAAGGGGAGATGTGACCCAGTTACTGGAGGATAGATTTTCATTGACATATGTCACTATATACTGGGTTACTTGGACCGAGGAACCTTTAAGGTACGTGTGACACCACATTTCCCAAGTACTGAATAGTTGTGAAAGCCTATTTGATATACACCAATTCTAAAAAAACTTTAAACATTCCCTATCACCGAGACCTTGGGATCAAGAGAGAAGGTGATCTATATACTAGACGGGTGGACGAAAAGAGTGAGGATACTCATTGGCGACTAGAGTTTCGGGGAAGCGACTTTTCAAAAGTACAAGATTTATCTAGGGGAGTGAATTCTTAAAAGTGCAAACCTCTCTTTAGAGAGAGGTGACTATTCTGAAGTAGTTTCTTTTGAGTAAAGTGACTTTCCTAAAGTACAAACTTCTTTCAACTAGCCAATTTTTGGGGGACTCGAGGTAATAGGGTTTAAACAATTTGAAAAGAGTACGCAATGCATGATGCGAACAAGTTATCTTTAATTTTTACATACTTGCATTTAGTATTGTATTTATAGATCAAAAACACGTGTTGATTCGATTGAATAGTGAAGAAGATTATTCCCATATATGGCTAAGAGATTCATGGTACATAGGGAAATATCTAATGAGGATTTTTCAATGAACTACCGATTTTAGGCCTGATGTTGAAAGCAGTATAGACCAAGTATCGATCAACATCCTTCAGCTACCAATTCATTTCTTTTCCAAACCTTCATTATATTCAATTTCCCAATTAATTGGAAATCCCTTAAAACTTGATACCTCAATAGTGGAGATTATCAGACCAAGTCTAGCTAGAGTGTGTGTGGAGGTGGATCTTACAAAGAAGGTTTCAAGGAGAATATGGATAGGGTGTGGAGATAATGGATTATGTCAGGAGGTTCAAGCAGAAAATATACCACAATATTGCCTTTGTTTATACAAGAAAGGCCATTTAGAGGAGAAATGTATGTTTAACTCTAAAATCATTGAAGGGGGATCAAAGAAAGAAACTAATAAAAATGTGGTGAAAGCTAATTACAATTTGAAGGAAAAGACTGTGGAATATCGTGTTAAGAAGAATGTGTTAGCAATTGAAGATGCTTTCAGATCAGATAAGAAGGAGAAATAGTCCCAAATTGTAACTGAAGAACACCAAAACTTAAATCCCATTCATTCGAAGAAAGTATTCATCCAAGTAAATAAGGAGCATCAATCAGATGGTGAAGAAATGTTTGTAGAAATTACTGATAGACCTTTTGAAGCAGAAGTAGAAGGGGGTGAAATAATGAAGGCAATGAAGAATCCTACCAACCAGAAATCAACTTTGGTTGTGCCAAACACTGGAGGAAATCAAAAAGAAGATTGAAAAAGGCTCAAGACTTAATAGACCAGAACAAGTATCAAGACATAGGAGGAAAAGAAGCAGACATAGTGGAACAAAGATCTCTATCCCCTAAAGGAACTGAGATTTCACTTTAGTGATCAACCAATACCAATGCAGAAGTTGTACTTATCAGATGGTGAAGAGGATTATGATTTCCAAGTTCCAATAATTAAGGAATTGTTAAATTTTTCAACATCAGTGGAACAAAAGGTTTCTAATTGCAGAGACAAGAATGAAAATTTATCTCGAATACTAAAGACACCTACCAGTAGTGGAAAAGTAGCAACAATATAGAGGAAACAAGACCCGATGTATACAAGAGTCACAAGATCTCTTACAAGAGGTACCATACAATCCCAATTATACAATCACTAATGTTAAATTTTATAGTCTGGAGCATTAGAGGAGTTAGAAAGAAATCACCGAATAGAAGACTCAATACACTGTGCAGAATTCATAAAATTCCTTTATTAGCTTTGCTGGAGCCAAAATTTCAAATGAATAAGTTGGAATCTTTCAAGGTGAAATGGGGTTTCGAAGGTGGGATCAGTAATTGTAATGGGAAAATATGGATGCTATGGAGATTTAATATTCAAACTCAAGTAAAGGTGGATCAGGATCAAATGCTGTATGTTCTAATTACTCATCCATATCTGAAAGATTAGGTCTGTGTTTTAGTTGTGTATGTTCTAATTACTCATCCATATTGAGAGGAGACCTATCTCGAATCATATGATTGAAGTAGCAAATGAGATGGTTTCAACTCCTCACATTGTAATGGGAGATTTTGATGTAGTGGATAATCAAGACGAGAAGGTTGGTGGTAATGATATTGATCATTCAACAGTAGGAGACTTTTTACATGCTATTGATGACATTGGTCTAAAAGAGTTAGGGTATAAAGGGACTAGGTATACCTAGTGTAACAATAGAGGTGATGCAGACCTGATTATGGATAGACTTGCTAGGGGATTAATCAATATGCAATGGGAGCTTATCTATCCCTATTCCTCTATCCAACACTTGTACAAAATAAACTCAGACCATTCTCCAATCCTCCTATCAGCTAAGAATCAAGAAGATGAATTCCACACTGTATTCAAGTTTCTAAATTTCTAGAGTACTCACCCAAAATTTTTAAAGATTGTTGCAGACTCTTGGGTTGTTAAAACAGATTCTGTAGGTTTGTGAAATTTCTCTATTAAGCTTAAAAGGCTAAAAGGGGTGCTAAAATCTTGGAGTAAGGAAGCATTTAAGAATGTGAATCAAGCAGTGATGGACTTAGAAGATGAAATATTGCAATTAGAGATCAGCTATGAATTGGTGAGATCAGATGTTAATAGAGAAGCTTTGAATCAGGACAGGGTTAAGCTTCAATCTGCTCTTCAAATAGAGGAAATATTCTGGAAGCAAAAATCTTCAGTCAATGGTTGAATTTTGGAGACTCAAACATAAAATTCTTTCATGCTAGTACAAAAGCAAAACACCAAAAACTTTTGGTTCATAGGATTAAAGGGGATAATGGAACTATGACTTAAGACAAGCAGGGGATTAAAAACCAATTAGTCCAATTTTTTGAAACTCAATTAACTACAGTTCAGCCTTTGTTAGAAGATTCCAATGCAGAGTTTATCCTTAAACTCATCCCCTCAGAATCAAATTCAGAGTTAAAAAGCTTTGTTTATGAGGATGAAGTGTGGTCAGCTATTCAAATCATGAATTCAAACTCCTCTTAAGATCCTGATGGCTTTTGAGGTCATTTATGTAAGAAGCGCTGGAGTATTATAAAGAAGGATTTATGCTCTGTTATTAATGCTTTCTTTGCAGGTGCAGACTTACCTAAAAGCTAGTCTTCAACATCTATAATCTTGATTCCTAAAGTTAAAAGCCTAAATCTTGTGGTGAGTTTAGGCCTATTAGCCTATGAAACTTCTATTATAAGATTATTTCAAAGATCTTATGTTCAAGACTTGAAAAGACGCTTCCTAATATCATATCCCCAAATCAAAGTGGATTTATTAAAGGGAGATCTATTCAAGATAATGTGATGCTAGCTCAGGAGATGGTTCACAATATTGGTAAGAAAATCCATGGAAGAAATGTCATTATTAAATTGGACATGGAGAAAGCTTATGATAGACTTCACTTGGGTTTCCTAATCAAAGTTCTCAGAGGTTTTGGTTTTGGAGAAAGTTTCATAGATTTAATTTGGATATGCATTTCCAATAATTGGTTTTCAATTACAATTAATGGTCAAACAATTAAAATTTTTAAGTCCAATAGATGGCTCAGGCAAGGGGATCCAATCTCTCTAAGCCTATTTATTATTACAGCGGAGTATTTAAGTAGAGGTATGGAGAGTATGGTGGAAAAAAGGCTCATTTAGCCTTTCTATATGCCTAGTGGAAGCCCTATCATTTCCCACCTAGATTTTGCAGATGGCGTTGCTATATTCTGCGGGGGGATGATATAAGTTTGAAGAATGTTATAGCTTTCCTTAATAGCTATTCTTCCACTTCAGTACATAAAATTAATTTTTCTAAAAGTTCCTTTACTGTGGATGTTAAGAAGCCTCTGAGTTTCAAAAGAAAGTTAGCTGAAGCTTTGGGGTTGAAGTCTAAAGACCCTCCTCTCAAATATTTGGGATGCCCTTTATTTAGAGGTAGAAACAAGGTCTTATAGTTTGATTCTATTATTTATTCTATTAGAGGAAAAATAACATGATGGAAGTCAAATTTGCTTTCTATTGGTGGAAGATTTTCTCTCATTAAACATGTCTTATCCTCAATGCCTTCATATCTTTTAGCTTCTAATAAACCTCCCAAGATGGTGATTAATAAAATCCATATGATGTTATATAAATTTTTTTGGGGAGGTAATGAAGATCAGAGATGGAAATTTTAATGGAAGATTTGCTTGCTCTATGCAGAGATCAAAATGAAGGTGGTATGGGATTTAAAGATTTTGGCCTGCTTGCTAAGGCAACTTCTATGAAGAGGTATTGGAAATTAAAATTGGAAGACTCTTTGTGGTCTGAATTCTTCTCTAACAAATACAAGAACTATGACATCAATTCTATAGGAGGATCTCATACCTGGAAGAACATGATGCGAGTTGAAGAACATTGCTTAAAGCAAATGGAGATTCTGGGGGACAATTTTGTTTAAAAGCCAGAAAATTCAGGAAGATTCTCTCTATCTACAGCATATGATAGTATAAAGATCCACTATCCATCTTCTATAATTCATTGAAATATTTGGGATGCAAAAATCCCAAAGAAAATATCTATGAACTTGTGAAAGATAATAAATAATTGTATTCCTACTGATGATAATGTTAAAAAACTAGGTATTAGAATGGGCGCAATTCTTGGCCAAATTCATTCCTCTTGTCGTGGTTTGGGAAATATGGAAGGCAAGAAACAAAGATTTATTTGAAGGCATAAAATGCAATTTTAGTTGTTTAAAGAATAAAATTGTGACTCTGATTTCAAACTTATACAAAGGTCAATTGTTTGAAAGAAGAGGTTCAGGCTTCTCTCAAGGAATAAAGGAGTTCTTTGGTTTGCAATTCAAATAAAAACCAATCAACCTTCTTACAGTTAAATGGAATTTTCCAAATACAGGTAGGTTCAAGCTAAACATTGATGGGGCTAGCAAAGGAAATCCAGGAAAAGGAGGTATGGGAGGCATAGTGAGAAATGCTAAAGGTGGCATGGTTTTTACTTTTGCCAAAGAAGAAGCGTATGCTACTAACTCTATTATGGAACTTAAAAGCTTAAGCCTTGGTATTAAATTATGTCAGCAAAAGAATATTACAGAGATCTATGTTGAATCTAATTCTATTTTTGTGGTGATGTTCATCAACATGGAATGGAGACCTCCATGGCATCTTAAATCCTTTATTGACATTTTTTTTCTAGATCTGCCTGGATTTAATTATTCAATAGGCCATTGTTACAGGAAATAAAACATGGTTGCTGACTGCCTTGCCAATGTTGGAGTTAATTTAAAAGGGATTCAAATATATGAAGAGGTTAAGGATCTTCCAAAGATGGTCAGAGGTGCTTACAAGCTAGATAAGATAAATTATTTTTATATTATATCTGTTAATCTTTGATTTCTATTGTAATGGGGGTATTATAAAACCCCAAATTTATCTTTCATCAAATTTTGGCTATTGGCTCCCCCAAAGCTTTATTTTATTCTTGAGCGTGTTTTGCCACTTGGAGAGGCTTTTTCTCCTATAATTAATAAAATGTGCGGGGGATACCGTCCCTCTTCTCTAAAAAAAGTGTTTATATAATCACGAGGTCTTTCGTGTGTACATATATGTTAGGGAAAATGTACAATCATGTACATGGGGACCCAAGCATGTATCTACGTTGAGAGACCCTAAAACTAAGTACTCTAAACATTTTTAAATTTTGTGTAAAGTAGTCATGAAGGAGAACAATATTAAACATAGTAAAAATTAAGCATATACATAATTCGGTTCTATATATTTATCCCTAATGATGTAGACACTATGGTGTAGCTGGAAATCTAGTTACGATAGGCAATATTGATTTTCGATGGTAGAAAATTATCCTCAGCGAAGTGTCCACTTGGTGTTATGGTCCTCGAGCGGTGGGTGCGCCCGTGGAGAGGAACTTCATTGCAGAGTTAACGATGGGCACGGGGGTGCTTGTCTCCCAGTACACTACCTACCTTTGAGTTCATGTTATCAGTTCGAGGTTAAGATCGATGACTTGCCCTTTGATGTAGTTTGCTACCATGTCTAGTTTTTAGTGCACGCTCGTGTTAAGTGTGGCTTTCATGAGAAAAAAGGAGGTTTCATAGGCTATTCAAAGTTGTCAGTTTGTTTTATATAAAAACAAAAAAAAAAGTTCAGGCTAGCCCTTTGGAGCTAATCCTAAGGCATGTTTTAAAGTATGCGGTTGGTCCAGAGATTCTTATTGTGTGGGTTTTGGAACCGAGTTACGAGTGGGGAAGGTGTTAGGCGCCCGACTTGTTCTGTATGCTTCCTTAATCCTATGCTTACTATTGCTTTTTAGATTATTCGATTACTTTTCAGACATTTTAGAATATTCTTAGAGACCTCAGTGTAAGGGTCCCTTAAAATGTATATATGTGCTTAGGTTGGGAAACTATATAAGTGAGAGGCATAAGAATGCCACTTTAACCAATACAGGTACACAAGGGTGATTGTGTATGATTCTATGATTTTTATAATGGGTGTCCATTAATGAAAGTGTTGTTGTATGAGAAAGTTCAATTTTGAGATAGTTTGATATCTCTTGTGAGGTTTGAGGATAAATAGAAAGGTGAGAGATGGGTACATCTCTATTTTAATTAGTTCATACGTGTTTGTACATTTGTATGTAGGGATATATTTAGGAGGTCCCCCTTGAGATAGTTTCATACCACGTTTTGTGTTATTTACATGTAATGGATGAAAGTTAATATATAGGAGCATCTTGTATGGGGATAAGACATCACGATACATGTTATCAAGGCTCAAACTCAAGAAAATGTCTCGGTATTATGCCTATGTACCCATGTCTCCAGGAGATCAAAGCCTATGTAGTTTAGTTATAATTAATGTACGCATTGAAGCATTTATTGAAATAGATTTGGGAGATCCTACTTGATATAGTTTGATATCTCATTTTAGTGTTTATTTAGATGTAGTGAATGAATGTTAAGAGATGGGTGCATCTCTATAGGTACAACACATCACAAGAAGTGTTATCGAGGCTCGATCTCACGAGAAGGACTCAGTATTGCACCTACATACCTAAGATAACTTGGTATCAAATCCTATGTAGTTTAGTTTATCAGATGATCAAACGTGATATGTGTGAAAGTGAAGGACTTAGCTTTGAAGGAGAGAGATAGTGTATGTAATATCAAAATGGGAGTGAACCAAAAGATGTTTTTTATTGGAAGATAACCTAATAATAGTCGAGTGGTCACTAGCCGGACGGTGTTGTCATTCGAATTAGTTTGGAGGTATAGAACTGGGAGGTATTGGTGTAAGAAGAAGGGAAGATACATCAATGATGTATTGTTATATTGCTAAGGAGCAGAGTAGAACACTACATTTTGTTATTAGGGTGGACTAGTAAAAGTTGGGGGAGTTCAGAGTGGAGAAGGTTGCATACCTATGAAATAATATGCTGAGAGATGTATTATGAGTCTTGGGTTTCAGTAGTTAAGCTTGATATAGAGCCAACATACTCACGGAGACTTAGGATCAAAGCCAACGTAGTTCAAATAAACGTGGCATATTGACGGGTGTAGGAAACAAGATACTCGGTACACAAGGTACAACATTATGGTATTTATGGAGCCTAGTCTTTAATATTACATTTACATTGTGTTGCGTTGATGTATTTATATGTTAAGAAACTACGTCGATCAAATACCGATGTTTGAAAAGTATTTATATGAAAATATATATTCGGGGTGCCGTGGCCTGGAAGGGATTTGTTCGCTTGGAGAAGTGGGGAAAGTAGTGGGATTTTAGACTTTGGGTTGCAAAGTTTTAGGCTAACATAGCTCAATGGAACTTTTCTGAGAATGGTTTTGTAATGTATGTTTTCATGTTGATGTATTTTAATCAGCATTTGATTAGCATTTGTTTAACATATGAGCATGTCAATACAATACACAAATAGAGGTGTTGAAGTAGAAACCAAACTTTTGAAATATAAACATTGTAAATTGCATACCCGGTTCCCTAAATAGGGGAGGGGTAGGAGAATATAAACAGGTATGTATAGTATATCAAAGTATATATATATATGGGGTATAGTCTTGCAATTTATGCAGAGATTATTTACCGTTGTGGCAAAAATTGACTTTTTTTCTTGGGGACGTGTACCCCTTTTGATGTGTTTTCAGTTGAGTGAAGATTTATTTAGAAGTGTTAGATTTTACTGAACTTTTGCAGTGGTTCAACTCGGTTTATTTCTCATAGGCAAATTTTCATAAGTACAAAACCTTTTTTTGGACCTAGAAGTGACTTTTTGTAAGTATGAGCTTTCCTTAAGGGGTAAGCAACTTTTTTGAAGTACGAGATTCTTTGGGACTTTCAGAACGAGCTCGAGTATCTCAAAATCTCAGGGGAGAATAAGTCAAAAAAATTTGATCTAAATCGAGTTTTGGTATTATATGAAATGATGGGTGGGAACCTTTATTTATAAGGATCTAGGCCCATCGATTAATGGTTTGGGTTGTTTATTTTTGGCAGGTGCCACATGCACGGATGAGATTAGATCTTCAAAGATCTTGTAATGATAATTTTCTGGGTTGGATAACTTATCGATTATGTATGGGGAAACGGTTAATTGATTGATTAACTATTTCTGGGGTGATCAGTTAAAGGTCCCAGAGGGAATGTTTGTTTGCTGTTTGGCATTTATTTGATTATTGATAATTATCACTTTGGCACTATATACTTTAGCTCTTGGACTTTTTGACTCCTTGAACTTTAATTGTTGGTTTTGAAAGTTGTCTTTCTTTGAGGATTCTTCCAGGGTTCATGTCTGGGGCTTATTTATACTAGGATGAGGTCTCTTCAAATCTCGATTGCAGATCAAGGTTCCAAAATTACACCTAACCTTAAGTCCTCTGCTAATGTATGAGAAATACCTTTTAAGATCGCATGAGGATGATGAGGACACTCTATCGCATCACCCCACTCCAGCAGTAGATATCTGGGATGCAATTCATACTACCGAAGCACAGTAATCTATGCTACCCTAGGATCACTCCTAGAAGCCTGAGACAATGACCCTGGTACCCCATTACCCTTGTCCTCGTCGATGGACATGGAACTCCCTCCGTACCATGGATTGATGGAGATATCAACCAACTCATCATAAAATACAAGTAGTCATGAGACACCACCACATTCGTATAAGTGTAGTATTGCTCCCCTATCATCACCACAATCCTTGCCTTTATCGCCATATCTCTGGATCCCATATAAAGAAAGAGGGATTCACCGGAAGAACCTCCGTCTCTCCTTCTAGGATCTACCTCACCACACGCTCCCTTAGGTACCATTCGTATCCAAACTCATATGAGAGCATCTGACACATCTGAACGTGGACACTGATAACCCCCATATCATTCACCGATCGGTCCCAAGGGAACAATGTCACCTATCCAAATCAATTCAGTCATCAAAATATAATAAATAAAAAAAGGAAAAAGAAAAACCCCAAAATAAATAAGAATCAAAAGAAAAGTAAAAAATGCATAGAAAAACCAACTAGGTCGCTCGTTAGGGGACTCGTAATGTCCCTCACGTCCCTAAAGGATGAAAAAGTCTTAGAGAACTTATTCTCCTTCCTCCACATGCTCATGCCAGGGCATAAATTGACCTCCACCTTCTTCAAATGCATCACTTGGTGTTGTACCGAATCACCTAATAAAAGCGTACCTGAAAACTAAAAAGTCAAAAGACACTCAAAAACTATCATGAAAATTACATGTTGAAAAAAATTTAAGTTACCTCCAAAAGGTATTGTAACAGACTAGTGACATGGTTGATTTGGTAGCCAAAGAGTTATATCCTACATTGCCTGGATAAGGGAAAGTAATGGTTCATATATGTAGATTTGCACTCTTCTAACACTAAGACCTTTTCAAATCCACTGATAAGGCATGTGTTTAATGACACCACATGTTAGGGCTTCAAACCCCATTGACACCAGCCGGTGGATATGAGGTGGAATAAAATCCCATACCATTGTCAGTGGTAGTTAAATTGGGTACAATATTGATGGTGGTAGAGTGGGGTATTATATAATGGTATCAGATCCAGTACCCAATCGAAACAAGTGTGCTAACGAGTTAGGTGATGGTTGAATTCATCTCAACGAGGTCATTGGGCTCGCTAAGGGGGTGGATTGTAACAGACTAATGCCATGGTTGATTTGGTATCCAGAGCATTAAATCCCATATAGCCTGGGTAAAGGCATTTAATGGTTCATATATATAAATTTTCACTCTTATAACATCAAGTCATTATCAACTCCACTAGTAAGGTACATGGTTTATGACACCATATGTCAGGGGTTCAAACCCCGTTGGCACTAGTTCGTGGATGTGGGATGTAATAAATGCCTATACCACTGTGAGTGGTGGTTAAGTTGGGGACAATATTAATGGTGGTAGAGTGGGGCATTGTAGGTCTGACGCACCTATGAAAGTAGTACGATAGTAGTGGTTAAAGGCATTCTAGGTGGCATACAACATCGCCAATTTCAAGAACCCCGATCATAGTAGAGGATCCGTGTGAAATCATACAAAAAATAAAGGAACCAAAGATAGATTTCATCACATATTTTTTCCAGTAGTGTACTCCCCATCACAAACAGTATCATTAGGTGCGTCGCCTACTATACCTATATCTCATCCTCCACATTTACTGCCCACCTCTTCAGTGTGTCCATTAGAAGATCAACTGACACTAACTCCATTGATCTTGCCTTCTTTATCGGCTCCAATGTGTTCTCAATAGTCACATTCCTCAAATGAAGGGACTGATCAACCACTATCATTGTCCCCTCACACGTTAGCCCGATAATCTGGTAGACGTCCGCTAGTGTCACTACCATCTCCCCCACTCAGAAGTGGAAGGTATGGATTATTTCCCACCATGTCCATGATAAGGCACACAATATCACTGAAGATCAAGATGTGTCATCCAATGCCCTCGCCAAGTCCCCGACACCTACATCCTATACCAGGCTCTTAACCTCACTAGGAATGTGATTCAAAATAACTTTCACTCCCATCGATCCCTGAGCACAGATAGATGCCATAGATACCCCCACCTAACAAAACACATGTCCCAAATAAGATCAAGAATATCTCCAAGATTTCAAAAGCATAAAAAATAATAAACCAAAATCCAAAATAAAAAAAATAAATAAAAAAGAATTAACACTTACATAACCTCTTGGGTTCTTTATACTAGCACAACGATGTGCCTGAGACTTCCTCAAAAGAACCCTCTCATCAGTCACTGGATTGGTGCTGTGATACACATTATTCGCACCTACCGGTATCGCCCCGTGTTTATTCCATACAATATTGGACCAATCATCAACGTATGTAGCATTCTCAAAATCCATTTATTGGAAAATTTTACTATAACATTCATAGTCATATTTTTCTAGAGAGAGAGAGAGAGAATTGGAGTTTGAGATGTGAGGAATGAGGTTTCCTTACCCGTCTTTATATAGTGGTAAGGTGACTGGCTATCGATAGGTTCACTTTGGAAACCTACTAGACCCTTAGAATCCATACCCTTTGACACATGCATGGTCTGGCTCATGCCAGCAGGGACCCCCTTAATTTACGTTATAAAAATTCCAAAAATGATCCAAAAAATCACAAAAAATCCAAGAATCATAGAAAACTGAAAATTTGTAAAATAAATTCACATTTATCATTAAAAATTAAAACTTCAAGATTATAAAAATAATTCAGAAATGAAAAATCTCTCAAAATAATCTAAAACTTTTTAAAAAATTATCATATCATCGCATATCCCTTTCAAATACATCATACATCCTTTAGGTCCTTAGAATTGATCGTTGACCTCAGAATTAGGCCTTGATTCCCATATTGGTTGCATACATTCTTTAGGTCCTAAGAATCATACCTAGGCCCTCATAATTAGGCCACGATCCTCGTATTAGTCGAATACATCCTTTAGGTCCTCAAAATATGATTTAGGCCTTATAATAAGGTTGCGATCCTTGTGTTGGTCGCACACATCCTTTAGTTTCTCATAAATGAACTTGCTCCTTAGAATTATGTTGTGATCCCCGTATTGAATTCACATACCCTATAGGTCCTCAAAATTAACCTCAGACCTTAGAATTAGGATGAATTCCCCGTATTGGTAACACACACTCCTTAAGTCCTCAAAATTAGACCTAGACCATCAAAATCAGGATACAACCATTACCATCCACTTTCAGGCCCTGAAAATTAATCAACGATCATCGCACACTCTTAGGCCCTCTGAATAAGACCCTAACCCCTGTAATGCATCCTTCAAATTCCTCATAATCAGTCTTTATTTACTCTTACACCTTTTTAAACCCTCAAAATTAGTCTTCATACCTCCAATAACCTTCCAAGCCTTGTAATTAGGATATAACCCATGCTTACAACACCTGGGTCCATAGAACTAGGCCTCTGACCTCAACACAATCATATCTCACTTTGGGTTATCTATAAAACCTTAACTTCTAATTGCCACAAGAGTTTCCACATGGAGGGACTTAACACTCGCAATCTTTTTTCATGTGTCTCTCTTTTTTATGGAATATCACTTATCCTAAGCTCACCCATTAAGGGGATCTATAGACACCCCATTCTAATACCTACGCACTTTCCCAAGGGTCCAAACAAATTCCCTTCAAGTTCTAGAGCCTTAGTCTTCCTTCAAACCTTAGATGGAGAATAGCTAGACACCCTCTCATCCTAGTTTGACCTTAGTTAACCCTTAAACCTGAGATTCTTTCAACCCACTTTCGTAAATATTTGAATCATGTTTCTAACAGACCTGACCGTGCATGAATTGAACTTACGGGTCACGTTTTATAACAAAAAAACCATTTATATCTACCTATAGATAGGACACCTCACCCACCTGCTGGTGGGTGGAGGCTTCTATGTCCAAAAATTTTGACCACCCTACCAACAATTAGGGTGGGAGACATGTCGACTGGCATGTACCTAAATGGGACCTTAGTATTTTAATCCAATTAGAGTTCTGATATTTAAGGGAACCCTAATCTCATTTGAGAGGGATCTCAACATCAATTTCACTACATCAAGTTTCCTCAAAATTAGCATACATCACTCTCTCTACTTTGTCTTGTATCACCTTTGCCTCACCTTTAGGATAGGTTGTTAATATTGAAAATGCCACGAAATAACAACACGACACCACATAAAATTGACCCGAAATTGACCCGACTTGTCATGTTTGTATTTGTGTTTTTTCGCACGAAGTCAGGTCGGGTTCATGTTTAAAATTGGACATGAAATTGGCCAAAAATTGACCCCAATTAATAGGATTTGGGACACGACTATATATATATATATATATATATATATATATATATATATATATATATATATATTATCAATATAACCAATATGAAATATTTATAAGGACTTTGTTGAGTTTATAATAATATGTAAAGTCAACATGTATTTATGAACTTGGGTATATTTTCAAGACATAAATAATAAATTTAAATTTTATAGAAGTATAAAAAGAATGGGTACCACAATTGCATTTATATTTTGGGGTATAAATATATTTATATATACATCTATTGAGATAGAGTAAAAAACACTTTAAATGCAGTAAATGACACTACAAAATATATGTTTTGTATATTTGTACACTACAAATTACAAAGACGAAAATGAAATTATATATCTTAATATAATATTTCTATTCTATATATAAAAAAAGTATCATGATGTTAACTATAAAAATGATTATATTGATGTTAATTGATTATTGTAATCGATATTATGTTAGTCTAAGTCTCACTTATGTAGTCCCACATCGATTGTGAATTAAAAAGTATTTGATCTTAACATACTATAAATCCAGCGTATAAATGGAGTAGGACAAGTTGTAAGAGTCTCTCCCAAATCGGTTGGAAGGGAATATCATTTCTACTAGCTCAGTTATAAAGATAGTCAGTGGCATGTCCCAACATCATGGACTATGTAATTGGGCTAAGCAGGATCAGGCCACTAAATAAACTAGTTCAAAATTTTGAATTTCACTGCGGGTCCTTCACTCTGGACTTCAAGAATTAAAAGAGTTAAAAAGATTGCTTTCTTTTATTTGTGTCGAAATCTCCTTCAAGAATTAGAAGCTCAAAAGGGTTAGTGTTTCATTCATGTCTTTTCGTGTTTGCATGTCTTTCGTATTTTTGTGTCTATTTGGGTTAAAAAAATTAAGTGTGGCAAACTTGTCTTGTTGTGTTTTTAGGTGGGCCGTCTTCATGTTAATTAAAAAAGATGATATTAGGTGTGTCATTTTCTTGTAAAAAATTAGTGGGGTCATGTCGTATTAGGCCAAAACATGACCCAAAAACATGATTCACCCCCATCCTTTAGCCACCACTCCACCACCACCATATAGACTCCAAAATCAATCTACAAAACCACCAACAACAGAATTCAAAAGAGCTTAAAGGTCCAAAATTCTCCCTAATTTATTTGTTTAATAACTCCCATTTCACATATTTTAGTGTTTCTAGCGTATTCTTAGCTTGTTTTACTTATTTTTAGACTAATATCACCATTTTATCAAATACACATTGTCAATTTTATTTTTATAAATCAAAAAACCCAAACAATCATAATTTCCAATTTAGAGTCATCTCATAATTTGTCACACTTTCACCATATTTCATAACCTTTTTAATCAATAAAGGACACTCTAGATTCAGATTATGGGTTAAACCCCAACCTTAGTATACTGCAAACTAAAAAAGTCTACAAGTTCTTGTAAGATTACGAAGTACCAAATTATAAACCAATTAATAAAAAAAGTGAGCAATTACTCTAAGTTTAAACCAAACATAGATTAAACAAATATTGTGCAAACATTACTCCAATTTTAGATTGACTAATCATAAATCTAGGTGATAATGCAAGAATAAAATAACCAATCACATAACTTCGTGATGTACAAGGGAAATACATAATGGAAAAAACCTTGGACGACCAAGCTTATGCACAATCCACAATGATGTAGGATCTATACAACAGTGACAGACAATCTTACACACCGATTGGACTCCCTTTAAGACTGATGCAGTCTTCACTAGGAATCCACCAACGACTTCACAACACAGTCCTCCCGCATCTTGGTTCCCATTGATCTCTAGCTAATATCCATTACGTAGTCACAAGAAATCCACTGTGCCAAAGGATACTCGAACAATGAAGATATCATGTTTTGAGGCTATAGGCCTTCTCATAAATAGGGTTTAAATAGGGTTATATGAGGCTATAGGCCTTCTCAATGAAAACTATTTTTGAAACCCTTGGTTAAAAAATAAATTATTATGCCCTATTTTATATAGAAAAATGTGAAAAAAATAATTACTCACAAAACGAGGCAACTCATTTGAACAAAAATAATATATCATTCGAACGAGTTAGGACATCTTGTTGGAATAAAGATAACTTGTTAAAATGAGATACCCAAACTTATTATAACGAGATTTAAACGACCTTCTAATGATAATGAATCTGCTTCAGCAAAATGTTCTTGTACGATACTCATTAGAACCTCGGCCGAACAAAATGTAAAACCTCGTTTGAACGAGAAACAAAACTTGTTCTAACGAAAGTTCTAAACTCACTAGAATGAAAAAGTTCATTCATTTGAACGACTAAAACCAAAAAATATTTTTCTAAAAAATTATTTTTTGAAAAAATAACCTCAATAAAGCTTAAAAACCCAAAACACGAAACCCAAGGAACAACATAATAAATCAAATATACCTTTCTTGAGATCCCAATATTGAGGACGAAACTCGATGTGAATTTGATGACTCTTTACTCGGGTTGCTTCGTGTCTTCATTTTATAGACTGTAAGGTACAAGCTGAGTCACCCTAACCTATGACTCAAATAGTTTTGTCCATACAGAATAAATCCAATATTATAAATTTTTAATATAAACATTACAAACATGACACAATGACAAATTTTGTCCTTACAAATCTCCCCGTTGGCTATTTTAGGACAAAGCCAAAAATAAAATCTAGGCCATCAAGATCTAATACCCAATCCTCAAACCCCAAAAGTAGAAGGACACAAATAGCACTTGATCGACTCTATCTCTTGAGTAGATTTCTCTTGTGAAACTTGGAGACATCGAAGCATAAACTTGCATACTCAACACACCTTTCAAATGTAAAGAGAATATGAAATATATAACCCGTATATGAAAAATCCTACCCCTTAATCTAAAGTTCTCATCCTTTTTGTTACAGAATCGATAAAGGTAAAGTAATATGAAACAAATAATCATATAGAAACCAATTATGTCATGCGATGTGAAGTGAAATAACGGCAATAAACACACAGCAACACAAATACAAATAATCCAAAAGATGAAACACTAACGAACATGGATTAAATGCATATATATATAGGTATCACCATATGAAACATAAAAACAACTTTTCCACACTCATATGGCATAAATGTGTCTAAACCAATATGGCACGAAGTGAGGGGTGTGAAATAGAAATAAAAGAAATATGCCCCAAACACTCGAAATGGAAAAACGTACTAAATGCACACAAGCCTAGAAAATATTGATGATTCTCAAATCAATAGCATTAAACATTAAAGATGAATCGAGACAAACTTGTGCAAACCCATCAATCTTCAACTTATAACACCCTAAAAATATAGATATACAATTTTTTCTCATTGTTTAAAGATTGTTATTTATGATCGAATTCTAAATTTTGGACTTGGAAAATATTTTTCATTTATTTTCTTTATCAAAGACTCTTACTAATTGTGGCCTACTATGCAAAGTATATTAAGTCCCTTAACATCTTTTCCATTGGACACTCTAAATTTTTTCAAAGTAAGAGCATCATAACATAATGGTTCTTATATGAATAAATCCCATCGATATAACGATATGTATTTGACAATATTGATAGGATAACACCTTGCTTAGATCATGCACAAATAGATTTTAATTCCAAAAAATCTTTTGAAAATGTTTATGGAGGCATATACTTAGATGAATCCATTAATCAAAACCAAGTAAGAACAAATCCATGACAATGCATGATTATGAAAAAATCCAAAGCATTTTAAGTCACACTCTACTCTTCTATCCACATGGGATTCAAACGCACCAATATGACACATAAAATGTATAAAACTACTACACAAAATAAACTAAAATCTTTTTTGAGTATTTATAAATTTTTTTAAATAACAAATGACTAAAGAGATCAAATCTTTTTGTATTTTTCATATAGACTCAAAAATAATAAGAATCAAAGTACAAAATACTCTAACATCATATCACTAGTTAGAACATATAGCAGGAAGCACAAAACTAGTGTATGAAAAACATTCAAGCATAATCACTCATAATATATAACATGCGATGAATCATATGAAAGCATTTGAGAATCAACAAGTACAACATTAAGTGCCTCTAAATTAGATTTACTCACCCTAATAGATGATAATTTAGTACCTCGAGTTTTTGGAACCACGGTGACCGGAGACTTAGACTTCATATTACCATTTTTAATATCAAAACAAAACCTCTTAAGGCGACCTTTTCTACCATAGTGTGTGCATGTGTAAACTCTAAGAAAACTTCCCTTGGGTTGACCTTTAGGAATTCCCTTATAAACGGTCGACTCTCTAGTAATCTTGAACTTGTCTTTAGGAGCAGATGCACTTTGATCATTGTAGCCTAGACATTGATCATTGTAGCCTAGACATATGTTGCCATTTTTATTTGTACATTTTCTAAAATTTTATAAAACTTTTTCGACCTAGATTCCAAATTAAATTTGACACGACTTGAGTCTCTTAATTCATCTTCTAATTTTAAAATTCTAGAATCAAGCAAAATTTTAGATACGTCAAATTTTAGGGACTACTTCTTCATATTTTCAAGCAATTCTTGAAGGTTATCTCTCTCCCTCTTAATGTATTCAATCTTCTCCCTAAGAGCCGGCTCACGTGACTTTAAATACTCAGTCAATTTATCATTATTTCATAGACTTTATTTCAATCTAGACTCTAATTTCAAGTTATCCTTTGAGAATGTACTTGAAAGTCCTTTTGAGTATGCTTTAGGTAAAGACAATTTTTTCTAAATTTCTTAAATTGGTATCAGAGCAGGTTGCACTATTTTATTGTGTTTGTGATCCCGTGTATTTAGGTATGCCTTTCGGAGGATTTGAAGATTTTAGAACACATGTGTTTGAAGGGTCTAATTGGAAATCATGTATGAAGTCTGCCCTTAAAACCTTAGTTAAAAAGGATGACTCTGAGAGGTGTCTTTGTTATGAGGGGTTTTGTTATATGATAGATGAGTGCCACACTAAACTAAGGGAGAATGTTAATAAATCGATAAATCGTGTTTCTACCCACAGTGAGAGTCACCCGGAAGAGGACAAATTTTATGCTAGTAATTGAGACCTTACCACATTCGTGGCTAATCATGTGAGTGATGATGACAAATCTTCTCATGAAGATAATTCTTTTCATGATTCTTTCTCAGCCATAGGTTGTGATGCTCAAGAAAGTGATGGTGATGTGAGTGAGGATCAGAGTGAGAATAAGAGTGACTTGCAAGGTGCCTTTAATGAATTATATGAAGAAACTTTGAAACTAAATAAGGAAAATTTGAAGTTAGAAGCCAAGTTGAAAGAATGTGCCATAAAAAATAATAATACCGAGGCATTAATGGAAGAACTTAAGGCACGAGAGAAGACTCTTCGGGAGAAGCTAAAATATGCCAAGGGTGAGAGAGATAGTCTTGGAGGGTTAATGGAGTCGATAAAAAAGGAGCTTATTTTGTTTGAGGATTCTAGGTGTTTACTTGAGTCGAGGATTGGTGAGCTTGACAAAGATTGAGAGATTCATCTGAGGTTAAGTTTGATTTGGAGGCTAGATCATAAACGTTGGATAGGATTTTAAGCACCTTCCATATCAAAGATGATAGGTGTGGTATTGGCTTCGATAGCCATATTGCACCTATTCCTAATGCCAAGGCCATGCAAGTGAGAGGGCCAATTAGGAACATTAGGAGAGACCCACATAAGAACATTAGGAGAGAGCCACCTAAGAACATTAGGAATAATCGTCATATAGGAAACGCTCCCCGTCGTATCTACACTTTCACTCATTGCAGTAGGAGAGGTCATCTTAGATGGTTTTTCTATGATCTTAAGAACACTCCTAGAAAGTCTAAGAATAAGGTCGTCCTGGTTCCCAAAATCCCCATTCGTCACTTCACATCTAATTGGGTTAGGAAATCGGATTTAGAGGCTTTAGATATTAGGCTCGATGATACGCGTGTCATTTCCCGTTGTTCTCCCCATGTTACATCTTATGGTTGGGCATGTTCGTCAGTTTGTCATACTCTAGTTATGTCATTTTGATATATTTTGTCTAGGGTTATGACGTGTGTTTCTTTGTATTATTATTTTCCATTTATTTGAGCCTTATTAGAAGATACAAAAATATTTTAGGTTGATAATTTTTTTTAAAATACAAAAATATTTTATTTTTGGGGTCAAAAATATTTTTAGAAAAACACAAAAAGATTTTTATTTTATTTTTGTGTAATGAGTTTTTTTTTATGTTTGATATGGCATATTGGTTTGCTTGGACCCCCATCATTTCATTATCCATGTGGTTGGGACATTTAGTCATAATTGTTGACGTGTTGAATAATCTTAACCATTGTCTAAATGGGGTTGTTTCGAAGTTGATATGCATTTGGATTCGACTTTGTATATATGTCATCCCTGAACACATGCATGAGTGTATATGAATGTTTGACATCTCATGCATATTTGAGTTTGGTGAGACATTTTTATCTTAATTTTTTCATCTATGCATAAGTAGACTTAGAAGGAGGTGTGCATGTAAGAACCGTTTACTGTGAGGATTAATATTGCATATATTGATAAAATGATGAGTGTTCACGGGAAAGGGCTGCGAGAGTACAATTAACTCATCATGAAAGCCAACGTTTAAAAGAGCCCAAGAAAAAATATGGTAATAAAAAGAATCATATGCCAAAACAGGGCCAATAATATTTCTCTAAGTTGATAAAAATAGAAACCTCAAAAAGGTTTGGGAAAAATATATATTTGAGGGAGTATGGTTGAAAAAATTAAACGGGTTTGCACCACGAATCCTTATGTTGGAAATCGTATCATGACGCTATTGTTTGTAGAATCATCAAATTACGAATTTGTATGCTTGTTGATTGTTTAGTTCATTTATCTCCATATATTAATTGTCACATATGGCTAAAACTAAGTTTGATGACATTTAGCTGTTAATTGGAGCTTCTTGAACGTTTCAGTGTGTCGGAGTTGTGATTCATTTTTTGTAGTTTACGCCCATTCACTCCATATCCATGTTTGATCACATTGATAGTATGTTAGCATGAAACTCACAATGTTTTACTTGTTTTATTTTTTTTCCGTTTTGAGTATGTTTTGCTATTGTTGGGTCTTTCCAGTTGTTGTTTTCATGAAATTCTTTCACTAGGAAAAACTTCAATATTTTTAGGTCTGGAATTGAAAATTTTTGAAGTCATTCAAATGATTTACGGACTTCATTTAAGTGACAAGTACGTGTTGCTCGATCTAAGTATCTCGCAAGCTTCAAGTGAGATGATAAAAGGAGTCGGGTATAGGTCGCGAGATGCGTCGCGCGAAGCTCGTTTGATGGATGGTATTTTTGTGGTCATTTGATCAAATTCATCATGTGGCATATTTTATAATTCAAATGACATTGTGAGTTTCTCAAATGATTTCTTCAAACTTGGTTAGGGTCTTATTAAACCTCATTCATCCAAAAACCTCATTTTGTGCGTTAACTTTCTCTCTCTCGTTCGTCCTCACTGAACAACCCATCCGCCATTGACGTTCCAGTTAGAAGCTTGAACTAGCCTTTTTTGTCACTGATTTCATCCTTGTCTTCACCTAAGTTTATCACGTGTTAATTTTTCTTGTGTTACAGGTATTTTCTCTTATTTTCCATGAGATTTAGATATTGGTTGGAGTTTGTTGGTTTTAGATTCCACCCATGGTTGAAATGAATATACACATGGTTTACACTCTTTTGATACTGATTTATGTGTACTATTCATTCTCATTTTGTTGGGATCAAAAATCACATTTGTGATGATGTTTGTTTGAAGTTTTGGATTAAAGCACATAGCCACCACTGCCTACATTGTTGTTGGTGTTAATTATTTCGATTCAAATCAGTGTGTAGGGTGACTGTGTTGTTTTAATTCAAAAATTTCAAGAAATTTTGGTTTGGGGCTACCAACAGTGTCGATTGATTCCTTATTTTTATTTTTTTCCCATGTGAGTATCTCAAAAAAATGAAAAGAAAATTTTTCTTTGAAAAATTTGTTGATATAGTTTTCTTTGGATTTTTTTTATACCCACACTTGTGTAAGTTTTTTTTTTTTTGGGGGGGGATATTTGATTTATTAGACTGTATCTGATTATTGCTGCTAATGTTTGTAGTTGATGTTCGTGGTGGTTCGATTGGATGATTGTACGGAGATAGGATTCCTAACTGTTCCGCATTAGGTTAAGTCGCACCAGTTTTTCCTCACACACTACACATTAGTAATTTTCTGTCCTTTTCGGTATGCCACCTAGACTACAAGGTGCTCCATCTGAACACATTGATGAGAAGTCGGCCTCCGCTCGAGCTCAGTGAGATCAGGCCAATAGGCTTTCCTATTCTGAAGTGAGGTGGGCCGCTCATGTGGAGTACGAGCATTACAATTTACTCGGATTACATATTCAATCTGTAGTTAGGGAGAGGGTTTTTGGTTTTCTGAGTTCGATCATTTTGGTATTCCACGTTGGATTATGGGTAGGGGTTATGAGCCCATGCTTGATCCTTACGATATTGTCTATCTAGACATAGTCCGTGAGTTCTTTTTTCGTGCCACTCACACTACAGCGGGGCTACAGACCTCTATCCGTAGCGTCGCTTTCATTGTCACTGTTGACCTTATAGCGGCGATGCTTTAGATTCCACGCATCCCTGACGATGTGTTCCCTATTTTCTTAGATGATGGTCCCTCCTACGAGGAAATTCTTCATCACTGCTTCTAGGAAATACCTCAGGATAGGGCTACTATGTTTCATCATTAGTTGTACCCTGCCTTTCACATCTTTAATAGTTTTGTCTGTTATTTGATATATCCTAGGATTAACCATACCCAAATAGGTTTTGATATAGTTTACTTTATGTCCATAGTATCCCAGGGGTAGGACATTGATCTTCCCGTTGTTTTTCTGCTCTTCGATATGGTATTCCTATTACTAGGATATGAATATCTATCGGTGTACCCATCTTAGAGGACAACCCCCTCATTTTTTATGCCTCTGTCATTAGTTTTGTCAGCTTAATGTGACACGCCGCCTAATTAAATACCGGGTGATCAATCCTTTATTAATTAATTCAGAATATCGAGTTGGTTCTGATTATGCATCATTGTCGAAAACTTTGTAATTAAAACTAACCACCTAATATTTAAAAAGGTTTATTTCAAAATTTTATCTTTTCAATTAATATAACACCATGTAAGGAAATAGTTAAACATTCACCATTCAATCCAATCTCATAAGAAATGAAATAACTGACAAAATAAAAGGGGCCAGAGTCAACACTTCCAGTCAAAAGTCAAATACAATAGCCCAACTAAATAAATCCAATAACTGCAAAGATTAAGTAACTAAATCCAAAATCTCTAAACATCTTAATAGAAAAGGCTACATGCCCAACTGATGAAAATAGCTCAAAAGCAAGGAATGATAGATATAGAGGCGTCTACTACCAAAGTCCTGTAACCTCCCTAGCAGCTACACCTCGTCAAATGAATGGAACTCGTAAGCCTGGTGTCCTCGGGGTTGGGCACGAAAAGAGATTTGAAAAAAATGGGTCAGAGTAAAAGTTGAAAACAGTTTAAAAATCAGCAAATGCTTAAAATGAGTTATTAACACATACGTTATTCATGTTAGATTATCGCACTCTCTTGAAATGCTCACCTCTCATCTAATGTGCATATCTAGCATACCTTCCAATCCTACTAGTCATATCCCCATACTAACTAGTCCTTCCTGACTAATATCTACTCCTAGACCAATATCGTTCCCACGTAATATATATATATATATACATATATATATACATATACATATATATATACATATACATATATACATATATATATACATATACATATACATATATATATATACATATATATATATATATATATATGATCAATCTCTCTTTAGCATAAAAGGGGAATTTATTATAATATAATTAAGTGTTCGCTACTTAATTCATTTCCGATTTTATTATAATTGTGATGATATTTACTGTGTGAATTAAGTAGGTAGAATTATAATAAAATCGGAAATGAATTAAGTAGCGAACACTTAATTATATTATAATAAATTCCCCTTTTATGCTAAAGAGAGATTGATCATATATATATATATATATATATATATATATATATATATAATACTGCGCCCTGAGACACAACTGCAGTGCCTGCATACTCTGCTATCATGTCCAGTTGCGTCGATCATTGCATAAAGGACTAAAGGTTCAATCTCTCACCTACCATCAAAACAAAACACATATATTAGATGCGAACATTGTCCCAAGCCGATGGGCTGCGCACATACGACTCTCATCACTATCGTTCTCACAGATAGCCCATACCTAGGTTCTATGCTCTAGTGGTACAAACTAATATCCCACCTAAAATCTCCTCAAGGCATGATTGTCCACAACGCGCAACCTCCGCTCGATAGCAAGCAACGTGGGTATTTTATACACATAATATTTCAATCAATAAGTATACACACAACTTATTTATATACAATAGAAATTCACGTAACCCAAATCCCCGAGTTTATATGTAGCATTATCACCTCTACTACTCATAATGTTTCAACCATACAACTTATCTCTCTAACAAGTGCATTCTCTTTAAGGCACTATCATACCTCTATATCCCTAGAGTAGTCACGCTCTCATCTTACCACTAACTAGGAGTTTAAGTCGTTCGATGTTAGCATAGGTCAATTTCTCTCACTTGGACCAACCTAAAAGGATTTTAACGTGTCTGGGCCATAAATAAGCATTCTGGAATCTCGTTTGAAGTTCAAGATTCTCGTTCGAATGAGGTTGTTCGAATGAGGTCGTTAGAACGAAATTCTCACTTTTAATAAACTTAAAAATCTCATTGGAAGTCTCGTTAGAAATCTCGTTCGAACGAGCTTGTTCGAACGACCTGGGCAGGTCTTCGAATGAGATTTTCGAGATCGTCCTTGTCCACTCAATTCTGCATTTTCCCAACTTTTCATCATATAACACACCCAAAACTTATCCTAGCATTTAACCAACGATTCTAAACTATTTCTAATTATCATAGAGTAATTTCCCACATGTTTTCAGCATCAATTCCTAAAGTAATCATAGGGATTTAAATCAATTCCTCAAACATCTAAAAATTCCATAATCATAAACCCACCATTAATAATAATCAAAACCCCAAATTAAATTTCGTTATTTTAAACTATAATTCCACATTAATCATTCTTAGAATAGGGTAATTCATCTACATGCAAACCTATACTCCCAATTCAAAATCAATTCCCAATTCTGTCTCAGATGCATAATATCATGATTAAAATCTTAAATAATCTAACATGGACATCATATGCTTTTAAAAAAAGAAAGATTAAACACTTGCCTTTTGCGAACCTTTGAATCGTCAATGAATTTGGTATGGGGATGATCCTCTCTTCGCGATCTACGCGTTGGAGTGGTTTCTGGTGGAAGAACTTCAATACTTAGCCCAAAGCACCTATGGAGTTCTTCTTTTTCCTCTATGGTTCTCTCTCTCTCTCTCTCTCTCACGTAAGTTTTGAAACTGTCAAATAACCTACTACCCACGTTCTTTATCTTTTTAATTTCCTATTTTTGTCCATTTTAATTCCCAAAAATCTCAAAAGACCAAAATACCCCGGGGTGTCGGTTTGGCCTAACTTGCCCCGGAATGCAATTAAAACACCCGAGTAGTGTTTTTTGACTATCTAGACCCTTTTGGACACACTGGCACACTCAAAACGGCCATCCGAGTTACTTAAAAATAAATTATCTTTTTAACCCAATAAAGTAATACCGACACGACCCACACGTGCGTCCCAACTAAGTGTATTGCAACTGCCGTATTTTTCACTCCCGACCATAATAATATTTTTGTATTTGTATATTACTTTACTCGTTAAGCAATATTCAACATAATTATCGCCAATAAATACTAACTCTCGTCACGCTAGTAAGTATTACAATAAAATCTGGATTAATTATAAAATAAATTTCTCCATTTAAGTTAATTAATCCCAATTCCATAATAAAAATAAAATCCCACAAAAATACGGGCTATTACATACTTCCCCTCTAATAAAGGAAATTTCATCCCGAAATTAAGAAAATAATCAAATAAAGGTATACCTAGTAGAAATAACTCTTGATATTGTCCCCGCACGTCATCCTCACGCTCCCAGGTAGACTTTGCTACATTATGATGTCGCCACTACACTCGTACTAACGGTACTACCTTTGACCTCAATTTCCTCTCACTACGATCCAGAATAGCCACTGTTCCCACCTCGTAGGAACTATCAGGCTGAAGATCACTCCTCTAATGCAATATGGGCGTGGGCCAAATCATCCCGAAGGTATTTCCTAAGTGAAGAGATGTGGAACACATCATGAATCGTATGCAAGTGTGCCTATAACCCAAGTCGATAAGCCACTAGCCCAATCTGCTCAATAATAGGGAATGGCGCAACATATCTCAAAGCCAACTTACCTTTCTTCCCAAACCGTATTACCCCTTCATAGTAGATACTCTTAACAACACCTAATCCCCCACACTGAATTCCCTGAAGAACCTCTTGGCATCGACGTAATTCTTCTACCTATCATGAGTAACCCGAATGCGACTCCGTATCAATTCAATCTTTGTCAAAGTGCCCTGAATCACCTCCGGCCCAATGAACTTGTTGTCCCCCACCTCAAGCTAACATGCTAGGAGAACGACAAGGTCTTCCATATAATGCCCGAAAGGAGGAATACCAATAGTAAACTGGTAGAAGTTATTATAAGCAAACTCAACCAGTGGAAGGTACTGCTCCCATCCCCCGCCAAAATCTAGGACACACATCCACAACATATCCTCCAACATCTGGTTCGTCCGCTCTATTTTCTTGTATGTCTGTGTGTGATAGGCCGAACTCAACCGTAACTCCGTGCCCATAGCCTGCTAGAAACTCTCCTAAAATTTGGACACAAAAATCTTGTCCCAGTTGAACACAATATCAAGGGTCACCCCGTGCAGTCTCACTATCTCGACAATGAAGATCTGAGCATACTGCCCCGCAGTGTAGTCTGTGCGAACTGGCAGAAAATGAGCTACCTTGATCAATCGATCCACAATCACCCATATGGAATTGTGACCTCTCTGCGATGTAGGTAGCTGTGTAATGAAATCAATGGAAATACTCTCCCATTTCCACATAGGGACTCTAATGGATTTAGTAGTCCACCCGGTCTCTGATGGTCTGTCTTCACGAACTGACAAGTGGTACACCTCAAAACAAACTCGATAATGTACTTCTTCATTCCGCTCCACTATAACTGTCTCCTCATATCTTGGTACATCTTATCCCCTTCGAGATATACCGTAAACTGTGAACCGTACAACTCTATCATCATTGCATGTCGTAACTCCTCCCCCTCTGGGACTACTAGTCTACCATTAAAGCGTAAACCCCCATCTGAGCTCACGGAGAAAGACTCTGCTCCGTCGGTTAGAAGCTGGATAATTTGATCCTGACAGAAGGAATTTATTGCCTGAGACTCTATCAGCTAGGTAACTATCTCGGGAGTAACCATCATTACCGACATGAATGAGCGAGCAACTATATCATGATGCCCGAATTCTTTCCATTTTTCCTTCTACACCTTGGCCACCTCATCTTATGGCCTACGTCTTAACGCGTCTGCTACCATGTTAGCCTTCCTCGGGTGGTAATGGATGTCAAATTGGTAGTCCTTCACAAATCCAATTCACCTCCGCTGACGCATATTCAGCTCCCACTGCGTGAACAGATATTGTAGGGATTTGTGATCTGTGAACAGGCAAAATTTCTCCCCCAAGAGATAATGCCTCCATATTCGGAATGCAAACACGACTGCCGCTAACTCCAAGTCATCGATGGGGTAATTCCTCTCATTATGCTTAAGCTTACAGGAAGCATAAGCAATCGCCATATCCTCCTATTGAAGCACACTAAGTCCTGATAAGGGCGCTTCAGTGTAAACCAGGTATTCCATCTATGGCCTGGGTAGGGCTAGGACTGGTGATGAAGTCAACTTGTCCTTCAGCTCGTCAAAAGCCAATTGGCAGGAATCGTCCCATATAAATGGTTCTCCTTTGCGAGTCAAGTTTGTCAACGGACCCTCTATTTTCGAGAATCCCCGAATGAATCGTCTATAGTATCCTGCCGGCCCCAAGAAGCTACGTATCTCAGTCGGCATCATGGGCTATCCCCACTCCCTCATCGCTGACACCTTCCCCTGATCTATCGATATCCCTTCCGCAGAAACGATGTGCCCCAAGAACTGAACCTCTCTCATCCAGAACCCACATTTTTTATATTTTTCATAAAACTCATGCTCATGTAGAGTTTGTAAAACCATCCTCCGTCCTCAGATGCTCGGCATGCTCCTCCTAATTCCATGAATAAATTATAATGTCATCAATGAGGACGATGACAAACTGGTCTTAAAAACTCTCTGAACACCCTATTCATTAAGTCCATGAAAACAGTTGGAGCATTCGTCAGTCCAAACGACATTACCCAAAACTCGTAGGACCCATATCTCCTCAGGAAAGTATTCTTTGACACATCCTGCTCCCTAATCATTAGCTGGTGATATGCCGATCTCAAATCTATCTTTGAGAAGAAGGCAACTCCTCTTAATTGGTCGAGCAAGTCATCGATTCGAGGCAACGGATACTTATTCCATATTGTGACTTTGTTCAACTCTCGATAATCCACACACAACCTCAATGACCCATCTCTCTTCTTTACAAACAACACTGGAGCACCCCAAGGCGAGGTATTCCTGCGAATGAATCCCTCTCCTAATAACTGCTCAATCTGGTCTCGTAACTCTCTCATCTTAGCCGGAGCCATACGATAGGGTGCACAGGCTATCGACCAAGTGCACGACATCAAGTTTATGACAAAATCTATCTCTCGGATAGGCAGTAGTCTCGGTATATCCTGGAATACATCAAATAACTCGCAAACTATAGGAATTGAATCAATGGGGATCACTATCTACCTAAAAGTTTCCTCCTCTATGTAATATAAACGGGTGGACGATCCTCCTTCAGGACGAGGCATCGCCACTAGGAACATTTCCTATCCCGGTATAGCAAAGCTAATGCTCCTACTAAAATGGTCTATCATGGCTCTATAAGAAACAATCCAATCCACGCCAATAATGGCGTCATGCTCGTGCATATCTAAGACTAGCATATTTGCTGGCAAAATCAAACTCCCAATCTCTATACGTACTCCCCAACATATAAAGAAAATTAATGACCCATTCCCTAGCATGAGAGTCTACACAAGTCACTATACTCTTTGTTGTGTCTAACAACCCTGTGGCCCGTGAAAAATTAGTAGCTATAAAGCAGTATGATGCCCCCGTGCCAAACAAAATTTGCCCTATAGTCCCATGGATAGGAAACATACCCTCAACAGCGGGTGGCGCCTGATGAACTGGGGCCTGATGGATGTTGTAGACACACTCATATTGCAAATGTCCCTATTGTACCGAAGCAGATGGAATGGATGGCGAAGATGGAATCTGGGGCGATGCTGGGAGGGCGGATGGAAATAATCGTTGTTGGGGCTCCTGATGAGTGCCACTGTTGCTGCCGCAGGGCTCTACCCCTCTAAGGATAGTCCTGGTGTTTGTGTCCAGTGTTGCCATAAGTAAAACACCTCCCTGAAAAGTGTCCTGACCTCTGTCCCTGCTGCCCCATGCCCTGATGGCTATTACCACCCCTCCATTGGCCCTGCTAAAAATGTTGTTAGCCAGGTTAGCCCTGCCTAAAGCCTCCCTGCCCCTGACTGAAATATTCGGAGCGAAATTGCTTAGCATAGTCCCCCTGATGGGAACTCTGCTCCCCATGACGGACTTGTCCCTGAGCTGCGGGTGCCCCACTGGCACCACTACCTCCTGTCCGACACTGCTGGCTAAACTCCCTAACTCATTTGCTTCCTTATTGGTGGAAGAGGTGGTCCTAGCAATGTAGTAGGGCATAATTAACCACATAAGAATAAATGGCCAATGAAAGATTCCCTAGCAGGTTCTCGCGAATCCTCCAAATCAATCCATCCATGAATCTCTAAATTTTCTTCTCCTCTGTAGGTATCTCATCGGGGATAATATTCAGAAGATTGGTAAACTCCTTCTCATACTCTACAACCGTCTTCCCTTCTTGCTTGAGGTTCAACATCTTCCTTCTCATCTTGGTCTATACTACAGAAAGGAAGTACTTGCGGTCAAATCGCACCCAGAACTCTCAGATAATCGTGATGTCTCTCTCCTCCACAGTGGTGATGGACTCCCACCACTATAATGCTACCCCCACCAACTTAAAAGTAGCCAAACTCTTCTTTTGCACCTCCGTGAACTCATAAATCTTCAGATGTCTCTGTATATCCTTCTTCCATTGGCCCGCCTTTACTAGATTTGAACTCCCAGCAAGGTGTGCCTTCTAAAAGGCATCTTTGACGTGCTCCCAAACGAAAGGGAAAGCGTGAGCTAGTGCTGGAACCACTACTGGTGTCGGTGGTGGAGCCTGCTATACCACGACTAATGATGCATTCACCGCCTGTGCTACAATAGCGTAAACTTCCGCAGCATTCATCATACCCTGGGTCAGAGTTAGCTAGGCTTGGACTGGGCATCCCTGTTAGCTCGTTGTGCACGTCTGGGAGGCATTTGAAATGAGAGATAAGATTTATAAGTCCATAATAAATATCTCAAATAGCTAAAGTCGTAAAACGCGCAATTAATTAATACAACAATCCTAAATATAGGGCTCTACATCAAAGATAGCTGTGTGAAAAACATAGTAAGCCGTACAGATCCTAAGGACTCTAGAACACGATGCTCCGATACCACCTGTGACACCCAACCTAATTAAATACCGGGCGATCAGTCCGTTATTAATTAATTCAGAATATCCAGTTGGTTCAGATTATGCATCACTGTCGAAAACTTTGTAATTACAACTAACCACCTAATATTTAAAAAGGTTGATATCAAAATTTTATCTTTTCAATTAATATAACACCATGTAAGGAAATAGTTAAACATTCACCATTCAATCCAATCTCATAAGAAATGAAATAACTGACATAATAAAAAGGACCGGAGTAAACACTTCCAGTCAAATACATTAGTCCAACTGAATGAATCCAATAACTTCAAAGAGTAAATAACTAAATCCAAAATCTCTAAACATCTGAATTGAAAAGGCTACATGCCCAACTGATAAACATAGCTCAAAATCAAGGAATGCTAGACATAGAGGCGTCTACTACCAAAGTCATGTAACCTCCACAACAGCTTCAGCTCGTCAAATGAATGGAACTCCTAAGACTAGTGTCCCTATGGTTGGGCACCTAAAAGAATTTTACAAGAAAAAGAGATTTCCAGAAAACGGGTCAGAGCCCGAGTTGAAAACAGTTTAAAAACCAGCAAGTGCTTAAAATGAGTTATTAGCACATACGTTATTCATGTTAGATTATCGTACTCACTTGAAATGCTCACCCCTCATATAATATTCACATCTAGCATACTTTCCAATCCTACTAGTCATATCCCTATACTAATTAGTCCTTCCTGACTAGTATCTACTCCTAGCCCAATATCGTTCCCATGTATTTCCCTCGCAATATATTATATATGAGCAATCTCTCTTTAGCATAAAAGGGGACTTTCAGTATAATATAATTAAGTGTTCGCTATTTAATTCATTTCTGATTTTATTATAATTCTACCTACTTAATTCACACAGCAGTAATCATCACAAGTGTGTGTATATATATATATACCCTCTATCTTATATATATGTAATACTTCGCCCCGAGACACAGCTGTTGTGCCTGCATACTCTGCTATCATGTCCCGTTACGTCGCTCATTGCATAAAGGACTAAAGGTTCAATCTCTCGTGAACCATCAAAACAAAACACATATATTGGAGGCGAACATAGTCGCAAGACGATGCGCTACGCACATACCTACACACCCATACGACCATCATCACTATCGTTGTCACAGATAGCCCGTACCTAGGTTCTATGATCCAGTGGTACAAACCAATATCCCACCCGAAGGATCCTCAAGGCATGATTGTCCACAACGCGCAACCTACGCTGGATAGCAAGTAGCGTAGGTATGTTATACACATAATAGTTCGATCAATAAGTATACACACATCTTATATTATATACAATAAAAATTCACGTAACCCAAATCCCCGAGTTTATATGTAGCATTATCGTCTCTACTACTCACAATGTTTCAACCTTACAACTTATCTCTCTAACAAGTATATTTTCTTTAAGGCACTATCGTCCCTCTATATCCCTAGAGTGGTCACGCTCTCATCTTACCACTAACTAGGAGTTTAAGTCGCTTGATGTTAGCATAGGTCAATTTCTCTCACTTAGATCAACCTAGAAGGATTTTAACCTGTCCGGTCCAAAAATAAGCATTCTGGAATCTCGTTTAAAGTTTAGGATTCTCGTTCGAACGAGGTTGTTCGAACGAAATTCTCACTTCGAACGAACTCAAAAATCTCATTGGAAGTCTCATTCGAATGAGGTCGTTCGAACGACCTAGACAGGTCTTCAGACGAGATTTCTGAGATCGTCCTTGTCCTCTCAGTTCTGCATTTTTCCCAACTTTTTCATCAGATAACACATCCAAAACTTATCCTAGCCCTCAACCAACGATTCTAAACTATTTCTAATTATCATAGAGTAATTTTCCACATGTTTTCGGCATCAATTCCTAAAGTAATCATAGGGATTTAAATCAGTTCCTCAAACATCTAAAAATTCCATAATCATAAACCCACCATTAATAATAATCAAACCCCAATTTAAATTTCATGATTTTAACCTATAATTCTAGATTTATCATTCTTAGAACATGGTAATTCATCTACATGCAAACCTATACTCCCAATTCAAAATTAATTCCCAATTCAGTCTCATATGCATAATATTATGATTAAAACCTTAATTAATATAACATGGCCATCATATGCTTTTAAAAACAAGCAAGATTAAACACTTGCCTTTTTGCGAACTTCTGAATCGCTGAATAAATTTTTTATGGGGATGATCCTCTCTTCGCAATCTACGCGTTGGTGCGGTTTCTAGTGGAAGAACTTGAATCCTTAGCCCAAAGCACCTATGGAGTTCTTATTTTCCCTCTTTGGTTCTCTCTCTCTCTCTCTCTCTCACGTAAGTTTGGAAATTTTCAGATAACCTACTGCCCACGCTATTTCTCTTTTTAATTTCATAGTTTCGTCCACTTTAATTCCCAAAAATCTCAAAAGACCAAAATACCCCTCCGGGGTGTCGATTTGGCCTTACTTGCCCCGAAATCCAATTAAAACGCCCGAGTAGTGTTTTCTGACTATCTCCCTTCCAGACACACTATCGCACTCAAAATGACCATCCGAGTTAGTTAAAAATAAATTATCTTTTTAAGCCAATTAAATAATACCCACACGACCCACACGACTGTCCCAACTAAGTGTATTGCAACTGTCGTATTTTTCACTCCCGTCCATAATAATATTTTCGTATTCATATATTACTTTACTAGCTAAGTAATATTCAACATAATTATCGCCAATAAATACTAACTCTCGTCACGCTAGTAATTATTACAATAAAATTTGGGTTAATTATAAAATAAATTTCTCCATTTAAGTTAATTAATCCCAATTCCATAATTAAATCCCAATTCCATAATAAAAATAAAATCCCACAAAAATACGGGGTATTACACTTAACTCGTTCTGAGAGTCACTTGATCGAGGAGGCTAGGGATAGATTCCCACCTATTGATGGATCTTCTTCTGTTGCTGGATGCACATCACAATCTACTGCTCACCCTGAGAGAACTTCAGTAGATACTCAGCCTTACACCCACACTTCTGCACATCATTTAAGGGAGGATTTTGCTTATCTATAGGTACAAGTGGTTTTCAGGCCAAGATGGTTAATACAATGATGGCCAAATTCGAGGTAGAGTCATAAGCCCGTGCTATTCTAGACACTTAGTTGACCGCCTATTTTGAGGAGATGCGCCATCGTGAGCAGAACCGTCGTGCCAAATCTTCTGGAGTGAGGCATAATGCTGCAACTTTTACTAGGGATGATGCTGATGATACTAATAGAGATAACACTACAACTGATTAGTGTTTTTATTTGAGATATTTATTTCATGATGTATCCATTTTTATTCTCAGATATGATGTATTTATTTAGTTATGGAATTAGATGTATCATGTTTACTTTCTTGCTCATTATATGCTCCAGCTATCCTTTTACTGCTATCTTTGATATCCACTGTCATGATCTTTCACTTTGCTGATATCGAAACGTTTATCTAGCCATGCTGATATTGTCATTATTCATTATTGCTTGATATGGTTGTCTGTCCCACGATTTTTCTATTCCAAGCAAAAAGTGGGAGAGATATGTGATGTAAGGGGAGTATTTATTTATGATTTATTGATATATTTTTCTATTCCTCCATACTTCACATGGGTATCTATTTATTTATGATTTAAGATCATGACTCCGCGCTCGAAATCCGTAGTCATAGAAATCCACACTTGAGGGTTGATGTTCTTAAAACTGTTTAAGAAACTTTGTTACAATACAATGTTTTCTCCTTTAAATATCGACAAACTCATGAGATACTAAGTGATGCAAATGTTGAAGGGAAAACATAATTTCTTATCTTCATTATAGTTCAAAAATAGATCGTAGACGTTATAATCTACCATCATCGGATGAGATTGCAGTAATACTACCCGATGATGGAAGTGAAGTTAGTGGAATGTGAGACATTGTGATACATTTATAACGGAATCAGTAGTTGATGCGAGTTAGTGAATGTCATCCAGCATATTTACCTTTGCATTATGTTTTATTATTCCCCCATGGTGAGCTAGGATGGGAACCTGGTTTAAGATAAAGGGATGTTGCGAATGGTTTCCCTCTTGATAGACATCTAACTCAAACATAATATTATAGTTATCATTTATTCCAATGTCAAAATGGGTATTCAACAATACTCAGGGCAGGGAAACTTTTTCAAGAGTTCGTTGTCGATGCGTGGGCGTCAACAGAGTAGAATTGGCTCATATACAACAGGCTTAATCAAAACTGATTGCGTGCTGAACTTTACCAAGGTCTTACAGATGTTGCAAGTAATGTGCTACAGCCTAACCAAGTAGGTAAACGCTTTATTTTACCACCTTCATTTCCTGGTAGTACTAGGAATATGTTTGAGATATTCTAAGATTCAATGGTAATCACACGATACAGTACGCACTGAGATATTTTTCTCACAATGAAGGAAAATCCTATCTCGCCCAAAATTGTTTCAGCTCTTTTACCCAATCAAAAATCCACTGATCGGCCAGATTTACTTGCACGTGTTTTTGAGTTAAAGAGTAGACATTTAATGAAGGTGATAAAAGAAAAGAAGGTGTTTAGTGAGAAATGTGCACATGTTTTTACAATTGAATTCCAGAAACAAGGATTACCACATATGCATGCACTTATATTTCTTAAGCATTCTGACAAGATCCAAACAACGGCTCAAGTTGTTAAAAATGTATCTACAGAATTTCCTGGTCCAAATCAGGACCCCCAAATTTTTGGAACAATAAAAAAATCCATGGTATATGGTCCATGTGGTGCTCGAAATCCACAAGCATTATGTATGGAAAGTGGTAAGTGCACAAAAAATACCCTCAAGACTTCAGAGATGCAACAACAATGGACAAAGATGGATGTCCTCTTTACCGTCGTCGAAATGAAGGTCATGTTTATATTGTAAGGAATAAACATGTTGATAATAGGGATACCGCTCCTTATAACGCCTAGCTTTCAAGAATTCTTAATTGTCATATAAATGTGGAGGTGTGCACAGGATTACAATGTGTAAAATATACTCACAAATATATAAATTTAAAGGTCATGATCGCACAACAATGGTGATCAGAAACGTGGATGAGATTTAATAATATCTTGATGCAAGATATATTGGACTGCTAGAAGCTGCATGGAGGACATTTGGCCATTTTTCACATGAAGAAAATACATCTATTGTGCGATTGGCTCTTTATTTACCTGGGATGCATCATGTTGTTTCTTATCCAACCGAACCTATAAATAGAATTATCTTTAGATCAGAGAAGCAAATGACAACTTTAACTGCTTTTTTTGCATGTTGTGCTTCAGACGAATATGGATGCTCATTTACTTACCTGTAGTTCCCACAATATTTTGTTTGAAAATGAGAAAGAGGGATATGTACTCGAAGAGTAGTACTAATAACAACAATTGGTCGAATATACTTTGATAGCCCCAATTCATGTGAGTGGTTTTATCTGCGTCTGCTACTAATCATTGTTAAAAGACCAACACCATTTGAATACTTGCATACGGTTAATAATGTTTTGCATGATATATTCAAATCATCATGCGTCGTACGTCGACTTTTAGAAGATGATGATGAGTGGATATAATGCCTTGAAGAGACCGCAGCTGTGAAAATCGGATATTAATTACGAAAATTATTTAGTATTATCCTAACAAAATGTTTTCCAATAAATCCCTATGTATTATGGAATCAATTCTCGATAAGCATGTGTGATGATCTTGCACACCAGATTCAAATCAAGTTTGGCATTTCAAATCCAACTAAAATCCAAGTTGAGGATTATGGTTTATATCTACTCAATCAATTGCTTGAGGAATTAGGTAAATGTTTGAAGAATTTTCCACCGTTTCCACGACCAACTCAAAATTGGAGCGTTGCAACTGTGAACAAATTAATATTAGAACACCAACAATAGAAGTTTGATGCAGAATAAAGTGATCCTGACTTTAATATTCACCATTTGAATGAGGAGAAACGTTTCGCCTATATGGCAATCACTGCTTCGGTGTTTAAGAATGAAGTAAATACTTTCTTTTTGAATGGTGGTACTGGAACAGGAAAGACATTTTTATATAACATGATTGCAACAAAATGTCGTAGCCTTGGTCATACGGTCCTTACTATAGATTCATTCGGTATTGCTTCAAAATTACTAATTGGAGGTCGAACAACACATTCAACTTTTAAAATTCCATTGCATAAATTAGAGAACACTATATGTGGGTTTAGTAAGCAATCCTTGGAAGCCAATTGTTTAGGCAAGTAAAACTAATTATTTGGGATGAAGTACCCATGCAATATAGATTTTGTGTTGAAGTCGTTGATCGCACACTCCAAGACATTTGTGATAATAAAAAATCATTTGGTGGCATCACTGTTGTTCTTGGAGGAGACTTTCGTCAAATTTTACTAGTCATAACAAGGGGGTGCATGAACAAATAGTTGGTGCATCGTTAAGACATTATCCACTTTGGAAAAACATAAATGTTTTGACTTTGTCATAAAACATGCGGTTAAATAACTTTGAACTTAGTAATGAAGAATTTGCAAGCTTTTTAATTGAGGTATTAATTTTTATAAAAGTTTGTCTTAATTTATATCCATAGTTATTCATTCATTTATAGTGATTTGTTATTTTCCATTATTAGATTGGATCCAGTTCCCAAGAAACTATACAACTTCCAACATTAGTAGGAAAGTGTGGAAACATAAATGAATTAGTCTCCAGAGTCTATCCGCAATTGAGCATGCATGAAACAACCAACTCTAACTTTCTAATAGAAAGAACAATTCTTTTGGCACGTAATGATGACGTTAGTGCTATAAATTCTATAGCACTGAGTGTGTTCCCAGGATAAACTGTTGTTTCTTTAGCTGCAGACAAACTATCAATAGATGATGAAAATGACCCATACATTAACAATCGAGATCTGAATGAGTACTTGAACTCACTTGATCGTTCTGGGTTACCACCGTTTAAGTTAGAACTAAAAGTTGGTTGTCCTATAATATTATTGTGGAACATTTATCCAAGGGATGGACCGTGTAACGGAACTAGACTTATGGTTGTTCGATGTGGAAGAAGAAGAATTGAAGATCAAATTTTATCTAAACAAAAGGTGGGAAATTTAGTCTTCATTCCCAGAATATCTTTGACACCATCTTCTCCAGAACTTCTTTTCCAAATGTCAAGGAGTCAGTTCCCTATACGTCTAGCATTAACAATGACAATTAATAAATCTCAGGGTCAGTCGGTAAAGTACGTTGGGATTGATTTGAGTACACCAGTGTTTAATTATATGTTGCACTTTCGAGATGCACTTCTTCAAATGGAGTAAGTGTTCTTATACCGCAAGACAAACCTAACTCTACAACTAGCATTGTTTATCCAGAAGTTTTATTATAATGCATGTCTATAGTTCATTGATACCATGCATTATTGTACAAGGTAAGTTCAAATTTAAATATTTTATTTTATTTTATCTAATAAAAACTTTATATAACATGAACCTAACATCGCGTTATTGATGTACTTTTGTAGAATTGGGATTGCCACATTGAATAATTGAAAAAGAGGAACGAAGGTAAAGGTTGGGTCTGGGGTGAAAGAATATGCATTGAGGTAGCATCTTATCTTTATAATTTAAAATGCATGGTCTATATTTATACTCGGATACTAATTCAGTGTTTTTTATATTTAGATTGTGGTGGTTCTTCATCCACACTCGATATGCATACGTATTTTCTCATATACTTTTAGATAGGTTATGTTGAATAAGTATGGACATAGATATGGAGACAAATGATACTATTCGCTTGGTCGTTGTACATCATTCACAAAGATTCTCATCATATATGTTATGATTCATCTTTTTTTTTTGTAATTCAATATAAAACATGGTTATTTGGATTTTGAATTATGTCCTATTTTGGGGGGAGGGGGAATGTAAGCAAATCATCATTTTGGGAGATGTTGTTTTAACATTTTAATATGCTAGAAAGAAAATTGACTTATGTTACATTTATTTTGACATTTCATATCACAAATATTTGAATGAATTGTAAAGATATTATTACTTTTGGAGTGAAATTGGCACGGGCAAGTGTGACAAGTTATGTTACAAAATGTGTAGCCAGAGAATGTTACAAAAGGCGTGTAACGACATTATTTATCACACTTATGAGTGTTAGTGTGCCATAACAAAAATATTCGGGAGCATATTTATTATCGTGCCATCAGCACGGGTACACCCTAGTATATATAAAAGAGAGAGAGAGAGATTTACACCCTGCTTGACTCAGTTATTCAACAGCTTTTCGACCCCTTTCAAGTTCAAGCGGTCAGCGCTTACTCCAAAGTATAATGGGAGTACCAACCCTGTGCACCATGTAGAGATGTACCATTCCGCTGCAGACATATACTCCATCTCAGATGAGATGAAATGCCATGAATTCTAAAGCACTTTGACTGGGGCTGCCCATATATGGTTCAATTCATTCCCGGAAAACTCCATTGAAAATTTCAAGCAACTTTTAGAACCATTCATCCACAGCTTCTGCTTTGGGGTAAGACCCTAGAAGAAGACTACTCACCTGATGTACGTTAAGTAGGGGAGGAATGAGAGTTTCAATGAGTATATCGTGAGGTTTAATAGGGAGAAGTTGTAAGTGGAGGATTGTGAGGAAAATATTGCGATGATAACACTAATAGGAGGCCTGCAGAAATAGAAATTGCTTTGAAAGCTTTCTGAGGACCCATCAAAGTCAATGGCCGAGCTATTGGCGACAGTAGGCAAGGTCATGAACATCGAGGAAGCTATGGTAGCTAAGTATGAGGATGAGAAGGGGACTAGTAGTGAGGTGAGTTTTAAAAGAAGAATAAAAACGGGAAGAAGAGATCAGTTGATGATAAGTTTTCCAGGTATACTCCTCTCACGGTCAGCTCCGGGCACATTTTGAATGAGATCAAGAATGATCGGTCCCTAAGATGGCCTAAAAAACTGAAATCTCCCCCTCACAAAAGGAATAAAAGCTTATGGTATGAATTTCACCAAAATCACGATAACATAACCAACAAGTGTTTTGCCCTGAAAGATGAGATTGAGAAGATGCTTAAGGATGGGAAGCTAAGAAAGTGTGTGAACAGTGGAAGCCTAAAGAGGGGACGAGACGACACGAGAAAAAGAAAGGCCTATAAGTGCAAAGAGGATGCCCTTGGGAATAAAGATAATGCCTTAGACAATGATGATGAGGACGACCCAGATCTGCCACCAAAGGATGATGGTTCTAAAGGTAGCCTTCATATGATTTCATTTGACGTGAAGATGATTTGTAGGGGCCTAGCATGAGGAGGCTCAGTGGTGACTGACAGAAAGGTACACGTTGCAAAATTCAAAGAGGAGGGAGTGGACCTCAAAGAGTTTGAGGTCGTGCCCTCCACTGTACACCAAATGGTGAAATTCCTGACTCCTTATGGGGTAGGGGAAGTCCAAGGTGATCAAGTGTTCGCATGGGAATGCTACTTCAACTCAATTAAGAACAGGGAAGCTTATAAAAAGCAACTATAACCTATAATATCGATACCCTGGATCCAAAATACGAGAAGAAACTCAAGAAGGGAGAATCCGCTGATGAGGTAGAATCCATCGTCCTCAATGAGGAAGATTCGGAAAAAAACATCCAAATTAGTAAAACCCTAAAAAAGGAGGTTAAGGAAGAACTGGTTAAGCTGTTGAAGAAGAGGCAAAGCATCTTCGCATGGAGCCATAAAGACATGCCAGGTTTTGACCCAGAAATTATATGCCATAAGCTCAACATAGCAGATGATGCTAAGCCGAGATAGTAGAGAATACGAGTCTACCCAAGAGATAAGTATGATGTTATCAGAGAGGAGGTTAAGAAGTTCGAGAAGGCCGACTTCATCCTGGAAGTCATCTATCCCGACTGGTTGGAAAACGGTGTCATTGTCCCCAAGGCCAATAGAAAGTTGAGGATGTGTGTCGACTTCACGGATCTGAACAAAGCATGCCCGAAAGACCGTTTCCCTTTTTTCGTGATTGATTAATTGGTTGATGCTACTTCCGATCATTAATTAATGAGTTTTATAGATGCTTACTCACGCTATAACAATATATCCATGGATCCGACTGATAAAGAAAATACAACCTTTATCACTGACAATGGGACCTATTATTATAAGGTCAAGCCCTTTGGACTGAAGAATGCTGGGATGACATATCAAAGACTGGTCAACAAAATATTTGAAGACTAGATTAGAAAGACGATGGAAGTATACGTTGATGATATGTTGAATAAGAGTCTCAAGGCCGACACACATGTGCCCGACCTTGAGCACACCTTTAACATGATGGACAAGTATCGGATGAAGCTCAACCCCGCCAAGTGTGTCTTCGATGTAGGAGCAGGCAAGTTTTAGGGGTTTATTATGAATAAGAGAGGGATTGAAGCCAATCCAGATAAGATCAAGGCCTTGATGGAAATGAATATTCCTACGGCAATAAAGGATGTAGAAAGACTCTCCAAAAGAGTGGAATCACTAAACATGTTTGTTTCCAGAGCCACTAATAAATGACTTCCTTTCTTCAGAATATTGAGAAAAGATTTTGAATGGAATGAGGAGTGTGATAAATCCTCTAAATATTTAAAGTCATACCTCGGCTCCCTACTCTTACTATCAAGACTAGTTCAAGAGGAGAGACTGTATCTTTATTTAGCGGTATCAGAGTCGGCCATTAGTGTCGCTATTGTAATAGAAGAGGGTAGAATCCAAAAACCAGTGTATTTTAATAGTAATGCACTCCAAGGGGCTGAGCAGAGATACCCCAAGATGCAGAAGTTATCCTACACACTGATCTATGCCTCGAGGAAGATGAAGCCTTACTTTTAGGCACACACCACGGTGGTCCTCACAGACTCACCCCTCAGACAAGTAATTCACAAGCCTGAGAAGCCAGGAAGACGATGGCTTGGGCAATCAAACTGGGAGAGTTCAAAATCCTCAATCAATCAAGAATGGCTATAAAAGGGCCTACCCTAGCAAACTCTGTGGATGAATTCACTTGGGACGAGTTCGACATTGAAGATCTTGAGGCTACTTATGAGCAAGAAAGCATAGCATGTCCTCCCCCGGCCCAGGTCGAGACAAGTTTATCAAGAATCAAAGTATCTAAGAATGAGGAGGAAAATTATATTTTCAAGAATGGAACCCCGGAAGAGGGTAGTTTTTCATTAAATGGTATTGTGTGGAGTCTCTTTGTCGATGGGTCTTTATGTGAAAGTGGAAGCGGTGCAGGATTGATAGTGTCGACCAAAGATGGAACCAATATTGGGTACACGTTGAGGTTTAACTTCACATCTTTAAATAATGAATCTCAGTATGAAGCTCTCCAAGCAGACCTCTCCCTTGCCCAGGCACTGAATGTTAATTAACTCCTTGTGCATAATGATTCAAGATTGGTTGTGAATCAAATCTTAGGGGCATATGAGGCAAAAGACGATAGGATGGCCAAATATTTTGAATGAGTGAGGTCAGTATTGAAGAATTTCAAAAAGGTTAAGCTAAAGAGGATTCCCCAACAGGACAATGGCTGGACCGACAAACTTGTAAGGCTCGCCTCAGCCACAAGAATGGAGATAACAAGGATGTTATCGGTAGAAATCTTGCATCAATCGACGATTAATGAGGAGGACAACGCTCTAGAGTTTTTTCTGAATATGAATATGGGAACCTCCTGGATGGATCCACTCATCAGGTACATAAAGGATGGGGAGTTTCCAGAATTAAAGACCGAGAAAAGGAAGTTGAGATATAAAGATGCTAATTTCTCCATCATAGGAGACACTTTATACAAGAAAGGGTTTTTGCTTCCTCTGATCAGATGTGTCCATACATCTGAGGTAACATATATCCTAAAGGACGTGCATTAAGGCTCCTGCTCTAGTCACATTGGGGGAAGATCTTTGGCTAAGAGGATTATTACCCAGGGGTATTGGTGGTCGACCTTGGTCAAGGATGCTGCAGCATATGTCAAAAAGTGCGATAAGTGACAGAGGTGTGCTACCATTCCTCATCGGCCTCATCAACCTCTGACCTCCATTACCTCTTCTTGGCCATTTACGATGTAGGGAATTGATTTGGTAGGACATTTTCCCAGATCTGTAAAAAATTATCGTTAATTTATCGTGGTGATAGATTACTTTTCAAATTGGGTGGAGGTCGAGCCGGTGATTAAAATTATGGAGCAGAAGACCTACCAGTTCATCTGAAAAAATATCATCTATAGGAACGACCTAGCCATCACTCTGATTTCTGATAATGAAACACAATTTAAGAACGTCTCCCTAAAAAAATACTACGAAAGGGTCGACATCAAACATTTCTTTTGCTCTCTTGGCCGACCTCGAGCTGATGGATAAACGAAAGTAACAAACATAATAATTCTTGATGGAATCAAGAAGAAGTTAGAGGATGAAAGGGGGAGATGGATCAAAGAAGTGTACGTTGTCCTATATGTGTACAGGACAAGGGCGAGGACTCCTATAGGGGAGACCCCATTTATGCGTGCTTACGGTTCAGAGGAAGTGGTGACGACGGAGCTAAGTCTGCCTACTCATAAGGTTCAGACCTACAACCCTGAGAAGAATAGTGAGGAGAGGAGGCTTGATTTAGATCTTATAGAAGAAATAAGAGAAGACGCTAATGTTAGACAATATCCCTACTAGCAAAGAACAATGAGGTTCTACAATAAGAGAGTTAAGACTCGACCACTGAAAGTAGGAGACCTAGTGTTGAAAAAGACGTGGTAGAAGCCTAATAAGATTCATCCAAATTGTCCTGTACAAAGTGGTTGAAGAGGTGGTACCAGGGACATACCATTGGAGAATATAGAAGGAGAACCATTCTCCAAACTATGGAACGCCGACAAACTCAAAACGTATTACCAGTAAGATTTGAATTATGTTAGTTTTCTTTCGGTTTCATTATACTACATATATATGAGACTCAAATTAATGAAATTCAACGAAAATATCAGTGTGTTCTCTCAAATGTTGTATATTCGTTTTAATGATTGTTAATTGTATTTGTCAACTTGTCTTAAGCTACAAAACATCATTTGTGGTGAAGTCGGCTTAAGTAGCGTTCGGTGATACGACAACCTAGCGAGGTCAACCTCATACATGGGTTGTCAATAACATCGAAAGACATTTATTATTAAACATCATTCATTTAGTGAATTAACTTTCTCAACTGTAGATGACGGTGCATGAACGAGAGGACACTCATCCATACACTCTAAAAAATGACGAGAGAGGACTTATGCTATAACACCATGATTTGGTGAATACAAATTAAAAATTACTTAATTGTGGTTCATTATTAAACATCATTCATTTGGTGGATTAACTCTCTCAGTTTTTGACGACAATGCAGGGACAAGATGGCACTCATCCATACACTCTCAAAAACGATGAGAGAGGACTTATGCCATAACACCAAGATTTGGTGAATGAAAATTAAAAATAACTTAATTGTGGTTCATTATTAAACATCATTAGTTTGGTGGATTAAATATCTCGGCCGAAGACAATAGTGTATGAATGAGATGACACTCATCCATACACTCTCAAAAACGACGAGAGAGGACTTATGATATAACACCATGATTTGGTGAAGGAAAATTAAAAATTAATTAATTTTGGTTCATTATTAAACATCATTAGTTTAGTGGATTAAATATGGACCGAAGATGATAGTGCAAGGAAAAGATGACACTCATCCATACACTCTCAAAAATGATGAGGGGGAACTTGCTAATTATAAATCTGGTTCATCAATCCATCGGACGGAGAGACAAATTAAGGTTCATACCAAGTAAGCATAAAAAAAGTTGATAAAAGTAGAGACAAGACTTGCGAATATTGAGCAAGCACAGTATAGGTGAAAGAAAGTTTAAATTCCATTAATTATTAGCAAGATCACAAAAGTTCAAGGCCACAAAGGCCGAGAGTCACATTACATAAAAAAGTTACACTAAAAAAGAAGATGAAATGAGATACACAAAAGCTACACAGAATCAGAGCTGCAGAATGTTGTCACCTCCAACTAGGGTCGATCCTTCACCAACTAATTGAGTCTCCCCATCAATCCCAGCATTTGTTACCTCGCACCATCGTCACCAAGACCAAGGTAGGTTGCATTCTCATTCGTCTTTGTGACCTAAGGGAGATTAGTCTCTGTGATAGCAGTAGGGTCCTTGACCTCGGCCAGGGCCTTCTGAAGATGAGTATCACTAAAGTTGAGATTTGGGAACTCTTCAGAGGAAGATCCCCAATCTCGACATGCTTAAGGACAGCCCACTGGCCGTTAGTTTTGATGCCCCTCTTTGGATACTCAAATCGGAGCTCGATAAACTCTTCAGACTCCTTGAATTTAGCTATAGTTTGTTCCCTAACAACCATAACAGCAGCGTCAATTTCAGATTGCCTTTTTTTCCTAGGGTCACTACAAAAAAAACTGCTTTTTACTACGGTGCTCCAACCGTCTCAAAAAGTCCTCTAGCCGTCTCAAAAGCCTTTTGTGATGCCATTTGAGACGGCAAAGGAGCGTAGTATTAGACCCCCGTTTTAAAAGCTTTTTGAGACGGCAGCAGCCGTCTTAAAAAGTTCTTTTGAGACTGGAAATACGCCATCTCAAAAAGTCATTGCTTATAGGACCCTTTTGAGACGGCGAAAAAACTGTCTTTTAAAGTTTTTTTAGAGACACCAACATACGTCCCCAAAGAGTTTTTTAAGACGATAACTTAATCGTCTCAAAAAGTCCCCATTTATGGAACCCTTTTGAGACGGCAAAGATGCCGTCTTTAATAATTTTTCTTTAATAATTTTGGCACCAAAATTATAATTTCATCCATTCCATAATATACTCTATATAATTATAAACAAAACCTCTTAAAAACAATGACATATTTTGCATCCCATTTCAACATATAACATATAATTTTCCATTCAATTATAATTAAAGTTCATACAAAGAAAAAATACGCAATTTCAACATTGTGTCCAACATAGATCTCTTTATACAATTTCACTCATCTCATTAGAAAAAATACATAAAAAACCATCTATCCCTAACATAAAATGATGTATGCAAAGTAAACTCGCAATCTTCAAGCATACGACCTCCAGCAAAACAACTCCAATATCTTGCCCTGTCCACAAAAGGTTTTCACCTGCAATAAATTTATTGAGTGTCAGTTACCTTAAACAAAAAAATAATTTTTTAATAGATCCTATAGATGACAATCTTTAAAAACCTTATCAAATTTGAATATCTTCGTATTATTTACTTTTAAAAATACTTTATATTTTTAAAAAAAATCGGCAGAATCTCCTTTATTTATTCATGAAAACCAACCTCTTTAAACATAAAAATTAACTCAAAAACAATGACAGAAATAGCCACAACTTTCTAAACAACTAATATAAATAAAAATACACATTACGATTCCTTTACCATTGGACAACATAATGAACAAAATTTAACTTGAATGTCCACCCCTGCTTGTGGTTGAGAGCAAGACTAAAGAGGACTTAAGCGATGCAAAAGCTCCAACGGTAAAAGGCTTAAGTATACGTATAACAAGTCCTCGTTGAATAGTAAACTTCCTGCAACAAATGGGATACAAAATGCAGTTGGCTATAGCTTTGAAAAAGTCAAGAAACATTAACTTGATTTAGATACTTGGGTAATACTTTTTAAAACCCAATACAAAAACCAACTCCAATGATGTCATGATTATATAAATATAGAATAAAAACAAACACTAAGAACCTAGCGGATTTCTGAACTAATAACCTGACTGAAAGACTGAAACAATATACTTATAATGCTAAAATATACACAAAAAGAGAAATGAAATGCCCCATAACCGATTTACAAAGTAATAAAGAAACTAAGCCTACCCACCATTCGAAATGGTAAATTATATATAGTATTGCTTTTTTATATATTTACACATTATGAGTTTAAAAACAGAACTCTGAAAGGAGTGACATAATACATAACTCATCCATCCTTAAATATCAAATCTTATTCCACAAATGAAAAGTAAACTGTGGTGTAATGAAGGAATCACTAGCAAGTTTGTTAGGAGAGTTGAGAAAACCGTTGATATGCCTCTCCATAGCGATATCTTTCATCCCCATACTATCTAAAATGCGCCCTTATAGTGCGTATAACACAAGGAGATCATGTGGACGAGGCGGTAATATATTTTGTCCACCTACTGTCTACAATGTCCCCCCAAAATGAATACCTATTAAAACCTTTCCATCATATCAACCCCATATCAATATAGGTTTATTGGGTTCTAAATAAGAACCTATTGGCAAGAAACTTAACCGAATACGTTAAAAGAATGTCATCAGTAATGACTTTACCACAAAGTCCTATTTTTAAATATCCTAAAATCAGTCATCAAAAGATATTAAGATTGTCATTCGTGTGATGACTTTAATCATATGTATGAATCAGATAGAACTAATACACACACGTACATATATATATATATATATATATATATATATATATATATATCTGTTAGATGATGATGATGATGCTAATATTTCGATATTCAAGATAATAACGGTAGAGAAGAGTGTCATTTATAATCTTTACCTACTAGTCGACAATTCACGCAGAACAATGTCCAAAACCTGAAGAGCTTCTTAAGGTGCATCTGCCTGCTTCCCCTATAAAAATATTCCCAAGTGATGCAAGTCAGTGCGTGAAGCCAACTTGATCACAGCTCTAAATTACCTCTCTCTCTCTCTCTCTTTCATAAAAAGTGACAATTATCAATATAAAAACTGCTAAAGACCTTTTTTTTTAAAACAACAAGATTTTGAATTAAAATTTGACTAAAATCTATTTTGTGTGTTCCAAAAAGTCTTTCTCAGCATGCAAAATGGCTTGGAGAGGGTTTAAAATACAGGAGCGTTTTGACCAATCCAAAACCAGAAAACAGTTTCCATATTTAGGCTCTCAACATGTTAAAAACCATCCTATGATTGGTTTTCGAATACAAGATTTCATGCAAAAATGTCAAGATAGGAAACGGGTACAGATATTCATAATTAATCACTCATCGTCATCATAAGATCGCGATGATATATAGGACCTGAGAATGAGCTTGTACTTTTTGGGGTTGTCCCATTCGTGGAAAGAAGGGAAGAATTAAATAAAATCCAAAATATATAAACGTTAGTGCGCACGATTCATCATCTTCACGAGTTAAGAGTAATTTTAAACTCTCAAGTAACAAAGGAGAGAGGACCTGATGTATATATACTCAGGCAGACATTGCTCCTCTAATCCCTTATAATCCCAATGACACGATACTCAGGTAAAATCAAAATCATAAGAAACCTATAAGTACAAATTTGATAGTAAGTACGGATTTAACAATATTTAGGAATGAAAAGGTCAATCACAAACATAAACGTGTGTATATCAAATAAAAACAGAAAATGTAACCCACCTTGCCCAAAATCAGCACCGAGCCACTTTGATCCAAATCATGAAGTAAACAAAACAATATAAGAAAAACAAAAGACCCTAATGGAAGTGATCAATCATCAATCTTTGAATAAAGAAATATTCATGACAGCCAAGTGTACAAAGGAGGAAAGGGTTGATTCATGGGCCCAGTTTACTGATATTTCTCAAAATTTATTTTCCAAACCTCATTTAGTAATTGGTGAATTTAATATAGTGGCCTACTCTAGAGAAAAACTAGGTGGGAACCAAATAAATTTGCAAGTTGTGGCTGATTTTAATCAAGCTATGGATCACTGTGAGCTCACTGATTTAGAGTATAGAGGCACTAGATTTACATAATGTAATAATAGAGCTGAAGATGAAGTGATTATGGCCAGGATTGATAGAGGCTTAACTAGTTCTCATTGGGCTTCATTATACATAAACTCCTCAATTTATCACCTAAACAGGTCATCCTCTGACCATGATCCTCTTTTACTTTCCATTAAATCTCCACTGGATCAATGTCCTAAAGTATTCAAGTTTCAACATATGTGGACCACTCGTGAAAATTTTGAAAATATAGACCAAACTTCTTGGAATAAAGATACATGTTCCTTTGGGCTGAGGAAGTTTTAAATTAAACTTCGAAAGCTTAAAGAGGTTCTTAAGAAATGGAACAAAAAGACTTTTGGAGACATATTTCAAATAGTTAGAGATATAGAAGGGCCAATATTGTCCAATTCTTTGAAGATCAGTGAACAACTATGCAACCCTTGACATAAGATTTTATTGAAGACTTTATCCAAAAAATTCATATATTCGGAACAAAATTCAGTGCTGGAGAGTTTGTTACTGAAGGAGAAGTGTATGCAGTTGTTCATGATCTAAGTGCAGACTCCTCTCTAGGCCTTGATGGCTTTGGAGGCCATTTTTTCAAAACATGTTATCATTACAGAGGATTTAATATCCGCTGTTAATTGGTTTTTTTGTAGGTAGTGTGGTCTAGCACCTCTATAGTCCTGCTGCCGAAAGGGAAATCCCCTAAAACATATGGGGAATTTATACATCACATCCAGTGTTTTTTTAACTGTACGCAAGTTATATTGGTGATGTTCCCCCAAATGGGGTGTGTGTGTGTGATTACTTGCAAAAATGATTTCTTTGCAACTATATGATTTGACAAAAGTTTATGCAGACATTCTTTTAGTATGCAGACATTCTTCTGGTTTTCTTTCTTTTTCTTTTCTTTTATTTGTTGCGGTTAGGGCTGTATAAATGGGCAGGCGATGCATGCTCTTTCGACAAGGCTTTTGGACATTATGTTGAGATGGTCAGAAGCCCAAACAACCCTGACGGTGTTAAACGAGATGTTATTGTTGGTGAGAAAGGGAAGCTTGATCATGATCTAGCCTAGTATTGGCCACAATATACTCCTATTACCAGCCCTGTGAATTATGATGTTACCTCTTTTTTGCCTCCAAGTGCACTCGCCACGCAGTATCCCGAATTGGTTGGGCTCTTGCTAGAGATAAAGAAACAGGAAAGAAAGATGACAAAGTTCATAGAGATTAACACAATTGGTATATCAAAATAATCTCAACTCGGAACTACAAAGATCTTAGGAGCTATTTCTGATAACTGCTAACATTTTGGTCTTGACTCGGATAATTTTTTTGAAAACGGGCAACATATAATGGTTGAAAGATGGGAGAAATTTAGTGAGGTGGTGAAGAAAGGTGAAACTTTTAGTCTACCCAAATATACCCTCCTCTAATGCCATTTCACTAGAGCGTTCACTGAAGCACGTCCTGCATTTTCATGGATAAAGTGCAAGGAGAGCATAAAGGACTGTGAAAAGTTATTGAGAGAGCATAAAATCCTGACCAGAAGTAGGAGGTGCTTTGGGAGTGACCCCAAATATGTGAGGATTAGTATGCTGAGTCAGGAAGAATATTTTTACCTCTTTTTGGAGAGGTTGGTTATCCAAACACAAATGGATTGATTATTAATTATGGATTAGATTAATTTGTTAATTTTATGCAGCCGCCTAATAGTTTGAGATTGTTCGAAAGTGCTATCCTAGAACGTGTCTTTTTTACTTTTTCTTATGTGTGTGTGTGTGAGAGCGCGCGCGCTGAGGCTTTCATTACTCTAAAGGTGTCACTATTGTACTCTAAAGAAAGTCATTTGGGTTCATCTATTAAATTGAAAGATATCATCAGTATCATTTGTGGATGTGAATTGATATTCCTTCACACGCACAGACAGTTCATAGCCTATTGCTTTTATTCCAAAATTAGCTGCAAACGAGCTCTTCTCATTTTGCATTTGACCGCAAGCCTCACCAGCGACCTCGGTTCCAATCCATCTCACTAGGACAAACATGTATCCAGTGAACTCGATTCCTAATAAATTGATAGTCCTGAATAAGTGGTTGTTATTTTATGATTGACAGAGACATGCCTTGCATATATTGGCAAGTCTGATTCCCAAACATTGAATGTTCTCATTAAATGTAATAAACTTATTAATGATCCTCCACATGTTAATTGATAATTATTTTGGAATATAAGGGTCCCAAATAAATTCCATCAATTTGGAGGAGGCATAATATTTCTGAATAACCTCTACAGCAGTAGAAAATTTGAAGTTACTTTCCAAATCCATTGATTATCAATATTCTCCATTTGGTTCAAACAAATCTCCTTAACACTTTGCAATTTTTTCCAAGCTAAAGATCTCCACATCCCTCTTCATCAAATAGCTAAAGGACTTTTCGCACAGTTAAAGATGTGGAGGAAGAATTTATGGATTGCTCAATCTACTTATCCATCTCCACCATTGGAATTAATTTGTTGCACACAAATCGATAGAGGCCAAACTACAAGAAAGGGAGACAGGGAAAGATCATAGGGCTAAGAAGTTAGCCACAATTGCTTTCATCAGTGGCGGAGGGAGTAGAGTTGCTAATAAATTAGAATTGTTCTCCTCGTTTCAATAGAGTACAAGTATTGAGGTTTATGACTTATTTTCATGATTTAGTATACATACTCCATCACCGTGTTTATAAAATTCATGGGTTCTAAGTGATTATAGTATATATAGATACTTCACTATTTGATGTGATGTGTGGTTATAATATACATGTAGTCTAGCTTAGATTCCATCATTAGTTAGGTCCATAGTTTCACATTGATCTTTTAATCAACATTTAATAACAAGTGTTTTAATTTTCACTCTATAATTTTCATACATCTCTATATATATGTTTGTAAATTGATAATATTTATGTTAGATCCCAATTCCATCGTCTGTTAACATGACTTGTACATAATTCTCACTGGATTTCATGTCACTGAGAGTATAGGTTGTCAAATAGTTCATAATATATAAAAGCTATGGAAACTAAGTTATTTACTTGATACAAGTTGGTATATGGCCCTTAGTGTCCACCTTATCCCTAGGGGACAAATAGGAAGCTCTTAACCATTAGACTATGCTTGTCAATCCATGTATCCCAACTTACTCCCACTAAGACTAGCACTTGTAGAAGGGCATAAGTAGTCTGTTTCCCCTTTATCAATAGCATAAGTACATCACGACCCCATGACCCAATGACTTGAGTCGTTCCTAAGTATATGTCAAACGACCCTCCATATATTGAGATGTATGGCCCACATGCATCTATTGGCAATAATGGACGGGGGATATAAGTGTGAGCTAGCATCCCCTAACTAATTAAGAATTTTAGTTGTATAATGTGTACACTAAGGGTCCTCTATGACATAGTTTCTCTCATGGATATGTGCCACTGTTGTTAAAGGCGCGCCTAGGCTCCAGGCTCACCTAGGCTCAGCATCAGCGCCTTGCCACACTCAGGTTCGGCTCCTTCAATAAGGCGCGCGCCTTGTGCGCTTAGGCTCCAGGCTCAAAGCGCAGCTCAGGCGCGCCTTGTGGAATTTTTTTGGATAAAGCCCCCAATACAAGAATGGATCAATTGATATGCTTATTTTACATATTTTCCAATGTAATAAAGAAGATTAGATGATTCCCCACCCAAAAACTAAGCAAAGTAAGTCCGTGAGATTCCTAGGGAAACTTAATCTTTCTCAAAAGCACTGTTCTAAAAAACCTCGGCACACCTAGGCTTGAGGTTTGGGAGAAACGACTAGCCTTAAGCTTTTTACGCCTTATTCTTGGTAAAACCCTTAAGACGCACTTTTTTCTAAAAACAACAATGCTTTAGTGAAACGATATCGCCTTTTGAAGATTTATTTTACAAACTGGACCATTATCTCATCCAAAATAATCAAATAGTATTTTAATTTGCAAATATTCAGACATATTGTTATGATATGTACAATTTTAGTATTTTAGTAGTCTTGTTATGGTTAAAAAATATTAAAATATATTAAGAAGGCCAAAACGCCTTTTTACGCCTAAGGCTTAAGGCTTGACCTCCACGCCTCGATCACTCCCCGTGTTTTTAAGAACCTTGCTCAAAAGAAACAAACAAAATTTAACTCCAATAATGTTGCATCTTTGAATAATTTATATATTGATTTTGATTTCTTCTTTTCACACACAAGAGTATTTATTATATGAATATGTCAATATATTTTCTTTTGTTGATTATTTGATAGTCAAGTTGTTACATAAATTTGATATTTAAATATATATTTTTTTTCATATAGTGGTATAAGCTTCATCTCCTTTTGACTTGTCTCTTCATTAGCGTGTATAATAATAATATATGCTATATATTTCTAATTTTAGATCACTAATGATATTATTTATAAATATACAACTTTTGCACGTTCTATAAACTTTGCGCCTCACTTCGATCAGGCCTTGCGCCTAGGCTCTACAAGGACCTTGGCGCCTTGGTGTGCCTTTCGCCTCTGACAACTATGATATGTGCTATGAAGCACGGACACTCTCCCGAAATCCAACGTCTTGTGTCTAACAACGTATCCGACACCAATGAAGCACGTACACTCTCCCGGTAGCCACGAGTCAATTTTGACTCAAGTGATGGTGGTTGTGCTTTATTAATGATTCTTAAGGTCAAAATGTGTTTAAATTTTGTTTTGTATGGTCCATTTTTTTTAATGTTAAGAATACTCAAATAATGTATTTTAAGGAGAAAATCTATTTCATCTCATTAATATATTTAAATATATATTATACGTATCATAACGTGTCGTATCCTAGTTTTTTGATCAATCACGTATCGCGTATCACGTATCGAAACACGTATTACGTGTCCATGCTTTATAGGATATGTGATTTGGGTGGGAAGAACATGTAAAAAGGGAGATGGATATGGGATACAAAGAAAATTCGTAGGAATGTTACCAATAATTGTATTCCAATTGTTATGTTGAAACATTTGGATCAGATACTGAAGAGACACGATTATTGTGCCCCTCATACTTCGTAAGGGTGCCCACTGAGGATCTCCCCCTACATTACCATTATTGTCCGACTTTTTTATAATGCCAAGTCAGTTTGACGTGCCACGTGACATGTTAGAGGAGTGACGTACGAATTCCGTGTTCGCAATACATGAGTACGTTACCTCTGACGAAGTGTCCATGCCTCATAGGTCCCCAAAACTTAGTTATTAAATGTTAATATTTACCATTTGATATGGTAATGGATAACATTGGCGATTTTTTTTATAGTGATGCATGTGGGTATTAATTTAGTCCATCACGTATACAACAAATTAAATCATAATCGAATAGTAAATCAAATTAATGGTATAATCTCTTTTCAAAGGACATGAATTAGATAATCAATATAAATAAACATATAAATAATCTAACTAAAATTGACACAAACTAGTAAACAACTATTCTGATATGTTAATCTAAAAATATACTACAACAACCAATTGACAATCCGGGTCTTCAATTGGCTCACCCTCAACCTCCTATCACCACTACAAATCACAAAAATAATCAGAAATTTCACCCAACACTGGTCTATATGTAACTCGAGTAATAAAAAAACACATATAATACAATATATGACTTACCCAGGACGATGGCGAGGGCTGATGACTAGGGCGACGAGGCTAGAACTAGAGGTGCACGGCGTGGCTAAGGCTAGGGCTAGGGCTAGCGGTGCGTGGCGCGGCGCGACTAAGGCTAGCGGTGCGCAGCTAGGGCTGGTGTGTGTGGGTGAAGAAGAAGAGAAGAAGAGCGGGTTGTGGGTTATTTTTTGTGTCCTTTTTACTTTATTTTTTCTGGGGTTTACAAGAAGCGGGAAGCTAAATGTGACAGGCGGGATCTCAAATAATTTGTGGCCGTCTCATTAAGTATCTTTTGAGACGGCTACTAATTTTCAGTCTCTTTAGGTATTATTTTTTGAGACGGGAAATAAAAGCTGTCTTAAAAAGATTAGTTTTTAAGACGGTTAATTTTAACAGTCTCAAAAGGTTAGTTTTTAAGACCCAAATTTTAATCGTCTTAAAAGATTCCGTCTTAAAAAGTACTTTTTTTTGTAGTGGGTCTTCAGAGTGTTGGCATGACTCGTCGTCAGATTGTCAAGTTTGGTGTTTGTCTCTTACAAAGCCGAGTTAGCAGTCTGCAACTCAATTCGTAGGTTACTCTCCATTTTGACAAAATCTCTTCCCTTTTGAATCAAGGGCATCATCTTGTTGATCCAATCTCCCATCCTATGCAAAGAGACTATACCCTGCAAAATATGAGAAGACAAGTGAGTATGAGGTATCATTAAAGACGAGATATCACTTTGAAAATTCCTAAAAAGATACCTGAACAACTCTGTGGGTGGAAAACTCGGTCAGCAATGTTATATCCATTGACTGAAGGAAGCTCTTATCGACCTCAGACATGTCACAGCTGATGGCGTCAATGACCTGTCTGCTATGGCCGATAATGCTATCGTTGACAATCTTTAGGTTCGACAGCTTAGCAGCAAGCACGTCTTCAAAAGAGATTGTAATGGCTTGGTCTTGATGACCTTGCTTCGAAGGACGAGTTGTGGTAATGTCATCAACTCGGGTCCCCTTCTTTTTCCTAGCTTCATTAACTCGGTTAGGGCCACCTGTAGATCCCTTTTTAGTTGCTGGAGGAGCAGGGGGTTCATTCCTCTGCCCATGCTTGTCTGCAAGCTTGCTCAATTTTGGAGCCAAAATTTCCTAAAGAGTATTGGGGATGCCTTTCGGACGACCTACAAATGGTATAACTGAGAAGTTAGTCACAAATATCTGAAAAATACGGAGCTATACTTGGAAAGGTTTATTACTTACAGAACACCTCCAAGGGACTAATATCTATACCTGTCTGAGCTAGATGATATGGAGTCATCAGGTGCTCAAACTTAACTAGACGACCTTTCTCACCTTATCCCTGAATCTTCTTGACCTTCTCATAAGCCTCAGGGTTCAAACCTAGGTCTAATTTGGCTGATGCGGAGACCTTGCCCCACCTTAGAGGAGTCCTAGGTTCAGAGGTCCCATAAGCTTGGGTGGGGCCGAACTCCCAAGCCCCATAAACAAAAAGGTAGCGAGGCCTCCAATTGTGGTTGGAAGTTTGGGTAACTAGTAGAAGCTTCTTCTCAGATTTCCTAGCTATGAGGTAGTAGTAGTCAGGTTAGGTCTTTGAGGATGATGGTGTGTAGCAAGCAAGAAAAATGTTTAGTGGAAGGTCAGTTTGGTGAACTGCCCTCCAAAGTATGATGGAACCAAGGATGACCCTCCAGGCATTCAAAGAAAGATGAGAGGGTGTAAGCTTGAGATGGGCCAAGATGGCCTGAATTGTAGGATGGATGGGCAGCCAAAAGCAGAGCTTAAACATTTGCTCATATAAAAAAATTCCCTCTCTGCCATGAAACGCCCTCTCATACTTATCAGGTTTTCTCATAGAAATAGAGGAATCTATCCCCTATAAGTGCCTCTAGACCAAGAGGTCGGCCTCAAACACTGTGCTCTCATACTCCTTAGCCACCACTGATGTATCAACCTCACTTCCCTCACTACTACTTTATTGAGCCTCAGCCTGAGGATTATTTTGAGTCTGTGGATTATCTGGGTAACTGCTTGGAAACCTTTCTGCAAACTCGGTCCTAGTTGCAGCCGATAAGGGAATTTCATCCCCAGGGGGGGTGGAATTACCACATTAGACTCAAGAATTTGAACAGAGTCAGATTGATTTGAAGCCTCAGCTCTATGAGATGAAGAGACATGAGAAGTGGCCTCGTCTAGGTCAGACCTTCCAGAGTAAGCATGAGTCTACACTCTCGACCGATTGAGATGTAGATATAGGGTAGTCTGAGGAAGAGGATGACACAGACATGGGATCACTTGGTTCGGCGACTGAGGGATTGCAAGGCTCAATGGCTTGAGGATAAATGATAGCTAAGGGGGAGGATAAATAGGACGAAGGGGAAACACTTCGGCCTTATGCCTCTCGGCCTCTTCAGACTTTATCCTCCTAATATGTTCGAAGCACTTATCTATGACACTAGGAAATTCCTCGGCTAACTTGTATAGATGTCTTAACATCAAATTTCGAGTTTTGACTTGGACAGAAATTTAGAAAAAGGCAAAAACAGTTTACAACATTGACTAAGGTTGAGTGAAGATTAAACAAGAAGTTGAAAGGTTTTCTGTCAAGAACAGTTTACTGCTCGCTGGAGAAGATGATCGGAGCTTACCTAAAAAATGTTTAAAAAGAGTAAAAAAAGCCCTAAAAACCTACCAAGTTACTGCCTACCACCTGAGACGTCCTAAAAAGGGGTTGATCTTCACACCAAAAACACCTTAAACTCTGCCAGAAAGTTAAAACCTTGCCGAAAAATTATGTTCTTTAACCAGATATGCAAAATGCAGTAGGTTGAACAAACCCAAAATGAAAAGGGATTGAGATAAGGGGAATAGAAAGGATACCTGAGAGATTGAGTGCTAGAAAGAGGAATATGAAGAAGTTGGATGCACATGAGGTTAGAGAGAGAAAATGAGGCGAGAATGTTTGAGAAAGTGGGGAAGAAAGAAAAAATCTCAGTTTTAAATACCAAGGCAATGAGGGGACATATATCCCAAGGTGCGTCATCATTTGGAGGCACAAAACCCAAAGAGTTCAGGCGTCAAGTTAGACTTGAGTAAGATGCTACCCAACCAAAACTGTGACATGTGTCTCCCTCTTACATATCATGATGCATCCAGCAGAGGCATTAGAGACACCTCATCAAGGGATATTAATGACTCATATAGCTTAGCCACCTCTTCATATAGATGACTGAGGACTAGGGGTGATTGATATGCCCATATATGACCTCATTCCAGGACGAGACCACTCCACCACGAACAACCGAGCTTATGAACAAACTCACAGGTCGCATCCAAGACTCGTCTAAGACTAAGGTCGACCTCATACGTACAACCTCAGCTATGAAGAAAGTCAAGACTTCAAGAAAGATTCATAGCAGCAAAGGGCATCTCTCGTCCTGTCTCCCAGCCGATACCCTGAGTCGACCATCTTAGCCAATCTCGGCCTGACCTCCTCAGACCGAGACTATACTTGTCAGTTTTATATGAAAGGTTAAACACTCCATCAACAACCTCGTACTCGGATAGGACGAGACCTCTGTAGACGACACCATGACTGGATGAGCAGTAGAAGGTACCAAGGTGACGTGTCCCATGTGAGCAACTCAGTTATAACTAAGATTATTCTCCTCATGTGAGGGGATATTTCATCATCATTGCATACATGTGCATGGATAGTTGTCACTAACTAAGTGAATGCCCTCATCTGTGCATGCCTTCGACATGCTTGGGGGTGTATTACACCCCATAGGCACTATATAAACCCTTCATCTTCTTCATTGCAAAGGATCGATTAATTCAAAACCTAGCTAAAACTCTGCTCATTTGTATACAAAAGAGAGAGAGAGAGATAGAGAGAGAGAGAGAGAGAGAGAGAGAGAGAGAGCTTGTGTTGTAACCAGGCCATTAGAGCCATTTTACTATTGGATTTTCACTCACACACACAGTGGATGTAGGCTCCGGTCGAACCACTTAAATCCAAGTGTTCATCCTCTTCACATCATCTCCTTCTCTGTTGATTTACTATCTGATTATTACCATTGTTGTATACCTGTTTTAGCTTCACACATCTGTGACCTGGTGATACCATTTTTGGTATCATCAATAACCCTTTAAAATTTTAAGAAATAAGCAAATGCATGCCTCTCCCTAGATTGTCATTCTAGCGGTTGGTGGAGTTGGTCTTTTTTCCACATCGTAAGATAATAATTTTTTGTAAATATATTAACCGAAAAGCGAATATATGTAAAATAAAAATATATATATGTAAAAAAAGTGAACCGTAAGCTGAACACCAACTATTATAATTAAACTAACCAAAAGCTTAATACTAACCATTAAAACTACTAACCAAAAAAAAGTTGAATAGTATCGAAAACGCATAGAAATGAATACTAACCAAAACACACACTTTAAGATTTATGGATAAAAAGGAGATGCATGGATAAAATGAAGATGTACATCTAGACACATATGCGTACAAAAAATAAACACAAACATGAATGGATTATACAGACATGCTTGGGTTCCAAAAATTAACATAACACTAAAAAAACACTGCATTCATAAATATGGCCACACATGAACATAACACTGTAATTATTTTAAAGCTTCAAATGAATAACAAACTAACCATTAATAACCATTAAAACTGAATACTAAAACTATTAAAACTGAATAGTATCACTAACACTAATAAAACTAAATAAGGCATTACTCCTAAAAAGTAAATAGTTTTTGACTAATGAGACATTACTCCTAAAAAGTAAGATAAATTTAATTATTTGGAATGGCATCTACTTATACATAAAAACTTGATTATTTAATTGTCTTAGTTTTGCCTATTACAAACTCAGAAGTTTGTAAACAGAAGTGAGGAACTTGATAATGTTTCAAAAATGTAAATATATAAAACTCACAACCAACAACCAAAAGAGAAAAAGAAACAAAAAACAGAACCCAGAAGTTTGGTTTAATGAACAGAACCCATAAGTTTTTCTCTCAGGTGAAGTTTTAGCAGAAGTTGTCCTATGGTTTAAGAGGGCATATCCTAGGTTGTCACTCTACATCAGACACCAATGAAAAACTCCTTATCAAACCCACGCTATTGATTTTAACGTCAACAAACTTTTTTATATGTATTATAATTTTTTGTATTGTAACTGTTTTTAACGTTAACAAAAAATTGTATCTGTATTATAATTTTTTGAATGAAGTAAAAAAACCACAAAAAAACTATTAAAAAAATTGTAACTGATCTGTTCACAGAAGGATATTAATTATTTACATCTCACACATATCATCTTAACACATAAGAAGAAACACGAACATTATAAACTAACGCTATCCATGTCAATAATTAATAAACAACCCAAACATTTATAAAATCCGAAGAAACTCTAAAGTTGTAAACGGACCTAGTTCAAGAAAATCTAGAGTTGTTAACCTATACAGCTCCTTAACCTCTAAAGAAATCGAACCCAAACTCTATCAACTGTTAAGCTAATAAACCAAACCCAAAATCTATTTTTTTTTTGGTTAATACCACGGGGTGAGATTTAAAGCTTCTCCATGCCCAAGGCGGGAGTCGAACCCCCGACCTTGGTTAAGGTTGGAAAAGCCCCTTCCGCTCTACCAAACCCCCTTGGTTAAACCCAAAATCTATCAACTGTTAGTCAAATAAACCGAACGCAAAAAAATGTGAAAGTGTGAGTTTTGAGTTTTGATTGTTAATATCAGTTAAACAAAACAAAGTAATAACTCTAAATCAAAAGTAATATCAGTTCAAAAAAATGGTGGGATGTCCAAAGAAACTTTAAAGTTGTTAACCTCATCTGTTAATATGTAAAAATGGACCCAGTTCAAGAAAATCTAGAGTTGTTAACCTCTATAGCTCTTTAATCTCTAAAGAAACCGAACCCAAACTCTATCAACTGTTAAGCTAATAAATCAAACCCAAACTCTATCAACTATTAAGATAATAAACCGAACCCAAAAAAATGTGACGGTATGATTTTTGAGTTTTGAGTGTTAATATCAGTTAAAGAAGCCAAAGTAATAATAACTCTAAAGACAAAGTAATATCAGTTGAAAAAATGGTGGGATGGAGTCAAAGTAAGATCACTGCGAGCTGTTTATTAAGATGGACGCACAAACAACTGTTTATAACTCTAGAGCTGTTAAAAGCTATGAAAGAAAGATGTTGGTTAACATCTATGGAAGAAGCAATACATATGAAAGACGTTGTTTATAATTCTATCAACTGTTAACACCTCGATCTTAACAAGATGGAGTTTTGAGTGTTAATATTAGTTCAAGAAGCCAACTGTTCAAGATGGAGTTTTGAGTGTTAATATTAGTTCAAGTAGCCTACTGTTAAGGTGTGAATCGTTAAGAAGCAACACATATGGGTATTTAAGTGCGTTAACCAGCGTAATATCAGTCCAAAAAAATGTGGGATGAAGATGGATGTTATTTAAGTGCGTTCATCTCCCAAAAATGGAGATGTTAACACCATGATGGATGTGGATTTTTTAAGTGCCTTGAGTTTTTTAAACCCAGCCATATAGCAGTCCATATAGAGAATGAAAAAACAATAGTTCATAAAAGGACATACCAGGCATGTGGTTCAGCAGTTCGGTTGAACCCAAAAAAATTTCTCTGAGATGATGTTTTATCAAAAGTTGGCGTATGGTTTGAGCAATTCTCTTTCATGTACTTTAGGTCGAACCATATCTTAAGTTGTCCTAGGCTGTGTACTTTCAACGACTCTACTTCCGTATCCAAAGGTTTTTTAAGGGTTCAATAGTTGTGTAAAATACTCACATCGTTCAAACGTGTTTGCAGGAACCTAATCCATTGGATACAAACCCTTAAGAGTTAATCCCAACCATCACTTAGCTTACAAAAAAAAATTCCTGTTTTATTTTATATATATATGTGTGTGTGTGTGTGTTACCATTACAACTGACCTCCCTCTGCTCGTTAGCAAGCAAGCCATCGTAATCATGTCGTTTTCATAGGTTTATAAGTCACCTACAATCTCTTCTAGTTTCGTCGACTTTAACCTACCCAATGAGTTTAAAATGGTCACTTTCGCATCAAACCTACTAGGCAACGACCTAAGGATTTTCTTAATGACACGGTTATCAGGAATTTTCTCACCTAGGTTAAACGACGAGCTAAATATTGGACAACCTAGCATAAAACTCATCAAAAATCTCACTCTCTAACATCCTAATGGTCTCAAACTGTGTAGTGAGATTTTGAAGTTTGGACGCCCTAACCGTGCTAGTGCCCTCGTAAGTGAGTGCCAAAATATCCCAAGACTCTTTTGATGTTTCACAAGTCATAATTCTATTATATTCTTCTTGTGTGACATGTGAAGCAACAACGTTCAGACCCTTAGAATTATATTGTGCACGTCTTTGTTCAATTTCGATCCATGACTCAACAAGCTTTAAACTAGTGACCTCACCTAGAATAGTGACAGGGGGTGCCCAACCTTTCTCAACTGCTAGCCACCCACACTCATCAATATATTTTAAAGCACATCTCATTCTCATCTTCTAATAAGTGTAATTAGTGCCATAAAAAACAGGATTTCGAGAAAATTCATTATATCTAGAATTCATCTTTGAAAACACACGGGATCACAAAACAAATAAAAAATATTTTCTAGCTCTGATATCAATTTGAAAGGGGCCCAATATGTGTGTTACAAACAAAACCAAAATTTTCACCAAAAATTATCCAACTTTTAATTATGCACCAAACCAAGTTGCGAAAACCCAATTCTTATTTTAAACCGATTTTATCTTGATTAATCCTAAACATGCATCTACTGATTAAAGAAAGTAAAATAAAGTAAAGAATACTCACAACGTCAGATGTACGAGAAAAAAACTCAGAATGAAAAAACAACCTCGGACGGCACAAGCTAGACAATCACTATGAATGATAGTTTTACATAGGTAGATTAGCCTTACTCAATGACTCGATCCCCACGGGTCTTGACGCTCCTTCTTATCTTCAACCGCTCTTCATTAGTGCCCACGCAGAAATTTCGTCTTCCACGATACATGTCCACAACACACGCCTCCATATATGTCTCGGTGTCCACCGATTGGCTTTGATTCGTCTACTATGTCGAAAAAGAAGTCCTTCTCTTTTCTTCACCGTAAAACCCTTTGATGTTCAATGATATAACAAACTTCTTTGGTGCCACAAGATCACGTAAGCATATAAGAATGATAACTCGGATCTTTGCAAACTCTAAGGATGTGTTTATGCTTTGTAAACCTTAGAAAACATGTGCAAACAACGTACTGAAATGTATTTTGTTTTTTCCAGATGCACACTTACGAAACTTTGATAGAAACACGCTTTAAATAACAATTTAGCGCCGCCTCAAAATACGTGTCATTCAAACGACATTGCCAAGTCGTTCGCGCAACATAGGCATCTCGTTCGAGCGAGATCCTTATGTCGTTTGAGCGAGCTGTCGTGTCAGTTTGACTTTTTGACTTTTAGTTCAAAACGTCTCTTTTAAAAGAGATCCAAAATAGTCAAACTCTATTTCGAGTATATCAAAATAAAACGTAGTGTAAACACTTAAAACACTTTTAAAAACATTTTAAAATATTTTTCTTTATAAAAATACATCCTTATCTTTTATAAAAACAATTCCTAGCACCATTAATTATAGGCATTCATACCTGAGTGATCTCAGAATGCAATTACCTTTTAAGACGATTAAACTTGCACCAATTAAACTTCAGCATGATGTAATTCTTTGAAGCTTTGCAGCAACGTCTTCAATTTTCTTCAATACGTCATAGACCAAGACGGATCGTGACAAAATAAAAATCTCCCTATGACATATTACAAACACAATTTTGTTCACGGAGTTAAGTCAAAACAATACAGGGATTTAATTGGAAATTTATGTCCTTACAAATCTCCCCCTTTGACTATTCCGGGACAAAACTAAACCAGTGAAATGCCTAAGTCGGGCCGTCAAGCCGTATGATGCCTAAATCCCATCCCGTAAACCCAAAATTAAAAATACAGGACACGAACTAGAATATGTAGCATCGGCGAGCAAAAACTATCTGAATGTGATGTAGACTTGAAATCTTGATTTGCTGAAGTCTACCTACACATATGAAACAGACAAACAAATACCCGGTGAAGTATGGGGGAACAAATGATACCAAAATATATTTCGAATAAGAACAAATCATTTGAAACATGTGAGAAATTATTTGATATCAATTTGAAACAAATATAATCAAACAATATGTAAATCCAGATATCAATAGAAATGCTCAACAAATATCCCCCTACATCGCATACATCTCTCCCCCTTTTTGTCTTATATAGACAATCCGGTGAAAAGATAAACCAATCAAAATATCTAGCATGAGAATATACAAATTTGAATCAATTTGATACCAATTTGAGAATTAAAACCGTTAGATAATCATGAAAAAACCACATTTAAATATGATCAAGAAAGGACAAATCAGTATCTAGTAAACCAATGGATCACACAAAATAATATATCAATCTAATCAGGTGTGACAAACGGACTATATGCAAAAATCCAATTTTGAACCAATTAAAATCTTCATATAAACCAGTCAGTCCAGAAAAACTTCCAGCAGTACCAAAAAAATACCAAATTAACCCAGAGGATTGCAAACCAATCAGAAGCTCCAAAACAGCCTGTCGTTCGAACGAGCCAGGGACATCGCTCAAACGAGTTGAGGATGTCGCTCGAACGAAGTGCAGCTGTCGTTCGCGCGAGATGGATATGTCATTTAAAAGACTTCTCGCGACCTGCCAAAATTTTCCAAATTCCCAGAAATATCATATAATATTTCCCAATGAAAAAATTTCCATAAAAAAATTCCAGGAAGGTCCTGACAGAAGCAAAACAGTGTTAAAACAGTAGGCTTTTAACACAAAATGCAACAACTCATAAAAACTAAAAATGCGAGTTACATGCAAACATATTATCGATGTGTTCCAACATGGATACGAAGTGAATGGGCGTGAAACTACAACAAATGAGTCACAATTCCAACACATCGAAACGATCAAAAAGCTCCAATTGATAGTGATAAATCATCAAACTTTATCATAGCCATATGACAATAAAAGTGTGAGCTTAATGAACTAAACATACTACATGCACAAAAATCCAGAATTTTGACGATTCCACAAATAATAGCGTCAAATTGCAATGATTCAACATTAGGATTAGTTGTGCAAACCCGTTAAAAATTTTAATCCATCCAAACTCCCTCAATAATATCATATTTTCTTTGGCATGAACTAAACTAATTTGGCCCTTTTATTAACATATTGCATTTTCTTTTGGTCTCTTTTAAACGGTGGCTTTCACGACGAGTTAATTTGAACTCTCGCAGCCCTTTCCCGTGAATCACTCATTATTTTTATCAATTTAAATCCTCACGGTAAACGGTTCTTACATGACCACTTCTCCTTAAGTCTACTTACGCATAGATGACAAGATTGAGATAAGAACGCCTCACCAAATTCAAATATGCAAGAGAAGTCAAACATTCATATAAACTCGTGCATGTGTGCAATGATGGCATATATACAAAGTTGAATCAAAATGCATATCAACTTCGAAACAACCCCATATAAACAATGGTTAAGATCATTCTAAGCATCGATAACAATGACCAAATATCCTAGCCACGTGGATAATGAAACGATTGGGGGGAAGGGTCCAAGCACACCAATATGCCACATCAAACATGTAAACGAAAAAAAAAATCGAAAATCTTTTTGGCTTTTCATAGTTTGACTCAAATAAAAGCAGAATCTTTTTGGGTTTACAAAAAGTTTTCTTAAAAAAACAAAATATTTTTGTATTTTTTCAATAGGATGTAATACAAAATGATACACATGTCATAATACTAGAAATGAATATCTCATGAAGCAAACTAGCATATGACAAATAAGGCAACACTATCATCCTTTAGAGTTAGCATGGGAAGAATTAAGTGCAGCCAAACAAGAATCATGAAGTTTAATTCCTAAAGCCACTAAATCCGATTTCCTAACCCAAGTAGGTGTAAAATGACGCATGGGGGTTTTGGGAACCGGGGCAACTTTATTTGTAAACTTCCTAGGAGCTTGTCTAAGGTCGTAACAATACTGCCTAAGGTGACATTTCCTACCACAAAACGTGCAAGTGAAGTGATGGTGGGAATGATTACCTATATGTGAATATTTTCTACCCTTCCTAGTGTTTCTCACACGTGTGGGGGGAACGGGAACAACTCTCTCACCAAAACCTATACCTCCCCTATCTCCCTTAATTTGGACGGTGCCTAGGATCTTATCTAACTTCTCCGAACTATCCTCCAAATCAAACTTGACTCTAGACGAGTCTCTCAATCTCTCCTCCAACTCATGAATCCTAGACTCGAGAAAACGCCTAGACTCCTCAAACTCTAAAATCTCCTTTTTCAAGAACTCCATCAAACCACAGAGATTATCTCTCTCTTTCTCAACAAACTCTAGTTTCTCCCTAAAATTCTTCTCTCGTCCCTAAGATCCTCAATAAAAGTATCATTATTTTCTATGGCACGCTCATTCAACTTAGCTTGAAATTTTAAGTTAGACTTTTTCACCTTCACCATTTTGGCATACAACTCATTAAACGAATTTCGTAACTCTTTCACATCTATCTCCTCCTCGTTACTCTCGTCACCCTCACTAACATGGGATACACTCAAAACCTCCTCAGAATTGTCATGCACATGAGAATCGTCGTCGCTCACATGACATGCCATAAACACAACAAAGTTACGATCAATGGGGGAACTCTCTCCCTCTTCCGGATCGCTATCACTTAAGGTGGCATTATAGACAATGGGTTGCTTGCCCTCTTTCTTAAGTCTAGTGGGACACTCCTTAACTTTGTGACCGTACCCCTCACACCCAAAACACCTATCCGACTCATCTCTCTTAGGATTCTCAAACTTTTCCTTATAGGTGGGATCTACTTTGTTGTTCTTGAATTTTTCAAATTCTTAGCATCTTTCGATTGATTTTGAAACTTAATAAACTTTTTAAATTTCTTTGCCAACAAAGCAACATCCTCAAAATCGGAATCGGAATTCGAAACTTTAATTTCCTCCTTTCGGGTTTTTAAGGCAATACCCTTTTCTTTCTTAGGCACTTGCTTGGAGGTAATCATGTCGATTTCATAGGTTTGTAAGTCACCTATAATCTCTTATAGTTTCGTCGACTCTAACTTACCCAAGGAGTTTAAAATGGTCACTTTCGCATCAAACCTAGTAGGCAACAACCTAAGGATTTTCTTAATGACACGGTTGTCGGGAATTTTCTCACCTAGGTTAAACGACGAGTTGACAATATTGGACAACCTAGCATAAAACTCATCAAAAATCTCACTCTCTAACACCCTAATGGTCTCAAACTGTGAAGTGAGAATTTGAAATTTTGACGCCCTAACCGTGCTAGTGCCCTCGTGAGTGAGTGCCAAAATATCCAAAGCCTCTTTTGATGTTTCACAAGTCATAATTCTATTATATTCTTCATGTGTGACATGTGAAGCAATAATGTGCAGACCCTTAGAATTCTATTGTGCAAGTCTTTGTTCAGTTTCGATCCATGAATCAACAAGCTTTAAATTAGTGACCTAACCTAGAATAGTGACAAGGGGTGTCCAACCTTTCACAACTGCTAGCCACACATGCTCATCAATAGATTTTAAAGTACATATCATTCTCATCTTCTAATAAGTGTAATAAGTGCCATAAAAAAAAGGAGTTCGAGAAAATTCATTATATCCAAAATTCATCTTTGCAAACGCACAGGATCACAAAACAAATAAAAAATATTTTCTAGCTCTGATACCAATTTGAAAGGTGCCCAATATGTGTGTTACAAACAAAACTAATTTTTTCACCAAAAATTATCCAACTTTTAATTATGCACTAAACCAAGTTGCGAAAACCCAATTCTTATTTTAAACTGATTTTATCTTGATTAATCCAAAACATGCATCTAGTGATTAAAGCAAGTAAAATAAAGTAAAGAATACTCACAACACCAGATGTACGAGGAAAAACCCAAAACGGAAAAATAACCTCGGACGGGCCAAGCCAGACAATCACTATAAATAATGGTTTTACAAAGACAGATTAGCCTTACTCAATGACTCGATCCCCACAGGTCTTGATGCTCCTTCTGATCTTCAACCACTCTTCATTAGTGCCCACGCAGAAATTCCATCTTCCACAATACCTGTCCATAACACACGCGTCCACGTATGTCTCGATGTCCGCCGATTGGCTTTGATTCATCTACGATGTCAAACAATAAGTCCTTCTCTTTTCTTCAGCTTAAAACCCTTTGATGTTCAATGATATAACAAACCTCTTTAGTGCCGCAAGATCACGTAAGCGTATAAGAATGATAACTCGGATCTTTGCAAACTCTAAGGATGTGTTTATGCTTTGTAAACCTTAGAAAACGTGTGCAAACAACGTACTGAAATGTATTCTATTTTTTTCAGATGCATATTTACGAAACTCTAATAGAAATACGCTTTAAATAACAATTTAATGCTGCCTCAAAATACGTGTCATTCGAACGACATTGCCAAGTCGTTCGCGCGACATAGGCATCTCGTTCGAGCGAGATCCTTATGTCGTTTGAGCGAGCGGACGTGTCAGTTTGACTTTTTGACTTTTAGTTCAAAATGTCTCTTTTAAAAGAGATCCAAAATAGTCAAACTCTATTTAGAGTATATCAGAATAAAACGTAGTGTAAACACTTAAAATACTTTTAAAAATATTTAAAAATATTTTTCTTTATAAAAATACATCCTTATCTTTTATAAAAACAATTTCGAGCACCATTAATTATACGCATTCATATCTGAGTGATCTCGGAATGCAGTTACCTTTGAAGACAATTAAACTTGCACCAATTAAAATTCGACATAATTTAATTCTTTGAAGCTTTGTCGCAACGTCTTCAATTTTCTTCAAAACGTCATAGACCAAGAGGAATCGTGACAAAATAAAAATCTCCCTATGACATATTACAAACACAGTTTTGTTCATGGAATTAACTCAAAACAATACAGGGACTCAATTGGAAATTTATGTCCTTACAACAACGGTAACACCTAACTTAAATTTGGGCCTCGTTTGGCCTCATCTGAATTGTGTTTGAAAAGTTAATCAATGGAATAAGACAAAGTGTTATTTAAAAGATAATAGTCAAGACCTAACACAATAAAAGGCAGTAAAAATAAGTTAGGGCTAAGCATTTCAATCATTATAAAATCTTGACAACATATGTTGAAGGGAGTTTATAAAGTGGATTGAAACTTTTTGCCTAGTCCATAATATTATTTTGTGATTTTAATTACTAGTTACCACTTGATTTTATTCAATGCTATCTAAAACACTTGTGACTCAGTTTGTTCTCTTGCATATACATGCTAATATGTCTAACATCACATGATAATTTGAGTTTTATGTGAATTAATATGATTAACACATGTGCTTGGATAAATTCTACATGTTTAATCAACTTGATGGTTCTTAATGCCTAATTAAAGTTCAAAGTTGATATTTGTTTTTTATGAGAACAAATCTTGTATCTCTTTACATATGCCCAACATGTTTTACTCCTTACACACTATGCTATCTCTTTATTCATTTATAGTGTTTTTTTCATTTTTGGTTGGATCATTTGAGTTTAATATATAGGTTCATTCTTGTGTGTCATTCATTTGAGAGTTTTTGGTATTTTGGGTTATTTATTTGGCTAAGAAATTACAGTGTGCCTTGCCCATTTTATTCTTTTTGGGTGTTTGATGTTTTGAGCATTTGGGTAGTTTTGGGTATATTGTTGATTTGGGGGTTAGAGTGTAAAATTTTGGCTAAGTATAGGTAGTTTTAGTCTTTGGCTCTATCCATTGTCATGATTCATTTGTTCTCAGTGTGCACGGTTCATATGTAATTGGCTAGTGTCTCAAATCATTAACTTGGATAACTTTGACCATTTTCACAGTCTATTTTTGGGTTCCGTCGTTCGTAACTTATCTTTCTCACCATACCCAGTGTTCATGCAAGTTCTTCATATGGTCATAAGTTTCGTGCATATGCAGGTGCTATTTCACATGTGTACATCCCTAGTTATAAGAGCAGTTTTTTTTTAGTCCCTCGAGGGGAGAGGGACTCAAACGCACGACCACTTGCAACTAAGGTTCGGCATATAACCATTGGGTCATGCATTAATAATTGGATTGTACCTGCTACTTTATAGTTTATACACCTTCATGGTAGACATGTTTTTATGGTCTTTTTGTCATCGTCTTATATGGTCCTTGTTTGTGATTTTTGTGGTGTATCTTTGGTACTATTTTGAGTTGTTTTATATGTTTATCCCATTGCTTCATATCTTTGGTCGAGTTGGGTATAATTTGTCACAATTATATGTTCTATCTAATTTTTGGATTATTTTTAGTGTTGATTACCGTAGCATACACTTTGTGACCTTATTTGGATTTCAGTCTATTTATATATCGTCTACTATTTTTTGTTCATTATATGCCTAGTAGTTCGATTTTGAGATGAATGTAATAGTTGAGTATCTATATAATCGTTTGGCATACTTGGCTTAAGATTTGTACCTTTTGACTCTCTTGTAGGTCTTGTATAATTTTATATATGATCCTTTATTCTTAGTCACTTGTGCTTGAGATTATTACTTTAACATCTTGGTAGTTCGACCTTAGACATTATTAAGGATCAATATAAGCAAAAATAATTCTTCCCCAAAACTTTGAATTATTATGCAATAGAAATTACAAAAAAACACTAGGCCTAAAGCTTAAATCTCAAGTTTTGGATACAATACCTTTGCAGATCATGTTGGTGATCCTAATGAGGAGAATAGGAATTTAGATAAATCGAAACGGATAACTTCTTTTGGTCCTCCAAAATCTTGCCTGTGTGCATCGAATGAGTGTGTGAATTTTTTAAGATGAAAACATTTTCTTTTTAGTGTGATATGAAGCTCTCTTTCTAATCCTCTTCACTAAAATGTGAATAGTTTTTTCTCTCTCCCCCTCTAACCCTTAATAATGTAGAGAATAACCCACGAATTTGTATGAGTTTAGAAGCAAGAAATTTGGAAAAGAATTAGAAGAATGAAAGTTTTATGAAAATTAGGGTTCTTGTTAAATATGATGATTTATCCCATAAATTCAATACCTTTGAAGAATTTGGACATGTTTCATGTAGGAAATCATGTATATAGGTATATGTAAATATTAGTAATGTTGTTTGGGAGTTTGAGAATCGTTAATGGCATTTTGGAGTAATTTGGAAGATGAAACCCGTAGGTTGAAATTGCAATTTTTGGGCAAGAAATGCTTGATCGATCGATCGACCCAAGAACATCGATCGATCGATGATCGATCGATCGACCCCCTTTCCTCGATCAATCGACCCCTCCTGGAAAACTACATATTTTTCCCCTTTTTGTTTAATCCGGTTTAAATACATAGGAACCCTTGATTATTATTTATAGAGTATAGTGGGTCATGAGGAGGATCAGTAAGGTCTAAATAGACTCCGTTGAATGAAATTTGATATGGGATTAAATTGTGGATTAACGGGGAGTTTCGTTACACATTAGAGATTGTGCATAAGTTCGTTAATGAATTGAGGGACTCATGAAAGACTTAGACCAGAAGGTTAGAGAGGGTGTACCTACTGAAATTATATTTAGCAAGAGAGAATACTTCGAGAGATTAGAAGTAAGTATGAAATAAACTATAAGTGGGAATAAAAGAGAGGAATCCCTTATGCAAGATAATTTGGTAAAATTGTACTAAATATGGTTAATAATAATTATGGGTCGGGGGTGAACCTTATTGGAATTTTGTATCTATATATGGCCGTGTGATTGTGTACATATATTAAATACTTTATTATAAATAATCATACTCGCGCTACTTGCTATCATGGGGGTTACCGCGTCGAGACAGTCTTATCTCGATGGGACCTTTATGGGGGATATTGACTTGTACCCTATAACATAGGATTCCTTGGTATAGGCTATCTGAGAGTGATAATCAGATGGTCCTAAGAGACATGAGGGGTATGTGCTGACCTCTTAGTGACCTCGAACTATGCTTCGCCTCCATTTTGTGTGTATTATGTTAATACAGTACAGGAGTGATTTCGAACTAGTATTTCCCTTAGTATTAGTGATACGGGGACTTAATAGCAGAGTATGCCAGCACCATAGAATTTATGTGGGTTGCCGATAGTATATATAATAGATGAGTGACTGTTATATATATTCACATATATGGAAACTTTCTACTGTGCGTATAAGTAGTTAACTAATGAATAAATGCTCCAACTTTATAATAAGTGTTCGGGAACTTTATAACGGTACGATGTTGCTCTAAGTAACGTAACCCGATTTTCGATCTCGTTTGGATTTGTTAGAGATTTATGTTTATCTTATTTCCATTACTTGGTACTCTTTGGGAGTTAACTCTTGTCAGGATGATTTCATTTATAGTTCATAACTTGGTTTGGTTTATCTAGATGGTTTAATTCTTGTGTGGTAATTTTCATCCTTATTATTTATGTGACTCTTAAACTGTTGTTATTAAAAATATTTTCATATTGGAATTTAAATAAAATGTAAATACAACTTTAAATTGTTTTGACACTTAGCTTAATTATTTAGGGTGTTTACATTGAAAATTTTATTTTGCGACAGTGATGCTAAGAATGAACCAACTGTTCACCTTGATTTTAATTTAATAAAGGACTGATCACCCAGTATGTAATTAGGCGGGGTAACATGCAAGGGAAAATCGCGGAGCAAGTGTATAAAGATATACGCCAGTCATTTTTCTCGGCTCCCACCGCTATGTAAAAAACCTAAACTATTGACTACACTCTTTTAAGGGAGTACAACGGTCGAATCCATAAAGACTAGTTATTAGACTTTAATTGGTTTATTACTTCTCAATAAAAGTGTAAAGATAAATGTTAAAAAAAAAAAGAAAAGGTAATCTAGGCATGTGTATTTAAACTAAGATTACAAAAAGGGAATAAAAACTATAGGTTACGGCTAATATCCCTCACCTCGGTTTAATGCATATAAATGGTTACATGGGACTGTGAATTTAGTAAGATTGTATCTCATTTCAACAATCAATTAAATCGAGAGTTGTCACCCTCTAAATTCGCATAAAAGCCTAATATGGTTTTAGCGTCAACAAAAACCCCATAAATTACACAACAAGGTCGTAAATACAGAGCATACATGATATACTACGTTGAATCTCCTAGGCATAATAGCAAGAACAACCCAATCGGATTAGATGTATAAACTCATCACCAAAGCAAAGCAACCCATTGAAACCAATGTGAGTTCAATTAATCACAACCTAGGCTAAATTAGCTACACAACACAATGGAAGACATGTATTTAAATACAATAAATAAATGAAATTAAAAAATACAACAATAAACCCAAGTTATAAAGAAAGTAAATAAACAAGAAAGTAATAAATAAAGAAATGGAAGCTTGGATTGATGGAGAAGATGACGTATAGTGTTCTTACACAAGCTATATGGGTAAACCCTAGGAGAGAGAAAATGGCACACCCAAAACCACCTCTAAACCCTATCCTCCCAAACCTAACTAAGATAGCAGGAGAAAATAATAGATATACTACAAAATAAACAAAGGTTTGCTTATATAGTACGTGGGAAAAAAGAAATAGAAAAAGAAATAAAAATAAAAAAATCGCCCAAATATCTTTTACTACTGATCGACCGCGGCCGGGGGCCGATCGATCGGGTCCTTGGTTTAAAACCCACTATATTCTTTGTAGGCTTATTTCTGATTCACTGGTCGACCAGGGGCTCAGGGACGGTCGACCGGTCCCCTATTTTATGGGATGCCCTGGACTTCACGTGGGAGGAATTGTGCTTTTCGAAAATGGCCATAAATTCTTCATCTGGACTCCCAATGATGTACCGTTTGCGGCCATGTGAAGCTAAATAAAAAAACTATGCTTTAATGGAATTCTACTGAGTCGTCGATGAAGTGTGAAATGTCTAAAATGCCCTTGAAGTTGAGTCCGACGATGAAACTTCTCCGAATTGCATCTAATTCTCACTTTAGGCGTTCCAATACCTACAAAGTCTCAATTAAACCCAACAAGAATATATATATATATACACACAAAACTGAGTTTGTTTGGTTAACGAACATAAATATAGGCATAAGGAACACAAAAAGTGCTAGAATGCATAAATACAACGGGCGTGAATATGCAATATTCGTGACTAATCACAATTCGGTACTTTTTTTTAAAAGCATTGTACTTTTTATTGTAAAAGGACTTATGAGATTTAATGAAAATAAAGAGTTTATTTATACATTTATGTTTTCGTAATTGTTTATTTATCCATTGGCAATGTTAAATTGTTTTGAAAAAAAGTTTTTAAATTGGACGTATTTTTATATGTTCCTAATGGCACTCCAGGGAATATTTTCTCGGGGTGTTCTAAGTGGTGTCAGACCAGAGCGTAAGTTACATGTTTTCACAGGCTTAGGTTTATTGGATCATTACGTTGTCTGTTGTGGGACATTTGATTTTCTAGTTCGGATTATGAGGATAAATTTTGATGAAAAAATTCCTATCGTAGTGGGGTAGGATGTAATACACTACATTTTTGGCACCAATTTTATGAGGTTGAGTTGCTCATTTTCTAAAAAAATATTTGGATTTTATATTGGATTCAAGATATATTACTCAAGCTTTTTTGTTTGAATTATATAATGGATTAACATATTTAGTTAAGAGAATTATTTTTAATATATGTAGTGAGACTTTTCTAAAGATTTTTTTAGAGAAATTTGGTGGCGACTTAATTTGGGAACTTGTTAGTGAGTAAAACACACACAAAATAATAAAAACATTAGTGCCCATGGGTTATGGACCCCTTTGATCTAGTTATTAATTGATTAATATGTGTATTTGGACCCAATGTGAATAGTTAATGGAGGCCAATGTGAGAAAAATGAGATTCACAATTTGAAAATCATAGTTAATCACCTATTAGTATTAATATGTTATATCACAATACCTAGGGCTTGATAAAAGGCTATAAAACCTTATATCTGAAGAAGAACATAAGGAATATTAAAGATAAATATATTTATACAAATTTAAAGGTTTCTCTAGAAGTTGAAAGGAGCAAAAGAGGTGCTAAAATCTTCTGAAGTAAATATATCACTTTCAGGCTATTTTCGACATGGTATAATTGTGAATATGACTTCCTCGCATATTGTAAGTCATATATACTTGACTTAAGAATGCGCGTGGTAGTTATTTTGTAATATTTAGAGCTTCCGCGAATATCTTATGAGATTTTTCTAACAGTGCACATGAGTGGAATTTCTTTCAGATTTGTTGGATTATTTTGCAAAATGAGGTATTCGTTCTCCCATGGTTATTTTTTCTATTATACATGTTCACCATTATTTGTATATATGTATTCCATACTACATGTTTCATCTTCATATGTTATACTCGTATGTAAATATCATTATTGTTGCACACATTCTTATGTGATATTGTTTTTATTGCGAGTAGTTGGGAAAAATTGTAATTAAATGATTTTACGCATATGTTGGGTTTTCGAAATTGGGTGTGAGTTTGATATTATTATTGTTGTTGGATAATTCTAAGACATCCTTTAGCTAAACCACCCGTTAGATGGGGTGTGCTTTTGGGCAAATGTCTTACCTTTTATCTCGTGTGTCATGATATTTAACCGTTGGGCTATTAAGCCGTTTGTTATGTGATATTAATACATTGTGTTGGGAAAAGGAGGGAGGAGAACCTATCGTGTCCTATGATTGTGATTGTTTTATTTTGGTCCTGTGAAGTATTGGGAGAATAATTGAATAGAGAGGTTATCGAGACTCCACACCGTATAGAGGAAAGTGCTGTGGGAATTTGATATATGGGGGACCTAGGATGTGTAGTGATGCGGTGAGACTCTAGGATGTGATATATATTCTTGAGATGATAGTTAGTGTTCATATGCACACACTCTTATATATGTGCATGAACGAGTATGTATAGTTCACTTGGATCATTTATATGAGCCTATTGACTTTTCTACTCCCACCTAAAATTTTTATATACAAAAAGTTTTTATTCGAGAAACAATTTATTTTTTGATTATTCACGATTCAGATATAGGTTGTAGGTACAAGTAAACAACTCTGTATTTTATTTTTAAAGCATTTTACTTTTTATTATAAAAACTATTGTAAAAGGACTCTTGAGATTTAATGAGGATAAATAGTTTATTTATTCTTTTTTGTTTTCACAATTATTTATTTAGCCGTTGGGCGATGTTAAATGGTTTTGAAAAAAAGATTTTGAATTGGATGCATTTTTATATTTTCTCAGTGGGACTCCCAAGGATTTATTTTTTCTAGGTGATACCAAGAGATCAATTGATAATATGACATCATTGTTAATTGGCCCTTACATTTTTTTTCTTATTGTGCAGGGAAGAATTGGAACCCCTAACACCGTAAACTACCGATCAAATAACTAAAGTGCAAAGCGTGAGATTTCATATCGTCCCAGGAATAAGGCATGATGTAATTAAATAATGAGCTCAAAAAATCCATGTTATAATATTTTCCAATCACATAAATCGAGTAGACACACTCAAAGGTCAACTCATGAGGGTGTATAGTAGGTAAAATGCATGACAAGTATCAATATATATTATGAATATAAAAGTCCTTAACATAAAAAAGACTTGGGGATAATTTTTTTAGTCTAAATTTGGCAGTGTCCATCACTCAAAATGGATATCACCTTTCCTTGTGAGGGACCAAGCGAAAAAGTTTTAAAGGGGCATGCGGTTGTAGATACTTCCTTTAGAATATAGTGATGAGTAATCATCTCAGTAAGAATAACTACTTCCATTCCATGAATATGGGCAATGAGGATTGGGAGTCCCATATTGTCCTTCCTTTCTTCAAAGGTTGTATAAAATTCTCTCACCAAATTAAGATAACATTTCATGGTTTGAGAACAAAGACCAATCCATCCAAGCATCTACAAATATTTAGGAACAAGAGTTTTAGAAAAAAATCCAAATTAATGGAATTTCCCATTGCATGAAGCACCGAGAAAATAGTTTTAGAAATCAATAACGGGGTGTTGGTAGATGTCGAGGACATGGAACATGATTTAGGATCCATGTGAGTATCCTACAAATAAAAAATTGATGTGAAGAACACAAATCATATGGGAACATGGATACCACAAATAGATGAATCGAAGGTTGTAAGATCATAATTTTCTCATTGCTTAGGCTAAGTATAGTTTTTGTCATATCCCTCTACCGTTTGATTCGATCCATCATAAAGAACCGAATTTCCATCATCTCCAAATCTAATCAGATCTTCATAATACAAAGGTATAAAATAATTTAGGTTTTTGAATTTATTTACGTTTATATTTGGGAGTTATTTTATTTAAAATCAAGGCATTTTTCTGACATTTTTCTAGATTTAAATTTTTTTCAAAATGCACGCATCTCATTCAAATGAGATGGAAATTTTGTTCAAATGAGTATGCATTCCCATTTGATGTGTCATTTGAAGTTTACTTTGATCGACCATTTAACAAGGGCGTAATGTTTTGCATCGTTTAAAGCAAGTTCGAAACTTGTTCAAATGAGAAAGTTATTTCGATCTAAGGATCCTGCTGTCATTCTAACGAGATGATTATCTCGTTCTAACGAGCCTATAATTTCGTTTGAATGAGTGTCACCGCCTCAAATTTTTTGTCGACTTATAAATACCTGTTTCGAACAGAATTTTTGAGAGACTTTTGCGAAAACAATTTCTGAAAACCAGTTGCAAAAGTTCCCACTTTCTTTAGATCAAAACCTCTTTTGATTCACAATCATCACTCCCAACTATATATGTGAATTTGTTTAAAACCCTAAATAGTTTTATATCGGAGTTATTCTTATGGAGAGATTCTCTTCACTACTGAGAAATTGTGGTTCTCGAGAGGACCACTATTGAAGGAAGACAAAGGCTGATCCATGGATATCGAGGGTGGACCTCCACTTGTGGACGACTCTAGAGTGAGCCGTATTCTCTAGAGGTTTTTTAAGTTGCGTCTTATCAAAATCCTATAGTGATGATTAAAACATTTTACCCGCAAGTTTTTTTTCCTCATATTGCCTTTTTCATGTTTGCATGCTTTTCTTTATCTGCTTCATCACCTAGATGATTGTTTAGAGCAATGAGATAAAATTTGAACTTGTGTGTACGAACACTTAATTATGGAGATTATCCATTAAGATTGCAAGCGCACTCTCAAATTGGTATCAGGTCTTCTTGCACAAAATTTACTGTGTGATCTTTTCGCAAATAATATTTTCTCTTAATATCAATTTTTGGAAAATTGTCGATCTTTGAAAAATTTGATTTTTATGGAGAATTTGTATAATCGAGTGCCCATCTTTGATGGTACAAATTATGCATATTGGAAGGCAAGGATGAGGCGGGCTTTAAAGGACATAGATTAACGTGTTTGGGTAGTTTGTGAAAGGGGATGGAATCCTCCCACTGTCACAGTTGATAATTCCATTGGCCCTAAACCTGTCTCAGAGTGGATAGAGGACGAATTTAATTGGAGCAATTTCAATTCCTGTAGTTTGAGTGCCATCTCGGGATCCATCACCCCTGACGAGTTTCGTCGCATTATGACGTGAACCAGATCTATAGAAGCTTGGGATACCTTCTAGATCATTCACGAGGGGACCAATGTTGTGACAGCCTCTAAGATGAAGAACCTCACCACACAATTTGAAACGATAATAATGCTTGAATTTGGATCTTTCAATGAGTTTTATGCACGAGTTTTCGACATAGTTAACTCAAGTTTCAATTTAGGTGAGAAAATAACCGAGATGCATGTAGTTAAGAAAATCTTGAGAATGCTTCCTGCCCGCTTTATTCCTAAGGTTACGATTCTTAATTCTCCAGGGATCTTAGATATTCTTAGGTTATAAGAACTTGTAGGAGATCTTCAATCGTACGAGATAGATATGTTTCCCAAAATAGTTAACTTTAAGGATAAGGGGGTAACACTTAAAGCCCAATCTAGGAAGAGAGAGGAAGTGCCTAAAAGGAGAGAGGAAGAGTCACCCAATTCAGAGTATGATTATGATTTAGATGATTTGTCTTGTTTTGCTAAGGATTTCAAGAAATTTCTCTATCTTAAAAAGCAAAATACTTCAAAAGATAAGAAGAGTTTTGAGAAAGAAAAAAATCAAACTGGGCAAAAAAAATTTTGAAAAAGAAAAAAAAGACTTCCCATAGAAAGACGAGGAGAGATGTTATGAGTATGAGGGAAATGGTCACAAAGATCACATGTGTCTGACGAGATCGAAACCTCCAAGGAAAGACAAAGAGGCCTTAAACGTCATGCTTAGTGATAGTGAGGTCGAGTCGATGAGTTTGGAAGAAGAATCACCGCATCGATGCAACTTCACCTCATTCATGGATAGTCATGTTAGTATATCTAGTGCACCTCACGATGATGAGGAAACTACTAAACATGAACACCTCAAGAGTGAGTTTAGTCACTACGAGGAAGGTGAAGGAGAGAACAGTTTAAGTGAGAGTGAGAGTGACCTTTAGCGCGCCTACACTGAACTTTATGCCAAGTCCTTTAAAAGAAGAAAAAAAGCAAAGGTTTAGTGATGAGAGTTTTAGATCTAAAGAAAGAGTTGTGCGAGGCAAGAGAGAGTGAATCCTCGGTGAGAGAAGCTATAGGAGAGAGAGTTTGCTTAGTTGAGAGAGAGAACAAGGACTTTAGCAACAAGGTGGATAGTCTTACAAGAGATCTCCAAACATCCGTGGAGGCTCGTGAGAAACTTGAAATTCATATTTTTTTTGTCACTACTTTAGATGATTAAACTAATAGCTCAACGAGTGCAAGAATTTTTTTAAATATTTTTTTTACTTTCTTTTAAAATCATAATAAAATTTTTGTTAAATTTAATATTGGGGGTATGTTTTGAACATTGATTGTTGTTGGTGAGATCCTATTTCTATAAAGATGTATATTGTGACACCCCGCTTAAAATAATAACGGGTGGCCACCCCTATACTAAAATAATCAGGAATCTCAAGTGAATCATTCTCAGCATCAACTTACGATTCTAAAATAAACATGGCTAACTACCCATTACCACAAAAAGAGGGTATAAATTTTTTTAAAACATTTATTTATGTCTTTAAAACAAAACCATGCTACAACTAACCAACAACATAACTCTAAATATGACAAGAGATGCACACATGCTCAAATAATATAAAAGAGACTAATATAAGAGTACAACAAAATGTACAAGATAAAATACCCGAATATGCTGTCGGGTCACAGACAATACAATAATCTGAGAAAGAAAATATAAAAGTGCTACACTACAACACTTGGGTATAAACCCGATATACAAACTGAATCCTAATCTAGATATACAAAAGATAGGAATCGACTATATCGAATACCGCAACAGTCCGCTACTGCCACAACTCCACGAATACACTGGATGGATAACATCAATGGCGTCCTTGCAGAGGAACACCTAGAATAATACAATATATATACATAGCAAGAGAAAATATAAACGAGTCAGATCCCGAGGTGTGAAAAACATTTTACAGCAAGTGCATTAAAATGCATAATAATTATAAATGCATTATAACATGATTAAAGTGGAGTCGTACTCTCCATAAAATTCAACTCACCTCTAAACTAAAGCGTGCAACTAAATGTATGCACATGATCTCCAAATAATTTCCCAAATCTATCTTGGGGAAAATTAATCTAACTTACTCCCAATTTATACTCATTTAAAATCCATCTAAAATATATCCTTCAACTTCTAATATTATCGATCTCAATTATTCGTTCTCTTACTAGAATTTCTCATTTTATATATATATATATATATATACATATATATATATATATATATATATATATATATATATATATATATATGAGTTATTAGCATCTAAGTGCTAAGGACTAAACTTCTCCCAATTCTCAATACCGCACTGCGTTTCGTGCGTGGGATGTCTCGCAAGCGAAATCCAAATAAGGAACCATCCAATACACTACTCCTTGGCAGTATTGATTGTCAAGATTCATTATGCCCTCAATGCATGACGCGTATAACCCAAATTCTTATATAATGTAATGAATTAATTATTCTCAATTCTCAACAGTGCACGGCGTTTCGTGCGTGGGACGTCTCGTAAGCAAAATCCTTCCCGATACACTACTCCTTGGCACTGTCGATTGTCGAGATATACTAATATATAAATATGAGCACTAAGGACTAACTTCTCCTCACTCCCAACATTGCACTGCATTTCGTGCGTGGGACATCTCGCAAGCGAAATCCAAACAAGGAACCCCCCTGATACACTATTCCTTGGCAATGTTGGTCACTGAGGTCCATTATTCCCTCGATACCCAAAGTACTATATACTCATATAATTATCTACTCTACATTTTCACTTTAATATATTCATCGCAATTTTTTCTGATAAAATCTCCCCGAATGAGATTCAATCAATCTTCTTATGTCTCTTTACTCTAGAGACAAAATATGATATCACATAATCATATACAATTAATATACTATTCACACAAGTATAATAATAACCATCCCAGCGAGCTATAACTTGAGAATGCAGGTTCTCAATGCTATCATCTACCAGGGAATCACTCACATATCATCCTGGGTACCAACAGTCGAAATCTCACACTGCCTTGGCAAAGACCATACCACAACGTACGAGAAGAGGTCATCCCACCACGTCTCACCCCTAATAAAAATAACACAATAATAAATGGACGCTATGACCTGGGTACTATACGCACCCTACTCCTCAAGCCAGGGGCCTCACCCACATCGCGCAACTACCCATGATAGCATAGAGGGGGTATGCTTCACTTATATATATATATATATCATTCACACAAGATATACATACATCATCAAATCATATAAATTTATACCATCACACAAGGTATATATATCACACTATTTACATACTCTTATTACGCTCTTTGGCTTGAATGAAATAATATCATTATTTAGTATATTTTACGCTCGATATACTATTCGTCAATAACTCACGTAACTTCCCCACTTTGTATACACTATAAGATTTCTCACTTGAAATTCACATCTCACTTCTATTTGTATGAATCATCTCTCAATTCTATTTACGTTGAGGATATTCTCTATATCCTTATGCACCTCGATCAGCATTTATCATTTATGTGAAACATCTCCTAATTCAATTTATGTTAAGGATATTTTCTATATTTGTATGCACATCAATCAACGTCTATTATTCTCAGTCCATAATATGGTTCAATAAATCATATGAACCTCTAAAGTTATCCCATTTGGGATTTTATTCTAAGATCCGTTATCATAAAGCGCATCCTAACTCTTTCTTATCAATCCATAATTATCTCCAATTCGAAATCTCAAAGTTAGTGGGCTTCCCCACTAGTCGGTACATTAATCTCCAATCAACGTTCTCTCAGAATAAGTCAATATGACTTTAATAATTGATCATAAGGAAAACTCCCTAAAAGTCTCCATAACACACTTCTCATAACTCATATAGAGATTCCCAATCGATAAACTCAAACGAAATCGGACGAAACTCACTCCATAAAAACCTCTCAAAATAGCCTCATTTTCGAATCGATTCGGCCCTTCCGAATCGATTCGGTCTCAATAGCGAATCGATTCGGCCCTAGTGAATCGATTCGGCCCTAAAGACCTATAAGTCTGCTTCCTACCGAATCGATTCGGAAGGGGCGAATCGATTCGGTTTGGTCAGCAAGCTACGAAATGGATTGATTTCTTCAAAACCCAAAATTCCCAAAAATCATTCTAATCATCTTCTAACCCTTCCTCATCAATCCAAACATATATATAACATCAAAACTCATCAACTAACACACTTAAACTAATTGGTAACCTTAAATCCATTATATACATAACAAATCTATGATTTTACCCAAAAATTAGGTTTTAACATTTTAACCCAAAATCCACAATTTGTATCCACAAATCATGAAATAAATGATACACAACAATTATTTAGCAAGTTGAATCACTTGCCTCAAGTTCGTAGAGACTGATTCGTACTCGAAATCACGTAATGGCCATAAATCCCACTTTTCTCCTCTTTCTCTTCTTATTCTCTCTATTTCTCTCTTTCTCTTTAAGGAGAATTGTTTCTCCCGTAGGCTTTTAAGCCTTATCTCCCAAGATACACAACTTTAAATGATAATACACACTTTAAATGACTTGATCACTTTAATTCGAGCCAAACAGACTTAAAATAATTTGAAACCTAAATAAACCCCAAGTACAGGCATTTTGACTATCTCGACCGTTCTGAAAACAACCGCACCCTCAGAATCATCATTCGAATCACTTTCTAACATCTTCAAATTTTGACATCAAATGTCAATTTAATTATTCTCCAATTTAATTAATATTTATTTTTCCTAAAAATAAATAAATTATTGTCCCCAAAATCTCGGGGTATTACATATATTCACCATATATAACATAACGTCTAGCAATATATCTATGAATGTACCCATTTTTAAAAGTAGTAAAAAATATAGTTTTCAACAAAATTTAGTATACATGATCTCCATAATGAGGAGATCATCTACAAAAATTTCATGCAAAAATACAACTTGGAAGTGGGTGATTTGAAAATTAAATGAATGCGTGCATTTATAACAAATACGAAATTGCAAGTCGTGTCCAGGACTAGCTTGGTTCATTTATGATGCGCATGCATAGAAAGGGATAATAAAAGGCAAAAATAGTACTTAGCTTTGTACGATGAAATAAAAGTTCGCGAACCACTCGTATTGTGTCAATAACATATAATAAGAGTCGCAGATATATTTTTAAATTTATTTTAATATATGGGATACGAATATCACGTTGGCAAAATTATATTTTTGGTACAAAAATATTATTGAGATGAGAAATTATTTGGGAAAAATATTTTTTAGTGTGCTTTTTATATGTATTAGCACACACACACGCGCGCACATGCACACGCACACGCACACGCACATGCACACACACACACACACACACACACACACACACACACACACACACACATATATATATATATATATATATATATATATATATATATATATATATATATATATATATATATATATATATATATATATAGTGTAAATATGTATGTGAATGTATAAGCACAAGTGAAGGTTTAAAAGATTCTTTTTATTAACCAAAGTTTTTTTTTTGGTCTGGCCGAGTGGATGCCACTAGCTCCAATGTGAGATTTTACATGATGTATAGTGGTCTCATATATATATATATACACACACACACACACACACACACACACACACACACACACACGCACGATTAGAATACGATGGTGAGTGCTATCATGAGAGGTGAATGGAGTGTAAGGAATAAGGAGAATATAAGGGACCCACATTTATTGGCTAGAAAAGAAGGTTATAATGACTATTTATCATCCTTATATCCTTATAAAACTAAACTTTAGTCATATTATCTTGTTTGTAAGACACCAAATAATTCTCCCTCTCTTTGGTTGTGTCAAGGAAATCATCCACACAAAATATCTTTTTTCAAAGCCTAAATCTACCATTTTAACACCACTTTGAGTGTGCGTTAAACCATTTTCACTCATAAAATAAACCCAATATTTTAGTGAGTGATAATTATGTAATAACCCTTACTTTTGAGTAATTAATTTTATATTAATTTACCATGTGAGGTAATTATATAAAATATTGGATAATGGAGTAAATATTATTTTAAGTGATTTAAAAGATAATATTTACTAGATTTTGCATGTTTACTGTTAAATAAATGTAAATAGTATCATGCTACGTTTTGTAGGGTCGTTGTGCTTTAAACGGCACTAATGGTTTAAAATGAAGTTGGAACATGAATTGATTTATATTATTCCGGATGCCAATTTAGAGGGCGCGGTTAGTTCTGAAATAGTCGAGATAGTCAAAATAAGTGCCATATTGTATTTTTGAGTTCCGGGCACTTTTGACAAGTTATGACTTAATTATGTGGTTACGAGTCATTTTAATGGTGTATTAACATTTAAAGATGGAAACTAATGCTAAGTGCATGATTAATTCTTACCATCCCTCTTATTTATCAATTGTATGCTTCCTAAACCTAAAGAGATAGAGAGAGAAAGAAAATTTGGGAAAAAAGAAGAGAAAGGAGGAGAATTGAAGAAATTGGGTTTGATCTTGCATCCACCGAAAGAGAATCTGAGAATACAACCTTAAGGCTAGTTTCTAACTTGCTAGTATATGATTTAACATGAATGATTTGTTGTGATAGTTGTGAAATTGAAAGCATGGAACAACTTGTGGGTTTTGAGAAATTTGGTGTTTAAATATTTGAAAAGGGTATTAGATTTGATATAAGTTAGTTTTAATAGGTGTTGTTTGTTTAGAAATGATTTGGGGTTAATATGAGTTGATTTGGTTGAGATTTGAGGAAAGAAATTTGAGTTTTGGGTAAATTAGGGTTCATAACCCGTAGCCCCAAACTTGGCAGTTCTGCCAAGCCGAATTGATTCGCCCTCCTAAGCGAATTGATTCGCCTATAAGGGAGGCTACAGGTCTGGTAGGCCGAATCGATTCGGGTTAATGGACGAATCGATTCAACATGAGACATGGAGTTAGATTTTCTTAGCCGAATCGATTCAGCCCCTAGGGAGAATCGATTTGGAATCTTGTTGTTTTAGGAGGTTTTTGCTGGGTTAGTTTTTAGCCATTTTCTTCTAGACTTAAGACATAGGAACCTTCTATTATGAAGTAAAATAGCGTACTTGAGTCATATATTAGAGATGTGACCACTCTAGATTAGAAAGGGGATAATTGGGCTTATCTCAGGGATTATTTAATAGACGTTAGGGTAGTTCTTTCTTTAGTAAGCTAGTTTGAGGCTAGGGAAAAGTAGTATTATATAATCTCAGAATTTTAGAGACTTGATTGAGGTATATTATACTTGGTGGCTTATAGTAATGTCGTTAACTCTCAGAGACTAAATTGGGGATTCTTAAACGTTGAGGTTTATAATTATGTCATTAAACGCTTATGGCTCCGGATAAAATGAAATGCACATTTTAAATTGGCATATTTTATGAACGATAAAATGCATATACACACCTCTCTAAATGATATCATAGGGGAAGTTACGCGCATGAGGTGAAGTCCCCTGGCTAGTGAACGTAGGGTGAATATAGTCCTCGTCCATAGGACCGGTTATTATATATTATGTGAATATTGTTGAAAGTGAGGTAATTTCGGGTGTGGTTATGACTCACTGTCGAAGGTATATGGCCGCTTCCCAACGTCACACGATGTAGGATGCCCGTGTTGTCTTGGTGATAGGCCCTGAAAGATGATGGCCATTTAGGGATGCATCCAGTGGGGTGACTCCCAGAAGGATGGTCTTAGAATCGTTATATGATGTGAATCATAACTATTCTTATTAAAGTGGGATTTTATTGATGATAAAGCACTTTATGAAATAAATTTCTTTGAATAAGTTTTCTAATGAGAAAAGGAATGGTGAAGTGAAATTGTGTAAAACAGAAATGGAATCTCATTAAGTAAGATTTTATCTATATTTTCATGCATAAATGAATTTTGATCATTGTCATTGATATTGCGCTAGGTTGTGCTCTTAGATTGAGAGGTGAGAATTCTTATTATTATTTGTGGAGAGTGAGTCAAGCTTATTCCTGATGATTAAATGTTCATAACTGTCATGCACTTTATTCACATGGTGATCATATCAAACTGGGCTCTGACCCGTTTATATCTCTTGGTTTTTTATGAATCTTATATTCGCCCAGGTGCTCCGCCGCAAGGATGCCCGTGTTGACTTTTTTATCCCAGTGTCCTGGAGCTATAACACTTTGCGAATGTTATGGGATACTTTAAATGGACGCTTATATCTTTTGTATGCTAGTTATGATCAATTACACATTCGGGCGTGTTGCCCAAGTTTTGTATTTGTATTATATAATGTGATATTGTACTTTAATACTCGTGTAACCTGCTTGTAAGGGTCTGTTAATCGGCAACTTATTCAGTTATTTTGATGTATATGGTTGTTGATCTAATATATTTTTTTATATATCCAACTTCTTTTAAAAACTGGAGTGTTTAAATATTTTTCTTTACTTACAAAATAATTTTGACACATCGTTTTCTAAATTAATTGGTGGTTATCTCGTATTATTAATTGTACGATAGTGATGCTAAATATGGACCATCTATAATTCCTGTAATTATTAAAGTATCGGGCTAGCCACCTCTTATTTTAATAAGTGGGGTGTCACAGATGGTATCAGAGCATCAGGTTCTTGAGTCTTTAGGATCTATACGGACTTGTCACGTTCTACCGTTGCGTTCTTTGATATAGAGCCTTACTGTTAGGACTATTTTATTTGTTTATATTTGCAATCTTATGCAAAGATAAATTATTTTAAATAGTATTCTAAGTCAGTTATTTCTTCATCTCAGATGTTTCCTAAGAGAGGTCGCCCTGCGAGAAGAAATAGAGTTGCAGAAGATAATGTAGGTCCTACACCGCCACAGAAAGGAACTATTAATGCCGCTGAGGTAGCTAACATTATTGCCAAGGCGATTAGTGCGGCGATGACTGCTGTGGTTCAACAATTTCCCCAAGCCTAACAATCGAGGGTTGAGGAGGTGTAAGCCCCTGCGGGACCTTCTCTATGGGAAAGAGTCAGGGAATCTTTCTTGAAGGGTCATCCCCCAGCATTCCAGGGTGGTTCTGGTGTGATAATAGCCAACTAATGGAAGAAGGACATGCAATGCCATCTTGGCATGGTAGACTGTAGTGAGGAATGGAAGAAAGTCCTTGCTACTTTTAAACTAGTTGGAGCAACCTTACACTAGTGGGAGTCGATGACCACATCATAACAAAGAGATACCATGACTATAACTGACTTTTGCGTTTTGTTTGACCGAAAGTATTTTCCTCCCGCAGTCCAAAGGGAAATGAGGAGGAAACTTCAAGATATTGTTCAAGGTGAACGTTCGGTGGCAGAGTATGAGGAGGAATTCATTCATTTGTATAGTTTTGTGATGGATGAGGTAACTCCGGAGGAAAGGATAATATCAAAGTTTATTGGAGGCTTACATTAGAGGATACGGCAACACTTCCTGGGAAATCCATCTTTACAAACATTCGGGGATGTAATGAATGTCGCATTACTTCATTGTCAGGATCATCATTTGCATGTATAAGGAAGTAAGAAAGTTTCAGCTATGGGGCAATCGAGTAAGTCGGGAGGCAATGGTGTAGGAGGAGGAGCACTACCCTCGTCCCAATCATCGGGAGGTAAGCAAAAGGAAATGGACACCCACCAAGGGGATTTGTCCAAAAGACAACGTTTTAGGGGATTTAATTTCGGTAATAGTAGTTTCAGGCACGGTCAGGGTGCCCAGCAACATCAGTAGGTAGGCCAGGCAGGACGAGGTAACAATGGGGGTCGAGGCCATCCGGGCCAATGCTTTGGGCAGTTTAGAAATAATAGGGGCCGTAATCAGGAAAATATGGCGAGTCATTATTTTCAATGTGGGGAGTCGAGTCACTATAGGAAATCATGTCCGTAGTTGATTGGGGGATAGTTTCCTAGAATTCCACAACATCAGCAGACACAACTACCGCCACCAGTGCCTAATCCAGCTGTCCCTCCACAACAAGGACAACTATAGTATGGGCGTGTCTACCATATTCAAGATGCTATGCTTCCTCCAGCCCCGCCAGCGCCGCCAGCTATCGAGGGTAAGTTTCCCATTCATGGGCATATGGGTCGTGTTTTTTTTATACGGGTGAAACACACTCATTTATTTCTAGAATTTTTTCTCAATCGACGAAACTGATTAAATTTGCAGAAGTACTTTTACTAGTGTCGAATCCTCTATGGGTGATGGTTCGCTCATTTTTCTTATTTGTAAAAGAGTAGGAATAAACCTTGGTAATTTGTGTTTTGAGGCCGATTTACTCGTCCTTGATATGGTCGGGTATGATATTATTTTGGGTATGAATTGGTTAGTGAAATACCGTGCGATAATAAATTGTTATGGGAAGAGTATAGTCTTTGCCATTTCGGGGCAAGATATGTTTTTAGTGGCTATGCCTCTTTTAGAGGGAGGTTCTAACACGTATCTGTATTGCATTACGGAGGAGACTTCTCGTGATATAGTCATTTCCTTAGATTCGATTCCTGTTTAGAGACTTCGAAGATGTTTTTCGGGAGATACCGGGTTTACCTCCAAGTTGGGAGATTGCGTTTGTGTAAGGACATTTTTGTCCATTAATAATTTATATGTCGTACGCCGTTACACCGTTGAAGAAATTCAAGTTTCATACATTCATCAACGGATCCGAAAATCAAAAGAAGAAGAGGAATCAATGTCTGATAGACCGGACCGGTCCGCCTGAAATAAACGAACCGATCCGGTCAACAGGATCGGTCCGCCTCATACCCGGACCGATCTGCTTGCTGCAGATCCAGTATACCCCGGACCGCAAGCAAACCGATGAAGCCAGAATAAAAGAACCGATCCGCCTCAGAATAAAAGAACCGATCCGGTCAATCGGATCGATCCGCCTCAGACCCGGACCGGTCTGCCTGGGATAAACTTAGACAGATCGTGTTCAGATCGTGGTCAGATTTTTATGGCTCAAGTCCTCTTATTTAATCCCACTACGGGAAGTGGTTTTCTAAGACTTATACACACGATTTTCAGAGTACAGAAAGCCCTAAGTCTTCACCTATTGAGCATCTAGACTCTAGGTATTTGATTCACACAAATTGCCAATCCTTTGTGAATCACTTTGCAACCCAGGAACGCACTTTTGCTGTTCACACCCTTGTGGAGAAGACCGTTCTTCTTCTCCATTGCAGCCCTACTGGAAAGGGATAGTTCCACCCGCCGACTACAAAATCCGACACCTGAGGGTAATTCTTAGTCACTTGTATTTTCATTGTAATCCGAAATTGTACAGCCTACAATATTATAATGAAAATAAATGGTTTTGCCCCTTTGGGGGATTTTTCCTCACAAGCATGTGTTTGAATGTTCTTGCTTAGATTATCATCTTATTCAATCACATATTATTGCATGTTTAGGGTTTTTTTGGGTTAAAAGGTGTTTAATATATAATTTGCTCAGTTGAACGCAATCACATACGTTCTCAAATTGGTATCAGAGCAGGTTACGCTGATCTATCGCGTATTCCTATTTTCCGCAAAATTTTTCTAAGATATCAATTTTCTTAAAAAATTGATTTTTGAAAAAAGTGCGTGTTCAAATGGAGAAGTTATATAATAAAATGCCTGTTTTTGACGGGACAAATTATGCTTATTGGAAAGCCCGAATGAGGTCGGCTTTAAAAGCCATTGATGAACGTGTCTGGATCCTAGTTGAAAGAGGGTGGACTCCTCTCTCCGTGATTGTTGATATTGTGATCAACTTGAAACCTGACACTTCTTGGACTGATGAAGAATTTAAATGGTCATCTTTTAATTCTAAGGGTCTAAGTGCTATTTCTGGGTCTGTCACACCTGATGAGTTCAAACGCATAATGACGTGCACCACGTCAAAAGAGGCATGGGATGTTTTACAACTCACCCATGAAGGAACTAATGCTGTGAAAGAATCTAAGTTGCAAAATTTGACAACTCAATTTGAAACCATCACCATGCATGAATCTGAATGCTTTGATGAATTTTATGCTAGACTTTCTAACATTGTGAATACTAGCTTTAATCTTGGTGAACATATTCCTAATGCTAGAGTTGTTAAAAAGATTCTTCGTTCTTTACCTAAGCGTTTTATCCCTAAAATCACTGTGCTAAATTCTATGGGTAATTTAAATACGCTAAAATTGGAAGAACTTGTAGGAGATTTGCAAACTTATGAAATTGATATGTTCCCTAAAACTGCTAAATCTAAAGATAAGGGAATTGCACTTAAAGCCTAAGAGAGAATGAGTGAGGGCTCGGCTAGAAAAAGGGTAGAGTCATCAATAAAGAGAGAGACTGACACGTCAGATTCTGAGTGTGATTTTGACGTAGATGATTTGGCTCTTTTTGCAAAAAATTTCAAGAGGATTCTCAAATTTAAGAAAAATAGCAATTTTAAAGATAAAAAGAAATTTGAGAAAAATAAGTTTGAAAAGAAAAATGAAAAAGACTCCAAAAATCCTCCTAAGAAAGAAAGTGGGAGATGTTTTGAGTGCGATGGTAGGGGTCATAGAGCCTTTGAGTGTGCCAATCGTCTGAATAGAGAGAAAGGGAAAGTTGTCCTTAATGCTACCCTTAGTGACGACAGTGAGGTCGAGACGGTGGATTCAGGAGATGAGTCACCGCATGAGTATAACTTCACCGTATTCATGGCCAGTCAAGTGAGCACTCCTAGTTCTCTTCACGACGATGAAGATGATGCTTCACAGGGACACCTCGACAGTGAGATCGATGTGAGTGAGGGGGAGGATGACTCAAGTGAGAGCGAGAGTGATATTCAACGCGCCTACGTTGAGTTATATTCTGAGTCATTTAAAACTAAAAAACGTAACAAAGCGCTAGTTCTTAAGATCACCAGCTTAGAGGAAGATTTAAGAAAGGCGAGAGAAAGAGAGTCCTCCACCGTCACCGCCCTGAGAGAGAGAGAGAATCTGCATGTGCCGAGAAAGAGATTCTGTTTAGAGAGAAAGAGAGAGGGGACTTGACTAAACAAGTGGCTAGTCTTATGAGTCAGCTCCATTCCTCCGTGGAGACTCGGAAGAAACTTGAAGCCCTTGTTGCCCAGCTGACTCATGATCTTGAGAAAGCACGGGAAGTCAAGGTATAAATCGAGGACAAATCTGGGAAGATGGGAAAGATGCTCCTCGGCCCCGCTTTAGGTTTTGGTGATCGGCAAGGAATTGGATATGATGGTGCCTCCACATCCCAAATTGCACCTGGACTAGTTCCTGAGTTTACTACGAATCCTTATGGTCGTCGTCAAAAACCTCGAAGGAGAGTTCGACCAAGAAAAGAAAACCAAGGTCCGCCTTTGACTGTGCTCTTTTGTACTTATTGCAAAAGAAAAGGCCACCTTAGGGAGTCTTGCTATAGCATGGGTCGGACACGACGTACTACTGCTCCACCATGTCACACTGATGAGTTTTCTAGTCTGAGAGAGTGAGTTGAGTTCTTAGCTTCCACGACCCAGAGTTTAATGGAAGAATTCCGACGGATGTCTTTGCCGTTAGTGAATGCTTCTCACATTCTAGCTAAAACCAACAACAACAAAGGCAAACAAAAGGTCAGCTCTAGTTGGGTACCTAAGAAAGATAAAAAGGCCTTTGTTGTTCATGTTGCTCTCAAAGCACATAATACCTCTCAGTGGTACTTTGATAGTGGGTTCTCCAGACACATGATAGGTGATGCCTCATTTTTTACGACTCTTGAGGACTCTCAGGATGGCAGAGTCACCTTTGGATATGGGAGCAAGTCTAACATTATAGGGCGTGGTACTGTCGAGTTACCTGGATTTCCTAAGCTAGAAAATGTTTTGTACGTCAAAGGTTTGAAAGCAAACCTTCTCAGCATTAGCCAGCTGTGCGACACTGACTTTGCAGTAAAGTTTGATCGGGACTCGTGTAAAGTCTATAATCAAGCCGGTAAACTTTTGATGCAAGGGGTGAGGGCAGAGGATAATTGCTATGGGACTGAGCCCACGTCCTCACTTGTCTGCAACAGCGCCACGATCACTCCTATGGATCTATGGCATCAACGTCTAGGTCACGTGAACGTTAGAGATCTGAATCGCTTAGCTAAAAAGGACCTAGTACGTGGCTTACCATCTCTTGGAAAGTCAATTGCGACCATTTGTGGACCCTGTCAGTTGGGAAAACAAATTCGTAGTCCTCATAGGAAGTTGCATTCCATTACCACTTCTCGTGTTCTTGAGTTGATTCACATGGATCTTATGAGTCCCACTCGTACAGAGAGTCTAGGTGGTAAGAGGTACATCCTCGTGATGGTAGATGATTTCTCCAGGTACTCCATTGTAGGTTTTATGAGAGAGAAATCCGATGCTGTAGAATTTTTAACAACCAAGTGTCGTGTCCTGCAAAATCAACACGGTGTCACTATTAACAGGATGCGTAGTGACAATGGCACTGAATTCACAGAAGCAAAGGTAGACCTTTACTATGATAGCCTCGGGATCAAACATGAGTTTTCGGCTGTGAGAACTCCTCAGCAAAATGGTATTGTTGAGAGAAAGAATAGAACGATCCAAGAGATGGCTATATCTATGCTTCTAGGTCGTAAAATTTCTAGGAGATTTTGGGCAGAGGCAGTGTCTACTGCATGCCACACGGTGGATAGGGTTTATTTGCGTCCACACACACTTCAGACTCCTTATGAGTTGTGGACTGGCAAGAAGCCCAACCTGGCATATTTCCGTGTTTTTGGGAGTAAATGCTACATCCTACGGGATAGAGAGCAATTAGGAAAGTTTGACTCCCGGAGCGATGAGGGAATATTTCTAGGATATTCATCGAATAGCAGAGCATATCGGGTTTTTAACCTGAAGAGCTCTAAGGTTATGGAATCAATAAACGTCACCGTACAAGATGACGAACCTCCGACGGTTATTTATCCTAACCTTCAGTGTGAGGATGACAATTGTTTTGACAGTAATTTACTTGTTCCTCTCTCACACTCTGTGGATCCTACTCCTGCGCTAGGGGACACACCTACTTGGGTTCGCAAGAGTCATGACCCTTCTGCCATTGTTGGTGATCCCATTATAGGGGTCAAGACTCGTGCTCAACTAGAGAACGTTGTTAGCCATCTTTACTACACGTCCAAAGTCGAGCCCAAGAACCATAAAGAAGCACTCAAGGATGAACACTGGATATCTGCTATACAGGATGAGTTGCTTCAGTTTAAAAAGAACAATGTCTGGGAACTTGTCCCCCGACCTAGTGAGAATAATGTGATAGGTACCCGGTGGATTTTTAAGACAAAATGGATGAAAATGGTACCATAATCAGAAATAAGTTTAGGTTGGTCGCTCAAGGCTACACACAGATAGAGGGTGTAGACTTTGGGGAGACATTTTCTCCTGTTGCGAGGCTTGAGTCCGTCCATCTTTTGCTCACCATCGCATGTCATCTGCTCTTCAAGGTATATCAGATGGATGTCAAGAGTGCCTTTCTGAATGGCATTCTACAGGAGGAGGTTTATGTGGAACAACCAAAAGGGTTTGAAGACCCTCAGCACCCAGAGCACGTCTACTATCTGAGGAAAGCCTTGTATGGTTTGAAGCAAGCACCCCGTGTTTGGTACGAGAGGCTTACTTCCTATCTCTTAGCTCATGGCTTTAAGAGAGGGGGAGTAGATATGACGTTGTTCGTCAGGAGAGATGACGGTGCTATTTTGGTTGGCCAGGTCAATGTGGACGACATAGTCTTTGGATCCACATGCTCCCAGCATGCTCACCACTTTGAGGAGGAGATGAAAAGTGAGTTTGAGATGAGCATGGTTGGTGAGCTTACATTCTTCCTTGGTCTCCAGGTTCGTCAGCTAGAGGATGGGATGTTCATCTCCTAAACTAAGTATGCTAGAGACCTAGTGAAGAAATTTGGTTTAGACTCCGCTAAGCATGCACGTACACCTATGAGTACCACTACCAAGCTTAGTAAGGACACTTTAGGCAAGGACGTAGAGCAAACCTTATATCGGAGTATGATAGGTAGTCTTCTCTACTTGACTGCCAGTCGTCCCGACATCGCCTTTAGTGTTGGAGTCTGTGCGCGATATCAGGCGTCCCCAAAAGAGTCACATTTACTTGCTCTAAAACGTATTATTAAATACGTGAGTGGGACTCTCTCATACGGGATTTGGTATTCCTTTGATACCGATGACCGTTTGTCCGCCTATTCGGATGCCGATTGGGTTCGGGATGTAGATGGGTGTAGGAGCACTTCTGGTGGGTGTTTCTATTTTGGTTCTGCTCTTGTCTCCTGGCTGAGCAAGAAGCAAAATTCCATCTCTTTGTCCACTGCGAAGGTTGAGTACATAGCCGTCGGGAGTTGTTGCACACAACTCTTGTGGATGAAGCAAATGCTAGAGGATTATGGGATTTCACAGGACACCATGACCATTTCCTGTGACAACACGAGCGCGATACACATATCCCGCAATCCAGTTCAGCATTCGCGCATCAAGCACATCAGGATACGTGAGCACTTTATACGATAGCTAGTTGAGGAGAAAGTCGTATCCCTGAGTTTTGTTCCCACCGACCGTCAGTTAGCAGACATTTTCACGAAACCTTTAGATGCCCTTAGATTTGAGAGTCTTAGGAAGTCTTTGGGGATTTGCAAAGTTGACTGAGAGGTTGGTCTATGTCTAGAATAGGATGCTTTCTCATGTTCATATCATATGCTTCCTATTGCTAGTCTATTTTATATGTACCATTGCTTAGTTGTACAGCTTTTATTTATTCTTTTTACTATTTATATTTCTTTTGAAAAAAAAATACAAAAAGATTTTCCTTTAAGAAATTTTTTTGAAAAATCCAAAAAGATTTATGTTTTTGCTTCTTTTATGGATGAGCATTTAAGATAGCCAAGTCACAACTTCATTCCATATATCCATGTGACTATTTGATAGAGATTTGAGATGCTATATCATTTCATCCATGTGCTGTACTTAGTATGGAGTCTTTGAGATGTAATTAGTGATATCTTCCTACATGTTTGACTCCTATATCCTTTATTGCACACATGCACGGCTATATTTTATTATTGCACTTGTCTATCTCATATTGGCTTGAGTGTTTTCATCTCAATCCTGTCTATACAATGTACAATATGCGATAAAACTTGACAAGATTGGAATGCATGTAACAACCGTTTTGGTGAGACTGTGTGTTTTTGTATAACGGGGAGGGGCTTTGAAAGGTAATCATCTATCCTTTGCGCAAAAGCCACCGTTAAAAAGGACCTAAAAATGGAGGAATTTTAATATCCGAGGTCCAAAGAGGTTAAAAGAGCCCGAAAAAATTTAAAGGCAATAAAAAGCAATTCATGCCAAATATGGGCCACTTAGGTTTCACCATCAATTCTCCAAAGTTTGAGAATTTAGAATGCCTCTATTCAAAATTATATCTGAGGGAGTTTGGTTGGAGAATCTTTAAACGGGTTTGCACTTCCTTGAAAGTCCTGAAAAAGAATAAAATCGTTTTGGACGTTATTGGTGTGAAAATCACTTTGAGCTTTGATTTGTTGATTTGATTGAGTCACTATCTTATATTGTCATTCTTTTACACCAAAGGACGCATTTGAGTTCATTCGCTAGGAGTATCCAATATTCATCATGCACATATGTCATGTTTGTATGCATTGATTTTCCTATTGAATTTGATCACACCACTTCATTTACGCTATCATCGTCTTGGTTGCTTTGTGTTCATTCATGGTGTGATTTTATCCTAGTGACACCCCGCACTTGCTTATTTGATTTATTTCTCTCATTTGTCTATTTGGGGACATCATAAAAAGGGGGAGAATAAATTATCTTATTATGGGGGAGATTTGAAAGTTGAGTTTGCTCATAAATTGGTATATATGTTTATCTCATTTCAAACTCGATATGTCACTTGGTATTCTTCTTTTTCTCTTGTGTGTAGGTACTATATGGATTATCATTGGATTGCACACCCTGATGAGAAAAACGTTGAGATTCCTGCAGAATTGAAGAGCAAACGCTGTAGTCTTATTCAATTGTATCTTTTCAGTTTTGGGTTCATGGAAGGGTAGATTTGTATAAGCATTTTTAGTTGTTTTGATAATTCGGATGTTTTGTTTTTATGTATGTACCGGCATAGACATAGGGGGAGATTTGTAAGGACATTTTTGTCCATTAACAATTTATATGTCGTACGCCGTTACACCGTTGAAGAAATTCAAGTTTCATACATTCATCAACGGATCCGAATATCAAAAGAAGAAGAGGAATCAAAGTCTGACAGACCGGACCGGTTCGCCTGAAATAAAAGAACCGATCCGGTCAACCGAACCGGTCTGCCTCATACCCAGACCGATCCGCTTGCTGCAGATCCAGTATATCCCGGACCGCAAGCAAATCGATGAAGCCAGAATAAAAGAACCGATCCGCCTCAATCGGACCGATCCGCCTTAGAATAAAAGAACCGATCCGGTCAATCGGACCGATCCGCCTCAGACCCGGACCGATCCGCCTGGGATAAACTTAAACAGATCGTGTTCAGATCGTGGTCAGATTTTTATGGCTCAAGTCCTCTTATTTAATCCCACTACGGGAAGTGGTTTTCTAAGACTTATACACACGATTTTCAGAGTACAGAAATCCCTAAGTCTTCACCTATTGAGCATCTAGACTCTAGGTATTTGATTCACACAAATTGCCAATCCTTTGTGAATCACTTTGCAACCCAGGAACGCACTTTTGCTGTTCACACCCTTGTGGAAAAGACCGTTCTTCTTCTCCATTGCAGCCCTACTGGAAAGGGATAGTTCCAGCCGCCGACTACAGAATCCGACACCTGAGGGTAATTCTTAGTCACTTTTATTTTCATTGTAATCCGAAATTGTACAACCTATAATATTATAATGAAAATAAATAGTTTTGCCCCTTTGGGGGATTTTTCCTCACAAGCATGTGTTTGAATGTTCTTGCTTAGATTATCATCTTATTCAATCACATATTGTTGCATTTTTAGGGTTTGTTTGGGTTAAAAGGTGTTTAATATATAATTTTCTCAGTTGAATGCAAGCACATACGTTCTCAGTTTGTGATTGATTTAGCATCGAGAACGCGACCGATTGCTAGGGCTCTGTACCGTATGGATCCTATTGAAATGAGGAAGTTGAGAGATCAGATACAGAAGTTGTTAGAATAGGGGTTTATTAGGCATAGTACGTCGCCATGGGGTACTCCTATTTTATTTGTGAAGAAGAGAGATCGTTCTCTCTAGTTGTGTGTTGATTACCGGGAGTTAAATAAAGTTACCATCAGGAATAAATACCCACTGCCTTGAATCGATGATTTGTTTGATCAACTAAGTGGAGCGTCATATTTCTCTAAAATAGATTTGAGGACTGGGTATCATCAGTTGCGGGTTAGAGATCAGGATGTGTCCAAAACTGCATTCTTAACTAGATATGGGTCCTATTAATTTTTGGTCATGCCTTTCGGGCTAACCAATGCTCTTGCAGTATTTATGGACCTTATGAATAGAGTGTTTCGAGACTTCCTGGGCCAGTTTATTATCGTGTTTATTGATGACATCCTAGAGTATTCTCAAACGGAAGCCGATCATGCTAAACATTTACGGTTGGTCCTGTAGACGTTGAGGAATCATCAATTGTATGCCGAGTTTAATAAGTGTGGTTTTTGGCTACAGGAGTGAAGATTTTGGGTCATATTGTTACAGATGAGGGCATTTCGGTAGATCCGAATAAAGTTGTCGCGGTGAGGGAATGGGGTTAGCCCAAGACACCTACAAAGATTCGCAGTTTTCTAGGTTTGGCTGGCTATTACTGTAGATTTATCAAGGGTTTTTCTAAGATTGCTAGCCCTTTGATAAATCTAACTCGGAAGGGAGTGAGGATTGTTTGGGATGATTCTTGTCAACTAGCTTTTTATGAGTTAAAAGATAAGTTGACTTCTGCTCGAGTACTTGCGTTACCGAGGTCGGGGTTGGAATATTTGGTCTTTACTGACGCATCTCTGCAATGGTTAGGAGGTGTGTTACAGCAAGAGCATCGGGCTATTGCTTATGCTTCTTTCAAGCTAAAGCCCCATGAGAAGAATTATACAGTTCATGATCTGGAACTTGCTGAGGTGGTTTTTTCCTTGAAGATTTGGAGACATTACCTCCTGGAGGAGAAGTTTAGTCTTTTCACAGACGACAAATCGTTGCAATATTTATTTTAGCAGAAGGATTTGAATATGCGACAACATCGATGGTTAAAGTTTGTGAAGGACTACCAATTTGATATTTATTATCACCCGGGTAAGGCTAATGTAGTGGCAGATGAGTTGAGTCAAAAACCTGAGGGGGAGTTAACAAGGGTATGGAAGGCTAAATGGAAAGAACTTAGCCAAGAGGACGCGGTTCCTAGGGCATTTATGTCAATATTAACCGTTACGCCTACGATAGTGGCAAGAATTGTGGAAGCTCAAGGAAGGGACAAAGATTTTCAAAACCGAATACGCCAATTGTTAACCGAGGGAACAAAATCCTACTCTATAAGCTCTGAGGGTGGGATATGTTTCCACGGGAGACTTGTTGTCCCGAATGAGGGGGATTTGAGACGAGTCGTAATGACAGAATCTCAATGGTCCAAATTTGCAGTACATCCTAGTGGAGACAAAATGTACCAAGACATGCGCCGTCAATATTGGTGGGCGGGTATGAAACGGGACATTTCTGAATTTGTTTCCCAATGTACTACTTGTCAACTTGTGAAAGTAGATCATCAACGATCGATGGGATTGTTACATGATAACGATGCTTTTTTGGGTGTATGTTGTTGAAAGCCAAGTTAGTCAAAAATCCTCACATACCTACAAATATAACAACTCAAGTGTAGCGGTAAGTAAGGGAGTCAATCCAATTTCTAGGGGGTAAAGCAAATGGAACAAATTCACATGTAATTCACTTTTTATTTTCTTTTTGTGCTTTTTCACTTTTCTAATTTTTTTTAGCTTTTTCAATATTAAAACAATAGGGTGAGGTGAGATTTTAAACTAAACTAAACTAGATGAAAAGAACTAACTAGAAAGTGACTAAAATGAATAAAGTCTAAACTAAAATAAAAGATAAAGTGAGGAAAATAATTGTGAGAACAATCAAGGAGTGGGATTACACCACAAATTTTAGTTATTCTAATTAATTAATTTAATTATTTGAATTCTCCCAAATTAGTATCAAAATTACAAATCAACTCTCGTTGCAAGTGTAATTATAATAGTAATCTTTTAGAAAGTTAATTTTAACACCCCACAACTCTAGAAAAATAGATTCACACTCCTTTTAATTAATCACCCGCTAGGATAGATCAATTAGAATTTATGTCAATCTTATAAAATAAATTTAGAGTTGAAATTTGTGACACCCCGACTAATTAAATACTGGGTAGCTACTCCTTTATTAAATTAATACAAAATGCTAAGTTGGTTCTGTTCATAGCATCACTGTTGAAAACGTTTTAACAATTACTAGCCACCTAATATTTAAAAAGTGAGTTGCCAATTTTAATTAAATCCGATTAACATACAATAAGTAAAGTATGAAATCCTAACATAACCACCACAACATAGTCACAATAGAATAACCATCAAATAGTAATGAGTCTGTAGGAATACTCCTCACAACAATTCGAATACTGAAATAAAAAATTACCAAGTCTACATCACTAAATTAATTACAACCCAAAGTTTAAAATAACTGAAAAGTAATATGTCACTAAAAGAATGGGGCGACATGCCCAACAAATGAGAAAAATCTGATAATGGAGTCAAGATCAGAAATAGAGGCGTCTACTGTCAAGGTCCTGTAACTTCCACAACAGCTACAGCACGTCACCTGAATAGAACTCCTATGCATGGTGTCCTTGTGGCTGGGCACCTAAAATTTTTAAAGAAAAATAGATTTGAAAGCAAACGGGTCAGAGCCCGTTTGTGAAAATAGTTTAAAATTTGCAAGTGTTTAATATCATTAAACAGTGAATATAAAGTACATGATAGTGTGTGTGCTCACATGAGTTCCTCACCTCTCAACTAATTGTGCACTCCTATCGCACTCGTACCCATTCTAGTTATTCCCATTTCTAACTAGTCCGATACTAAAATCTAACATTTCTATACGATGTTCAATTCAAATTCCTAACAACTTTTAGTTAACAGAGTGTTATAACTTGTTATACAGTTTCCCATGTTAGTACTACTAATTACTAGAGATCTTCCATTTTTACTTTACAAACTATTACTATTATTAATACTCACATTTATTCATGACAATTCATTTCAATTAACCGTATATTATTCTCATCATAAATATACAATACTAGCACCCCGAGGCTAAGATGCGGTGCTCACATACTCTGCTATCAAATCTCGGTACATCACGTACATGAGGACCACGTATTCCAAATCTCTCAGGAAATGTTTCATTAACAACAATCACAAACAATGGAGGCGAACATAGTTCACATCACGTGGGTCACGCACATACCTACGCTCCCATGATCAGCAGACTTATTTACTTCTCAATAAGCCCTTCTCTGACCTATGTCCTCGAGGTACCAATCTAGATCCCCCCCCCCCCCCCCCCCCCCGCAGGCACACAAAGATTAGATGGCCCTAAACGAACGCCAACCTCCCATGATAGAAAGTATGGTAGGTATGTTATACACCGATAACTACATATACAAAGCATTCACACATCTTAGATATTGCAATATTTTATTAGTGGTATACTTCTCGTTCTTATACCAACACTTAGTGTTATACAAGTCATAAGTCCCCGGTTTATATGCATTTAAGTTATTAATTTCTCACTTCGTGATTAGTTACTCGCTTCCCAATCCACAAATGTCATCCTATTTACTACACGATTCTAAGTTTTACTCCTCAATGTACCCCAATCTCCCGACTATACCCATTAGTTAATAAGGGAAGGTTATCTCACCATTTAAATAAGTCTACGGAATACTACAAATAAATTCAGGCCTAAAAGGCCATTCTGTCAACTCGTTAGAAATCTCGTTCGAACGAGTTTCGTTCGAACGAAAGGTTTCGAACGAACTACCAACTCGTTAGAAGTTATACTGTCATCTCGTTAGAAGTTCGTTCGAACAACCTGGGCAGGTCTTCTAATGAGATGGCAGTTTCAGCCCAGAAATTCCCAAGTCCGATTTTCTCAATTCCTCTCTTCTCTAAATCCACCCTAAGACCATCCAAGTTATGTTCTAACATTTTTAAACCATTTCTAATCATTTTAGATCATCCCTTAACATATTTTAGAGGTCAAATCTTACAAATCATCATGAAATTATTATAAATCTCCAAATATTTCCCCAAACCCTATGAACATGAACCCATAATTTTTTTATGCCCAATTACTCGTCATAAATCCATTTTTAAAATCATCATAAATAACTCTACGAATATTAAATCAGTCCATCATCATTCTACATGCAAATCCTAACCCAAATTCAAAGTTTCTCCATCAATTTCATGGGTTTTCTTCAAAGATTTCAATATAAGATAATTCCTACACTAAACATGGAAGACATATTCAATGCACTAAAAATATCAAATTACTTGCCTTAGATTGTTGTTCAGAATTGGTGTTGGTGAATGAAGGTTGATTCTCTCCTTTCTCTACAGATTTTCTCCCAAGGTTGAAGATGGTGGTCGGAGGTTTTCTCTTGGAACTCTTCAAACTCTTCTATAAATCCCGTAGTCCTCTAACTCATCTAATGCTGATAATGGGCTTAGTGGGTTCCTAAATAATATATAATTTACTCCTAAAATTTGTGGGTTTTAATTCCTATATTTTTAAAATTACCAAAATGCCCTTTTAAGTTGCCGGTATGGCCCAAAAATGTCCCGGGACCCAAACTAAACCCCCGGCTAGTGTTTTCTGACTATTTCGACCCTTCCGGACTCGTTGGCGCACTCAAAATGACCATTCGGTTGATAAAAATAAAATTCACTTATTAATTCAAATAATTACATTCCTGACGCGACTGACACGCGCGTCCTAACTAAATTTCCCAAATTGCCGTATATCAGTCTCGCAATAATTTTTAATATTTTCAATATTCATATATTGCCATATATACACATCATAATCAAATACCAACTCACATATCGTTAGTATTTATATCCGGATTAATTCTCAATTAATTCACATTTAATTTAATTAATCCCATAAATAAATATCAATAAAATTTACGGGGTATTACAAAATTCAAGTTATAATACCCCACTTAAGAAACCCCTATCTCTAGTTCGAATCTAAAATGAGTATTATCACTAGAATTTCGATTTTCTCTCGAAAATCATTTACCCTCTCTCGAGGCGTAAATCTAAGGGTGAGGGATCAAAATTAACATTCAAAGGGACTTTTCATGTAATTAAACTAATTAAAATAAAATAACATCAAATAAGGGTTTTACTCCACCCCTTGAAAGGGGATTTAGCCTAACATGATATTAAACATGACAAATTAATAATCAAAGGCATAAACAAATAAAATAGAAGGGTAAGAGGACAAATCTTCAAATAAGTTTCCTTGATTTGCAAAATTGGACTCTAATCCTCCATTGAAATTGAGCAACATCCATTCAAAATGAGCTTTCCACAATATTCAATTACATACAAACACTCATTTGAATCGCTCAACAATTAATTTCTCACAAATATCTAAAAAAAATAAAAAGAATAAAATAAAAATATTTACAAAGGATAATTTTCTCTACAATTATCTCTCTAGAATTTTCCTATCTCTAAGCTTAGATGATCTTCAAATGGCCTTGAAGTCTTCTTTTATATGCAATTAGAGCTAAGGGGTTAAATTGGTAAAATAAGGATGTGCACATGAGGGGTGTGAGGTATGAGGATATATGAGTGAGGGAATAAATGGTAGTAGAGGGAATAAAAAATCTGATTTGGGTGAGGGGTAATTTTGGGTATTGAGTTAGAAGAGGTTAATTGGGGGTAAAATTGGGAAAAAGGGTTAAGTGGGTTCATTTAACACATGTGGCATTTGGGTTTTAGTTTGATTTTGGCTTTGTTTGTTGGCAGGTGGTTTAATCGTGCAAAGGGAGAATGAAATGGGTTTAGAGGAAATGGTTTTGGACATGGATCAAATGGGTAGGAGATGGGGTCAGGTCGCAAGGTTCCGGGTTTGGAATGGTGAGGTTTTGGAAGGGCCGCCTGGGTCGACAGGCGGGGATGGAGGTGGCTCCGGCCTGAGATTGAGGTCGGGGGTATTTGAGGATGAGGTCACCGGGTTTAGCGCCGGAAGGGGCTGCGGGTAACGCCGCCGGAAGGTTCCACGCTGCTGGGGCTATTTTGGTTGGATTGTGGTTCGCCAGACTGTCGCCGGAGTTGCTGAGTTGGGGACGACGCCGGCGGAGGTTGTGAGAATAAGATGGAGGGTTCTCCGGCAATGAGGTTATGTTATGTCTACTATTTATAAATAACAATTATACAGAATTATGAATTTAATATAATGACAGAATTAAAACAGAATTACATAAATGAAACACTTACTTGAATTTGCAGAAATAATAAAAGAATTAAAGATAAATCCGAGCCCTGTTATGAACAGTTTCCTTAAGACAATTTATTCCCTCCAATGTGCTCCGAGGTTGATGAATATTGTCTCCCAAGATAGAACGGATTTCCCCAATTAATTATGTAGCACAACAATAATTAATTTCAACGAACTCAAATTCTGTGGCCTTTACTCAACAACACTACAACATATGTTATGCAGGAGAAAGAAATTTCAGAACAGATATGACAGGAATTTTCTGGGACAAAAATGACAGCAATTCTGGAGGAGGGAAAATTTCATTATTTAAAAACGGAGGGAGGCATCTGTATTTATAGCAAAGTAATTGACGGTTGGCACAACTGTCAAAAACAGTTAAACGAATTAACTGTTGACTGTTGGCAATAACTGCCAACAGTTTATTAATTAATTAATTAATTTCGTAATTAATTAATAATTAAAGCCCAGCCAAGCCCAAGCCCAAGCCCAGCCGAGCCGGCCGGACTGACGGACGCGCGCGCGCGCGCGTGTGGACTTTTGACCGAAAGTCAACCCGTGCATAGCTTAGGTCATCTCCCCTTCAAAGAGTTGGGATACCCCCAAGGCATCCAAGCCTTAGTCCATACTTGGGGTGTTATTAACTCATCAAAATTCCACTACTCTTCCAATGTGGGACAAGAGTAAAAACACACCCAATTCATTAACTTCCATTGCTTTGTGAGTCACTTTGGGGACATAATTATCATTCATAACTTATTGAAATTGGACATATGAATATACTACGTTAATCTCCTTGCGGAGGTGAACGCGTTCGTATATGGTCCCACAATTTCCGTAGTGTGGGTCCCACCTAAATTTGAGCTCAAAGTTGCTCAAAAATCTGTCCAGAAAAATCTGGACAGCTTTATAATACCCATTTAAGTCCAATTTTCCAACAATCCCCCACATGAATGATATATCGCTATAAATAAAACAAAACAGATGCTGATGCAGATGCAGATGCAGACACAAGTTGAGTAAAACTGAAGACTTATTGCATCGGGAGAAGTAGCCTAGTGGCCTTGAACTTTCCTTAGTGATATACTATCGGATTTGCTTGGTTAATCAGTAGACTTCACGTCCTTGAACCGTCAACCATTTTTGTAAACCTAGACAACAGTATTCACACAACAATTCTTCAACACAGTTGGTTCTCACGTTTGTGTTCATTTTGGCCGTGAACACCACTTGGTTCCGCAAGTATTTTAGAGAATATGCCTTTCATTATTCTCATAGAAGTGGCCCCCTTCTTACTTACGTAGGTGACTTCCATAAAGAGTATTCTGCAATACCCCACTTAGACGTACTAAGATATAGATGTCATTAAAAGCATAACTTATCCTAATTTCGCGGCAGATATGCACTGTCTCATCTTTGGAATGGATAGGATGATATATCCTCCAGTGCTTACTGAATACAACGTAGTTCGGTTTGCCCATTGAACCTAGATCTTGGGATCTCCAGTCAGCTAGGTTGGGTTGCCACTATATTGATTCTTATTTATTTATAGGCTTTAGACCCATTCCTCTCGATGATCTTTCAACTTGCTCTCGGTTTAAACCTTTCGTTAGTGGATCCGATATATTATCTTTTGACTTTACATAGTCAATTTAGATAATTTCGTTTGAGAGAAGTTGTCTAACGGTATTGTGTCTACGACGAATATGTCGTGACTTTTTGTTATACATGTGATTTTGTGCCCTTCCAATCGCTGATTGGCTATCGCAATGTATACATATTGCGGGCACAGGTTTAGACCAATTTGGAACATCCTCTAAGAAATTTCGAAACCATTCCGCTTCTTCTCCAGCTTTGTCTAGTGCAATGAATTCAGATTCCATTGTCGATCTAGCAATGCACGTTTGTTTTGAGGATTTCCAAGATACGGCTGCACCTCCGAGGGTAAACACATACCCACTCGTAGACTTAGAGTCTTTTGTATCAGATATCCAATTTGCATCGCAATGTCCTTCAAGAACAGTTGGATATTTTGAGTAATGCAATCCATAGTTTTGAGTATATTTTAAATAACCCAAAACTCTCAATATTACTTTCCAGTGATCTCTTCCTGGATTACTCGTAAATCAACTTAGCTTACTTATTGAGTATGCTATGTCCGGTCGCGTACAGTTCATGATATACATTAAACTGCCGATAATACGAGAATATTCTAGTTGAGATATGCTTTCACCATTATTTCTTGCTAGATGTAAATTTACATCTACGGGTGTCTTGGTAGGACTAATATCATACTTCTTGAATTTTTCAAGTACTTTCTCAATGTAATGAGATTGAGATAATATAAGTCCATCCGATGTTCTAGAAATTTTAATTCCTAATATAACATCGGCGATTCCCATATCTTTCATGTCAAATCTACTACTCAACATTTGTTTTGTAGTTTTGACAATTTCCAAGTTACTACCCATGATAAGCATATCATCAACATAGAGGCATACAATGACATATCCATTATGAATGTATTTAAAGTAAACACATTTATCGCATTCATTAATTTTGAAACCATTTGATAACATTGCATTATCAAATTTTTCATGACATTGCTTAGGTGCTTGTTTTAATCCATATAGTGATTTAACAAGATTACATACTTTTCCTTCTTGTCCGGGAGCTTTGAACCCTTCAGGTTGCTCCATATAAATTTCCTCGTCTAGTTCACCGTTTAAGAATGCAGTTTTTACATCCATTTGATGCATTTCAAGTCCATTAATAGTAGCTATTGCTATTAACATCCGAATGGACGTTATTCTTGTTACCGGTGAATATGTGTCGAAGTAATCCAACCCTTCCTTTTGCCTATAGCCTTTAGCTACAAGTCTAGCTTTATATTTATCAATTGATCCATCGGCCTTCAATTTCTTTTTGAAGATCCATTTATAACCTAACGGTTTTGAACCTGGTGGAAGATCCACTAGTTCCCATGTATGATTTTGTAATATGGATTCAATTTCACTATTAATTGCTTCTTTCCAATTGGAAGCATCGGGTAAGGATATAGCTTCTTTATACGATTGAGGTTCATTTTCTAACAAATATGTTAGAAAATCCGGACCGAAAGAAGTCGAGATTTTTGCTCTTTTACTACGTCTTGGTTCATCCTCTATTGATTTAATAGGTTGATGAGTACCACTTGTAGTATCTTGATTTGTCCTTTTAGAAGGACCAGATTCTCGGGTCATGTTATACGGGAATTCATTTTCAAAAAATGAAGCATCCCTCGATTCAATAACCGTATTTACATGAATGTCCGAAATCTCAGATTTACAAACTAGAAATCGATATGCACTGCTATTAGTAGCATAACCGATGAATACACAATCCACGATTTTTGGCCCTATTCTTACCTTTTTAGGTTTAGGAACCATCACTTTGGCTAAGCACCCCCACACTCGTAAATATTTATAGGAAGGTCTTCGACCTTTCCATAATTCATAAGGTGTCTTGTGAGTCTTTTTATGAGGTACTTTATTGAGAATGTAATTAGCAGAAAGTAAGGCTTCCACCCACAAATTTTGTGGAGCTCCTGAACTTAATAACATTGAGTTCATCATTTATTTCAAAGTACGGTTTTTGCGTTCAGCAACACCATTCGATTGAGGAGAATAAGGAGCGGTTGTTTGATGAATAATCCCATTTTTAGAACAAAATTCCTCAAATGGATATTCGTATTCACCTCCTCTATCACTTCTAATAGCCTTTATTGTTTTACTTAATTGATTCTCAACTTCATTCTTATATTTTTTAAGTACATTAATAGCCTCATCTTTACTATGTAACAAATATACATAGCAATATTTTGTGCAATCATTAATAAAAGTAATAAAATACTTTTTTCCACCTCTAGTTTGAACAAATTTTAAATCACAAATATCGGTGTGAATTAAATCTAAAGGTTCAGTTATCCTTTAAATAGAATCGAAAGGTAATCTAGCTAATTTAGATTCCACACAAATTTCACATTTATGATTTTTATCAATATTAAATTTTGGCAAAAATTCCAAGTTAATTAATCTACGCAATGTATCAAAATTAACATGTCCCAATCTAGCATGCCAAATATTAGATGACTCAATCAAGTAAGAAGAACTAGCAATTTCATTCATTGAAACATATGTTTTAGGGGTTACAGTAAGAACATTCAGTTTAAAGAGCTCCTCATTTAGGTAGCCCTTTCCTACATACATGTCATTTTTAGACAACACAAAGCGATCAGACACAAACACAAGCTTGAAACCATTCTTAGTAAGGAGAGATCCAGAAATCAGATTCTTTCGGATATCAGGCACGTGAAGAACATTGTTGAGAGTAAGTTCCTTTCCAGAAGTCATTTTCAAAGCAATCTTTCCTTGTCCCACCACTTTATAAGTGGAAGAATTTCCCATAAAAAGGTTCTCCTCATTTTCCAAAGTCTTATAGGTGGAGAACATCCATTTGTTTGCACAAATGTGTCGTGTGGCTCCAGTGTCCACCCACCATTCCTTGGTATTTCCAATTAAGTTACATTCAGAGACAACGACAGAAAGATTCATATCCGCCAAATCATTGGTGATATTCTCACCCTCAGTCAAATTTGCTTGAGAGTTATTTTTATTTTGCTTCTTAGGCTTACGACACTCACTTGAGCGGTGTCCCGGTTGACCACAATTGTAGCATTTTCCTTTGAACTTTTTCTTGTTATGTTTGGAAGTGCCTTCCCCATCATACTTTCGTTTGTTCTTTTTACGACCTTCAACGACATGGACCTTTGTTTCCATCGGATTCTTCCCACTTTTCTTTTGAGACTCACGGTTGTCTTCTTCGATTCTTAGCCTGACTACCAACTCCTCCACATTCATCTCCTTACGCTTGTGCTTGAGATAGTTTTTGAACAAAGTCCAAGAAGGTGGCAACTTTTCAACAATTGCAGCAACTTGGAAAGTTTCACTAATTGACATTCCTTCAGCATGAATGTCATGGAGGATCACTTGGAATTCTTGCACTTGCGAGATCACAGATTTAGAATCAACCATTTTGAAGTCCAGAAAACGCCCAACGATAAATTTCTTCATCCTAGCATCTTCAGTTTTATACTTCTTTTCCAAATAATTCCATAATTCCTTGGAAGTTTTAATAGTGCAATAGACATGGTACAAAGTCTTGTCCAAGTAGGCCAAAATATAATTTCGGCATAGGTAGTCCGAGTGCTTCCAAGCATCGACAGCAGCAACCTTTTCAGCGTCATCTCCCTCTTGAATAGAGGGGCAATCTTCATATACAAACCTGCCCAGTTGGCAGGTAGTGAGATAGAAGTACATTTGTCCTTGCAAACGTTTGAAGTCAGCTCCAATGAACTTTTCCGGTTTCTCCCCATGTGGCATAGATACGGGTGCAGTCACATTTGTGTTGGTGACAATCAGTTTCGTAGGAGTAGTGTTCGTACTTTGTGATTCCATTTCTGTTACAAAAACAGAATTTTTATCAATGATAAAATTCATATATAATGAATTAATCAAAACAGAATACAAAATTTTGTGCACCAATTTCCTCCAAATATAATTCACAATAAATAAATTCCAAAAGAATTCAAATAATAATGCAGAATTAAAGTATAATATAAACAGAATTCCGTACAAAACAGAATTAAATTTTTAAAATCTGTGTCACACTAATTTTTAATAATAAAAAGAATTCCGTACAAAACAGAATTATAATTTAAGATTAAAAAAAATTTAGATAAATAGATTTTAACAAGAGTACACAAATAAAATTTTATTTTCTAAAACAGAATATAAAAACAGTATAGAAATTAATTTCTATATCAAAACTGTTTTACTAATTTCTACAATAAAGAAGTAAATTAATTCATTTTATTCTATCAAAACAGATTTATTTTCAACAAATAACTTTCTGTAATAAAAAAATTATGTACACTAAAAACAGTAGAACTTTAAATTGTCTTAAGATTGTTATGTCTACTATTTATAAATAACAATTGTACAGAATTATGAATTTAATATAATGACAGAATTAAAACAGAATTACATAAATGAAACACTTACTTGAATTTGCAGAAATAATAAAAGAATTAAAGATAAATTCGAGCCCTGTTATGAACAGTTTCCTTAAGACAATTTATTCCCTCCAATGTGCTCCGAGGTTGATGAATATTGTCTCGCAAGATAGAACGGATTTCCCCAATTAATTATGTAGCACAACAATAATTAATTTCAACGAACTCAAATTCTGTGGCCTTTACTCAACAACACTACAACATATGTTATGCAGGAGAAAGAAATTTCGGAACAGATATGACAGGATTTTTCTGGGACAAAAATGACAGCAGTTCAGGAGGAGGGAAAATTTCATTATTTAAAAACGGAGGGAGGCATCTGTATTTATAGCAAAGTAATTGACGGTTGGCACAACTGTCAAAAACAGTTAAACGAATTAACTGTTGGCAATAACTGCCAACAGTTTATTAATTAATTAATTAATAATTAAAGCCCAGAAAGTTAAATAAATTCGGCCCAAAAATGTAGGAGAATTTCCCAAGCCCAAGCCCAAGCCCGAGCCGAGCCGAGCCGGCCGGACGCGCGCGTGTGGACTTTTGACCGAAAGTCAACCCGTGCATAGCTTAGGTCATCTCCCCTTCAAAGAGTTGGGATACCCCCAAGGCATCCAAGCCTTAGTCCATACTTGGGGTGTTATTAACTCATCAAAATTCCACTACTCTTCCAATGTGGGACAAGAGTAAAAACACACCCAATTCATTAACTTTCATTGCTTTGTGAGTCACTTTGGGGACATAATTATCATTCATAACTTATTAAAATTGGACATATGAATATACTACGTTAATCTCCTTGCGGAGGTGAACGCGTTCGTATATGGTCCCACAATTTCCGTAGTGTGGGTCCCACCTAAATTTGAGCTCAAAGTTGCTCAAAAATCTGTCCAGAAAAATCTGGACGACTTTATAATACCCATTTAAGTCCAATTTTCCAACAGGTTGAGGGTAGCAGGGGTCGCAGGGGGTCAGGTAGTGGTGTTGGGTTGTGAGGTTTTTGCAGGTGGGTTATGGTAGTGGTGGGTTTTGCGTATGGGGTTGAGAGAGAGAAATGGTTGTTGGGGTGAGGTTGAAGATGAATTTGTGAGGATAGGGTGTAGGTGGCTGTATGGGGTTAGTGTGTGGGTGAGTTGGGTTATGGGTTATGTGTGTGTGTGTGTGTTGGGTTATGGGTTATGTGTGTTGGGTTATGGGTTATGGGTTATGTGTGTGTGTGTGTGTGTGTGTTGGGTTATGGGTTATGTGTGTGTGTGTGTGTCAAATTGTGACCCTTAATAAAAACTAAGACTTAAAATAAAATTAATAAAATTAAAACTAAAAAATCAAATCTAACTAAAAATAAAATAAACTAAAAACAATAATAATAAAAATATTAAAACTTAAAAAAATAAAATCCTAAGCTAAAAAAAACTAAACTAAAATAAAATAAAAGAAACAAAAACATAAAATTAAATGAAAATTAAAGTCCAAAAAAAAATATAAAATAAAATAAAAATGAACTCCTAAAACTAATTCTAATAAAATAAGACTAAACTAAAAGCTAATAAAAATTAAAATAAAATAAAATTATACTAATAAAAAAATAAAATAGAAAAATAGAAAATAAAATCTAGAAAATACTAAATAAATCTAAAATAAATCCTAAAAATAGAAATGACTCAAACTAAAAATCTAAAAAAATAATAAAAGGGCAAATTAGACACACACGGGGTTCGGGGTAGGTTTATGCTAGGTTTCGGCAGGTTTAGGGACAAGGTATTTAGCTCCATAAAATACACAATTGTCTTGAAATACGCGTTTGAACACCACAACTTGCATTCGGCCTGCATATTGAACAATTAAGCGCATAAGACCCATATTATCGAGAATTAGCAAGTAAAGTACATCTATTCGGGGTATAAATTGTACAGTTTTGGGTGCTTATCACACTACCCCCAAATAGAGCGTTGCTAGTCCTCGAGCAATAAGATAGAGAGAAAGAGAAAGATAAGTAACCAAAAGTGTACCACTTTCGCGGGCACTTGCGATTGCACTTAGCATGTGCAATAAGCCTTTAAACCTATAGGTTGCCCTACAGGACGAGTTGTGTCTCGTGAGGGTTTGCAGGGAATGTACCCACAAAATTCTTTATTTGCAAAATGGCAGTCAATCTCTTATTAAACATAGAATACTTGAACAATCCATCATATGAGAAATGATTTGAGAAATACAAGCTAGAATGCATAAAAAGTTTAGCTAAGTAAATACTCAAGGGACATCCTTCCTAGAACTCAACGTGTGTAGTGTGAATTAGTCAAAACGGGTCGAGTATCACAAGAGTAATTCCTATATTGCCTTGTCGGAATCAACGCTTCAACTTCAAATCTCACTAGATATAGCTCTCTCAAACGAACTCTCGAGATATGGGTAATTGTATCGCTCTTGTGTGTGAGGAGGTGAGTAATTGTAAGCAAGTTCAAACGTCTCACACACACATAAGAAAGAACGAACAATTAGAAAGAAAATGATCTCATGAAAGAATGCTAACCACTATAGTGAGAACATCGAGTTATTCACCACGTCGACTTTCATTTGCCCGAACACCTAGGGGAACATGTATGATTATGGGTGAGGGGAAAATGAAATGGGAAGGGTATGATATGAAGGATAAAATGGGATGGTGATAGTGATATGAAGAATGAAGGATGATGAGTGATGGATATGTGATAGGTAAAAGATGGATGTGAAATGGATGCGAAAGAAGAGTGTATACACTTTAGGCAGAAATGTCTTTATTACATAAAAATTAACTACAACTCTCTTTTTCTTTGCTTTTCTCTCTCTCTTTTTTTTTCTTTTTTTTTTTCTATAATTTGATATTTTTCTATTTTTTTTCCTTTTTCTTTTTTTTTTCTTTTTTTCTTTTTCTCTCACTTTTCAAACCAACATTGAAGACATTTACATTTGGAATCAACACTCTTTTATTTGAAATGATGGAAGATATATGAAATGAGGTGCGGTATGTATATGGATGGTGAGGGGAATAGATGTGAATATGGAATAATATGTGAATGTAATGGGTGAGTGAATGGAAATGTGATATGGAAAAGTGGTAAGTGTATGGATGAAAATATAGTATTCGGGAAAAATTTCAAGACACGTGTTTCTTACAACTCGAAAATGATGTCGTTCTCAGTGATCAACCAAAATTTTATGAAAGATAATGAGATCATACAACAATTAAATACGGACCCAAATGAAGTTGAATCAACTTGTGACTCGGAGATTGCGTAAAACACTCTAAAAGGGTGAAAGGCACAAATCTCACGGGCTAAAGTCTCTACTAGTGATCCTTAAGGTTCTCTTGATAATTGTAGTGCTCCTCAACTCTAACCGTAGTGGTGTGATACGTGCACAAATGTTGTTGAGTCTAGAAATTCATGGTGCAATATTCCTTGTTATGTATTACATAAGCTATTTATAAAAAATATTCTCTAGCTTGATTCCTAGACTTTTGAAAGATGGATGATTGAAAATTCACATCAATGAGTGAGATGAAAGAAACTGCACGAAATTTTAAAAATCAAGTTTAAAATCGTATTTTTTTCAAAAGAGGCACAATTTTGATAAAATTTCCCACCCCCAAACAAGAAGGAACATCGTCCTCGATGTTAGGTAAAATGATTTTTAAAATTGAGAGCATAAGGTAGGAAATAGATTATTAGAATGAACCGCTAATGAAGTGGAAAGATGTAGCCAACAATAAACCTGAGTAAAAGATGTACAAGTCTATAAGCATGATAAAGCATAGGGTGATGTGAAACACCACCCCCAAACAGGATGAGACTAGTACAAGAAATGCGGGCTGCCTCCCGGTAGCGCTAAGTTTAATGTCTTCAGCCAGACCGATGAAATCTCACCTTAAGGATAAGATCTATGAAAGCTCGGGGTGGCAGAAAAATTGGGTGATGAGAATCACCCCCAAACAAGACTGAAGCGTCAATCTTGTTGGATAGAGGCTAAAAGGGGTCCATGCACTTGTATGGCGAAGTGCATCACACAATGCAAAGCATCGATGGACCATGGGTGGGTGGGGATTAGGGTAAGGGTGAAGAGGTATCGGTCACGGCACTTGTTGAGCTTAAAGGTGAGGGCAACAAGGGCCCTATAAGCATAGTGCTCCAATTGGTGAGGGAGGCAAAATGGTTTGGCAATAGTGATGGGGTGGGGCTTATAAAAATCACACGACCGTTATATTAATGGGCGATGGTAATGGTCGCGCCGTGACATGCCAGGGAGCTGTCGATGGGAAAAGTCAACACCACAAGGAAGTGGTATGCATGGAGGAACAAGCTCAGTGTCACGGTGGAGAGTAGCACCAAAAATACTCTCGTAGATGGTGGATGGCTTCAGGTGAGGATCTAAAAATGTAGATGGAAACTTGAAATGTACAAAATCAAGATCCAAACCAGGTGGTGGGATGGAAATGACAATGGGTGGGTCGGGTGGGACAAATGGTGTATCGGGTGGGATAAACGGTGGAGGAAGATGATCCAACTCAAGAGTGGGAGACACACAATCATTGGGAGGAGTAAAAGAATAAACACAAGGGAGTGTGGTATCTAAAGATGGAGTTGTCAACTTCTCCAAAAAGGTATCATTGGTGATTGTGGTGGATGGGTAAAACGAGGCACCAAGATCAGAGATAGAGTAATCACTAAAAATATCGGGCTCAACGGGAGCCATGCATGGTGGGACATCATCCATATCCGGATAGTTAGGGACTATCATGGATTCTATCTCGAGAAAATGGTGAACACTCGTAGCCGGAGATAACCTAGGATAAATTGGTTCCTCGGGAACATAAGGGTGAAGCTCGATAGGTGTAGACTCAGGCATAGTTTTGGATTCAGCAAGAAAGTGAATGGGAACCTCAAACTGGGGTTCATATGGACATGGTGGGTTTGGATCAGGCTCACTATCGAAAGTTAAGTCAACACAATTATCGGCTTGGGACCCGGACCATGGAATGGTCTCAACTTCGAGATTCTCGGGGTGGTAGGGTTAGTCACACTCAAAATCCGTGTCACGAGAGGACACATCATCGTCACACTCGGTGGCAACGATGGGTGGGGCCATGGGAATGTCCGACTCTCGCTCACACTCCAATTCATTTAAACGTTGTTCAAGCCTTTGGAGAGCTTGAGTTTGAATTGCGTGCTCTTGCTCAAGTATGAACTTTTGCAAGAGGGTTTCGAGAGTGGATGTGGATGAAGGTGTTGGTGGAATGATGGGTGGTGGTGGTGGTTGAGGTGGACACAACACGCTATAATCGGGAGTGTATGGAGAATACTCATATGAAGTGTGTGGGGTGGGGCCAAGTACATCATACACGAAAGGACCGCTTTCGTGATGGACAAATGGTTGATACTCATGGGGTGCGTAGTGAGGGAACTGATCGTGAACAGGTGCACAAGGTTTCGTGTTGGGTTATGGGTTATGTGTGTGTGTGTGTCAAATTGTGACCCTTAATAAAAACTAAGACTTAAAATAAAATTAATAAAATTAAAACTAAAAAATCAAATCTAACTAAAAATAAAATAAACTAAAAACAATACTAATAAAAATATTAAAACTTAAAAAAATAAAATCCTAAGCTAAAAAAAAACTAAACTAAAATAAAATAAAAGAAATAAAAACATAAAATTAAATGAAAACTAAAGTCCTAAAAAAAATTATAAAATAAAATAAAAATGAACTCCTAAAACTAATACTAATAAAATAAGACTAAACTAAAAGCTAATAAAAATTAAAATAAAATAAAATTATCCTAATAAAAAAATAAAATAGCAAAATAGAAAATAAAACCTAGAAAATACTAAATAAATCTAAAATAAATCCTAAAAATATAAATGACTCAAACTAAAAATCTAAAAAAATAATAAAAGGGCAAATTAGACACACACGGGGTTCGGGGTAGGTTTAGGCTAGGTTTCGGCAGGTTTAGGGACAAGGTATTTAGCTCCATAAAACACACAATTGCCTTGAAATACGCGTTTGAACATCACAACTTGCATTCGGCCTGCATATTGAATAATTAAGCGCATAAGACCCATATTGTCGAGAATTAACAACTAAAGTACATCTATTCGGGGTATAAATTGTACAGTTTTGGGTGCTTATCACACTACCCCCAAACAGAGCGTTGCTAGTCCTCGAGCAATAAGGTAGAGAGAAAGAGAAAGATAAGTAACCAAAAGTGTACCACTTTCGCGGGCACTTGCGATTGCACTTAGCATGTGCAATAAGCCTTTAAACCTATAGGTTGCCCTACAGGACGAGTTGTGTCTCGTGAGGGTTTGCAGGGAATGTACCCACAAAATTCTTTATTTGCGAAATGGCAGTCAATTTCTTATTAGACATAGAATACTCGCACAATCCATCATATGAGAAATGATTTGAGAAATACAAGCTAGAATGCATAAAAAGTTTAGCTAAGTAAATACTCAAGGCACATCCTTCCTAGAACTGAACGTGTGTAGTGTGAATTAGTCAAAACGGGTCGAGTATCACAAGAGTAATTCCTAGATTGCCTTGTCGGAATCAACGCTTCAACTTCAAAACTCACTAGATATAGCTCTCTCAAACGAACTCTCGAGATATGGCTAAGTGTATCGCTCTTGTGTGTGAGGAGGTGAGTAAATGTAAGAAAGTTCAAATGTCTCACACACATATAAAAAAGAATGAACAATTAGAAAGAAAATGATCTCATGAAAGAATGTTAACCACTATAGTGAGAACGTCGAGTTATTCACTACGTCGACTTTCATTTGCCCGAATTGTGTAAAACGGAAATGGAATCTCATTAAGTAAGATTTTATCTATATTCTCATGCATAAATGAATTTTGATTTTCGTCATTGATATTGTGCTAGTTTGTGCTCTTAGATTGAGACGTGAGAATTCTTATTATTATTCGTGGAGAGCGAGTCAGGCTTATTCCTGATGATTAAATGTTCATAACTATCATGCACTTTATTCATATGGTGATCATATCAAGCTGGGCTCTGACCCATTTATATCTCTTGGTTTTTTATGAATCTTATATTCGCCCAAGTGCTCCGTCGCAAGGACGTCCGTGTTGACTTTTTTATCCCGGTGTCCTGGAGCTATAACACTTTGCGGATGTTATGGGATACTTGATATAGCCGTTTCTATCTTTTGTATTCTAGTTATTATCAGTTACACATTCAGGTGTGTTGCCCAAGTTTTGTATTTGTATTATATAATGTGATATTGTACTTTAATACTCGGTGTAACTTACTTGTAAGGGTCTGTTAACCGACAAGTTATTCAGTTATTTTGATGTATATGGTTGTTGATCTAATATTTTTTTTATGTATCCACCTTCTTTTAAAAACTGGAGTGTTTAAATATTTTTCTTTACTTGTAAAATAATTTTGACGCTCCGTTTTCTAAAATAATTGGTGGTTGTCTCGTATTATTAATCGTACGATAGTGATGCTAAGGATGAACCATCTATGATTCCTGTAATTATTGAAGTATCGGGCTGGCCACCTCTTATTTTAATAAGCGGGGTGCCACAAATTAATATTTTTGGTGGATCACCTACATTATATGTTTAGAGGTGGTTGGAGCATATTTTGGTGGAGTTGTGGGGACACTTTAGTGAAATGTTTAGAGATATTTTAGTAGATATTTGGTGAGGTCTTGAAGTATATTTTATGGCTTTATTAGAGTATTTTTGGAGCATCAATAGAGGTATTTTAGGAGATTTTTGTGGATATTTCTCGGAGGCTTGAAGCTAATTTTTCTCTATATATTATTTGGTGGATTTCTTCTTTGACGTAGGGTAACTATACTATTTTCAAGTTTGAAATCAAAGAAGGTTAGATATATGTATAACGTATGACTACTTATACTTATTACCACTATATATGAATATATGTTGCAACATATGTTATTAAAATGGACAAAAGTTAAAGTTTAAATGAAGGAAAATTCTGGAATGCATAAGCTAATGGTTCTTTTATAAATTATGTGTTAAACTGGTTGATTTCATAATAAAATGTTATATTGGACTTATGAAGAAATGGTAGGATGCATTTTTTGGGTTTTATTGACATAAAATCTTATTTTCATTAACATAAAATCATGTAGTTGGGGCAAATGGGTTAATTATTTTAAAAGTGTATTAAAATGAGCTTTTGAAAATGAAATTATAAACTTGAAAATTTCAGAATACTAATCACATAAAACAATATATTTTATACGAACGAAGTTGAAGAACTTATAATAAAGTAAATGAGTGCTCAGTAAAAAGTAATAAAAGTATGGGTATTCACATGTATAATGTTGAAAAGTTAAGGGCAAGGTGAAACAAAGAACAATGGTAACAATGGAAAGTACCCAAAAGTATGGTTCTATGAAAAGTTTGGACTAAGTAGTAAATTTTGTAAACGTCAATATTATTTTGGAAGGTTGGATTTAAATGAAATAATATCAATACATAAAATTATAGGACTTAACATGTTAGAAATATAAGCCTTAATATGATAAAAGTAATGTTTTAGTACAATAGTGTCGTTTAATGTAAAAATTGGACTTATGAGTAAATTTTTCAAACTAAAGGACTCTAATTAAATTAGTTAGATTTTTTGTGGTGAAAACTCATATTTTGTAAAGTAAAGATGAAAATAAGAATTTTTGACAAAGTATATAAAATGCAAGTTTACAAGTGTACGTGAATAGTGAAAAATGCATTAAAATGTATAAATGGGTATTTTGAACTTAAATGTTAAGTCTAACAATATTTGTTAAAAAAAGTTATTTTCAAAGGCTAAATGCCGTGTTAAAGGTAAAACTAAAATGAACTTTTGATAAAGTGTGAAACTTGAAAAATTACGTGTTGCGACTAGTCTCGTCTTGGGTATTTGGCATCATCGATCGATAAAAAGGGAAAAAAGGCTTAAAAGAGAATAAGAAAGAAAAAAAATAAAACAAGTTACAAAAATCTAACAAGTAAAAGGCACTCAGAGGCAACTGAAAAATTTAAGGAGAACCTGGAACCCTAGGGTGTGCCTTTGTGCTTAGATCCAAGCCTACTGATTAGTAATATATTCCGGCATGGTAAGAGTCAGAGAAATGCCATATAACACTCATGGATTAGTATCCCGATTAAGAAAGTGACAAGATAATTTTAATCACAATGCTCATTAATGTAAATGAAAGTTCATGAAACAACTTTAAAAAATATGAAAGTACGTTAATGGTTAAACTAACGGGATATGTGTATTGTTAGAAGAAAGCTAAGTGTGAGTGGACTTATTTCTCTGGTTACATGGTCAAAACGTCAATTGCATGTCACGTTGAACTTTGTATGAGAAAACTTAATTAAATAATTAAAGATGTCATAATTTCTAAAATATACTTTATATGTATAAATATTTTTTATACGTATTATCGTGCTAATATTTCTCGTTTTATGTGCACAATTTTTCGGGATGTAAATGCTCATTACAAATCCTGCGATAGATGCCAAAGTATGGGATCCATCACTCAATGAGACATGATGCCATTGACCCCCATTATCTTTATCGAGATATTCGACTGTTGGGGCATCGACTTCATGGTTCCTTTACCTCCCTCCTCTGGTTTCTTATACATACTTGTCACGGTAGATCATGTGTCAAAATGGGTTGAGCCATAGCTACTAGGACGAATGAAACCAAGGTGATGATAAATTTCAGCCAATAACACATACTTTCTCGCTTCGGTGCTCCAAAGGCGATTATTAGTGATAACGATAAGCACTTTTGCAATAGGCGGTTTGAGAAATTAATGAGAAAGTCTGGCGTCATCCATAAGGTTGGAACGACTTATCACCCACAAAAAATGGGCAAGTCGAGTTAGAAAATCGTGAGATAAAGAAAATTCTCGAGAAGACCGTTGAATATAACCGAAAGAATTGGTCTACATAATTGAACGATGCACTATGAGCTTACTAGATCGCATAAAAAAACTCCCTCGGAATGTCCATATTTCGCTTTGTCTATGGATAGACTTGCCATCTCCCGGTAGAGCTCGAGCATAAAGTGTATTGGGCAATAAAGAGGTTTAATTATAAGTTAGATAAAGCCGATGAAATGCGTAAACTTCAATTTCATGAGTTGGAAGAAATATGCGAGAGTGATCGAATATCCAAAGAGAGGACAAACCCCCACACGAGTGCACTATCCATCGAAAGGAGTTTCATCCCGGTCAAAAGGTGCTTCTTTACAATTAGCGATTACACTTGTTTCCTGAAAAGTTGCATTCATGGTGGCCCGATCCATTTTTCATAAAGGAAGTGTTTCCCCATGGTGCGATAGAGCTAGAAAATTCGAAGGGTGGGGATACATTTAAGGTTAACGGATAGCGCTTAAAGCCATATCTTAAGGCGTGGGTTGAGGAAACTGATGCAATTTGATTACAGGACCCTGTCTACGGGGATAATTAAAGTTGAGAAAGATGTCATCGCACCCATGATGCGTATAGGGTGAGTATGTGTTGTATACTAGTGATTTGACTCCATTTTAGGATAGTTTAGAGGTCCATAAATGTCGAAATTTAGGAAGGATAGGAGCACCGTTGCACAACATGAGAGAGTGTACGACAATTCATGGTGAGATTTTGAGGTATATTGAGGTAGAAATTGGGTAAGAGTGCCTTAGTTACGTTTAGGGAGTTGGAGTAGAGGGTACCAAACATTTAAATTTTGAGAGAGGAAGCCAAACTTCGAGGGTCAGCACTAATTTTGTGAATCGGTTTGCCCTAGTTATAGTACCATGGTAGAACTGGTTTGGCTTAATAGTAGGGATTGAGAAGGCGAGAACCGATTTGCCCTTGTTATACTACCAGGGTAGAACTGGTTCAGATTAATAGAAGATTTTAGTGAAAACCGAACCAGTTAGACCCTAATTAGTTCGAATTATTGGGCACCAAATTCATCCAACTCCCTTTTTTTCCCTCCTTTACCATTTCACTAAATTCATCCCTCCCTCCCCACAAAATTTACCCTCCCAACATCCCCCTAACCCTAAAAATTTTTGCCCTTCCATTACCTCCACCCCTTCCCACCTATCCATCCCCTATCCCCACCTAAAACCAAATCACCCCACCTATAAATACACCTCCTTCGCCTCCATTATCTTCACCACATCCAAACCTTTAATCCAATTATCCCAAACTCTCCTAGCTCTTGCATCCAATGGCTCAAGTAACCAATGCCGTCCCCAATTATAATGAAGTTGAAATTCTCCGTGATGGTGATCATACTTATCGATCTATTCAAGAGAGTGACTGAAACGTGTCCTTTTTCTCCATTGCCCGCACTATACATATCAAGAGGGAAGTTATTTGGAGTGAGCTACCCAGGCGGTGACCACTTTGTTCCACCCTAAGGGGTGGTGAATCTTCTTTGAACATCCCCATTAGGATGCGTGCGTTGATGAGGTCCTCACATTTTACGGTACTCAAGTCAAGTTGGACAATTCTTCATCCGTAGCCTACATGTACGAGACGTGGATTCCATTCTTTCTCGACTTAGTGATCAACAAAATGCGTGCAAAAGGGGTACGTATTCCCCAATAATGGGCCTACCATACTATGGGTGTCTCTCTCTCCAAAGCTGTATGTAGTGATAGAATTACACCCAATCGCGATTGGCCTCGTGAATCTTTTTCGATTGGAGAGCTAGACGAGCGGACCCGCTTGGCATTTTGATCACATGTAGCTCAATCTTAAAACCTTAAACAACTCCGCCCTCCAGATCCTTCAAGCCAATTTTTTATATCACTTACTTATCGAGGGGAGAGACATATACCTTTCCCTGAACTTTTACGGTGACCTATAATAGGAGGAGAAAGGTAGCTCTTCCATAGCTCGGTTGATTATGTCCATAACAAAGGATGCAGGGATCAAGGATCCCAACACGTTGACCAACCTCCCCAAGCCGATTGGGAAAACCTCTGTCACACGAAGCGTGCGCCAAATGGGGGTTGCCCATCCTCCCCCACTGGTGGTATAACAGGAGGAGGATGTTGGGATGGGGGCGGAAGAGATGGAGTATGATGAGGCTGCTGACCCCGATTACGAACCATATTCGACCGCTCTCTCCCACTGCATCGATGCCTTAGAGACCATGATGAGTGATTTTATTGCGGAATATAGAGATGATCGGAGGATCCAGACTCGAGACTAATATAGAGATATGAGCATGATTTGCAGGCTCCAAGCGGACATGTATATGATGAAACTAGGGCCGGATACTCCGCTTCCAAGCTACTACTACAACCCTACGCCCCTGATCCCAATGCTCGCGGTCCATCTTAGTGAAGCTTCCGTGGCGATTTTTCATTTTTTGATATAGTTCTACATTTTACTCTATACTCAACCATTACAAGAACTATGTCATTATATCCTTGTTTTTATCGCTTTGTCATCTATCATGTTATTAATACACAAAAAAATTGCATTTTATTTATATGATCTATTTTATATGCACTCTTATTTTATTTTAGATTTTAGTCCTTTTTGCACGAGGACATTGCAAAGTCTAAGTTGTGTGTGTGTGGGTGGGTGGGGTTACACGTGCATGTCAAAATTTCACAAATCTCCAATATGCCCAAAAAAATTGGAAAATTTCAAAGAAATTGAATTTTTTTTGAAAAAGTTAAAAATATTTTTCTTTAAAATAAATAAAAAATGGAATTTTAATTTTTGAAAAATATCACAAAATTTTTATTTGAAGTCACAATTTGTAAAAACTAAATGCACAAAGCCGAAATTGACCAAAGACGGAAATTGAGCAAAAATTAATGACTTAACGAATAAGTGTGGAGATCTATTAACCCGATGAGATTTCGAGCCTATCAATTTTTGCGAGTGTTTAAATCAATTCGAGTTAATGGTTAACTCAACGTTCAATTCAGCGTTTAAATAAGTCGTTGAAGATCTCTAAGATTTTATTTTGATCGATTACGGAAAACGAGTGAGATGACGTCTTAAAAACTCGCTAAAAATATCTCTAAATTAAAATAATATCGAGACGCATATGGTAATGTGATAAGTAATTCGGATAAATGAAGTTAGGCCATCGTTTGTTTACCCAAAAATAGTATCCATAAAAAGTAGTAAAAATTCTTCCTTTTGCTAGCCATTTTGAACCTAATAAAATTTTCCATTTATATTTGATAACTCGAAAGACCCATTTAGCCCGGAGTTGTGAAAATAAAAATTCATCAAGTAAGTCCAAATGGTGCAATAAAAAAGGGCAAGAAAAGAAATAAAAAAATGCTCAACAAAAATAGCAAAAAAAGAAAAAAATAGAAAAATGAGAAAAACAAAAGAAAAGAATTAGAACAAGAAAAGAAAACAAGCAAATTCCCGAAAAAGTGCCAATGGACATCATAAGCAAGAAATTTTTCCAACTCCGAATTTTCTAACTGTTCCCATTTTACCCAATATACCATACAACCCGAAAAGTCCTATTCAAGTTCGAATGATGAAATTAGTTACTGCGTAGAGAGCTAATACACAAACAAATAAGAGATATTAATTGATGCTGATAAGAGTCGATGTTTCCCGCTTTCTAACAACCGTATTCCGATGATAAGATCTATTCACCCAAATAATTTCGTCTTTCTATTTGTGTGCGTTAATTCGTGTTCCATTGTATAATTAATCTTAATATCATGTATACCGAGATAAAATAGCCACAATCCGAGTGACTCGTTTGTGAGAGCATCCCGTGAGAAATTAAATGAAAAAGAATTTTTGAAAAGTAAATTAATGATCAATCAGTGGAAGTTAGCGGTTTGAATCGTGTCTTTGCATACACACACTATGAATTGAGATTAGTAAATGAAAATTAAAAGTGATTATTTTCTAGAATTTAAATTTTAAAGTTTTTAACTATTTTGATATTTTCTTTGAGTCGAAAAATGAATTTTGTGGATAAATTCACGGTAAACCCTCACGAGACACTACTTGTCTTACTAGGGTAACCTAGGGATTTAGTGACTAGTTGCTTACGCTAAATGCAATCGCTTGTCTGTGAAAAAGATATTCTATCCGAATAAGACTTTTATAAGTGTCTCACCATGGTATGATTCTTTTACATTACTCGGGACGAGCAAAGTTCTAAGTTATGGAGGTTTGATTTGGCGTAAATTCTTCATATTTATCCCGGTAATTTAGGTAATTTTATCACCTTGTGTGATGTAAATTATACGAATTTATGTCATATCATTTCTACTGACCCTTTTTTGCTAGTGCGTCGTGTTTCGTGTATTTCTCTTACATTTTGCAGGTATTTCATACGCTTGAAAGCAAAAGAGAAATAGGACTAAAGATAGGAAAGCAAGAAAAAAATTCAAGGATAAATTCATAATTGTACATTCAGAATTCCTATGCTAAACCTTAAGAAGAGTCGAAGACATTGAGCTCTCGAGCGTATCGAAAGATACAACGTCCAATTCGAAGATATGGTTGGGGAGTTACGAGGATGTGAAGATAAGAAAAAGCAAAGGAAAAAAGTGGAGAATACTGGAAATCTAAACCGGTTTGATTCCAAAGGGGAACCGATTTGATCAAAAATACTTGGGCAATACTGGAAAAATGATCCGGTTCGATTCTGAAGAGAATCGATTCGAAAATCTGTGCGCAAAAATTAAAGTTTATCCACTTAAAATTAGAGTTGTACATGGTTCAAACTCTTGTAAAAACATAGTGGCTTTATTCCCACATCATTATAGGGTTAGTTAAAAGGCTAGAAACATAAGTTTAAGAGAAAAAAGGGTCAAAAACAAGTGGCAATCTATTCTTAATCAAGTTAACATTATTGTGGATTGAATTCAAGTAGTTTTTTTTTTATAAAGTTTGCCTTTCTCATCTTGTTCTTAGTTCTAGTTATCTTTCATGTTCTTGAGTATTCATTAGCTTTATATTATTCTCTTGCATGCTTAGATATAATTTAATGACGATGAAGAATTCATGCAACGTAATATTTTTGGTTAATCTTTATCTTAACATGTCTGGCTTGATTTCTAGTGGGTTGGGATACATGAACCCAACCTCAAGTATTAGGCATGGATATAAAATTTATTTATGAATTAAATAAATAAGTGAAACTTGATATTTTTTTTATGTTAATATCTCCGGACTTTTAACTCTATTTGCCCTAGGTAACCGGAGTGTTTAAGAATGCGATGCGCGTATCAAAAATCTTGTCTCGCACTTTACTTTTATTCTTGATTATATATCGTGAGTGTTAAATTCCCAATATATGTAATTCTTGTAAGAAGTTAAAGTTTTCTTTTCAATTAGATGTTCAATTCTTGATAGGTTTTATATCCAATGTAATTACCTAAGGTTTAGGGGATTGTATTATAATCCAATCTTTCTCACACAAGTTAACATACTTAGTCTCAAGTTTTGCATGCATAGTCAATTTAGTTAGGAATTATATTGCTTGCGTTAGAAGTGGGATAATTTTTTCATCAATCATCATCTTTTCCTTTATTTTTGTGAGTCGATCATTAGGGTTAGTAATCCTCCTTAGTATTCATCACGAGAGATCGTCTTAGTCTATGTGTTCGATACACGATTTATTGAATTATTACTTGAGCAATCGATTTATACTAGAACTGTATTTACACGCGTTAGAGGCGCATTTTGAGTCCCGTCAGCAGCTGCCATAGTATCCTCCCTTTTATTTTTAACAAGATCATTCGTAGCCTTATGTTCTTACACACAGAGTATGCGCTCAATATTTGTGAACCTCCAAGCATATATATTGTCCATGGCATCTGGGTATTTTTTGCCAACCCTTTGACACATCTATTTGAAATCACAGATGTATGCCTTATTTTATTAGAGAAAGAAGTCTTGGAAGTCTTTAACCAAGCCACAACATCCTCAACAGCTTTCTTCAAGGCCATAGCATGATCATTTTCCATCTTCTGCAAAGTCTTAGCTCGATAATCAACCATCTTTTTCAATTCCTCAACATGGTCTTAGACCAGGATTTGGGACTTCAAATCAAGATGGGCAACTTTATCTTCACTAGTTATGGCCTACCTTGCAGCCTCTAAGACTTTGGCCTTTGATGCCTTTAGTACCTCCGCGACCCCTTTAAAATTGAGCTTAGCCTCTTACTTTGATTTGTCAGTAGCCTCAACCTTATCTTAAGCATTAAGCCTCTAAGACTAAAAGGTATAAGCCGTAGACTTCTTTCTATCTTCAAAGCATGAGGCCTTGTTATTTTCTAGCTGAGATTAGTAAGATCATTCCACGGCCTTGTAGAGCTTTTAAAGCCCCTCATACTTATCCCTTTGGCTCATGTTTATCTGAGTATCCTGAAGAAAAATAAAAATAGGTTAGATAAATAAACAAAAGGTGTCCATGAAAGTAAAAAGTAAATTGAATAACTTACCCTGAGGAGGCAGTGGAGTGTGTATTCCTCCAGATCCCCGAATCCACATTGATAAGAAATTTAGGGTCTTCAGGGTCCATGACCTTCCTCATTAAGGGAATCGTAGTGGCCGTAGTATCCTAGGGAGACTTGGGAACTGCCTACCTCAAATGAGGCCTCAGATGGTAACCATTAACCCTTTTTGCCCTACTTTGTGGAGTAGGCATGTTGGCATTAACCATGATAGTTATCCGCGGATGAGATGTTGGGATTGAGATATGGGTGGAACTGACTGGTCTGTGGTCTCTCCCCCCACTTGGAGAAGTTAGACCATCCACATAGATGTTCTCCACAACATCATCAGATAGTACAATAGGTGGAAGGTTCACAACATCAACCTCTATTTGTATGACAGTATCAGGAACAACAACAACAACAACAACAACAACAACATTGGGGCATTATCTTTGTCAGCTTACCTCTTTCTCTTTTTGCCCTTAGGCTTCTATAAAGCCTGGTTAAGATCTTTTATATTATCCTCTAGCTCATCCGGCTATAAGAGGAGTAAATCAAGATGAATCTACATGGCAGAATCACCCTCCCCAGTTGTGCCCGTGTACCAAAACACTAGTTACAAAATAAAAGTCTGCGATAAATAAAAGTTAAGTCAGTCTGGTACCTACCATAGCTTGCCTCATTAGTACAGTGTAGAAATTGAGTATGAACAAATCCCACAGAGTCACCACTACAGGGAATTACATTTTTTTCTATAAAAAATCATAATCACAGTCTTAATTCTCTTCCTCTAGCATTATAATGTGTCAAACTTGCACAAAATGCAAGGAGGTTAAAATAATGACTCCTCGATAGATAATTTAAAGCATGTAGAAATTAAAGGCTACAGCTAGATATTAAAGGTTACGACAAGAAATTAATGGTTATGGAAGTGTTAAGAGTTACCTTCGCTAAGGAGACCACCCCAAGACTGCGTCCATGTGTGATCCATCTCCCTTTTAGACTCATGCAGGTTAACTTCCCAAGTTATCCTAGAAATATAAAAGTATTTATCTTTCCTATTTTTGTACTAGAAGGTCGCCCCCTCATCAAGTATCTATGTCCACTCTGCAAACCCATATAGTAATACCATGGATTCTTCACGAAGTTCTCCTTGGGCCTATAAAAATCAAAAACTCTACGAAAATGATGTCTCCCTCTAACTTGTTTTTCTAGACAACTAAAGAAGCCATGATATCCCTCTAGCCATTAGGATCAACTCGAGATGGGATAAAATTCAACACTTTTAAAATTTTCTAACTGGGACTAGAACTGGAAGCCATATCCCTATAAGAAAGGCATGTAGGGGGAAGCAAACCTAATCATTTGGGATCAAAGAACACACCCTTTGGTTCACAAAAGGAAGGGTGCACATTGTCCCTTATGGAAATTCACAGGCCTCAGCAGGTTGGACCAATAAATCCTCGTTCATGATACAAGGATGGTTAAGGGCCGTATGATCCCTTAGAGGATGGAAGGTTTGGCCTCAGTGTTCCTTACCTTAGCATCATGGTCCTTGCCAACTTAGGTCGCGGCAGGTCTTTCGATAGTTGCTTGATTATTTGTAGATGAAGTGTCCACCTCCACTCTGTAACTAACTTCTACAGCCCTAATAGGACCCCTACAATAAGAAGATTTTGTAGAGTCAGAATAAATACATACACATGTGGAAATCCTTCAGATTACACATCCGACTTATTTTCAACGGTTTTATGTTCAACACTATGGTAGGAGGGACACCAAATCGTCTTTTTTAGTAATCCTCCAAATACTCCCAAGTAATCCAATGCATAAGACCAAAGTAATGGCCTGTAAAAGTAGAGGGGGCTCCACAGTTAAAAGGCTGAAATCATTATGATTAAAATGCAGGATGCACAAACGACCTTTTATAGAGTCCACGATAACAGAAAAATTAGACCCTCCTACAAAATTAAGCATAAGTTGCGAAAGGGTTAATAATTGCACAAGTAAAATTTATCAAAGTATTTCCAAGGCCGCAGTCATTTGAAAAAGGATGCAGCGAGATGAATAAGTCCAAAACCAACTATCTAAGGGAATAGCTAGTCGCGACCTAGGGGGATAAATAGGAGCGACTCAAATTTTTGAATCCCCCATGATCAAAACTTTTAAAAACTAAGGTTTTGGCCCAAAAAACCCATGAACAACAGTTTGTGTTCTTAGCCCAAAACCAAGCCCATAAGTGATTTTAAACCAAAACCAAGATCTGAAATGATTTTAAACGTAATAAGATCAAAACCAAAAATTAAACCTATTCTATATATCAAATTAAAAGCATAAATTAAGACAACGTTCATTTTCATTTGAAAATATGAATCCATGAGGCAAACCAAAGGTCAAATACCTAGTTCAAGCACGACTCAAAACCCTAGGCAAACAATTTAACATTTCAAGCCTAAATCTATTGGTATATTACAAATCAACAAGGGAAATTGAAGGTAAGCAAGCTCATAAAGTGAAAAAAAATATAATAATTAAAGGAGAAATGCAGAAAAGTAAGCCTAAATTGAAATCATCGGAGAAGAAAAAGTGGTTCGCCTGAAATCCCATGTTCAAACTCTCTCAATGGTTTGGGTAAAATAATGAGGTCATGGCCTCAGAACATTTATATAAGAGAGAATGGGAAAGTCAAACGCTATAACAGACAACCGTGACATCAGTAAGAAAGGAGAAATTTAGGCCAACTCAATCGTATTCGCGACCTCAGCATGAAAATCTACCAATAGAAACAAACCCCTAACACATAATCACCTACCCCTTAGGCCATCCACAGTGGGAGCCTCTAAACTTAAAGTATTATGGTATGCGTTATGGGGCGAGGGACGCAATGGGTATACGCTAAATAATGGATGGGGCGGGAGACTATTTCCCGCCTGGAAGCTGGGTGTAGAATAATCCCACATCTGGTGGGATAATCTGATTTTGTTACAATATAAATAATGGATGGGGAGGAAAATACTTTTGCGCTTGGCATGGGACCCACATGTCTCTACCATACTAGAGGATCCCTTATCCCTCCCTTCCATCTATGGGAGCTTAAACGGATCCGTTTCATTTTGTATGGGATTTACCTCCCATTGTGACTCAAAACCAACAAAACTAAAGGATCGACAATGGTATTAGAGGAACCATTGTGGATGGCCTTAGCACTGAGGCTTGTGAGATTTTTTATACCAAAAATATGTCCGCCTATAAACATGTCACACGTGGCAGGGAGACCACATAGGCATAATGAAGATCAAAGTTGTGGAGTGTAAAGGGCTTTGTACTCAAGACCATAACCTGGAATACAAACAGGTCGTGGACCCATGTACCAGAAGTAGCAGCCAAATAGGCCACGACCATGCCATAATAAGCCGTGGACTCTAACCCCAACATGGGCATAATGCCTACCGTAGGCATTGACACATTAGCAACTACCTGCCAGCTGTAAAAAATTCTAGAAAGATTCCATTTCAACGATACTTATGCTTAAGGCACGTGCACCAAGCATGTGACATTCCTACCACCTACTGTAAATATACATCCCCACCTCCTAATTTGGGATGACATATTTAAGAAGCGAAGCTCTGTCAAACTATCTCCTCTCTCTCTCCACCTAGGAGCATACTTTGATCACCTGAACCACACAAGGTCGTGGACTCTCCTCAGGTACATTGCAAGGCTGCATCCCCTTTAACATAAAATTTTTATGTGATGCATTTATCCCATCTATATCCTATTGTAATACTCTATGGCCTTCCAAACTTATAATACTACATGTATATAATGAGAATCAGGCTCCAAAGGGGACATAGGCTCATTTTTATAGTCGAACCACTCTAAGTCTCGCGTTTATTACTCCTTATCTATCTTTTACTATATTTTTATACTTTGATTATTATGTATGACTTTGATGGCATGGTCTGCTTTGGTAGATTCATTTTTTGACAACAACACTCCTATTGACGGTGACAAATATTAATGCCAAAATTTGTCACTGCTATTCGCAGTTACAAACATTAAATTTAAAGTTTGTCATTTCCAATAATAATGATAAATTGGGGAAAACATTTATCACTACTCATGGAAGTGACAAATAATTTTATTTGTCACCAAAAAATGCTTTGTCACGGCCACAAGCAGTGACAAATTTTGTTACTACCATAAAAGAGACAAAAGCCTAGTTACAAAATAATTATTTTGATATAGTCTAGTTGCTGTCTTATGACAAACCTCCAATCCAAATAATCATCACTAGGAAAGAGCTAGATTGCCTATGATGGTGTTGTTCTCCTTTGTATTATGATTATTGTTGAATAAGCATTTATGATAACCTTTTGGGAAATTTTGGCATAAGCATCTGCATATCGATTCATCGTTATTAGGTGTCTCTCTTATCTCATATTATAAAATTGATTCATTAATCTTTGGATGATGTTTCTATATGACTCCAAGCTAAGGTGTTTTTGACCAAACTCCCTATTCACTTGCATAATCACGATGTTAGAGTCACATTTAATACAAAGAGAGTGGATGCCCTTTTGTAGAGATTTGAGTAATCCTAATATCAATGATTCAAATTGTACCTCATTGTTTTAATAAGGGAAGTCTAATTTGAAGGATATTGTAATTGTCCTTGTACTTCTCGAAAGTACATTTCTAAAATAGGAAGCTATTGAATCAATGGTAGGGTAATTTCTGAAAGGAATGGGATAAACCTTCTTAAATAAGAAATTTTATCGATAAAGCTATTCAATTCCTTTTGGTTCTTCATAAATGATATGTCAAGAATATCTTTGTATTTGTTTTGGTCCATTTGCTCGCATTTCCGATCCACCACAAACCATATGAATTTCCCACTTATGACACCAAAGGCACATTTGAGGGGGTTCATCTAAAGCTTATACTTTATTCATCTGTTAAAATCTCTCCTCAAGTCTGCCAAGCGTGAGTCTTATTTCTTAGACTTGATAACAAGACCATCAACATAGAACTCTAATATGTCCTTGAAAAAAAATCATGAAAAATTCCATCATTGCTTAATAGTATGTGGGCATGCATTCTTTAAATAAAAGGCGTAATTGTGTAATTAAAGTTTCCCATTGAGGTTTTAGAGGCAGTCTTCTTCATGTTAGTTGGATCCATATTGATTAGGTTATACCCTAAATAGCCATACATGAAGCTATACATCTCATGGATAATCGTGGAGTTGATAAATTTGTCAATTGAAGGTAGATGGAACTCTTTTTTGGGGCTAACTCTATTGAGGTCCTTAAAATACAAAGAAATGTGAATTTGGGTCCTGTATTTCTTTTTCACTAGGACAATTCTGTATAGCTAAATTGGATGTTGAATCGGTATGATGAATCCAACTTTCAACAATTGTTCTACCTCACATTTGATTTTTAGATCTATTTATGGCTTGTAAGTTATCGTTTCTTATATAATAGGGATATCTGAATGTTCAACATTCCATTTATCGTAACTTACGTCTTAATCAAGAACAAGCATTTCTATGTACTTCAATGCAAAAGTGTCTTTATATTGCTTGATGAGATGAATTAAGTCCTGTTTACTGGTTGCCTCTAGGTATATCGAGATAAATATTGGTCATGGTTCCTCGCTGGTGCCTACTAGATTAATTTATTACGAATCCTGTCTTTGTGGTTTTGGTCGATCATGTATGCATTTAGGTTCATCTTCAACATCTTCCACAAACTCTTGTATCTTGGAATTACCAATAACCAAATATTGGCCTTGATTATCCACAAGAAACATCCGTACTCCGCCTTCAAGTTAGCTTCCTCTGTGAGTTTCTCTGCCGCTTAAACATTCATAAGCGATAGACCACCCATCCATCACTAAGCTAAACCTTCTTGCACTTCCGCTCTTGTGGTGATGGAGCTTTCCTTTTGTTTAAACTTTATGTTAATTTGTAACTCTATTTTCCCAATCTTCTTCAAGATCTTTGTCGTCATACTTATTTCTCTCGTGGATCAATTCTAGGCTTCATTATGCCCGAAGATTTTTCAAAACAGACTTTGTTTGTGAAATAACCTTATTGATTTGATCCGTTTCTTTGAATTTATTTTCTTCGATCATCATGGAGCCCAATATTCCTTTGATCATCGACATTTTTACTCCCTCCACTTGCCTTGTGAGGATTCGTGTATCCTTATTGTGTTATGTATAAATGTTGCATCAACGAAGTGTGATTATTTATTTGAAAAGGGTTCTTAGTTTCTCGAATGATTGGTTCTTATCCTCTGACATTAGCCTTTGCACATTTTTGGTAAGTCAAATGGACTAATCCATAGTTGTACATCCAATCAATAAGTAGTAAGAAGTGGTTGACTTAATCACGTGAAATTTGACGTGTGATGATAGCTTGGCTTTTGGCGTGATGTTTGTTGTCTTCAAAGCCAAGCTAATCAAAATTCCTTGAATTACCTACAAAAATTATTAAATAACTTTTATTGTGGTAAGTATGGGTATCAATCCAATTTTAAAGAGTGACACATGGTAGAATGAGAAGATAAATGCAATTCACTTTCAATTATTTTCATCTCTATTTTTTTAATTTTCTTTTAGAACAATTTTCAAGGGATAATGAGACTAAAGCGAGGTAAATAAATGTGAGAACAATCAAGGAATGAGACTACACCACATATTCTAGTTATTCAAATTAATTAATTCACTCATTTGAAATCTCCCAAGTAAGTATTGAAATTACAAGTCAACTCTCGTCACAAATGCAATTTTAACACTAACCTATTAGAAAATTAAATTCAAGCCCCATAACTCATAGAAAGTATATTTACACTCCTTTTAATAAATCACCCCTTAGAATCGATTCACCAAAATTCATATAAATCATAGAAAATAAAATTTAAAGTAGAAGTTCAAGGAATAAGACCACACTTGAGATATCTCTATCTCTAGTTTGATTCTAAAATGGATATTATATCTTGAATTTTGATTTTCTCTCGAAAATAATTTATCCTCTCTCGAGGCATAAATTGAAAGGTTAAGGATCAAAATTAATATTCAAAGGGAATTTTAAATGATCAAACTAAGTAATTAAAAGAACATTAAGTAAGGGTTCATCCCACTACTTGACAGGGTTTTTTAGTCTAACATGATATGAAATATGATAAACAAATAATCAAAGGCATTAAAATATAAGAGTAAAGAAAGAGAAAAAATCTTCAAACAAGTCTCCTTGAATTTTCCAAATTGAACTATATCCTCATCAATACAATTAAATCCCTCAACATTAATTCTCACAAATTCTTTAAAGAAAAATAAAATAAATAAAAAATTATTTGCAAAGGTGTTTCTCTCTTTATTCTTCTCTCTACTGTGCTTCTTCTAGATCTTGAACCCTATTCAAATGAGCGGGAGTCTTCTTAAATAAGAGGTTACATGAAGCTAAGAGTAAAATTGAACATGTTTAAATATTGAGGGTAGAACAGGTATTGCACACATGTGCATAGGTTTGGTGTGGTCATGGGGGTATAATGGGAATAGGGAAAAGGTTTAAACATGTGGGTTTTGTTATTTTATTGTTTTGATTTGTTTTGACATAGGGTAAAAATAGGATAAAATTATTTGAGGTTTGGTAATGGGCAATGGTGTTGGGTGAAATGGGTTTTTGAGATGTAGTAGGGAGCTGCGTAAGGATTTGATTTGGGGCTCACGGGTTGCTCTGGGTATGATCAATTTTTAGCAAGTATAAGGCGTATAATTAGGTTTGAGGGTAGGGTCGAAGTTTGGAGCAGGACCAGAATGTTGGGTCGCGCTTGGTTCAGACGGTTTGTAGATGGTGCTACCTGGATTGGGATTAGGCACGGGAGTTTGGTAGCTTGGGTCGAATGCATAAGGGTCGACGGGTGGATTCGAATGGATATTGGCTTTTGGTGGCAGATGTGGGTCCAAGTTATGGGGTTTGGTGGGTTTCGTCCAGAGGTTATTGCCGGATTTAAGGCAATGGGCATGGTCGGGTCGGGGGGACTTAGCAGTAGGAGCTCGACTTTGGGATAAAAAAATGGAGCATGAACAAGTAATGGGTGTTGGGTATTAGGTGGGTTAAGCTTCGGGTGGTTATGTAGTTTGGAGAGATAGAGATAGATAGAGAGAGAGAGAGAAGAAGATGAGGTGTTATGATTGGTTATAGTGGAGTGCATGCGATACAGGGTGTGTGTGAGTGTATGGGAGAAATGGTGTGTGTGTTGGTACTTTATTATATATAAAAATAGAAAATATGTACATATATATTTACAATACACACGCAATAAAAAATATAAAAATTAAAACACACACATATGAAATATAAAAAGACTCATAATAAAATAAAAATTAAATATAAATAAAAACTAATATCACTAAAAATATATATAATAATGAAAATATTAAACACACACTTAAATATATAAGAACACAGACACGACGACACACACGCTTTATATAATATTTACATAAATATTAAAATACTAAAAATAAAGACCCTAAAATAAAACGAATTAAAAATAATAAAAATGGCACAACCTAAATAAAATATACATCTATATTAAAAATAATAAAAATAATAATACACATATACACTGAACAATTATAGGATACGCTAGGGATGGATTGTGCTTGTTTCGAGGCAGGTTTAGAGTACGTCGTTGGGTTTAGGCTCATTTAACCACATCATTCACACATTTGATGTACCTGACCACTTATTTATAATAATTGCCTCGAATTAAGCTCGTTTGACACCACAAATGCTTATTTACCTACAAAACAAATAAATACCAGCATAATTTTAATTTTATTGAGAATTAACAATTAACAATTGTCTATTTGGGATTTTATTTAAACATTTTTGGGTGCTTATCACACCACCCCCAAAAAAAAACATTGCTAGTCTTCGAACAAAAATAGAGAGAAAACAAGATAAAAAACAAAAAATGTGCCACTTCTACAAGCACTTGCGATTGCACTTAGCATGCCCAACAAGCCTTTAAACTTATGGGTTACCTTATAGGACGAGATTTGTCTTGTGAGGATTTATAGAGAATATACCCACAAAATTCTTTACTTGCAAATGACAGTCAATCTCTTATTAGATGTATAAGAATCATACAATCCATCATAAGATAAATATTTTGAAGAAATATAAGCTAGAAGTGTAAAAAAGTTTAGCTACATGAATACTCAAGGAAAATCATTCCTAAATCTCAACGTGGGTGATGTGAATCAGTTAAAACGGATTGAATATCATAAGAGTAATTCCTAGATCGTCTTTCGGAATCAACGCTTCAACTTTAAAATCTCATGGATATAGCTCTCTTAAACGAACTCACGAGAATTGGGTAAGTGTATCTATCTTGTGTGTAAGGAGGTGAGTAAATGTAAGAACTGTCAAAAGTCTCACACGCACTTACAAAAGAATGAACATTTTAGAAAAAATGATTTCATGAAAAAATGCTAATCACTATAGTGAGAACATCGAGGCATTCACCATATAAACTTCTCGTTTGCTCAAACAACTTACCAAGGACAAAAAATGGGGTCTATATACGGGATGATAGGAGAATGAAATGAGGAACATGGATGATATGATGGTGGGTCTTTTGAGAAGAGTGGAACACAATCTGAATAACCAATGTCTTCATTTTATAAACTTTGATCGCATGCTTTTAATTTTTTTCTTCTATTTCTTCTACTTTTTTGGTTTTTCTCTTTTTCTTCTTTTCTCTTTTTTTTTCTTTGCGATGCATTTTTCTTTTCATAACACGAATGATCATAATTTACATCTGGAAGTTCAAACACTATTTTCCTAAAAAAATGATGGATGGAAGTGATTGGATTGGAAATGACATATGAATGCTGTGGGGAATATATGTGGGTAGGGGAAATATGGAAAGATAAAGGGTGAAGTGAATGGTCACGTGATATGGTAAAAAATGATTTGGTTCTCGAGACAAAATACAAGACACATGTTCCTTACGACTCAAAAGTGATGTCGTTCTCAGTGGTCAAGCTAAAAGTTTAGTGAAGAATAATGAGATCATACAATGATTTAAGTACGGACCCAAAAGAAGTTAAATAAACTTGTGACTCAGATATTGCGTAAAACTCTCTAAAAGGTGAAGGACACAAATCTCACAAGCTAAAGTCTCCACTAATGATCCTTAAGGTTTTTTCGAGAATTGTCATACTCTTGAACTCTAAATCGTAGTGACATGATACGTGTGCAAATTTTGTTGAGTCTAGAAATTCATGGTGAAAAATGACTTGGTACGTATTACATATGCTATTTTGAAAAAATATCCTCTACCTTGATCCTTAGACTTAAAAGATGGATGATAGAAAATTCACGTCAACGAGTGAGATGAAAGAAACTGCACAAAAATTTTAAAAATAAAATCATGTTTATGATTTTTTTTCAAAAGAGGTAAGATTTTGATCAAATTCCCACCTCCCCCCCCCCCCCCCCCCCAAAAAAAAATAAATAAAAAGGGTGTTAAGTAAAATTAATTTTAAAATTGAGAGAAAAATGTGACAACCCGCTCATCCAAATAAGGGGTGGGCAGCCCGATAATTAAATAAAACTAGGAATCATGGATGGAATCATTCTCAGCATCACAACAATATAATAAGTATACGGGATGACCACTCTATATTTTAGAAAAACGGGTTGCCAAAAATATTGTTTTATAAGTCAAGAAAGAATTTAAACAACCCAATTTGAAAAGAAAGTGGAAACCCAAGAAAACTTATATTACATCCACGAGAAGAATACAATATGGGGGAACCGAATATGCTGTCGGTCCACGGGTACATACAACATATTCAACAAGTTTAATTTAAGTTATATAATACATCCATTAGACAGTTACAGAGTTTGGGCCACACGCCCGAGTAAATGACCCGATCGTAACTAGAATACAAAAAATGAAGGTGTCTAATAAAATATCTCGTAATATCCGCAAAGTATTACGGCTCCCCCAAAAGAACCGGAGTAGGAAAGACAAAACGGGCATCCTTGCAGCGGAGCACCTGAGCGGATACAAGATACATGCGCAACAAGAAATATTAACGGGTCAGGGCCCGGTTTTATATGATCACCAGATGAATAAAAAGTATGATAGTTATGAACAGTAAATAATGAATGATAAAGAGGAGAATATATCAACATAATCTCAAAGCATAAACTAAGACAATTTAAATGATTATAAATTTCATTTTATTATGTAAGAGGATTTAAATGAATATCATTAATTAAAAATCCTTTATCCTTCATCCTTTTTCACTATTTCATTTCATCTTTCCATTCCTTATCAAGAATATGATTACTGTCATATGCTCTTTGTGGCATTCCATTCCTTATCAGGAATATAATCATCGTTACATGCTCTTTGTGGCATTTTATTATACATCAACTCCCACTTGATTAAGAATAGTTATATTCATATACATATAACGATTCGAAGACCGCCCGTCCGGGTTTCCCCACTGTGCGCGCCCCTAAATGACCATCATCTTCCAGGGCCTATATACCAAGCCAACCTGGGAACCTAACGCAAGACGTCGGGAAGCGGCCATATGCCTGTGGAAGAGTCATAACCACACCCAGAATTACCTCCCCATTGCAGAAAAATACACAACAACGCTCATATGGCCTAGGACTATATCCACCCTGCATTCATTAGCCTGGGGGCTTCACCTCACGCGCACACTTCCCTTATGATGGCATTTAGAGAGGTGTGTTTAAGCAAATTATCATTTACCATATTAATCTCATTTTCATTTCCATTTTTCATGCATATGTTTCATTTTATCCGAAACCATAATCATTGAATATTCTTCTTAATATTCATCGTATACTAAGTACCGAATTATTCTCCAAGATATCACAATATTTCTACAAGTCATAAGGTTTTATATACCTCAATTGAGTCCCTAAAGTGTCCAAATATGGGCTTACAACTCCTAGATTCCTAATGATTTACTAAAGGAAAGAAATGCCCTAACCTCAGCTTGTACACCCCCGAAATAAGCCCCGTTTAATGCATTTCTAATCTAGGGTAGTGACCCAACTCATCTAAGACTCTAGAACTCTAAGTTTACTTCGTACAAGAAGGTTCCTAGGTCCTAAGCCTAATGAAAAGGGTTGGAACTGAGCTAAGAAAAATCACTCAAAACTGCAGGATTTCCGAATCGATTCGTCCTGGCCGAATCAATTCGGTCAGAAAAGCGAATCGATTCGGACCAGCCGAATTGATTCGGTCAGGAAAACTGACTTTCTGCATAATTGCCGAATCGATTTTTTCCACTCAGACCAGGACACTGCCCCTATAGAGAATCGATTCGGCCTGGCTGAATCGATTCGCCCCTGCGAATTTGCCAAGTATGGGTTAAGGGTTATGAACCCTAATTTCCCCCCAAATCCCCTTTCCACTTCAACCAATCATCATTAATTTAACCCATCAACTATTAATGCATCTAACTACCATCAATTTACACCAACAAACATATAAAACAACTTCTAGGGGTTTAAAACCTATAAACCCCTCAAAATCTCAAAATTATCAAACTACATTAACTACACAACAATCAATACCATTTATTCATCTTAAACCATATATTAGCAAGTAGAAAACTTGCCTTGATGTTGGAATTTCAGATTTCTTTGGGGTAGAAGCATTCTCAAATCTTCAATCTCCAATTCTCTCTTTCTCTCCAAAGTTCTGTTCCTCTCTAGGTTTAGTAAATTCTCTTAAGAGAAATAAGGGGATTATCAAGACTAAATCGTGGAATTAGTCAAAAATTATCAACTTAAGTTGTTAATACCGCAATAAAATGATTCACAACTACACACTTATGTTAAAACCAGTCAAAAGAGCCCAAAATACCAAAAATACAATATGGCACTTATTTCGACTATCTCGTTCATTTCGGGATCAATTACGCCCTCCAAATTATCATTGGGAAATTTTATGAATCGTTTCAAGTTCCGGTTTCATTTAAACCATAAATGTCATTTAAATCTTATGACACTATAAAACACAACATGGTGATATTTACTTACACATATAGTAAATATCAATAATTTAGTAAATATTAACTTTTATCTCACGCAATTAATATTTACCTCATATTCCGACATTATATATAATTACTTCACACCGTAAATAAATATAAAATAGGTTCCCAAAAGCGAGGGTTGTTACATACTCCCCCCTTATGAGGGAATTTTACCCCCAAAATTCAAGCGTACCTTGAAAGAAGAGATGTGGATACTTTTCCCGCATGTCATCCTCGCGCTCCCACGTCGATTCCTCGACGTTGTGATGACCCCATTGAACTTGAACCAAGGGCACCACTCAAGATCTCAATCGTCGCTCCCTATGCTCTAGGATAGTAACTGGTTGTTCTTCATATGAAATGTCGGGTTGCAACTCGATATCCTCGAAAGGAATATGCCAAAGGGCAACTTCACACCTCTTGTACTTCTTCAAAGAGGAAACATGGAACACATCATGGATATGTTATAGGCTTTCTGTCAAAGCAAGTTGATACGCCACCGGACCTACCTTGGCAATAACGAGAAATGGTCCCACATAGCGCGGTGCAAGCTTCCCTTTCCTCCTAAAATGCTTGATACCTTTCATAGGCGATACTCTCACCAACACTTGATCTCCAACCTCCATCTCTACATGCCTTCTATTCGCATCGGCATAACTCTTTTGTCGATCTTGAGCTATCTGAATGCAATTCCGGATGAGTTCAATCTTGGAAGAAGTATCCTGGATCATTTCAGGTCCAAGGAACTTATTATCCCCCACCTCGAACCAACAAGTGGGTGGTCTACAAGGCCTACCATACAAAGCTTCATAGGGCGCCATCCCAATAGTAAATTGGTATGAATTATTATAAGCAAATTCGATCAAAGGGAGATATTGTTCCCAACTACCTTGGAAATCAAGCACACGCATACGGAGCATATCCTCCAGCATTTGGTTGACTCTTTCTGTCTGCCCATCTGTCTGAGGGTGATAAGAAGTTCTTAACTTCAATTCGGTTCCCATAGCCTCTTGGAAACTTCTCCAAAAGTGGGAAACAAAAATCTTATCTCAACCAGAAACTATATTTAAGGGCACCCCATGAAGTCTAACAACCTCCGCAATAAACAACCGGGCATAACGAGCAGTATTATAATCGGTGCGTACCGGTAGGAAGTGTACCGACTTAGTCAAACGATCGACGATAACCCAAATAGAATCATGACCATTTTTCGACGTTGGTAAGCCTGTGACAAAATCCATAGATATGCTCTCCCACTTCCACACTGGAATTTCCAACGGTTGCAACAAACCGGTCGGTCGTTGATGATCTATCTTGACCAATTAACAAGTGGTGCATTGAGACATGAACTCAGAAATATCCCGCTTCATGCCTGGCCACCAATACTGACGGCGCATGTCTTGATACATCTTGTCGTTACCCGGATGCACTGCAAACTTGGAATCGTGAGATTCGGCCATTACGGCCTGTCTTAAGTCCCCTTAGAACGGGACAATAAGTCTCCCGTGGAAACGCACCCCACCCTCAGAGCCTATAGAGTAGGATTCTGCTCCATCGATCAACAACTTGTGTATATGGTCCTGGAAACTTTTGTCCCTCCTTTGGGCTTCAACCACCCTTGCAATAATAGTAGGCGTGACGGTCATCACTGACATAAACGCCCTAGAAACCGCGTCCTCTTGACTCAGCTCCTTCCATTTTGCTTTCCAGACTTTTGCTAACTCCCTATCGGGTTTTCTACTTAAAGCATCTGCCACCACATTCGCCTTGCCTGGGTGATAGTGGATGTCAAATTGATAGTCTTTCACAAACTCTAGCCATCGGCGTTGTCGCATATTTAAATCTTTTTGTGAAAATAAATATTGCAACGATTTATGGTCCGTGAAAAGACTAAATTTATCCCCTAGGAGATAATGCCTCCAAATCTTCAAGGCAAAGACTACTGCGGCAAGTTCCAAATCATGCATCGGATAATTCCTTTCACGGGGCTTCAACTTGCGAGAGGCATAAGCAATATCCCGTCACTCTTGTTGAAGTACACCTCCCAATCCTTGTAGAGATGCGTTGGTAAAGACTAAATATTCCAATCCTGGCCTTGGTAACGCAAGGACTAGAGCAGAAGTCAACCTATCCTTGAGCTCGTCAAAAGCAGACTGACAGGAATCATCCCATACAAACCTCACCCCTTTTCGGGTTAAAATTATCAAAGGGCTAGCAATTTTAGAGAAACCCTTAATAAATCGGTGATAATAACCCGCCAAACCCAGAAAACTACGAATCTCGATAGGTGTCGTGGGCTGACTCCACTCCTTCACCGCAATCACTTTACTTGGGTCTACTGAAATACCCTAGGCAGTCACAATATGACCCTAAAACTGTACCTCCTACAACTAAAACCCACACTTCTCGAACTTAGCGTATAATTGGTGATCCCTCAATCTCTGCAGGACCAGCCTCAAATGAGCAGCATTGTCAAATTCTGTTCGAGAATAAACTAGAATGTCATCAATGAACACTATGACAAACTGGTCTAGGAAGTCCCAAAATACACTATTCATGAGGTCCATAAACACGGCAGGCACATTGGTTAATCCAAAAGGCATAACCAAAAATTCTTAGGACCCATATCTCGTAAGGAAAGCAGTCTTGGACACATCTTGTTCCCGTATCCGCAACTGGTGATACCCCGTCCTCAAATCTATCTTAGAGAAGTACGACGCTCCCTTAAGTTGATCAAACAAATCATCAATCCGAGGTAGTGGGTATTTATTCCGGATGGTGACTTTATTTAACTCTTTATAGTCAACACATAACTGGAGAGAACCGTCTCTTTTCTTCATGAATAACACCGGAGCACCCCACGACAACGTACTTTGCCTAATAAAACCTTTCTCTAGAAAGTCTTGAATTTGATCTCTTAAATCCCTCATTTCAACAGGATCCATATGATACGGAGCTCTCGCAATCGATCGAGTTCCAGGCGCTAAGTCGATCACAAACTCAATCTCCCTACTAGGAGGCAAACTCGGTATTTCCCGAAAAACATCTTGAAAATCTCTAATAATCGGAATAGAATCTAGGGAAACAACTACATCTCGAGAAGTCTCCTCTGCGATACAATACAAGTACGTGCTAGTACCTCCTTCTAAGCGAGGCATAACAACTAAAAACATTTCTTGCCCGGAATGGAAAAAACTATACTCTTCCCATAGCAATTAACTATCGCATGATACTTCACCAGCCAATCCATACCAAAAATTACATCATACCCGACCAGGTCTAGGACGAGCAAATCGGCCTCAAAGCACAAATTACCAAGAGTTATTCCTATTCGTTTACAAACAAAGAAAATGAGTGAACCATCACCCGTAGAAGACTCAACACTAGTGAAGGTACTCTCTACAGATTTTATTAACTCTGTAGTCTGAGCTAAACTTATATAAATGAACGAGTGGGTCGCAACAATATCAAATAACACACGACCCTTGTTCCCCTAAATAAGAAACTCACCCTCAATAGCTGGCGGCGCTGGCGGTGCCGTAGGAAGCATAGGATCCTGAATATGATAAACACGCCCATACTATAGCTGACCCTGCTATGGAGGGACAACTGGATTAGGTACCTGTGGTGGTAACTGAACTTGTGGCTGTTGTGGGATCCTAGGAAGCTTTCCCCCAATCAAGTGAGGACACGACCTCTTGTAATGACACAACTCTCCACATTGAAAGCATCGATTCGTCGCATTCTCCTAACCTTGACCCCTGTTACTTCTAAACTGCCCGAGGCCTTGGCCCGAATGGCCTCTCCCTCCATTTCCACCTCTACCTGCTTGTTGCGATTGCGGTCCACCTTGACCTTGTCTATTGTTATTTCCACTCGCAATAAACCCACCAAAACGTTGCCTCTTTGATCCCTTTCTTTTTTCTTATTACCCGAAGATTGGGAAGAGGGAAATGCTCCTCCTCCATCCCCATTGCCTCCGGATTTTCCCGCTTGCCCCATTACTGTAGCCTTCTTGCAACTCTGGACATACAACCAATGTTCTTGGCAATGAAGCAATTCCGCATTCATCACATCCCCCAAAGTCTGCAAAGCTGGATTTCCCAGAAAATGTTGACGGATTCTCCAGTTCAAACCCCCCATAAACTTTGATATCTTCCTCTCTTCTAGAGCCACTTCATCCGGTACAAAACTTGCTAACCAGGTGAACTCCTCTTCATATTCCTCCACGGATCTCTCACCTTGCAACACTTCCCGAAGCTTTCTTCTCATCTCCATTTGAACTGCGGGAGGGAAGTACTTCTGATCAAACAATGCCCAGAAATCATTGATAGTCATGGTATCCCTCTGTTCTGGTGTAGTCATTGACTCCCACCAATGTAATGCGGCCCCAACGAGTTTAAAAGTATCAAGGATTTTCTTCTTATCCTCACTACATTCCACCATACGCAGATGGAGTTGCATATCCTTCTTCCACTGATTAGCTCTAACAACATCAGAGCCTCCATCAAATTCCGGGGGCTGGCCCTTTAAAAATGACTCTCTAACTCTCTCCCATGGAGAAGGTCCCGTAGGAGCTTGTGCATCCTGAGCCCATTGTTGTTGAGCTTGTGGTAATTGTTGGACCACGGTGGTCATAGTAGCATTAATCGCTTGGGCCACGATATTTACTACATTAGCAGCATTGATAGTTCCCTGCTGCGGCGGCGGTGGAGGACCAACCTCCTACTCTACAACTCTATTCCTTCGAGCGGGGCGGCCTCTCTTAGGCGGCATCTGAGATGAAGAAACAATAGAGTTAGAATATTATTTAAAATAATCTAATTTTGCAGAAGATCGCATACATAGGCAACAAAACAGTCCTATCATTAAGCTCTCTATATCAAAGAATGCTACGGTAGAACGTGATAAGTCCATATAGATCCTAGTACTCTAGAACCTGATGCTCTAATACCATCTGTGACAACCCGTTCATCCAAATAAGGGGTGGTCAACCCGATACTTAAATAAAAATAGGAATCATGGAAGGAATCATTCTCAGCATCTCAATAATATAATAAGTAAACGGGATAACCACTCTATAATTTAGAAAAACGGGTTGCCAAAAATTTTATTTTATAAGTTAAGAAATAATTTAAACAACCCAATTTGAAAAGAAACTGGAAACCCAAGAAAACTTATATTACATCCACGACAAGAATACAATATGGGAACCGAATATGCTGTCGGTCCACAGGTACATACAACGTATTCAACAAGTTTAATTTAAGTTACATAATACATACATTAGACAGTTACAGAGTTTAGGCCACATGCCCGAGTAAATGGCCCGATCGTAACTAGAATAAAAAAATGAAGGCGTCTAACAACATATCCCATAATATTCGCAAATTATTACGGCTCCCCCAAAAGCACCGGATTAGGAAAGTCAAAACGGGCGTCCTTGTGGCGGAGCACCTGAGCGGATACAAGATACATGCGCAACAAGAAATATGAACGGGTCAGGGCTCGGTTTTATATGATCACCATATGAATAAAAAGTATAACAGTTATGAATAGTAAATCATGAATGAAAAAGAGCAGAATCTATCAACATAATCTCAAAGCATAAACTAAGACAATTTAAATGATTATAAATTTCATTTTATTATGCAAGAGGATTTAAATGAATATCATTAATTAAAAGCCTTCATCCTTTTTCACTATTTCATTTCATCTTTCCATTCCTTATCAAGAATATGATTACTGTCATATGCTCTTTGTGGCATTCCATTACTTAGCAGGAATATAATCACCGTTACATGCTCTTTGTGGCATTTTATTATACATCAACTCCCACTTGATTAAGAATAGTTATATTCATATACATATAACGATTCTAAGACCGCCCGTCCGGGTTTCCCCACTGTGCGCGCCCCTAAATGACCATCATCTTCCAGGGCCTATATACCAAGCCAACCTGGGAACCTAACGCAAGACGTCGGGAAGTGGCCATATGCCTGCGGGAGAGTCATAACCACACCCGGAATTACGTCCCCATTGCAGAAAAATACACAACAACGCTCATATGGCCTAGGACTATATCCACCCTGCATTCATTAGCCAGGGGGCTTCACCTCACAAGCGCACTTACCTTATGATGGCATTTAGAGAGGTGTGTTTAAGCAAATTAGCATTTACCATATTAATCTCATTTTCATTTCCATTTTTCAGGCATATGTTTCATTTTATCCGAAACCATAATAATTGAATATTCTTCTTAATATTCATCGTATACTAAGTCCCAAATTATTCTCCAAGATATCACAATATTTCTACAAGTCACAAGGTTTTATATACCTCAATTGAGTCCCTAAAGTCTCCAAATATGGGCTTATAACTCCTAGACTCCTAATGATTTACTAAAGGAAAGAAATGCCCTAACCTCAACTTGTACACCCCCGAAATAAGCCCCGTTTAATACATTTCTAATCTAGGGTAGTGACCCAACTCATCTAAGACTCTAGAACTCTAAGTTTACTTCGTATAAGAAGGTTCCTAGGTCCTAAGCCTAATGAAAGGGGTTGGAACTGAGCTAAGAAAAATCACTCAAAACTGCAGGTTTTCCGAATCGATTCGGCCTGGCCGAATCAATTTGGTCAGAAAAGCGAATCGATTTGGACCAGTCGAATCGATTCGGTCAGGAAAACTGACTTTCAGCATAATTGCCGAATCGATTCGGACTGGTCGAATCGATTTGGTCCACTCAGACCTAGACACTACCCCTATAGAGAATCAATTCGGCCTGGCCGAATCAATTCGCCCCTGCGAATTTGCCAAGTATGGGTTAAGGGTTATGAACCCTAATTTCCCCCAAATCTTCTTTCCTCTTCAACCAATCATCATTAATTTAACCCATCAACTATAAATGCATCTAACTACCATCAATTTACACCAACAAACATATAAAACAACTTCTAGGGGTTTAAAACCTATAAATCCCTCAAAATCTCAAAATTATCAAACTACATTAACTACACAACAATCAATACCATTTATTCATCTTAAACCATATATTAGCAAGTAGAAAACTTGCCTTGATGTTGGAATTTCAGATTTCTTTTGGGTAGAAGCAATCTCAAATCTTCAATCTCCAATTCTCTCTTTCTCTCCAAAGTTCTCTTCCTCTCTCTTTCTCTCTAGGTTTAATAAATGATCTTAAGAGAAATAAGAGTCTTAGCAAGACTAAATCGTGGCATTAGTCTAAAATTATCAACTTAAGTTGTTAATACCGTAATAAAATGATTCACAACTACACACTTATGTTAAAACCAGTCAAAAGTGCCCAAAACACCAAAAATACAATGTGACACTTATTTCGACTATCTTGCTCATTTCGGGATCAATTACGCCCTCCAAATTATCATTGGGAAATTTTATGAATTGTTTCAAGTTCCGATTTCATTTAAACCATAAATGTCATTTAAATCTTATGACACTATAAAACACAACATGGTGATATTTACTTACACATACAATAAATATCAACAATATAGTAAATATTAACTTTTATCTCATGCAATTAATATTTACCTCATATTCTGACAATATATATAATTACTTCACACCATAAATAAATATAAAATAGGTTCCCAAAAGCGAGGGTTGTTACAAAAAAGAGAGGAGGAGATTACCAGAATCAACCGCTAATCAGGTAGATCACACGTATCTAAGATGAACCTGAATAAGTAATGAGATAAAAATGTACACGTCTATAAACATGGTAAAGCATTGGGTGATGTAAAACACCACCCCCAAACAGGATAAGACTCATACTCAGAAACAGGGGGCTGCCTTCCGGTAGTGCTAAGTTTAATGTCTTCAGCCACACCAATTTATTCTCACCCTAAACAAGATAAAACTTGGATTGAATGGGGTGGTAGAAAAATTGGGAGATGATAATCATCTCCAAATAAGACTGAAGTCTCAGTCTTGTTGGATAAAGGATAAAAGGTCAATGCACTTGTATGGCAAAGTGCTTCACGCGATGCAAAGCATAGGTGGACTAAAGGTGGGTAGAGAGAAGGGCATATGGAAGAAAGTCAAGGGTGAGGGTGAAGAAACACCGATCACGGGCCTTATCGAGTGTAAATGTGAGGGCAATAAGGGCCCTATAACATGACGCTATAATTGGATAGGAAGGTAATATGATTTGGCGATTGGGATATGGTGGGTCTCATAGAAATTGCACAACCGTTCTATAAATGGACGATAATAATGGTTGCGTCGTGACTAGTCAGTGAGTTGCTGTGAATAAAAATCATCACGATGGGAGAGTGGCGGACATGGATGAACAAGCCCGTGTCACCTAAGTTGAGAGTTGCATCACAAAAACTCTCATGGATGGTGGGGTAGTGGAAAAATTCGCGAATGGGATCATGGATTTCATGGGTGGGTGGTGGTTTTAAGTAAGGACCTAAATGGGTAGATGATAATAGTAAGGGAATATGGTCCAAACATGGTAGTGTGTCGGGTGGGATGATGGGTGGGTCTGGAGGGATAATGAGTGGAGGAAGGTGATCTAACTCGGGAGTAGGGGATACACACTCGTCTTGGGCGTCAGAATAATCATCAAGGTCCTCCTGAAGAGGGAGTGTGGTATCAAGTGACAAAGAGATCAAAGTATGCACCAATATGTCATCATCTGTGGTGGTGAAGGGGTCTAACAAGACACTATGATTCGAGACACATGAATCAACATTAATATCAGAATAAAAGTGAGCCAAACATCGCTGGAGAGGATTCATATTAAGGGAGGTGGGAACCATCTCCGATTCAATCTCGTTGCATTGGATAACACTCATAGTCGGATCTAACCTATAAGGAATGGGCGTTTCAAGGACACACTAAATAGGCTCAATAGGTGTAGACTCGAGCGTATTTTAAAAATTCATCGGGAAGGAAAATATGAACCTCAATTATGGGTTCTTTAGGAGAAGGTGGGGTTTGATCAATCTCACAATCATTTGATAAACCAACACAATTGTGAAATTGGGGCTCAGACCAATGGGTGGTCTCAACTTTGATATTCTTGGGGTGATAGGGTTGGTCACACTCAAAGTGCATATCACAAGATATCTCATCATCACTCGACGTGGGTTCAATAATGGGTTGACTTGGGGTGGAATCCAACTCGTTCGAACACTCAATTTCATTTAATCTTTGTTCAAGCTGTTGAAGGGCTTGATTTTGATATTGAGTAGGTTTCTCTTGTTTAAGGATAAACTTTTTCATGAGACTTTCGAGAGAGGATGTGGATGGTGGTGGTAAAGTGTTAGCGATTAGTGATTAGCAGTGGTGGTTGAGGTGGACACAACTCACTATTGACACTAGGATACATACAATACTCATATGAAGTGTGGGGAATGGGGTCAAGTTCTTCATACGCAAGAGAAATATATCCATGCGAGACAAAAGGTTGATAATCATGTGGAGTGTAGAGAGGGGACTGATCAGTATGGGGTGCACTAGGTTGTCATTATGACTGTCGAAAATCCCGAGGATCCACAACATGGGGTTGGGATTGATAATGCGTAGGAGGGTGATCAAGAATCCATGAATAGCTTAGGTACTCACACAACTCGGTATTGGATATATCATGAAAATAGGCCGAGGTGGGTTCCGAAATAGTATCATATGGATACACTTGGGCCATGGTTGGTTCAGATGGATATAAAATGTATGGACACTCATGGGGCAAGTGATCGACTTGAAATCAATAGGTGCACGACAAAGATTTGGACGCATTGATACTCATCATCGGAGGCGATGAAATATGATATTTGTGCGTGGATGACGCAAGAGTATCAACGATATGTGTAAGAGAGTTAAAGACACTAAGTAAAGTATGGAAGTTCGACTCGGGCTCAACTTCAAACATGCTTCGTGATAATGAGAAATGACCAAAGTAATCCCTTAAAGGACGTATGTCGGCCTTTGTGAGAGTACTATTTTTTTGATTTTTTTAAATGTTTGTAAAAAGGAAAGAAAATATTTTTGTTATTTTTATAAAATAAAGGAAGAAAATATTTTTGGATTTTTGAAAAAAAAGATGGTAAAATAGACTTTTGAATTTGATGAACTCAGTAAAACCGACTACCAAAAGATTGAATTAGACATACACAAGTCAAGGATAAATCCTAACGGGCATGTATCCAATTTATATCTTCAAAATTAGGGAAAGGGTAGTCAAATTTTAATTAGATCTGCGGGCTACAAAAATCACGAAATTTATCTTTTGGACCGCATTTGCAAAAATATGCTCCTACTTGGCTATCTAGTTGATTGATTTTAAATTTGATGATAGATAGGGTAGCACACAATAGATAAATGAGTGAGTCGGGTGATGAGATCCCTTCTCATTTAAATGACCGGGTCTAGGTCTTAGGTTCATTAATTCGCCAAACCATCCAAAATAAATGCATTGCAATAATAAAGATCTAATAGGAGTAATTAAGCACACAAGAATGGACTCGCTTGCAGGACATTCACGAGTGATAAAGAAATGTACCACCCATGGCTCTTACGCACGTGGGGTGAAGACCGATTTGAGTTGACCGAGGGGACATTGCTTATCTCAGTCGGCCCTGGGAGTCCTACTGACCCAAAGTAGAGAGGCTTCTTTTCCTCGCCTTTGGATGACCTCTCTCCACCTTGTTCGGTTTTCCTTTCACGCCTTTCTTCCCTTTATAAATTATTACAAATATAAATGAAAAATAAATGGTGTCTCCAAGCACCGCAATACGAGCCAAATTATAAAAGCCTAATACAAAACTTCTAATAAAAAAAAAAATGGTACTAAAAACGAAAAAGATAGAAAAAATGAATTAAAATCCAAAAATTCTTCTCAAGTGCATCGAACTCCAAAAAGCAGCAACGACGCCATTTGATAACTTAGACTTTGTGTGATAATGTCATTGTCTTCAAAGCCAAGCTAATCAAAGCCCTTTGAATTACCTACAAAAATTATTAAATAACTTGTATTATGGTAAGTACGGGTATCGATCCAACTTTAAAGAGTGACACATGCTAGAATGAGAAGATAGATGAAATTCACTTTAAATTATTTTCATCTCTTTTTTTTTTAATTTAAAAAAAATAATTTTCAAAGGATAATGAGACTAAGTAACTGATTGACTAAAAAAAATGAATAAAATGAAACACTAAAATTAGAGATAAAGTGAGGAAAATAAATGTGAAAACAATCAAGGAATGAGACTACACCACATATTCAAGTTATTCAAATTAATTAATTCACTAATGAAATCTCCCAATTTAGTATTGAAATTACAAGTTAACTTTCATCACAAATGAAACTTTAACACTAACTTTTTAGAAAATTAAATTCAAGCCCCCACAACTCTTAGAAATTAGATTTGCACTCCTTGTAATAAATCACCCGCTAGGATCGATTCACCAAAATTCATATAAATCATAGAAAATAAAATTTAGAGTAGAAATTCAAGGAATAATATCACACTTGAAAACCCCCTATCTCTAGTTCGATTGTAAATTTGATATTATATCTTAAATTTTTATTTTCTCTCGAAAATCATTTACCCTCTCTCGAGGCGTAAATTGAAAGGTGAAGGATCAAAATTAACATTTAAAAGGAATTTCAAATAATCAAACTAATTAATTAGAAGAATGTTAAATAAGGGTTCATCCCACCCCTTAAAGGATTTTTTTATCCTAACATGATATGAAATATGATAAACAAATAATCAAAGACATTAAAATATAAGAGTAGAGAAAGAGAAAAAATCTACAAACAAGTCGCATTGAATTTGACAAATTGAACTCTATCATAATCAATACAATTAAATCCCTCAACAATTACTTCTCACAAATTTTCTAAAAAAATTAAAGAAATAAAAAAATATTTACAAAGGTGTTTATTTCTCTATTCTTCTCTCTACGATGCTTCTTCTAGAACTTAAACCCCCTCCAAATGTGAACGAGTCTTCTTAAATAAGAGGTTACATGGAGCTACGGGTAAAATTGGACATGTTTTATTGTTTAGGATAGGACAAGTATTGCACACATGTGCATGGGTTTAGTGAGGTCATGAGGGTATAATGGGAATTGGGCAAAGGTCTAAACATGTGGGTTTTGTTATTTTATGGTCTGACTTTGTTTTGACAGATGGTATTTTATCGGATTGAAGTCTTTGAGATTTGGTTACAGGTTAATGGGTGTTGGGTGAAATGGGTTTTTGAGATGCAGTTGGGGGCTGGGTAAGGATTTGATTTTGGGCTCTCGGGTTGCTCCGAGAATGATCGATTTGTAGCAGCTATGGGATAGGGTCGGAGTTTGGAGCGGGATCGAAAAGCTGGGTCACGCTTGGTTCGGGCGGTTTGGAGATGGTGCTACCTGGATTGGGATTAGTCAGGGGAGTTTGGTAGCTTGGGTCGAATGTATAAGGGTCGACGGGTGGATTCGAATGGGTATTGGATTTTTGATTCTTGGAATGGACGTCGACGGGTTAGTGGGCAGAAGTGGGTCCGGAGTTTTGAAATCGGGTTAAGGGCATGGGTTAAGGTTTGGGTTTTGGTGCAGATGTGGGACCAGGTTATGGGGTTTGATGGGTTCTGACCGAGGCTGTTATCGAATTTAAGGTAGTGGGCAAGGTTGGTTTGGGGGGATTTAGCAGCAGGAGCTCGACTTTGGGATAAAAAATGGAGCATGAGTAGGTAATAGGTGTTTGGGTATTAGGTGGGTTAAGGTTTGGGTGGTTATGGAGTTTGAAGAGAGAGAGAGAGTAAAAGATGGAGAAGAAGATGAGGTGTTGTGATTGGGCGTAGGGGACTGCAGGGGATATAGGGTGTGTGTGAGTGTATGGGGGAAATTGTGTGTGCGTGTGTTGGTACTTTATTATATATAAAAATAGAAAATTAGTACATATATATTTACAACACAAGCAATAAAAATATATAAAACTAAAACACACGTATAAAATATAAAAAGACACATAATAAAATAAAATTTAAAATAAAAATAAAAACAAATATCGCTAAAAATATATACTAAGGAAAATATTAAACACACACTTAAATATGTACAGACACAAACACGACGACATAAATGACTACAATACTACAAATAAAGACCCTAAAATAAAATAAAATAATAAAATAATAAAATTGACACAACTTGAATAAGATATATATCTATAATAAAAATAATAAAAATAATAATACCACACATACACTGAACAATTATAGGACAGGCTAGGGATATGTTAGGCTTGGTTTAGGGTAGTTTTAGGCTACGGGGATGGGTTTAGGCTCATTTAATCAAATCATTCCCACATTTGATGTACTTGACCACTTATTTATAGCAATTGCCTCGAATTAAGCTTGTTTGACACCACAAATTCTTATTGACCTACAAAACAAACAAATACGAACATAATTCCAATTTTATCGAGAATTAGCAATTAAAAATTGTATGTTTGGGGTTTTATTTAAACACTTTTGGGTTCTTGTCACACCACCCCCAAACAAAACATTGTTATTCCTTAGGCTAAAATAGAGAGAAATCAAGTAATTCCTAGATCGCCTTTTGGAATCAACGCATCAACTTCAAAATCTCCCGGATATTGATATCTCAAACGAACTCACGAGATTTGGGTATGTGTATCGCTCTTGTGTGTGAGGGGGTGAGTATATGTATGCAGTGTGAAATGTCTCACACACATATAAGAAATAACGAACATTTTAGAAAAAAAAATGATCTCGTGAAAGAATGCTAATCATTATAGTGAGAACGTCGAGGCATTCACCATATAAACTTATCGTTTGCTCGAACACCTTACCAAGGACGAAAATGGGGTCTATATAAGGGATGATGGGAGAATGAAATGAGGAATATCGATGAAATGATGATAGGGCTTTTCAGTAGAGTGGAACACAATCTGAATAACCAATGCCTTCATTTTATAAACTTTGATCGCATGCTTTTTTTTAATTTTTTTTCTATTTTTTAATTTTTTTGTTTCTCTTTTTCTGCCTTTCGTTTTTCGCTTTATTTTTCTTTTTTTTTTCGGTTGAATTGTATTTTCTTTTCATAACACAAATGAAGACAATTTACAACTGGAAATTTAAACACTTTTTTTCTCAAAAATGATGGATGGAAGTGATTGGATTGGAAATGATATATGGATGATGAGGGGAATATATATGGATAGGGAAAATATGGAAAGCTAAAGGGTAAAGTGAATGGTAATGTGATATGGTAAAGAATGGTTTGGTTCTCGAGACAAACTACAAAACACATGTTTCTTATGACTCAAAAGTGATGTCGTTCTCAGTGATCAAGATAAAAATTTAGTGAAGAATAATGAGATCATACAATGATTTAAGTACAGATCCAAAGGAAGTTAAATAAACTCGTGACTCAGAGATTGTGTAAATCACTCTAAAAGGTTAAAGACACGAATCTCACAAGCTAAAGTCTCCACTGGTGGTCCTTAAGGTTTCCTTGAGAATTGTAATAATCTTCAACTCTAAGCCATAGTGACATGATAAGTATGCAAATATTGTTGAGTCTAGAAATTCATCTTGCAAAATGCCTTGGTACGTATTACATATGCTATTTGGAAAAATATCATCTAGCTTGATTCCTAGACTTAAAAGATGGATGATAGAAAATTCACGTCAATGAGTGAGATGAAAGAAACTCCACACAAATTTAAAAAATAAAATCATGTTTATGATTTTTTTTCAAAAGAGGTACGATTTTTATAAAATTCCCCACCCAAACAAAAAAGAACATCATCCTCGATGTTAAACAAAATTATTTTTAAAATTAAGATCAGAAGGGAGGAGGAGATTACCAGAATCAACTGCTAATGAGGTAGACCACACGTATCAAAGATGGACCTGAATAAGTAATGAGATAAAAATGTTCAAGTATACAAACATGGTAAAGCATTGGGGCAGGATAAGACTCATACTCAGAAATAGCGGGCTGCCTCCGGGTAGATCTAAGTTTAATGTCTTCAGCCAAACCGATTTATTCTCACCCTAAAAAAGATAAAACTAGGATCGAATGAGATGGTAGAAAATTCGGGTGATGATAATCACCCCCAAACAAGACTGAAGCGTCAGTCTTGTTGGATAAAGACTAAAAGGTCAATGCATTTGTATGGAAAAGTGTTTCACGCGATGCAAAGAATAGGTGGACCAAGGGTGGGTGGGGATAAGGGTCTATGGAGGAAAAATAAGGGTGAGGGTGAAGAAGCACCGATCACAGGCTTTATCGAGTGTAAAGATGAGGGTAACAAGTGCCCTATAAGCATGATGCTGCAATTGGATGTGAAGGCAATATGGTTTATCAATTGGAATGTGGCGGGGCTCATACAAATCTCATGACCATTATATAAATAGACGATGATAATGGTCGCCCCGTGACACGTCAATGAGATAATGGGAATAAAACCACTATGACAGGAGAGTAGCAGACATGGAAGACCAATATCTGTGTCACCTAAGTTGAAAGTTGCATCACAAAACTTTAAGGCATATGGGAGGTCCTAAAACTTTAAGGCATGTTCTTAATGGTAGTTCTGGATATAAAGGTCGTAAAAGGGGCTATAGGTTGAAGAAGGTTTGACTTCTGGAGAGTTTCGTGTTTCAGTCATGGGAAAGTTATATTTGTCATCTGTGCGCATAGCAAGGATAGAATTTAGAATTTTCATTATTAGTGAAATGGGAATGTTGGATGGAAATAGGATACTTAGACATGTTAAGCTATTAATGTAAGATCTTTAATCATATATGTAAAATTTCTTAGACAGAGGATAAGGAAGTTAATATATGGACGTAAGACTTATACTCTTCCTAAAATGTAGATGACTTATCTTGTGTATTATGTGCAACATACTGAGTGTGAGTACTCGTGGGATATGTACTAGAGGGGATATTCTTATAGGGCACAATCGACGATGACTATATAAGACTGTTGTGAAGGCATAGTGACTATACGTAGAAAATGGTTTGATAATTACGAGTGTGGGACAAGCCATAACTATGCCTAGTAGGCACGAGCGATCCCCGAAGGCAGTACGAATCGACCTTAGTTATGTGAGGGCTAAATATTATCCTATTTAGGACGTACGTGTTGTGGACCATACTTATGTGGATATGGACTTAAAGATTGTTTGTTTTCCCCTGATATATTCATATACTTGAGATGTATAAATTTTTTAATGATAGATTATTTACCTATTTTCAGTTAAGATGAATAATATGTAATCACCGGGTTCAATTAGTTTTGGGAGTAGACACATGACATATTTAGGTTGTTGGGTTGAGATAACTTAAGAGGAACTAAAACATGAGATGAAGGTATGACTATATTGTATCTCCGAACGCTATTATATTCTTATACTTTGTAGACTTGTTGTTAAAGTTGTTGAATTATTATCTATTTAGGACATAGTCTGCCAATGCAACCTCATCACTGTGTAATACCCCATAATTTTATTGATTTTTATTTAAGTTATTAATTGAATTAAATGAGAATTAATTGGGAATTAATTCGGGTATAAATACTAGCGAGATGAGTTGGTATTTGATTATGATGTTAAAATTGAAAATTTCATGAGTATTGAAAATATTAAAATTGTCGCGAGGCAGAAATACGACAATTTGGAAATTTAGTTGGGACGCGCGTGTCAGTCGCGTCAGGAATGATATTAATTGAATTAAAAAGTGAATTATATTTTTATCAACCGAATGGTCATTTTGAGCGCGCCAACGTGTCCGGAAGAGTCAAAATAGTCAGAAAACACTAGCGGGGGTTTAGTTTGGGTCCCGGGGCATTTTTAGGCCATACCGACAACCCAAGAGGGTAGTTTGGTAATTTTAAAAATAGGGGAATTAAAACTCATGAATTTTAGAGGTTAATTTTATATTATTAATGAACCCATTAAGTCCATTATCAGCATTTATCACGTAGTGGGCTATGGGAGTTAAAGGGAGAGTCCTAAGAGGTTCCAAAAGAAACCCCTAGCCACCATCACCATCTTTGGGAGAAATTTGTAGAAATAAAGAGGAGAATCAACCTTCATCCTTCAACATCAAATCAGAACATCTAAGGCAAGTGGTTTAATTACATAAATTCAAGCGAATGTTTCTTCCATGCTTAGAATTGAATATATGTCTTGTATTGAAAGTTTGATGAAAACCCATGAAATTGGACATAGAAATCGTAATCTTGTATGAGGATCACATGTAGAATAGTTAATGACGAATTTCAGACCCAAAATATATCTATTGATGATTTAAAAATGGATTTATAAGAAATAGTTGTAGACATTAAAATTCCGTGTTCATGTTTATAGGGTTTGGGACGATATTTGGGAATTATAATGATTACATGTTGATTTAGTAGGTATTGACCCCATATATATGTTAAAGAGTGACCTAGGAGGACTTAGTGTAGTTTAAACCCATTAAAACTTAGTTTGGATGATCATAGGAGGGATTTAGAAAAGAGAAAAAGGAAGAAAAATGGATTTGGAGATTTCTGGGCGTGTTCTGCCATCTCGGTAGAAAACCTGTCCAGGTCGTTCAAACGACCTCGTTCGAACGAGTTTCTAATGAGATGACAGTATCCCTTCTAACGAGTTGGTAGTTCGTTCGAAGCCATTCATTCGAACGACACTCGTTCGAACGACCTCGTTCGAACGAGACTTCTAACGAGTTGACAGAATGACCTTTTAGGCCTGATTTTATTTTAAATGTCCCGTAGACTTAATTTATGGAGAATTAACCTTCCCTTATTGACTAGTGGGTACAATTGTGAGAATTGGGGTACATTGAGGAGTAGAACTTAGAATCTTATAGTAAACCGTATGACAATTGTGGATTTGGAAACGAGTACCTAATTACGACGTGAGAAGAGTTGACAACTCTAATGCATTTAAAATGGGAACTATTAAACATATAACAGTAAATGATGGAATAAGAACGAGAAGTATACCTCTATTAATATACTGAGATATCTAAGAAGTGTGTATGCTTAGTATATGTGGTTATCTGTGTATAACATACCTACCATGCTTACTATCACGGGAGGTCGGCGTTCGATCAGGGCCATCTAATCTTTATGTGCCTACGGGGGGATTTAGATTGGTACCTCGAGGACATAGGTCAGAGAAGGACTTATTGAGAAGTTAATAAGTCTACACATCATGGGAGCGTAGGTATGTACGTGACCCATGTGATGTGAACTATGTTTGCCTCCATTATTTGTGATTGTTGTTATTTGATAACGATTCCTGAGAGATTCGGAATGCGTGGTCCTTATGTACGTGATGTACCGGGATTGGATAGCAGAGTATGTGTGCACCGCGGATAATATACTATTAATTGAAATGAACTTCCATGTATATATGTGAATATAAATAAATGCAATGTTATGTAAAGATAAGATGGAAGATCTCTAGTAAGTAGTATTACTAATACGGGAAATCGAGAATAAATGTGAAGCTCTCTGCTTAAATGAAGATGCCGGAATTAAATCGTGAATCGTATAGTAATGTTAGATTTTATTTTGGACTAGTTAGATATGGGAATAACTAGAATGGGTACGGGTATGTTAGGAGTGCACAGATAGTCGAGAGGTGAGTATTTCATGTGAGGGAACGTCTTAACATGTATTTTGCATTCATTGTTTTAATGTCATTAAAACACTTGCTATATTTTTAAACTTTTTTCATAATCGGGCTCTGACCCGTTTTCTTTCAAATATATTTTTCTTGTAAAAACCTTTTAGGTGCCCAGCCACAAGGATACCATGCATAGGAGTTCCATTCAGGTAACGGACTTTAGCCGCTGTGGAAGTTACAGGACCTTGACAGTAGACGCCTCCACTTTCGATCTTGACTCTCTATTATCAGATTTTCTCATATGTTGGGCATGTCACCCCATTTCTTTTAGAGATATTTTATCTATTCAGTTATTTCATATTTTGGGTTGTAATTAATTTAGTGATGCAGACTTGGTATTTGTTTATTTCAGCATTCGGATTGTTGGGAGGATTATTCCTCCAGATTCATTATTATTTTACGATTATTTTTTTGTTACTATGTTGTGGTGGTTATGCTAGCATTTCATAATCTACATATTGCATGATAACCGGATTTAATTAAAATTGACAACTCACTTTTTAAATATTAGGTGGCTAGTAATTGTTAAAATGTTTTCGACAGTGATGCTACAAACTGAACCAACTTGACATTTTGAATTAATTTGAATAAAGGAGTAGCTACCCGGTATTTAATTAGTTGGGGTGTCACAGGTGTTATCAAATCATCAGGTTCTAGTGTCCTTAGGATCTGTACGGCTTATTATGTTTACGCTGAGCTTTCTTTAATGTAGAGCCCTATATTTTAGGACTGTTGTATTCTTTTATGTATGTTTCGCTCTTCAGCTATTTTGAGATAATAACTGCGAACTTATAGACTTTACTCTCATTTCAGATGCCTCCACGACGTGCACAATGAGTTCCTAGGGATGCTCAACCCGGGCCACAACCTGCACCAGTTCAGGGCACCATGAATGCCGCCGAGGTTGCAACTATTGTAGCCCAAGCGGTGAATGCTGCCCTAGCAGTTGTACAGCAAGCACCACCCCAGGCGCCGATAGTCGTGCCAGTTCAGGCTCATGCATTCCCGTCTGCTTGGGAATGCGTTCGTGATGCTTTTCAGAAATCACACCCTTTGGAGTTTGCAGGTAGCTCCGACGTTGTTGTGTCCAGTCAGTGGAGGAAGGACATTCAAAGGCACTTAAGGATGTACGAGTGCACGGATGTTCAGAAGAAGATACTGGCTAATTTCAAGCTAGTAGGATCAGCGTTGCAGTAGTGGAAGTCTATTACCACCCCGGAGGAGAGAGATGCCCTTTCTATATAGGAGTTTTGGGTGCGGTTCGACCGCAAGTACTTTTCGTTAGCCATTCACACTGAAATGAGGAGAAAGTTAATAAACCTCAAACAGGAGGGGAGGACCGTGGCCAAGTATGAGGCCGAATTCACTAATCTCTTGAACATTGTTCCCGATGAGATTCCGACAGAGGAGAAAAAAATTCAGAAGTTTATGGACGGATTAACTTGGAGGATCTGACAGCACTTGTTGGGAAATCTTTCGTTGGCCACATACTCTTACGTGGTTAACGCAACACTGCTTCACTGCCAGGATCACCGCTTTCACATGTCTGAGAGTAAGAGATCGGGAGAGTCCAACCATCAGGGCAGGACAGGGGGAAATGGTTCCAGCGGGGCACAATCTGCTCAGAGTCAGCATATGCAGGGAGATCAGGGTTCCTAACATGGGGATCCTAAGAGATTCAGATCTGAGGGTTTTAGGAATGGCCAAGGAGGTTTTAGACATGGCCATCAGGGTCAGAACGGCCATCAGGGCCAGAATGGTCAGCAGCAGCAGTTTCAGCTGGGCCAACATGGTCAAGGTAGGAATGGTAACGGCCATCAGGGCCGAGGACAGCAAGGATAGCGAGGGGGAAACTTCTCGGGGAAGTGCTTCATTTGTGGCAAGATTGGCCACAAATTCTAGGATTGTCCTGATAGGGGCAGGGCCCCACCGCAGCAGCTGTAGGGTGCTCGACACGAGCCACAGAGGCCTAGGTTTCCCGCCGCCCTCCCAGCACCACCATAGATGGCAGTATTACCACCCAATCCAGCGGTCTCATTCCAGCAGAGACAGCTTCAGTATGGGAGAGTGTATCAGCTCCAGCATGCCGTAGTCCCATAGGATCCACCTGCTATTGAGGGTATGTTCTCTATTCAGGGGACTATGGGGCGTATTTTATTTGATATGGGGGCCACACATTATTTCATTCCCACGAGATTTAGACGCACTATTGGGTTGTTAGAAACTGTAAAGAGCATGGTTACTTATGTAGATCCACCGTTGAGTAGGGGTTCCGTGATTTCTCTTATTTGTAGAGGTGTGGGTATAGAAATCGGGAGATTTACTTTAACCGCTGATATGTCAGTATTAGAGATGACTGAGTACGATGCTATTATTGGTATGGATTGACTAGTTGCGTACCGAGCCATGATTAATTGTTTCAGTAGGAGTATTATTTTTGCCAATCCCGGGCAGGAGATGTTTTTAGTGGCGATGCCTCGCCCTGAGGGAGGATCGTCCACTCACTTGTACTATATAGAGGAGGAGACCTCTAAGGAAGTGGTGATACCACTTGATTCGATTCCAGTCATGAGGGAGTTCGCTGATGTATTTCAAGATATACCTGGACTACCTTCGAGTAGGGAGATCGATTTTGTGATCAATTTGACGCCGGGCACTCGGCCAATTACCCGCGCACCTTACTGTATGGCTCCAACAGAGATGAGAGAGCTAAGGGATCAGATAGAGCAGTTGTTGGGTCAGGGGTTTATCCGGAGGAGTACTTCGCCATGGGGTGCCCCTGTGTTGTTCGTAAAGAAGAGGGATGGATCGTTAAGGTTGTGTGTAGATTATCGGGAGTTGAATAAAGTCACGATACAGAATAAATATCCATTGCCCCAAATCGATGACTTATTTGATCAGTTGAGGGGAGCTTGCTTCTTCTCAAAGATTGACTTGCGTTCAGGATACCATCAGTTGCGTATCAGGGAATAGGAAGCCTCAAAGACTGCTTTCTTGACGAGATATGGTTCTTATGAGTTTCGGGTTATGCCTTTTGGCTTGACCAACGCTCCAGCCGTATTTATGGACTTGATGAATAGGGTGTTCAGAGAGTTCCTAGACCAGTTCGTCATCGTCTTTATTGATGACATTCTGGTTTACTCCCATACAAAAGAGGAGCACGCCGAGCATTTGAGACAAGTTTTGTAGACGTTGCGTCAGAACGAGCTTTATGCAAAGTATGAGAAGTGTGGGTTTTGGCTGAAGGAGGTTCAGTTTTTGGGGCATATCATTTCAGACCGGGGGATATCTGTTGATCCGGGAAAGGTATCCGGGGTGTGGGAGTGGGGATAGCCCACGACACCGACTTAGATCCGTAGTTTCTTGGGCATAGCAGGATACTACAGGAGGTTTATTCGGGGTTTCTCAAAGATAGCGGGTCCTTTGACACATCTGACTCGCAAAGGTGTGCCATTCATCTGGAGCGATGCCTGTCAGTTGGCATTCGATGAGTTAAAGGACAAGTTAACCTCAACACTTGTGTTAGCATTGCCCAGACCGGGATTTGAGTATTTAGTTTACACCGATGCATCCTTACAAGGACTTGGAGGTGTGCTGCAACAGGAGAGTCATGCCATAGCTTATGCTTCCCGTAAGCTTAAGCCTCACAAGAGGAATTACCCCACCCACGGCTTGGAGTTAGCGACAGTCGTATTCGCTCTTCGGATTTGGAGACATTACCTCCCGGGGGAGAAATTTCGGTTGTTCACAGACCACAAGTCTCTACAATACCTCTTCACACAGAAGGAACTGAATATGCGTCAACGATGGTGGCTTGAGTTTGTGAAGGATTATCAGTTTGATATCCAATATCACCCAGGGAAGGCTAACGTGGTAGCAGACGCGTTGAGCCATAGGCCAGTAGATGAGGTGGCCGAGGTGTGGAAAGCTAAGTGGAAGGAGTTAGGACACTAGGATGCAGTGGCCCGATCGTTCATGTGTGTGATGACTATTACACCTCAGATTGTTACGAGAGTGATAAAGGCCCAGGCAACTGACTCGTTCTGTCAGGAGCAGATAGTTCGATTACTAGAAGAGGGAGCTGAGACCTATACCGTTAGTTCAGACGGGGATTACGCTTCAACGGGAGACTGGTTGTTCCGGAAGGGGAAGACTTGCGACACGAGGTGATGGCAGAGTTGCACGGCTCACGGTTCGCGGTACACCCTGGTGGGGATAAGATGTACCAAGACATGAGATGCCAGTATTGGTGGAGCGGGATGAAGAGAGATATCGCCGTGTTCGTTTCTAAATGCGCCACTTGTCAGCTAGTAAAGGTGGATCATCAGAAACCAGCAGGACTTCTACAGCCGTTAGAGGTTCCGACGTGGATATGGGAGAGCATATCCATGGAAATTATCACGGGGTTACCTACATCGCAGAGGGGTCACGACTCCATATGGGTGGTTGTGGATAGGTTGACCAAAGTTGCTCATTTTCTACCCGTAAGGACAGATTACACTACGGGACAGTATTGTGACACCCCGCCTAATAAAATACCGGGTGATTAGTCCTATACCAAATTAAAATAGGAATCCCAGTTGGATCATCCTTAGCATCACTGTAGAAAACTTTTTAAAACTTACTAACCACCTAGTATTCCAAAAACTGGTGCCAATTTTAACTTTTTAATTAAGCAAAACAATACATGCGGAATTAAAATATAAACCATTCACACAACTGAATGAAAGTAAATAGAATAATAATTACACAACTTGCCGAATAAATCACCGACCACCAAATAAATAATCCAATACAAATATCCAACACCTGAATAATTTACACCTGAAAACTGTACCGAGAAGTCTGGGCGACAAGCCCTAAATAAAACTGAAACTGATACAAGATTCCTACTCTAGGAAGGAATGAATGATGCGTCTAATTCAAACTCCTGCTAGCATCCACATATGCCGCAGCTCTGTGTCCCTGGAATAGATTATCAATCCTGGCGTCCCTGTGGCTAGACACCTAAAAGGTTTTGAAAATAGTTTTATAGCAAGGGTTAGAACCCAAAACATTTTGAAAATATTTAGCAAGTGAATTAACTGCAGTAATTTAAAATGCATGAATGCGCTTCATATTTAAGTTAGTGTCGCACTCCCTTGAGGACATTCTCACCCCTCCACTATTGTGCACACCTAACGGTTACCTTAACCCCACCTAGTTGTACTACCCCGTCCAACTAGTCCTGGTATAACCTTCCCTTGCTGTACTACTCTAACCCGAGTATGATGATTCTTGAATTATAAGTTATTTCACAATTAACTTAATTAATTCCTCTTAAATAATAGCGTATAACCGTGTCACAAGTTATATAAAGTACATACATCACACACTGTATTATTTCCACCAATGATTAACTTAATTAATTTCTCATTAATTAACAACATATAACTGTAACCCGCGCTATATCAGATAAATACATCACACACTGTATTATCACCTACATATAATATCTACTACCATATTATACGTACCTTTACTAACATCCACACATATATCATACGCGTATCCATCCTTCCGAGTATACCCTCAGCGGATGATTCACTCTAAAATGCCATCTCACTAGGTGTGCTCACAAAACCTAGTTTTCCAAGTTGGATTCGCTCACCAACCTGGTCTACTACATAACGAAATTGGAGGCGGTCATATTCCTTCCTGAAAGTGAGATGATCTCCTCAACCATGTACCGGACGCTATGACCTAGGGATATACTCGCCCTACTCCTCAAGCTAGGGGATTCACCCACATCGTGCAACCTCCCTTGATAGCATTAGAGTATTTAAATTGAATAAATATCTAGTCACTGATATTTACTATCACACACAATGTATATACACATATATATATACTATCACTACACCGTATATATAAAATATAAACTCCGGCTTTACCGTGTACTCAAATTATCCCGTATACTGCCTGAAATTTCCTGAGTCTGTGGCTCGACTCCAATTAAATTAATTAACACACCTATTAATTTAATATCTCTCCGAATCTACCACCCAACTCTAATTAAATTAACTAACACACATATTAATTTAATATCTTCCCGAGTCTATCGTCGAACTCTAATTAAATTAACTATCACACACATTAATTTAATATCTCCCCGAGTCTATCGTCCAACTCTAATTAAATTAATTATCACATTTATTAATTTAATACTTACCCGGGTCTACAATCCGATTTTTATTTAATTAATTTACACATTAATTAATCAACACATATCCGAGTCTGCAATCCGTCTCTAATTAAATTAATTATCACATTTATTAATTTAATAATTTGGTGTCACCCAACCATTATCCCCAGACTCTCTCACTTGGCCCTTACCTCCATATTTTCGAGTCAATGTTCCGACTCCAAACTAATTACTTTCTCTCTATAATTAATTTAATACATTGATATCACTTAACCAACATACCCTGACTCACTCACTTGGTCCAATTTACATCTCATAATACAATACCCACATTTTTGCCTACAATGTGTCACACCTTTATTTCTAGAATTTTCCCAATTATATTTGCTTATAATTATCAACATACCCGGACTCGCCCACTTGGTCCATAATTAAATATTCCCCGAGTCTATATCCCGACTCAAAATTATTTAGTTTATCTCCAAACTTAATTCACTACCTTGGGTCGCTTGACCAATTTACCCGGAATCACTCACTTGATCCGTACCTCACTATTTTTGGAATAAGAATCTCTCAAATTCATCCGTTAAATGCCCCACATAATTTCATCCTAGTCCCAATTAATTTCTCCAATAATTGCTAGGAATATTTGTTTCATATTTATTTATCACTAAATAAATGTTTGGGAGTTAAATTTAATTAATTTTCCCCTTATATACAAACTGGGCGAACTGCCCAGAATTCCGAATCATCGATCGATCGAACGTCCCTGACTTCGTCTTCTCCAACAGACAGTTCCACCATTAACAAAAATCTCCAACTTTCATTCTTCCCCCTGGACTAACCCGAGCCCAATCAACCCTATTTCTACATAAGAATAGGATCAAAGCACCTTATAGAACATCAATATGGAATTAAATCTCAATATTTCCTACTTTTTCCCAAATTGGGTATTATCCGGGTTTTCAATCCCCAATACGAATTTCATTCATTTTATCAGTAATTAACCCTCTAATCTTACTGATTTTAACATCCGATTCAGTTCTCTACATCCTAGAATCATAAACACGATTAATCTCCCCCTAAATCTCATTAAGGTATATAAATTTACAAAAACCCAATTTAGATTTCGGTGACACACCCAAAATGAATTTTCATACACACATCACCATGATATGAATTGATTATCAAACTTTTAGAAATCACAACAGTTAACCACTTGCCTGAAAGTGTTCGTAGTGTCTGATTCCGTTGGCGTAGTCCCTCGATTTGGCTCCAAAATCCTCAATTTGGCTTTTGCTAAGCTTTCCCCCAATTTCCCTCTCAAGCCCTAGGCTTAGATTTGTGATGGCTGCTGATTTCCTAATCTCCCCATTAGGTTAAAAACCCTTAATCCCGTTTTTCACCTAATGGGCTTAATTAAAGTGGTCCAACTCCCCCCGTGTGGGCCCTGCTATGCCCAAAAATATCCTGAGACCCAATTACTACCCCCGGATACTCTTTTCTGACTATCTCGACCCATCCAGACTCAACCGCGCAGTCGGAATTGACATCCGAATTAATTTATGAAAATCCTTATCTCACACCCCATTTAGTCTATACCGACTCCCGACTGGGATAAGTGTATACCTCGTCATTAATACTCGAAATGACGTAATTAAATTATTACTATTCACTTAGTAAATAAATTTCCCTAAACATTAACCATTCACTTCCCGATTAATATTTAAATAAATATATTGCCATAATTAATTCAATTAAAATTACAACACACCAGTAATTTAAAATTCCCGAATTAATTAAATATTAAATGTACAAAAATACGGGGTGTTACAAGTATACCCAGATTTTCATTGCGGAGATAGTGAGACTTCACGGGGTGCCTCTAAATATCGTGTCTGACCGAGGCAAGATATTTATTTCACGATTTTGGGAGAGTTTCCTGGAGGCCATGGGTACGGAGTTGCGGCTGAGTACGGCTTATCACCCGCAGACGAATGGGCAAACCGGACGGATAAATCATATGTTGGAGGACATGTTGCATATGTGCATCCTAGACTTTAGAGGTGGTTGGGAGGAGCAGTACCTTCCACTGGTATAGTTTTCTTATAATAACTCCTATCAATTCACCATTGGCATGGCTCCATTCGAGGCGTTGTACGGTAAACCTTGCCGTTCCCCAGCGTGTTGGTTAGAGGTGGGGGATAACAAACTCCTTGGGCCGGAAGTGATTCAGGACACTTCGATAAGGATATAGATGATACGGAGCTGTATTCAGGTAGCTCAGGACCGGAAGAAGAGCTATGCTGATGCCAAGAGGTTCTTCAAAGAATTTAAGGTGGGGGACCAAGTGTTACTCAGAGTATCTACGATGAAGGGGATCATGCATTTTGGGAAGAAGGGGAAACTGGCACCAAGATACGTGGGGCCATTTCCTATCATCGAGAGGATTGGGCCAATCGCATACAGACTTGGGTTACTGGAGCACTTGTATAGGATTCATGATGTGTTCCATATTTCCTCGCTAAGGAAATATCTTAGGGATGATTTGGCCCATACTCACATTGCTTTGGAGGACATCGATCTTCAGCCCGATAGTTCCTACGAGGAGGGGCCGATTGCTATTTTGGACCGAAGCGAGCGAAAACTGAGGTTGAAGATAGTACCATTAGTACGTGTTCAGTGGAGGCATCATAATGCCGAGGAGTCCACATGGGAGCTCGAGGACGAGATGCGCGAGCGTTATCCGAAGCTATTTTTACCAGGTATTCTTTAGTTTCAAATTTCGGGATGAAATTCTGTTATTAGGGGGAAATATGTAATACCCCGTAATTTTATTGATTTTTATTTAAGAGATTAATTGAATTAACTGAGAATTAACTGGGAATTAATCCGGGTATAAATACTAGCGAGATGTGAGTTGGTATTTGATTATGATGTTAAAATTGAAAATTTCATGAGTATTGAAAATATTAAAATTGTCGCGAGGCAGAAATACGACAATTTTAAAATTTAGTTGGGACGTGCGTGTCAGTCGCGTCAGGAATGATATTAATTGAATTAAAAAGTGAATGATATTTTTATCAACCGAATGGTCATTTTGAGTGCGTCACGTGTCCGAAAGAGTCAGAATAGTCAGAAAACACTAGCCGGGGGTTTACTTTGTGTCCCGGGGCATTTTTAGGCCATATCGACAACCCAAGAGGGTAGTTTGGTAATTTTAAATATAGGGGAATTAAAACCCACGAATTTTAGAGGTTAATTTTATATTAGTAATGAACCCATTAAGTCCATTATCAACATTTATCAAGTAGTGGGCTACGGGAGTTAAAGGGAGAGTCCTAAGAGGTTCCAAAAGAAACCCCTAGCCACCATCACCATCTTTGGGAGAAATCTGTAGAAAGAAAGAGGAGAATCAACCTTCATCCTTCAACATCAAATCAGAACATCTAAGGCAAGTGGTTTAATTACATAAATTCAAGCGAATGTTTCTTCCATGCTTAGAATTGAATATATGTCTTGTATTGAAAGTTTGATGAAAACCCATGAAATTGGAGATAGAAATCGTAATCTTGTATGAGGATCGCATGTATAATAGTTAATGATGAATTTCAGATCCAAAATATATCTATTGATGATTTAAAAATGGATTTATAAGAAATAGTTATAGACATTAAATTCTGTGTTCATGTTTATAGGGTTTGGGACAATATTTGGGAATTATGATGATTACATGTTGATTTAGGAGGTATTGACCCCATATATATGTTAAAGAGTGACCTAGGAGGACTTATTGTAGTTTAAACCCATTAAAGCTTAGTTTGGATGATCATAGGATGGATTTAGAAAAGAGAAAAAGGAAGAAAAATGGATTTGCATATTTCTGGGCGTGTTCTGCCATCTCGTTAGAAGACCTGTCCAGGTCATTCGAACGACCTCGTTGGAACAAGTTTCTAACGAGATGACAGTATCCCTTTTAACGAGTTGGTAGTTTGTTTGAAGCCATTAGTTCAAACGAGACTTCTAATGAGTTGACAGAATGGCCTTTTAGGCCTGATTTTATTTCAAATGTCCCGTAGACTTAATTTATGGAGAATTAACCTTCCCTTATTGACTAGTGGGTACAATTGTGAGAATTGGGGTACGTTAAGGAGTAAAACTTAGAATCTTATAGTAAACCGGATGAAAATTGTGGATTTGGAAACGAGTACCTAATTACGACGTGAGAAAAGTTGACAACTCTAATACATTTAAAATGGGAACTATTAAACATATAACAGTAAATGATGGAATAAGAACGAGAAGTATAACTCTATTAATATACTGAGATATCTAAGAAGTGTGTATGCTTAGTATATGTGGTTATCTGTGTATAACATACCTACCATGCTTGCTATCATGGGAGGTCGGCGTTCGATCAGGGCCATCTAATCTATGTGTGCCTATGGGAGGATTTAGATTCGTACCTCAAGGACATAGGTCAGAGAAGGACTTGTTGAGAAGTTAATAAGTCTGCTGATCATGGGAGCGTAGGTATGTGCGTGACCCATGTGATGTGAACTATGTTCACCTCCATTATTTGTGATTGTTTTTATTTGAGAACGATTCCTGAGAGATTCGGAATGCGTGGTCCATATGTACGTGATGTACCGGGATTGGATAGCAGAGTATGTGTGCACCGCAGCTTAGTCTCGGGGTGCTAGTATTGTATATATATGATGAGGATAACATACTGTTAATTGAAATGAACTGACATGTATATATGTGAATATAAATAAATGCAACGTTATGTAAAGATAAGATGGAAGATCTCTAGTAAGTAGTATTACTAATAAGGTAAATCGAGAATAAATGTAAAGCTATCTGCTTAAATGAAGATGCCGGAATTAAATCGTGAATCGTATAGTAATATTAGATTTTATTTTGGACTAGTTAGATATGGGAATAACTAGAATGGGTACGGGTACGTTAGGAGTGCACAGATAGTCGAGAGGTGAGTATTTCATGTGAGAGCACGTCCTAACATGTATTTTGCATTCATTGTTTTAATGTCATTAAAACACTTGCTATAATTTTAAACTATTTTTACAATCGGGCTCTGACCCGTTTGCTTTCAAATATATTTTTCTTGTAAAAACCTTTTAGGTGACCAGCCATAAGGACACCATGCATAGGAGTTCCATTCATGTGACGAACTGTAGCCTCTGTGGAAGTTACAGGACCTTGACAATTGACGCCTCCACTTTCGATCTTGACTCTCTATTATCAGATTTTCTCATCTTTTTGGCATGTCTCCCCATTTCGTTTAGAGATATTTTATCTATTGAATTATTTCAGATTTTGGGTTGTAATTAATTTAATGATGTAGACTTGGTATTTGTTTATTTCAGCATTCGGATTGTTGGAAGGAGTATTCCTCCAGATTCATTATTATTTTATGGTTATTTTTTTGTGTCTATGTTGTGGTGGTTATGCTAGCATTTCATAATCTACATATTGCATGATAACCGGATTTAATTAAAATTGACAACTCACTTTTTAAATATTAGGTGGCTAGTAATTGTTAAAATGTTTTCGACAGTGATGCTACGAACTGAACCAACTTGACATTTTGAATTAATTTGAATAAAGGAGTAGCTACCCGGTATTTAATTAGTCGGGGTGTCACACACTGATCTAGTCTTGTTATACTTTTAGTTGTTGCTTAGATAAAATGTAGGTGTCGAGCATGCATTCTCATTAATTTACCCCTATTTATTTATCTAACATGTAGAATTTATGTTTACCAGTATGCAGTCGGTTTTATAAGTACTTTTGATACATGACGTTATTATGAGATAGTTTTAGTATGCAATGATTCTATTTCTATTAATTGATTTGGTATCAGAGTTATTGTGGTTCATCACTCTTATGTACATTTACTTATATTCCCCACTCAGTTTATTTCCAATCATGATTAGAATAATACTCAAATGTTTAAACTCCTATATTTTTTATTTTAGACTTGATCAAGCCAGACTAGATTCTATAGGGTGTCACATTTGGTATCAGACCATTATAGGTTCTAGTATCCTAGGGATCTTGAGTGCATCCATCATTTTATGCATAACGTTATTTGATACTTCAGATATTATCATTTAGATTTTGTAGTTTATTTTATTACGTGTACTTGTATGATTAGGTTTACAATATTTTAGATGGTGAACACACGATGCCAACGCGTAGTTTGATAGCGACCGGATACCAGTGCTGAGTCAAAGGCAGTGGCACCCAACTAACAGCCGGAGTCACCTCCACCACCACCACCACAGGGACAAGAACTTATTATCTCTCAAGTAGAATTGGCCACTATTATCGTACAAAAAATTATCGCTAACTACGGAAGCCATGCAGCAGCAGCAACCACTGCCAACTGTGGATGCACTTGAGCCTGTCCAACCTACGTACCAGCTTGGGGGATAGATAGTGAAACAACCTAACGGTACTTGAATGGACCAAAGGGTACTTGATAACAGTATTAGGTTATAAAAACTCTTTTAACTCTTTGATATAAAATCTATTAAAGTTTATAAATTAAAGCACTCATGCACACTAGTAAGAAAAGATGGTGATGCTAGATATAAAAATAATACCTTTTAAGAATGATATGAAGTATAGCGGAAAGGACACAATATTTGTTCTTGAGGAAACCATCGAAATGGAAAACCCCGTGTCCTTTAGTCCCAGGACAACTCACACACCCAAGTCCACTAATACCAATGTTTAAATAAAGATTTCAGCAACACTAATGTAAATGAAATAGTTTGGCCAATACAAACCAGTACACTAAGGCACAAACTAAACAACCCGATAATGCTAAATCTTACTAAACAAATAAGGTAGTGAAAGCTTGAGACACACGTACACTACACACTCAACATCAGAGAATTCGTGTAGTAGTACACAACACAAACAAATAATAATAAGAGGAGATTGAATTAATCGGTACAAAAAGAATGATTTAACTATTAAGTCAGAAGACATGCAAGGTCTTCCTTAATAGTTAATATTCAAGTAAAGATTAATGCTAAAACAAATCAGTTGGCGCAAATGACCACAAACAAAATAGGAAATAAATTTCCAAAAAAATTGTGTCATATAACTGAAATAAAAAGTAACCTAACACTGGATACAACATGAATAAATAAAACAAGTGCTATGTCACAAATATCAAGTTCAAGAAAAATGAGAGAAAGATAAGAAGTGTAGCACTAGCTCATATAATTTAGGACTGATTTAAAATAACCAAATTTATAAATAAGGTTTTGCTTAAAACTCACATACAAATTAAATCCCACTAAATAAAATGAACACACCAAAAGTATTCAACTTAGATGATATAAATAGGTATGAATCAAAACCAGATAAACCTTAATCTCAAACAAATTAAATTAAATCAAATTTATTTTAATCACAAAAAAATTATGTGGCACAAAAAAACTTAAGTTTAGTTTTTAAGTTTTAAAAGTCTAAAGTCCAAGTTAACAAGTGCACACAAACTAAAATAGGTGTAAATAAAATCTCAACAACGAATACCCAAAAATAGATCCAAGATCTTAAACCAAACAGAATAACCAACTATCTTTAATAGGGTTGTGTTTCGGCCGGATCAGATCGAAAATGTCTCTTCGAAAAAAATTCCAATTTTTTCTAAAATAAAATAACAATTTCGATTCCCGATCCGATTTTTTCGAAAAATAAAAAAAAATTCGAATTTGAAAAAATCGAAAAATTCACAAAATATATTAAAAATCCAGAAATTTCGAAAATTCAAAAATTTTAAAAAATAAATTATGGATTTTCGATTACTCGAAATTCTCACTTTAAAGAAATAAAGAAAATGGCTTAAGCCAACATGTAAATACATAAGGATTTGGCCCATTTTTTCATTTGTGTAGAAGTTAGGAGGATACTCTCCTTTTAAAGAGCATATTTTGGAGCCCTCTCCCTCTCCCAACCGATGTGGGATGTGAAAAACTTTCAAAAAATCGAAAAAATCGAAAATCAAAAAATAATTTCAAAAAAATCGAAAATAATTCGAAAAAAATCGGGTCGACATATTTTCGAAAAAATCGGATCGAAAAAATTGAAAAATCAAAAATTCAGAATTATTTTCGATTTTCGATCCAATTTTTTTTCGAAAAAATTGGAAATCAAAAACTAAAATTTCATTCCAAATTCGAGAAAAATCAGATCGAAAAATAAAAAAACATAAAGTTCGAAAAAAACACAGCCCTAGTCGTTAACAACCACAAACACAAATGAACTATATCACAGTTTACACAACATGAATCTAAACAAGTCGAGTCCAAAAGTGATTTTGGGTCCGAAACAAAAACGGACTAAAAAACAGTAGTATAGTAAAGTGTTCAACAGATCGAAACAAATGACCTACATATAACAGATCTTAAAGTGTTAAACGTTTTAACATAAATAAATCAGATCTTTAAAAAGTTCAACGTTTTAACCCAAATAAAAAGTCTTAAAGTGCGGGTCTCTATAAATGATACCACACACACACACACACACACACACACACACACACATATATATATATATATATCATAAATACACATGGGTATATTTAATGAGGTATGTTTGAGAGTTTAACTATATATATTATATTTGTATGTATGTAAACATTCATGTATCATGTATGTTATATGTATACACACACACGCGCGCACACACACACACACATATATATATATGTACAATATAAATATACATTATTGTCAATTTTGTATATACATGTATATTTAATATCATGTATTTTTAGGTATATTTAATGAGGTATGTTTATATATATATATATATACATGATTGCCAATTTTGGCAAATTTTCAAAAAACTGTATTTAAAAACAAGTTTACTGTGACAACCCGTGATCCGAAATAAGGGGTGGCCAGCCGGATACTCCAATATGACAGGAATCATAGATGGAATCATACTCCAATTTTGTTAAGTATTTTTTGTTAAGGTTCATTAAAAAATTCATCTTTTAGGTTCACTTGTGAACCTCTCCCTATATATATATATATATATAGTTAGGTAGATAGATAGATATATAATAAAAGTTAAAAAGATTTCATACCCAAAAATGATGATCCATGTTTGAAAACAGATTAGAGCTCAGATCCGAACGCAGAAAAAAAACAGTACCCCAAATCTGCAAAACCGTGTTCAAGCCGAACCCAAATCAGAACACAACAGCTCCAAACGGACCTCTTTTATGTTTCAATCGAACCCAGAAATCCTCAAACTGATATGCATATATGATTGAATATGTAGACTTTTTAAGGGTAAAAATCTGTACTGAAATCTCTTAAGAGTATACGAACACACATGAGCATAGAGAGAGAAAGAGGAAAAAAAATTGTCAGCAACAAATTTTGAGAGAAAGATATGAAGTGTAAAAACCCAAAGGGTCCGCTTGATACAAAAGTGGGCAAATGGATAGCATGGCAAATTTTTTCATAATAAAATTTTCCATGGAAAAATTTGTGAGGGCAAACCCTATAATTTGTCACATAAGATTGTTTGATAGGATTAATTTTCTAGGTGGCAAAAGTGGGTTGTTTGATAGCATTAATGGAAAATAAAAACAAAAAAACAATTTATGAATGAAAAACAATTTTTAATAAAATAAAAAGATTTAACAAAAAAACAGTTTTTTAAGAATTTTGTTTTTAACAAAAACAAAAAAATGTTTTAAGAAAAAAAAAACAGTTTAAACAGAAAAAAAAAAAAGTTTTAACGGAAAAAAAACATTTATTTAGAAAAACAGTTTTTAACAATAAAAACATTTGGAACAAAGTAAAGAATTTAAAAAGATTTTTTTTAAAGAAAAAGCAGTTGTAAAAAAAAAACAGTTTTTAACAAAAAAACAATTTCAAAGAAAAAACAGTTTTTAACAAAATAAAAACGATTTTAACAAACAAACAGTTTTAAAAAAACGATTTTAACAAAATAAAAACATTTTTTTTAATGAAAAAACAGTTTTTAACAACAAAAAACAATTTTTACAGGAAAGAAACATTTATTTAGAAAAACAATTTTTAACAATAAAAACACTTTTAACAAAAAAAAAACAGTTTAGAACGGTTTTTTTGAAAGAAAAAACACTTGTAACAAAAAAATAGTTTTTAACAAAAAAAACAGTTTCAATAAAAAAAAACAGTTTTTAGCAAAATAAAAATGATTTTAACAAACAAACAAACGGTTTAAAAAAACAATTTTAACAAAATAAAAACATTTTTAACGGAAAAATAGTTTTTAACAACAAAAAAAACAATTTTTTCGGGAAAAAAACATTTCTTTTAAAAAAAAGGTTTTAACAAACAAAAAATAGTTTTTTTTTAATATTTTAAAAAAAGATGGCAAATTTGTGGGGAAATTTTTCTTTGCTATATAGGTAAGCAAAATTTGCCAACAAAAGTGGAAAAATGATGGCAAATTTGTATGTGAACATGGGTATCCATGAAATTTTTTTCATGGAAAATAATGGTCATCAAACACACAAAATTATGGACAAATTTGTGATTTGTCACCATTTGCCACATTTGCTAGGCCTATCAAACGGACCCTAAGACATTCTCAGAAAAGAACGTATATAAATCCCAAGATTAATGTCAAGGTTGGTGATTAAAAACAACAACTCCCAAGGGCAAAAACGTAACCATCCAAAGACGACCAAGAGTACCCAAGGAAGTGAAAAAGAGAGGGTAGAACCATAAGCCACATCTTATACAGTAAGGGTAAAAACAACAACATGGGGGACTAGGCTTGCTCTAGGTAATAGCCACAACAACCCACACGCCATCAGAGCGGGCAAATCGAGGCCAACTGGAGAGCATCCTCCCACACATCCAACAGATACCAACAATACACAACTCAAATGTTTGTTGCCATTTAAATTTTATGTTAAATTATTAATTAATTAAACAGAGGATGTGTTTAATTAATGTGATTTTATTTATCACACAACAAAATATTTAAAACAACAATAAAAAAATGATTCAAATAAAATATATAAACAATAAAAAAAGTTAACATGAAAGTACATTCTGAACACACACACACACACACACAAAGTCAAATAAGATAAATAAGACTTAAGGCATATAAATAAGATTTTAATTGCATAAACATATCAAATCACAACTCAGAAAAAAAATATTTTATCAAGAAAAATAGATTATGTATTAAATCAATATAAATAATATGATTCAAGGTATATTAAAAATAGATTTTCACATATAGAGAAATGCATGAGCATAACAAATTTGTTTGTCTAAAAATTGAGCCAATCATATAAGAATGAGATTTTCAGATAGTACCACCATTGAGAAAAGGCTCCCACCATTGTTATCGATATCTAGCGACCCTATTGTTGCCTTATAGTGGAGGCGTGACCTAGAGCGACATCCACGCTTACTAGAGTGTACTGACATCCAACACCAGATACTAGCCAATTTCATACTTGTAGGGGATGCCCTATAGTGGTGGGAGTTTTTACCATTATGGAGGAACGAGCACAAATGACTATTTCACAGTTCGGGGAGAAGTTTGAGAGGAAAGATTTCTCTCTATCACAATAGGAAAATTTGAGGGAAAAGTTTGATCGACTAAAGCAGGAGGACCCCACAGTTGCAAAATATGAGAATGAATTTACTCGGGTGACACATTCTGTTCCGAAAATAGAGGTTAATATGTAAAGAAGATAAATAGGTTTTTCACAGGCTTGATATGGGGGATCGGTCGAGTGTTGATGGGAAATACGGTATACACTATGTGTACACAGATAATAAATGCTGCATTATGAAATTGTCAGGGATTTAATGAGTTTCTGATAAAGAAAGAACCAAGTGGGGAACGATTATGGGTCAAAAGCAATTGAGTTAGGTGAGTGATCTAGAGGGCAGGGAGGCTCATAGTTCTAGCAAGGGCAGATTCAGGAGAGCAATCCCCAAAACGATTTAGTGGAGGAGATGATTATCATCACCAGGGCATCCAGGGACAGTATGGACAATAGGGTCAGAGGGGATAGTGCCAACAACACAAAGGCCAAATACATCAGGACATATGCAGTAGGTCCATCGTCAAGACTATCCCCTCAGGGGATAATGTTATACATATGGGGAGTGTAGACATTCTTTTCATAGTTTCCCCAAAGACAACTAGGCCACTCCAAGCCACTAACCATAGGGATAGAAGAAGGATCTTCCAACCCCACCACGGTATCAGACCTTGCCACCAGTTCCAACATATCCGACTTTTCCCCAGGCACTGGGACATGCATATATTCATCATGGACATGTGTACAATGTTCATCAAGGTAATTCTCCAATACAGCCTCAAGAAGTTGAGGATATATTGTACATATATGGCAGTTATGAACGGTTCTATATGACACGGGTGCGTCACACTCCTTTTCTAGTTACACATTTTCATCTACATCGAGTTTAGTAAATATAGTTGAGGTTGTGTCTTCACGTATGGATACCCTTGCAGGTTGGGATGTTGCCTCACGTCATGTTTGTAAAGGCATGGAAATTGAGATCGGTCAATTGTGTTTCCTTATTGATTTAATACTTTTAGATATGGCTATACACGACGTTATACAGGGTATGGATTGATTAGCCCAGTATCATGTGCATATCGATTGAAGCGGGAACGCAATCACTTTTTTTATTCCCGGGAAGAAGATGTTCTTAGTTACGATGTCTAAACTTAAGGTGGGTGTAACACCCATTTTTGTTACATATATAAGACTTAGTCCAAGGAGGAAACCAGATCATTAAACTAGACACCAATTATCCAGGAGTTTACGAACATATTTGATGAAGTAACAGGGTTACCACCAACTAGAGAGATAGACTTTTGTATAAATTTGGTGCCAGGAACCAGGCCCATTGTGACGTATCCATAAGAAATAAAGGATTTACGAGAATAAATTCAATAGTTTTTTATCTAGAGGTTCATATGGAGGAGTACATCTCTATCGTGATCCCCAATTTTGTTTGTGAAGAAGAAGGACAGTGCACTCAGATTATGTGTGGATTATACGGAGTTGAACAAGGTAACAATACAGAACAATATCTGTTACCTTGTATCGATGATTTATTTGACTAGTTGATGGGGCATCATTCTTCTCTAAGATTTATTTTCACTCGGGTTATCATTAGTTACGAATTAGGGAGGAGGATGTTCCGAAGATGATTTTTTAATGCGATATGGATCATATGAGTTTTAAGACATGCTGTTTGGTTGAAAAACACACCAGTAGTGTTCATGGATTTGATGAACTAGGTGTTTTAATCATTTCAGGATCATTTTGTCATTATGTTAATCGATGAAATCTTGATATACTCACAATTGAAGGAGGAGAACGCATAGCATTTACAATTGGTTTTACAAGCACTATAAGAACATAAGTTGTATGGAAATTTCTCTAAGTATTGGATTTCGCTGTGAGAGGTACAGTTCTTCGGCCATGTTGTATCTATAACTGGGATTTTAGTTGATCCTAGCAAGGTATCTCCAGTAATAGAGTGGGGATAACCCACAATGCCTACGGAGGTTAGGAGTTTCTTAGGTTTGGGGGGGGGGGGGGGGACTACATGAGGTTCATTCGGGGGTTCTCGATGATTGGTGGACCACCAACTCACCTCGCCCATAAGGGAGTACCATTTGTTTGGAATACTGATTTCTAGAGAACTTTTGAGGATATCAAGGAAAAGCTCATTACCGCACCTGTGCTTATGTTACCACAGCCTGACGTACAGTATTTGGAATTTATGGATGCATCTCTTTAGGGGTTAGGCGGTGTTCTGATGTAGGAGGAGAGGCCTATATCTTATGCATCCCGAAAGCTTAAGACTTTTCAAGGTAATTACCCCAATCATGATTTGTATTTGACCGTGGCAGTATTTTCTCTTCATATTTGGAGACATTATTGGGTGAGCGGTCCACTTTTGTTCTAATCACAGGAGTCTCCAGTCCTTGTTTACACAGAGAGAGATGAATATGAGACAGAGGAGTTGGCTCAAGTTTGTAAAGGACTACCGTTTTTTGATCCATACCATTCAGGGAAGGCAAATGTGGAAGCTGATGCGTTGAATCAGAGTCCAACTATTAGACTGGAAACATTACGAGATGGGCATAGGGATGATTTATCGGACATTTGGGAAGCACAATGGAGTGCCACAAGAGACTTAGATTTGTTAGATGCATTTTTAGGAGTTTTAGCCGTTACACTAGCCATAGTGATATGGGAGATACGGGCACATGGTTCAAATTCCTTATGCTAGGAGAAGGTAAAACAACGAGTGTCAGGCAGAGTTCCTCCCTTCTCTATCAGTTTAAACAACGAATTAAGATTTCAGGGACGGTTAGTAGTGCCAAAGAATTCCAAAGTAAGGAAGGCAGTTTAGTTGAGGCACGTTATTCATGATTAACTATACAGTTGGGATGGGAAAAATGTATCAGAACATGCGTATAGCATATTAGTGGATTAGGATGAAGAAGGATATTGCACAGTTTATGCATAAATGTGGACCTACCAGATAGTAAAGTTGTAGCACCAAAGATCGGCATGAGAGTTACAACCTTTAGATATTCCTAAGTGGAAGAGCATCTCCATGGTCTTCATATTGGGATTGCCTAGGTCCCAGAGAGGTCATAATTTAATTTGGGTCATCATTTACATATTAACAAAGGTGACTCATTTACTTCAAGCACGGATATATTTCATAGCCGAGCGGTATGTCAAATTATTTATAGGAGATATTGCATGACTTTATAATATGTCGCGTGACATTGTTTTTCACCAGGGCAATACTTTAATTTGGTCTTTTATGGTCTCACTAAATTCTTTAATTTGGTAATATAGCTATTTATAATTATTGCTATATTCATTAATCTTATCTATATTGCAAATATTAATAAGAGCTAGCTTAGTTTTTGCTAAGTTTTGTTCATTAATTTGAGCTAAATGTCCATCTCCAATGAATTCCGTCGTAAACAATTGAATATATTGTTCAATTGATCTTTCATCTTGATGTTGTCTCATTTTCTCAACTTTAGTAATGAATTCTATATCTGTAGCTTGCCTTAGACTGTCTAAATAATTTTTACCAATTCCTCTAATGGATTTCTCAGTGTATTGTTTACATGAATTTTCATCCCATTATTCATTGGATGCGAAACACATATTCATTTGATTACTCCATTCATCTAAGGTTTTCTTTTAATCTTGGGCATTATATAAATTAAGGTATAATCCTACTGGGTTTATGGCTTGACTTGCCATGGTCTTAACAGGAGTACAACTTGTCACTAGTTAGAAAATATTTTATATAATCAGGTTTGGTCTTTACCAAAGTATTTGCAAATATTTATTCCTATTAGTTTACTAAAGAGTCTAGAGACATCGTTCAGTCTACTACTGGTTCCAATTTCCATCCTAGAATGACCTACCTTTGTAGTTGGCATCAATATTTCTTCTCCTTCTTCCATTAATCTTAGGTTTCTAAGAAGTTCTTTGGCATTCTTAGATTCTCTTAATTTTAATATATGGTCTTGAAATATCATATTAAATATATCTTTTAAAATATCATATTAAATCTATCTTGGTCTTGGAATCTAACAGAATGACTTATATTAAGATGTTCTTTAAATTTATTTATGTCCAGTTCTGAGGGTTCATAACCAAAATTTTGGATTCTAGCCTTTTCTCTAACTAAATCTTTTTGTTTAAAAGATCTTCTAGGTCTACTTACTGGAGCTTGTCATAATAATAATATAGAACTAGCCTTACTACTACATTATCCTTCTGAGGGATCACTAAGTACGGCTTCTCCCATATTTCTAAATCTAATTTCTTCACTAAGGAGACTTTTGCTAGTAGTCTTTGGAGGACCAAACTGGATGGTAATGTTTCCAGTGACACATCGTCTTGATTAATAAACAAGGGTTTATTCTGCATAGTCTTAGTTTCTTGAAATTCTGGCAATCGCCAAAGAGTCTTGATTTTTTTCTTTCATTAGTCCAATATTTCTAATACTGTAAGTATGGTTGTAGTCTGAATTATTGGTTCTAACAAATATTTCTTCATTAAGTCTACCACTAATAATTTCCAGTTGCATTCCTTCATGGGGAAATTGGAAGTTCTTTTCATAACTTTGGAATTCTATATTGATATTAGCATATGGGATAATATAGTCTTCGAAACCACCAGCATATAGAATTGACTTAAAATGTTTGGCTGTGTCTATGGTTACTATAAATGTTGGAAGGACATTAAAGTATCCAATATTGTCCGACATTTCTAATTGGGCTATCCCAATAAGGTTTTTCTCCAAATCCTTCCATCTTTTGTCTATTAAGCAACATAGTATATTGATATCATTTTGAGGTAAGTAAACCTTGGATTCTTGTTTGAAAGAGTCAAAAGATTATTAACAGGAATTCTCTATCTGTTCCTCTTGATCTTAGCCATTCTGTATAAAAAACATGAAGCTCAATATAAGACTTGTCTAACACATAAATTCTACAATGATAAGTCATGTTATAATTAGGAGTTTTAGGAGTGACACCTTGTTTAAACAAGTCTATATATCTAACTGCTGAAAGTTGTCCATTATGTATGGAATCTTCAATAATTTTTCAGTCAATTTCACCCCCATTCTTTCCATTGAAGAGGGTGTAACACCCCGCGCCCCCGAAAAGAGACACGCAGCATGCTACTGCGATAAAACTAAACTAAATCCATCAATGAACAAGTATAGAGCATCTAAATGTCCACAGTTTAAATGAAATAAATCCAAAATTTCTATTCCCACAAAAGATTACAATAAAGTCTCTCGAATATAAATTTCTCCAAATAAAAATTTCACCACTAATTATTGCATCAAAAATAAATCTGTCAATCCATGCTCTAAAATAAACCTCTAAATAAACCTTAGTGTCCCAATCCCTGCTAACCTACCACTAAAAGAAAATATGGGGAAATACACAATATGACAGGAATAGATGCTCAAAAAATAATTAGCACGATGAATAAATCGCAAGAGTACGAATCGGATATACAAATCAAATGCAATACTCAAGCATTATATCAATATTGATTTCTCAACAACACATCAATGAGTCACCCGGCCTCCCCTCACCTCCCCTAGGCATCTCAAAGACATATAACGGTTTTTGGACTATTGGTGGGTGCCCATTCTCCGTGCTATATTAAAATCTCATGACACTATGCCCAAATCAACAATATAATATATCTCAATAAATCAAATAATAGATTCCAATAATTTTTCATGATTCCAATGAATATCACAATTCAACATGAGTGCAATTGACACAAAAAACAAACAGAATACTCTCGAGAGAATTTCAGACCATATTGTGCAAGTCCTGTACCTTAAACCACAAAAAGATACCAACAATATTTTGCCCAGAAATCACAGAATAAGCCATCAAAATCAGCCCACAAAGATCCACAAAACTCCTCCAAGATCAACCTCAAAACAACCCCAATAACACCTCCAAAACTAAGGTTAAATGCATAAATCAAAGGGGCAAAGTGTATATAAAAAGGAGAGAAAATAAAAATATGTTTTATGTATTTTGTTGTGCCAAAAGATGGTTAAAAAATGGTCGCCCACGATCCCTTTTTATAAGGTAAAACATAAAAGAGTTGGAACAAACACAAACTCTTGAAAACCTATTGCGCACGAAACCTGAGGGGATCAATCGATCGACCCCTCGCATCGATCGATCGATCGATCACCCAGGTATTTTGGCAGTTCGACTTAAATTTTTTATAAGGGGATAAATATATAAAAATCATTTAAAAATCCGTTTTAACTCATATTTCGAAACCGCTTGAAAATCTCGCTTTAAAAAAAAATTCTCAACATAATTGAGCAAGAAAAATAATTTTCTCAAAAACTTTATTTTCCTATATATTTTGAAAATACCCCAAAAATTACGCGGGTTGTTACACTTCCACACTAATAATGGAATTTCGGCCTCGAAATTCACCGAAAGCCTAACTCTAAAAAATCAGGCCACTACAACTATCTCTAAAAATAATTGTCTCCCAAAAATAAATTCCTCACATCTAATCTAGATGCCTTACACGAAATGATCATCTAAAAATTCTATCACCTATTATGCGCTACAAAAATGCAACATACCCAAAATCCAAGACCCGAGGGTGGTCGTATACCTAATCTCTGATACCATCTGTAACACCCCGCGCACCCGAAAAGAGACATGCGTCGTGCTACTGTTAAAAAACTAAATAAAATCCATCAATAAACAAGTATAGAGCATCTAAATGTCTACAGTTTAAATGAAATAAATCCATAATTTCTATTCCCACAAAATATTATAGTAAAGTCTCTCGAATATAAAATTCTCCAACTAAAAATTTCACCACTAATTATTACATAAAAAATAAATATTCCTATCCTTGCTCTAAAATAACCTCCAAATAAGCCTTAGCGTCCCAATCCACGGTAACCTGCCATTAAAAGAAAATATGGGGAAGTACACAAGACGACAGGAATAGATGCTCAAAAAATAATTGGCACGATGAACAAATCGCAACAATACGAATCCCATATACAAATCAAATGCAATACTCAAGCAATATATCAACATTAATTTCTCAACAACACATCAATGAGTCACCAGGCCTCACCTCACCTCCCCTAGGCATCTTAAAGCCATACAACAATTTTTGGACTATTGGCGGGTGCCCATTCTCCGTGCCATATTAAAAACTCATTACACTATGCTGAAATCAACAATATAATATATCTCAATGAATCAAATAATAGATTCCAGCAATTTTTTAGGATTCCAATGTATATCACAATTCAACATGGGCGCAATTGACACAGAAAGCAAACAAAATACTCTCGAGAGAATTTCGGAGCATATTGTGTAAGTCCTGTACCTTAAAGCACCAAAAGATACCAACAAGATTCTGCCCAGAAATCCCAGAATAAGCCATCAAAATTAGTCCACAAAGATCCACAAAACTCCTCCAAGATCAACCTCAAAACAGCCCCAATAACACCTCCAAAACTAAGGTTGAATGCATAAATAAAAGGGGCAAAGTGTATATAAAAAGGAGAGGAAATAAAAATATGTTTTATGTATTTTGTTGTGCCAAAAGATGGTTAAAAAATAGTCACCCACGATCCCTTTTTATAAGGTAAAACATCTAAGTGTTGGAACAAACACAAACTCTTGAAAACTTGTTGCGCACGAAACCTGAGGGGATCGTTCGATCGACCCCTCGCGTCGATCGATCGATCGCCCAGGTATTTTGGCTGTTCGGCTTAAATTTTTTGTAAGGGGATAAATATATAAAAATCATTTAAAAATCCGTTTTAACTCCGATTTCAAAACCGTTTGAAAATCTCGCCATTAAAAATAATTCTCAACATAATTGAGCAAGAAAAATAATTTTCTCAAAAAAATTATTTTCCTCTATATTTTAAAAATACCCCAAAAACTACGCGGGTTGTTACAATTCCCCATTAACAATGGAATTTCTCCCTCGAAATTCGCCGAAAGACTAACCCTAAAAAATCAGGCCACTACAACTATATCCAAAAATAATCCGTCTCCCAAAAATAAATTCCTCACATCTAATCTAGATGCCTAACACGAAACGATCATCTAAAAATTCTATCTCCAATTACGCGCTACAAAAATTCAACAGACCCAAAACCCAAGACTCGAGGGTGGTCGTATACCTAAGCTCTGATACCATCTGTAACACCCCGCGCGCCCGAAAAGAGACATGCGATGTGCTACTCCGATAAAACTAAACTAAATCCATCAATAAACAAGTATAGATAATCTAAATGTCCACAGTTTAAATGAAATAAATCTACAATTTCTATTCCCACAAAAGATTACAATAAAGTCTCTCGAATAAAAAATTCTCCAGCTAAAAATTTCACCACTAATTATTACATAAAAAATAAATCTTCCAATCCATGCTCTAAAATAAACCTCCAAATAAGCCTTAGCGTCCCAATCCTAACTAAACTGCCACTAAAAGAAAATACGGGGAAGTACACAATACGACAGGAATAGATGCTCAAAAAATAATTAGCACGATGAATAAATCGCAAAAATACGATTCCCATAAGCAAATCAAATGCAAACTAAAGAAATATATCAATATTAATTTCTCAACAACACATCGTTGAGTCACCAGGCCTCACCTCACCTCCCCTAGGCATCTCAAAGCCATATAACGGTTTTTGGACTATTGGTGGGTGCCCATTCTCTGTGCTATATTAAAATCTCATGACACTATGCCCAAATCAACAATATAATATATCTCAATAAATCAAATAATAGATTCCAACAATTTTTCAGGATTCCAATGAATATCACAATTCAACATGAGTTCAATTAACACAGAAAATAAACGGAATACTCTTGAGAGAATTTAGGAGCATATTGTGCAAGTCCTGTACCTTAAACCACCAAAAGATACCAACAAGATTCTGCCCAGAAATCATAGAATAAGCCATCAAAATCAGTCCACAAAACTCCTCCAAGATCAACCTCAAAATAGCCCAATAACACCTCTAAAACTAAGTTTGAATGCGTAAATCAAAGGGTAAAGTGTATATAAAAGGGAGAGGAAATAAAAATATGTTTTATGTATTTTGTTGTGCCAAAAGATTGTTCAAAAATGGTCACCTACGATTCCTTTTTATAAGGTAAAACATATAATAGTTGGAACAAACACAAACTCTTGAAAACCTGCTGCGCATGAAACCTGATGGGATCGATCGATCGACCCCTTGCACCGATCGATTGATCGCTCAGGTATTTTGGAAGCTCGGCCTAAATTTTTTATAAGGGGACAAATATATAAAAATCATTTAAAAATCCGTTTTAACTCCAATTTCGAAACCGTTTGAAAATATCGCCATTACAAATAATTCTCAACCTAAATAAGCAAGAAAAATAATTTTCTCAAAAACTTTATTTTCCTCTATATTTTTAAAATACCCAAAAAATTACGCAGGTTATTATAGAGGGTTTGTAAAGTTTCTTTCTTTCCACCATGTTCTAACATTGTAGGACGAGTCTTTAAGGCTTTGGGTCATAAAATTATTATGTACAATATTTGGGATAGGTCTAGCTATCTTACTAGTCTTATCTAATCCATCATTTATAATTCATCAAGCCATGGTTTTTCCTTCCTTATTTTCTATATAAGGAGATTCTCTAAATTTATAGGCGATTACCTATTTTTGTTCAATTCTTTTTTCAATTCTTTCAAAAGAGTCTGAATAATCCATTTGTCCTTTTATCTGACTAATGACTTCTTCTTTAAAAAGCTTAGGGCCCCTTTTGGTTCGCTACTCAGAAAACTCGATTTATACGATGTTTTTAAATACAGTTTTTTGTGTTTATAATTATTGGTGTGCATTTGGTAAATGTAACAACCCTCGCTTTTAGGAGACCCATTTTATATTAAATTACCGCATGAAGTAATTATATAAAATGTTGGAACTGGAGTAAATATTAATTGAATGAGTTTAAAGTTAATATTTACTAGATTGTTGCATATTTACTGTGAGTGTAAGTAAATATCATCATGTTGTATGCTTTATAGTGTCATGTGTTTTAAATGTCATTATGGTTTAAATGAAACCTGAACTCAAAGTGAACTTTAAAATTGTCGAATGCCAATTTAAAGGGCGTAGTTAGTCCCGGAATGTGCGAGACAGTAAAAATAAGTGTCATATTGTATTTTTAGGTTCCGGGAACTTTTGACTGGTTTTAACTTAAATGCGTATATGTAAGTCATTTTAATGTAGTATTAACCATTTAAGCTAGAAATTTTAGACTTAAGCCACGATTTCAACTCTTGCCCCTTATTTCACTTTTCTCATTTGTGTGCCTTAAACATAGAGTGAAAGAGAGAGGAAGAGAGCTTTGGAGAAAAGAGGAGGAAGAAGAGAGAATTGGAGATTGAAGCTTGGGATTTCATCTACCACAAAGAAATATGAGATTCCAACTTCAAGGCAAGTTTTCTACTTGCTAATATATGGTTTAAGATGAAAAATTTGTGTGATAGTTGTGTATTAGCATTTATGGGTCAAAAATGGAATTTATGGTATTTGGGCCTTGATTTTGGTTTAAGTTAATAAAATTGTGGATAATAATAGTTAATAATCATGTGGGATGATTTGGGGTAGATTTATGTTGATGAATGTGTGTAAAAATGGAGTAGAAATTGGTTTTGGGAAATTAGGGTTCATAACCCTTAAACCCATTCTTGGCAAATTCGTAGGGGGGAATCGATTCGGCCCTAGCGCGAATCGATTCGCTAAGGGGTCAGCTTACATGTTTGCTTGGACCGAATCGATTCGGTTAGGCCGAATCGATTCGGCAGGTTATAGAATCCCAGGTCTTTAAGTCCGAACCGATTTGCTTTTTGGGCGAATCGATTCGCTGGGGCGAATCGATTCGTTTTCCTATTGTTTTTGAGTTAGTTTTTTTCTAACTCAATTCCAATCCATTTTCTTTAGGTTTAGGGTTTAGGAACCTTCTTGTATGAAGTAAATTTAGAGTTCTAGAGTCCTAGATGAGTGGGGCAACCATCCTAGATTAGAAATGCATTATGTGGGGACTTTTCCGGGGATATGCCAATTGATGTTAGGGCATTATTTTCTTCTAGTTGATTATTATGAAACTAGGAGTTCTAGTGTTATGTTTGGGAGACTTTTGAAGCTCAATTGAGCTATGTTCGCCTTGATGGTTAATAGTATAACACCACAAAAGGGTGTTCGGTGAATTAAATTAGGAGTTCACTTATTCTTTGACGTTAAAATGATGATATAATTTATCGTATGGCTCCAGATAAAAAGGTGAATTATTTACAAAATGTAAATGATCATGGTTTCGGATAAAAATGAAACATACATATGAATAATGGTGAATGAAAATGAAATGGAAATGGTAATAATTATGGTAAATTATAATTTACTTCATAATGAATTTGGTAAATGATAATTTACTTAAACATACCTCTCTAAATGCCATCATAAGGGAAGTTCGCGCGCGAGGTGAAGCCCCCTGGCTAGTGAATGCAGGGTGGATATAGTCCTAGGCCATATGTGCGATATGTTATGTTTTCTGCACTGGTGAGGAGATTTCGAGTGTGGTCTTGACTCTCCCGCAGGTATATGGCAGCTTCCCGACGTTGCGACAGGTGCCCAGGCTGCCTTGTTTAATAGGCCCCTGGAAGATGATGGTTATTTAGGGGCGCGTCCAGTGGGGAAAATCGGAGGGGCGGTCTTAGAATCGTTATATGTATATAAATATAACAATTCATAATCAAGTGGGAGTTGATGTATGTGATATGCCATAAAGAACACGATGAAGTTCCATAAAGAGCACAATGAAATGCCACAAAGAGCATTTGTTGATGATGATATTCCTGATAAGGAATGGGATGCCATAAAGAGCATATGATTGAGATAAAAGCCAAATAGAGCTTAAAATTTTGATTATATTTTTCTGTCAAGGAATGGAATGCTAGTAAGAGCATAAATATTGTGATTATGAGTTCCTGATAAGGAACATAACAATGAAATTGAACAGTATGAAATGATGTAGGTTTTTAATTAATGTTAATTATATTATTATGCATAATTAAATTTAAATTTATGATCATCTGTTTCCCTTAATTCATTCTTTAAAATTGCATAGGTAGATTTTTATATTTTTCTAGCATGATTATCTGTTCATAACTGTCATACTTTTTATTCATCTGGTGATCATATAAAACCGGGCCCTGACCCGTTCATATTTCTTATTGTGCTTGCATCTTGTATTTGCTCAGGTGCTCTGCCACAAGGACGCCTGTTCTGACTTTCCAAATCCGAAGAATTTTGGCGAGCCGTGATGTTTTGCGGGTATTACGGGACATATTGCAATAGATGCCGTCATTCTTGTACTCTAGTTAAGATCATGTCTTTTAATCGGGCGTGAGGCCCAAGCCTTTGTAATTGTCTAATGTAATGTATTATATAAATTATTGAATTTGTTTAATACTGTTGTATAGTCTGTTGACCGACCGCATATTCGGTCCTCTTATTGTTTACTTGTAGTTATTGTAATATAGTCTTGGGGTTTCCACTTTCCTTTTAAATTGGGTTGTTTAAATTCTTTGTTTAACTTTAAAACCAAAAAATTTTGGCAACCCATTTTCTGAAATATGGAGTGGTTATCCTGTATACTTTGTATATTGTTATGATGCTGAGAATGATTCCATCCATGATTCCTGTCATATTCAAGTATCGAGATGGCCACCCCTTATTTCGGATCACGATTTGTCACAGATGGTATCAGAGCATCAGGTTTTAAAGTCCTTAGGATTCTGTGTGGACGCATTACATTTTTAGCGTTGCTTTTGATTTAACCTAGAGCCTTAGGATTAAGATCATTGATTTCTCTTATGAGATTTCATTCTTCTTCCATGAGGTAGAACCCATAGAATCTGTTGCCATCTCGTGTGATATTCGTAGGTCGATTGAAGAAGGGCGCCAGGGAAGGTCGTTGTGAAGCGTCATTAGATGGGACTACTAAGAATTGTAAATTATGGTCGGTGATGAGGAATGCTTTGGTGGTCGCTCCCTTTTATATCATTTTCTTATCTTGCTACAACAACTACCAATTACAGTGGATGTAGTTTTCCAAGTACCGCTAGAAGTAGAAAGTGGTACTAAGCTTGGGATTTCAAGCAACATTAAATTGAAGTGGAGAAGAGCCCATGATAAGGACCACATGTTGAAGTTAGATGGAAGAGATGCGTCCTGATTTGGTGGATGCATAAGGTCCAGGAGTTTTGGCCTAGAGAGGGGTGTAGAAGTGCCCAGATGAAAAGGATGGAGGAAAATCCTTCACCCGTAGGAGTAGTGCTGAAACGGTTGGAATGTAGTCACCATAATTGTGGATGCAGGAAGTTTTGCCCGTGGAGAAAAACGGTGAACATTTTCAACAGCGGATTTCTCTGGGGTAATTGGATTGAGGAGAAGATGGATTCTCAAATGTTCAAGCGAGGCTCGGTCAGAGGTCGATTGTGAATAAAGAGTTGTACGGTTAGGGAGGCTGTACACTAAAATAAGGTAGGTATAAAGAAGAAGGAGCCCTTTAGTGGAATGATAGGCTCCATGATAAGTGTCGTTAAAACTTTTGAAGGAACAGTGTTCATGAACCCCAGTGGTGGATATTCGCCCGGGGATGTTTCATTGAACTAAGGAAGGGGAGGCCGGTAGCGAGTTCCTTTTTCTTGAGAAAGTGAAAGGGATCGCGTGGGCAATTATTGGCAGCTAGGGATGGAACAGTGGCTATGATATGGAATATAGAACCACTCATTACAATTCTGTTGATTTAGAGAACAAGGGAGAGGATAAGGTGACTGGTTGGGGCATTTATGGAATTAACATTGGTTCGAATAAGACTCGAATACGGGGTCTGAGAACCATTAGTATTGACCCGGAGCGATTGGCAAGATTGTTGGTGGTAATTCCACCTTAGTAGTGGGTGGTACATTCCTCATGATAAGATTTGGTAGTATTGTATTTACTATAGATTAGGGTGTGCATAATGAGTTTGTGGTAGTATCGACGCTACTAAATAGGGTAATTATATGACTTCCGTGGTAGGGAAGTTTTATATTTTCCTTCACTCGTTATAAAGCGAGTGATGATATATTTTCTTTTTAAGTATTATGTACGTTATGTTCTACTTGTATGATGTGTACTATACAAGTAAAGATATTTTGGTTTGATTGGGATGATGGCAGGCAAATAAATTGCGAGGCTATCCTACTTCTAGTTTCAGGATGGAACTAGTTGTCCTATAATATCTCTCCTGGATACAGGTTGAGACTTTATAGGGGTGGTTGAGGTAAGTAGGAGGTTTTTATTACTTGTTGTGTTATCTTGCGTGTGTGTTTGATTGCTTAGTTGCATTGTATGTGATTGTTATGCCTTATCTCCACGACCAACAAGGTTGAGTAGTAATGCATAGGAGGGGTTCCTTGTTTGGATTCCGCTTTTGCGGGACGCTCCATGCATGAACCTCAATGACGTTGGGAGTGGAGAGATGTTGTTCTTTTTCTTCTTTTATTTTATTTTATTTTATTTTGTTGATTGAGAGTTGGGTTGAATTGTTTAGCCGAGAATCACGTAGTTGAGTGATTAAGGGCTACTAAAGTGCGAGATGAAAGCACTGTATATAGTTCTCTCCTCTGATCGATGTGAGGGAGATTGAGCTATGAAGTTGAATTGAGACTTCGGGTTATGCCTTGATAAGAAGGCTATTTAGAAAGATGTATATATGTTGTGGGATAAATACTTGTGAGACTTTACAGAAAGTAAATGTCCGATCTGTTGAAATCCTCAATTATTAGAATGGTAATACATAGAAGTAGAATCTTATTATTAGGATTGCGAGTTAAAATTTTATCGGTCCCGAACATATGTCTTAAACCATTATATTTTGATGATCGACGATTCAAGGTAGTAGTGTAACGGGAGGGTTCCTTGTTTGGATTTCGCTTCGGCGAGATGTCCCACGCATGAAACTAAGCGAATGTCGAAAGTTGAGAAAGGTCTTGGGCACTAGGGATATACTTAGTATTATACGTATACGACTTAGATAGGATAAATATAGATAGACCTTAGGATTATTAAGACGGAAGTCCTTTAGGGTATGTGATGTTGATTTAGGAAGGCTATAAGGTGTTGACCACGATTAGGTTGTGGGTTAACTCTAAAAAGGGATTAGGTCCCCAGGAACGAGAAGTATGGAATCTCGAGAGATTTCGAAGGTTAAGCGAAGGAGATGAGGCCTCTCTTAGATAGAATTTTACGTTGGTAACTTAACTTTCGAGGAGTTAAAAGGATGAGTTGACCTTCACCCCTGATCCTATGTTAGTAAGCTCAATGGTGGATTTAATAAATAAGTCTCTACCAGGATGGGGAGTAATAATATTGGAGCATGGACTCATTGTCTATGCATCTCACAAGCTTAAACTTGTGGGAAGTATTATCCCATGCTTGAATTAAAATTCATTGTGGTAGTGATCGCCTTAAGGAGTTGAGGCACTACTTCCTGGGCAGGAAATTTAGTCTTTCTCGCGAGCAACAAGTTGTTGCAATATGTTGTGGGAGTAATAGAGTTGGTGTATGAAGTTCATAAAGAACTATCAATTGAAATTTCCTTCGCTAAGGGAATGCGATTGGGGTAGTAGATACGTCGAGTAGGAAACCCGTCGAAGATATTTGTGACGGCATGGAAAGCCAAATAAAACGTGCATGACTAGGAAGACTTTGTAGCAAGATCATTCATGTCTGTGATTGACCATTTCACCTACTTGTGTGAAAAAGAGTAGTAGTGGAACGAAGAAGGGTATATTCATAGACGTCTTTTTTGAATTGTCGTCACCAAACTGGTCATGATCCTATTTGAGAAAGTTGTTGATCATTTGACCAAACCGTTGCTTTTTCGGCCATTGCGGGCGGACGATATGTAGAGGAGTACACCCCACTTTTTATGGAGGGGTGGTAAAACCATGTGAAGTGACTAACAATAGTGGTGGACCGAGACTAGATATTCATGTCGAAGGTTTGGTAAATATTCCAGGAAGTAGTGGGGACCGTATGGAATTGGCGTATATCTTACCACCCTAAAGTGGATGAAGGAATGGAGGAAGTTGACTTAATGCCGAGAGGCATACCTTGAAGGTGCGCCTTAGGCTAAATGGATGTATGGTAGCAGTAGTTTGTATGGATGGAAATTCCTGTATAATAATTCGGATCTTTTCTATGCTATGGAACTATGAGTCGCCTAGTGTAGCCAGTTGAGTAATTTGCTTACTCGTTGGATGGAACCAGCGGATAATACGTTACTTGGACTTGGAGTGGTCCCGAAACATTTCCTAAATGTTTGGGCTTATTGGGCCGTGTACTTTGAGGGGCTACACCTATGCGAAGAGAAGTTGAGTAGTGTTGGGGTTAAACCATTCAGAGTTGGTGTAAGTGCCCCGAGGAGGGATGTAACATGATTCGAGAAGTAAGGTAGTTTGCGCCGAGTCACGTGGGCATCGTCTTCTGCCGTCGGAAGATAGGAGCAATAGTTCGTGAGGAACGCTTCGTGCTATGTTAGAACTCGAAGAATGTAGACTGAGATCGATAGTAACGACCTTAGTCCGAGTCCATTTGGGATGCCATAATATTGAGGGGTTGTGAAGAGTGATAGAATGATAGTTTAGGATAGTATACCCTTTATGCGATTAGGGTACGCCCGAATTTTGAGGGCAAAATTCCCTCATAAGGGGGGGGAGTATGTAACAACCCTCGCTTTTAGGAGACCCATTTTATATTAAATTACCGCATGAAGTAATTATATAAAATGTTGGAACTGGAGTAAATATTAATTGAGTGAGTTTAAAGTTAATATTTACTAGATTGTTGCATATTTACTGTGAGTGTAAGTAAATATCATCATGTTGTATTTTATAGTGCCATGTGTTTTAAATGACATTATGGTTTAAATGAAACCGGAACTCAAAGTGAACTATAAAATTTCCGGATGCCAATTTAGAGGGCGTAGTTAGTCCCGAAATGTGCGAGACAATCAAAATAAGTGTCATATTGTATTTTTAGGTTCCGAGCACTTTTGATCGGTTTTAACTTAAATGCGTATTTGTAAGTCATTTTAATGTAGTATTAACTATTTAAGCTGGAAATTTTAGATGTAAGCCACGATTTCAAGTCTTGCCCCTTATTTCACTTTTCTCATTTGTGTGCCTTAAACATAGAGATAAAGAGAACTTTGGAGAAAAGAGGAGAAAGAAGAGAGAATTGGAGATTGAAGCTTGGGATTGCATCTACCATAAAGAAGTCTGAGATTCCAACTTCAAGGAAAGTTTTCTACTTGCTAATATATGGTTTAAGATGAATAATTTGTGTGATAGTTGTGTATTAGCATTTATGGGTCAAAAATGGAATTTATGGTATTTGGGCCTTGATTTTGGTTTAAGTTAATAAAATTATGGATAATAATAGTTAATAATCATGTGGGATGATTTGGGGTAGATTTATGTTGATGAATGTGTGTAAAAATGGAGTAGAAATTGGTTTTGGGAAATTAGGGTTCATAACCCTTAAACCCATTCTTGGCAAATTCGTAAGGGCGAATCAATTCGGCCCTAGGGCGAATCGATTCGCTAAGGGGTCATCCTACAAGTTTGCTTGGACCGAATCCATTCGGCAGGTTACAGAATCCCAGGTCGTTAAGTCCGAACCGATTTGCTTTCTGGGCAAATCGATTCGGCCCTTGGGCAAATCGATTCGTTTTCCTGCTATTTTTGAGTTAGTTTTTTTCTAACTCAATTCCAATCCATTTTTTTAGGTTTTGGGCCTAGGAACCTTCTTGTATGAAGTAAATTTAGAGTTCTAGAGTCCTAGATGAGTGGGGCAACCATCCTAGATTAGAAATGCGTTATGTGGGGACTTTTTCGGGGACATGCCAATTGATGTTAGGGCATTCTTTTCTTCTAGTTGATTATTATGAAACTAGGAGTTGTAGTGTTCTGTTTGGGAGACTTTAAAAGCTCAATTGAGCTATGTTGGCCTTGATGGTTAATAGTATAACACCACAAAAGGGAGTTGGGTGAATTAAATTGGGAGTTCACTTATTCTTTGAGGTTATAATGACGATATAATTTATCGTATGGCTCCAGATAAAAAGGTGAATTATTTACAAAATGTAAATGATTATGGTTTCGGAAAAAAATGAAACATACATATGAATAATGGTGAATGAAAATGAAATGGAAATGGTAATAATTATGGTAAATTATAATTTACTTCATAATGAATTTGGTAAATGATAATTTACTTAAACATACCACTCTAAATGCCATCATAAGGGAAGTTCACGCGCGAGGTGAAGCCCACTGGTTAGTGAATGCAGGGTGGATATAGTCCTAGGCCATATGAGCGATATGTTATGTTTTCTGCGCTGGTGAGGAGATTTCGGGTGTGGTATTGACTCTCCCGCAGGCATATGTCCGCTTCCCGACGTTGCGATAGGTGCCCAGGCTGCCTTGTTTGATAGTCCCCTAGAAGATGATGGTTATTTAGGGGTGCGACTAGTGGGGAAACTCGAAAGGGCGGTCTTAGAATCGTTATATGTGTATAAATATAACAATTCATAATCAAGTGGGAGTTGATGTATGTGATATGCCACAAAGAGCATGATGAAGTTCCATAAAGAACACAATGAAATGCCACAAAGAGCATTTGTTGATGATGATATTCCTGATAAGGAATGGGATGCCATAAAGAGCATATGATTGAGATAAAAGCCATAAAGAGCTTAAAATTTTGATTATATTTTCCTGTTAAGGAATGGAATGCTAGTAAGAGCATAAATATTGTGATTATGAGTTCCTGATAAGGAACATAACAATGCAATTGAAAAGTATAAAATGATGTAGGTTTTTAATTATTGTTAATTATATTATTATGCATAATTAAATTTAAATTTATGATCATCGGTTTCCCTTAGTTCATTCTTTAAAACTGCATAGGTAGATTTTTATCTTTTTCTAACATGATTATCTGTTCATAACTGTCATACTTTTTATTCATCTGGTGATCATATAAAATCGGGCCCTGACCAGTTCATATTTCTTGTTGTGCTTGCATCTTGTATTTGCTCAAGTGCTCCGCCGCAAGGACGCCTGTTCTGACTTTCCCAATCCGAAGAATTTTGGCGAGCCGTGATGCTTTGCGGGTATTACGGGACATATTGCAATAGACGCTGTCATTCTTGTACCTAGTTAAGATCAGGTCTTTTAATCGGGCGTGAGGCCCAAGCCTTTGTAATTGTCTAATGTAATGTATTATATAAATTATTGAATTTATTTAATACTGTTGTATAGTCTGTTGACCGACATCATATTCGGTCCTCTTATTGTTTACTTGTAGTTATTGTAATATAGTCTTGGGGTTTCCACTTTCCTTTTAAATTGGGTTGTTTAAATTCTTTCTTTAACTTTAAAACCAAAAAATTTTGGCAACCCGTTTTTCTGAAATATGGAGTGGCTATCCTGTATACTTTGTATATTGTTTTGATGCTGAGAATGATTCCATCCATGATTCCTGTCATATTGGAGTATCGGGTTGGCCACCCCTTATTTCGGATCACGGGTTGTCACAGTAAACTTGTTTTTAAATACAATTTTTTGAAAATTTGACAAAATTGGCAATCATGTATATTTATATATATATATATATAAACATACCTCATTAAATATACCTAAAAATACATGATATTAAATATACATGTATATACAAAATTGAAAATAATGTATATTTATATTGTACATATATATATATGTGTGTGTGTGTGTGTGTGTGTGCGCGCGCGTGTGTGTATACATATAACATACATGATACATGAATGTTTACATACATACAAATATAATATATATAGTTAAACTCTCAAACATACCTCATTAAATATACCCATGTGTATATATATATATATATATATATATATATATATATATATGTGTGTGTGTGTGTGTGTGTGTGTGTGTGCGCGCGCGCGCGCATGTGTGTGTATATAAATAACATACATAAAAATTTCATACATATAACGTACATAAAACTTTCATATATACATGATACATGAATGTATACATACATACACATATAATATATATAGTTAAACTCCCCAGCATACCTCATTAAATATAACTAAAAATACATGATATTAAATGTACATAGATACATATACATACCTCATTAAATATACCTAAAAATATTAATACCTTAAAATATACCTAAAAATACATGATACCTACCTTAAATATACCTGTATACATTAAATAAAATATACATGTATACATGAAAATACATGATACATGATACCTGTATATAGGTATATTTAATGTATACAAGTATATTTAAGGTATAAATACTAATACATAATACCTGTATACATGTATATTTTATATAATGTATGCAAGTATATTTAAGGTAGGTATCCATACAAGTATATTTAAGGTAGGTCAGGTATATTTAAGGTAGGTATGTTTACAAGTATATTTAAGGTAGGTATATTAAATATACCTGTATACATTAAATATACCTGTATTCATTAAATATACCTGTATACACATGTATATTTTATTTAATGTATACAGGTATATTTAAGGTAGGTATCATGTATTTTTAGGTATTAATATTTTTAGGTATATTTAATGAGGTATGCACATGTATACATGTACATTTAATGTATACATATGCATTTAATATCATGTATTTTTAGGTATATTTAATGAGGTATGTTGGGGAGTTTAACTATATATATTATATATGTATGTATCTATACATTCATGTATCATATATGTATGAAAGTTTTATGTATGTTATATATATATATATATATATATATATATATGATATTGCATGTATAATTCACTATAAAATTATATACATACATGAATTGATGATATTTTTTAATACATATGTACTATATGTAAATTTTATAATATTCCATACATTAAGAATACATGTATAAAACTATATGTAAGTATCATGTATCTATTGATAATATTATTTAACTTTATATTATTCCATACGTAATTTTATATACATGTACATATATAAATTTTATTTATAAGAATTACACACATATTAATGTATTATGTATCTATATTATAGATTAAGGTATAAGTGCATTAAAATATTAGGAATGAATAATTGAGTTGAAAAATAAAAACCAGAAGTTACAAAACACCCTAAACTGTTTTATGAAAAACTTGATTATAACACAAGAATACTATAATTCTGTGTTTAAAAATCGATTGCCAAACGCATATTTTTATCAGAATTGTATTTAAACACAGAAAACATAATTATAGTTGCACGACAAACGGTCCCTTATTTTCTCTATTTGCATTTTCTTCAATATATTCATTATGCTTAGCAAGATAATTAGCAATCTTTGCAATATAGTCTTTTACTTCATCATCTTATTTTTTGTTTTTGCACACATTCTTGTGTTACTCTTGCTTCTATAAATTCTACGGATTTTTCTATTTTACCTAGACGTGTTAGAATAAAGGGAAAGTCTGCTTCGGAAGGTTTATTATATATAAACTTAATTCCCTTCATGATTTCTTAATGTTTTGTCTCTGCTTCAGCTATATTAAGTCTAAGTTTATTAACTATACTATCCATTCTGGTTTTCCATATTGTCAAGGTAACTAGCTAAATTCTGCTGAAATTTAACAGAGTCTGTATAGAAGGTGGTTAAGCCTTATGTCTTAACCTTTAAATTTAGCTGTAACTCTTTAACAAAGCTACTATTGTAATTTTGTTTTGATGCTATAGATGTTGGGATTAAATTTAATCACTCAAAGTTTAAGTTTTGATGCTTTAGCAGTATTTGCAATCTCATTTTCATTTATCTGGTAGTAAAATCTTTCATCGCTTATCTTTTCCAGAATTCTTTGGTAAAAATCTATCAAAGTTTGAATGGAGAGGTTACCAGGTACCTCTTTCCAGTTGGGTTCTCTCTACTTTCTTAAATTTTTATGGTTTAAAATATAAATTTATTATATATATAGTCTTGAAATAGAATTTCACTATAGGACATGAGGGGACCACCACGGAACGATGATGAATTTGACTTTGGGACCACGAGGGGACCACATTGGGAAAAGGACAAAGTCTGTTAGTTCCGTTCTTTAAGAAGTTCGTTTTAGAGAAAAAATGTATATATATATATATATATATATATATATATATATATAGTTGGAAGTGGAAGTGATATACTCTACACTTCACAATAACAAAAACAACATGATTTAGAGGCCAAGGGCCCAATTTCTCTCTCAAATTTAGAATAGTAGTGATTACAAAAGGAGGCCAATGGCCTTATTCATAGGTTAGGTTATCTTGCTAGCCAAAATAACCCTAAAAGCTAAAATCAGTAAAGAGGGCACATTAGAACATTTCAATGGATTATTATATTACCTCAATTACCTATACTAAAGATGAAAAATAACTAGACTAAAAAAGGAAAAATACAATTAATTTCACGGGCCCCTCGTATACATCATTTTCCCCCATTTGAAAAAGTCCGTCCCAAGTGTTAGAGGTTGACGACAAAGGAGTAAACAAACTTTCAGTGGACTCCCCCACCAGAGGGGATGACGTCCTCTAAAACATCCCATATATCGGCTAGCAAATATGCAGGAGTGGGTGATAAAAAATCCCATGACATAAATGAACTCGGCCCCAAAACTTGCCAGCATAATAATAAACACGACCTCGCCTCAGGGAGGGCCAACAATGTCCAATGCGGTCTGCATCTCTTATGAACCTATGAGGCTAGGGACGTCAATTGAACTATCGAATGTACCTCAAATACCTCCCAAAATGGGTCGAAATACCCCCAATCAATTTGACCCACCCAAATCAACATGCCAACCGTGGGAGAAATAACCGACAAACTAACCCCGACAGCATCACCATTTCCAAATAATGGAAAGAAATCAATCATGTCATATGCCGCTACCTCACGAAAATGCATGTAAGTCACCCAACCATCCTCAACAAAAGTAATGAATAAATCTTCGACAAAAGAACTCAACCTCTTCTTCAAAGAAGATGGGAAAGAACTCCACAAGCTCGAAACCTTCAAATCTCGAAACCAGGTACGGGTAATCCATTTGTCCTAAAAAATGAGGGGAAAAAATCTCAAGGAAAGAACTTAAGGTCCATACCATTCTCTCACAGGTTCTCGAGACCCTAAGATAAACCATCACCAAACTTGATAGGATAGCAGAAATCATCGTTGTATAAAAAAATGACGTCTATTGGAGGGGATATCACACTCACTGACAAATAGTCAAAATATCAACTCAAACACCTCACCCGCTCGTGATGTTCACGCATCCCCTCCATCTAAAAAAACTATTCTCACAACTGATTTAGGAAGCGGTGGCGCTCACCTAATGGAGATAAAGCTTAATTGGAAATTTCGAAGCTCGCTATATAGATATTCACCCGCTTGGTCCTAACGATCGAGGCGATCTTGGAGTTCTCAATAACAATGTGACTCAATCGCACAAATTCGGCACAAGCATCCATATCAAACCCATAATCGATGCCACCACATTTGTTCCACAATAAATTGAAACGGGAATAAGTGTCGTCAGGGAAGGAAGATGGGCTTAAATTGGGGTTTGGGGAAAAAGCCAGGACTTAATTGTGATTTTTAGAAAATTCAAAGGATGAAATGTAAATTTCAAAAGTTGAGGGGATTCAAATAATTTTTGGGAGTAGGAGGATGGGTTGTGTAATTTTTGTGAAAATTTGGGAAGGGGGTTGTAATTTTTGTGAAGAGTTCGGTGTTCATAAATTTTAGGGGTCGGGTTATAAAGTGGGATAGACACTTAAAGGGGGGAGGAGTTGAAAAACTTCCAAACAAAGAGGGCTAGTTTTGGAAAATATAGGTTTCACCTCATTATCTTCAGAATCTAAGTTTTCATCCGAGTGGTTGAGGGATAAATGTTTGAGGTCATCGGTGGGTTTCGGTTTGGCTAGGGGTTGCTGTTGGCTAAAGTTGGTGGTGCTCGCCAAAGGTTGGCAAGGAAAAAGGGTCCCTTGATCTAGGGTTTGCACCTACCCCGACCTTTTGTGTGGAGCTACCATTTTGAATGACATTTTATGGAGGCGGGAACACCTTGAAAAGGGTTATACTGCTACATTGGTTTAGTAGAGGTGACATGTGGCCTGTGAAGGCCGATGGATTAACGGCGAGCTCAAAACAGTGTCAAATCTTTTTTTTTTGGGGGTGAGAAGCTTAGATCGTGTGGTATGAGGTATGTTTAGTTTAGTTTTAGCTAAGAATAGTGATGTTGTCGCTTAACCGCAGGAGGCGGGGTGTGTGTTTCGTGGGAATGGCTCGCTGCTTCCTCCGAGGCTTACCCATGACTTTACAACAACCACATCGACGAGCACATTAGGAGAGAAGTGGTTCTAATACCAATTTGAAGTGTAAGGGAGCGAAATCGATTTAATACAAGATGATTTAGAGGTTAATGACCTCATTTATCTCTCTAATTCAACATAAAAGCAACGGTAGTGATTACAATAGGTCACTAACCGTATTTATAAGTTAAGTTATCTTGTTATCCACGATAACCCTAAAAGGTAAAATCACTAAAGATGGAACACTAGAACATTCTGAGGGAATAGTACCCTCAACAACCTATACTAACCAAAAGGGGGAAAATTACTAAACTTGACATAAAAAATAAGGAAAAATACAATTAATTTCTCCAGCCACCCATATACATCGTGGTTGACTTCAAATATTTGCGACAAGGTTTTATTGAGATCAAAATGAAGATTTTTGAAGCAACCATTAATGCACGGTGGAGATAAATACTAAATAAAGGTGATATTAATTCTTAACACACTGTAAATTGTGATTAACTATCAATATTGATATTATATGGGTTATTTATTGAAAAGTACAATGTACTTTTGGTGATTCTACACTTTTGAGTAGTTTTTTTCAACAAATTTAACACTGCAAAAATTTCATTCTCATAAAACATTACTTAAACGCCAAAAGACAATGAATAAAAATCTAATGTAACAATAAAAGTATTATCTTCACCAATGGGGAAGGGGTACATTAATAATGCTATGGAGAGAGAATAATTCCCTTAGATATGCTAACTAAATGGTGAAGCTTCTAGTACTAGTGAAGTCATGGGCGATGAAAAATTACATTAATTTCACAATTAAGACTAAATGTTAAATAATTACTCCTAGCTTTTAATTAATAAATAAAAATGTCTTTACGACATGACATGTCAATGACAACAAGAAGAAAGATAACAACTAGGTACATCTCACTAAATGTATTAATTATCTTCACAAATGTGGAATGGGTACATTACTAGTGCTATGGGGAACGGAATACTCCCTTAGAGATGCCAATTAAACAAGGAAAGTAGTGATACTAGTGAGGTCATGGGTGATGTCACCTAAGAGAGACATCGACCCGGATCTAAATCCCCCTACTCTTAACTAATATATCCCTATATTTATTAGGAACAAGTATGAGAAAGAAAAACTAAAAAAAATACATCTAGTCCCTAGTATTTACACCACCCCCAACAAAAAAAAAGAACTGATCACCATTGGTCTCAGGGTGAACCGTGTGGGTAATCAAGGACTCAAGTGGGTCCTATGTCTCCTCCAAGCATGGATCTTTTTTGGCAGACTTCGATAAAAAATCCTCTTTTTTTCAAGATGCTCAAATTACCCGCATTCGTAGCATTTGACGACAATCGGAGCATATGAGGCTTCGTTGGGCTTCACCGAGCCTAAATTGGTCTCAATTGTCGATCTGTTCTTGTCGCAAGTACTCCTCAATTTGGATGGCGTACTCGATGGCTTTTGGCAGCATAAGGATATCACAAATACTAAGATCATGGCGGAAGCCTGTAGTCTTAGAATGTAAGGTCCAATACGTTGCTCAGTCTCTCGCAGTGTCGCACGAGAACATAAAAGCTTTGGTGTACTCGAGAACTAAGGAGGACGACAATTGTTGTAAGCCTTGAACTCAAGAAAAGAGGTCGTACTCGTAGGATTCGGGAGAAAAGTCACTCAGAGGAGGTGTCACATATTAGGACATTTGCAAATGGACCCAATCAAACCTTTGTAAATCCCTGGTTGGATGTCGCAAAGGTTCAGAGTGAAGGTTGTTTAGGGTTCCAAGCCTTGTTTGAAATGGGTGGATGTTGGGGTTTGACCGTCACGACATGGAAGGGGTCGTTTGTTGCTAAGGACAAAGGCCAAGAGCGTGCGACACCCTAGATTTTGAATTTGGGCCCTACGTCAGGCTCACCAATACTAGAGAGTGTTTATGGCGGCTGGCAAGCATCTGGATGCTAGGGGCAGTAAAAAAAGTCAACGTTCGTGATGAAAATATTATTGCTATATGGTAATAAAATCACATTAATTTTACAATTAAGCCAAATTTAAAAAGAATTAACACAAACTTTTAATTAATTAATAAAAATTTACTTATGACATGATACATCAATTGCACCAAAAACAAAGACTAACAACTACGCACAAACCATCACAAATATATTAATCATCTAACCCTATGGGGAAATAGTATATTTACGGTGCAGAGAGGGGTATATTCCCGTAGATAATCTAACTAGATGGGGAAGCTTCCAGCAAGTGAAATCACGAGTGATATCACCTAGGGGTGACATCTTTTTCAAAGAAAAAAAGGAAGAAAGAAAGGGGTCGATTTATTTAAACTCCTTTAGTTACACACACACACATATTTAATATCCTACAACACATTTTGAAAATGTCTCTCATTATACAATGAATGGTCAAGATCACACATAATAAAATGAAGATCACATATAATGAAATGAATGGCCTAAATCACTTCATTTTTTATGACAATTGTTAAGATATGGCCCTCAATCATTACTCCCTTGGCAGATTCATCCAAAAATATAACTACAACAAACCTATTTGTATAGAACATATTTGTTACCTTGCTGGATGCCTCAAAGAATGTGGCATAAGTTTGACATGGTGTCAAAAGGATGTCATGGCAAAAAAATTCACTAATACACTTGAATCTCGTCATGATGAGTGAGTAATTACAATTCACTTATTACGGTGTTGGATCTTAAGGTGCAAAGGTGTGTTTTGAGGTTTGTCATTCGTTATTTATTTTCCTTTTATATGATTTATTCCAATTTTTACGTTATCTTACGTAGCTTCCACACATTGCTCAAAGGCACAATTTTGCCCACCATCCAACTCTTAACCCAATAGGCTTTAATTTTCTGATGACGTGCTAACTATATATTTTTTGATATAAAGGAACCAAAATAATAAGTTTCAAAAAAACGCTGAAATTTTGGTTTATTCAAAGTATATTTAGTAAAAACTGTCTCGCTATTATTTAGTAAAAATTCGGTTTATTTAGTTTCGACAAAATAGCTTCCAAATGAACTTTTATTTTTATCAATTTTTGTTAACCCCCAGCCCATCCTAGTGTTTCTTAAAACTGACTCATCAGATTGATGAACTCTAAAGAGTTTGCCTCGAGAAAATCTACAGATACTATGAAGCCAAGTAAGGCAGCTCGTTATTTGCAGCATCTTTGCCACACTTGATAGATAGTTCCACCCTCAAGAAAAATGTGACAAATTTTGCGCTCTTTCGATCAATATATCCCATCGATGTCTATTCTGTTGAATTTTAATAGCAACTAGCAACACACAAAATGATTTGATAGCTACTTTAATGTACTAAAAATGGAAGTAATTTCTGGTGTTGATTATTTGTAATAAAAGGAATCGAGAGAATGAGTAATTATATAATCTTCATTTATCATTGGTGTTTCATTAGTCAGAACTTGAGTGTAGCTATTATAGATTTCTTTCTCCTTCTTACATTAAGGGTCAGTTTGATTGACATGAAATTGTTTTCCACATAAAATAGTAATTTTAGTTACATTTTTACTTTTGCAATGCTTGATTTCAAATTCATTATATAAAAACAATGGCCATAAATACGAAAAGCGTTTAATAGTTTTATCATTTTTCATGGAAAACAGTTTTTACCCAAAACTCCAAAGAATTGAATTCCACGGAATACTCCAAAAGTAAGACATCTTTCTCTAATTTTTTTTCCACTCATTTTCCAACTTCTCGTAAAAGTAAACTAATTTTGAGTTATTTTCCAATTTTGTTATCATACACACCCTTAAAGTAAATGATTTTTTGCTTGATATATAGGAAAATGAGTGGAACTGCACCAACTACAACTAAAGAGTGCAAAAATTTTGGGGCAAGGATGTATGTTGAATTATCAAATGGAGACTTTTAACGCCATGGCCTCTTTATTTGTTTGGGCCAAGGATGTGGTATGTTGAATTCTCAAAATCATTTTAAATAATAATTATAATATATTTATATATGATATGATACTGTATACATCTATAGAAAAATATAAAAATATTCTAGATATATAGATTTACCTTAAACAAAAAATAGAAATATTCTAGAAATATAAATTACAGACATTTACAGAAACGTATAAAAATATTCTTCAATTATAGGTGTGGTTCCAATCTTTTTATGTATAGTATGGAAACATTTGAATTACCTAGCACATAAAATAGAAAAGTATAACGTTTATGCTTTAACTAATGAAATGACAAGGATAACTAATAGCATATAATGGATACTGTATAAATGGATAATTTTCTTCAAATCTTTATTATAAAAAATCAGATCAGAAATTAACTACGTGTTTAGTTCTTTGAACCTATACTTAAAGTTATTATGCGTGTTGATGAGATTTGCACTAGGGTTCAACAAATAATAGGAATCGATGGGAGTTGGAAATAGGAAGACTACTGAATACATCACAAGTTTTCCTAAAGAAATGGAAGGCATGCTGTAAAAATATTTAAACTTGGAACAAAATATCATATTAAAATATAATGTCACATAACACGATGTCCAAAAATGGAAGAGATGAAGATTGGAGGAAAAAGAATCTTCATAAGTCTAGTCTCTTCCATGAAGATCAATCATCCTATTCCACTTACATAAATTAAAATTAACAATTAGTCACTAATACATAATTATTCAAAGATTTTAAGTAATTAAAAATAAAAATAAAAATAAAAATTTGTGCATTACCAATATGCCAAGTCTCTCGCGCTTCAGTATAACCAATTGTACAATTCAATGCATATTAAATGATGGTTTGAACATATCTGATTGGTCCACATTGATTATCTTATTTTTTTAAAATTTTCTATATTTTTTGGAGGGATTTTTTGCGCTCTCTAAATATTGTATCTTTGGGTATCGTCTGACACAACGACCGAGTTCAAAATAGGGTGCCCGATACCGGGTCCAATACCGAGACTTTGAACCATGTTGGTAACCCAAGTTCTTTGACAAGGCCCTTTGAAATAGATTACATATCGAATCTCAAAGACCATTTTATCTAATTTTCACCCACCATTCACTTCCCTCTTTCAACAATGATGTTTGAGGTTGAAGTTTCTGATGGTTTGAAACTCTTCCAATACAAAATTGAAGTAGATGAGGGGTAAAGGGGGTGTGGATGGTCCAAAGAAATGACTCCTCTCAATTCCTGACATTCGCCACTTTCATGCGGGGACGTCTCGCAAAAGAGAAATCCAAACAAGGAACCCCCCCAATACACTACTATGTGGCAACGTCGGGGATTGAGAGTTTGTTAAATCCGGACTAGAGTTTGAAAGAAATAATTTTATGAAAATCGTTTTGAAATGGCTCGAAGGCCGATAAAAAGTTTTATTTTTAAAAACGGTTTATATTGAAAATGGTTTATGTAATATAATATTCATATAAAATGCCTTATGTCCAACACAAGGTCTTAACAATCATCATATATATAACAATATGTAGCTCACAAAAATTAGCATAATTATGAGGTAAACTTTCCTGCGTCCCATCAATCCACAATCTTAACTTTTATCAAAAACAACATCTCATATCATTTCAATATATTGCCATTTTTAAGGCTCATCCATAACTGGAATACAACAATTATATAAGTCTAACATGACTATATAAAAGAATTAGCTTTATCATTACTACTATCACACCATAACCATTCTTACATTCACCGCAAGGTTTATATCTCTTTTTGAGCACCTTGCAAAATTATCTAATCTCGTAAAAGATAATAACATAAGAGCCTAACTTTCTCAACATTTCCATTAGGGTCATTATATACATAATAGGGCTATAGCGCTACCCTTTCATAAATATCTTACATACGATATTCCAAAAATTCATTTTAGTAATTATCCTATTCAGAAAGGAAAATTAGCTTACATCATTCATCTCTAGTCCCATTGCCCTTCCTCATCAATGGTCTCCCAAACATAGTCCCCCGTCTAAAATGACCTCGAATCTGCTGTAGGGGTTGCACTTCCAAAATTTCATCAAACTATGGCCGTTTACCTCTTTTAGGACAATATCTCTTTCTATGACCTATTTTTTTACAAAAGAAACACTTACCCACAAATTCTTTCTTCCCACTCGCATTACAGGCACTCTCATTGCCAAACTTACTTGATGAACTCGAATTTCCAAAGTTCTTACCCTCTTGCGAATGAAGACGATATTCATGACACTTTAGTAGTGCCGCATTCACTACCTCGATGAAAGTCACTAACATAGGACTCCCTAATAAATGTTGTCGGATTTTCCAATCTAAACCTCGAATAAACTTCGATATACGCTTCTCTTTCGTATTTACCTCATCAGGTACTAATTTCGCCCATCTAGAAAAATCTTCCTCATATTCTGCCACCTTTCTATTACCCTGAAAAATCTTCGTATCCCGAGTCGGGGAAGGAAAATACCTTCGATCAAAAAGTTCCCAAAATGTTGTTATAGGAAAAGTATCTCTCTGTTCAGATGTGGTGATAGACTCCCACCATTGAAGAGCTGCACCCGATAACTTAAAGGTGGCTAAAAATTGTTTTACCTCACTACTCTCAACCATATGGAGGTGCCTCTGCATACTATTTTTCCATTGACTTCCAGCCATTGCATCAACTCCCCCTGAAAACTCGGGAGGATGCCTCTTACTAAAATCTTCCTTCACTCTCTCCCATAAAGACAATCCTAAATGGGGTCGGGCTGCTTGAACGACAGATTGCTGCGCCATCGTAGAAACGACAACAGTTACTGCTTGTGCCACAATATTGGAAACTTCATCTATAGTCATGTTCCTTTGAGGCGTTTGGGGTTTGACATCCCCTTTATTTGCCCTGACTGAACGACCTCCCTTCGGTGGCATCTGAAACAAGAATAATTGTATCAGAACGCATTTCAAATACTTTCATATTGCGAAAGAAATATGGCCGTAAGAATGTAACCGTCCTAACAATAAGGCTCTATATATGGAACGCATACGGAAGATCGTAGTAACGAACACAGATCCTAAAGACAGTAGAACCTGATGCTCTGATACCATCTGTAACAACCCACTCAAAATAATAACGGGTGGACAACCCTATACTATAATAAATTAGGTATCTCAGATGGCACAGTCTCAACATCAACTCATAATACTAAATAATATAAGGCTAACTACTCGAAATCATTAAAAGTGGATTTTTAAAAAATTTAAACTTTTATTTAACAACAACAACAAAACCAATAATGCAATCACAACCAACGATACACATCTAACTATGATGAGTGATAAGTACAAACTCCAATAATATGAAGAGTACATTACTATGTACAACAAAATCTCTACAAAGAAATACCCGAATATGCTGTCGGGTAATAGACAATACAAAAATCTGAGAAATGAAATATAAAAGTGTTAATTTACAACACTTGAATTTAGACTCAATATACAACTGAATCCTAATCTAGATATACAAAGATAGGAATCGACTAAAGTAAAATGCCGCAATAGTCCGCTACTCCCACAGCTCCACGAATACTGGATGGTTGAACATCAATGGCGTCCTTGCGGAGGAACACCTAAAGTAATACCATATATACATGGCGGAGAAAATATAAACGGGTCAGAGCCCGAGTTGAAAAACATTTTATAGCAAGTGTATTAAAATGCATAATAATTATAAATGCATTATTACATGATTTAATGGAATCGCCCTATACATAATTATCCATCTCACCTCTCAACTAGAGCGCGCACTAAACGTATGCACGTGGTCTCCAATTGAATGCCCAAATATAAATTAGGTAATAAAATCTAACTAGATCCCAGAATACAAATTCGATTTAGATTATCTAACTTATCTCGCAATCTACCCATATCTAAGTTCTATTTACAACATTACTTTATTTAAATGTCATAGTTCTCTTTATATTTGTTCATTTATTGAACATATAAAGTGGCATAGCCAACTTCATAACCACATCATCACAATACATCAACATTCTCAATTACTAGAATTTTATATTTTAGTGATGCCCTTTATGGCATGTAAACAATATATAATTATTATATATGAGTTATTAGCATCACGAGTTAGGACTAAACTCCTCTCGTTTCTCAACACGGCATTGCGTTTCGTGCGTGGAACGTCTCGCCGAGGCGAAATCCAAAAAAGGAACCCCCCGTAACACTACTCCTGACCGTATTGATTCTCGAGCCTCATTATGCCCTCAATGCATGATGCATGTAACCCAAATTATTATTATCCAGTTTTAATTAATTAATATTCCCAATTCTCAACAGTACACGGTGTTTCATGCGTGGGACGTCTCGCCGAAGCGAAATCCAAATAAGGAACCCCCCGTTACACTACTCCTGGCACTGTCAATTGTCGGGATAGGTGATATATATATAATTATGAGCATTAAGGACTAACTTCTCCCCAATTTCCAACATTATGCTGCGGTTCGTGCGTGGGACGTCTTGTCGAGGCAAAATCCAAACAAGGAACCCCCCGATACACTAGTCCTGGCAATGTTAGTCTTTGAGGTCCATTAAGTCCTCGATACCCAAGTACAAGCACAATCAACAATATCATAACCATCCAACCGAGATATAACTCGAGGACGCAGGCTCACATGCTATCATCTTCCAGCAGCCCATATACGTAGCAAACTGGGGCCACCTGGTGGGGTTCAACGTCACCCACCTCGTGATCAACTCACACAGACAACGTCCCGGGAAGCGGTCATAGCTCCTAACCGGCAAGTGAGAACGTCACATACCCCCGACTTCTCACCCCCAAAAGAATGCATACATATATCGTATAAATAATCACAATGGACGACTATGACCTGGGGAATATCCACACCCTACTCTTTGAGCCAGGATGCTCACTCTCAACGCACGCAACTTCCCAATGATAGCAAGGAGGGGGTATGCTTCACTAAATATTTATATATATATATACCATCATATAAGGTATACATAAATCATCACATCATATGAAGATATACTGTCATATAAGGTATACCTACCACATCATTTACATTTTCCATATTTATTATACGCCCTTAGGCGCAACCAATTTTATGTCATTGTTTAGTATATTCTCTCTCGCGATATACTAATCGTCAAGTCTCACACATTTTTCCCACTTAGTATACTCGATACTATTTCTCGCTTGAAGTTCATATGTCGCCTCAATTGATATTTCTCATCGTGTGAGATATCTCCCAAACCAATCATCATTAAGGATATTTATATATCCATATGCACATCAATTATCATTTATAATTCTCCATCCTTAATAGGGTTCAAAACATTTTATTAACCTTTAAAGTTATCCCATTTGGGATTGGATCCTAAGATCCGATATCTCTAAATTATTCTCATTCTTTTGTATGAATTTATTATTATCTCCAAATAAAATCCCCAATAAAAGGGGGCTTCCCCACTTAGAATATACCAAAATATCTAATCGGTATTCCTCAAATTTAGTCAATGTGACTCCAATAATTTCTTATAAGGGAAACTCTACATACTCCAAATCTCTCCTATAGAGGTTCCCAATCGATAACCTCGAACAAAACGGAATGAAATTCTCCTTTGATAAACATCCCTCAAAAAGCCCTGCTTCTGAATCGATTCGGGCCAATTCCGAATCGATTCGGCCCAGCGAATCGATTCGGCCAGGAAGGCGAATCGATTCGGGTCATCAGACCTAGGACTCTGTCTTAGGCCGAATCGATTCGGCTGGGTCCGAATCGATTCGGTCACTCAGACCAGGGCACCTGCATAATTCCGAATCGATTCGGTAGGAGGCCGAATCGATTTGTCCCTTCAGAACTCTCAAAAATGGCTACTTTTTAGTAAGTCAAAAATCCCAAAATCCATTTTAATCATTTTCTCTCCATTTTTCTTCAACCCAATCGCATATATATCATCAATATTCATCCTATAATACATATAAACTAATTTCTATCTTCAAATAAAAGATCTACATATCAAATCTAAGATTATACCCAAAAGTTTGGTTTTGATAAACTAAACCTAAAACCCAAAGATTCAATCGACAAATCATGCAATAAAGGGTACACAACAATTATTTAGCAAGTTTAATCACTTCTCTCGGGTTCTTAGGGTCTGAATCCGCCTTGAGATCGCGTATTGGCCGGAAAATTCTCTTTCTCTCTCTTTTCTCCTTCTTTCTCTTCTTCTTTCTTCTTCTCTCTTTCTTTCTTTCTATTTCTATTTCTCTCTATGGAGAATAAATCTACCGTAGGCTTTATAAGCCCTAATTCCCAAGATACACATCTTTAAATGATAATACACACTTTAAATGACCCGATAACTTTAATTCGAGTCAAACGACCCTAATTTATTTCGGAACCTAAATAGACCCCAAGTACAGTCATTTTGACTTTCTCCACCCTTTCGAAAACAATGGTACCCTAAGAATTTCCATTCGAGACACTTTCTAACGACTCCAAATTTTGACCTCAATTGCCAATTTAATTAATCTCCAATTAAAATAATATTTATTTCTCCCAAAATAAATAAATCACCGTCTCCAAGACCTCGGGTTGTTACAAACTTCCCCACTTACAAAAATTTCGTCCTCGAAATTTTAGCTAAGCCTAATTTTCCAAAGCTCAACTAGATTTACTATACCCATCCTCATTAATCCTATCTCCAAACTTCTAACTTCCCACGACGAATTAATTTAGTTTATTTTATTTTAAGTTGGTCTTGAGTCTTATAAAACCAATTTCCACAACTAGGGCGCCCATACACCCTTTATATTCGAGCTAGCGCTCGTACCAATCATAATAAGGCTTTATTTGCCTCCAAAATTCCACAATTCCATAAATATAAAGTATACTAACATTTTAATAGTTTAAAAGTTTTGAATGGTCCAAAGAAATAACTCCTCTCAATTCCTGACATTCGCCACTTTCGTGCGGGGACGTCTCGCAAAAGAGAAATCCAAACAAGGAACCCTCCCAATACACTACTATGTGGCGACGTCGGGGATTGAGAGTTTGTTAAATTCGGACTAGAGTTTGAAAGAAATAATTTTTTGAAAATTGTTTTGAAATGGCTCGAAGGCCGATAAAAAGTTTTATTTTTAAAAACGGTTTATTTTGAAAATGGTTTATGTAATATAATATTCATATAAAATGCCTTATGCCCAACACAAGGTCTTAACAATCATCATATATATAACAATATGTAGCTCACAAAAATTAGCATAATTATGAGATAAACTTTCCTACGTTCCATCAATCCACAATCTTAACTTTTATCAAAAATAACATCTCATATCATTTCAATATATTGCCATTTTTAAGGCTCATCCATAACTGGAATACAACAATTATATAAGTCTAACATGACTATATAAAAGAAGTAGCTTTATCATTACTACTATCACACCATAACCATTCTTACATCCACCGCAAGGTTTATAGCTCTTTTTGAGCACCTTGCAAAATTATCTAATCTCACAAAAGATAATAACATAAGAGCCTAACTTGTTCAAAATTCCCCTTGGGGTCATTACATACATAATAGGGCTATAGCATTACCCTTTCATAAATATCTTATATACGATATTCCCAAAATTCATTTTAGTAATTATCCTATTCATAAAGGAAAATTAACTTACATCATTCATCTATATTCCGATTCCCCTTCCTCATCAATGAGCTCCCAAACATAGTCCCCCAGTTTAAAATGACCTCGAATCTGCTGTAGCGGTTGCACTTCCAAAATTTCATCAAACTGTGGTCCTTTAACTCTTTTATGACAATATCTCTTTCTATGACCTATTTCTTTACAAAAGAAACACTTACCCACAAATCCTTTCTGCCCACTCTCATTACAGGCACTCTCATCGCCAAATTTACTTGATGAACTCGAATCTCCAAAGTTCTTACCCTCTTGCGAACGAAGACGATATTCAGGACACTTTAGTAGTGCCGCATTCACTACCTCGACAAAAGTCACTAACATAGGACTCCCTAATAAATGTTGCAGAATTTTCCAATCTGAACCTCGAATAAACTTTGATTTACGCTTCTCTTCCGTATTTACCTCATCAGGTACTAATTTTTCCCATCTAGAAAAATCTTCCTCATATTCTGCCACCGTTCTATTACCCTGAAAAATCTTCATATCCCGAGTCGGGGAAGGAAAATACCTTCTATCAAAAAGTTTCCAAAATGTTGTTGTAGGTAAAGTATCTCTCTGTTCAGATGTGGTGACAGACTCCCACCATTGAAGAGTTGCACCCGATAACTTAAAGGTGGCTAAAAACTATTTTTGCACCTCACTACTCTCAACCATACGGAGGTGCCTCTGCATACTATTTTTCCATTGACTTCCAGCCATTGCATCAACTCCCCCTGCAAACTCGGGAGGATGCCCCTTACTAAAATCTTCCTTCACTCTCTCCCATAAAGACAATCCTAAATGGGGTCGGGCTGCTTGAACGGCAGATTTCCGCGCCATCGTAGAAACAACAGCAGTTACTTTATATAGAACAATACCAAGCTGCTGCTGACATCTATGCCGTACCCGATGAAATGAGATGTAGGGCATTCTCGGGAACTCTTACCGGATCTGCACAGATATGGTATAACAATCTTCCTCGGGGTAAGATTTCAACTTTTATTCAATTAGCCGAGTTGTTCATTGGCAATTTTTGCTTTGGCGCGAAGCCGGTAAAACGAGTAGCACACTTGTTAAGTGTTAGACAAAAATCAGGTGAAAGTACTAGAGATTACATAACTCGTTTTAATAACGAGAAGTTGGAAGTCATAGACTATGAAGAAAAGACAGCGATCACTGCTTTGATGAGTGGTTTACTGCCTAATAAGCTGTACTATACTTTGGCCAAAGATCCACCTAAAACTATGTCGGAATTAATGGCTAAAGCGGCCAAAATCATGAATGCCGAGGAGGCTATGACTGCGAAGAAGAATATGGATAAAGAAATCAAGGTGGAGGTTGACAAGTCTAAGAAAAAAGATCAGAAAGGTAATGGTGGTGACAAGCATCCCAGGAATAACAGGATGGCCTTGGAAGTCCTAAAGAAGTATGATAATTATACTCCATTGAAAATGGGTATCAATCATGTTTTGGAAGAAATCAGGAATAGCGAGGAAATCAAGTGGCCAGATAAACTGAAGACAAATCCCGATCTGAGGAATAAGGCCAAATATTGCGAGTTTCACAAAGATCATGGCCAACAACGCACAACTCTGTTTTACAACAAAAGGGTGAAGAAATGTGACCTAAAAGAAGGGGATTATGTGCTAAAGAAAGTCATTCAGAAGCAAAATAAGTTGGAAGCAAACTGGCATGGACCTTACCGAGTTACAGAGGTTGTTCGTCCAGGAACTTACAGAATAGCAACTCTAGAAGGAGAAGAATTTAAGAATGCGTGGAATGCTGAACACCTACGCAAGTATTATCAGTAATGTAAAATGTAAAGCTTTTCCTTCAGTATGAATAAAACGAGGATGTTTCACCATTTTCTTTCTGTTGAAAGTTTTTCGGGGAATACTAGTGTAATACTAGTGTAATACACTACAAAAGTGCTCTAAGGAGCCAAAAGTGCTATAAGTAGCCAAAAGTGCTCTAAGGAGCCAAAAGTGCTATAAGTAGCCAAAAGTGCTCTAAGGAGCCAACCTCCTTTGGTTAGGAGGACAGCTATAAGTAGCCAAAAGCTCCAAGGATCCAAAAAATATTCCTTTGGTTAAAAGGTGTACACCAGCATGATCAATTTCGGTTGGTAAGATAAAAATATACTCTCATATTACAACTTATGATTGGTCGGGAGGTAATATTATTACAAAGAGTTCTTTGAAGAACAAAATATTCAAAAAAATACACCAAGTATAGTTGGTCGGGGATAAAAACCCAATAACTGTAGTTGGTCGGCAAGGAAAAATTATTGATCTTAGTTGGTCGGACGCATTTTTATAATTGAACCAAGTATAGCTGGTCGGGGATAAAAACCCATCAACTGTAGTTGGTCGACAAACATTATTTACCCACCTTGGTTGGTTGGAAACAGTTTGAACAATTTACATTCATTACTTTATTGATCAACCTTGATACTTGTAAATTTTTAAGTTGGTTGATAAATAGCACGATATTGCCATCCTTTTAAATACATAGATACATATGCACAAATATAAAGGTGTTTGATAAACACAAGACAATAGAAAAATTGGCAAACAGAAAATGAAATTCTTTCATTAAATTACAGGATACAAGAATGTACTAATTGTTACATTGATATTACTATTCTATTGGTTTCTTGCCCGGTGCTTTAGAAACAGGTTCCTCGCCGGCAGGAGGGTCTTCTAGGCAAAGGGGAGAATTGATGAAATTAACATCTCTGAGCATTCTGACGTTCATAACAGAAGGTGTATCCAAAAGATGCTCAGGACGAGATAATTCAACTTGGGAATGAAGTCTATAATCACCAAGGTATTTTGAAATTAGGCTGCGAGGAATGGAACGAGCTGGGATCCATGCCATGTCCAATTTGAAAGGTGGTATAGGCAGGTCTAATAATGATGGAGCATGATAATCCCATAAAAAATGCCCTTGCTCCAATTTTAACACACCCAGTGCATTCAACCATCCTTGCTTGTAACCTTCATTGTTGTCATGTTCAATACGAGCATCCAGGTGAACAAGGGCTTCATTGTATCCTGCCATCCAGAATTCCCTTGGCTGTTTATGGAATTGGAAGGTTAATCTATCCAATTGTTCATGAAGGCTTTTGGCAAAAAGATCCTTATTATGCAGAGCAGATTTCGTCGCTGTAAGTTGATCCTCCAAGGATAGATTCTTCTTGGACATTTCTGATAGGGCCCGATCTTTGATGTTTAACTGGAATGCTTGAGTTTCTAAAGTGGATTGGGTACGAGCCTCTTCAACATTGCGACTGAGAACTCTTGATCGGCTCCGAGAAGCAACTGGAGAACTTTGCCCCCGAGAACCTCTTCCTCGTCCCCGAGCAGTTCCAGAAATGGCAGATCTTCTTAAGTCATCCAGCTCTTGCCTTAATTTGGCATTTTCGACTTCTAAGAACGAGAAACCTTCATCAGTAGCTGGTACTAATGCAGTGGAAGATGAGGCAGCAGATTCATATTGAGCCAACTTTTTCTGCAGATTATTATTTTCTTGTTCCAGGATCTCGGCAATCTGCCTACAAGCTTCAACTTCACCTTTTAGGGTTCTCTCCCTAACGTCGTACCCAGCAATGATCTTCTTATGGCCTGTTTCTGAAGAGAGCTGCTGGTATCTATTTTCATAATCCTTATGCAACGAAGCCATTGATTCGTTGTGTTGATTTTGAAGATCCTCTATGGAACCATGAAGCTCTTCAATCAACTCATAGTAAGCGACATTGTTGGCCACTGCTCGGTCGAGTAAAGCTTTCAAGTACTGATAAGCTTCAATTGCCTGCTCTGAGGCACCATGGCCAAGAATATCAACAATTTCTGATGTACTAAGGATTGTATGACCAGCCTTATAGTATTGGTGACATTACTGCATCAGCTCGGTATCATGTGAAGAGATCAATTCCATTATAGCAACAAACTAAAGACGAGAAAAAGACAACAATCAACAAATATAAATCATCAACAACAGAGATGAGAAAAGATGTATTTTATTAGATCATCAAAAAGTTACATTGTTCGATTACAAGGAAATATAGAAATGATACCGAACAACTTCACACCTTTTCCTTGTCCCCCAAGACTTTCTCGGGAGGCTGGGACGAGGAGCTCGGTTGCTCGGTGGTAACAACAGCTTGATCGGTAGGAATCTTCTCGGGAGGAGGAGGCATGGAAGAAACGTCCTCGGTGGCAGAGGGTTGAGAGGCAGAAACTTGATCACCCATAGCCATAGAAGACTCATCTGAGGCAGGCTCATCTTCTTCTTCTTCCACAATTGGTGGAGGAGGACCAGGGAGATGTTGTTGGAATAGCTCAGAATCGTCTTGGACCTTTAGCTCTTGCAGAGCAGCTACCCAGCCATCATGGAAGTATTTCGACTTCCCATATTGGACTTGGGATGTCATTGCAGCTATCCCCCTCTCCCATCCTTTCTCCCAACTAGCACTGAAATGTTTCTTGATTGCGACCTTTCTCCTCAATCTCTCCGAGGAGAGTTTCACCTCCAATTCCTCTTTTTTGACCTTGATATCTTGCAAGGTAGATAACTCTTCATTTGCCTTTTTCAGCTGGCCATCATATTCTTGATGTTTAACCTCTAAACCCTTTACTTTCTCCTCCAAATTCTTGGAGGTTTCGGCCATTTTCACCTTCTCAGCCTCAGCCGCAGCTAATTTCTTCTCCCAAACAGATTTTTCGTCAATATATTGTTGACGAGATTCCTTTAAAGATTGGGTCAAACCCAACAGAGCATCTTCTACACCTGACGAGGAGCTTGAAGCTTTAATAGCTTCATCCTTCTTCACAATATTATTGAAACAATTCACCAGCTGAAAGATGAGAAAAAATAGCGAAGTCAATATAAAATGAAGCTTTCGGAGAATGAGAAATCATAAGTATGAGAAACTTACTGAAGCAAGGTGATGAGCAGCTAGGGATGTCAGCGTATCCCTAGGAATTCTTTCATCAAGACCATGGACCTCGGGTACGACCGAGCTCATTACAGAGCTTGGAAGAATGATATTTGGAACACCAGTACCACTAGCAGGTAAAGAAGAGGCAGTTTCAACTGGAGTAACCAAGAATGATTTCCTCAATCTCTTCAACGGGCGGTCAGAACCTTCAACCAGAGAGGTCTTGGTCGGGGAGATTGTAATTACATCTGCAGGAGCATTTTTCTTGCTCGGGGCCACTGGGGGCATCTCGGCAGCTTTGGAGAACCCAGCATCTACTTTTTTAGTCCCTTCTGGGACATCAATTTTGTCTTTCTTGGCTCCAACAGCAGAGGAAATTTCATCAAATAGAGCAGGAGGAGCTCTTTTCTTGCCCATTCTCTGAGATAAGGGGATATGAGAATCTAAAGATGAACCTTCTGGTGTTGAAGCTGGTTCAACAGGGCGAGCAGTATAAGAGGTTGTGTAACTCTTATACTGTAGCAAATATGAAGCAGATCTGATGTGTTCGTCTGCAATGTTCTTATGCAAACCCCAGATAAGTTTAAGATGTTTAATATTCACTTCTGATTCCTTTGGAGTTTTTCTTTTGCTATCAACTGCAAATAAATACATGTTGAGATATCAGTCATACATTTTCTCAAACATGATGAAAGCATAATTTCATAAGTAAAATAAAATGAAAAATAAACCTATCCCATTACCGTATGGGGGGCATCTGGGACCGTTGTATACTTCATTCCCAGATAAAGGCGCATGTTGCCAATTTTTTATGACCAACCCATGCTCAAAATAATCCCTATTTGAGTCAGGGAGATTAACTACAAGAGCCCTATTCAGATACCTATTTTTTAAATAATAAATATTATCTAGAGTGGCCCATTTATAACAAAACATAATTTCAGGGATCCCAATACGAGTCCCATGAGTTAGATTTAATTTGTGCACCCCGTATTTTATTCTCCATGAATTGGGGGCTATTTTTGCAGGAACAAGATCAAAATATTGACAAAACTCAAGACATAATGGGTTTGGTGGAAAGGAAAAACCACATTCAGCAACAAAAAGACTGGGGAACCAATGTCCCTCAGCCAATCGAAAGTAATCTAAAGGCTCAGAAAGAACCTCTAGAGTTACCCACGAAGGAATGGAAAAATCAGAACGGAATTTCTCAACAGACTCCACAATATAAACCATATTGAATAAAAGAGATACAGAAGAAAGGAAGAAGATCTTACAGAAAGAAAGGAGGTGTGTTGACAACGAACGGAAACAAGGATGAACGCACAAGAGAAGAAGAGAATAGAAAGCTTGAATGCAGAAAATGGAAAACGTAGATGACGGTATGGTTACCAAAAAAGTTTAAATACTTTGCATTGGGAAGCGGCGAAAGAAATGATTACCAAAAAGAAACTACTGAACTTCCGGCGGCTAAAAGGACAAAAATTGCACAAAGATCGAAGCGCTTATAAAAAAGGCGGAAACTGCGAAATAAGAAGGAAATTTGAATACAATGTTCCTGAAACCCAGGAAGATTATTTAATATCGCCATATACCGAGAAAGAATGTTCCATACTCCTCTAAGTTCGAAATATGAAACATTCGGGGCTTCTGTTGATACCAAAATTAATATGCTGATGTGGACGAATAATACGAAGACACGTGCCAATCTACGTGGCACGATAGCAACGAGGAAGTTCATTTCCCGACCAACCATGCTTCTTTCCGAGCAACGAGGATACATCGATGAATTATAGCACACCGAGGAACTCCAGCGCACCGAGATACTCTAGCGCACCGAGGTACTCTAGTTCTCCGAGGTACTCCTGATCAGCTAGCAGCTATGGCGGTCCGAGCTGCACCTCGATCGTACCATTAATTGCCAGATAATCAACAGTTCAGATATTCATTGAATACTTATATTCTTGACGCACACGCTGCATTAAATGTATTACCCTTTCATATGTATAGCATTTAATGTATTGAACCTTTCATGTACAGCCTCAAGGCTATAAATACCTTGTATCAAACCCATTCAAGGGGTTTCTTGAGAGAATTTGTAATCAAGAATTCCACAAACACTCAGCAATAACATAACAGTGGATGTAGGCTTTATTCCTAGCCGAACCACTTTAAAAATCTTTGTCTTATTTATTTATCTGTGATTGAAAAATTAGAGCGATCTAGTTTTTTACATCAACAGTAACCATCCTAACAATAAGGCTCTATATCAAGAACGCATACGAAAGATTGTAGTAACGTACACTGATCCTAAAGACACTAGAACCTGATGCTCTGATACGATCTGTGACAACCCGCTCAAAATAATAACAGGTGGCCAACTCTATACTACATTAAATCAGGTATCTCAGATGGCACAGTCTCAACATCAACTGACAATACTAAATAATATAAGGCTAACTACCCGAAATCATTAAAAGTGGATTGTAAAAAATTTTAAACTTTTATTTAACAACAACAACAAAACCAATAATGCAATCACAACCAACGATACACATCTAACTATGATGTGTGATAAGTACAAACTCCAATAATATGAAGAGTTCAATACAATGTACAATAAAATCTCTACAAAGAAATACCCGAATATGATGTCGGGTAACACACAATACAAAAATATTAGAAATGAAATATAAAAGTGTTAATTTACAACACTTGAATTTAGACTTAATATACAACTGAATCCTAATCTAGATATACAAAGATAGGAATCGACTAAAGTAAAATGCCGCAATAGTTCGCTACTGCCACAGCTCCACGAATACTGGATGGTTGAACATCAATGGTGTCCTTGCGGAGGAACACCTAAAGTAATACAATATATACATGGAGGAGAAAATATAAACGGGTCAGAGCCCGAGTTAAAATTTTTTTTATAGCAAGTTTATTAAAATGAATAATAATTATAAATGCATTATTACATGATTTAATGGAATCGCCCTCTCCATAATTATCCATCTCACCTCTCAACTAGAGCGCGCACTAAACGTATGCACGTGGTCTCCAATTGAATGCCCAAATATAAATTAGGTAATAAAATCTAACTAGATCCCAAAATACAGATTCGATTTAGATTATCTAACTTATCTCGCAATCTACCCTTATCTAAGTTCTATCTACAACATTACTTTATTTAAATTTCATAGTTCTCTTTATATTTGTTCATTTATTGAACATATAAAGTGGCATAGCCAACTTCATAACCACATCATCACAATACATCAACATTCTCAATTACTAGAATTTTATATTCTAGTGATGCCCTTATATGGCATGTAAACAATATATAATTATTATATATGAGTTATTAGCATCACGAGTTAGGACTAAACTCCTCTCGATCCTCAACACGGCACTGCGTTTCGTGCGTGGAACGTCTCACCGAGGCAAAATCCAAACAAGGAACCCCCCCGTTACACTACTCCTGACCGTATTGATTTTCGAGGCTCATTATGCCCTCAATGCATGATGCATGTAACCCAAATTATTGTTATCCAATTTTAATTAATTAATATTCCCAATTCTCAACAGTACACGGTGTTTCATGCGTGGGACGTCTCGCCGAAGCGAAATCCAAATAAGGAACCCCCCGTTACACTACTCCTGGCACTGTCAATTGTCGGGATAGGTGATATATATATAATTATGAGAATTAAGGACTAACTTCTCCCCAATTTCCAACATTACGTTGCAGTTCATGCGTGGGACGTCTCGCCGAGGCAAAATCCAAACAAGGAACCCCCCGATACACTAGTCCTGGCAATGTTAGTCTTTGAGGTCCATTAAGTCCTCGATACCTAATTACAAGCACAATCAACAATATCATAACCATCCAACTGAGCTATAACTCAAGGACGTAGGCTCACATGCTATCATTTTCCAGCAGTCCATACACGTAGCAAACTGGGGCCACCTGGTGGAGTTCAACGGCACCGACCTCGTGATCAACTCACGCACACAACGTCCCGGGAAGCGATGATAGCTCTTAACCGGCAAGTGAGAACGCCACATACCCCAGACTTCTCACCCCCAAAAGAATGCATATATATATCGCATAAATAATCACAATGGACGACTATGACCTGGGGAATATCCACACCCTGCTCTTTGAGCCAGGATGCTCACCCTCAATGCATGCAACTTCCCAATGATAGCAAGGAGGGAGTATGCTTCACTAAATATATATATATATATATATATATATATATATACCATCATATGAGGTATACATACATCATCACATCATATAAAGATATACCGTCATATAAGGTATACCTACCACATCATTTACATTTTCCATATTAATTATACGCCCTTAAGCGCAACCAATTTTATGTTATTGTTTAGTATACTCTCTCTCACGATATACTAATCGTCAAGTCTCACACATTTTCCCCACTTAGTATACTTGATACTACTTCTCGCTTGAAGTTCATATGTCGCCTCAATTGATATTTCTCATCGTGTGAGATATCTCCCAAACCAATCATCATTAAGGATATTTATATATCCATATGCACATCAATTAGCATTTATAATTCTCCATCCATAATAGGGTTCAATTCATTTTATGAACCTTTAAAGTTATCCCATTTGGGATTGGATCCTAAGATCCGGTATCTCTAAATTATTCTCATTCTTTTGTATGAATTTATTATTATCTCCAAATAAAATCCCCAATAAAAGTGGGCCTCCCCACTTAGAATATACCAAAATATCTAATCGGTATTCCTCAAATTTAGTCAATGTGACTCTAATAATTCTTATAAGGGAAACACTCTAAAAGTCTCCAAAACATACTCCAAATATCTCTTATAGAGGTTCCTAATCGATAACCTCGAACAAAACGGAATGAAATTCTCCTTAAAAAAATCTCCCTCAAAAAGCCCTGCTTCCGAATCGATTCGGGCCAATTCCGAATCGATTCGGCCCAGCGAATCGATTCGGCCAGGAAGGCGAATCGATTCGGGTCATCAGACCTGGGACTCTGTCTCAGGCCGAATCGATTCGGCTGGGGTCCGAATCAATTCGGTCACTCAGACCTGGGCACCTACATAATTCCGAATCGATTCGGTAGGAGGCCAAATCGATTCGGCCCTTCAGAACTCTCGAAAATGGCTACTTTTTAGTAAGCCAAAAATCCCAAAATCCATTTTAATCATTTTCTCTCCATTTTTCTTCAACCCAATCACATATATATCATCAATATTCATCCTATAATACATATAAACTAATTTCTATCTTCAAATCAAAGGTCTACATATCAAATCTAATATTATACCCAAAAGTTAGGTTTTTGATAAACTAAACCTAAAACCCAAAGATTCAATCCAAAAATCATGCAATAAAGGGTACACAACAATTATTTAGCAAGTTTAATCACTTGCCTCGGGTTCGTAGGGTCTGAATCAGCCTTGAGAGCGTATTGGCCGAAAAATTCTCTTTCTCTCTTTTTTCTCCTTCTTTCTCTTCTTCTTTCTTATTGTCTCTTTCTTTCTTTCTATTTCTCTTTCTCTCTATGGAGAATAAATCTCCCATAGGCTTTATAAGACTTAATTCCCAATATACACTTCTTTAAATGATAATACACACTTTAAATGACCCGATAATTTTAATTCGAGTCAAACGGTCCTAATTTATTTCGAAACCCAAATAGACTCCAAGTACAGTCATTTTGACTTTCTCGACCCTTCCGGAAATAATGGTACCCTCAGAATTTCCATTCGAGACACTTTCTAACGACTCCAAATTTTGACCTCAATTGCCAATTTAATTAATCTCCAATTAAAATAATATTTATTTCTCCCAAAATAAATAAATCACCGTCTCCAAGACCTCGGGTTGTTACAGTTTCCTAAGGGAAATGAAATTGAGAAACGGTTACCAAGGGTTGGAGGGGAAATTGTGGATGGGTTTGGGTGGTGACATGTAGGTTTTGTCGTGAGGTTAAAATAATGGGTTAGGTTTTGTCGAGGTTGAAGCAATGTTACCAGCATCTCTTTGATTTCTCATTGTCCTTCCAATTGAATCAAACACTTGTTTTTTGCATCAACCAATTATACCAAACTATATCTTCTCTCACGTCACTCTGATATGTACGTATTAACCTCAAAATCGATGCAAAAACACATGCTCTATATTGCTAATCAAACAAGATATATGCATTTTTCATTAATCTAATAATTGAATAAAAAGAGAAATAAGACCTTCTATACTCATTATATATCTTAGTCACCAAGATGGCCTCTAATATACTTGTATAAACTCCAAAATTAACAAACATAGTCCACCTTTGCCGCTATTTATTCTACAATTAACTTCTAATTCCAGAGCTTGGGATTTGTTTTTGGTGTCGTGTGAGGGGATGTCTTGTCTCATAGATGCCAATCGATTTAATTAAAAAGCCAAACTCGGTTCTTGAGAGGTCTTCTTCAGGTGAGTAATGATTTTTTGGTATTGTTATTATTATTATTATTATTATTATTATTATTATTATTATTATTATTATTATTATTATTATTATTATTATTATTATTATTATTATTATTATTATTATTATTATATTATTATTATTATTATTATTATTATTATTATTATTATTATTATTATTATTATTATTATTATTATTATTATTATTATTATTATTATTATTATTATTATTATTATTATTATTATTATTATTATTATTATTATTATTATTATTATTATAGTCTCATGTAAGGACCTCATATATATACCTATACATACCCCCCGTACATACCATAGTTCTTAAAATGGTAAAAAATTTAAAAAATTGATGCATTTAATCATCTCACTCACTTTTAGATTGTATTTTTTCTGATGAAACATTTTGTCGATGACAAGTCATAAAATTATTATGAATTGATACGTAAAATCCAGATAAATAAAGTCTTTTTATGTTAACATGACTCATTATTATTATTATTGAGCGACAATATTTTTCACTATAGGATCCTAATGTGTATACGTTCATCTGTCTATCTCAACCTTAAGATTAACTCCTCCCTTGTTCTCTCTCTCAACCGGTTTTCCTCCTCTCCCAACATTTAATCGGCAACACTGAACCCAAATTTTGTCATCATGATATCTCCATCCATGTTAGGCGTTGTCTCTCAATTTCAACCTCGGAAGATCTGAGGGAACAACATAAATAGACAAAGATAATAATCTTTTAGGTTTTTATTCTAAAATCCCCATCAATGTATCCCACTAAGTCATGCACCTTCTACCAAAGTTTTTGATATGCCTTGGAGCATTTCACTACTCACGCGCGCGAGCGTCTAGATATTCAAACAAACAAATGAGTACTCTAATTGTAAGGTTTTCAGTTACTTAATTTATAGGGTTTCAAGCCCTTGTGAGCTACTCCACTTCTTCACAACGAGTTCCATAATTCCTCTTCTCCGTTCCACAATACACCTCTCTCTCTTTCTCTCTCTATTGATTTTTAGGGTCAATAATTACTTATTTTGTAGGGTAAAGAAATGAATTAAATGGAAAATTTTATCATTATCTTGTGTAAAAATAGTTTTGAAAATGAACTTCTTATGTATATTTAGGTTGAATAAATATTTATTCTTAAATAGAAATGGTTATTTGCTATGATTACTTTTTATAATTTTTTTATGAACATTTAGGCTTGAAATATTAAATTGTTATGTAAATTTACTTGTCCGTGTTACAAATAGTTATGTTAATTGAGTGCTAATGTTTGTTTTTATTTTAGTTGAAACTGAAATTGAAATTTTATGGATTTCATTAAATATGGTAATCGTCGTTTGTTTATTTGATTATTTCATCAATCTTTTCTTAGTTTGCTATCTCATTTTCTCCGATAGCTGCAAATATTTAACTTCTTAAACAATTGAAGATCCGCACTTTTATTTAATATCTATTTGGTTATTTTCCCAATTAATAAAGTAACATCTATTCTTTAGAAATCAATTTTGCTAATATGTAAATAACTCCTAGTAGGATTATTATGTTTCTCAAAGCTTCTCATGTGTATAAAGATTTTTTTGTATGCTTTTATAATGACATATGCTTGAGCCTCGATAATTTTTTGTTTGAGGATGGGAATAATAGTTAGAAAAAACATATTTTGAAACCCGGAGAGGGTTAGGCCTAAATTTATTTCTTTCTATATAGTTTGGAAGCAAAAAGAGTGTGAATGTTTCATAAGTATACATCGCAAAGAAATAAATAGAAGTTATCCCTATATGATGCTCGTAGAAAACATGTGTAGAAATTTGTTATTCAATGACAAAGTGTGATGTATTCAAATAGAATGGTGAAGACAAAAGTTGTCATGTTGTGCGTACCCAATGCAAATGGTACAAGTTTTGAATCTAAAAAGATTGAAACCTTAAGACTCTCTGTGGTTCTCGTTAGGGGTGGACAATGGCCATAGGCTCAAGGCTTGCCAGAAAAAATAGGGCTTGGGTAAGATAAATTGACCCGCGCAGCGATTTGGCAAAATTTTATAGACCAGACAATTTTTCTGGGTAGTCTTGGGTATGTATTCTTAGTCCGTGAGACCGGCCTAACCCGAGGCCCAAGAATTAGATATAATATTGATCATACACACACACACACACACACACACACACACACACACATATATATATATATATATATGTGTGTGTGTGTGTGTGTGTGTGTGTGTGTGTGTGTGTGTATTAGTAGTTTAGTTTTTATTCCTTTAAAGTTAAAAGTTATACAAAAATTTAAATAGGGAACATTTAAAAATATCAATTTTAGGCTTTATTTACTCTTAGTCTTAAGAGTACATTTAAAATAAATTTGCAAAAGAGTAAAGTATGTCATAAATTTTTTAAAACATAAAATATAGGTAAAAAATATATGTGTCTAGGACTCGACAACGGTTTTGGGCAAGAATATTTCGAGTTTAGGCGGGCTTGTGATTACACAACGAAGCCTGGCTCAGGTCTTGGCAGGCTTGGGATAGCTCAATTTTTTAGTGGCCTGGTCTGAGCCCCACTGAGCCCGCCCGCCTAGGTCAGGCCCATGGCCACCCCATGTATAAGTGAATGAGATGAGATATTCAACTTGGATGAATCCCTTCTTTAATAGAAGGCAAAGAACCTTAATTTTGGCAAATCCAAGTTCTAGAAGCTACAACTATTTAATAGAGTTAAACATCCTAGAGTGGGTAACAAAAAATTACGAGTTTGCAACATTGGAACTTCAAACCAAAGTTATAATAATAGATCAAGATACAAGAAAAGATAACCCAGTACAAAAAATAGGTTTATTGTGTGTGTGTGTGTGAGAGAGAGAAGTGAAAGAATCAAGGAAAGGGAGAAAACACGTACCAACCTAGAAACAATGAGGAGCAACCAGTTCGGTCATGGTATTCGTAATGATCACAATGGTGAACATCGTAATTCTGGGGTGGAGGTGGAGGGTACCTTCCATTGATATACCCTTGATACCCAGGATGTGGTGGTGGCTAATAAGGATAACCAGCTGGTGGTTGTGGTGGTGGGTACCCTTTGTACGGTGGTGAAAATGGGTACCCTGGTGGAGGGTATTGTGACCCATAACCTTTAAACATAGTAACAATAGAAATTAAATCAAGTTCACCAAACAAATAAATACAACAAGGACAAAGATAAGGTGGAAGAAATAATATACCTGGCGGTGGGTGGTAGAGGTATTGGGGGACGTTCTGGTAACTCATCTTCTCTCTGTTTCCCGAAATGAAGTTGAATCGGAACTCCCAAGAAGCAGTGTATTATATATAGGCATTGACTATATTCCATATACGTCATATTATTTAGTTATAATTTCGTAGGAAGCCTTTACAAATTCTCCAACTGCTCCACAAATTTGGAGAACTCTTACAAATTCCTCTACGGAATTCGTCCCATTCAACCCACCATTGCAGTTCTACAAATTTGTAAACTTACAATTTTTCTTGGAATCTAGCATCCCCATTGGGGATGCTCTAATAAACAATCATGAAGAACAAGTATGTGAAATATTTAGGGGTGGTAAAACGGGTCAACAGGTCGTGTATTCACACCACCCAACACGACACGATAAGAAACCAGTGGACTCGAACACGACACGACACGATAATGTGTTTTTTTATTTAACCCAAACACGCCACGTTAAAAACACGACACAACATGATAAGTGAATATGATGCGATTGAACACGATTAGACCCGACCCAACACGAAACGATTGGACAAGATTAGACCAATTAGTGAGGAATTAAAAAAATAGTGGGTTGATAATGGGTCTAAATGGGGTCAATAGTAGATCTTTATAGGATATATATTGTGTCCTTAATTGGGTCACTATCGGGTCCTTATCAGGTCTATTTCGTGGTAGAAATTGGACACGACAGGACCTGATGGCGGGTCCAAAAATCCAAACCCGAACACAAAAGATCGTGTCAATTTCATTTCGTTTCATATCGTGTTATCGTTTCGTTCCCAAAATTTTCATCCCTAAAATTTGACATTTCATAGTGATCGTTCCCATGTATTTTGGTTTTTGGTTTTTGATCCTCCCATAAAAAAGTCAAAAGAAAAGTGGTTTACGATAGACCAAAATACCCTTGCAACTAATTTTCCACCTATATCCCACGTACACAGAGAATATCATGAACACTTACATCAACCCACTATCTAGTAAACTCAATTGCATACCTTCGTATTTCTTGATTCGTTTCCCATTCACCAAGCATCATCCGAGACAATATTATTGTGTGTAACATCTGGATCAAGCAGATTACTATTCACGGACTTTATATCATACCTTCATGTCATAAACAAATTAACCATCATCATTTGCTCTGCTTCTGGTTTATAACATCTAAAAAAATTACAATTTGTGGTTAGTTTGACATTTCATTTTATATAGTTTTGAATTATTGAATATGCCATTCACACTATTTGAATCGGTTCAGTCTTCTTCTATGTCAAATAATATAACTGTGCAACAAACATTATGATTTTGTTCTTTAAAAAAAACATATCTGTAGCAAATCCCTCCAACAACTCTGTTATTGACATATGTTCCTTCGTGTTTAAGTTTTAGTGAGTTTTTTGGATTAGGTATACTATAATTTCCTGACTGTTAGGAAATATGACAACCACTTAGAATTTAGTATATTCTCCCAAACACGAGTGGGGAATAAAAATCCCCCTCAAGTTTTTTTTAACATTTAAAAAAGCATACGATCTTGAAATGTCAGCTCTGGTATAAAAAAATAATGGTACCAATATTAAGAAAAATTTAGCGGACAAATGGTAAGAACACATTAAAAAAGTTTAAAACAGTTCTTTATAACCACCTGTTTATTAGAAGGAATTTAATATGGGATAACCGTCATATAAAGTCACAAAATCTAACATTTGAAGTTCGTATATTTTCTTCTTCCTTTTATATCTATTTTTGTGTCTGTGCGTGCGTGTGTGTATGTGACGTAATTGTTTAAAGGGAAACATTGTATTTTTCTAATAAAAAATCATTAATTTTCGTAGATGTCAAAAGATATGGAAAAACTAAGGAGGGAATCAGACCAATTCAGAACGAACATGTCAACATTCAACACGTTGTTGCGGCTACTGAAAGATAACGGGGTAAAGTATGCACATTGGGATGTAATGCAAAATACCCCATTCTGGATACTACTTAACACTTACATAAAGGGATTCATTACAGATGCTTATTACAAGAAATACGACTCCAACCTAATAGCCATTACCGACCAATTCAACATAAAATCACGTAGTTTCAGGCTTGGTCGGGGTATGGTGGACTTTATACCAGAGCATGTGTCATAAATCCTGGGGATTCCAAACATGGGAGGTCAAATAGACATACACAAGAGGGAGTACCTAAACATACTTTCATTAGGAAATATTTTAACACAAATAACCAACTATCGAAGAAAAAGGTCGAAGATGCATTGGTGGTCGCACTTAAAGGCAATAAAGATGAGGATGTGTATGATGTTGTTCCCTTGATTGTTCTCCACTTATTTGTATCATTCTTTTTCGCCAACACTGAAAACTCATTAGGATGGGTATTTTCGAAGTACATACATGATATTCCAAAAATCAAGACATACAACTGGGCTTTGGCGATACATACATGGTTGATTGACTCGTTGACGAAGAAAATAAAATATAACAATCCATCAACGGTAACATGATGTGTCCCATTGCTTTTGGTGAGGAAACATTAATAATTATTAAGTTGCTTACATTACGTACTTTAATTAGCTTGTATTATACATTCATTACGGCTTGTGTTTTTTTATCTTCGAATGAAAGTTCATTCATGAAAAAGTTATAATGTTATTTTATTTATATTTAAACTGGTTAGTATATGTTTCAAATGTCATTGATAACAAGTAATGAATGTACATTCACAACTGAATGTCATGTTTATGTATTTCACTTAGTTCTTATAACTGTGATGATGTGTGTTAAATAAGATCAAATCAATAATTTTTTTACAATTCTAGTTCTGCGAGGTCAAAAATGCCATTAAGCCAATTTAGCAATGAAATAGTCTTATACCGAGATTCCTTAGGTGGGACATTCAGGCGTTAGACAAAAAAATCACAAATATCCATAAGGATATGCTGAAGGTACAAGTAAATAATAGTCAATATCCAGTTTATAAAATAATACCATATGTGTGATGCTAATATATCTTTACTACATTTTTATTTGTAGGCGAGCCATCGTAAAGTACCAAGAAGTGTAAGCAAATCAGGGAAGCAACCACTAACGGTAATGGTGGACGAAGATAGTGATGACGATTTCGTGGATGCATCTAGGACAAAGGGGAAAGAGCATAATGTTCCTTTTATAACTTCTGGAAACAATGATGATTGATTGCATGATGAAGTAATCTCATTGTCGGATACACCGATCTCGAAATAAATAAACAAATCAATACTGAACACAACGGTTCGTACCATGGGAGAAAGTATGGATGAGGTATTTGAATTGGGAGAAATTATGGACAAACCACTAGTATCGGGGGTTAATTACAATGACATCGTTCTAGAAACTCTTACCTTCGTACGAGAGTTGAATGAAATTGAGAGACAAAGTATGAAATATAAGGCACCCCAATGCAGACAACATAATATGTTGAGTGCCTAGAGGAAAACAATGAAGAGTTGAAGGATGCAATTAGGAAGTTATGATAAAAGATTGGATAACTTTAAGAATAAATGGATGTGGAGAAGAAAAAACTTCAGGGAGAGCTATTAAGATAAACAATCAAGACAAGAAAGTTGGATAAGAGTTTGGATTTTGAAATACAATAACAAAAAGAGCTATATTCGAGGGTATATATATATATATATATATATATATATATATATATATATATATATATATATATATATATATATATATATATATATATATATATCTTATTTTACCTTGTTTATATCTTTGCCTGGTTAATGGTAGAAACAATAACTTACTAAAAAGGATTACTAATCTGGTTGCGTATGATATGTGACATTTTTACATTGTTAATATATTTTTTCTTGATAATACTACCCACGTTGGTCCACAAACATTTGTTAGTTCCGACATTATCAAGTTGTAAACTTCCATAGAGGATGTAATCCTTATAGTAATATTATGCACACTGAAAATCAAGGCATTTAATAAGGTTGCAACGATTTGATATACTACACTTAAGCAAAATTCATGTATAGAATGAAATTGCAAAATCAGTCGTCAAGAATGGCACTGATGTTGAACGTAGTTGTTACTAATGTTGGAAATCCAGAGAGGGCTTATTGTTCGTTATACCATTATAAGCTATTTTATCGTCATATATTCAAGAGAAGTCATTTTCTCCTATATTAGTTGTACCATTTTTTTATACTAGATTGTGTAATCAAATCCCATTAGCTTGGTAACCCATCTCTATTGTATTAGCGTGGTGACTTCTAATCCAAAACATATTTTAAATCCTGAAGATGGTTCATTATTATGAAATGACTCTCGAACAAGTATGGCCTCCATTAACTACAAAATAAGGCCTGCAATATTAGAACTTAAGACTGTCTAATCTCTATTTGAGACTATGCTAGCTTCCGTACCGTGAAGTTTAGTGTTGTCTAGAATTACTCTCGAATAATAGTACATTACTCTCGATATGTACCTGTGAAATTATTCTTACTTTTTCAATGAAGTATATGTACCATAAAGTTTGGTGTTGTCTAAACACAACTCAACTACCACCGGATTTGATTAAGTGTGGTTATAAGTGAGAAAATGTATGTATTTTGATAATTGATCTATAATGGCCAAAATAATGTACATGCCTCACGTTTTTGGGAATTCATATATTGAATAATGTGAGTCCAATGAATACTATCAATTATATATAGCTGTGACATTCCAGGATGAAAGTTGTTCTCATTTATATTTCTTTGGAAACTCTCAAATATATATTTTATCATCATACCTTCATAAAATTTTGAGTAGACACATAAACTAAAATCCTCCATCGAATTTCGATTCATTAAGAGCATAGTAGTCAACTCCTTTTCCTCAGTTTCAATTTCACAGTTGGTACTAATTTGGTAATCGAGATTGGTCTATGATCAGTATAGCATTGTAAGCTATTTTTTTGTCATATCCTCTAGAGAGGTCATCTACTTGTCTATGATGATTTTCCTTTTTTATACTAGTTTGAGAAATCAATGCCCTCACACTATCTCTACTGTAATAGTGTGATCACTCTCTACTCCGATTTTTTTTAAAACTATGATCATGATTCGTTATTATAAAATGACTCTCGGACAATAATAAACCGACTAGTATGTACAGGTAACATTATTCTTCCTCTTTGAATGAAGAATATGTACCATAAAGTTTGGTGTTGTCTAAACACAACTGTGCTACCATCAGATCTGATTAAGTGTGGCTATGAGTGAGAAAATGTCTGTATTTTGATAATTGATCTGTAATGGCCAAAATAATATACATGCCTCATGTTTTTGGGAATTCATCTATTGAATCCATAGAAATGTGAGCCCAATGAATACTAGCAATTATATGTAGCCATTACATTCCAAGATAAGAGTTGTGCTAGCTTGTATTTCTTTGGAAACTCTCAAATACCTTCACTTATATTTTATCATCATACCTTCATAACATTTTGAGTAGACACATAAACTAAAATCCTCCATCGAATTTCGATTCATTGACAGAATAGTAGTCAACTCCTTTTCCTTAGTTTCATCTTATTGTTGGTGCTAATTTTGCAACCGAGATAGGTCTGTGATCAGTATATCATTGTAAGCTATTTTTCATCATATCATTTAGAGAGGTCATCTACTCGTCTATGATGATGTTCCTTTTTTATACTAGTTTGAGTAATCAATGCCCTCACACCATATCTACTGTAATAGTATGACCACTCTCTTCTCCGATTTTTTTAAACTACGATGATGATTCGTTATTATAAAATGACTCCTGGACAATAATAAACCGTCTGATATGTACCTGAAACATTATTCTTCCCATTTGAATGAAGAATATGTACCATAAAGTTTGGTGTTGTCTAAACACAACTGAGCTACCACCGGATCTTACTAAGTTTGGCTATGAGTGAGAAAATGTATGTATTTTGATAATTGATCTGTAATGGCCAAAATAATGTACATGACTCATGTTTTTGGGAATTCATCTATTGAATCCATAGAAATGTGAGTCCAATGAATACTAGAAATTATGTGTAGCCTTGATATTCCAGGATAGGAGTTGTGCTCACTTGTATTTCTTTGGAAACTCTCAAATACCTTCACTTATATTTTATCACCATGCCTTCATAAATTTTGAGTAGACACATAAACTAAAATCCTCCATCGAATTTTGATTCATTGATAGCATAGTAGTCAACTCTTTTTCCTTAGTTTCATCTTTATAGTTGGTACTAATTTGGCAACCGAGATAGGTCTGTGATCAGTATAGCATTGTAAGCTATTTTTTGTCATATCGTCTAGAGATGTCATCTACTCGTTTATGATGATTTTCCTTTTGTATACTAGTTTGAGTAATTAAGGCTCTCACACCATCTCTACTGTAATAGTGTGATCACTCTCTGCTCCGATAAGTTTTTTAAACTACGATGATGATTCGTTATTATAAAATGACTCTCGAACAATAATAAACCAACTGATATGTACATGTAACATTATTCTTCCTATTTGAATGAAGGATATAACAGTTTGTATTGAATATATCCACTATAACATTAAAGTACTGAATGTATGATATGAAAAAAATGATTTCTGGTGAATTACAATGGTTTAATCCAACTAAAAAGTATATGTAACAACATGTACTTCTATATTGTAAATTTGTATTGCAATCGCAACTAACCGTGTTGCAAACTAGATAAATGTACTAACCTCGCGCAATCTTCTATTTGTGTAGATGCGTGAAATAACAATTGAAAGAAATAGGCTTCGACTAAGAGTTGATAAGCCAGTCGAATCAAATGCAACACTTAGTTCAAAAGTCGAAGCTCATCAAGAAAATATCACAAGACTTAAATCAGAAATCTCTATTTTTCAGTCTGAGATTGAGAGACAAAATGAGACCAACAACGGGGTGATAAGAGATGAGAATGAAGAAATTTCTCATTTGAAATGTGCACTTGTCACATTAGAGCAAGATTATGCACGAATCAAGGAATAGAGGAAAAATTGAAGAAAATTACAACGACATTGAAGGAGGAATGTGCAAATAAAATCACTGAATCTGACAAGGTAGTTTTGGACCTACATAAGAAGATTGATCAGCTCTAAATTGAAGCTACTAAACTATCTGAACTTGAAGAAAATCATGGAAGATTGATTTCGAAACATGTGAAATCTCTTGATGACCAGAGATGCAAGTTGAATTGAAGTCATAAACAAACTAAAGATCTTCGAATTCGTAACCACACTCTCCGAATAATTATTGAACAGCTTGGTGGAGATCCTAACTATCCAAACAGCAAAATCCTACGCCTAAAAACTCGAAGAAATCGAGTTCCAAACAAAAAACCTGAATACACGTACCAAACTTGGATTAGATAATCAAGGAAAATGCATGGAAAAATGTCAAAACCCTCTCCAAGTCCCATCCAACACAAAAGAAAACCCGATGTTGCATGAAAGATGAATCCATGGAAATCAACGAAGGGGTAAATATTTTAGATGAATTTATAGATACACCACGATTAGTTGAAATAAGAAGAAATATTATAAACTCTATTAAGTCAAATCTATATCATCTGCATTGATAGAAACACCCAGGAAAAATTACGTATGTATTATGAGAAGCACCACTCGGGTAATAAGAATACCATTGTTAATATCTAGTCTAATCGACTTCTATTTACATGTATTAAAGAAACATAACTTTATTAACTTGTATGCAGAACGTTAGCATGGTAGCTATACCATGACTCGATATCTTTAAGCGGCATCTCAGACCTACTGTGGCAAGCACCAATTTCAAACAACGTAAGTAGCCAAGCACACCTACCTATCTCATATACAACTTCATATTTTTGAACGAATATAATGTATACGTCATTATATTTGTGAAAATTACAGATGATCGATTGTTACACGTCTATATTGGCTGATCAATTCAAGAACGATGCTAATATAAAAAACGTCTACATGTCAACGTATGGTTGGGTACATACGATTACCAACAATAATTACTCATTATTCTAAACTAATATCTAATAGATCATGGATTATGTGTAATGTATACAAAATCATCATCATACCATCCACATTTATCTTGGCATAATCAAAATAAAACCGTTTATATATCGTAATTTATGTGTTTAACTTGACTAGTATATCTTAACTGAACATCCAACAAAATGTGCCACTGTTTCTTGTAAATATTACTAATGAAGTTAGAACTATGGTTGCTAAAAGTAACAAGACATTACCCTCAATAATTAATTCAATAAAAAGTGCATAGTCTTCACATATCATTATCACTTCATAAACACAAAACACAACTACACTCTGCTGAATATGCCTCCACCTGTAGAAGACCATTTGTTTACTAAAACTTGGATCGTCTATGACTAAAACCTCACATCAAATCATGCCTTCTTAACTATAAATGAATTTTAAAATAGCCATTCACACACTATTTTGGCTAAAACGTGTCATATTGTAATCACACAGAAATTTTAACATTGGATTACGTATAATAAGATAGTATGGTGTCTAATGCTCAGTGATATGGATGAAATCCCACAACTATATTGCAGGAAGAAGTCAGGAAGAAGAATAATGCGGGAATAAAAAAATTGTGTATGACATTATACTTCAAAACATAAGAACCTGTAGCAAGGTATTTATTCCATTGCACCATGAAGATGACTTCCACTTCACTTTACTATTCCTTGACAAGGAATAAGGATTTTGGTACCACTGCAACCCATTAAACAAGACAATGGAAGGCATACCAGATAGATGTTACAATGAGGCTGAACAAATGGTACTCACAATTAGTACGAACTTTTTATTAATAAAATGACAGCGACACAATGTAGTTATATAAGCTTTAATGTAATGAGTTTCATGATGTAGTAGCATAGTGTTATCCATATGTTCTTGCGGGACATAAGGAAATATGGGGAGAAATTGTTGGAAAACACCACCAACCGTAAGATCACTAGTAAACTGAAAGGGAATCCAAAATTGTACCAATCGATGACGAAGGAGCACGAAGATACGATCCGATGGATGATACGCGAGGACGAATATTTCCCGTTGTACAAGTACCTTGAATGCCCACAATAAGAACCCAGAACGTAAGTCAAATAAATACATTTATTACAAGAATTTTGTGTATGATATGTACAATTCATTAGCTAATATTTTTTTCACGATGTTAACAGATATGATTGCGGAATAGTTGTAATATACTTCATCCGGGAACTATCTACATGCAATGAATTTAGTAAGGATTACACACCAGAAGTACTACTGGATATGCGAGCTCACCTTGCCGACATTTTCCTCAACCATAAATACAATTGGAACTGCAACGACTTGAATAAGATGATCACCCTTGGAAAATTATTTGAACCGGGCACAAATGAAGAATTTGGGGAAGAACACATTAGAGCTTAGAGACAACATAGGCCATAAATTATGGGGGGGGGGGGGGGGGAGTTTATATATACATGTTAATATTGTTTGGTTTTATGACATTTGAATGTATGCAAATTTGTGGTTGTGTTCGACACTTAATTGTACTTACCTTTGAAATATAATTTTCTTTTCATAATGACTCGCTTTCAATAACACTTATTGAATATAACATATATGCCATTCGACTCATTTCTTACTTGTTTCCCGGTGCTTCAAAACTTATGGTTTTCATTTGAATTAAATATTTTTTACGCGTACATGACAAGCACATATGGCATATAATGGATCAATATTATCATCATTCGCCGTATAACCTTATTCGAACAACAAATTTATCTACCATTTCATAAATGTTATGGCTTAAAGACAGGGGATCAATTACCTTTAAATATTCTCATATGGGACTTTGCCCTAAAAACCTATTAAAAGTGAATACTGATCGACATTCCATATTAGTATTCCAGATTAATTTTCTTCGAGTAATAGATAATGGGTGAAATTAATTTTCAGAATTCGCAAAATGAGTTCTCGTACATACTTTGTGAAGATTTTCATTCCCTGAATGATTAAAACTAAACGATGACCGTACTAAATTCCTACAAGTTATTTATAATGTACCAAACATATTCACTGTAACCGTTATCCATTACTTAGAGAAAATTATAAAACATACAACAACATACCGGTTCTTGAACATCTAAAATTGTCATTCTCGGAATAATTTGCCTTTTTGGAGTAATGGTGCAAGCTAGAAACTTGGTAGCAAATCTTTTCTTAAACTCTCGCACATGGTACTTTACGTACCGATACGTCTTCCTTCATATGTATCCAAAGATTACATTTACTTTAAATGCTTTGTATTTCCGCCTACTGCTTTAAATAGGATACTTGGTTATTTGTTGAAGAGCGTTCAGCTTTATGATTATCAACTCTATATGTGTGCATTTTACTCATTGCACAAGTTTGAGTATTTTACATACAATTCATTTAAACAAATCATCATTTCAGTTTAAGTACTTGTAAATTTTGCAGTTTAACGCAATAGGAACTTATCCACACTTGGAACATTGACTTTACACTTCAATTGATATTTGTTTTTAGGTGACGATGATGGAGAATGACTCCATCCCAGATTTTTCAATCGAATCAATAACTTTGTTGGTGTTTGGAATGATTGCACCTCAGTTTTGGCTTATCCATAGTTTATGTTGAAGTATTTATATAATTATAAATAATGAGCGGGTAAAAAAAAGCAATAAAAACATTGATACTGCCTTCTCATGTTTGTGTAATGGCGATGAATAATAACTATGAACTATGTGGTATCTGGGATTAATGCATGACATTTTAAATCATATAATGAACTTCAAACTAGTTATTATGGCATTTGATTAACCGGGAACAAAAGTTTGAATGAATCTTAACCAATCCTATTAAATCATGCAACATAACATATCTCACTGGCAAAACACATCGTTATCCTGACGTGAATACACAGTAGTTTTCCAGTTATTAAAAATAAACACATTGCAGTCATACGATCAACCATGGTTAATCATTCCGCATCTATTACCAACAGTTTTTTTAACAACAAATTTTAACCCCTTTTTTTTTTTTATTAAAGTCCTTATAAGGAGGTCTACACTCGTTAATGTATTCACACTAAAATTTGTTTGCTAAAACATGAAATGGGGAAGTGTAGTAATAATTCTATATTATTAGCAGTAATTTGCATCATCGATAAACCCCCCGCTTCCTTTACTTCTCACCTATCTATTTCCCCCTTGCTGAGTAATAAAGAACGCGATTTTTGCCTTTTCACAAGAGGGAGCTACTTTAAATATTCAAAATGTTATCTGTTGGAATTTGCTGTCAAAATATTTCAGTGTTCAGCTTGCCTAGTTTCGAGCTAGTGTTTGTGATAGGGGTTGTGAAAACAGGGACTTGCACATATGGATTATGACCCATATCCTTGATTTTGTGAAGAAGAAAAGTCCCAGATAGGATAGTCACAAAACCGCATAATTCAATTATGACCCGTGCAACATTTTGATGGTCCCAATCCTTAAACATGATCATGTTGGTTAGGATGGTGAGGCTTGTAAACATAACATAGTACACAGGATAAATTACAATAGTATTATAGGTTTCTAGTGCCTTGTTCAAATAGTTCAGCTGCTTAACAGTCAGTACCACGACTATATTGGGTTGACGACTAATATTAGTTTTAACTCGACGATGATCAAATTGACCCTATCCCATATTTTTCAAGCGAATCAGTATGTTTTTCAGTTCGTTTGAATGTGTTAAAGACTCCATACAAAGAGGCTTACAAGTTTTATGAAAAACAAAATTTGTGAACATGAAACATAAAGAATGGTGTATGTGCATGAGCAAAATCTGGAATCATGTGTTATCCCAAAAATAACTTCATATTTTCGTAACTTCATAACAGTTAACCAACAAAAATGTTCTATTAATACATATTACTAACAATAAACTTATAATTTGTAGCATTTCACTAATGAAGTAAATGAACAGATGCATAATTCCATCATCTAATGGAAGTGAATGTTTTTACATTATGGCCGTTATGCCCACACCCACTACACTTTGTCTTCCTCGTAATAATTTATCTAGTAGACTTAATACGCTTATTCTTAGGCCTCCCCAGATTGTTCTTGATTGATGGTGGTAATAACGCATCGTCATCCGAGTTTCGGTACATCTCGCCATCCAATATCATGTCGGATATGGGTTAGACAGGCTCGACATGTGATTTAATAAAGAATATTGTGGTTGTAAAAAATAGATTGAGTGGGAGCATAAGCGCATTTATTAAAAAGGCTTTCAATCCTCTTACGGATGTTTGCACCATAATTTCTAGGAAATCTATGCAATAAGTTATTCTTTAAGTGGTGGAGACAGCAACCATGAGCAAACTAAGGAAATACACATGCCACTCCATCACGAATACCCTGATGCCGATCAGAAATAAATGTGATATTGCGCTCATACTAAAAAAGAACATCTTTCAAAATCTCCAAGAACCTTCTCCAGTTATCATCATTCTCTGCATCAACCATCATAAATGCAATTAGAAACATACCTACAAACAACCCAAACATATGAGCATGATATACATAACATTGAAATTCAGTAAAACACATATTTATTCATAATATGTCAATATTTCGTATCTTACATTGGTTACCATTCTTTCCTATTGCTTCTAACAAAGTATCACGATAAATATTTTTAAAAAAAGTACCACCCAAGTACATAAATGGTCTGCAATACTTGAAACCAGTAATGCAATCTCCAATAGCAACAAAACATCTCTTGCAATGGCGTGTCCTAGATTCACACCCCAATATAATATAAGAGTTAGGATTAGATTGCTTTAACGCAGTTAAATATGTTTGCAAACTATTGAACAATAGTGACTCATCCCCGTATAACTCTTTTTTTTGCCAATTGTTTACCGTACCACACATTCCAACATGAAATATCAAACCCATAAGACTGTTTGATATCCCTTGAAATTTCCTTCGGGGATATAAATGGCTTATCGCGTACCTTTTCTTGATTAATTGATGCAACCATCTTCGAGTTCACCATATTAGTCTTCTATTCCCTAATATGACCTTAACAATTATGAACATTATTTAAATCAGTAATATAAAAATAACCATTGTCCTGACACACACGCGAATGGAAAAACCATTCACATCCATCTGAAATCCTCCTCATACAAACAGCAGTGACCCTAACTCTGTCATTTTTTACGTAAACAAATGAAAACCCACACTCTGCCTCGTACTTCCCAAATTTCTCACGAAGATCTATAACAGACTCAAATCGCTGCCTAATATGGGTAATGTAACTTCTCCATGTCTCAGACAAATATGTGTGTGATGGATCTATTGTTAACATCCCTTCTTATTCATCATCACCGGTATCCAACAACATCACATCTCTTACCGAAGACTTATGTAGATTAGATATGGGCACAATTTCATTCGAACTCCTGCTTGACTACCCAAAATCCAGCATATATATATATACAAATGAACAATTCACTAACCGCTGATACATAAACATTATCTGCACATCAGAATTCGACTTCAAATTGCACACCGAGTGATTAGGAAATGAATAGCAAACATCAAATGGATTGTCGTTAAAAAGAGGAAATTTAGATCTAATCGCATCACAGAGATCCGTAAATGTCAACCCGGGCGACAAACCGACTACAAAAGTTGACGAATGGTGTGTACACCTCAACAACCTCAAATCAGCAATATCACTACATAAATAAATAACAATAAAAACATAGTGTTAGATTGTGATGCAAGCCTCAAGGTGAAGGATAACATGACGCCACTGATTCAAATATGTTCATAAACATAAAAAAATAGCAAAACTTCAATTCCCGATGCACTACCTCCCAAAAGATAGTATATGGTTAATGGGGACTGAGCCAAAAAATCTAAAATTCTGATTAACACCTGTGACAATACTGGTCAAATATATATATAACCAAAATTTGTTTCCATAAAACTAATAATGACATCATGAGAATAAAAATCTCTTAATAAATCAATAACCATAGTACCTAGCATCATGTATATGCAAACATAATATGAATATCTTAGTAGTAAATGAATCCGTAAACGAATTTATCGATTAACATATGCATTTATGTTGAATTTCAAGCATTTCACTGAACAGTAAACTACTATCATAAAGTAAATTTCTATTACATTCGCAAATTAAATAATACAAAGTAATATGTGTCCACAAAATCAAATGATTTTAATATAAAACATCATACAGAAATTAATGTCAATTGCGTTACACTATATAAACTTATAATAATATCATAAGAATAGCAATCTGCAAAACAATCAATAACCATAAAACCTAGCATGATGTATATACGTTTATGTTGAATTCCAAGCATTTCACATAACAACAAATACTTTCAAATAGTAAATTTGGGTAACATTCGCAAATTAAATAAGCCAAAATAATATGTGTCCACGTAATCAAATATTTTCAATATAAAAATCAAACAGTAAGTAATATCATTTTGGTTGCACTACATAAACTTAAGAATTCATATTCGATTCGCTGGTATGACCTCCTCTTGTATTATTGCTTGATTTTTCTCTTGATAAATAGTTGGTATCAAAGAGGAACAAATGACACAACATGGTTCAATAACACTTGTTGAATATGATGGATCAATAACTGTTGAACGAGTATCTGTATGTATTTTGGAATTCAAATTTATTGTGTACAATGTGGTATAACTTCTTAAAATGGTTTAGATTGGAAGGTCCATTTATAGAAAACAAAATTACATGGGTGCGTTGACTCTTCAATGTTGAAAATGAGGACTGAGTCCAAAAACTCTAAAATATTTAGGGGTGGAAAAATGGCTCAACGGGTCATGTTTTCACACGACCTCACACGACATGATAACAAACAAGTGGACCCGAACACAACACGACACGATAGCGTGTTTTTTTCTTTAACCCGAATACGCCATGTTAAAAACACGACACGACACGATAACATAATGAGTAAATATGATTCAATTGGACACGATTAGACTCGATCCAACACGAGATGATTGAACACGATTAGACCAATTAGTGAGGAATTAAAAAAATAGTGGGTTAATAATGGGTCTAAATGGGGTCAATAGTGTGTCTTTATAAGGCATATATCGTGTCCTTAATTGGGTCACTATCGGGTTAATTTCGTGGCAAAAATTGGACATGAACAAGACACGACCCGATGGCGGGTCCAAAAACCCAGACCCGAACACAGAAGACAGTGTCAATTTTGCATCAATTTTGTTTCATTTCATTTCGTGTCGTGTTATCATTTTGTTTCCAAAATTGTCACCCCTGGCAATATTCAAACCTGCACCATTTCCAACAGGAACTTGTGATTTTCCTTGATAGTCATTATGAATGGAAAGATTTACAAGATCTGCAGTGATATGGTAGGAAGCTCCAGTATCTGTAACCCATGTGGTAGAAGCACTGTTGAGAGGCAAAGAAGGCTTTATCTTTACAAAATCTCCCACCCTCTAGATTTAGGGTCACTTTGGTTCGAGATAAAATAATTTTAACTATAGTGAAAAGTAAAATGGTGAAATATTTTTTCACATATTTAAAATTAAATTTTTGTTGGGTTGACATTGTGAATTAATACACACCCTATAATTATGAAACTTTAAATAAGAATATAGAAGAAAATTTAACTCTAAATAGGTGAAAACGTATTTCACCATATTACTTTTCACCGCATTGAAACATGTACTCCGAACCAAATGGACCCTTAGACTCATATTATAACTATGTGTCATTTAAACTTCGAACCTCTAAGTTATTGGTTATTTGAATTTAAACTCTCAAAGTTTTATCACTATTGTAACGATGTCGATGGAGACCAACTACAAGTGTCAAACATGTAAATCTAATCATTGAAAATTTTGTATATAAATTGAAAAAGAGGAAGAGATAATGAAGATGGGTTGGAGAGGGGAAGAATGTGTAATGCATGGGGAGAGTTGAAAAAATAGGTGAACAAATTCATTTATTGCCTCGTAAAATGCTCCTGATATAGAGGTGGGAAAATTATTTGAGGCATGTACAGTTTATTCCATGACAAGAAGTTTTTGGACTATAAACTTGGGATAATTTTTCAAAGAAATTTCTGGACACGAAAACCATGATTTTTTAACAATTAGCTCCCTTAAATACCTATCTACGCAATACTCTCTTATTTTTAAAGGTTCGTGCTAGCAATACCCACAACTACTACATTGTCGGAGGGAGGTGCCGTTAATGCAGATCTTTAAAAATAATAGAGTATTGCGTAGATAGTTATGTAAGGAACCTAATTATTAAAAAAATCATGGTTTTAGTGTCCATGAATTTCTTATCAGGGACTAAACTGTAAGTGCCCTAAATTATTTTCATTCGTCTCATGTTTGGTATTAGATGGGATGAGATTTAAGGTGGTATAAGTTATCCTAAGTTATAATTTTAAAACCATTACAAAACCAAAAATGATGTAATAGATGTTCAAATACAATATCAATTTTTATTCCTCCAACACACGTGAATAATCATATAACTCAAATTAGTCCCAACCTCTGTGACACCCGCCTAAAAAAATACCGGGTGATCAGTCCTATATCAAATTAAAACATGAATCTCAGTTGGTTCATTCTTAGCATCACCGTCGAAAACCTTTTTAAAACTTACTAACCACCTAGTATTACAAAAAGCCGGTGCCAAAATTTAACTTTGTAATTAAACAAGACAAAAACATGCGGAAATACATATAAACCATTCACAACAACTGAATCAAATTAATTGAATAAATAATTAAACTACTTACCGAATAAACCATCGGCCACCAAAGTAAATAGTCCAACAATAATCATCCAATAACTGAATAAATAAATCTGAAAACTGTACTGAAAAGTCTGGGCGACAAGACCTTAGTAAAACTGAATCAGATAGATGATTTCTACTCTAGGAAAGAATGAACGATGCGTCTAATCCAAGGTTCTTCTAGCATCCACATGTGCCGCAGCTACGTGTCCCTGGAATAGAATATCAAGTCTGGCATCCCTGTGGCTGGACACCTAAAAGGTTTTGAAAATAGTTTTATAGCAAGAGTTAGAACCCAAAACAGTTTGAAAATATTTATCAAGTGAATTAACTGCAATAAAAAAAAATGTATGAATGCGCTTCATATTTAAGTTAGTGTCGCACTCTCTTGAGGACATACGCACCCCTCCACTAATGTGCACACCTAACGGTTACCTTAACCCCACCTAGTTGTACTACCCCGTCCAACTAGTCCTAGTATAATCCTCCCTTGCCTTTCTACTCTAAACCGAGTATTATTATTCATGGGTTATAAGTTATCTTACCAATTAACCTAATTAATTCCTTTTAAATAATATCATATAACCGTGACACAAGTTATATAAAGTAAATACATCACACACTGTATTATTACCCGCGTATAATATTTAATACCATTATATATGTATCTTTACTACAACATTCACACATATTTCATATGTATATCCATCCCTCCGAGTATACCCTCACCGGATGATTTCCGCTAAAGTGCTATCTCACTAGGTGTGCTCATAAAACCTAGTTACCCAAGTCGGAATCGCTCACCAACTTGGCCCAAAATATAAACGTAGTGGAGGCGGTCATATTCCTTCCCTGAAAGTGAGATAAACCCCTCACCCATATACCTAACGCTATGACTTGGGGATATACTTTCCCTACTCCTCAAGCTAGGGGATTCACCCACTTCGCGCAACCTCCCTTGATAGCACTAAAGCATATAAATTAAATAATTATCTAGTCACTGATATTTAATAGCACACACACAATATATATATATATATATATATATATATATATATATATATATATATATATATATACTATCACCACACCATATATATATAATATAAATCTCGGCATTACCGTGTACTAAAATCCATAACACTAGCCTGTATATTCTCGAGCCTATGGTCCGAATCTAATTTAATTTAATTTACACATTAATTAATTTAATACTTGGTGTCCCTCAACCAATATACCCGGACTCGCTCACTTGGACCGTATCATCGCTAATACCCGTGTCTATATTACGCCTCCTAATTGATTAATTACACCTCAATTAATTTAATAATGTAGTGCCACTCAACTATAATACCCGAACATTTTTTTCCTCAGCCCGAATTTCTACTAAATTTTTTTTCCCAAAATTCATCCATTTTGTGGCACACAATTATCATTCTCCAAAACCCAATTATATTTCCCTTGTAATTGTTAGGAGCAAGGTTCCATATTTAATTCTCATATATTAAATATTTGTAAGGAAAACCAACCCAAAATTTTAACCCATATAAATTCCCAAGCCAAACTGCCGAAATCCCTGAAGGGTCGATCGATCGACTCCAAACGTCGATCGATCGATCGAACAGGTTGTTGTCTTCTTCTCTCTTCTGTTTTCATCCATTAATGAATCCCAAGCTTTTACATCTATAATTTTCCAGCCTTAATTTATCATTGCATCATATATTCACATCTAAAATAGATCATTATCATCCTCTTACCATTTTAACATAATCGATCCCTAGGAAATATCACCAATTCCAAAAATGGCCTTTTACCTTATCATCAAATTCATTACCCCAAAATTGATTTCACAATCCTAATCAATTTATATCTACTACTGGTATTCTGATATAATTCCATATCCAATCAACACTGACTACTTTTATAACATCAATTGAACCATTAAATCACACATCCTGTTCAATTTCATAAAAACCCAATTTCATGCAATAACCCACCCAAAAATGGATTTCGATTTACAATAGTTCAGCACTTGACTGGAATTGTTCGTAGAGTCTGATCTATTGGTGTAGAGAATGGGTTGATGAAGAACACGTAATTTATCCCTCGATTTGTCTCCAAAAGATCTCCAATTTTCTCTTGATTTGTTTCCTCTATTTCTCTCCCAAACCCTAGGTTTAGAATTTTGTTAACTGTCGTTCAACACTCCCTCAATTAGGTTTATAATCCCTAATCACGTTTTTAGCCATATGGGCCTAATTAAAATGGCCCAAGTCCCTCGTGCGGGCCCGACTATGCCCAAAAATGCCCCGAGAGCCGATTACTACCCCCGGGTACTCTTTTCTGACTATCTAGACCCATCCGGACTCAAATGTGCACTCAAAATTGTCATCCAAAATACTTTATAACATTCCCAAATTTTGACCTCAAAATGCGACACACAATAATTTGAACAATTAAACTTAAAGTCGCCAAATATAAATAATTCTTCCCACTCAAATAAATTCTCCAATCATCAATTTAAGTTTTTCCAATTTAAATAATTTCATTTCTCCCAAAAATAATTTAATACTAAACCCTCAAAATTACGGGGTGTTACAACCTCATGTTATCCATTCCACCCATGCATAACCAGACTAAAAGGGACAAATTTAAAAACCCAGAGACAAGTGAATGGCCAATACTGTTAGTGCTAGAATTATCACAATAAGAAATCTAGAAAGCAGTATTGAGATGAAAAATTAATAATCATAAACACAACACCAAGGATATGTGGTTCCATAATTTTTCTATGTCCACAATGAGGTCATTATTTTCTATTAGTGTCTCTCAAATAATCAAAGTTACATCCCTTTGTCACGGGTCAAGGTTTACATTTTATAGTTGTGATAATAAGTGATTGAATGGTACAAGTAGTTCAACCAACTTGTAGATAGCTTATAAGTGTCCCTGAATATCTTCCTGAGAGGAATCCTCTGGGTCACCTTGGCCAATTAGGATAGAGAAGAAGAAGAAGAAGAAGAAGAAGATATGGCCCCATTAAAGAGGAGATTGTTGATCATGGATAATAAATATCAGACCCTGTTGTCCGACAGGGTAAAGCTTCTGAAGATAAATAAGGGGGACTCCCCTAGGGTCAGTGGTTCCTGTTAGAGAACCAAGGGGAAGGAGAATGCGGTAGGAAGAAGAAGGAGGAAAAAGAAAAGAAGAGAAGAAGAGAGGAGGATAGAAAGAGAGAGAGAAAGAGAGGATGAAGAACAAAAAGAAGAAGAAGAAGCCCCAGTTGAATTATCCCTCTCTCTTTCTATTATTATTGATGAGGCCAATATGGCTAACACCCCATACCTTGCCCCTAGCTTGCTAAATGGGATAGTTCTCATAGACGATCGCGAGCGCTCGTCATGGTTGGGGTCAAATCAAATGGCCCTCGAGTCTGCACAGGCATTTTCCCTAGTAACTACTCATTTTTTTGCTTGTCATTTCTCTTAATTTGGTTTCCATGTACTAATTTTTCTTCCTTTTTCCTTGTAGTCTTTATCAGATTTTATTATACTTTTGGATAGTTATGCCGACCAGTCCAAGAAGAACCAGGAGCTGAGTGAAGCCTTAGAGAAGTCCCAAAAGGACTTGGTTAATGCTCGGGCTAGCTTTGAGCAGGAGAAGGAGAAGACGAAGAAGGCCTTGGTCGATTTGAAGGTGGCAAGCAACCTTATAATTATCAAGAATGAGAAGTTGGTAGGAGAGAACATGGATCTTGTTGGGAAGGTCCAAAAGTTGGAGGGTGAGGTCCCAAGTATCAAGGAGAGCAGCTACGCGAACAACTAGAATGCGGCCTATGATGATGCTAAGCTCCAGATTGCTTATGCCAAGAATTTATAATTTAAGAAGGTATGGGACTAAGCCTTAGAGGCAGTAGGACTCCCACTAGAGTCCGAACTGTACCAGCTCCATCTCCTAAGGTCTTCTCCCATTACTGCAGAGGAGCTTCCCGTTGGTCAGCCGGCCAACCATGGTGAAGAAAAGCAGAATGAGGTCGAGGCGGCTATCGACCAGGTGGAGAAAGTAGTTGAGAAGGGTAAAGTGCCAGAGTGCTATGAGAAAATGAAGGTATGAAGTCCTGTAATCCTAGGAACTTTCTCTTTACTTTGTTCTTGAATTGTAATTTATTTTTTCCGGTTGTAATAGCTCTTGTCCCCCATTTGGACTATTAATGGAAAAGACTCTCCTTTTTGTTGATTTTCCTATTTTTGTTATACCGATGTTCTTTATACTTGTAATATACTCTACTATTTATAGCTTATAATTATGGAAGACTATATATCTCCTTCCTCAGATCTTGGGAAGGTTCTTGGCCCAATTGTGAGTGGGAAGCTCGTCGGGTATTTTTGAAGGTTTACAAATAGCTAAGGATAAGAACTACAACATACAAGGACCATTCTGAGATGATGGACAAGTTGAAGGTTGACCTCCAAGTTATGGAGGATATCGACACCTCCATGCAGGAGGAAATAAATTATCTGAGGGCCCAGTTTGCAGTAAGCAAGGATATGGTCTAGATGGGTGAGATGATTCAAGCTCAAAATGATACCCTAAAAAAGGAGGTTGTCAAGATGGAGGAGGACGTCCAGGGAAAATATACCATTATATTTGGCCTTCAGAGAAATATCAAAAGGCTAAGTCATTTCTTTAGGATGGGTCCTAGAGAAACGTGGGCAATAGGTTATGATGAGGGAAGAACAGATGCACCTGTGAGGCTGAAGGAAGCCAAAGACATGGCATACAAGTATAGGTGGTTGAAAGGCCTTAGAGAGCTCAAGATACACAAGAATTCATAGTTGTGGTATAAGTATTAAGTAGACTTCCCAACTTACTGTTAGTCCCCATTTGGGAAGGATGAAAAGTGGATTCCCATTGACGATCTTGCCCAGCTGATGAACCATTACTTCAAGACAACGAGGAGGTGTTTGCCGCAATCCATATGATGGTTGAAGAGCACGCATAGAAGAATATCTAGCTCACCATCCATAATTGGTCTGAGTCCTTGTATAGTTTTTGGATTATTTTGTACCCTTGTACTTTTCAGTCTTTTGCCAAAATAAATAATGTTTGTTTATTAACTGTAGTATATTTTGGGCAGTTACTGATTAAATATAATTAATAATTGCTTATCATTGTGGGCATTTTTTGACCAGGAAAAGTTGATACCTAACAACCATTTAGGACTTTGCCTGACTAAATAATACTTTTAATCATTTTGTGTCTTTTGCCGGCTAAATGAGTTAATAACAGATGTTAATAATTTTGGGCCTTCGCCGACTAAATGAGTCAATAACTAATGTTAATCATTTTGGTCCTTTACCGACTAAATGAGTTAATGACTAATGTTAATTATTTTGGGCCTTTGCTGACTAAATGAGGTAATAACTAATGTTAATCATTCTTTCATCAAATATTCTATATCATTCTATTCGCCTTACCTCTTAGGTTGTGTCGTCACACTCCATTCAAAATATGATAGATAATGACAATAATTCACATGGTTAATGGGTCATTCGCCTAATCAGGATTTTAGCAGCCAACATAGTTGGAGACCAACCTTAGTTGGATTTTTGCCTAAGGATCTCCTGTAGGGCTTTTATTATTTTTGGGGCAACCCGTGAGGCCCTTTGTGTTTTACATGACTGTAATACCCCGTAATTTTATTGATTTTATTTAAGGGATTAATTAAATTAAATGAGAATTAATTGGGAATTAATCCGGATGTAAATACTAGCGAGATATGAGTTGGTATTTGATTATGATGTTAAAATTGAATATTTCATGAGTATTGAAAATATTAAATTTGTCGCGAGGCTGAAATACGATAATTTGGAAAATTAAGTTGGGACGCGCGTGTCAGTCGCGTCAGGAATGAATTTAATTAGATTAAAAAGTGAATTGTATTTTTATCAACCGAATGGTCATTTTGAGTGCGCCAACGTGTCCGTAAGGGTCGAAATAGTCAGAAAACACAAGTCGGGATTTTAGTTTGGGTCCCGGGCACTTTTAGGCCAAACCGGCAACCTAGAGACGTATTTTGGTAATTTTGAGAAATTAAAACCCACGAATTTTAGAGGTTAATTATATATTATTTGGAAGACCACTAAGGCCATTACCAGCAAAAGATAAGAGAGTGGGATACGGGATTTTTGAGAGAAGTTGGAGAGAGGTTACAAGAGCCAAACCAAAGCCATCACCCATCACCACCATTCTGGAAGGATTTGTGACCGAAAGAAGGGAAATTCATCCTAGAATCAATGACAACAAATTTGAAAAATGAATCTAAGGAAAGTGATTTGATATTTTTAAGTGCATTGAATATTTCTTCCATGTTTAGTGTAGGAACTGTTTTATCTTGAAAGTTTTGAGGAAAACATAATGAAATTATTGTAGAAAATCTAAAATTGGGTTCGGAATTGCATGTAGAATGGTTATGGACGAATTTGGTATTGGAAGACTTAACTTTGATGATTTAAAAACGGATTTATGATGAGTAATTTGGCATAATAAAATTATGGGTTCATGTTCTTAGTGTTTGGGGTAATATTTGGGGATTAATGACAATTACATGTTAATTAGGAGGATTTGACCCCAAAAATATGTGAAGAAACGACCTAAGAGGATTTAGTGAAGTTTAAGAGCATTAAAATGCTATTGGGATGATCTTAGGATGAATTTAGAGAAGAGAAAAATTGAGAAAAACGAATTTGAAATTTTCTGGGCGTATTCTGCCATCTCGTTAGAAGACCAGCCTAGGTCGTTCGAATGACCTCGTTCGAATGAGACTTCTAACGAGATGATAGTACCCCTTCTAACGAGTTGGTAGTTCGTTCGAATCCATTCGTTCGAACGACCTCGTTTGAACGAGATTTCTAACGAGTTGATAGAATGCCTTTTTAGGCCTGATTTTATTTCGAACCTCCAGAAGACTTATATAATTGAGTGAAATCCTTCCCTTGTTGATTTGTGGATATAGTTGTGAGATTGAAAGTACATCGAGGGTTAAAACTTAGAGTTTTGTAGTAAACTGGATGATGTTTATGGATTAGGATATAAGTATCTAAAATTACGACGTGAGAAGAGTTGATAACTTTAATGTATATAAATCGGGGACTTGTAGACGTGTAACATGAATGACGGCATGGAAATAAGAAATATACCTCTATTAATATTATGGGATACCTAAGATGTACGAATTCTTGGTATATGTAGTTATCTGTGTATAACATACCTACCATACTTGTTATCACGGGAGGTCGGCATTCGATCACGGCCATCTAATCTTTGTGTGCCTACGGGGGGATTTATATTGGTACCTCGAGGACATAGGTCAGAGAAGGAATTATTGAGATGTTAATAAGTCTGCTGATCATGGGAGCGTAGGTATGTGCGTGACCCATGTGACGTGAACTATGTTCGCCATTTTGTGTGATTGTTGTTTATTGAAAATGATTCTTGAGAGATTCAGAATACGTGGTCCTTATGTACGTGATGTACTGGGATTGGATAGAAGAGTATGTGTGCACCGCAGCTTAGTCTCGGGGTGCCAGTAATGTATATTTATGATGAGAATAATATACCGCTAATTGAAAAGAACTATCATGAATAAATGTAAGTGTGAATAATAGCAACATTTTAGTAGAGTTAAAAATGGAAAAATCTCTAGTGATTAGCATGAGTAATATGGGAACTAAGAAGGAAAGTAAAACTCTCTATTTAAATTAAGATGTCGGGAATTGAATCGTGAATCATATAATAAGGTTAGATTGTTTATTGGACTAGTCTGATATTAGGATAACTAGAACGGGTATGGGTACGATAGGAGTGCACAATTAGTTGAGAGGTGAGGATCTCATGTGAGTGCACGCACTATCATGTACTTTATATTCATTGTTTAAAGATATTAAACACTTGCTACATTTTAAACTATTTTTTGCAATCGGGCTCTGACCCGTTTGCTTTCAAATCTATTTTTGTAAAAACCTTTTTAGGTGCCCAGCCACAAGGACACCAAGCGTAGGAGTTCCATTTCGATGACGTGATGTAGCTGCTGTGGGAGTTACAGGACCTTGATAGTAGACGCCTCCACTTTCTATCTTTACTCCATTTCAGATTTATTCATCTGTGGGGCATGTCGCCCCTTTCCTTTCAGAGACATCTTATTTACTCAATTTTTATTTTATATTTTGGGTTGTAATTAAATTAATGATTCAGGCTTGTATTTGTTTATTATAGTATTCGGATTCTTGTGAGGTGTATTCCTCCAGATTCAGTGTATTACATCGTTATTTATTGTGACTGTGATGTGGTTGTGGTATTAGTAATTCATAATTTAATTTGGTTGTATGTAAATCGAATTCAATTAAAATTGACAACTCACTTTTTAAATATTAGGTGGATAGTAATTGTTAAAACATTTTCGACAGTGATGCTATGAACTGAACCAACTTGACATTTTGAATTAATTTGAATAAAGGAGTAGCTACCCGGTATTTAATTAGTCGGGGTGTCACTGGTGGTATTAGAGCATCGAGTTCTAGTGTCCTTAGGATCTGTACTGTTTGTTAAGTTTCCGCTGAGCTTTCTTTGATGTAGAGCCCTATATTTTAGGATTGTTGTATTCTTTTGTGTATGATTCTCTCTTCAGCTATTTTGAGATAATAGCTGTGAACTTATAAGACTTTACTCTCATTTCAGATGCCTCCACGACGTGCACATCGAGTTCCCAGGGATGCTCATCCCAAGCCACAGCCTGCACCAGTCCACGGCATCATGAATGCTGCAGAGTTTGCCGCTATTGTAGCCCAAGCGATAAATGCCGCCCTAGCAGTTATGCAGCAGGAACCACCTCAGGCATCGGCAGCAGCGCCAGTTTAGGCTCATGCATTCCCGTTTGCTTGGGAACGTGTTCGTGATGCTTTTCAGAAAGCACACCCTCCGGAGTTTGCTAGTAGCTCCGATGTCGTTGTGTCCAGCCAGTGGAAGAAGGACATTCAAAGGCACTTAAGGATGTACGAGTGCATGGATGTTCAGAAGCAGATACTGGCTACTTTTAAGCTAGTAGGATCAGGGTTGCAGTGGTGGTAGTCCATTACCACCCCGGAGGAGAGATATGTCCTTTCTATACAGGAGTTTTGGGTGCGGTTCGACCACAAGTATTTTCCATCAGTCGTTCACACTGAAATGAGGAGGAAGTTAATGAACCTCAAGCAGGAGGGGAGGACCATGGCCAAGTATGAGGCTGAGTTCACTAATTTTCTGAACATTGTTCCCGATGAAATTCCGACCGAGCAGAAGAAGATTCAGAAGTTCATGGATGGGTTAACTTGAAGGATCCGTCAGCACTTATTGGATAATATCTCGTTGGCCACTTATTCTGATGTGGCTAACGCAACACTGCTTCACTGCCAAGACCACCGCTTTCACATGTCAGAGAGTAAGCGGTCAGGAGAGTCCAGCCATCAAGGCAGGACAGGGGGAAATGGTGCCAGCGGGGTACAATCTGCTCAGGGACATAGGCAGGGAGATCAGGGTTCCCAGCAAGGAGATTTTAAGAGGTTTAGATCTGGGGGTTTCAGAAATGGTCAGGGAGGTTTTTGTCAGGGCCAGCAGGGTCAGCACGGCCAGTAGGGCCAACAGCAGCAGTTTCATCATGGCCAGGGGAGGAATGGCAACGACCACCAGGGCCGTGGGCAGCAGGGTCAGAGAGGGGGGAAATTTTTGGGGAAATGCTTCATTTGTGGCAAGATTGGGCACAAGCGCCAGGAGTGTCTTGATAGGGGCCGGGTCCCACAGCAGCAGCAGCAGGGTGATCGACATGAGCCCTAGAGACCTATGTTTTCCGTCGCCCTCCCAGCAGCACCACAGATGCCAGCTTTGCCACCCATCCCAGCAGTCCCAGTCTAGCAGGGACAACTACAGTACGGGGGAGTTTATCAACTCCAGCATGCCGCAGTCCCATAGGATCCACCTGCCATTGAGGGTATGTTCTCTATTCAGGGGACTATGGGGCGTATTTTATTTGATACGGGGGCCACACACTATTTCATTGCCACGAGATTTGCACGCACTTTAGGGTCATTAGACACTGCAGAGAGCACGATTAATTGCATAGATTCACCATTGAGTAGGGGTTCCGTGATTTCCCTTATTTGTAGAGGTGTGGGTATAGAGATCGGGAGATTTACTCTACCCGCTGAAATGTTAGTATTAGATATGACTGAGTACGATGCGATTGCTGGTATGGATTGGCTGGTTGCGTACCGAGCCATGATTGATTGTTTTAGTAGGAGTATTATTTTTTCCGTTCCCGGGCAGGATATATTTTTAGTGGCGATGCCTCGCCCCGAGGGAAGATTTTCCACCCACTTGTACTACATAGAGGAGGATACCTCTAAGTAAGTGGTAATAACACTTGATTCGATTCCCGTTATTAGTGAGTTCGTTGATGTATTTCAGGATATACCTGTATTACCTCCTAGTAGAGAGATAGATTTTGTTATCGATTTGACACCGAGCATTCAGCCAATTGCCCGCGCACCTTACCGTATGGCTCCAGCAAAGATGAGAGAACTTAGGGATCAGATAGAGCAGTTATTGGGTCAAGGGTTCATCCGAAGGAGTACTTCGTCGTGGGGTGCCCCTGTGTTGTTCTTAAAGAAGAGGGATGGATCGTTGAGATTATGTGTAGATTACCGGGAGTTGAATAAAGTCACGATACGGAATAAGTATACGTTGCCCCGAATCGATGACTTATTTGACCAGTTGAGAGGAGCTTGGTTCTTCTCAAAGATTAATTTGCGATCGGGATACCATCAGTTGCGTATCAGGGAATAGGACATCTCGAAGACTGCTTTCTTGACAAGGTATGGTTCCTACGACTTTCGGGTTATGACTTTTGGCTTGACCAATGCTCCAGCCTTGTTTATGGACTTGATGAATAGGGTATTCAGAGAGTTCCTAGACCAGTTCGTCATTATCTTTATTGATGACATTATGGTTTACTCCCAGACAGAAGAGGAGCATGCCGAGCATTTGAGGCAGGTTTTGCAGACGCTGCGTCAGAATGAGCTTTATGCAAAGTACGAGAAATGTGGGTTTTGGCTGAAGGAGGTTTAGTTTTTGGGGCATATCATTTCAGACCGGGGGATATCTGTTGATCCGGGGAAGGTATCCGCGGTGAGGGAGTGGGGACAGCCCACAAGACCGACTGAGATCCGTAGTTTCTTGGGCCTAGTAGGATACTACAGGAGGTTTATTCGGGGTTTCTCAAAGATAGTGGGTCCTTTGACACATCTGACTCGCAAAGGTGTGCCATTCATCTGGAGGGATGCCTATCAGTTGGAATTTGATGAGTTGAAAGACAAATTGACCTCATCACCTGTGTTAGCATTGCCCAGACCGGGAGTTGAGTATTTAGTCTACATCGATACGTCCTTATAAGGACTTGGAGGTGTGCTGCAACAGGAGAGTCAGGCCATAGCTTATGCTTCTCGTAAGCTTAAGCCTCACGAGAGGAATTACCCCACACACGACTTGGAGTTAGCGGCAGTCGTATTCGCTTTTCGAATTTGGAGACACTATCTCCTGGGGGAGAAATTTTGGTTGTTCACAGACCACAAGTCTCTACAATACCTCTTCACGCAGAAGGAGCTGAATATGCGTCAACATCGGTGGCTTGAGTTTGTGAAGGATTATCAGTTCGATATCCAATATCACCTGGGGAAGGCTGACGTGGTAGCAAACACGTTGAGCCGTAGGCCAGTAGATGAGGTGGACGAGGTGTGGAAAGCTAAGTGGAAGGAGTTGGGACACCAGGATGCAGTGGCCCGATCATTCATGTCTGTGATGACTATTGCACCTCAGATTGTTACGAGAGTGGTAAAGGCCCAGGCAAATGGCTCATTCTGTCAGGAGCAAATAGTTCGATTACTAGCAGAGGGAGCCGAGTCCTATACCATTAGCTCAGATGGGGGATTACGCTTTAATGGGAGACTGGTCATTTCGGAAGGGGAAGACTTGCGACACGAGGTAATGTCAGAGTCGCACGACTCACGGTTTGCGGTACACCCTGGTGGGGATAAGATGTACCAAGACATGAGACGACAGTACTGGTGGAGCGGGATGAAGATAGATATCGCCATGTTCATTTCTAAATGCGCCACTTATCAGCTAGTAAAGGTGGATCATCAGAAACCGGCAGGACTTTTATATCCGTTAGAGGTTCCGATGTGGATATAGGAGAGCACATCTATGGACTTTATCACGGGGTTACCTATGTCACAGAGGGGTTACGACTCCATATGGGTAATTGTGGATAGGTTGACCAAAGTTGCTCATTTTCTGCCCGTGAGGACAGACTACACCATGGGACAGTATGCCCAGATTTTCATTGAGGAAATAGTGAGACTTCACGGGGTGCCTCTAAATATCGTGTCTGACCGAGACAAGATATTTGTTTCACGATTTTGGGAGAGTTTTTAGGAGGCCATGGGTGCAGAGTTGCGGCTGAGTACGGCATATCACCCGTAGACTGATGGGCAAACATAGCGGATAAATCAGATGTTGGAAGACATGTTACGTATGTGCATCCTAGATTTTGGAGGTAGTTGGGAGCAGTACCTTCCACTGGTGGAGTTTGCTTATAATAACCCTTACCAGTTCACCATTGGCATGGCTCCATTTGAGGCGTTGTATAGCAGACCTTGTCATTTCCCATCATGTTGGTTAGAGGTGGGGGATAACAAACTCCTTGGGCCAGAAGTGATTCAGGACACTTCGGCAAGGATAGAGATGATACGGAGCCGAATTCGGGTAGCTCGGGACCGATAGAAGAGCTATGCTGATGCCAAGAGGTTTTTCAGAGAATTCAAGGTGGGGGACCAGGTGTTACTCAGAGTATCTCCCATGAAGGGGATCATGCGTTTTGGGAAGAAGGGGAAACTGGCACCAAGATACGTGTGGCCATTTCCTATCATCGAGAGGATTGGGCCAGTTGCGTATAGACTAGGGTTACCGGAGCACTTGCATAGGATTCATGATGTGTTCCATTTTTCCTCGCTAATGAAATATCTTAGGGACGATTTGGCCCATACTCACATTGCTTTAGTGGACATCGATCTTCAGCCTGATAGTTCCTACGAGGAGGGGCCGATCGCTATTCTGAACCACAGCGAGAGCAAACTGAGGTCGAAGATAGTACCATTAGTATGTGTACAGTGGCGGCATCATAATGCTGAGGAGTCCACATGGGAGCGTGAGGATGAGATGCGCAAACGTTATCCAGAGTTATTTTTATCAGGGACTCTTTAGTTCCGAATTTCGGGACGAAATTCTATTATTAGGGGGGAAGTATGTAATACCCCGTAATTTTATTAATTTTTATTTAAGGGATTAATTAAATTAAATGAGAATTAAATGGGAATTAATCCGGATGTAAATACTAGCGAGATGTGAGTTGGTATTTGATTATGATGTTAAAATTGAATATTTCATGAGTATTGAAAATATTAAAGTTGTCGCGAGGCTGAAATACGACAATTTGGAAAATTAAGTTGGGACGCGCGTGTCAATCGCATCAGGAATGAATTTAATTAGATTAAAAAGTAAATTATATTTTTATCAACCGAATGGTCATTTTGAGTGCGCCAACGTGTCTGTAAGGGTCGAAATAGTCAGAAAACACTAGTCGGGGTTTTAGTTTGGGTCCCGGGGCACTTTTAGGCCAAACCGGCAACCTAGAAGGGTATTTTGGAAATTTTGAGAAATTAAAACCCACGAATTTTAAAGGTTAATTATATATTATTTGGAAGACCACTAAGGCCATTACCAGCAAAAGATAAGTGAGTGGGCTACGGGAGTTTTGAGAGAAGTTGGAGAGAGGTTACAAGAGCCAAACTAAAGCCATCACCCATCACCCATCACCACCATTCTGGAAGGATTTGTTACCGAAAGAAGGGAAATTCATCCTAGAATCAATGACAACAAATCTGAAAAATGAATCTAAGGCAAGTGATTTGATATTTTTAAGTGCATTTAATATTTCTTCCATGTTTAGTGTAGGAACTGTTTTGTCTTGAAAGTTTTGAGGAAAACATAATGAAATTGTTGTAGAAAATCTAAAATTGGGTTCGGAATTGCATGTAGAATGGTTATGGATGAATTTGGTATTCGAAGACTTAACTTTGATGATTTAAAAACGGATTTATGATGAGTAATTTGGCATAATAAAATTTTGGGTTCATGTTCATAGTGTTTGGGGTAATATTTGGGGATTAATGATAATTACATGTTAATTAGGAGGATTTGACCCCAAAAATATGTGAAGAAATGACCTAAGAGGATTTAGTGAAGTTTAAGATCATTAAAATGCTATTGTGATGATCTTAGGATGAATTTAGAGAAGATAAAAATTGAGAAAAACGAATTTGAAATTTTCTAGTCGTATTCTGCCATCTCGTTAGAAGACCTGCCCAGGTCGTTCGAACGAGACTTCTAACGAGATTACAATACCCCTTCTAACGAGTTGGTAGTTCATTCGAAGCCATTTGTTCGAACGACCTCGTTCGAACGAGATTTCTAACGAGTTGACAGAATGCCTTTTTAGGCTTGATTTTATTTCGAACCTCCAGAAAACTTATATAATTGAGTGAAATCCTTCCCTTGTTGATTTCTGGATATAGTTGTGAGATTGGAAGAATGTCGAGGGTTAAAACTTAGAGTTTTGTAGTAAACTGGATAATGTTTGTGGATTAGGATATAAGTATCTAAAATTACGACGTGAGAAGAGTTGATAACTTTAATGTATATAAATCGGGGACTTGTAAACGTGTAACATGTAATGACGGCATGGAAATAAGAAATATACCTCTATTAATATTATGGGATACCTAAGATGTACAAATGCTTGGTATATGTAGTTATCTGTGTATAACATACCTACCATACTTGTTATCACGGGAGGTCGACGTTCGATCAGGGCCATCTAATCTTTGTGTGCCTACGGAGGGATTTATATTGGTACCTCGAGGACATAGGTCAGAGAAGGACGTATTGAGAAGTTAATAAGTCTGCTGATCATGGGAGCGTAGGTATGTGCGTGACCCATGTGACGTGAACTATGTTCGCCTCCATTTTGTGTGATTGTTGTTTATTGAAAATGATTCCTGAGAGATTCAGAATACGTGGTCCTTATGTACGTGATGTACTGGGATTGGATAGAAGAGTATGTGTGCACCGCAGCTTAGTCTTGGGGTGCCAGTAATGTATATTTATGATGAGAATAATATACTACTAATTGAAAAGAACTGTCATGAATAAATGTAAGTGTGAATAATAACAACATTTTAGTAGAGTTAAAAATGGAAAAATCTTTAGTGATTAGCATGAGTAATATAGTAACTAAGAAGGAAAGTAAAACTCTCTATTTAAATTAAGATGTCGGGAATTGAATCGTGAATCGTACAATAAGGTTAGATTGTGTATTGGACTAGTCTGATAGTAGGATAACTAGAACGGGTATGGGTACGATAGGAGTGCACAATTAGTTGAGAGGTGAGGATCTCATGTGAGTGCACGCACTATCATGTACTTTATATTCATTGTTTAAAGATATTAAACACTTGCTATATTTTAAACTGTTTTTCGCAATCGGGCTCTGACCCGTTTGCTTTCAAATCTATTTTTGTAAAAACCTTTTTAGGTGCCCAGCCACAAGGATACCAAGCGTAGGAGTTCCATTCCGATGATGTGCTGTAGCTGCTGTGGGAGTTACAAGACCTTGATAGTACACACCTCCACTTTCTATCTTGACTCTATTTCAAATTTCTCCATCTGTGGGGCATGTCTCCCCTTTCCTTTTAGAGACATCTTATTTACTCAGTTTTTATTTTATATTTTGGGTAGTAATTAAATTAATGATTCAGGCTTGTATTTGTTTATTTCAGTATTTGGATTGTTGTGAGGTGTATTCCTCCAGATTCAGTTTATTACATCGTTATTTATTGTGACTGTGATGTGGTTGTGGTATCAGTAATTCATAATTTAATTTGGTTGTATGTATATCGAATTCAATTAAAATTGACAACTCACTTTTTAAATATTAGGTGGCTAGTAATTGTTAAAACGTTTTCGACAGTGATGCTACGAACTGAACCAACTTGACATTTTGAATTAATTTGAATAAAGGAGTAGCTACCCGGTATTTAATTAGTCGTTGTGTCACAATGAAAAATATCTGAGGATTCTAGTAATTGAAATAAACTTAATAGTTTCTTGTAATTAATATGAACGTTGCTCTGCATGACAATATTCCTTTATTAAAATAAATTGAATAACCTATTTAAACCTAAAAGAGTTATCCAGCTAATATAACCTATTAAAATAAGTTGAATAGACTATTGAGACCTAATATAGACATAGATTATTTTCATTTATCTCATGTTTAGTGTTGGATGGGATGAGATTTTAGGTGCGATAAGTTATCCTAAGTGATAATTTTACAGCCATTACATACCCAGAATGATGTGATAGATGTTCAAATACAATATCAATTCTTATTCCTCCAACACACGCGAATAATCATATAACTCAAATTAGTCCCAACCTCATGTTATCCATTTCACCCATGAATAACCAAACTAAAAGGGACAAATTTAAAACTCCAGAGAAAAATGCACGGGCAATAATGTTTGTTAGTTCTAGAATTATCACAATAAGAAATGTGGAAAGCATCAAACCATCTAGTTAACACCACGGCATCTCACGAGAGAATGAGTTTTTTGGATGCCTATTCTGGGTGCGCCGTTCGACCCTTCCCATGACAAAACGTCCTTATAACTCCATTAGGTCCATATTATTACAAGGTCATGTCGTTCGACCTAAAGAATGTAGGGGCACCTTGTCAGAGGTTGGTCACAAAGATGTTTAAGCAGCAAATGGGAGGCACCATGGAAGTCTACATCGATGATATGTTAGTTAAGAGAAAGAACAAAAAAAACCACCCCAAGGACTTGGAAAGAACTTTCGAAATCCTCAAGAAGTACTGGATGAAACTCAATGCGAGCAAGTGCTCATTTGGTGTCCGGTCTGGAAAATTTCTAGGTTACCTAGTTACACTACACCAAAATGCTGATTTAGTAACATACAAATTTAGTAATTACTAACACTATTATACTGTTATGATTACTAATAGTAATTTACCGTTGCTAAATCAAGATATGTGTTATTAACATGCTTTATCATGTCAAATAATGGACTGAAAATTAATTTTAATTATACACCTCTCGCAAAATAAGAGAGGGAGACTTCCCTCCCAATGAAAAAGTCACAAATGATTTCTTTGGAGACATGCGGCTTCTTTCTCCCACATCTCTCCAAATAACTTTCGAATATGATTTGATCTATGATTACTTCCAATTTCTTCAAAATCTCTTCCGTATATCACACAATAAAACCCTAAATACCTGTAATTTCTTCACAATGATTTCATGTCTCCACAAGACACGTGATTCTGCGATTTCATCTACACGTCAAATTATCTCCCCCCTCTCTCTAAGGTACCTTACTAATTACTCTTTCTTGTAATTCATGTTTAAGACTTCGAAAAAAAATAGAATTTCACGAAATAGAAAGGTGTTCCCAACACACATTGAAAATATTTCAATTCAAACTCACCCTTAGGGTTTCTATGCTAAGGTAGGGGATTGGTGGTACATGGAATAGTTTGGTAACGATAGTAGGGTTTGTAGTTTTTCTTTATTTATTTTGTTTAGCAAAATTTATGGCGTTGGTTAATTCAGATATACAGAAGTAGGGTGCATGTGTTTATATGTAGGATTTTTTAATTTCGATTTTAGGTCTGTTTGGCTAAACTGAGTTACAATTCATATTAGCCACATATGAATGTTAAGTTTTCCCTCCACCCCTTTTTTGACGGTAATATTAAGGTTTATGTGGGTGCTTGAACTATAAAATTGGGTAACTAGGACTTTAAAACGATTCAAACAACTCGAGCTCATTTTATGTTTGCTCGGGTGAAAGCTATTAGAAGATTAGCTCGTGCAACAAACGAATGTCCAAGCTTGAATATATTTTTAAACTCATTATTGAGATCCACTTGAATTTGGATCCATTAAAAATGATCATACCACTAATTATATAAATTAATGGTATCACACAATAAAAACCCTAAAGACCTGCGATTTCTTGCGATTCTGCGATTTCATCTCTCCAAAATACGAGTGATTCTGTGATTTCTTCTGCATGCCACGATTTCTTTGGGAGATCTGTGATTTTTTTACTCAAGAGGTTTTTATTATAATTTTCTTTGCTATTATGTAATAAATCAGATATGAGTATAATTTTCTTTGGATTCTTTTGTGAGAAAATTTTGCTCACCCAGTCTAAATTTAGGTATGCCAAAACCCTTCAAACCCTAGATTTTTGCTTGAATTTTTATAATGTGATGTGAATAAATGTGTATGTATGGTTGTATATAATAGACTATTTGCTAGTTACATTTGCCAGGTTTTATTTTTTCACTAATATTTTGAGAGTTAACTTAACTTCATGTTGGAAAGCCATTTTTGTGATTTGTGATCTGAGATTTGTGATTCTTGCTACACCTGATTTGAGATTTGCGACTCTCTTAGAACTTAGAACATCTGAATCTTCATCTCAGATTTAGTTTCTTTTGCCTCTTTTCTCATTCTTTGTCCGTTTATTGCCTTTGAATTGATGATATCTAAATGTTTGTATGTAATATGTAAGCAATATTATATATATATATATATATATATATATATATATATATATATATATATATATGTGTGTGTGTGTGTATATGCATGTGTGTATTTTTATCAATTCATCAGATGACTCAAAATAAACACTTTAGGTTTTTGTGTAAAGCTAGGGTTTTTAATTTGTTGACAAATGTGGTTGATCTTGAGTTAGGGTTTGTGCTTTTGTGAAGGCCTAAATTTGAGGGGTTTTTTATTGTATGAAGATTTGAGAGGAGGGGGTTTGAGGCCTAAATTTGAGGGGTGAGGTTTTTCTTATTCATTATGTGACTGTTTAATGGGAATTCAAAGACCATTATGGAAATATAATCCCAATATCCAATTCTTAACTTGATTTGTGACCCTTATGTTAATTGTAAATATAATCCTACACTAAAAAAATTTAACTTTTGAGACGGTGGCCTAACACTCACAAAAGATGATATTTCAACCCAGAGCTTACAACATGGTGAAAGTTATTTTCTGGTAAGAAAATTATTCAAATGTCTGCCATTCATTTTGACTATGAGCAATACACATTATGGAGTTATCACAAAATGTTTGCCATTCATATAGAAATTAGTCTTTGTATTCTTGTTCATTGTTTTCAGCTATTGAGGCGTATCATTCTATAATAATTGACCAAAGATATATGTTTTACATTTGTTTGCCTATTTGTTTTTAATTCGTGATATTATCTGTTTATATCTGCACTCCCTATATCGAAGAATGTAATTTTTGTAATGATCTCATTCTTCATATTTTATTTTCCTTTTCATGGCTGAGTTCTTCCTGTTTACTTTTGCATTTCTACCATGTTTCTGCTCAACTGTGATAACTATCTGTAAATGTAGGTTGGGTAGCTGAGGGAGGTTTCTAATAAGACTAACAATGCGGAGCTGAAATTGCTCTTGGAAGTAGATATTGGTCTGGTAATGTCTTCTTACCAATTTGGATTTATGATGTGAGTGTACTAGATTGCAGAGAATATAAGCGCTGAGCATTAAAGTTTTGGCTCCAACCTTGGTGATTCTTTCATAAATATTCTGGTAGTTGGTTGTTTATACATGTACTTTTAATAAATAATAGTGATTAGTTTCATTACCACATAGTCATGTAAGTGTACTATATCCATAGGGTATGTCATATGCGCATGTACACCAAAATGAAAAGGTTTGTGCCTAATTTATTTGTTTTTAGGGATGATTAAAAAAATTAAAAGTAGAGGTCAATAAGAGAATAACCATCAGAGTTTCTTGTGTGGGATTCCTTACTCGAATGATGGGTAGAATTACGTAACTTCTATTGATATTATTTTGAGGTTTTATGCCATTCTAGCATATATAAGATTGCATTAGAATCTCAAGGAAATTATTAAGTATTGTCGAGATTCCTGATACTCATTAGTTTTTTCTTATCTCGGGTTTCTATTTCAGGTCCTAGAATAGGTAAAGAAAAGTTTCACATCAACGGAGTCATTGGCCATGTCGACTTTGGAAAACCAACCACCATTGGTAACTTGATCTACAAGGTTGAAGGTATTGACAAGCATGTCATCGAGAGGTTCTAGAAGGAGGTAGTACCATTGATATTGCATTGTGGAAATTCGAGACCATCTTATACTAATGCAGTCATTGATGTCCCTGGACACCGTGACTTTATCAAGAACTTGATTACTGGTACCTCATAGGTTGACTGTGTTGTCCTCATTATTGATTCTACCACCAGAGGTTTTGACGCTTGTATTTATAAGGATGCTCAAACTTGTGAACACGCTCTGCTTGCTTTCACTATTGGTGTCAATAAAATGATTTGTTGTTGTATCAAAGTTAGTTTGATAGTTCCATATTTTTTAGACATGTATTGTTGTAGATTTTGTTATTTATAAACCCATATAGACATATCTTTGTACATGCTTGTGTAAATGTACGTCACTATTGACATTAATGCATGATTTTCTTTATGGGAAAAGCTTTTGCCTTACAATTCTAGTGTAAAACCGAAGCATTTGTATAGGGACTTGACAGTAATTTAAAATAGTAATAGTATCTCAATTAAAAATATTATTTTTTTAAAAAATTCTTTGAAATTAGTAACGAACCTATACTGTTACTAAATATTACATTTTTTTATAGAAATGTATTATGAATGTTGGTAATGGTAAAAGTGTGTTAGAATTTGAATAAGTTTTTAGTAACGGTAGGGATGTGTTAGTAATACATAATTTAGTAACAGTAAACAAGTGTTAGTAATTTGCTTCCCCACACCTTTTTTCTAACACTAATATAGTGTTATTAATTTTTTTTGTAACACTATAGTAGTGTTACAAATTGATTGTTTTGGTGTAGTGTTAGTAAAAGAGGGATTAAGGCCAATCCAAATCAGATTAATGTGATCAATACGGTCTAGTCCCCAAGGATGTTACGAGATATTCAAATGCTTACTGGAATGCTCGCATCACTCAATCGCTTCATCTCCAAGTCCTTGGAACATTGTGGACCATTCTTTTAGCTATTAAAGAAGGATAAGGGCCTCGCATGGAATAATGATTGCTCAAGAGCTTTGGAGGAGATCAACTTCTACCTCAGCAAGCCACCCCTGTTGGCAATCCCCAATGACGGATATCCCCTATAACTCTATGTCACAGTATCAGACCACATTATTAGCTTGGCTATGGTATGTGAAAAAAGGGTAGACAGTACCCTCCTTATTATGCCAGAAAGACGCTCCTGGATGCAGAACATCGTTACTTTCATTTAAAGAAGTTAGCCTACGCTTTGGTAGTTACTCAAAGGAAGCTGAAACATTAATTTGAAGACCACTCAATAACGATCATCACTTCATTCCCCCTCAAAGTTGTCCTTCGAAATTCGACCTCTATAGACGACTGTCAAAGTGTCCGGTTGAGCTAATAAGGTTCGATATTCACTTCATTCAAGGACAATGATTAAGGGACGAATCTTGGTCGATTTCATCATCGAATTCTCGAAGGACAAGCCAACTAACCAATTGGTGATGGAGTAATTAACAAACAAGGAAGCATAGTTCAAGGACTGGACCATATACATTGATGGAGCCTCAAATTCTAAGGGGGTAGGAGTAGGGATCTTCCTCGTCAAGCCAAAAGATGTTATCATCGAATAAGGAATCAGGTTGGGATTTGAAGCCTCTAACAACGAAGCTGAATACGAAGCACTGATAGCTGGTCTATGCAAAGCCCAACTATTAAGGGCAAAGTGCCTCAATGTGTTCCACAATTACAAACTGGTCTCCAAACACGTGTGCAGAAATTTCAATGAAAAATATGATAGGATGGTAGTTTACCTTATCATGGTTCGAGAACTCATGGCAGGATTTGAGGAAGTCCATATCTAGCCATTCCCTCTGGGGAAGAACAGTCATGATGATTCCTTAACAACAATAAGCTCAGTAGTGCACTTGGATCTCAGAAGAACTATCCAAGTGGAGTTCTTTTCCCGGCCTAGCATTGACCAAACAGTGGTGGCTGAGTAGATCCTTATCGTAGAAAGAGCTCATAGTTGGATGGATCCCATTATCACCTACTTGCAGAATGATATGCTGCCATGCGATAACAAGTTGGTTCATTAAATAAGGGTAATGGTTGTCCATTTTTATCTTGGTACAGGGGAAGCTCTACAAAAGATCCTTTATAGGCCCTTATCTCCAATACATCCACCCACAAGACACCAAACAGGTTCTTAGTGAGTTGCATGATGGTATTTGTGGAAGTCATGCAGGAAAATATTATTAGCATTCTGACCAATTGAAGAAGGCTACTGGTGGCTACACATATAGAAAGATTCAAGTATCTATGATCAGAGATATGAAAAATACCAGAAGCTCTCCCCTATGGTTCATAAAAAAGCTAGCGACTTGAAATCCTTAATTAATCCTTGACCATTTGCACAATGGGGATTGGACATTATGGGATCACTATCTACTACACTTTGGAATCGTAAGTATCTACTGGTCGACAAATATTACTTCACTAAGTGGGCATCAGTAGAACCACTAACAAACATCCGTGACACCAATATAACAAGGTTCATCTAAAAGAGAGTCATAACATTATTTTGAGTACCAAGAGCTACCATCATTAATAATGACACACGGTTTGAATGTGGTTTCTTTCAAGACTTCTCTAATGAGCACGACATTATGCATCACTTAAGCTCGGTGGCATAACATTAGAGCAACGATCACATAGAAGCTTCCAACAAGACAATTTTTAACGGTTTGAAAGAAGAGGTTGGAAAGAGCAAAGGGTGTTTTAATGGACAAACTCCCTTGTGTCCTTTGGGCCTATCACACCACGCCTAAAAGACCTACCAAGCAAACTTCCATTACACTCACATACAGAATGAACGCTATCATCCCACTTAAAGTAGGTCTCCCTACCATGAGAACCATCTTGGTCGGCCAATGGCTAAACGACGATGCCTTATGCACTGAACTTGGCTTAACGAATTAACGAAGAGGTAAGCCATGATCAAGCTGGCCTTATATCAGCAACAACTGGCGAAGCAGTACAATAAAATAGTTAATTCAAGGAAATTCTAGGTAGGATATTACGTCCTAAGAAAAGCCCTCGGCAGTACAGTAAGACCGCCAGGTGGAAAACTGGGACCAAACTGGGAAGGACCTTTCAAGATAATTAGGGATGACCTTCAAGGAGATTATCACTTGGAAACGCTGGAGGGCAGAGAGATACCAAGATCATGGAATGCGTCTAACCTCAAGCAATTCTATTTTTAGTCTTCTTCATCACATCTAGTTTATACAAATTTTTATTTTAGACTTATGTTTCTTTTACAGTTATTACTTAATGAATAACGGCCCATTGGCTCTCACATCTTGCTTTTGACATATTGTTGGCTCAGTTTAATATTATATATCTCGATATTATGCACCATTTCCAGGTAACAACTCCATTCTCTTGGCACTAAGTAGGACCACACTTGGTTACAGTAAGTTGTTCAGCATACTTCAACCAAGCAACTTCCTCGTGCAGAACATAACTCGTTTAGGTTACAAAAGGTTATTCAACTTATTTCAATCAAGGAATCTCATCGCGTCGAGAAGGGGTCATATTAACTAAAATAAACAATTTAGTTTATTTTAACTACTGGAACCCTTAGATCTTTATCATGTCAGACACAAACAGCCTCACGGGTTTCCCCGACAATAATAAAAGCCCTATAGGGGATCCTTAAGCAAAAAACAAACTGAGGTTAGTCGCCAACTATGTTGGCTACTAAAATTCTGATCATGGGGATGACCCATTAACCAAGTGCATTCTTGCCACCATCTCTCTTAGGCCTAAGATAGTGCGATGATAAAACCTAAAAGGTAAGGCAGATGGAATGAAATCGCCAAGGCATATTGGACTGGAAGAATGGCTAACATTAGTTATTAACTCATCTAGTCGACAAAGGGACAAAATGATTAACATTAGTCATTAACCCATTTAGTAGACAAAGGCCCAAAATGATTAACATTAGGTATTGAATCATTTAGTTGGAGAAGTCCCAAAATGATTAACATTTGTTATTAACTTATTTAGTCGATGAAAAGGCCCAACATGATTGACAATATTATTTAATAAGACAAAATCCTAAATGGTTGGTAGGTATTAACTCTTGATGATCTGCAAACGCCCAAAATGTAAAGTAATTGTGGGTACCCTGAATTAAGCATTATAGGCCTGGACGAGTAGCCCCGCCTTAGAGGCCCAAAGCCCAGGCCCATCACCTTTTGTATTGACCCAATTACTCCACGATCCTATGAGGAGAAGTTGTGGGGGAGCGCGATCCCATGTAGGAAAGTTACAGGGGAGATGGCTAATAAGGAGGAACCCATCACCCCCACTAACCAACATATACATGTATAAGTCAAACCCTAAGTCCGGGGCAAAGGACAAGTTGTATTCTCTGTACTTATTCTTCAGAATATAGAGAAATAACACTGACTGCACCAACGTGGACGTAGGCACATCTTTGCTGAACCACGTACACCTGTTGTTGTGTGATTGGCATTTTATTTATCTTTTCCTGGTTATTACCTCTTTCACATTTATTTGTGTTGCATAATTATTGTCACCACAGTAATTATTAACTATATTTAGTCGGAAACTGGCCACAATATACTACAAATAATAAACAAACTTTATTCATTTTGGCAAAAGACGAAAGAGTACAAGAGTACAAAATATTCCAAAAACTATACAAGGAACCAGACCAACTATGGATGGCGAGCTAGATATTCTACTATCCATGCTCTCTGACCATCATATGGATTGGGGGAAAACCCCTCCTCATTGTCTTGAGGGTAGGGGTTCATCAGTTGGGCAGGAATGGAATCAATGGGAATCCACTTGAGAAGGACCTTAAGCAGTTATCTCTAGGGAAATGCAATAGTTTTAAATTTTCCAAATTTTATCTCAGGACCCACAAACATAACTTGTGAAAATAATTTGATTTACAATTTTTATCTTATTAACCCTATAGCATGCGTCTACGTGATTAAGTAGATGAAGTAATTAAATCAAACACAAGACACGCCAATGTGCGACAATAAGGGAAAAAAACATCGGACGACCAAGTCAGAGAATCGTTATGATACGAAAAATTACAAAGAGAGAATTTAGTCTTACTCAAATACTCGATCACCCACAAGTCTTGACGTCTCTTCTTCTCTTCAACTGCTCATCCACAGTTCCACATAAGAGTCCACCCATGCAAGTGTCCATAGTATATGAGTCCACGTGTACCTCGATATCCACCGATGCAGTCTCAACAACGTCTACAAATTCGAACACGAAATACACTGCTTCTTTTTTGTAATCACCACATTCAGAATCCAGCACACGAAAATAACTGTTCAAAGTGACGGAGCAGTTTCTGATGCCAAACTCAAGATCACGTAAGTATGGAATTATCATATTTCATCTTGAAAACTAAGGATGATGGGAAACTATTGGGTACTTTTGTAAACCAGATGCAAAACGTTTTTAGCAAAAGTTCTTGTGTTTTCTGAGTGAAAGAAGTCTATAAATATAAAAACACGAATTTTGAAGCGTTGGGTCATTCAAACGATAAACAAGTCTCTTTTGAACGATAAACAAATCTCGTTTGAATGATAGAAATAATTTTTAATTTTTAAAACATCCTCAAATTTTTCTTAACAAAACCAAATTAAAGAAATGTTTTAAAAGTATGTTTCCGAAAATATTTTTTCAAATTCCCAAATAGAATTTAATCTTAAAACGCATCCTTAATTAAAATCCTAAATCTCACAATCCATTAAGCATTTATACATTTTTGATATAAGATATACCAAGTGTTAAGAAATACGAAGGCATTAAACACGATGCAGATAACATCTCCAAAGCTTTGACGCAATATCTTCAGCACTAACCACGACATGGGTAACATCTTCAAGGACTAACCTACGACTAACATCTTCAGCACTAAACGTCACAGGCTTTGTGGGATCACAACTCAAAGAGTAACCTACGACTCAAACATTTTTGTCCAGAATTAAGCCAATTACAAACAAATTGACTCGATTGGAAATTTGCACTTACAAATCTCCCTTTTTTTCTATTCCAGGACAAAACCAAAAAATAGTGAAATGATAAGCCGGACCGTCAAGTCGAAAAACTATGCCCATCCCATAACCCCCCCAAAAAATGAAAATACAGGGCACAGATAAATATCGATAAAATCCTATGAAGCAAACATGTCTGAATGTGATGTATCCAATATGTCTGAATCTATGAAAATAATTACATACACAAAACAAATAAACACACCACAAGTAAAGTATGGAGGTGCATAAAATATATAAATATATGTCAATAAAAAAAACTTCAGTAAAACTCCTCCACATCACATATCTCTCCCCCTTTCTTCCTAGAATAGACAAATCACGGGACATATATACCATAATCATCATAACTAGCAAGAGAATAATGAATCAATAAAATCATGAATAAATAAACACTATCCTAATATCAACAAGCAGTGGAATTAAGTGATAATGGATAATAAGCTAGCAGTAAATAGATATATGAAACATGTAAATAATAAGGTTGTGAAAATATATACGCCAATATAAATCACATGCCTCAACAGAAGGATATAACTGCATAAAATGATAATCTAAAAACATCCATGTCCAACATATGAAATAAGCTGATATAGATCCAAAAAATGGTAAACTAATAATGTCATACAGTACATCATATCTATATACACAATAAATAATTACAGCGTGAATAATAATGTATCTCATAATACAATGTAAATAAAATGAAGCTCAACAGTCTCCGCCTGAATCCTCCTCCTCATCAAGAGTTGTGTCATCATCTCTCTATAGCCTAGATGTCCTTGCTCCACGATTCTGCTATCTACGTCACATCTCATCAAGAAGTGTGGAAAGTTGGGACTGCTGGATGGCTCTTTGTTATGCCTCTGCCTCAAATTGTACCATCATACTCTTTGTCATTCGACAATGCTAAGCTAGATCTACCTGCAAAAGAATTTGCTCCTCCTTAAATCTACGTTATGCAGAGTCTCTATTATCTCTAGTGTCAGAAGAAGGATGCTCAGTGTGAACAGGATCAGATGGCTATGATATGAAACCACCTATAGAAGATGGTCCGAAAATAGATAGAACATGACGAATTGCCTCACTAAGGCGATGCTTGGATTGACAAAAAGTGTTCGCATCGATCAAGGAAATCTCGAACTGCCTAACCTCATACTAGAAGAGAGGAACCTGAGCAGCCTCACATATGCGAGACATAAAGACTCCAAATGACAGTGTTGTATGAACATGAGTAGTTCCAACAAGCTGAACAAAAGACATCATGTGTAGAAGGATCGCATGTAAATCGATCGACAAACCCTGACTGATAGCATACATAAAATAAATGATGTCGTAAGATATATGTGTGTGGTTGGTCCGATGATAGACTGAAGAAGAAACAAACCAATTAAGTAGACGATAATCTAGATGGAGCTGCTGATGATAAATAATGGCAGATTGGGGAGGAAGCTCTCGAAAACAGTGACGAATGATGTCGCCAGGATTGAGACTACTAGGGACATGACCTAAAAAAAAGGCATCTGGAACTCAAGGGATCTATAAACTTAGGGAGATGATATCAGTGATGACGATAACGATAACTCCGTGTACAAAGGTGTGAAGATCGACGACATTCCTAATGGCTCTAAAATAGAACTCTCAGACAATATCAGGATGAATGATGTACATCTAAAATATAGGCTCGCATTCTCTCCCTCTCAGCTAGTTTGGGACACAATATAGGTCAAAAGCGGCTACTCGAAACACTTTGTCTCTAACTACCGTGTGAATGTGCAAACCAAGTACGTAGGACTTCTCATACTCTGCTCTACTAGCCTAATGATCAACAGAGAAATGCAGACGATTGGCCTGAGATCTCACTGAGGTCGGCTCCTCCTTAATATGTACAACATGAACTGAACGTTTGTGATGAACACATGCCATCAAAAAATAAAGAGAGGTAGGAATATGGAAATGTGTAAGGGAAGTCTAAAGCCTAGCTCAATAAACACAAATGCTCTGATAACCTATCTCTGTAAAAATGTCCAACCGAACCACCAATGAAAAACCAAATCCAAAACCAATAACAACAGCAATAAGATATAATCACCAGTAGGGAACAAATATGTCTTAAAAAAATATGCCATTAAAATTGATCTATCTGTCTCAAAGATCCAAAAAAGCTATAATTTTTTTTAACGAAAATAATTTTTTTCTGAATATATGAGCACATACACACAACCAAACAAGGCGCAAAAACTCACTCAACACAAAAAAATGGAACAAATTAACGAATAGCAAAACGAAACCAAAATTTGAAGAGATTTGATCCTAAAATCGAGTGTATCCATTTTCAAACATACTTAGATAAAAAAAAATCATGTAACAGTGGAAGAAGTATGAAAAAATTGGCCCACGATTTTAGATTCAAACCACTACAATCCGTAACCAAAAACTTCGAATAAACTCAAAATAAACTAAAATACTCAGTGAAAATTGTGTAGGGATGGATGAATCAACAACTGGGATCGAAAACATTAAAGAAACAAAGCTTTTGCAATCTTAAAATGGATAACAATGGCTACTGGTGTGAGTAAAAGGTGTGAATGAAGGTGAAGGGTAAAAAGAGCTAAAGGGGTAAGTAAATAACCAAAACGCAATGTTACACGTCATTTGAACGGAACCTAAGGGTCGTTCGGATGATAAACCTATATCATTAGAACCAGGATGAGTATCATTGGAACGATATATACCTTTCATTTGATAGAAAGTTATCTTACTTCAAACGACTCAAAACAGTAGAGGCTCATTCGAAGCTCATTTGAAGTAAGCTTCTAACAACCCTACATTGTTCAACTAAAACCCTCAAACAAATCTTGTTAGAATCCATATATCGAACGACATTCATAAATTGTTCGAACAAGGCTGTGATCTCGTTCAAACTAGACCTCGAAAATCCAACTCCTCTCCTCAAAATCGAGAAACACCACACAGAATAGTAAAAATCACATAAACATTCACCTGAAATAAAACAAAAATATAAAAACCCAAAAAATGGAATGGAATGAATGGGTGTGAACTAACACAAATGAATCATAACCCTATCACCTAGATATGTTCAAGAACCTCTAATTGACCGAACAATGTTATCAAACTACGGTTTAGCCATATGTGACAGTTATAACTTGAACTTGATGTAAAAAACATACATCGTGCTCACAAGTCTATAATTTTGATGATTAAACCAAACAATAGCGTCATGACATGACCGTTCAACCTAGGACTCATTGTGCAAACTCGTTGTTCTTCGACTAAACTCCCTCAAAAGATAAACTTATATATCCATTCTTTTCTAGTGCATGATTCTTTTGAACCGCTATCTTTTCTTTTTCGATGTTACAACTCGGCCCTTCTTTGTAATTTATGATCTTTTCATGCCTTAATTTTTTCTTAGGCTCTTTTAAATGGTGGCTTTCACGCAAAGTCAACATGTCTTTCGCAGCCCTTTCCCGTCTACACTCATATTTTTTTCAATAATAAATAAATATCCTCGTGGGAAAAAGTTCTTACGTGCACAATTCCCTCTAAGTCATGTATGAGTGTAGATGACAAGACTGAGAGGAGAAAGTCTCACCAAACCCAAATGAGCATGAGAAGCCGAATGTTCAAAATATCTCGTGCACGTGTGTGCGATGGCATACACATAGTCGACTCCAAATTTAAGTCAAGTTCGAAACAACTCCATGAAACTCATGGTTAAGAAAACTTAAGTATCTAAAGATATAACCAAATGTCCTAGCCACGTAGAAATTACGAAGTGAAGGGGTTTCAAGCACACCAATATTCCACACCATATGTGTATACCCAATAAACAAAAATGAAAATCTTTTTGAGTTTTTCAAAATATTTTTAACCCAAAAGAAAATCTTTTTTGTATTTTCAAAAAATATATGAAACCAAAATCTTTTTGTATTTTCTAAAATAACTCAAAGAAGCAAAAATATAAAAATAAAATATATACACGTCTTAACCCTAGAAAAGATATATCTAGAAGACACAACTAGAGTATGACAAATCGGTAAACAGGCTCAACCTAAAATCTAACATGGGGAGAACCGCATGTAATCAAACGAGAATCATCAAGTCTAATTCCTAAATTCTCTAGATACAATTTCCTAACCCAAGTAGGTTTGCAATGACGAATATGGGTTTTGGTAACGGAAATGTCTCTATTCATAGGTTTTCTAGGCGTGTTCTTAAGATCATAGCAATAACGTCTAAGGTGACCCTCCCTAACACAATGAGTGAAAGTGTAAATATAGGAAGGACTGTTACCTAAAGGTCGACCTTTCATAATGTTCCTAGTTGGCTTTCTCATATGCATAGTCTTGGCTTTGGTAAAGGGAAAAACATGATCCTCGAATCCAATTCCACACTTATTATCTTTGATTTGGAAGGTTCCTAATATCCTATCTAACTTTTTTGACCTATCCTTCAAATCAAACTTAACTCTAATCGAATCTCTCAACTTCTCCTCAAACTCTCCTATCCTAGACTCAAGTAAATTCCTGGACTCCTTAAACTATATAATCTCCTTCTTCATAGCCTCCATCAACCCATGAAGACTATCTCTCTTACCCTCAATGCATTCTAATTTCTCTCGAAGAGTCTTCTCACGTTCCCTAAGATCCTCAATGAATGCATCATTATTTTCTCTGGAACATTCGTTCAAATTATCTTCCAACTTCAAGTTTGCCTTCTTCACCTTCAATGTTTTCGCATATAATTCACGGAAGGAAACTTATAACTCACACTCCTCTATCCCTCATTCTCACTTACTTCTCCCTCTTTCACTTGGGGTTCACTCAATATGGCCTTAAAAAATCATTTATCTTCATGGGGAGATTTCTCAGTGTTGCTCACATGACTAGCCATGAACACGGTGTAATTGCGCTTATTGTGGGAATATTCTCCCTCTTTTGGATCACTATCACTAAAGGTGGCGTTAAATGCTATCAAATTTTTCTCTCCTTCTTAAGTCTTGTGGTTCACTCCGCAACCCTATGACCAGAACCCTCACAAGAATAACACCTATCTAACTTATCCCTCTTAATATTCACACTTTGGTTCTTGGGGAAGTGATCGGCCTTGTTGTTCTTATTTTTCTCAAGTATTTTTGCATCTTTTGATTACTTTCAGAACTTAAGAAACTTATTGAACTTCTTTGCCAACGTGGCCACATTTTTGGACTCGATGTCAGACTTATCATCCAAAACTCTTGTTTCCTCCTTTAGGGCTTTCAAAGCTAGGACCTTTTATTTTTTTGACACTTACTTAGAGGTAAACATGTCAAGCTCATAAGTTTGTAGGTCACCTACAAGCTCTTCAAGTTTCGTCGAGTCAAGCATAAGATAGGAGTTTAAAACAATCACTTTTAGATTAAATCTATCAGGTAACGACCTTAAGATTTTCTTTATGACTAGATTATTGGGTATCTTTTCTCCCAAGTTAAATGACGAGTTAACTATATTGAACAATCTAACATATAACTCAAGAAACGTCTCACTCTCTGACATGTTAATCATCTCAAACTAGGTGGTGAGGTTTTGGAATTTAAAAGCCTTAAAAGTGTTGGTTCCTTCATGAGTAAGTTGGAGCATATCCCAAGCATATTTAAACGTCTCACACGTCATAATACGATAGAATTCCTTTTACGATAGAGAACCCAAAAGTGCATTCAAACCCTTAGAATTGTATTGTGCTAGTTTGTGCTTGGCATCAGTCCATGACTCAACATGTTTTAATCGTACAACCTCTCTATCTTTCGTGACTGGTGGTGTCTACCCCTTAACAATAACTAACCACACTCGCTCATCTATAGCCTTAATAGCTGACTTCATACGCATTTTCTTGTAAGTCTAATTAGTCCCATCAAACATAGGAGTTTTAATAACCCCAAACCCTCCCGAATTCATGCCTAAAGACTAGGGATCACATACATAATAAATTACTATTCTAACTATGATAGCAATTTGAGAAGGCCCTTAAACAGTTATCTCTAGGCAAATGTAATAGTTTTAAAATTTTAAAAAAAATTATCACCCACAAACTTATCTTGTGATAATAATTTGATTTACTTGTTTTATCTTGTTAACCATATAACATGCATCTACGTGATTAAGCAAATAAAGTAAATAAATCAAACAGAAGACACGCTAATGTACGAGGATACCACTAAGGGAAAAAACCTCCGACGGCTAGACCAAACAATCACTATGATACAAAGAATTACAAAGAGAGAATTTAGTCTTACTCAATGACTCGATCACCCACAAGCCTTCACGCCTCTTCTTCTCTTCAACCTCTCCTCTACAGTGACACGTAGGAATCTACCCACGCAAGTGTCCAGAATATATGAGTTTACGTGCTACCTCAGTATCCATCAATTCAGCCTCAGAAATGTCTATGAATCTGAACACGAAATCCACCACTTATTCTTTATAATCAGCACGTACGGAATCGACCGCACGAAAAAAATTATTCAAAGCGATGAAATAATTTTTGGTGCCAAAATCAAGATCACAGAACTGTGGAATTTTCAAATTTGATCTTAAAACTAAGGATGATGGGAAGCTATTAAGAACTTTTGCAAACTAGATGCACAAACATTTTTTGACAAAAAAATTCTTATTTTCTGAGTGAAAGAAGTCTATAAATATGAAAACACAAATTTTGAGGCGGAAGATCGTTCGAACGATTAACATGTCTCGTTCGAATGAGAAATAAATCTCGTTTGATCGAATCTCAGATTCGTTTGAACGATAGAAAAATAATTTTTAATTTTAAGAACATCCTCGAATTTTTCTGAACAAAATCAACTCGAAAAATATTTTAGAAGTACGTTTCCAAAAATAGTTTTCAATTTCAAAACACAAATAAATTTTAAAATTCACCTTTTATTAAAATCCTAAATCTCACAATCCATTAAGCATTCTTGCATGTGTGGTCTAAGATATAGCAAGTGTGAAGAAATACAAAGACACTAAACACAGAACATATAACATCTTCAGAGAATAAACATCATAGGATTTTGGGGATCATAACTCAAAGACTAACGTACGGCTCAAACAATTTTGTCTAAAATTAAGTCAATTAAAAACAAATTGACTCGATTGGAATTTGGCCCTTACACCACTTCTCGTCCTTCCTAATTGGGGACTGACGGTAAGCTGGGCAGTCTACTTGATAATTATACCATAACTCTGAATCCTTGGGGATCTTGATCTCTTTAAGGGAGTTCAGACACCCATGCTTATATGCCACGTCTTCGACTTCCTTTAGCCTTATAGGTGCATCAGCCTAGCCTTTATCATAGCCTGCTACCCACTTTTCCTGAGGAACCATCCTAAAGAGATGCCTCAGCCTCTTGACATCTCTTTAAAGGTCAACTATAATGGTATACTTTCATTGGGCGTCCTTCTTTAGCTTGGTAACATCCTTCTTCAGGGCATCATTTTCGGCCTGAATAATCTCACCCACCTGTCCCACATGCTTTCTTACTGCAAGTTAGGCCCTTAGATAATTTATTTCATCCTCCACGGAGGATCCAATCTCTTTTATGACTTGGAGGTCATCCTTTAACTTGACCACCAGCTCAAACTGGTCCTTGTTGGCTGCAGTTCTTATCTTTAGCTATTTGCAGACCTTTAAAAAGGCTTGACGAGCCTACCCATTCATACATGGGCCTAAAACCTTCCCAAGATTTGAGTAAGAAGATATATAGTCTTCCATAATGATAAGTTATAAATAGCAGAGCAAATTATAAGTACAAAGAACATCATCATAATGGAAAGAGGAATATCAGCAAAAAAGAAAGTCTTTCACTAATAGTCCAAAAAGGAGGGTAAGAGCCATTATAATAAGAGAAAGGAAAAACGAAATTACAATATAAGAATAAAGTAAAGGTAAACATCCTATGACTATATGACTTCATGCATTAACCTGCTCAAAGGTCCTTGTCCCTTTTCCCTTCTCAACATCTTTATCACCTAATTAGAATTCGCCTCGACCTTATTCTACTCCTCTTCTGTCTAGTCGACTGACTGACCGATGGGAATCTCCTCAGCATTAATGGAAAAAGGCCCTAGAGGATGGAGATGGTATAAGTTGGAATCTAGTGGAACTCTGACTGCCTCTAAGGCTTGTTCCCATCCCTTATTAAAGTACATCTTCTTGACATAAGAAATCTAGAGCTCAGTGTCATCTTAGGTAGAATTACATCCATCTTCATAGTTACTCTCCTTAATGCTTAGGACATCTTCCTCTAGCTTCTGTACCTTCTTAACCAGATCTAGGTTCTCCCCTACCAGTCTATCCTTCTCAGTAACCATAACGATGTTGGAAACCTTTAGATTAGCCAATGCCTTTTCTGCCTTCTCTTTATCCAGCTCGAAGACAACCCGAGCATTAGCTAAATCCTTTGGGGACTTCTTCAGGTCTTCGCTCATCTCTGAGTTCTTCTTGGGCTGGTCGACACAACCATTTAAAAGTGTAGCAAAATATAATAAAATATGCAAGGCAAGAGGAAGAAAAATGAGTACATGGAAATTGAACAAAGAGAAATGACAAGCAGAAGAGAGAGTACTTACCAGGGCAAGCACATGTGTAGACTTGATGTCCAACTGGCCAGACCCTAGCGATAACGAGTACTTACAATCAATCTTGAGCACTTCCCCTTTCAGTAATCAAGGGGTAAGGGATGGGGTGTTGGCCTCGTTTTCCCCTCAGAAGCAACAAAAAGAGAGAGGGGGATTTAACTGGGGCCTTAAGGGGATTCTTCTTCTTCCTCTCTCTTTCTCTCCCCATCCCCATCCCCTTTCCTTTTCTTCTCTTTTCTTCATCCTTCTACTTATTCTCCTCCTCCTTCTCCTTCGCCTTTGCTCCTAAGTTGGAACCACTAACCCTAGGGGTACCCTTTCAACTTTTTTTTAGAAGGTCTACCCTGTTAGATAGTAGGGTCTGATCTTCATCATCCGTGACCATAAATCTCCTCTTTAAGGGGGTATATCTTCTTCTTCTTCTTCTTCTTCTTCTTCTTCTTCTTCTTCTTCTTCTTCTTCTTCTTCTCAATTGTCATAGGTGAGCCAAAGGATTCCTTTTCAAAGAGTTCCAAAATGGGGATTTCTTCTACCGATTGAGTAATGAAATTGGAAATAATATTTGCGTATTACAGTAAGGTGTTGCACGAGGGTGCTCGTCGTCCGGTGATCTATCCCTAACCTTCTAAGACCTGAGAAGATCAACAACTCTTAGTTCTTGAAAAGCAGGCTCCTGGTTCTTATCACGAGCTGCAAAATAGAGGAAGAAATGTAATACCCCGTATTTTTGTGATATTTATTTATGGGATTAATTGAATTAAATGTGAATTAATTGAGAATTAATCCGGATCAAAATACTAACGAGATGCGAGTTGGTATTTGATTATAATGTGCATATATGATTATATATGAATATTGAACTATGAAATTTGTCGTGAGATTGAAATACGACAATTTGGAAATTTTGTTGAGACGCGTGTGACAGTCGCGTTAGGAATATATTTATTTTAATTAAAAAGTGAATTTTAGTTCTATTAACCGTATGGTCATTTTGAGTGCGCTAACGCGTCCGGAAGGGTCGAAATAGTCAGAAAACACTAGTCGGGGGTTTAGTTTGGATCCCGGGGCATTTTTTGGCCATGCCAGCAACGTATAAGGGTAGTTTGGTAATTTTGAATTTTTGGGAATTAAAACCTACGAAAATTGGGAATTAAAAAGCTGACTTAGTAATTACCCACTAAACCCACTAACCACATCTTAGGACTTAATGGGCTACGGGGGTTATTAGAATTGTTCCAAAGAGTTCCTTAGGCAAAACCCTAGCCACCATTGTCCTTGGAGAAGAAGGCTTGTAGAGAGAGAGGATAGGAGAATTCTGCAGAAAGAGAGAGAACCAACCATCAATTCTACATCAAAATCAAAGATTCAAATAAGGCAAGTGGTTTAATTTCGTTATTTTGCAAAGAATGTTTCTTCCATGTGTAGGAATCAATAAAATCTTATTGTTCTTGGGAGTTAATGAAAAACCCATTTTAATTGGAAGTAAAAATTACATTTTTGATGAGGAATCGCATGTAGATTTGTATTTAGATGATTATTCTGATGATATTATAATCTGGATGAAACGAAAACGGATTTAATTAGGCTCTTGGATGATTTATAAATTCTAGGGTTCATATTCTTAAAATTGGGGGAAATATGAATAGATTTGATAATTGAATGAGGTTAGAATGAATTAACCCCACAAATCACTTTAGTATATGACCTAAATATGTTTAGGGATGATTAGTGGCTTTGAACAATCGTTGGATTAATGTTTGGATGAGATTTGAGGTGTAGAGAAGTTGGAAAAACGAAAATAGGAAATCTGGGCTCGAAACTGGCCACTCGTTAGAAGACCTGCCCAGGTCGTTCGAACGAGCTCGTTCGAACGAGTTGAACTTTGAATTCTAACGAGGGTGAAGTTCGTTCGATGACTTCGTTCGAATGAGACCTCGTTAGAAACCCCCTTCGTTCGAACGAACTCTCGTTCAAACAGCCTCGTTCGAACGAGACTTCGAACGAGTTGACAGTTTAGGCTTTTTAGCCTGTTTTGATTTCACGTGTTCCGTAACGTTGTTTATATGGAGAAATAACATTTCCTTGATGGATAATTGGTATATTTGGGATGTTTGGGATATAATGAGGAGTCAAACCTAGAAGTGTAGTTTGAACCTAAGGGAAAATATGAAGTAGGACGTGAGTGTCTATTACGATGCGAGAACTATTGACGACCTAATTTATTATATTAACCGGGAACATATAAATTGTGTAGTATTATATGTCGGTACGAGAATGAGAAGTTTACCACCAATATATTATGGTGATTACTAAGATGTGTGCATACTTAGTATATGTATTGATTTTATGTGTATGACATACCTACCATACTTGCTATCACGGGAGGTTTATGTTCGCTTAGGGCCCTCTAATCCTTGTGTTGCCCGGATTTAGACTGGTACCTCGATGAACATAGGTCAGAGAAGGACTTATTGGGATGTTAATAAGTCTGCTGATCGTGGGAGCGCAGGTATGTGCGTGACCCATGTGATGTGACTGTGTTCGCCTCCATTATTTGTGATGTTGTTATCTGACAACGATTCCTCAGAGACTCGGAATGGGTGATCCTTATGTACGTGATGTACCGGGATAGATAGCAGAGTATGTGTACACCGCATCTAGTCTCGGGGTGCTTGTATTGTATATTTATGACGTGAATATTATACACTTAATTAATGGGAACTTTCATGTTGGTATTGTGAACATAATTATGGTAATGTTTTGAGAAAACATAACGGGTTAATCGATAGTGAATTGTATTACACAGTGAGAATCTGAGTTTAAGTAAAACCCTCTATTCATTTGATAACGTTAGAATGTAATATGGGGATCAAGTAGTAAGGGGTAGAACTTATTACGGTCTGGTTAGATATGTATGTCATGTAGATGGGTACGGTACGTTAGGAGTGCACATGTAGTCGAGAGGTGAGAATTTCATGTGAGTGCACGTCCTAACATGTATTTTGCATTTAATGTTTTAATTTTATTAAAACACTTGCTGTTTTTAAAATGATTTCCACTTTCGGGCTCTAACCCATTTGCTTTCAAATCTATTTTTGTAAAAACCATTTTAGGTGCCCAGCCACAAGGACACCATGCTTAGGATCCTCATTCAGGTGACGAGCTGTAGCTATTTATGGAAGTTACAGGACTTTGCTTGTAGACGCTTCATCTATCTTGACTCTATATTCAACATTTTATCAGTTGTAGGGCATGTCGCCCATTCCTTTTAGAGACATTTCATTTACTTCAGTTATTCAGACTTCTGGCATGTAATTATTCAGGATTCAGACTGGTCATATTATTTTCAGTCGTGGGATTGTTGCGAGGAGTTTTCCTCCGGATTTCTATTTATTATTTGTTGGTCATTTCATTACTTCGTTATGGTGAATGGATTATGTTGACTCTTCCATTATTCTTTTATTGCATGTTAACCAGACTTAACTTAAAATTTGGCAACTTACTTTTTAAATACTAGGTGGTTAGTAAGTATTAAAATGTTTTCGCCAGTGATGCTATTAACTAAACCAACTTGGCATTTTGAATTGATTTAATAAAGGAGTAGCTACCCGGTATTTAATTAGTCGGGGTGTCACAAGAAACACAGATCAAAGGATAGAAAGAGAAATAATAGATAAAAATTCAACAATTAGACAGAAGAAAGAAATGCAATGACCAATGTGATCATCCCCCCAGTGAGGGCACCAAGGAACTCGGTACTTATCACCCTCAGGAAGGGGAGGATATTGCCCATTCTTGGTAATGAGCCCCTGCTCCCAATACTCTTTGTAGGAGTCAGGAAGGTTTAAGACAAATACCTTCTCAGTCTTCCTAGATTTTAGGTATAGAACACCATCACTGGTGCGCGACCACACGTAATAATAGCAAATTTTAGGGAGCCATAAATTGGTCCCATATAATTCATTAATTCTATGTACCTCATTCACTATTTTCCAAGTGTTTGGGGCACAATAAGCAGGGGTAATCTAAAAAATAACTGAATTATTTAAAAAATAAAGGGTTTGGAGGAAAAGTTAAACCCCCCTGAATTACAAGAAGAGTGTGGATTTCCATACATAGAGACACAGTTGATTTCCACCCACTCAGGAATACGATATGATCTTTTAAACTCCATAATAGTTTTGCCATTAATAAGAGCCATGAAGAAAAGATTTTAAGAAACAGAGAAGTCTAACTAAAATGGTGAATAAAAAGAGCAGATTACAGAAACCTACAAGTAAAAATGATCGAAGAAAGATCTAAAAATATAAAAGCTAGAGAGAGCATACAATACGAGTTTGTGAAGAAAAAACGTTTGAAAAATGACGGTTGAAAGTGATGAATCATGTTTAAACTTCGCGTTAATGATGAAGTACAACTCCCAACAAAGATCCTGGCACTTCATATATTCGCTCAGACAAGTGTACCCCCACTTCTTCAAGAATATTACAAGTTTGCCATGATTATTCTTCTCGGACGAGCGTGTCCTCAACAAGTTTACGAATATTACAAGAATGCCATGCCAATTTTAAAACAGTTCTTGGCCTTGGGCCTTGAACTCACTTAAAATATTTTGGCCCAACATTTTAGGGGCAATTATGGGGGATTATTTATTTAAGCCCAATAGTGCAGCCGACCAGCCCAGCATCCAAAGTGGACTTTTCGGCCTAATGAAAACGTTTATTTTGGATTCATGCATTTAATATGTGTTTAAATTCATGGATATAAGCTCAAATCGATTACCAACATTATTAGAGAGATATTTAGGGACACTTACGAGTTATCTACAAGCTAGCTGAGTTACTTCACTAAAAAAAGTTCTTTTTGAGACTGGACTTTTTAAGACGGCTAAAATTTGAGTCTCTAAAACCCACCTTTTGAGACGGGTAAAATTAACGGTTTGAAAAACTATAGTTTTTAAGACTGCTAATTTTACCCATCTCAAAAGGTACTGCTAAAGGGATGGTATTTTAGTGACCGTCTCAAAAAGTAATACTAAAGAGATGACATATTAGTGCCCATATAAAAAAGTATACCTTAGGAGAAGGCTAAAACCCATTTGGATTCCCTCCTTATCAATTTTTACTCCCCTGTTTCTATTAGGCTAAGAAAACCCAAAAAAGGAAAAATGGCAAACAAAAAGTCTTCGTCTTTTTTTCATTCATTCCTACCCGCTCCTCAACCGTTATCCTCCCCAGGACTTCTCATTCTCCTCCAGCGGTTCTCCTCTTCGGATGCTCTCTCTCCTCCCTCAGCCTCCATGTTAATTCCCACCTGTTCTACTTATGAAGGTTAAGTAATTTAAGTTGTACAAATGCTTTTCTTTATTTATGCATTTAAGCTTTGTAGTAGATCAGTATGAGAATGGCTTAGGTTTTTGAAATTAAAGTTGTGGTTGGTTTGAATCTTACAATCTGAATAATGGATCCTTTCAATTCAAGATCTAATAAGGTATATTTAGTTTTGATTTTGTTTTGTTCTTATTGTTTAGATTTGTTTTGTTGATTTGTTTTTATGGTGTTACGTGAAGTGTTTGTTTTAAACCTTACTCTGTTGTACTTAACTTCTTATAAACAGTGACATTAGGTTTTGCGATAATTGTAAATTGTTTTCCTTCTCTTATAGGTTGATTTTACATAGTTGAGCATGTATCACCCATGATAATGGGTTGTTTATATTTTATTTTTGAATTCACCTCAGTAAATGATATTGATTGTATTTTTATTTTGTAATTGGGAAAGATAAAAACAACGAAATTATTTACCATTCATTATATTCTTAGTGTGAAAATATTATATAAAAGAAGGATAGTACACGAATTTGTACTAGAAAACTTCAAATTGAACAATATATTTAACTTTATTTCTTGAGTTATAGTTCGAGCATGTAGATTATGGTAGTTTATGGAAAAACCCATTTTTTTTTCTTCATATTTTGCTCCATCCCTGATCATTTATGGTATTTGACAGGGAACTACTTCTTGCGTGACCGTTTTCATGAATTTTGAAATATTTTATCGAAGTCTGGATATTCAAGTTATAACATTCATTTGATACGGATAAGAGGTAATTCTAATCCTTAATTTATGATCTATATCATTAGTTTTTGTACATATTATTTGTAGTGGTGATATGAAGTTGAAGGTGAGCTAATTGAGAACCTCAAATGATTTTAGTGGTGATAGGAGGTTGAGGGTGAGCCAATTAAAAACCTAGATTGTCAATTAGTTGTTGAGTATGTTTTTATATTAATATATGATAATATTTGTTTACTAGTTTGTGTAAATTTTAGTTAGATTATTAATATGTTTGTTGATAATTGATTATCTAATTCAATGGGGCGGTGTTTGGCGGGGACCCATCCAGCACCTGCCCCTAATGGGGGAATTTGGAGTAAATAAATGGTCCGGGTTTGAAATAAAAAACGTTTGGGGGAGGCCATGTTTTGTGTGTAAAAACCCTGAACCAGCCCCGTTTAAGGGTATTATTACAAATATTCTAGTTAAATCTATGCATCTTAGTTAGTTAGTTTGGCATAATAATAAACCAGTGCATACTCTTAATTAGAGGACTTTAATTTTTTATTAGTTTAACATAAAAAACATGAAATCTGTTAAAAAACTTGAATAAAATAAGTAAGAAAATATCATAAGAACTGTTTTGGGGTGGGTTCGGGGCCCTCGCCATTTTTTGAAACGGGTTTTGGGTGGGGGCAGGGTAAGCGGGTTTAGGGATCTTCTCAAGTGTTTGGGCTCTGACAATCCTCGACAGTTGGACTTTACTATCACTTAGGGTGATTTTGTATATAATAATGCTGTTAACAGGCACATGAGTCTCCCATCATTTTAGATTTTGCTAAAATTGAAGTTCTTTAATCTATTTTCGCTGGTCTACTTTGTAATGGCTAAATGTTAACACTTTTTGGTGTCAGACTATCCAACTTTTCTTTAAAGGGAAGATAGAGTTTCTTTTTGCAGTGAAACTGACCTTGTTATACTTCTTTTTAGCTATAAGGTGCCTTTTCACATCTAAAGGTTCATCTTCACGAGGTTTGGCCTCGTTTGGATTTATTTGCTTATTTTATATAAAGGTCTGTGCCCCTCCCCTTCTAAAACTTTACTCATTCTTGGATTATATGGCAAGTGTCAGTATGCGTCTCCTCCATGAAGCTATAAAACACGCGCAACGTTTGTCGTGATACCTTCTCTGTTGCACTCTATTCTAGCAGCTCGTTTGGCAAGTAGTATTAACGTCGACCTTTGAAATTGAATTATTCCTTGTCTATGTTGGGTTCTATTTCAATTGGCAATGTTATTTTTTGTTAGCGTACTGGTGGCTTTTAAATTTGTCATGGTTGGATCCCTTAAATCGAATTATTTTGAAAATTATATCTTGGTCTTGCATGCTCTTCCTACTGGAGCTGGTTACCCTAGGCTCTCTCTCCCAGCGTTATGTTTTTTGTAACTTACAATTTTGTTGAAACTAATAGGGGCAATCAACCAAGTCAAAAGAGCTTCGTGTTGAAAGCCTTTGTGACCTTTTTAAGGCAACGGTGAAGCTAATTTTAGAAACGTTTAATTACTAATTCTATTCAATGGTGATGTCGTAATGGATGACTAGTCACCTACTACCTTACTTATTTACACACATTTAACACTAAGCGACTTTACATATAAATAGGGTCAAAATCACTACATTTGGTATATCCTATCTTTTGTACATCCATTATGTAAATTTCCTCACCTTTGTAACCTCCCCTTCTTAATATTTTTCTACTAGTATTATTGGGCTTGGAAACTAATTATGTTCCCCGCAACCTCAGCGTCGCTAAATTCGGTATGAGGTTTATGAATGCAGGGCTATAAAAATTTGTTTTTATTTCATAGTTGGACGAAATATTTTTGGCGGATCATTTTATAAGTCCACATGACGTTTGACTGATGATGATTTACTGCTTGGGATGCGCATTTATGCTTCACGAGAGGCTAACGACCTAGGATACCCTTAGGTATCTTGTGTCGAGGCCCTATTTGTGTGTTGTGGAATGTGATGTGTTAGGTTTGGCCGCTCTCTGTGGGACCGAGGTGAGGCTTTTTCTCACGGTTCTCTTCACGTACTTGATAAGATTTAAAATGATTTTTTTGGTGGTTTGTCACGGAGGGTGACACGTGTACCTTTGAAGCATAAAGTATTCTTAATATTCCTAAAGCTAGTCTAGATACAAGTGATTCCCTCATGTGAAATTTCAATAAGAGTGGAGAATATAGGAATCAAGTCATTATATTCCTCATTAAGTTTCAACTTGTATGGCCTATTCTTCCTTTGCTAAAGGTTATAATTGATTTTGGTGGAAAAATCTTTTGAATTTGAAAATCCCCAAACAAACTCAAAATATTACACTCCACTCAAATGCTACACTGCCTAGATATCTAGTGGAGTCTTGTAAGTTTTTTCAATCTTCTGTTAGCACTTTTTTTAGCGATTCCTCTAATGTTCCTTACAAGGAAATTGATCATTTGTTTGCATATAGATAGGTAAGCTTACTTCTAGACCCTAAAGCCATTGCTTCACTTGGATATTTGTTATTGGGCTTCTTGTTATGCTTATTTTTGGTTGTAACCTCACAAGTAGTTCTTGTTGTCTATTGGGGGTAATTTGGGGGACAAGTTGATGCCTTCAACAATTTAAAAATTGTCTCCAACTGTGACTGATACCACATCTTGAGCTCTAAAAGATTTATCCCCCAAGGTATAACACTTACCATGTCTTGATCTCTAAGAGGTCATCAACAATATTGGGTTAGTGAAATTGCATTGATGCTACTCCATTGAAATAGTTCATGCCAAATCGATAATAAATATATGCATATACCTTATCATTCGTAAAGTGTTGTGCAACAGCTATAAACGCATCAATGCTTGCATATTTTACGTTTAAGTTTTGGTCAGAGCTAAGAGTCACGAGTACAGGAATAACATGATTTTTTTAAGTAAAATAATTTCTCTTGCAATGTAATTTAGAAAACAAATTGGCTCAACTGTCAAACATATGGCATCGGTTGACAAAAATGAACCAGTTAATTTCCTTGTTTTTATATATCAGACATAAATAATAAACACTCTCCATAGCCATATAAATAAATTGATTAGTCGGTTTTGTCTGTTGGTAATGGCAACTTTAGCTACACAATGCTTTAATAGCGAGTTTCATTGTTAAGCCATGACACAATCCCATATTGAAATTCTCTTTTGTGAGCTCTATGTCGCACACATTTTTATTTAGGCAAACCTTTTTGACCAAAGATTTGGAATTAGGATCATAGCAGTCTCCCTTGACATAGGATCTGCATGTTCCTACAGGAGTTCCAAAGCTGGAAAATTTGACAGCAGAAATGCGAGTACTCATAGGACACTTCAAATGTAAAGTTGCTTTGTAAGTCTTATTCGCACCATTACACATATATTCAAGGTCATAGGAGGGGCGATCCTTTGATCTATGAGCACTAACACCAGAGCATTTTCGTTTTGAAAATATGATCTGAGTAGGATCTCCACCTTTCTCCTCAAAGATCACCAAAATGTTTCTTGATGGCTTGAACTAAGACCGTCGAACATGGTACCATATTTGGGTGGGCTCTCCACATCCTGTGCTACATTTTTTGGGGATGACTTTGCCTCTTCAATCACATTTATCGACACACTCTTCGTGCATAGAGCTCTTCTTAGGCCAGGAAATTCGAATTTCTTCTCCATTCAGCCAAGCTAGGCCTTTCCCCATATGAATCATATCCAGTCCAACATGTTCATCCACTATCAGAGCATCCATAATGGCCTTATACCATGTGAGGGGCTATTTCTTTGATGGTTCTGAAGTTGATACCCAGTTCACACTATTCAAGCCAGTTTCTTTGTATATACTTAGATGCTCTCCCTGTAATCTAGTCTTGTATGCCCATGTATTTGTAGATAATCAATTGTTTCGTTATTAAAACCATCAATTTTTACACTAGTTAAACCTTCTCCAACCCATTCATAAAATGCTCCTGCATTTTGTAGGCCAATAGTCATGCTTAAAATAACAATTTTATTCTTCCCATCCTTGAGATAAATGGGGCTCTTAAATTTTAAGGGTGATACTGTGCCATTTCCTGATGCACTAGCTTGAATTATTTGATTCATAAAAGCATGGAGACCATGGCCTTTTGATTCAACTAAAAGCAACGGTTGGATTCCTTTCCTCAAGAACTCTATATTGACGTAACAATAGTTACTAATGTTACTAAAATTGAAAATTTTGAAAATGTTACCTCTGATTCTTGAGTGGATGGTGTTAGGGAAAAATGTCAAATCAACATTATCACCAACGGATACCAAGAATACATGTAGCATAATATGTGTCAAATAATATTCCCCAAAACATTCGGATCCTTTCAATAGAAATTGCCAAATTAAGTAAAAATATTACCTCTGATTTTAGGCGCATATCTTTCTTCCGTAGATCAATTAGGTAGGTCCAGGTCATAAGTTACTTAACTACTTTGATAGCCCAACTTTGCATATCCACTTTTATACTCTAATTTTCCTAACTATAGAGATATTATATTTCTCCATTCTGATCTAAATCTCTAAATGATGACTTGGTTCCACTGGTTCAACATCATATTTATACTTGCAATGAATCACATTTTTTTGTTACTTTTGGGTGTGAAGGTTTTTGCTAAAGAAATGTAAAATGAGGAATTGTAAGATAATGCATCTCTTGTGTAACATTAATATTGAAATGAGATTATTATTTTGGGTCATTTTGTTGTCTTTTAACATTTGGAAATGCCACAAATGCGAAGTTTCTTGTTTACCTTTCACAAGAAGCAACTGCACTTGGATTTTTGAATTGAAATTGGCCAAACCAAAGAACCTAACCAAACTGATCTTCATAATGCACATTTACCCCATTGGTTTCTAGCGTTCAATATACATTTCTTTATTTACGTCTTGACATGTTGAACTTGTATTCTAGGCATTTCTAGGATTACTTTTTATGACATTGCTAGTCTTTTTTTTTCTGACGTTACTTTTGATTGTTTATAGTATCTATCCTACTTTCTCATACCTTAGAAGTTTCTTATATGAAAATTGAAAATAAGTATATTATCAATGTTTGGTCACTTGTAGAAGGAGGCATATGTGAATTTCATTAACTATTTTTCAAAGCATGACGCTCTTTATGACAATTCTAAATTATTTCAATCAAATGTTTGGGTTATGGAAAATAAGGCAGTATACCTGAGAATATACGGGTTGGTTTTCTTCTGTTCTACATAAGTTCATTTCTGGTTTCTTGTTCTAAAATCTCAAAAGTGTTTAGATTCAACTTTGGACTAAACATATAGTATTTTTAGAAGCATCACGCTGGAAAATCTCTTTAGAAATTTGATGTACGAAAATTCCCAGGGGCACCTTTTCACTTGACAATAGTTGCTGCAAATAGGACTTTGAAATTTAATTCGTATTGGTCATCTTAAGAGGACAGGCTTGGTCGCTGAATAATCTTTTGATAGTCCAAACTTTGTTACGTAAAATTGGTGGATTATATTTCAGCAAACATGATCGTTATAACAGTTTAGTTGATCGGGTATTTTATAAGATATATAGGAATTGTCGTGGTCCAAAGACATGATTTCGTGCTTGTATATTGTGTTAGCGACCAACTTCTATAAAAGCCTATTATAAATTAACAGTTCCCCATTTTCTGGATTCCAAGTTTTGATAGGAGCAATTATTGTTAGGATATGTTGCAAGCAGATGGAGTTCTCTAATTGAGCACTTCATGGAAGAGTGTTAGATTCTTTTACCATCTCAACAGTGTACTATGAAGTTCACAACTTACTTTTTGGCAGATGGAAAAATCTCCATTTGAAAGAGAAAGTGATGAATTCAAAGGTATTTATATGTTTCAAAGAGGTTTACCCATCACTTAAGAAAATGCATGCCTATTTAAATCTTTATTGCATGACTTTTGTAGATGTGCAGTGAAACTAAATAATCTTTCTACTACCATGGTGAAATTTCTCCACTTATGTTTTGCAAGATGGATCTTATGCTCTTCCTTCATAATAGTCTTGGATGGTTGTTCACATTGTCAATTGGCCTGAAACTGAATTTGATATGTGGACAAAAATATTCCAAGAGTGTTACGATGTTCAATTTGACCTCTAGGGTGATTCTTCTTTCATAATTATACATAAATATAATGAGCTTTAAGGACAAGCAAATAATTTCTGAACACAAGTATTACCAAATCATTAATTTTTCTGCTATTTATTTTTATGATGAACTTTAGTGTATAAACTATACAAGATCCGTTATATCTATGGTCAATTATTTTTGTTAAGCAATTTACAGATATTTTCACAAAACTATGATTGTGATAAACCCATTATCTTCATCATAATCTTCTATTAATGAGGTGTTTGTTCTATTTAGTATGGTTGCCATAACATAGAAGAATTATGCAACCTGTGTTATAGTCTCAGTATTTACATGTACTGTATGGTATTATCAGTTGTTTAATATAGTCTATATAAAAGACTCTTGTACTCTCATGAGCATTTCTCCAGTCCTCCACATATTATGCTTGCATGGTCTTCTTAATTATATTTGTAATTGTGATTTTTATTCCCATTATTTTGGTTTAAATTAGGAAAATAGTATTCTCGAGTATCTGGAAGTACTGTTAAGCGGTCAACTTCATCAGTTTTGGAAACTAACTCCCATCCTTGTAGAAATCTCGATTCCTTCCTAGTACACTCTTCATCCTTTTATGACATGGTTTTACATGTGTTAAATTAGTTTCAATTTTGATTTTGAAACATAGGGGTGATGTAAAATCAGTATAGTTCATATTACACACTGTTAAATTTAGTATTCATTGCATTTGTGTACTACATGATTAGTTAAATATTATTTCAATCGTTCTCTAAATGTCAAAACGTTACACCCATTGTATATAAGCTTTTATGATAGTCATAATGTCTGAAATCTGACAGGTCAATGGCTCTATACCTAAAATTCCTTTTCCTATAATATTCAAGATTTTGTTTATGTGTCCGTTCCAAACTAAGAGTCCATCTTAACTCTTTTTCAGAAACATGGAATTTGATTTCTTGATTATGTCAAAAAATGAAAAGTGTACCTTTAATTTGGGAAAATCCAAAAATAAATAGTGGACTCTTAATTTGAGACCGAAGAAGTAGATACTTTACCTTTTTTATTATGTTAATCCTACTTGAAGTCTTTTAACAGTGGATAACATAACTTACCTGTTATGGGACTGTCCACATTATTCCATATCCAAATTTATTAATGGATGTAGTGGTCTAACCCACTTTGTAAATATCGCATGGATATATGTGATTATATAAAAATTTATGTCACGTTATATTAATTTAGAGCTATAGTTTATTTCATATCTCCAAAAACCAATATGATGCCATAAATAAACAGGCCAGTTTCACTGCTACATAATGAATTGACATAGATGAATTACCCTATAGAGAGCCTTCGTTTCTAATCATGAGTATGATTCTAATTTACTTAATGTTATGAGGATTTCACTTTCTTGCCAAGGCGACGTGATGTCTAGATCATTGTTGCATGTTTAAATTAAGTTAAATATTTGGGTGTCCACTTTTAGCTTTCAAGTCGCATGTTTATGGAATTATGGTCTGCATTCCTAGAAATTGATTCTTTAAAGTTGAAGAAATTGCTATAAATATTGGCTTATTTGTCCCGTTTATTGTGGGTGATTGGTTTAATTTTTATATTTCTATTATTGTTATGCTAAGTTTAACTTTATCCTTTTTGTGTTAATTAGGGACTTGATCTCATTTGAACTTTCTTCTGTAACTAATGTTCACTAGAGACTTTCTCTCATTTGAGCTTTCTTCTGTAACTAATGTTCACAAGAGACTTGTTCTCATATGAATTTTCTTGTTGTAATGGTAGGTAGAGATAGTGAAGTTAATTAGGCTTTTATTGGAGAATTAGGCCAGCCACAATAGTACATTGATCTTATAGAGTTGTCTGTCGATATATCAGGAGGGTGTGTATTGTACCAAAACTCCCTTCATCTTTAATTATCTGGAGGACCTGATCATTAAATGTCCTTCTCGAGAATACAAAACATGAAAAATCTTTGAAGGTGATAGAATTATAATGAGAAAATTGTAGAAACAGCTCCCATGTTATTTACATTACATCGTGTATATTTTAAAGTTAAAGGTAGTCATCTTCATCTTGTTTGTTGTTTATGCTGAATTTTGTTAGTTTAAACAGAATATCAGCTTGAAATTGGACATCTCAAGATGGAAAAAGAAGGGTTGAGGCTCCCAAGGTTTTGTACACTATACAATTCCATCTCATGACTCGTCTTCAATAAAAGATGACGCAATAACAAAGGTTCTTGATCCCGAATGTCCTGGTATGTATAAATATTAATTCATAAGCGATGCTTGAAAGGTTTATTTACTTTAATATTTGTTTTAAATTTTGTTCTCGAAAATTTATATTATGTTCATTAATATAAACAAGTGAAAATTTGCTATGGTGGCGGTGAGAATTTGTTATGGTGGTGGTCATAATTTTCTATTAATTGGTGTATAGTATTCTTAGGATCAATTTTAATGTTTAAAACAGGTTAGCTACCTGTGGTTTTCATGAATAAACAAAGGAGACTTTGCCGATTTAAAAAAAAATAATAGTAGTTAGATATTTATATTATTTGTGATGAGAATATATTATATTGATTCATTGCACATTGTATTGTTGATGAGTGATATATTAATTTTGACATAATTGACACTAATTTTTTTTTCCAGGTGAAAATTTTTGTAGAACATGCAATGTTAATCAGTGATTTTGGAGGTCGTACGCTTTAAGATTGGGGGATTACTTTGATAAAAGCAATTTGGATTTTGGAGTATAAGAAATTAATGTTTTTTTGTTGTCAAGTCGAATATTTGAACTTAGTGCTATAATTTTTTTTTTGATGAATATTTGGAGAGGCTTGTAAGAACTCTAACTATTGTTGAATGAAAATGATTTGTTGTGTTTGGCTGAAAATCATCTTATGTATTACATTTTATGATTATTCGTTGTGTTGTGTTGTCTCAAATGTAATTTAGTTATATATCAAACTTTAGCGATAGATTTTACTGTCCACAATATATTGGTGCAAAAATTTTAAGATCCCTTCACCTCTTTTGGTATGGTTAAAAATGTACCAAAAATATATTAAAGACGGCTATATTGTCGTCTTAAAAAGATCCATAAAATAGTAACCTTTTACGACAGTTTAATTTCTGTCTCAAAAGTAGTCTATTGGGACATCTCTCTCGCCATCTCAAAAGGGTCATATAAAATGATTACCTTTTGAGACGGATCTTTTCCTGTCTCAAAAAACTCTTTTGAGACGGCTATGGCATCATAAAAAGTATTTATAACCCCCTATAAAAAACACCTCATCTATCCGTCCCAAATAGCATCTCCAAAAGTATTTGAGACAGATAAATAATTTTTTGGGACTATTAGGCCACTGTCACAAAAGATAAATTTATTTGTAGTGCTTGTAAAATTCAATTACTTATTATCACAACTATAAAATGTAAACCCTGACTCGTGGCAAAAGGATGTAAGTTCGATTATTTGTCAAACCACGCATCTTTGGTATTGTATATATAATCATTTATTATTCATCTCGATATTAATTTCTAGATTTCTTATTGTGATAATTATTGCACTCATAATTGGTGTCGTCTGTGGGAATCTATTCTTTTTCCTATTAAAGCAGTTATCGAAAGAAAGCTCGTGGTTCTCACAACAACAATAACCTTCCTCAAGTTGGCGGGTCAGGTCAGAGATTCGCCAACCACCAAATTATTGGTTTCACCAAGAGAGACAACCTTCTGAAGAAAGTCAAGGACCACCTAGGTCTACTTAGATCTCCGAACATGTCAACGGTTACAAAGCTAGGATTCAAGAGTAGGAGGATGCAACACTTCTCAAGATGGAAGATAATGCTAGCTTACAGAGGAGACTATAAAGGATGGAGAGAGATCTCTATAGTAATATCATGAAATGTCAAGATACGTCTTATAGTCCTCAGGCGAGCAAGACTTACAATCGCAAGAGGAGATCTAGGTGAGACCATAATTGATCTGAGTGTGGTAGGTCAGAGCATGATCGACCAGAATTTGGCCGATCATAGAGGTGCCACGGGAGTAATGATTATCAAGATGAGGGGGTTCGAACTGGACTAGCATCCAACCCATCGAGAGGCTAGGTCCACCAGAGAGTTATCCAGAAAATCTCTTAATACTTAGATAAAATCCCCCTTTTTAAGGGCGATTGAAGAATAGAAGGCCTCGAAGAAGTTCTTCATTCCCAGATTCAAAATCTATGATGGAAAGACAAATCCCATAAACCATGTTCGGTACTATAGGTAGGCGATGAACCCGAGGAACCACAATGATGCCCTGATGTGTCAAATCTTAACTTCTAGCCTACATGATGTAGCTCTGAAGTAGTTCGAGAAGTTACCCTACAAGTCAGTTAAGAGCTTCAAGGCTCTCACAGAGGCCTTCACTGCTCACTTCATAGCCAACGGTTCTCACCCTAAAAGGATGGATTCACTTATCACCATGAAGAAAAATTCAAAAGAGAGCCTTCGAGACTACACCAAGAGGTACTGGGAGGTCTTCAATGAAGTGGTGGACTACTTGGAGCGGGTTGTTGTAGCATCATTCAAGATTGGTCTGTCGAAACATGTATCTTTAGTGTCCTATGTGTGATAATTTATTTTTCATCTCGATATTGCTTTCTAGATTTCTTATTGTTATAATTCTTGCACTTATAATGTTAATTAGTATAAATAGTGTTTTAGAAAGTATATCATAAACCTATTCATCCCTAAAATTCCCAGATGTGTCATTGGTACATCCATATAAATTATATTATAGTTACTTCCATAATAGGGTTGTGGCTATCCCCCCAGGAGGGGTATTATTAGTGGTGAAAACTCAAGTGGTATCGGTGATGGTGCCTGCAACTATTGTTATACTATCAACTGGTACGGACAAAGTCTATCCCATTTTTTATACAACAATCCCGAATTATACTAAGGACATTTTCAGATTTAGTGACCTAATATTTCAAAACCATAATAGTGCTCCCCAAAAGTATTCTTTAGTGGTTCATCATGTTATTCTTTTATACCACTATCATGTATCTTTTGCGAACTTGCATATGGTTGGAGCTTAATAGCCCTACCCTTGCTCCCCTAGTGTGAGTCAAACATAATGTGTATCCATTTCTTACCCTTGAAATTCTGAGAGCGAGTTTAGGTACTTAACATTACAGTGTTTGTGGATAATGTGGTTACCACACCTATGGCGACATCCTAATTAATATCAATAATAATATTGGGGAGGGAGATCTTAATTCCCCCCTTTTATTGCATCACACTTCCACTTCCCATTATTATCATCACCTTAATTTCTAAGGGAACCCGTTTCTTCGTGCTCTCATAATTTGTTGGACAAAAACAAATATTTTATTACTATACGCATAAGCAAAAATTAAGGAGCACGAAGAAACCTAGATAAATCTTTACATAAAAGGATTTTAAACATAAAGCACAAATTAATTATTAACATTGGGACACTATGGCTATTCTATGATACCATATGTGATAAACCCCTAATTTTTACATTTAGGGTAGGCAGTTCTAAATACCAAAATTACATGTGTCAAATAAACTAATACCATTTTAAGAATGAGTATAAAAATGAGAGTCCAACCGAATAATAAGTAAACCAAACCCTCATACAAAAATGAATATTTTTCACAATTTATTTGAACTACAATCCAATGATTACAAAAATATAACCATAAATGTATAAATCATAAATATACAAATACAAAGTCTAACGTAAAATAAATTATTGGAAGATAAGCTGTCGAGATGCTGGATAGTCGACACCTCTCACTAGGCTCTGTCTACGAGACCATTAAGAATCAAAACCGATAAATTCAATAGATTGTGGGCCAGTCCTAATAGGAAACGAGTTTGGCATTTAAAATTGGGAAAAATCATCCCTAAGAACTCCGATCGATCATGCATTGGAAACTATATAACAAGAACAAGGTTTGAAGCACAAACTTATGGTTTCAAGAAATAATACCATTGTAGATCTTGTTGTGATCCATATGAGGAAAAATACTTTGATGAGGATGATAATGATCATTATGCCCTTAAGGGTCTCCAAAAACCTTATTAGAATGCTCTGAATATCTTAAATCTTCCAATATATGATCCACTCAATGTAAGTATTGTGTGGGGGCATAATTGGAGATGACACTTTGGTAAAATATAAGATAAACCACTTTATCTCTCCTCATCCCTTCATAAAAATGAGAACAATTTTTTTCTTATCCCTCTTTAACCCTCCATAACGAATCACTATCTAAAACTTTATCTTTCACTAATATATATATATATATATATATATATATATATATATATATATATATATATATATATATATATATATATATATATATAAGTCATGGGATTAGCCTTAGCTAGGATTCTAGAGTGTTTCGGACCTACTACTTGGGTAATGGATTATACTAGGGACTAAAGACTTATAATTAAGCTGGCTTCTAAATAATTACTCGTAAATTCAAATTACAATTATCGTAATTATTTTATTTTTTATTTAATCATGATTAAATCCACTAAATAATCATGACTGCGCTCTAATTTAATTATCTCTAAATCACTCGGAATAAAGAGGTATTATTTTCAAAGTTTAATGCATTACATAATATGATTCCCCACGTTAAGTCTATGATACCTGTTTGGCCAAATCAATTTGTTGTTAATCAATATTAACCAATATCTAATCAATTCCGTGTTTATGAGACTTTACTTATTTTCTACTCCACTGGATTATAAAATAATCCATGGGCCGGGATTTACTATTGAAAACAAAATATATAAGTCTATAAAGGGAGTACCACAATTCATGATATCTCCTGGATGCGGATTCCTCTTAATTATGATCTCATACATACTCACACAATAATTACCCAACTTATGGGGATCTATTGATCTAATATATAATTTAATTGCACCCATAAAAATCAAAGTAACAAATTTTCAAGCATTTCAATCCTCGTAACTATCCGGATTAGTAATTTACAAACCCTTTGCAAGTGGTGTAAGATTACCTAAGTCTAAGAAAGACAGTCCTTAAACTTAAATATTACGAGCGGTCCTATTCAATACGTTCTTGGATATACCAAGCACATTCCTCTTTTGAACTATAGCACAAGTTCTCGATCCATTAGATTGGTTCTCATAGTTTGAGATAATATACTACTACGATTGTTCACGTAACCATACCTATAGCATGTTAACTCCCTATTTAGGTTGTGAACTATTAAATTACACTAGAACCAAATTATGATCCCCTATTATCAAGTCGAACCCAACTCAAAAGAAGTCTTACTTAGTACAATTGACCTATATTGTATACAATATATATAATCATATATATAAAGCATTCTCACAATTATGATTCTTATTTTGAAACTAAATGGCACACATTTACTAAAAGTAAATGACATACATAATAATAAAACCCCAATAATCCCCCACTTAGTCCTAAAACTATGTACATGTGAATATAACTCCCAATACAAGTGTTGTTCGATGCAACCTTCGTCATAAACTTATCATCTACCTTCTTCGATATCTCAAAATATGTGAAATCGACGCTTAATGTACTTAACTCTATGGGTTATGGATTCTTTCGAACTTGAAATCATCTCGTTACCAACACTAAAAGGTGTAAAAACCAATTTCTCTAGAAGGAACCTCACCCGGGTTACTTAGCAAGTTCCCATGTCATATAACCTCTTTAGTTGCCTTCGAAGTTGAAATCATTTCGATTGCCTTGGTGGAGTCAGCAATGAGAGATTACTTCACACTCCTCCAACATAGAACCCAACCTCCTTGGTAAACATATATTCTGAGGTAGAAAAGTTAGAATCCTTATCTGACTAAAAACCTGGTCTTTGTACCTAAACGGCATAAGACAACCAGGCTAAAATCAACAGACTATCCTAATAATATATTAGATATTTGGTTTAGTACACACACGGTATACATGAGACTGCCCACCGTCGAAGTTTTATATATATTCCTCATAATTTTATTTAATCAAGTGTTTTAGGACACTTATTACTAGATAGACTGATTCCATACTTAAAAGAAAAATCATTTTGATAAATCCTGATGTTAATCATGCGAGTACAACATTGATATAAGGAGATTTAGATAAGCCCAACATCTTTTTTATCCAATCTAGTGAAAGCTTGATCATAAGGATTTTCCCAACTGATCCAAAGGACTTTATATAAAGTTATTTAGAGAATCACACTCTTATGTAAGATAATACTCCCACTCTATTCTTGATTAGGAGAATATTATCCATAAATTATACAAACAGGTATTATTTGATCTTTAATTAAAATCAAACTTAAATACTTGATCAAAACAAATTCTTAAAGACTTTGGTGTTAGCTTAAATCCATAAATGGGCATGAAAAGTGGTGATCGCTTAAATAAGCTCTGATACCAATTTGAAAAAAATGTGACTGTGTGATAATTGATTAAATTAATTCGTAACTTTCTAATTTAGCACACTTATTTAATCAGAGTCTATTTTTAAACCAAAATAAATCAGCCCCTAAACATACATCTAAAGTGCGTGTGTCAACCCATAAATAAATAAAGCATGTGACAAAAATATTCAGGAAAAATCCCCCAAAGGGGCAAAACCTTTTTATTTCACTATAATTTGTAAGAAAAACGGCTTACGCGGATTACAATGAAATAGGGTGACATACGAAATACCCGCAGGTGTCGGTTCCGATGTCTCGCGTTTGAAATGATATAAGAATAAAACATTAATAATCAAATCTCCCCCTTAATGCAAAAACTCCCCCATAACATGATAACATGATAATTATTTCTCCTCCTTTTTATGATGTCCCCAAATAGACAGATAAGAAGAAAAAAAATCAAAATATGGAGTGTCACGATAAAATGCATAGCAAACGTGGATCAAACTACGCACATGCAAAGGTATGTCTCAAAAAAACATTCACAAACTATTTTTTATTTTTAAATTTTTTCATACAAAAATAGGATACAAAAAAAAATCACACCATGGATTTAAACTAAAACAACCGAGTCATGGAAACGGAATGTATGGGTGTGAACACATTCGATAGGAAAATAAACTCAATCAATCATATGTGCACGATGCATATGTGTACCCCTAAAGAATGAACATCAAAAGTATCCTTATGTGTAAAAATTTGTTGAATTTAGATGACATCGTCTTATACAAATCAACAAATCAAAGTCAAATGATTTCCACACCAATAAGTCCAAAACTATTTAGCGCTTTTCAAGATTTTCAAGGACGTGCAAACCCGTTTAAAATCTCCAACCAAGCACCCTCAGGTATATTTTCTTTTAGAGGTGGTAAACTAAATTCTCAAACATTGGAGAATTGGTGCAAAAACCTAAATGGCCCATAATTTGGCATGACTTTCTTTTTATTGCCTTATAATTTTTGTCGGGATCTTTTAAACCTCTTTGGTACCTAGATAATAAAATTCCTCCATTTTTTAGGTCCAATTTAATGGTGGCTTAATATTCGCAAAGGAAAAATGAACCTTTCGCAACCCTTCCCCATTTTCAAACAAAGCACACAAACTCACAAAATGGTTCTTATATGCACAATTTCCTTATCAAAATTTATCGCGCTTGGTTCGTTTTAAAGGACAGGATTGAAGTGGAAACACCTAACCAACATGTGATAAGACAAGCATAATAATCAAAAAAATCCGTGCATGTGTGCAATAAACGAAATCATGAGTCAAACATGTAGGTAGAAACACTTAATTACATCTTAATGACTCCAAACATTATAAAGCACATGGATGAATTGACCTATTATCTCAAAACACTATTGTCGATACCAAATTTAATCTGCTGACATGGTTCAATAAAGTGAATACGCGTGGCAATCTACGTGGTAACAACAAACACTTCCGAGGAACTCATACGCTCCGAGGAACAAGAACTCTCCGAGGAACATTTGAGTACCAAGAAGCTTAGGCGGTCCGAGCAACTCAGGTGGTCCGAGCTGCACCTCGAACAAAGCATTAATAGCAGGATAACCAACAGTTTGACTGTTCATTAAATGCGTATCATTCAGACGCATACGCTTAAAGGGCATTGAATGTATTATCCTTTCATATGTACATAATTTAATGCATTACCCTTTCACATTACAGCCTCAGGGCTATAAATACATTGTACAATCCTCATTGTAAGGGGAACGGAATTTCTTGATAGAACTCGTAATCGAGAATTCCCAAACACTCAGCAATAACATAACAGTGGACGTAGGCCATTCTTATAAGGCTGAACCACTTTAAAATCTTTGTCTCATTTATTTATCTGTGATTGAATAATTAGATACGATCTAATTTTTTACATCAACAGATTGGCGCCGTCTGTGGGAATCGACTGGTAATATCGTTTTCCATAAAAAATAATCCATCATAAATGGCTGATATTCCAGAATCCAACAATCGAAATGCTGGAAGCCCTCCAAATCCATCTGCTCCGCCAAGTATTCCAGATCTGGCTGGAATAATGACAAATCTGGCTCAGGGCCAGACCGTCATGCAAGAAACTATGCGACAACTCATACAAATCCTCCATGGCGGTGCACCAACCCATTCAGAACTGCGAAGTATTCAAAGAAATACCCGTGCGCCTTCTTCGCGTACTAGGCGTATCAATTCATATCACAATGAGGAGTCCGAAGATTTTTCTTATCAACCTGGACGAACTTCGTTAGTACGAGCCACAGATACTGAACAACGTATCACTCTCTCTCCAGAAAGGACTAGCGCGCTAGAAAGGTTAAGCAGGGCATCACCTTTCGATCGATTAGGTCCTAAGAAGAGCAAAAGTCCTCCTAGAGCCCCATCGAGGAGTTTTCGACGACCATCAGACTTAAGGGAAGGATCTGCTCAATCGCGACCAGTTGCTCGTCAAGATAGATCCCAGGAAGCCACCTCAACGCGATCAGTTGTTCGAACCAACAGGCCTGAGGAAGGAAATGATGCATGGAAAGGCTCTATTCAAAGGCTGGAGGATAGATTGGGGGAAATGGTTAAAGTTAAGAACCCTCTATAATGAACCTTTGTTCGAGGAATACCTTTTGTCCAGGCCATTGTAGATTTTCCAACACCATCAAAATTCAAAGCACCTATTGTGACCCCCAAATATGATGGAAAGACCGACCTCGTCCTTCATATAGAACAATACCAAGCTGCAGCCGACATCTATGATGTTCCAAATGAGATGAGATGCATGGCATTCTCGGGAACTCTTACCAGATCTGCTCAAATATGGTATAATAATCTTCCTCGGGGTAAGATCTCAACTTTTCTTCAACTGGCCGAGTTATTCATTGGGAATTTCTGTTTTGGGGCAAAGCCAGTTAAACGAGTAGCACATTTGTTAAGTGTTAGACAAAAAGCTGGTGAGAGCACCAGAGATTATATAACTCATTTTAATAACGAGAAACTTGAAGTCATTGATTATGAGGAGAAGACAGCGATTACCGCCTTGATGAGTGGACTACTGCCAAATAAGTTGTACTACACTTTGGCCAAAGATCCACCTAGAACCATGTTGGACCTGATGGGAAAAGCGTCCAAGATTATGAATGCCGAGGAGGCTATGGCTGCGAAGAAGAACATAGATGCCAAAGAAACCAAGGTGGAAGGTGATTAAGCTAAGAAGAAACAGCATAAGAACAATGGTAATGACAAACATTCAAAAACTAGGTCGGTATGGGATGTAATGAAGAAATATGATAATTATACTCCTTTGAAGAAGGATATCAACCATGTTCTAGAAGAAATCAATAACAACGAGGAATTAAACTAGCCAAAGAAAATGAAGGCAGATCCTGACAAGAGGAATAAGGTAAAGTATTGCGAGTTTCATAAAGATCATGGCCATATGACCAAAAATTTTCATAGCTCTTCAGAATGAGATTGAAACACTCATCAGACGAGGAAAGCTAGAAAAGTATGTTGATCGTGGAAATGAAAGAAGAAATAACGACCGAACAAGAGAGAGGTCTAGATCTCCTCATCGAGCAGAGGAGAACAAGAAAAGAAACCATGAAGTTGATCTAGAAGACGACCCCGATCTTCCCAAGAGACCAAGGCAGCCAGAACGTGAGGTATTTTCAATACGCTTTGGGTCATTTGATTGTAATGTTATTACAGGTGGAGATGCAGGAGGAGGAGACCTTACTTCCGAGAGAAAAGTTTACCTCTGTGAGGCTCAAGCTTGCTCATACATTCAACGAATAAATCTAGCTGAGGAGGATCGCCCGATAAAGGTAAATAAAGAGAAATTGGTCATTGGTTTCTCAAAGAATGACCTCGCAGGTGTTCTATATCCTCATGATGACCCATTGGTGATCAAAATGAGGATGAAGGAAGTAATAATTTCAAGAGTACTGGTCGATAATGGTAGCTCAGCAGACATCATGTTCTACTCGTGCTTCGATAGTTTAAATCTAAAGCTATCTCAATTGGAGCCTTATCATAGACCCCTCATCGGTTTTGCTGGCGAGAAAGTATTTTCACTTGAGACGATCAAGTTGGATATATTCATTGGTACGTGGCCTGCTTGTCGAACAGAAAGAATACGTTTCTTCGTGATGGATAAGAATGTTCAATCATCATACAATATCATCATGGGAAGAGTAGGATTGAAGAAGTTCGAGGCTGTACCATCTACAGTACATCAATGCCTAAAATTTCTAATAAATTTTGGAGTAGGAGTTGTGAAAGGTGATCAGAAAGTAGCTCGGGAATGCTATTATTCATCCGCCGAGCAAGAAGAACTGGAGGAATCAAGGAAAAAGACTACTACCTATCAAGTGGATGAAGGTGCATAAATTGAAACATTGGATCCTAGAGATGAGTCTCAACTCGTGAAGGGTCAAGTGGTGGAAGCTACTGAAAACATCATTCTGGATGATGAGCACCCTGAGCAAACTACTCAAGTAGGTTCATCGTTGGAAGCATCGCTAAAACAGGAATTGATAACTTTCCTAAGAAGCAGAAAGCAAACTTTTGCGTGGAGTCATGAAGATATGCCCGGAATAGATCCAAATTTCTTATGTCACGAACTCAATGTGAATAAAGAGATCAAGCCAGTGAAGCAGAGAAGGAGAGTGTTCAGCCCCGAGAAGAATCAAACTATACAGGAGGAAGTCGAGAAGCTCCAGAAAGCTTGTTTCATTGAAGATGTTAAATATCCAGACTGGTTAGCCAATGTGGTGATGGTAAAGAAGAAAAACAACAAGTGGAGGATGTGTGTAGACTTCACCGACCTCAACAAAGCATGCCCAAAGGATCACTTTCCATTGCCCCGAATTGATCAACTGGTCGATGCTACCTCGGGACACGAGCTGCTGAGCATCATGGATGCTTATTCGGGTTACAATCAGATAAAAATGAAACCTGAAGACAGGGAGAGTACTTCTTTCATTACCCCTAGGGGAACTTATTGTTATAATGTTATGCCTTATGGTTTAAAAAATGCAGGTGCGACATATCAGCGGCTGATGAACAAGATCTTTGCTGAACAAATCAGTTGCAATATGGAAGTCTATGTTGACGATATGCTGACAAAGAGCAAGAAAGCTGTCGATCATCTAGTTGAATTAAGTCAGACTTTTAATCAACTGGATAAATACCAAATGAAGCTGAACCCGACAAAGTGCATATTTGGAGTACGAGAAGGCATGTTTCTCGGGTACATTGTCAATCAACGAGGCATTGAGGCAAATCCTGAAAAGATCAAAGCTCTATTAGGGCTGCGATCTCCAACGACGAAGAAAGAGGTGCAAAGTCTTACAGGACGAGTAGCAGCACTCAACAAATTTGTATCACGAGCAACTGATCGATGTCTCCCATTCTTCAAGACACTCCGAAAAACTTTTGAGTGGAATGATGAATGTGAGAAGGCTTTTTAAGACTTGAAGAAATACTTGGGAGCACCTCCACTGTTGTCCAGGCCGGTGATGGGAGAAAAATTATACTTGTATCTAGCAGTATCGAAGAATGCAGTTAGCTCGGCGTTGATAAGAGTGGAGAATGGAGTACAAAAACCAATCTACTACACAAGTAAGTCCTTTCGAGGAGCAGAGATCAGATATCCAAGGCTGGAAAAGTTAGCACTGGCGCTGATTGAGGCGAGTAGGAGAATGAGGCCATACTTCCAGGCTCATACTATAGTCGTATATACTGATATGCCATTGAGGCAAGCCCTTCATAAACAAGAAAAATCAGGGAGATTAATGTACTGGGCAATAGAGCTCGGTGAATAAGATATAGTCTATGAACCCAGATCATCGCTTAAAGGGCAAGCTGTAGCGGATTTTATAGCAGAGTTCACCTATCCTGATACCCCCGAGGAGCAAAAGTTGCTCGCTGATCAACCTGTGGATGTTACAGGATCAACAAACACAAGCTCAGACCAACTTAGGTTGGTAAAAGGGCAAGTGGATGTTATAGGATCATCAAATTCAAGCTCAGAACAACTCCGGTTGGTAAAAGGGCAAGAAAAGATAGTCGACGAAGAATGAGAAATATCAGGGGAAGATGAAAGGAAGAAGCAAATATTTCACCGATGAACTATGACAGATCCGAAATTTGAAGACGAGTTACCTATATGGAGGCTATATGTAGATGGCTCATCTTGCACAACAGGTTGTGGGGAGGGGATAGTTTTGACCACTCCGGACAAGGTCGACATGGAATACGCCCTACGTTTCCAATTTAAAGCTTCCAATAATGAGGCTGAGTATGAGGCCATGATTGCAGGTCTTAATTTGGCAAAAATTATGGAGGCGCAACAGGTAATTGTCTTTAGTGATTCTTAATTGATCGTAAACCAAATGATGGGAGTATATGCAGTCAAAGGAGAATTAATGATCAGATATCATGCAAAGGTAAAGAAGCTGGTGTCAGAATTTGTTGCTATTCAGCTGGTCAGAATATCAAGAATGGAGAATGCGAGAGCTGACGCCCTAGCTCGATTAGCCCCAGCTACTCGTACCGAGCTCCGGAGAATAATCCCAATTGAAGTTTTAGCTGGTCGGAGTATAGATGAAGATATGATGATGAACTTTATTACCCTTTATTTAGGACCGTCTTGGATGGATCCCATCAGGGCATATATTGAAGAGGGAGAATTACCAATTGACAAGCTCGCAGCTAAGAAATTAAAGTTTAAAGCTGCTCGGTATGTATTAACTAACGGTATTCTATATAGATGAGGAATTATGGCAGGTTTGCAGAGATGTGTGCATCCCACCGAGGTGAAAGATTTAATTGAAGAGGTCCATGAAGGGTCCTGTGGAGCCCATGTAGCAGGTCGAACGCTTTTACAAAAGGTGATGACGTAGGGATACTACTGGCCGACGATGAGGGCTGATTGTATAGCCTATGCCAAGAAATGTGACAAGTGCCAGCGCTTTTCCTCCATCCGAAGAACTCCACAAGCATTGTTGACACCAATAACTTCCCCTTGGCCATTTGCCATGTGGGGAATAGATTTGGTCGAGCCACAGCCAATGCCCAGAGGAAGATTCAAATACCTCACCGTCGCAGTGGATTATTTTACTAAGTGGGTAGAAGCTGAGCCTCTCATCGATATGACGTATGACAAGGTGTAAAAATTTGTTTGGAAGAACATCATTTGTCGATATGGTCTTCCTCATGCCTTTATCACAGACCATGGAACACAATTTGATAACGAGGAGTTTGCTGCCTATTGTCATCAGTCAAACATTTTGAAGATCCACTCAGCACCAGGCCATCCTCAAAGCAATGGACAAACTAAAGTGACAAACAGAACGCTGCTGAATGGCTTGAAGAAAAGACTAGACGATGCGAAAGAAAATTGGATCAACGAGTTACAATCAGTACTGTGGGCTTATCGAACTACTCCCCGAGTAGCAACAGGGGAATCTCCATATATGCTAGCGTTTGGAAGTGAAGCTGTTATACCTGCCGAGTTGGGCCTCCCAACACACAGGGTACTAAATTTCAATTCCCCTGTCAGCGACTTAATGAGAAGATTGGATTTAGACATGCTCGAGAAAGTTAGAGAAGAAGCAGCCATTAGAAATGCTGCTTACCAGCAGCGAACAACTTTGTTCTACAACAAGAGAGTGAAGAAGTGCGGCCTGAAAGAAGGAGACTATGTGCTGAAGAAAGTGATTCAAAAGCACAACAAACTGGAGGAAAACTGGCATGGACCATACCGAGTTATAGAAGTTGTTCGACCAGGAACTTACCGAATAGAAACTTTAGAAGGGGAGGAGTTTAAAAATGCATGGAACGCAGAGCACCTACGCAAGTATTATCAGTGATGAATAAAATGAAGATATTCTGCCGAATTTTCTCTTTTTATTGAAAAATTTTCGGGGAATAGTGCTACACACAACTCGGCAAAGCTCTCGGAAAAACTCAGACTACTCAAATTTTTTCTCGAAAACGCCAACTAAGGTTGGTCGAGAAACCTATATTCCTCCGGGAAGTAAAGCTGCCAATATTCCTCCGGGAAGTAAAGATACCAATATTCCTACCAATATTCCTCCGGGAAGTAAAGATGCCTATATTCCTCTGGGATGTAAAGCTACCTATATTCCTCCGGGAAGTAAAGCTTCTTGTATTCCTCCGGGAAGTAAAACTTGTATTCCTACGGGAAGTAAAACTATATGTTCCTCGGGAAATAAAAGTATTCCTAAAAATGCCAATTTATGTCGGTTAAGAAGTAAATATATTCTCGAAAATCTACTAACTATAGCTGGTCGGGGATAAAAACCCACTAACTGTAGTTGGTCGACAAGGAAAATTTACCGACCTTGGTTGGTCGGAAACATTTTAAACATTTTTGATACTCGTAACTTTTTACTAAGTTGGTTGAGAAACACAATATCATTATCTTTTTAACAGATACACATGCACAAATATAAAGTGTTTTACGAGACAATAGCTATTAAGATTGCGAACAAAAATGAAAGTCTTTCATTAAAATCAAAAACAAATTACATTGAGAATAAAATGTATACAAATTTATTATATCAATGTCCCTATTCTATTGGTCTTTTCCCCTCTGCTTTTGAAACAGGTTCCTCATCGGCAGGCGGATCATTTAAAGCAAGAGGAGAATTTATGAAGTTGAGATCTTCTAACATCCTAATATTCATCACAGAAGGTCGATCTAGTAAATGCTCTGGACGAGACATCTCGACATTTGAATGGAGATTGTAGTCGTCGAGGTATTTGGAGATCAGACATCGAGGAATGGCCCGAGCAGGGATCCAACTCATATCCAATTTGAATGGTGGCACGGGTAGGTCGAGCAGCCCATGATCATGGTAGTCCCAAAGGTAATGACCCTGTTCGAGTTGCAGCACACATAAGGCATTCAACCAGCCTTGCTTGTAGCCCTCATTATTGGCATTCTGGATACGATCGTCCAAGTGGTAGAGCGCCTCATTGTACCCAGCCATCCAGAACTCCCTGGGCTGTTAATGGAATTGATATGTCAATCGTTCCATCTGTTCGTGGAAATTTTTGATGAAGAGTTCTTTATTCTCCAATACAGACTTCTGCGCAGAAAGCTGATTTTCCAGGTCCCTGATCTTCTTTGACATTTTAGCCAACGCCTAGTTCTTCGCCATCAGCTGGAAAGCCTGGTTTTCTAAGGCAGATTGATTCCGCTATTCCTCGACTGGAATCCGAGCAGCTCTTGCTCGTCCCCAAGGAGCTCTTGCTCGTCCACGAGTAGAAGAAGAAGAAGAAGAAGAAGGACCAGACCTTTTCAAGGTTTCCAACTCATCCCTCAAGTTGGCGTTCTCGACCTCCAAGAACGAGAATCCCTCATCAGTCACTGGGATCAAGGCTTTTGAAGTGGAAACTGCAGACTTCAACTGTGACAACTCTCTTTGTAGGTTGTTATTCTCTTGCTCTAATAATTCAGCTATTTGTCTGCACTCCTCAACTTCACCCCTCAGAGTTCTATCCCTCACATCGTAGCCAGCAAAACGCTTCTCGTACCCCTTGTCAGCATTGAGTTGCTGATACTTCTTCTTATACCCCTCATGCAAAAGGGCAGTGGATTCTTTGTATTGTTGCTGAAGTTCTTCAAGAATGCCTTGGAGATCCTCGATCATATCATAATAAGCCACATTGTTGGCCACTGCACGATCAAGCAGGGTCTTCAAGTATTAGTAGGCCTCAACCGCCTGTTCCGAAGCATCTTGGCCGAGGATGTCGACAATTTGTGCTGCACTCATATCTGTGTGACCATCCTTAAAATAATTATTGCATTGCCTCAACACCTTGGTATCATGAGCAGATAGTAATTCCATCCTGGCCAGAAACTAGTAGAGGAAGAAAAAACAGTAATCAATAATCAAAACAGAGCATGAAGAAGAGACAACAGTATGAATAAACACAAGTTCGAATTTTATTATATCACAAGGTTCAGAGTTACATTTTCATGGTTACATTTGACAAAGGAAAAATAAAATAGATATAAACCCGAACAACTCTACACCTTTTCCCTTTCTCCCAAAACTTTCTCGGGAGGCTGGGACGAGGAGGTAGGTTGCTCGGATGGAGCAGATAGTAGTTGGGGAAGTGCTGGAGGTTGCTTGGAGGAAGTTGTAGGTAGTTGAAGTTCCTTGTCAGCGGGCTGGATAGTCGAGGGAAGAGAAACCTGATCTCCCATCACCATGGAAGACTCTTCGGAGGCAGCTTCGTCCTCTTCTAAGTCTTCAAGAGTTGGAGGGGGACCAGGGATGTGTCGCTGAAAGAGTTCGGAATTTTCATCCACTTTCCTCTCCTGTAGAGCAGCGACCCATCCATCCCTAAAGTACTTGAGGCTGCCATATTCTACTTGCGACATCATGGCAACCAAGCCCTTGTTCCACCCCTTGTCCCAGCCAGCACTTAAAGACTTCTTCACAGCCAATTTTCTCTTTAATTTCTCCGAGGAAAGCTTCTCGGAGAGAAGGTTTTCAGCAGTCTTCAATTTATTCTCAACCTCCTCCTTCTGCCGACTTACTTCCCGAAGTTGGATTAATTCTTCCTCAGCAACCTTGAGTTTATTATCAAACTCCTTCTTGAGCTTCCCTTCAAGATCTTTATTTTTCCCTTCCAAGTTCTTTATTCTCTTATCCAACTCCTTGGAGACTTTAATAATTTGAGCTTTATCCTGCTCGGTGGAGGCAAACTTCATCTCCCAAATTGCCTTATCATCAGCATATTTCTGGCGAGACTCTTTTAGAGACTGCCCCAAACCTATCAAAGCTTCCTCTACACCAGACGAGGAGCTTAAAGCTTTAATAGCTTCATCCTTCTTCAAAATTGTGTTAAAGCAGCTCACCAACTGAAAAAAGAAAGTGAAAGAAATTTAGAGACAAATATAATAAGGGAAAGACAAAAAGTTAAAAATAAAAGGACTTACAGAAGCAATATGGAGAGCTGCCAAAGAGGTAACCATGTCCCGATAAAGGTTTTCTTCGATACCTTGGATCTCGGGAATGATCCAAGTCTTCACCGAGCTCATGGCAGAGCTCGGGGGAACGAAAGTGGGAACTCCACTAGTCGGGGGCTGAGAGATAGTGTCAGCCAAATTGACCGAGGAGCTCTTCATCAGCTTCCTCGGGGGAGCAGGAGTAGATTCAACCAATGAGGAACTCTTGGTCGGTGATATTACAATCACTTCTCCTGGAGCAGCAGACTTTCTCGGAGCCACTTGAGGCTTCTCAACAACCTTCATAATAGGGGCAGCCGAGGAAGGCACATCAACTTTCTTTGTCCCTTCGGGGACGTCAGTCTTACTTCTTTTTGCCTCTCCAGCACCAGAGGCAGGTTTCTCAAAGAGAGTGGGAGGTTTTCTCTTCTTCATACTTTCACTTAAAGGAACGTGTGACTCAGGCGAAGAACTGGTAGAGGCTAGTACTGTCTCTGCGTCACTTATCATCGAACGAGCAGTGAAAGAAGATGTGTAGCTCTTATACTGCAGCAAATACGAGGCTGACCTAATGTGCTCGTCGGCAACACTCTGATGCAAACTCCTGATAAGTTTTAAGTGCCTTATATTAACGTCTGCTTCTTTTGGACACTTTCTTTTACTATCAACTGCAAATAAATAAAAATTACAATATCAGTGGCACATTTTGTCAAACACAGAGGAAGCATAATTTCAAAATAAATAAAATGAAAATAACCTATCCCATTGCCATAGGAAGGGCATCTGGGACCCTGATACACTTCATCTCCAGATAAAGGAGCATGTTGCCAATTTTTTATGACAACCCCGTGCTCAAAATAGTCCCTATTGGCATCCGGGAGATTGACCACTAAAGCCCTATTTAAAAATCTAGTTTTTAAATAAAAGGTGTTATCACCAACTGCCCATCTATAACAAAACATGATTTTCGGAATTCCTATCCGAGTTCCATGGATTTGATTTAATCTATGAACCCCATTAACTATTCTTCATGTATTGGGGGCTATTCTTGCAGGAACAATGTCAAAATATTGACAAAATTCCAGACATAGAGGATTAGGCGAAAAAGAAAATCCACACTCAGCAATAAAGAGACTGGGGAACCAATGTCCCTCAGCCAAACGGAAATAATCAGAAGGCTCAGAAAGCTCTTCCAGAACAACCCAGGAGGGAATAGAAAAATCAGAGTGAAATTTATCAAGAGATTCTACAGAATAAACCATGATGAAAGAAGGAAATGAAGAAGAAGGAAGAAGATCTTACAGAAAAAGAGTGGATCTGTTGACAACGAATGATGGAAAGGATGAACGCACTAGAGAGAAAGACAATGGAAAACTCGAAGATATAAATTTGAAAAAGTAGAAGACGATGGGATTGTCTGTGACGCTTAAATACTTTGCATTGGGAAAAGGAAAAAGTAATGATTACAAAAAGAGACGATAACGTTACTGGCGGCTAAAAAGACGAAAAGGGGCGCGGGAATCAAAGCGGGCATAAAAATTCAAAAAGCCTGATTCTACGAATTTGGAAGGAGTAATAAATACGAAGGAAACACTCCTAAAAATCAGGAGGATCATTTAAAACTGCCATATTTCGAGAAAAAAATGCTCCACACTCCTCAAATTTCGAACTATGAAACATTGGGGGCTTCTGTTGATACCAAATTTAGTCTGCTGACATGGCTCAATAAAGTGAAGACGCGTGGCAATCTACGTGGCAACAACAAACACTTCCGAGGAACTCATACGCTCCGAGGAACAAGAACTCTCCGAGGAACTTTTGAGTACCAAGAAGCTTAGGCGGTCCGAGCAACTCAGGCGGTCCGAGCTGCACCTCGAACAAAGCATTAATAGCAGGATAACCAACAGTTTGACTGTTCATTAAATGCTTATCATTCAGACGCATACGCTTAAAGGGAATTGAATGTATTACCATTTCATATGTTCATCATTTAATGCATTACCCTTTCACATTACAGCCTCAGGGCTATAAATACATTGTACAATCCTCATTGTAAGGGGACCGGAATTTCTTGATAGTAATCGAGAATTCCCAAACACTCAGCAATAACATAACAGTGGACGTAGGCCATTCTTATAAGGCTGAACCACTTTAAAATCTTTGTCTCATTTATTTATCTGTGATTGAATAATTAGATACGATCTAATTTTTTACATCAACAACTATCAAATAGTCACATGAAAAAATGGAATGATGTTGTGACTCGGTCATCCTAAATGTCCATCCGTAAAAGCTGCAAACAAAATACAAAACTCTTTTTGGATTTTTCAAAAAATTTATCAAAATAAATTATTTTTGTATTTTTCAAAACAAAAAAATTTATACAAAAAGTACATGTCACAACGCTAGCAAAAATATATCAAAAAGTATAACTAGCATATGACAAACTTGCAAACACAATCATCTATATGATAAGGTAAGAGAAGAATCATGTGCAAGCAAACGAGAATCAACTATTATAAAATCTAGCGTATCTAAAAGTGATTTCCTAACCCAAATAGATGTGAAATGATGTGTGGGGGATTTAGGAACCAAGGGAACACTAGACATAAACTTCCTAGGACATTTTCTAAGATCAAAACAAAATCGCCTAAGGTGACCTTTCCTACCACAATATGAACATGTGTAAACGGGTGGAAAGACACTTATGGGTTGACCTTTTCTAACATCCTTGGAATTAGTTGACCCTCTAAAACAAATAATGGTTTTGGCTTTAGCATTAGAAGCATGAGAACAAGATGAGCCATTACCATCACTATCAAACCTACTCGAGTCTGTCAAATCATTTTTTAACTTCAAAATTTTTGACTCAAGCAAAGAATTAGATTGTTCCAAATTAAGGGACGCATTTTTCAAATTTTCAAGAATTCTTAAAAGGGTATCTCTCTCTCCCTCAATCAAAGCAAACTTTTCTCTAAGAGTCCCTTCACGTGCCACAAACTCATTGATTAAAATATTTTTGTCATCTTTGGCACAAACATAAACCATCGAATTTTAAAGGTCCTCCAATTCTTTTTCTAAAAATAGGACCCTATCATCACTCTCCTTCTTGGACAATTTTAAAGCAACAAAGTCATGGTCCAAGGAAACAAATTTTTCACGATAAAAATCTCTTTGATTTTGAACCGTTTGCAAAAGATCCAACGTGGATTTAAAACGAGTTTTTTTTCCAAAACTTTAATTCTTTTTGCAAACATCAAATTCAAATGATTTATATCATCAAAATTTTGACTCATGTCATCAAAGGGGGGCATCCGATTAGATAAGTGCTCCATCAAAAAAAATGCGAGTTTTCACAAAAAATGATTTTAAAAAAAAAAATCAATATCACACAGTTTTGCGAAAAATAGGAATACGCGATAAATTGCGCAACTTGCTCTGATACCAATTTGACGACGTGAGAAGTCAAATTGTATCAAATCAGGATCACGCGATAAATTAGCGTAACCCGCTCTGATACCACTTTGAAAAGTGGTGATCGCTTACATAAGATCTGATACCAATTTGAAAAAATGTGACTGTGTGATAATTGATTAAATTAATTCGCAACTTTCTAGTTTGGCACACTTATTTAATTAGAATCTATTTTTAAACCAAAATAAATCAGCCCCTAAACATGCATCTAAAGTGCGTGTGTTAACCCATAAATAAATAAAGCATGTGACACAAATATTCAGGAAAAATCCCCCAAAGGGGAAAAACCTTTTTATTTCACTATAATTTGTAAGAAAACGGCTTACATGGATTATAATGAAATAGGGTGACATACGAAATACCCACAGGTGTCGGCTCCGATGTATCGGTTGGAACTTTCCCTTTCCAGGAGGGCAGTAGTGAAGAAGAAGATGGCTCCTCCACAAGTTACGGCTGGAATTTTCCCTAGAAAAACGGCTTCTTCACAAGAGTGAACTTTATAAGGACTCCCTCCACAATAGCACGCAGCTGTCGGTTGTAGAGTTTTCCCCACAAAGAATAAACCAAAGCAAAATATGTTCTTGGGTTGCACAAAACAATTCACATAAAAGTAATTGGGATTTTGTGAATTAAAAACAAAACATTTGAACCCTTAAAATTGTTGGAGAAAAACTTTCTCCCAAAATGTATTGAATTAAATCTTGGCAGACACACAAAAGTTTCAAAAGAATAAGACTCTTAAAAGTTGAAACTATTCTCCACATTTTTCAAGGCTGCTAGGACCCCTTTTTATACAAAATTTGAGTCGGTCAAAGGATAAGCATTACAGCAGCGTGTCAGCCAAAAAGTAGGGTCGTTCGAACGAGAACCCCATTTCTCTTGAACTAGATTGCGTGTCATTTGAACGACTATGCGCGACATCCCAATGTCGTTCAAACGAGATGTTGATCTCACGCGAATGAGATTGGCATTAAAACCGAGGTGCGTTAACTGCCAATGAAATTTTCTTAATACTATTCTTTTTCTAAAACAGTTAACACCTTTTTAAAAATAAACATTTATAAAAACAATTTTTATAACAAAGCTTTTTAAAATTCCTGAATATTATAAAAACATTTTTATATAAATTTTTTTTAAAACACCTTTTAAAAATATCCCAACACTCTTAATATGAAATGTATATGAAACTTTAAAACAATATCTTACCAAAGTTCATATTGTTGGGCTTGAATGTTGAAGGCAACTGGTAATTCGGATCTGTCATTTGTAGATGCAATCTTCACAATTCTTCGACGACTTGTAGCGGTATACGACATAATTAATTATGACGGACTTATTAAAAATATGTCCTTGCAGGGCATCAAAAGCTTACATCACTTTTACTTTCCTGACTTGTTACTATGTACCTTGTTAAGACAAAATCGTTCAAGAGCTCAAATAATCCTGAAATACTCTGGCATGGCTAACAACGAGACGGTTTTCTTATAGTCCATCCTTTATGTGACATCCCGCTCACCAAAATTAGGGGTGGCCAGCCCGATACTCCAATATAACAGGAATAATGGATGGAATCGTTCTCAGCATCACAACAATATAATAAGTATACGGGATAACTACCCAATAGTTCAGAAAACGGGTTGCCAAAAATTTTGTTTTATAATAAGTTAAGAAAATAATTTAAACAACCCAATTTGAAAATAAAGTGGAAACCCAAAAGAACATATATAACATCCATAACAAGTATACAATAAGGGGAGCGAATATGCTGTCGGTCAATAGTCTATACAAACCAGATATAACAAATTAACGAAGTTACGTAGTACATCCATTAGACAGTTACAAAAGTTGGGCCACACGCCTGAGTAAAAGACCCGATCATAACTAGAGTACAAAAATGAAGGCGTCTACAACAACATGTTCCGTAATACCGAAAAGTATCACGGCTCCCCAAAAACACTGAAATGTGAAAGTCAGTACGGGCGTCCTTGTGGTGGAGCACCTGAGCGGATACAAGATTCATGCACAGCAAGAAATATGAACGGTTCAGGGCCCGATTTTATATGATCACAAGATGAATAAAGAGTATGACAGTTATAAACAGTTAATCATGAATGATGAAGATGAGAATCTATCAACATAATCTCAAAGCATAAACTAAGACAATGTAAATGATTATAAATTTTACTTAGTTATGCAAGAGGATATAAATGAGTATCATTAATTAAAAACCTCCATCATTTTTCACTGTTTCATTTCATCTTTCCATTCCTTATCAGGAATATAATTACTGTCATATGCTCTTTGTGGCATTCCATTCCTTATCAGGAATATAATCACTGTTACATGCTCTTTGTGGCATTTATTATACATTAAGTCCCACTTGATTAAGAATAGTTATATTCATATACATATAACAATTCTAAGATCGCTCGTCCGGGTTTCCCCACTGTGCGTGCCCCTACATGACCATCATCTTCTAGGGCCTATATACTAAGACAACATGGGCACCTACAACGCAAGACGTCGGGAAGTGGCGATATGCATGCGGGGGAGTCATAACCACACCCGTAATTACCTCTCCATCGCAGAAAAATATAGAACAATGCTCATATGGCCTAGGACTATATCCACCCTGCATTCATTAGCCAGGGGGCTTCACCTCACGCGTGCAACTTCCCTTATGATGGCATTTAGAGAGGTGTGTTTAAGTAAATTATTATTTACCATATTCATTTCCATATTCCTTTGCCATGTGCATGTTTCATTTTATCCAAAACCATAATCATTTACATTTTAGTAAATACGTCATATTTTATCCGGGGCCATACGTAAATCATATCATCATTACGACCTCAAAGAATGAGTAAACTCTCAATTCATCCTCCAAACATTTTAGGGTTTTATAATAAACCACCAAGACTATCATACCTTGATTGAACCTCTAAAGTCTCCACATACGACCTTACAACTCCTAGACTCCTAATAATTAACTAAGGGAAGGAAATGCCCTAACATCAATTTGTGCACCCCCGGAATAAGCCCCATTTACTACATTTCTAGTCTAGGGTAATGACTATATAATTCTAGGACTCTAGGACACTAAGTTTACTTCATACAAGAAGGTTCCTAAGTCCTAAACCTAAAAGAAAAGGATCAAAATTTAGTTAGAAAAATAACTCAAAACAACAAGGTTTCCGAATTGATTCGCCCTAGGGAGGAATCGATTCTCCCCAAGCAGTGAATCGATTTGCCCAAAAACGAATCGATTCAGAGGAAAAATTCCATTTTCTGCCTTGGCCGAATCGATTCGGCCTTAACCCGAATCGATTCGATCTTGCAGACCTGTAACTTGACCCCTAAGCGAATCGATTCGCCCTAGGGCCGAATCGATTCGCACCTGCGAATTGGCCAAGGATGGGGCTACGGGTTATGAACCCTAGTTTTCCCCCAAACTCAAATCTCCTCCATTTTTACACACAACCAACCACCTTAATCTATCCCGAATCATCCTATATGATTATCAACTACTATAATCCACAATATCATCAACATAAACCATGATTTGGGTTTAAACACCTTAAAATCAACATTTATTCCATTAATGCTAATACACAACGATCACACAATTTACCATCTTAAACCATATATTAGCAAGTAGAAAACTTGCCTTGATGTAGTAGCAAAAATCCCAAGCCTAAATCTTCAATCTCTCTCTTTTTCTCCACAAGTTCTCTTCTTCTCTCTTTCTCTCTAGGTTAGTAAATACACTTAGAGAATAAAATTCAATGTAAGACTAAATCATGGAATATGTCTAAAATTCCCAACTTAAATGGTTAATACCACATTAAATGATTCGCAACTACACATTTAAGTTAAAATCAGTCAAAAGTGCCCGAATCACGAAAATACAATATGGCACTTATTTTGACTATCTCGCACATTTCGGGACTAACTACGCCCTCCAAATTATCATTTGGAAATTTTATATGTCATTTCAAGTTCCAGTTTCATTTAAATGATAAATGTCATTTAAAACATATGACACTATAAAACATAGCATGATGATATTTAGTTATACATTTGGTAAATATGCAACAATCTAGTAAATATTAACCTTCAATTCATTCAATTAATATTTACTCCATTTCTCAACATTTTATATAATTACTTCACATAGTAAATTAATATAAAACAAGTTCTCAAAAGCGAGGGTTGTTACATACTCCCCCCCCCCCCTATACGGGAGTTTTGGCCCCAAAATTCAAGCGTACCTTGCAAGAAGAGATGCGGATACTTTTCCCGCATGTCATCCTCACGCTCCCACGTCGATTCCTTGGCATCGTGATGACCCATTGAACATTCACCAAGGGCACCACTCGCGACCTCAACCTACGCTCCCCATGCTCTAAGATTGCAACTAGTTGTTCTTCATATGAAATATCAGGTTGCAAATCGATATCTTCTAAAGGAATATGCCAAAGGGCACCTTCACACCTCTTATACTTCTTCAAAGAGGAAACAAGAAACACGTCATGGATTTATTGTAAGTGTTTCGGTAAAGCAAGATGATACGCCACTGGGCCTACCTTGGCAATAATAGGGAAAGGTCCCACATAGCGCGGCGCAAGCTTTCCTTTCTTCTTAAAACGCCTTACACCTTTCATTGGTGATACTCGCACCAAGACTTGATCTCCAACTTCCAACTCTATACGTCTTCTATTCGCATCAGCATAACTCTTTTGGCGATCTTGAGCTATTCGGATGCGATTCCGGATGAGTTCAATCTTGGAAGAAGTATCCTGGATCATTTTAGGTCCAAGAAACTTATTATCCCCCACCTCCAACCAACAAGTGAGCGATCTACAAGGCCTACCATAAAGTGCCTCATAGGGCGCCATCCCAATAGTGAATTGGTACGAATTGTTATAAGCAAATTCGACCAAAGGGAGATATTGTTACCAACCACCTTTGAAATCAAGCATACACATTCAGAGCATATCCTCCAACCTTTGGTTGACTCTTTCGGTTTGTCCATCTGTTTGAGGATGATAAGAAGTGCTTAACTTCAATTTGGTTCCCATAGCCTCTTGAAAACTTTGCCAAAAGTGGGAAACAAAAATCTTGTCTCTGTCGGAGATTATATTTATTGGCACCCCGTGAAGTCTAACAACTTCCTCAATAAACAACCGGGCATAACGAGCGGTATTGTAATCGGTGCGTACCGGTAGGAAATGTATCGACTTAGTCAAACGATCAACGATAACCCAAATAGAATCGTGACCATTTTGTGACGTTGGCAAGCCTGTGATGAAATCCATCGATATACTCTCCCACTTCCACACCGGTATCTCCAACGGTTGCAACAAACCCGTCGGTCGCTGATGATTTATCTTGACCAATTAACAAGTAGTACATTGGGATACGAACTCAGAAATATCTCGTTTCATGTCTGCCCACCAATACTGACAACGCATGCCTTGGTACATCTTGTCCCCACCAGGATGCACTAAAAATTTAGACCCATGAGATTCTATCATCACAGCCCGTCTTAAATCCCCGTCGTCCGTGACGATGAGCCTCCCGTGGAAATGCAATCCACCCTCCAAACTTATGGAGTAGGATTCCGCTCCCTCGGCCAACAATTGGCGTATATGGTCCTGACAGCCTTTATCCCTTCCTTGGACCTCTACAACCCTTGCCACAATAGTAGGCATGACGGTCAACACCGACATAAATGCCCTAACAACTGCGTCTTCCTGACTAATCTCCTTTCATTTAGCTTTCCACACCTCAGCCAACTCCCCCTCGGGCTTTCTACTCAAAGCATCCGCCACCACATTCGCCTTACCCGGGTGATAGTGGATGTCAAATTGATAGTCTTTCACAAACTATAGCCATCGACGTTGTCGCATATTTAAATCCTTCTGTGAATATAAATATTGCATCGATTTATGGTCCGTGAAAAGACTAAATTTCTCCCCTAGGAGATAATGCCTCCAAATCTTCAAGGTAAACACTACTGCGACAAGTTCCAAATCATGCACCGGATAATTCTTTTCATGAGGCTTTAGCTTGCGAGAGGCATAAGAAATAGCCCGCCACTCTTGTTTAAGTACACCTATCAATCCTTGTAGAGATGCGTCGGTGAAGACCAAATATTCCAATCCTGGCCTTGGTAATGCAAGGACTGGAGCAGAAGTCAACCTATCCTTGAGCTCGTCAAAAGCTGACTGACAAGAATCATCCCATACAAACATCACACCTTTCATGGTTAAGTTTATCAAAGCGATAAATTTTTTAGAGAAACCCTTGATAAACCGGCAGTAATACCCCACCAAACCCAAAAAACTACGAGTCTCGGTAGGTGTCGTGGGCAGACCCCACTCCCTCACCGCAACCACTTTACTCGGGTCCACCAAAATACCCTGGGCTGTCACAATATGACCCAGAAACTGTACCTCATTTAACCAAAAACCACACTTCTTGAACTTGCCATACAGTTAGTGATCCCTCAACCTCTGCAGGACCGACCGCAAATGAGTAGCATGGTCAGATTATGTCTGAGAATACACTAGAATGTCGTCGATAAACACGATAACAAACTGGTCCAGGAAGTCCTGAAATACCCTATTCATGAGGTCCATAAACACGACAGGAGCATTGGTTAGTCCGAAAGGCATAACCAAAAATTCATAGGACCCATATCTCGTAAGGAAAGCAGTCTTGGACACATCTTATTCTCATATCCTCAACTGGTGATACACCATCCTCAAGTCTATCTTAGAGAAGTAAACAAATCATCAATTCGAGGTAATGCGTATTTGTTCCGGATGGTGACTTTATTCAACTCTCTGTAGTCAACGCATAACCGGAGAGAACCGTCTCTTTTCTTCACAAACAACACTGGAGCGCCCCACGATGACGTGCTTTGCCTAATAAACCCTTGCTCTAGCAAGTCCTGAATCTGATCCCTTAAATCACTCATCTCAATAGGAGCCATACGATGCAGAGCTCTCGTAATCGGTCGAGTTCCCGGTGCTATGTCAATTACAAATTCAATCTCCCTACTAGGAGGCAAACTCGGTATTTGCCAAAAAACATCTTCAAAATCTCTAACAACCGGAATAGAATCTAAAGAAACAACTACATCCTGAGAAGTTTCCTCCGCAATACAATACAAGTAAGCGCTAGTACCTCCTTCTAAGCGAGGCATAACCACTAAAAACATTTCTTGCCCCGGAATGGCAAACACTATACTCTTCCCATAACAATTAACTATCGCATGATACTTCACTAGACAATCCATACCCAAAATCACATCATACCCGACCATGTCCAGGATGAGCAAATCGGCCTCAAAGCACAAATTACCATGATTAATTCCTATTTGTTTACAAATAAAGAAAATGAGTGAACCATCACCCATAGAAGACTCAACACTAGTGAAGGTACTCTCTGCAGATTTTATCAACTCTGTAGTCTGAGCGAAACTTCTAGAAATGAACAAGTGTGTCTCACCCGTATCAAATAAAATACGACCCATGTGCCCCTGAATAAGAAACTTACCCTTAATAGTTGGCAGTGCAGGAGGAGCCGGAGGAAGCATAGTGATATACCCGTTTATGTTCTAGGAGGGTCGCCTCCACAACGGACGACCCTAAGAGGGGCCGACCCTTCACCAGGCCCCAACTGGCCCTCACCAGGCTCCGGTCGACCCTACGAGGGGCCGACAGTACGAGGACAGAATCAAGCCAGACTCACTGCCGGAAGAAACTTTGCCCTCGGCCTCGGCTCATAGGCCGAGGGTGACATCATGACAGCGCGTGGTTTGGGAGACGCGTGGAACAGTGCGCGTGAGGCTCATATGACACGTGGAAGACCGTTACAACCGAATCACCCCCTCACGTGAGGGAATATTATGTCATCATTTGGCATCTACAGGTGTCAACAGGGGATTGGATAGATCATTATTCACATGCACCATGCTTACTTGGGGGGTACACTACACCCCCCAAGACCTATATATACTTGCCACCCCCCAACCCTACAGAGGGGAGGAGATTTAACTGTAGCCCTAGCTAAAACTCTCCTTGTACACACAGTAGAGAGAGAGGGTTATGTGCATTGTATCCAAGGCCATTAGTGCCCATACTTAGTGGATCACACACTCACAGTGGATGTAGGCCAAATTGGCTGAACCACTATACATCATTGTCTCAATTCCTCTTATACTCATCCCCTTCTATACACTTACATGCTTATATATATACATCTCTATGGCTGCCATGGTTGCTACTGCTTGAGCTCACTAACACTTACCTGGTGGTGCTAAATCTTAGCATCATCAGTTTGGCGCCGTCTGTGGGAACGAGAAGACATCTCTTCCTTTGTACAGCTTGACCTCACTGGGCACTCTGGTGGTGAACCAACACTCCCCCTGAGAGGAGGTGTCTCACCATTGAAAGAGACCCACTAAGGTTCCCAAGCTAACCAGTATTTTCTTCAGTTCTGCTTTTCATAGCTCAAGCGCATGGCACCTGAGATGCCACCACCACCTCTTCCCCCGCCGGATGAGGGGGGAAGACCCAGTTCCAGTCAGCCGCCGCCTCAGTCTGAGATGGCTGATGTGGCAGCAGCCCTAAAGTCTCTGGCAGCCAGCCAGCGGATGACGCAGGAGCAGTTCACAGCTCTAAGTCAGAATATACTGAGACCACCAGGGGTCTCACCTGAGATGATTACTCCGGCAGCAGCTCCAGGACATCATGAGGCCAGGGGACCACCCCAGGCACCACATAAAGACCTGCCACCCCCTCAGCGGCGTAGGGATGTTGCTGACCCCCGGCGTTTACGCCTGGGGAGGCAAGGAAACCCTTGCCCTGAGGACAGGTATGATGATCTGGAGGAAGAAGAGGCTCCAGTAGAATGCTGGGAGCCGTATGAGGTCTCCGACAATACAGTACGACCCCTCCAGTACAGTAGAGGAAAGTGCGGGAGACCAAACCCTGATGATCGCCCAAGAGGCTCTGCTTTTGACCGCCTGAGCAGGGGGTCGGCCTTCGAGAGGCTGGGACCAGTGAATGACCTGCGAGACAAGTTGTCCAAGTCAAGAAGCGCAGCGAGATCTAGGAAAGAAGCGGAAGGCCGACCCCAAAGACGGGATGACGGCCAAAGGGAAGTAAACAGCCGACACAGGCCTGCCGTAGCGGAGCCCTCCATCCACCTCCGAGAGGCAGCGGGGGATAACATCGGCCAGGCCGACCCTGTGAGGCCCTGGAATGACTCAATCCAGCGGTTAGAGGATAAGATTGGCGACATACTGAAGAGCCGGGACCCTCTTCAGAGGGGATACACCATAGGCTCACCCTTTGTGGCAAAGATAGTCAACTTCCCCACGCCATCAAAGTTCAGGCCTCCTGTGGTCACCCCAAGATACGATGGGAGCACCAACCCTGTCCACCATGTGGAGATGTATCAATCCGCGGCAGACATATACTCTATCTCAGATGAGATGAGATGTCGTGCCTTCTCTGGTACCCTGACAGGGGCTGCGCATGTGTGGTACACGTCTCTTCCAAAAAATTCTATTGGAAATTTTAAGCAGTTGGCAGACCTGTTCATCCATAATTTCTGCTTTGGGGTGAGGCCACAGAAGAAGACCACACACCTGCTCTATGTTAAGCAGGGAAAGAACGAGACTCTGAGAGACTACATAGCCAGATTCAATAAAGAGAAGCTGGAGGTGGAAGACTATGAGGAGAGCATAGCTATGACAGCCCTGATTGGAGGGCTCCAGAAGGGGAAGCTATTATGGAAGCTTGCCGAAGACCCCCCGAGGACGATGGCCGAGCTGTTGTCAACAGCAGGAAAGGTGATGAACGCCGAAGAGGCGATGGCTGCAAAATATGAGGACGAAAGAGGAGGTGCAAGTGGGAGTAAATACCCGAAAAAGAACAAAGAGGGGAAGAAGAGAACCATGGATGATAAGTTCGCGGGGTACACCCCTCTGACGGTCAGCTGTGAACAGATCCTCAATGAGATAAAGAGTGACCGGACGCTGAAGTGGCCTGAGAAGCTGAGGGTAGCCCCTGGCAAGAGGAATAAGAACCTGTGGTGTGAATTTCACCAAGACCACGGCCACGTAACAGACAAATGCTTTGCTCTGAAAGATGAGATTGAGAAGATGCTGAAGGAAGGGAAGCTCAGAAAGTACGTCGATAAAGCCGACGTCAAGAGGGGCCGAGGGGACGACCCCAGAAAGAAGCGAGTCGATGCCTGCAGAGAAGGTCCTCAAAAAAGAGGGGACGACCCCTCTGATGATGAGGACGACCCTGACCTCCCGCCGAGAGACGACCAAGGCCCTGTCAAGAGGCTCAATATGATCTCGCTCGGGGTGGGAATGATCTCCGGGGGACTTGCAGGAGGAGGGTCTGAGGTCGCCGACAGGAAGGCCCATGTCGCTGAGGCTAAGGCAGTGACGAAGATGGTGCACTCAACCTTCCTAGAGGTCAAGTTAGAAAAAAGGAAGAAGGTTGATATGGACACTTTGATTGTGGGATTTTCAAGAATGGACTTCAAGGGCCTATTGTCCCCGCACGATGACCCTCTCGTCATCACCACCAGGGTGCACGGGTACGAAGTGCCGAGGATCCTGGTGGATGGGGGCTCATCCGCAGATGTGATGTTTTGGCCATGCTTCAAGGCCTTGGGCCTCAGTCGTGCCAGACTTGTCCCATACCATCATCCATTAATTGGGTTCAGTGGGGAGAAGGTTCACCCCCTAGGAATATATGAGGCTGATGTCAGGATGGGGGACGAGTGGCCGAGATGGCTCACCAAGAGGGTCAGTTTCTTTGTGCTGGATGAGCATGTGTTTTCGGCATACAACATCATACTGGGACGTGTGGCCCTCAAGGGTTTGAAGCTGTGCCGTCCACGGTCCACCAGATGGTTAAGTTCCCTACCCCTTATGGGGTGGGGGAAGTTCAGGGAGACCAGACGACAGCGAGAGAGTGCTACTACAACTCCGCTGAAGAAAGGGAGGCACACAAGAGGGCTACAGCCACTTACAACATTGATACCCTAGACCCCAGGGACGAGACGAAGCTCAAAAAAGGAGAGGCCGCTGAGGAGGTAGAACCCATCATCCTCGATGAGGATGACCCGGGAAAAACCGTCCAAGTTGGCAAATCTCTGAAGCCCAGTATCAAGGAAGACCTCATCAAACTGTTGAGGAGAAGGCGAAGCGTCTTCGCGTGGAGTCATGTAGATATGCCAGGGATCGACCCTGAAATCATGTGCCACAAACTCAATGTGGTAGAGGGAGTGAAGCCGGTAAAGCAGAAGAGGAGGATTTACTCTAGAGAAAAGTATGAGGTCATCAGGGATGAGGTTAAAAAATTAGAAGACGCTGAATTTATCAGAGAGGTCATCTACCCTGAGTGGCTGTCCAATGCAGTCATCGTCCCAAAGGCCAACGGCAAGTGGAGAATGTGCATGGACTTCACAGACCTCAACAAGCATTGTCCCAAAGACAGCTTCCCTCTCCCCCGCATCGACCAGATGGTAGACGCTACCGCAGGCCATGAGCTCATGAGTTTCATGGATGCCTACTCAGGGTATAACCAGATTTTCATGAACCCTGAGGACTCGGAGAGGACCGCCTTCATCACTGACAAGGGGACATACTGTTACAGGGTCATGCCCTTTGGCCTAAAAAATGCGGGGGCAACGTACCAGCGCCTCGTAAACAAAATGTTCGAAGATCAAATTGGGAAGTCTATGGAGGTTTACGTAGATGACATGCTGACTAAGAGTCTGAAGGCAGAGGATCATGTGGCAGACCTGGAGAGGACCTTTAATACAATGGACAAATACAAAATGAAGCTCAACCCGGCCAAGTGTGTCTTCGGGGTCGGAGCGGGGAAATTCTTGGGGTTCATTGTCAACCAAAGAGGCATTGAGGCCAATCCTGAAAAGATAAAGGCCCTTATTGAGATGAAGACCCCCAAGTCCATTAAAGACGTTCAGAGGCTCACAGGGAGAGTGGCTGCCTTGAACAGATTTGTGTCAAGGGCCACAGACAGGTGTCTTCCATTCTTCAAAATCCTCAGAAAAGCCTTTGAATGGAGCGAAGAGTGTGATGAGGCTTTCAAGCAGCTGAAATCATACTTAGGGTCTCCCTTGCTGCTGTCACGACCCGTGCAGGGTGAACGACTGTACGTGTACCTTGCTGTCTCAGAGTCCGCTATCAGTGCAGCAATCGTAAGAGACGAAGACGGGATACAAAAGCCCGTATATTTCAACAGCAAGGCACTCCAGGGGGCAGAGCAGAGATACCCGAGGATGGAGAAGTTGGCCTATGCCTTGATCCATGCCTCAAGGAAGATGAAACCGTACTTCCAGTCCCATACTATGGTCATCCTTACTGACTCTCCTCTTAGGCAGGTCCTACACAAGCCTGAAAAATCAGGAAGGCTAATGACCTGGGCTATAGAGCTGGGGGAATTTGACATTGTGTATCAGCCTAAGACAGCCATTAAGGGGCAAGCCTTGGCAGACTTCGTGGCTGAGTTCACATGGGAAGAAGATGAGGCCGAGGGTGAGACCCTCGGGAAGGCAGATACAGAAGACAGACCCGCAGACACACCCGCAGAAATGGCTGAGACGAGCACCGCTAGAAGGAAAGTGACTGAAAACGAAGAGGGAAGATACATCTTTAGACAGGGGTCCCTCTCTGAGGGAAATTTTTCTGAAGGAAAGACTCCGTGGAGCCTCTTCGTTGACGGGTCCTCCTGTGATAGCGGAAGTGGTGCTGGACTGATACTATCAGCACCCGATGGCACAGACGTCGAGTATGCCCTGAGGTTCAATTTCAAAGCCTCCAACAATGAGGCTGAGTATGAGGCCTTGATAGCTGGCCTCTCTTTGACCAAATCCCTTAGTATCGGCCAAATTTTGGTTCACAGTGATTCAAGGCTGGTGGTGAATCAGATACTAGGAGCCTATGAGGCCAAGGACGAGAGGATGGCTAGGTACCTTGAGATGGTGAGGTTATCGCTGAAGGACTTTACAGAGGCGAAATTCAAGAGGATACCTAGGCTCGACAACGGCCGTGCTGACGCCCTTGCAAGGTTGGCCTCAGCTACTAGGACAGACATAAGGAGGACAGTCCCGGTAGAAATCTTGCTTCAACCAACTATCGAAGACGTTGGGGGAACACTTGGCATTTGCATGAATGTTTCTCAAGAACCTTCATGGATGGATCCTCTGATCAGATACATTAAAGGAGGAGAGATGCCAGAAGCAAGTCAAGAGAGGAAGAAGCTGAGATACAGGGCTGCAAAGTTCACTGTCATCGGAGACACGCTGTACAAAAAGGGGTTTCTGCTCCCCTTACTTAGGTGTGTGCATCCTACAGAAGTCCCTTCCATTTTGCAAGATGTGCATGAAGGGTCGTGCTCAAGCCATATTGGGGGTAGATCCCTAGCGAAGAGGGTAATAACCCAGGGGTACTGGTGGCCGACCTTAGGAAAAGATGCTGCCGCATACGTTAAAAAGTGTGACAAATGCCAAAGATTTGCTACCATCCCTCACCAACCTCATCAGCATCTTACCTCTGTTACATCCCCATGGCCGTTCGCAGTATGGGGGATTGACCTGGTAGGACCCTTACCGAGGGCAGTCGATAACTATCGGTTCCTCATCGTAGCAATTGACTACTTTTCAAAGTGGGTAGAGGCCGAACCGATGGTCACGATTACAGAGCAGAAGACCTTCCAGTTCATCTGGAAGAATGTGATATGCAGATATGGTCTACCTAACACCCTCATCTCGGATAACGGGACTCAATTCAAGAATGCCTCTCTGCAGAAGTACTGTGAGAGGGTAAGCATCAAACAATTTTTCTCCACCCCAGGCCGACCTCAGGCCAATGGGCAAACCGAAGTTACGAACAGGACAATCCTAGATGGGATTAAGAAGAGGCTTGAGGAGGCAAAAGGAAGATGGGTCGAGGAGTTATATGCAGTATTGTGGGCATACAGGACGACAGTAAAGACCTCTACCGGGGAGACCCCATTCATGTTAGCTTATGGATCAGAAGCAGTCATCCCCACCGAAGTGGAGTTTCCTACTCATAGGGTCCAAATGTATGACCCCCAGGGGAATACGGAAGAGAGAAGACTTGACCTAGACCTGATTGAGGAAAGAAGGGAGGATGCTGAGATAAGGCAAGCTTCCTACCAGCAGAGGACCGCAAGGTTTTACAACCAAAGGGTGAAACAGAGGCCTATCGCAGTGGGAGACTTGGTTCTTAAAAAGACTTGGCAGAAACCCAACAAGCTCCATCCTAATTGGCATGGCCCATATAGGGTCATCGATGAAGTTGTCCCAGGGACCTACAGGCTAGAAAACTTAGAGGGGGAACCTTTTTCAAACCCCTGGAATGCAGATCATTTGAAGAAATACTATCAGTAGTGTTGTAAGGTCTTGAAAGGCCATAATTGTAATTAGGGTTGCTCCAACAGAACACTTGGAAGATTAATGAGAAATATCAGTGTTTCCTTCATCCTATTGTCAGTCCTAGCATGCATGGGAAGTTGATCCCTCGGCTATAATGGGGACCAGTGGAGGACGACCCCACAGTGGTCCTCAAAAAAGACGAGGGAAGACTAAATTAAAATCCATTAATTTGGTTAGTTGAACCCTCGGCTATAATGAGGGCCAGTGGAGGGGACGACCCCTCCACTCTCCTCAAAAAAGACGAGGGAAGACTACATTAAAATCCATTAATTTGGTTAGTTGATCCCTCGGCTATAATGGGGACCAGTGGAGGGGACGACCCCTCCACTCTCCTCAAAAAAGACGAGGGAAGACTATATTAAAATCCATTAATTTGGTTAGTTGATCCCTCGGCTATAATGGGGACCAGTGGAGGGGACGACCCCTCCACTCTCCTCAAAAAAGACGAGGGAAGACTATATTAAAATCCATTAATTTGGTTAGTTGATCCCTCGGCTATAATTGGGACCAGTGGAGGGGACGACCCCTCCACTCTCCTCAAAAAAGACGAGGGAAGACTACATTAAAATCCATTAATTTGGTTAGTTGATCCCTCGGCTATAATGGGGACCAGTGGAGGGGACGACCCCTCCACTCTCCTAAAAAAAGACGAGGGAAGACTATATTAAAATCCATTAATTTGGTTAGTTGATCCCTCGGCTATAATGGGGACCAGTGGAGGGGACGACCCCTCCACTCTTCTCAAAAAAAAGACGAGGGAAGACTATATTAAAATCCATTAATTTGGTTAGTTGATCCCTCGGCTATAATGGGGACCAGTGGAGGGGACGACCCCTCCACTCTTCTCAAAAAAAGACGAGGGAAGACTAAATTAAAATCCATTAATTTGGTTAGTTGATCCCTCGGCTATAATGGGGACCAGTGGAGGGGACGACCCCTCCACTCTCCTCAAAAAAGACGAGAGAAGACTACATTAAAATCCATTAATTTGGTTAGTTGATCCCTCGGCTATAATGGGGACCAGTGGGGGGGACGACCCCTCCACTCTTCTCAAAAAAAGACGAGGGAAGACTAAATTAAAATCCATTAATTTGGTTAGTTGATCCCTCGGCTATAATGGGGACCAGTGGAGGGGACGACCCCTCCACTCTCCTAAAAAAAGACGAGAGAAGACTACATTAAAATCCATTAATTTGGAAAGTTGATCCCTCGCCTATAATGGGGACCAGTGGAGGGGACGACCCCACCACTGTCCTCAAAAAAGACGAGGGAAGACTTTAAAATCCATTTATTTGGTTACTTGAACCCTCGGCTATAATGAGGCCACATTAGGGGACGACCCCACAGTGGTCCTCAAAAAAGACGAGGGAAGGGTTTGTAGCATCAACAGTGAGCAAGCCATAATAAAATGAAATAAGGGAGACAGCAATTATGGAAGAGACTGGTATTAAGCAAATATAAGTATCAAGTGTTTTTACAAAGCCTTTGAACAAAATTACAAAAATAAGGGTATGGGCTACAGGCAGCCACCCTAGAGGACGACATCAGGGGGCAGAGCCTCAACATCAATGGGAATGGTCTCCCCAGGAACCAGCACCGGATGATCTTCAGATGTACCGACCCCTTCGAGCTGGACTTGGGCCTCCACTTGGTTGAGGGCCTCGGCAATCAGGGGGTCGTCCAGTTGAACACCCTCCAGTGATGGGCGAACAGAGGAGACGACATCGCCAAATTTGAGGACGACCCATCGGCAGGCCGTCCTGATCCCCCTCTCAAGATATTCAAGGCCGAAGCCCTGAAATTCGTCTGAAGTCTTGTATGCCTCCACAGCGTCAGCCTCAGCTTTCTTGATGGCTGCCTCCAGATCAGTCTTATGACGGGCCTCCAGGTTGATCAGAGCCTCATCCTTGTCCTTGATCAATAAGTCCTTGTCTTTGATCAACAAGTCCTTGGCCTGCATATCGGCATCATGCTGCCTCGTCAGCTCATCAAGGACTCTAGCATGCTCAGCCCTTGTGCTCTCCAGCTCGGCCCTCGCAGTGCCCAGCTCTGTCCGTAGATCAGCCTCTTGTTGGATGGCCCTCTCAGCTTCATGGAATTTCTGTTGATTCTCGGCCATCCACTTGGTGGCAGAGGTGAAGGCACAGACAGACTGCAAGAAAAATGAAGATGCATCAAGGGGAGCCGAGGAAACACTTTGTGAAAGAATGAAATTAAAGGTCAGGACCAATACCTGAGCAAGGGAGTGCAGACCGTAGTCATACACTTTGGCTGGAGGCATCTGCGCCAAGAACTCGAAGTCGGAGGCCGACAGTGCAGAGAACATAGAGGCCTTTGCTGCCCTCAGGTTGGCGATAAGAGATGAGGGGTCGGCCCTCAGATGGGATAGATTTTGAGACCAAAAGGCCCCCATGCTTGATGAAGAGGTTGCTCCTTCAGAGGCCTCGGCCCTGGCCCTCGTCTTAGGGTCAGGACGAGGCTCGACAGGAGCCTTAGGCTCCTTCCTTTTGTGGCTAACAGCTGTCGGCTCAACAACTGTCGGCCCTGAGGCCCTTGTCTTCTTAGGAGCTTGCTGAGGCTCCTTCCCCTTCTTCTTTGACAGACCAGCAAGAAGGCTTGGAGCAGTCATATCCCAGAGATAATCTGACACGCCGGCAGGACGACCTGAAAAGGATACGATGAATCAAAAAAGTTCAGAGATAAAGAGAGAACACTTCAAAAATAAGTAAAGAAGGGAAAATGTTCAGTATAACTCACATAGTTCTGTCAGAGGGCCGACCCTCAGACCAGCTTCTTTAAGGAAGCGAGGGGTCATCAAATCTTCAAACTTTGGGATCTCACCCTCTCTCCCTCGTCCCCTCAGATACTCAACAATATCCCTCTCCTCCAAGCTAAGTCCGGGGTCTGACCTAGCTTTCATGGAGGGGTTAGACCATCTGTTAGGAACCCTTGGAGCATCGGCAGAAGGGGACGCCTCGGTGGAGCTCTCCCATGCCCCAGATATGAAGAAGAACCTTTTTTTCCAATCATGGTTGGAAGTTTGAGCCACGTGGAGCAGCTTCTTCTCAGACCTTCTCGCTCCCAGATGATAGTATCCGGGCTATTTAGATGAAGAGGTGATATTGTAGCAGGCCAAGAACACGTCGGACGAGGGCTCGTCAGTGAAAGCGTTTTTCCACAAAGAGATGTACCCCAGAATCGTCCTCCAAGAATTGGGTGGAAGTTGCGAGGGGGAGACGCCCAGAGCCGACAGAATATCTATAATGGCAGGGTGAAAGGGAAGTCTGACACCTACTTTGAACATTTGCTCGTAGACTGCAACTTCTCCCTCTTCACCCTCAAAGACCCTCTCATCCTCAGAGGGAACCCTCATAGTCACCCCAGGTGGCACTCCGTAAATATGCCTCCATATCAGAAGATCCCTATCCCTGACAGAGGAGATAAAAGACGAGGCATGGGAGGTATCAACCTCATCATCTATATCATCGTCCTCATCCTCCTCATCACCTGCAGGAGGACCCTGAGGAAATGCCACTTGGAAGGCGTTGGGGGATAGGGTTGTCACAGGGACAGCCTCAGAGGGGATCGTACCCTCGGCCTCTCGGGGAGGGCTAAGGTCAGGTGAGTCCCTTCTACCAGAAGTTCCAGCACCAGTTGGAGAGGAGGTTCTCTCGTCCATCTCACTTGGGTTGGGTGTCTCGGCTGGACGAGACGACGACCCACAAGACTCAGAGGGTTCAGATGGTTTAATGGTGGCAAGAGGAATGGGAAAGATGGGTCGTACCCAATTAGGGTCGGCCCCTCGTCTCCTCTCTTCCTCTTCCTCTATTCGTCTGATCTCGGTAAATAGTTTCTCTCTCAGGGACGGGAATTCAGACACCAGGTTGTAAAGCCTCCTAAGCATTAAGGGGAAGACCCAACACTTAAAGAAATTATACTAGACTTGGCTAATTTAGCTACAAACAAGTGGGGAGTGGACCAGGTTTGACTTTTGGATTAAACAAAGAACTCAAAGGTTTTCACTCAAGAACACTCAAGAACATCCAAGAGCCAGTTACCGGAGAAGACACCGGAAAAGGTTATGGCACAACTTAAGGAAAATGGCTGCCTACGAGCCTAAAAAACAAACGAAAGTGAAAGAAGAAGAAGAAGGAAGAAAGAGGGTTTGAAAATACCTTAAATACCTTAGCAATGAGTAGGCCCATTGACCAAGGCAGGACACAGCCCACGAGGAAGGCATCATTAGGGTGCAAGGACCCAAGCGCAGTGTGCAGCCGTCATGCCTTGGAAACTGGAACAACAATGAGTACCTAACCAGGTGTCACTCACCTAACTGATCATACCTGCATCTCATTTAAAACACTATCCCTCAGCCATCTCAACAGCACCTATGGCTAAGGGCTGGGGGGTGATTGATATACCCGTTTATGTTCTAGGAGGGTCGCCTCCACAACGGACGACCCTAAGAGGGGCCGACCCTTCACCAGGCCCCAACTGGCCCTCACCAGGCTCCGGCCGACCCTACGAGGGGCCGACAGTACGAGGACAGAATCAAGCCAGACTCACTGCCGGAAGAAACTTTGCCCTCGGCCTCGGCTCATAGGCCGAGGGTGACATCATGACAGCGCGTGGTTTGGGAGACGCGTGGAACAGTGCGCGTGAGGCTCATATGACACGTGGAAGACCGTTACAACCGAATCACCCCCTCACGTGAGGGAATATTATGTCATCATTTGGCATCTACAGGTGTCAACAGGGGATTGGATAGATCATTATTCACATGCACCATGCTTACTTGGGGGGTACACTACACCCCCCAAGACCTATATATACTTGCCACCCCCAACCCTACATAGGGGAGGAGATTTAACTGTAGCCCTAGATAAAACTCTCCTTGTACACACAGTAGAGAGAGAGAGAGAGGGTTATGTGCATTGTATCCAAGGCCATTAGTGCCCATACTTAGTGGATCACACACTCACAGTGGATGTAGGCCAAATTGGCTGAACCACTATACATCATTGTCTCAATTCCTCTTATACTCATCCCCTTCTATACACTTACATGCTTATATATATACATCTCTATGGCTGCCATGGCTGCTACTGCTTGAGCTCACTAACACTTACCTGGTGGTGCTAAATCTTAGCATCATCACATAGCATCCTGAATATGATAAACACGCCCATACTGTAGCTGACCCTACGGTGGAGGGACAACTGGAATAAGTACCGGTGGAGGTAACTGAGCCTGCGGCTGCTGTGGGATCCTAGGAAGCTATCCCCTAATCAAGTGAGGACACGACCTCTTGATATGTCCCGACTCTCCACACTGGAAGCATCGATTCATCATATTTTCTTAATTTCAGCCTCGATTGTTTCTAAACTTTCCGAAGCCTTGGCCCGGATGGGCTCTACCTCCATTTCCACCTCTACCCGCCTGTTGCTGTTGCGGTCCACCTTGACCTTGCCTATTGTTATTGCCACCCGCAATAAACCCACCAAAACATTGCCTCTTTGACAAGTCCCCTTGCTGGGGATCCCTTTCTTTTTGCTTATTTCTCGAAGATTGGGACGAGGGAAATGCTCCTCCTCCTATCCAATTGCCTTCGGGTTTTCCCGCTTGCCTCATCACTGTAGTCTTCTTACTATATTGAACATACAACCGATGTTCCTGGCAATGAAGCAATGCCGCATTCATCACATCTCCAAAAGTTTGCAAAGCTAGATTACCCAGCAAATGTTGTCGGATCCTCTAGTTCAAACCTCCCATGAACTTCGATATTTTCCTCTCTTCTGGAGTCACCTCATCCGGTACAAAACTTGCTAACCGAGTGAACTCCTCTTCATATTCTGCAACAGAACTCTCCCCTTGCACCACATCTTGAAGTTTCGTTCTCATCTCTCTTTGAACTTCGGGAGGGAAATACTTCCGATCAAACAGAATCCAAAAATCATTAATAGTCATAGTATCTCTCTTCTCTGGCATAGTCATCGACTCCTACCAATGCAGTGCAGCTCCAATAAGTTTGAAGGTAACAAAGATTTGTTTCTTTTCCTCGCTACACTCCACCATTCGCAGATGGCACTGGATATCCTTCTTCCACTGATTTTCTACTATGACATCAGAACCTCCTTGGAATTCTAGGGAATGTCCCTTTAAAAAGGACTCCCTAACTCTCTCCAACGGAGAAGGTCCTGTAGGAGCTTATGCATCCTGAGCCCGTTGTTGTTGAACTTGTGGCATTTGCTGAACCAGGACAGTTATCGCTGCATTGACCTCTTGAGACACAATGTTTGCTACATCAGCAGCATTTATATTTCCTTGGGGCAGCGATGGAGGACCAACATCCTCTTCTACAACTCTATTTCTTCTAGCAGGGCGACCTCTCTTAGGCGGCATCTGAGATGAAGAAATAACAAAATTAGAATACTATTTAAAATAATCTATCTTGCAGAAGATCGCAAACATAAGTAACAAAGCAGTCCTAACATTAGGCTCTATATAAAAAGAATGCGACGGTAGAACGTGACAAGTCCACATAGATCCTAAAGACTCTAGAACCTGATGCTCTGGTACCATCTGTGACAACCCTCTCACCAAAATAAGGGGTGGTCAGCCTGATACTCCAATATAACAGGAATCATGGATGGAATCATTCTCAGCATCACAACAATATAATAAGTATACGGGATAACCACCCAATAGTTCAGAAAATGGGTTTTCAAAAATTTTGTTTTATAATAAGTTAAGAAAAGAATTTAAACAGCCCAATTTGAAAAGAAAGTGGAAACCCAAAAGAACTTATATTACATCCATAACAAGTATAAAATAAGGGGAGCGAATATGCTGTCGGTCAGTAGTCTATACAATCCAGATATAATAAATTAATGAAGTTACGTAGTACATCCATTAGACAGTTACAAAAGTTGGGCCACACGCCTGAGTAAAAAACCCGATCATAACTAGAGTACAAAAATGAAGGCATCTATAGAAACATGTCCCGTAATATCCGAAAAGTATAACGGCTCCCCAAAAACACTTAAATGTGAAAGTCAGTACGGGCGTCCTTGCGGTGGAGCACCTGAGCGGATACAAGATTCATGCACAACAAGAAATATGAACGGGTCAGGGGCCGATTTTATATGATCACCAAATGAATAAAGAGTATGACAGTTATGAATAGTTAATCATAAATGATGAATATGAGAATCTATCAACATAATCTCAAAGCATAAACTAAGACAATGTAAATGATTATAAATTTTACCTAGTTATGCAAGAGGATATAAATGACTATCATTAATTAATAAGCCTCCATCATTTTTCACTGTTTCATTTCATCTTTCCATTCCTTATCAGGAATATAATTACTGTCATATGCTCTTTGCGGCATTCCATTCCTAATCGGGAATATAATCACTGTTACATGCTCTTTGTGGCATTTATTATACATCAAGTCCCACTTGATTAAGAATAGTTATATTCATACACATATAACGATTCTAAGACTGCCCGTCCAGGTTTCCCCACAGTGAGCCCCTAAATGACCATAATCTTCCAGGGCCTATATACCAAGACAACCTGGGCACCTACAACGCAAGATGTCGAGAAGCGGCCATATGCCTGCGGTAGAGTCATAACCACACCCGGAATTAACTCTCCATCGAAGAAAAATATACAACAACGCTCATATGGCCTAGGATTATATCCACCCTGTATTCATTAGCCAGGGGCTTCACCTCACGCGCGCAACTTCTTTTATGATGGCATTTAGAGAGGTGTGTTTAATTAAATTATTATTTACCATATTCATTTCCATTTTCCTTTGCCATGTGCATGTTTCATTTTATCCGAAACCATAATCATTTACATTTTAGTAAATACGTCATATTTTATCTGGGGCCATACGTAAATCATATCATCATTACGACCTCAAAAAATGAGTAAACTCTCAATTCATCCTCCAAACATTTTAGGCTTTTATAATAAACCACCAAGACTATCATACCTCGATTGAGCCTCTAAAGTCTCCACATACGACCTTACAACTCCTAGACTCCTAATAATTAATGAAGGGAAGGAAATTCCCTAACATCAATTTGTACACCCCCGGAATAATCCCCATTTAATACATTTCTAGTCTAGGGTAGTGACTATATCATTCTAGGACTCTAGGACACTAATTTTACTTCATACAAGAAGGTTCCTAAGTCCTAAACCTAAAAGAAAAGGATCAAAATTGAGTTAGAAAAATAAATCAAAACAGCAAGGTTTCTGAATCGATTCGCCCCAAGCAGCGAATCGATTTTCCCAAAAGAAAATCGATTCGGAGGACAAATTCTAGTTTCTACCTTGGCCGAATCGATTCGGCCTTAACCCGAATCGATTCGGTCTTGCAGACCTGTAACTTGACCCCTAAGCGAATCGATTCACCCTAGGGCTGAATCGATTCGCCCCTGCGAATTGGACAAGGATGGGGCTACGGGTTATGAACCCTGGTTTTCCCCAAAACTCAAATCTCCTCCATTTTTACACACAACCAACCACCTTAATCTATCCCAAATCATCGTACGTGATTATCAACTACTATAATCCACAATATCATCAACATAAACCATGATTTGGGTTTAAACACCTTAAAATCCACATTTATTCCATTAATGCTAATACACAACTATCACACAATTTACTCATCTTAAACCATATATTAGCAAGTAGAAAACTTGCCTTGAGGTAGAAATCTCAGATTTCTTTGTAGTAGCAAAAATCCCAAGCCTCAATCTTCAATCTCTCTATTTTTCTCCACAAGTTCTCTTCTTCTCTCTTTCTCTCTAGTTTAGTAAATACACTTAGAGAATAAAATGAAATGTAAGACTAAATCGTGGCACTAGTCTAAAATTCCCAACTTAAATGGTTAATATCACAATAAATGATTTACAACTACACATTTAAGTAAAATCAGTCAAAAGTGACCGAATCACGAAAATACAATATGGCACTTATTTTGACTATCTCGCACATTTCGAGACTAACTACGCCCTCCAAATTATCATTTGGAAATTTTATAAGTCATTTCAAGTTCCGGTTTCATTTAAACCATAAATGTCATTTAAAACATATGACACTATAAAACATAGCATGATGATATTTACTTATACATTTGGTAAATATGCAATAATCTAGTAAATATTAACCTTCCATTCATTCAATTAATATTTACTCCATTTCTCAACATTTTATATAATTAATTCACATAGTAAATTAATATAAAACAAGTTCTCAAAAGCGAGGGTTGTTACACTTTATTTATGAGTAAACCCTTTCTCAAGCCTTTCCATTAAGGTTTGCATCTTCTTATCCATTTATCTTTTAAATCTCTTAGATCCACTTACGACCAATGGGTTTTATCCCATCAACAAGTTTAAAAGTCCCAAAAATTTGAATTGAATTCATCAATTCTACTTTTTGGTATCCATGGTCATAAGTCAAAGCTAAAAATCCTTATCTTGGAATGCCTCGTTGTAGTTCTTGGGACATTGTAGTTCTTGGGACCCGGTCATGTTTCCTTTAGATCTTATCGAAATAACCACCCAAAAAACTAACCTTTTATGATCTTTATTGATACTCTCACTACTAATGGTACCACTTGTTATCTAATATAAGTGACACATATATCTTAAAAATCAGTAATACTCCTATTGTCGCTAGACAGTGTATTATCGATATTAAGTTGTATTTCATCATGTACGGGTGGTTTAGAAACAATGGTAATATGATGTTCCATTTTATTTTGTAAGACAAGCTTACTCCTGGGCCCATAGTTTATTACATAACCCTCTTAGAATAGTCGATCATTGATATAATTAATGACCTTCTTGTACTTAGGAATATGGTGTAAACTACTTTTATTAGCCTTTGGTATAACCAACATAGAGTCATACCCATAACACGAGTTTGGGCACCCCCAAATCCAAACATGCCCTAGAATAATCTTGTTCCCATTTATATGTTAATTGGAAAAAGAATAGACTAATTAAGAAGAAACTAAATTAAGAATGTATGTCATCGACTCTTACATAAAATCCTAATATGAATATTGGTGTCCGAATAGCCAATCATGGATGTTATCATATCCAAAATAATCTTATTCCTTATTTTTCTCTACATCATTTCATAATGGAATGCCCGATTTAAACAACCGGGATAAAATCTTACACCTCCGATAAATTATTCCTTAACTCTCCCAATAAGTACACACCCCTACGATCATATCGTAGAATTTGGATTAGTTTACCTTGCCTATGCTCCACCTTAGCCTTGTACACTTTGAAGTAATCAAAGGCTTCAGACTTGTTTTGAATCAAATAAACACATTTATACCTTTGAATAATCATCAATGAAATCAATGAAGAACTCAAAAATACATTTTGACCAAATAGTCATAGGACCACCCAAATCAAAATGAACCATTCTCGACACATCTTTGGATCTTTAGCTTTTGACCGTGAAGGGCCTATTGGTCATTTTACCTTCTAAATGGGATTCACAGCCTAGAAGTATCACTACTTCCAATGAACTCAAATGCCCATTTTAAACTAGCCTTCAAATTCCTTTTAGAATAAAATGACCAAAGCATTAGTGACAAAATTGTGTTTGGTTCTAGAAGAAAAATTTCTCTTTATGATTTGTCCATTAACGTTATTCGTTCAAGTACATAGCAATATTGGTGATACATAACTTATAATGTATAAATTATTTTCTAATGTACTAGAACAAATAAAATATATTCCAATTTTGATAAAAATAATTTTATTAAAATAATTGAATATTTGTTAATAATCAAATTTAAAAACTGAAACCAACTTTTCTTAAACTACGAACATTAAAATATTTTAGCTAAGTTATCTTTATATTATTACCATAATCTAAAAATGTTTCCATCTCCTCATAATGTTGCTTTGTTCTATTTGCCCATTATTGAGAACATATATAACAAGTGATTTCCTAGTTACTTGGAACCTCTATAACGGGTTGTAGTCCCAATTTGAAGTTTCTGAGTGTGCACAACAGGTTCTTATACACCGGACCATGAATCCTGCATTTACTTTTAAAAGACAAACAATACCATATCCCTTTCCATACTGTATAATTAAAAACATATATATTGCTACAAAAGTTTCAACTACTTGTAGTGATAATATCTGTATTGTCGTTATTTCACTACTAACGAGGAACATTAAACTGCAAACCATTGTATCTAAGACTTAGCCTTATCCTACTACTTCTCTTTCGTGAAATAAGTAAAGTTATTATAAATACTTGAATTACAAAATGGATTCGGGTTTCCTCATCATATGTAATCCAAATAATCCATTGTTAAAATAATGAAAAAATTAATTTCAAGAACATGATTCTTACTTGAGCATCATTAACGAACATAATTGTTTAATGGAATCCAGAATCGAACCAAGAGGATCAGTTTTTCATTTTTTAGAACTAAAACCGAACCAACACGGAGAAAAAACAAACCAACTCAACCTAAAATGATCGGTTTGATTCAGTTTATCGATCTTTCAGTTCTAATGTGCACCCCTAATTACAAAAACAAACATGTTACATCAATTTTTAATAATGATAAGGGGGAGAAATATTATTTTCCAAAAAACAAAGTCTCTAAGAAAGGGGAAGATTTCCAAAATAATTATCAAAACATATCAATTTAATTACCATCATAAAAGGGGAATGCTATGGTACATGATTTAATTACCATACATAAAGTGTGAAATATGTTTTTAGGTGTATGATTTAATTGATTATAATTTTTGTTTGAATTATTGAATTTTATTTAACTAGATCGATAATTTATCTAACATGTGACATGTTAGGGAAGAGTGTACATTTTATATATTTATTTTTATAGTTTAATTAATTAATATTAATTGGAATGATTTTAGAAAATAATTAATTATTTGTCATGTTGACAAATAAAATGAAATGTAGTGGATAAATATTTTTACAAAATAAAATTGGTGTAAATTTTAAATAAAGAACATTGTAATTCGATAATTAGTTCACTTGGATTATTTAATTGGGACTTGGCTTTTCTAGAAATATTTTGGGTTAAAATTTAAATAAATAATCGTAACTAGATTTATTGGATTCTGTATTATTAAATTGGATCGTGGTTTATAGACAAATGGACCTAAACTTGTGTTTGGGCATGGACAAAGGTTGGGATAGGGTTTAGAGGAAACCCTATGAGTTTTTTTAGGGATTCTCATATTACTTTGGTAGCGAGAAAATATTCTAATGTGAGTAAGAACATAAATTGGTGACTTAAGTTCCTGTCATTAAATAAATAAAATTGCATTTTATCTCACCTTTTTCAACCTAAACAAAATGTAATTCATGCTAAGACTATATCTCTCTTATACCTTTCGCCCATGCACCATAACCAACATCTAAGGAGATTAACTGGGAGTGCTTTGATAATCAATTCAATATAAAGTCTATAATTTAAATGGATTAAGAAATCTTAATGATCAATCCTACAAAGTTTATTTTTAAAAATCCATCAATAAGTCATGTCATATTATACTCATCATCTTTAATGTAATTATGTTGAATTCTCACTGAATAATCTAATTCTTAAGAAAATAAGGTATAATTAGGGTTTTATCTTTATTTAAAAAAATCCATGTTTCAACTTTATGTAAAAGTATAAAAATTGACTAAAGACAACGTGATTAATTTCCAAACTAAAGATATAGATTGATAAGTTTATAAGATAATCACGTTATGAATTTGATATTTATTTATAAGATCGATAAGATTGATAATATTTATAGAAAATTCATGTTTCAACTTTATGTAAAAGCATAAAAATTTGATATTTGTTGAACATGTTATGATTATAATAGAATTTATAATGGTTAATCTAGATGTTTATGATAATGTAGAATTTTGTATAATTTAAAATAATACGATATTAGTTGAAAAGGTTATGTTGAAGTGGGAATGGTAATTTTCCATTAAATCAATCATTATGGTGAACATGTTTAATTGAGAACCTTTTCACATGTTAATGGAGTTGTAAAAATTGTCAAGAATGGAAATTACTTATATAAGAGTAGAGTAAATAACCTAGTGATTAGTGGAAATAATCTTAATGGTTGGAGATACTTGTGAATTAGTTTTAAATAGCGATGTACTTGCCTTGGTTTCATTAATAATATGTAAGAAATAATGTAAGTTGTGCATGATGACTTTAAGCGGTTAGGCGCCATATAATATCAAACAAGTAAAGTTTTATAAGGAAGTGCTATGTAAGTCACCTAGGATGATTAATTAATAATGAAGATTGATCCTAACTTGTTAGGGAGAACAAAATTAAATATAATAATACATGCATATAATTTTAAGTATTTGAGAATAATATACCTGGAAATATTAGTATGTGAGAGTGAAGACCTTTTTATTTTTTCATTGCATAAGCTGTGTGTTAGGAGCCTGTAGCTTCTAAACATAATCAAGTTATGGTGAGTGTATTACGTGTGCATCATTGTATGATGTATAACACTTAGTAATCTATATCTTACTTGAATGGTTTGGCAACAACGACGGTATTATATAGACATTTCCTCAACATTTGTGGTCCAGTGTGTTAGTGGATCAAATGAGATAACAGACATTATGTGGACATCATGCCGACATGAGTTGCATCGTGTGTGAGTGAACTAGTTGAGGTGATCGTTATTATGTGGTAGTTACATTGCCATAAGTGATCTTTTGTGTGAGTGGATTGTAATTGGTGATGGTATTTATGTAGAAGTCGCTAGTCATGTTATGACAATGCATTTAGATATCATTATACATTAATAATATGAGTATTTAACGTATGAGAGTAGTGTGGGTTGTTAATCGTATGGTTAAGAGAAGACAATTGCGATACTTTAATTATAATTGTATGAATGTTTAGGCTACGTAGAGATATCTATTGTTATGGTCATAACTTGCCTTTTTCTCTATCTTTTTAGGTCGTCATGGTGCATACGATTAAGACTCGGAGTAGGTGTTGAGCTTATAGTGGTTTAATCTATTTCCTTCTGAGATGTAGGATTTATGTATTCTATTTAAGCATGTAGAATATTTATGTTCAGACTTTTATATGTGTAAACATTAGTAGTTATGGGCCCTGTTATGTTGGAGATTCCAAAGTTGTGTTGGAGGATTATTAGTTGGTTTTATTTAAGGTAGATGGTAACAAACTTGAATATCTATATTTTATAATCTCTATTAATTATTTCATTAATGTTGCACTCTTAGAATGATATTTAATTTATTTGACTAATGTATTTTTAATATATAAGACTAGCCACCTAAAATATTGGAAATATGAGTTGTCACAAATCTAGTCTTGTGAAAATACGTCAAAGACATTCAGAAAGAAAATGCATCATTTAATGTTACATGAAAATCAAGATTTCATCAATTAAGTCTTTAATGACATATAGATAGGCACGATACACAATTTCATGAGATATTTAAGTAGGTTAGGATTAGTGTAAAGTTATAACATTTCCTAATTAAGATCAATCTATTGGATAAAACACACATTCTAAAGATTTTTCTATCATTAAATCAAATTTTCAAAGAAACAATATACAATTGATTTAATATAGTCAACTATATTTGTTATCCTTTGACTGATTTAAGTTAGAAAAAAACTTTTAGGAGTTATAGTAGACTAAATTGAGAACAATTCAAGTACATCCAACATAGTTAACTAATTCTCGACGTCGACTATAACAGGGGTTTAGCACAATAACAACTAGATTTAACTACACAAAAGCACCTTTCTGCCACTTACTCACATCAGCTACATTTTGTACATGTGATATATATACTTCATTAAAATATGTTTTTACACATCAATAGCTCACAAACAACATTAAAACATCAAATCATCCTCACAACACGCGTGTCAATAAATTCATTGAGATTTAAAAAAATGGAAATGAATTTCACAACACCATTAGAATTCTTTAATCATTTATATTTTTTACATAATAAGTACTATAGCATTATAGATAACTATTAATTTAAAGAAAAATATTGTCTTAGTTTTGTATAATAAGAATTCATTTTACTTTTTCTTTACGATGTAAACATCATCACATCTTCTCGACTAATATTGTCTAAATTATAGGGAGTTAAGGAAGAAGGTAATGCCATTGAGCTTGTGTGTGTATGATTTAGTAAGTAAGGATGTAGTTAACTTGTTATTTGTAGTTTTAAAGTTTTATATTTCCTTGTATGGTTTTGGTTCTACCTATGTGAATCAAAGATAGCGATGTTCTTAATTCCTATCTTGAGCGTGAATGTAGGCAGGGCCCAACCACGTAAAACTCTAAGTTTGTAAAATTTATCTAACTCTATCTTTAATATTGTTCTTATTACCATTTAATTGTTTAAACATATATTAAATCTCTATATTTTAAAAAATAAAAATGAAATTTTAATTTTCCATTAATTTTCTATATTTTAAAAACGACTCAATCCTCCCCATTGGGTATTTTCTAGGACAACATAGGGGAAATCCCACCTTTGTGAAAAATGACTAGAAATCCCATATGTTTGAAAATTAATTGAGTAAAAATAAATAAATATTGGATTTTGTCTTGGCATAACTCCAAAACTGGAATACAACTTAACCACGATTTTGTCTTGGCACAACTACCAAAGGTCGAAAAGATATTTTAAAAATAAAAAATCTAGCAAGTTTGCGGAACCATTACCGACATGAAGAAATCTTCACTTAAATGAATACTAAATGGCACTAGGTCGCACAATAAGTCGGAGTTTTTTCAAGGTTTTCAAAAAGATCATGTCCACAAAAGAAGATTCTTCGTGGATGTGAAGTCTTAATTCGCTACGAACAACCAATGAACCAAGTCACAGCTAGAACCAAAGTTTACCAGTTTTGCAAAAACCACAAAACTTAGAGTTTCCTATCCAAACTATGACCAAATAAATTATAAATACAAAAGATGAATTTCAAAACTAAATTTTATATAGGAAGAATATATGATATCGTGTATTTATAAATCTTAATAACCATGATGTTAATTTTTTTTTTCAATTTTAAAAAATATTTAATCGTGGGGTGAATCTAAGTACTATAGATTATACCTTTATCATTAATGATTACTCAGGCCAATGACATGAATGATCAGATATGAATTTGATGATATTTTTTGGAGACGTCTTATACTAAACTCAAAGTGTATTATATAAAACATAATACTACAATCCAAATAACATGGGGCACACGAGTATATTTACAATCTCCCCTTTTGTCTATTCCGTGGCAAAATACACAAAACTAAAATTACAAGCAAATGAATGAAATCTATCACCTAAGACATGACTTTGATCAACCAAAGGCGTATAAGATAGACTAAATACAATTACAAGCAATATAAAATCAAGATACTCAATGACTCTTTTAATGATTTTATTGTACCTATTTTCCTGCAACACACTAGCAAGTTCATCAAATATCAATGTGTACAAGGACATAAAAAATAGGAGAGTTACAAGATAAAAACACGTGAATAATAGTGAATACATGTGAGAATTATATTACTAAAGTAACTGTCCCTTAACTTTGCAATTACTCTCAATAATTATGATATAGCATAACATAAAAACACTTCCCCTAACCCAAAATGTTCAAAACTATGTACTCGCTTTTTCAACAAATTTCTCCCCCTGTCACAAATTAGACAAATGAAAAAAACCAACCATACAATGAGATAAATAAAACTAAGCAATTTACAAAGATAAAGCATCATAAACAAATAAACAAAATGAGAGTAGACCATATAATGAGTGAGTAATTAGTACGAATATTTTGGCTAGATATGGAATATAAGATAAAAATAGACCTAAGAGGAACATATCAATAACTACACATAGAGCTACACAATATATCAACGCAATGATATCTATTAAATTCATGCTAAACTGTGATAAGTATTTAAAATATTGTAGAGTTATTTGACTATACATTATATAATAAAATGAAGCTAAATCTTAACTCTCAAACTACAAATCTCCAAAACAACAAATGCTCTCCTTTCTAAATATTCCTTAAAGCCTTGATACCTCGAACACTCGACTGAATATCGAACGTGATAAAGTTGAATGTTGGTGTTTCATTGATACTCATCGAAAGGCAGGTAGAACCCAAAAACAAAAGCATATGCTCATACTCATCAAAGGAGGGTTAAATCCAAGAGGGTAATACCACATATTTTTTTCCATGATATTATGAGGATTAGTTGTGCATTTTCTGGAATTTATATGGATTTAAGATATAATACTTGAGTTTTATTATTTTAATTATATTATGGATTAACATATTTAGTTAATTGAATTATTCTAAACATATGTAGTGCAACTTTTCAAATGGTTTATTTAGCAAAGTTTGGTGGCGACTTAATTTGGGGACTTATTAGTCAGCAAAACACACTCAAAATAATTAAAAAATTAGTAACCATGGGTTATAGATCCTTTTGGTAAAATTATTAGTTGATAAATATATGTATTTGGATCCCATTTGAATACCTTAGTGGAAACCAATGTGAGAAAAAAGAGATTCACAATTTTAAAACCTTATTTAGTCACCTCTGAGTATAAATATGTTACGTGACAACACCTAGGGCTTGATAAAAGGCTATAGGAGGATACATAACATTATATATGAAGATAAAACATAATGAATATGAGAGAGAAATATATTTTTTTTACAAATTCAAGAATTAAAGAAGAAGATGAAGGGAGAAAAAGAGGTACTGAAATTTTCTAAAGTAAACCCATCACTTTCAGGCTACTTTTGGCGTGGTATAACTATGAATATAACTTTCCCACCTGGTGTAAGTGATAGATACATGAATTAGGAATGCATGGGGTTCTTGTTTCGTAATATTTATAACTTACAGGAATATCTTATGAATATTTTCCTAACAGTGCACAGGGATGGAATTTCTTTCAGATTTGTCGGATTATTTTACCAATTGAGGTTGGTTCATTCTCCCGTGATTATTTTGCATGCTATAAATGTTCACCATTAATTGTATGCATATATTCCATGCTACGTGTTTCATCCTTATATGTTTTACTCCTATGTATATATCATCCTTCTTGCACCAATGATTATGTGATATTGTTCTCATGCCGAGTAGATAATAAAAATCGTAATTAGATGATTTTATGTTTATGTTGGGTTGTAAAAATTTGGCAGAATAATAATAGCTAATTTGTAAAAATCCTGATAAAGATTTTATATTGTGACATTGATATTTTTATTTTTGTTTTATGATGCTAAGGCATCCTTTAGCCAAATCACTAGTTGTCCGAAGTATGCTTTTAGGCTAATTTATTATCCTTTATCTCTTGTGCTATGCCATGGTATCATTAGGATATTAAGATATTTATTATGGTATATTAATCCATTATGTTGGTACGAGGAGTAGACATTGTAACAACCCCTATTTTCCACATAAAGGTTGACCATAAACAATACGTCAAGGATGGGGCTTGTCTAGCAATCTATACCATTCTCAACATCAAACCATAATATGACATTTTTATTTTAAACCAAACATGCACAACGAAATAAAATGAAATAATAACTGATAGTAAATAATTCCAAACTCCCATAAGTGTAATACCCCGTAATTTTAATGACTTTTAAAATGGGTTATATTTTAAATTAATGGATTAATTGGATCTTATTATAAATTAATTCATTTGGGTTTTATCCGAATTGTGGATATTAAAATGGATGATTATGAATATTACTTAAAGATATTTAGGTAATATATGAATGTGATGTCATTGATATGACGGTATGATATAAATTCGGTAATTTGAATTTTTAGTCAGACGCGGTATGGAACGTGTCGGGACTAATTTATTAAATTAAAAAGGAAATTTATTTTTTATCGACCTTATAGTCATTTCAACCGCGTCGTTGCATCCGGAAGGTTCAAAATAGTCAAAAAAGTCTATTTGGATGTTAATTTTGAGTCTCGGGTCATTTGGAAATGAAAAGACAACCCAAAAGGGCATTTTGGTTATTTTTACAAGGGGGGTGAATAGTGATTTCGGGTTTTGTCTTATTATAAGTATTTGGAGATTAGTGTATGTAGGTTCATTTCATCACTTCTACACAAAATTGAAAAGTCATCTTCTTAGACAGAGTGGAAGGTTGCTTGGAAAGAAAAAGAAGTTTGCTTGGGAAGGAGTAGAACCAAAGGTCAAAGGTCACCACCACCATCACCACCTGTGTTATTCAACTCCAAAGGATCAGATCTTCATTAGAGGCAAGTGTTTGATATTTGCAATTTAAGTTCGTATATTTTCCATGTTAGGATAGTTATAAAAAGAGATGATTTTCATGCTTGGAAGATGAAAGGATATAGTTGTTAATGGATTTTTGGAATCTAAAAATATATAGGAATTAAACTCATGTTGTTGGTAGTTAGTAATCCAATAAATATTCATCAATCTGTGGAAGAAATTCTGAAAATAATTTAGTGTTCTTGAAGATAATATGTTGATAATTTTCTGGAAAAAAAGAGGCAAAAACGAGTGGAATGAGAAGAGCCAATTTGGAAGGTTTAGATCTTCTTTTTGAGTGCATTTGGATGAGATTTAAGAAAAACTCAAAACACATACCTGACTCAATTTTTCGTGTAGAATCCAAATCTGAAGTCCGATTTATGATTTGAATAATTGTTGGATCTAATTTTTCTGAGTATTTAAAATATGAGAATTCATGATGTTGTTTCTTTTTAATGTTGGTTCTTACCCCAAAAATTTTGTAGATCTTTGGTGATTATTAATTGGATATTATGGGACTTAAAGAAGATCAGTAAGCCCTAGTTAAGATTTGAATTAATTTGATTGGGATTTAATTGATTAGAATTATGATAATTAAAGTTAAAGAGATTTCGGTTGCTAGATTCATGTGTTGGATTCTAATCTGTTTGTATGAGGGTTAAGGATAGTTCAAGTAGGGGAGATTTAATATAACACCTGGGTAGCCTTAGGGTTACAATTTAAACATCAAGGACTGAGTTTAAGCTCATTATTGATTTCGTAAGGGCTGAGTGTAGTACAAGAGCGTAATGGTATGGCTCCTGGATAAAGATGGGAGTTTAGAACACATTTGGTTGAAAGATGGGATGAGGTTATTCCGATCGTATATTTGAAGTTGACGAACCTCCTCGATCGACAAAGTTAAGTAGTAGTGTATTGGACGGGTTCCTTGTTTGGATTTCGCTTTGCGAGAAGCTCCGCGCATGAAGCTTAACGACGTCGGGAGTGGAGAGATGTTATAGGATGCGAGGATAATTAAATTATGAAGTAAAGATATGACATTTTAATACGTGGGATTTAAAAAGATATAATGCTACGTAAGGGAATAATCTAAGGTTAATGTGAGTACCTTGTTGTTAGTATACTATAGGTATGATAATACCTATTTGATTGATTAATGATTATGTGTATGACATACCTAGCTTACTTCCTATCGGTGGGAGGTTTGCGCGTGAGGGCAGTCATATCCTGATGAATTCATGGGATCTTTGATTTGTCCCTCGAGAACATAGGTCTATGAAAGGCTTATCGGGGAGTTGATAAGTCCGCTGACTATGGGTACGTAGGTATGTGCGTGACCCATGGGTATGAGAACTATGTTCGCCTCCAATGATTGTAATGTTTTTAATGGTTCGAGGTATCCTCACCGAACCATTTGTCCCCTTTTCGGCGACCAGCGATATTGGGACATGATAGCAGAGTAATGCATTGTACCGCAGCTGTGACTCGGGGTGCCGTATTATATATGAATATATATATATATATATATATATATATATAATGGATTAAATGAATGAATGGATATTTCTTATGGTTAAATCTATCTACGGTGATAATTGTAGATAACGGTGAATAGATAAAGATAATTGAATTAAGTTAGTGAATGTTTATTGAAAAAGTTAATTCATATTAACGAGAAATGATTCATGTTAATGAGAAACGATGAGAAATGTAAATGAATAATAATGTGACGTATGGTATGGGACATACGGGGATTATGATATTGGGATGGAATTATAATATGGAGACTAGAAAAGAGGAACCATTAACTAGGAGGTTAATAGGAAACGTTAAGTGTGCACCCTAGTTGAGAGGTGAGAATGGCAAGTGAGAGTTGGGTCTAACATGTACATAATAAAAGATTTATTGCACTTGTTAAATACTTGCTGTTTTAAAAATCATTTTCACAATCGGGCTCTGACCCGTTTCCTTACATATTTTCTTTTCTATTGTATCTTCTATATCAGGTGTCCAGCAACAGTGACGCCAACCTTAGCGGATTATGACAGGCTATGGATTTATCTAGTTTTTTCTTAGACACCTATCATAATTTGATTCACAGTATTCTCTTAATGGATTTATCTAGTTTTTTCTTAGACACCTATCATAATTTGATTCACAGTATTCTCTTAGTATGGCATGTCGCCCAAAGGATTCAGTTATCTTCTTCTATCGGGGTCAAATACTATGGTATTCGTGTCATTTTAGTACATTTGATATTGTTGGGATTACTGTAATGGATTAATATTATTTGGGAATGTTTATTCCAATTGCATTCAAATTCTTTTGTGTTATCTAATTGGTTATTAGTGTTGTAGAATAAAATGTGTTGTGTTATTCTTAAACTAGAAATGGATTTTGTTAAATTAAAATTTGAAAAGTTTTTAACACCAGCTTAATTGAGTATTGGGTGAATTGTAAATGTTTTCGACAGTGATCCTAAGAATGAGCCAACTGTATATTCTGTTTTAATTTGGTATGGGACTAGCCACCACGTATTTAATTAGGTGGGGTGTTACTGGTGGTATCAGAGCATCATGTTCTAGTGTCCTTTAAGATCTGTACGGATTACTGTGTTTTCAGCTTAGCGTTCTTTGATATAGAGCCCTATGTTTAGGATTGTTGATCTCTTTGGTAAGATTCGGTATATATCAGTGAATCTTATTTACGTTCGGGAGTGATCGAACAAAGAAGTATGGCAGATGAGGGCCATTGAATGGATAGAGAAGATCGTACTTAGGAGGTTATGAAGTATGTTCGAGTATGATGACCGTAGTCGTGGTCACCCCTATTATGGAAAATTGAGGAGAGACATCAGTAGAAGTTCTTGAAATGCGTGAATTGTGTGTGTTACCTAACGAAGGCAATATATTCAAAGGATTTGGCATATAGTGGAGTGTGGTTAACGAGAACTGAAAATTTGGGGTAAAATTTTTGTTGACTTATCGGAGTAAAGTTATAATAGCGGGATTCAACAACCACCACCCACGAATGAGGGTATGTTCTCTATCTAAGGAATTATAAGGCGTATATTGATTTTTGTAGCGATTAATATATTATGGGAAAATGGGTTGCTAAACTTTGACAATGGCACTGTTATTTACGTAGACTCACTGACGGGTGTAGGATACCTATATTTTCATGTCATCACGTGGGTTTGATTTTTATCGCGGAATTGCTTACTTTGGGCATTTCCGAGCATGATATGACTATCGGCATGCATTGACTTGTGGTATAGGAGAGCGTATGTACTACTACTATATCTAGCATCTTGTCTTTTATAAGAGAGTAGATGAGTAGACTTTATTCGAATTAATAAAACCTGTAGAGAGGTTATAAACTATTGACTAAAGACCTGAGGAGTTTCGATGACCGACTACTTTAGGTAGTAGTGTATCGGGGGGGTTCCTTGTTTGGATTTCGCTTGCGAGACACCCCACGCATGAAATTAATAACCGTTGGGAAATAAGATAGGTCTTTAGGATATGAGTTTATAACCTTTGCTATTATAATGAAAGTTGTACGATAGGGTGTATGGGCGCCCTGGATGATTGGATTGTAGTAGTTTTCAAAATTGTGAAACAGTAAGTAGTTGTAACTTCAGGATTTATTTGTTTAATAAGTGAGGATCATTTTTCCCAAACTTTGTCACGAGGACGGTATAGGGAAGATTGGGTATAATTTAAATTTGATTCAGTTGGAACTATATGGTGAGACTTAGTGTAACATCGATGGGGATTTTCGTTAATGTACTGTATGGGCGGTACTACTTAGATTTCTTGCGATGTGAGATTTATACATGGGGTTGACCTTATCAGTATGGTTCATTTTTCAAAATTTCGATACGAAATTCTGTTATAAGGGGGGAAGTATGTAATACCCCGTAATTTTAATGACTATTAAAATGGGTTATATTTTAAATTAATGGATTAATTGGATATTATTATAAATTAATTCAATTGGGTTTTATCCGAATTGTGGATATTAAAATGGATGATTCTGAATATTACTTAAATATATTTAGGTAATATATGAATGTGATGTCATTGATATGACGGTATGATATAAATTCGATAATTTGAATTTTTAGTCAGACGCGGTATGGGATGTGTCGGGACTAATTTATTAAATTAAAAAGGAAATTTATTTTCTATCGACCTTATAGTCATTTCGATTGCGTCGTTACGTTCGGAAGGTTCGAAATAGTCAGAAAAGTCTATTTGGATGTTAATTTTGAGTCTCGGGTCATTTGGAAATGAAAAGACAACCCAAAAGGGCATTTTGGTTATTTTTACAAGGGGGATGAATAGTGATTTCGGGTTTTGTCTTATTATAAGTATTTGGAGATTAGTGTATGTAGGTTCATTTCATCTCTTCTACACAAAATTGAAAAGTCATCTTCTTAGAGAGAGTGGAAGGTTTCTTGGAAAGAAAAAGAAGTTTGGTTGGGAAGGAGTAGAACCAAAGGTCAAAGGTCCCCACCACCATCACCACCTGTGTTATTCAACTCCAAAGGATCAGATCTTCATTAGAGGCAAGTGTTTGATATTTGCAATTTAAGTTCGCATATTGTCCATGTCAGGATAGTTATAAAAAGAGATGATTTTCATGCTTGGAAGATGAAAGGATATAGTTGTTAATGGATTTTTGGAATCTAAAAATATATAGGAATTAAACTCATGTTGTAGGTAGTTAGTAATCCAATAAATATTCATCAATCTGTGGAAGAAATTCTGAAAATAATTTAGTGTTCTTGAAGATAATATGTTGATAATTTTCTGGAAAAAAAGAGGCAAAAACGAGTGGAATGAGAAGAGCCAATTTGGAAGGTTTAGATCTTCTTTTTGAGTGCATTTGGATGAGATTTAAGAAAAACTCAAAACACATACCTGACTCAATTTTTCGTGTAGAATCCAAATCTGAAGTCGGATTGATGATTTGAATAATTTTTGGATCTGATTTTTCTGAGAATTTAAAATATGAGAATTCATGATGTTGTTTCTTTTTAATGTTGGTTCTTACCCCAAAACTTTTGTAGATCTTCGGTGATTATTAATTGGATATTATGGGACTTAAAGAAGATCAGTAAGCCCTAGTTAAGATTTGAATTAATTTAATTGGGATTTAATTGATTAGAATTATGATAATTAAAGTTAAAGAGATTTCGGTTGCTAGATTCATGTGTTGGATTCTAATATGTTTGTATGAGGGTTAAGGATAGTTCAAGTAGGGGAGATTTAATATAACACCTGGGTAGCCTTAGGGTTACAATTTAAACATCAAGGACTGAGTTTAAGCTCATTATTGATTTCGCAAGGGCTGAGTGTAGTACAAGAGCGTAGTGGTATGGCTCCTGGATAGAGATGGGAGTTTAGAACACATTTGGTTGAAAGAGGGGATGAGGTTATTCCGATCGCATATTTGAAGTTGACGAACCTCCTAGATCGACAAAGTTAAGTAGTAATGTATTGGAGGGGTTCCTTGTTTGGATTTCGCTTTGCGAGAAGCTCCACGCATGAACCTTAACGACGTCGGGAGTGGAGAGATGTTATAGGATGCGAGGATAATTAAATTATGAAGTAAAGATATGACATTTTAATACGTGGGATTTAAAGAGATATAATGCTACGTAAGGGAATAATCTAAGGTTAATGTGAGTACCTTGTTGTTAGTATACTATAGGTATGATAATACCTATTTGATTGATTAATGATTATGTGTATGACATACCTAGCTTACTTGCTATCGGTGGGAGGTTTGCGCGTGAGGGCAGTCATATCCTGATGAATCCATGGGATCTTTGATTTGTCGCTCGAGAACATAGCTCTATGAAAGGCTTATCAGGGAGTTGATAAGTCCGCTGACTATGGGTACGTAGGTATGTGCGTGACCCATGGGTATGAGAACTATATTCGCCTCCAATGATTGTGTTGTTGTTAATGGTTCGAGGTATCCTCACCGAACCTTTTGTCCCCTTTTCGGCGACCAACGATATTGGGACATGATAGCAGAGTAATGCATTGCACCGCAGCTGTGACTCGGGGTGCCGTATTATATATGAATATATATATATATATATAATGGATTAAATGAATCAATGGATATTTCTTATGGTTAAATCTATCTACGGTGATAATTGTAGATAACGGTGAATAGATAAAGATAATTGAATTAAGTTAGTGAATGTTTATTGAAAAACTTAATTCATATTAATGTGAAATGATTCATGTTAATGAGAAACGATGAGAAATGTAAATGAATAATAATGTGACGTATGGTATGGGACATACGGGGATTATGATTTTGGGATGGAATTATAATATGGAAACTAGAAAAGAGGAACCATTAACTAGGAGGTTAATAGGAAACGTTAAGTGTGCACCCTAGTTGAGAGGTGAGAATGGCAATTGAGAGTTGGGTCTAACATGTACATAATAAAAGATTTATTGCACTTGTTAAATACTTGCTGTTTTAAAAATCATTTTCACAATCGGCCTCTGACCTGTTTCCTTGCAAATTTTCTTTTCTATTGTATCTTCTATATCAGGTGTCCAGCAACAGGGACGCCAACCTTAGCGGATTATGACAGGCTATGGATTTATGGAGTTTTTTCTTAGACGCCTATCATAATTTGATTCACAGTATTCTCTTAGTAGGGCATGTCGCCCAAAGGATTCAGTTATCTTCTTCTATCGGGGTCAAATACTATGGTATTCGTGTCATTTTAGTACATTGGATATTGTTGGGATTACTGTAATGGATTAATATTATTTGGGAATGTTTATTCCAATTGCATTCAAATTCTTTTGTGTTATCTAATTGGTTATTAGTGTAGTAGAATAAAATGTGTTGTGTTATTCCTAAACTGGAAATGGATTTTGTTAAATTGAAATTCGAAAAGTTTTTAACACCAGCTTAATTGAGTATTGGGTGAGTTGTAAATGTTTTCGACAGTGATGCTACGAATGAGCCAATTGTATATTCTGTTTTAATTTGGTATGGGACTGGCCACCACGTATTTAATTAGGCGGGGTGTTACTGGTGGTATCAGAGCATCATGTTCTAGTGTCCTTTAAGATCTGTACGGCTTACTGTGTTTTCAGCTTAGCTTTCTTTGATATAAAGCCCTATGTTTAGGATTGTTGATCTCTTTGGTAAGATTCCGTATATATCAGTGAATCTTATTTACGTTCGGGAGTGATCGAACAAAGAAGTATGGCAGATGAGGGCCATTGAATGGATAGAGAAGATCGTACTTAGGAGGTTATGAAGTATGTTCGAGTATGATGACCGTAGTCGAGGTCAACCCTATTATGGAAAATTGAGGAGAGACATCAGTAGAAGTTCTTGAAATGCGTGAATTATGTGTGTTACCTAACGAAGGCAATATATTCAAAGGATTTGGCATATAGTGGAGTGTGGTTAACTAGAACTGAAAATTTGGGGTAAAATTTTTCTTGACTTATCGGAGCAAAGTTATAATAGCGGGATTCAACAACCACCACCCACGAAAGAGGGTACGTTCTCTATCTCAGGAATTATAAGGCGTATATTGACTTTTGTAGCGTTTAATATTATATGGGAAAATGGGTTGCTAAACTTTGACAATAGCACTGTTATTTACGTAGACTCACTGACGGGTGTAGGATACCTATATTTTCATGTCGTCACGTGGGTTTGATTTTTATCGCGGAATTACTTACTTTGGGCATGTCCGAGCATGATATGACTATCGGCATGCATTGACTTGGGGTATAGGAGAGCGTATGTACTACTACTATATCTAGCATCTTGTCTTTTATAAGAGAGTAGATGAGTAGACTTTATTCGAATTAATAAAACCTGTAGAGAGGTTATAAACTATTGACTAAAGACCTGAGGAGTTTCGATGACCGACTACTTTAGGTAGTAGTGTATCGGGGGGGTTCCTTGTTTGGATTTCTCTTGCGAGACACCCCACGCGTGAAATTAATAACCGTTGGGAAATAATATAGGTCTTTAGGATATGACTTTATAACCTTTGCTATTATAATGAAAGTTGTACGATAGGGTGTATGGGCGCCCTGGATGATTGGATTGTAGTAGTTTTCAAAATTGTGAAACAGTAAGTAGTTGTGACTTCATGATTTATTTGTTTAATAAGTGAGGATCATTTTTCCCAAACTTTGTCACGAGGACGGTATAGGGAAGATTGGATATAATTTAAATTTGATTCAGTTGGAACTATATGGTGAGACTTAGTGTAACATCCATGGGGATTTTCGTTAATGTACTGTATGGGCGGTACTACTTAGATTTCTTGCGATGTGAGATTTATACTTGGAGTTGACCTTATCAGTATGGTTCATTTTTCTGAATTACGAGATGAAATTCTGTTATAAGGGGGGAAGTATGTAATACCCCGTAATTTTAATGACTTTTAAAATGGGTTATATTTTAAATTAATGGATTAATTGGATATTATTATAAATTAATTCAATTGGGTTTTATCCGAATTGTGGATATTAAAATGGATGATTCTGAATATTACTTAAAGATATTTAGGTAATATATGAATGTGATGTCATTGATATGACGGTATGATATAAATTCGGTAATTTGAATTTTTAGTCAGACGCGGTTTGGGATGTGTCGGGACTAATTTATTAAATTAAAAAGGAAATTTATTTTCTATCGACCTTATAGTCATTTCGACTGCTTCGTTGCGTCCGGAAGGTTCGAAATGTAATACCCCGTACTTTTGGCAATATTTATTTTGAGGATTAATTAATTAAATGTGTATTAATTGGAAATTAATCCGGGATAAAAATACTAATGTGATGCGAATTGGTATTTGATTTTGTGCATATATGATTATATATGAACTTGATATTATAAAATTTGTCGTGGGATTTATATACGGCATTTAGAAATTTTGGTGAGACGCGTGGGACCATCGCGTCACGGTATAATATTTTGATAATAAAAAGTGAATTTAAAATATATAATCCGTATGGTCGTTTTGAGTGCGCCATCGCGTCCGGAAGGGTCGAGATAGTCAGAAAACACTAGCCGGGGGTATAGTTTGGGTCCCGGGGTATTTTTAGGCCATACCGGCAACTTAAAGGGTATTTTGATAATTTCACGTTTTGAGGAATTAAAAGTGACGAAAATTTGGTTAATTAAATCTGATGTGGATAAGACCCACTAAGCCCATAACCAACCCTTATTAACCTAGAAAGCTACGTAGGTTATCATTTAGTCTTCCAACTCTCCCAAAGGAAACCCTAGCCACCATAGCCACCTTTGGAAGAAGAAAGCTTAGAGAGGAAGGGAAAGAGGAGGAATTCTGCAGAAAATCTGCAGAAAGAGCTTACAAATCCAACACCAAATCCAGAGACAATCAAGGCAAGTGATTTATTCCATTTAAATTTCGGAGAATGCTTCTTCCATGTTAGATTATTCAAAAACTTTATGTGTTCTTGGAAGATAATGAAAAACCCATAAGATTGGAGTTATTAGTTTAATTTTTGGGATATAGGTTGCATGTAGAATGTTACTGGAAGATCATATTAAGAGAATTACTGACTTTTGTGATACCAAAAACGGATTTAAGATGAGGTTTATGAATGTTCTTGAGATAAATTAGAAAACTAGGTTTTTGATAAAGATTGATCCATATGTAGCCTTTAGTTGTTGAAATATTGATTTATGGACGTTAGTAATATTGTAGGATGGTTATATGACATTACTATAACGTTATATTAGAGAATCATGCTTTAAAAATAAGTTTTGGGATGTTTTCAAATCTGCAAATCGAAGCAGTCCGTAACCATACCTGTGTAATCAATCGATCGACATTCATCAGTCGATCGATCGACAAAATCGATCGATCAAAGGTCAAGGTCGATCGATCGACCTTCCCAGAATAAATGAAGTTTTCCCTTAATTGAATTTTAGTGGTGTTAACCCTTGGATAATATTATTAGAGACTTTATGAATACCCTTAACTTTAAGGAAGACCAGTAGGCATGATTATGAGATGGGACTTTATTTGGAATGTAATTTGAGGAATTTTTCTAAATAAATGAAATTTGTCATGTGAGATAATATTTGGGTTAATAGTACAAATTTGAATAAGTTGATGAAATAAGGTTTGGGGCAGAAGCAAAGACCTTAGGTATAAAGATGTCATATGTGAGAATTATGGGAGACTTAATAGTCTATTTGAGATAGGTTTTAAGTTTAAGGAATTACGACGTGAGACGTGTCGACCATTTAAATTATATATTATCGGGATACTTGAAATATATGGATTTGGAATAATGGTATAATGATGTAGAGTATGACTTTATTAATATTGAGATATCTAAGATGTGTGAATACTTAGCATAAAATCTTGTGTGTATGACATACCTACCATACTTGCTATCACGGGAGGTTATGTTCGCTTAGGACCCTCTAATCCTTGTGTGCCTACGGGGGGGATATAGACTGGTACCTTGATGAACATAGGTCATAGAAAGACTTATTGTGATATTAATAAGTCCGCTGATCGTGGGAGCGTAGGTATGTGCGTGACCCATGTGATGGTGACTGTGTTGGCCTCCACTATTTGTGATTTGTGTTATCTGAACTATTCCTGAGAGATTCGGAATATGTGATCCTTATGTACGTGATGTACCGGGATGGATAGCAGAGTATGCGTGCACCATAGCTTAGATTGCGGGGTGCTTGTATCGTATATTTATGATGTGAATAATATACATTAAATTAATGGGAATCCTCATGTTAATGTTGTAAAAATATTACGGTGTTATTTCGAGTTATATAATGAGTTAACTGATAGTTATATCAATGGTATGTTTAGTAACTGAGAGTACGTTAAACCTCTATTTAATTACGAGCGTTGTTATGTTAAATAGAACCGGGTAATAAGGGTAGGAACTATTACAGTCTAGCTAGTTATGATGTCACTAGGCTAGTGGTTTATATCGTTATAGATGGGTACTTGCGTTAGGAGTGCACAGTTAGATGAGAGGTGAGAATATAATGTGAGTGCATGTCCTAACATGTACTTTGAATTTAATGTTTTAAATGTTTTTAAAGCACTTGCAGGTTTTTAAAATATAACTCCACATTCGGGCTCTGACCCGTTTGCTTTTCAAATCTTTTCTTGTAAAATCATTTTTAGGTGCCCAGCCATAAGGACACCAAGCATAGGTACTCATCCAGGTGACGAGCTGTAGCTGGTTGTGGAAGCTACAGGGATTTGCTCATAGACGCTTCTATCTTTTGGATTCAAAGTCACTATCTATCAGTTGTAGGGCATGTTGCCCATTTCTATTTAGAGCATCTTTTACATTTCAGTTTTCAGACTTTAGCATGTATTGTTTCAGTTATTTATTTCAGTATGGGATTGTAGCGAGGAGTTTTCCTCCAGACTTTATTTACTCCATTGTGATGGTTATTCATTTTACTTCAGTATGGTGAATGGTGTTATTTATTTCTTCATTTCACTTGTTACATGTTAATCAGACTTAAATTAAAATTTGGCAACTTGTTTTTTTAAAATACTAGGTGGTTAGTAAAAAAAAAAAAAAAATTTCGGCAGTGATGCTATTAACTGAGCCATCTTGGCATTTTGAATTAATTTTATAAAGGAGTAGCTACCCGATATTTAATTAGTCGGGGTGTCACAGGTGGTATCAGAGCATCAGGTTCTAGTGTCCTTTAGGATCTGTACGGCTATTATGTTTCTGCTACGTTTTCTTTGATATAGAGCCCTATATTTTAGGACTGTTGTACTCTTTTTGTGTATGCTTCGTTCTCCAGCTATTTTAAGTTTATAAACCGTGAACTTATAAACTTTGTTCTTATTTCAGATGCCTCCACGACGTGCACGACGAGTTCCCAGGGATGCAACGCCCGAACCACAGCCCGCTCTAGTTCAGGGCATGATGAACGCCGCTGAGGTTGCTGCTATAGTAGCCCAAGCAGTAAATGCCGCGATTGCCATGATTCAGCAGGCACCACCTCAGGCGCCGGTTGTCGCGCCAGTATAGGTTAATGCATTCCCGTCTGCTTGGGAGCGTGTACGTGACGCTTTTCAGAAAGCTCATCCGCCAGAGTTTGCAGGAAGCTCAGATGTAGTAGTCTCGAACCAGTGGAGGAAGGACATACAGAGGCATTTGAGGATGCATGAGTGCACTGATGTTCAGAAACATGTACTAGCTACTTTCAAGCTAGTTGGATCTGCACTGCAGTGGTGGGAGTCCATTACCACCGCGGAGGAGAGGGATACCCTCACGATTCAGGAGTTCTGGGTGCGGTTCGACCGCAAGTACTTTTCGTCCGCAGTTCATACAGAGATGAGGAGGAAGCTGATGAGTTTGAAGCAGGAGGGCAAGACAGTGACCGAATATGAGGCCGAGTTCACTAACCTGTTGAATATCGTTCCAGACGAGATTCCAACAGAGAAGAAGAAAATAGAGAAGTTCACCGATGGGTTGAATTGGAGGATCCGTCAGCATCTTCTAGGGAACTTATCGTTGGCTACGTATTCTGATGTGGTTAACGCTGCATTATTACACTGCCAGGACCACCGTTTTCATATGGCCGAGGGCAAGCGATCGGGGGAGTCTAGCCATCAGGGCAGGACTGGAGGACATGGTGCCAGCGGGTCACAAACCGATCAGGGGCAGAGACAGACTGAGCAGGGCTCCCAGCAGGGGGATAATAAGAGGTTCCGGTCAGGGAACTACAGGCAGGGACAGGGAGGTTTCCGTCAGGGCCTACAGGGTCCAAACGGCCATCAAAGCCAACAGGGGAAGAATGGGCAGCAGTTTCATCAGGGCCAGCAGGGCCAATGGAGGAATGGTAAGGGCCACCAGGGCCGGGGACAACAGGGGCAGAGGGGAGGGAATTTCCCAGGGAAGTGCTTTGTTTGTGGCAAGACTGGCCATAAGAAGCAGGATTGTCCTGATAGGGGCAGGGCCCCACAGCAGCAGCAGCAGGGTGCTCGCCAGGAGCCACAGAGACCTATGTTTCCCGCCGCTCTTCCCGCACATCCGCAGATGGCAGCATTGCCACCCATTCCAGCAGTCCCAGCTCAGCAGGGGCAGCTACAGTATGGACGTGTCTACAACGTTCACCAGGCTGCAGTTCCACAGGCACCGCCCGCGATCGAGGGTACGTTTCCTATCCATGGCACTATGGGTCGGGTATTGTTTGATACGGGTGCTACACATTGTTTTATAGCTACACACTTCGCGAAAGCTTTGGGATTGTTAGCTACGGCAGAGAGCACAATTACGTGTGTCGACTCACCATTGGGGAGTGGGTCACTTATATTCTTTATATGTCGGGGAGTGGGGGTAGAGATCGGTGGCTTGGTATTACCTGCAGATATGTTAGTGTTAGACATGCATGTTCACGATGTGATCATCGGTATGGACTGGCTCGTAGCATATAGGGTCATGATTGATTGCTTCAGCGGGAGCATTATTTTTGCCATTCCGGGGCAAGAGATGTTTATAGTGGCGATGCCTCGCCCAGAGGAGGATCGACCGCTCATCTGTATTACATAGAGGAGGATACCTCTAAGGAGGTTGTGATTCCTTTAGATTCTATCCCAGTTGTTAGGGAGTACTCAGATGTGTTTCAGGAGATACCAGGCTTACCACCCAGTCGTGAGACAGACTTTGTTATAGATTTGCTACCGGTTACAAGACCTATAGCACGTGCACCGTACCGTATGGCTCCAGCTGAGATGAGAGAGCTACGGGATCAGATAGAGCAGCTGTTAGGACAGGGCTTTATTCGCAGGAGTACCTCACCTTGGGGCGCTCCATTTTTATTTGTGAAGAAGAGGGATGGTTCACTGAGATTGTGCGTGGACTACCGAGAGTTGAATAAGGTCACGATACGGAATAAGTATCCGTTGCCTCGAATCGATGACTTATTCGACCAGTTGAGGGGAGCTTCTTTCTTCTTGAAGATTAACTTGAGGTCGGGATACCATCAGTTGCGTATCAGGGAGGAGGATGTCTCGAAGACCGCGTTCTTGTCGAGATATGGTTCTTACGAGTTTCGGGTTATGCCTTTCGGCTTGACCAACGCTCCAGCAGTGTTTATGGACTTGATGAACAGAGTGTTCAGGGATTTCCTAGACCAGTTTGTCATTGTCTTCATTGATGATATTCTGGTTTACTCTCAGACAGAGGAGGAGCACGCCGAGCATTTGAGGCAGGTTTTGCAGACACTTCGTCAGAACGAGCTGTATGCAAAATACGAGAAGTGCGGGTTTTGGCTGAAGGAAGTCCAGTTCTTGGGTCACATTATTTCCGACCAGGGAATATCTGTGGATCCGGGGAAAGTATCAGCGGTGAGGGAGTGGGGACAGCCCACGACACCAACGGAGATTCGTAGTTTCTTGGGTCTAGCAGGATACTACAGGAGATTTATTCGGGGTTTCTCAGAGATAGTAGGTCCTTTGACACATCTTACTCGTAAGGGTGTGCCATACATCTGGAGTGATGCCTGTCAGTTGGCATTCGATGAATTGAAGGACAAGTTGACCTCAGCACCTGTGTTAGCATTGCCGAGACCGAGAGTTGAGTATTTGGTTTACACCGACGCGTCTTTGCAAGGACTGGGAGGTGTATTGCAGAAGGAGAGACAGGCCATAGCTTATGCTTCCCGTAAGCTTAAGCCTCACGAGAAGAATTACCCCACGCATGATTTGGAGTTGGCAGCGGTAGTATTTGCCTTACGGATTTGGAGGCACTATCTTTTGGGGGAGAAGTTTCAGCTGTTCACGGACCACAAGTCACTACAGTATCTGTTCATGCAGAAGGAACTGAATATGCGACAGCGTAGGTGGCTTGAATTTGTGAAGGACTACTAGTTCGACATCCAGTACCACCTGGGTAAGGCTAACGTGGTAGCAGACGCGTTGAGCCGCAGGCCAGCAGATGAGGTGGCAAAGGTGTGGAAAGCTAAGTGGAAGGAATTGGGACACCAGGATGCAGTGGCCCGATCTTTCATGTCTGTGATCACCGTTACACCGCAGATTGTCACAAAGGTAGTACGGGCACAGGCTAATGACCCGTTCTGTCAGGAGCAGATAGTTCGATTGCTAGCCGAGGGAGCCGAGTCCTATACCGTTAGCTCGGACGGGGGATTGCGCTTCAATGGGAGATTGGTAGTTCCGGAAGGGGAAGAATTGCGGCACGATGTTATGGCAGAGTCACACGGCTCGCGGTTCGCGGTACATCCCGGAGGGGAAAAAATGTACCAAGACATGAGACGGTAATATTGGTGGAGCGGTATGAAGAAAGATATCACTGAGTTTGTCTCGAAATGCGCCACTTGTCAGCTTGTAAAAGTGGATCATCAGAGACCAGCAGGATTGCTACAGCCGTTGGAGGTTCCGGTGTGGATGTGGGAGAGCATATCCATGGATTTTGTCACGGGGTTGCCTACGTCGCAGAGGGGTCACGACTCTATTTGGGTAATTATGGACAGGTTGTCCAAGTTCGCTCACTTCTTACCCGTAAGGACCGACTACACTACGGGACAGTATGCCCAGCTCTTCATTTCAGAAATTGTGAGACTTCACGGTGTGCCCCTAAATATCGTGTCTGACCGAGACAAGATATTTGTTTCGCGGTTTTGGGAAAGTTTCCAGGAGGCCATGGGCACGGAATTGAGGTTGAGTACGGCTTATCATCCGCAGACCGATGGGCAGACAGAGCGCACCAATCAGATGTTGGAGGACATGCTACGCATGTGCATCATTGACTTCGGGGGTGGATGGGAGCAGTACCTCCCACTGGTAGAGTTTGCTTACAACAACTCCTATCAGTTCACTATTGGCATGGCTCCGTTTGAGGCATTTTACGGTAGGCCTTGTCGTTCCCCAGCATGTTGGTTGGAGGTGGGGGACAACAAACTACTTGGGCCGGAAGTGATTCAGGATACTTCGGCAAGGATTGAGTTGATTCGGAGTCGCATTCGGGTAGCTCAAGACAAGCAGAAGAGTTATGCTGATGCGAAGAGGTTTTTCAGGGAGTTCCAAGTGGGGGACCAGGTTTTGCTCAAGGTTTCTCCGATGAAGGGGATTATGCGATTCGGGAAGAAGGGGAAGTTGGCACCGAGGTATGTGGGGCCGTTTCCTATTATTGAGCGGATCGGGCCGGTTGCGTATAGACTTGGACTACCGGAGCACTTGCATCGGATTCACGACGTGTTCCATATTTCCTCGCTGAGGAAATACCTTAGAGATGATTTGGCTCATTCTCACATTTCTGTGGAGGACATCGATCTCCAGCCGGATAGCTCCTACGAGGAGGGGCCAATTGCTATTTTGGACCGAAGCGAGAGGAAACTGCGGTCAAAGATAGTCCCGTTAGTGCGTGTTCAGTGGCGACATCACAATGTCGAGGAGTCCACATGGGAGCGCGAGGATGAGATGCGCGAACGTTATCCAGAGCTATTTTCAGCAGGTACTTTCTAGCTTCGAATTTCGGGACGAAATTCAGTTATTAGGGGGGAAGTATGTAATACCCCGTACTTTTGGCTATATTTATTTTGAGGATTAATTAATTAAATGTGTATTAATTGGAAATTAATCCGGGATAAAAATACTAATGTGATGCGAATTGGTATTTGATTTTGTGCATATATGATTATATATGAACTTGGTATAATAAAATTTGTCGTGGGATTTATATACGGCATTTAGAAATTTTGTTGAGATGCGTGGGACCACCGCGTCACGGTATAATATTTTGATAATAAAAAGTGAATTTAAAATCTATAATCCGTATGGTCGTTTTGAGTGCTCCATCGCGTCCGGAAGGGTCGAGATAGTCAGAAAACACTAGCCGGGGGTATAGTTTGGGTCCCGGGGTATTTTTAGGCCATACCGGCAACTTAAAGGGTATTTTGGTAATTTCATGTTTTGAGGAATTAAAAGTGACGAAAATTTGGTTAATTAAATCTGATGTGGATAAGACCCACTAAGCCCATAACCAACCCTTATTAAACTAGAAATCTACGTAGGTTATCATTTAGTCTTCCAACTCTCCCAAAGGAAACCCTAGCCACCATAGCCACCTTTGGAAGAAGAAAGCTTAGAGAGGAAGGGAAAGAGGAGGAATTCTGCAGAAAATCTGCAGAAAGAGCTTACAAATCCAACACCAAATCCAGAGACAATCAAGGCAAGTGATTTATTCCATTTAAATTTCGGAGAATGCTTCTTCCATGTTAGATTATTCAAAAACTTTATGTGTTCTTGGAAGATAATGAAAAACCCATAAGATTGGAGTTATTAGTTTAATTTTTGGGATATAGGTTGCATGTAGAATGTTACTGGAAGATCATATTAAGAGAATTACTGACTTTTGTGATACCAAAAACGGATTTAAGATGAGGTTTATGAATGTTCTTGAGATAAATTAGAAAACTAGGTTTTTGATAAAGATTGATCCATATGTAGCCTCTAGTTGTTGAAATATTGATTTATGGACGTTAGTAATATTGTAGGATGGTTATATGACATTACTATAACGTTATATTAGAGAATCATGCTTTAAAAATAAGTTTTGGGATGTTTTCAAATCTGCAAATCGAAGCAGTCCGTAACCATACCTGTGTAATCGATCGATCGACATTCATCAGTCGATCGATCGACAAAATCGATCGATCGAAGGTCAAGGTCGATCGATCGACCTTCCCAGAATAAATGAAGTTTTCCCTTAATTGAATTTTAGTGGTGTTAACCCTTGGATAATATTATTAGAGACTTTATGAATACCCTTAACTTTAAGGAAGACCAGTAGGCATGATTATGAGATGGGACTTTATTTGGAATGTAATTTGAGGAATTTTTCTAAATAAATGAAATTTGTCTTGTGAGATAATATTTGGGTTAATAGTACAAATTTGAATAAGTTGATGAAATAAGGTTTGGGGCAGAAGCAAAGACCTTAGGTATAAAGATGTCATATGTGAGAATTATGGGAGACTTAATAGTCTATTTGAGATAGGTTTTATGTTTAAGGAATTACGACGTGAGACGTGTCGACCATTTAAATTATATATTATCGGGATACTTGAAATATATGGATTTGGAATAATGATATAATGATGTAGAGTATGACTTTATTAATATTGAGATATCTAAGATGTGTGAATGCTTAGCATAAAATCTTGTGTGTATGACATACCTACCATACTTGCTATCACGGGAGGTTACGTTCGCTTAGGACCCTCTAATCCTTGTGTGCCTACGGGGGGGATATAGACTGGTACCTTGATGAACATAGGTCATAGAAAGACTTATTGTGATATTAATAAGTCCGCTGATCGTGGGAGCGTAGGTATGTGCGTGACCCATGTGATGGTGACTGTGTTCGCCTCCACTATTTGTGATTTGTGTTATCTGAACTATTCCTGAGAGATTCGGAATATGTGATCCTTATGTACGTGATGTACCGGGATGGATAGCAGAGTATGCATGCACCATAGCTTAGATTGCGGGGTGCTTGTATCATATATTTATGATGTGAATAATATACATTAAATTAATGGGAATCCTCATGTTAATGTTGTAAAAATATTACGGTGTTATTTCGAGTTATATAATGAGTTAACTGATAGTTATATCAATGGTATGTTTAGTAACTGAGAGTACGTTAAACCTCTATTTAATTACGAGCGTTGTTATGTTAAATAGAACCGGGTAATAAGGGTAGGAACTATTACAGTCTAGCTAGTTATGATGTCACTAGGCTAGTGGTTTATATCGTTATAGATGGGTACTTGCGTTAGGAGTGCACAGTTAGATGAGAGGTGAGAATATAATGTGAGTGCACGTCCTAACATGTACTTTGCATTTAATGTTTTAAATGTTTTTAAAGCACTTGCAGGTTTTTAAAATATAACTCCACATTCGGGCTCTGACCCGTTTGCTTTTCAAATCTTTTCTTGTAAAACCATTTTTAGGTGCCCAGCCACAAGGACACCAAGCATAGGTACTCATCCAGGTGACGAGCTATAGCTGGTTGTGGAAGCTACAGGGATTTGCTCATAGACGCTTCTATCTTTTGGATTCAGAGTCACTATCTATATGTTGTAGGGCATGTTGCCCATTTCTATTTAGAGCATCTTTTACATTTCAGTTTTCAGACTTTAGCATGTATTGCTTCAGTTATTTATTTCAGTATGGGATTGTAGCGAGGAGTTTTCCTCCAGACTTTATTTACTCCATTGTGATGGTTATTCATTTTACTTCAGTATGGTGAATGGTGTTATTTATTTCTTCATTTCACTTGTTACATGTTAATCAGACTTAAATTAAAATTTGGCAACTTGTTTTTTTTAAATACTAGGTGGTTAGTAAAAAAAAAAAAAAAAATGTTTTCGGCAGTGATGCTATTAACTGAGCCATCTTGGCATTTTGAATTAATTTTATAAAGGAGTAGCTACCCGGTATTTAATTAGTCAGGGTGTCACACGAAATAGTCAGAAAAGTCTATTTGGATGTTAATTTTGAGTCTCGGGTCATTTGGAAATGAAAAGACAACCCAAAAGGGCATTTTGGTTATTTTTACAAGGGGGATGAATAGTGATTTTGGGTTTTGTCTTATTATAAGTATTTGCAGATTAGTGTATGTAGGTTCATTTCATCTCTTCTACACAAAATTGAAAATTCATCTTCTTAGACAGAGTGGAAGGTTGCTTGGAAAGAAAAAGAAGTTTGCTTGGGAAGGAGTAGAACCAAAGGTCAAAGGTCACCACCACCATCACCACCTGTGTTATTCAACTCCAAAGGATCAGATCTTCATTAGAGGCAAGTGTTTGATATTTGCAATTTAAGTTCGTATATTGTCCATGTTAGGATAGTTATAAAAAGAGATGATTTTCATGCTTGGAAGATGAAAGGATATAGCTGTTAATGGATTTTTGGAATCTAAAAATATATAGGAATTAAACTCATGTTGTAGGTAGTTAGTTATCCAATAAATATTCATCAATCTGTGGAAGAAATTCTGAAAATAATTTAGTGTTCTTGAAGATAATATGTTGATAATTTTCTGGAAAAAAAGAGGCAAAAACGAGTGGAATGAGAAGAGCCAATTTGGAATGTTTAGATCTTCTTTTTGAGTGCATTTGGATGAGATTTAAGAAAAACTCAAAACACATACCTGACTCAATTTTTCGTGTAGAATCCAAATCTGAATTCGGATTGATGATTTGAATAATTTTTGGATCTGATTTTTCTGAGAATTTAAAATGTGAGAATTCATGATGTTGTTTCTTTTTAATGTTGGTTCTTACCCCAAAACTTTTGTAGATCTTCGGTGATTATTAATTGGATATTATGGGACTTAGAGAAGATCAGTAAGCCCTACTTAAGATTTGAATTAATTTGATTGGGATTTAATTGATTAGAATTATGATAATTAAAGTTAAAGAGATTTCGGTTGCTAGATTCATGTGTTGGATTCTAATCTGTTTGTATGAGGATTAAGGATAGTTCAAGTAGGGGAGATTTAATATAACACCTGGTAGCCTTAGGGTTACAATTTAAACATCAAGGACTGAGTTTAAGCTCATTATTGATTTCGCAAGGGCTGAGTGTAGTACAAGAGCGTAGTGGTATGGCTCCTGGATAGAGATGGGAGTTTAGAACACATTTGGTTGAAAGAGGGGATGAGGTTATTCCGATCGCATATTTGAAGTTGACGAACCTCCTCGATCGACAAAGTTAAGTAGTAGTGTATTGGAGGGGTTCCTTGTTTGGATTTCGCTTTGCGAGAAGCTCCGCGCATGAACCTTAACGACGTTAGGAGTGGAGAGATGTTATAGGATGCGAGGATAATTAAATTATGAAGTAAAGATATGACATTTTAATACGTGGGATTTAAAGAGATCTAATGCTACGTAAGGGAATAATCTACGGTTAATGTGAGTACCTTGTTGTTAGTATACTATAGGTATGATAATACCTAATTGATTGATTAATGATTATGTGTATGACATACCTAGCTTACTTGCTATCGGTGGGAGGTTTGCGCGTGAGGGCAGTCATATCCTGATGAATTCATGGGATCTTTGATTTGTCCCTCGAGAACATAGGTCTATGAAAGACTTATCGGGGAGTTGATAAGTCCGCTGACTATGGGTACGTAGGTATGTGCGTGATCCATGGGTATGAGAACTATGTTCGCCTCCAATGATTGTGTTGTTGTTAATGGTTCGAGGTATCCTCACCGAACCTTTTGTCCCCTTTTCGGCGACCAGCGATATTGGGACATGATAGCAGAGTAATGCATTGCACCGCAGCTGTGACTCGGGGTGCCGTATTATATATGAATATATATATATATATATATATATATATATATATATATATATATATATAATGGATTAAATGAATGAATGGATATTTATTATGGTTAAATCTATCTACGGTGATAATGGTAGATAACGGTGAATCGAGAAAGATAATTGAATTAAGTTAATGAATGTTTATTGAAAAACTTAATTCATATTAATGAGAAATGATTCATGTTAATGAGAAGCGATGAGAAATGTAAATGAATAATAATGTGACGTATGGTATGGGACATACGGGGATTATGATATTGGGATGGAATTATAATATGGAGACTAGAAAAGAGGAACCATTAACTAGGAGGTTAATAGGAAAAATTAAGTGTGCACTCTAGTTGAGAGGTGAGAATGGCAAGTGAGAGTTGGGTCTAACATGTACATAATAAAAGATTTATTGCACTTATTAAATAATTGATGTTTTAAAAATCATTTTCACAATCGGGCTCTGACCCGTTTCCTTGCATATTTTCTTTTCTATTATATCTTTTATATCTAGTGTCCAGCAACAGGGACGCCAACCTTAGCGGATTATGACAAGCTATGGATTTATGGAGTTTTTTCTTAGACGCCTATCATCATTTGATTCACAGTATTCTCTTAGTAGGGCATGTCGCCAAAAGAATTCCGTTATCTTCTTCTATCGGGGTCAAATACTATGGTATTCGTGTCATTTTAATACATTTGATATTGTTGGGATTACTGTAATGGATTGATATTATTTGGGAATGTTTATTCCAATTGCATTCAAATTCTTTTGTGTTATCTAATTGGTTATCAGTGTTGTAGAATAAAATGTGTTGTGTGATTCTTAAACTGGAAATGGATTTTGTTAAATTAAAATTTGAAAAGTTTTTAACACCAGCTTAATTGAGTATTGGGTGAGTTGTAAATGTTTTCCACAGTGATGCTAAGAATGAGTCAACTGTATATTCTGTTTTAATTTGGTATGGGACTGGCCACCCGGTATTTAATTAGGCGAGGTGTTACAATAAGTTATAAAACATCCAACTCCAACATCACTGAAAATAAAGTAACTGAATAATAAATCCCAGTCTTATGCCCATATAGTCTCTAGAATAATAATGTGACTGAAATAAGAATAGCAACCAATGCTAGAGTTAATCGAACTAAAGTAGATAATGATCAAGTAAGACTGCAAGTCTGATCTCCTGTTAACCCTGTTGTCGCTATCTAGGCAAACCTAGGGGAAACATATTATAATTTGGGTCAGCACCCTAAAGTTGTAAGAATTAACTTACCAAACTAATATGTAATTATGCAGTCAATTCACATTACACATTGCCCATCAACACTCACATGCAATAAGTATCTCACCATTTATCTAAGTGAAATACTATACACATTCTAACCCAAGTTCGTAATATGAAGTCTGACATATGTACTAAAGGGTAATATTTAAGTCATATAGCACAACTAATAAACTTGAGCTAAGCATCTAAACATATGATTCTATTTCCAAGAATATCCCCACAACTACCCCTAAGAAATATCATATCATCACCTAATGTATTTTATGTAGCATAATGTTCATTAAGAGTTGTCTACATCATTGGATTTATATTAATATATGTCCTTACATATATACGACACATGAAGGCATCTACCTTCAATGTCTAGTTTGTGCTCTATCAGTAAGTCTGGAGGAGTCCTTCACCAAGTGAACATAGTAAAATACATATAAGCGGGGTGGTTCCCACGAAATAAACCATTGCACGGTCCAACCCCCGACACTGAAAATGGATTTCGGCTATCCCACCTGCCTCATCGTAAGTGGTTCCACCACGTAGGACCTATGATAACGACCTAAACAACCCCTAGCCCACCTGTGCCGACGTGTTCTACGATTCTAAAAATGTACGCAACCCCAACTGATTGGTCGTGCACGAACATGGGTATGTTCACACAAAATACATATTTGTAGCACATAATATGTATAGGTAATTATCACTATATTTACCCTCCAATTAGATTTCATTAGTATCCAGATAATACCATTGTAGTTAATTATTAAAATTTCCAAATAATGAATAATGACACAAAACTATATTGAATTAAATATCCACTCACTTGGATGACCTCCCACATACTCGCTTGAGTTAGTAAAAATACCCTGAACATTTACCCGATCCAATCTTGACCCAAATCTAGGAGCCAAATCGATTCGCATCTAGGTCCGAATTGATTCGCCCCATGTCAAATTGATTCACTTGGAAGGTCGAATCAATTTGAATTCTATAAAAACCAAGAACTGTTGTGTTTTCCCTATACGAATTTCACACTACAAATTCTAATTTCTTCTTTAATGTTCTATGTCTTTCGTGATGCAGAATATGTCTGCTACGTGTGTACCTATGGCTCAAGTGCAAGCCATTTAATCAAGTAATACCCGATAAGTCAAGGTTGAATCCTCAGGGAATAAGACAATAAACGTGGTGATGACGACAAGGTAGGCTTCTAAAATCTGGGTATCGACTCTCAAATTAAAAGAAAAGGTGATTTGATTTTGGAAAAATTTCTAATTAACTACGAAAACTTAACTACCAAGTGAAATTTAATTTGAAAGAAAGCAAGGAAACATAACTTTGATTCTGAGAACTGTTTGGAAAAAGTGGAGTCGAGATCCAATCCCCCAAATCGTAGATATTTTTTCTAGATACAAAATTCTTGATAATTATATAGGTGACTAAAAGGAAACATTAATTGAATCAAAGTACTAAATATGTGAGAATATTACTCCTCACAATATTTAGTTAATAACTAAATTAACACGAATGGAAAATTTATTGACATGTATATCGCATCCTCAAACATTTCGACATACAATATTAGTCTCCACAAAAATATCAAACCCTAGTAATTACGTATATGATTACGTCAAATTTTATATCTAACATCCACACCTAGGTTGGGTTCATTTTCTCCAACTCTCTAAAAATCAAGCCGGATATGATCACAATTTCTACACATGAATAGATTATTTTTCATGTAGACATGATGAAGAAATAACTAGAAATATGCAGGAATGAAAAGTTAGCAATGACGAAGAATGTAAAACATGCAATAAAACCCAAACTTGAATGAAATTCCAAAAACAATATGATCTTCTATTACATTAATGGTGCAAAAGTTATAAATTATTGCTCCAAGAAGTTCTTAATCCTATGATGCTTTACTCTCAATGATAATGATGCATAATATCTCCTAATAGGTGTTTACAAGTGTTAAAAGTCGTTTAACAAAGTCCAAATTAACTCAAACTCTTCTAGCTAAAATCTAGGATTATTAGAAAATTCCCGTCTTGGACTGAACCCATTGGGTGACCGAACCAGTTTGGTCAAAATCTCTGCCTCAGCTTTTTCAATTTATTCTTAATTGTAGTTTTAACCATAGATTTCTTCTCAACTTTGAACGCACATAACTTTCTATCCGTAGATCATATCGGGGTTCCGTTTCTTCCAGTATATTTGTGATTTCAAGCTCTTCATCATTTCAGCTAAATTTTTTAGCTGGGTTCTTGATTCTCTTATGAATTTAGGTAAAGTTAAGCCATTCTCTCATCCTTATGGTTGTAATCTTATGTTTCAGTTGAGTTTTGTATATGATGTGATTATATTTTACAAATGGGTGAAGAAATCTTTGAAAAATCTTTTCAAGTTTCTTTTAGAATATGACAAGTTTTAGGGAAAAAATTAGTTCGTCTAAAAGTTCTTACACAATTGATGCAAAGTTGGAATCCAATAAAAGAATTATAATAGGTCAAGCCTCGGGTCTATCCCATAAAGATTTGACTCTCAAGTACCTAGGATGCCTAATATCAAAAGGAATACCTCAAATAGATCACTTCTCAGGCCTTATTGAAGTTATTAAGATTATATTGCAGTCTTGGACTACAAATTACTGTCTCATAGAGGTAGGTTAATTTTAATCAGGCATGTTCTGAGCTCAATTCCTATGTACATTATTATTACCTTAAACCTTCCTTCAACAGTCATAAATAGGATCCACACATTATTTAATAAATTCCTTTAGGATGGTCTCAATCATACTCTCATTGCTGGATTAACTGGGATTCTGGTTGTGTCCCTTTTGAAGAGGGAGGTTTATAGTGTTGAAGGCTAGATGATATTATTTCAGCTTGTAGTATAGAGCTTTAGTTCAAATTGAAGAAAAAATCAGTATTATGGGCAAACTTCATGACTCAAAAGTACAAAGCCAACATGTTTTCAAACTCTATATCTTCTCCTACTTTGAAAAGGATCAAGAAAATAAAAGTCACTATAGATTAGTTCTTGAATTCAGTATAAGAATCAGTAGTCTCGAGTGAGACTCTAAATAAAGATTGTTCATTTAAATATGCCTATGAATTATGTAAACCTCACTTATCTGTTTCAATTTGTTGGAAATATATTTTGTATAAACACTACCCTCTTAAGATCTCTTTCTTTTCCTGGAGATTATTTAATCAAACAGTGCCTCTTGATTCAGAGATTCAAAAAATTGGCATTAGATTAGCCTCTGCTTGTAGATGTTGTGGCTCAAAGAGAGAATTTATTAATCATAACTTTCTTTATAGTCTAATCTCTTGATAGGTGTGGGAATTTTTTGGTCACAAATTTGGGGTTAGACCCAATTTCTCTAGTCCAAAATCCATGTTCCTTGCTTGGTGTATCCATATGGGGAAAAAATGTCATCATCAGTTTGTTTTCTCAATTCTCCCTCTGCTGATTAATTGGGAGATTTGGAAAGAAAGAAAAATAAATCTTTGATAACGAACCTATGATGAGTCTAAATATCATTCACTATGTTTCCAAAGCTTTGAAAGATTTGGCATCCATTAACAAGTTCAAAGATAAGTTCTCTACAGACGATAGATTCTACATTTAGATGTTTAACCTCAATATTGTCCCAAAAAAACCATCATACTTAATCTTTAGATTGATCAAACCTCCATAGAATTAGGTAAAGCTTAATGTGGGATGGAGTAGTGTCTACTGAATCTTCTGGTATTGGAGGAGTCCTAAGGGATTGTAAAGGGACATTTTTAGTTGGCTTCAGTGAATTTCAGTATCATCATCCAATCATTCTAGTTGAAGCCATGTCTCTTGAGAGAGCTTTGCAATTGTTCTTTAACCTGGGGTTCTCTAAAATTGAGATTGATTCTCATTCATAGTCTTTAGTTGAGTTTATTATCTATACGAAATACTTCCCTTGGTTTTTTAAATCAATCATTTCTTCCATTTATTCAATCCTTTCTTTGCTTAACTATAAGATCAATCACATTTGGAGACAATTTGATGGTGTTGCTGATTGTATAGCCAAGGTGGATACTGCCTCATCAAGCCCACTTCTATTCTATGACTTTAATGCTCTACCTTGGATTGCTAGAGGCCTCATCAAGTTGGAGTTTCCATTAGATTAGTTTTGTGATATTTATTAGAGGATTTAATATTTTTTTATTGTTTTCTTTAATTTGATTTCATTATTGTCTTCTTATCTCTTGTAAGAGTTGTAATACCCCGTATTTTTATGGCTTTTAAATTTAGGGATTTATTAAATTTAATTGAGATAAATTAATTTAATTTTAATCCTAAAAGTTGTTTTAAATATTTACTAGCATGACGAGAGTTAGTAATTATTGAAAGTTTGTTGATTCGTTAGATATTACTTATTGAGTAGAGTAATATGTAGAATTGATTTTTGTTAAAAATTATCACAAGTGAATAAAATGGCAATTATGGAAATTTAAGTTGGGACGCGTCTGTATCGTGTCAGGAATAAATTATTATTATATAAAGTGAATAAATTATAAGTTGCTCGTATGATCATTTTGAGTGCGCCAATGTGTCCGAAAGGGTCGAGATAGTCAGAAAAGTGTACTCGGGGGTTTAGTTTGGGTCTCGGGGCATTTTTAACCCCATTTGACATCCCGGGAGGGTATTATAGACATCTTGCATTTTTGGGTAATTAAACCCACGAATTTAATTAGGTTATATCAGCCATTTGGAGTTCTCTCTTAGGGTTAGCAAACACAAAATCAAAGAACGGCCATTAGAGAAGGAGTTGGAGAGCTTTCTAAGCAACTCAAGGCCAAGGACTCACTCGTTTGCACTGCCACCACTACCAAAACGTAGATCGCGCGATGAGGAATGCAACCATACCATTTCATCCACGAAATCAGAACCTTGAATTTCAGGCAAGTATCTATCTTGCTTTATTTTGGGTTAATGCCTCACCCATGTTAGTTTAGGATTACCAAGATCATGTTTTATGAAAGAAATTGTTAATTTAGAGACTTTAAATCGCATGTTTAGAGAGATTACATATATTTTGGATATACCCATCATAGGTAGAGGATTACCAGTGAATTATTATGAGTTTAGAAACAAGAAATGTGGGAAATAATTAGAGGAATGCATATTTCTTTCAAAATTAGGGTTCTTAAAGATTATGTCAATTTTACCCCATTAATCCAATATCATTGATGAATTTATACATGTTTCACGTAGGAAATCTTGTATATATGTATATAGAACTTGTAGTACTGTTATTTGGGAATTCTAGAGTTGTTAATGACATTTTTGGAGAAATTGGAAGATGAAACCCATAGGTTTAATTTGCAGTTTCTGGGCAAGAACTGCTTGATCGATCGATCGAGCCAAGAGCATCGATCGATCGACTGATTGATCGATCGACCCCTTTTCTTCGATCGATCGACCCCACCTGGAAAACTTCTTATTTCTCATTTTTTTGTTTAATCCGATTAAGATGTATGGGAACCCTTGATTGATGTTGTTTGAGTATAATGGGATATATAGATGACCAGTAGGGCCTAGGTAGACCCCGTTGAGTAACATTTTAGTGTAGGATGAGATTTTGGGTTAACGAGGAATGATTCACGTGTATAAGAAATCATGCGTATAATTAATAAAAAGATCGGGACTCATAAGGGAGTTAGACTGGAACGTAAGGGATTGAATGCCTACTGAAATTATACTTAGAATACTTCGAGAGAGGAGAAGTGAGTATGAAGTGAATAATAAATGAGAATACAAATAACGAGTCCGTGATACGAAATAATCGAGTAAAATGTATAATAACGGATAATTATAATTATGGGTCGTGAGCGCACCTAATTTAGCAATGTGGATGTGTGTGTGTGTGTGTCTATATATATATATGACTGTGTGATTTTGCATATATTACATATCTGTGAAAATTTTACCCGAGCTACTTGCTATCACGGGTGTTTCCGTGCCGGGACAAGCTTATCTCGATTGGACCTTTATGGGGGATAACGACTTGTACCCTAGAAGATAGTATCCTTGATTACAGGCTATCTGAGTGATAGTCAGATGGTCATAAGAGACGTGAGGGTATGTGCTGACCTCTTAGGACCGGGAACTATGCTTCGCCTCCAGTTGTATGTGTTTTGTGTTAATACAGTTCGAGAGTGATTCCGAACTAGTATTTCCCTTAGTATGAGCAATACGGGGACTTGATAGTAGAGTATGCCAGCACCATAGATTGTATGTGGGGTGCATATAGTATATATATATATATATATATATATATATTGTATGAGTGATTGGTATTTATATCTACTTATATATGGAAACTTTGCACCATAGATTTTATGTGGGGTGCCGTTAGTATATATTATATGTGTAACTAATATATATACGTATATCTATATGGGAACTTTCTACTGTGCGTATAAGTAGTTAAGTAATGAATAAATGTTGCAGCTCTCTTAAAGTGTTAGGGAACTTCATAACAGTACTAATTTGTTCTAAACAGCATAAGAAATCTTGAAGAGATTAATCTTTCTAATCTAAATAGTATCCCCCTGTTGATTCTCAAGATGAAACTTTATGGAGAATAAGTGAGATAGACTATTGAGGTTTAGTAGTACGGTAGACGTGCACACTAGATGAGAGGTGAGAATTCTCAAGAGAGTGTTGCATACTAGCATGGTTGTTGCATTAGGAGGTAAGCATTTTAAATACTTGCTAAACTATTTTTAAAAGTGTTTTACAATCGGGCTCTGACCCGTAAATATATATATATATATATATATATATATATATATATGTATGTATGTATGTATGTATATATTACAGGTGCCCAGCCACAGGGGCGTCATGCATAGGTTCTTTAGATTGGACGCGTTGTAGCTTATGTGGGAGTTGCAGGTGTTTGTTGTAGACGACCTCTTCATTGATTCAGTTCTTGTTATAGTTCCTCATAGTTAGGGCCTGTGTCGCCCATTTTCCATTCAGTATAGATTTGTCAGAGATGTATGTTCATTTATTTTCAGTATTCAGTGCTCTTTGAGTATTAACTCTTGTCAGGATGATTTCATTTGTAATTTAAATTTGGTTTGGTTAATCTAGATGGATTAATTCTTTTGTGTTGATTGCTATCCGTAGCACTTTTGTGATTCTTAAACTGTTGGTTATTTAAAAGGTTTTCAAATTGGAATTTAATAAAAATGAAAATATAGTTCTAAATTGTTTTGAAACTTAGCTTAATTATTTAGGGTGTTTAAATTGGGATTTTTTTTTATTTTGCGACAGTGATGCTAAGAATGAACCAACTGTTCACCTTGATTTAAATTTAATAAATGATTGATCGCCCGATATTTAATTAGGTGGGGTATCACAAGAGCCACCTAGGAAAGGTTTTTTTTCCTATGTGTTATTAACAATATTGGGGGTTCATTACCTCTTCCGTAAAAAAAATATCTTCAACATTTCTACTGGATCCTCCTCCGAGTTCTGACTGAAAAATTACAAAATTTCCATTGACTTCCCTTTCTTTTGATTCTTTCACCGTTTTGAGTTTTCTCTTCCATCCACTTGAACAATTTATCTGTAAAATATAAGAGAAATATAAAAAAATATGAAATACTCGCTAAAAAAGGTTAGTATCATAAATATGAGATAAATTCGGAATAAATGCAATGTACGGAATAGTAAAAATGGAGAAATTAAGGGGATACATATGGAATATTTATGCCTAATCAAATCCCCTAACTTAAAACGTTGCTAGCCATGAGAAATGTAAAAGAATGAGAGTATGAGTCTAAATAAACCTCTACACACTAACGGTATAGAATAACTCTTTTGCGGACAAGCGATTGAATTTAGTATATGTAACAAGTTCTTAAACCCATAGGTTACCCTAGTAGGACGAGTGGTGTCTCGTTAGGGCTTATAATGAATTTACCCACAAAATGCGTATGTTCACGACTAAAAAAATATCAAAATAATTAAAAACCGTACAATTTAAATTTTTGAAAAATAATCACAACAATAGTTTTTATTCGATAAATCTCAATTCATAGCGTGTGTTCGTGAAGCCGTAAATTAACCACTAACTTCCACCGATTGATCATAACGTTACATTCCAAAAATTCATTTTGATTCAATTTCTCACGAAATGCACTCACTAACGAATCACTCAAACTGTGCCTTTTTTCTCTTGGTGTGCGTGATATTAAGAGTTAATATAATGAACACAAGTTCACACACACAAATTGAAAGACGAAAATATTTATGGTGAAAAGATCTCATGAACAAAATACAGTCACTGGATAATTGAAAAACACCATTCTTTATTCGTACCATTATGTCTCTTTATTATCTTTTTGTATTTTAGCTTTCCACGAGGTGATTAACTTCATTGTTTGGACTCAATTAGGAATTTTTCGGGTTAAGATGTTTTGAGTGATAATGGTAATGTTAGATAATTTTGGAGTTGGAAATTTTTCATGTGAATTGTCCGTTGGTACTTTTTCGGGCTTCTGTTCATTTTTCTCTTATTTTTCCTTATATATTTTCATATTTTTCATTTTTTCTATTTTTAATTTATTTATATTTTTGTTTGAGCAATTTTTTATTTTTCTTACCCTTTTTATGTACAGTTTGAACCTAATTGATGATTTTTTTTTTATTTTCCAACACAGGGCCAATTCGATATTTCAATTTAATCAAACGAAAAGTGATATCATTTTGGGTTCAAAGTCGCTTGGAAAAAGATGTTTTTATGAATTTTTATGGCTAATATTTCTGGATAAACAAACGATGATCTAACTTCATATGTCCAAATTACAAATCACATTACCATATGCTTCATGAGATGCATTCAATTTTGAGACATTTTTAATGCATTTTCAAAAAATATTTTCTTAGTTTTTCGTAGCCGATCAAAAAAAGATTTGGACATCCTTAACAACTTTTTATCAGTAATAAGAACTTTCGAGTTAATTTTAAGTTGGATTGATTTAATTACTCGAAAAAATGATTGGCTCAAAAATCTCATCGGGTTAAAGATCTCCACACATATTCTTCGTCATTAATTTTCTCTCAATTTTCATTTTTTGGTCAATTTCGGCTTTATGCATTCAAAATTTATAATTTGAGACTTCGAACTAAAATTTAGTGATATTTTCGAAGATTTTAAATTCCAATTTTTCTTTATTTTGAAAAAATATTTTTGACTTTTTTGACATTTTTCATTTTTTTTTTGGGAATTTTTTACTTTTGTCTATTTTTTGGAGCAATTGAAAATTTGTGAAGTTTGAAAGACGCACTTGTACTCCCAATAACTTAGACTTTTGCATTGTCCTCAATCAAAATGACTAAAATCTAAATAAGACAAGAAAGAGTGCAAAATACAAAACAAACAAAATTTAAAATGCGAAGAGATAGATACGACTAAAACACAATTGCATTAACAGGAGATAGATGTTTATATAACTTCTTTTAAAGATACAACAATGAAAATAAAGAAACTACATAATAAAAATTGAATTATTTTCTCTCTTGCTAAAATGCACTCGACTCACTCCTAAACACTCTACATACTCACACAAATCAAATATACAATATGAATTCACCCCATACGCATCGAGGGGTGATATAACTTCTCTCCTAAAACTTACTCAACCCTATATACGGAGTCCGATAAAATTGTCTCCACCTCCCCCAAATCATAAATCAAAAGTATGAACAATTGAATATCGACCCAATAGAAAAAATGTACACCTAAAGTCATATAATGAATGTGGTGAGTGAAATCATCGAGGTGCCCAATCACATTATAGCATAAATGGTCAGGCTTGAAGAGACTATCATACTGAAAACTCGAATGACACGCTAAGCCTAGATTTACCTCAAACTCTAGAATGCATGGACCGGGCTCTAAATTGGACGATACTCTAGTTATGTCCTCGATCTCATCCAAAAACTCAAGTAGAATGGGTGGACATTCACAAAGAAGGAATTGATTTATCCTATCTTTCCAGTCGCTTTCATCTAAGTGACAAAATGAGTCCAATAATGATTAAACTTCAACAATGAGGTTCTCATCCACTAGACCCAATTCTTATTCAGAATTTTCTAGGCTCGTATCTAAAGACAAATTAGGTGACCAAGCGTATAGATTGGTTTAGTCTTTAACTTCATTTTCCCCTAGTATTTCTCTCATCATACGCATCTTTCGATCAATCTTCGAATTCTCTCTCTCGCTTTCAGTAACCGTCATTAAACACGACTCACATGGATCCTCAAAATTATTACCGTTAAAATATTCGTTTACTACCTACCCACTAATATCCATGTTGTGTAAATCTTCCTCATGACCTGTTTGCTTAATGATGTTGAAGATATTCGTTTTGAGTGTCATGTTCCCGAACGTGAGTTGCATATGACCATTACGCATGTTAATCAACATGTTAGTCGTGGATTAAAAAGGGCAACCAAAAATAACGGGAACATAATGACTCAAGGAAGATGAGGGCTTCGTGTCCCAAATGACAAAATCTTTCCTAAATGACAAAATCTATTGGGAAGTAGAAAGTGTTGACTTGGATGATCATGTCCTAAAATATCCCACGGGGTATCTTCATGGAGAGATCCGCAAACTGGAGAGTAATTTTGGTGGGCTTAAGATCTCCCAAGTCTAGCTTCCTATATATGGAATAGGGGAGAATGTCGACACTTTCCCCTGAATTTAGTAAAGTTCTCTCAATTTTATTCTCTCCAATAATTCACGAAATGGTGGGCACAGCCGGATATTTATATTTGTGTGGGAGGTCGCTCAAAAGTACCGAACTCACATTTTATGCTAAGAACACCTTCTTCTTTACCTTTAATTTATGTTTAATCATGATTAAGTCCTTTAGTAACTTAGCATACGCGAGAATTTACTTGATAGCCTTGAGGAAAGGTAGGTTTATTTCATTTGATTAAGCACCTATCATCACGGGCAACCCCTTTAGGAGGAAGGACCAACCATTGAGGGTATGGTGCGGATATAGGGGTTTCATTACCACTTTGGGCCTAACTATGTTTTCTTTCTCACTCTCTTCCAAGGGGGAATCTTTGACCTCTTGCGTGCCGGGGGAAATCTCCTTATTTTTTTGCACGTCTTGTGGTGGAGGTGACAAGTCAACTACTCTTCCACTACGTAGAGTGGTTACCGCATGACACTGCTCTGGATTTTTATCGAAAGTAAAGCTCACATAGTTTAACCTTGGGGAGGTCATTGAGCAACGTGTTGATTTGGGTTCATCACCGCGTTCGATTGCCCATCACTGAAACTGAGATGGTTTTTCCACGAGTGATTAAAATAATTCCCATAAGGGGAATTAAAATACCCTTAAAAGCTCCCACCGCCTCAACTTGCTATTGTAACATAACTTTTTAGGCATACATCGTCGAACATTCCTTCATTTAATGTAACGCCTCATAAATAATGCAAATATACTCCCTTAAAGCTCACGATGGGCCAAATGTATCTTCTCTAGTTTCTACCACGTCCTTTAGTCACTTGGATAATTAATTAATTTGGAGTTTCAACTTGACTTCCTTGTCCAAGTGGTAGAGTCCGGACTCGAAAGGAGCTACAGATGTGATTCTAGCTTTGGGTTGCCTGTTCGGATTTGATGTGTCCCAAGATTGAGTAGTCTCGATGACATACTTAAAGTGGGTCTCCGCATTATCCACATTTAACCTAAAAAAACTCTCCCGATCACATTGTTTCAACGACTTTCTTGGAGCTTAGACTAAGCCCATGATGGAAGTAGGAGATGAGTCTCCACTTCTCAAAGCCATGATGTGGATACATGTTTACTAAATCATTGAACTTTTGTCAACACTTATCAAAGGGATCATTATCGTTTTGCTTAAAAGTATGGATTTGATCCCGAAAAGAGTTTGTCCTGTGAGTGGGAAAGAACTTTTAGAAAAATTTAGCCTGCATGTGCTAAAGTCCAAATCCAAGTCTTGGCCTTGTCCTTAAGTTAAAAAGGCAAAATCTTGAGATGTATGATGTATTGGGTGCAAGATTGATTGTTACATGTCTCACACATCTCCTCAAACTCTTTAATGTGGAGATAAGGCTTCTGCGACTCCATTCCATGAAAAGTAGGGAGAATTTGAATAATTGCGGTCCTAAAGTTGAATTGCTCCTCATTATATGGGAATTTAATACATATTGGAGCGAAAGTTTGCTCCGCGTATAAGACATCTCTTATGGGGCGGTACGACATCACTCCCTCTCCCTTTCCAAAACAAGCGTAATGTGATATCACACTCACACTTATAGAATCAATTTCCTCATCGGAGTTCCTACACGTTTCAGTCATAGCGTGACAACTCAGTGTGGGAGGTGGTAGTACAGATGACAATTTAATTTAACCCGCAGGATTCCTCTAAACATATATTTAATTGCAGTTTTGCATAGAAAAAATGTCAGTACCTCAATTTGGATGTTTAAATGTTTTCTCAGATTATAATAAATTGAGGTGTATATGCATGAAAACAATAAATTACGAGGTGTGTTAAATGGATGAATGGATTTATTGACTATCAGGACTTTATTTTTGTGCTCCTTCCAATACTTATCGAGGATTGGGTTGTCACTTTATTATCAATCCAATTCGATTAGATTAGATTTTTTTTAGTGGATTATGATGTATAAATCAAAACACAAAGTTGTTTCTATGTAAAAAATTTATTATCATCTGTGATACATATTCATAACTAAATGTCACGAATCCTTGTTATATAAAATAAACCTTAAACACTACTAAACATATTGCCAAATAATGTTATTCCCAAATCCAAACTCTAGTGCAAGCTTGTATCTACACGTGGAAGGTTTTTAGACTTTATCTCAAAAGTTAATTTGGTAACCACCGGTCTTGTGGGAGGGTAGTGAGACTGGGGTCTATGAATAACTGGAAAAGGTGAGGCATGACCCACTCTAATGGACGCTGCCTGCAAGGCCTTCAAGGTCTCCTAGTGCAACTTCTGAAGAAACTTTCTCCTTCTGGTAACAATGGAACTCACGCTTCAACTCACTCCCTGCAAGAAGATGAACTTTCACAGCAAAAATAGCAATTTTCTCAAGGGAAACACCTGAAAGTGATGGCTGTCAGAGGGGAGTGAAGGAACAAGGCACTCAGCACTATGAGAATGAGCAGGGAGAGAATACTAGGTAGGTCTGGTGATATTTTAGCAGAGTAATAGTGCAATTTCCATTGTCTCTATGACCTTGCGCAGGGGTCCTATTTATACTTGGGCACTAAGGCTGGGTTGGCACTTTCGGCGCCAAAACTTAAAGGGTTAGTGAGGGACAAAGTCTGCAGTGTACTATTTGTCCCTACCTGCAGGCAGGTCTGCCTGTACCCTCTGGCAGATTCCCCCTGGCGCCGACCAAAGTTCAAAAGCAAATATGTCTTCTAATGGAGACAAAATATCTGATTTGCTAAATATATTTTGAAACGGTAACTTTGATACAAACTTTGTAAACTTGAGGGGGGTCTCGAGGACCACCTCATCTAAAATATTTGCAAGCTTGAGGGGGGTCTCAAGGACCCCCTTCTAAAATCATTTTTCTTGAGAGGGGTTTAGAGTACCCTCTCCTCTAAAATCATTTTATAAACAGTACTTTTCTTGTGAGCAGCCAGCCCTTTGGCTGCTCACTTCACTTGTGACTAAGTGTGAGGTGTGTGAGGACTGGGTGACCCTAGGGTCTCCTACTAGTATTCTCTCAATCCTATAGTGCTAAGTGGTTGATCTTTCTCAACGTACCTTGTCCCTCAGCTGCCAAGCCAAAACTCCCAGGAGGTCTCAACTAGCCTGCTTGAGCCCTGCTTGCTCAAGTAGGCAACCTGTACAAGAAAGTAAAGTGTCAATATTGTTGTTCATTTAAAGACTGACGTCTCATGATGAGGAGTTGCTCGTGGTAGCTACTCCCTCATCCTGGCCACTCTGGGTGGGTTCCTTCTCAATATGAGTTTCTGCCGAAACCCTTGTAATGACACTTCTCAAATAACATTTCTGCAGTGACCCTTGCAGTGGCGCTGAGCCTTGCAGTGGCGCTAACCCTCTCGAATGTCATTACTGCGGTGACCTTGCAGCGGCGCTGACCCTTGCAGTGGCGCTGACCCCTGCAGGCGCTGACCCTTGCATTGGCACTTCTCAATCTTGTATTTCTGTGGTAAGCCTTACGAGGCACCTCTCGAATATCATTACTGCAGTGATCCCTGTAATGGCGCTGAGCCTTGCAGTGGCACTGACCCTCTCGAATGTCATTACTGTAGTGACCCTTGCAGTGGCGCTGACCCCTGCAGCGGCGCTGACCCTTGCAGCGGCGCTGACTCTTGCAATGGCACTTCTCAATCTTGGACTTCTGCGGTGACCCTCATGGGCACCTCTCGAATGTTATTACTATAGCGGCACTGACGCTTGCAGCGGCGCTGACGCTTGCAGCGGCGCTGACCCTTGCAGCGGCGCTGACACTTAAAGTGGCGTAGACACTTACAGCGGCGCTGGCACTTGAAGCGGCGTTGTCCCTTGCAGCGGCGCTGACCCTTTCAGCGGCGCTGACACTTGCAGCGGCACTGACCCTTTCAGCGGCGCTGACACTTGCAGCGGCACTGACCCTGGCAGTGGCGCTGACACTTGCACCGACGTTGATACTTGCAGGGGCGCTGACACTTGCAGCGGCGCTGACACTTGCAGCGGCGCTGATACTTGCAGGGGCGTTGATACTTGCAGCGGCGCTGAGCCTTACAGCGGCACTGATACTTGCAGCGACGCTGATACTTACAGTGGCATAGACACTTGCAACGATGCTAGCACTTGAAGTGGCGCTGACCCTTGCAGTGGCGTTGACCCTTTCAGCGGCGCTGACACTTGCAGCGGCGCTGACCCTTGCAGCGGCGCTGACACTTACAGCGGCACTGATACTTACAGGAGCGCTGACCCTTGTAGCGGCGCTGACACTTGCAGCGGCGCTGATACTTGCAGTGGCGCTGACACTTGCAGCGGCGCTGACCCTTGCAGCGGCGCTGACACTTGCAGAGGCGCTGATACTTGCAGTGGTATAGACACTTACAGCGGCGCTGGCACTTGAAGCAGCGCAGGCACTTGGAGCGGCATAGACACTTGCAGCGGCGATGACCCTTGCAGCGGCGCTGACACTTGCAGCGGCGCTGACCCTTGCAGCGGCGCTGACACTTGCAGCGGCGCTGGCACTTGCAGCGGCGCAGACACTTGCAGCGGCGCTGACACTTGCAGCGGCGCTGACCCTTTCAGCGGCGCTGACCCTTTCAGCGGCGCTGACACTTGCAGCGGTGCTGACTCTTGCAGCGGCGCTGACACTTGAAGTGGTGCTGATACTTGCAGGGGCGCTGACACTTGCAGTGGCACTGGGGGTTCCTGCTGAATATGAGTTTCTGTTGGGACCCTGGGGTGGTTCCATCTCAATTATGCGTTTCTGCCGGGACCCTGGGTGGGTTCCTTCTTAATACGAGTTTCTGTCGGGACCCTGGGGGTTCCTGCTCAATATGAGTTTCTGTCGGGACCCTGGGGTGGCTCCTCCTCAATAAGAGTTTCTGTCGGGACCCTGGGGGGTTCCTGCCCAATATGAGTTTCTGCCGAGACCCCGGGGGGGTTCCTCCTCAATATGAGTTTCTGTCGGGACCCTGGGTTTCTTCTCAGTATTTGTAATAAAATATTATTTTTACTTTTTTATAGGTAGACACCCTTCTACATTATCCCCTCGTGAAAAATCTTTTGTGTTGGGTAGACCAAAAAGCTTTGTACGCCATAAATTCATTTTTTTTTTCAGGGACCCTAGGGTTTCTTCATCATTCCTCTTAGGGTCATTAAATGTTATGTCACTTCATCTCAATTTTTATAAATGAGGCCACTTATAGTGGACCTCCTTATCAGGGTATAAACATGGTCGGAGGGGTTACTCACGGTGAGCCCCTCATTTTTAGCCTTCTTCTATAGCCTTCTACTTTGTTTAAAGGTGTTGCTCATGGTGAACCCCTCGCCTTTGGCCTTTTTTCTATGGCCTTCTATCTTGGGTAGATGGGTTTCTTAAAGTGATCCCCGCTCCCTTGGCCTTCTTCTATGGCCTTCTATCTTAGGCAAGGGGTTACTCGTGGTGAGCCCCTCGCCCTTGGCCTCCTTCTTGGGCGAAGGGGTTAATCACGGTGAGCCCCTCGACCTTGGCCTTCTTCTGTTGTCCTTTCCTCTTAGGCGGAGGGGTTACTCGCGGTGAGTCCCTCGCCCTCGGTCTTCTTTTGTGGCCTTCTGTCTTGGGCGAAAGGGTTACTCGCGATGAGACCCTCGCCCTTGGCCTTCTTTTGTGGTCTTTCATCTTGGGTGGAGGGGTTACTCGAGATGGGCCCCTCGCCCTTGGCCTTCCTCTGTGGCCTTCTGTCTTGGGTGGAGGGGTTACTCGCGGTTACTCCCTCACCCTGTCCTTTTTTTGTGGCCTTCTGTCTTGGGCGGAGGGGATACTCGCGATGAGCCCCTCGCCCTTGGCCTTCTTCTGTGGCCTTTCATCATGGGTGGAGGGGTTACTCGCGATGGGCCCCTCGCCCTTGGCCTTCCTCTATGACCTTTCATCTTGGGCGGCGGGGTTACTCGCGGTGAGTCCCTCGCCCTTGGCCTTCTTCTGTGGCCTTCTATCTTGGGCGGAGGGGTTACCCGCGGTGAGCCCCTCCCCCTTGGCCTTCTTCTGTGGCCTTCTATCTGAGGCGAAGGGTTACTCGCGGTGATCCCCTCGCCCTTGGCCTTCTTCTGTGGCCTTCTATCTTGTTTGGAGGGGTTACTCGCGTTGAGCCCCTCGCCCTTGGACTTCTTCTGTGGCATTATATCTTGGGCGGAGGGGTTACTCTCGGTGAGCCCCTTGCCCTTGGCCTTCTTCTGTGGCCTTTTATCTTGGGAGGAGGGGTTACTCTCGGTGGGCCCCTCGCCTTTGGCCTTCTTCTACGGCCTTTCATCTTGGGCGACGGGGTTACTTGCGGTGAGCCCCTCACCCTTGACCTTCTTCTGTGGCCTTCTATCTTGGGTGGAGGGGTTACTCGCGGTGAGCCCCTCGCCCTTGGCCTTCTTCTATGGCCTTCTATTTTGGGCGGAGGGGTTACTCGCGGTGAGCCCCTCTCACTTGGCCTTCTTCTGTGGCCTTCTATCTTGGGCGGAGGGGTTACTCGCGGTGAGCCCCTCGCCTTGAGTGCTTTTCTGCAGCATCAAGTTTGGGAAGAGAGGGCACTCAAGGTGGATCCCCTCGCCCTAGGCTATTTTCTATCAAACTTGCAATCTTGGGAAGGTGGAGCCACTATAAATGGAACCCCACACTCTAAGTTATTTTACTATTTGTTCACTTGCTTGAGGACTTCTCAATATTAGCCCCCTCGTTCAGAAGTGTCTTATAATGTCAAGAGACTTGTGCACGAAATTTTCGTACCTTTTATTTATACTTGGCAGTTCTTCAAGACAGTGAGCACTCCGGTGCCCTTGGAGCCTTAGGTGCTAAACTGTCGTACTTTATATTTATACTTGACGCTTGCTCAAGACTGTGAGCGCTCTAGTGCCCTTGGAGCCTTAGGTGCTAAACTGTCGCACTTTATATTTATACTTGATACTTGCTCAAGACTGTGAGCGCTCCGATGCCCTTGGAGCCTTAGGTGCTCATCTGGAGTACCTTACGTTTGTACGTGGCATTTGCTCAAGACTGTGAGCACTCCGATGCCCTTGGAGCCTTAGGTTCTCAACTGGCGCACCTTATATTTATACTTGGCACTTGCTCAAGACTGTGAGCGCTCCGTTGCCCTTGGAGCCTTACGTTTATACTTGGCATTTGCTCAATACTGTGAGCGCTCCGATGCCCTTGGAGCCTTAGGTGCTCATCTGGAGCACCTTATGTTTATACTTGGCACTTGCTCAATACTGTGAGCGCTCCGATGCCCTTGGAGCCTTAGGTGCTCATCTAGAGCACCTTATGTTTATACTTGGCACTTGCTCAAAACTGTGAGCGCTCTGGTGCCCTTAGAGCCTTAGGTACTAAACTTTCGTACCTTATATTTATACTTGGAGTTGCTCAATACTTTGAGTTACTCTTTTTTATATGAGAACCTCAAGATTGAACTTCCCGCTTCTAATTGTGGGGTATTTGCATATGAGATGAGCAAGTTAAAATTTTGAAGTTGCCCCTCTAACTGCGGGGCACTTGCATATAACTGAGCAAGTAAAAAAATTAGACGTTGCCCCTCTAACTGCGGGGTACTTGCATATAGCTGAGCAAGTTTAAAATTTTAATAGTTTCCCCTTTAACTGCGGGGTACTTGCATATAACTGAGCAAGTTGAAATTTGGAAGCGGCCCCTCTAGCTGCGAGGTACTTCTTGCATATAGATGAGCAGTTTATAAATTTTAAAAGTTTCCCCTTTAACTGCGGGGTACTTGCATATAAATGAGCAAGTTGAAATTTGGAAGCGGCCCCTCTAGCTGCGGGGTACTTCTTGCATATAGCTGAGCAGTTTATAAATTTTTTTAGCGCAGCCCCGTGTGACTGTGCGGTACTTTTAGTGCAACCCCATTTTGTTATGCATATTCATTTCTTGGGAAGTAACTAAGAGATGGGTTAGCCCTTCTCCTTCCACAAACTTTGAATAAAATTTCACATATATCATAAATAAAGAAATAATTATTTCTTTATACAAAAAATTTTTCCTTGGTCTGCAAGGTCCTTGTTCCAAACTTTTCTTGGGAACTTTTTTTTGTCTTTATAAGAATAATAAGTTTAAAGAGGGGTTAGACCCGCTTCTCCCTATTTTCTGAAAACTGATCAATTACATTTTTCTTGAGAACAGAGGTTAGGACTTGTTCTCTAGGCTATAAATATGTATGGAATAATAATAAAAATGTAGATTTTTTTTATTATTATTATTACTAGGAGGATAACCCCCTACTGGTCAGGTGACAAAAAAAATAATTGTTATGTCTGTAAGGGCTTTATTCAGTATACTTTTCCCTTGGGATGGATATCCTTCCAAGTATAATGAGGAAAGACCTTCATGTCATGGACCCTCTTCTAATCTAATAGATGTTCAACTATTCTATTAAGAAAGATAAAACATTAGTCCGTGTACCTTTTGTTGAGCGACTCTAGGCCTTTTCGCCTATATTCCGACTGCTTCTACTTTTTGAGTTTAAATGCTTCAGGCAGTTTCTCGTGCTAGGTATCAGTCATGGAAAGTTCTCTGTCTGGGATTCTGGCCATCTCGGGTTCCTCGCTTAGGATCTGTACCCCTGGGGGTTCCTTGTCAAAGGCATCACAGAATTTGGGTTCCTCACCCATAGCGCTACTAGTGGGGATTCCTTGAAAAAAAACATCTGTGGTAGTGGGGGTTCTTTGCTGATGATGGTTCCTCGCTTGGAGTCCCCAAGCCCCTTCTTCACTGGGTTCGTGGTTGGAACATATAGCTACTAGTGGTTCCCCATGTGAGGTGTTGCCCATGGGGGTTATTCTCTTGGAGATTGTACCTGTGGGTTCCTCGTAATCACAGTCAATCAAGGTGGGTTCCTCGATGGCATTACTGTCCATGGGTTCCTCGATGACATTACCGCCCATGGGTTCCTCGACCGCTGTCATGAACGAGGGGTGTCTCGACCTCTTGTTTCGTCAAGGGTTACTTCCACAAATCATGCGTTGATTGATGAGGGTTCCTCGACGAGGGCTGGTATTTCTGTGGGTTCCTCGCCAACCATGGCTGCCATGGGCAGCACGCTACCGAGGGAGGGTATCTCGCGACCCACTAAGTTAGTGGGACGTGGTTTTGCAGCCTTTGGGTTCCTCGCGACCCACCCTATTGCTGGGTTCCTTACCAATTCTACCGTCAATAACTTTGAGGTTTCCTCGTGCGCACATGCTTTGATACTTAGGCGTTGCTCGCCCCATAAAATTTCAACTATGGGACCCACTTCCAAGGGTCCCTCGCCAATATATGCTTCTGCCATGGGTTCGTCGTGCGCTGGATCTATGTCCGTGGCTGGATGTTCTGCTGCCACAAGTTTTTCGCTGACAAGGGATTTTACTTGGGGTTCCTCGCGAGTTAGGTTTCTACCATAGGCTTCCTTGACTATTCTAAGTAGTTCCTCACTTGGAATTTCTACCACGATGGGTTCTTTTCTTGAGGGTTCCTCATTGCTATCATTGAGCGAGAGGAGTTCCTCGACCATATCGAATTCCTCGCCAAACACTTAGGGTTCCTAGGGTTCCTGTCAGTGAACTTGACAGTTGTCACAACTTGGTCCAGCGCCGTCCTCCGTGACTGAGCTACTTCTACCGAAATCGTCGCCGTAACGGCCGCCCCTCCACGGGGGGTTACTGCTGGTGTTACACAAACTTGACCCAAACTTGCCAAGTCTAAAAAAACATACTCATAAGCCTCTGCCACCGGAGCTGCTGCCAGTGAGCTGGTCTGCCCTCCTGGAGGAGCAGGTATCTTTGCTCCGATCACCACCACATCCACCTGAGTGGCCTAGTCTCTTTGATCTCCATTCCCAGATGGAATGTCTTCAAACACTAGCTTCTTAGAAACATGAAAACCTTTTATGTCCATTGAAGTGAGGATGCCTCCCTAGCGGAGTCGCCAAATGTAGGAGGGTAGTGAGACTGGGGTCTATGAATAACTGGAAAGGGTGAGGCGTGACCCACTCCAATGGACGCTGCCTGCAAGGCCTTCAAGGTCTCCTGGTGCAACTTCTGAAGAAACTTTCTCCTTCAGGTAACAATGGAAATCAAGCTTCAACTCACTCCCTGCAAGAAGATGAACTTTCACAGCAAAAATAGCAATTTTCTAAAGGGAAACACCTGAGAGTGATGGCTGTCAGTGGGGAGTGAAGGAACAAGGCACTCGGCACTATGAGAATGAGCAGGGAGAGAATACTAGGTAGGTCTAGTGATATTTTAGCAGAGTAATAGTGCAATTTCCATTATCTCTATGACCTAGCGCAGGGGTCCTATTTATACTTGGGCACTAAGGCTGGGTTGGCACTTTTAGTGCCAAAACTTAGAGGGTTGGTGAGGGACAAAGTCTGTAGTGTACTATTTGTCCCTACCTGCAGGCAGGTCTGCCTGTCCCCTCTGGCAGACGCCCCCTGGCGCCGACCAAAGTTCAAAAGCAAATATGACTTCTAATGGAGACAAAATATCTGATTTGCTAAATATCTTTTGAAACGGTAACTTTGATACAAACTTTGTAAACTTGAGGGGGGGTCTCGAGGACCACCTCCTCTAAAATATTTGCAAGCTTGAGAGACCCCCTTCTAAAATCATTTTTCTTGAGAGGGGTTTAGAGGACCCTCTCCTCTAAAATCATTTTATAAACAGTTCTTTTCTTGTGAGCATCCAGCCCTTTGGCTTCTCACTTCACTTGTGACTAAGTGTGAGGTGTGTGAGGATTGGGTGACCCTAGGGTCTCCTACTAGTATTCTCTCAATCCTATAGTGCTAAGTGGTTGATCTTGCTCAATATACCTTGTCCCTCAGCTGCGAAGCCAAAACTCCCAGGAGGTCCCAACTAGCCTGCTTGAGACCTGCTTGCTCAACTAGGCAACCTGTACAAGAAAGTAAAGTGTTAATATTGTTGTTCATTTAAAGACTGACGTCTCACGATGAGGAGTTGCTCGTGGTAGCTACTCCCTCATCCTGGCCACTTTGGGTGGGTTCCTTCTCAATATGAGTTTCTGCCGAAACCCTTGTAATGGCACTTCTCAAATAACATTTCTTAAGTGACCCTTGCAGTGGCGTTGGGCCTTGCAGTGGCGTTGACCCTCTCGAATGTCATTACTGCGGTGATCTTGCAGCGGCGCTGACCCTTGCAGTGGCGCTGACCCCTGCAGGCGCTGACCCTTGCAGTGGCACTTCTCAATCTTGTATTTATGTGGTAAGCCTTACGAGGCACCTCTCGAATATCATTACTGCAGTGATCCCTGTAATGGCGCCGAGCCTTGCAGTGGCACTAACCCTCTCGAATGTCATTGCTATAGTGACCCTTGCAGTGGCGCTGACCCCTGCAGCAGCGCTGACACTTGCAGCGGCGCTGATACTTGCAGTGGCGTAGACACTTACAGCGACGCTGACCCTTTCAGCGGCACTGACACTTGCAGCGGCGTTGACACTTGCAGCGGCGCTGATACTTACAGTGGCATAGACACTTGCAGCGGCGCTGGCAGTTGAAGCGGCGCTGGCACTTGAAGCGGCGCTGACCCTTGTAGTGGCGCAGACCCTTGCAGCGGCGCTGACCTTTTCAGCGGCGCTGACACTTGCAGCGGCGCTGACCCTTGCAGCGGCACTAACACTTGCAGCGGCGCTGATACTTACAGGAGCGCTGACCCTTGCAGCGGCGCTGACACTTGTAGCGGCGCCGGCGCTGATACTTGCAGTGGCGTAGACACTTGCAGCGGCGCAGACCCTTGCAGCGGCGCTGACCCTTTCAGCGGCGCTGACCCTTACAGCGGCGCTGACACTTCCAGCGGCGCAGACCCTTGCAGCGACGCTGACCCTTGCAGCGGCGCTGACCCTTTCAGCGGCGCTGACACTTGCAGCGATGCTGACACTTGCAGCGACGCTGACACTTGCAGCGGCGCTGACACCTGCAGTGGCGTAGACACTTGCAGCGGCGCTGGCACTTGAAGCGGCGCTGACCCTTGCAGCGACGCTGACACTTGCAGCGGCGCTGACTCTTGCAGTGGCACTGACAGTTGCAGCGGCGCTGACCCTTTCAGCGGCGCTGAAAGTTGCAGCGGTGCTGACACTTACAGCGGCGCTGACACTTGTAGTGGCGCTGACCCTTGCAGTGGCGCTGGGGGTTCTTTTTGAATATGAGTTTCTGTCGGGACCCTGGGGTGGTTCCATCTCAATTATGCGTTTCTGTCGGGACCCTGGTTGGGTTCCTTCTTAATATGAGTTTCTGTCGGGACCCTGGGGGGTTCCTGCTCAATATGAGTTTCTGTCGGGACCCTGGTGTGGCTCCTCCTCAATAAGAGTTTCTGTCGGGACCCTGGGGGTTTCCTGGCCAAGATGAGTTTCTGCCGGGACCCCGGGGGGGTTCCTGCTTAATATGAGTTTTTGCCGGGACCCTAGGTTTCTTCTCAGTATTTCTAATAAAATAATATTTTTACTTTTTTATAGGTAGACACCCTTCTACAGGTCTAATTTGACAATTTATGCTTGTTAGTTGTTCTGTTTGCATCACATGAATATAATTACTTAGGATTGCTTGGTTGTAAAGTTCAAGTCACTTAAAAATTAAAGCAGAATAACTAAAGCTAAGATTTCGTTGGATCCATCTGTTTGTTTTTAAAATAAAGTTAAAATTTTGGGTTTTAAGCTGCGGGGTGCGTCTTACTCGTTTAATTTAAGTGGGGCGGGGACAGGTCCGTGGAGATTATACTTAAATGGGTCCGGGGCTAAAAATCTTAACCCGTCGTGGGTTAATCTTTTTTTTTTCGCGGGGTGGGTTTGGATTTTGATAAACCCACTCCATTCCCGACCCGTTGCCATCCCTTGGTGGTAGTCAGAAGTTTAGAGTGTTAGTATTAGAAGTAGGGAAGTCAATTAAAGGACCGGGACTCGGTTTGGGCGCCGTATTTTGCATTTAAGGCTTCAAGAGAATATTTGTATTTTTTGATATTTTTGGATCTTTTTTTTTTGTATTTATGATTTTTTTGCTTTTATATGGGATTTTTGTGAATTGAAAACAAAAGGGATGAAAACCCTAAAAGAAGAAGTCAAAAGAATTCTGCAGATTCGCAGTTTTTTGTCTTTCAAAATGCTAGGACTTCTTAATGAAAATGAAACCATTTAATGAGTATTTATAGAAAATCGCACCGCCTTGATCGTTAGAACGAAAATGGGATCTCGCTCGAACGAAGTACACGTGTAGTTTGAATGACATCGCGTGACATATCAATGTTGCTCGAACGAGATGGGATCTCGCTTGAACAACCTGAGCGTTAAAATCAAGGAACGCTACAGGACTTAGAAAATTTACTCATTCTAAAATTTTGATGAAAATGTCCGCTCCAACACTTAGAAAATATTTTGTAAAAATATCCCAAAGCTCTAAGTGCAAAGTTAAGGTATTTAAAACATAACCTTACCAAAGTAAAATTTGCGAAGGATTTTTGATGAAGGACCTTGATATATTCGGATCCGTCTTGACGCAGATTGCTCATGAACTTCTTCGACAGTTGTAGCTCAATTCTGCCTTGCAAAGAATATATATATATATATATATATATATATATAACTGAGGTTGTTTGGTTAACGAGCATAAATATTGGCATAGGGAACACAAAAAGTTCTAGAATATGTAAAAATAATGGGCGCGGATATGCAATATTCATGACTAATTACACCCCCCCCCCCCCAACTTAGATATTTCTAGTCCCTAGTGATGAAAAAAACAAAATCAGTCCACAGAAGAAGGTACAAAAAGTATATACACATAAAATATATAAATGCCACTTTCATAGGGAACACGATTTCAAACACGTTATTAGGAAAAGTCTGTTGTTATTAACATTATAGAATGAACTTCGTAGAATTAAATCCTTAAAATGTGGGAAGGGAGTGAGCACATGCAAAGTGTGATTTGGCAAAAAACTTAAACAAATCGAATAAGCGTTAAAGCGTGCATAAATCAATCCTCACCAAATATTACACTTAACAAAGGAAATCACTATGAAATGGGAGCTAGTACATGAAACATGCGGGGAGAAAGAGTAAATGTAAATGGAAACTAGGTCGCGCACATGTCACTAAAGAAGAACGTTATATATAAAATGAAAAACATGATGGAAGATACCACTCATTAAAGGAGGTGAAATGTATTTTCACAGATTATCAAACTATAATGACTTTTGAATCAAATTCACCCTACGATCACATAGGAATTTTATAGGGTTATAATTTCGGTTAGGCTCGGGTTATGAAACAAAGGAAATATGTACGGGGTCAAAGTGTTCGGGGATGAAAAGTCGGGATAATGGAAAATTGCGGGCAATTTCAAAATCGAAAAAATAACTTCCATAGCAAGCATTATATATTAACAATGGAGAGAGTAAACAAAGATTATTAAACACTATATACATAAATGAAACTTTCTCTTTATTTTATTTTCTTCTTTTTCTATTTTTTTCTTTTATTTTGTTTTATTTTTCTTTTCTTTCGTACTCCCACATGCTTAATTGCAACCATGTAACACGAACATCATTCATTCCCAAGTATCCTTCCAAAGAAAGGATGGAAGGTGATATATATGGTTTATAACTACACTATGGAGTTAGTTATAGGATTTTGGGTTATGAAACAAAAGGCTACAGTAAGTCTCAAAGGGGGTGACGAGAGAAAACATTTAAGGTGAGGTCAATGTCAATATGGGTGATATAACAAAGATGGACTATGATCATTTCCTAAAGTTTACGCAATTCTCGAGTCAAAACAATCTTTGAAAATCATGCTCAAGTAACACATTTCATATACGAACTCAATTAATGAACGATCAATGAAAGAATAGTGAGATTACAATTGACTATAACCTTTTCAAAGAGGAAATAGAAGTGTGTAACACTCACAAACAAAGAAAAGCACAAATCTCACTAGGTGTAAGTATATACAATGCAATAAAAGATTACCAAGTTATAAAAATCTTAAACTAAATCAATTAAACAAGAAAAGCACATGTGCTCATGGGGTTAAAGTTTAATTCATGAAGTTATTCATAATATCAATAATTGTGACTAAAGTCAAAATGCCAAACAAAGGCAAATTAAGAACCAAGGCAAAATGCCAGAAGGAGGATACAAAAATTAAAATTTATCATCGAAAACAAAGGCAAAATGCCAAACAAAGGGGAAAAATGAAAGAAAATCTTTTTGAAAATTTTAATTTTTTACAAGAAAAGCATGCTTGGAAAAAAATATATAATCAAATCCTGGACTAAGAACAATAATGGATAGAATATCCGGCACCCCTAACTAAAACCTGACATTATCCTCAATGGAATTAAGAACCAAGCTAAAGAAAAGAAAAAAGCGATATTACCCAAAATAGAGTGATCTTGTGCAAGTTCAAGTCCAAAGATTCTACAAAACATGTTAGTACCAATCATACCAAAAACAAATAACAAAAACCTAACTATTTATGCTAGATAATAAGTAAGAATAAAGAAAAATAAAAAAAAGTAACTATTTACAACCTACAATTTTAACTTCTAACTAAGTATACATTAAAAGTTGAAATTTTAAGGGTCCACCCGAAAGTAGATTTGACTTTGAAGGATCAACAGGGTGCCCTCCCTTTCACTAATACCTTACGGAAAATAGGAATTCCATTCAAGCAATGGAAGGCATGTGTAAGGTAGAAGAAATGAACCATCATCAATTAAATTTTTTGGACGGATGATGGGGGGTTTGGATTGAATGGGTGACAAATACACGTGGGATCTGAAAAAATATAATTTCTTCCCAATGATTTTGCCATTGCAATGGGAGGTGGTGCATATGGAGGAAAAATTGCCTTCATGGAAAGAAACTCGAGCAGGTCATCCTCATCGGTGAAAGGGTTAAACATTTTAAAGTTTGGAATCGATTCATTAGATACTTGTATCAGTTCGACAATATAGAATAAATATGGGGAAGAAAGAAATTCAAACTCCAGAGTTGACTCATCATCGCTTGAAGATTGAGTTTCGAAGGAAATACGATCCTTTTCAATGAAATATTATTCTTTGGGGACTAAAGAAGAAATAATTTCATTGCAAACGGATACTAAGTCCATTTCTTCCTCATTTTCATTCTCTATTATACCATAGGCCAAGTTAAGAATGATTTGTTTCAAAGTAGGAAAACAGTCCTCATGTGATTCAAAACATTCCTCGACTTTAAAAGTCTTGGAAGAAAAATTGTCGTCGGATTCAAATAATAAATCCAACTCATGCTCCCAACAATGATTTTCTTCCCAATAACGGTTTTCAAATTTTTTATTTTCAAGAAGGCGCAAACCCTCACGCAAGGTCATAGGTGGAGGCGCCGATCTTGATAATGAAAAGTTTGGAAACTATCCTCGGAACAACAATCAAAATCATTATCATAAGAATTTTGAAAGCTATTGCAAATCGTTTCAATATTCTTATCATAAGGATTTTGAGTCCTAAAATTGGAATAATCATTCCCAAAATTTTCGTAATCCATAACTTGACTTTAGTAATACTCACCCAAAAACATTTTATATGTTTCAATTTTTCGGGCTAGTGAGTATTCACTAAAAGTCATAGGTTTAAGGGGATTTTGAATATTATCACTACGATTACCGAAAAAATTATAATAAGAAATGCTTATCCCAAAATAGCTCAAGATGGTAAAATCCACAAAGTATGTGCGTATGAAAAATTCAAGCGTCTCTTGGCGCTCAAATGTAGGAGTCCTACAAAAATAGTTAAGAAAAAAATACAAATAGAAAGAAAATAATACTAAATACTAAATCAATTAAATTCTAAAATAAACAACTCCCCAGCAACAACGCCATTTTGACATGCAAGGGAAAATTGCAGAGCAAGTGTATAAAGATATACGTCGGTCATTTTGCTCGGCTCCCACCGCTATTTAAAAAACCTATACTATTTATTACACTCTTTTAAGGGAGTACAACGGCCAGTCCGGGCATCGAATCCACAAAGACTAGTTTTTAGACTTTAATTAGTTTATTACTTCTCAATAAAAGTGTAAAAGATAAATGTTAAAAAAAGAAAATGTAATCTAGGCATGTGTATTTAAACTAAGATTACAAAAAGGGAATAAAAACTATAGGTTGCGGCTAATATCCTTCACCTCAGTTTGATGAGTATAAATGGTTACATGGGACTGTGAATTTAGTAGGATTGTATCTCATTTCAACAATCAATTAAATCTAGAGTTGTCACCTCCTAAATTCTCATAAAATCCTAATATGATTTTAACGTCAATAAATACCCCGTAAATCACACAACAAGGTCGTAAATACAGAGCATACATGATATACCACGTTTAATCTCCTAGGCATAATAATAGGAACAACCCAATTGAATTAAATGTATAAACTCCATCACCAAAGCAAAGCAACCCATTGAAACCAATGTGAGTTCAATTAATCACAACCTAGGCTAAATTAGCTGCACAACATAATGGAAGACATGTATTTAAATGCAAGAAATAAATGAAAGAAATAAATAAAGCAATAAACCTAAGTTATAAAGAAAGTAAATAAACAAGAAAGCAATAAATAAAGAAATGGAAGCTTGGATTGATGGAGAAGATGACGTATAGTGTTTTTACACAAGCTATATGGGTAAACCCTAGGAGGGAGAAAATGGCACACCCAAAACCACCTCCAAACCCTAACCTCCCAAACCTAACTAAGATAGGAGGAGAAAATAATAGATATATTACAAAATAAACAAATGTTTGCTTATACAGTACGTGGGAAAATAGAAAAATAAATAAAAATAGAAAAACCACCTAAATATCTGTTACTACCGGTCGAACACGGTCGGGGGCCGATCAATCGAGTCCTTGGTTTAAAACCCACTATATCCTTCATAGGCTTATTTCTGATTCACCGATCGACTGGGGGCTCAGGGACGGTAGACCGGTCCCCTGTTTTCTGGGATGCCTTGGACTTCACATAGGAGGAATAGTGATTTTCAAAAATGGCCATAAATTCTTCATCCGGACTCCAAATGACGTGGTGTTTATGGCCATGTGAAGCTAACTCAACAAACTATGATTTAATGGAATTCTACTGAGTCAGAGATGAAGTGTTAAATGTCTAAAATGCCCTTGAAGTTGAGTTCGACGATGAAACTTCTCCGAATTGCATCCAATTCTCACTTTAAGAGTTCCAATACCTACTAAGTCTCAATTAAACCCTGCAAAGAATACACACACACACACACACACACACACACACACACACATATATATATATATATATATATATATATATATATATATATATATATATATATATATATATATATATATATATATATATATATATCCATATAATAAGATGGAATGGTTTTTGAAATCTCAAAATGTCTAAGCACAATAAGGGTTGAGATTTGACCACATCTCCCCTTACGAAATCAATGGTTGTGATTCAGTCCCCCAAATCAATTATCCCGCCCAAATATTTAACTTATCCCGCCCACAAATAACAAAACCATTCCAACTTTCTCTCTCTCTCTCTCTCCACACGATCTGCCTCTTTCCCTCTTCTCCTATCAAATGCCCCCTTTCATATTCACTCCCTCTCTGAAATAATGATGTCCGCTCAACCTCCAATGGTGGTACCCTCTTCCCCTCATCTACACGAACCCACAACTCTTCAAGTTTTTTTATTTCTTATTTTTTGATGTCTTCTCTCTCATATATTTGCCTCTCTCACTACATTTCTCATTCTTAGGTCTCTCAATATCTGAAATGTTTGGGGTTTTCAGTTCGAAATTTTGTTCAAAAATGGAATTTTTTTAGGATTAGGGCTTTTGAGGATTCAACTGTTAGGATTTTTGTCGAATCAATTTTTTGTGGGTTTAATTTATACATTTTGAAACAGGGTTCATAGTTTAAGTTCGGCCAAGGCTAAAAATTTGTGCTTGATTTGGATAACAACCCAAAAGTTGGCAATGGTTTCAATTGGTGGTTCTCTTGAGGTGAGTTTTTTTCCCCTTTTGAAGTCTTATTTTCCAGATTACTAACTCTTTCTTTTTCTTATGTAACATGTTTTGTATATATTTTGATCGGGTTGTTATGTTTTTTTTAGCATTTGTGGGTTTTCTATTTACGATCCGTGTGTATTTTGTTGCAGATGATTCCGGGACAAGGCATTCAAGTTTTGTCTTCAATTTGAATATCAAAGGGTATTCTCTCTCTCCTTCTCTCTCCCTCTCTCTCACTCACACACATACAAATGCTGCACATACACAATTGAACATTGATCGTCTGAAAGACAAATAGGTTGGTTTCGATTTGGGCATTTTTCTGTTATATAGTGTTTAAATATGATGTTCATCGATTTGGTATTCATTTTATATTTTCTGTTGCCCACTGCATTGTGCACGTGAAGAGAATTCAAGTGAAAATAAATGTTGGTGAATGGGGAGTTGGGACTAGAGCTGCAGCTTCACCGCGAACGAGGTTCCCCGCAAGGGGGAACATAAGTGAAAAGAAATGTTTATTTTGTCTCATTTTTGTTGTTGAAAAAGTCCTGACTCATGGCTCATTGCTTCATATAGATTTTTTTTCAAGTTTATATAGGTGTTTTTTTCATATAGATTTGTTAAACACCATGTTAAGGTATACATACATGTTTTTTTGTGGTGGTTTTATTATATGTTTGACATGATTTTTGAAGATTCGGTGTCACACAGGAATTTTCCTATAGGGTGTTTGATAAAAGTCACACATGTTGTTTGATAAAATGCCTCACTTATTTGTTTCAGGGTTTGTTAATGTGGGGTCGATTCTCTAATGTTTGTTTTATTTCATTTCTGTTGTTGCAAAAGTCCCAACTGATGGCTCATTGTTCATATCGATTTGTTTTCAAGTTCATACAGGTGTTTTTATTTAACTGTGTTTTTATTGGGTTCCACGATAATTTACTAGCGCATTTGTTTTCTACATAAATGATCTGTAATATTCTCCATGACATGGTACATCATTTTATCTCTAACACATAAACCGTAATTTTTTTTCAAACGATTGGTACATAAGCAGTTGTTAAATGCAATTTCTCAAAATTGTTGGTATATGCAGTTGTTGAACATGATTTGCTATATATATGCAGTTACTGAGCGTGATTTCCTATATATATGCAGTTGCTATTACGATTTGCTATATATATGCAGTTACTGAGCGTGATTTCCTATATATATGAAGTTGCTATTACAATTTGGTACTGAACGTGAGTTGTTTTCATTTCAAACGATTAATTTTAAACGATTTGCTCTGTATATAAAGTTGGTATCTGCAGTTGCTGAACATGATTTGCTATATATATGCACTTGGTAGTAAAATTTGGTACTGAACGTGATTTCTTTCCATTTCAAATGATTCAAGAGAAATCAAGTCTGATTTAGTACTGAAGCAATAGAATTAATTTTGTATTTAAGCGATAGGAAGAAATTTCCATCTCAATCAGGTTTGTTTTTTAGTCTGATTCCATAGCAACCGGGGGCTATTTCCATAGCAACCGAGTCTGAAGCAGTAGGAACCAAATGAGGGAATAATTTGATGTTTGATACGTCATCTTTACTCATGTATTTGGTTTTGGTGTTTTGATGTTTGATAAATCATCTTTACTCATGTATTAGGGTTAAGTGTGAAATTACAGAATAATTTCTTTTACCATTTTACCCCTTTTTTCCAGATTTATGAATATTAATGTGCGCATTGAATGTTGGCTATGGTGAGCATTGTGGTGGTGCACATCTTCTCAAGTGTGCCAAATCCTAACAAGTGATTGCAAATTGTTTCTATTATGGTTTGTATGCTTTCATTTTTTCAAAGCATAAAGCGCTTACTTATTTATCTTTAACTTTTTTTATTCACGTTTATAATTTTTAGTTTGAATTTGTGTTTACATTTATTTTTCTCAAATTGATTCATTTTTTGAATAAATTTATACAAAAAAGGAATTTTGAGATGTAAAAGCATAAAGCGTTTATTTTTAGTTTGTTCATGTTTTGGTATTTTGAGATTTGTTTATTTGGCATACCCTCAAATATGAATTCAGTGTCCAATCCACTGGTAGAAACCTAAAAAATTGTTGTGTATGGTCTGTTAGCTATATTTGCATTTAGATTAGGAGTCAATTACAGAAATTTGTATATTATGGTTGTTAAACAACATCTCTAAACATTTATAGAGTATAGTCACTGAGAGAGGATGATTTGGATAACGTGTCAATAGTAATAGTAAATAACTGAATATTTTGCATAGTTATTTATAACTCCTTTATATCCTGTAACCGAGTTAGGCATTTTGTGGCTTTATGTTGAGTGTTTAATTATAATTTTTTGGTGACACTTCAAAATACATATCACAGTTATTATTTGGATTCCCCTTTAAATTTATTTTCCACCAAATGTTTTAGAATATAAAATTATATTTATCTATAGATAAGTTGAGTCACTTTTTAAATAAATTTTAACTGTGAAACTATATTTGAAAAATAAGTATATGTAATTTTAAATTTTATTACCAAGTTTTACTTTCGAAATAACTTTTTTGTGTGATTGTATTTGTTTTTCAGGAATCCTGAATTGTCTTGAAGATCATAACACGTCAAAGCCCTATTAAGGTGCACTCCCTGTTCAGTTTTGAGTTTTCTTTTCTTCTATGTTGGTTGTCTAATTTGTTAGGTTTGTTGACTTTCAGATGTAGGTTAATAATATGAAGGTTCAAGATGATAATTTCAATTATCTTCTATCATAATTACAATTTTGTATAACACGATTAGTTATCTTTGGATTGTTGGTTTCAAATTCAGGTGTAGCATATACTTATTATAGTTTTCAATGTTTGATTCTCTTTAATATCATAATTGAAATTGAACACGAGGAGGTCCAATAATTGAAGTTCTAGATGATACCAATTTATGTTTTTCTGAACAGGAGGAAGCCCAATAATTGAAGTTGGCTAAAGGCTTTGGATTTGAGTTACAAGTTCTCTTTAGACACTAATTTTTTATGTTTGGATTTGAGATATGGGCACTTTAGAAGAGGCTGCTGCAGTCATACAGGGCCTGGATGGAAAGTTTTTGGATCGTTGGGTCATATTTGCAGAGTATGTAAGACCAAGACAATTTCCACCACCACCTCAGAACAACAGGTAGCAATATGCCCGTCAATAATTTCTTATGGTTAGGTTTTTCTCGATGCTGACATTTCAATTGGTATTGTTTGGAAATTTTGGGGTTTCTCTAATGTTATATTTCATTTTTAATTTTGGTATGGACCTAGGGTTTTGTATGATATTTTAGGGTGTTTCGTTTAAAATATTTGGGATATTTAATGCATTATTGTTCTAATTTTTTTTTAGCTTCGCATGGATGGGAATTTAGGATTTGATCTATTAGGTGTACTCTAACTTTATATATATATTTGTATATGTTTTAGTATGGACCTAGGGTTTTTGTATATGGTTTTAGGGTGTTTCGTTTGAAATTTTTGGGGTTGGGATTTTAGCAGGCTTCTCTCTCCCCCCTTTTGGGATTTTTAATGAAATTTTGGTTCTAATTTTTTTTTGTTTAGGTTTGAATGGCTTGGCATTTAAGGTTCGATCTATCAGGTATAACTTTCTATAAAATTTATTTCCTGTATTAATTTTTTTTTTAAAATTTATGGTATCCTAGCTCATGAGTTTAGATGTGATACGATCTTGGCAACTGTTACCTATTGAGCTTCATAGTATCTTGGAGGCTTTTCTTATGTTAAGGGGGTAAGTTTGGTGTTTCTATTTGTTTAGTTATCCACTATTTTCTTTTTTCTTGATATTAATATTTATGTTGAGCTTAATTATAGTGTTGATTCTATGCATACATGGGGGTTGGCAGTGGTGTGATGTAGAGTCATGCTCTTGGTGGGGTATGGCCCTGTCACCCGAGGTAAATGGAGAGTCATTGTTGTTGCCCGAGATAAAGGGAGAATCATTGTAGATGCCCTAGTTCTACACATACCTGGGGGTTTGTTTAGGCCCATTTTGTCTACGATTTTTTGTTTTCCCTGATTTGTTTAGGCTCTATTTTGTTTAGGTACTTAAATGAAGATTACTATGAGCTTATTGCTAAGGAGATAATAGTGTAGGCTTGAGGTCAGTATTGTTTTATGTTGTATGTTTGACCAAATGTTGAGGAGAGAGTTTCATTTTATTTTAAGATTCTTCGTTAATATTTTAAAATGTAAATGTACTATCCCAATGAAAACAATTGGTATTTTTGGTTTCAATATATTGGTCTACTATTTATTCTTTTGGTTTCTCTGTTTCTCTTTTTTTTTGTATTTTTTGTTTAATATTTATTCTTTTGGTTTCAATATATTGGTTGGATATTTATCAAGGTATTCTCTTTGGCATTTCTCTAACCTTTGTATTTCTTAACTCACATGTTCCTTTAATTCTTTCAGTAGTGTTTTGACTATTATTTGTGGAATTTTACTTCAAGTCTTACTTCTGGGTCATTAATTTGATGAAACTGTTATGTTTTCATTCAACTGATGTAATGCATCTACTTTTATTCCTCTAACTGTTATTTAATCATTAAGGGTCATTAATTTGACAAATGTAGTACATTTTATGTTGATCGGTTATCTAACTATCAGTACTCCATCATTTTGTAGATAAGAATTTTGAAGACAACTATGCAAGCTCCTCCAGGAATCCTCTTTTAACTTCATCATTTAAAGTTGTTTTTATTCGTTTGTTGCTAACTTTTTTTATGCGTTTGTTGCTAAATGTTAGTATTCTATTTTTATGCTAACTGTTAGTACTCCATCCTATTGAAAGTTGTAAGTATCATTTTTAAGCCACAGTGGTCTGAAATATGGACTAAATAATCATGCAATTATGTTATTTGTCAAGTTACCTCTCCCTCACTTTATTGGCATTCCTAATAAATATGTAGCTTTTATTACTCTTCCAGTTATTGATTGTAATCCTCATAAGTTTATTTTGTTAAATTGGAAATTTTGATTAGTTTCTTTTATGTGGTTTTGACGTGTTTACACGTTATCAAATGTGAGATTATATTTGTTTTGTTCTTTTTAGATTCTATTTAGCTAACAATTTTTTTTGTAATTGTCAAAGGACAACGCTGACTTCGTCTCAGAAGATGTAAACCTTAGGGCAACACCATAAGGAAATAAGATGGCGTTTACTTTGTGGATGAATAATAGACTGATGTTTTATAGATAAATAAGTTGTTGTGCACCACAGGGGCTTAGCTATTGATCTAGGTAAAGAATTTTCAATTTTGTTCTATTAGTATATATGTTTATGTACTTCTGCCCTATTAGTATATATGTTTATGACCCGCTGCTCACTTTCTATTGCACAATATTTTAGCTGTGATATTTGTGCCCTTTTTCTCTTATTGTTTACTCAAATTTTGAACCAAGCAGATGTGTGGACAAAATGTTGCAGGATGAATTAGTTGATTTTTTGTAGGGTCATGAGAAATGGAAGTGATTAGGTGGGAAGGATCATCTGATTATGGCCCACCATCCGAATAGAATGTTGGTTGCAAGAAAGAGGCTGGGTTATGTCATGTTCGTGCTCGCAGATTTTGGAAGGTAACCAGTTAAAATAGCAAACATTTAAAAATATGTGATTGCTCCTTACAGACATATGGTGAAGACCGTCGCTTCAAGAAACTCATCCACATTTGAAGAATTTTGTATACTCATCCACGTTGAAAGGATGTTTACTACTCGAATTTTTACGAAAGTGTATAGAATTACGTTGTTTATTGAGTCAAATTTTTATATTAGAGTGAATGGACCTAATGACAAATTTATTAGGATTGTAAATTTGTTGCCCCTATTAACACTATATTTGTTGAGCTTGATAAGTTATTGATTTTTTCATAATATACACGTTGCAAGCATGTGTTGTAACAGTTATGCACTTATATATAAGGTAACGATATATAGATGTTTTGTTGGGGGAACGATATTTTTGTCGTTTTATGATTATGTACTTTCAGAATTTTTGTCGTTTAGCAATTACGTATTTTGAAAATTTTCGTCGTGCCTTCAGGCACGGGTATCCACTAGTATATATATATATATATACAAAACTGAGGTTTTTTGGTTAATGAGCATAAATATAGGCACGAGGAACACAAAAAGTGCTAGAATGCATAAAGATAATGGGCGTGAATATGCAATATTCGTGACTAATCACAATTCTGTACTTTTTTTAAAAGCATTGTACTTTTTATTGTAAAAGGACTTTTAAGATTTAATCATAATAAAGAGTTTATTTATTCATTTATGTTTCCGTAATTGTTTATTTATCCACTGGGCAATGTTAAATTGTTTTTATTTTTTTTAAATTAGACGTATTTTTATATTTTTCTAATGGAACTCCAGGGAATATTTTCTCAGGGTGTTATAAGTGGTGTCAGACCCGAGCGTAAGTTACATGTTTTCCCAGGCTTAGGTTTATTGGTTCATTACGTTGTCCATTGTGGGACATTTGATTTTCTAGTTCAAATTATGAGGATAAATTTTGGGCGAATTTTGATGAAAAAATTCCTATCGTTTTGGGGTAGGATGTAAATCACCGTATTTTTTGCACTAATTTTATGAGGATGAGTTGCTCATTTTCTAAAAACTTATTTGGATTTTATATTGGATTCAAGATATATTACTCAATCTTTTTCGTTTGAATTATATAATGGATTAACATATTTAGTTAAGAGAATTATTTTTAATATATGTAGTGAGACTTTTCTAAAGATTTATTTAGAGAAATTTGGTGGCGACTTAATTTGGGGACTTATTAGTGAGTAAAACACACTCAAAATAATAAAAACATTAGTGCCCATGGGATATGGACCCCTTTGATCTAGTTATTCATTGATTAATATATGTATTTGGACCCAATGTGAATAGTTCATGGAGGCCAATGTGAGAAAATGAGATTCACAATTTTAAAATCATAGTTAATCACTTATTAGTATAAATATGTTATATTACAATACCTAGGGCTTAATAGAATGATATAAAACATTATATCTGAAGAAAAACAAAAGGAATATTGAAGATAAATGTATTTATACAAATTTAAAGGTTATGCTAGAAGTTGAAAGGAGCAAAAGAGGTGCTGAAATCTTCTGAAGTAAACCTATCACTTTCAGGCTATTTTCGACATGGTATAATTGTGAATATGACTTCCTCGCCTATTGTAAGTCGTAGATACTTGACTTAAGAATGCACGTGGCAGCTATTTTGTAATATTTAGAGCTTCCGCGAATATCTTATGATATTTTTCTAACAGTGCACATGGGTGGAATTTCTTTCAGATTTGTTGAATTATTTTGCGAAATGAGGTAGGTTCGTTCTCCCGTGGTTATTTTGTCTATTATACATGTTCACCATTATTTGTATATATTTATTGCATACTACATGTTTCATCTTCATATGTTATACTCGTATGTAAATATCATTCTTGTTGCACACATTCTTAGGTGATATTATTTTTATTGTGAGTAGTTGGAGAAAATTGTAATTAAATGATTTTACGCATATGTTGGGTTTTCGAAATTGGGTGTGAGTTTGATATTATTATTATTGTTGGATGATGCTAAAACATCCTTCAGCTAAACCACCTATTGGACGGGGTGTGCTTTTGGGTAAATGTCTTACCTTTTATCTCGTGTGTCATGATATTTACCCGTTGGGCTATTAAGCCGTTTGTTATGTGATATTAATACATTTTATTGGTAAAAGGAGGGATGAGAACCTATCGTGTCCTATGATTGTGATTGTGTTATATTGGGACCGTGAAGTATTGGGAGAATAAATTGAATAGAGAGGTTATCAAAAGTCCACACCGTATGGAGGAAAGTGTTGTGGGAATTTGATATATGGTGGACTTAGGATGTGTAGTGATACGGTGAGAACCTAGGATGTGATATATATTCTTAAGATGATAGTTAGTGTTCATATGAACACACTCTTATATATGTGCATGAACGAGTATGTATAGTTCACTTGAATCATTTATATAAGCCTATTGACTTTTCTACTCACACCTACAATTTATATATACAAAAAGTTTTTATTCGAGCAACAATTTATTTTTTAATTGTTGCAGCATTCAGATATAGGTTGTAGGTACAAGTAGACACCTCTGTACTTTACTTTTAAAGAATTTTACTTGTTATTGTAAAAGGACTTTTGAGATTTAATGAGAATAAATAGTTTATTTATTCTTTTTTGTTTTCACAATTATTTATTTAGTCGTTGGGCAATGTTAAATGGTTTTGAAAAAAAGATTTTGAATTGGACGCATTTTTATATTTTCTTAGTGGGACTCCCAAGGATTTATTTTTTCTAGGTGATACCAAGAGATCAATTGATAATATGACATCATTCTTAACAGTCCCTTACATTTTTTTTCTTACTGTGCCGAGAAGAATTGGAACCCCTAACACCGTAAACTCCCGATCAAATAATTAAAGTGCAAAGCGTGAGATTTGATATCGTCCCAGGAATAAGGCACGATGTTATTAATTAATGAGCTCAACAAATCCATGTTATATTATTTTCCAATCACATAAATCAAGTAGACACACTCAAAGGTCAACTCGTGAGGGTGTATAGTAGGTAAAATGCATGACAAATAACAATATATATTATGAATATAAAAGTACTTAACATAAAAAAGACTTGGGTGAATTTTTTTAGTCTAAATCTGGCAGTGTCCATCACTCAAAATGGAGATCACCTTTCCTTGTGAGAAACCAAGTGAAAAAGTTTTAAAGGGGCATGCGGTGAAGATACTTCCTTTAGAATATAGTGATGAGTAATCATCTCAGTAAGAATAACTACTTCCATTCCATTAATATGGGCAATGAGGATTGGGAGTCCCATCTTGTCCTTCCCTTCTTCAAAGGTTGTATAAAATTCTATCACCAAATTAAGATAACATTTCATGGTTTGAGAACAAAGACTAATCCATCCAAGCATCTCCAAAAATTTAGGAACATGAGTTTTAGAAAAAAATCCAAAGTAATGGAATTTCCCATTGCATGAAGCACCGAGGAAATAGTTTAAGAAATCAATAACGGGTGTTAGTAGATGTCAAGGAAATGGAATTTGATTTAGGAGCCATGTGAGTATCCTACAAATAAAAAATTAAGGAAAAGAACATAAATCATATGGGAAAATGGATACCATAAATAGATAAATTGAAGGTTGTAAGATCATAATTTTCTCATAGTTTAGGCTAAATATAGTTTTTATCATATCCCTCTACTGTTTGATTCGAGCCATCATGAAGAATATAATTTCCATCATCTCCAAATTCAAGAAGATCTTCACAATACAAAGGTATAAACTAATTTAGGTTTTTGAATTTATTTATGTTTGTACTTGGGAGTTATTTTATTTAAAATCAAGCCATTTTTCTGACATTTTTCTGGATTTAATTTTTTTTCTAAATGCATGCATCTCATTCAAACGAGATGGCAATTTTGTTCAAATGAGTATGCACTATCGTTTGATGTGTAGTTTGAAGTATACTTTGATCTACCATTGAACGAGGGCGTAACGTTTTGCATCGTTTGAAGCACGTTTAAACTTGTTCAAATGAGAAAGCTATTTCGTTCTAACGATCCTGGTGTCATTTTAATGAGATGATTATCTCAATCTAATGAGCCTATGATTTTGTTTGAATGAGTGTCACCGCCTCAAATTTTGTGTCGACTTATAAATACCTGTTTAGTATAGAATTTTTGAGAGACTTTTGCGAAAATGATTTCTTAAAACCTGTTGCAAAAGTTCCCATATGCCTTAGATAAAAAACCTCTTTTGATTCATAATCATCACTCCCAACTATATATGTGAATTTGTTTAAAACCCTGAATAGTTTTATATCTAAGTTATTCTTATGGAGAGATTCTCTTCACTGCTGACCAATTGTGGTTCTTGAGAGGATCACTGTTGAAGGAAGACAAAGGCTGATCCATGGATATCGAGGGTGGACCGCCACTTATGGACGACAATGGAGTGAGTCGTATTCTGTAGAGGTTTTTGTGACACCCCGACTAATTAAATACCGGGTAGCTAATCCTTTATTAAATTAATTCAAAATGCCAAGTTGGCTCAGTTAATAGCATCACTGTCGAAAACATTTTTGTGATTACTAACCACCTAGTATTAAAAAAGTAAATGCCAAATTTTAATTAAAGTCTGATTAACATGCAACAAGTGTAATGAAGAATAATAACACCATTCACCATAACGAAGTAAATAGAATAACCATCACATAATGTAAATAAAGTCTGGAGGAAAATTCCTCACTACAGTACCACAACTGAAATAACTAAACTGAATACTGAATCAATACATGCCAAAGTCTGAAAAACAAAAATGGAAAGATGTCCCTAATAGAAATGGGCAACATGCCCTAAAACTGATAAATACTGAATCAGGAATCCAAATGGTAGAAGCGTCTAAAAGCAAATCCCCGTACCTTCCACAAACAGCTACAGCTCGTCACCTGAATGAGTATCCTATGCATGGTGTCCTTGTGGCTGGGCACCTACAAAAAAAAGATTTGAAAGAAAACGGGTCAGAGCCCGAATGTGGAGATGTTTTAAAAACCTGCAAGTGCTTTAAAAACATTTAAAACATTAAATGCAAAGTACATGTTAGGACGTGCACTCACATGAAATTCTCACCTCTCGTCTAACTGTGCACTCCTAACGTAATTACCCATCTGAAATGACCCAAACTACTAGCTAAGTGACATCATATCTAGCTAGACTGTCATAGGTTCTACCCTTATTACTCAATTCCCATTAACATTATAACGATCTCAATTAAATAGGGGCTTAACGTAAATTCCGGTTCTCATATAAAAGTAATACGACTCATTATATATCATTCCTTTTAGGTTATTCCAAAGTTACACACAATACCATATGAAAGTTCCCAGTTTATTAAGTGTATACCATTCACATCATAAATATACAATATAAGCACCCCGAGCCTAAGCTGCGGTGCACACATACTCTGCTATCCATCTCGGTACATCACGTACATAAGGAATCACGTATTCCGAATCTCTCAGGAATCATTCAGATAACACAAATCACAAACAGTGGAGGCGAACACAGTCACATCACATGGGTCACGCACATACCTACGCTCCCACGATCAGCGGACTTATTAACATCCCAATAAGTCTTTCTCTGACCTATGTTCATCGAGGTAACCAGTCTAAATCCGGGCAACACAAGGATTAGAGGGCCCTAAGCGAACGCAAACCTCCCGTGATAGCAAGTATGGTAGGTATGTCATACACACAAATCATATACCAATACTAAGTAAACACGCATCTTAGTAATACCGGTAGTTTAATTGTGGTACTTATCGCATTCTCGTACCAACTTAATATATATACAACTTATATAATCCCGGTCCATATTTATACGCGCCATAATTTATTCTCACGTCGTAGTAGGCACTCACGTCTCAACTCAAATGTCTATTTGATTTGATCCACACTTATATAATTTACTCCTCATTATAACCCAAATGTCCCAAATATACTAATACACCATCAAAGGAATGTTATCTCTATCCTCGAACAAGTTTACGGGACTCCAAAAATCAAAACAGGCCAAAAAGGCCTAAACTGCCAGCTCGTTAGAAGTCTCGTTCGAACGAGGCTGTTCGAACGAGAGTTCGTTCGAACGAACTGGGCTATCTAACGAGATCTCGTTCGAACGAGATTATCGAACGAAACTGCCCCTCGTTAGAAGCGACTGGTCAACTCGTTAGAAGCTCGTTCGAACGACCTGGGGAGGTCTTCTAACGAACGACCAGTTTCGAGCCCAGATTTCCCTAGTTTCATTTTTCACCATTTTTGTCTCTTCAAAACTCATCTAAGCATCAAACCAACGATTGTTTAAGGTCTCTATTCATCCCTAAACGTACCTAGGTCACATTCTAACATATTTAAGGAATCAATTCATTCTAACATCATTAAATCCTCAAGTCTCTACACTTTTTCCCCAATTTTCAAGAATGTAAACCCTAGAATTTATAATCATTAATTTACCTAATTAAATCCGTTTTAATTTCATCCAATATCTAAAGTCATCATAATAATCATCTACCTACCATTATACATGCAATTTCTCTTCAAGATTTCAAGTTCTAAGTTCCAAAATACATGGGTTTTCATTATCTTTCAAGAACAAATGTAAATCTTAGAATAATCTAACATGGAAGGAACATTCTCTGAATTAAACGGAATTAAATCACTTGCCTTAAGTTTATCTCTGATTTTGGTGACGAATTTGTGAAGTGTTCTCTTTCTTTCTCTGCAGAATTCCTTCTGTCTCTCTTTCTCCAAGCTTTCTTCTCCAATGGCTATGGTGGCTAGGGTTTTGTTTTGGAAAGTAATTAGAAACCTAATTCTAATAACCTACGTAACCTATTGGGTTAACATGGGTTGGTTAGTGGATTAGTGGGTCAAACCCACATCAGATTTACTTCACTAATTTTCGTCACTTTAAATTTCCCAAAATACGAAATTACCAAAATACCCTTTATATTGCCGGTATGGCCTAAAAATACCCCGGGACCCAAACTACACCCCCGGCTAGTGTTTTTTGACTATCTCGACCCTTCCGGACGCGTTGGCGCACTCAAAATGACCATACGGATAATAGAAATAAAAATCACTTTTATAATTAAAATAATACACCATGACGCGGCGGTCACACGCGTCTCAACAAAATTCCCAAATTGCCGTATATAAATCTCACGACAAATTTCATAATTCCAGATTCTTATATAATCATATATACTCAATATAGTCAAATACCAACTCACATCTCGGTAGTATTTTATCCGGATTAATTCCCAATTAAATCTCATTTAATTTATTAATCCCAAAATAAATATCGCCAAAAATACGGGGTATTACATACTTCCCCCCTAATAACAGAATTTCGTCCCGAAATTCGAAACTAGAAAGTACCTGATAAAAATAACTCTGGATAACATTCGCACATCTCATCCTCGCGCTCTCATGTGGACTCCTCGACATTGTGATGTCGTCACTGAACACGCACTAACGGAACTATCTTTTACCGCAGCTTCCTCTCACTTCGGTCCAAAATAGCAATTGGCCCCTCCTCGTAGGAGCTATCTGGCTGGAGATCGATGTCTTCCCCAGCAATGTGAGAATGAGCCAAATTATCTCTGAGGTATTTCTTTAGCGAGGAAATATGAAACACATCGTGAATCCGATGCAAATGCTTCGGTAACCCAAGTCTATACGCAACTGGTCCAATCCGCTCAATAATAGGGAACGGCCCCACATACCTCGATGCCAACTTCCCCTTCTTCCCGAAATGCATAATCCCCTTCATAGGAAATACTCTGAGCAAAACTTGGTCCCCCACTTGGAACTCCCTGAAAAATCTCTTCGCATCAGCATAACTCTTCTGCCTGTCTTGAGCTACCCGAATGCGACTCCGAATCAACTCAATCCTTGCCAAAGTATCCTGAATCACTTCCGGCCGAAGTAGTTTGTTGTCCCCCACCTCTAACCAATATCCTGGGGAACAACAAGGTCTACCGTACAACGCCTCAAACGGAGCCATGCCAATAGTGAACTGACAGGAGTTGTTATAAGCAAACTCCACCAGTGGAAGGTACTGCTCCCATCCACCCCCAAAGTCAATAATGCACATGCGTAGCATGTCCTCCAACATCTGATTTGTGCGCTCTGTCTGCCCATCGGTCTGCGGATGATAAGTCGTACTCAACCGCAATTCCGTGCCCATGGCCTCCTGCAAACTCTCCCAAAACCGCGAAACAAATATCTTGTCTCTGTCAGACACGATATTTAGGGGCACACCGTGAAGTCTCACAACCTCTGAAATGAAGAGCTAGGCATACTGTCCCGTAGTGTAGTCAGTCCTTACGGGTAAAAAGTGAGCGACTTTGGACAATCTGTCCACAATTACCCAAACGGAGTCGTGACCCCTCTGCGACGTAGGCAACCCCGTGATAAAATCCATGGATATGCTCTCCCACATCCACACCGGAACCTCCAACGTCTTTAGAAGTCCTATCGGTCTCTGATGTTCCACTTTTACTAGCTGGCAAGTGGCTCATTTTGAAACAAACTCAGCAATATCTCGCTTCATACCACTCCACCAATACTGCCGTCTCATGTCTTGGTACATTTTGTCCCCTCCGGGATGTACCGCGAACCGTGAGCCGTGCGACTCTGCCATAACCTCGTGTCGCAATTTTTCCCCTTCCGGAACCACCAATCTCCCATTGAAGTGTAATCCCCCGTCTGAGATGACGGTATAGGACTCGGCTCCCTCTACTAGTAATTGAACTATCTGCTCCTGACAGAACAAGTCATTAACCTGTGCCCGTACTACCTTCGTGACAATCTGCGGTGTAACGGTCATCACAGACATGAAAGATTGGGCCACTGCATCCTGGTGTCCCAACTCCTTCCACTTTGCCTTCCATACCTCTGCCACCTCATCAACGCGTCTGCTACCACGTTAGCCTTACCCAGGTGATACTGGATGTCGAACTGGTAGTCTTTCACAAACTCAAGCCACCTACGCTGCCGCATATTCAACTCCTTCTGCGTAAACAGGTATTGTAGGGACTTGTGGTCCGTGAACAGTTGGAACTTCTCCCCCAAAAGATAGTGCCTCCAAATCCGTAGGGCAAATACCACTGCTGCCAACTCCAAATCATGCGTGGGGTAATTCTTCTCGTGAGGCTTAAGCTTACGGGAAGCATAAGCTATGGCCTGTCTCTCCTGCTGTAATACACCTCCAAGCCCTTGCAAAGACACATCGGTGTAAACCAAATACTCAACTCCCGATCTCGGCAATGCTAACACAGGTGCTGAGGTCAATTTATCCTTCAATTCATCGAATGCCAACTGACAGGCATCACTCCAGATGAATGGCACACCCTTACGAGTCAGATGTGTCAAAAGACCTGCTATCTTCGAGAAACCCCGAATAAACCTCCTGTAGTATCCTGCTAGGCCCAAGAAACTACGAATCTCAGTCGGTGTCGTGGGATGTCCCCACTCCCTCACCGCGGATACTTTCCCCGGATCAACAGATATTCCCCGATCGGAAATAATGTGTCCCAAACACTGGACCTCCTTCAGCCAAAACCCGCACTTCTCAAATTTTGCATACAGCTCGTTCTGACGCAGCGTCTGCAAAACCTGCCTCAAATGCTCAGTGTGCTCCTCCTCTGTCTGGGAGTAAACCAGAATATCATCAATGAAGACAATGACAAACTGATCTAGGAAATCCCTGAACACTCTGTTCATCAAGTCCATAAACACTGCTGGAGCGTTGGTCAAACCAAAAGGCATAACTCGAAACTCGTAAGAACCATATCTCGACAAGAACGCAGTCTTCGAGACATCCTCCTCCCTGATACGCAAGTGATGGTATCCCGATCTCAAATCAATCTTCGAGAAGAAAGAAGCTCCTCTCAACTGGTCAAATAGGTCATCGATTCGAGGCAACGGATACTTATTCCGTATCGTGACCTTGTTCAACTCCCGGTAGTCCACACACAATCTCAGTGAACCGTCCCTCTTCTTCAAAAACAAAGCTGGAGCGCCCCAAGGTGAGGTACTCCTGCGAATAAAGCCCTGACCTAACAGCTGCTCTATCTGATCTCATAGCTCTCGCATCTCTGCCGGAGCCATACGGTACGGTGCGCGTGCTATAGGCCTCGTATCTGGCAATTGGTCTATAACAAAGTCTATCTCTCGACTGGGCGGTAGGCCTGGTATCTCCTGAAACACATTCGAATAATCCCTGACGACTGGGATCGAATCTAAAGGAGTCACAACCTCCTTATGGGTATCCTCCTCTAGGTAATACAAATGAGCGGTCGAGCCTCCCTCTGGGCGAGGCATCGCCACTACAAACATCTCTTGCCCCGGAATGGAAAAAATAATGCTCCCGCTGAAGCAATCAATCATGGCCCTAAAATCAGCGATCCAATCCATACTGATAATCACATCGTGAACATGCATATCTAATACCAACATATCTGCAGGTAATGCCAGACTACCAATCTCTACCCCCACTCCCAGGGATATAAAGAATATAAGTGACCCACTCCCCAATGGTGAGTCGACACACGTCACTGTGCTCTCTACCGTAGCTAACAATCCTAAGGCTTTCACGAAATGTGTAGCTATAAAACAATGTGTAGCCTCCGTATCAAATAATACCCGACCCATAGTGCCATGGATAGGAAACGTACCCTCAATCGCACGCGGTGCCTGTGGAACTGCTGCCTGGTGGACGTTGTAGACACGTCCATACTGTAGCTTCCCCTGCTGAACTGGGACTGCTGGAATGGGTGGCAATGCTGCCATCTGTGGCGGTGCGGGGAGAGCGGCGGGAAACATAGGCCTTTACGGCTCCTAGCGAGCACCCTGCTACTGCTGCTGTGGGGCCCTGCCCCTATCAGGACAATCCTGTCGTTTATGGCCAGGCTTGCCACAAACAAAACACTTCCCTGGGAAGTTCCCTCCTCTCTGCCCCTGCGGTCCCCGGCCTTGGTGGCCGTTACCGTTCCTCCCTTGGCCCTGCTGAAACTGCTGCCCATTCTGTCCCTATTGGCCCTGATGGCCGTTTGGACCCTGATGGTCCTGATGGCCGTTTGGACCCTGATGGTCCTGACGGAAACTTCCTTGTCCGTGCCTGTAATTCCCTGATCTGAACCTATTCTGATCCCCCTGCTGGGAACCCTGCTCACCCTGTCTCTGCCCCTGAACAGATTGTGCCCCACCGGAAGCAAGTCCTCTAGTCCTGCCCTGATGGCTAGACTCTCCCGATCTCTTGCCCTCAGTCATATGAAAGCGGTGATCCTGGCAGTGTAACAAAGCAGCGTTAACCACATCAGAATAAGTGGCCAACGAAATGTTCCCTAACAGATGCTGACGGATCCTCCATGTCAACCCGTCGATGAATTTCTCAATCTTCTTCTTTTCTGTTGGTATCTCATCCGGAATGATATTCAACAGATTCGTGAACTCGGCCTCATACTCGGCCACGGTCTTACCCTCTTGCCTCAAATTCATCAGTTTCCTCCTCATTTCCGTATGAACAGCGGACGGAAAGTACTTGCGGTCAAACCGCACCCAGAAGTCCTGAATAGTGAGAGTATCCCTCTCCTCCACGGTGGTAATAGACTCCCACCACTGCAGCACAGATCCAACTAGCTTGAAAGTATCTAGCACCTTCTTCTGAACGTCCGTGCACTCATACATCCTCAAGTGCCTCTGCATATCTTTCCTCCATTGGCTCGAGACTACCACATATGAGCTACCTGCAAACTCTGGCGGATGCGCTTTCTGAAAAGCGTCACGTACACGTTCCCAAGCAGACGGGAATTCATTTGCCTGTACTGGCGCGGTAACCGGCGCCTGAGGTGGTGCCTACTGGACTATGACAATTGCGGCATTTACCGCTTGGGCTACAATGGCTGCAACCTCAGCGGCGTTCAACATGCCCTGAACTGGAGCGGGCTGGGGTTCGGGCGTTGCATCCCTGGGAACTCGTCGTGCACGTCGTGGAGGCATCTGAAATAAGAATGAAGTTTATAAGTTCGTAGTTATAGACTTAAAATAGCTGAAGAACGAAGCATACACAAAAGAGTACAACAGTCCTAATATATAGGGCTCTATATCAAAGAAATTTAGCGGAAACATAATAGCCGTACAGATCCTAAAGGACACTAGATTTAATTAAATGAGATTTAATTGGGAATTAATCCGGATAAAATACTAGCGAGATGTGAGTTGGTATTTGACTATATTGAGTATATATGATTATATAAGAATCTGGAATTATAAAATTTGGCGTGAGATTTATATACGGCAATTTGGGAATTTTATTGAGACGCGTGTGATCGCCGCATCATGGTGTATTATTTTAATTATAAAAGTGATCTTTATTTCGATTATCCGTATGGTCGTTTTGAGTGCGCCAACGCGTCCGGAAGGGTCGAGATAGTCAGAAAACACTAGGCGGGGGTGTAGTTTGGGTCCCGGGGTATTTTTAGGCCATACCGGCAATATAAAGGGTATTTTGGTAATTTCGTATTTTGGGAAATTTAAAGTGACGAAAATTAGTGAAGTAAATCTGATGTGGGTTTGACCCACTAAGCCACTAACCAACCCATGTTAACCCAATAGGTTACGTAGGTTATTAGAATTAGGTTTCTAATTACTTTCCAAAACAAAACCCTATCCACCATAGCCATTGGAGAAGAAAGCTTGGAGAAAGAGAGAGAGAAGGAATTCTGCAGAGAAAGAAAGAGAACACTTCACAAATTCGTCATCAAAATCAGAGATAAACTTAAGGCAAGTGATTTAATTCCGTTTAATTCAGAGAATGTTCCTTCCATGTTAGATTATTCTAAGATTTACATTTGTTCTTGAAAGATAATGAAAACCCATGTATTTTGGAACTTAGAACTTGAAATCTTGAAGAGAAATTGCATGTATAATGGTAGGTAGATGATTATTATGATGACTTTAGATATTGGATGAAATTAAAACGGATTTAATTGGGTAAATTAATGATTATAAATTCTAGGGTTTACATTCTTGAAAATTGGGGAAAAAGTGTAGAGACTTGAGGATTTAATGATGTTAGAATGGGTAAGTTTAGGGATGAATAGAGACCTTAAACAATCGTTGGTTTGACGCTTAGATGAGTTTTGAAGAGACAAAAATGGTGAAAAACGAAACTAGGGAAATCTGGGCTCGAAACTGGTCGTTCGTTAGAAGACCTCCCCAGGTCGTTCGAACGAGCTCGTTCGAACGAGCTTCTAACGAGTTGACCAGTCGCTTCTAACGAGGGGCAGTTTCGTTCGATAATCTCGTTCGAACGAGATCTCGTTAGATAGCCCAGTTCGTTCGAATGAACTCTCGTTCGAACAGCCTTGTTCGAACGAGACTTCTAACGAGCTGGCAGTTTAGGCCTTTTTGGCCTGTTTTGATTTTTGGAGTCCCGTAAACTTGTTCGAGGATAGAGATAACATTCCTTTGATGGTGTATTAGTATATTTGGTACATTTGGGTTATAATGAGGAGTAAATTATATAAGTGTGGATCAAATCAAATAGACATTTGAGTTGAGACGTGAGTGCCTACTACGACGTGAGAATAAATTATGGCGCGTATAAATATGGACCGGGATTATATAAGTTGTATATATATTAAGTTGGTACGAGAATGCGATAAGTACCACAATTAAACTACCGGGATTACTAAGATGCGTGTTTACTTAGTATTGGTATATGATTTGTGTGTATGACATACCTACCATACTTGCTATCACGGGAGGTTTGCGTTCGCTTAGGGCCCTCTAATCCTTGTGTTGGCCGGATTTAGACTGGTTACCTTGATGAACATAGGCCAGAGAAAGACTTATTGGGATGTTAATAAGTCCGCTGATCGTGGGAGAGTAGGTATGTGTGTGACCCATGTGATGTGACTGTGTTCGCCTCCACTATTTGTGATTTGTGTTATCTGAACGATTCCTGAGAGATTCGGAATACGTGATTCCTTATGTACGTGATGTACCGGGATGGATAGCTGAGTATGTGTGCACTGCAGCTTAGGCTCGGGGTGCTTATATTGTATATTTATGATGTGAATGGTATACACTTAATAAACTGGGAACTTTCATATGGTATTGTGTGTAACTTTGGAATAACCTAAAAGGAATGATATATAATGAGTCGTATTACTTTTATATGAGAACGTGAATTTACGTTAAGCCCCTATTTAATTGAGATCGTTATAATGTTAATGGGAACCGAGTAATAAGGGTAGAACCTATGACAGTCTAGCTAGATATGATGTCACTTAGCTAGTAGTTTGGGTCATTTCAGATGGGTAATTACGTTAGGAGTGCACAGTTAGACGAGAGGTGAGAATTTCATGTGAGTGCACGTCCTAACATGTACTTTGCATTTAATGTTTTAAATGTTTTTAAAGCACTTGCATGTTTTTAAAATATCTCCACATTCGGGCTCTGACCCGTTTGCTTTCAAATCTTTTTTTTTTGTAAAACCATTTTTAGGTGCCCAGCCACAAGGACACCATGCATAGGATACTCATTCAGGTGACGAGCTGTAGCTGTTTGTGGAAGCTACAAGGATTTGCTTTTAGACGCTTCTACCATTTGGATTCCTGATTCAGTATTTATCAGTTGTAGGGCATGTTGCCCATTTCTATTAGGGACATCTTTCCATTTCTGTTTTTCAGACTTTGGCATGTATTGATTCAGTATTCAGTTTAGTTATTTCAGTTGTGGTACTGTAGTGAGGAGTTTTCCTCCAGACTTTATTTACATTATGTGATGGTTATTCTATTTACTTCGTTATGGTGAATGGTGTTATTATTCTTCATTACACTTGTTGCATGTTAATCAGACTTTAATTAAAATTTGGCACTTACTTTTTTAATACTAGGTGGTTAGTAATCACAAAAATGTTTTCGACAGTGATGCTATTAACTGAGCCAACTTGGCATTTTGAATTAATTTAATAAAGGAGTATCTACCCGGTATTTAATTAGTCGGGGTGTCACAGTTTTGTAAGTTGCATCTTGTAAAAATCCTATAGTGTTGATTAAGACGTTTTACCCTTAAGTTTTTTTTTCTCATATTGCCTTTTTCATGTTTGCAGGCTTTGCTTTATCTGCTTTATCACCTAGATGCTTGTTTAGGGTAATGAGATAAAATTTGAACTTGTACGTCTAAACACTTAATTATGGAAATTATCCATTAAGATTGCAAGCGCACTCTCAAATTGGTATCAGGGCCTATTGCACAAATTTACTGGGTGATCTTTTCGCAAAAATTATTTTCTCTTAATATCAATTTTTGGAAAATTATCTTCTTTGAAAAATTTGATTTTTTATGGAGAATTTGTATAATCGAGTGCCCATATTTGATGGTAAAAATTATGCATACTGGAAGGCAAGGATGAGGCCAGTTTTAAAGGCCATAGATGAACGTGTTTGGGTAGTTTGTGAAAGAGGATGAAATCCTCCCACTGTCAAAGTTGATAATGCCATTAGCCCTAAACCTCCGTCACCGTGGATTGAGGACGAATTTAAGTAGGTACTTTCAATTCCTGTAGTTTGAGTGCCATCTCGAGAGTCGTCACCCCTAACGATTTTCGTCGCATTATGACGTGCATCACATCTAAAGAAGCTTGGGATACCTTCTAGATCATTCACGAGGAGACCAATGTTGTGAAAGCCTCTAAGATGAAGAACCTCACCACACAATTTGAAATGATAACAATTCTTGAATCTGAATCTTTCACCGAGTTTTATGCATGACTTTCCGACATAGTTAACTCAAGTTTCAATTTAGGTGAGAAAATACCCGAGATGCATGTAGTTAAGAAAATCTTGAGACCTCTTCCCACCCTCTTTATTCCTAAGGTTACGATTCTTAATACTCCATGGATCTTATATATTCATAGGTTATAAGAACTTATAGGAGATCTTCAATCGTACGAGATAGATATGTTCCCAGAAATAGTTAAGTCTAAGGATATGGGGGTAACACTTAAATCCCAATATAGGAAGAGAGAGGAAGTGTCTAAAAGGAGAGAGGAAGAGTCATTCGATTCAGAGTTTGATTATGATTTAGATGATTTGGCCTTTTTTTGCTAAAGATTTCAAGAAATTTCTCTATCTTAAAAAGAAAAATACTTCCAAAGATAAGAAGAGTTTTGAGAAAGAAAAAAATCAAAATGGGAAAGAAAAATTTTGAAAAAGAAAAGAAAGATTTCCCAAAGAAAGACGAGGAGAGATGTTATGTGTATGAGGGAAATGGTCACAAAGATCACATGTGCCCGACGAGATCGAAACCTCCCAGGAAATACAAAGTGGCCTTAAACGTCATTGTTAGTTATAGCGAGGTCGAGTCAATGAGTTTGGAAGAAGAATCACCGCATCGATGCAACTTCACCTCATTCATGGATAGCCATATTAGTATATCTAGTGCACCTCACGACGATTATGATGCTACAAAACATGAACACTTCAAGAGTGAGTTTAGTCACTATGAGGAGAGTGAAGGAGTGAACACTTTAATTGAGAGTGAGAGTGACCTTCATCACACCTACACTGAACTTTACGCCAAGTCCTTTAAAAGAAGAAACAAAGTAAATGTGTAGTGATGAGAGTTTTAGAGCTAGAGAAAGAGTTGGGCGAGGAAAGAGAGAGTGAATCCTCGGTGAGAGAAGCTATGGGAAAGAGAGTTTGCGTAGTTGAGAGAGAGAACAAGGACTTTAGAAACAAGGTGGATAGTCTTACAAGAGATCTCCAAGTATTCATGGAGGCTCGTGAGAAACTTGAAATTCATATTTTTTTGTCACTACTTTAGATGATTAAACTAATAGCTCAACGAGTGCAAGAATTTTTTAAATATTTCTTTTACTTTCTTTTAAAATCATAATGAGATTTTTGTTAAATTTAATGTTGGGGGTATGTTTTGAACATTGATTGTTGTTAGTGAGATCCTATTTCTATAAAGATGTATAGTCACCATATATAACATAACGTCTAGCAATATATCTATGAATATACCCATTTTTAAAAGTAGTAAAAAATATAGTTTTCAACAAAATTTGGTATACATGATCTCCATAATGAGGAGATCATCTACAAAAATTTCATGCAAAAATACAACTTGGAAGTGGGTGATTTGAAAATTAGATGAATGCTTGCATTTATGACAAATACGAAATTGCAAGTCGTGTCTAGGGCTAGCTTGGTTCATTTATGACGCGCATGCATAGAAAGGGATAATAAATGGCAAAAATGGTACTTAGCTTTGGACGACGAAATAAAAGTTCGCGAACCACTCGTATTGTGTCAATAACATATAATAAGTGTCGCAGATATATTTTTAAATATATTTTAATATATGGGATACGAATATCATGTTGGTAAAATTATATTTTTGGTACAAAAATATTATTGAGATGAGAAATTATTTGGGAAAAATAATTTTTAGTGTGCTTTTTATATGTATTATCACACACGCACATGCACACGCACATGCTCACGCACACACACACACACACACACACACACACACACACACACACACATATATATATATATATATATATATTATATTGTGTAAATATGCATGTGAATGTATAAGCACAAGTGAAGGCTTAAAAGATTTATTTTATCAACCGATTTTTTTTTTTGGTTTGGCCGAGTGGATGCCACTAGCTCCAATGTGAGCTTTTACATGATGTATAGTAGTCTCATATATACACACACACACACACGCGCGCGCGATTATAATACGATGGTGAGTGCTATCATGAGAGGTGAATGGAGTGTAAGGAATAAGGGGAATATAAGGGACCCACGTTTATTGGCTAGAAAGGAAGGCTATAATGACTATTTATCATCCTTATATCCTTATAAAACTAAACTTCAGTCATATTATCTTGTTTGTAAGACACGAAATAATTCTCCCTCTCTCTAGTTGTGTCAAGAAAATCATCCACACAAAATATATTTTTTTCAAAGCCTAAAACTACCATTTTAACACCACTTTGAGTGCATGTTAAACCCTTTTCACTCATAAAATAAACCAAACATTTTAGTGAGTTATAATTAATATTTTTGGTGGATCACTTACATTATATGTTTAGAGGTGGTTAGAGCATATTTTGGTGGAGTTGTGGGTACACTTTAGTGAAATTTTTAGAGATATTTTAGTAGATATTTGCTAAGGTCTTGAAGCATATTTTGTGGATTTATTAGAGTATTTTTGGAGCATCAATAGAGGAATTTTAGGAGATTTTTGTGGATATTTCTCGGAGGCTTGAAGCTTATTTTTCTCTATATATATTATTTGGTGAATTTCTTCTTTGACATAGGGTAACTATACTATTTTCAAGTTTGAAATCAAAGCAGGTTACATATATGTATAACGTATGACTACTTATACTTATTATCACTATATATGAATATATGTTGCAACATATGTTATTAAAATGGACCAAAGTTAAAGTTTAAATGAAGGAAAATTATGGAATGCGTAAGCTAATGATTCTTTTATAAATTATGAGTTAAACTGGTTGATTTCATGATAAAATGTTATATTGGGCTTATGAAGAAATGATAGGATGCATTTTTTTGGGGTTTATTGACATAAAATCTTATTTTCATTAACATAAAATCATGTAGTTGGGGAAAATGGGTTAAGTATTTTAAAAGTGTATTAAAATGAGCTTTTGAAAATGAAATTATAAACTTGAAAATTTCAGAATACTAATCACATAAAACAATATAATTTATACGAACGAAGGTGAAGAACTTAAAATAAAGTAAATGAGTGCTCAGTAAAAAGTAATAAAAGTATGGGTATTCACATGTATAATGTTGAAAAGTTAAGGTTCAAGGTGAAACAAAGAACAATTGTAACAACGAAAAGTACAATTTTTGGTCCAAAAGTATGATTCTATGAAAAGTTTGGACTAAGTAGTAAATTTTCTAAACGTGAGTATTATTTTTGAAGGTTGGATTTAAATGAAATAATATGAACAGATAAAATTAGAGGAGTCAACATGTTAGAAATATAAGCCTTAATATGATAAAAGTAATGTTTTAGTACAAAAGTGTCATTTTATGTAAAAATTGGACTTATGAGTAAATTTTCCAAACTAAAGGACTCCAATTAAATTAGTTAGATTTTTTGTGGTGAAAACTTATATTTTGTAAAGTAAAAATGAAAACAAGATTTTTTGACAAAGTATATAAAATGCAAGTTTACAAGTGTACGTGAATAGTGAAAATGCATTAAAATGTATAAATGGGTATTTTGAACTTAAATGTTAAGTCTAACAATATTTGGTAAATAAAATTATTTTCAAAGGCTAAATGCCGTATTAAAGGTAAAACTAAAATGAGCTTTTGATAAAGTGTGAAACTTGAAAAATTACGTGTTGCGACTAGTCTCCTCTTGGGTATTTGGCATCATCGACCGATAAAAGGAAAAAAAAGGCTTAAAAGTGAATAAGAAAGAAAAAATTCAAACAAGTTACAAAGATTTAACAAGTAAAAGGCACTCGAAGGCAACTGAAAAATTTAAGGAGGACCTGGAACCCTAGGGAGTGTCTTTGTGCTTAGACCCAAAACTACTGATCAGTAACATATTCCGGCATGGTAAGAGTCAGTGAAATGACATATAATACTCATGGATTGGTATCCCGATTAAGAAAGTGAAAAGATAATTTTAATTACAACGCTCATTAATGTAAATGCAAGTTCATGAAACAACTTGAAAAAATATGAAAGTACGTTAATGGTTAAACTAACGGGATATGTGTATTGTTAGAAGAAAGGTTAAGTGTGAGTGGACTTATTGCTCTGGTTACATGGTCAAAACGTCAATTGCATGTCACGTTGAGTTTTGCATGAGAAAACTTAATTAAATAATGGAAGATTTCATAATTGCTAAAATATAATTTATATGTATAAATATTCTTTGTACGTATTAATGTGCTAATATTTCTCCTTTATGCGCACAATTTTTTGGGATGTAAATGCTCATTACATATCATGCGATAGATGACAAAGTATGGGATCCATCACTCAACGAGACATGATTTCGTTGACCCCTATTCTCGTTATCGAGATATTCGATTGTTAGGGCATCGACTTCATGGTTTCTTTCCCTCCCTCGTTTGGTTTCTTATACATACTCGTCACGGTAGATCATGTGTCAAAATGGGTTGAGGCCATAGCTACTAGGACGAATGACACCAAGTTGGTGATAAATTTCATCCAAGAACACATACTTTCTCACTTCGGTGCTCCGAATGCGATTATTAGTGATAACGATAAGCACTTTTACAATAGGCGATTTGAGAAATTAATGAGAAAGTCTGGCATCGTCCATAAGGTTGGAACGACTTATCACCCACAAAAATGGAAAATTCGAGTTAGAAAATCGTGAGATAAAGAAAATTCTCGAGAAGACCGTTGAATATAACCGAAAGAATTGGTCTACACGATTGAACGATGCACTATGAGCTTACTAGATCGCATATAAGAACTCCCTTGGAATGTCCCCATTTCGCTTTGTCTATGGAAAGCCTTACCATTTCCCGGTAGAGCTCGATCATAAAGCGTATTGGGTAATAAATAGGTTGAATTATAAGTTAGATAAAGCCGATGAAATGCGTAAACATCAATTGCATGTGTTGGAAGAAATACACGAGAGTGACCGAATATCCAAAGAGATGACAAAACCCCCGCACAAGTGCACTATCCATCGAAAGGAGTTTCATCCCAGTCAAAAGGTGATTCTTTACAACTATAGATTACACTTGTTCCCGACAAGTTGCGTTCACAATGGCCCGGTCCATTTTCCACAAAGGAAGTGTTTCCCTATGGTGCGATAGAGCTAGAAAATTCGAAGGGTTGGGATACTTTTAAGGTTAACGGATAGTGCTTAAAGCCATATCTTGAGGCGTGTGTTGAGGAAACTGATACGATTTGATTATAGGACCCTGTCTACGGGGATACTTAAAGTTGAGAAAGACTTCATCGCACCCCTGATGCGTATGGGGTGAGTATGTGTTGTATACTAGTGAGTGTCCATTTTAGGATAGTTTAGAGGTCCATAGAGGTCGAAATTTAGGAAGGATAGGAGCATCGTTGCACAACATGAGAGAGCGTACGATGATTCATGGTGAGATTCTGAGGTATATTGAGGTAGAAATTGGGTAAGATTGCCTTAGTTACATTTAGGGAGTTGGATTAGAGGGTACCCAACATTTAGATTTTGAGAGAGGAAGCCAAAATTCGAGGGTCAGGACTAATTTTGTGAACCGGTTCGCCCTGGTTATAGTACCACGATAGAACCGATTCGGCTTAATAGTTGGTTTTGAGAAGGAAAGAACCGATTTGCCCTTTTTATTCTATCAGGGTAGAACTGGTTCATATTAATAGAAGGTTTTAGTGAAAATCGAATCGGTTTGACCCTAGTCCCAATCGGTTTGGATTTTTGAGCATCAGATTCACCCCCCTCCCTTTTTTCCCTCCTTTACCATTTCACTAAATTCATCCCTCCCTACCCACAAAATTTACCCTCCCAACATCCCCCTAACCCCAAAAATTTTCACCCTTCCCACCTATCCATCCCTTATCCCCAACTAAAACCAAATCACCCCACCTATAAATACACCTCCTTCACCTCCATTATCTTTACCACATACAAACCTTTATCCAATTCTCCCAAACTCTCCTAGCTCTTGCATCCAATGGCTCAAGAAACCAATGTCGTCCCCAAATATGATGAAGTTGAAATTATCCATGATGGTGATCATACTTATCGATCTATTCAAGAGAGTGATTGGAACGTGTCTTTTTCTCCATTTCCCGCACTATACATATCAAGCGGGAAGTGATTTGGAGTGAGCTACCCAGACGGTGACCGCTTTGTTCCGCCCTAAGGGGTGGTGAAACTTCTTTGAACATCCCCATGAGGATGCTTGGGTTGATGAGGTCCTCACATTTTACGGTACTCTAGTCAAGTTGGACAATTCTTAATCTGAAGCCTACATGTACGAGACATGGACTCCATTCTTGCTCGACTTGGTGATCAACAAAATGCGTGAAAAAGGGGTACGTATTCCCCAACAATGGGACTACCTACTATGGGTGTCTCTCTTTCTAAGGCTGCATGTAGTGCTAGAATCGTACCTAATCACGATTGGACTCACGAATCTTTTTCGATTGGAGAGCTATACGAGCGGATCCTCTTGGCATGTGGCTCAATCCTAAAAACCTCAAACAACTCTGCCCTGCAGATCCATCAAGCCAATTTTTTATATGAGTTACTTATCGAGGGGAGAGACATTTACCTTGCCCTTACCATTTACGGTGGCCTATGATAGGAGGAGAAAGCTAGCTCTTCCATATGCTCGGTTTATTATTTCCATCCCAAAGGATGCCGGGATCTAGGATCCCAACACGTTGCCCAAACGCCCCAAGCCGATTGGGCAAACCTCCGTCACACGAAGCGTGCGCCAAATGGGGGTCTCCCATCCTCCCCCACTAGTGGTATAAGAGGAGGAGGATGTTGGGATGGGGGTGGAAGAGACGGAGTATGATGAGGCTACTGACCCCGATTATGATCCATATTCGAACGCTCTCTCCCACTGCATCGATGCCTGAGAGACCACGATGAGTGATTTTATTATGGAATATAGAGACGATCAGAGGATCCAGACTCGAGACTAATATAGGGATATGATCATATTTTTTAGGCTCCAAGCGGACATGTATATGATGCAACTAGTCCCGGATACTCCACTTCCAAGCTATTACTACAACCTTATGCCCCCGATCCCAATGTTCGCGGTCCATCTTAGTGAAGCTTCTGTGGCAATTTTTCATTTTTTGATGTAATTCTACATTTTACTTTATACTCAACCATTACAAGAACTATGTCATTATATCCTTATTTTTATCATTTTGTCATCTATCATGTTATTAATATACAAAAAAATTGAATTTTGTTTATATGATCTATTTTATACGCACTCTTCTTTTATTTTAGATTTTAGTCCTTTTTGCATGAGGACATTGCAAAGTCTAAGTTGTCGGTGGGGGGGGGGGGGGGGGGTACACGTGCATTTCAAAATTTCACAAATCTCCAATATGCCCAAAAAAAATCAAAAATTTCGAAGAAATTGAAATTTTTTGAAAAAGTTAAAAATATTTTTCTTTAAAATAAATAAAAAATGGAATTTTAATTTTTGAAAAATATCACTAAATTTTTATTTGAAGTCACAATTTGTAAAAACTAAATTCACAAAGCCGAAATTGGCCAAAGACAGAAATTGAGCAAAAATTAATGACTTAACGAATAAGTGTGGAGATCTATTAACCCGGTGAGATTTTGAGCCTATCGATTTTTGTGAGTGTTTACATCAATCCGAGTTAATGGTTAACTCAATGTTCAATTCATCATTTAAATAAGTCGTTGAAGATATCTATGTTTTTATTTCGATCGATTACGGAAAACGAGCGAGATGTCGTCTTAAAAACTCGCTAAAAATATCTCTACATTAAATTAATCTCGAAAGGCATATGGTAATGTGATTAGTAATTCAGATAAATGAAGTTAGGCCATCGTTTGTTTAGCCAAAAATAGTATTCATAAAAAGTAGTAAAAATTCTTCCTTTTGCTAACCATTTTCAACATAATAAAATTTTCCATTTATATTTGATAACTCAAAAGACCCATTTAGCCCAGAGTTGAGGAAAAAAAAAATCATCAAGTAGGTCTAAATGGTGCAATAAAAAAGGGAAAGAAAAAAATTAAAAAAAATGCTCAACAAAAATAGCAAAAAAAAAGAAAAAGATAGAAAAATGAGAAAAACAAAAGAAAAGAATTAGAAAAAGAAAAGAAAAAAAAGCAAATGCCCGAAAAAATGCCTCCGGACATCATAAGAAAGAAATCTTTCCAACTCCGAATTTTCTTATCGTTCCCATTTTACCCAATAAATCATACAACCCAAAAAGTCCTAACCGAGTTTGAATGATGAAATTAGTTACTGCGTAGAGAGATAAGACACAAAAAAATAAGAGATATTAATTGGTGATGATAAGAGTCGATGTTTCCCGCTTTTTAACAACCGTATTCCGATGATGAGATCTATTCACCCAAATAATTTTGTCTTTCTATTTGTGTGCGTTAATTCGTGTTCCATTGTATAATTACTCATAATATCACGTATCCTGAGAGAAAATAGCCACAATCCGAGTGACTCATTTGTGAGAGCATCCCGTGAGAAATTGAATCAAAAAGAATTTTCGAAAAGCAAATTAATGATCAATCGGTGGATGTTAGCGGTTTGAATCGTGGATTTGCATACACACACTATGAATTGAGATTAGAAAATGAAAATTAAAAGTGATTATTTTCTAGAATTTAAATTTTAAAGTTTTTAACTATTTTGATATTTTCTTTGAGTCAAAAAATGAATTTTGTGGATAAACTCACGGTAAACCCTCACGAGACACCACTTGTCCTACTAGGGTAACCTAGGGATTTAGTGACTTGTTGCTTACGCTAAATGCAATATCTTGTCTGCGAAACAGATATTCTATCCAAACAAGACTTTTATAAGTGTTTGACCATGCTATGATTCTTTTATATTACTCGGGACGAGTAATGTTCTAAGTTAGGGGGTTTGATTAGGCGTAAATTCTTCTATTTATCCCCATAATTTAGGTACTTTTATCACCTCGTGTGATGTAAATTATACGATTTTATCTCATATCATTTCCACTGACCCTTTTCTTCTAGTGCATCGTGTTTTGTGTATTTTTATTACATTTTGCACGTATTTCATAAGCTTGAAAGCAAAAGAGAAACCGGACTAAAGACTGGAAAGCAAGAAAAAAATTCAAGGATAAATTCGTAATTGTACATTAAGAATTCGGAAGTTGAACGTTAAGAAGAGTCGAAGACATTGGGCTCGCGAGCGTATCAAAAGAAACAACGTCCAATTCGAAGATATGGTTGGGAAGTTACGAGGATGTGAAGATAAGAAAAAGCAAAGGAAAAAAGTAGAGAATATTGGAAATCTAAACCGGTTTGATTCCAAAGGGGAACCGATTCGATAAAAAAGACTTGGGCTATATTGGAAAAATGAACCGGGTCGATTCTGAAGAGAATCGATTCAAAAATCTGTGCACAAAAATTAAAGTTTATCCACTTATAATTAGAGTTGCACATGGTTCAAACTCTTGTAAAAACGTAGTGGCTTTATTCCCACGTCATTCTAGGGTTAGTTAAAAGGCTAGAAACATAAGTTTGAGAGAAAAAAGGGGAAAGAAAAAGTGGCAATCTATTATTAATAAAGTTACATTATTTTGGATTGAATTCAAGTAGTTTTTTTTATAAAGTTTTTCTTTCTCATCTTGTTCTTAGTTCTAGTTATATTGAATGTTCTTGAGTATTTATTAGCTTTATATTATTCTCTTGCATGCTTAGATATAATTTAATGATGATTATGAATTCATGAAACCTAATATTTTGGTTAATCTTTATCTTAACATGTCTGGCTAGATTTCTAGTGAATTGGGATACATGAACCCAACCTCAAGTATTAGGCATGGATATAAAATTTATTTATAAAATAAATAAATAAGTGAAACTTGATATTTTGTTTATGTTAATATCATAAGACTTTTAAATCTGTTTGTCTTAGGTAACCGGAGTGTTTAAGAATGCGATGCAAGTACCAAAAATCTTGTCTCACACCTTACTTTTATTCTTGATTATGTATTGTGAGTGTTAAATTCCCCATATATGTAATTCTTGTAAGAAGTTAAAGGTTTCTTTTCAATTAGATGTTCAATTCTTGATAGGTTTTCTATCCAGTGTAATTACCTAAGGTTTAAGGGATTGTATTATAATCCCATCTTTCTCACACAAGTTTACATACTTAGTCTCAAGTTTTGCATGAATAGTTAATTTAGTTAGGAATTATATTGCTTTCGTTAGATTTAGGATAATTTTGTCATCAATCATCATCTTTTCCTTTCTTTTTGTGAGTCGATCATTAGGGTTAGTCATCTTCCTTAGTATTCATCACGAGATATCGTCTTAGTCCCTGTGTTTGATAGACAATTTATTGAATTATTACTTAAATAATCGGTTTATACTAGAAGCGTATTTACACACATTAGAGACACATTTTGAGTCCCATCAGCAGCCGCCATGGTATCCTCCCTTTGATTTTTATTAAGATGATTCGTAGCCTTACGTTCTTACACACAGAGTATGCGCTAAAGATTTGTGAACCTCAAAGCATATATATTGTCCGTGGCATCTAGCAAATTTTTGCCAACCCTTTGACACATCTATTTGAAATCACGGTTGTATGTCTTACTTTGTTAGAGAAAGAAGTCTTGGAAGTCTTGAACCAACCCACAACATCCTCAGAAGCTTTCTTCAAGGCCATAGTATGATCATTTTCCATCTTATACAAAGTCGTAGCTCGATAATCAACCATCTTCTTCAATTCCTCAACATGGTCTTAGACCAAGATTTGGGACTTCAAATCAAGATGGGAAACTTTATCTTCACTAGTTACGCCCTGCCTTGAATTCTCTAAGACTTTGGCCTTCGATGACTTTAGTGCCTCCGTGACCTCTTTAAAATTGATCTTATCCTCATACTTTGATTTGTCATTAGCCTCGACCTTATCTTAAGCATAAGGCCTCTAGGCCTGAAAGGTAGAAGCCGTAGACTTCTTTCCATCTTCAAAGCATGAGGCCTTGTCATTTTCTATATGAGATTAGTAAGAGTATTACACGACCTTGTAGAGCTTTTAAAGCCCATCATACTTATCCCTTTGGCTCATGTTTATCTCAGTATCCTAAAGAAAAATAAAAATAGAGATTTTAGATAAATAAACAAAAGGTGTCCATGAAAGTTAAAAGTAAATTGAATAACTTACCCTGAGGAGGCAGTGGAGTGTGTATTCCTCCAGATCCTCGAATCCTCATTAATAAGAAATTTAGGGTCTTCAGGGTCCATGACCTTCCTCATTAAGGGCATCATAGTGGTCGTAGTATCCCAGGGAGACTTGGGATCTGCCTACCTCAAATGAGGCCTCAAACGGGAACCACTAACCCTTTTTGCCCTACTTTGTGGAGTAGGCATGTTGCCATTAACCATGATAGTTATCCGTGGAGGAGATGTTGGGATTGAGATATGGGTGGAACTGACTGGTTCTTGGTCTCTCCCCCCCCCCCCCCACCTGGAGAAGCTAAACCAGTCGCAGAGATGTTCTCCATAACATCATCAGATAGTACAATAGTTGGAAGGTTGTAGCATCAACCTCTATCCGTGTGCCAGTAGTAGCAACAACAACAACAATTGGGCATCATTTTTGTCAGCTTCCCTCTTTCTCTTTTTTCCCTTAGACGTCTACGAAGCTTGGTTAAAATATTTTTATTATCCTCTAGCTCATCCGACTATGACAAGAGTAAATCACAATCAATCTCCATGGAAGGCTCACCCTCCCCAGTTGTGCCTGTGTACCAAAACATTAGTTACAAAATAAAAGTTTATGATAAATAAAAGTTAAGTCGGTCCAGTAACTACCATCACTTACCTCATTGGTACAGTGTAGGCAGTGTAGAAATTGAGTATGAAAAATCCCACAGAGTCACCACTACAGGGAATTACATTTTTTTTATAAAAAATCAAAATCATAGTCTCAATTATCTTCCTATGGCATTAGAATGGGTCAAACTTGCACAAAATGCGAGGAAGTTACAATAATGACTCCTCGATAGATAATCTGAAGCATGTAGAAATTAAAGGCTACAACTAGATATTAAAGGTTATGACAAGAAATTAAAGGTTATGGAAGTGTTAAAAGTTACGTTCCCTAAGGAGACCACCCCAAGATTGCGTCTATGTGTGAGCCATCTCCCTTTTAGACTCATGCAGGTTAACTTCCCAAGTTATCCTATAAATATAAAAGTACTTGTCACTCCTCTTTTTTGTACTAGAAGGTCACCCCGTCATCAAGTATCTATTTCCATTCTGCAGACCCATATAGTAATACCATGGATTCTCCACGGAGTTCTCCTTGGGTCTATAAAAATCAAAAACTCTACGACAATGATGTCTCCCTCTAACTTGTTTTTTTAGACAACCAAAGAAGCCAGGATAGCCTTCTATCCATTAGGATCAACTTGGGTTGGGATAAAATTCAACACTTATAAATTTTTTCTAACTGGAACTAGAACTGGAAGCCATAGCCCTATAAGAAAGGCATGTAGGGTGGAATCAAACCTAATCATTTGGGATCAAAGAACATGCCCTTTGGTTCGCGAAAGGAAGGGTGTAGATTGTCCCTTATGGAAATTCACAGGCCTCAGCAGGTTGGACCAACAAATCCTCATTCATGATACAAGGATGGTTAAAGGCCGCATGATCCCTTAGAGACTCTTCATCATGGATGGAAGGTTTGGCCTCAATGTTCCTTACCTTAGCATCATGATCCTTTCCAGCTCAGGTTGCTGCAGGTCTTTCGATAGTCACCTGATTATTTGTAGATAAAGTGTCCTCATCCACTCTGTAACTAACTTCTACAGCCTTAATAGGACCCCTATAATAAGAAGATTTTGCAGAGTCAGAATCAGTACACACACATGTGGAAATCCTTCAGATTATACATTTGACTTATTTTTAATAGTTTTATGTTCAACACTATGGTAGGAAGGAAACCAAAGTGTCTTTTTCAGTAATCCTCCAAATACTCCCAAGTAATCTAATGAATAAGACCATAACAATGACCTGTAAAAGTAGAAGGGGCTCCACAGTTAAAAGAACAAAATCATTATGATTAAAATGTAGGATGCACAAATGACCTTTTATAGAGTCCGAGGTAATAGAAAAATTAGATCCTCCTACAAAATTAAGCATAAGCTGCGAAAGGGTCAAGAATTATACAAGTAAAATTTCTCAAAGTATTTCCAAGGCCGAGTCATTTGAAAAAGGACACAACGAGATGAATAAGTCCACAACCAACTATCCAAGGGAATAGCTGGTCACAAACTAGGGGGATAAATAGGAGCGGCTCAAATTATTGAATCCCCCACGATCAAAACTTCTATAAACTAAGGTTTTGGCCCAAAAAACCCATGAATAACCATTTGTGTTCTTGGCCCAAAACCAAGCTCTGAAATGATTTTAAACCCAAAACGATCAAAACCAAAAATTAAACCTATTATATATATCAAATTAAAAGCATAAATTAAGACATCGTTCATTTTCGTTCAAAAATATGAATCCATGAGGCAAACTAAAGGTCAAATACCTAGTTCAAGCATGATTCAAAACCCTAGGTAAACAATTTAACATTTCAAGCCTAAATCTATTGGTATATTAAAAATCAACAAGGGAAATTGAAGGGAAGCAAGCTCATAAAGTGAAAAAAAATGTAATAATTAAAGGAGAAATGCATAAAAGCAAGCCTAAATTGAAGAACAACCATCGAAAAAATCATCGGAGAAGAAAAGTGGTTCGCCTTAAATCCCCTGTTCAAAATGCTCTTAATGGTTTGGGTAAAATAATGAGGTCATCACCTTAGAACATTTATATAAGAGAGAGCGGGAAGTTAAAATGCTATAACAGATTGCCGCGACCTCAGTAAGAAAGGACAAATTTAGGCTAACTCAATCATATTCGCGGCCTTAGCATGAAAATCTACTAATAGAAACAAACCCCTAACACATAATCACCTACCCCTTGGCACTGAGGCTTGGGAGATTTTTTAGACCCAAAATATGTCCACTTATAAACACGTCACACGTGGCAGGGAGACCACATGGGATTAATGAAGATCAAAGTTGTGGAGTGTAAAGGGAATTATACTCAAGACCATAACCTGGAATACAAATAGGTCGTGGACCCATGTACTAGAAGTAGTAGCCAAATAGTCCATGATCATGCCAATGATAAGCGGCGACCTCCAACCCCAACATGGGAACAATGCCTGTCGTGGGCATTAACACATTAGCAACTACCTGCCAGCCGTAAAAAATTCTAGAAAGATTCCATTTCAATTATAGTTATGCATAAGGCACGTGCACTAAGCATGTGACACTCCTACCACCTACTGTAAATATATATCCTCACCTCCTAATTTGGGATGACATATTTAAGCAGGGAAGCTCTATCAAACTATCTCCTCTCTCTCTACACCTAGGAGCATACTTTGATCACCTGAACCACACAAGGTCGTGTACTCTCCTCAGGTACACTGCAAGGCTGCATCCCCTTTAACACAAAATTTGTATGTGATGCATTTATCTCATCTATATCCTCTTGTAAGACTCTATGGCCTTCCAAACTTATAATACTACATGTATATAATGAGAATCAGGCTCCAAAGGGGACGTAGGATCATTTTTATAGTCGAACCACTCTAAGTCTCGCGTTTATTAGTCCTTATCTATCTTTTACTCTATTTTTATACTTTGATTATTATGTAGGACTTTGATGGATGGTCTGCTTCGGTAGATTCATTTTTTGACAACAACGTTGCTATTAGCAGTGATAAATATTAATGCCAAAGTTTGTCACTGCTATTCGCAGTTATAAACATTAAATTAAAAGTTTGTCATTTCCAATAATAATGATAAATTATGGAAAACATTTATCATTACTCTTGGAAGTGACAAATAATTTTATTTGTCACCAAAAAATTCATTGTCACGGCCACAAGTAGTGACAAATTTTGTTACTACCACAAGAAGTCACAAAAGCCTAGTTACAAAATCATTATTTTGATATAGTCTAATTTCTCTCTTATGACAAACCTCCAATCCAAATAATCACCACTAGGAAATAGCTAGATCACCTATGATGGTGTTGTTCTCCTTTGTATTATGATTATTGTTGAATCAGCATTTATGATAAACTTTTGGGCAATTTTGGCATAAGCATTTGCATATCAATTCATCGTTATTAGGTGTCTCTCTAATCTCATAATATAAAATTGATTCATCAATCTTTGGCTGAAGTTTCTATATGACTCCAAGCTAAGGTGTTTTTGACCAAACTCCCTATTCACTTGTGTAACCACGATGTTAGAGTTGCATTTAATACAAAGAGAGTGGATGCCCATTCATAGAGATTTGAGTAATCCTAATATCAATGATTCATATTCTACCTCATTATTTGAACAAGTGAAGTCTAATTTGAAGGATATAGTAATTTCCCTTATACCTCTTAAAAGTACAACTCTAAAATAGGAAGCAATTGCATCAATGGTAGGGTAATTTCTGAAAGGAATGGGATAAACCTTCTTAAATAAGAAATTTTATCGATAAAGCTATTCAATTCCTTTTGGTTCTTCATAAATGATATGTCAAGAATATCTTTGTATTTTTCTTGGTCCATTTGCTCGCATTTCTGATCCACCACAAACCATATGAATTTCCCACTTATTACACCGAAGGCACATTTGAGGGGGTTCATCTAAAGCTTATACTTTCTTCATCTCTTAAAAACTCTCCTCAAGTCTGCCAAGTGTGAGTCTTGTTTCTTGGACTTGATAACAAGACCATCAACATAAAACTCTAATATGTCCTGAAAAAAATCATGAAAAATGCCATCATTGTTCAATAGTATGTGGAGTATGCATTCTTCAAATAAAAGGCATAACTTTGTAATTGAAGTTTCCCAATGAGGTTTTAGAGGCAGTCTTCTTCGTGTCAGCTGGATCCATATTGATTGGGCTATAACCTAAATAGCAATACATGAAGCTAATTATCTCATGGCCAATCGTGGAGTCGATAAATTTGTCAATTAAAGGTAGGTGGAACTTTTTTTGGGGGCTAACTATATTGAGGTTCTTAAAATACCCAGAAATGTGAATTTGGGTCCTATATTTCTCTTTCACTAGGACAATTATAGATAGCTAAATTGGATGTTGAATCGTCATGATGAATCCACCTTTCAACAATCGTTCTACCTCACCTTTGATTTTTAGATCTAGTTATGGCTTGTAAGTTATCGTTTCTTATATAATAGGGATATCTGAATGCTCAACATTCCATTTATCGTAACTTACGTCTTAATCAAGACCAAACATTTCTGTGTACTTCAATGCAAAAGTATCTTTATATTTTTTGATGAGACGAATTAAGTCATGTTTAGTCGTTGCCTCTAGGTATATGGAGATAAATATTGGTCATGGTTCCTCGCTGGTGCCTACTAGATTAATATATTACAAATCTTGTATTTGTGGTTTTGGTCGATCATGTATGCATTTAGGTTCATCTTCAACATCTTGCACAAACTCTTGTATCTTGGAATTACCAATAACCAAATATTATCCTTGATTATCCACAAGAAACATTCGTACTCTGCCTTCAAGTTAGCTTCCTCTGTGAGTTTCTCTGCCGCTCAAACATTCATAAGCGATAAACAACCCATCCATCACTAAGCTAAACCTTCTTTCACTTTCGCTCTCGTGGTGATGGATCTTTCCTTTTGTTTGAACTTTATGTTAATTCGTAACTCTATTTTCCCAATCTTCTTCACGATCTTTATCATCATACTTATTTCTCTTGTGGATCAACTCTCGACTTCAATATGCCCGAAGATTTGTCAAAACAGACTCGCTTTGTGAAATAACCTTATTGATTAGATCCGTTTCTTTGCCATTATTTTCTTTAATCATCATGAAGCCCAATATTCCTTTGATCATTGGCATTTTTACTCCCTCTACTCACCTTGTGAGGATTCGTGTATCCTTATTTTGTTATGTATAAATATTGCATCAACGAAGTGTGATTCTTTATTTGAAAAGGGTTATTAGTTGCTCGAATGATTGTTTCTTATCCTTTGACATTGGTCTTTGCACATTTTTGGTATGTCAAATGGACTAATCCATAGTTGTGCATCCAAACTCTCCCAATCAATAAGTGGTAAGAAGTGGTTGACTCAATCATGTGAAATTTGACGTGTGATGATATCTTGTCTTTTTACGTGATGTGTCGTTGTCTTCAAAGCCAAGCTAATCAAAATCCCTTGAATTACTTACAAAAATTATTAAATAACTTGTATTGTGTTAAGTACGGGTATCAATCCAACTTTAAAGAGTGACACATGCTAAAATGAGAAGATAAACTTAATTCACTTTCAATTATTTTCGTCTCTATTTTTTTAATTTCCTTTTAGAACAATTTTTAAGGGGTAATGAGACTAAAGTGAGGTAAATAAATGTGAGAACAAACAAGGAATGGGACTACACCACATATTCTAGTTATTCAAATTAATTAATTCACTTATTTGAAATCTCCCAAGTTAGTATTGAAATTACAAGTCAACTCTCATCACAAATGCAATTTTAACACTAACCTTTTAGAAAATTAAATTCAATTACCACAACTCTTAGAAAATATATTTACACTCCTTTGAATAAATCACCCGCTAGAATCGATTCACCAAAATTCATATAAATCATAAAAAATAAAATTTAAAGTAGAAATTCAAGGAATAAGACCACACTTGAGAAATCCCTATCTCTCGTTTGATTCTAAAATGGATATTATATCTTGAATTTTGATTTTCTCTCGAAAATAATTTATCCTCTCTCGAGGCGTAAATTGAAAGGGGATCAAAATTAAAATTCAAAGGGAATTTTAAATAAGCAAACTATGTAATTAGAAGAACATTAAATAAGGGTTCATCCCACTCATTGACATGGGTTTTTAGTCTAACATGATATGAAATATGATAAACAAATAATCAAAGGCATTAAAATATTAGAGTAAAGAAAGAGAACAAATCTTCGAACATGTCTCCTTGAATTTTGCCAAATTGAACTATATCCTCATCAATACAATTAAATCCCTTAACAATTAATTCTCTAAAGAAAAATAAAAGAAATAAAAATTTATTTGCAAAGGTGTTTCTCAATTTATTCTCCTCTCTACTATGCTTCTTCTAGATCTTGAACCCCCTTCAAATGAGCACGAGTCTTCTTAAATAAGAGATTACATGGAGCTAGGAGTAAAATTGAACATGTTTAAATATTGAGGGTAGAATAGGTATTGCACACATGTGCATGGGTTTGATGAGGTCACGAGGGTATAATGGGAATAGGGCAAAGGTTTAAACATGTGGGTTTTGTTATTTTATTGTTTTGATTTGTTTTGACATAGGGTAAAAAACGGATAAAAGTATTTAAGGTTTGGTTATGGCCAATGGTGTTGGGTAAAATGGGTTTTTGAGATGCAGTAGGGAGCTGGGTAAGGATTTGATTTGGGACTCTTGGGTTGCTCCGGGTATGATCAATTTTTAGTAGGTATAGGGCATAGGATTAGGTTTGAGGGTAGGGTCAGAGTTTGGAAAAGGTCCAGAATTTTGAGTCGCGCTTGGTTCAGACGGTTTGGAGATGGTGCTACCCGGATTGGGATTAGGCAGGGGAGTTTGATAGCTTGGGTCGAATGCATAAGGGTGGACGGGTGGATTCGAATGGGTATTGGCTTATGGTGGAAGATGTGGGTCCAAGTTATGGGGTTTGGTGGGTTTTGGCTAGAGGTTATTGTCGGATTTAATGCAGTGGGCAAGGTCGGGTCGAGGGGACTTAGCAGCAGGAGCTCGACTTTGGGATAAAAGATGGAGCATGAACAGGTAATGGGTGTTGGGTATTAGGTAGGTTAAGGTTCGGGTGATTCTGGAGTTTGGAGAGAGAGAGAGAGAGAGAGAGTAAAAGATGGGGAAGAAAATGAGGTGTTATGATTGGTTATAGTGGAGTGCATGCGATACAGGGTGTGTGTGAGTGTATGGGAGAAATTTGTGTGTGTGTTGGTACTTTACTATATATAAAAATAGAAAATAAGTACATATATATTTACAATACACACGCAATAAAAATATATAAAATTAAAACACACACATATGAAATATAAAAAGACTCATAATAAAATAAAAATTAAATATAAATAAAAACAAATATCACCTAAAATATATATAATAATGCAAATATTAAACACACACTTAAATATATACGAACACAGACACGCTTTATATAATATTTACATAAATATTAAAATACTAAAAATAAAGACCCTAAAGTAAAACAAAATAAAAATAATAAAAATGACACAACCTAAACAAAATATACATCTATATTAAAAGTAATAAAAATAATAATACACATATACACTGAACAATTATAGGCTAGGCTAGGGGTGGATTGTGATTGTTTCGGGGTAGGTTTAGAGTACGTCGCTGGGTTTAAGCTCATTTAACCACATCATTCACACATTTGATGTATCTGACCACTTATTTATAGCAATTGCCTCGAATTAAGCTCGTTTGACACCACAAATGCTTATTTACATACAAAACAAATAAATACCAACATAATTTTAATTTTATTTAAACACTTTTGGCTGCTTATCACACCACCCCCAAACAAAACATTGCTAGTCTTCGAGAAAAAATAGAGAGAAAAAAAGATAAAAAACAAAAAGTGTGCCACTTCTACATGCACTTGCGATTGCACTTAGCATGTGCAACAAGCCTTTAAACTTATAGGTTAACCTATAGGATGAGCTTTGTCTTGTGAGGATTTGCGGATAATATACCCACAAAATTATTTACTTGCAAATGACAGTCAATCTCTTATTAGATGTAGAACAATCACACAATCCATCACAAGATAAATATTTTAAAGAAATATAAGCTAGAAGTGTAAAAAAGTTTATAGCTACATGAATACTCAAGGAAAATCCTTCCTAAATCTCAACGTGGGTGATGTGAATCAGTTAAAAAGGATTGAATATCACGGACATAGCTCTCTCAAACGAATTCACAAAAATTGGGTAAGTGTATCGCTCTTGTGTGTGAGGAGGTGAGTAAATGTAAGAACCGTCAAATGTCTCACATGCACATAAAAAAGAATGAACATTTTAGAAAAAATGATATCATGAAAAAATGCTAATCACTATAGTGAGAACATCGAGGCATTCACCATATAAACTTCTCGTTTGCTCGAACAACTTACCAAGGACGAAAAATGGGGTCTATATAAGGGATTATAGGAGAATGAAATGAGGAACATGGATGATATGATGGCAGGGCTTTTGAGAAGAGTGGAGCACAATTTGAATAACCAATGTCTTAATTTTATAAACTTTGATCGCATTCTTTTTCAATTTTTTTCTTCTATTTCTTCTATTTTTTTGTTTTTTATTTTTTTCTTTTTTTGTCTTTTTTTTTCTTTGCGATGCATTTTTCTTTTCATAACACAAATGAACACAATTTACATATGGAAGTTCAAACAATATTTTCCTAAAAAAAATGGATGGAAGTGATTGGATTGGAAATGATATATGAATGATGTGGGGAATACATGTGGTTAGGGAAAATATGAAAACATAAAGGGTGAAGTGAATGGTAATGTGATATGGTAAAGAATGATTTGGTTCTCGAGACAAACTACAAGACACATGTTCCTTACGACTCAAAAGTGATGTCGTTCTCAGTGATCAAGCTAAAAATTTAGTGAAGAATAATGAGATCATACAACGATTTATGTACAGACCCAAAGGAAGTTAAATAAACTTGTGACTCAAAGATTGCGTAAAAATCTCTAAAAGGTGAAGGACACGAATCTCACAAGCTAAAGTCTCCACTGATGATCCTTAAGTTTTTTTTGAGAATTGTAATACTCTTCAACTCTAAATCGTAGTGACATGATAAGTGCACAAATTTTGTTGAGTCTAGAAATTCATGGTGAAAAATGCCTTGGTACGTATTTCATATGCTATTTTGAAAAAATATCCTCTAGCTTGGTCCCTAAACTTAAAAGATGGATGATAGAAAATTCACGTCAATGAGTGAGATGAAAGAAACTGCACGAAAATTTTAAAAATAGAATCATGTTTATGATTTTTTTTCCAAAAGAGGTCAGATTTTGATCAAATCCCTCCCCCCCCCCCCCCCCCAACTAAAAAAGAAAATCGTCCTCGATGTTAAGTAAAATTAATTTTAAAATTGAGATAAAAAGGGAGGAGGAGATTACCAGAATCAACCGTTAATCAGGTAGATCACATGTATCTAAGATGAACCTGAATAAGTAATGAGATAAAAATGTACAAGTCTATAAACATGGCAAAGCATTGGGTGATGTAAAACACAACCTCCAAACATGATAAGACTCATGCTCAGAAATAGCGGGTTGCCTCCCGGTAGCGCTAAGTTTAATGTCTTCAGCCACACCAATTTATTCTCACCCTAACCAAAATAAAACTTGGAATAAATGGGGTTGTAGAAAAATTGGGTGATGATAATCATCCCCAAACAAGACTGAAGTCTCAGTCTTGTTAAATAAAGGCTAAAAGGTCAATGCACTTGTATGGAAAAGTGATTCACGCGATGCAAAGCATCGGTGGACTAAGGGTCGGTGGAGAGACGGGTATATGGAACAAAGGCAAGGGTGAGCGTGAAGAAACATCGATCATGGGCCTTATCGAGTGTAATTATGAGGACAACAAGGGCCCTATAAGCATGATGCTCTAATTTGATAGGAAGGTAATATGATTTGGCAATTGGGATATGATGGGGATCATAGAAATCACATAACCATTATATAAGTGGACGATAATAATGGTTGTTCCGTGACAAGTCAGTGAGTTTATGGGAATAAAAATCATCACGACAGGAGAGTGGCGGACATAGATGAATAAGCTCCGTGTCACCTAAGTTGAGAGTTGCATCACAAAAACTCTCATGGATGGTGGGGTAGTGGAAAAATTCACGAATGAGATCATGGATTTCATGGGTGGGTGGTGGTTTTAAGTAAGGACCTAAATGGGTAGATGAGAATAGTAAGGGATTAAGGTCCAAACATGGTAGTGTGTCGGGGGGGATGATGGGTGTGTCGAGAGGGACAATGAGTGGAGGGAGATGATCTAACTCGGTAGTAGGGTATACACGCTCATCTAATAATCATCAAGGACCTCCTGAAGAGGGAGTGTGGTATCAAGTGAGAGAGAGATCAAAGTATCCACCAATGTGTCACCATCCGTGATGGTGAAAGGGTCTAACAAGACATTAAGATTCGAGATACATGAATCAACATTAATATCAGAATTCAAGTGAGCCAATCATCACTGGAGAGGATTAATATTAATAGAGGTGGGGACCATCTCCGATTCAATCTTGGTGCATTGGGTAACACTCATAGTCAGATCTAACCTATAAGGAATGGGCGTTTTAAGGACACACTCAATGGGCTCAATAGGTGTAGACTTGGGCGTATTTTTGGATTCATCGGGAAGGAAAGTATGAACCTAAATTGTGGGTTCTTTAGGAGAAGGCGGGATTTGATCAATCTCATAATCATTTGATAAACCAACATAATTATGAAATTAGGGCTCGGACCAAAGGTTGGTCTCAACTTTGATATTCTCGGGGTGATAGGGTTGGTCACACTCCAAGTGCATGTCACAAGATTTCTCATCATCACTCCACGTGGGTTCAACAATGGGTTGACTTGGTGTGGAATCCAACTCGTTCGCACACTCAATTTCATTTAATCTTTGTTCAAGCTATTGAAGGGATTGATTTTGATATTGAGTAGGTTTCTCTTGTTCGAGGATAAACTTTTTCAAGAGGCTTTCGAGAGCGTATGTGGATGGTGGTGGTAAAGTGTTAGAGGTTAGAGGTGGTGGTTGAGGTGGACACAACTCGCTATTAACACTAGGAAACATATAGTACTCATATGAAGTGTGGGTAATGGGGTCAAGTTATTCATACATAAGAGAAATATATCCATGAGAGATAAAAGGTTGATAATCATGGGGAGTGTAGTGAGGGGACTGATCAGTATGGGGTGCACTAGGTTGTCATTACGACTGTCGAAAATCGTGAGGATCCACAACATGGAGTTGGGATTGATAATGCGTATGAGGGTGATCAAGACTCCATGAATACCTTAGGTACTCACACAACTCGGTATTGGATATATCATGAAAATAGGCCGAGGTGGGTTCCGAAATAGTATCATATGGATACACTTGGGCCATGGTTGGTTTAGATGGATATAGAATGTATAGACACTCATGGGGCAAGTGATCGACTTGAAATCAATAGGTGCACGATGAAGCATTGGACGCGTTGATACTCATCATCGGAGGCGATGAAATATGATATTTATGCGTGGATGACGCAAGAGTTTCAATGGTATATATAAGAGAGTTAAAGCCAGTAAGTAAAGTATGGAAGTTCGTCTCGGGCTCAACTTCAAACATGCTTCTGATAATGAGAAATGACCAAAGTAGTGCCTTAAAGGATGTATGTCGGCCTTGGCGAGAATACTTTTTTTTTTAAATGTTTGTAAAAAGGAAAGAAAATATTTTTATTTTTTTATTAAATAAAGGAAGAAAATATTTTTGGATTTTAAAAAAAAAAGATGGTAGAATGGACTTTTGAATTTGATGAATTCAGTAAAATCGACTACCAAAAGATTGAATTAGACATACACAAGTCAAGGATAAATCCTAATGAGCATGTATCCAATTTATATCTTCAAAATTAGGGAAAGGGTAGTCAAATTTTAATTAGATCCGTCGGCTACAAAAATCATGGAATTCATTTTTTGGATCGCATTTACAAAAATGTACTCCTACTTGGCTAGCTAGTTGATTGATTTTAAATTTGATGATAGATAGGGTAGCACACAATAAATAAATGAGTGAGTCGGATGATGAAATACCTTCTCATTTCAATGACCGGGTCTAGGTCTTAGGTTCATTAATTCGTCAAACCATCCAAAATAAATGCATTGCGATAATAAACATCAAATAGGACTAATTAAGCACACAAGAATGGACTAGCTTGCGGGAGATTCATGAGTGATAAAGAAATGTACCTCCCATGGCTCTTACTAACGTGGGGTGAAGACTGATTTGAGTCGACCGAGGGGACATTGCTTATCTCAGTCGGCCCTGGGAGTCCTACTGACCCAAAGTAGAGAGGCTTCTTTTCCTCGCCTTTGGATGACCTCTCTCCACCTTGTTCGATTTTCCTTTCACGCCTTTCTTCCCTTTATAAATTATTACAAATATAAATGAAAAATAAATGGTGTATTTAAGCACCGCAATACAAGCCAAATTATAAAAGCCTAATATAAAACTTCTAATGAAATGAAAAATGGTACTAAAAACGAAAAAGATAGGAAAAATGAATTAAAATCCAAAATTTTTTCTCAAGTGTGTCAAACTCCAAAAAGAAGCAACAACGCCATTTTGATAACTTAGACTTTTGTGTGATAATGTCATTGTCTTCAAAGCCAAGCTAATCAAAACCCCTTGAATTACCTACAAAAATTGTTAAACAACTTGTATTATGGTAAGTATGGGTATCAATCTAACTTTAAAGAGTGACACTTGCTATAATGAGAAGATAGATGCAATTCACTTTCAATTATTTTCATCTCCATTTTTTTAATTTTCTTTTAAAACAATTTTCAAGGGATAATGAGACTAAGTAACTGATTGACTAAAAAAATGAATAAAATGAAGCACTAAAATTAGAGATAAAGTGAGGTAAATAAATGTGAAAACAATAAAGGAATGGGACTACACCACATATTCTAGTTATTCAAATTAATTAATTCACTAATGAAATCTCCCAATTTAGTATTGAAATTACAAGTCAACTCTCGTCGCAAGTGAAACTTTAACACTAACCTTTTAGAAAATAAAATTCAAGCCCCCACAACTCTTAGAAATTAGATTTACACTCCTTGTAATAAATCACCCGCTAGGACCGATTCATCAAAATTCATATAAATCATATAAAATAAAATTTAGAGTAGAAATTCAAGGAATAATACCACACTTGTAGACCCCCTATCTCTAGTTCGATTGTAAAATTGATATTATATCTCAAATTTTGATTTTTCTCAAAAATCATTTACCCTCTCTCGAGGCGTAAATTGAAGGTGAAGGATCAAAATTAACATTCAAAAGGAATTTCAAATAATCAAACTAATTAATTAGAAGAATGTTAAATAAGGGTTCATCTCATCCCTTGAAAGAATTTTTTTATCCAAACATGATATGAAATATGATAAACAAATAATCAAAGGCATTAAAATATAAGAGTAGAGAAAGAGAACAAATCTACAAACAAGTCTCATTGAATTTTCCAAATTGAACTCTATCATCATCAATACAATTAAATCCCTCAATAATTACTTTTTACAAATTTTCTAAAAAAAAAAAAAAATATTTACAAAGGTGTTTCTCTCTTTATTCTTCTCTCTACTATGGTTCTTCTAGAACTTGAACTCCCTCTAAATGTGCACGAGTCTTCTTAAATAATAGGTTACATGGAGCTTGGGGTAAAATTGGACATGTTTAGTTGTTTAGGGTAGGACAAGTATTGCACACATGTGCATGGGTTTAGTGAGGTCATGAGGGTATAATGGGAATAGGGCAAAGGTTTAAACATGTGGATTTCGTTATTTTATTGTTTGACTTTGTTTTGACAGATGGTAAAAATCGGATAGAAGTCTTTGAGATTTGGTTACGGGTTAATGGGTGTTCGTGAAATGGGTTTTTAAGATGCAGCTGGGGGCTGGGTAAGGATTTGATTTTGGCCTCTCGGGTTGCTCCGAGAATGATCAATTTGTAGCAGGTATGGGGTAGGGTCGGAGTTTGGAGCGGGATCGGAAAGTTGGGTCACGCTTTGGAGATGGTGCTACCTGGATTGGGATTAGGCAGGGGAGTTTGGTAGCTTGGGTCAGATGTATAAGGGTCGACGGGTGGATTCGAATGGGTATTTGATTTTCGATTCTTAGGATGGACATCGACGGGTTCGTGGGTAGAAGTGGGTGCAGAGTTTTGAAATTGGGTTAAGGGCATGGGTTAAGGTTCGGGTTTTGGTGCAGATGTGGGACCAGGTTATGGGGTTTGATGGGTTCCAGCCAGAGACTTTGGGATAAAAAATGGAGCATGAGTAGGTAATGGATGTTTGGGTATTAGGTGGGTTAAGGTTTGGGTGGTTAAGGAGTTTGGAGAGAGAGAGAGAGAGAGAGAGAGAGAGGGAGAGAGAGAGTAAAAGATGGAGAGGAAGATTAGGAGTTGTGATTCGGTGTAGGGGACTGCAAGGGATATAGCATGTGTGTGAGTGTATGGGGGAAATGGTGTGTGCATGTGATGGTACTTTATTATATATAAAAATAGAAATTAAGTACATATATATTTACAACACACAGGCAATAAAAATATATAAAACTAAAACACACATAAAAAATATAAAAAAACACATAATAAAATAAAATTTAAAATAAAAATAAAAACAAATATCACTAAAAAATATATAATTAGGAAAATATTAAGCACACACTTAAATATATACAAACACAAACATGACGACACAAACGTTTTATATAATATTTACATAAATTACTAAAATACTACAAATAAAGACCCTAAAATAAACTAAAATAAAAATAATAAAATTGACACAACTTGAATAAGATATATCTATATTAAAAGTAATAAAAATAATAATACCACACATACACTGAACAATTATAGGACAGGCTAGGGATATGTTAGGCTTGTTTCGGGGTAGTTTTAGGCTCACTTAACCGAATCATTCCCACATTTGATGTACTTGACCACTTATTTATAGGAATTGCCTCGAATTAAGCTTGTTTGACACCATAAATGCTTATTGACCTACAAAACAAACAAATACAAACATAATTCCAATTTTATAGAGAATTAGCAATTAAAAATTGTATATTTGGGGTTTTATTTAAACACTTTTGGGTGCTTATCACACCACCCCCAAACAAAACATTGATCTTCCTCAAGCTAAAATAGAGATAAATCAAGATAAGAAACAAAAAGTTTGCCACTTTCGCAGGCACTTGTGATTGCCCTTAGAATGTGCAACAAGACTTTAAACTTATAGGTTACGCTACACGACGAGTTTTTTCTTGTGAGGGTTTATAGGGAATATACCCACAAAATTCTTTATTTACAAATGGAAGCCAATCTCTGCTTAGACATAGAACAATCGCACAATCCATCATGAGATAAATATTTTGAGGAAAACAAGCTAGAAGTGTAAAAAAATTTAGCTACATGAATATATTAAGGCGCATCCTTCCTAGAGTTCAACGTAGGTTATGTGAATCAGTCTAAACGGATTAAATAATATAAAAGTAATTCCTAGATCACCTTTTGAAGTCAACGCATCAACTTCAAAATCTCACGGATATTGATATCTCAAACAAAATCACGAGATTTGGGTATGTGTATTGCTCTTGTGTGTGAGGAGGTGAGTAAATGTATCCAGTGTCAAACATATCACACACATATAAGAAATAACGAACATTTTAGGAAAAAAAATTATCTCATGAAAGAATGGTAATCACTATAGTAAGAACATCGAGGCATTCACAATATAAACTTATTGTTTTCTCGAAGACCTTACCAAGGACGAAAAATGGGGTATATGTAAGGGATGATAGGAGAATGAAATGAGGAATATGGATGATATGATGATAGGGCTTTTCAGGAGAGTGGAACACAATCTGAATAACCAATGCCTTCATTTTATAAACTTTGATCGCATGCTTTTTTTTAAAAAAAATTCTATTTTTTTTTGTTTTTCTCTTCTTTTTTTGTTGCGATGCATTTTCTTTTCATAACACAAATGAACACAATTTACATCTGGAAATTTAAACACTTTTTTCTCAAAAAATGATGGATGGAAGTGATTGGATTGGAAATGATATATGGATGATGAGGGGAATATATGTGGATAGGGAAAATATGGAAAGATAATGGGTGAAGTGAATGGTAATGTGATATGGTAAAGAATGGTTTGGTTCTTGAGACAAACTACAAAACACATTTTTCTTACGACTCGAAAGTGATGTCGTTCTCAGTGATCAAGCTAAAAATTTAGTGATGAATAATGAGATCATACAACGATTTAAGTACGGATCTAGAGGAAGTTAAATAAACTCGTGAGTCAGAGATTGTGTAAAACACTCGAAAAGGTTAAAGATACGAATCTCACAAGCTAAAGTCTCCACTGGTGATCCTTAAGGTTTCCTTGAGAATTTTAATACTCTTCAACTCTAAACCGTAGTGACATGATAAGTATGCGAATTTTGTTGAGTCTAGAAATTCATCTTGAAAAATGCCTTGGTACGTATTACATATGCTATATGGAAAAATATCACCTAGATTGATTCCTAGACTTAAAAGATGGATGATAGAAAATTCAAGTGAATGAGTGAGATGAAAGAAACTCCACCAAAATTTTAAAAATATAATCATGTATATGAAATTTTTTCAAAAGAGGTACAATTTTGATAAAATTCCCCACCCCAAACAAAAAAGAGCATCGTCCTTGATGTTAAACAAATTATTTTTAAAATTAAGAGAAGAATGGAGAAAGAGATTACCATAATCAACTGCTAATGAGGTAGACCACACGTATCAAAGATGAACCTGAATAAGTAATGAGATAAAAATGTTCAAGTCTATAAACTTGGTAAAGCATTGAGGCAGGATAAGACTCATACTCAGAAATAGCGGGCTGCCTCCCCACAGCTCTAAGTTTAATGTTTTCATCCATCGTGATTTATTCTCACCCTAAAAAAGATAAAACTAGGATTGAACGAGATGGTAGAAAAATTGGGTGATGACAATCATCCCCAAACAAGACTGAAGTGTCAGTCTTGTTGGATAAAGGCTAAAAGGTCAATGCACTTGTATGGAAAAGCTCTTCATGCGATGTAAATCATCAGTGGACCAATGCTGGGTGGGGAGAAGAGTATATGGGGGAAAAAAAGGGTGAGGGTGAAGAAACACCGATCACGGGCTTTATCGAGTGTAAAGGTGATGGCAACAAGTGCCCTATAAGCATGATGCTTCAATTGGATGTGAAGGCAATATGGTTTGGCAATTGGAATGTGGTGGGGCTCATACAAATAGCACGACCATTCTATAAATGGACGATGATAATGGTCACCTCGTGACACATCGATGAGCTAATGGGAATAAAAATCACCACGACGGGAGAGTGGCAGACATGGAGGACCAAGATCTGTGTCACCTAAGTTGAAAGTTGTATCACAAAACTTTAAGGCATATGGGAGGTCCTAAAACTTTAAGGCATGTCCTTAATGATAGTTCTGGATATAAGGGTTGTAACAGGGGCTATAGGTTGTAGAAGGTTTGACTTTTGGAGAGTTTCGTGTTTCAGTAATGAGAAAAGTTATATTTGTCATCCGTGCGCATAGCCAGGATGGAATTTAGAATTTTCATTATTAGTGAAATGGGAATGTTGGATGGAAATAGGATACTTATATGTGTTAAGCTATTAATGTAATATCTTTAATCATATATGTAAAATTACTTAGACAGAGGATAAGGAAGTTATTATATGGACGTAAGACTTATACTCTTCCTAAAATGTAGTTGACTTCTCTTGTGTATTATGTGAAACATACTGAGTGTGAGTACTCGTGGGATATGTACGAGAGGGGATATTCTTATGGGGAACGATCGATGATGACTATATAAGACTGTTGTTAAGGCATAGTGACTATACCTAGAAAATTGTTTGGTAATTACGGGTGTGGGACAAGCCATAACTATGACTAGTAGGCACGGGTGATCCCCGAAGGAGGTGACAATCGGCCTTAGTTATGTGAGGGCTAAATATTATCCTATTTAGGATGTACGTGTTGTGGACCGTACTTATGTGGATATGGACTAAAAGATTTTTTATTTTCCCCTGATATATTCATATACTCGAGATATATAGAATTTTTAGTGATAGATTATTTACCTATTTTCAGTTAAGACGAATAATATGTAATCACCGGATTCAATTAGTTTTGGGAGTAGACACATGGCATATTTAGGTTGTTGGGTTGAGATAACTTAAGAGGAACTAAACCATGAGATGAAGGTATGACTATATTGTATCTCCGAACGTTGTTATATTCTTATACATTGTAGACTTATTATTAATGTTATTGAATTATTATTTATTCAAACATAGTCTGCCAGTGCAGCCTCATCACTGATCCAGTCTTGTTATACTTTTAGTTGTTGCTTAGATAAGATGTAGGTGTCGAGCATGAATTCTCATTAATTTACCCCTATTTATTTATCTAGCGTGTAGAATTTATGTTTACCAGTATGCAGTCGGTTTTATAAGTACTTTTGATACATGACTTATTATGATATAGTTTTAGTATGCGATGATTCTATTTATATTAATTGATTTGGTATCAGAGTTATTGTGGTTTATCACTCTTATGTACATTTACTTATATTCTCCACTCAGTTTATTTCCAATCATGATTAGAATAATACTCAAATGTTTAAACTCCTATATTATTTATTTTAGACTTGATCAAGCCAGACTAGATTCAATAGGGTGTCACATTTGGTATCAGAGCATTCTAGGTTCTAGTAACCTAGGGATCTTGAGTGCATCCATCATTTTACGCATAACGTTATTTGATACTTTAGATATTATCATTTAGATTTTCTAGTTTATTTTATTACGTGTACTTGTATGATTTGGTTTACAACCTTTTAGATGGTGAACACATGATACCAACGCGTAGTTTGATAGCGACTGGCTACCAGTGCTGAGTCAAAGGTAGTGGCACCCAACTAACTACCAGAGTCACCCCCACCACTGTTGCAGGGATAGGAAACTATTATCGCTAAGTAGAATTGGCCACTATTATCGTACAAAAAATTATCGCTATGGAAGCCATGCAGCAGCAGCAACCACCGCCACCTGTGGATGCACCTGAGTCTGTCCAACTTACGTACCTGCTTGGGGGATAGATAGTGAAACAACCTAACGGTACTTGAAAGGACCAAAGGGTACTTGCTAACGTGTATTAGGTTATAAATAATCCTTTAACTCTTTGAGATAAAATCTATTAAAGTTTATAAATTAAAAGACTCACGCACACTAGTAAGAAAAGATGGTGATGCTAGATATAAAAATAATACCTTTTAAGAATGATATGAGGTAAAGTGGAAAGGACACAATATTTGTTCTCTAGGAAACCACTAAAATGGAAAACCCCGTGTCCTTTAGTCCCAGGACAACTCACACACCCAAGTCCATTAATATAAATGTTTAAATAAATATTTCAGCAACACCAATGTAAATGAAATAGTTTGGTCAATACAAACCAGTACACTAAGGCACAAACTAAACACCCCCATAATATTAAATCTTACTAAACAAACAAGGTAGTGAAATCTTGAGACACACGTACACTACACACTCAACATCAGAGAATTCGTGTAGTAGTACACAACACAAACAAATAATAATAAGACGAGATTGAATTAATCGGTACAAAAAGAATGATTAACTATTAAGTCACAAGACAAATGCAAGGTCTTCCTTAATAGTTAATATTCAAGTAAAGAATAATGCTAAAACAAATCAGTTGGCGCAAATAACCACAAACAAAATAGGAAATAAGATTCCAAAAAACTTGAGTCATATAACTGAAATAAAAAGTAACCTAACACCGGATACAATATGAATAAATAAAACAAGTGCTATGTCACAAATATCAAGTCCAAGAAAAATGAGAGAAAGATAAGAAGTGTAGCACTAACTCATATAATTTAGGACTGATTTAAAATAACCAAAATTATAAATAAGGTTTTGCTTAAAACTCACACACAAATTAAATCACACTAAATAAAATGAACACACCAAAAGTATTCAACTTAGATGATATAAATTGGGATGAGCCAAAAATAGATAAACCTTAATCTCAAACAAATTAAATTAAATCAGACTTAAGAAAAAGATATTTTAATCACAAAAAAAATTATGTGGCACAAAAAATTTAAGTTTAGTTTTTAAGTTTTAAAAGTCTTAACTCCAAGTTAACAAGTGCACACACACTAAATGGGTGTAAATAAAATCTCAACAACAAACACCCAAAAAAAGATCCAAGATCTTAAACAAAACAGGATAACCAACTGTCTTTAACAGGGTTGTGTTTCGTCCGGATCAGATCGGAAAATGCCTCTTCGAAAAAAATTCTGATTTTTTATAAAAAAAAATAACTATTCCAATTTCGGATTCGACTTTTTCGAAAAATTAAAAAAAAAATTGAATTCGAAAAAATTAAAAATTCACAAAATATATTAAAAATTCCGAAATTTCGTAAAATCCAAAATTTAGAAAAAATAAATTATGGATTTTTTATTACTCGAAATTCTCATTTGAAAGAAATAAAGAAAATCGCTTAAGCCAACATGTAAATACATGAGGATACTCTCCTTTTAAAGAGCATATTTTGGAGCCCTCTCCTTCTCCCAATCGATGTGGGATGCGGGAAACTCTTAAAAAATTGGAAAAATCAGAAATCGAAAAATAATTTTGAAAAAATTGAAAATAATTCGGAAAAAATCGGATCGACATATTTTTCGAAAAATCGGATCGGAAAAATTGAAAAATCGAAAATTCAGAATTATTTTTGATTTTCGATCCGATTTTTTTCAAGAAAGTCGAAAATCGGAAATCGGCAAACTAAAATTTCATTCCAAATTTAGAAAAAATCGGATCGAAAATAAAAAAAATCGAAAAGTTCGGAAAAAACACAGCCCTAATCTTTAACAACCACAAAGACAAATGAACTATATCACAGTTTACACAACACGAATCTAAACAAGTCTAGTCCAAAAGTGATTTTGGGTCAGAAAAAAAAAACGAACTAAAAAATAGTAGTATAGTAAAGTGTTCAACGGATCTAAACAAACGACCTACATATAACAGATCTTAAAGTGTTAAACGTTTTAACATAAATAAATCGGATCTTTAAAAAGTTAAATGTTTTAACCCAAATAAAAAGTCTTAAAGTGCGGGTCTCTATACATGATACCCCCCCCCCCCCCCCACATATATATCCTCAATTGACACCCATTAGGGTTTGTAAGTTGTACTTTCATCTTCCCTCTCCATTAATATAGTTTGTATTTCCTTAATTCTTGCTTTGTAGTTAGTTTACTTGCTTTATTTACTTTCTTTCTAGTGTAGATTTATTACATTTATTTACCGCGTTTTTAATATACTTTCTAGATAAGTTAGTCTAGGTTGTGTGGGATTGAACTCATTTCGGGTTGACATGTTGCTTTTCTTTGGTGATGGAGTTTACGGGTCTATTTCGGGTGCGTTGTCCTAGTTATTACGCCTAGGAGATTTGACGGGGCATATCATATATACTACGTGCTTACGACCTTGCGTGTGTAATTTTTGGAGTATTTGTTGACGCCAAAATCGTATTTGGCTTTTATGCGAATTTAGGGGCGTGACAACCCTTGCTTTAATTAACTGTCGAAACGAGAGGCATTTGTAATAACTGGTCGACCCATGTAACCATTTTATACTAATTAACTCGGGTGAGGTATATTCGATGCAACCTATAGTTTTAACTCTCTTTATTAGTCTAGCTTTAGATACACTCGCGTAGATTAATATTTCCCTTTTGTGCATTTTTCCTTTTTATGTATAATCATCTTTTACACTTTTATTCCTAAGTATTAAACCATATAAATTCTACCAACTCGTCTTTGTGGATTTTCGATACACGACTTACCGCTACACTTGTATCGCAAGTGCAGTCGTAATTTAGGTTTTTGTATTGAGGCGGTGAACAGAAAACAACGATCGGCGTTAGACGCGCATCGCTTTTCACCTTCGATCAAAATGACGTTGTTTCTGGGGGATAAGTTTGTTTTAGAATTTATTTGATTTAGTATTTCGTAGTATTTTCTTTCTATTTATATTTTTTTGCTAACATTTTTGTAGGACTTCTACATTTGAGCGCCAAGAAACACTTGAATTTTTCGCGCGCATCTACTTTGTGGAATTCGCCACTTCGAGCCATTTTTTGGGTAAGCATGTATTGTTCCAATTCTTTTGGTAATCATTGTTATAATTCTCAAAATGCTCGTAATCCTATGACTTTCGGTCAATACTTAGAGTCCCCAAAATTTACAAACTCAAATATGACTTTGGGCGAGTATAACGAAAGTCAAAACATGGGTTATTGGAATTTTGATGATGATGATAATGATTTTTGGGCCTCTAATTCCTTATAATAGGAATTTTGAAACGAATTGCAATAGTTTTCAAAATTACTATAATAATGAGTTTAAGTTTAAGTCGATTTTAATTTTCAAAGTTCCCATTTTCAAGTATCCGCACCTCGGCCTATGACTTTTGGCGAGGGCTTGCGTATCTTGAGCATAAGAAACTTGAAAATCGTTATCGGGAAGAAAATCGTTTGTGGGAACATGAATTGGATTTATTATTTGAATCCGACAACGATTTTTCTTTCGAGACTTTCGAAGTCGAGGAATATTTTGAACCAAATGAGGACTTTATGCCTACTTTGGAACAAATTGTTATCGACTTTTACCATTGCTTAATAGATATTGAAAGTGAGGATCAGAATGACGTAATATCTATTTGCAATGAAATGATTTCTTATTTTCCCCCAAAGAAGAACATTTCATTGAAAATGATCTTATTTCCTTCGAAACTCAATCTTCAAGTGATGATGACTCATCTCTTGAGTTTGAATTTCTTTCCTCCCCATTTTCATTCTCTGTTATCACATCGTCATAAGTACCCGATGATTCGATTTCAAACTTTAATGTATTAATCCTTTTCGCCGATGAGGAGTTCTTGCTCGAGTTTCCTTCCATGAACGCATCTTTACCTTCATGTGCACCCCCTCCCATTCCAATTTCAAAATACTTGGGAGGATATTCTGCTCTTCTCGGTCCCCACATGTTTTTGTCACCCGTTCAATCCAAATCCCCCATCATCCCTTCAAAACTTTTAATTGACGATGGTTCCTTTCTTCCGCCTTACACATGCCTTTCGTTTTTCAAACGGAATTCATATTTTTTGGAAGGCATGCTTGAGAGTGAGGGTACACCAGTTATCCTCCAAAGTCAAATCGTTTTCACAGTGGACCCTCAACTAGTTATACTTCTAGTGTATAATTAGTGTGAAGCCTAAATAATAGGTTGTATATAGTTAGCTTTTTATTCTTCCTTTCTTTTTATCTTTTCTTTCCTTTTTAATTTAGTCTAATGTAATTAGTTAACTTTTTGTTATTTTTTTTGCTATGGTACTAACTTGTTTTGTAGATTCTTTGGACTTGTTCTTATGGGGATTGCTCTAATTTTAGGTAATATCGCTCTTTTCCTCTCTTTAAATTGGTTCTTAATTCACATTGAGGACAATGTCAGGTTTGAAGTTAGGGGGTGTGGGATATTCTATCCATTTCTTTATTTAGTCCATGTTTTTGCTCACATGTTAGTTACTTAGTATGCTCTACTTAGAAAAAATTGAAAATTTCAAAAAGATTTTCTTTCTTTTTTTTCCCTTTTTGGGTATTTTGCCATTGTTTTCGATGATAATTTTCAATAATTTCCCAATACAATTGACAACCCAATGATGCATGTTCTCGATTTTAGAAGTTATTATACTTTAGTCCTAATTATTGATATTATGAATAACTTCATGAATTAAACTTTAACCCCATGAGCACATGAACTTTTCTTGCTTTATTGATTTGGTTTAAGATTTTTATAACTCGATAATCTTTTGTTGCATTGCATATACTTACATCGAGTAAGATTTGTACCTTTCATCGTTTGTGAGTGTATACACTATTCTTTCCTCTTTGAAAACGTTACAGTCGTTGGTAATCTCTTTACTCTTTTATTTGATCGTTCATTAATTGAGTTCATATATGAAATGTGTTACTTGAGCATGATTTTCAAAGTTTTTTTTTACTCGAGAATTGTGTAAACTTTAGGAAATGATCATAGGCAATCTTTGTTATATCACCCATATTAGCCTTTTCCTCACCCTATATGTTTACCCTTGTCAACCCCTTTGAGCCTTAATATAGCCTTTCTTTTCATAACCCAAAATTCCCATTAATAATTTCGAATTGGAGTTTTAGCCCATACTTATTGCTTTTCGTACCTTTGTTTCGAATGTTACTTGGGATTGAATGTTGTTGTTGTGTTGCGGTTGCAATTTGGGCATATGAGAGTGAGAAAAGTAAAGGAAAAAAAAGTGAGAAAAAGAAGAAAATAAAAAGAAAGAGAAATTTGTATATACTGCTTATAGTGATTCAATAATCCTTGTTACTCTCCAATTGTTATATCTAATGCTTATTTGGAACTTGTTTTCCAATTTTTGATATTGCCCGCATTTTCCCATTATCTCGAGTTTTCATCCCTGAGCACTTTGAATCCGTACATACATTCCTTTCATTTCGTACCCTAGCCTAGCCTACATTACAACCCTTTTAAAGCCCTATGTGATCTTAAGTAGATGTAATTCAAAGGTTTAAATAGTTTTGATAATCTGTGAAAATTCATTTTGCCTTGTTTAGTGAGCGGTATCTTTCATTGAGATTATAATTTTTAATTTCATATATAGCGTTCTTCATTTTGACATGTGCGCGACCTAGTTTAAATTTACATTTACTCTTTATGGCCGCATATCCCGTGTGTTACCTCCCTGTTTCGAGTGAATTCACTTGATGAGTGTAATGCCCGTGAGGATTGAATATATGCTTGCTTTATTTAGTATCTGGTTTATATAAATTTTTGCCAAATCATACTTTTCATGTGCTCGCTTCCCTCCCACATTTTAAGGTTTCAATTCTATGAGGTCCATTCTATAATGTTAATGATTTAGATTTTCGTTTGAATTCGTTCATTTTTCTAATAATGTGTATGAAATCTTGTTCGCTATTTTTGGGCTTGTCGCATGTTGGTTTGGCCATATTTTGAGGAAACCATATGATGTTTGTGTATATCATCCCTGAAAACCCTCACGAGACGACACTCATCCACTAGGGTAACCTAGGGGTTAACGACTTATTGCATATGCTAAATGCAATCGAATCTCTCGCGAAAGTGGCCTTATGCTTTTGTACCACGTTTTTGTACTTGTGTCGTGCTTTTGGTTTGATTGTAGTTCTTTTTGTATTCTATCTCATTGCTAGGGACTAGCAATGGGTCAGTTAGGGGGTGTGATAATACATAAATATTGCGTATTTCATCCCTTGAACCTATGCATTTTATCCCCCTCGGGTATTTTATTCCCTATATTTATGCTCATTAACCAGACAACCTCAGATTTCTATGTTAACATGCTTTGCAGGGGTTAATTGAGCTTTTATAGGTATTTGGATGCAAAGTGAGAAGTTCGGATGCATTCCGGCTAATTTCCGTACGCGATCGCAAGTTCAAGGGCATTTTAGTCAATTCATAGTTTGGGCACCTGGTCCAACATCTTCACGGAAGTTGTATCCCTCCTCTTAATCTTCACATGGACATGAACGGTGCGCGATTCCAATCCCTAACGAAGAAGTTACGGCGATTTTAGTGGAAGAGAATTCCAAGTGAACCAAAACAAGTGGAAGATTGATGCAGACCTGCTTGATCGATCGATCGATCAAAAGGATTGATCCTCCAATTTTCATTCATCGTGGGAAGTAGTGGGCTCATATTTGATCAATCAATCGATCCCCTATTTTCTGTATATATTTTCCCCTTTTATTTTCTATTTTTATTCCACTTACTATATAAACCATTTTTGTTGTAATATTAAAATATACTTAGTTTTAGAAGATAGTTTAGCTTAGGGTTTGTGGGTTTGAGAGCTATTTTTTTCTTCCTCTCTTGGTTTGACACCCATTAGGGTTTATAAGTTGTACTTTCATCTTCCCTCTCCATTAATATAGTTTGTATGTCCTTAATTCTTGCTTTGTAGTTAGTTTACTTGCTTTATTTACTTGCTTTATTTACTTGCTTTCTAGTGTAGATTTATTGTGTTTATTTTGTGCATTTTTAATATGCTTTCTAGCTAAGTTAGTCTAGGTTGTGTGGGATTGAACTCATTTCGGGTTGACATGTTGCTTTGCTTTGGTGATGGATTTTACGGGTCTATTTTGGGTGCGTTGTCCAAGTTATTATGCCTAGGATATTTAACGGGGCATAGCATGTATGATCCGTGCTTATGACCTTGCGTGTATAATTTTCGGGGTATTTGTTGATGCCAAAATCATATTTGGCTTTTATGCGAATTTAGGGGCGTGACAACCCTTTATTTAATTAACTCTCGAAATGAGACGCATTTGTAATAACTCATTGACCCATGTAACCATTTTATACTAATTAACTCGGGTGAGGTATATTCGAAGCAACCTATAGTTTTAACTCGCTTTATTAGTCTAGCTTTAAATACACTCGCCTAGATTAATATTTCCCTTTTTTGCATCTTTTCCTTTTTGTGTATAATCATCTTTTACACTTTTATTCCCGAAGTATTAAACTATATAAATTCTAGCCACTCGTTTCTCTGGATTTTCGATACCCGACTTACCGCTACCCTTGTATCGCAATTGCAGTCATAATTTAGGCTTTTGTATTGAGGCGGTGAAAAAAAATGATCGGCGCTTGACGTGCATCACTTTTCACCCTCGATCAATAGTTGAGGTTATGTCTTCACGTATGGATACCCTCGTAGGTAGGGATGTTGCATAACGTCATGTTTGTAAAGTCATGGAAATTGAGATCAGTCAATTGTGTTTCCTTATCGATTTACTACTTTTAGATATGGCTATAAACGACGTTATACTGGGTATAGATTGATTAGCCCAGTATCATGTGCATATCGATTGAAGCGGGAAGGGGATCACTTTTTTTATTCTCGGGAAGAAGATGTTCATAGTTACGATGTCTAGACTTAAGGTGGGTCTAACACCCATTTTTATAACATATATGAGACTTAGTCTAAGGAGGAAACCATATCATTAATACTGTAAGTATGGTTGTGGTCTGAATTATTGGTTCTAACAAATATTTCTTCATTAAGTCTACCACTAATAATTTCCCGTTGCATTCCTTCATAGGGGAATTGGGAAATTTTTTCATAACTTTGGAATTCTATATTGATATTAGCATATGAGATAATATGGTCTTCGTAGCTACTAGCATATAGAATTAACTTAAAATGTTTGGCTATGTCTACGGTTACTGTAAATGTTGGAACGACATTAAAGTATCCTATATTGTCTGACATTTCTAATTGGGCTATCCCAATAAGGTTTTTCTCAAAATCCTTCCATCTTTTGTCTATTATGCAACATAGTATATTGATATCATTTTGAGGTATGCAAACCTTTGATTCTTGTTTGAAAGAGTTAAAAGATCAGGAACTGGAGTTCTCTATCTGTTCCTATTGATCTTAGCCATTCTGAGTCAAAAACTTGAAGCTTAATATAAGACTTGTCTAACACATGATTTCTACAATGATAAGTCATGTTATAATTCGGAGTCTTGGGAATGACTCATTCTTTAAACAAGTCTATGTATCTAACTGCTAAAAATTGTCCATTATGTATGGAATCTTCTATAATATTTTAGTCAATTTCACCCCTTCTTTCCCTTGAAGAGGGTGTAACACCCCGTACGCCCGAAAAGAGACACGCGACATGCTACTGCGAAAAAAATAAACCAATCCATCAATTAACAAGTATAGAGGATCTAAATGTCCACAATTTAAATGAAATAAATCCACAATTTCTATTCCCACAAAAGATTACAATAAAGTCTGCCGAACATAAAATTCTCCAACTAAAAATTTCACCACTAATTATTGCATAAAAAAAATCTCATAACACTATATGGCTTGGAGTATTGGCGGGTGCCCATTCTCCGTGCCATATTAAAATCTCATGACACTATGCTCAAATCAACAATAAAATATATCTCAATGAATCAAATAATAGATTCCAACAAATTTTCAGGATTCCAATGAATATCACAATTCAACATGAGTGAAATTGACACAGAAAACAAATGGAATACTCTCGAGAGAATTTAGGAGCATATTGTGTAAGTCCCGTACCTTAAACCACCAAAAGATACCAACAAGATTCTACCTAGAAATCACAGAATAAGCCATCAAAATCAGTCCACAAAGATCCACAAAACTCCTCCAAGATCAACCTCAAAACAACCCCAATAACACCTCCAAAACTAAGGTTGAATGCATAAATCAAAGGGACTAAGTGTATATAAAAAGGAGAGGAAATAAAAATATGTTTTCCGTATTTTGTTGTGCCAAAATATGGTTCAAAAATGGTCACCCATGATCCCTTTTTATAAGGTAAAACATATAAGAGTTGGAACAAGCACAAACTCTTGAAAACCTATTGCGCACAAAACCTGAGGGGATCGATCGATCGACCCCTGGCGTCGATCGTGTAATAACCCTCGCTTATGAGACCGTATTTTCTAGTAATTACTTAGTATAGTAATTAGAGACAAGTGTTGGGTTATGATTTGAATGTTAATTCAATGTAGAAAGTTGATATTTATTGTGAGTTTGCATACATATCATATTTATGGGTAAATATTGCTATGTCATGCTTATTAATATCATCTGAACTCAAAATGATATTTGGCTTAATTATGAGACCGGAACCTAAATTGAATTTTAAAATGTCCAAATGATAATTTGGAGGCTGCAGTTGATTCCGGAATGTGCGAAATAGTCAGATAATGTACCATATTGTATTTTGTAGTTTTGGGCATTTTTGACTGGTTGTGCCTTAATTGTGCTATTGCGTATTATTTTATCGCACTATTAGTTAATTAAGTGGGACATTTGCCTTAAGCCACGACTTAAGCCTATTAAGTCTTCTAATTTACCCTAATTTCCTTCCAAAAACCAAAGAGAGAAAGAGAAGAGTAGAGAGAAAGCTTTGGAGATTTGGAGATTGAGAGAGATTCTTGCTCCTACAAACAAGAGACCTGCAATTTTCTGAATCAAGGCAAGTTTTTACTTGCTATTTGTGTCTTGAGATAGATGATTTGTTGTGGTAATGATGTATTGATTTTGGTTTAGCAAACTTAGGGTTTTCTTATGTATTTGTGGGTTTTGATTCACTCAAAGATGATTGGGATGATTTATGAGGTTTAAGATGGTCAATAGTATCATTGATGTTATTTTGATGTTGGTATATAAGTTTGGTTTGAAGAAATTTGAGTTGGGGTAGAAAATGGAGTCCAAGACTCCATAGCCAATTCTTGGCAAAATCGCAGGCCCGAATCGATTCGGCCCCCTGGGCGAATCGATTCGGTTAAGTCCAGTGCTCAGGTCTTGTGAACCGAATCGATTCGAATTTGATCCGAATCGATTCGGTAGTTATGTAGAAACCCAAATTTTCTGGCCGAATCGATTCGGCCAAGGGAGCGAATCGATTCGATAGCCCTGCACTTTTCCAAAATTTTTCTTTTAAATTTTAACCCTTTTTCTTTAGGATTAGTAATTAGGGACCTTCTTAAATGAAGTAAACATAGGGTTTAGAGTATTAGTTGAGTTGGGTCGACATCCTAGACTCGAAAGGGTTCATCTAGGGTTCGTTTATGGGGGAATTTAAAGTGATGTTTAGGCATTACTTTTATCTTGTAGTTCTATAAGGGTCTAGAACATCTTTAGGTCACTTTGGAGACCTTAGGAATTGACTTGAGTTAGATTTGACTTGAGGGTTTATGTTAAAGCCTAAAGGAGGCTTTGGAAATAACTTTGGAGTCTAAATTTCTTATCGAGGATGTTATGACAGTACGTAATACGTATAGACCCGACTTAAGCCTATACATTGGTTAAAAGGGGAAATTGATAAGGTAAATGATAATTTACTAAATCATGTAATGGAAATTAATAAAATGGATGTTACACACCTCTCTAAATACCATCTTAAGGGAAGTCCGTGCGAGAGGTGAAGCCCCCTGGCTAATGAATGCAGGGTGGATATAGTCCTAGGCCATATGAGCGCTTGTTTTATTTTTCTGCGATGGGTAGGAGATTCTGGGTGTGGTCTTGACTACCCCGCAGGCATATGGTCGCTTCCCGACGTTTTCGATAGGATCCCAGGTTGTCTTATGTTAGGCCCTGGAAGATGATGGTTATTTAGGGACGCGCACAGTGGGGAAACCCGGACGGGAGGTCTTAGAATCGTTATATTTATATTTATGACTATTCTAATTATCGAGTTGGACTCGATGGAACATGAATGCCATAAGGAGCAAATTTATGCCACAAAGAGCATGCTATTGAGATTAGTGCCATAAAGAGCACATGATGATAATTATATTCCTGATAAGGAATGGAAAAGAAGATTGAAATTTAAATATGATGAAAGATGCTAAAGGCTCATAAGTACTTTTAATTCTGTTTTTATATGAATCTCACTCTATGTAGTCCTTATCGGTTTTAGTTCCTTTCATGATGTTACCATGCTAGACTATCATCCATGCTTACTTGCGCATCACTATCATACCTGTCATTTATCTATTTGATCACATATACCCGGCCCTGACCGGTTTTCCTTTCTTGTTGTATATGTATATGTATAATCCGTTCAGGTGTTCCGCCGCACGGTCGCCCGTAATGACCTTCCCTTCCACATGTTTTGAGGAGCCGTGACATTGTGCGGGTTTCACGGGATTTTGTGTAGACGCCTCCGTTTATGTTTTCTAGTTATGATCAGTTTATTCGGGCATGTTGCCCAAACCGTTGTAATTGTATAATGAATCTATTATGTAACTCTTGGTACTATTTGCATGTTGTATGGTTACTATCGACCGACGTTTCATTCGGTCCTTTTGTATCTTTTGGGTTTCTCATATACGCTTGTGGGGGTTTCCATCCTCTATTTCTATTATGGGTTGTTGAAAATGTTTTCTTTTTATTTCAAACCAAAGTTTTTGATAACCCGTTTTCTGGAATATAGTGTGGTTATTCCTTATGCTTTGTATACTGTTGTGATGCTGAGGATGATATTTATCCATGATTTCCTATTTTATCGGGGTATAGGGCTGGCCACCCTTTATTCCGGATAGCGGGTTGTCACAGATCGATCGATCGCCCAATTAATTTGGCAGTTCGGCCTAAAAATTTTATAAGGGGATAAATATATAAAAATAATTTAAAAATTCGTTTTAACTCCAATTTCGAAACCGTTTGAAAATCTCGCAATTCAAAATAATTCTGAACATAGTTGAGAAAGAAAAATAATTTTCTCAAAAACTTTATTTTCCTATATATTTTGAAAATACCCCCAAAATTACGCAGGTTTGTACACTTCTCCACTAACAATGGAATTTCGTCCTCAAAATTCACCAAAAGCCTAACTCTAAAAAATGAGGCCCCTACCATTATCTCCAAAAATAATCCGTCTCCCAAAAATAAATTCCTCACATCTAATCTAGATGCTTACAAGAAACGATCATCTAAAAATTCTATCTCCAATTACGCGCCACAAAAACGCAATAGACCCAAAACACAAGACCCAATGATGGTCGTGTACCTAAGCTCTGATACCATCTGTAACAACCCGCACGCTTGAAAAGAGACACGCGACGTGCAACTGTGAAAAAACTAAACTAAATCCATCAATCAACAAGTATAGAGCATCTAAATGTCCACAGTTTAAATGAAATAAATCCACAATCTCTATTCCCACAAAACATTACAATAAAGTCTCTCGAATATAAAATTTTCCAACTAAAAATTTCACCACTAATTATTACATAAAAAAAAATCTTCCAATCCATGCTGTAAAATAAACCTCCAAATAAACCTTAGCGTCCCAATCCACGCTAACCTGCCACTAAAAGAAAATATGGGGAAGTACACAATATGATAGGAATAGATGCTTAAAAAATAATTAGCACGATAAATAAATCGCAACAATACGAATCGCATATACAAATCAAATGCAATAATAAAGCATTATATCAATATTAATTTCTCAACAACACATCAATGAGTCACCAGGCCTCACCTCACCTCCCCTAGGCATCTCAAAGCCATCTAACGATTTTTGGAATATTGGCGGGTGCCTACTCTCTGTGCCATACTAAAATATCATAACACTATGCACAAATTAACAATATAATATATCTCAATGAATCAAATAATAGATTCCAACAATTTTTCAGGATTCCAATGAATATCACAATTCAACATGAGTGCAATTGACACAGAAAACAAATGGAATACTCTCGAGAGAATTTAGGAGAATATTGTGAAAGTCCCGTACCTTAAACCCCCAAAAGATAGTAACAAGATTCTGCCCAAAAATCACAGCATAAGCCATCAAAATCAGTCCAGAAAGATACACAAAACTCCTCCAAGATCAACCTCAAAACAGCCTCAATAGCACCTCCAAAACTAAGGTTGAATGCGTAAATCAAAGGGGCAAAGTGTATATAAAAAGGAGAAGAAATAAAAATATGATTTTTGTATATTGTACCTGCCAAAAGATGGTTAAAAAATGGTCACCCATGATTCCTGTTATGAGGTAAAACATATAAGAGTTGGACCAAACACAAACTCTTGAAAACTTGTTGCGCACGAAACCTGAGGGGATCGATCGATCCACCCTGGAGTCGATCTATCGATCGCCCAGGTATTTTGGCAGTTCGGCCTAAAATTTTATAAGGGTATAAATATATAGAAATCATTCAAAAATCCGTTTTAACTCCGATTTCAAAACTGTTTGAAAATCTCGCCATTAAAAATAATTCTCAAAATAATTGAGAAAGAAAAATAATTTTCACAAAAACTTTATTTTCCACTATATTTGTAAAATACCCTAAACATTACGCGGGTTGTTACACTTCCCCGCTAACAATGGAATTTCGCCCTCGAAATTCGCCAAAAGCCTATATCTAAAAAATCAGGCCACTACAACTATCTCCAAAAATAATACAATGGCCAAAAATAAATTCCTCATATCAAATCTATACGCCTAACACGAAACGATCATCTAAAAATTCTATCTCCAATTACGCGCCACAAAAACGCAATAGACCCAAAACCCAAGACTCGAGGGTGGTCGTATACCTAAGCTCTTATACCATCTATAACACCCCGTGCCCCCAAAACGAGACACGCGGCATGCTACTACGATAAAACTAAACTAAATCCATCAATCAACAAGTATAGAGCATCTAAATGTCCATAGTTTAAATGAAATAAATCCACAATTTATATTCCCACAAAAGATTATAATAAAGTCTCTCGAATATAAAATTCTCTAACTAAAAATTTCACCACTAATATTACATCAAAAATAAATCTTCCAATCCATGCTCTAAAATAAACATCCAAATAAGCCTTGGCATCCCAATCCACGCTAACCTGCCACTAAAAGAAAATACGGGAAAGTACACAATATGACAGGAATAGATGCTCAAAAAATAATTAGCATGATGAATAAATTGCAACAAAACGAATTGCATAAACAAATCAATTGCAATACTCAAGCATTATATCAATATTAATTTCTCAACAACACACCAATGAGTCACTAGGCATCACCTCACCTACCTTAGGCATCTCAAAGACATATAACGGTTTTTGGACTATTGGCGGGTGCCCATTCTCCGTGCCATATTAAAATCTCATGACACTATGCTCAAATCAACAATATAGTATATCTGAATGAATCAAATTATAGATTCAAATTTTTTTTCAGGATTCCAATGAATATCAAAATTCAACATGAGTGCAATTAACACAGAAAACAAACGGAAGAATTTAGGAGCATATTATATAAGTCCCGTACCTTAAACCACCACAAGATACCAACAAGATTCTGCCCAAAAATCACAGAATAAGCCATCAAAATCAGTCCTCCAAGATCCACAAAACTCCTCCAAGATCTACCTCCAAACAACCCCAATAACACCTCCAAAACTAAGGTTGAATGCATAAATCAAAGGGAAAAAGTGTATATAAAAAGGAGAGCAAATAAAAATATGTTTTCTGTATTTTGTTGTGCCAAAAGATGGTTCAAAAATGGCCACCCACGAACCCTTTTTATAAGGTAAAACATATACGAGTTGGAACAAACACAAACTCTTGAAAATTTGCTGCGCACGAAACCTGAGGGGATTGATCAATTGACCCCTGGCGTCGATCGATCGATCGCCCAGGTAATTTTGCAGTTCGGCCTAAAAAATTTATAAGGGGATAAATATATAAAAATCATTTAAAAATCTGTTTAAACTCCGATTTCGAAACCGTTTGAAAATCCCGCCATTAAAAATAATTCTCAACATAATTGAGCATGAAAAATAATTTTCTCAAAAACTTTATTTTCCTCTATATTTTGAAAATACCCGAAAAATCACGCGGGTTGTTACATTCCACCATGTTCTAACATTGGAGGATGTGTCTTTAAGTCTTTGGATCATAAAATTATCATGTCCAATATTTTGGATAGGGCTAGATATCTTACTAGTCTTATCTAATCCATCGTTTATAATTCAGCTAGCCATGGTTTGTCCTTCCTTATTTTCTATATAAGGAGATTCTCTAAATTTATTGGCGATTACCGGTTTTTGTTCAATTCTTTTTTCAATTCTTTCTAAAGAGTCTGAATAATCAATTTGTCGTTTTATCTGAGTAAGGACTTCTTCTTTAAAAAGCTTAGGGCCCATTTGGTTCGCTACTCAGAAAACTCGATTTATAAGATGTTTTGAAATATAGTTTCAAAATTCCGTTTCTTGTGTTTATAATTATTGGTGTGCATTTGGTAAACTTGTTTTTAAATACCGTTTTTTGAAAATTTGACAAAATTGGCAATCATGTATATATATATATATATATATATATATATATATATATATATATATATATATCTGTGTGTGTGTGTGTGTATAACATACATAAAATTTTCATACATAAAACTTTCATACATACATGATACATGAATGTATACATACATACATATATAATATATATAGTTAAACTCCCCAACATACCTCATTAAATATACCGATGTATATTTATATTGTACACACACACACACACACACACACACACATATATATATATATATATATATATATATAACATACATAAAACTTTCATACATACATGATACATGAATGTATACATACATACATATATAATATATATAGTTAGACTCCCCAACATACCTCATTAAATATACCTAAAACTACAAGATATTAAATGTACATGTATACATGTACATACCTCATTAAATATACCTAAAAATATTAATACCTAAAAATATACCTAAAAATACATGATACCGACCTTAAATATACCTATATACATTAAATAAAATGTACCTGTATACATGTATCATGTATTTATACATTAAATATACCTGTATACATTAAATATACATGTATACCCTATACATGTATATTTAATGTGTATATCTATATTTAAGGTATAAATACATGATACATGTATACATGTATATTTTATTTAATGTATACATGTATATTTAAGGTAGGTAGGTATACAGGTATAATATACCTATATACAGGTATCATATATTTTCATGTATACAGATATATTTTATTTAATGTATACAAGTATATTTAAGGTATGTATCATGTATTTTTAGATATTAATATTTTTAGGTATATTTAATGAGGTATGTACATGTATACATGTACATTTAATTAGGTATATTTAATGACGTATGTTGGGAAGTTTAACTCTGTATATTATATATGTATGTATATGTATGCATGTATGTATATATGTATGTATGTATGTATACATTCATGTACCATGTATGTATGAAAGTTATATATATAATAAAGTAAGAAACTTATGTATGTCATAAGCTTGGCTGATGATTTCATCTAAATGAGTTTTTGATGCACTACCTCTTTTACCCTCAAATTTTTTATTTCCCCTTCTTTTTTTACTTACCAAATTTATACATGAATTCAAAATAAGGGGTACTTTGGTCTAAACGACTTTATTCTCTACCACTCTCATTTCTCACACAAACAAGGCATTTCTCTCATTCTATACTTCTCTCCCGATCTCTCATCAGCAAACTCAAAAAATCCTACCTAAAACATCCCTTGCTTCAGCTGCCGCCCCTCCTCTCTACACGTTATCGCTCCTCTATCCATGTCGCTGATTCTCTCTCTGTACACTGCTCCACTTACGTAAGTTTCATTTTTTATTTTAGCTTTCGTTTGTTTAATATTGTTGTGTATTGTGCTGTAAGAAATTAGACGAATTATTGTAAGATATTAGGCGTATTGCTATAAGAAATTAGGTGTATTGGTTTAGATTTTAGCTTTGATTTTAAGGTGTATTCGTTTCGTTCATTTTAGCTTAGGTTTAGTTTCTGCAAAAAATTTGGTTTTGATTACATTTTCTGTTTGATTAAATTTTTTGTCAGTTCGGCGTATTACTATTAGTTATATGTTTGATTACATTTTTTCTTTACTTCCACAATTACTATTGTTGTTTTATTTATTTATTAACATATTTTTTTAAAAGAATTATTTTCATATTTATCAATGGGTGAGCCAACAATCCATTATTTGAGACTAATCAAGTTTTTTTTCTTTCTATCAGTAGACGAATCATAATGACAGTGGTTGGGGTGATGTTGCTACATCCATGAACTGGAAGATTGTTTTAGGTAAGAGATAATCTTTGTTTTAGGTAACATGTAATAGTTAAAGTAATAAAAATCCTCTGAGTTGTGTTATTGTAAGCTATGTTTTTATTACATTTTGAGAATGGTTTACAGTAATTACTTATAGGTGTATTTTTACAATTAGGTGTTACTACATTTTGATCAGTATGTTGAAGTTTTAAATCTTCATATTTTTCTTCCAAAGTCATTCATCCCCATTGAAGAAACAACTCAGAACAATTAATTTGTATATAACAGAATAGTTAATTGAGTGTGGCAGAACAATTAATTTTAATAAAGAACAACATCATTCTGGTTCATTTGTGTTACATCCAGTAGGTAATTGAGTGTGGACTACATTAAAGAAACAATTATATCTTATGAGTTAGGGTGACAGTTCAGTAGATAATTGAGGGTGCCAATATGTACGAGTGGGAACTGTTTTATAAAACTATTGGATTGCTGTACGTATGAGTGACAACTATTTGAACAAGGTTATATATAATAAATACCAAATATATGTCGGGCTATTAGGAGTCTATTGGATTTGCATTTCGGTTTGTACAAGAAAAATGAAACGTATTCTATCAAGTTGATTTCATGTACTTTGAGCTAATTTTTTACCCAATAAATGCGTTTAATATCCTTTATTTTGCAAATTGTTTTTCTTCAGCAATGGTGGAAGGTATTCTAACTTACATTGATGCACTTATGTGGGGACCGTTCAAACAAATTCACTTATGAGGTAACTTATACATAAAAAACAAATGTTGATTTCAATTGAATATATTTGCAAAACACAATCTCTTGCCACTTATTTAAGGTAATGATATCCCTCTTACTTACTACACCTTAATATCAATGAGATGGATTGAGAGAGGAATCCTCTGTTGATTGTGTATTTCATTACTTACTATGATTGATTGTATATTTCGTTACTTACTACACTTGATTGTGTATTGTAACAACCCTCACTTTTGAGAACCTATTTTATATTTATTTTCTATGTGTAGTAATTATATATAAAATGTTGGAATGTGGAGTAAGTATTAATTTAATGAAGATAAGTTAATATTTACTATAATGTTGCATATTTACCTTAAGTGTAGGTGAATATCACTATGATGCGTTTTATTATGTCATAAAAATTTAAAATGACATCTTGGCTTAAAAGGAAACCGAAACTTAAAATGAGCTATAAAATTTCCGAATGATAATTCGGAGGGTGAAGTTAGTTCCGGAAGGTGCGAGACAGTCAAATTTTGTGCCATATTGTATTTTGAGGTATTGGGCACTTTTGACTGGTTTTAGTTAAATGTGTAGTTGCGTATTATTTTATCGCGATATTGATCACTTAAGTTGGTAATTATATACTAAGGCACGTTTTATGTCTTGATTAAGTCAATATTCCCCTAATTATATTCCTAAACCTAGAAAGACAAAGAGAAGAGGAAAACCTAAGGAGAAAAAGAGAGATTGAAGGTTTCAAGTTAGATCTTGCCTACATCTTCATCAAAATCTGAATTTTTGCAAGTTTGAGGCAAGTTTTCTACTTGCTATTATGTCATTTTAGTTGAACAATTAGTGTTGATAGTTGTGGTTTGTTTATGGTTTAAGAAAGTTAGGTTTTGGTTGGATATATGGGCTATAAACCTTTGGAGGTTGATTTAAATTGATAGTGGTGTAATTTATGGTTGCTGGATGCAATTAAATTCTATTGGTGGTAATAAATGAGGAGTTTTTTTTGTTGTTGGAAGAAGATAGGAATCTTAGGTCTGCTACAACCGGTCGACCGCGGTCCCAGGACCGGTCGACCGGGACTTCGGGAGAGGGTACACTGCTTTCCTACCAAAGTCAAAAATTAGGAGCGCGGTCGACCGCGGTCCGTGGCCGGTCGACCGGCCCCCTTCAACTGGACTTTCTGCTTTTCTTCGTAGGCTAAATTTTGAGACGCGGTCGACCGCGGTCTCAGGCCCAGTCGACCGGTCCCCTGTTTTCCACTCTTAAACTTTATTTTTGTTTGCTAGGTTTCTTCTTTTAATTAGGGACTAGGGACCTTATTGTATGAAGCAAACTTAGAGTCCTAGAGTTTTAGTTGAGTTTGGTCATTACCCTAGAGTTGAATGGGTTCACTTGGGGTTCATGTCATGGGTATAAAAGTGATGTTTAGGCATTACTTTCATTTTTTTTTATTTCATAGGAATTAAGAGATATAAACCCATACTTGGAGATGTTAGGGGCCCTATTGAGGTATATAGCATCTTGGGGACTCGTAAGATTTTGGTGATCACTTGGAGACTAATTCGGGACTTAAAAATATGATGAATATTAATGAAAATATTCAAGGAATATGGTTTCAACTAAAATGAAACACATGTGATATATGGTAATGAATAATGAGATTAAATTGGTAAATGTTAATTTACTTAAACACACCTCTCTAAGTACTATCATAAGGGAAGTTCGCGCATGAGGTGATGTCCCCTGGCTAGTGAATGTCGGGAGACTATAGTCCTCGGCCATAGGCGGGGTTTTATATGTATTTCTGCCCTAGTGAGGTAATTTCGGGTGTGGTTATGACTCACTCCCAGGCATATGGACACTTCTCGACGTGCGTTAGGTGACCAGGTTGTCTTGTATAGATATGCCCTGGAAGATGATAGTTATTTAGGGGCGCGCCCAGTGGGGAAACTCGGAGGGGCGGTCTTAGAAGTGTTATATGTATAAGAATATAACCTTTCTAAATCAAGTGGGACTTGATATATGTATATTGCCACAAAGAAAAATGATGGTAATGATATTCCTGTTAAGGAATGGGAAATGAAAAGATATGAGGAATAATGACGTTAAATTGTATTCTCTCTTGCATAAGTTAATAATTGTTTGAACTATTTAAATTGTCTTATTGTATTTGGAGATTAGGTTGATAGATTCTCATTTATTTCATTCATGATTAACTGTCCATATCTATCATACTTCTTGTTCATCTGGGAATCATATATAAACCGGGCCCTGACCCGTTCATTTTCCATGTTATGCATGTTATTGTATCCGCCAAGGTGCTCCTCCGTAAGGGCACCCGATGTGAAAATCCTATTCCAATACTTTTGAGGACCTGTATGATTTTGCGAATTATTACAGGATGTTTTGTTAGACGCCTTCATTTTTGGAAATCTAGATATGATCTGATCTTTCATTCGGGCGGGTAGTCCAACTTTTGTAATTGTTAATGGATGTATTATGTAAAGTATTGAACTGTTGTAATACGTTGAATGTAACTGTGGATTGACAGTATATTCGGTCTTGATTTTATGTTATGTTAGTAGTAATATATGTTTCTTTGGAATTCCACTTCTTACCGGATTGGGTTGTTTAAATTATTTCTTTAACCTTTAATCAAAATAAATTGTTTTGACAATCCATTCTCTGATTTATTGGGTGGTTTTCCCGTATACTAATTTTATTTGTTATGATGCTGAGGATGATATACATCCATGATTATGTTATGTTGAGGTATCGAGATGGCCACCCCTTATTTCGGATCGCGGGTTGTCACAGATGGTATCAGAGCATTAGGTTCTAAAGTCTTTAGGGTCTATGTGGATTTGTCATGTTCTACCGTAGCGTTCTTTGATATAGAGTCTAATGTCAGGACTACTTTGTTGCTTATGCTTATGCTCTTCTGCAAGGTAGATTGTTTTATATGGTACTCTAACTTTTTTTTTCTCCATGTCAGATGCCGCCTAAGAGAGGTCGCCCAGCGAGATGTAATAGGGTTATAGAAGAGGATGTTGGTCCTCCACCGCCGCCACCAAGAACAATTAGTGCTGCAGATGTAGCAAATATAGTGGCCCAAGCGGTCAATGTGGCTATGACAGCGGTGGCTCAACAAATGCCACAGTCCTAACAGCGAGCGCAAGATGCTCAAGCTCCGACGGGACCTTCTCCGTGGGAGAGAGTTAGGGAATCTTTTCTAAAGGGTCAGCCCCTAGAATTTGATGGAGGCTCAGATGTTATAAGGGAGAATCAATGGAAGAAAGACATACAATGCCATCTACGTATGGTGGAATATAGTGAGGAAAAGAAACAAATCCTTGCTACTTTTAAACTTGTTGGGGCCTCATTGCATTCGTGGGAGTCTATGACTACACCAGAACAAAGGGATACTATGACAATTTCTGAATTTTGGGTTTTGTTTGATCAAAAGTACTTTCCTCCCACAGTTCAAAAGGAGATGAGAAGGAGGCTTCAAGACATTGTGCAATGTGAGAGATACGTGGCAGAGTATGAAGAGGAGTTCACCCGGTTGGCCAGTTTCGTACCGGATGAGGTGACTATTGAAGAAAGGAAGGTTTCAAAGTTTATGGGAGGCTTGAACTAGAGAATCCGACAACATCTTTTGGGTAATCCGGCATTGCAAACTTTTGGTAAGGTAATGAATGCAGCTTTACTTCATTGCCAAGAGCATAGGTTGTTTGTGCAAAATAGCAAGAAAGCTATCGTCGTAGGGCAAGTGGTAAAGCCTAGAGGTAGTGGGGGTGGAGGAGGAGTCTTTCCCTCATCCCAATCTTCATGTTCTAAAACGAGAGAAAGGGATCCCCAATAGGGGGATTTGTCAAAGAGGCAACATTCTAGTGGGTTTATTTCTCAAAGCCAGAATAATAGGTACGGCTAGGGTGCCCCGCAACAACACGCAGGTCGGGGTGGTCAAGGAGGTAGAGGCCAGCAGGGCCAAGGTACTAAGCAGTTTCGAAATAATCGGGGTCAGCATGTGGAGAATATGTTGGGTAGATGTTTCAAGTGAGGTGAGGCGGGAAATTATAAGAAGGAGGGTCCTCAGTTGATTGGGGGACAGCTTCCTAAAGCGCCTCAGCAGCCATATGTCCAGTTCCCTCCACAGGGTCCTAACCCGGTTGTTCCTCCACAACAGGGCCAGTTATAGTATGGGAGAGTTTATCATGTTCAGAATTCTATGCTTCCTCCGGCTCCGTCGGCACCGCCAACCATTGAGGGTAATTTCCTTATTCAGGGACACACGGGTCATGTTTTATTTGATACGGGTGCGACGCATTCATTCATTTCTAGGAGTTTTGCTCAGACCACAGAGTTGATAAAATCTGTTGAGAGTACTTTTACTAGTGTCGAGTCCTCTATGGGTGATGGTTCACTCATTTTCCTTATTTGTAAAAATATGGGAATTTCTCTTGGTAATTTATGCTTTGAGGCCAATTTACTCGTCCTGGATATGGGCGGGTATGATGTGATTTTGGGCATGGACTGGCTTATGAAGTATCATGCTATAGTTAATTGTTACGGGGAGAGTATAGTATTCATCGTTCCGGGACAAGAAATGTTCTTGGTAGTTTTACCTCATTTAGAGGGGAGTACTATTACTTATCTGTATTGTATTGCAGAGGAGATTTCTAGGGATGTAGTTGTTCCTTTAGATTCTATTCCGGTTGTGAGAGATTTTGCGGATGTCTTCCGGGAAATACCGGGTTTGCCTCCTAGCCGAGAGATTGAGTTTGTGATTGATTTAGCGCCGGGAAACTCGACCGATCGCGAGAGCTCCTTATCGCATGGCTCCTATGGAAATGAGGGAGTTGAGAGATCAAATCTAGAAGTTGTTGGAGCAGGGATTTATTAGGTGTAGTACGTCTCCGTGGGGTGCTCCAGTGTTGTTTGTAAAGAAAAGGGATGGTTCCCTCCGGTTATGTGTGGACTATAGAGAATTAAACAAGGTCACCATCCGGAATAAATATCCTTTGCCTCGTATCGATGATTTTTTTGACCAACTTAGAGGGGCGTCGTACTTCTCAAAAATTGATTTGAGGACGGGGTATCATCAGTTAAGGATACGGGAGGAGGATGTATCCAAGACTGCTTTTCTGATAAGATATGGATCTTACGAATTTTTGGTTATTCCCTTTGGGCTAACCAATGCCCCCGCTGTATTTATGGACCTTATGAATAGGGTGTTTCGGGATTTCCTGGACCAATTTGTTATTGTATTCATCGATGACATCTTAGTCTATTCTTGGAAGGAATCTGATCATGCTACTCATTTGAGGTTGGTCCTACAAAGATTGAGAGATCACCAATTATATGCTAAGTTCGAGAAGTATGTCTTTTGGTTGCAGGAGGTGCAGTTTCTGGGACATGTGGTGACATACCAGGGTATATCAGTGGATCCGAGTAAAGTAGTTGCAATGAGGGAGTGGGGTCAGCCCACGACCTAGTTTTCTCGGTTTGGCGGGTTATTACCGTTTGTTTATCAAAGGTTTCTCAAAAATAGCTAGCCCTTTGACAAATTTGACCCCGAAGGGGGTGAGATTTATTTGGGATAACTCTTTCCAGGATGCATTTGATGAGCTCAAATATAGATTGACTTTGGCTCCGGTCCTTGCATTGCCAAATCCGGGATTGGAATATCTAGTCTTCAACGATGCATCTCTTCAAGGATTAGGAGGTGTACTTCAACAAGAGAGAAGGGCTATTGCTTATGCTTCTCGTAAGTTAAAGCCCGATGAAAGAAACTATCCGGTGCATGACTTAGAACTTGTCGCGGTTGTCTTTACTTGAAGATATGGAGGCATTATCTCTTAGGGGAGAAATTCAGTCTTTTCACAGAGCATAAGTCGCTGTAGTATTTATTTTCCCAGAAAGATTTGAATATGAGACAGTGTCGATGGTTGGAGTTCGTGAAAGATTATCAATTTGATATTCATTATCATCCGGGCAAGGCGAACGTTGTGGCGAATGCCTTGAGTAAGAAACCCGATGGAGAGTTAGCTAATGTTTGGAAAGATAAATGGAAAGAGCTCAGCCAGGAGGATGTACCATTGTAGCAAGGGTTGTAGAAGCCCAAGGAAGGGATAATGGTTGGCAAGACCATATTCACAGATTACTGTCTGGGGGAGCAGAGTCCTACTCAATTCATTCTGAGGGTAGATTACGCTTCCATGGAAGACTCATTGTTCCAGAAGAAGGGGACTTGAGACAGGCAGTGATGGCTGAATCTCATGGGTCTAAATTTACGGTACATCCTGGTGGGGACAAGATGTATCAAGACATGCACCATCAGTATTGGTGGCCAAGCATGAAGCGGGATATTTCTGAGTTTGTGTCACAATGCACTGCTTGTCAATTGGTCAAGATCGATCATCAACGACCGCCAGGCTTGTTGCAACCGTTAGAGATTCCGGTATGGAAATGGGAAAGCATATCGATGGACTTTATTACAGGCTTGTCGAGGTCACAGAGTGGGTGTGATTCCATTTGGGTGATTATCGATCGCTTGACTAAGTCGACACACTTCTTACCCGTGCGAACTGATTATGACACTGCTCGATATGCCCGATTATTCATTGAGGAGGTGGTTAGACTCCATGGGGTGAATTTGAATATAGTTTCGACCGGGACAAAATTTTTAGTTCCCACTTTTGGCGAAGCTTTCAAGAGGCTATGGGGACTGAATTAAAGTTGAGCACTTCTTATCACCCTCAAACAGATGGCCAAACTAAAAGGGTAAACCAAATGTTGGAGGATATTCTTCGTATGTGTATGCTTGACTTTAAAGGTGGTTGTGAACAATATTTCCCATTGGTCGAGTTTGCTTATAACAACTCATACCAATTTACAATCGGGATGGCGCCCTATGAAGCTTTGTATGGGAGGCCTTGCAAATCACCCCCTTGTTGGTTGGAAGTGGGCGATAATAAATTTCTTGGACCTGAAATGATCCAAGATACTTCTTCAAAAATTGAACTCATTCGAAATCGCATTCGGATAGCCCAAGATCGCCAAAAGAGCTATGCCGATGTGGGAAGAAGGCACATGGAGTTGGAGATTAGGGACCAAGTCTTGGTGCGAGTGTCACCAATGAAAGGCATTAAGCGTTTCGGGAAGAAAGGGAAGCTTGCACCACGCTTTGTTGGAACTTTTCCAGTTATTGCGAATGTGGGTCCAGTGACGTATCAACTTGCCTTACCAGAACCTTTACAAAAAATTAACGATGTATTCCATGTTTCTTCTCTGAAGAAGTATAAGAGGTGCGAAGGCGCATTTTGGCATATCCCTTATGAGGATATTGACTTTCAACCCAACGTTTCTTATGAAGAACAACCGGTTGCTATTCTAGAACATGGAGAGCGCAGGTTGAGATCTCGAGTCTTGCCCTTGGTGCGGGTCCAATGGAGTCACCATAACGCCAAGGAATCAACGTGGGAACGTGAGGATGATATGCGGGAAAAGTATCCGCATCTCTTTATACAAGGTAAACTTGAATTTTGGGGACAAAATACCCTCATAAGGTGGGGAGTATGTAACAACCCTCACTTTTGAGAACCTATTTTATATTTATTTGCTATGTGTAGTAATTGTATATAAAATGTTGGAATGTGGAGTAAGTATTAATTTAATGAAGATAAGTTAATATTTACTATAATGTTGCATATTTACCTTAAGTGTAGGTGAATATCACTAGGATGCATTTTATTATGTCATAAAAATTTAAAATGACATCTTGGCTTAAAAGGAAATCGGAACTTAAAATGAGCTATAAAATTTTCGAATGATAATTCGGAGGGTGAAGTTAGTTCCGAAAGGTGCGAGACAGTCAAATTTTGTGCCATATTGTATTTTGAGGTCTTGGGCACTTTTGACTAGTTTTAGTTAAATGTGTAGTTGCGTATTATTTTATCGCGGTATTGATCACTTAAGTTGATAACTATATACTAAGGCACGTTTTATATCTTGATTAAGTCACTATTCCCCTAATTATATTCCTAAACCTAGAAAGAGAAAGAGAAGAGGAAAACCTAAGGAGAAAAAGAGAGATTGAGGGTTTCAAGTTAGATCTTGCCTAAATCTTCATCAAAATCTGAATTTTTGCAATTTTGAGGCAAGTTTTCTACTTACTATTATGTGATTTAAGTTGAACAATTAGTGTTGATAGTTGTGGTTTGTTTATGGCTTAAGAAAGTTAGGTTTTGGTTGGATATATGTGCTATAAACCTTTGGAGTTTGATTTAAATTGATTGTGGTGTAATTTATGGTTGTTGGATGCAATTAAATTCTATTGGTGGTAATAAATGAGGACGGTTTTTGTTGTTGGAAGAAGAAAGGAATCTTAGGTCTGCTATGATCGGTCAACCGCGGTCCCAGGACCGGTCAACCGGGACTTCGGAAGAGGGCACACTGCTTTCCTACCAAAGTCTAAAATTGGGAGCGTGGTCGACTGCGGTCCGTGACCGGTCGATCAGCCCCCTTCACCTGGACTTTCTGCTTTTCATCGTAGGCTAAATTTTGAGACGCGGTCGACCGCGGTCTCAAGACCGGTCGACCGGTCCCCTGTTTTCCACTCTTAAACTTTATTTTTGTCTCCTAGGTTTCTTCTTTTGATTAGGGACTTGGGACCTTCTTGTATGATGTAAACTTAGAGTCCTAGAGTTTTAGTTGAGTTTGGTCGTTACCCTAGAGTTGAAGGGGTTCACTTGGGGTTCATGTTATGGGTATAAAAAGTGATGTTTAGGCATTACTTTTATTTTATTTTTTATTTCTTAGGAATTAAGAGTTATAATCCCATACTTGGAGATGTTAGGGGCCCTATTGAGGTATATAGCACCTTGGGGACTCGTAAGATTTTGGTGATCACTTGGAGACTAATTCGGGACTTAAAAATATGATGAATATTAATGAAAATATTCAAGGAATATGGTTTCAACTAAAATGAAACACATGTGATATATGGTAATGAATAATGAGATTAAATTGGTAAATGTTAATTTACTTAAATACACCTCTCTAAATACTATCATAAAGGAAGTTCGCACATGAGGTGATGTCCCCTGGCTAGTGAATGCAGGGAGACTATAGTCCTCGGCCATAGGAGGGGTTTTATATGTTTTTCTGCGCTAGTGAGGTAATTCCGGCTATGGTTATGACTCACTCGCAAGCGTATGGCCACTTCCCGTCGTGTGTTAGGTGCCCAAGTTGTCTTGTATAGATATGCCCTGGAAGATGATAGTTATTTAGGGGCGCGCCCAGTGGGGAAACTCGGAGGGGCGGTCTTAGAAGCGTTATATGTATAAGAAAATAACCTTTCTAAATCAAGTGGGACTTGATATATGTATATTTCCAGAAAGAAAAATGATGGTAATGATATTCTTTTTAAGGAATGCGAAATGAAAAGATATGAGGAATAATGACGTTAAATTGTATTATCTTGCATAAGTTAATAATTGTTTGAATTATTTAAATTTTCTTATTGTATTTGGAGATTAGGTTGATAGATTCTCATTTATTTCATTCATGATTAGCTATCCATATCTATCATGCTTCTTGTTCATCTGGGAATCATATATAAATCGGGCCCTGACCTGTTCATTTTCCATGTTATGCATGTTATGGTATCCGCCCAGGTGCTCCTCCGCAAGGGCGCCCGATGTGAAAATCCTATTCCAATACTTTTGAGGACCTGTATGATTTTGCGAATTATTACAGGATGTTTTGTTAGACGCCTTCATTTTTGGAAATCTAGATATGATCAGGTCTTTCATTCAGGCGGGTAGTCCAACTTTTGTAATTGTTAATGCATGTATTATGTAAAGTATTGAACTATTGTAATACGTTGAATGCAACTGTGGACCGACAGTATATTCGGTCTTGATTTTATATTATTTTAGTAGTAATATATGTTTCTTTGGAATTCCACTTCTTATCGGATTGGGTTGTTTAAATTATTTCTTTAACCTTTAATCAAAATAAATTGTTTTGACAACCCGTTCTCTGATTTATTAGGTGGTTTTCCCGTATACTCATTTTATTTGTTATGATGCTGAGGATGATATACATCCATGATTCCGTTATGTTGAGGTATCGGGCTGGCTACCCCTTATTTCGGATCGCAGGTTGTCACATGTATTCCTATGCGTGATTGTGTATTCAAAACCTGAATATATTTTTGCATATAGTTTCCTATCTATTTTTCAATTTCAAATGCAACTTACAGTTTTACAATCATGATTTTCCTTCCATTACAGAATCTAATTACTAATCAGAGTATGTTATACTTAACTAAGCCATTGATGAATTATGCAGGTGATCTTTGAAAAATAGAGTGAACTAGATCAACCCTTCAACACATTTCAAACTTGAACGATGATGTGTTTCTATTTTCGGGAGACTTATCATATGTTGATACAATGCAGCCACTGTGTGACTTATTTGGACAACTTACAGCATTGAAAATTTCGAAAGGTAAACTATCACCATAGTATCCGAATCTCTTAAATCCTTCTTTTTATGTTTTCGATTCATAACTGACACGAGTTTACAATATAATTGGTCTCAACTTTTACCACTCAAAGTGAGTTGGGTTTACATTGTACCTGCTTTGTATTACATACAAGGGATTTGCATATTTTGTAGCATCCCAAAATACTTATCGTGTTATATTTTGTTTGTTGAGGTTAAATTCTTGAAAGGAGGGAACAAAAAGCACAGTGGAAGCTCTAGAGGCATTCGCCAGAATGCAGTAGCTGACGTTTATGGTACTTTCTGAAGCATTGTTGATTGAGTATGCTTTATTGGCATTTTAATTATCTTATAAGTGTAGGAAATTATAAGATACATAAAATTTGTTCTCACTTGAGCCGTTTAACCTGTGTTTATTTACATTGTTAAGCTTGATATTTTCTCTTATTAAAATAAAATTACGTATCATAATCTATTAATATTGAATTTTATAGGGATTTGAACATGGAGGGATGCTCATATATATGACATTTCTTTTTTTTTTGTTCTTCAAAGCTTAGGTAATGGATTAAATATTTAATTCATGATTTTAAATAATTTCTTTTTGATACAGTGTAATGCATAACTATTGAATTGAATTTGAATAAGGGTACATAATGGTCTGTATGAATGCGCCTTAGAACATGCTTTTGGTTATTAAGATTCATATCGAGGAAAACTTTGAATGAGAATCAATGTTTTGTTTGTTAATTTTGTGCATAACTGAATGGCATCTCATATGGATTTACTAGAGTATGCCTCTATGGTATATATTTTTCTCCAAGCCTCTCAACTAAATACTCTGTTATGTTTGGAAAAGTTCAAAAGTGGTGGAAGATCAAATTGGACCATTGTGAGAGAATTGCGGAGTTTCAACGCGGGGCCTTGCTCAACTGTAACCAACAGACCATTTTCGGCAAAAACATTTTTTTCCTAATAGTTGTCAACATGGTGTATAGGTTTTATGTTTTTATTTAATGTGTTAAAATGAAATCAACACTGTTTTTTGTTGCATTAATAGTTACATATCACATCTAACTCTTTTTACTTTTATTTGCAGCAGTAGGATTGTCTATACATAATTGCTCATCGTCCCGAAGATCAAGTTTTGTCCCAACTAGAACTATTGGGATGCAAGGGGCATAATTCTTCAATTAGGTAATCCACTTCTTCGAAACATTTTCAAAGTTAGCCTTGCTAATGAGAGAAAATACCAAAATGAAGACATCTGCCCCACATGAACTCTTAAGGTCTTAATCTATTGTAATCCTTCTGCCCAGCTGTGTCCCACAAGCCTAAATTAAAACTTCACCTATTGTTGACCACATTTGCACTTAAATTATCGAACACAATTGAGCACATAGACCGTGGGGAAGATGTTGGCACATGAAATTAAGAGATAGGTTTTACCGACGGCGACGTCACCAACTGTGATGCACTTTATGAACTTGGAAGAGAACATTTCAGATCTTCTTCCAAAAATCTAATCATAGGCGTTAATTTATGTTTGTTCATTTAATTGCACTTCCATAAAACACTAGCTGTTGCTGGAGTCAAGAAATAATGCAGTTGAAGCGTACACCATTCGTTGGAGGAGGTTTGCCTTCTACTGAAACTATAACTGTATATTTCATTTTTTTGTTTTTTTATTTTTCCTTACTTTGTTTATATTCAATTACAAATGTTAAGTTATGTGTATATGTGGCCACCCAGGACAATTCCCAGAACACCGAGAATAATCTTTGAGAACATATCTATACAGATCAGAAACCAATTGAATGGTATATAGTATTCAAGTAAAACATGAGTCCCTATACATCAAACTGAAGAGAGGCATGTACAACAACTTACTCATATAATGAAACATGGTCAACAATATGAGGTCTACACATAATAATTTGCTGTTCGGGGGGACAAAGGGAGGGCTGCAATAGGAGATGCAGTGTTGCGATTGTTCAGGGGACTGATTTGGAGAAATGTTTTGTGTGGTTGTTTGCAGTTGGTTGTTTTTACTGGCAGTGACAGAGTAGATAGGTATAAATATAAATGGAATAGACTACGGGAGGAGCAACATATAAAAAAATCTCTAATATTGTAAGAAATTTTGTTGTTGTGTATGAAACATTTTTTGCTTTTTATTCTTGGTGAGTAATTATACCATCCTGAGAAAATGCACCTTTGTGACACTCCACGTGCTGATTTCCCATAAAAACTTCCAGCGGTCAAGGCATCATTGAGGCCATGGGGACCTAAGGAAGATTTGAGACTCTATGAGTTTCAAGTTGAATTAATCCAACTTGCTTCCTAGCTTAATGGTGACCATGTTCTCAATATGTATCACTATATTGGCAAAATAATGACAGTTGGTGAGGCCAATCGATACGCAGAGGACGCGATTGAAAGATTTTTAGAAGCGGGGGTTGCTTTGAGAGCTGGAGCTAATGAGTGTAATACCCCGTATTTTCATGGCTTTTAAATTTAAGGATTTATTAAATTTAATTGAGATAAATTAATTTAATTTTAATCCGAAATGTTGTTTTAAATATTTACTAGCGTGACAAGAGTTAGTAATTATGGGGAATATATTATTTGTTGCATATTACTGGATGAGTATAGTAATATATGAGATTTATTTTTATAATATTGTCACGTGTGAATAAAATGACAATTGTGGAAATTTAAGTCAGGACGCGCCTGTGTCGTGTCGGGACTAAATGTGGACTAATAAAAGTGAATATTTTATAAGTTGTTCGTATGGTCATTTGGAGTGCGCCAACGCGTCCGTAAGGGTCGAGATAGTCAGAAAAGTGTACCCGGAGGTTTAGTTTGGGTCTCGGGGCATTTTTAGGCCTAATTAGTACCCCGGGAGGGCATTTTGGACATTTCGCAATTATGGGTAATTAAACCTACGGATTTTATAGGGTTATAACAGATGGAAAGTTTCATCTTCTAGGGTTAATACAATGAAAGACTAATGATGCCCATTGGAGAGGAAGAGGAGAAGCTCTCCAAGGAGTTCTAGGCCAAGAACACCTCCGATTGCACCGCCGTCACCACCAATGCGTAGATCGCGCGACGGGAAACGCAACCACACCAAAATCATCTGCAAATCAGAACACCAAAAATCCCAGGCAAGTGTTTATCTTGCTTATTTCGTTGGTGCATCTTTCATATTATTTTAGGAGTAATTAGAATGAGTTTTTATGGAAGAAACCTAAGATATGAGTTAGGAAATTGCATGTAGTGATGGATGAATTGAAAATTCTGGAAACCCTTGCCATGTAGAGGAATTACCCACGAAATTATGATGTTTAAAAGAAGAGATTTTCTGGAAATACTTGTTAGAACCATGTTTAAGAGAATTCTAGGGTTCTTGATAATTATAATAATTTTTGGGTGATTAATCCATGTATAATGATAGAATTCCTCATGCTTCACGTTGGAAATACTTAGTAAGATGATATAATGTCGGTAGTACAATTTTTAAAACATTTGGGATTGAAACATATGGATTTGGTGAAGGTTAGAAGATGAAACCCGTAACTGCAATTCTGCAGAAATAGCAATACCTGCTTGATCGATCGATCGAGCCCAGAGCTTTGATCGATCGAAGGTTCGATCGATCGAGCCCCAGACCTCGATCGATCGACCCCTCCTGGAAGACTCATGTTTTCCCTTTTTAAGTTAGTTAAATTCAATTTAAAGTGAAATAATTCTTGGACATCCTTAATAAAGTGTTTTGGGAGATAGGGAAGATCAGTAGGACATATGAATAATTTTGGGACCTCTAATATATGACGAGAATTGTATTTTAGGGATAATTATATAAGGAACGATGAAACTACGTATATAAAGTGAGAGATTACGTCAAATAGTTACGATAGAGAATAGGTGAATACCTACTGAATTTTATAATTGGGAGGATAAAGCAATGAGAGTTATGTGGTAAGTTGGAATAATACCGAATTAAGGTTAGAGATGAACCCTTATACGCGATACTAATAATGTGAAAATAAGGATAAATGTCGTAACTATGGGATTTGAGATATACCTAATATTGATAATGTAATATTAGTATAGTTATATGATTATGTATGCATATACTATCTATGTGTGAAAACATACCCATGCTACTTGCTATCCCTGAGGTTTCCGCGCTGGGACGATCTTATCCTGTGTTGCCTTATGGGGGATATTGATTCGTACCCTAGGAGATAGATATCCTTGGTACAGGCTATCGATTTGATAGTTCAGACGGTCCTAAGAGACGCGGGTATGTGCCATCCTCTTAGATACTTGGAATCTATGCTTCGCCTCAATATTTTTGTGTATGTGTTAATACAATTCGAGAGTGATTCCGAATTTGTATTCCCCTTAATATGAGTGATATGGGGTTTGGATAGTAGAGTATGCCCGCACCATAGTTTTTATTTGGGGTGTTGTTATGATATATATATTTTACGGGTAGTTAATATATATATGAAATTCTGAAATTTGGAACTACCTACTGTGAATTGATAAGTAGGACATGGTTGAGGACTCAAGTTGTAAATGCTTGTTTTGAGAAAGTATAATATGACACTGGAAACTTTATTAATTAATAAAGTAAAAATGAGAACTTTGGTTACTAATTGAAATATTCTTTTCAAACAATTGAATCGTTAAATTTTGAATCCTGCGAATAACCTAAGATAAGTTAAACCATTGGGAAAGGATAGTGTGATATATGATGAGATAGACCATTGGGAAGGTTAGTGCGATAGGTGTGCACATTAGAAGAGAGGTGAGAATTTCTCAAGAGAGTGTCGCACTAATATGTTGTTGCATTTACCTGTATCAATTTAAATACTTGCTAAACGAATTTTTAAATCATATACACTATCGGGCTCTGACCCGTTTCTCTCTCTCTCTCTCTCTCTCTCTTGTATATATATGTATGTACTACAGGTGCCCAGCCACAGGGGCGTCTTGCTTAGGATCCCTTGGAAGGAACGTGCTGCAGCTTAGGTGGGAGTTGTAGGACACTTGCTTAGACGATTTCATTTATTTGATTCCACTCCTATAATTATCAGTTATTGGGGCATGTGTCGCCCTTTCCACTATTTATCTGTTCTGTTGGGACATTTGTATTTCAGTTATTTCTAGTACTATTACTTTGGGATTTATTCAGCATGTCTGTATTACATTAAGTTTTAAATGTTGGGATTTTGGATGTTGAATGTTTAAGATAATTGGATTATGTCCTAGGTTAATTGTTGTATGATTCTTACTTATTGAAAATGTTGTTACTAATTAAATAAATAATTTCCCTTTTTAAAATAAAATTGGTCAGAAATGTTGAAAAATGGTTTTGACACTTAGCTTAATTAAGTAGGGTGTTAATTTGGAAAAATTTATTTTCACGACAGTGATGCTAAGAATGAACCAACTGTTCACATTGATTTTAATTTAATAAAGGAGTGATCGCCCGATATTTAATTAGGCGGGGTGTCACAGGTGGTATTAGAGCATCAGGTTCTAGTGTCCTTAGGATCTGTACGACTTATTATGCTTTCAGCGTTGCTTTGTTTGTTATAGAGCCCTATGTTTAGGATTGTCAATTCCTTTGATGAGATTTTGTTCTCCTGCTATAATGTGTATACACTAGTGAATTCTAATTTCGTTCGGATGTGTGCGTGTGCCGAGCGATGACGGATGTCAGAAGAGGACCGTTAAGCGTACATCAGGAGGCAGGGCTCAGTTGAGATTATGAAATATATCCGAGGATGATGACCGTAGTCGAGGTCACCTCCATTATGGCACGAGAAGCCACAACTAGAAAGGCGACTAAGGTGAAGCAATGATTTTCAAATGCTGTTAATAGTCAAATGAGGTGCGAGGGTAAACTTACCCAACGTATTATAAAAACGTGTAGAGACTGTCAGTGGGAAATTTTAGAAACGCGAAAATTGTATGTGTTTAACAAAGGCGGTAAAGTATCCAAAGGCTTAAATATAGGACGGAGTGTGGCAAACTAAAAGTGAAAATTTAGAGAAAATTTTCTTGGCTTTCGGGATGAAATTATAATGGTTGGAGTCAACCACCAATTTTAGAAGTTGAATGCTATGCCTATAGGAGAACCTTAGGTATAGTGTTGACCGTATGTTCCTTCTTTAACTGTTCAGGATTAGGAGCAAATGTGGTTCTGAACTCATCGAGAGAGGGCATGTCAGGGGTCCATTCGTGAATATGAATCTGAACCGTTAGCAAATTTTGTATCGAAAGAGGTAGATACTAGTGGAGGAAACGACTCCAAGTGGGAGACCAACTTGTAATAATAGTTGATAATACTCGAGGAGGAAATTCTGATGGACGACCGATTCAGAGGTTGACAATGTCATATTTTGTCAATATAGATGATAACGCTTCCTTGTGGGGGAAGTTAAAGAAATCAAAGAATTTAGCCGAGAATGAGACTGAATGAGACGGTGGTGGTATAGCACCACAAAAGGATGTGGATACACATCAGGAAAACCATTTAAATGCTTCAGATAGTTAAATTCTTACCAAGTAATGGTAAATTCAGTAAGTACTATTATAGATAGTAACATGATCTTTATGGCCTAAAAATCTAAGAGAACAACCGGGATGGCTAACAGGAATCGAGTTTACTAACGTCCGAGAGAAGGACAATCCTAACCTGGTTAGTAGGACAGGTGGTAAGTGGATTATGTGTTGAGGTATTTTGTGCGGAGTGAGATCGCTCACGATAATATGTTCCAAAATGAGAAAAAGGACAGGAATACGGTGCCTAGTAAGGCAACGATTAAAATAATTTTGTTTTGGATTGGGCAGAAGTGTTACGTCCGAAAACCATTTGTGCAGTCAAGATGATTGCCAGGATGGAAGTATAAGTTGTATCCTTAGAGGATGCGGCGTGTTTGTGTGACACGAGCGAGTCACCATATTTTGTTCATTTCTAGATTAGCATGTGAGACGAGCTTAATTCATATAATTATAAATGTTACCATTATGTGAATATTTTTCCTTAGTATAGCGGGATTTTTCGTTGGTGCTATCCACGGGGGATGAATGAGTATATTAACAGTGTTTCATACTTTATTGAGGTTACTCGTTGTAGTGATGCGATACACGAGTATGATATTATCTGTGTTAAAACGTTATAGAAATGGTTAGTACGATAGTGGGCATTTATTTCAAGGCTATCGGAGTAGTTGCATTAATGCAACATGTTTTGTTGTGGCGAGCTTTACCTGTAAGAAGCTTGGACTCACACCTATATTATCTATCCTAGAGACTTCGGAGGAGATAGTGGGCTCGAGATATTCGATGCCAAAGTAGGTATAGACTTTGTCAGTATAATTCCGTATGTATCGGGATTTACCATTGAGCGAAAGAATTTGACTCAGTATTATGTTTAGCACTCCGGACTCAGTGATAGGAAAAGTGCATTGTTATATTTATCCTTTAGAGATGTGGGAGTTAATATTTATACCCCTATTATTAGGAAAAGGAATTTCGAGAATTCCGAGTGTATGTATTCGAGGTTTATGGAATGCTATTACCACCAACCTATACTGAACAATAGTGCAATTAGTGAAACGTTCTTTGTTAAGCATAATTACGGGAGAAATTGTAACTTTTCTGTCAAGAGACGGAATAAAGGGGTATATGCTATGGACGGAGGACCTAACGGATTTCGATAACCGACAACGCTAGGTAGTAGTGTATCGGGGGGGTTCCTTGTTTGGATTTCGCTTTGCGAGACATCCCACGCATGAAACTTAGCGCAAGGTTGGAAATAGGGAGACGTTTGGTCACTATTCCATGAGTTCGGTACCCTGGTCGAAATGGGATCAAGTAATTATGTATGTAAGTTGGAAGTTGAATTTTGTTTTAAGGGCATTGGAGCCGGATTTTTGTGGTAGGAAAGCATTGAAAGTTATCCCCACGAGTTGAGGGGTGGAACGATGATAAGGAGAATTTAAGAATTTTTATTTCTAGGATAATTGAGAGTACCCAAATGTCATAACCGCGTACAGAACACGAGGTGAATAAAGAGTTGGAATGATTTTTAGCATCGATTATCTGGAAAGAACTTTATATTATACGAAAAGAGATGACCTGTAATTATTTTGATGAATAGAGCGTTAGTGATTTATTTTGGTTGTTGTACCTATTTGGGAAAATTGTTGTACTTATCTGAGGAAGGTTGAGAATTATTATTCCTCTTTTATTGTCATGGAATTTGAATGCCCTATTCCTTCTATTCCGTTGAATTTAGTTAGTCCTACAGATGAGTAGCACGCCGTTCGCTCTCCCAGGGCGGTCAGAGTGTTGCAAAAATGTGGGCATCTTGGTTAACTACAGTTAAAATAGTCCGAGTGGAAGGGACGTGGTAATAGACGTGTGAAATATATGTTTGTGGGACTAGTATAACTAAGTGGAAGTGATAGAGTGGATTAAACGTCACATGAGGGGCGATAATCCATACATAAGTGTGCAATTAGAATAGCACTCCCTAACTTGATTGGAAGGCTGTGGGAAGCCATTCAAGAATTAGTATTCCTTGAATAGAGTAGAATTTAATTGTTATGAAGCACACCCGGAGAGGAGTTGTTATTAGTCAAGTGTGAGAGCGACTTGCGCATACAAAGAGTAATGATGTTCGTATAGTATAAGGGATCCAGAAGTGTGCTTCGTGGAGAGAAGAGCACGGGTCGGAACTTTCGGCATACTCCAAGGAAGGAAGGGGAGTATTACGTGTCACTTAATGTGAGACATTTCAAGGGAAGAATCTATGTTTAGCGAGACGTAGTGAGTAGTCTCTACATGCACTGCCCATAGGTAAGGTTTGGTTGAAAGAGGAGAATCAACCAAAGAATTTTGTGTTTATCGAAAATTCCTGAACTTGGAAGAGGTCGGTAAAGCCGGTAAAGTTCTTGGATGAGTTGCCATCCTCAAAACAAGATCAAGGGTTTATCCCGAACATGTGAATTAAGTCGCCGAGAAGGAAGTGATTGATATTCCTTTGGGCTGGCTTACAACATTAACTAGTAGGCCCCAGACTTCCTTTGAAAGGAAGGATCGCGCCAGTGCATGGTCCGACGCAGTATAAGTTTCTGAATCAGAATGAGATTGGTGAATCCCACCTTTGAAATGGGATTTCAGGAACCATCGGAGATAAGATTTCGTTTCGATTAGGATGTATCACCCTTAGCCAGGGAATAAGCGCAGGGTGAAAAAAGATTAGTGGAACCACGTGAAGGAAATTTTGGAATCTTGGTACGATGATTTCAAGCATGCTCTGTAGAAGCACTCGTACCTGTTTGTCGCGTAAGAGGTATTTATTAAGGTTTTGTTATGGAAGAACCTCGACTATTCTCCTTCCGTATGTTTAGAGGAGAGTAGATAATCAGAATTTTTGATCGGTCGAGAAAATATCCGATATCAATGGTGGAATTCCACGACTGTTTTAGGCAGTCAGGAGTGGTCAAATGTTCGTATGATCTTCTCAGAATGGGATTTTTGTGTATTAATAAATACGAGTATAGGCGTGACCTATGCGAATGTTGTCGGGTAGGAGCACAATGTGAAGTGTCTCCAATGAGAATGTAAAACAATGTTGCTGTGGGGAAAAAGCTATAGTGATTGAGCGTCGTACTATGTAGATAGTTTGCGTACTGATAAGGATATCCAGAATTGTGCTACCTGGTAGGCCTTATTTTCCGAATTTTGGGACGAAATTCCGTTATTAGGGGGGAAGTATGTAATACCCCGTATTTTCATGGCTTTTAAATTTAAGGATTTATTAAATTTAATTGAGATAAATTAATTTAATTTTAATACGAAATGTTGTTTTAAATATTTACTAGCGTGACAAGAGTTAGTAATTATGGGGAATATATTATTTGTTGCATATTACTGGATGAGTATAGTAATATATGAGATTTATTTTTATAATATTGTCACGTGTGAATAAAATGACAATTGTGGAAATTTAAGTCAGGACGCGCCTGTGTCGTGTCGGGACTAAATGTGGATTAATAAAAGTGAATATTTTATAAGTTGTTCTTATGGTCATTTTGAGTGCGCCAACGCGTCCGAAAGGGTGGAGATAGTCAGAAAAGTGTACCCGGAGGTTTAGTTTGGGTCTCGGGGCATTTTTAGGCCTAATTAGTACCCCGGGAGGGCGTTTTGGACATTTCGCAATTATGGGTAATTAAACCTACGGATTTTATAAGGTTATATCAGATGGAAAGTTTCATCTTCTAGGGTTAACACAATGAAATACTAATGAAGGCCATTGGAGAGGAAGAGGAGAAGCTCTCCAAGGAGTTCTAGGCCAAGAACACCTCCGATTGCACCGCCGTCACCACCAACGCGTAGATCGCGCGACGGGAAACGAAACCACACCAAAATCATCTGCAAATCAGAACACCAAAAATCCCAGGCAAGTGTTTATCTTGCTTATTTCGTTGGTGCATCTTTCATATTAGTTTATGAGTAATTAGAATGAGTTTTTATGGAAGAAACCTAAGATATGAGTTAGGAAATTGCATGTAGTGATGGATGAATTGAAAATTCTGGAAACCCTTTCCATGTAGAGGAATTACCCACGAAATTATGATGTTTAAAAGAAGAGATTTTCTGGAAATACTTGTTAGAACCATGTTTAAGAGAATTCTAGGGTTCTTGATAATTATAATAATTTTTGGGTGATTAATCCATGTATAATGATAGAATTCCTCATGCTTCACGTTGGAAATACATAGTAAGATGATATAATGTCGGTAGTACAATTTTTAAAACGTTTGGGATTGAAACATATGGATTTGGTGAAGGTTAGAAGATGGAAACCCGTAACTGCAATTCTGCAGAAATAGCAATACCTGCTTGATCGATCGATCGAGCCCAGAGCTTCGATCGATCGAAGGTTCGATCGATCGAGCCCCAGACCTCGATCGATCGACCCCTCCTGGCAGACTCATGTTTCCCCTTTTTAAGTTAGTTAAATTCAATTTAAAGTGAAATAATTCTTGGGCATCCTTAATAAAGTGTTTTGGGAGATAGGGAAGATCAGTAGGACAGATGAATAGTTTTGGGACCTCTAATATATGACGAGAATTGTATTTTTGGGATAATTATATAAGGAATGATGAAACTACGTATATAAAGTGAGAGATTACGTCAAATAGTTATGATAGAGAATAGGTGAATACCTATTGAATTTTATAATTGGGAGGATAAAGCCATGAGAGTTATGTGGTAAGTTGGAATAATACCGAATTAAGGTTAGAGACGAACCCTTATACGCGATACTAATAATGTGAAAACAAGGATAAATGTCATAACTATGGGATTTGAGATATACCTAATATTGATAATGTAATATTAGTGTAGTTATATGATTGTGTATGCATATACTATCTATGTGTGAAAACATTCCCACGCTACTTGCTATCCCTGAGGTTTCCACGCTTAGACGATCTTATCCTGTGTTACCTTATGGGGGATATTGATTCATACCCTAGGAGATAGATATCCTTGGTACAGGCTATCGATTTGATAGTTCAGACGATCCTAAGAGACGCGGGTATGTGCCATCCTCTTAAAGACTTGGAATCTATGCTTCGCCTCAATATTTTTGTGTATGTGTTAATACAATTCGAGAGTGATTTCGAATTTGTATTCCCCTTAATATTAGTGATATGGGGTTTGGATAGTAGAGTATACCCGCACCATAGTTTTTATTTGGGGTGCTGTTATGATATATATATATTTTACGAGTAGTTAATATATATATGAAATTCTGAAATTTGGAACTACCTACTGTGAATTGATAAGTAGGACATGGTTGATGACTCAAATTGTAAATGCTTGTTTTGACAAAGTATAATATGACACTGGAGAGTTGCAGGCCACTTGCTTAGACGATTTCATTTATTTGATTCCACTCCTATAATTCTCAGTTATTGGGGCATGTGTCGCCCTTTCCACTATTTATCTGTTCTGTTGGGACATTTGCATTTCAGTTATTTCTAGTACTATTACTTTGGGATTTATTCAGCATGTATGTTTTACATTAAGTTTTAAATGTTGGGATTTTGGATGTTGAATGTTTAAGATAATTGGATTATGTTCTAGGTTAATTGTTGTATGATTCTTACTTATTGAAAATATTGTTACTAATTAAATAAATAATTTCCCTTTTTAAAATAAAATTGGTCAGAAATGTGGAAAAATGGTTTTGACACTTAGCTTAATTAAGTAGGGTGTTAATTTGGAAAAATTTGTTTTCACGACAGTGATGCTAAGAATGAACCAACTGTTCACCTTGATTTTAATTTAATAAAGGAGTGATCGCCCGGTATTTAATTAGGCGGGGTGTCACAATGAGTCTGCTACAGTTACAATGAGACATTCACTCACTAGCCAAACTTCAAGAGAAGGAAAATGAAGAGGCAAAAAGAGCCTGAATTATCTATAACAGTGAAGTAATCTTAGACTTGTTAACATGTTTCCATTGAATTTATTATGTGAACATTGCTATATTCTTAACAACTAAACTTTTGAATGTTTTCTTTTTTTGCAGATTACTATGTGTGTGAGAGAAACGGACTATGTGGGAATGCGTGTGAGTAATGTCGATTTTCCCATTTGGGTTCATACTCCCTTGCTTTAAATGTTTAATGTTCAAACTTACATTGTTTTATTTGAGCCTCAATTACCTAGCTTCCTGTCTTCATGTTCCTTACTATTCTCATTCAGTTCGAATTTTCATTATGCTATGGTTTCGTTCCCTTCTATGTAAATTAGTATTTGATCGATTCATCGATAAACTGAATTTATTATATGAACATCAATTAGTTTTATTTTGAAGGTAGAATAAGAAATATATGACTGAGAAATTATTTTGCAGTTTATAAGAGAAGGCGTTTGTTCCGTGTTGGATCCTTGAAATGGCTTTGTGGGTCGCAACCTAGCCCGATCACTCAGCTCAGTTGTAAGGTTCGTCATAACCCAGTATCTATGATTGTTACTTGACATTGGAACTTAATGAAAATGGGCTTGATGAAGTTACGATTGTCCATTTATATGAATATGATCAGGGCTTGGCAACTGGGCAGTTTACAGCCTTCTACGAGGGAGGAACCTACATAGGCTCGGGCGTGATCATGAAATCAATGGATGATAAAGGATTTCCAGTTTGTGAAAATGATCTTGGGGAATGTAATCCTAAATTTTCTGTTACTGATTGATATGTGTTGTGTACTTGATGTCACTTCCTTTCACTTGGTTCCAACAGCTTAGAAGAAAAAAAAATTCAAAAATTTTGCAAGATAGATGAGTTAACTCTAGATTCCCTCTTTATGTAAAATTATAGTTTGTGAGATTCATGTAATAAAAAATGTTGCGACCCACTTTTCTTTTGAAACACTGGTTTAACTTAGCAAAATGCATTTTTTTTCCTAAATTAATCGTTTTCTTTTACTATTGGAGTGATGTGAGTTTTGTTGATTTCAATAAATTTATGCTTCATTTTTGGTTTTATGGGTTGTGTTTGAGTCTGGTGACAAATTTTTTTATATATACAAAATTACATATTTACTATATTTCTTAAATTTTACATCCGTTTAAACATAAATATTAATGTTGAAACATTTAAAGAGACATCATTAATGCAACAAGATGAGTAATGTAACTCATAATTTTTTTACCAACATGACACAACACTACCTTTTGTAAATTGTTTGTGTGGTTGAATACAATATTTTTTTTTATCATTATACGTATTCCAACAATGAGGCATCGCTATGCGAGGATTGCAATGAGTATCATTTTTGGAGTGTAGTGGGTTTCATGGTTCTTTTAAGGTTTAGGTTTTGAGGGCTTTAATTCATTTTGTATTTTTTGACAGGATAACTTATTTTCATACAAATATGACATGCTATTACTTTCATTTATCTCTCACGAAATTGACCTGGCTAAATACCAATTGACATGTCTTTTAAATTCACTCTTTGAAACATAATTATAAAGATGTGATTAATGTGCAAGACATGATTAATTTGACTCATAATTTTGATAAAAACATGACACAACATTATTTTGTTTAAAAATATTCGAACACGAATATGACCTTTGAAATTGTAAAATAAATCTAATCTACGCAATATTGTTACTAGAATGGGTACACACAGGTTAATGTTTGTTATGCATTTAAAATTGAAATCGATAAAAGGACAATTGATAATTTTTCATACATTTTTAATATTCTCTACCACGCCATCGGAACGGGTACATAAATGGTATTTTTTAATGTGACATTAGCGTGTTCATATGTAGTGTTACAAATGTGTCACATTTGATAGGTACGAAATTTTCCTCACTTTCATTTGTTCCAAGTTCCTCCTAAAAGTTGTTTCTCACAGTGCTGTAATTAATTAGTGAATGTGTAACAAGAACTAAATAGGGCCTCCCTCTTTGAAATCCTGTCTAAATAATTTATGTGGTTGATTACTGAATCTGTCCGGACTTTATTTCATTTTGTTTACTTTGCTTCACTTTATTTTATTTGATATGTTCTTCAGATGAAGTTGTGATCCAACACAAGTGAGTTAAGCGTTTAGCCTTGCAATAGTTGTGCTCCACAAAGGTGTCGGATCCGTCGAGGTGTTTGTCGACCTTTGCTTGGATAAGCATAAGGCTCTGTGGTAAAATAATGACGGCAATTGAACTAAGCACCATAAGTATTTACTCTCATCTAATTTGTTATTGGTTGAGAAATGTGGATAGTCCTATACACAAAGGAGATTGTGACCAATTTGTTTAGAACTACATTTTGTTTAGTTGGGGAACGATTTTTTTCCTTTCTGGAATAACGTACTTTGAAAATTTTCATCGTTTTGCGATTATCAGCGTGCCTTCAGGCACGGGCATACCCTAGTGTGTGTGTCTGTGTGTGTATATATATATATATATATATATATAATGATATTTTTAATACATATGTACTATATGAAAATTTTATAATATTCCATACATTAAGAATACATGTATAAAACTATATATAAGTATCATGTATCTATTGATAATATTATTTGACTTTATATTATTCCATACGTAATTTTATGTACACGTACATGTACATATATAGATTTTATTTATAAGAATTACACACATATTCATGTATGTATATTATATATTAAGGTATAACTGCATTAAAATATTAAGAGCGAATAATTGAGTTGAAAAATAAAAAACAGAAGTTATAAAACACACTAAACCTATTTTCTGAAAAACTTGATTATAACACATGAGTATTATAATTATGTGTTTAAGAACAGGTTGCCAAATCCAGATTTTTATCAGAATTGTATTTAAACACAACGTGCCCTTATTTTCTCTTTTTGCATTTTCTTCAATATCTTCGTTATGCTTAGCAAGAGAATTAGAAATCTTTGCAATACAGTCTTTTACTTCATTGTCTTGTTCTTGTTTTTGCACAAATTCTTGTGTTACTTTTGCTTCTATAAATTCTACGGATTTTTCTATTTTATCTAGACATGTTAGAATAAAGGGAGAGTCTAATTCTGCTTGGGAAGGTTTATTATATATAAACTTAATTCCCTTCATGATTTCTTCATGTTTTTTTTTTCTTCTTGAGCTATAGTAAGTCTAAGTTCATTAACTATACTATCCACTCTTGATAGATTTTGGTTTTCCATATTGTCAAGGTAACTAGATAAATTCTGCTGAAATTTAACAAAATCTATATAGAAGGTGGTTAAGCCTTATGTCTTAACCTTTAAATTTAGTTGTAACTCTTTAACAAAGCTACTATTGTAATCTTGTTTGGCTGATATAGATGTTGAGATTAAATTTAATCGCTTAAAGTATAAGTCTTGATGCTTTAGCAGCATTTGCAATCTCATTTTCATTTATCTGGTAGTAAAATCTTTCATCGCTTATCTTTTCCAGAATTCTTTGGTAAAAATCTGTCAAAGTATGAATGGAGAGGTTACCAGGTACCTTTTTCCAGTTGGGTTCTCTCTCCTTTCTTAAATTTTTGTGGTTTAAAATATAAATCTATTATATATATAGTCTTGAAATAGAATTTCACTATAAGACAAGAGGGGCCCACCATGAAGAAATGATGAATTTGACTTTGGGACCACAAGGGGACCACATTGGGAAAAGGACAAAGTTTATTAAGTCCGTTCTTTAAGAATTCCGTTTTAGAGAAAAAGTATATATATATATATATATATATATATATATATATATATATATATATATATATATAGTTGGAAGTGGAAGTGATATACTCTACACTACACAACAATAAAAACAACATGATTTAGAGGCCAATGGCCCAATTTCTCTCTCTAATTCAAAATAGTAGTGATTACAAAAGGAGGCGAATGGCCTTATTTATAGGCTAGGTTATCTTGCTAGACAAAATAACCCTAAAATCTAAAATCACTAAAGCGGGCACATTAAAACATTTCAATGGATTATTATATTACCTCAATTACCTATACTAAAGATGAAAAATCACTAGACTAAAAAAGGAAAAATACAATTAATTTCACGTGCCCCTCGTATACATCATTTTCCCCCATTTGAAAAAGTTCGTCCCAAGCGTTAGAGGTTGATGGCAAAGGAGCAAAACACTGTCAGTGGACTCCCCTGCCTGAGGGGAAGGCGTCCTCTAAAAGTAATTAAGAAATCTCCGATAGAAGAACTCAACCTCTTCTTCAAAGAAGATGGGAAATAAGTCCACAAGCTTGAAACCTTCAAATCTCAGAACCATGTACGGGTAATCCATTTGTCCTAAAAAATGAGGGGAAAAATCGTAAGGAAAGAACTTAAGGTCCATACCATTCTCTCACAGGTTCTCAACAACCTAAGATAAGCCACCACCAAACTTGATAGGGTAGCAGAAATCATCGTTGTAAAAAAAATGACGTCTATTGGAAGGGATATCACACTCACTAACAAATAGTCAAAATATCAACTCAAAAAACCTCACACGCTCGCGATGTTCACGCGGCCCCTCCATCGTAAAAAAACTCTGCTCACAACTGATTCAGGAAGCGGTGGCTCTCATCAAACTCCCCAATGGAGATGAAGCTTAATTGGAAATTTCGAAGCTCACTATATAGAGATTCACTCGCTCGGTCCCAACGATCGAGGCGACCTTGGAGTTCTCAATGACAGTATGACTCAATCGCACAAATTCGGCACAAGCATCCATATCAAACCCATAATCAATGTCACCACATTTGTTCCACAATAAATTGAAACGGGAAAAAGTGTTGTCGGGGAAGGAAGAGGGGCTTAAATTGGGGTTTGGGGAGAAAGTCGGGACTGAATTGTGATTTTTAGAAAATTCAAAGGATGACATGTTGATTTTCCAAAGTTAAGGGGATTCAAATAATTTTCTGGAGTAGGATGATGGGTTGTGTAATTTTTGTGAAAATTTGGGAAGGGGGTTGTAATTTTTGTGACGAGTTCGGTGTTCATAAATTCTAGGGGTCGGGTTGTAAAGTGGGATAGACACTAAAAGGGGGGAGGATTTGAAAAACTTCCAAACAAAGAGGGATAATTTTGGTAAATATAGGTTTCCCCTCATTATCTTGAGAATCTAGGTTTTCATACGAGTGGTTGAGGGTTAGACGTTTGGGGTCGTCGGTGGGTTTTGGCTTGGATAGGGGTTGCTGTTGACTAAAGTTAGCGGTGCTCGCCGAAGGTTGGCGAGGAAAAAGGGTCCCTTGATCTAGGTTTTGCACTTACCCCAACCTTTTGTGTGGATCTACCATTTCGAGAGACATTTTATGGAGGTAAGAACACCTTGAAAAGGGTTATACTGCTACATTGGTTTAGTAGAGGTCACATGTTGCCTGTGAAGTCCGATGGATTAACGGCGAGCTCAAAATAGTGTCAAATCTTATTTTTTGGGGGTGAGAAGCTCAGATCTTGTGGTATGAGGTAGGTTTAGTTTAGTTTTAGCTAAGAACAATGACGGTGTCGCTTAACTATAGGAGGCGGGGTGTGTGTTTTGGGGGAATGACTCGCTGATTCCTCTAAGGCTTACCCATGACTTTACAGTAAACACATCGATGAGCACATCAGGAGCGTAGTGTTTTTTATACCAATTTGAAGTGTAAGGGAGAAAAATCGATTTAATACAACATGATTTAGAGGTTAATGACCCGATTTCTCTCTCTAATTCAACATAAAAGTAACGGTAGTGATTACAAGAGGTCACTAGCCATATTTATAAGTTAAGTTATCTTGTTATCCACGATAACCCCTAAAAGGTAAAATCATTGAAGAAGGCACACTAGCGCATTATGAGGGAATAGTACCCTCAACTACCTATACTAACTAAAAGAGGGAAAATTACTAAACTTGACATAAAAAAAATAAGAAAAATACAATTAATTTCTCCAGCCACCCATTTACATCGTGGTTGACTTCAAATATTTGTGACAATGTTTTATTGAACTCAAAATGAAGATTTTTGAAGCAACCATTAATGCACGGTGGAGATAAATACTAAAAAAGGTGATATTAATTCTTAACACATTGTAAATTTTGATTAACTGCCAATATTGATATTATATGGGTTATTTATCAAAAAGTACAATGTACTTTCGATGATTCTACACTTTTGAGTAGTTTTTCTAAACAAATTTCACACTGAAAAAATTTCATTCTCATAAAACATTACTAAAATGCCAAAATACAATGAATAAAAATCTAATTTAATAATAAAAGTATTATCTTCACCAATGGGGAAGGGGTACATTAATAATGCTAAGGAGAAAGAATAATTCCCTTAGAGATGTTAACTAAATGAGGAAGTTTCTAGTACAAGTGAAGTCATGGGTGATGAAAAATTACATTAATTTCGTAATTAAGACTAAATATTAAATAATTACTCCTAGCTTTTAATTAATAAATAAAAATGTCTTTACGACATGACACGCCACGAAGCCTAAATTGGTCTCAATGGTCGATCTGCTCTTGTCGCAAGTACTCCTCAATGTGGATGGATTACTCGATGGCTCTTGATAGCGTAAGGATATAACAAAGATTGAGCTCATGGAGAAAGCCTATAGTCTTAGAATGTAAGGTCCAATACGTTGCTCAGTCTCTCACAGTGTTGCACGAGAACATAAAAGCTTCGATGTACTCAAGAAATAAGGAGGACGACTATTGTTGTAGGCCTTGAACTCAAGAAAAGAGGTCGTACTCGTAGTATTCGGGAGAAAAGTCACTCAGAGGAGGTGTCACATATGAGGACATTTGCGAATGGGCCCAATTAAACCTTTGTAAATCCCTGGAGCTTTGTGGCTACAATGAACGTACTTTGACTGGGCAATGTTCTTGTATTTGAATACTATATAAACCAATCACCAAAAGGGCCAAAGGGTTAGTTAAACTTGGGGCATCTTCTATAATGCCTCCACGCAAGATCTTGTCCAATAATTGGAGAACTCGGGTCAATTGGTTTGGGTAATCATAAGAAAAATTAGGATCATCTTCTTCCTCCCCCTCCAATGTGATGTCAACAGCAACCCTAAGGGAAAAAGGCTACCTCCGTGAGTTATATGTGCATCATTGAAAAATGAGGTTGCCACACGTCATTATGGTGGCTTCCCTAGGGCAAGGGATAAGTAGGGTTTTAAAAGTAATTGGAATAGTGTTTGCAGTGGATGGTTGGATGTCGCAAAGGTTCAGAGTGAAGGTTGTTTAGGGTTCGCAACCTTGTTCGAAATGGGTGGAGGTTGGGGTTTTACCATCACGACATGGAAGGGGTCATTTTTTGCTAAGGACTAAGGCTAAGAGCGTGCGACCCCCTAGATTTGGAGTTTGGGCCCTACTTCTAGCTCACCAATACTAGAGAGTGTTTGTGGTGGTTGGCAATAGAGTCAGCAACATCTGGATGCTAGGGGGTAGTCACAAAAGTGAACGTTTGCGATGAAAATATAATTTCCATATGGTAATAAAATCACATTAATTTTACAATTAAGATGAATTTTTAAAGAATTAACACAAACTTTTAATTAATTAATAAAAATTTATTTATGACGTGGTACATCAATTGCACAAAAAAGAAAGAATAACAATGACGCGCAAACCATCACAAATATATTTCTTATCTAACCCTATGGGGCATGAGTATATTTATGGTGTGGATTGGGGTATATTACCATTGATAACCTAACTAGATGGGGAAGCTTCCAGTAAGTGAAATCACGAGTGATATCAACTAGGGGTGACATATTTTTCAAAGAAAAAAAGGATGAAAGAAAGGGGTCGATTTATTTAAACTCCTTTAGTTACACACACACATCTTTAATGTCCCCCAGCACATTTTTAAAATATCCCTCATTATATAATGAATGGTAAAGATCACACATAATAAAATGAAGATTGCATATAATGAAATGAATGGCCCAAATCACTTCATTTTTTATGACAGTTGTTAAGATATGGCCCTCAATCATTACTCCCTTAGAAGAGTCTTCCAAAAATATAACTACAACAAATCTATTTGTATAGAACATATTTGTTACCTTGCTCGATGCCTCAAAGAATGTGGCATAAGTTTGACATGGTGTCAAAAGGATGTCATGGCAAAAAAATTCACTAATACACTTGAATCTCATCATGCTGAGTGAGTAATTACAGTTCACTTATTATGGTGTTGGATCTTAAGGCGCAAAGGTGTGTTTTGAGGCTTGTCATTGGTTATTTCCTTTCCTTTTATATGATTTATTCCAATTTTTACGTTATCTTGCGTAGCTTCGACACATTGCTCAAAGACACAATTTTGCCCACCGTTCAACTCTTAACCCAGTAGGCTTTAATTTCATGATGACGCGCTAACTACGTATTTTTTTTATATAAAGGAACCAAAATAATAAGTTTCAAAAAAACGCTGAAGTTTTGGTTTATTCAAAGTATATTTAGTAAAAACTGTCTCTCTATTATTTAGTAAAAATTTGGTTTATTTAGTTTCGACAAAATAGCCTCCAAATGTACTTTTATTTTTATCAATTTTTGTTAACCCCCGGCCCATCCTAGTGTTTCTTACAATTGACTCATCAAATTGATGAACTGTAAAGAATTTTCCAGGAGAAAATCTACAGGTACAAAGAAACCAAGTAAGGTAGCTCGCTATTTACAGCATCTTCGCCACACTTCATAGATAGTACCACCCTTAAGAAAAATGTGACAAATTTTGCGCTCTTTCCACCAGTAACTCCCATCGATGTCTATTTTGTTGAATTTCAATATCAACTAGCAGCACATAGAATGATTTGATAGCTACTTTAATGTACAAAAAATGGAAGTAATTTCTTGTGTTGATTATTTGTAATAAAAGGAATCGAGAGAATGAGTAATTATATAATCTTCATTTATCATAGGTGTTTCATTAGTCGGAACTTGAGTGTAGCTATTATATATTTCTTTTGCCTTCTACATTAAGGGTCAATTTGATTGACATGAAATTGTTTTCCACAGAAAATAGTAATTTTAGTTCCACTTTTACTTTTGCAATGCTTGATTTCAAATTCATTTTATAAAAACAATGGCCATAAATACGAAAAACGTTTCATAGTTTTATCATTTTTCATGGAAAACAGTTTTTACCCAAAACTCCAAAGAATTGAATTCCACGGAAGACTCCAAAAATAAGACATCTTGCTCTTATCTTTTTCCACACATTTTCCAACTTCTCGTAAAAGTAAACTAATTTTGAGTTATTTTTCAATTTTGTTATCAAACACATCCTTAAAGTAAATGATTTTTTTCTTGATATATAGGAAAATGAGTGGAACTGCACCAACTACAACGAAAGCGTGCAAAAAATTTTGGGCCAAGGATGTATGTTGAATTCTCAAATGGAGACTTTTAACGCCATGACCTCTTCATTTTTTTGGGCCAAGGATGTGGTATGTTGAATTATCAAAATCATTTTAAATAATAATTATAATATATTTATATATGATATGATACTGTATACATCTACAGAAAAATATAAAATATTCTAGATATATAGATTTACCTTAAACAAAAAATAGAAATATTCTAGCAAGATAAAATTACAGACATTTACAGAAACGTATAAAAATATTCTTTAATTATAGGTGTGGTTCCAATATTTTTATGTACAGTATGGAAACATTTGAATTACCTAACACATAAAATAGAAAAGTATAACGTTTATGCTTTAACTAATGAAACGACAAGGATAACTAATAGCATATAATGGATACTGTATAAATGGCTAATTTTCTTCAAATCTTTATTATAAAAAATCAAATCAGAAATTAACTACGTGTTATGTTCTTTGAACCTATTCTTAAAGTTATTATGTGTGTTGATGAGATTTGCCCTACGGTTCAACGAATAATAGGAATTGATGGGAGCTGGAAATAGGAAGGCTATTGAATACATCACAAGTTTTCCTAAAGAATGACACCATCTAAATGTGTCAGAGATGCTGCAAATGGAAGGAATGTTGCAAACTACCATATGCCAGTAGATTCTCTCGTGGAAGCATCTTTACAATGATCATTCTCCTGAATTAGTTCTAGGCAACATCCAGGTGGAATGGGGTGAGAGCTAGATAATTGTGGGATACATAATATGGAGAAATAGAACCATTGTCGATACACATACAATCCCCCCCATGGACCAATCAAACCCACCTCGAACCCTCTGTAAAGATACCATCTAGTTTATGTCCCAATGCCCCTAAAAGTGACACCTCGAGGCACTTATTTGATAGTTCATTAGTCCATATTTAATACACCTCACATTCAACTTAATGTGCTACAGTACCAATCATAGATTTACGATCCGTATCAATCCCTATAATATGTATCCAACCCCATTAACTACGAGGATCATATTTTTTACTCCCCACATACCCAGGACTATAGAACAGAGAATTTACAAACCTCCATTGTCACCTAACAAACATTATCTGAAGCATTCTAACTTCCATTACGGAACCCTCACCCTCAAACCCCCATCTTTAACTCACTTTTTGACAGCTCTGTTTGCTCTCTCTCATCATTTATTCCAATTCCAAGACTCTTTAGTACTCGTGCTTTGGTACCCCTTCATTCTAAGACTCTTTGGTAACCATGGTTAAAAGTATCGACCGAGTCAACTCGGAATCGAAGTGTGGTGATATGATACCAAGAGACATTTTAAAAAAAGCCAAAATCGTGTTGTCTCGCCGAGATATCGGCCGAGAAAATTGCGATATCAACTGAGACAATCAATTTAAAAGACACATTTTTTTGCACCCTTTGGCCTTTTTTTGGTACCAAAAAACATTTTTTTACAAAACATTTTTTATCTTATTCCTAAAAAATGTCAAAAAAATGTTTTGTAAAACATTTCAAAACACCTTTTTGTACAAAAAAAGAAAAAAATCAAAGAAAATTGTTGCAAAATTAGGTAATTTTCCCGTGAAAAAAAGTTTACGTCATTATTTGAAAATTGTGACATGTTCTTTTATTTTTTTATCGAATTTTAATGTTTTATCATATTTCTTTGTTGTTGAAAATATATTGCAACATTTACAGAAACACCACCTATATAAGTTTGTACACATAACATATATATGCAAAACAATTATACACACTAAAATTAAATTAAACAATTGCAATAAAATTAAAATGTCACTAATATGAAACTAATAACATTCACCGTAATTAAAAATATTTAAACTTGGAACAAAATATCCTATTAAAACATAATGTCACATAACACGATGTCCAAAAATGGAAGAGATGCGGATTGGGGGAAAAAGAATCTACATAAGTCTAGTCTCGTCCATGAAGATCAATCATCCTCTTCCACTTATATAAATAAAAATCAACAATTAGTCACTAATACATGATTATTCAAAGATATTAAGTAATTAAAAATAAAAACAAAAATTTGTATATTAGCAATATGCCAAGTCCTTCGCGTTCTAGTATAACCAATTGTATAATTCAATGCATATTAAATGGTGGTTTGAACGTATTTGATTGGTCCACATTATTTATCTTATTTTTTTTTAAATAGTTTAAATTTTTTGGGGGGATTTTTTGCGCTCTCTAAATATCAAATCTTTGGGTATCGTCCGACACTGCAACCCAGTTCAAAATCGGGTGTCCGATACCGGGTCCAATACCGAGACTTTGAACCAAGTTGGTAACCCATGTGCTTTGACAAGGCCCTTTGAAATAGGTTACATATCGAATCTCAAAGACTATTTTATCTAATTCTCACCCACCATTCACTACCCTCTTTTAACAATGATGTTTTAGGTTTAAGTTTCTGATGGTTTGAAACTTTTCTAATGCAAATTTGAAGTAGGCACGGGTAAAGGAGATGTGGTTGGGATCTTGTATGAAGTTTAATGGAGTTTTGGGGGTGGGGGTGATGTTGCACATATGCACGAGGGGGGGGGGGGGGGGGGTTGGGCTCTGGTAGGGTCCGCAAGTGGTCGGAGAGGTTGCCTAAGGGAGATGAAATTGAGAAAGGGTTGCCAAAGGTTGGAGGGGCAATTGAGGATGGGTTTGGGTGGTGACGGGTAGGTTTTTTCATGAGGTTAAAATAATGGGTTGGGTTTTGTCGAGGTTGAAGCAATGTTACCAGCATCTCTTTGATTTCTCATTGTCCTTCCAAGTGAACCAAACGCTTGTTTTTTGCATCAACCACTTATACCAAACTATACCTTCTATCAAGTCACTCTGATATGTACATATCATCCTTAAAATCGATGTAAGAACACATTCTCAATATTGCTTATCAAACAAGATATATGCACTTTTCATTAATCTAATAATTGAATAAAAAGAGCAATAAGACCTTCTATACTCATTATCTATCTTAGTCACCAAGATGGCCTATAATATACCTGTACAAACTCCAAAATTGACCACACATAGTCCACCTTTGCTGCTATTTATTCTATAATTAACTTCTAATTCCAGATCTTGGGATTTGTTTTTGGTGTCGTATGAGGACATCTCTTGTCTCAAAGATGCCAGTCGATCCAATTAAAAATACAAACTCGGGTCTTGAGAGGTCTTCTTCAGGTGAGTCATGATTTTTTGGTATTATTATTATTTTTAAAGTAGTCTCATGTAAGGACCTCATAATAGTTTTTAAAATGGTAAAAAATTTAAAAAATTGATGCATTTAATCATCTCACTCACTTTTAGATTGTATTTTTTCTAATGAAACATTTTGTCGATGAAAAGTCACAAAATTATTATTAATTAATACGCAAAATCTAGATAAATAAAGTCTTTTTTATATTAACATGACTTATTATTATTATTATTGAGCGACAATATTTTTCACCTTAAGATTATTATTATTATACGCAAAATCCCATGTGTATATGTTCATCTGTCTATCTCAACCTTAAGATTAATTCCTCCCTTGTTATCTCTCTCCACTGGTTTTCCTCCTCTCCCAACATTTAATCGCCCACACTCAACCCAACTTTTGTCCTCTTGATCTCTCCATCCATGTTAGGCCTTGTCTCTTAATTTCAACCTCACAAGATATGAGGGAACAACATAAAGAGATAAAGATAATATTCTTTTAGTTTTTTAGGTTTTAAGAGAGCTCAGGTCTCGATTCTGCAATCCCTATCAAGGTATCCCACTAAGTCATGAACCTCTTCATACTATTTTGATTTTTACGTTGGGTTCATCTGTTTCTCGGTGATCCGGTTGAAGTTTTTACCAATGTTTTTGATACGCCTTGGAGCATTTCACTACACACACGCGCGCACGCGTCTAGATATTCAAACAAACAAATTAGTAACATGATTGTAGGGTTTGTAGTTACTTAATATATATGGTTTCAAGCCCTTGCAATCTACTCCACTACTTCACAACGAGTTCCATAATTCCTTTTCTCTGTTCCACAATACATCTCTCTCTTTCTCTCTCTCTCTCTTAATTTTTAGGGTCAATATTTACTTATTTTGTAGGGTAAAGAAATGAATGAAATGGAAATTTTTATCATTATCTTGTATAAAAATAGTTTTGAAAATGAACTTCTTATGTATATTTAGGTTGAATAAATATTTATTCTTAAATAGAAATGGTTATTTTCAATGATTACTTTTTATAAAAAAAATTATGAACTTTTAGGCTTGAAATATTAAATTGTTATGTAATTTACTTGTCCATGTTACAAATAGGTATGTTAATTGAATGATAATGTTTCTTTTTTATTTTAGTTGAAACTGAAATTGAAATTTTAAGGATTTCATTAAATATGGTAATCGCCATTTGTTTATTTGATTATTTCATCAATATTTTCTTAGTTTGCTATCTCAATTTTCTCCGATAGCTACAAATATTTAACTTCTTAAACAAGTGAAGATCTGTACTTTTATTTAACAACTATTTGGTTATTTTCCCAATTAATAAAGTAACATCTATTCTTTAAGAAATCAATTTTGCTAATATGTAAATAATGCCTAGTAGGATTATTATATTTCTTAAGGCTTCTCATGTGTATCAAGATTTTATTGTATGCTTTCATAATGACATATGCTTGAGCCTCGACAGTTTTTTATTTGAGGATGGGAATAATAGTTAGAAAAAAGATATTTTGAAACCTAGAGGGGGCTAGGCCTAAATTCAGTTCTTTATATATAGTTTGGAAGAAAAAAGTGTGTGAATGTTTCATAAGTATGCATCGCAAAGAAACAAATAGAAGTTATCCATATATGATGCTCGTAGAAAACATGTGCGAAAATTTGTTATTCAATGACAAAGTGTAATGTATGCAAATAGAATGGAGACGACAAAAGTTGTCATGTTGTGCATACCCAATGAAAATGGTACAAAGTTTTGAATCTAAAAAGATTAAAACCTTCAGACTCTTTGTGGTTCTCATTAGGGGGGCCATTGCCGAGGCCCACCAGAAAAAAATAGGGCTTGGGTAAGATAAATTGACCCGCGAAGAGGTTTGGCAATTTACCTTACCCAAAAAAATAGGATTTTGACAAAGAAGCTCTTTCATAGTTGCCCTACAAAATAAATCCAAGTTATAGAAGACATAAATATTTCATAGAGTTAAACATCCTAGAGTGGGTAACAAAAAATTAGGAGTTTGCAGCATCAGAAATTCAATCCAAAGTTATAATAATAGATCAAGATATAAGAAAAGAGAACCCAATACAAAAAACATGTGTATTATGTGTGTGTGTGTGTGTGTGTGTGTGTGTGTGTGTGTGTGTGTGTGAGAGAGAGAGAGAGAGAGAGAGAGAGAGAGAGAGAGAAGTGAAAGAATCAAGGAAAGGGAGAAAACACGTACCATCCTTGTAAAAATGAGGAGCAACCAGTCCGTTCATGGTATTCGTAATGATCACAATGGTGAACATGGTAATTCTGGGATGGAGGTGGAGGGTACCCTCCGTTGATATACCCTTGATACCTAGGACGTGGGGGTTGCTGATAAGGATAACCAGCTGGTGGTTGTGGTGGTGGGTACCCTTCGTACGGTGGTGCAGATAGGTACCCTGGTGGAGGGTATTATGACCCTTAACCTTTAAACATAGTAACAATAGAAATTAAATCAAGTTAACCAAAAAAATCAATACAAGAAGGATAAAGAGAAGGTGGACGAAATAATATACCTGGCGATGGGTGGTAGGGGTCTTGGGGGACAATCTGGTAACTCATTTTCTCTCTGTTTCCCGAAATGATGTTGAATCAGAACTCCCAATCGCATCGACAACTTCTCCATATACGTTTTATTATTTAGTTATAATTTCATAGTAAGCCTTTACAAATTCTCCAACCGCTCCGCAAATTTGGAGAACCCTTACAAATTCTTCTAGGGAATTCATCCCATTCAACCCACCATTGCAGTCCTGCAAATTTGTAAACTTACCAATTTTTTTGGAATCTAGCATCCCCATTGTGGATGCTCTAAGAAACAATAACGAAGAACCAGTATGTACAATATTTAGGGGTGGAAAAATGGGTCAACGGGTCGTGTTTTCACTCGACCCGACACAACACGATAAGAAACCAGTGGACCCGAACATGACACGACACGATAGCGTGTTTTTTTCTTTAAACTAAACATGCCACATTAAAAACACGACTTGACACGATAACACGATAAGTGAATATGATTTGATTGAACACGATTAGACCCGACCGAACACGAGATGATTGGACAAGATTAGACCAATTAGTGAGGAATTAAAAAAATAGTGAGTTGATAATGGGTTTATATGGGTTCAATAGTAGCTATTTATAGGGTATATATCGTGGCCCTAATTAGGTCACTATCGTGTCACTATCGGGTCCTTATCGGGTCTATTTCGTGGCCGAAATTGGACACGAACACGATAGGACCTGATGGTGGGTCCAAAAACCTAGACCCGAACACAACCTGAACACGAAAGACCGTGTCACTTTCATTTTTTTTCGTGTCGTGTTATCATTTCATTCCCAAAATTGTCACCCCTAAAATTTGACATTTCATAGTGACCATTTCCATGTATTTTTTTTTTGGTTTTTGATCATCCCATGAAAAAGTCAAAAGAAAAGTGGTTTGCTATAGACCAAAATACCCTTGCAACTAATTTTCCACCCATATTCCACGTACAGAGAGAATATCATGAACACTAACATCAACCCACTAACCAGTAAACTCAACTACATACCTTTGTATTTCTTGATTAGTTTCCCATTCACCAGGAATCATCTTAGATAATATTATCGTGTGTAACATCTGGATCAAACAGATAACTATTCACGGGCTTTATATCATACCTTCATGTTATAGACAAATTAACCATCACCATTTGCTCAGCTTCTGGTTTATAACATCTAAAAAGTATGCAATTTGTGGTTACTTTGACATTTCATTTTACTATGTTTTGAATTATTGAATATGCCATTCATACTATGTGAATCGGTTCATCCTTTTTTTATGTCAAATAATACAACTGTGCAACAAACATTATGGTTTCGTTATTTAAAAAGAAACGTATCTGTAGACACTCCCTCCAACAACTCTGTTATTGACTTATGTTCCTTCGTGTTTAAGTTTTAGTGAGTTTTTTGGATTAAGTATACTATAATTTCCTAACTATTAGGAAATATCACAACCACTTAGAACTTAGTATATTCTCCTAAACATGAGTGGGGAATAAAAAGCCCCCTCAATTTCTTTTAACATTTGAAAAAAACATACGAGATTGAAGTGTCAACTCTGGTATAAAAAAATAATGATACCAATATTCAGAAAAATTCAGTGGACAAATGGAAAGAACAGATTAAAAAAAATGCAAAACAGTCCTTTATAACCACCTGTTTATTAAAAGGAATTTAATATGGGATAACAGTCATATAAACTCATAAAATCTAACATTTAAAGTTCGTCTGTTTTTTTCTTCTTTTTATATCTATTTTTGTGTGCGCGGGTGCATGTGTGTATGTGACGTAATTGTTTAAAGGGCAACATTGTATTTTTCTAATACAAAATCATTACTTTTCGTAGATGTCAAAAGATATGGAAAAACTGAGGGAATAAAACCAATTCAAAGTGAACATGTTAACATTCACACGTTGTCCCCATTTTGGATACTACTTAACACTTACATAAAGGGATTCGTTACAGATTCTTATTACAAGAAATACGAATCCAACCTAATTGCCATCATCAACCAATTGGAGATAAAATCATGCAGTTTTAGGCTTGGTCGGGGTATGGTGGACTTTATACAAGATCATGTGTCATAAATCCTGGGGATTCCAAACATGGGAGGGAAAATAGAGATTCACAAGAGGGAAGTACTTAAAGATACTTTCACTAGCAAATATTTCAACACAAATAACCAACTATCGAAGAAAAAGGTTGAAGATGTATTGGTGGTCGCACTTAAAGGCAATAAAGATGAGGATGTGTATGATGTTGTTTGCTAGATTATTCTCCACTTATGTGCATCATTATTTTTTGCTAACACCGGAAACTCATTAGGATGGGTATTTGCGAAGTACATACATGATATTCCAAAAATCAAGACATACAACTGGGCTTCGTAAATACATACATGGTTGATTGACTCGTTCATGAAGAAAATGAAATATAACAATCCGTCAATGGTAGCAGGATGTGTCCCATTTATTTTGGTGAGGAAACATTAACAAATACAATTCCACTCTCTGATTTGTATTGAGTATGACAATTATTAAGTTTCTTCCATTACGTACCTTAATTAGCTTGTATTATACATTCATTACGGCTTGTGTTTTTTTATCTTCGAATGAAAGTTCATTCATGAAAAAGTTGTAATGTTATTTTATTTATATTTAAACTGGTTAGTATATGTTTCAAATATCATTGATAACAAGTAATGAATGTGCATTCACAACTGAATGTCATGTTTACTTATTTCACTTAATTCTTATAACTATGATGATGTGTGTTAAATAAGATCAAATTAATAATTTTTTTACAGTTCGGGTTCTGCGAGGTCATAAATGCCATTAAACCAATTCAGGAATGAACTAGTCTTATATCGAGATTCCTTAGGTGGGACATTCAGGTGTTAAACAAAAAATTCATTAATATCCACATGGATATGCTGAAGGTATACAAGTAAATAATAGTCAATATCCAGTTTAAAAAATAAGACCATATGTGTGATGCTAATATATCTCTACTACATTTTGATTTGTAGGTGAGCCCTCATAAAGTACCAAGCAATGTAAGCAAATCAGGGAAGCAACCACTAATTGTAATGGTGGACGAAGATAGTGATGAAGATTTCGTGGATGCATCTAACACAAAGGGGAAAGAGCATAATGTTCCTTTTACAACCTCTGGCAACAATGATGATTGGTTGCATGATGAAGTAATCTCATTGTCAGATACACCGATCCTGAAATAAATAAACAAATCAATACTGAACACACCGATTCGTACCATGGAGAAAGTATGGATGAGGTATTTGAATTTGGAGAAAATGTGGACAGATCACTTGTATCAGGGGTTAATTACGATGACATCGTTCTAAAAATACTTACCTTCGTATGAGAGTTGAATGAAATTGAGAGAAGGGAGTATGAAATATATGGCACCCCGATGCAGACAACACAATTTGTTGAGTGCCTAGAGGATAACAATGAAGAGTTAGAGGATGCAATTAGGAAGTTCCGATCAAAGATTGGACAACTTTAATATTTAATGGATGTGGAGAATAAAAAACTTTAGGGAGAGCTATTGAGGAAAACTATCAAGATAGAAAAGTTGGATAAGAGGTTGGATTTTGAAATACAACAACAGAAAGAGCTATATTCGAGGGTATATATATCTTATTTTACCTTGTTTGTATCTTTCCGTGGCTAATGGTAGAAACAATAACTTACTAAATAGGATTACTAATCTGGTTACATATATGATATGTGACATTTTTACATTGTTGATATATTTTTTCCTGATAATATTACCCACGTTGCTCCACAAAAATTTGTTAGTTCCGACATTATCAAGTCGTAAACTTCTATTTAGGATGTAATCCTTATAGTAACATTATGTACACTGAAAATCAAGGCATTTAATAAGGTTGCAACAATTTGATGTACTACACTTCAACAAAATTCTTGTGTAGAATGACATTACAAAATCAATCGTTAAGAATGGCACTGATGTTGAACGTAGTTGGTACTAATGTTGGAAATCCAGAGAGGGCTTATTGTTCGTTATACCATTATAAGTTATTTTATCGTCCTATATTCAAGAGAAGTAATTTGCTCCTATATTAGTTGTGCCTTTTTTTTATACTAGATTGAGTAATCAAAGCCCATTAGTTTGGTAACCCATCTCTCTTGTATTAGTGCGGTGACTCACTGATCCAAAACATATTTTAAAATCTGAAGATGATTCATTATTATGAAATGAATCTCGAACAAGTATGGCCTCTATTAACTACAAAATAAGGCATGTAATTTCCGAACTTAAGACTGTCTAATCTCTATTTGAGACTATGCTGGCTTCCATACTATGAAGTTTGGTGTTGTCTAAAATTACTCTCAGATAATAGTACACCGACTGATATGTGCATATAACATTATTCTTCCTTTTTAATAAAGAATATGTACCATAAAGTTTGGTGTTGTCTAAACACAACTAAGCTACCACTGATTAAGTGTGGCTATAAGTGAGAAAATGTATGTATTTTGATAATTGATCTGTAATGGCCAAAATAATGTACATGCCTCTTGTTTTGGGAATTCATCTATTGAATAATGTGAGTCCAATGAATACTAGCAATTATATGTAGCTGTGACATTCCAGGATTAGAGTTGTGCTCACTTATATTTCTTTGGAAACTCTCAAATACCTTCACTGATATTTTATCATCATACCTTCAGAAAATTTTAAGTAGACACATAAACTAAAATCCTCCATCGAATTTGGATTCATTAAAAGCATAGCAGTCAACTCCTTTTCCTTAGTTTCAATTTCATAGTTGGTACTACTTTGGTAACCGAGATAGGTCTATGATCAGTATAGCATTGTAAGCTATTTTTTTGTCATATCGTCTAGAGAGGTCATCTACTCGTCTATGATGATTTTCGTTTTTAATACTAGTTTGAGTAATCAATGCCCTCACACCATCTCTACTGTAATAGTGTGATCACTTTCTCCTCCAACTTTTTTTAAATTACGATCATGATTCGCTATTATAAAATGACTCTCGGACGATAATAAACTGACTAGTATGTACCTGTAACATTATCCTTCCTTTTTGAATGAAGAATATGTACCATAAAGTTTGGTGTTGTCTAAACACAACTGAGCTACCACCGGATCTGATTAAGTGTGGCTATGAGTGAGAAAATGTTTGTATTTTGATAATTGATCTGTAATGGCCAAAATAATGTACATGCCTCATGTTTTTGGGAATTCATTTATTGAATCCATAGACATTTGAGTCCAATGAATACTAGCAATTATATGTAGCCGTGACATTCCAGGATAAGAGTTGTGCTCACTCATATTTCTTTGGAAACTCTCAAATACCTTCATAACATTTTGAGTAGACACATAAACTAAAATCCTCCATAGAATTTCGATTCATTGACAGCATAGTAGTCACCTCCTTTTCCTTACTTTCATCTTTATAGTTGGTACTAATTTGGCAATCGAGCTAGGTCTGTGATCAGTATAGCATTGTAAGCTATATTTTTTTTCATATCGTCTAGAGATGTCATCTACTCTTTTATGATGATTTGCCTTTTGTATACTAGTTTGAGTAATCAATGACGTCACACCATCTCTACTGTAATAGTTTGATCACTCTCGGCTCTAAATTTTTTTAAACTACGATGATGATTCGTTATTATAAAATGACTCTCGGATAATAATAAACCAACTAATATGTACGTGTAACATAATTCTTCCTGTTTGAATGAAGGATATAACAGTTTGTACTGAATATATCCACTATAACATTAAAGTACTGAATGTGTGATTTGGAAAAATGATTTCTGGTGGATTATAATTGTTTAATCCAACTAAAAAGTATACGTAACAACATGTACTTCTATATTGTAAATTTGTATTGCAATCTCAACTAACCGTGCTACGTACTAGTTAAATGTACTAACCTCACGCAATCTTCTATTTTTGTAGATGTGTGACATAACAAATGAACGAAATTGGCGTCGACTAAAAGTTGATAAGTTAGTGGAATCAAATACAAAACTTAGTTTAAAAGCCGAAGATCATCAAGAAAATATTGTGACACCCCGACTAGTTAAGTACCGGGTAGCTACTCCTTTATTAAATTAGTACAAAATGCCAAGTTGGTTCAGTTCATAGCATCACTGTCGAAAATATTTTATCAATTACTAGCCACCTAATATTTAAAAGCAAGTTGTCAATTTTAATTAAATTCAATTTACATGTAATAATTAAATTATGATATGCTAACATAACCACGACAACATAATGACAATGGAATAACCATAAAATAGTAATGAGTTTGGAGGGATACTCCTCCCAACAATCCAAATATAGGAATAAACAAATACTAAGTCAGCATCAGTAAATTAATTACAACCCAAAAATCTGATATAACTGGATAAATAAAGTGTCTAAAAGAAATGGGGCGACATGCCCAACAGATGAAGAAAATCTAGTAATATAGAGTCAAGATCGAAAGTGGAGGCGTCTACTATCAAAGTCCTGTAACTTCCACAACAGCTACAGTCCGTCACCTGAATGGAACTCCAATGCATGGTGTCCTTGTGGCTGGGCACCTAAAAGGTTTTTACAAAAATATATTTGAAAGCAAACGGGTCAGAGCCCGATTGTGGAAAACAATTTAAAATATACCAAGTGTTTTAATGACATAAAACAATGAATGCAAAATACATGTTAGGACGTGCTCTCACATGAATTACTCACCTCTTGACTATCTGTGCATTCCTAACGTATCCTTAATCGAATCTAGTTATACCCATATCTAACTAGTTCAATATAAAATCTAACGTTACTATACAATTCACGATTTAAATCCCGACATCTTATTTTAAACAGAGTGTTTTTCTCTTCTACACAGTTTCCCATTTTAGTACTAGTAATCACTAAAGATCTTCCATTTTATCTTTTACAAAACGTTGATATTATAGATACTCACATTTATACATTACAGTTCATTTCAATTAACAGGATATTATTCTCATCATAAATATACAATACTATCACCCCGAGACTAAGCTACGGTGCACACATTCTCTGCTATCCAATCCCGGTACATCACATACATAAGGACCACGCATTTCGAATCTCTCAGGAATCGTTCTCAAATAACAACAATCACACAAAACGGAGGCGAACATAGTTCACATCACATGGGTCACGCACATACCTACGCTCCCATGATCAGCAGAATTATTAACTTCTCAACAAGTCCTTCTCTGACCTATGTCATCGAGGTACCAATCTAAATCCCCCCGTAGGCACACAAAGATTAGATGGCCCTAATCGAACGCAGACCTCCCGTGATAGCAAGTATGGTAGGTATGTTTTACACATAAAACCACATATACTAAGCATTCACACATCATATATATCTCGTATTATTAATATAGGTATGCTTCTCGGTCTTATACCATCATTTAATGTTATACATTTACAAGTCCCCGATTTGTATATTAACGTTGTCAACCCTTCTCACGTCGTAATTAGGTATTCGTTTCCTATTCCACAAATGTCATCCAGATTACTATAAGGTTCTAAGTTCTACTCCTCAACGTACCCCAATTCTCACAATTATACCCAATAGTCAATAAGGGAAGGTTAATTCTTAATTACTTAAGTCTACAGGACATTTGAAATAAAATCAGGCCAAAAAGGCCATTCTGTCAACTCGTTAGAAGTCTCGTTCGAACGAGGTCGTTCGAATGAGTGTCGTTCGAACGAAAGGCTTCGAATGAACTACCAACTCGTTAGAAGGGATACTGTCATCTCATTAGAAGCTCGTTCAAACGAGGTAGTTCGAACGACCTGGGCGTGTCTTCTAACGAGATGGCAGACTGCGCCCAGAAATTCCCCCAATTCGTTTTTCTTCAGATTTCTCTCCTCTAAATCCCCACTAAGATCATCCCAATTAAGTTTTAACGTTTTTAAACTACTCTTAGTCCTCCTAAGTCACCCTCTAACATATATTTGGGGTCAATGCCTCCTAAATTAACATGTAATCATCATAATTCCACAGCATTATCCCAAACCTTGTAAACATGAAGCCAGAATTTTAACGTCTGCAATTTCTCCTTATAAATCCATTTTTAAATCATCAAAGATACATTTTGGATATGGAATTCATTCATTACCATTCTACGTGCAATCCCTATATAAGATTATGAGTTCTATCTCCAATTTTATGGGTTTTTCATCAAACTTTCATACAAGACATATATTTAATCCTAAGCATGGAGGAGAAATTCGCTCGAAATTATGTAATTAAACCACTTGCCTTAGGTTTTCTGATTTGATGTTGAAGGATGAAGGTTGATTCTCCTCTTTCTCTCTACAGATTTCTCCCAAAGATGGTGATGGTGGCTAGGGGTTTCTTTTGGAACCTCTTAAGACTCTCCCTATAACTCCCGTAGCCCACTACTTGTTGAATGCTGATATTGGACTTAGTGGGTTTATGTCTAATATAAAATTAGCCTCTAAAATTCGTGGGTTTTAATTCCCCTATTTTTAAAATTACGAAAATACCCTTCTAGGTTGCCGGTATGGCCCAAAAATGCCCCGGGACCCAAACTAAACCCCTGCTAGTGTTTTCTGACTATTTCGACCTTTCCGGACACGTTGGCGCACTCAAAATGACCATTCGATTGAAAAAAATATAATTCACTTTATAATTCAAATAGTTTCATTCCTGACGCGACTGACATGCGTGTTCCAATTAAATTTCCAAATTGTCGTATTTCTGTCTCGCGACAATTTTAACATTTTCAATACATGAAATTTTCAATTTTAACATCATAATCAAATACCAACTCACCTCTCGCTAGTATTTGTACCCGGATTAATTCCCAATTAATTCTCATTTAATTTACCCCTAATAATTGAATTTCGTCCTGAAATTCGGAACTAAAGAGTACCTGGTAAAAATAACTCCGGATATCGCTCGTGCATTTCATCCTCGCGCTCCCATGTGGACTCCTCGGCATTATGATGCCACCACTGCACACGTACTAACGGTACTATCTTCGACCTCAGTTTCCGCTCGCTTCGGTCCAAAATAGCAATCGGCCCCTCCTAGTAGGAACTATCGGACTGGAGATCAATGTCCTCCAAAGCAATGTGAGTATGGGCCAAATCGTCCCTAAGATATTTCCTTAGAGTGGAAATATGGAACACACCATGAATCCTATGCAAGTGCTCTAGTAACCCCAATCTATACGCAACTGGCCCAATACGCCCGATGATAGGAAATGGCCCCATATACCTTGGTGCCAGCTTCCCCTTCATCCCAAAACGCATTATCCCCTTCATAGGAGATACTCTGAGTAACACCTGGTCCCCCACCTTGAATTCTCTGAAGAATCTTTTTGCATCAGCATAGCTCTTCTGCCGGTCCTGAGCTACCCGAATGAGGCTCCGTATCATCTCTATTCTTGTCGAAGTGTCCTGAATCACTTCCGGCCCAAGGAGTTTGTTATCCCCCACCTCTAACCAACATACTGGGGAACGACAAGGTCTACCGTACAACGCCTCAAATGGAGCCATGTCGATGGTAAACTGATAGGAGTTATTATAAGCAAACTACATTAGTGGAAGGTACTGCTCCCATCCACCTCCAAAGTCTAGGATGCACATACGCAACATGTCCTCCAACATCTGAATTCTTCGCTCGGTTTCCCCATCCGTCTGCGGGTGATAGACCGTACTCAGCCGCAACTCTGTACCCATGGCCTTCTGGAAACTCTCCCAAAATTGTGAAAAAAATATCTCATCTCGATCAGACACGATATTTAGAGGTACCCCGTGAAGTCTCACTATTTCCGCAATGAAAAGCTGGGCATACTATCCCGTAGTGTAGTCGGTCCTCACGGGTAGAAAATGAGCAACTTTGGTCAACCTATCCATAATTACCCAAATGGAGTCGTGACCCCTCTGCGATGTAGGTAACCCCGTGATAAAGTCCATGGAGATGTTCTCCCATATCAACGTCGGAACCTCTAATGGCTGTATAAGTCCTGCCGGTTTTTGATGGTCCACCTTTACTAGCTGACAAGTGGAACATTTGGAAACAAACACGGCGATATCTTTCTTTATCCCTCTCCACCAATACTGTCGTCTTATGCCTTGGTACATCTTATCCCCACCAGGGTGTACCGCGAACCGTGAGCCGTGTGACTCCATCATTACCTCGTGTCGCAAGTCCTCCCCTTCCGGAACAACCAGTCTCCCATTGAAGCGTAATCCCCCATCTGAGCCAACGGTATAGGACTCGACTCCCTCTGCTAGTAATCGAACTATCTGCTCCTGACAGAACGAGTCATTTGCCTGGGCCTTTACCACTCTTGTAACAATCTGAGGTGTAATAATCATCACAGACATGAACGATCGGGCCACTGCATCTTGGTGTCCCAACTCCTTCCACTTAGCTTTCCACACCTCGGCCACCTCATCTACCGGCCTACGGCTCAACGCGTCTCCTACCACGTTAGCCTTCCCTGGGTGATACTGGATATCAAACTGATAATCCTTCACAAACTCAAGCCACCAACGTTGACGCATATTCAACTCCTTCTGCGTGAAGAGTTATTGTAGAGACTTGTGGTCTGTGAACCACTGAAAATTTTCCCCCAAGAGAAAGTGTCTCCAAATCTGAAGAGTGAATATGACTGCTGCTAACTCCAAGTCATGGGTGGGGTAATTCCTCTCGTGAGGATTAAGCTTACGGGAAACATAAGCTATGGCCTGGCTCTCTTGTTTCAACACACCTCCATGTCCTTGTAAGGACGCATCGGTGTCAACTAAATACTCAACTCCCGGCCTGGGCAATGCTAACACGGGCATTGAGGTTAATTTGTCCTTCAACTCATCGAATGCCAACTGACAGGCATCGCTCCAGATGAATGGTACACCTTTGTGAGTTAGATGTGTCAAAGGACCCACTATCTTTGAGAAACCCCGAATAAACCTCCTGTAGTATCCTGCTAGGCCCAAGAAATTACGGATCTCAGTCGGTGTCGTGGGTTGTCCCCACTCCCTCACCGCGGATACCTTCCCCAGATCAACAGATATCCCTCGGTCTGAAATGATATGCCCAAAAAACTGAACCTCCTTCAACCAGAACCCACACTTCTCATTCTTTGCATAAAGCTCGTTCTGACGCAACGTCTACAAAACCTGTCTCAAATGCTCGGCGTGCTCCTCTTCTGTCTGGGAGTAAACCAAAATGTCATCAATAAAGACAATGACGAACTGGTCTAGGAACTCTCTGAACACCCTATTTATTAAGTCTATAAACACGGCTGAAGCGTTGGTCAAGCCAAAAGGCATAACCCAAAATTCATAGGAACCATATCTCGTCAAGAAAGCAGTCTTTAAGATGTCCTGTTCCCTGATACGCAACTGATGGTATCCCGACCGCAAATCAATCTTTGATAAGAAGCAAGCTCCCCTCAACTGGTCAAATAAGTCATCGATTCGGGGCAACGGATACTTATTCCGTATCGTGACCTTATTCAACTCTCAGTAATCTACACACAACCTTAATGATCCATCCCTCTTCTTTAGGAACAACACAGGGGTACCCCACAATGAAGTACTCCTCCGGATAAACCCCTGACCCAACAACTTCTCTATCTGATCCCTTAGCTCTCTCATCTCTACTGGAGCTATACGATACGGTGCGCGGGCAATGGGCTGTGTGCTCGGCATCAAATCAATAACAAAATATATCTCTCTACTAGAAGGTAATCTAGGTATATCCTGGAATACATCAGCAAACTCCCTCATGACTGGAATCGAATCAAGTGGTATTACCACTTCCTTAGAGGTCTCCTCCTCTATATAATACAAATGAGTGGACGATCCTCCCTCAGGGGGGAGGCATCGCCACTGAAAACATCTCCTGCCCGGGAATGGCAAATATGATACTCCTACTGAAACAATCAATCATGGCTCAGTACTCAACTAGCCAATCCATACCAACAATCGCATCATACTCAGTCATCTTTAATACTAACATATCAACGGGTAAAGTAAACCTCCCTATCTCTATACCCACACCTCTACATATAAGGGAAATTACAGAACCCCTACTCAACAGTGAATCTACACAAGTAATCGTGCTCTCTGCAGTGTCTAACAACCCAACAGTGCGTGCAAATCTCGTGGCAATGAAATAATGTGTGGCCCCCGTATCAAATAAAATACGCCCCATAGTCCCCTGAATAGAGAAAATACCTTCAATAGCAGGTGGATCTTGTGGGACGGTGGCCTGCTGGAGCTGGTACACTCTCCTATACTGAAGCTGTCCATGCTGAATTGGGACCGCTGGAATGGGTGGTAATGCTGCCACCTGTGGTGGTGCTGGGAGGGCGGCGGGAAACATAGGCCTCTGTGGCTCGTGTCGAGCACCCGACTGCTGCTGTTGTGGGGCCCTACCCCTATCAGGACAATCCTGGCATTTGTGGCCAATCTTGCCACACATGAAGCATTTCCCCAGGAAATTTCCTCCTCGCTGTCCTTGCTACCCTCGACCCTGATGGCCGTTACCATTCCTACCTTGACCATGCTGGCGCTGCTGAAACTATTGTTGCTGACCAATCTGGCCCTACTGGCCCTGATGGTCGTTGATGGCCATGTCTGAAACCTCCCTGACCATTCCTGAAACTCCCAGATCTGAATCTCTTAGGATCCCCCTGTTGGGAACCCTGATCACCCTGCCTGTGCTGACCCTGAACAGATTGTGCCCCGCTGGCACCATTTCCCCCTGTCCTACCCTGATGGCTGGACTCTCCTGATCTTTTAATCTCAGACATGTGAAAGCGGTGATCCTAGTAGTGAAGCAGTGTCGCCTTAACCACATCAGAGTAAGTGGCCAACGAAAGATTTCCCAACAAGTGTTGTCGGATCCTCCAAGTCAATCTGTCCATGAACATCTGAATCTTCTTCTCCTCAGTCGGAATCTCATCGGGAATAATATTCAAGAGATTTGTGAATTGAGCCTCATACTCGGCCACGGTATTCCCCTCCTGCTTGAGGTTCATTAACTTCCTCCTCATCTCAATGTGAACAGCTGATGGAAAATATTTTCAGTCAAACCGCACCCAGAACTCCTGAATAGAAAGGGCGTCCCTCTCCTCCACGGTGGTAATAGACTCCCACCACTGTAATGCTGATCCTACTAGCTTAAAAGTAGCTAGTATCTGCTTCTGGAGATCCGTGCACTCGTACATCCTTAAGTTCCTTTGAATGTCCTTCCTCCACTGAGTGGACACTACAACGTCGGAGCTACCTGCAAACTTCGAAGGGTGTGCTTTCTGAAAAGCATCACGAACACGTTCCCAAGAAAACAGGAATGCATGAGCCTGAACTGGCGCGACTACCGGCGTCTGGGGTGTTGCCTAATGTACAACTGCTAGGGCGGAATTTATCGCTTGGGCTATAATAGCTGCAACCTCGGCGGCATTCATGGTGCCCTGAACTGGTGCAGGCTGTGGCTCGGGCTGTGCATCCCTAGGAACTCGCTGTGCACGTCGTGGAGGCATTTGAAATGAGAGAAAAGTCTTATAAGTTCGCAGTTATTATCTCAAAATAGCTAAAGAGCGGAACATACATAAAAGAATACAACAATCCTAAAATATAGGGCTCTACATCAAAGAAAGCTCAGCGAAAACATAATAAGCCGTACAGATCCTAAGGACACTAGAACCCGATGCTCTGATACCACCTGTGACACCCCGACTAATTAAATATCGGGTAGATACTCCTTTATTAAATTAATACAAATCGCCAAGTTGGTTCAGTTCATAGCATCACTGTCGAAAATGTTTTATCAATTACTAGCCACCTAATATTTAAAAAGCAAGTTGTCAATTTTAATTAAATTCAATTTACATGTAATAATTAAATTATGAAATGCTAAAATAACCACCACAACATAATGACAATTGAATAACCATAAAATAGTAATGAGTCTGGAGGGATACTCCTCACAACAATCCAAATACAGGAATAAACAAATACTAAGTCAGCATCACTAAATTAATTACAACCCAAAAATCTGATATAACTGGATAAATAAAGTGTCTAAAAGAAATGGGGCGACATGCCCAACAGATGAAGAAAATATAGTAACATAGAGTCATGATCGAAAGTGGAGGCGTCTACTGTCAAAGTCATGTAACTTCCACGACAGCTACAGTCCGTCACCTGAATGGAACTCCTATGCATGGTATCCTTGTGGTTGGGCACCTAAAAGGTTTTTACAAAAATATATTTGAAAGCAAACAGGTCAGAGCCTGATTGTGGAAAATAGTTTAAAATATAACAAGTGTTTTAATGACATAAAACAATGAATGCAAAATACATGTTAGGACGTGCTCTCACATGAATTACTCACCTCTCGACTATGTGTGCACTCCTAACGTATCCGTAATCTAATCTAGTTATGCCCGTATCTAACTGGTTCAATATAAAATCTAACGTTACTATACGATTCATAATTTAATTCCCGACATCTTATTTTAAACAGAGTGTTTTGCTCTTCTACACAATTTCCCATTTTAGTACTACTAATCACTAGAGATCTTCCATTTTATCTTTTACAAAACGTTGATATTATAGATACTCATATTTATACATTACAGTTCATTTCAATTAACAGGATATTATTCTCATCATAAATATACAATACTAGCACCCCCGAGACAAAGCTGCGGTGCACACATACTCTGCTATCCAATCCCGGTACATCACGTACATCAGGACCACGCATTCCGAATCTCTCAAGAATCGTTCTCCAATAACAACAATCACACCAAATAGAGGCGAACATAGTTCACATCACATGGGTCACGCACATACCTACCCTCCCATGATCAGCAGACTTATTAACTTCTCAATAAGTCCTTCTCTGACCTATTTCCTCGAGGTACCAATCTAAATCCCCCCGTAGGCACACGAAGATTAGATGGCCCTAATCGAACATAGACCTCCCGTGATAGCAAGTATGGTAGGTATGTTTTACACATAAACCCACATATACTAAGCATTCGCACATCTTAGATATCTCGTATTATTAATATAGGTATGCTTCTCGTTCTTAAACCCTCATTTAATGTTATACGTTTACAAGTCCCCGATTTGTATATTAACATTGTCAACCTTTCTCACGTCGTAATTAGGTATTCGTTTCCTATTCCACAAATGTCATCCGAATTACTATAAGGTTCTAAGTTCTACTCCTCAACGTATCCCAATTCTCACAATTATACCCACTAGTCAATAAGGGAAGGTTAATTCTCAATTACTTAAGTCTACAGGACATTTGAAATAAAATCAGGCCAAAAAAGCCATTCTGTCAACTCGTTAGAAGCCTCGTTCGAACGAGGTCATTCGAACGAGTGTCGTTCGAACGAAAGGCTTCAAACGAACTACCAACTTGTTACAAGGGATACTGTCATCTCGTTAGAAGTTCGTTCGAATGAGGTCGTTCGAACGACCTGGGCAGGTCTTCTAACGAGATGGCAGACTACGCCCAGAAATTCCCCCAATTCATTTTTCTTCAGATTTCTCTCCTCTAAATCCCCACTAAGATCATCCCAATTAAGTTTTAACGTTTTTAAACTACTCTTAGTCCTCCCTAAGTCACCCTCTAACATATATTTGGGGTCAATGCCTCCTAAATTAACATGTAATCATCATAATTCCCAAACATTATCCCAAACCCTATAAACATGAAGCCAGAATTTTAACGTTTGCAATTTCTCCTTATAAATCATTTTTTATATCATCAAAGATACATTTTGGATATGGAATTCATTCATTACCATTCTACATGCAATCCCTATATAAGATTATGAGTTCTATCTCCAATTTTATGGGTTTTTCATCAAACTTTCAATACAAGACATATATTTAATCCTAAGCATGGAGGAAACATTCGCTTGAAATTATGTAATTAAATCACTTGCCTTAGGTTTTCTGATTTGATGTTGAAGGTTGAAGGTTGATTCTCCTCTTTCTCGCTACAGATTTCTCCCAAAGATGGTGATGATGGCTAGGGGTTTCTTTTGGAACCTCTTAAGACTCTCCCTATAACTCCGTAGCCCACTACTTGTTGAATACTGATATTGGACTTAGTGGGTTTATTTCTAATATAAAATTAACCTCTAAAATTCATGGGTTTTAATTCCCCTATTTTTAAAATTACCAAAATACCCTTCTAGGTTGCCAATATGGCCCAAAAATGCCCCGGGACCCAAACTAAACCACCGGCTAGTATTTTCTGACTATTTCAACCTTTTCGGACACGTTGGCACAGTCAAAATGACCATTCGGTTGATAAAGATATAATTCACTTTATAATTCAAATAGTTTCATTCCTGACGCGACTAACACGCATGTTCCAATTAAATTTCCAAATTATCGTATTTCTGTCTCGCGATAATTTTAACATTTTCAATACATGAAATTTTCAATTTTAACATCATAATCAAATACAAACTCACCTCTCGCTAGTATTTGTACCCAGATTAATTCCCAATTAATTCTCATTTAATTTAATTAATCCCTTAATTAAAATTTAATAAAATTGCGGTGTATTACAAATATCACGAGACTTAACTCACAAATTTCTGTTTTTTCGAATGAGATTGAGAGACAAAACGAGACCAGCAATGGTGTGATAAGTGATGAGAGTGAATAAATTTCTCAGTTGAAATGCACACTTGTCACATTAGAGCAAGATTATGCACGAATTAAGGAATCAGAGGAAAAATGGAAGAAAATTACAGCGGCATTAAAGAATGAATGCGCAAATAAAATCACTGAATCTGACAAGTTAGTATCGAACCTACAGAAGCAGATTAATCATTTCTAAATTAAAGCCACTAAACTATCTGAACTTGAAGAAAATCATGGAAGATTGATTTCGAAACATGTAAAAGCTCTTGATGACCAGAGACGTAAGTTGACTTGCTGTCATAAACCAAACAAAGATCTTCGAATTCGTAACCACACTCTATGAATATTTGTTTAACAACTCGGTGGAGATCCTGAGTGTCCAAACATCGAAATCCTACGCCTAAAACTTTGAAGAAAATGAGTTCCAAAAAAAAAACCTGAATACATGTACCAAACTCAGATTAGAAAATCAAGGAAAATGCGTGAAAAAAATGTCGAAACCCTCTCCGAGTCCCATCCAACATAAAAGAAAACTTGGTGGTGCGTGAAAGATGAATCCATGGAAATCAATGAAGGGGTACATATTTGATATGTATATACAGATACACCATGATCAACTGAAATAAGAAGAAAGATTATAAACCCTATTAATTTAAATTAATATCATCTGCTTGATAGAAACACCCAGGAAAAATTATGTATGTATTATGAGAAAGCACCACTCGAGTAATAAGCATACCATTGTTAATATCCAGTCTAATTGACTTCCATTTATACGTATTAAAGAAACATAACTTTATTAACTTGTATGCAGAATGTTAGCATGGCAACTAGACCATGACTCGATATCTTTAAAAGACATATCAGACCTACTGTGGCAAGCACCAAATTTCAAACAATGTAAGTACCCAAGCACACCTACCTATCTCATATACAACTTCATATTTTTGTAACAATATAATGTATGCATCATTATATTTGTGAATATTATAGATGATTGATTGTTACACGTCTATATTGGCTGATCAATTCAAGAACGATGCTAATATAAAAAATGTCTGCATGTGAACGTATGGTTGGGTACATACGATTACCCACAACAATTACTCATTGTTATAAACTATCTCCAATAGATCATATATTATGTGTAATGTATACAAACTCATCTTCATACCATCCACATTTATCTTGGAATAATCAAAATCGAACCGTTTATATACTGTAATTTATGTGTTTGACTTGACTACTATATCTTATATGAACAACTAAAAAAATGTGCCACTATTTCTGATAAAGATTACTAATGATGTTATAACTACGGTTGTAACCAAAAGTAACAAGACATTACCCTAAATAATTAATTCAATAAAAAGTGCATAGTCTTCACATACCATTATCACTCCATAAACACAAAACATAACTACACTCCACCGAATATGCCTCCACCTGTAGAAGACCATTTGTTAACTACAACTTGGATCGTCTACGACTAAAACCTCACATCAAATCATGACTTCTTATCCACAAATGAATTTTAAAATAGCCATTCACACACTAGTTTGGCTAAAACGTGTCATATTGTAATCACACAGAAATTTTAACATTGGATTACATATAAAAGATAGTATGGTGTCTAATGCTCAGTGATATGGATGAAATCCCATAACTATATTGCAGGAAGAATTTAGGAAGAAGAATAATTCGGGAATAAAAAAATTGTGTACGACATTATGCTTCAAAATATAAGAACTTGTAGCAAGGTATTTATCCCGTTGTGCCATGACGATGACTTCCACTTCACTTTACTATTCCTTGACAAGGAACAAGGACTTTGGCATCACTACAACCCATTAAACAAGACAATGGAAGGCATACCATATAGATGTATTTTTCAAAAGGTAAAAGTCCTGGTTTTATTCCAAGGATTTTTTTTAAAATTAAGTTTTCTGACTCTCGTCGTTCGTATAGTGGATTTCTATACTCGTGTGCACAATTGCATGGTTATTAGGCCTGAGAATGTTCTGCCTAAAACTGTGCACATGGATGTGTTTTGTCCCCGTGAACATATCTATATCATTTTGGCATTGAATTTTTATCTCCTTATTTTCATATGCATGGATGGAATTTGAGAACATGCGCATGGCTGTACATTTTGTCATGGTTTGTTCTGTATCAAAAATCATGCACACGGTGGCTATTTGTATCTGTGTGCACAACGCGATAGATTTAATGAAAAATCTATATATAATCCTTGTTTACCTATAAATTATAACGACACTTTCCTCATTTTAAATTTTACTTAATCTAAGGATTTTTTTTAGGTTGATAGCATTATTTTCTTCTCTTTTTGTAAATCTCATGTGTACCATTTCAGATTGATAGAATCTTATATACACATTTGCATATACCTTTGAGTGTTTTTTGATTCCATATGGCCATGATCTATATCCATAAGTAACTTTTTGTTAGGGAACAACAAAGAGGTACCTTCTTGCATTATGTAAAATTATCTTTTCGTATCTAATGAGAGACTATGATGCACCGAGGTTTTTTAACCTTAGGAAGGGATTTTTTCTTGTAAATTTTTGTTGTGCAACTGTTTATTGATTTGATTACCTTAATTGTGCTTGTTTATTAAATAAATAACCTAGATTTAAGTTTGGACATTGAAAATGACATGAATCTATGTTATTATTTGGTAATTGGTTTTAAAATTAGGATAAATTGCATTGAAACCTATTCACCCCCTCGGGGTTTGAATCTAGTTTTCACATATACTTTCTCATATGTGTTGATCCCATGCTTGTGGGTCAATTGGCTCATATTTTTAGATTAATGCATTGACTTTTTCATATGATATTTATATCCTAGTTCATTTACACCTATATACTCTAAAAATAGAAATTTAAAGCTTTGAAGCATTAAAACTCTTAAGCTTGATTAATATGGAGAATATATAATAAACTATATGAACTTGACTATATGGAGAATATGGAGATTTAAAGCTTTGAAGTATTAAAACTCTTAAGCTTTGAAGCATTTTTATGTCTTGTGCATGTGAGAAGTTTCTGTAGGGTTGTAGTTGAAAATTCATCATGCAAAATCATCCAAATCATGAGAGGTGATATGTTTAGGGATGTAACTTCGGTATGTGTGATCTACCTTTGAAAAATTAGAAAGAATTCTCTAACCACTGTTCTTATGTGATAGCTGTCACATGGATTTTTTTTTTATAATTGATGTCTCAAAGAATTAAATTTATACAAAATTGGTTAACACCAAGGATATGAGACTAGAACATTTTAATCATAAATATTTAAAAAATGAAGAAGACAAAAGTGTTACTTGAAAATTTTATAAATTTAAGGAAAATGAGACTTTTTAATGATAAGCATAAAATTAGAGTTTCCAAAAGTATGTTTCATTAAACTTTAATTTTAGTTTCACCGTGCAAGGCTCAAACGTGTTCACTTTTTCTTTCACACATGGTATAATCAATACATCATACGATAAATCGAAATTCAAAATGTTTTAAGCATCTAAATGCTTATTCATCTCTATTTGGGGTATATGATATAACCATAAACCTTAATTATGTTGTCTAAACACGTACGTTCTCATCATTAGTCAATGCGTTCAAAAATATAGACCTTAATATACATGGTTAAATTTTATGTGAGAATTTTTCCTTTAATATGGAAAATTAAAAATCTAGTCCCAAATGTTAATTTGCCTCAGCGAAAAATTAAGCCGCCTGTGAAGAATTTATGTTGCTACAATGAATAAGTCGGTCTAAAAGCCAGTCATAACATTTTACATATAGAACAACTCATGAAAATTGTGTCTCGCCTGAGTGAATAAATCATTCAAAGGTGAGAAAAATCTCTGGTCGATGTCACAACCAACGAAATTTAGATTTGTTTTAGTAAAAGATCTCTCGTCAGCGAAGCTAATTGGTTTGCATCAGCGAATCAGGTTTTATAAAGTCTGAAACCTTCATTTTAAACACTTCCCACCAGAAAACATATTTTCTCTCTTGATCGCAAATTGTTCTAGAGACCCTAGGAGTTGAATGTACTTCGATTTAAGCCTCTTACATTGATTTCCAACATCAGACATCATCTTGAATCAATATGTAAGCTTCTTTCCTCCACTCTAGGGTTAGGGTTTTTTCAAAAAAAATGACTTATGGGATTTTTGGTTATTTTTTCCTCATAACTTAATAAATGAAGGAATTAATGTGATTCTTGCTATTGAAGTTATTTACTAAAGTTATTTCCATGAAATTTTTATTAAGCTACATTGTACAAGAAAATTGCATGTAAAAACCCTAATTAATTTGGGCATTTCTAAAGTCTATGAGAATCTATAATTTGTATATCTTGGTTTGAGACTCTACCTCATGTTTAGGAATAGATTACTCTTCTTTTTAGGTTTAAATTCTTTAATTATATAAGATATGGAGTATTTTTGTGCCTTTCTAACTCTTTATTTCCCATTATAATGTCGACTTAATCCTTGAAACGTCTATACAATAAGTATTCAAAACAAGAACCTAATAGATATCAGACTCTTACTCGTGAAGTGGAAATGAGGAATTCAGTGTGATAATTTCCTAGGGGGTGAATAGGACATACTCAGAATTCATGATCGATTAAATTTTTTCTTGTTTGAAAATGCAACACCAACAATTTATTTGCATAATGAAATTCAAGCTCACATTTATTTTCAAAATTTATCAAGCACTTAAACTTAAAATTATTAAATCCAATTTTAGTTTAAGAAAAGTGTAATGATAGAATTTAAATCCAATTCAAAAGCCTTTGATTTCAACTATAACTTAGCAAGGTGGGAAATCTACACCTAGGTCCAGTTAGATCTAAATCCAAGTTAATTTGTAATTATGTGAGATCTAGATAAATTAGTTCAATTCAATTGAAATCATAAACACCTAGCAACATAAATAAAGTATATATATGACATTATAAGAGGTTATGTGTTGTGAATAAAAGCAAATGAAAAAATGAGCACAACTCCAATATCTATGAGGAAAACCCCACTTAGGGGAAATAACCTCAGTATACTATAACTAATCCACTAGAAAAATGAAGATGTTACAAGAGATCATCCCTAGATTGAGATTCCTTACAAGCTCTCACAATCTACCAATCCTCAATACTCCACCTGATCTAGTGACTCTCATGCAAATATCCTATATATAAAGAGGATAATCCACTGCAATTAGCTTCCATGCATCCAATTTGAAGAACATGTCTCTAATTACTTATATCTTCCTCCTTGTTTACCTCTCAACTAAAGATATTCTATGGAAAATGATGAAGGATGAGTTTTTTAAGGTTTATTTGGTGAATCTCTCACAAAATATTTCAATTAAATTGAGGAAAAATAAATCTCATATAGGGTTTCTAGAGAGAGAAAGAGAAGCTCATAGATATAAAAAGATATTCAAAAATATATCAAAGTTCTAAATCAAAACTGGAGACAAAATTCTTTTTATAGTGAAAAAATATTTTTCCCATTTTTTGTAAAGTCTATGCATATGGATGGTTTTTTATCCTTGCGAGCCGCCATAAAAATTGAGAAAAATGGACCCTACTAGTCATATATGTGCGTATGAGGGATTTTTCAACCATGAGCACAATTTTGGGTAGAATATAAAACCTTTTAAAATGTACCAGCCGAAAGCCACCATTCACACGCGTTCCCAAAATAAGACTTTTTAAGGATAATAACAAGTGCAGGAAATTTGGGCAAAGAAAAGGTGTCCTAAAGTGTATCAAAGGTCATATATCATATCTAAAATGGTCCAAAAGTCCACCGGAGACTCTGAGTCGATGATGAGATTCAATGTAAGACAACTCAGACAAAAATAGAGGCATGTAAGGAAATCAAGCATCTAGACACACAAGGAATGTCTAAGGATATGTTTGAGAAGTAAAATAAAATATCTTATACATACGAAAAATAAAATATTTTCACATGGAATAAGCAAATAAATACTTCTATACATTTCCATGAACTACATTATAATGCTTATTTCAAAGAAAGAGCAATTCCATTTTAACGGACGGTTAATTAGGCATCGACTCAAACCGATATGCCAAAAGTCGGATGATTATTTTGAACAAGGGTGATTAATCATGTGTTAGCATAGAGATGACAAGGAGTGTGTATACCCTTACATGGTTGAGGAATTTTATTGCAATAGTGAGTTTAATGACAACCAAAAAACTCATTTCCACATAACGGTTCAATGAATTCGAATTGAAATTTCAAAGAAAACCATTTTCTAACATTAATAATTGCCAATTGTAGAGAAATTGGGATTTCCCCACGAAGGCCAAGAATATTCAAGAATTTAGAAGTATGGACTAAAATTTTCACATGAGGAGTCATCATGTCAAGAAAACATTGGAATGGAAACACGTCACCGATTTTTACTCTTTTTCATATGATAGTTTGGGGGGAACACCATTCAAAAATCTCAATGTATTACTTTCCCTGACATTATTGCCTCTATTTATATATAACTGGCATCGACATATCGAAAAATCTAGCCGAGGAGATATATTTCACAATGAGGAGTGCAGTGGAAAGTAAAGGGAATGTGAGACCATCTCTACCTTTTTAGAGGTTTGTGCGTCAGTTATTACTAGATCAAAATGTCAAGATGTTAACTAGGGAAACATCATAAAAGGCCTCTCCCAATATCACATATATAGTATATATCAATGGGATGAAAAAGATCGATACACCCGAAAGACAACCTGAATTGGATGAGGTTGTAGAGGTTGATGAAAATGATGAAAAGAGAGTTAAAGAAAAAAAGGAGATCAATTGGATGGATGCACATGGTGATGAAGTTATTAGTGGTGCCACCGGTGATGTCCCAGAGGACTTGACACGTCTCCATAAGACCAATGCAATAGTGCCTTAGGATTTGGAAAAGCCTCATATGCTACTCATTTTTCATTGTTTTCAAATCAGCTCAACTATATAGTGGGGAATACAATGGACCTTCTTTGACCAGATATCATGGAGTTGACTAGGATGACACATGAGCTCACTTAACAAGTTCAAGCTCATACCGCTGATTATGAGGCACTATTCTTCTTTAATGAGCATGAGTTTTTTAGCCTCGAGAGGAGCATGGTGGATCTCAGTGTTGAAATTTATATTCTTCACATGATGTAGATGCAATATCCAACACTAACAATGAAGAGGATGAGAATTAATGGTTGGTGATGACGATGGTGATGATGATAGATCAATGATTGGTAAAGATATTTTTGGGGACCACATGACTTTTTAGATATAATTTTGGTGTATATGTCATGTTTTTCTTTTGAGTTATGATGTTTTTTATTCATTGACATGTGTAGTATTACTCCTAAAGGTTAGCATTTTTTGTTGTATCTTTTAATTATGATACATTACGGATAGTCAAAACTTGATTATGTTTTTGGGTATTTATGATATAAATTGATAGGCATGTTTAAATTATCACATCCTTGTGCCTAGTTATCATATTTTCTCCTATATCTTATTTAGTAAAGCTTCTTCTATCACTTTACATAATAGATGAATTGAAGTACATGTCTTTAAGATATATGATTCTTTAAAATTAATTTATATAAACATTTTCATTTTCTCATTTAAAACGAATCGGATTCTTAACTTGACTTTTTTTGTACTTAACTTTATTAACTTCCATGACAAAATAGGGGAGAAATTATTAGGGGGGGGGGGTGTTTAAATTAAGGGGGAGTTTTAATTTAATGATAATTTGGAGTTTTTATATGAAAATATCTTAGGGAATGTATATATACATTAGAAGTGAAGTGCAATGAATTAAATATGATATTTTAGGATGTATACTTTCTAGGATTGTGATATACTTTATGTGATTAGATTACTAATGCTTTTATATGCATATCTATTATTCATCATAACTACATCTGGTTAATTACCTTATTATACATTAATATCGCGATTCTCTTTACTATTGTATGACAAATGAACAGAGTACAAGAGCTCAAGTTGGTTCTTGTTGATTATATGTTGATAGGGTGATGTACTCCCTTGGTCGATCTTGTGTCATTTTTATCATAGTGATAGATTTACTTTTCAGTGCCTGTAATCTTTTGGTTTGTATATTTTGTCACGGAATAGACAAAGGGGGCAGATTATAAGAGTGTGTGTATATATATATATATATATATATATATATATATATATATATATATATATATATATATATATATATATTCGTGTGTCCCACGCATAATTGGTTTGTCGTATTTCATTTACAAAATATATTTTGTGTTTTTTAGTCCTTGAGTTCGTTCTGGCATAGCACAACTACGCTACATTTGCTCTAGATAAGCTTCTTGTTCTCAACCTAACATTGACATGATCATATATTTATATTGCCACTTGGTTGAGGTATTTGGAATTTTTAAAATACTCTAACACTTTATCATATTTGAATTAACCTTTTCTTAAAATGAAAATTTGATTTATGTGTGCATATGTTGGTTTGGCTTTTGGTATTAGGTGATATGCATATGAAAATATACTATGCGTACAGAAGATATTCTTAAAAAAGGTATTTGAATGAGTATATCATTTGAAGGTTTGAGTAAAGTTCAAACTTACATATATTTTATTGCCATGGGCAATATCTGGGGACTTTTGTTGGTCACTCGCTTCAACAAAGCAAGACTTTAATTCAGTGAACGCTTGAGTTCACTAGTCATGTGATCAACTAGAGTTTTTACCAATTCACTAGTCACGTGATCAACTAGATTTTTTACCCAAATGAGTTTTTTATCCTCATGACTTCCCTCACTGGCAACTTGCCTCAATGACATAATGATTTGCTACAGCGAATATACTTCACTAGTGGAGAGTTTTTTCTACCAAAGTAGATATTTTACAAATATCTCATGGGAAACCGTGAAAACTTTATTTGCAACCAAATATTCTCTAAACTCAATTCCTTTGGTATTTCTTGTGATGTCATCCTCCCCACTTTTCTTAGACGTGTCTTCCACACTCGGAACATATTGATATATATGGAGAGATTGGTATCGTAATACCCATCTTTTGCAAAACTCTAAAGAAAAAAACATTGAGAATTTTTTTATAGAGAAGAGTAACTTGATTAAAGAGGTAGATTTTAAGATATTTATTTTTTAGTTTAAACACTCTAAATAGTAAACCATTGTTTTTCTTCTTCACATTTATCTTTATAGTTTTGAGGTATTAGATTTCAAACTTTAATCACAAGTCCTATTGAAGTCTAAAAACTTCTACATCTATTCTTCAACATGAATACTTGTATTCTTGATCTTAAGAGACTGTGTGAATATTTGAAAAATGCATTGTGAGGTTTGAGTAAGCCAAACCATTTTAAACACTTTCAATACCTTTAGAAAAACACACATCCTAGAAAGTTGTAAACCAAGCATTGGTGGTTTCTCAACAAAGTTTGTCTTGTTCATCAAAGAGGATTTTAATCTGTTGCGTAGATTCGAACGACATTAAATGACTCTAAGGATAGTTGTTGTTACGTAGTGTTCTTCAGCAGTTGGCGTTCTCTTGAGAGGATATAATGGAAAAAAGTTGATACTCGATCAGTACATTGAGTGATTGTAACTCATTGTTTTCTATTTGTAATAATCAACCTGTAATAACCCTCGCTTATGAGAACGTATTTTATATTAATTACTAGGTATGGTAATTAGATATAAGTGTTGGGTTATGATTTGAATGCTAATTTAATGAAGAAAAGCTAATATTCACTATGAGTTACCATATATACCATGACTGTGGGTGAATATTGCTATGTTATGCTTATTAATATCATATGAATTTAAAATGATATTTTCCTTGATAATGAGATCGGAACTTAAATTGATTTATAAAATGTCCAAATGATAATTTGGAGGCCGCAGTTGATTCCGGAACGTGCGAGATAGTCAAATATTGTGCCATATTTTATGTTAAGATTTTTGGCACTTTTGACTAATTATACCTTAAATATGTAGTTGCGTGTTATTTTATCGCAATATTGATCAATTAAGTTGGGATTTTCGCTAAAGCCACGACTTAGTATTACTAAGTCTTCTAATTTCCCTAAATTCACTCCTAAACCTAGAGAGAGCTTGAGAGAAGAAGAGGAAAAGTAGAGAGAGGAGAGGAAATTGAAGATTGAGGATAGATTCTTATTTTCTACACCAAGAAAATCTGCATTTTCTTCATTGAGGCAAGTTTTCTACTTGCTATTTGTGGTTTAGATAAATGATTTGTTATGATAATGATGTATTAATCATGGTTTAACCATTTTAGGGTTTTCTTTGTATATTTGTGGGTTTTGATCCATTGAAGAAGATGTTGGATGTTTGATGAGGTTTATGGTAGTAGTTAGTAGCATTTATGTTATGTTGGTGGAAATAAATGAGTTGGTTGTGGGATTATCTTGAAATAGGAAGACTTGGGTTTGGTCTAGGTCTGCGAAAACCGGTCGACCGCGGTTCGCAGACCGGTCGACCGGGGTCTACGGGGGAGGGTTTACTGCATTTCTATATAGGCCTAAAATTATGGCGCGGTCGACCGCGGCCCCCTTACCGGTCGATCGGTCCTGCCAAAATGAACTTTCTGCTTTTCTTCTTAGGCCAAATCTTGAGACGCGGTTGACCGCGGTCTTGGGACTGGTCAACCGGTCCCCTGTTTTCTTCCCAAACATTTTATTTTCATTCTTTAACCTCTTCTTTTCATAGGAACATAGGGACCTTCTTATATGAAGTAAAATAATAGGGTCTTAGAGTATTAGTTGAGTTCGATCGACTCCCTATACTCGAAAGGGTTCATCTAGGGTTCCTGTCAGAGGGGAGGGGGAGATTTAAAGAAGTGTTTAGGCATTTCTTCTGTCAGGTAGTTCTATAAGAGTCTAGGAAATCTTAAGGTCGAATTTGGAGACTTTAGGAGTATATGCGAACTAGATCTCATTTGAGGATCATTATAAAGTCCAAGCAAGGACATTTGGGAGAGATAACTAGGGAGTTTAAATATTCTTCGAGGTTATTGTGATGATGTGAAGTATACCTTAATGCATTTGATAAAATGTAAAATGGATAAAGTAAACATAATTTACTGAATCATGAAATGGAAATTAATAAAATGGATGTTACACACCTCTCTAAATACCATCTTAAGGGAAGTCCGTGCGTGAGGTGAAGCCCCCTGGCTAGTGAATGCTGGATGGATATAGTCCTAGGCCATATGAGCGCTTGTTTTATATTTTTCTGCGATGGGTAGGAGATTCTGGGGTGGTCTTGACTACCCCGCAGGCATATGTCCGATTCCCGACATTTGCGATAGGATCCCAGGTTGTCTTATGTTAGGCCCTGGAAGATGATGGTTATTTTGCGACGCGCACAGTGGGGAAACCCGGACGGGTGGTAAAAGAATCGTTATATATATATTTATAACTATTCTATTATCGAGTTCGACTCTATGGAACATTATTGCCATAAAGAGCAAAGTATATGCCACAAAGAGCATACTAATGAGATAGGTGTCATAAAGAGCACATGGTAATAAATGCATTCCTAATAAGGAATGGAAAGAAGATGGAATTGAAAATGATGAAATATGAGAAAGGCTTATAAGTACTTTTATTTCTTTGCATATATAAATTCTATTTTAATAATCATTTAACTGTTTTAGTTCTTTATATGATGTTACCATGCTAGAATATCATCCATATCATTCATGCTTACCTGTACATTATTGTCATACCTGTCATTTATCTAGTGATCATATAAAACTGGCCTCTGACCGGTTCTTTGTTTTCTTGTTGTGTATGTATCTTCTTTAGTCGTTCAGGTGTTCCGCCGCAAGGTCGCCCGTAATGCCTATCTTTTCTCTGAGTTTTTTGAGGAGCCGTGACATTTTGCAGGGATCACGGGATATTTTATGTAGACGCCTCTATTATTGTTTTCTAGCTAAGATCAGTCTTTATTCGGGCATGTGGCCCAAATGGTTGTAATTGTATAATGGATGTATTATGTAAAACATAAACTTATTGTATGTTGTATGGATGGTATCGACCGACGCTTCATTCGATCTTTTCTTATCTAGTTGATTACACATGTTTGTGGGGGTTTCCATCCTCTTTTTCTATTATGGGTTGTTGAAAGTGTTTTCTTTAAATTACAAACTAAAATTTTTGATAACCCGTTTTCTGGAATATTGTGTGGTTATTCCTGTTACTCTGTATGATTATTGTGATGCTGAGAATGATATCTATCCATGATTCCTGTTTCATCGGGGTTTAGGGATGGCCACCCTTTATTTCGGATAGCGGGTTGTCACAGATGGTATAAGAGCATCAGGTTCTAGAGTCTTTAGGATCTATGCGGACTTGTCATGTTCTACCGTAGCCTTATTTGATATAGAGCTTAATGTTAGGATTGTCTTGTTGCTTATGTATGCGATCTTCTGCTGGATAGATTGTTTTATATAATATTCTAACTCTATCTCTTCTCTATCTCAGATGCCGTTAAAGAGAGGACGTCCCGCTAGACGCAATAGGGTTGTCGAGGATGAGGTTGGTCCTTCACCACCGCCACCAGGGAATATCAATGCCGCTGATGTGCCAAATATTGTGGCCCAAGCTGTTAATGCATCGATGACTGCAGTGGCACAACAAATGTCACAAGCTCAAGCTAGAGGACAAGAAGTACTAGTTCCTACGGGACCTTCTCAGTGGGAACGGGTTAGAGAGTCTTTCCTAAAGGGTCATCCCCCAGAATTTGAGGGAGGTTCTGACGTTATAAAAGCAAACCAGTGGAAGAAGGACATGCAGCGTTATCTAAGGATGGTGGAATGTAGTGAGGAGAAAAAGCAAATCCTCGCTACCTTTAAGCTTATCGGATCGACCTTACACTGGTGGGAGTCAATGATGACACCCGAACAAAGGGATATAATGTCAATCACCAATTTTTGGGCTTTGTTTGATGGAAAGTACTTCCCTCCCGCAGTTCAAAGGGAGATGCAGAGGAAGCTTCAAGATTTAGTACAAGGGGAGAGATCGGTTGCTGTGTACGAAGAGGAGTTTACCCGATTAGCAAGCTTTATACCGGATGAAGTAACTCCGGAAGCGAAGAGGATCTCCTGATTTGTAGGAGGTTTGGACTGGCGAATAAAACAACATTTGCTTGGAAATCTATCTTTGGTAACCTTTGGGGACGTGATGAATGCTGCTTTACTTCACTGTCAAGAGCATAGATTATTTGTGCAAAACAATAAGAGGGCTGCAGCAATGGGGCAAATGGTGAAACCGGGAGGAAATGGGAGCGGAGGGGGAACATCTTATTCGTCCCAATCCTCGGGGAACAAGTAGAAAGAGAGGGATCCTCAGCAAGGGGATTTGTCCAAGCGTCAATGTTTTGGTGGGTTTAATGCTGGTGGCAACAATAATAATAATAACAGGCCGGGTCAAGACGGACAACAACTACAACAACAGGGATGTAGAAGTGTAAATGGAGGTAGGAGCCAGCAGGGCCGGGGTACAGGGAAATTTCAAAACAATCAAGGTAGGAATCAAGAGAATACGGCTAATAAATGTTTTTAGTGTGGGGAGTTGGGCCATTATAAAAGGGCGTGTCCTCAGTTGGTTCGAGGGCATCTTCCTAGGCCCCCACAGCATCCGTATGTACAGTTTCCGCCCCAGGCGCCTAATCCAATTGCTCCTCCTCAGCAGGGGCAATTGCAGTATGGACGGGCTTACCATATTCAAGAGGCTTTGCTTCCTCCAGCTCCTCCGGCACCGCCAGCGATTGAGGGTAAGTTTCTCATTCATGGGCATATGGGTCGAGTACTATTTGATACGGGTGCTACACACTCCTTTATTTCTAGAAGTTTTGCCCAGACCACAGGTTTGATAAAATCTACTGAAAGTACCTTCACTAGCGTTGAATCCTCTATGGGCGATGGTTCATTGATTTTCTTTGTTTGTAAAAACGTAGGGATTAATCTTGGTAACTTGTATTTTGGGGCCGAGTTGCTCGTCCTTGATATGGTCGGGTAAGATGTAATATTGGGTATGGATTGGCTAGTGAAATACCGCGCGATAGTAAATTGTTATGGGAAAAGCATAGTTTTTGCAGTTCCGGGACAAGAAATGTTCCTGGTTGTTATGCCTTGTATAGAAAGGAGTGCGAGTGCTTATTTATATTGTATTGCGGAAGATGCATCTAGGGATGTTGTGGTTCCCCTAAATTCTCTTCCGATCGTTAAATATTTTGAAGATATTTTTCGGGAGATACCAGGATTACCTCCAAGTCGGGAAATAGAGTTTGTTATTGATTTAATGCTGGGGACTCGACCGATTGCTAAAGCTCCGTATCGAATGGCTCTTGTGGAGATGATGGAGTTGAGAGATCAGATTCAGCAGCTTTTGGAGAAGGGCTTTATTAGGCGTAGCACATCACCTTGGGGTACTCCGGTATTGTTTGTGAAGAAGAGAGACGGTTCTCTCCGGTTATGTGTGGACTATAGGGAGTTGAATAAAGTCACCATCCGAAATAAATACCCTTTACCTCGCATCGATGATTTGTTTGATCAACTTAGGGGAGCGTCATACTTCTCCAAAATTGATTTGAGGACGGGGTATCATCAACTGAGGATACGGGCGCAAGATGTATCGAAGACTACGTTTCTGACCCGTTACGGATCCTATGAATTCTTGGTTATGCCCTTTGGGCTAACCAATGCTCCTGCTGTATTTATGGATCTTATGAATAGGGTGTTTTGGGATTTCCTTGACCAGTTTGTTATTGTATTCATCGATGACATCCTAGTCTATTCTCAGACAGAGTTTGATCATGCTACTCACTTACGGTTGGTCCTGCAGAGATTGAGGGATCATAAATTGTATGCAAAGTTTGAGAAATGTGGCTTTTGGTTGAAGGAAGTTCAATTTCTGGGTCATGTGGTGTCTTCCCAAGGTGTATCTGTGGATCCTGGCAAGGTGATTGCGGTGAGAGAGTGGGGTCAGCCCACGACACCCACTGAGGTTTGTAGTTTTCTGGGCTTGGCGGGTTATTACCGTCTATTTATTAAGGGTTTTTCAAAGATCGCTAGCCCGTTGACGAATTTAACCCGAAAGGGAGTGAGATTTGTTTGGGGCAGTTCATGTCAAGCTGCATTTGATGAGCTCAAAGAAAGATTAACTTCGGCTCCAGTCCTTGCGTTTCCAAAACCGGGATTGGAATATCTAGTCTTCACCGATGCATCTCTTCAAGGGTTAGGAGGTGTTCTTCAGAAAGAAAGACAAACTATTGCTTACACATCTCGTAAGTTGAAACCTCACGAAAGGAACTATCCGGTGCATGACTTAGAGTTTGCCGCAATTGTCTTTGCCTTGAAGATATGGAGGCATTATCTCTTGGGGGAAAAGTTTAGTCTTTTCACCGACCATAAATCGCTACAATATTTATTTTCCCAAAAGGACTTAAATATGCGTCAGCGTCGTTGGTTGGAATTTGGGAAGGACTACCAATTTGATATCCATTATCATCCTGGAAAGCCGAACGTAGTAGCGGATGCCTTGAGTAGGAGGCCCGAGGGAGACTTAGCTAATGTGTGGAAAGCTAAGTGGAGAGAGCTCAGCCAGGAGGATGAAGGGGTAAGAGCATTCATTTCGGTGATGACCGTTACTCCTACGATTGTAGCGAGAATTGTGGAAGCCCAGGGAAGAGATAAAGGTTGTCAAGACCATATACACCGACTGTTGTCCGAGGGAGCGGAGTCGTACTCGATTGGTTCGGAGGGTGGACTACGCTTCCATGGAAGACTTATTGTTCCCGAAGATGGGGACTTGAGACGAGCTATGATGGAGGAATCTCACGGGTCAAAGTTTACGGTACATCCAGGTGGGGACAAGATGTACCAAGATATGCACCGTCAGTATTGGTGGGCTAGTATGAAGAAGGATATCTCGGAGTTTGTATCCCGATGCACTACTTGTCAGTTGGTTAAGATTGACCACCAACGACCGACAGGTTTGTTACAACCGCTAGAGATTCCAGTATGGAAATGGGAAAGCATTTCGATGGACTTCATTACGGGCTTACCTAGATCACAGAGAGGTCATGACTCGATCTGGGTAATTTTCGACCGTTTAACTAAGTCGGCATACTTCCTGCCTGTATGTACGGATTATGATACCGCTCGCTACGCCCAATTGTTCATCGAGGACATCGTTAGACTTCATGGGGTACCTTTAAATATTATTTCTGACTGAGATAAAATATTTGTGTCCCACTTTTGGCGAAGTTTTCAAGAGTCCATGGGAACCGAGTTGAAGTTAAGCTCTTCCTATCATCCTCAAACAGATGGTCAAACTGAAAGGGTAAACCAGATGTTGGAGGATATGCTTCGGATGTGCATGCTTGATTTTAAGGGCGGTTGGGAACAATACCTCCCATTGGTTGAGTTTGCTTATAACAACTCATACCAATTTACTATTAGAATGGCACCTTATGAAGCTTTGTATGGCCTACCATGTAGATCGCCCGCTTGTTGGTTGGAAGTGGGTGATGTAATACCCCGTACTTTTATGCTATATTAATTTGGGGATTTATTAAATTTATTGTGACGGTTTATTTAATAAAAATTCGGAAATTAAATATGTTATAATTATTAACGTGACGAGAGTTAGTAATTATGGGAAACTTGTTGAATATTACTAATGAGCATAGTAATATATTATATTGGTTATATTGAATGTCATAAGTTAATTAAATGACTATTTCGGAAATTTAAGTCGGGACGTGCCCGTGTCACGTAGGGACTAATTTTGTTAAATAAAAAGTAAATATTTTATAAGTTGTTCATATGGTCATTTTGAGCGCGCCAACGCGTCCGGAAGGGCCGAGATAGTCAGAAAAGTATACCCGGGGGTTTAGTTTGGGTCTCGGGGCGTTTTTAGGCCTAATTGGTGCCCCGGGAGGGCATTTTAGTCATTTTACTTAAGTGGGTAATTAAACCCACGAATTTCAGCCAACCTATATCAGCCATTAGGTCAGCCTCTTAGGGTTAGAACATTCACAAATCAAGTGACGGCCATTGGAGAAGAGAGGAGAGAGCTCCAAGGCAAACCAAGGCCAAAAAGCCACCGGATTTCACCGCCACCACCACCACCGCGTAGATCACGAGACAAGGAACGCAGCCATACCAAAATCATCCGGGAATCTGCATACCAAAATCCCAGGCAAGTGTTTAAACTTGCTATTTTCGTTGATGCAATCTTCATGTTAGCTTAGGAATAAATTGTGATAAAAACTATGGAAGAAAACCCCATTTTTGATAGCAGAACCCATGTAGTATTGATGTATATGTAAATTCTGGAAAACCTTGCCATGTAGAGGTAATAATCCACGAAAATGGGTGATCATAATAAAGAAATATTGGAAAAAGATTCATTAGAAATCTATTTAAGAAAATTCTAGGGTTCTTGATAATTGGACATGATTTTAGGTTGAAAATCCATGTTTAATGATAGTTACACGCATGCTTTACGTTATAAACACCTGGTATAATGTTATAATGATGATAGTAGGATTTTTGGGGCGATTAGAATGGAAACACATCGTTTTAGATGAAGAAGTTAGATGAAACCCGTAACTGCATTCTGCAAAACTTTGCCCAGACCTACTTGATCGATCGATCGAGCCTAGAGCTTCGATCGATCAAAGGTTCGATCGATCGAGCCCCAAGCTTCGATCGATCGACCCCTCCTGGCAGACTCCTAATTCCCTCTTTAAATGCGTTAAATTCAAATTGTCATGATATAATTCTTGGGCACTCTTAATAAATTGATTGGGAGACATTGAGGACTAGTAGGGTATATGAATAAATGTTGGAACCTTTAATCTTTAACGAAAATGGTATTTATGGGATAATTACTTTAGGTTAGTGGATTTATGAATTTAAAGGGTGAGGTGCGTAAGAGAGTTACGTTGGAACCTAATAAAGACACTTACTGAAATTCAGATTTGTGAGGATGTAGCCCATGAGTGTTAGGTAATAAGTGAGAAAACCCTTCGAGTTAAGGTTAGGAATAAAACCTTATACGAAATTCTATAACTGTGAAATTAAGGATAAATGGTAAAATTTCGGGTGATGAGAAGAACCTATATTAATATGATAAAGTGGTATATTTATATGATTGTGTGTACATATATTATATGCATGTGAAAATCATACCCACGCTACTTACTATCCCTGAGGTTTCCGCGCTGGGACAAGTCTTATCTCGATGGGACCTTTATGGGGGATATTGACTTGTACCCTAGGAGATAGATATCCTTGGTACAGGCTATCGATGTGATAGTTCAGACGGTCCTAAGAGACGCCGGTATGTGCCATCCTCTTAGAGACTTAGAATCTATGCTTCGCCTCAATATTGATTGTGTATTTATGTTAATACAATTCGAGAGTGATTCCGAATGTATTCCCCTTAATATGAGTGATATGGGGCTTTGGATAGTAGAGTATGCACGCACCATAGTTTTATTCGGGGTGTTGTTATATATATATATATTATACGAGTAGTTAATATATATATGAGATCATGATATTTGAAACTGTCTACTGAGATTTGATAAGTAGGACATGGTTGTTGACTCAAATTATTAAATACTTGTTTTGAAAAAGTATAATATGTCACTGTAAAACTTTATTGATTTTATAAAGTTAAAATGTAGGACTTTGATTACTATTTGGAACATTTTTTAAAATGGAGTCGTGAATTATAAATCTTGCGAGTAATCTAAGTTAAGTTAAATCTTTTAGAAAGACTAGTGCATTAAATGATAAAAAACCGTGGGGAAGGTTAGTGCGATAGGTGTGCACATTAGAAGAGAGGTGAGTATTTTCTCAAGAGAGTGACGTGCTAATATGTTATTGCATTGGCCTGTATAATTTTAAATACTTGCTAAACATATTTTAAAATCAAACACACTTTCGGGCTCTGGCCCGTTTCTTTTTCTCTCTCTCTCTTGTATATATATGTATATTTTCAGGTGCCCAGCCACAGGGGCGTCTTGCTTAGGATCCCTTGAGAGGAACATGCTGCAGCTTAGGTGGGAGTTGCAGGCCACTTGAGTAGACGACTTCTTTTATTGACTCCACTTCTATCACTTTCATTTATTGGGCACGTGTTGCCATTTCCATTATTTATTTGTTATCGGGACATTTATGTTTCAGTCATTTCCAGTATTGTTCTTTGGGATTTATTCAGTATGGACTTGTGATTTTAGTTTCGTATGTTGACATTCGATTGACGAATGTATTATGTTATTTGCCTTTTTGTGGTGTGATTTTTAATTGTAGAAATGTTGTTTTAAATAAATAAATCTTTTTCTTTAATTAAAATTTGGAAAGTTTGTATGAAAAATGTTTTTGACACTTAGCTTAATTATTTAGGGTGTTAAATTGAAAATTTTATTTTATCGACAGTGATGCTGAGAATGAACCAACTGTTAACCTTGATTTAATTTAATAAAGGAGTGATCGCCCGGTATTTAATTAGGCGGGGTGTCACAGGTGGTATCAGAGCATCAGGTTCTAGTGTCCATAGGATCTGTACGGCTTATTTCATTTTCTGCTTAACGTTATTGTTAAGAGCCCTATTTTTAGGATTATTGTATTCTTGATTTTACGTTTAAGTCTTCAGCTATTCGAGATTTGATGATAAATGTAGACTAATAAACTTGTTCACGTTTCAGATGCCTCCGAGACGTGCTCCGAAAGATAGGCGTGCCCAAGTCGAGCAGCCAGCAGCTCCGGCACAAGGCACAATGAATGCGAACGAAGTAGCTGTCATTGTTGCTCAGGCGGTGAATGCCGCAATAGCGGTGATTCAACAGGCTCCACCCCAGGTTCAGGTAGTGGCGCCAGTACCAGCACAGCTTCCATCCGCATGGGAGAGGGTTCGTGATGCTTTTCAGAAAGCGCATCCCCCTGAGTTTTCCGGTAGCTCTGATATTGTTACAGTCAGCCAATGGAAGAAAGACATCCAGCGGCACCTCCGTATGTATGAGTGCACTGACGTGCAAAAGCAGTTGTTGGCTTCCTTCAAACTGGTGGGAGCCGCATTACAGTGGTGGGAGTCCACTACTACTTTGGAGGAGCGGGATACGATCCCTATTCAGTTGTTCTGGGAGCGGTTTGACCGCAAGTACTTTCCACCCGCAGTGCAGACTGAGATGAGGCGGAAATTACTAAATCTGAAGCAGGAGAACCTTACTGTAGCTGAGTATGAGGAGGAGTTCACGAGACTTCTCACTATTGTGCCGGATGAGGCACCCACTGAGAGCAAGAAGATTTTTCTATTTGTCTACGGGTTAGCTTGGAGGATCCGTCAACACCTTATTGGAAATCTATCCCTGAGTACTTTCACTGACGTACTCAATGCAGTGTTACTACATTGCCAGGATCACCGTTTCCATCTTCAGGGAAGCAAGAGAGCAGGGGAGTCCAGCCAGCAGGGCAGGATCGGGGGTAATAGTGCCAGTGGGGCACCAACTCATGGACAGACTCGTCAGCACGAGCAGAGTTCCCATCAGGGGGACCCTGCTAAGCGATTTCGTTCAGGTGATTCTAGGCAGGGATTCGGAGGTTTTAGGCAGGGCCAGCAGGGTCAGCCTAATCAGCAGGGCCAGCAGGGCCAACACCGACCTCAGGGACAGCAACAGGGCCAGCAAGGCCAACAGTGTGCACATCAGGGCCAACAGGGCCAGTGGCGTGGAGGTAACGGCCAGCAGGGTCAGAGGGGCAGAAACTTCAAAGGCCGATGCTTTGGGTGCGGTAAACATGGCCATAGGCGCCAGGATTGCCCAGAGGGCGATAGGGCCCCACAGCAGTAGGAACCCGTAATGAGCCGCAGAGACCACTCTTTAGACCTGCCCTCCCAGCTCCAGCCCAGGTGCTAGCCCTAACAGCCATTCCAGCAGGTCCAGTGCAGCAGGAGCAATTGCAGTATGGACGTGTCTATAACGTCCACCAGGCAGCAGCTCCACAGGCACCACCCGCAATTAAGGGTATGTTTCCTATCCATGGTACTATGGGTCGGGTATTATTTGATACGGGGGCAACACATTATTTTATAGCTACGCATTTTGCGAAGGCCTTAGGGTTGTTAGCCACAGCAGAGAGCACCGTGACGTGCGTCGACTCACCCCTGGGGAGTGGGTCACTTATTTTCTTTATATGCCGGGGAGTGGGGGTAGAGATTGGTAGCTTGGTATTACCTGCAGACATGTTAGTCTTAGACATGCACGAGCATGATGTGATTATTGGTATGGACTGGCTCGCAACTTATGGAGCCATGATTGATTGCTTCGGTGGGAGCATTGTTTTTGCCATTTCGAGGCAAGAGATGTTTGTAGTGGCGATGCCTCGCCCAGAGGGAGGTTCGACCGCTCACTTGTATTACATAGAGGAGGATACCTCTAAGGAGGTTGTGATTCCCTTAGATTCAATCCCTGTTGTCAGGGAGTACTCCGATGTGTTTTAGGAGATACCAGGCCTACTGCCCAGTCGTGAGATAGACTTTGTTATAGATTTACTGCCAGATACGAGACCTATAGCACGCGCACCGTACCATATGGCTCTGACAGAGATGCGAGAGCTACGAGATCAGATAGAACAGCTGTTAGGTCAGGGCTTCATCCGTAGGAGTACCTCACCTTGGGGCGCTCCAGTCTTGTTTGTGAAGAAAATAGATGGTTCACTGAGATTGTGTGTGGACTACCGGGAATTGAACAAGGTTATGATACGGAATAAGTATCCGTTGCCTCGAATCGATGATCTGTTCGACCAGTTGAGGGGAGAAACTTTCTTTTCGAAGATAGATCTGAGGTCGGGGTACCATCAGTTACGTATTAGAGAGCAGGATGTTTCAAAGACTGCCTTCTTGTCGAGATATGGGTCCTATGAGTTCAGGGTGATGCCGTTCGGACTCACAAATGCCCCAGCCATTTTCATGGACTTGATGAACCGAGTATTCAGAGAGTTCTTGGATCAGTTCGTCATCGTCTTCATAGATGATATCTTAATATATTCACACTCCGAGGAGGAGCATGCCGAGCACTTGAGGCAGGTTCTTCAGACTCTACGAGAGCATCAGTTGTATGCTAAGTATGAGAAGTGTGGATTCTGGTTGCGAGAAGTACAGTTCTTGGGCCATGTTGTTTCTGAACAGGGGATTGCAGTTGACCCGAACAAAGTGTCAGCGGTGAGGGAGTGGGGACAGCCCACGACACCGACGGAAGTGCGTAGTTTCTTGGGATTAGCCAGATACTACAGGAGCTTCATTCGGGGATTCTCTAAAATAGCGGGTCCATTGACGAATCTGACTCGCAAAGGGGTACCATATGTTTGGGATGACGCTTGTCAGTTGGATTTCGACGAGCTAAAGGACAAGCTTACTTTAGCACCAGTCCTTGCCTTACCGAAACCGGGTGTGGAGTACCTGGTTTATACCGATGCGTCTTTACGGGGACTTGGAGGTGTACTCCAGCAGGAGGAGAAGGCTATAGCTTTTGCTTCCCGCAAACTTAAGCCGCATGAGAAGAATTACCCCACCCACGACCTGGAGTTAGCAGCGGTCGTCTTTGCATTGAGGATTTGGAGGCACTACTTATTGGGTGAGAAATTCCATTTGTTCACAGACCATAAGTCACTGCAGTACCTATTCACTCAGCGAGAGCTGAATATGCGTCAGCGTAGATGGCTAGAGTTTGTGAAGGACTACTAGTTCGATATACAGTATCATCCGGGGAAGGCCAACGTAGTTGCTGATGCATTGAGCGGTAGACCGGTAGACGATGTAGCGGACGTCTGGAAAGCAAAGTGGAAGGAATTGGGTCACCAAAACGCAGTGGCATGATCTTTCATATCCGTAATGTCGGTCACGCCCGAGATTGTTACGAGGGTGATACAGGCACAGACTACAGACCCGTTTTGCCAGGAGAAGATTGTGCGACTTCTAGCCGAGGGTGCTGAGTCCTATTCTGTTAGTTCTGATGGAGGTTTGCGGTTTAATGGGAGATTGGTGGTTCCAGAAGGAACGGAGTTACGTCATGAAGTGATGACTCATTCTCACGGGTCCCGAATTGCAGTACATCCGGGAGGTGATAAAATGTACCAGGACATGAGGCGTCAATACTGGTGGAGTGGGATGAAGAAGGACATCGCCGAGTTTGTGTCCAAGTGTTCTACCTGCCAGCTGGTGAAGGTGGACCACCAGAAATCGTTAAGATTGCTTCAGCCGTTGGGAGTACCCGCGTGGAAGTGGGAGAGTATTTCCATGGATTTCATTACAGGGTTGCCTACATCACAGCGGGGCCACGATTCTATCTGGGTGATTGTAGACCGTTTGACCAAGGTGGCTCATTTTCTGCCAGTAAGGACAGATTATACCACGGGTCAGTATGCTCAGTTGTTCATCGCTGGGATTGTCAGATTACATGGGGTGCCCCTGAATATTGTGTCAGATAGAGACAAGATTTTTGTGTCACGTTTCTGGGAAAGCTTTCAGGAGGCTATGGGTACTGAGTTGAAGTTGAGTGCAGCTTACCACCCACAGACAGATGGACAGACATAGCGTACTAATCAGATGTTGGAGGATATGCTACGTATGTGTGTTCTCGATTTTGGAGGAGGATGGGAGCCACATCTTCCACTGGAAGAGTTTGCTTATAATAACTCTTATCAGTTTACGATTGGTATGGCTCCATTTGAGGCTTTATATGGCAGGCCTTGTCGTTCTCCAACTTGTTGGCTTGAGGTGGGGGATAACAAGTTTCTAGGTCCAGAAGTGATTCAGGAGACCTCCGCGAGGATTGAGATAATCAGGAGTCGTATTCGGGTGGCCCAGGATAGGCAAAAGAGCTATGCCGATGCAAAACGGTTCTTTCGGGAGCTTAATGTGGGAGATCAAGTGTTATTGCGTGTATCTCCTATGAAGGGTGTGATGAGGTTCGGGAAGAAGGGGAAGTTGGCCCCGAGGTACGTGGGACCATTTCCAATCATTGAGAGGATTGGGCCGGTAGCATACAGGTTGGGATTTCCAGAACATTTACATCGCATCCACGATGTATTCCACATCTCGTCGTTGAGACGATTTCTTCGGGATGATATGGCCCATACTCACATTTCGATAGATGAGATAGACTTACAGTCTGACAGCTCTTACAAGGAGAGACCAGTGGCTATTCTAGACTATAGTGAGAGGAGATTGAGGTCGAAAGTAATTCCACTTGTGCGAGTCCAGTGGGAGCATCATAATGTGGAGGAATCCACTTGGGAGCGTGAGGCAGATATGCGCGAAAGATACCTAGAGTTGTTTTTACCAGGTATGCCTTATTCTCAGAATTTCGGGACGAAATTCCGTTATTAGGGGGGAAGTATGTAATACCCCGTACTTTTACGCTATATTAATTTGGGGATTTATTAAATTTAATGTGACGATTTATTTAATAAAAATCCGGAAATTAAATATGTTATAATTATTAACGTGATGAGAGTTAGTAATTATGGGAAACTTGTTGAATATTACTAATGAGCATAGTAATATATTATATTGGTTATATTGAATGTCATAAGTGAATTAAATGACTATTTCGAAAATTTAAGTCGGGAGGTGCCCGTGTCACGTCGGGACTAATTTTGTTAAATAAAAAGTAAATATTTTATAAGTTGTTCTTATGGTCGTTTTGAGTGCACCAACGCGTCCGGAAGGGTCGAGATAGTCAGAAAAGTATACCCGGGGGTTTAGTTTGGGTCTCGGGGCGTTTTTAGGCCTAATTGGTGCCCCGGGAGGGCATTTTAGTCATTTTACTTAAGTGGGTAATTAAACCCACGAATTTCAGCCAACCTATATCAGCCATTAGGTCAGCCTCTTAGGGTTAGAAAATTCACAAATCAAGTGACGGCCATTGGAGAAGAGAGGAGAGAGCTCCAAGGCAAACCAAGGCCAAAAAGCCACCGGATTTCACCGCCACCACCACCACCGCGTAGATCACGAGACAAGGAATGCAGCCATACCAAGATCATCCGGGAATCTGCATTCCAAAATCCCAGGCAAGTGTTTAAACTTGCTATTTTTGTTGATGCAATCTTCATGTTAGCTTAGGAATAAATTGTGATAAAAACTATGGAAGAAAACCCCATTTTTTATAGGAGAACCCATGTAGTATTGATGTATATGTAAATTATGGAAAACCTTGCCATGTAGAGGTAATAATCCACGAAATTGGGTGATCATAATAAAGAAATATTGGAGAAAGATTCATTAGAAATCTATTTAAGAAAATTCTAGGGTTCTTGATAATTGGACATGATTTTAGGTTGAAAATCCATGTTTAATGATAGTTACACGCATGCTTTACGTTATAAACACCTGGTATAATGTTATAATGATGATAGTAGGATTTTTGGGGCGATTAGAATGGAAACACATCGTTTTAGATGAAGAAGTTGGATGAAACCCGTAACTGCATTCTGCAGAACTTTGCCCAGACCTACTTGATCGATCGATCGAGCCTAGAGCTTCGATCGATCGAAGGTTCGATCGATCGAGCCCCAAGCTTCGATCGATCGACCCCTCCTGGCAGACTCCTAATTCCCTCTTTAAATGCGTTAAATTCAAATTGTCATGATATAATTCTTGGGCACTCTTGATAAATTGATTGGGAGACATTGAGGACCAGTAGGGTATATGAATAAATGTTGGAACCTTTAATCTTTAATGAAAATGGTATTTATGGGATAATTACTTTAGGTTAGTGGATTTATGAATTTAAAGGGTGAGGTGCGTAAGAGAGTTACGTTGGAACCTAATAAAGACACTTACTGAAATTCAGATTTGTGAGGATGTAGCCCATGAGTGTTAGGTAATAAGTGAGAAAACCCTTCGAGTTAAGGTTAGGAATAAAACCTTATACGAAATTCTATAACTATGAAATTAAGGATAAATGGTAAAATTTCGGGTGATGAGAAGAACCTATATTAATATGATAAAGTGGTATATTTATATGATTGTGTGTACATATATTATATGCATGTGAAAATCATACCCACGCTACTTACTATCCCTGAGGTTTTCGCGCTGGGACAAGTCTTATCTCGATGGGACCTTTATGGGGGATATTGACTTGTACCCTAGGAGATAGATATCCTTGGTACAGGCTATCGATGTGATAGTTCAGACGGTCCTAAGAGACGCCGGTATGTGCCATCCTCTTAGAGACTTGGAATCTATGCTTCGCCTCAATATTGATTGTGTATTTATGTTAATACAATTCGAGAGTGATTCCGAATGTATTCCCCTTAATATGAGTGATATGGGGCTTTGGATAGTAGAGTATGCACGCACCATAGTTTTATTCGGGGTGCTGTTATATATATATATTATACGAGTAGTTAATACATATATGAGATCATGATATTTGAAACTGTCTACTGAGATTTGATAAGTAGGACATGGTTGTTGACTCAAATTATTAAATACTTGTTTTGAAAAAGTATAATATGTAACTGTAAAACTTTATTGATTTTATAAATTTAAAATGGAGGACTTTGATTACTGTTTGGAACATTTTTTAAAATGGAGTCATGAATTATAAATCTTGCGAGTAATCTAAGTTAAGTTAAATCTTTTAGAAAGACTAGTGCGTTAAATGATAAGAAACCGTGGGGAAGGTTAGTGCGATAGGTGTGCACATTAGAAGAGAGGTGAGTATTTTCTCAACAGAGTGACGTGCTAATATGTTATTGCATTGGAGTGTATCATTTTAAATACCTGCTAAACGTATTTTAAAATCAAACACACTTTCGGTCTCTGTCCCGTTTCTTTTTCTCTCTCTCTCTTGTATATATATGTATATTTTCAGGTGCCCAGCCACAGGGGCGTCTTGCTTAGGATCCCTTGAGAGGAACATGCTGCAGCTTAGGTGGGAGTTGCAGGTCACTTGAGTAGACGGCTTCTTTTATTGACTCCACTTCTAGCACTCTCATTTATTGGGCACGTGTCGCCCTTTCCATTATTTATTTGTTATCGGGACATTTATGTTTCAGTCATTTCCAGTATTGTTCTTTGGGATTTATTCAGTATGGACTAGTAATTTTAGTTTCATATGTTGACATTCGATTGACAAATGTATTATGTTATTTGGCTTTTTTTGGTGTGATTCTTAATTGTAGAAATGTTGTTTTAAATAAATAAATCTTTTTCTTTAATTAAAATTTGGAAAGTTTGTATGAAAAATGTTTTTGACACTTAGCTTAATTAATTAGGGTGTTAAATTGGAAAATTTATTTTATCGACAGTGATGCTGAGAATGGACCAACTGTTAACCTTGATTTAATTTAATAAAGGAGTGATCGCCCGGTATTTAATTAGGCGGGGTGTCACAGGTGATAACAAATTTCTTGGACCTGAAATGATCCAAGACACTTCTTCAAAGATTGAACTTATTCAAAATCGCATTCGGATAGCTCAGGACCGTCAAAAGAGCTGTGTCGATGCGGGTAGGAGACACATGGAGTTAGAGGTTGAAGACCAAGTATTGGTGCGAGTGTCTCCAATGAAGGGCATTAAACATTTCGGGAAGAAAGGAAAGCTTGCACCGCGTTTTGTTGGACCTTTCCCAGTTATTGCAAAGGTTGGTCCCGTGGCGTATCAACTTGCTTTACCATAGCCTTTACAACAAATCCATGATGTATTCCATGTCTCCTCTTTGAAGAAGTATAGAAGGTGTGAGGGTGCCCTTTGGCACATCCCTTTTGAAGATATCGACTTGCAACCCGATGTTTCATATGAAGAACAACCGGTTGCTATTCTTGAGTATCGGGAGCGCAAGTTAAGGTCTCGTGTGGTGCCCCTAGTGAGAGTTCAATGGGGACAAAATTCTCTCATAGGGGGGGGAGTATGTAATAACCCTCGCTTATGAGAACGTATTTTATATTAATTACTAGGTATGGTAATTAGATATAAGTGTTAGGTTATGATTTGAATGCTAATTTAATGAAGAAAAGCTAATATTCACTATGAGTTACCATATATACCATGACTGTGGGTGAATATTGCTATGTTATCCTTATTAATATCATATGAATTTAAAATGATATTTGGCTTGATAATGAGATCGAAAATTAAATTTATTTATAAAATGTCCAAATGATAATTTGGAGGCCGTAGTTGATTCCAGAACGTGCGAGATAGTCAAATATTGTGCCATATTGTATTTTGAGATTTTTGGCACTTTTGACTAATTATACCTTAAATATGTAGTTGCGTGTTATTTTATCGCAATATTGATCAATTAAGTTGGGATTTTGGCTAAAGCCACAACTTAGTTTTACTAAGTCCTCTAATTTCCCTAAATTCACTCCTAGACCTAGAGAGAGCTTGAGAGAAGAAAAGGAAAAGTAGAGAAAGGAGAGGAAATTGAAGATTAAGGATAGATTCTTATTTTCTACACCAAGAAAATCTGCATTTTCTTCATTGAGGCAAGTTTTCTACTTGCTATTTGTGGTTTAGATAAATGATTTGTTAGGATAATGATGTATTAATCATGGTTTAACCATTTTAGGGTTTTCTTTGTATATTTGTGGGTTTTGATCCATTGAAGAAGATGTTGGATGTTTGATGAGGTTTATGCTAGTAGTTAGTAGCATTTATGTTATGTTGGTGGCAATAAATGAGTTGGTTGTGGGATTAGCTTGAAATAGGAAGACTTGGGTTTGGTCTAGGTCTGCGAAGACCGGTCGACCGCGGTTCGCAGACCGGTCGACTGGGTCTACGGGGGAGGGTTTACTGCATTTCTATATAGGCCTAAAATTATGGCGCGGTCGACCGCGGCCCCCTTACCGGTCGACCGGTCCTGCTGAAATGAACTTTCTGCTTTTCTTCTTAGGCCAAATCTTGAGACGCGGTCGACCGCGGTCTTGGGACCGGTCAACCGGTCCCCTGTTTTCTTCCCAAACATTTTATTTTCATTCTTTAACCTCTTCTTTTCATAGGAACATAGGGACCTTCTTATATGAAGTAAAATAATAAGGTCTTAGAGTATTAGTTGAGTTCGGTCGACTCCCTAGACTCGAAAGGGTTCATCTAGGGTTCCTGTCAGAGGGGAGGGGAAGATTTAAAGAAGTGTTTAGGCATTTCTTCTGTCAGGTAGTTCTATAAGATTCTAGGAAATCTTAAGGTCGAATTTGGAGACTTTAGGAGTATATGCGAACTAGATCTCATTTGAGGATCATTATAAAGTCCAAACAAGGACATTTGGGAGAGATAACTAGGGATTTTAAATATTCTTCGAGGTTATTGTGATGATGTGAAGTATACCATAATGCATTTGATAAAATGTAAAATGGATAAAGTAAACATAATTTACTGAATCATGAAATGGAAATTAATAAAATGGATGTTACACACCTCTCTAAATACCATCTTAAGGGAAGTCCGTGCGTGAGGTGAAGCCCCCTGTCTAGTGAATGCAGGGTGGATATAGTCCTAGGCCATATGAGCGCTTGTTTTATATTTTTCTGCGATGGGTAGGAGATTCTGGGTGTGGTCTTGACTACCCCACTGGCATATGGCCGCTTCCCGACGTTCGCGATAGGATCCCAGGTTGTCTTATGTTAGGCCCTGGAAGATGATGGTTATTTAGGGACGCGCACAGTGGGGAAACCCGGACGGGCGGTCTTAGAATCGTTATATATATATTTATAACTATTCTATTATCGAGTTGGACTCAATGGAACATTATTGCCATAAAGAGCATACTAATGAGATAGGTGCCATAAAGAGCACATGGTAATAAATGCATTCCTGATAAGGAATGGAAAGAAGATGGAATTGAAAATGATGAAAGATGAGAAAGGCTTATAAGTACTTTTATTTCTTTGCATAACTAAATTCTATTTTAATAATCATTTAACTGTTTTAGTTCTTTATATGATGTTACCATGCTAGAATATCATCCATATCATCCATGTTTACGTGTACATTATTGTCATACCTGTCATTTATCTAGTGATCATATAAAACCGGCCTCTGATCGGTTATTCGTTTTCTTGTTGTGTATGTATCTTCTTTATTCGTTTAGGTGTTTCGCCGCAAGGTCGCCCGTAATGCCTATCTTTTCTTTGAGTCTTTTGAGGAGCCGTGACATTTTGCGGGGATCACGGGATATTTTGTGTAGACGCCTCTATTATTGTTTTCTAGCTAAGATCAGTCTTTATTCGGGCATGTGGCCCAAATGGTTGTAATTGTATAATGGATGTATTATGTAAAACATGAACTTATTGTATGTTGTATGGATGGTATCGACCGACGCTTCATTCGGTCTTTTCTTATCTAGTTGATTACACATATATGTTTGTGGGAGTTTCCATCCTCTTTTTCTATTATGGGTTGTTGAAAGTGTTTTCTTTAAATTACAAACTAAAATTTCTGATAACCCGTTTTCTGGAATATTGTGTGGTTATTCCTTTTACTCTGTATGATTATTGTGATGCTGAGAATGATATTTATCCATGATTCATGTTTCATCGGGGTTTAGGGTTGACCACCCTTTATTTCGGATAGCGGGTTGTCACACTACCATAGTACATTTATCGTTTCGTTCTTCCTGAGTTTTTTCCCGTTATAGAATTTTTCTTGTACAACTTGGTGTTGTGTGATTGTTTACCCGATTCTGCATTTAGATAAACTCACTTATATTTGGAGATAAAATTTGGTGCTATCGAATTGGTAATTTTTTCATCACATAGACCTAGTTTGTCTTATTTGTACATAATATGAATTGATGAAAAATATTGTTTACATTAACACAATGATTTTAATGGGGTATATTCACTCGGTATAGGTTTTGAGTGCACTTCACTCTCAGGATCCATTATCATAATTAGTCTTAATGAACTACCAAAACATGTGTAATAGTGCGGTGTAAGTGATATAGAAAATAAGAATCCACGGTACATTTATAAAACTGATTTCCTTGGTAATTTTAAGATATTGTTTACATGAAACACATAGACACATGGAAACCAAGATATATGATTCTCTTTGCTTAACTAGAGTTATCAATTAAAACTAACTATGGTAAAAGACAAATCACAAATTAAAAAAAAAATTGGATTTTTCATATATACAGTATAATAAAAATAAGCCAAAGTATACAAATGCAAAAGTATGAGAAAGTAAATCATACAAGGATAACTAAGCATACTCGCACACAAAAATAACTAAACCCGAAATATTTTTGAAATTTTATCAACCTAAAGAGATAAAATAGAGTAAGACATCCAATCACATATCAAATGAATGCTACTTCTCACACACAAAAAAAAAATCAAAGCAAAATAATCACCCAACTAGGAACAATGATACTCCTAAATGAGTAAGAGCACACAAGGAACTTCTAAAAATAGTCTAAGACAAGATATATAACATAAGACAAGATGATCAAGTGAAGGGAAAAACCTCTTTTATATCAATAAGAAGTGGAGGAACACTTTAGTACAACTCACACTTGAGGGTGAAAACACACATACCGTCAACTAAGTCACTTTTCTTCATCCAAACATCCCTTAAAAATGGAATTATTTGGTTTAGTGAGAACCCTTAAAACAACTTGAGGCTTAAAATTTATATTATCTCCATTTTGAAAAAAAATATTTTTCACAAAATCCACACCCCTCACAAAAATTCCATCACCGCACTTGTAAGGATGAACATAAGGCATGTTTCTTTAAAAACCATTTTCATGTGGTCTAAAATCCATCTTTCTCTGAAAAGTGTTTTCCCTTGCAAAATCCCTATCATCTCCTGTAGCCAATTCATTGAATTTAGTGACAAGCACATTAAAAAGCATGTTTTAAGGGATCAAACTCATGTGAAAGTGAACCAACGTGAAAATTTCTAGGCAAGAAACTAAAATCATTAAGGTATCAGATTCCATGATAATAATTGCACACGTAAGGTTCGCATTGAACCACCTTAGGATGACTTTTAAGAACAATTCCAGACTTTTACTGATTCTTAAGAAACTAGCAAAAAAATCCTCAAATTACATTTCTTATGACAATATGTGCAAGTGTAGGGTTTGGAAAGTCTTTTAACAATTTCTTAACATTCTTTAAAATAATGACCCTCGAAATCATCTTAGTCATTTTCCTTCTTTTTTTTCAAAACACACTTGGGGTAACAAACACATTTTCTTTCAATCTTGATTTTTCGCATTCACATTCAAAGAGGATTGGACCATTCTTATTGGTTAGTGTGTTGAAACTCCTTCTAAAAAATTTATGTTAGATTGAGATGAAGAAGGCACAATTTGTCAAAACCTATCCATGCTTGTCATTTATAACTTGATCCGTTTCCAAAAGCATTTTATCAAGTTTCATTAAACGATCTTAAATCTAAATTTTAAAATCACATTTGGACACTTTGCACATTTGAAGATCCTTCTTTATATCTTAATGTTCTAAAAACTGTCCATATTTCTCTTTTTCAACCAGCTTGAATTTTTAGATTTTTCAAATATTCATTTTCCTCTTTTAAAGTGTTAGCCTCTTTCTGCAAAACACAAGTCAAGTTCAAAAGGTCACATTTCTCATTATTAAGCATCTTGACATGTTTAAACAAAGTTTTTTATTCACATATAGGTTAACTAGATGAATCAAGTTCACTTTTCATCAAATCCTTTTACTTTTCAAACGACTCAATTTCAATAGACAACTTAGCATTTAACTTTGTTAAATTTGAGAAACTTATTCATGAGCTTGTGATATTAATGATTCAACATTTCAACATTCCCGTTGACACTAGAATCATCATTAACATGAGAATATAAAACAATAATACTTTAATTTTCATCAAGTTTGGAATCAAGACATTTTGACTTATCATTCATCGCAAAATTCCTATCATGTGAAGGTTTAGTATATTTAGGAAAAAAATCACCCACAATATAGTCACAGATATTAGGATCCATATAAAAACACAAACAATTATCAAATAGCCACATGAGCAAAGTTAGCACAAGCAAATGGTCAAAAAAGCATAAAATTGCAAAATAGGACAAACTAGAACACAAATATATAGCTCAGGATGTTATGCTAAAAAAAGAAACTAGGCTCTAATAGTAATTGAAAACACGAAATTTTGGGTGCTAATGTCTTAGAGAAGGGATGAATAGGACATATGCAGAAATATTGACCAATTGAAATTTTGCTTGTTAAAATCCAAATTGTTCCAAAAAAAATCAATCACTTGTTCAAACTTCCAAAAACATATTTGAAATATACTAGATAAAACTTATGAAATCAAAGAAAATGTAAAAATAAATTTCAATAATGATGATCGATTTGTACAATGAAATTTAAACTCAAACTTACTTAGGCATATCAAACACTTATCCTTTCAAAGATGAGATCCAAATTTAGTTTAGTAAGAGCCTTGTGAAACCAATAAAATTAAAATCCAAAATCCTTTGAATTCAATTCAAATGAAACATGATGTAAATTAAACACTTATACATAATAAGATCTAATTTCAAGTTAATTTTTGATTATGTGAGAATTGACCAAATTAGGTTGATTAAATTGCAAGTATGTGAGATCTAACCTAAATAAATTGTATATGTGAAATTATGTGATGTTGTGAATAAGAATAAACACAAAATTGATCACAATGACAAAAGATATGAGGAAAACCACCATCTAAGGAAAAAAACCTCGAAGTTTCTACAACTAATTCACTATAAAAATGAAGATGTTACAAGATATTAGACATGTACATAGCTTGAGTTACCTTGTAACCTCAAACTATGCTCCAATCCTCAAAACTCTTCCCGATTTAGTGGCTCTCAATAAATCTCATTTGTAGAGATAGAAGAATTCACTCCAATTAGGTTCCACACACCCAATTTAATGAACGCATCTCCAATGCTATAGATAATCCTCCTTGTTGACTTCTCAACTGAATATCTTTAATTTCAATTGATGAAATATATGTTTTCTAAATTTGATTGCATAAATTACACTTAAAAATCTCTCACAATATATTTCAATCAATTGAGGAAAAAGCAAATATCATATAGGGTTCTTAAAGAGGGAAAGAAAAGATTTCATATCTGAAAATTTCATCTATAAATGACAGTTATGGATGGAAAAATGGAATTAAGGTGGATTTTATAGTGTGAGTTTTAATTTTTCGCTCCCAGCAAGTCCGTGGGCAGGATGGAATCTGACCGTGCACATGCCCTTTTAAATGGGTTTAGAAATTAATATTTTTATTGTAGTCGTGCGCACGAGCCAAACATAAGTCATGCCCAAATATTTAGGCAAAAAGGTACATCTTTGAAAATTACAACACCCGTGTGAACAGGCGCAAAAAGGTTAAAGGTGAAAGTTCCAAATAGTTCCTTTTGTACTTGTATGGAAAATGTGATATTTTGAGGATAAAACACCAGTGCATAAAATGTGGGGGAAATGAGGGAAACATAAGGTGTAAATGTCAATATACTACATTCGAAAAGGTCTAAAAGTACAACATAAGTCTTTGAGTTTAAAGAAGACGTGCAATGCAAGCCGATCCAAACGCAGATAGAGGCATATAAAGAAATCAAGCATCGGCACGCAAGGCTTGTCAAGAATATATTTTCGAGCGACAAATAAAATATTTTGACACGGAATAAACCAAAAAACACTTTTATACATTTTTATTGACCCTCATAATGTCTTTTTTTGAGACTTAATGAATTAGATGCCAGGGGAGAATAAGACAAGGGCTGTAATTGCCTACATTTTAAAATTTTAGTGTTAACATGTCAATTTTTTAAAATAATAAATTTAAAATTAAAAAGACCCCAAACTTCAAGGTAAATTTTGCAACCTACTATGTATATTGATATGGTGAGGTTATCCAATATACCTCACTTAATGCACCAAAGAACACACCTAACTTATCTTCACTTAAGCGTACCGCATTATAACATTTTGGATCGAATTTTTTGGAATGGCCTACCCAATCCAGTACACGTAAATAAGGGTAAATGAGGTATGTTATTTGGTGTGTTAAGTGAAGTGTGTTAGAGAGCCTCACCATATAACGATATAACTTATATAGTAGAATAAAAGAAAATATATATCCCGGGACTATCATGAGGTTTAATGTAATAATATGTTATTGTTTCGCTAGTAGTATTTTTACTATTCCACTAATTTGGATTAGTTTTCAAAGAGGAAAAACAACATAAATAATGGAAAGGAAACGGAACCACATTAAATAGGAAAGTAAAGCTTTACAAATACTTAGTAGATATAAAATGTTTACAAATTTTAGGATGGAAGGAAAACAGATCAATCAAGCAGCATACAATAATAACTATGTAGATATCCTTGCCATATATAAGTTGTTATATAAATAATACAGAGATAAGAGCATATTTCCAACAACAGATCCACACAAAGAATGCTAAACACCCAAATACACCAAGTAAGCCCCATTTAAGCTTTATAATCAGCATTCCTCCATCATATAGAAGCAACAAAGTGAAGCCAGACTACAAATGCAAATCAAACAATTATCTCTTAATCGTATTGAAAATGTGAGCATAATTCTATCTATTGAGCTTAGAACACCACGGTATTAATTCTAAAAAACAATGAGGCTTGGCAACAAATTATACTATATTATGATAATTTTGATAAATAATTGGCAATTCTTCAATTGGTTACAAAATTCCAGTCCAACATGGACATAGTGGACCAAGCAATAAATCATCAACATGTATAATTGTTTGGAACAGAAACAACCACCACCGCAAAACGAGCAAACTATTGGCCTAATTCATAATACCTACCATGAAAACCAAAGCATTACAACACCTGGTTGTTCATTACATGAGTTTGTGAGAACAAAATATTACAACATGCGCATAACTGAGTTTTTCTCAAGAGTAAGTAATTTCATGGTTCCATGTTTTGAAACCTCACTTAAATTAGCTGATCGGCTTTAAAAACTCACTCCAAACACATGGATCAACAAGAGAATAAAATTATATAAAAAAATATATTACTAGTACTTAAATATCAATAAAACAAAAATAAAATAAATAGAGGAGATTGCTAAAGCACCCCGCAGGTTACTGCCTACCACGACATTCCACTATGCCCACTACCATCTAAACATGATATACATTCGTTTTTACACTATGCAGTGTTAAAGATTAATTTTCATGGTGCCCTTAGTTAACACCATAGAAAAATAAAAATTTTTCCTCCTGTTATCCTTTATAAAAAGGATAAAGATCATGTAGTATTTAAAAAAAAAAATGGCAACTAAAATATTGATTATATACAACATATTGATAAGATTTTCAAGTGAAAAAAATGGAAAGTAGATATTATCAATTGTAAATAGGTTACTTAGACTATATCAGTTAAGCCTGGGGAGAAAAAGTTTTAACAACGGCAAGGGGTAAAGGAAGATATGGAGGGGTACGATGTCGTCCGGGGTAGGGATTGGTTGGCAGGTTATCGGGCGATCGTGGATTGTTACGAGAGGACAATCGTGTTCTCCATTTTGGAATATGAGATGATCCTAATAGCGATGCTTCTACCTGAGGGGGGTCGCGCACACACTTGTATTATATCGAGGAGGAGACCTCATAGGAGGTGGCGGTTCCATTGGATTCAATTTCGGTAGTGAGGGACTTCGAGGATGTGTTCTAGGAAATACCAGGGTTTCCACCTAGGAGGGAAATAGAGTTTGTAATCGTTTTAGCACCGGGGAAAAGGATGATTTCTCAAGAACCATACCATATGGACCCTTCAGAGATGCATGAGTTGAGAGAGCAGATTCAGCAGCTCCTGGGTCAGGGTTTCATTCGGAGGAGTACATTGCCGTGGGGTGCACCAGTGTTATTTGTAAAGAAGCGGGATGGTTCACTTGGATTGTGCATGGACTATATGGAGCTGAACAAGGTGACGATATGGAATAAGTATCTTTTTCCTAGGATCGATAATCTTTTTGACCAATTGAGAGGGGCATCTTACTTCACTAAGATCGATTTGAGGTCAGGGTATCATCAACTACGTATCCGAGAGGAGGATATTTCTAAGATTGGTTTCCTATCTCGGTATGGATCTTACGAGTTCATGGTGATGCCATTCGGTCTCACAAATGTGCCAGCAGTGTTCATGGATCTCATGAACAGGGTTTTCAGAGAGTACCTCGACCAGTTTATCATCGTGTTCATTGATGACATCTTAATCTACAAGCGCACTGAGGAGGAGCATGCAGATCATCTGCATAAGGTTCTACAGACACTGCGGTATCACCAGCTCTATGCCAAATTTGGGAAGTGTGGATTTTGGCTGCGGGAGGTGCATTTTCTTGGCCATGTGGTGTCAGATCGGGGTATTACGGTGGATTCGAGTAAGGTGTCGACGGTGAGGGAGTGGGGATAACCCATGACACCGACCGAGGTGCACAGTTTTCTGGGATTGGCAGGCCATTATAGGCGGTTCATTAAAAGACTCTCAAAGATTGCGGGACCTTTAACAAATCTGACTCGGAAAGGGGTGCCTTTCACTTGGAATGATCATTGTCAATTAGCTTTCAATGAGCTAAAGGACAAGTTGACATCTGCACCTATACTTGCTTTGTCGAAGGGAGGACTAGAGTATTGAGTTTACACTGACGCATCCGTGTAGGGACTTGAGTGTGTGCTTTAACAGGAGGAAAGGGCTATAGCTTATGCATCCAGAAAGCTAAAGCACCACGAGAGGAATTACCCGACTCATGACCTAGATCTAGCAGCGGTTGTTTTTTCTTTGAGGATATGGAGACATTATCTTGTAGGAGAGCAATTCACTTTATTCACGGATCATAAGTCACTTCAGTATCTCTTCACATAGAAGGATCTGAACATGAGACAGAGGCGGTGGCTAAAATTCATGAAAGACTACCAGTTTGATATTCAGTATCATCCTAGTAAGGCTAATATGGCGGAAGATGCATTGATCCGGAGACCAACTATGGATATATCAGAAGTTTGGAAAGTGAAGTGGAGAGAGCTTCGATATGAGGATGATGTAGCCAGGGCTTGCATATCAGCATTATCCATCACACTTGAGATCATTATGCGGGTTATCAGGGCTCAGGCAGAGGATCAGATCTGTCGAGATAGGGTATGCCAGTTGTTAGATAAGGGAGCAGAGGATTACTCAATCATCTCAGAAGGAGGCCTACGCCTTAATGGGAGGTTAATGGTGCTAGAGGATGAGGAGTTGAGGCACGCTGTTATGACAGAGTCCGATGGTTCAATATTTGTGGTACATCTCGAAGGGGATAAAATGTACCAAGATATGAGGAGGCAGTATTAGTGGGCAGGAATGAAACGGGACATAGCAGAGTTTCTCTCGAAATGTGTCGCATGTCAGCTCGTGAAAGTTGACCATTATAGACCATCAGTCATGCTACATCCGCTAGAAATTCCTATGTGGAAGTGGGAGGAGCATCTCCATGGACTTCATTATAGGGTTAGCTACATCGCAAAGGTGTCACGATTCCATATGGGTCATTATGGATCAATTGACCAAGTTGTCCCACTTCATGTCAATTCGCATGGACTTTTAGATGATGCGTTATGCACATCTATTCATAGCAGAGATTTTTAAGCTTCAGGGGGTGCCGATAGATATTGCGTCTGACAGAGATAATTTTTTTGTGGCCCACTTTTGGCAGAGCTTTCAGGAGGCCATGGGCACGGAGTTACGTTTGACAACAACCTATCATCCACAGACCGACGGGAAGACTGAGAGAGTCAATCAGATGCTGGAAGATATACTTAGAATGTGCATTTTAGGCTTTGGGGGAGGTTGGGAGAAATATCTTCCATTGGTATAGTTTGTGTATAACAATACTTACCAATTCATGATTAGCATGGCACCATTCGAGGCACTGTACGGGAGACCTTGTCGTTCACCCGCTTGTTGGTTAGAGGTGGGGGACAACAAGATATTGGGGCTGGAGATTGTCCAAGATATGTCTACCAAGATAGAGTTGATCCGAGGGAAGATTCAGATATCTCAGGATAGGCATAAGAGTTATGTTGATGCTTCTCGAAGACATGTGGAGTTAGAGGTTGGGGACCAGGTATTAGTACGGGTTTCCCTTATGAAAGGGGTGATGAGGTTCGGCCAGAAGGGTAAGTTAGCACCGAGGTACGTGGGACCTTTCCCTATCATTGAGAGGGTGAGACCGGTAGCATATTGACTGGGATTGCCAGAGCATCTTCAGCAGATACACGACGTGTTCCATGTGGCATCGCTGAAGAAATATCGAAGGAGCGAGAGATCCTTCTCGCACATTCCAATTGAGGAAATTCATTTATAGCCAGACATCTCATATGAAGAGAGGCCGGTGGCTATTCTGGACCGTAGTGAGCAGAAGTTACGATCTAAGGTTGTTCCACTAGTTAGAGTATAGTGGGGTCATCACAACGTTGACGAGTCTACTTGGGAGCAGGAGGAGGATACGCGGGAACAATATCTAGAGCTATTCACCATAGGTACGACCAAATTTTGGGGATGAAATTCCTTTGTAAGGGGGGGGGGGGGGGAGTATGTAACACCCCGTATTTTTGTGCATTTAATATTTAATTAATTAGGGAATTCAAAATTACTTATTTGTCGTAATTTTAATTGAATTAATTATGGCAATATATGTTTAAATATTAATCGGGGAGTGAATGGTTAATATTTAGGGAAATTTAACTACTCAGTCAATAGTAATAATTTATTTACGTCATTTCATGTATTAATGACGGGGTATATACTTATCTCAGTCGGGAGTCGGTATAGACAAATTTGGGTGTGAGATAAGGATTTTTATAAATTAATTTGAATGATAATTCTGAGTACACAGTTGAGTTCAGATGGACCGAGATAGTCGAAAAAGTGTACTCAGGGGTAGTAAACGGGTTACAGGACGTTTTAGGCATAGTCGGGCCCACACGGGGGCATTTGAGTCACTTGGGCTTGGCCAATTAGGCAAAAAATGGGATTTAGCCTAATTAATTAATTATAAGGAAAAGGGGGACGGCTGATTAGAGTTTAGAAAATACTTAGTGGGAGAGGAAACCCTAAGAGGCAGTTAAAGGCAGATTGGGGGACAAAGGAAAGAGCCAAAAGAAGGGATTTCATCTTCAACCTTGGGAATTCACAACTCCAAATCTGACCCTACGATTCATAATGTAAGTGGTTAACTTGCTGTAGCATTTAATTTGCATTTTGATTCATATTTATGTGATGTGAGAAATCGAATTTCGTTTTGGGATTTAAAGGGTACAAACATGGGGTTTTTGTAAATCAATATTCTAATTTCTGAATTGTGTAGAAATTGATGTATAATATGAGATTGTATATATATCTAGTAAGATGTGTAAACCCAGACGAATCAGAAATGAATTTGAGATAAGGAATTGATGTTGAGATGGGTTAACGAATAAAAATGGATTTTTACCCAATTTATGAAAATAGTGGAGAACGAAAATTGAATGGTGTTTGTGGACATTATGGGGGGTCCCTTATGAGGTTCTTAGTGTGTTTTGTTGAAGAAAGGACTTGGTTTAGACTGTAGAAGAAGTTAGGGTTTTGAGCTTTTTGTCCATGGCTGAAACAGACAACCTGGGAAGACGATGACCTGTACGATCGATCGATTAAGGGTTGGGGATCGATCGATCGATGGTCTGGTTGTTCGGCCAATTTGTATATATAAGGGTAATTTAAATTAAACTTCCTTCCTATACCTTATGTAATGAGAAATAAACATAGGGATACAATCTAATCAACTATAAAGGAAAATTAATTGGGATTCGAAGGAAATTTATATGGGTCATACTACGGTTAAATTTTGGAAAGAATATTTCGAAATAATTAAATACAGATCGAGTGGGCGAGTCCGGGTATATGAGTTGAGTGATACCAAGGCGTTAAATTTACTTCGAGTGAAAGATAAATAATTTGGAGTCGGGAATTTAGACTCGGGTATTTTTTTATTTTGGGCCACAAGAGTACGTCCGAATATATTGGTTGGAGCGATACCAAAACTAATTTAATTAATTAATGTGCGAAGTAATTAATAATTAGAGTTGGGCCATAAAATCATAATAATTTGAATCGGCTTGTGTTACGGACTTAGTACACGGTATAGCCGAGATAGTTTATTTTATATATATATATATATGGTGTGCGATAGTATATATATATATATATATATATATATATATATATATATGGTGTGTGCATTAATATCAGTGGCTAGATATTATTATTATTATACCGACACTAGTGCTATAGGAGGGAGGTTGCTCGTAGTGGATGAATCCCCTAGCTTGAGGAGTAGGGAGAGTATATTGCCAGGTCAAAGCCTCCATAATATGGGTGAGGGGCATCTCACTTTCAGGGAAGGAATATGACTGCCTCCAATTTGTATGTATTAACCAAGTTAGTGAGTGATTCGGACTTGGGGTAACTAGGTTATGTGAATATGCCTAGTGGAATAGCACTTTAGAGAATTTACATCCGGTGAGTTATTACTCGGGAGGATGTTTAGTATTAATTATTATTTCAGCATGTTTGTGAATGTTGAAATATAACTATACATATATAATGAGGTAAATAATTATATATGGGTAAATTAATTATAATACCCTGTATTTTATGTCTTCTAAATTTAGGGATTTATTAAATTTAATTGAGATAAATTAATTTAATTTTAATTCGGGAAGTTGTTTTAAATATTTACTAGCGTGACAAGTGTTAGTAATTATTGGAAATTATTGAATGTTACTGGATGAGTATAGTAATATATGAGATTTATTTTATAAAAATTGTCAAGTGTGAATAAAATGACAATTATGGAAATTAAGTCGGGATGCGCCTGTGTCGTGTCAGGACTAAATTATTATTATATAAAGTGAATAAATTATAAGTATCCCGTATGGTCATTTCGAGTGCGCCAAATTCTCCGGAAGGGTCGAGATAGTCAAAATAATGTACCCGGGGGTTTAGTTTGGGTCTCGGGACATTTTTAGGCTTAATTAGTACCCCGGGAGGGCGTTTTGGACATTTCGTAATTATGGGTAATTAAACCCACGAATTTTCTAGGGTTATATCCGATGGTAAGTGTTGTCTTCTAGGGTTAGCATAACCAAAAACTAATGAGGGCCATTGGAGAGGAAGAGGAGAAGCTTTCCAAGGAGTTCTAGGCCAAGAACTCCTCCAGTTGCACCGCCGTCACCGCCAAATGGTAGATTGTGCAACGAGGATCTCAACCACACCAAATTGTTCCACAAATCAGAACTTTGAATTTCAGGCAAGTATTTATCTTGCTCTAATCAATTTAATGCATTATTTTATATTAGTCTAGGGTTGATTAGAATTAGTGTTCTTGAAAGAAAACATTAATTAGAGACAAAAATTACATGTTGTAGAGGTAAAGATCATATTCTGAAAATCCATTTCACATGTAGAGATTGAATCACGAATTTCCATGGTGTTAATGATAGAAAATCTGGAAAAAGAATGGAAGAAACTAAGTTAAGGAAAAATATTAGGGTTCTTGAGGTTTATATAGATTTTACCCTTTCATTTTGTTATAGTTGATGAAAACTCTCATGTTTTACCTAGGATATTATTTATATGGGTATACAACACTTGTAGTATAAGTGGTTGGGAGTTTGGGACTGAAACATGATGATTTGGATGAGTTTTGGGTAAGATTTTTGTAGTTGGGTTTTCTGCCGTTTCTCCATAACTACTTGATCGATCGATCGAGCCCAAAGCATCGATCGATCGATTGAGCCCAAAGCATCGATTGATCGATAGTTCGATCGATCGACCCCCTTTCATCTATCGATCGACCCCGCCTGGAAAACTATATTTTTTCTCGTGTTAGCTTAATCCGATTTGATGCGTAGTAAATCTTGATTAGAGTTGCTGGAACATAATGAAACACAAAAAGGACCAGTAGGGTCAAGATAAACCCCGTTATGTGGGACTTTAATGTGAAAGGGAAAGGAAGGGTAAATAGGAGATATTCATACTTAGGAAATCATACGTGCGTTGATTAAATAATTGAAATGTCTAGGAAGTTTGATTAGAAGGTGACTGAGGGCCTACTGAAATCGTACTTAGGTAAAGATAATACTTTGAGAGGCGAGAAGTGAGTTTAGAAAAACTTAATTACGAGAATAAAAGGAACGAGTCCGTTATACGAAATAATCGGGTAAAATGTGTAATAACGGATAATTATAATTATGGGCCGTGAGCGAACCTAATTCAACAATGTGGATGTGTATATATATATGACTGTGTGAATGTGCATATATTATATCTGTATAAAAATCATACTCGGGCTACTTGCTATCACGGGGGTTTCCGCGCCAGGACAGTCTTATCTCGATGGGACCCTTATGGGGGATATTGACTCGTACCCTAGAACATAAGATTCCTTGGTATAGGCTATCTGATTGATAGTCAGACGGTCCTAAGAGACGTGAAGGTATGTGCTGACCTCTTAGTGACTTGGAACTATGCTTCGCCTCCATTTGTTTGTATTTTTTTGTTAATACAGTTCGAGAGTGATTCCGAACTAGTATTTCCATTAGTTGTGTGATAAAGGGGACTTGATAGTAGAGTATGCCAGCACCATAGTTTTTATGTGGGGTGCTGTTAGTATATATATATTATATGAGTCATTGGTATACATATACTTATATATGGAATCCTAGCACCATAGATTTTATGTGGGGTGCTGTTTGTATATATATTATACGAGTAATTAATATATATACGTATATCTATATGAGAACTTTCTACTGTGCATGAAAGAAGTTAAGCAATGTATAAATGTTCAATTTCACTATAAGTATTCGGAAACGTTATAACGATACGGAGTTATTCTAATTAACATAAGAAATCTTGAAGAGATAGATTTTCTATATCATAACCTTAATTTCACCTGATAAGACTTATGGAGAATAAGTTAAAGAGATATATGAGTTTCATTAGTACGGTAGACGTGCACACTAGATGAGAGGTGAGAATTCTCAAGAGAGTGTCGCATACTAATATGATTGTTGCATTTGCCGGTAAGCATTTTAAATACTTGCTAAACTATTTTAAAACTGTTTTATAATCAGGCTCTGACCCGTTTGTTGTTATCTCTTCTCTCTTGTGTATATATATATATGTATTACAGGTGCCCAGCCACAAGGGCGTCATACTTAGGAATCTTTTGATGGAATGTACTGTAGCTTTTGTGGGAGTTGCAGGCCATTGCTTAGGCGATTTCATTATTGACTCCACTTCTAGTTCAGTTTTATCCAGTGGGGCATGTGTCGCCCTTTTCCATTATTCAATTGGTTTTGTCAGAGATTGTAATTCTTTTACTTTCGGTATCTTTACTTCGGGATTTATTACTATCAGGATGTTTTATTTTGGTGTTTTAAAGTTGGGATTCGTTATTAATGGTTAAACTCTTGGATGTTCATTTATATTCTTATACTTAATGTGTGACTCTTGAACTGTTAATGGTCAAAGGTTTTATAATTGAATTTAAATAAAATGGAAATAAGGTTTAAATGGTTTTGGCACTTAGCTTAATTATTTAGGGTGTTTAATTTGATTTTTTTTATGTGCGACAGTGATGCTAAGAATGAACCAACGGTTCACCTTGATTTTAATTTAATAAAGGATTGATCGCCCGGTATTTAATTAGGAGGGGTGTAACATTAATACAGACCGTGAATTGTATTATATAGATAATGGGTGTGAAAGTTATATGAATTTAAAAAGGGAAATGATTAATTATGTTAATGTTGATAATAACTTAGAAATCGTAATTATGGCATACTCGGTTAGAGTAAGATGGTTGCAAGGGGTTATATTAGTTATCTAGTCATGGGATATATAACTAGGTAAATTAATTAAGGCGTTAGTAGTGAACATTAGAGAAGGGGTGAGGATGTTCTCAAGGGAGTGCGACACTAACTAAAATATGAAGAGCATGCATATGTATTTATTACTGCAAGTTAATCATTTTCTAAATGCTCACTACACCAAAATGACAAAATTGTCACCTTTCAGCCGACCACCCTTGTCAAGGTCATTAACCGTGACAAAAAACACGGGTTTTGTGTCATGGTCATTGACCTTGACATGACCGTGACAAAGAATTGTCACGATCATTGACCGTGACAAATTTACTTGTCACAGTCAGTGACCTTGACAATTCTTTAAATATTTGTCACGGTCAAGAACTTTGACACGACCGTGACAACTTCTTCAGTAAAAATCCTTCCCCCTTCTTCCCCCCCCCCCTCCCCCCCCCCCCTCCCCCCGCCGTTCCCTCCTTTTTACAACTCTCTCTCTCTCTCTCTTCCATTTATATATATGTTTGTGTGTATATATATCTGTGTGTGTATATATATATATGTGTGTGTGTGTGTGTGTGTGTGTGTGTATGTGGTGGGTGAGTATGTGGAAAATAGGGGGTTGTTATATTAGAGGCAAAACATTGATGATTATGTATATAAAATTAGCCTTGTATGGGTATAAGCTAATTTAGATTAATATTGATGATTATGTATATAAAGATTAACTCATTTTCATTCGAATTAGACAATTCACATGTTAATATGTTATTGCTTAACCTATACTTTTGTGTTAGGTTAAATATCGTTCATGAACTTTAGAATATTAGTGTTATCGACTTAATTCCACATTGAAGATATTTGTACTTGTATATTTGTGTCTAATTTTAATTTCAAAGGGAATATTACGATATTTTGACTATGGTTAATGATAAAAAAAAAATCGTTGTGATTTTATTTCTAAGTGATTCTAGAATTTTTATTCTTGGAGTTAAAGAATTCAATGCATTCTTTCCGTTGAAAGATATTTATTTTTTAATAATGCAGGTTATTTTGAACTTTCCTTCACCATTAAAACATTAAATTGGTAGCATTTTTCTCCTACCAATTTTTTTCATCATGGATGTCGCCAAATTCATAGTAGATTAGTATTTAACAAAAAAAGCGAAAGAACCATTATTGTTCACTAAATGTTGACAAAAGTCTTACTGAAAATGTAAACATTTGTATTATATATAAATTGGCTCTCTCATGTATCAAAACGTTTGAGTCTATCAAGTTAAATAGACTTGGTTCGTTATGAGTGAGACACAATCTAGTTAAGGACTAAAGATTGAAGATCATGCGCTATCTCTCATTGGAGCCTTCCATGATTGAATATGAGGACTATATCCTTTCCAGAAGTTTTATATAATATTGGATAATTGCACGCACTAAGATGTTTTTTAACTTGAGAGAATTTTTTCATAAAATGTGTTTTAAAAACCTTTTGAAGCATTGAAGAATTTTTTTGAGTTGTGTATTTACCTTTTGAAGTATTGGGATCTAGGAACAACTTTTAAAAATAATTTTGGAACTTTTTATTTTGAGGCATTCGAACGGACATAATATATAACATCTATTCCATGCTTTACATCTATTCCGGCATATATAATATATATAATAATAAACAAAACCTCTTAAAAACAATATATAACATCATCCCATTATAACATATATAACATAGAATAATGGTAATAATAAGTTTTTCAAATATAAGTAAAATCTCTCTACACAATCAACAATTTTAACATCATATCCACCAACCTAAATCAAAGTTACTTCAATCAAAACATTAATGGTAATTATAAGTTTTTCAAATATTTCACTCATCCGAATAGAAAACATACATAAAAACCCATCTACTCCTAACATAAAATGATATCACCGAAGTAAACCTGCGATCTTGAAGCATATGACCTCTAACAAAATGACTTCAATGATTTTTTTTGTCCGAAAAATGTTTTTAGTTGCAATATGATTTATTAACCGTCAATTACCTTAAACAAAGAAGAATTTTTTTTAATAGTTCCAATAGATGACATAAAATCTCGATACATGTATCCACGTTAGATGTTTTCTACTAATTTAGACATATTTATGTGTGTATGTGTATATATGTGTGTATATATGTGTGTATATATGTGTGTGGTGGTGTGTGGTGGGGGAGGGGGTATGGTGGGGGAAGGGGGTGGGGTGGGGTGGGGGGTGTACGTATACATGTGGGTGTGTGTGGTGGGGGTGGGGGGGAGGGGGGGCATGGATGGGGGGTGGGGTAGGGGTGTGTGTGTATGTGTACTAATAACATTTTTTTATCTATACTAGTAACCTTTTTTTACAGCAAATGTCTCCTTCGGGTATTAAGGCAAAGATGATGATGTTGTTTATGATGATGTCGTATGATCTCGGTGGTAGCGGAGGCGACGAGGGCTCCTCGGCCCCTAGGCTCCCCAAATATGGAAAATTTGGGATTACCATCGAGAACAAATCAGAGCTATTAGCGAGATCCCTCGATCTGCTAAAGGCAGTCATCGGCCCGGGGTTTATCAGTTGGTAGGAGGTGCCATATGAGCTCAAGTTAGATGTTTGGGCGGCACTACATGTAATATATTTAGATTTATATGAATATTTCAATTTTAATTTCAATTTCAATTTCAATTTCAATTTCAATTTCAATTTCAATTTCAATTTCGTTTTATACTTATATTTCTATTTATTCGCAACTAACATTGTATTTGTTGGACATGAACAATTCAACTTGAATCCAAAGCTACACGATTCCGTCTTGGAGCAGTTGATGGAGCAACACAAGACGTGGAAGAAAAATATGCGGACACGGTACTTTGGGAAAACAAGAGAGTCCATTATCCAATGGCGTGGATCCATCCCACCAAAGGAGCCGGTTTCATTGGCACAATGGCAAAAGTTCATTGACAATGAGATCGAGGATCGACAATTGGCATCTCGCCAATCGGGGAGGGAAAATCGAGCAAAAAAGAAGGACGTGCACTACTCCGTCCGGACGTCTTACGCCGAGGTGGAGTATAGGATGAAGGTAATATTTAATTTGTCTATAGCTACATAAATATATTATTATTCATTATTTTACTTTGCGGGGCCGATTCTAATTTTACTTTATTATATTTCGGGGGTAGGGAGTGGCCCAGGGGGTAAACCACATAGGCTCGATACTTATGTGGCTCTTCGGACGAAGAAGGGGAAGGATAAGGAGGTGTCCCCGAGCATCGCGACCACGATTGTAAGTAATCCGACAGTTTAATTTTTGTTAATCCGACAGTTCAAGAGTGATTCCGAACTAGTATTTCCATTAGTTGTGTGATAAAGGGGACTTGATAGTAGAGTATGCCAGCACCATAGTTTTTATGTGGGGTGCCGTTAGTATATATATATTATATGAGTGATTGGTATATATATCTATATAATATGGGAGAGGGGTGTTTGAATAGTACCACCAAATTAACGGTTGGGATCGAATTTTTTGAGATGATCTAATGGTCTAAGGTTGAGACATGTCACACTTTTACTAATTGTGACATGGAAAATGAAGGGAGTACCCACCCTCCCATTTTCCTGCATTTCCTCATTTGCCCCTTTAATTTTGAATTCCCGCTCTTTTCACACACTATAATTTATTTGCCCCCTTACTTCAAAATTCAAAATGGGGGTAAATTAGTAAAGTTACCGTAACCAAACTCTCTCCAATAGTCACCCAAGCCATCCTCTCATCTCCTCTCTCCCGATTTTCACAAACCTCACCTCTCATTATCTCTCACTAATCCACCGCCCCCTACTCCTCTCGGCCGCAACCCCTCCTCTTCGTCGTACCCCACCTTCTCTCTTCTCCCAGTTGTCGACCGCTGGTACAAAATCCGTCGCGATATGAATTTATTGTTTTAATCCTATAGGTAATCTCAAAATAGGATTGCGATATTATATTATGGTTATACTGTCGATTCTCATTATCTTTTAGTTGTAAAGTTGATGTATTTTTTTCATCTGCTTAGATTTCTATTTGTGATTTAGATTCTCATTCTCATTTGTTTTTATTTAAGTTTTTTAGATGTAACCGATTTGATGTTTAGTTTTTTAGGTTTTTCAGATCTAACCGATTTATTTTTTGTTGCTATGGAGTCTCAGTCAAAATGAGAGCTAAGGAAAAATGGAGGCAAGGAACTTATCACATATGTTTGGTTTTCTTGACATTAGGTATAATGATTTGTTCACTTCTTCTGTTCATTAAAACAAAATGAGAGATAAGGCATAGATCCAACATTTTTTCAGTCATAAATTTATTTTGTAACTCTAATATTGTTCTTTGTTTGATTTTACAGATCGCTACTTTTTTGCAGATTCAGAGATTTTATAGATCTAACTTTATTCCATTTTTTTTCCTCTTCTTCATGGTAAAGAGGGAAATGCATCATATTTGTGCAGAGGACCCCAGATGGAAAATCCCAAATTTGTAACTTTCTTCATCCGTTTAGATTTATATTTGTGATTTATGTTTCTGATAAATTTAATTAGGATTTTTCTAAAATTCTTTCTATATGTGACTTAGTTGAAATTGTTTCTGATAATTTTAATTAGGATAATATTGAGGTTGAGGTACTTTTCTTCACGGTTAATGTTTGATTTCGGTTTGACGATAGAGAATATTATCAGTCTAATGGTCCAGTCAGTGATGAAGCATGTTTTGATGGGTCAAGTTTTAATGCAAGGTAAATCCTTTTTTTAGATGCAACAAATACGAATGGTGAAATCAAACATTAAAATGATTCACGCTATTATTTATACTAGGATTTTTTTTGTGTTTTATATACTTGGTTGTTATTTTCATAAGGTTGAGTGTTGAACAGTTTGGTAGATATTTTTATGGGTTTCATAGTTTTGTTTAGCATTAAAATGATTCACGCTATTATTTATACTATGCACAAAAAAACGTGTAGTTAGTGCCCCACCACAAAAAAAAAACACAACACAAACAATAGATTGTGTCTATTTATACATTTTAGGCTTTTTTTCCCATAGTGATGAGAAGTTGTGTGCATTTTAGGTAATATGAAGTTCTAGGTCTTAATGGATATTTGACACCACTTTGGTTTTCTTTAGTATTCTATTGCATACATGAAGATCCAACTAAAGGCATCTAGCGATGGAAGTTGATGAATTGAGGAAAATATTATGGTGTACTCTATTCAACTATTTTAGACTCTGCTTTTATACAATAATGCATCGGGGATAAATTTTCCGTCCTACTTGCTTATTTCGATTTTTCTTTTTATTTTTTGGAAAGTTTTTTGTCAATTGGGTTGATGTTAAAGGTTTAGACTCTGATTAATTGTTTAATAGGACCCGGATGATACCAACATTAGTTTGAGGGCTTATTTCTCATCTGATTTTGCGCGTTTTAGCTTTCAAATTTGGGGTTCAAATATTTTTTTTCCTTTTCGTTTAATTAATTTTAAGTGTTGATTAATTGTTTATGATCTTCGTGTTTTCCCTAATTCATATTTATAGAAGTTTATATGCTAATGGAGGGAGGGGAGGTTTCTTTATATGTTCAAATGAGGGTTCTCAAATCCTTAATATGGTATCCATGGTGTATATTGTAGTTATCACTTGGGTTCATCATATGGCTGTTCAAATCATGGGTGTTCTCTGTTTTATCAGGTCTTTTTGGCCATAATGGTGGCAGATTATTGCATATAGTTCCTCTATAACTATATTTTTGATGTACACCTTTTCTCATCTGGATGCATTGCACCTTAATTACTCTCTTATTTGCAGGTATCCCCTCTATTCTCTATGCTTACACACACTACATAGGTTGCCTATTTAAGACCGTTAACGTGATACCGTTGTTGTACACAATAGTTAAAAGGTTTCCAACTGCACACACTTAACGTGATACCGATATGTAAAGAGCATGTGTATGTTGTTGATGCTCTGTTCCAACTGCACACACTTAAATGTATAATTCATATTTTATAAGCGTTTCTTAAGATATCATGTTCCTGATAGTGTGATCATATACTTCGATTGAGACTGCATATTTTTGAACTCTGCATCTATGGATCAGACTGCATATGGATGGATGAGACTGCATCTATGAAAGAGTCTGCATATTTTTTTTCTTCACATCATGGAGATGAATAAATGTTTGAAATTTTTTTGATGAAGAAGATTCAGTAATGTAGTTTTATTGGGGTTAAATCCTAGCTAACTATATGCAGGTGGTATGCACTTCTACTTCTTTTGATATGAAGGTGGTATGGAGCATCAACAATAGGTGGTTATTTATGTGCCCCTCTAATTTGTTATGACTTCATTAATTTGTATTTCAACTTTTAGGATTTTTGTTTTTGATTAATAAAGTACTGAATCCCATGTATTTGAATTTGAATTTATATCAACATATGTAACTCTCTCTCTCTCTCTCTCTCTCTCTCTCTCTCTCTCTCTCTCTCTCTCTCTCATGAATCCCATGTCATATTTTATTTAAGGAACAATACGAACCAAGAATGGTTAAGAGGAAGACTCAGGTAGAGGCGAGGAGCATTTATTATCAGGAGTTATGCAGAAGCGCTAATTTGTCAGGTAGGGAGTGGAAGCGAGATTGTGAACATACAAACGCCAACAATTGTGAGCTGGGGAGTTATGCCGATTTGTTTAGGGATCGTTTGTTAGTTTATTTTGTTTTTCACGTATTAATGAGGTATTAATCGCTTCTACTGCCTTTACCACCACCACTTTTTGTTCTTATTTTGTGCTTATTTTACTTTTACACATGCTATAGAATTTATCTCTCAGTTTGGAGTTCAAGAGCATTTCCATGCTTTGGTATTTATCTCTAATTTCGGGTCTGATTTATTTCCTTTTTATTATAATTAGTATCGATCATCATTTGCAAGGATGGGACTTCCAACTTCATTGATGCGATATTAACCCGTTTGCATTGTGAAGGTATACATCTCTTTCAACTTTTTATACATGGAAATTAACTAATGCTTCCATGTAATGCCCTTTACATGGAATCTTTCATGTAAATACATCCATGCCCTTTACATGGAATCCTCTACTACATGCGTAGATACATCTCATGTGTTTCTTCTCCTTTGTTTTTAGATATTCTGGTATAGATACTAATAAAAGTAGGAATGATTTTCTGATTTTGATTATGTTTTGACCATATGTAAATGCACAAATTTGGGAAGTTATGCGAATCTTCTAGGAAAATCATCACTGTAGGAACCTACCTCTCCGAACTTGAATAAATTACTGTTATACATGTCAATAAATCTCTATTGAATAGTAAACTTGCATTTAAAGTTTGAATATTTGGTGTTACTTGATTTATAATCAAAATTTGATATTACTTATCATTTTTTCAACTCTATTTGGTAGTCGATGAATGTGATGCGATGTGTGTGATTATGGAAGATGTTCGCGTGGTCAATGGTTTGGAATGTAAGATGACTTGAAACACATCGAAGAACTCCCGCGTTCGAGATATAAAAGATTTATTTTATCGCAAAAACGGAAGAAAACTGTTAAGGAACGGAAGATATTATGACTTATGTTTTTTTAAAATTACATTGTTTTGTTGGCATGATGTATGAGTCACTATTTTGGTGGTTGAAGTGTTTTTTTATACATCAAGCAGGTGGATGGTCCTATAAATAAAGGAGACTCTGCCCAATTTTTTATTTTTTTGTCTTATTTATTTTGAAATTAAAACAGGTCGATTGTTATTTTGTTGTCATTATTTTAACATAAAAGGTTTGTACCACGGTGCATGTATATATGTACATACACACGGTGTATGCATATATGTACATAAACAGGATGTTTGTATGTATGTAAATACGATGTTTGTGTAGAGAATTTAAATCTTGAACACAATCTAAATCTAATTATAATAAATTGAATTTTTTTTGTCCTTAGTATAATTATAATAAACACGACACATAATTTTATTTTTTACGAGTTACGGCACATGATAATAACTCAAATAAATGCAACACATTTTGCCACAATACAATTTTTTTTAAAAAAATTACGAAAACAGTCTAAATAAAACTAACACCACACAACGTGATATGAATTAATATTTTTGTACATATCTCAAATACGATCCAAATAATAGCGACACCGTATATAGATGTTTTGTTGAGGAACAATATTTTTGTCGTATTGCGATTACGTACTTTTGAAATTTTTGTCGCTTCACGATTATTTACTTTGAAAATTTTCGTCGTGCCTTCAGGCATGGGCATACCGTATATAGATGTAATTTTAAATTTGTTGGATTTGTTGTTACCCCTTAAATAGGGTGGATAGTCCAACAAACAAAGGAGGCTATGCCCATTTTTTTTTTAAAAATTGACACTTTGTGTTTTTTAGACACAATGTGAATTCTATGGATGAATATTGTATATTTTGTATTATATGTGAATTTATTTGATGAATCTACACTATTTGAATGTTATTGGACTATTTGACATTGTTTTAAAATTACACTTCAAATTTTTTGCGTTTCGCTATTATATACTGTGAAAAATTATCGCCGTTTCGCGTTTAGCGAATTTAAATTTTGAACACAATTTAAATCTTGAACACGATATGATGCAGTACCCAAAAAAATGACACCGTATATAGATGTTTTGTTGGGGAACAATATTTTTATCGTATTGCGGTTTTGTACTTAAGAAATTTTTGTTGTATTGCGATTACGTACTTAGGAAATTTTTGTTGTTTTACGATTATGTACTTGGGAAATTTTCGCCGTGCCTTCAGGCACGGGCATATACATGTACTTATATGTGGAAGCCTAGCACCATAGATTTTATGTGGGGTGATGTTTGTATATATATTATACGAGTAATTAATATATATATGTATATCTATATGGGAACTTTCTACTGTGCATGAAAGAAGTTAAGCAATGTATAAATGTTCAATTTCACTATAAGTATTCCGAAACGTTATAACGATACGGAGTTATTCTAATTAACAAAGAAATCTTGAAGAGAAGATTTTCTAAAAGTGAATATCATAACCTTAATTTCACCTGATAAGACTTATGGAGAATAAGTTAAAGAGATATATGAGTTTCATTAGTACGGTAGACGTGCACACTAGATGAGAGGTGAGAATTCTCAAGAGAGTGTCGCATACTAATATGATTGTTGCATTAGCCGGTAATCATTTTAAATACTTGCTAAACTATTTTAAAACTGTTTTACAATCAGGCTCTGACCCATTTGCTGTTATCTCTTCTCTCTTGTGTATATATATATATGTATTACAGGTGCCCAGCCACAAGGGGGTCATGCTTAGGATTCTTCTGATGGAACGTACTGTAGCTTTTGTGGGAGTTGCAGGCCATTGCTTAGGCGATTTCATTATTGACTACACTTCTAGTTCAGTTTTATCCAGTGGGGCATGTGTCGCCCTTTTCCATTATTCAGTTGGTTTTGTCAGAGATTGTAATTCTTTTACTTTCGGTATCTTTACTTCGGGATTTATTACTATCAGGATGTTTTCTTTTGGTGTTTTAAAGTTGGGATTCGTTATTAATGGTTAAACTCTTGGATGTTCATTTATATTCTTATACTTAATGTGTGACTCTTAAACTGTTAATGGTCAAAGGTTTTATAATTGAATTTAAATAAAATGGAAATAAGGTTTAAATGGTTTTGGCACTTAGCTTAATTATTTAGGGTGTTTAATTTGAATTTTTTTATGTGCGACAGTGATGCTAAGAATGAACCAACGGTTCACCTTGATTTTAATTTAATAAAGGATTGATCGCCCGGTATTTAATTAGGAGGGATGTAACATTAATACAGACCGTGAATTGTATTATATAGATAATGGGTGTGAAAGTTATATGAATTTAAAAAGGAAAATGATTAATTAAGTTAATGTTGATAATAACTTAGAAATCGTAATTATGGCACATTTGGTTAGAGTAAGATGGTTGCAAGGGGTTATATTAGTTATCTAGTCATGGGATAAATAACTAGGTAAATTAATTAAGGCGTTAGTAGTGCACATTAGAGAAGGGGTGAGGATGTTCTCAAGGGAGTGCGACACTAACTAAAATATGAAGAGCATGCATATGTATTTATTACTGCAAGTTAATCATTTGCTAAATGCTCACTACACCAAAATGACAAAATTGTCACCTTTCAGCCGACCACCCTTGTCAAGGTCATTGACCGTGACAAAAACACGGGTTTTGTGTCATGGTCATTGACCTTGACACGACCGTGACAAAGAATTGTCACGATCATTGACCGTGACAAATTTACTTGTCACGGTCAGTGACCATGACAATTCTTTAAATATTTGTCAAGGTCAAGAACTTTGACACGACCGTGACAACTTCTTCAGTAAAAATCCTTTCCCCTTCTCCCCCCCCCCCCCCGTCGTTCCCTCCTTTTTACAACTCTCTCTCTCTCTCTCTCTCTCTCTCTCTCTCTCTCTCTCTTCCATTTATATATATGTTTGTGTGTATATATATCTGTGTGTGTATATATATATATATATATATATATATGTGTGTGTGTGTGTGTGTGTATGTGGTGGGTGAGTATGTGGAAAATAGGGGGTTGTTATATTAGAGGCAAAACATTGATGATTATATATATAAAATTAGCCTTGTATGGGTATAAGCTAATTTAGATTAATATTGATGATTATGTATATAAAGATTACCACATTTTCATTCGAATTAGACAATTCACATGTTAATATGTTATTGCTTAACCTATACTTTTGTCTTAGGTTAAATATCGTTCATGAACTTTAGAATATTAGTGTTATCGACTTAATTCCACATTGAAGATATTTGTACTTGTATATTTGTGTCTAATTTTAATTTCAAAGGGAAGATTACGATATTTTGACTATGGTTAATGATAAAAAATAATTCGTTGTGATTTTATTTCTAAGTGATTCTAGAATTTTTATTCTTGAAGTTAAAGAATTCAATGCATTCTTTCCGTTGAAAGATATTTATTTTTTAATAATGGAGGTTATTTTGAACTTTCCTTCACCATTAAAACATTAAATTGGTAGCATTTTTCTCCTACCAATTTTTTTCATCATGGACGTCGCCAAATTCATAGTAGATTAGTATTTAACAAAAAAAGCTAAAGAACCATTATTGTTCACTAAATGTTGACAAAAGTCTTACTGAAAATGTAAACATTTGTATTATATATAAATTGGCTCTCTCATGTATCAAAACGTTTTAGTCTATTAAGTTAAATAGACTTGGTTCGTTATGAGTGAGACACAATCTAGTTAAGGACTAAAGATTGAAGATCATGCGCTATCTCTCATTGGAGCCTTCCATGATTGAATATGAGGACTATATCCTTTCGAGAAGTTTTATATAATATTGGATAATTGCACACACTAAAATGTTTTTTAACTTGAGAGAATTTTTTCATAAAATGTGTTTTAAAAACCTTTTGAAGCATTGAAGAATTTTTTTGAGTTGTGTATTTACCTTTTGAAGTATTGGGATCTAGGAACAAGTTTTAAAAATAATTTTGGAATTTTTTATTTTGAGGCATTCGAACGGACATAATATATAACATCTATTCCATGCTTTACATCTATTCCGGCATATATAATATATATAATAATAAACAAAACCTCTTAAAAACAATATATAACATCATCCCATTATAACATATATAACATAGAATAATGGTAATAATAAGTTTTTCAAATATAAGTAAAATCTCTCTACACAATCAACAATTCTAACATCATATCCACCAACCTAAATCAAAGTTACTTCAATCAAAACATTAATGGTAATTATAAGTTTTTCAAATATTTCACTCATCCGAATAGAAAAAATACATAAAATGATATCACCGAAGTAAACCTGCGATCTTGAAGCATATGACCTCCAACAAAATGACTTCAATGATTTTTTTTGTCCAAAAAATGTTTTCACTTGCAATATGATTTATTAACCGTCAATTACCTTAAATAAAGAAGAATTTTTTTTAATAGTTCCAATAGATGACATAAAATCTCGATACATGTATCCACGTTAGATGTTTTCAACTAATTTAGACATATTTATGTGTGTATGTGTATATATGTGTGTATATATGTGTGTGGTGGTGTGTGGTGGGGGAGGGGGTATGGTGGGGGGAGGGGGTGGGGTGGGGTGGGGGTGTACGTATACGTGTGGGTGTGTGTGGTGGGGGTGGGGGGAGGGGGGCATGGATGGGGGGTGGGGTAGGTGTGTGTGTCTATGTGTACTAATAACATTTTTTTATCTATACTAGTAACCTTTTTTTACAGCAAATGTCTCCTTCGGGTATTAAGGCGAAGATGATGATGCTGTTTATGATGATGTCGTCTGGGCTCGGTGGTAGCGGAGGCGACGAGGGCTCCTCGGCCCCTAGGCTCCCCAAATATGGAAAATTTGGGATTACCATCGAGAACAAATCAGAGCTATTAGCGAGATCCCTCGAGCTGGTAAAGACAGTCATCGGCCTGGGGTTTATGAGTTGGTAGGAGGTGCCATATGAGCTCAAGTTAGCTATTTGGGCGGCACTACATGTAATATATTTAGATTTATATGAATATTTCAATTTCAATTTCAATTTCAATTTCAGTTTTAATTTCGTTTTATATTTATATTTATATATATTCGTAACTAACATTGTATTTGTTGGACATGAACAATTCAACTTGGATCCAAAGCTACACGATTCCGTCTTGGAGCAGTTGATGGAGCAACACAAGACGTGGAAGAAAAATATGCAGACACGGTACTTTGGGAAAAAAGAGAGTCCATTATCCAATGGCGTGGATCCGTCCCACCCAAGGAGCCGGTTTCATTGGCACAATGGCAAAAGTTCATTGACAATGAGATCGAGGATCGACAATTGGCATCTCGCCAATCGGGGAGGGAAAATCGAGCAAAAAAGACGGACGTGTACTACTCCGTCCGGACGTCTTACGCCGAGGTGGAGCATAGGATGAAGGTAATATTTAATTTGTCTATAGCTACATAAATATATTATTATTCATTATTTTATTTTGCGGGGCCGATACTAATTTTACTTTATTTTATTTCAGGGGGTAGGGAGTGGCCCAGGGGGTAAACCACATAGGCTCGATACTTATGTGGCTCTTCGAACGAAGAAGGGGAAGGATAAGGAGGTGTCCCCGAGCATCGCGACCACGATTGTAAGTAATCCGACAGTTTAATTTTTGTTAATTATGTTATAATTTTTTAGTTTACTAATTTTACTAATCATGTGCTTTTTGTCATTTCAGGCAAAGCTTAAGGAAGTGCATGAGTCGCAGTCTGATGCCGACAAGGCGTCTTTGTCCACAGACGCACTCAGCCAAGTGCTTGGCTCTGATCGCAAGGGGAGGATAAGGGGGTGAGCTCGCAGGTGGCCAAATCTAGGATCATAGGATTGGAGACGAGAGACACCGGGTTGGCTCGAATGGTGGATTCACATGACGCAAAGCTGTCCCGTTTGGAGGTGACGTTCCAAGATATGTACTCATTCATGAAGCGTATGTTGGGAGGATACCGTAAGGGGAAAGGGATGGAGAAGGCGGTGGAGGAGGAGGAGGAGGTGCGGGAGATCGAGGTGCAGGATGACGAGGAAGTTCACCTCGCAGCTTCATCACCGACACCTGCATACTTCGATGATCCACTTCCTTATTTGGATCCCTTCCCCAGACCGATGTCGATAATTGGTTGGACGAGCGTGTTCATATTGGACGTATTTGATGGCCAGCGGATAGGGCGGTGTTTGAGGGACCCGAATATCGTCTAGGGTGGAATAGTTCATGGACGTTCGCTTCAAGAGATCGAGTCCAAAGTGCTCGTCATGCATGTGATACCCAGGAAGGAGAACTCCCTATTGTGGTTACGCGAATAATGCGGCACGATGTATATTAGTGGGTGTGTCAATTCGTATATCGTGTGGCCTAATCACCTCCTCACATTTACCCCAGACATGTAGTGACATTATTTTTAAGTTGGTACATTTTAATTATATTTGGATTATATCGTCATGTATATTGTTTCTATTTTGAATATATATTTGCATTATCTTTAGTTTGTTTGGATATATGATGTTTGAACAGGTACAATGTTGCTATAACAGGTACAAATATACTGCTAGGCAGTGGCAGTGGCCATACTGCCCAGCAAATGTTTTTTAAATTCTGCCCAAAATTATCACGGTCATTGACCGTGACAAGTCCGTGATAATATTATTGGTCAAGGACTTGTCACGGTCAATGACCATGACAATGTTTTTAAAAAGGGTCAAGGCTTTGTCACGGTTATTAACTGTGACTAAACTTGTCACGATTATGGCCCGTGACACGACCGTGACAATTCTAACGAACTTGTCACCGTCATTGACCTTGACAAGTCCAACTTGTCAAGGTCAATGACCATGAAAATAGTGTAGATTTGGTGTAATGGCTTTACAAATATTTTGGGTACTAACCCTTGCTATAAAAACTTTTAAAAACCTTTTAGGTGTCCATCCACAGGGACGCCAGGCTTGACTCATTCCAGGGATCTGTTGCTGCAACATGTGTGGATGTTGCGGGAGTTTGATAGGTGCCTCGTTCTTTTAATTTTTAGTGTAGAGACTTCCTATCAGTTATTCGAGTAGGTTGCTCATAGTTTTATTTCAGTACTTACGTCAGACCTTTTGAGATTTATTACTTGTCTTTACTTTTTTTGGATTTTGAACCGATGACTTATTCGGTTTGTTAATTAACTGTGAACGGTTGATTTAAGTTAATTGTGATTGTTTATATTATCCTGTTTTCGTATGAGTATTTCATTTTAGTTAATGAAAGATAAAACTTGGCACCAGTCTCATTTTCTCACTTAGGTGGTTAGTAATTAAAATGGCGACAGTGATGCTAAGAATGAACCAACTGAGAAAGCTATTCTAATTTAATTTAGGACTGATCACTCGGGGTTAATTAGGCGGGGTGTCACAGATGGTATCAGAGCATCAATTTATATTGTCCTTAGGATCTGTGTGGATTACTACGTTTTAGCGTAGCGTTCGGTTGTATAAAGCCCTATTATTAGGACTGTAGATTCATTTTTCGCTTTTGAGATATTGTATTTCTGCTATTAGATTTTTTTATTTATAAATTGGGTACTTATACGATTCAATCCATTTTCAGATGCCACCGAAGAGGCAGAGAGTGGAGAGGGATGAAGCTAGGTATGAGTTAAGGGAGGCTCATCAGGAGCCACATGTACCGCCACCCCCACCCCCACCCGAGTTGATCTCCACTACTCAGGGGGTCGTGTTAGTGGCCCAGGCATTTGAGACAACAATGAGGGTTATGGAAGCCCATTTTCCTTAGCCCCAAGCACCACCTCCCGTGGCACCAACAGTTCAGGCTCAATTGGGCCACCATCTTGGCAGCGAGTTAGGGAGACCTTTCAGAAAGGTCACCCACCCAAGTTTCGGGGTAGCACTGATGTGATAAAGGCTTGTGACTGGAAGAAGAATATTCAGCGCCATCTGTGCATGCTGGAGTGTACCAATGTACAGAAATAGATGCTTTCTACCTTTCATCTATTAGGGGAAGCCTTACAGTGGTGGGAGTCAGTTACCACTGTTGAGGAGCTGGATTTGATGACGATATCCGAATTCAGGGCGAGGTTCAACCGCAAATACTTCCTACCAGCGATAGAGGCTGAGATGAGGAAGAAGTTCAGTGAGTTAGTACATGGTGACCGGTCAATGGCAAACTATGAGGAAGAGTTCACCCGTTTGACAAACTTTGTGCCAAATAAGGTGAGCGATAAGGAGCGAAAAAATTCGAGGTTCATGGATGGCTTAGCCTGGAGGATCAGGCAGCATTTGATTGGAATTAATGTCGCCCTTGTAAATTTATAGGATCATCGCTTCCATGCGAAGGGAAGCAAGAGAGTAGGGGAGCCGAGCCAGCAGGGCAAGGTAGTTACTGGTGGTGACACGAGTGGTACTCAGCAGAAGACTAGCAGTCAGCAGGGGAATCAGGCTAAGAAATTTAGGCCTAGTGGGTTCTGACCGGGAGGACAGGGGTTCAGGAAGGGCAGGCAGGCAGGCCCAAATCAGCAACAGCAGGTTCCTCAGGGCCGTCAGGGCCAAGGGAACAATGGGGGAGGCCAATAGGGCCAGCCACGTCAGGGCCAACGATAGGGGGACGATTAGAAATGCTATTTTGTCTATGTCCAGCCAGGACACTTGAAGAGGGAGTGCCCGTAGAGGGGCAGAGGTCTTCAGCAGGGTTCCAAACTGGGGCAACGGGGACATATGCCACCCGCAGCACCATCTCCACCCGCCTCATAGAAGCAAAGGCAAATACACTACGAGCGTGTGTATAACGTCCAAGATTTCCCAATTCTCCAGCACAGCAGGTGCCGCCAGTAGTTGAGGGTGTGTTTCTCATTTATGTTCATGAGGGTAGTATATTTTTGACACGGGAGCATCGCATTCATTCATTAAATCTAATTTTGCTAAACGGGTCGGGTTATTGGAGACCGCGGGTGTCTTCGCATATGTGTAGAGTCGCTAGTAGGCAGCCGGACTTTGATTCACTAGATTTGTCAGGGGTTTGATTGGGAGGCTTAGTTTAGAAGCATACCTCTTAGTGTTAGATATGGAGGGGTGTGATGTCATCATGGGTATGGATTGGTTGGCAGGTTATCGGGCGACTGTAGATTGTTACGAGAGGACAATCGTGTTCTCTATTCTGCGATAAGAGATGTTCCTAATAGTGATGCGTCTATCTGAGGGGGGTCGTGCACACACTTGTATTATATCGAGGTCCGAGGAGGAGACCTCATAGGAGGTGGCAGTTCCATTGGATTCAATTCTGGTAGTGAGGGACTTCGAGGATGTGTTCCAGGAAATACTAAGGTTGACACCTACTAGGGAAATCGAGTTTGTAATAAATTTAGCATAGGGGACAAGGCCTATTGCTTGAGCACCGTACTGTATGGCCCCTTCAGAGATGCATGAGTTGAGAGAGCAGATTCAGCACCTCCTGGATTAGGGTTTCATTCGGCGGAGTACATCACCGTGGGGTGCATCGGTGTTATTTGTAAAGAAGCGATATGGTTCACTTTGATTGTACGTGGGCTATAAGTATTTAAACAAGCTAAGGATACGGAATAAGTATCCATTGAATAGGATCGATGATCTTTTTTTCCAATTGAGAGGGTCATCTTACTTCTCCAAGATTGATTTGAGGTCAGGGTATCATCAGCTACATATCCGAGAGGAGGATGTTTCTAAGATTGCTTTCCTGTCGCGGTATGGATCTTACGAGTCCAGGGTGATGCCATTTGGGCTCACAAATTCACCAGCAGTGTTCATGGATCTCATGAATAGGGTTTTCATAGAGTACCTCGACCAATTTGTCATCGTGTTCATTGATGACATCCTGATCTACTCGCTCACCGACGAGGAGCACGCGGAGCATCTGCGTAAGGTTCTACAGACACTGCGGGATTACCAACTCTATGCAAAATTCGAGAAGTGTGGATTCTCGCTACGAGAGGGGAAGTTTCTTAGCCACGTGGTGTCAGATCGGGGTATTACGGTGGATCCGAGTAAGGTGTCGGCGGTGAGGGAGTGGGGATAACCCACGACACCGATCGGGGTGCACAATTTTCTGGGATTGGTAGGCTATTACAAGTGGTTCATTAAAGGATTCTCAAAGATTATGGGCCCTTTGATGAATCTGAATCGAAAAGGGGTGCCTTTCACTTGGAGTGATCTGTAATACCCCGTATTTTTATGGCTTTTAAAATTAGGGATTTATTAAATTTAATTCAGATAAATTAATTTAATTTTAATCCGGAAAGTTGTTTTAAATATTTACGAGCGTGACGAGAGTTAGTAATTACTAGAAATTTGTTGAATGTTACTGGATGAGTATAGTAATATATGAGATTTATTTTAAAAAAATTATCACTTGTGAAAAAAATGACAATTATGGAAATTAAGTCGGGACGCGCATGTGTCGTGTCGGGACTAAATTATTGTTATATAAAGTGAATAAATTATAAGTAGCCCGTATGGTCATTTCGAGTGTGCCAAAGTGTCCGAAAGGGTCTAGATAGTCAAAAAAGTGTACCCGGGGGTTTAGTTTGGGTCTCAGGGCATTTTTAGGCCTATTTAGTACCCCGGGAGGGCGAATTGGACATTTTGTAATTATGAGTAATTAAACCCACGAATTTGCTAGGGTTATATCAGATGGAAAGTGTTGTCTTCCAGGGTTAACATAACCAAAAACTAATGACGGCCATTGGAGAGGAAGAGGAGAAGCTTTCCAAGGAGTTCTAGGCCAAGAACTCCTCTGATTGCACTGCCGTCACCGCCAAATGGTAGATCGCGCAACGAGGATCTCAACCACACTAAATTCATCCAAAAAATCAGAACTTTGAATTTCAGGCAAGTATCTATCTTGCTTTAATCAAGTTAATGCACCCTTTTATATTAGTCTAGGGTTGATTAGACTTAGCGTTCTTGAAAGAAAACATTAATTGGAGACAAAAATTACATGTTGTAGAGGTAAAAATTTATATTCTGGAAATCTATTTCACATGTAGAGGCTGAACCACGAATTTCCATGGTGTTAGTGATAGAAAATCTGGAGAAAGAATGGATGAAACTAAGTTAAAGAAAAATATTAGGGTTCTTGAGATTTCTATAGATTTTACCCTTTTATTTGTTTATAGTTGATTAAAACTCGCATGTTTTACGTAGGATCTTGTTTATATGGGTATACAAAACTTGTAGTATAATTGGTTGGGAGTTTGGACTGAAACATGACGATTTAGATGAGTTTGGGGTAAGATTTCCATAGCTGGGTTTTCTGCAGTTTCGCCATAACTGCTTGATCGATCGATCGACCCCCTTTCATCGATCGATCGACCCCTCTTGGAAAACTGCATTTTTGCTCGTGTTAGCTTAATCCGATTGTAAGCGTAGTAAAACTTGATTAGGGTTGCTAGAACATAATGGAGCATAAAAAGTACCAGTAGGGTCAAGATAAACCCTGTTAAGTGGAACTTTAATGTGAAAGGAAATAAAGGGTAAACGGGGAGACATTCATACTTCAGGAATCATACGTGCATTGATTAAATAATCAAAATATCTAAGAAGTTAGATTAGAAGGTGAGTGAGGGCCTACTGAAATTGTACTTAGGTAAAGATAATACTTCGAGAGACGAGAAGTGAATTTAGAATGACTAAATTACGAGAATAAGAAGAACGGGTCCGTTATTCGAGATAATTGAGTAAAATGTGTAATAACGGATAATTATAATTATGGGTCATGAGCGTACCTAATTTAATAATGTGGATGTGAATACATATATATATATATATATATATATATATATATATATATATATATATATATATATATATATGACGTTGTGATAGTGCATATATTATTTCTGTGTAAAAATTGTACCCGGGCTACTTGCTATCACGGGGGTTTCCGCGCCGAGGCAGTCTTATCTCGATGGGACCTTTATGGGGGATATTGACTTGTACCCTAGAACATATGATTCCCTGGTACAGGCTATTTAATCGATAGTCAGACGGTCCTAAGAGACGTATGGGTATGTGCTGACCTCTTAGGACTGGGAACTATGCTTCGCCTCCATTTGTATGTGTTTGTGTTAATGCAGTTCGAGAGTGATTCCGAACTAGCATTTCCCTAAATATGTGTGATACAAGGACTTGATAGTAGAGTATGCCAGCACCATAGTTTTTATGTGGGGTGTCGTTAGTGTGTGTGTGTGTATATATATATATATATATATATATATATATATATATATATATATATATATATTATATGAGTGATTAGTATATATATATATACTTATTTATGGAAACTTTGCACCATAGATTTTATGTGGGGTGCCGTTTGCATATATATTAGATGCGTAACTGGTATATATACGTAATATCTATATGAGAACTTTCTAGTGGGCAAAATAGTAGTTAAGAAATGTATAAATTCTTCAACTTCACTATAAGTATTCGCAAACGTTATAAGAATACGGAATTATTCTAATTAACGTAAGAAATCTTGAAGAGATAGATTTTCTAAAAGAGAGTAACATAGCCTTAATTTCACATGTTAAGTCTTATGGAGAATAAGTTAGGGAAATATATGGGATTCAGTAGTACGGTAGACGTGCACACTAGATGAGAGGCGAGAATTCTCAAGAGAGTGTCGCATACTAATATGACTGTTGCATTAGCCGGTAAGCATTTTAAATACTTGCTAAACTATTTTAAAGCTATTTTACATTCGGGCTCTGACCCGTTTGCTGTTATCTCTACTCTCTTGTGTATATATATATATGTATTACAGGTGCCCAGCCACAGGGGCGTCTTGCTTAGGATTCTTTGGATGGAACGTGCTGTAGCTTTTGTGGGAGTTGCAGGCCATTGCTTAGACGACCTCATAGTTGACACCACTTCTAGTTCAGTTTTATTCAGTGGGGCATGTGTCACCCTTTTCCATTATTTAGTTGGTTTTGTCAGAGATTGTAATTCTTTTACTTCCAGTATCTTTATTTCGGGATTTATTACTGTCAGGATGTTTTCCTTTAGTGTTTTAATGTTGGGATTTATTATTGATGGCTAAACTCTTGAATGTTCTTTTTGTTTTATTCTTATATTTAATGGGTGACTCTTAAAATGTTAATGGTTAAAGGTTTATAATTGGATTTAATAAAATGGAAATAAGGTTTTTAAATGGTTTGACACTTAGCTTAATAAATCAGGGTGTTTGAATTTGAAAATTTTCATTTGCGACAGTGATGCTAAGACTGAACCAATTGTTCACCTTGATTTTAATTTAATAAAGGAGTGATCGCCCGGTATTTAATTAGGCGGGGTGTCACAGGTGGTATTAGAGCATCAGGTTCTAGTGTCCTTTAGGATCTGTGAGGCTTATTATGCTTTCAGCGTTGCCTTATTTGATATAGAGCCCTATGTTTAGTATTGTAGATTTCTTTGATGAGATTTCGTTCTCCTGCTATGACGTATATACATTAGTGAATTCTAATTTCGTTCGGATGTGTGCGTGTGCCGAGCGATGACGGATGTCAGAAGAGGACCGTTAAGCGGACATAGGAGGCCGGTCTCAGTTGAAGTTGTAAAATATATTCGAGGATGATTACTGTAGTAGAGGTCGCCTCCATTATGGCACGAGAAGCCAAGACTAGAAATGTGACTAGGGCGCAGCCATGATTTCCAAATGTTGCTATAGTCAAATGAGGTGCGAAAGTAAACTCACCCAATGTATTACAAAACGTGTAGAGAACTGTCAGTGGGAATTCTAGAAACGCGAGAATTGTGTGTGTTTGCCAAAGCAGGTAAAGTATACAAAGGTTTAGCTATAGGACGGAGTGTGGCTAACTGAAAGTGAAAATTTAGAGAAAATTTTCTTGGCTTTCGGGACGAAGTTATAATGATGGGAGTCAACCACCAATTTTTGAAGTGGAATGCTATGTCTATAGAAGAACCTTAGGTACAGTGTTGACCGTATGTTCCTTCATCAGATGTTCAGGATTAGAAGTGAACTTTGTCCTGAACTCATCACAGGAGGACGTGATAGAGGTCCAATTATGAATGTGAATCTTAACCGTTAGCGAAATTTTGTATCGGGAGATGTATATACAAGTGGAGGAAACGACTCCAAGTAGGAGATCGACTCATAATAATAGTTGATAACACTCATGTAATACCCCGTAATTTTAAATGACTTTTAAAATGGGTTATATTTTAAATTAATGGATTAATTGGATTGAATTATTAATTAATTCATTCGGGTTTTATCCGGACGGTGGATATTAAAATGGATGACTCTGAATATTACTTAAATATATTTAGGTAATATATGAATGTGATGTCATTGATATGACTGTATGATATAAATGTAATTTATATTTTTAGTCAGACGCGGTATAGGACGTGTCGGGACTAGTTTATTAAATTAAAAAGGAAATTTATTTTCTATAGACCTTATAGTCATTTCGACTGCGTCTTTGCGTCCGGAAGGTTCGAAATAGTCAGAAAAGTCTATTTGGATGTTGATTTTGAGTCTCGGGTTATTTGGAAATGAATAGACAACCCGAAAGGGCATTTTAGTCATTTTTCTAGGGGGGATGAATAGTGATTTCGGATTTTTTCCTATTATAAGTATTGGTAGATTAAGTGTATGTGGGTTATTCATCTCCTCTACACAAAATAGAGAAGTCATCTTCCTAGAGGGAGTGAAAGGGTGCTTGGGAAGGGAAAAGCCTACTTGGGAAGGAGAAGAACAAGAACCAAGGTTCACCACCACCAACCATCACCGGAGTTTGACCAGAGAAGGGACAACCAACTGAGATATACTACACCAAAGGATCATACCTTCAGTAAAGGCAAGTGTTTGATAATGGCAATTTATGTTTGTATATTGTCCATGTTAGAATAGTATGAAAAGAGAAGATTATTCATGTTTGGAAGAAATAATGGAGTATTAAATGGATTTCTGGAAACTGAAATGATATAGGAATTAAACTCATGTTTTAGGTTGATAATAATCGACGAAATAGTCATGAATCTGTTGAAGAAATTATGAAAACCATTGATGTGTTCTTGAAGATGATATGTTGATAATTTTCTGGAAATAAGGAGATAAAGATGATTTTTAATCCAATCCCTTGATGATCCTAAGATGTTTAGAGTACTGGAAATCGTTCATATATGTTGATAGATCATGTAGTAATAATTATAACTCATTTTGGAGGTTAATATGAAGGATAGAATGAATAAAAATGGTGAAACCCGTAGTTGCTGAAATGCAAAAAAAACAGGCTGTGACCTGAGGGATCTATCGATCGACCCCTACCTTCGATCGATCGACCTCCCCAGAATATGTAAAGTTGATTCTTTTTAAATGTTGATTCTTATCCCAAACCTTTTGTGGATCTTTGGTGATTATTATTTGGATATTATGAGACTTAGAAAATATCAGTAAACCCTTGATAAGATTTGAATTAATTTAATTTGGATTCAAGTGATTAAATGATGAAAATTATATCGAATGGAATTTCGGTTGCTAGATTCATTTGTTAAATTCCAAATGGGGATGTATGAGGATTTAAGATAGGACCAGTAGGGGTGATTTAATATAACACCTGGGTATCCTTAAGTTTACAAGAGGGTTTAATCCAAAGTGAAAGAAGATGTGTTTATAAGAGATTTGAAACTATCGATTTTAACCTTAATTAAAAGGAGAACTAAACTCGTAGTAATTCAGGAGAAATGATGTTATGGACCAGTACGATATTAGTGAATTCTTACTGAATATATGTTGAGGAAAAATCTATTTAAATCTTGTGTATTGAGTGAGGGTAGCCTTAGGGTTACAATTTGAACATCAAGGACTGAGTTTAAGCTCAATATTGATTTCGCAAGGACGGAGTGTAATACAAGAGCGTAGTGGTGTGTCTCCTGGATAGAGATGGGAGTTTAGAACACATTTGGTTGAAAGAAGGTATGAGGTTATCCCGATCTCATTGTTGAAGTTGTCGAACCTCCTCGATCGACAAAGTTTAGTAGTAGTGTATTGGAGGGGTTCCTTGTTTGGATTTCGCTTTGTGAGACGCTCCGCGCATGAACCTTAACGACGTCGGGAGTGGAGAGATGTTATAGGATGTGAGGATAATTAAATTATGAAGTAAATATATGATATTTTAATACGTGGAATTTAAAAGGGATATAATGCTACATATGGGAAATATCTTAGGGTAGTGATATTACCTGATTGATATTATATTATAGGTATGATAATATCTATTTGATTGATTGATGATTTATGTGTATGAAATACCAAGCTTACTTGTTATCCGTGGGAGGTTTGCGCGTGAGGGCAGTCATATCCTGATGAATCCATGGGATCTTTGACTTGTCGCTCGAGAACATAGGTCTATGAAAGACTTATCGGGGAGTTGATAAGTCCGCTGACTGTGGGTACATAGGTATGTGCGTGACCCATGGATACGAGAACTATGTTCACCTCCAATTTGTTTGTTGTTGTTTGTGGTTCGTGGAATCTTACCGAACCTTTAGTCCCCTATTCGGCGACCTGCGATGATGGGACATGATATCAGAGTAATGCATTGCACCACAGTTGTGACTCAGGGTGCCGTATTATGTATGAATATATATATATATAATGAATTAAATAAATGGATGGATATTTATTATGGTTAAATCTATCTACGGTGATAATTGTAGATAACGGTGAATAGAGAAAGATAATTGAATTAAGTTAATGAATGTTTATTGAAAAAATTAATTCATATTAATGAGAAATGATTCATGTTAATGAGAAACAATGAGGAATGTAAATGAACAATAATGTGACGTATGGTATGGGACATACGGGGATTATGATATTAGGGTGGAATTATAATATGGAGACTAGAAAAGAGGAACCATTAACTAGGAGGTTAATAGGAAACGTTAAGTGTGCACTCTAGTTGAGAGGTGAGAATAGCAAGTGAGAGTTAGATCTAACATGTACATAATAAATGCTTTATTGCACTTGTTAAATACTTGTTGTTTTAAAAATCATCTACACATTCGGGCTCTGACCCGTTTCCTTGCATATTTTCTCTTATACTGTATCTCTATATCAGGTGTCCAGCTACAGGGACGCCAACCTTAGCGGATTTTGACACGCTATGGATTTATGGAGTTTTTCTTAGACGCCTATCTTCATTTGATTCACAGTATTCTTAGTTAGGGCATGTCGCCCAAAGGATTTCAGTTATCTTTTCTATCGAGGTCAAATACTATTGTATTCGGGTCTTTTTAATACAGTTGTTATTGATGGGATTACTGTAATGGATTAATATTATTTGGGAATGTTTATTCCAATTGCATTTAAATTCTTTTGTGTTATTTATTGGGTTATCAGTGTTGTAGAATAAAATGTGTTGTGTTATTCTTAAACTAAAAATGGTTTTGTTGAAATTTAAATTTGGAAAGTTTTTAACACCAGCTTAATTGGGTATTGGGTGAGTTGTAAATGTTTTCGACAGTGATGCTAAGAATGAGCCAACTGTATATTCTGTTTTAATTTGGTATGGGACTGGCCACCCGGTATTTAATTAGGCGGGGTGTTACAACTCAAAGAGAAATTCTGATGAACGACTGAATCAGGGGTTCAAAATGTCGTATTTTGTCAATAAAGATGGTAATGCTCCTTTATGTTGGAAGTTAAAAGAATCGAACAATTTAGTCGAGAATAAGAATGAATACAACGGTGGTGGTGTAGGACCACAAAAGGGTGTGGATACACATCAGGGGACCCATTTAAATGATTCGGATAGTTAAATTCTTACCAAGTGATGGTAAATTCAGTAAGGACTATTATAGACAGTAACATGTTCTTTAGAGCCTAAAAGGCTAAGGGAATAATCGGGATAGCCAACAGGAATCGAGTCTACTAAAGTATGAGAGAAGGACAATCCTAACATGGTTAGTAGGACAGATGATAACTAGATTATGTGTTGAGGTATTTTGTGGGGAGTGAGATCGCACGCGATAAAATTTTCTGAAGTGAGTAAAGGGACAAGAATACGGTGCCTAGTAAAAGACAACGATTAAAGTAGTTTTATTTTGGTTTGGGAAGACGTGTTACATCCGGAGACCATTTGTACAGTCAAGACGATTGGCAAGGTAGAAGTATAAGTTTTATCCTCAGCGGATGAGGCGTGTTTATGTGACACGAGCGAGTCACTATATTTTGTTCATTGCTAGATTAGCATGTGGGACGAGTTTAATGCGTATAATTATAAACGTTATTATTATGTGAATATTTTTCCCTAGTGTAGCGGGATTTTTCTTTAGTGCTATCCGTGGAGGATGAATGAGTATATTAAAAATGTTATGTACTTTATTGAGGTTACTCGTTGTAGTGATGCGATATGCGAGTATAATATTATCTTTGTTATAACGTTATAGAAATGGTTAGTACGATAGTGGGAAATTATTGCAAGGCTATCGAAGTGGTTGCATTAATGCAGCATGTTTTGTTCTGGAGAGGCTTCACCTGCAAGAAGGTCGGACTCGCACTTATATTATCTATCCTAGAGATTTCGGAGGGGATAGTGGGCTAGAGATATTCGATACCGATGTATGTATGGACTTTGTCATTATGATTTAGTATGTATCGAGTTTATTGTTGAGCGAAAAGATTTAACCCAATATTGTGTTTAGCACTCAAAACTTGGTGACATGAAGAGTGCATTGTTATGTCTATCCTCTACAGAGGTGGGAGTTGCAATTACCACTAACCAATACTGAACAATAGTGCAATTTAAAGAAATGTTCTTTGTTAAGTATAATTACGGGAGTAAATGTAACTTTTATGTTAAGAGGCGGAATAAAGGGGTACATGCAATGGACGGAGGACCTAACGGATTTCGATAACCGACAATGCTAGGTTGTAGTGTATCGGGAGGGTTCCTTATTTGGATTTTTCTTTGCAAGACATCCCACGCATGAAACTTAGCGTAAGGTTGGAAATAGGGAGACGTTTGATCATTAGTCCATGAGTTTGGTACCCCGGTCGAAATGGGATCAAGTAATTATATCTATAAGTTGGAAGTCGAATTTTAATTTAAGGCCAGTGGAGCCGGTTGTGTGGTAAGAAAGCATTGAAAGTTTTGTTTTATCCTCACGAGTTGAGGGGTGGGACGATGATAAAGAGGATTTAAAAATTTTGATTTCTAAGGTGATTGAGAGTACCCAAGTGTTGTAACCGCGTTTAGAACACAAGGAAAATAAAGAGTTGGAATGATTTTTATCATGGGTTATCTGGAAAGAATTTTTATTATACAAAAGAGACGACTTGTATTTATTTTGATGAATAGAGCCTTAGTGATTTATTTTGGTTTTTGTACCTATTTGGGAAATTTTACTTATCTGTAGAAGTTTAAGATTTGTTGTTCCTCTTTTGTTGTCATGGAATTTGAATGCCCTATTCCTTATAATTTGTTGGATTTAGTTAGTTCTACAGATGAGTAACGCGCTGTTCGCTCTCCCAGGGCGGTTGGGGTGTTAAAAAAATGTGGGCATCTTGGTTTGCTGATGTTAAAATCGTCCGAGTTGAAGGGACCTGGCAATAGACGTGTGAAGTATATGTTTGTGGAACTATCATAACGAAGTGGAAGTGATGGATTGGATTAAACGTCACATGAGGGGCGATAATGCATACATAAGTGTGCAATTAGAATAGCACATCCTAATTTGATTGGAAGGCTGTGGGAAGATATTTAAGAAGGAAGAGAGACTTGTGCATACAAAGAGTGATGATGTTAGTATGAAATAAAAGATTCGGAAGTGCGCATCGTGGAGAAAGGCACGGGTCAGAACTTTTGGTACACGCCAAGGAAAGAAGGGACCATTAAGTGTCACCTAATGTGAGACATTTCTAGGAAAACACGATGTTTAGCAGGACATAGTGAGTAGTCTCTGCAAGCACCACTCATAGATAGAGATCGGTTGAAATAAGAAGATAAACCACATAATTTTGTGTTTATCGGCAATTCTTGTAATTGGAAGAGGTCGGTAAAGTCGGTAAACTTCTTGGATGGGTTATCATCCTCAAAACAAAATCAAAGGTTCATCCGAACATGTGAATTAAGTCGCCCAAGAAGGAAGTGGTATATATTCCTTTGGGGTGGTTTATAATATTAACTAGTGTGCCCCAGACTTCCTTTGAAAGGAAAGATCGCGCCAGTACATGGTCCGGCACAGTATAAATTTCTGAATCGGGATGAGATTTGTGAATCCAACCTTTGATATGGGATTTCAGGAACCAGCGGAGATAAGGTTTCGTTTCGAGTAGGATGTATCACCCTTAGCCAGGGAATAGGCGCACGGTGATTAAAGATTAGTGGAGCCACGTGAAGGAAATTTTAGAATCTTGATACGGTGATTTCAGAAGTACTCTATAGAAGCACTTGTACCTGTTTGTCGCGTACGAGGTGCTTATTAAGGTTTTGGTATGGAAGAACCTCGGCTATACTCCTTTCATATATTTAGCAGTGACTGGATAATCAGAATTTTGGATCGGTCGACAATAATCCGATAACTATAGTGGAACTCCATGACTGTTTTAGGCGAACAAGAGTGGTCAAATGTTCGTATGGTTTTTCTCAGAATGGGAGTTTTATATATAAATAAACCCGAGTAGTTGTCATGTAGTGAGGTGAGGCCTCACAATGATAGTGAGATAATGGAAATTTATAATGTATAGGCGTGCCCTATGCGAATATTGTCGGTTAGGAGCACCATGTGAAGTGTCTCCCATGAGAATGTTAAACAAGCTTGCTGTGAGGAAGGGGCTATAGTGATTGAGCGCCTTATTAAGTAGATAGTTTGCGTACTGAAACGATATCCATAATTGTTCTACCAGGTAGGCCTTATTTTCCGAATTTCGGGACGAAATTCCGTTATTAGGGGGGAAGTATGTAATACCCCGTATTTTTATGACTTTTAAATTTAGGGATTTATTAAATTTAATTGAGATAAATTAATTTAATTTTAATCCGAAAAGTTGTTTTAAATATTTACTAGCGTGATGAGAGTTAGTAATTATTGGAAATTTGTTGAATGTTACGGGATGAGTATAGTAATATATGAGATTTATTTTACAAAAATTGTCACGTGTGAATAAAATGACAATTATGGAAATTAAGTCGGGACGCACCTGTGTCGTGTCGGGACTAAATTATTATTATATAAAGTGAATAAATTATAAGTTTCACGTATGGTCATTTCTAGTGCACCAAAGTGTCCAGAAGGGTCGAGATAGTCAGAAAAGTGTACCCGGGGGTTTAGTTTGGGTCTCCGGGCGTTTTTAGGCCTATTTAGTACCCCGGGAGGGCGTTTTGGACATTTTGTAATTATGAGTAATTAAACCCACGAATTTGCTAGGGTTATATCAGATGGAAAGCATTGTCTTCTAGGGTTAACATAACCAAAAACTAATGACGGCCATTGGAGAGGAAGAGGAGAAGCTTTCCAAGGAGTTATAGGCCAAGAACTCCTCCGATTGCACCGCCGTCACCGCCAAATGGTAGATCGCGCAACGAGGATCTCAACCACACCAAATTCATCCACAAAATCAGAACTTTGAATTTTAGGCAAGTATCTATCTTGCTTTAATCATGTTAATTCATCCTTTTATATTAGTCTAGGGTTGATTAGACTTAGTGTGCTTGAAAGAAAACATTAATTGGAGACAAAAATTACATGTTGTAGAGGTAAAAATTTATATTTTGGAAATCCATTTCACATGTAGAGGTTGAACCACGAATTTCCATGGTGTTAGTGATAGAAAATCTGGAGAAAGAATGGAAGAAACTAAGTTAAAGAAAAATATTAGAGTTCTTGAGATTTATATAGATTTTACCCTTTTATTTGGTTATAGTTGATTAAAACTTGCATGTTTTATGTAGGATCTTGTTTATATGGGTATACAAAACTTGTAGTATATTTGGTTGGGAGTTTGGACTGAAATATGACGATTTGGATGAGTTTGGGGTAAGATTTCCGTAGCTGGGTTTTCTGCAGTTTCGTCATAACTGCTTGATCGATCAATCGAGCCCAGAGCATCGATCGATCGATAGATCGATCGATCGACCCCTTTCATGGATCGATCGACCCCTCTTGGAAAATTGCATTTTTGCTCGTGTTAGCTTAATCCGATTGTATGCGTAGTAAACCTTGATTAGGGTTGCGAAAACATAATGGAACATAAAAAGGACCAATAGGGTCAATATATACCCTGTTAAGTGGAATTTTAATGTGAAGGGAAATAAAGGGTAAACGGGGAGACATTCATACTTAAGGAATCATACGTGCATTGATTAGAAGGTGAGTGAGGGCCTACTGAAATTGTACGTAGGTAAAGATAATACTTCGAGAGACGAGAAGTGAATTTAGAATGACTAAATTACGAGAATAAGATAAACAGGTCCGTTATTCAAGATAATTAAGTAAAATGTGTAATAACGAATAATTATAATTATGGGTCGTGAGCGTACCTAATTTAATAATGTGGATGTGAATACATACATATATATACATATATATATATATGACGTTGTGATAGTGCATGTATTATTTCTGTGTAAAAATCGTACCTGGGCTACTTGCTACCATGGGGGTTTTCGCGCCAGGGCAGTCTTATCTCGATGGGACCTTTATTGGGGATATTGACTTGTACCCTAGAACATAAGATTCCCTGGTACAGGCTATTTGATCGATAGTCAGACGTTCCTAAGAGACGTGTGGGGATGTGCTGACCTCTTAGGACTGGTAACTATGCTTCGCCTCCATTTGTATGTGTTTGTGTTAATGCAGTTCGAGAGTGATTCCGAACTTGCATTTCCCTAAATATGTGTGATACAGGGACTTGATAGCAGAGTATGCCAGCACCATAGTTTTTATGTGAGGTGCCGTTAGTGTATATATATTATATGAGTGATCAGTATATATATATACTTATTTATGGAAACTTTGCACCATAGATTTTATGTGGGGTGCCGTTTGTATATATATTAAATGTGTAACTAGTATATATACGTAATATCTATATGAGAACTTTCTACTGGGAGAAATAGTATTTAAGAAATGTATAAATTCTTCAACTTCACTATAAGTATTCGTAAACGTTATAACAATACGGAATTATTCTAATTAACGTAAGAAATCTTGAAGAGATAGATTTTCTAAAAGAGAATAACATAACCTTAATTTCACATGTTAAGACTTATGGAGAATAACTTAGGGAAATATATGGGATTCATTAGTACGGTAGAAGTTCACACTAGATGAGAGGTGAGAATTCTTAAGAGAGTGTCGCATACTAATATGACTGTTGCATTAGCCGGTAAGCATTTTAAATACTTGCTAAACTATTTTAAAACTATTTTACATTCGGTCTCTGACCCGTTTGCTGTTATCTCTACTCTCTTGTGTGTGTGTATATATATATATATATATATATATATATATATATATATATATCTATATAATAAGGTAATAAACTTATATATGTCATAAGCTTCAACTATGATGTCATTATATAAATTTTTTCCACCCTCTCTCTTTTACCCTCAATTCTTTAATTTCCCCTCTTTTTTCTACTTATCAAACTCTCTCCTTAATTCAAAATGTGGGGCATTTTGGTCTTGACAAACCCATATGTGAGATTAAATGTGAGGGGTCTCCTCGATACAACAACTGAATGTGCACTGTTACGAGTGAAATAATGTCAGATTTGAGAATAGAAATCACTGTTACGCGCGGCTCAAGAAAACAAAACTTATCCCCTTAATTTGAAAGCTTTCGTACTATAACTTCTTATCCACTCACGTTTTTAGTCCCATCTCTCTCTCTCTCTCTCTAGAACAACCATTTCATTTCAACTAAAAAACTTGTGGTTTCTCTTTTTTATCTTTTGGATATCTAATGTATAATCTAATTTTGTATTTTCTTCATATTGTAGGATTCCAAAATGGTTATGGTGTTTTGGAGGAACATACAACTATGGGCTTCTCTACCAGGTTTTATTTTTTCGGGTTAACATTTTGTTTTTTGGTATGAATTTTGTTTTTTTGTACCTATCCTCCTGGATAACAACTTGGCATTATCATTTTTTTTGGTACCTGTTAGGCCTTTTTTTTGTTTAGTGGTTCAAAGTATTGTGGAGTTGTGTTTTTGTTTCTTGGGTAACAATGCTGCCGAAATACACAGTAGTCCATGTTTGAGACCTGTTCTCTCACCATTCATGTTTTTTGTTTTTTGCTGTATTCTTGGATGCATGCGCAGAAGTTGTGTTTTTGTTTCTCGATTCAAGTTTATATTTTGGGTTAATGTTCTTTGTTATAAGCGTTGTGGGAGTTTTGTTTTTGGTACCTGTTAAGAGTTATGTTAAAGAGTGTTAAAACATGTTAAAGTTGAACACACTTTGATACCTGTTAAGAGTTCTCGGCGTTAAAATTTTGTGTTTTGCCATTTTTTTTTGTACCTCTTACACTTTATTAATTTTGTTTCTCGGTTACAAGCTTTGTGGACTTTTGTTTTTGTTTCCTGGGTACTGCCAAAACATGTTAAAACATGTAAATTACCCATGGATGGAACCCACTGGTTCACTTTGCTGCTATATTAAAACATACATGTTAAAATTAAACCCATGGCCAAGTGGTGGAAATGTTTTAGAACCCAGTTTATCAGTTATATACCCACGTTATGGAGACCAATTGCGAACCCAGCTGTACACACAAAAATGCTACTAATATGAATGTACACACACTAGAATTGGAACCCAGTTGCAAACCCAGACTTTGAACTCATGTTTTCTCTTCTATTTCTCTTTGGTTTGGTGGTTGTGTCAGGTTCATTTTAAAATTGGAAGATAATATACTCCGCCACTTTTTTTTTCGCCATTGGTTTCTCATGTCAAATGAGATAAAAACAATTAAAAAAAATCTCATTAGAATAGTTTTTGTTTTTTTTAATTAGTTTTATTTTGTTTTTTTAATTTTTTTAAACTCCTTTAGTCCCTTAAATACGCATTTACTCAATATTTTCTTATTTTTAAAGGTTCGCGCTAGCGCCACACCCTTATTTATAAACTTAGTTTTTTTACAACATTTAAAACAATTTTTGTATTTCTTAAAACTGTTTAAAGGTCCGCGTTAAAAAATCATTCTAATAAGAAATTATTATTTTTAACTCATTTAGTCCTTCAAACACCCATTTACTCAATATTATTTTATTTTTAAACGTTCGCGTAAGAGACACCTCTTATTTTTCAACTTATTTTTTTAATTGTACAATATTTAAAACAATATTTGTATTTCTTAAAACTGTTTAAATGTCCGTGTTAAAAACTGTTCTAATAAGAAATTGTTTTTTTCTTAATTATTTTTAACTCATTTAGTCCCTCAAACACCCATTTACCCAATATTCTTTTATTTTAGAGGTCCGTGCCAGCGGCACCCCTTAGTTTTAAACTTTTTTTTTTTAATTTTACAACATTTAAAACAATTTTTGTATTTCTTAAAACTATTTAAAGGTCTGCATTAAAAAAACTATTCTAATAAGAAATTGTTTTTTTAAAATTATTTTTAACTCATTTAGTTCATCAAACACCCATTTACCCAATATTCTTTTATTTTTAAAGGCTCGCGCCAGATGTACCCCTAATTTTTTAACTTATTTTATTTTACCACATTTAAAACAATATTTGTATTTCTCAAAATTGTAAAAAAGACTTTAAATTTTTTTCCATTTTTTCAAACAAATAGGTTTGTACCATATGTAATTTAAAAAATTGTTTATCTTTTGCGAACTAAATAAGATGTATGGTTTTATCAATGACCCACACTTTCAAAAATTATTGTCAATTAAATAATTTTGAAAAAATATCTCTCCAGAAAAATTGACCACGATTGATATTTTGGAAAATTATACTATAATACAAACCTTTATTAATTTAGCACATGATCCATACTCGAGAGAATTTTTGTCGTTCCTTCAGGCATGCGCATGACTTCGAAATTATTACCAATTTTTTTAAAATTATACTTTGTTTTGTTGGGAAATGAATTTTTTTTCGTTTTGTAATTACGTATTTTGAAAATTTTCGCGTGTCATCAGGCATGGGCATAGAGAATTTTTTATTCTACAGTAATCTTTTGGTGCCAAAGAGACATTTCAAATTATTGTATAGAAAATTTATGTTTGTATAATATCTTTATTATGTTGCTTAAGTCGCCAATAGTGCCAATAGCGGCATGTTGTGGACTGCTAGCATTATTGTTGGACTATATTTTGTTTGTTTTATGGGTGAGTAGTGGTATAAGTAAAGGAGATTTTGCACGAAATTTTAAAATTGTGTACACCTTTTTTAGATGAATCTTTATAAACTATTGGCAATTATCCTATTTTTTGGGTATTTTATTAGGGGTCTATGTTTTATTCATAGTAGGGGGTTTATATACGAATATTGTTAAATAGGTGATGTTTATACAAGGTACTGGACATTTTTTTTAATATCTTAAACAAGTGGATACTCATATAAATAAAGAAAATTTTGCAAAAAAAGTTCTTATATTTCTATCTTTATTTATATTGAAAATAAATTTTTGGACTTGAAATTATATCAGATTAAATAATTTTGAAAAAAATATTCATCCTTCAAACAAATTGACTACGATTGATACTTGGAAAATTATACTATAATACAATACTTTTATGACTTGACCACATGATTCATACTTGGGAAAATTATCGTCGTGCCTTCAGGCACGGGGGGCACGGGCATACCGTAGTTTACATTATTCATGATTGTTTATACTTATTTGTGTTGTAAAAATACTTTTTGACTTAAATTATTCATGATTTAATATATTGGAATTTTTCCTGTGCTATATAATAGTTTACATTTATTACGAGGTCCAAGACGGACGGTTAGTATTGTTATTGAATTATTTTTTTCTTAAATGGGGTGTATAGTCCTATAAACATAGTTTAAATTGCTTACGCTTATGTGTTGTAAAATAACTTTTTGACTTAATTATACAAGATTTGACACTACTTAAATTTACATGTTAAAATAATTTGAAAATTTACACTTATAATATAAACATAATTTATATTTTATATTATACACGACTTTAGACTTTTCAAAATTATCAGCGTGCCTTCAGGCACGGGCATACCCAAGTATATATATATATATATATATATATATATATATATATATATATATATATATATAGAGAGAGAGAGAGAGAGAGAGAGAGAGAGAGGCAGACTCCTGTGCACACTAAGTTTGCACACTAAGTTTGCACATTACCTTTTAAAAGTGTGCAAACTTAGTGCTGGCGCACACCAATTTTTTTATGTGATATTTTAACATTTCAACGAACTCACGTAAAAAACATTAGCTCAAAAAAACTTTTTTTGCTATTTTTAAAAAATCGGTCAAACTTTCGCAGTTTTTAAAAGGCTTAAAAACTGCGAAAGTTTGACCGATTTTTTAAAAATAGCAAAAAAAGTTGTTTTGAGCTGATTTTTTTTATATGGGTTCCTTGAAATGTTTAAATATCACAGGAAAAAAATCAACTCAAAAATAATTTTTTTACTACTTTTAAAAGGTAATGTGCAAACTTAGTGTGCAAACTTAGTGTGCACAGGAGCCTGCCTCTCTCTCTCTCTCTCTCTCTCTCTCTCTCTTTATATATATATATATATATATATATATATATATATATATATATATATATATATATAGATATATATATGTATGTATGTGTGTATTACAGGTGCCCAGCCACAGGGGCGTCTTGCTTATGATTCTTTGGATGGAACGTGCTGTAGCTTTTGTGGGAGTTGTAGGCCATTGCTTAGACGACCTCATTGTTGACTCCACTTCTAGTTCAGTTTTATTCAGTGGGGCATGTGTCGCCCTTTTCCATTATTTAGTTGGTTTTGTCAGAGATTATAATTCTTTTACTTCCAGTATCTTTATTTCGGGATTTATTACTGTCAGGATGTTTTCCTTTAGTGTTTTAATGTTGGGATTTATTATTGATGGCTAAAGTATTGAATGTCCTTTTTGTTTTATTCTTATAGTTAATGGGTGACTCTTAAAATGTTAATGGTTAAAGGTTTTATAATTGTATTTAATAAAATGGAAATAGGGTTTTTAAATCGTTTGACACTTAGCTTAATAAATCAGGGTGTTTGAATTTGAAAATTTTCATTTGCGACAGTGATGCTAAGAATGAACCAACTATTCACCTTGATTTTAATTTAATAAAGGAGTGATCGCCCGATATTTAATTTGGTGGGGTGTCATTGTCAATTATCTTTCGACGAGCTAAAGGAGAAGTTAATATCTACACCTGTACTTGCTTTGCCGAAGGGAGGACTAGAGTATCGATTTTACACTGACACATCCCTATAGGGACTTGGGGGTGTGCTTCAATAGGAGGAAAGGGATATAGCTTATGCATCCAGAAAGCAAAATCCCCATGAGAGGAATTACCCCACTCACGACCTAGAGCTAGCAGCGGTTATTTTTTCTTTGAGGATATGGACACATTATCTTCTAGGAGAACAATTCGCTTTATTCATGGATCACAAGTCACTTCAGTATCTCTTCACACAGAAGGATCTGAACATGAGATAGAGGTCGTGGCTAGAATTTATGAAAGACTACCAGTTTGATATTCAGTATCATCCTGGTAAGGCTAATGTGGTGGCAGACGCATTGATCCAGAGACCAACTGGGGATATATTGGAAGTCTGGAAAGCGAAGTGGAGAGAGCTTCGATATGAAGGTGATATAGCCAGGGCCTGTATGTTAGCATTATCCATCAAACCTAAGATCATTATGCGGGTTGTGAGGGCTCAGACAAAGGATCAGATTTGTCGAGATAGGGTGCACCAGTTGTTAGCTGAGGGAGCAGAGGGTTACTCGAACTGCTCGGAAGGAGGCTTATGCCTTAACGGGAGGTTAATGGTGCTAGAGGATGAGGATTTGAGGCACGCTGTTATGATAAAGTCCCATGGTTTGAGATTTGCGTTACATCCCGACGGGGATAAAATGTACAGGATATGAGGAGGCAGTATTGGTGGGTAGGAATGAAATGGGACATAGATGAGTTTGTCTCGAAATGTGCCACATGTCAGCTCATGAAAGTTGACCATCGGAGACCATCAGGGATGCTACAACTGTTATAAATTCCTGCGTGGAAGTGGGATATCATCTCCATGGACTTCATTACAGGGTTACCTACATTGAAGAGGGGTCACGATTCCATATGGGTCATTGTGGATCGGTTGACCAAGGTGACCCACATCCTTCCGGTTCGCACGGACTTTGAGACGATGCGTTATGCGCAGCGATTCATAGCAAAGATTATTAAGATGCATGGGGTGCCGATAAATATTGTGTCCGACAGAGATAAAATTTTTGTGGCCCACTTTTGGTAGAGCTTTCAGGAGGCCATGGGCACGGAGTTACGTTTGAGCACATCCTATCACCCACAAACCGACGTGCAGACTGAGAGAGTAAATTAGATGCTGGAAGATATGCTCAGAATGTGCATTTTAGACTTTGGGGGAGGTGGTAGAAATATATTCCTTTGGTATAGTTCGTGTATAACAACTCTTACCAATTCACGATTGGCGTGGCACCATTTGAGTCACTGAATGGGAAACCTTGTCGTTCATTCACTTGCTGGTTAGAGGTGGGGGACAACAAGATATTGGGGCTAAACATTGTCCAGGAGACGTCTGCCAAGATAAAGTTGATCCGAGGGAAGATTCGGATAGCTCAGGATAGGCAGAAGAGTTATCCAGATGCTTCACGAAGACATGTGGAGTTAGAGGTTGCGGACCAGGTATTAGTCCAGGTGTCCTCTACAAAAGGGGTGATGAGGTTCGGTAAGAAGGGTAAGTTAGCACCGAGGTACGTGGGACCATTCCCTATCACTGAGAGGGCTGGATCGGTAGCATATAAACTAGGATTGTCAGAGAATCTTTAGCGGATACATGATGTGTTCCATGTGGTATCGCTGAAGAAATATCGAAGGAGGGAGAGAGCCTTCTGGCGCATTCCACTCGAGGAAGTTGATTTATAGCCAGACATCTCATATGAGGAGAGATCGGTGGCAATTCTGGACCATAGTGAGCAGAAGTTACGATCCGAGGTTGTTCCACTAGTTAGAGTACAATGGGGTCATCACAACGTTGGCGAGTCTACCTGGGAGAGAGAGGAGGATATGCGGGAATAATATCCAGATCTATTCACCATAGGTACGACCAAATATCGGGGATGAAATTCTTTTGTAAGGGTGATAGTATGTAACACCCCGTATTTTTGTGCATTTAATATTTAATTAATTCGAGAATTCAAAATTACTTGTGTGTCATAATTTTAATTGAATTAATTATGGCAATATATATTTAAATATTAATCGGGGAGTGAATGGTTAATATTTAGGGAAATTTAATTATTAAGTGAATAGTAATAATTTATTTACGTCATTTCGGGTATTAATGACAGGGTATGTACTTATCTCAACCGGGAGTCGGTATAGACTAATTTGGGTGTGAGATAAGGATTTTTATAAATTAATTTGGATGCCAATTCTGAGTGTACGATTGAGTCCGGTTGGATCGAGATAGTCGAAAAAGTGTACCCGGAGGTAGTAAACGGGTCACGGGACATTTTTCGGCATAGTCGGGCCCACACGGGGGCATTTGGGTCACTTGGTCTTGGCCCATTAGGTAAAAAACGGGATTTAGCCTAATTAATTAATTATAGCGAAAAGGGGGATGGCTGATTAGAGTTTAGAAAATACTTAGTGGGAGAGGAAACCCTAAGAGGCAGTTAAAGGCAAATTGGGGGACAAAGGAAAGAGCCAAAAGAAGGGATTTCATCTTCAACCTTGGGAATTCACAACTCCAAATCTGACCGTACGAATCATAAGTCAAGTGGTTAACTTGCTGTAGAATTTAATTTTCATTTTGATCCATATTTATGTGATGTGGGAAATCAAAATTCATTTTGGGATTTAAAGGGTACAAACATGGGGTTTTTTTAAATCAATATTCTAATTTCTAAATTGTGTAGAAACTGATGTATAATCTGAGATTGTATATATATCTGGTAAGATGTGTTAACCCAGATGAACTAGAAACGAATTTTATATAAGGAATTGATGTTGAGATGGGTTAACGAATAAAAATGGATTTTCCCCAATTTATGAAAACAGTAGAGAACGGAAATTGAATGGTGTTTGTGGACTTTTTGGGGGTACCTTATGAGGTTATTAGTGTGTTTGGTTGAAGAAAAGGACTTGGTTTATACTGTAGAAGAAGTTAGGGTTTTGAGCTTTACGTCCATGGCTGAAACAGACAACCTTGGAAGGCGATGACCTATACGATCGATTGATCGAGGGTTGGGGATCGACCGATCAATGGTCGGTAAATTCTGGGAGTTCGGCCAGTTTATATATATAAGGGGAATTTAAATTAAACTTCCTTACTATATCTTATGTAATGAGAAATAAACATAGGGATACAATCTAATCAATTATGAAGGAAAATTAATTGGGATTCGAAGGAAATTAATATGGGTTATACTACGGTTAAATTTTGGAAAGAATATTTCGAAATAATTAAATAAGGAACGAGTGGGCGAGTCCGGGTATATGGGTTGAGTGATACCAAGGCGTTAAATTTATTAGAGTGAAATCTAAATAATTTGGAGTCAGGAATTTAGACTCGGGTATTATTTTATTTCAGGCCACGAGAGTAAGTCCGAATATGTTGGTTGGAGCGATACCAAAAGTAATTTAATTAATTAATGGGCGAAGTAATTAATAATTAGAGTTGGGACATAAACTCATAATAATTTGAATAGGCTTGTGTTACTGACTTAGTACATGGTATAGTTTATTTATATATATATATATATATATATATGATGTGCGATTGTATATATATATGGTTTGTGCATTAATATCAGTGGCTAGATATTATTATTATATCGACTCTAGTGCTATAGGAGGGAGATTGTGCGTAGTGGATGAATCCCCTAGCTTGAGGAGTAGGGAAAGTATATTCCCATGTCATAGTGTCCATAATATGGGTGAGGGTCATCTCACTTTCAGGGAAGGAATATGACCGCCACCAATTTTTATGTATTAACCAAGTTAGTGAGCGATTCTGACTTGGGGTAACTAGGTTATGTGATTATGCCTAGTGGGATAGCACTTTAGAAAATTTACATCCGATGAGTTATTACTCAGGAGGATGTTTAGTATCAATTATTATTTCAGCATGTTTGTGAATGTTGTAATATAACTATACGTATATAATGAGGTAAATAATTATAAATGGGTAAATTAATAGAGGCCGTGAATTGTATTATATAGATAATGGGTGTCAAAGTTATATGAATTTAAAAAGGGAAATGATTAATTATGTTAATGTTGATAATAACTTAGAAATCGTAATTATGGCGCACTCGGTTAGAGTAGGGTGGTTGCAAGGGGTTATATTAGTTATCTAGTCATGGGATAAATAACTAGGTAAATTAATTAAGCAATTAGTAGTGCACATTAGAGAAGCGGTGAGGATGTTCTCAAGGGAATGCGACACGAACTAAAATATGAAGAGCATGCATATGTATTTATTACTGGAAGTTAATCATTTGCTAAATGCTTTCCAAATGTTTTGGGTACTAACCCTTTCTATAAAAACTCTTAAAAACCTTTTAGGTGTCCAGCCACAGGGACGCCATGCTTGACTCATTCCAGGGATCCGTTGCTGCAGCATGTGTGGATGTTGCGGGAGTTTGATAGGTGCCTCATTCTTTTCATTCTTAGTGTAGATACTTCCTATCAGTTATTCGAGTAGGTTGCTCATAGTTTTATTTCAGTACTTATGTTATACCTGTTGAGATTTATTACTTGTCTTTACTTTTGTTGGATTTTGAACCGATGGTTTATTCGATCTGTTAATTAATTGTGAACAGTTGATTTTAGTTAATTGTGATTGTTTATATTATTCTGTTTCAGCATGAGTATTTCATTTTAGTTAATGAAAGATAAAACTTGGCACCAGTCTCATTTTCTCACTAAGGTGGTTAGTAATTAAAAAGGCGACAGTGATGCTAAGAATGAACCAACTCAGAAACCTTTTCTAATTTAATTTAGGACTGATCACCTGAGGTTAATTAGGCGGGGTGTCACCGATGGTATCAGAGCATCAGGTTCTAGTGTCCATAGGATCTGTGTGGCTTACTACGTTTCAGCGTAGCGTTTAGTTGATATAGAGCCCTATTATTAGGACTGTTGATTCATTTTCCGCTTTTGAGATATCGGATTTCTGCTAGTAGATTTTTTTTTATAAATTGTGTATTTATACGATTCAACCCATTTTCAGATGCCATAGAAGAGGCAGAGAGCGAAGAGGGAATAGGATTGGGATGAGTTAAGGGAGGCTCGTCAGGAGCCACAAGTACCGCCACCCCCACCCCCACCCCCACCCGAGTTGATCTCCACTACTCAAGTGGCCGTGATAGTGGCCTAAGTAGTTGAGACAGCAATGAGGGCTATGGCAGCCCCAGGCACCACCTCCCGTGGCACCAGCAGTTCAGGCTCCAGTGGGGCCACCGTCTTGGCAGCGAGTTAGGGAGACCTTTCAGAAGGGTCACCCACCCGAGTTTCAGGGTAGCACCGATGTGGTAGAGGCTTATGACTGGAAGAAGAATATTTAGCGCCATCTGCGCATGCTGGAGTGTACCGATGTGCAGAAACATATTCTTGCTACCTTTCGTCTATTGGGGGAAGCCTTACAGTGGTGGGAGTCAGTTACCACCGTTGAGGAGCGAGATTTGATAACGATATTCGAATTCTGGGTGCGGTTCGACAATAAATACTTCCCAACAGCGGTAGAGGCTGAGATGAGGAAAAAGTTTAATGAGATAGTATAGGGTGACCGGTCAGTGGCAGACTATGAGTAAGAGTTCACCCGTTTGGTAAACTTTGTGCCAAATGAGGAGCGAAAGAAGTCGAGGTTCATGGATGGCTTAGCCTGGAGGATCAGGCAGCATTTGATTGGGAATCCGGCGTTAGTGACGTATACAGATGTCATTAATGACGCCCTTGTACATTGCCAAGATCATCGCTTCCATGCGAAGGGAAGCAAGAGAGTAGGGCAGCCGAGCCAGTAGGGCAAGGTAGTTACTGGTGGTGACACATGTGTTACTCAGCAGCAGACTAGCAGTCAACAGGGGAATTAGGCTAAGAAATTTAGGCCTGGTGGGTTTCAACTGGGACGACAAGGGTTCGGGCAGGGGCATCCGGGCCCAGATCAGCAGCAACAGGTTCCTTAAGGCCATTAGGGCCAAGGGAATAATGGGGGAGGCCAACAGGGCTAGCCACGTCAAGGCCAACAGGGCCAATGATAGGGGGACGGTCAAAAATTTTGTTTTGTCTATGGCCAGCCAGGACACTTTAAGAGGGAGTGCCCGCAGAGGGGCAGAGGTCATCAGCTGGGTGCCCAACAGGGGCAACAGGGACAGATGCCTCCACCAGCACCATCTCCACCCTCCCCACAACAGCAGGGGAAAATGCACTACGGGCGTGTGTATAATATACGAGATGTTCCTAATCTTCCCGCACAGCAGGCGCCACTAGTATTTGAGGGTATGTTTCTCATTCATGGTCATGAGGGTAGTATACTTTCTGACATAGGAGCATCGCATTCATTCATTAAATATAATTTTGCTAAACGAGTCGGGTTACTTGAGACTGTGGGTAATCTTCGCATGTGTGTAGAGTCGCCAGTAGGCAGCGGGGCTATGATTCTCTCGATTTGTCAGGGGGTGGATATTTTTATTGGGAGGCGTAGTTTAGTAGTAGACCTCTTAGTGTTAGATATGGAGGGGTACAATGTCGTCCGTAGTATGGAATGGTTGGTAGGTGATTATTACGAGAGGACAATCGTGTTCTCCATTCCGGGATAGGAGATGTTCCTAATAGCGATGCCTCTACCTGGGGGGGTCGCGCACACACTTGTATTATATCGAGGAGGAGACCTCATAGGAGGTGGCAGTTCCGTTGGATTCAATCCCGGTAGTGAGGGACTTCGAGGATGTGTTCCAGGAAATACCAGGGTTGCCACCTAGCAGGGAAATCGAGTTTGTAATCGATTTAGAACCGGGGATGAGGCCGATTGCTCGAGAACCATACCGTATGGCCCCTTCAGAGATGCATGAATTGAGAGAGCAGATTCAGCAGCTCCTGGGTTAGGGTTTCATTTGGCAGAGTACATCACTGTGGGGTGCACCGATGTTATTTGTAAAGAAGTGGGATGGTTCACTTTGAAAATGCATGGACTATAGGGAGTTAAACAAGGTGACGATACGGAATAAGTATTCGTTGCCTAGGATCGATGATATTTTTGACCAATTGAGAGGGGAATCTTACTTCTCCAAGATAGATTTGAGATCAAGGTATCATCAGCTACATATCCGAGAGGAGGATGTTTCTAAGACTGCTTTCCTGTCGCGGTATGGATCTTACGAGTTTAGGGTGATGCAATTTGGGCTCATAAATGCACTAGTAGTGTTCATGGATCTCATGAACAGGGTTTTCAGAGAGTACCTCGACTAGTTTGTCATCATGTTCATTGATGACATCCTGATCTACTCACGCACCGAGGAGGAGCACGCAGAGCATCTACTTAAGGTTCTACAGACACTGCGGGATCACCAACTCTATACTAAATTCAGGAAGTGTGGATTTTGGCTGCGAGAGGTGCAGTTTCTTGGCCACGTGGTGTCAGACCGGGGTATTGCGTTGGATCCGGGTAAGGTGTCGGCGGTGAGGGAGTGGGGATAGACCACGACACCAATCGAGGTGCATAGTTTTCTGGGATTTGCAGGCTATTATATGCGGTTCATTAAAGGATTCTCAAAGATTGCGGGACCTTTGATGAATCTGACTCAGAAAGGGGTGCCTTTCACTTGTAGTAATCATTGTCAATTAACTTTTGACGAGCTAAAGGAAAAGTTCACATCTGCACCTTTACTTTCTTTTACAAAGGGAGGACTAGAGTATCGGGTTTACACTGACGCATCCCTACAGGGACTTGGGGGTGTGCTTCAACAGGAGGAAAGGGATATAGCTTATGCATCCAGAAAGCTAAAGCCCCATGAGAGGAATTACCCCACTCACGACCTAGAGCTAGCAGCGGTCGTTTTTTCTTTGAGGATATGGAGACATTATCTTCTAGAAGAGTAGTTCACTTTATTCACGGTGTAAGGACACAATTCTCCTATTGAGTCTTAATGTAATTTTGGCTCAATTTTGGACAAAAATGTTTATGTCATCGGATAGTTTTAAATTGTATCCATTCAAGCCTATGGTGTGTTTGTTGAAGGCGTAGCGACCAAGATATTAAAGCTTCATCAAATGCCGAGTTTGTAGTGCCTCATTTCTACGTCAACAACATTCATTCCATTGATCCTAAGGTATGAATGCATTTTAATATATATATATATATATATATATATAAAACAAAGGAGGAGGGCTTTTTTGGTGTCCTCCAACTAACGGTTCAGATTACATTTTGGAGGGTTTGGTCTTTATCAACTGATGGTTGTGATTGATTTTGGGGCGCTTGAATCTAATCGCTTGAAATGGTGTTATTTGGATGAGCTTAAAGGACAATATTGTAATTTGTATTAGGATAATCACAAGGCTCGAGAACACCCCGAACGGCAGAGAACAAGGCTCAATGTTGTCCTTTAAACTTACGTTTGAAAAGGCTCAAGAATGCACCCACGTTTGAAAAGTGTTCATAATGGTAGAGGGGCATTATCTCTCTCTCCTTCCCTCTTCTCCTGTTTGTTCATCTCACGTCTCTCACTCTCTTATCATAACTAAAGACCCAACATAATTTTATCCTTTTTACTCGCCGGGGTCTGGGAACGAGAACCCATATTCGCCGCCATGGAATCTCGAGTTCGTGTAGCCGCCGGCATCTACACGTATCTCTCTCTATAAGTGTTTGCATTTTTTCCTTTGTTGGAATTATCTGTGGTGAGTATTTTTTTTTTCTCACTATTTATCACAGATCTGGGTTCCTAATATAGTCTCTAGAACTTTTTTGTTGCCTTAGACCTCTGTAGATTGAATGACTTTTTAGAATGGACATTAAAAATGCAAAAAGAAAAGAGTGATGAAACAGAGGGTGGTTTTACAGAGCTGTTGTAAATAATGTGCTTATTGATGAAACAGAGGGTGAAGACGCGCGAGCATCGCGAGTTTAATTCGTGTGGGTTATGGTTTTGGGGTGTTGGTTGTTGAAGAAACATAGGGTGAAGACGCGGTGTTCGATTTTATAATGGCGATGACCTTGGGCGGTAACTTTTTTCATTTTCTCCCCTATTCTCCAAACACCATGCTGTACCATCCCTCATTCCTCCAACTGTGAGGTATGTTTTGAACTCAGTAATTATTTTTTATTTTCTCCCCCGCAACACAGATTTCTTATGTCTATGGCTTCTTTCGTTTCAGTGATTCCAAACTTGGGGTTTCTTATTGCCGGTATTGAAGTGGGCAATGAGGCCACAGTAACCAGTGGTGCAATGGCTCCAGTCAATTTGGGAGTTGAAACACACAAAGAATTGTGTTTTCCGAAACCGAAGCGATTTGATGTTTTTTATTTCTTTTTTCCAATCATTTTAGCATTTTGTTTTCTTTTATTTTTTGGATCGACCGTTTGTTAACTAATGAGTATTTTCTTCATTTGGTCTGGAGAATTTGATTTTAACTTCTCTTTATTTTTAACACCAATAGTTCACAATATCATACCACCGATATATTATATGTGCTTTTAGAAACAACCACGGTTGAAGATGACCTTATTACCATATTGAAATGTTTGATTTTTTTTTTCATAAACGCTTTTACTGGACATAAGAAACATTCATCATAATTTTTTTTAATAGGATCATAATAAGATTAATTCCATTATTTTGTTTTTTATTTTCATAATCTATGATTATTTCGTTGTTGTTTTATTATTTTCAGTTGTTTTTGCAGCTCCTTTATATGGAAGGTCAGGAAATACATTCAGTTCTCTTAGCAGTGCATTTTTTTGGATCTTTAACGAACCATCTATATTTATTTGTCATAATGTATATTTTTGTAGCCACTACTATCTAAGATATGTTTCAAATGGGGGTTTGTCCTGTTATTCATTCCCATCTTTGCAAAACCCATTTGAACAAAAACCAATGGATCTACACAAAATCACATCAAAAGCAAAAACTCAAGGTATAATCTGAACTAAACCCATCCATTTTATTAGTTAACACTTTTTTGTAAAGAACCTGAATGTCAAAAGTGAAGCATCAAAATTTCATTACCAAAAAGTTTCGTTCTTTTCTCAATATATACCTATTTGTTATTGATTTCGAGTGAAATGGATGTAGATTCATTATTCTATGTACTCATATGCATCTTTCATGTTTTCACTCTTTAGAACTGATAGCTGGACAATGCAAATGAGTTGTGTGATTTTAAAGGAATCCTGTGAAATGGGGAGTTGGGGTGATTTAGAATTTTTTTTTTCATGTTGTGCTAAATCACACTATCTGAAATGTATTGATTTTAGGCTTCTCATTTTGAAATTTATTTTAATAATTTGGGTTTTTGCGATTCTTGAGCCTGGTTTTGTTTTGTATATTAGCTTTATATGATTTAAAAAAATTGTGATTCAATTTGGTATGTAAGAGTAATGGGCTTAAATTTTTTTTTTGGTTCCAGGTTTCATTTTTTAACACTTACATTTGACTTTTTTTTAAATTTTTTTTGCTGTTATTGCTAAAGAAAGGTGTGAATCGTGATATCTACCTTTTGTCGTATGTATTTGCTGATATAGCTTTGATACGGATTAAATTTTTTGTTTTTATAGATTTGCTATAGATTAAACTTTTTTCCCTAAGTTTTGTACTTGCCTTCAGATATATTTGTATTTGATAAGTTTTTTGTACATGAATTTTTGTTATTTGTACATGTTTTATTATGGACTGTGTGATCAGCATAGCTAGCTCAGCTCTAATATTATTAGTGGGTGGGTGGCTCGAGAAGTCTGATCACTCCAACTCCAACATACACACTTTATCTTCTCTCTCTTGGACTTTTTGTCAGCGACATATAACACATACTCACACCGACACAAGGTGGCCCCATCGTTGTTTACACATATTCAAAAGAGTCGTGCTAGACTTACCGACTCATGCCTCCAGATTCCAAACCGAAGGATCCTTTCTTATTTGTTTTTTTGTTTAAAAAACTGTTTTATTTTATTAAAAAAAGTTTTTTATATAAAAAATGTTTTTTATATTAAAAACGTTTTTTTTAGTTAAAAAATAAATAAATAGTGTTTTATGTTTTTTATATAAAAAAAATAAAAAGTGTTAAGTAAAAAAAATAAAGAACATGAACATAACTAAATTAAAATAACTCGAATCCGATCCAATTAAATGTGATAATTTTTTTTTACCAAATACGAGCATGACCTAATTAAAACACGACATGACACCACATGATGTAAAAAAAATTATAATCCAAAAAGTCACTACATAAAAACACTCAACGTATTAAAATCGTAACAATGTCCTAAGAGTACCATGGGATGACCAAAAATATTTATATTTTTACTATTGGTGACACGGTAAAAAATTTATTTCGGGAACGAATTTATTGTTGTGCCATCGGTACAAGTATAAAATATCATGAGAAAAAATTTATCATCGTGCCATCGGTATGGGTATAAAATATCATCAGAACAAATTTATCTCCGTGCCATCGGCACGGGTACACCCTAGTATATATATATAGGAGCTTGGAACAATTTGTATTGGGTGTATTTTGGTTTAAATTGTTGTTTATTTTCAGAAAGATTTTATTAGAACTTTAAAATAAAGTATATAAAGTTTATGGGCTAAAAATCAAAATTTAAGCTTTTTGGATGTTCGTTCGATATGGTCGTTCGAACGAGCTTGTCATTCGAACGAGAATGTCATTCGAACGAGGTTTGCCAACGAGTTCCCATATTGGCCACTAAAATCTCGTTCGAATTATCGTTCGAACGAAAATGTTGTTCGAACGAGAATTCCAACGAGATTTCTAAAGAGTTCAAATTTTATACACTGGAACTTCGTAGAAGGCTCATTCGAATGAGACTTCATTCGAATGAAAAATCTCATTCGAACGAGATTTGGCGGGAACAGTTAATTGGCAGTTTTAAGCAGTTTTTCCCATTTTTTTTCCACCTTCTTTCCCCACTAACTTTTGATAGAATTTATGAAGTGCGGGAACAACCTTTTTGAACTTAACTTTTCATAATATTTCCAACTCCTAGAAAGTGTTTTTGAGTGTTCAATTTTCCAAAGAAAAGTTCATGGTTTAAGTGTATATTTTTTCAAAGAAAAATTCATTAAACACTTGTGTTACACCCATTTGTTTAGTTTATTCCAAGTTCCTTTATATATATACATTGCTTGGAGTTTTGGCACCGGTTTACTCTACCTATTGTAGAGTTCGTTTGGGTTTTCTTCTACATCTCTCAAAGAAGAAGAATTTTGTTTTGCTACGGCATTCTCACATGGTGAAAGGCACCATGTGTGGTTGACGGTGTACCTATTGTCTCATTGGTGGATTCTAAGGTTCCGGTGGAGTCCGGGATTGTCAACTAAGCGGAGGTCATTACAAGAAGGAGCATCGGGGCTTGAAGGGAGTCGAGTCGAGTGTTGTAAGTCTTTTTGCTTGTACTTGTAAAATACCATACTTTGTGGACTTAAGGCTAGGGCCGTCCAAGGTTTTTTCCCATTGTGGGTTTTTCCTCGTACATCGCGGTGTAGTGATTATTTTTTTATTTTATCTTTTGCCAAATCACCTAGAACGCATACTTAGGTAAAAATATAAAATTGGTTTAAATCACTACTTAATTAAATTGGTGCTAATTAAATTTGGGTATATGTTAATTTAATTTAAGTCATTGTTTAATTTGTTAAACTTGGTTTGGCCTAATTTGTTAATATTGAAAATATGACTTAGGCAAATTTCTAGGACTTGGGTTAAATTGGTTTAAGTGAAATTAACATATGTGTGTGTTTAATTTAATTTCACGTTGTTTAATTTTAATTTGAGATAAATAAAATTTATTTAACGTGAACTATCTCGCTTCCGCATATCTTCAAAAAGGAAATTTCTTTTTGTAATAAGAATTTTAAAAGTTAGGGGCCTATCGTGTTTTCAAATTGGTATCAGAGAGGGATCGCTAAATTATTGCATTTAAGATCCTTTAAATATTTTTGCTAAAAATAAAATTTTCCCCATTTTCAAAATTTCCTATTTTTGATGGTTTTAACTATGCTTATTGGAAAGCGAGAATGAAATCGGCACTAAAATTTATTGACGAGAGAGTTTGGATGTCTGTTGTTAACGGGTGGTCCCCACCTACTCATTTAGTAGATAATGAGCGTGTTCCCAAACCCACCGATAAATGGAGTGAGATAGAATTTAAATTTTAATTCCCGAGGTTTAAATGCCTTGTTTAGCGCGATCATACCAGATGAATTTTGATGCATTATGACGTGTGAAACCGCTAAAGAAGCTTGGGATATTTTACAACTCACTCATGAAGGTACTAGTATCGTTAAAGCTTCGAAATTCCAAAACCTCACCACTCAATTTGAAACCATCAAGATGAACGAAAAAGAAACTTTTGATGAATTTTATGCTAGACTTTCAGATATTGTTAATCCATCTTTTAATTTGGGAGAGAATATACACGACAACCGTGTTGTAAAGAAAATTTTAAGGTCCCTACCCGATAGATTTATTCCAAAAGTGACCGTTTTAAATTATTTACCAACTTCAGCCTCTACTAAATTAGAAGAGCTCATAGGTGATTTACAGACCTATAAACTAGACATGTTTCCCTCTAAAATTGAAAAGAAAATAGATAAAGGCGTTGCTAGAAAGTTTAGTGATAGTGACTCGGAAAATATGATAAAGGCATTGCTAGAAAGCTTAGAGAAAAAATAAGTAGTAGAGAGTGAAAGTGATAGTGACTCAGAAAATATGGCTATGTTTGCTAGAAAGTTTAGAAAATTTCTTAAATTTAACAAAGATAAATTTAAAACTGATTTTAAGAAATTTGAAAAATCTACACATGACAAAGCCTAGAAGATCCCAAAAACTATTAATGATAATTAAAATAGGGGCGAGTCAAATAGGTGTTTTGGTTGTGAGGGTTATGGCCATAGGGATTTTGAGTGCCCCACTAAGCCAAGGAGAGAGGGTAAGCAACCTATTTCATATAATGAAACCCTTAGTGATAGTGATAAGAAAAAGGGACCCGATTCCCCAACTAAGCCCAACTTTGTGGCTTTTATGGCTAGTCACGTGAGCACCGATATTTAATCTTCTCATGAAGATATACAAACACATGACACTTCCAAGGTCAAAGTTTATGATTCCCTTATTTTTTATTGTAGTGAGAGTGAAAACGAGAGAGAGTGTGAAAATGAAGATGAGGTTGATGTGAGTGAACATCAAAATGATTTTTAAGAATTATATGAAGAATCTATTAAATTAAAAAGAGAAAATTTGAAGTTAGAAGCTTGTTTAAGAGAGCGTGTCATGGTCGTTGATGATAGTGCATTAGTGGAAGACCTTAGGACACGAGTGAGAGCTCTTCATGAGAAGATAGAATATATAGAAGGTGAGAGAGATAGCCTTAGAGGTTTAATGGAGTCAATGAAAAAGGAGCTTCTCGAGTTTGAAGAGAGAAATGGTTTATTAGAGTCTAACATTTTAAAATTAGAAAATAAATTAAAAGATTTTAGAAAAGTCAAATTTGATTTGGAGTGTCGTTCGAAGAAATTAGATAAAATATTAGGAACGGTCCAAATTAAAAATGACACTTGTGGTTTAGGCTTCGATACTTGTAATGAATAAACTCATAAAGCCAAAACCAATGTTTTAGGAGAATCGCCTAAGAAAACCTTTAGAGATCACTCCTTAGGTAAATCTTTTCGTCGTGACTTTAGGTGTTCACATTGTGGTAGAAAAAGTTATCTTAAGAAATTCTATTTTGATCTTAAACGAGGTCCTAGAAAATCCCAATGCAAGGCAACCACGATAGCCAAGATTCCTACACCCCGAGATAGTCATTCGTCATTAGTTTGGGTTAGGAGATCCGACTTGGTAGCTTTACAAGATAGGGTTTTTTATTATCATTTTCTATCACATGATTCCTCCCTTGCAAAATCTAAAGGTTGAATGTGTTAGTTTTATTTGCATACTTTAGCTTTGGTACTACATGCTATATTATCATGATAATTGTATGCTTGTATAATCATTTTCTAGTCTATGCTCCATGCTTAATCACATGCTAGGATTATGATTTTTGTTTATCTTTTGTATTGTACTTCTTTCATTTTAGTTTGCATTAAATGAAAAATACAAAAAGATTTTTGTTTATCATTTGTGTTTTAATTGTTTAGTAATTTAGGCTTTATGAAAAATACAAATGATCTTTGTTTTGTCTTTTGAGAAAATATTTTTATTTTTGGTTACAAATTTCAAAAACTCAAAAAGATTTTTTTGGGTTTATTTTAGTTTGACACACTCTATGTGGCATATACTTGTGTTTGAATCCCATATTTTTTTCTCCCATATGGATAGAACTTTTGGTTTAGATTGTCAATCCTTATTATGTTCTTTACCATGCTTACATGGAGTAGTTGGATTTTGTGTTGTTATAATGGATTCTATTTTATATGCCTCTTATCACACATGCACGAGCTCTTTTTGAAATTTAACTTCATATGTATATTTGAGATTTGTAAGGTGTTCTCCTACCAATCTTGTCATCTACATATTTATGACCTAGAAGGACTAGTGCATGTCAAAATTCGTTGCACGTGAGATTTGTGAGAAATAAAAATGATGTATATGAATGTGCACGGGGAAGGGCTCCGAAAGGATTTATTATCCTTTGTGAATAGTAAGCCACCGTTTATTTGGACCTAAAAGAAATATGTGGTCCAAAGGCCCAAAAAAATAGAATAATGGCATTAAAAAGAAAAATAATTGCCATATTATCATTCAAAAGAATAATATATGCTTATTGAGGGAGATTGTATGGTATATCAATGGTTTGCACAATGTCCGTTTATCCTAGTTTAGATTTCATTATCATGACTCTATTGGTTTGTACAATCATCAACATGCTAGGCTTGTATGTATTGTGTATGTTTGTTCATTGAGTTCAATTTATATTGTCACGTAAGGTTATATTCAAATGTGATGAAGTTTGCAATCAATTGAGAACTCCGTGAACATGTTTTAAGTGTTTGGGTCTAAATTTAATTATTACTAGTTCACACCGCAACACTTCCGTTTTCATATGACACATTTTTGCCATACGAGTGTGAAAAGCTTATTTTATTTTGTGTCATTTGTGTGTTTATATCTATATATACGTGCATGAGCATTATTGGTATATTTAGTCATGTATATATATGATATTTTTCTGTCTTTGCCTTGCTTTCTAGTCCATATATGCTTTAATTCATAATTGGAATCTAACTTGTTGCATTCTTTGTTGATATCACATGCTTAATACTTTATGTATCATATTGGTATCAGTTTCTTGCATCTTCGTTGGTTATTATTTATTGGATTAGTTATACTTTGTTGCCTATATTCTATCATGTTCTTATCACCTTATGCATCATGTTTAAATTCGTTTTATCATTTGTCTATTCCTGAACAAAAAGGGGGAGAATGATAGGGGAGAAATGGTATCTAATTCATTATAATCGTATCTTAGTTTGGGGGAGATTTAACTTAGGGGGAGTCTCTATCTTCTTAGGTTGATCATAGTTTGATAAAGGGGAGAATTAATTTAGGGGGAGTATTTAATCTATATGCATTTAATATTCTTGATATTCCTTATACGTTTGATAGTTTGTTTAAGTGTGCAGGAATTCTTCTTAATGGTAACTTTCATCATTGGCAAACATAAAGATCCTTGGGTTGTTTGAGTCAAGTTTGGGTGGGACGTTTGTGGTTAGTAGAGCTTGATGGTCCTTTAGGATTTTTATTTGTTTTTGTCCCGGAATAGCCAAAGGGGGAAATTTGTAGGGACACAATTCTCTGATTGAGTCTTAATGTAGTTCTGGCTCAATTCCGGAAAAAAACGTTTATGTCATAGGATAGTTTTAAATTGTATCCATTCAAGCCTATGGCGTGTTTTTTGAAGACGTAGCGGCCAAGATATTAAAGCTTCATCAAATGCCGAGTTTTTAGTGCCTCATTTCTACATCAACAACATTGGTTCCCTTGCTCCTAAGGTATGAATGCATTTTAATATATATATATATACATATGAGCCTGAAATTTTTTGTATTGGGTGTATTTTAGTTTAAACTGTTGTTTATTTTCAGAAAGATTTTATTAAAACTTTAAAATAAAGTATATAAAGTTTTTGGGCTAAAAATCGAAATTTAAGCTTTCTGGAAGTTGGTTCGATATGGTCATTCGAACGAGTTTGTTGTTCGAATGAGAATGTCATTCGAACGAGGTTTGCCAACGAGTTCCCATATTGGCCACTGGAATATCGTTCGAACGAAAATGTTGTTCGAATAAGAATTCCAATGAGACTTCTAATGAGTTCAACTTTTATACACTGGAACTTCGTTAGAAGGCTCGTTCAAACGAGACTTCGTTCGAACGAAAAATCTCGTTCGAACGAGATATGATAGGAACAGTTAATTGGTAGTTTTAAGCAGTTTTTCCATTTTTCCACCTTCTTTATCCACTAAATTTTGACATAATTTATGAAGTGCGGGAACAACCTTTTTGAACTTAACTTTTCATACTATTCCAACTCCTAGAGAGTGTTTTTGAGTGTTCAATTTTCCAAAGAAAAGCTCATGGTTTAAGTGTATATTTTTCAAAGAAAAATTCATTAAACACTTATGCTACACCCATTTGTTTAGTTTATTCCAAGTTCTTTTATATATATACATAGCTTGGAGTTTTGGCACCGATTTACTCTACCTATTGAAGAGTTCGTTTGGGTTTTCTTCTACATCCCTCAAAGAAGAAGAAGTTTATTTTGCTGCAGAATTCTCACATGGTGAAAGGTACCATGTGTGGTTGACGGTGTACCTATTATCTCATTGGTGGATTCTAAGGTTCCGGTGGAGTCCGGGATTGTCAACTAAATGGAGGTCATTACAAGAAGGAGCATCGGGGCTTGAAGGGAGTCGAGTCGAGTGTTGTAAGTCTTTTTGCTTGTACTTGTAAAATACCATACTTAGTGGACTTAAGGCTAGGGTTGTCCGAGGTTTTTTCCCATTGTGGGGTTTTCCTCGTACATCGCGGCGTAGTGATTAATTGCTTATTTTATCTTGTGCTAAATCACCTAGAACACATACTTAGGTAAAAATATTAAATTGGTTTAAATAACTACTTAATTAAATTGGTACTAATTAAATTTGAATATATGTTAATTTAATTCAAGTCATCATTTAATTTGTTAACCTTGGTTTGGCCTAATTTTGTAATATTTAAAATAAGACTTAGGCAAATTTCTAGGACTTGGGTTAAATTGGTTTAAGTGAAATTAACATAAGTGTGTGTTTAATTTAATTTCACGTTGTTTAATTTTAATTTGAGATAAATTAAAATTTATTTAAGTTGAACCATCTCGCTTATATATATCTTCAAAAAGGAAATTGATTTTTGTAATAAGAATTATAAAAGTTGGGGGCCTATCGTGTTTTCATACGGGTCACAAGTCACTTCAGTATCTCTTCACACAAAAGTATCATAACATAAGACAGAGGCGGTGGATAGAATTCATGAAAGTCTACCAGTTTGATATTCAGTATCATCCTGGTAAGGATAATGTGGTAGCAGACGCATTGATCCGGAGACCAGTTGGGGATATATCAGAAGTCTGGAAAGCGAAGTGGATAGAGCTTCGATATGAGGACAATGTAGATAGGGCCTGCATGTCAGCATTATCCATCACACCTGAGATCATTATGTGGGTTATGAGGGCTTAGGCAGAAGATCAAATCTGTCGAGATAGGGTGTGCCAGTTGTTAGCTGGTGGATGTAACAACCCGCGTAATTTTGGGCTATTTTAATTAATTTCTGGAAAACGGAGGAAAATAAAGTTTTTGATAAAATTATTTTTATTGCTCAAATATGTTGGTTATTATTTTTAAAGGCGAGAATTTCAAACGGTTTCAAAATCGGAGTTAAAACGAATTTTAAAATGATTTTTAAATGTTTTTAACTCTTGGAGTTATTTTGACTTCCAACTCTTCATTTCCTTTCCTTATTTAAAATAGTCTTTTAGATTCCAACTCTTTATTTCTTTGCATTATAAAAGGAAGTCGTGGGCAACCTTTTTAACATACTTTTGGCACAAAATTTTACAGTAAATATATTTTATATTCCTCTTCTTTTTATATACACATTGGCCCTTGCGATTTGTGAGTTCCAACCTTAGATTATAGGTGTTCTTGGGGCTATTTTGTTGGAGGTTATTGGAGGAGATTTTTAGATCTTTTGAGTTGATCTTGAGGATGTGATCATTGGTTTCTCATCATGGTTTGAGGTATGGGGTTTTACATAATATGCTCCTTAAATCTCGCGGGTGTCATTCTCTTTGATTTCTTATTAATTGAACTCATATTTGAATTGTTAAATTCATTGAAATCTAGAAAATAATTGTTGAAATTATTTTGATTCATGTGGTATCATTATATTGTTGATGAGTACGTTGTCATGAGATTTTAATATGACACGGATGTTGGGCACCCGCTAAAATTCTTGTTTCCCAGGCTATGGCTTGATAAAGCATATACGGATGTGGTGAGGCCTGGTGACCCAGTTAAAGTGTTGTTGAGAAATTATAATGAAGAAATGCTATTGAGATTTGCATTTTGATTTGAATATTCGTAATTGTGTTGTTACGTTTTATTCGTTGCTAATCCGTATTTATTGAGCATAATTCCTGTCGTATTGTGTACTTCCCCATATTTTCTTTTAGTGGAAGGTTAGCGCGGATTTTGGGGCGCTATGGAGATTGATTTTAGCGAGGATTGTTTGGGAAAGATTTGTATTATTTTGATGTATAGAGCTTTGGAGATTTGTATTTTATTTTCGAATTAGTTGTTGTATTTTTTATTCGAGAGACTTGTTGTAATTGAAGAGATTGAGATTAGTGAATTTATATTATTGTTGGATTTAGATGCTCTATACCTTGTAACTTGTGGATTTGGATTTATTTTATCGCAGTAGCGCTCCGTTCTCTCTCTCCGGGTGGGCGGGGTGTTACAAATGGTATCAGAGCTTAGGTATACGACATCCCTCGGGGCTTGGGTTTTGGTTATATTACGTGGTTAGCAATTTTTAGAGATAGAAAATTTTAGGTGATATTCGTGATAGGCATCTAGATTAGATGTGAGGAATTTATTTTTGGAGTCGAAATTATTTTGGAGATTATTGGCCTGATTTTTGAGAGTTAGGCATTCGGCGAATTTCGAGGGCGAAATTCCATTGTTAGTGGGGAAGTGTAACAACCCGCGTAATTTTGGGCTATTTTAATTAATTTCTGGAAAATGGAGGAAAATAAAGTTTTTGATAAAATTATTTTTATTGCTCAAATATGTTGGTTATTATTTTTAAAGGCGAGAATTTCAAACGGTTTCGAAATCGGAGTTAAAACGAATTTTAAAATGATTTTTAAATGTTTTTAACTCTTGGAGTTGTTTTGACTTCCAACTCTTCATTTCTTTTCCTTATTTAAAAGAGTCTTTTGGATTCCAACTCTTCATTTCTTTGCATTATAAAAGGAAGTCGTGGGCAACCCTTTTAACATACTTTTGGCACAAATTTTGGCAGCAAATATATTTTATATTCCTCTTCTTTTTATATACACATTGGCCCTTGAGATTTGTGAGTTCCAACCTTAGATTAGAGGTGTTCTTTGGGCTATTTTGTTGGAGGTTCTTGGAGGAGATTTTTAGAACTTTTGAGTTGATCTTGAGGATGTGATAATTGGTTTCTCATCATGGTTTGAGGTATGGGGTTTTACACAATATGCTCCTTAAATCTCGCGAGTGTCATTCTATTTGATTTCTTATTAATTGAACTCATATTTGAATTGTTAAATTCATTGAAATCTGGAAAATAATTGTTGAAATTATTTTAATTCATGTGGTATCATTATATTGTTGATGAGCACGTTGTCATGAGATTTTAATATGACACGGATGTTGGGCACCCGCTAAAATTCCTGTTTCCCGGGCTATGGCTTGATAAAGCATATACGGATGTGGTGAGGCCTGGTGACCCAGTTAAAGTGTTGTTGAGAAATTATAATGATGAAATGCTATTGAGATTTTCATTTTGATTTGAATATTCTTACTTGTGTTGTTACGTTTTATTCGTTGCTAATCCGTATTTGTTGAGCATAATTCCTGTCGTATTGTGTACTTCCCTATATTTTCTTTTAGTGGAAGGTTAGCGCGGATTTTGGGGCGCTATGGAGATTGATTTTATCGAGGATTGTTTGGGAAAGATTTGTATTATTTTGATGTATAGAGCTTTGGAGATTTGTATTTTATTTTCGAGTTAGTTGTTGTATTTTTTATTCGAGAGACTTGTTGTAATTGAAGAGATTGAGATTAGTGGATTTATATTATTGTGGGATTTAGATGCTCTATACCTTGTCACTTGTGGATTTGGATTTATTTTATCCCATTAGCGCTCCATTCGCTCTCCCCGGGCGGGCGGGGTGTTACGGTGGAGCAGAGGGTTACTCGATCATCTCGGAAGGAGGCCTATGCCTTAATGGGAGGTTAATGGTGCCAAAGCATGAGGAGTTGAGGCATGCTGTTATCAAAGAGTCCCATGGTTCGAGATTTATGGTACATCCCGGCGAGGATAAAATGTACAAGGATATAAGGAGGCAGTATTGGTGGACAGGAATGAAACGGGGCATAACAGAGTTTGTCTCGAAATATGGCATATGTCAGCTCGGGAAAGTTGACCATCAGAGACCATCAGGGATGCTATAGCAGCTAGAAATTCCTGTGTGGAAGTGGGAGAGAATCTCCATGGACTTCATTACAGGGTCACCTGCATCGTAGAGGGGTCACGATTCTATGGGTCACTGTGGATCGGTTGACCAAGGTGACCCACTTCCTGCCAGTTCGTACGAACTTTGAGACGATGCGTTATGTGCAGCTATTCATAGGAGAGATTGTTAAACTGCACGAGGTGCCGATAAATATTTTGTCCGATAGAGACAAAATTTTTGTGACCCACTTTTGGCAGAGCTTTCAGGAGGCCATGGGCACGGAGTTACGTTCGAGTACAACCTATCACCCACAGACTGACGGGTAGACTGAGAGAGTCAATCACATGCTAGAAGACATGATCAGAATGTGTATTTCAGACTTTGGGGGAGGTTGGGAGAAATATCTTCCTTTGGTAGAGTTTGTGTATAATAACTCTTACCAATTCATGATTGGCATGACCCCATTCGAGGCACTGTACGGGAGACCTTGTCATTCACCCGCTTATTTGTTAGAGGTGGGGGACAACAAGATATTGGGGTCAGAGATTATCCAGGAGATGTCTGCCAAGATAGAGTTGATCCGAGGGCAGATTCGGATAGCTTAGGATATGGAGAAGAGTTATGCTGATGCTTCACAAAGACATGTGGAGTTAGAGGTGGGGGACCAGGTATTAGTCCGGGTGTACCCTATGAAAGGGGTGATGAGGTTCGGCAAGAACGGTAAGTTAGCACCGAGGTATGTGCGACCTTTCCCTATCATTGAGAGGGTGGGACCGGGGTAGCATATAGACTGGGATTGCTAGAGCATCTTCAGCGGATACACGACGTGTTCCATGTGGCATCGCTGAAGAAATATCGAAGGAGCGAGAGAGCCTTCTGGCACATTCCACTCGAGGAAATTGATTTACATCCAGACATCTCATATGAGGAGAGACCGATGGCTATTCTGGACCGTAGTGAGCGAAAGTTACGATCCAAGGTTGTTCCACTAGTTAGAGTACAGTGGGGTCATCACAACGTTGACGAGTCTACTTGGGAGCGGGATGAGGATATGCGGGAATAATATCAAGAGCTATTAACCACAGGTACGACAAAATTTCGGGGATGAAATTCCTTTGTAAAGGTGGGAGTATGTAACACCCCGTATTTTTGTGGATTTAATATTTAATTAATTCGGGAATTCAAAATTACTTGTGTGTCGTAATTTTAATTGAATTAATTATGGCAATATATATCTAAATATTAATCGGGGAGTGAATGGTTAATATTTAGGGAAATTTAATTACTAAATGAATAGTAATAATTTATTTACGTCATTTCGGGTATTAATGACGGGGTATGTACTTATCTCAATCGGGAGTCGGTATAGACTAATTTGGGTGTGAGATAAGGATTTTTATAAATTAATTTGAATGCCAATTCTGAGTGTACGATTGAGTTCAGATTGACCGAGATAGTAAAAAAAGTGTACCCGGGGGTAGTAAACGGGTCACGGGACGTTTTTAGGCATAGTCAGGCCCACACGGGGGCATTTGAGTCACTTGGGCTTGGCCCATTAGGCAAAAAAGGGATTTAGCCTAATTAATTAATTATAAGAAAAAGTGGGACGGCTGATTAGAGTTTAGAAAATACATTGTGGGAGAGGAAATCCTAAGAGGAAGTTAATGGCAAATTGGGGGACAAAGAAAAGAGCCAAAAGAAGGGATTTCATATTCAACCTTGGGAATTCACAACTCCAAATCTGACCCTATGAATCATAAGGAAAGTGGTTAACTTGATGTAGTATTTAATTTTCATTTTGATTCATATTTATGTGATGTGAGAAATCAAAATTTGTATTGGGATTTAAAGGGTACAAACATGGGGTTTTTGTGAATCAATATTCTAATTTCTAAATTGTGTAGAAATTGATGTATAATCTGAGATCGTATATATATCTTGTAAGATGTGTAAACCCAAACGAATTATAAATGAATTTGAGATTAGGAATTGATTTTGAGATGGGTTAACAAATAAAAATGGATTTTTCCCCAATTTATGAAAACAGTAGAGAACGGAAATTGAATGGTGTTTGTGGACTTCACGGGGGTCCCTTATGAGGTTCTTGGTGTGTTTTGTTGAATAAAGGACTTGGTTTAGACTGTAGAAGAAGTTAGGGTTTTGATCTTTTCATCCATGGCTAAAATAGACAACCTGAGAAGACGATGACCTATACGATCGATCGATCGAGGGTTGGGGATCGATCGATCGATGGTCGGTAAATTTTGGCAGTTCGACCATTTTATATATATAAGGGGAATTTAAATTAAACTTCCTTCCTATACCTTATGTAATGAGAAATAAACATAGGGATATAATCTAATCAATTATGAAGGAAAATTAATTAGGATTCGAAGGAAATTCATATGGGTCATACTATGGTTAAATTTTTGAAAGAATATTTCGAAATAATTAAATACGGATCGAGTGGGCGACTCCGGGTATATGGGTTGAGTGATACGAATGCGTTAAATTTATTTAGAATGAAAGCTAAATAATTTGGATTCGGGAATTTAGACTCGGTTATTGTTTTATTTTGGGCCACAAGAGTAAGTCTAAATATATTGATTGGAGTGATACCAAAAATAATTCAATTAATTAATGTGTGAAGTAATTAATAATTAGAGTTGGGCCATAAACTCATAATAATTTGAATAGGCTTGTGTTATGGACATAGTACAATATATATATATATATATATATATATATATATATATATATATATGGTGTGCGATAGTATATATATATGGTGTGTGCATTAATATCACTGGCTAGATATTATTCTTATATCGACTCTAGTGCTATAGGAGGGAGTTTGCGCGTAGTGGATGAATCCCCTAGCTTGAGGAGTAGGGCGAGTATATTCCCAGGTCATAGCATCCATAATATTGGTGAGGGGCATCTCACTTTCAGGGAAGGAATATGATATCCTCCAATTTTTATGTTCTAACCAAGTTATGAGCGATCCTGACTTGTGGTAACTAGGTTATGTGAATATGCCTAGTGGGATAGCACTTTAGAGAATTTACATCCTGTGAGTTATTACTCGGGAGGATGTTTAGTATTAAATATTATTTCAGCTTGTTTGTGAATGTTCTAATAAAACTATATGTATATAATGATGTAAATAATTATATAATGGTAAATTAATACAGGCCGTGAATTGTATTATATAGATAATGGATGTGAAAGTTATATGAATTTAAAAAGGGCAATGGTTAATTAAGTTAATATTGATAATAACTTAGAAATCAGAATTATGGCACACTCGGTTAGAGTAGGGTGGTTCCAAGGGGTTATATTAGTTATCTAGTCATGGGATAAATAACTAGGTAGATTAATTAAGGTGTTAGTAGTGCACATTAGAGTAGGGGTGAGGATGTTCTCAAGGGAGTGCGACACTAACTAAAATATGAAGAGCATGCATATGTATTTATTATTGCAAGTTAATCATTTGCTAAATCCTTTCCAAATGTTTTGGGTACTAACCCTTGCTATAAAAACTTTTAAAAACCTTTTAGGTGTCCAGCCACAGGGACGCCAAGCTTGACTCATTCCAGGGATCCGTTGCTGCAGCATGTGTGGATGTTGCGGGAGTTTGATAGGCACCTCATTCTTTTCATTCTTAGTGTAGAGACTTCCTATCAGTTTTTATTATAGGTTGCTCATAGTTTTATTTCAATACTTATGTCAGACCTGTTGAGATTTATTACTTGTCTTTACTTTTGTTGGATTTTGAATCGATGGTTTATTTGGTCTGTTAATTAATTGTGAACGGTTGATTTCAGTTAATTATGATTGTTTATATTATTCTATTTCCGCATGCGTATTTCATTTTAGTTAATGAAAGATAAAACTTGGCACCAGTCTCATTTTCTCACTTAGGTGGTTAGTAATTAAAAAGGCGACAGTGATGCTAAGAATGAACCAACTGAGAAACCCGTTCTAATTTAATTTAGGACTGATCACCCGGGGTTAATTAGGCGAGATGTCACAATTTGATCCAGTTCAGCTGTTTGTTCAGCTATGTTGGACGCTAAAAGACTTAGATTTTTTCTGAAATCTTTCTTTTTCCCTTTTAAATATTTTTTCTAGGAATTATTTAGATGCTGATAAATAACGAAGGGAATTCCTGGGTTGAAGAAATCTATAACTCTTTCACAAGGACTTCTTTTCTTTCTTTGGAGATGGGGAAATTGGTAAATCAGATTGGGTGGCATAATTTTTTTCATAAACTTTTCCCAATCTGTGATGGCTTCTGTTTCAGGTGAATATTTTTAAAGCGTTCTCTAGGAAAGCCATCTGTTTGGAGCTGACATTAAAATGATGAATAATAGAATTCTGGTTTCATTCCATAAAAAATCACATACACTGGGCCTTGTTAAGCTGTGCACTAGAAGAGGAAGTACTGGGCTAGTTACCATGGGTACTTTTACTTTCCCTTGGAATTGCCTTTTAGCAATTGTGATCGAGGGACCTTGAATCTCTCTGGGGATATTTTTCCCTTTATCCTTACCAGACTCTACCATACCTGTCATAATTTTTTTGTTATTTTCACCTGTTTAGTAAAAATAGCATTCGTAGGTGTACTCATTCATTTTTTTCGTTAAGCACTTCTACCATATAATCACTGGTTTAGTGGGGTTTTGGAACTTTTCTTCACCTTTTTAGTGGGTTTTATCCTCCCGACTTAAAAAGTTAGCTGGGAAGTTGTTTGTGCCTTTAAGTTGTTCTACCTTAAAGGTATACATGGCTATTTGATTGAAGCATTTCAACCTGCGTCCTATCAGAATATTTCTTTTGTTTGTTAAAAAATCTCGAACAACCTGGTTGTCAGTTCTTATGATGAAATCTTCCAGTGCCAAATATATATGAAATTGCTTTATTGCTAACTTGATGGCTAATAACTTTTTTTCAAAATTTGTCTTGAATTTTCCAGAGTTATAACCACAAATAACTCATGTTTTAAAACAAATTTTGAAATAGGGTTTTTCCTATTTCGAATACCAAGAGTATTAGAACTTGGTTCATCCCAATACTCATTTGGTATTGCTTTTAATACACACCCCCAACAAAGTTAAAGGCATCTGTTTCTAGAATGAGTTTATCTCCTTGTTTAGGAAAATAAAATGTTGGACAGTTTGAACTAACATATTGTTTTATGTTATTCACAGTCATGGAGTCTTTTTTAGTCCATGAAAATTCTTTTTTCTTCTTGAGTTTTTCAAGAAGTTGTAATTCTTTTTGGGATAAATTTGGGATAAAGTTTGTTCCATAATTCAGAATTCCCAAAAAGCTTTTAATTATTTTTTGTCAAAAATATTTTCATCAAAATCTCTGATTTTAGAGATTATGTGATCTTGTAATTGTAATCCTTCTTGATTGAGGAATATTTCAAGGAAATTGATTTCGGTTTTTTCCACATCAATTTTCTTAGGTGAGAGAATAATACCATGTTTTTGGATTTTCTCTGAAAATATTTTCAAATGTTTCTGATGCTCTTCAATGTTTTTTGAAAAGATCAGAATATCATAAATATGTACATCACAAAAATCTTTGAGATCTATAAATATTGTATCCATCCATCTCTGAAAGATTTGAGGTGTTGTATTAAGTCCAAAGGGCATCACATTCCATTGGTAATGACCTCTTGGACTACTGAAAGCAGTCAATGATTTTGACTCCTCAGTTAATTTCAATTGCCAAAATCCTGATTTGTAATTGAACTTACTAAAGATCTTTTTACCTTTAGTTTGGTTTATTAAAACATCTTTTCTTGGGATAAAGTATCCATTAAATTCAAGATGTTCATTTAGCCTCCTATAGTTCATTAACATATGGGATTTTCCACTTACCATTTCACTGTGTTTTTTCACAAGGAATGTAGGGCTTGAATGAGGACTTGTTGTGTTTTCAATCAGGTCTAATTCTAAAATCTCCTTGATTTGTTTATCAAATTCTTCAATATCCTGTCTTGTATAAACCATTGGTTTTCCCCGAATGATTATATTAGGATTTTGAAGTTTTAACTTGCAATATCTAGGTCTTTTATCCCGTAATTTTAGTGGGTTTTCACTAAAATTATCACTTAATATTGTATATAGCCAATGTGTTTCAGCTAAGGTTTTAACTGTAATATCCTTTTTTACAGGATAAAAATTCTTTTCACATTTATATTTATGCTGCTGTAGTAGAGGGATTTCTACTACTTCTTTCTTTATTGTAAGGCTTATGGTTCCTTCATTAATAGTCATGGGTAAATATTCTGAGATAAAATTATTACCTAGAATAAAATCTCCATGCATTTTGGGAAAACATAAGACTTTTGGTATAATGAACTTTTTATCATTAAACCATATTACCACTTTTTTGGCTTTTAGTTGGGTGAAGCTTTGAGCACCACTAATTCCAGTGACAATAATAGGGTTTTTCATTGCTATCCATTTTTCTAATGGCAAAGAATTTGTCCTACAAGAGCATATTGTAGCTCCCGTATCAATTAGTGTGAAAAGACTATATTGTTTATAGCCTGCAAAGTTAAAATATCCAAGAACATAGGTGTATCTCTTTTCCCATGGCTAGGGGAAAAGATGATATCGTCATTGCCTATTTGTAGATGATACATGTTCATCTTTTAGTAATGTTGTTCCTGGAATAATAGGGATGATTGGTTTCATACTCCTATTATGATCAAGGTGTTTCATAGCAAGGTTTTTCTTGTTTTGATTTTCGTCACTATGTTGACTACTACCGTCTTCTTTTAGAGATATAGTTCATCTCAGTTTTCTCCAATCTTGTTCTAGAATTTTTTTTTGCCAATTTGTTTCTTTGCTTTTAAAATAAACATTATTTCCAGAAACCTGGATTTCAACTTCAAGTTGTTTCCCGTCTTGTGGATTTTCTATGACTTGGGGTAATATCCATTATTTTTGAATTTTCAAATCTCTCCAATTTATGAGGCAAGGCTGTATTGCCGTCTCAGAAGGTCTTGGTTCGAAAATTTCGATAATTTTTTTATCAAAATTTTGAGTCTGTGTCTTAGGCAAATTTGTCAATTCATGGATTGTTTTCCAATGAATTGCCAAGTTTTTTAAAGTGTCCTTCATACCTATCCCCTTGTTTTAAATTTTTATTTTGACAGTATCTTCAATGTTGGGGTCATCAATATATATGAAAAATTTTGGTTTTATGTTAAACCAAATTATTCCATTTACAAAATTGGATTCGATTCCTCCAATTATGGCATTCAAAGGGTTGTTGAATCTTTTATCCATGACTAGAATGGCTATGGGTGTATCCATTCCCTATCTGAATAAGGTAGTTATGCACATTTGGATTAAACCTATATGAATATACCTTATTTTTGGGTGATTCTTTTTCAATATTTTTATCCTTTTTAGATCAAAGATGGCAATTTATCCAGTCTCGTTATCTGTTGAACCTGCAGTAGCAATGCCTATAAATTGTTCAAAAATTCTATTTGAAAGAAAATTAATTTTTGTGAATTTTTAAACATCTTCTTTTTTGACCAATTATTTTTGGTTTAATTCTTGTAATTGTTCATTGGAAAAAGTTGTTTCTTCTCCAATGATATCTTTTAAAGTGACTGATTGTGTTTCAATGTTGTCACTTTCCTTAATTTCCATGGTATTAAACATGAAAATCGTATCATCATCTGAATAGTCTGATTCAGATTCTGATTCGATTTCATATAATACTTCATCTTCTGAGATGTCTTATAGTTCATCTCCAAAGGATATTTGAAGTTCTTGGTCTTCAAGGAACTTGATAATTTTTCTTGCACTCTTTCCCTTGTTAGGACATTCTGGTGCATAGTGACCTTCTTTATTACAAATATAGCATTTGCATTTCTTTTTGGTACCTTGTTTGGTTCCTGAAGGTTTCTTTCTCTTAACATATTTTTTATGTTTAGTGATATTATATTTTCTTTTCTTCCAGGGTTTCCATTTGAATTTTCTTTTCCTTCTGGAAGTGGAAGTAGGCAGTGGGTTACAGCCAATTTTCCAATCTTCTTTTAAAATCTTATCACAGCAAAGAAATCCTTTTTTGGATCTTGTAAGCTCGTTATGTTTAACTTGCTTCTTTGCCTTGATATCTAAACATTTTTCTGTGATTAACCTTAAAACCCAATTGATATGAAATCCTATTCCGTCTACCTTTTGGATTTTAGCTAACCACTTGTCGTATGTTTTTGTGGATCTTTCATCCCATGGGTGTGGGAGTTTGTGATAGAATAGTTCTAGCCAAAAAACATTATTTGGAGGATTTATTTTGAAATAGTATTTTTTATACATTTTGGCAAATTCCTCGAAGTTACAAATGTCAAAGAACTCTAGTTTTGAGAGTGTGTAACGTGCATCAGTTTGGAGTTAGGGTTCTCCCATATATCCAAAGATGTTTTCGTATATCAGAGTAGAAAATCTATTTAGGATCTGATCGAAGGAAGTTTCGATTTTTAGGAGTTCTTCCTTTTGTACTTTACCAAGGGATGATTTTTTCCATTGTTTAAACAATTGCAGATAGTCACTTTGTAACATGGCTGCAAGATAGTTTAAGAATTTTTATTTAGACCATGTGGCTTTATAATTAGTAATCAAGATGGACTTGGATTGTGCCCAATCATTTATGGTTTTTTCTTGATCTTTAAAAGGAACATTGCGAAGATCTAAATAAATACCGTTTGTTGTAACGTTATATTTATTTAAATCATCACGTCAGAAGAAGTACGATTTTGGTTCTTCTCCCTTCATTCCACTTCATGATGGGTTATCACTAGTGGAAGCTTTGACGAAATCTTCTTTTTGGGTTTTCATATGTTTTTCATATTCTTCCCAATTTTCAAATTCCTGAAGGGGTTCTTTAGCTTTTCTTTTTCCAGCACTGGGGTTTATAGTGATTGGAAACATCTCTTCTTCATCGCCTGAGTCTTAGATTAACTCAAACTTGAAGTATGTGAGAAGTGACTCGTGTTCATTATACGTGTTTTGACTTTGTTGTACTAACTAGTTTCTTGCAGTTATATTAATATTTGGGTCCTTATATAACTGTCTCCAGTATTCAATCACTTCTTTAACATTAACAAACTCTTCATAATTAAAGGTTTTTGTGTTTTCTTTGTGAAGAGTGGGTTTTATCCTCCTGGAAGAAAAAGTTATCTAGGAAGTTGTTTGTGCCTTTAAGGTGTTCTACCTCAAAGGTATACGTGGCTATTTGATTGAACCATTTCAACCCGCGTCCTTCTAGAATATTTCTTTTCTTTGTTAAAAAATCTCGGACAGCTTGGTTGTCATTTCTTATAATGAAATCTTTCGGTGCTAAAAATATATGAAATTTCTTTATTACTAACTTAATGGCTAATAATTCTTTTTCAAAAATTATGTAATTCATGTCATTTGGCTTGAATTTACCGGAGTTATAACCACAAATTAACTCATGCTTTGAAACAGATCTTGAAATAGGGTTTTTCCTATTTCGAATACAAAGAGTATTAGAACTTGGTTCATCTCAATACTGATTTGGTATTGCTTTTGATACACACCCCCAACAAAGTTCAGAGGCATCTCTTTTTAGAATGAGTTTATCGCCTTGTTTAAGAAAATAAACTTTTGGATAGTGTGAACTAACATATTGTTTTATGTTATTCACAGTCATGGAGTCTTTTTTAGTCCATGAAAATTCTTTTTTCTTCTTGAGTTTTTCAAGAAGTAGTAATTCTTTTTGGGATAAATTTGGGATAAAGTTTCTTCCATAATTTAGAATGCCCAAAAAGCTTTTAATTATTTTTTGTCAAAAATATTTTCATCAAAATCTCTAATTTTAGAGATTATGTGATCTTGTAATTGTAATCCTTCTTCATTGAGGATTATTCCAAGGAAACTGATTTCATCTTATTCCACATCAATTTTCTTAGGTGAAAGAATAATACCATGTTTTTGGATTTTCTCGGAAAATATTTTCAAATGTTTTCGATGCTCTTCAATGTTTTTTGAAAAGATCAGATTATCATCAATATATACAACATAAAAATCTTTGAGATCTATGAATATTGTATCCATCCATCTTAGAAAGATTTGAGGTGTTGTATTAAGTCCAAAGGGCATCACATTCCATTGGTAATGACCTCTTGGAGTACTGAAAGCAGTCAATGGTTTTCACTCCTTTATTAATTTCAATTGCCAAAATCCTGATTTGTAATCGAACTTACTAAATATCTTTTTACCTTTAGTTTGGTTTATTAAAACATCTTTTCTTGAGATAAATTATCCATCAATGGAAAAGAGCAACAGATGATGAAAAAGGCTAATTTTGGTAGGATGTTAAGTTAGTCGGCGGCCATTGAGTTATCTTGCCATGCCACTGTTGTATGTGTGGTGGTGGGAGTTTGGGTGGGGGGCTTTGTCTTTTGAAATTTGGAACTTAGTTATAGATGAAGTTAATAGAAAGTTAGATGGGCGAAGCAAGAGTTGTCTATCCGAGGGAGCCTATCTATTTTCAAACCTCAAATAAAAGTACAAAACCTTGAGAGGGAAAAAATGAGTGATTTTTTGGGATAGTACGAGGAAAATAAAAATAACCACCTCATAGAATGGTCTCCAAAGATATAAATTTAGAGTCTTGGGGATTGGCAACTTAATACTAAAAATAAGGCTCTCTTTAGTAATAAGTTAGGGATATTTCCCAATAATAAGAAGGATAAAGGACTCCCTTTGATAATTCGGCATCAAGAGCATTCATGGTTTGCATGAGAGTGGATGAGACTATAGTGATTAAGAGGTAAGCCTATGGAATCCCTCTGGTTTTTGCTTCAAAAGGTCTTATTTTAGAGTGAATATTATAATTTGGAAAGATAATTGGAGGGGAGATTCATCATTTCAACTTAGTTTCCCACAACATTATAAATTCTCCCTAAATAAAAATCATTCAATTACTTTAGTGGCATCTCCAAATCACAAGTCAAATGTTTGGAACCTTCAATTCAAGAGAAACCTAAACAAAATCAAGATATTTCTTTTCTCAACTAGTTAAAAGTTAGGCAATAAGGAGGGGATAAGGAATTATTGGAGATAGTTCATGAGTGAGGACGAATTTTCATTCGAATCAAATTTCAATTACCTTCTTTCATCATCTCCTTCCATTTAAATTTACATAAACTACCAACATTCCCTCTAGGTAGATGTGTTTTCTTGGCTAGTGGCTCAAGGAAAGGTAAATAATAATGCTTTAATCCAAAAGAGAAGAACAAATTGAGCTCCCTCCCCTAATTTGTATGTGATATCACCTATATTTCAGTGGAAAATGAAGACCTGTATCACATGTTACTTCATTGTTGGATGGCCTCCTTAATTTGGACGAAGGTGGGAGCGACTACTACAAAATCACCTATTTCTATGTCACTCGAGGATGAGGCTTCACCTCTTGCCACTCCTTTCTTTCCACTTCTGGATCCCTCCCTACAGGTGTCTTCTAATGAGGTTTCACCCCTTGCCCGACCTATTACTTTATTTGATGAGACCCCTTCTTCCCCACTTGCAAAACCCTACCGTCACCCTCGTCCACCTCCTCCAGCTCCCTCTCCAGACTCGGGTAGCTCACCCTATCCTTTACCACTTCCTATTGATTTCCAACCTCGTTATCCTTCTCATATTCTCTGTACCCCCTTCTCAATATGGACACTCTTGTATTACTAATCCTCTTTTCTCAACATCTTTCTGATGATGTTATTTTTGGTCCCTATAGAGCATATCTTGGACAACCTAACTCCATTTATATTCCCCAATATGTGTTTGAGGCTCTCTAGAATCCTAAGTGGAAAAAAGAGATGAAAGTGTAAATGGATGTTTTGGATCGAAATGGTACATGAGAGCTTGTGTCCTCACATCCTAGGGAGAAGACAGTTGGATGTAAATGGATTTTTAGTATGAAATATTTGGTCGATGGATCCGTTGAGAGCTCTAAGGCATGGTTGGTTGTAGCGATGGCAACAGGTCGGTTCGAGGTCATTTTTAACTCCCCATACCCACTAGAAAAACCATTCCACTTCCCCACCCCATTTCCCATTATAACGGGTGCAGGGATCCCCATCCCCGTTTAAACGGGTATCGGGTTCCCCGCGGGTTACCTGCTTTGATTTTTTTCCCTCTTTAAGCACCTAAGTAAAAATTACTTTTAAATTACATCTTAATTAGAAATGATTAAACACAACTAAAGTGTAACTCCAAAATCTCCAAAATAGTTTATTGTTTTACAACATAACTAAACCATCTTCAACTAAAATCAATACATGGAAAACTAGAAAGAAATTACAGAAGCAAGCAATATCGGGATAACCGTTTGATCAATAAAAGAAACTGTAACGTTTTCCGAGCTAAAGTACCGTATTAGCAGTAGTTAAATCCCTTATCTGTTTTGAGGTGCTGGTTCCCTTTGTAATTTGTTTCAATCTTCAACTAAAGTAATATATACACCCAACTAGTCAATCCACCAACAATAGCGTTTTCTGTTATAGCGTTGGGAATTGAATCAGGGAAAATTTAGAGAGCAATTTGGGGAGGATTTATGTTATAAAACCTATTAACGTAAAAAATTATAAATTAGTAGAGACTATTTATGTTAATATGTAAAAACCTTTTAACAGAAAACATTATAAATTAGTTCAACATTAACAATCGGGGACGGCGTGAGTGAGTGAATAGTGGAGATGAGATCTGGGCATAACAATCAGTTTACCTTACTAGTACGTGAGAGAGTGATCTGGGCAGATGAGGCAATGAAGTGAGGGAGAGAGAGGCAGGGAGTGAGGGAGAGCGGCGTGAGAGAGAGTGAGGGAGAGAGCGGCGTGAGTGAGAAAGGATCAGATTTAAGGTTTATTATTTTATTTAGATGATTTTATACTTATGTATTTATTACGATATAAATATATATATTTTATTATATATTAATAATTCGGGTATCCTTGTGGAGACTAGAGGGTATACCCGAAACCGACCAGAAATGTTTGAAGGATTTTTTTACTCCCCGAACCCGACCCGATCCCCGAATTTTCAGGGATTTTTGTGGGATGTTTTTCGGGTATCCACGGGGACCCAAATTTTCAGGAAAAATTTCCATCCCTAGTTGGTGGCTCAGGGATTTACTCAAATACAGGGAAAGTATTTTGGTGCTACCTTTGCCCCTGGGGCTAAGCTCACTTCAGTTCGATTATTAGTTTCACTTGCGGCCTCTCATTCTTCGTCTCTGCATCAAATGGACATTAAGAATGCTTTTTTACACGGAGACTTATCCGAGACCATCTATATGGACCCTTCTCCCGATTTTTGGGTTGCGGGAGAGTATATCGGAAAAGTGTGTTGTCTGGCCTTAAGCAATCACCTCGACTTGGTTTAGTCATTTCAGTGAGGTGGTTCTCTCCATGGGTTTTACTCAGTGTCATTCTGATCATACATGTCCCATCTGTCGTTAGTGCGATGGTAGATGCATCATCCTATTGGTGTATGTAGATGATATTTTTATTAGAAGTGATGATGTTGATGGGATTGTCCAAGTAAAATGAGATATTAACAAGGTGTTTTACGTAAAGGACTTAGGCCCTCTCCACTACTTTATTGAGATAACGGTGGTTCAGTCCCGACACACCATATCTTTATCCCAACGAAAATATGCTTTGTATATTCTTCAGGATACCCGGATGCTAGGTTGTCATCCAACTTCTATATCTATGGACCTGAACATGAAGTTCTCACCAGAGACGTGCGATTTGATTCTTGATCCGTCAGTTTGATTCGTCAGTTTATCAGAGATTCATTGGTCACCTCATTTGTTTGACCAACACAAAGCCATATTTGACATTTGTCGTGAGTATGGTTATCCAATTTATGCATGCTCCGCGCATCGTACCTTGGATGTTATGCCACATTTTAAGATACCTCAAGTCATGTCCAAGACTTGGATTATTTTATGCCTCGAGGAGTCAGACAGGCCTCTCATACTTTACCAAGGTGTAAGACAGATAGGTGGTCCACTTCATGCTTTTGTACACTATATAGTTCTCATCTCATTTCATGAAAGAGCAAAAAATAAGCGGTGGTTTCACGTTCTTTAGCAGAGGCCGATTATCGTGCAATGGCTCAGGGGACATGTGAAATCTAATAGCTTCGATCGATTTTAAGGGGAGGGGTTTTATGGAAAAAAATCATCAAGGTTCTTGTATCTGATCCCGTGTTTCATGAGAGAATGAAGCACATGGAGTTTTATGTTCATTTCATTCGGAAAAAAGGTGAGGTCCGATATCATTTGTCCAACTTGTGTACTTTCGTCGGATCAGACGACAGATTTTTTCAGTCAATCAGTAAGGCCCTCTCTTCTTCAATATTCCATTGTGAAGCTGGGCCTAATCGATATCTTCGCTCCAGCTTGAGGGGGAGTGTTGAATTTCATATTATTGTAGTGTTTTTCCTTTTGTATTGGGTCCTCCGTGTTTTGAGTCTTAGTTATGTAGTCTTAGGTCTCTATAACCATCAAGAATTAAAATATGTTTAGTATAAATATATTTATTGGGCTCCGAATTGGATAAGCCATTACCTCATAAACATCTTCTTGTTATGTCAGATCTCAAGTCACCATCTCACCTAAAACCAATTGTTGTTAGGGAAGATAAACTTTTAATCTTTTACGGGTTCACTCAACTTCATTGTTCTGGGGAAATGCATTTGTTGTGCTCTCATTCCAACACAATCCCCCCAACAAATGACATGGACAAAAGTCAAACCCATGACCATTGGCTCTAATACCACTTGTCGGATCTCAAGCCACCATCTCACCTAAAACCAATTGGTGCTAGGGAGGGTAAACTTTTAATCTTTTATGGATTCACTCAACTTCATTGTCTTGAGGCAAGGCATTTGTTATACTCTCATTCCAACAGAAGGGGAAAAACCGATGATAATTGGGGGGTGCATTGTTGTGGGAAAATTATTGGGAAAAAACATTGAAATAAAGGCCTCTTCGGGATAATATCTAATTTCCAATTACCAGATGGCTTTTTTTGTCCCCAATTAGTGTGTACTATCTCCTATATTTCAGTTCAAAGAGAATTCTAAGTAGACATCTTGTCCCTAACTTTTGAAACATTTTTTTAATTGTTAAATAAATGTACATGGTTCCTAATTAAAGTGTTGTGTGTTGTGTTATAGAGAATATAAGAGTTTAGATTAAAAGATGAAAAAAAAGGTTGAGTTGACATCAAAATCTCGTCACTCTCTTAAACCTCTCACTAAGGTTGTCAAAATGCGTATTGGGGCCGTATCATTTTTTCATAAATGTGTATTGTATCGTACGATACACCTTGATTTTCAATAATTGTATTAATTTTTTATATACATTGATATATATGTGTGTGGTATCTAAAAATAATATAAAAGACAAAAATCATCACAAATTATATCAAATATTAAGTATTACATAATGTCTAAAGCATCAACCAATCCAAAATATATAATTGAATGTTATTTATAACATATCATAAATCCAAAGCTAGACTTTTCTATATTCCATCAAAATTCTACAAAAAGTTAGAAGTTTATATAAACCCACCCACTAAGAAATAAAGACAATAAAGACGACCTTTACAACACACACATTTGCCCTAGTGACATTAACCCACTAAGATATATTAAATACATTTCAGTTGAGAGTTTCTATAAGGAACCGACAATAACCCCACATACATCTCTCTTTCTAGAGACATCTCTGAAGCTCATAAACCAAACCCAAATACATCTCAGGAAAAAAAACAAATAAATTGTCTAAACCTGATTCGCAACTTGATGGCATGGGAATAGAGAAAAATAACCAAAGAAGAAGGAGAAAAGGAAGTTACAAAAAAGAAAAAGAATAATAAAATGAAGAAAAGAGGCCAACAAACCTGATTCAAAAGCAAGAAACCCTAGCGTGTTGTCCCCTTCAGACTTTGTTTCCCATCCCTTTCTTTAAACTTTTTTTTAAGGCAATATGATGTCGTTTAAGTGAAAAAACATAAAATTGAATGTATCGGCCGATACAAGAGATGTCTCGCCAATAAATTCGTATTAACTATACATTGACCGACATCAAGGAAACCCCTCAAAACGTATCGCGTATTGATTCGTATCGAATATTGCATATTTCCGCCCGTTATCTTTATGCATTCTAGCACTTTTACGGTCCTAAATGCCTATAGTTATGCTCATTAACCAGACAACCTTGAATTTGGATATATACATGCTTTGCAGGGGTTGTTTGTGCTTTTGTAGGTATTGGAACGCTAAAAGTGAGGTTCGATTGCATTTCAGAGAAGTTTCGTCGTCGAATGCTACTTCAAGGGCAATTTGGTCTTTTCAAACTCACTATTTTTTATGTAATGAAGTTACCCACATGTATATCATCAAATTATCTTTCCGTGGCCACTGATCGTGATTCTGACTCTGTATGTGGAAGTTATGCCCATTTTCGAAAGGTTTCGGTATTTTCTTCTACTTCAAGGGCATTTTGGTAATTTCATACTGCATAATTTGGAGGGTTTCAAAACAGAATCATGTAGATAATTGAATTAGCTTCGCGTCGGTTATGAACATGCCTCATTTTGATTCCGTATGAGGGAGTTATAGTCATTTCCGTGCAACGCGTCAAAATTGGTTCGGAGGCAAAAGTGGGCTGTCTCCAGCCCACGTCAAATTCCAAAAGTGCGGTCGACCGGTCCCAAAACAGAGGTCGACCGGTCCCATCAAATATGGACGAAAATTGACTTATTTTGGGTTTTTTGGCTTGGTTTTGTTTGGGGTTTGTTTTGGGGTATAAATAGAATGTTGGGGGCTTTTATTTGTGGTAGAATTTTCATTTTAGGTTGGAGATAGGGGATTTTTTGGTGGAGCTTCTCTTCCTAGGGTTTGCACCCATTTGGGTATTGTAAGCACTATTCATTATCTCCTCCATTGTTATTAATTGTTATTTCTTCGTTTAAGCTTTGTGTTGTTCATTTCTTGCTTTATTTACTTGCTTTCCATTTATTCCCTTCTAGTGTAGATTTACTTTCTTTGATTTATTTCTTGCTATTTACCATGCTTTGTAGCTAGGTTAAATTAAGTTGTGTCGAATTGAACTCACCTAGGGTTGATGTGTTGCTTTGCTTTGGTGATGGAGTTTACTGGTCTATTTCGAGTGTGTTGTCCTAGTTATTACGCCTAGGGGATTTGACGGGGTATATCATGTATGCTCCGTGCTTACGACCTTACGTGCGTAATTTTCGGGATATTTGTTGGCACCAAAATCTTATTAGACTTTTATGTGAATTTAGGAGTGTGACAACTCTTGATTTAATTAACTGTCGAAACGAGACGCGATCTTAATAACTCGTAGACCCATGTAACCATTTTATACTAATTAACTCGGGGTGAGGGATATTCGCCGCAACCTATAGTTTTTATTCACTTTGTTAACATAGTTAATTACACTCGCCTAGTTTAATCTTTTCTCTTTATTATCTTTTCCTTTTTGTTAAAATTACCTTTTACACTTTTATTTTTGAATATTAAATCATATAAATTCTAGCAACTCGTCTCTGTGGATTTTCGATACCCGACTTACCGCTATACTCACCCGTTGAGTGTAGTCGTAATTTAGGTTTTTGTATAGTTCAGGTGAGCCGAATTCAAAATGACCGGCGCATAGGTGACTCTCGCGCCGCGGTAAAACCCTGGCTCGATCGATCGATCAAGCAGGGCAGCCTGCTGTTTCCCCTGTTTTGGCATGCTTTCCATCTCCGCTCAATTCGCCGTAACTTTGTCATACGGACTCAGAATCATGAACCGTTCACGGCCCCGCGAAGATAGCGAGGAGAGATACAACTTCTGTGTAGATGTCGGGCCAGGTACCTAATCTGTGAAATGACCGAATCCCCTGCGAAAGTGGATTTATGCTTTGATACCATATTTTTGTACTATCTCCTGTGTTGGTTTACTTGTTCTTCCTGTTTCATCCTATTTCATTGCTAGGTGCTAGAAATGTGTAAGTTAGGGGGTGTGATAATATGCGAATATTGCGTATTTCATCCGTCGAACCTACGCATTTTAGCCCCCTCGGGTGCCTTAATCTCTATATTTAAGTCCGTTAACCATACAACCTCGGTTTATATTGTCAAAATACTATATGAGGTATATTTGGGCTTTTATATGTATTTAGGTACCAAGTATGGGATCCGGACGCATTCTGCGCAATTTTCGTACACAACCGCACGTTCAAGAGCAATCCGGTCATTTCACAGATTGGGTACCTGGCCCGACATCTACACGGAAGTTGTAGCTCTCCTCGCTAGCTTCGCGGGGCCGCGAACGGTGCATGATCCCGAGTCCGTATGACAAAGTTACGGAGAAATTGAGCGGAGATGGAAAGCATGCCAAAACAGGGGAAACAGCAGGCTGCCCTGCTTGATCGATCGATCGAGCATGGTGGTCAATCGATCGAGCCTTTGTATTTTTTCCACGATTTTAACTGTCGATCGATCGATCATAGGGGTCGATCGATCGATACCCTATTTTTTCCAGCAGATATTTTCTCTTCTTTTCTTTCTTCTTTTCTTTTATTTCCAACTTACTACTTAAGCCAATTTTTGTTGTAATAAGGAGAGATTCAGTAGACAAAACGATTTTAGGTTATAATAGCTTAGGTTTTGATGGTTTTGAAGAGTTGTTCTTCAATTGTTCTTGGATTGACATCCTTTTGGATTGATTGTTGCACTATTCATCATCCCCTCCATTTATATAGTTTGTATTTCCTTCTTTCTTGCTTTGATAGTTTGATTTACATGCTTTCTTCACTTGCTTTGTAGTATAGATTTATCGCCTTTATGCCCGCTTTCCATTTACTGCGTTTTTAACATGCTTTCTAGCTAATCTAAATTAGGTTGTGCTTGAATGGAACTCACTCGAGTTGACGCGTTGCTTTGCTTTGGTGATGGTGTTTACGGGTCTATTTCGGGTGCGTTGTCCTAGTTATTACGCCTAGGAGATTTGACGGGGCATATCATGTATGTCCCGTGCTTACGACTTTTCGCGCGTAATTTTCGGGATATTTGTTGACGCCAAAATCTTATTAGGCTTTTATGATGATTTAGGGCGTGACAACCCTTGATTTAATTAACTGTCGAAACGAGATGCACGTGTAATAACCCGTCGACCCATGGAACCATTTTATACAAATTAACTCGGGTGAGGGATATTCGACGCAACCTATTGTTTTACTCGCTTTCATAATCTAGTTTCAATACACTCGCCTAGATTAATATTTCCCTTTTATGCATCTTTCCCTTTTTAGTTTCTAAACACCTTTTACACTTTTATTCCTGAATTAATAATCTGTTGCGATCTATCGAACACTCCCTGTGGATTCGATACCCGACTTACCGTTGTACTCACCAGTTGATTGTAGTCGTAACTTAGATTTTTGTATAGAGTTGGTGAGCCTAATATAAAATGACCGGCGCGTAGGTGACTCTCGCGCCGCGGCGAAACCCAGCCTCATCAATAGTATGGAAACATTTGAATTACCTAACACATAAAATAGAAAAAGTATAACGTTTATGCTTTAACTAATGAAATGACAAGGATAACTAATAGCATATAATGGATACTATATAAATGGCTAATTTTCTTCAAATCTTTATTATAAAAAATCAAATCCGAAATTAACCACGTGTTCTGTTCTTTGAACATATTATTAAAGTTATTCTGTTTGTTGATGAGATTTGCTCTAGGGTTCAACAAATAATAGGAATCGATGGGAGCTAGAAATAGGAAGACTATTGAATACATCACAAGTTTTCCTAAAGAATGACACCATCTAAATGTGTCAAAGATGCTGCAAATGGAAGGTATGCTGTAAACTACCATTCCAGTCGATTCTCTCGTGGAAGCATCTTTACAATCATCATTCTCCTGAATTAGTTCTAGGAAACATTGAGGTGGAATGGGGTGAGAGATAGATAATTATGGGATAGATAATATGGAGAAACAACACCATTGTCGATACACATACAATACCCCCCATGGACCAATCAAACCCACCTTGAACCCTCTGCAAAGATACCATCTAGTTTATGTCCCAACGCCCCTAAAAGTGACACCTCGAGCCACTTATTTGATAGTGCATTAGTCCATATATAATACACCTCACATTCAAATTAATGTGCTACAGTACCAATCATAGATTTACGATCCGTATCAATCCCTATAATATGTATCCAACCCCATTAACTACGAGGATCATCTTTTTTACTACCCGCATACCCAGGACTACAGAACCAGAGAATTTACAAAACATCCATTTATACCAAACAAACATTATCTGTAGCATTCTAACTTCCATTACGAAACCCTCACCCTCAAACCCCCATCTTTAACTCACTCTTGGACAACTTTGTTTGCTCTCTCTCAACCTTTATTCCAATTCCAAGACTCTTTAGTACTCGTGCTTTGGTACCCCTTCATTCCAAGACTATTTGGAAACCATGGTTCAAAGTATCAGAGTGCGGTGATACCATACTGAGAGGCGTTTTAAAAAAGACTGAATCATGTTGTCTCACCAAGATATCGGCCGAGACAATCGTGATATCAACCAAGATAATCGATTCAAACGACACATTTTTTTACACCTTTTTTACATTTTTTTGGTAGCAAAAACATTTTTTTACAAAACATTTTTTATCTTATTTGTCAAAAATGTCAAAAAAATGTTTTGTAAAACATTTCAAAACACCTTTTTGTACAAAAAATAAAAATAAAAAAATGCTAAGAAAATTGTTGTGACATTAGATAATTTTCCCATAGAGAAAAGTTTGCGTCATTATTTGGAAATTGTAACATGTTCTTTTATTTTTTGATAGAATTTTAATGTTTTATCATATTTCTTTGTTGTTGAAAATATATTGCAAGATTTACAGAAACACCACCTATATAAGTTTGTACACATGACATATATATGCAAAACAATTTTACACACTAAAATTAAATTAAACAATTGCAATAAAATTAAAATGCCACTAATATGAAACTAATAACATTCACCGTAATTAAAAATATTTATACTTAAAACAAAATATCCTATTAAAATATAATTTCACATAACACGATGTCCAAAAATGGAAGAGACAAAGATTGGGGGAAAAAGATTCCTCATAAGTCTAGTTCCGTCTGTGAAGATCAATCATCCTCTTCCACTTACATAAATTAAAATCAACAATGACTCACAAATACGTAAATATTCAAAGATTCTAAGTAATTAAAAATATTTTTTTTTGTATATTAGCAATATGCCAAGTCCGTGGAGCTTCAGTATAACCAACTGTACAATTCAATGCATATTAAATGATTGTTTGAATGTATCTGATTGGTCCACATTGTCATCTTATTTTTTTAAAATTTTAAAAAAAATTCGGGGAGATTTTTTGCGCTCTCTAAATATCGTATCTTTGGTTATCGTCCAACACTGCGACCTAGTTCAAAATCGGGTGTCCGATACCGGGTCAAATATCGAGACTTTGAACCATGTTGGTAACCCATGTGCTTTGACAAGGCCCTTTGAAATAGGTTACATATCGAATCTCAAAGACCATTTTATCTAATTCTCACCCACCATTCATTACCCTCTTTCAACAATGATGTTTGAGGTTGAAGTTTCTGATAGTTTGAAACTATGCCAATGCAAATTTGAAGTAGACGAGGGGTAAAGGGTGTGTGGTTGGGATCTTGTATGAAGTTTAAAGGATTTTTGGGGGTGGGGGTGATGTTTCACATACACACGAGCTGGGGGGGGGGATTTGTTAGGATCTGGTAGGGTCGGCAAGTGGTCGGTGAGGTTGCCAAAGGGATATGTAATTGAGAAAGGGTTTCCAAAGGTTGGAGGGGCAATTGAGGATGGGTTTGGTTGGTGACAGGTAGGTTTTGTCGTGATGTTAAAATAATCGGTTAGGTTTTGTCGAGGTTGAAGAAAATGTTACCAGCATCTCTTTGATTTCTCATTGTCCTTCCAAATGTCAACCACTTATAGAAAACTATATCTTCAATGACGTCACTCTGATATGTACATATCAACCTCAAAATTGATGCAAAAACACATTCTCAATATTGCTAATAAAACAATATATATGCACTTTTAATTAATATAATAATTGAATAAAAAGAGCAATACGACCTTCTATACTCATCATCTATCTTAGTCACCAAGATGGCCTATAATATGCCTGTATAAACTCCAAAATTAACCAGAAATAGTCCACCTTTGCCGCTATTTATTCTACAATTAACTTCTAATTCCAGAGGTTTGTTTTTGGTGTCGTATGAGGGGATATCTTATCTCAAAGATGCCAGTCGATCCAATTAAAAAGACAAACTAGGGTCTTGAGAGGTCTTCTTGAGGTGAGTCATGATTTTTTGGTATTATTATTATTATTTTTCAAGTAGTCTCATGTAAGGACCTCATATATATACCTATGCATACCCCCCGTACATACCACATTTTTTAAAATCATAAAAAATTGAAAAAAAATCGATGTATTTAATCATCTCACTCACTTTTAGATTGTATTTTTTCAGATGAAACATTTTGTCGATGACAAGTCACGAAATTATTATTAATTCATACGTAAAATCCACTTAAATAAAGTCTTTTTATGTTAACATGACTTATTATTATTATTATTGAGCGAAAATATTTTTCACTATGGGATCCTAATGTGTATATGTCCATCTGTCTATCTCAACCTTAAGATTAACTCCTCCCTTGTTCTCTCTCTCCACCCGTTTTGCTCCTCTCCCAACATTTAATTGCCCACAATCAACCCAACTTTTGTCCTCGTGATCTCTCCATCCATGTTAGGTCTTATCTCTCAATTTCAACCTCACAAGATCTGATGGAACAACATAAAGAGACAAAGATAATAGTGTTTTAGGTTTTTAGGTTTTAATAGAGCTCAGGTCTCGATTCTGCAATCCCCATCATGGTATCCCACTAAGTCATGCACCTCTTCATACTATTTTGATTTTTACGTTGGATTCATTTGTTTCTCGGTGATCCAGTTGAAGTTTCTACCGAAGTTTTTGATACGCCTTGGAGCATTTCACTACACACGCGCACGCGCGCGTCTAGATATTCAAACAAACAAATTAGTACTCTGATTGTAGGGTTTTAAGTTACTTAATTTATAGGGTTTCAAGCCCTTGCGAGCTACTCCACTTCTTCACAACGAGTTCCATAATACCTCTTCTCCGTTCCACAATACACCTCTCTCTCTCTCTCTCTCTCGATTTTTAGGGTCAATATTTACTTGTTTTGTAGGGTTAAGAAGTGAATGAAATGTAAGTTTTCATCATTATCTTGTATAAAAATAGTTTTGAAAATGAACTTCTTATGTATATTTAGGTTAAATAAATATTTATTCTTAAATAGAAATGGTTATTTGCTATGATTACTTTTTATAAAAAAATTATGAACATTTAGGATTGAAATATTAAATTGTTATGTAAATTTACTTGTCCATGTTACAAATAGTTATGTTAATTGAATCATAATGTTTCTTTTTATTTTAGTTGAAACTGAAATTGAAATTTTAAGGAGTTCATTAAACATGGTAATCGTCGTTCTTTTATCTGATTATTTCATCAATCTTTTCTTAGTTTGCTATCTCAATTTTCTCCGATAGTTGCAAATATTTAACTTCTTAAACAAGTGAAGATTCACGCTTTTATTTAACAACTATTTGGTTATTTTCCCAATTAATAAAGTAACATTTATTCTTTAAGAAATCAATTTTGGTAATATGTAAATAACGTCTAGTAGGATTATTATGTTTCTCAAGGCTTCTCATGTGTATCAAGATTTTATTGTACGCTTTCATAATGACATATGCTTGAGCCTCGACAATTTTTTATTTGAGGATGGGAATAATAGTTAAAAAACATATTTTGAAACCCAGAGGGGGCTAGGCCTATATTCAGTTCTTCCTATATAGTTTGGAAGAAAAAGGAGTGTGGGTGTTTCATAAGTATGCATCACAAAGAAACAAATAGAAGTTATCCCTATATGATACTCATAGAAAACATGTGCGAAAATTTGTTATTCAATGACAAAGTGTGATGTCTGCAAATAGAATGGTGAAGACAAAAGTGTTGTCATGTTGTGCATACCCAATGAAAATGGTACAAAGTTTTGAATCCAAAAAGATTGAAAATGGTAAATACAATGTCATGTTGTGCATACTCGTGACGATTTATGTATCCCCGATCTGAAGATCCTCTACAGTCATGTTTATAATCCATGTAATGACATGACAAAGAAGCTCTTTCGTAATTGCCCTACAAAACAAATCCAAGTTCTAGAAGCCACAACTATTTCATAGAGTTAAACATCCTAGAGTGGGTAACAAAAAATTAGGAGTTTGCAACATCAGAACTTCAATCCAAAGTTATAATAATAGATCAAGATACAAGAAAAGAAAACCCATTACAAAAAGTAGGTGTATTATGTGTGCATGAGAGAGAAGTGAAAGAATCAAGGAAAGGGAGAAAACACGTACCAGCAACCAATCCTTTCATGGTATTCGTAACGATCACGATGGTGAACATGGTAATTCTGGGGTGGAGGTGGAGGGTACCCTCCGTTGAAATACCCTTGATACCCAGGACATGGGGATGGCTGATAAGGATTACCATATGGTGGAGGGTATTGTGACCCATCACCTTTAAACATAGTAACAATAGAAATTAAATAAAATTCACCAAACAAATCAATACAATAAGGACAAAGAGAAGGTGGAGGAAATAATATACCTGGTTGTGGGTGGTAGGGGTCTTGCGGGATGTTCTGGTCACTCATCTTCTCTTTGTAGTTGAATCGGAATTCCCAAGAAACAGCGTATTATATATAGGTAGAGCTCCATGTGGCACACCAAATTACACAGATTATTACTCTCCAACTTTCTCCCTTCATATTCCCTACACCTACAAGCTACACGTACAGGCTACAACTTTATCTATTCATCTAAATGCCTCTTTAAATTCCTCTCTTACCGCCATTTCATTTTCCAACTATGAAAGTTCACAAATAATTAACACCAAAAAAATTTTAAATCCCTTAAACTTCTAACAACGCATATAAATTATGAAAACAGTTTCATCCCTTTTATTCCATCAATCACCATTCTTCAAATAATTGTTTCTTTATTCATCAGATTCGGATACCACATTTTTCAATACATTCAAATCTCAAACATCAAACTATACTCCGGCATCACGCGTGACCCGTAAAATATAGATAACGGTCCCATATACTCATTAGAGCCAGAACATCAAACCTTAAATGTCGGGTTTGAAAAACTTTGCTGGAGTCAATATTCACCGGGGTTACATAGCGTGAAATAGCCATGTCGACATTTACCGAAATAAAAGAGAGAACGAAAGAACTATTGAGGGAGAGAAGGAGAGGGGTCACCATGTTGCCGGGGTACGAAATTCAATCACTGAGTTCGGGAATATTCGTCCATGCACCGATACACCATTGTTGATTAATACTGTGATGGTTTATGAAACAAAGATCAAAAGAGAGTTTTGAGAACGGCCCCACTCCCCAGATATCAAAGCTTGATTAAGATAAGAGGCCCATTTAGTATTCTCAAATTATCATATCTATCAATTTGTTAGTAGAGTTGTGTTAATAATTCTTCATTATTTATTTTATGTTTTTACTATTTTAAAATTATATATATATCTCCTACTAAAAGTGATTATTTTGTAGTGTTTAAATCTCACATATGGCTTATATGTTCTCTATGTTGTAATGATATAATAATTTCTCAATTAAAATCCAGGATGAAAGTAATCTTAAAGATTTTATTTTCTCTAACGGTAAGAATTTGTGATAAAGATGGTGTCAAATTGTGAATCAAATCTTTATTTTTGTTGAAGTCGGGACACAATATTGATTGAAACATGAGAATATATATTTGAAATAACCACCTTATATTCGGGATAATATAGTTGAATAAGATAAATAGAATGAAAGTACAATTCAAACAAAATTTGTCTACCTTATTATATTATGGAATTAATAATAATAATAATAATAATAATAATAATAATAATAGTAATAATGAATAATTTTTTATTTAATTTATTGATCAATTAGACACTTTGTTCGATATGGCACTTGGTTTTCGAATGTGATGACGAAATTCACTCAGATACAACTCAATAATTTCCACAAAGTGCCCGGGCATCGTGCGGGGCATCAAACTAGTTATTTAGTTATAAATAATCCTTGATAGTTTATTTATTTATTTTAGAGTACCATGTCTCTTAAGAGCATCCATAGTGGGGTAAGCTCGTGAAAGGTAATTTTACAGAACAAAAAGTAAATTTACTTGTTCTATGGAGTAGGTGATCACAATGGTGATACAACAAAATTTTTAGTTGATATTTCCAACGAACAACTGATGTTAGTAGCAAATAAAAGAATACTCCTTACGAACAACATTTGTTGGTAGGAACTTCTACGAACTAATTTTGTTCGTGGGAACCCATATATACAATAAAAAAGATTATTTATATTTGTTACGAACTTCATTTGTTAGTAGGAATTCCTACGAATAACTGAATTTCGTAGGAAGCCTTTACAAATTCTGCAACCGCTCCGCAAATTTGGAGAACCTTTTCAAATTCCTCAATGGAATTCGTCTCATTCAACCCACCATTGCAGTCCTAAAAATTTGTAAACTTACAATTTTTCTTGGAGTCTAGCATCCCCATTGTGGATGCTCTAAGAAACAATCACGAAAAACCAGTATGTGCATTATTTAGGGGTGGCAAAATGGGTCAGCGAGTCGTGTTTTCACATGATCTGACACGACACGATGAGAAACTAGTGGACCCGAACATTACACAACACAATAGCATTTTTTTTTCTTTTACTCGAACACGCCACGTTAAAAACACGACACGACACGATAACACGATAAGTGAATATGATTCGATTGAACACGATTAGACCCGACCCAACACGAGACGATTGGAAAAGATTAGACCAATTAGTAAGGAATTAAAAAAATAGTGGGTTGATAATGGGTCTAAATGGGGTCAATAGTAGGTCTTTATAGGGTATATATCGTCTCCTTAATTGTGTCACTATCGGGTCCTTATCGGGTCTATTTCGTGGTAGAAATTGGACTCGAAAACGACAAGACCTGATGGCAGGTCCAAAAACCCAGACCCGAACACAACCCGAAAACGAAAGACTGTGTCAATTTCGTTTCATTTCATATCGTGTTTTCGTTTCATTCCCAAAATTGTCATTCATAAAATTTAACATTTCATAGTGACCGTTCCCATGTATTTTTTTTTTTTTGGTTTTTGATCCTCCCATAAAAATGTCAAAAGAAAAGTGGTTTGCTATAGACCAAAATACCCTTGCAACTAATTTCCCACCCACATCCCACGTACACAGAGAATATCATGAACACTAACATCAACCAACTACCAGTAAACTCAACTGCATACCTTTGCATTTCTTGATTCGTTTCCCATTCACCAAGCATCATCTGAGACATTATTATCGTGTGTAACATCTAGATCAAACAAATAACTATTCACGGGGTTTATATCATACCTTCATGTCATAAACAAATTAACTATCATCATTTGCTTTGCTTCTGGTTTATAACATCTAAAATGTATGCAATTTGTGGTTAGTTTGACATTTCATTTTACTTAGTTTTGAATTATTGAATACGCCATTCATACTATTTGAATATGTCAAATAAGACAATTGTGTAACAAACATTTTGGTTTCGTTCTTTAAAAAAAACATATCTATAGAGACTCCCTCCAATAACTCTATTATTGACTTATGTTCCTTCGTGTTCAAGTTTTAGTGAGTTTTTTGGATTAGGTAATACTATAATTTCCTGACTGTTAGGGAAGATGACAACCACTCAGAACTTAGTATAATCTCCTAAACATGAGTGGGGAATAAAAATCCCCCTCAAGTTTTTTTGAACATTTAAAAAAACATATGAGCTTGAAATGTTAGGTCTGGTATAAAAAATAATGATACCAATATTCAGAAAAATTCAGTTGACAAATTGTAAGAACACATTAAAAAAGTTCTTTATAACCACATGTTTATTAAAAGGAATTTAATGTGGGATAATCGTCATATAAAGTCACAAAATCTAACATTTAAAGTTCGTCTATTTTTTTCTTCTTTTTAGATCTATTTTTGTGTGCGCGCGTGCGTGTGTGTATGGGACTTAATTGTTTAAAGGGAAACATTGTATTTTTCTAATACAAAATCATTACTTTTCGTTGATGTCAAAAGATATGGAAAAACTAAGGAGGGAATCATAATAATTCAGAGCGAAAATGTTAACATTCAACACGTTGTTGCGGCTACTGAAAGACAATGGGGTAACGGATGCACATTGGGATGTAATGAAAAATACCCCCATTATGGATACTACTTAAGACTTACATAAAGGGATTAGTTACAGATGCTTATTACAAGAAATACGACTCCAACCTAATACCCATCATCAACCAATTCGACATAAAATCACGCAGTTTTAGGCTTGGTCGGTGTATGGTGGACTTTATACGAGAGCATGTGTCATAAATCCCGGGGATTTCAAACATGGGAGGGAAAATAGAGATATACAAGAGCGAAGTACCTAAAGATACTTTCATTATCAAATATTTCAACAGAAATAATCAACTATCGAAGAAAAAGGTTGAAGATGCATTGGTGGTCGGACTTAAAGGCAATAGAGATGAGGATGTGTATGATGTTGTTCACTTCATTTTTCTCCACTTATGTGTATCATCTTTTTTTTGCTAACATCGAAAACTCATTAGGATAGGTATTTGCGAAGTACATACATACTATTCAAAAAATCAAGACATATAACTGGGCCTCGGCAATACATACATGGTTGATTGACTCGTTTATGAAGAAAATGAAATATTACAATCCGTCAACATTAACAGGATGTGTCCCATTTCTTTTGGTGAGTAAACATTAACAAATACAATTCAACTCTTTGATTTGTATTGAGTATGATAATTATTTAGTTGCTTCCATTACATACCTTAATTAGCTTGTATTATACATTCATTACGACTTGTGTTTTTTAATCTTCGAATGAAAGTTCATTCATGAAAGAGTTGTAATGTTATTTTATTTATATTTAAACTTGTTAGTATATGTTTCAAATGTCATTCATAACAAGTAATGAATGTACATTCACAACTGAATGTCATGTTTACGTATTTCATTTAGTTCTTATAACTATGATGACGTGTGTTAAATAAGATCAAATCAATAATTTTTTTACAGTTCTGGTTCTGCGAGGTCACAAATGCCATTAAGCCAATTCAGGAATGAAATCGTCTTATACCGAGATTCCTTAGGTGGGACATTCAGGCATTAAACAAAAAATTCACAAATATCCACATGGAAATGTTGAAGGTATACAAGTAAATAATAGTTAATATCCAGTTTATAAAATAAGACCATATGTGTGATGCTAATATATCTCTACTACATTTTGATTTGTAGGTGAGCCCTCGTAAAGTACATAGCAGTGTAAGCAAATCAGGGAAGCAACTACTAATTGTAATGGTGGACAAAGATAATGATGAATATTTCGTGGATGCATCTAACACAAAGGGGAAAGAGCATAATGTTCCTAGTACAACTTCTGGCAACAATGATGATTGGTTGCATGATGAAGTAATCTCATTGTCGGATACATCGATCTCGAAACAAATAAACAAATCAATACTGAAAACATTTATTCGTACCATGGGAGAAAGTATGGATGAGGTATTTGAATTGGGAGAAAATGTGGACAGACCACTAGTATCGGCGGTTTATTACGATGACATTGTTCTAGAAATGCTTATCTTCGTACGAGAGTTGAATGAAATTGAGAGAAGCGATTATAAAATATATGGCACCCCAATGCAGAAAACACAATATGTTGAGTGCCTAGAGGAAAACAATACAGAGTTAGAGGATGCAATTAGGTAGTTACAGTCAAAGATTGGATAACTTTAAGAATAAATGAATGTGGAGAAGAAAAATATTTCCGGAGAACTATTAAGATAATCAATCAAGAGATAAGAGGTTGGATTTTAAAATACAACAATAGAGAGAGCTATATTCGAGGGTATATATATCTTATTTGTAAGTCCCTAAAACATGATTAGGAAGGTTAATTACATGATTAAGTATACGTTATTAGTTATTAGTTATAAATTGGTTATGTTTGTTAAACATGTTAATTATCATGTTTAGGGGATGCATGCTCATTTGATATATATGTGATTTATATTAGATGTTAATCGAACTTATAATCGGGGATAACACGTTTAGAGCATATGAATAGTTATGCGGTTAAATGAATCATAAAATATGTTTCTAATGCACGATTATGTTTATAAAAGTAAATTAGGGAGTTAGTGCGAAATTGGCAATGTTTAGTCGCCAAATGTGAAAGTCTTGTGATTTTTGGTTAATTGCTACTTTCCTGTTCGAGCCCAAATTAGGCGTACTAATTTTATGATTTTGGAAAAACACAAGAGATGAAAGTTGTAAATGTTTAAGTTATCTATGCTTACACAAAATGAGGGAGTAAATCGGGTCCCGTGATAGTGAGTAATGGTGAGTTTACCAAGGTAGGACAAATTTGTCATTAATGGAATTGTCTAATTCGACCTTTCATCCAACCAATCACGTGTTACCACTACCCATATTGGTATTGGACCACTATACAACTTATTTTTAATTATAAATGAGAGGTATGTCTTCTTCCTCATAAGAAATACAAGTTTTGCCTAAAGACAGAGAAAGAGAAGAAAGTTAAGGAAGAAATCTTTGGAAAATTTCTATAAATCGGGGAATCCTCGTAAGGTAATTACTTCTTTATTAAAGTTAGTCACATGGATGAGTTATATACTTCGCATGTTTTTATTTTTGATTTGGATATGTATTTTAATGATACCCATATTGCATAATTGTGTTGGAACAAGGATGCTTTAAGAACATGTGTAAGAATGTGTATTAGGATCGTAATTGTTGACCTTAATATCCCAGATTTAAATTCCCTCCTCGTGATGCTTTTTAATTTAGGAAATTTAGGAAATTCAGGTCTTTACAATACCTTAATTATGCTTTTTTATTTAGGAAATTCAGGATCTTAAAACGGGGGAGTAACAGATGTCTAATATCATTCGAATATAAAGAAGCTTTTTGTGTAAATTTTAAACAAAGAAAGTTGTATATATAAAGTAGTTTAATACTTGTTAGTTGTAAGACTCGGTAGTTATGTTTTATCCAAACATGCCTTTGAGAAAAAAAAATCTTATGCTATTTTTACTTATGCATTTAAATTAAACCATTGTTTAAGGCCATTTATTTCTCATTAAACGGATGAGTTTAACTTAAGTAAGTCGGGGAACGACAACTTGGTATCAGAGCGTGGTTATTAGGTTCTGGACAGGGTGTGAGGGTCTACATTGGTAGTGGACACTAGAAAGTGAGTTTTCTATGCGTCGGGATTTTGACTAACAATGTTAATATTAAACTGTTGTTATTATATTTTATTTAAGTTAATTATATTGTAGTGAGTGATGGATCCACACGAGCCGCATGATAGAGCAGAGGGTGAGGCATCTTATGTTCCTAATAGTCAACAAGGACATAAACATATTTAAGTGGATGAACCAGAGGTGAAACAACAACCCATTAATGATGTGGGAAGAATATTACGTGTTGTGGCACAATTAGTGGAACAAGCAAGAGGTGGAGCACATGGTGGAGATAGGGATAAATTGCATGAGAGGTTTATGAAGTTAAATCCGTCAGCATTTACGAGGACTACGGATCCATTAGTGGCAGAGGGGTGGATTAGAAAGATGGATACGATATTCAAGGTAATGGAAGTGTGAGATGAACAAAAGGTGTTATTAGAAACATTCACGTTAGAGAATGATGCAAAGTTATGGTGGGATGGTACAGAGAGGTTACTCACTACAATTGGGGGAGTGATACCAATAAATCCTCCACAAATTACATGGGAGAGGTTTGTGAAGGTGTTCTTTGAAAAATATTTCCCAAGGCTTTGTAGAAAAGAGAAAGAGGAAGAATTTATCACGTTGAAACAGGGGAACCGAACAGTGGTAGAGTATGAAGCTTTATTTTTATCCTTATCTAGATTTGTACCTGACTTGGTGAGGACGAAAGAAAGAAAATTTGATCGGTTTCAAATTGGGCTGAGTGTAGATATAAAGAGCATGGTTGCTAAGATAAATATCACTGATTATGTGGACTTGGTGGATAGGGCCATGGTGTCAGAAAAGTCAATGAAAGAAATGCAAGTTGAACATTCGAAGAAAGCTAGACACGATGGTATACGGTCTTATGGATGGATGACGTGAACCTCAACTCAGAGTCTAGCATGAGGAATATCTAAGGGCAAAGAATTTAAAAATAATAGAAGTGCGCGTGGAAGATTTTAAGATCGAGGTGGAAGGACTGGGATGAGTCAGTCAGAAAATGTATCTGCGATTGGACAGAGGGTCATATTTTGCTATAGATGTGGTGGTCAAGGGCACATGTCTCAGGAATGTACAATAGCTGAGACAACACCTTTATGTTTCCATTGTCATCAATTAGGGAAATTGCGAAAGAATTGGCTACAACATCAGTTGGGAGTGTGATAATAGGAGGCCAAAATTCTACACCGAATGCTCACAAGGGAGGTAGATGAGGTATGTCTCAAAACCAAGGCCAAGGTATAGTGTTTTCACTTACGCAACAAGATGCACAAGCTATGCCTAACGCAGTGACAAGTACACTTTTTATTTGTGATAAAGATTCTTATGTATTGATGGATCCTGGTTCTACACATTCTTTTGTATTTCTTCTTTATGTTTTGCATCTTAATAAGCCATTATCATTGTTAGATTCTGGTTGAGAGATCGTTACTCCAGTGGGGGGATTGGTTTTTATTGATAAGGTGTATAGGAAGTGCATGGTGCGAATAGGTGAAAAGGAGTTGTTGGTTGACTTATTACCTCTCGATATGCGTGACTTTGATGTGACACTGGGTATGGATTGGTTAGCCTCATATCATGTATGTTCAGATTTCTTTAAAAAGGAGGTAGTGTTTCGGTTACCGAGTGAACCTAAATTTAAATTTATTGGGGAACGAAATGTCACTCCAACATGTTTCATTTCTGCTACAAAATGTTATGAACTGCTAATGAAAGGATGTGAGGGTTATCTTACTCATGTGGTGGACACATGACAAGAGGCTGGAAAACTATCAGATATACCAGTACTTAATGATTTTGCAGATGTCTTCTCAGATGAACTCCCAGGGTTAGTACCAGGCCGTGAGGTAGAATTTACGATTGAGTTGGTACCAGGCACTACACCAATATCTGTTGCACCATATCATATGGGACTTGCAGAATTAAAAGAGCTAAAAATACAGTTGTAAGATTTGTTAGATCTTCTTTTTGTAAGGCCTAGTGTATCACCGTGGGGAGCCCCAATATTGTTTGTGAAAAGTAAAGATGGAACCATGAGACTATGCATCGATTATCGTCAATTGAATAAGGTGACTATCCGTAACAAATACCCACTACCCCGAATTGATGACTTATTCGATCAGTTGCAAGGGGACAAAATGTTTTCCAAGATTGATCTCAGATCTGGATATCATCAATTGAATGTAAGAGACTGTGATATTTCTAAAACTACTTTTTGTTCCAGGTATAAACACTATGAATTTCTTGTCATGCCATTTGGAATAACAAATGCACCGATCGTATTCATGGATTTGATGAACCGTATATATCACCCATACATGGATTCCTTTGTTATTGTCTTCATTGATGATATTTTTATATATTCTCGTAGTAGGGATGAGCATGAACACCACTTACGTATTATTTTACAGACCTTGCGAGAGAAGTTGTTGTATGCTAAATTTTCTAAATATGAATTTTGACTAGATAGGGTAGTATTTTTGGGGCACGTTATTTCTGCTTATGGTATTTGTGTTGTTCCCAAGAACGTAGAAGCAGTGATGAATTGGGAAAGACCAACTAATGTGACTAAGGTACGTAGCTTTTTGGGATTGGCGGCGTATTACAGGAGGTTTATACCGGGGTTTTCTTCTATTGCATTTCCATTGACTAAGTTTACCAGAAAGGAGAACAAGTTTGTGTGGAGTGGTGATTGTGATAAAAGATTTGAAAATTTAAGCGGTAAGTTAACATCAGCTCCAGTATTGACTATCCCAACGGGTAAATAAGGTTTAGTTATTTATAGTGATGCTTCATATCAAGGACTTAGATGTGTATTAATGCAAGATGGAAAGGTAATTGCTTTTTCTTCTCGATAGTTAAAGATACATGAACGCAGCTACCCTACTCATGATCTTGAGTTAGTTGTAGTAGTTTTTTCATTAAAGATCTGCAGACATTACTTATATGGTGTTAGTTGTGAAATTTTTACTGACCATCAAAGCTTAAAATACTTGTTTACTAAAAAAGACTTGAACTTGAGGCAAAGAAGGTGGATGGAACTTATAAAATATTATGATTGCACGATACCTCACCATCCGGTAAAGCTAATTTTGTTGCCGATTCTTTGAGTAGAAAATTCCAAGGCATAGTATCTTATATTTACTGTATTCGAGTTGACCTGCTGAGAGAGTTAGCTTTAATGGGGGTGGAATTAAATTTGAATGAGTCTTACGAAATAGTAGCACATTTAAATGTTAGACCCGCATTGATAGACTGGATTAAACAAGCACAGGTAGGAGATACAGAATTGGAGAAAGTTAGAGAAAATATTAAAAAGGGAAAAGCAAATGAATTTTCTATTCATGGTGATGACATTGGTATGTACGGTAACCATTTATGTGTACCTAACGTGCCTGATTTAAGAAGAACAATTTTAGAGGAAACCCATTGTTCGTTATATGCTATGCATCCAGGGAGCACGAAACTGTATAGATATTTGAAACAATGTTATTGGTGGTCGGGAATGAAACATGACATTGCAGATTTTATTGATTGATGTCTAGTTTGCCAACAGGTGAAGGCAGAACATCAGAAGCCGAGTGGTTTACTACAGCCCTTACCTATTCATGAGTGGAAATGGGTTCTTGTTACTACAGATTTTGTTATAGGTTTACCAAAATCATCACCAGGGTTTGATTCTATTTGGGTTGTTATTGATAGGTTGACTAAGTCTGCACATTTTCTTCCTATTAAAGCTACTTACTCCATGGATAGATATGCAAAAATATATGTGGATGAGATTATCAGATTGCATGGTGAACCTGTTTCTATTATTTCTGATCGAGATCCTAAGTTCACTTATCACTTTTGGCCTAGTTTATAACAAGATTTGGGGACTAAATTGAAATTTAGTACAGCTTTTCATCCTCAGACTGATGGTCAGTCAGAAAGAACGATCCAAACACTTGAAGACATGTTACGAATTTGTGTATTGGATTTCAAGGGCAGTTGGGATGAACACTTGCCACTAATAGAGTTTGCTTATAATAATAGCTATCATTCGAGTATTGAGATGGATCCTTATAAAGCTTTGTATGGGAGAAAATGCAGAACTCTAGTATATTGGACTGAAGTAGGAGAATCAAAACTACTTGGGCCAGAAATTGTACAGCAGGCTACTCAAAAGATAAATATTATTCATAATCACTTGAAAGTGGCACAAAGTAGACAGAAAAGTTATGCAAATAACCGAAAAAAAGAATTGAAATTTGAGGAAGGTGATCAAGTATTCCTACGTGTTTCTCCTTGGAAACGGTTTATAAGATTTGGGAAGAAGGGAAAGTTAAGTCCCAGGTACATTGGATTGTACGAGATAGTGAAATGGGTTGGAGTTGTACCTTATAAGTTGGCATTACAACCAGAATTATCTCGGATACACGATGTTTTTCATGTATCCATGTTACGGAAGTATATGGACGATCCTTCACATGTGTTTATTTCAAAACCGATAGAGTTTAAAGATTACTTGACCTATGTGGAGGAACCCATTGATATTGTAGATCGAAAGGAGCAAGTTTTACGTAATAAAACCATTTGACTAGTTAATGTGATGTGGAGAAGTCAGAATGTGGAGTATGCCACCTGGGAAGTAGAGAATAACATGAAGAAGCAATATCCTCATTTGTTTGGTAAGTTTCTTATGCGTTAAATTTTGAGGATGAAATTTTTATAAGAGGGGTAGAATTGTAAGGCCCTAAAACATGATTAGGAAGGTTAATTACATGATTAAGTATAAGTTATTATCTATTAGTTATAAATTGGTTATGTGTGTTAAAACATGTTAATTATCATGTTTAGGGGATGCATGCTCGTGTGATATCTATGTGGTTTATATTAGATGCTAATCGAGTTTACGATCGAGGATAACACGTTTAGAGAATATGACTAGTTATGTGGTTAAATGAATCATAAAATATGTTTCTAATGCACGGTTATGTTTATAAAATTAAATTAGGGAGTTAGTGCGAAATTGGCAATGTTTAGTCGCTAAATGTGAAAGTCTTGAGATTTTCGGTAAATTGCTACTTTCCTGTTCGAGCCCAAATTAGGCGTACTAATTTTATGATTTTGATAAAACACAAAAGATGAAATTTGTAGACGTATAATTTATCTACGCGTATACACAAAGAGGGAGTAAATCGGGGCTCGTGATAGTGAGTAATGGTGAGTTCACCAAGGTGGGATAAATGTGTCATTAATGGAATTGTCCAATTCGACCTTTTATTCAACCAATCACGTGTTACCACTACCCCTATTGCTATTGGACCACTATACAACGTATTTATGATTATAAATGATAGGTATGTCTTGTTCCTCATAATAAATAACAACTTTTCCCTAAAGAGAGAGAAAGAGAAGAAAGTTAAGGAATAAATCTTTGGAAAATTTCTATAAATCGAGGAATCCTTGTAAGGTAATTACTTCTTCAAAAAAGTTGGTCACGTGGATGAGTTATACACTTGGCATGTTTTTAGTTTTGATTTGGATATATATTTTAATGATACCCATGTTGCATAATTGTGTTGGAATAAGGATGGTTTAAGAACATGTGTAAGAACGTTTATTAGGATCGTAAATGTTGACTTTAATGGCCCAGATTTAAATTCCCTCCTCGTGATGCTTTTTAATTTAGTAAATTCAGGTTTTTGATGTGTGTATATGTTGAAACATTTTTATTATATGTTTCCATGATTGATACCCAAGGTGGAGGTTATGTATGCATAAAAATGTTAAGCTATGCTTAAATGTTCATTTTCAACCTAGTTGTGCTAAAAATGGCATAAATCATGGAATACTTATTGGAATTGAGTTATTCAAGTTGGAGAGCAAACTAGACTCATAAATGTATAACATAGCCGAAAATTGTGTAAAAATACCAAGGAATGAACGTTTGGTGATAGTTTGAAGTTTCTGTTTAAAATCTGCCCTAAAGGAGCAAGAATGCATACCAGGTGTTTGACGTTTTGCTCGACATAGCGAATGATCCCTAAAAATTATGAAGCATTAATTATGTATTATTCAATATGTTTACTAATATTGGGTATAATATCATAGAAAGTTATGATTTATAAAAATTATGAAAATTCAAGGAAGTTGAAGTTGTGTTGCTGTTTTTCTGGAGAAACGATTTGTAAAAGGTTGTAGTAAAATGGGCATAACTTTGTCTAACGAATTCGTAATTTCATTCCATAAATTTTTTTAGAACCATAATTAATTGGGTGTTATATAAATGTGATGTATCATATTTAATTCCTTATTAGTTATTTCTGATTGACCAAATTATGTGATGTATTACTAGGTTTGATGTTAACCGGTGTATTCAAATACTAATGACGTTGACTTGTTAGGTGGGGAAGCAACTAATACTAGTATACAAAGGAAGTAGTTTGGTATTATTATTAGCACCAAACCCAAGGTGAGTGACCTATCCTATGAAATATAAATGCTTATATTTTCATATGGAATTGTGTAGTTAAATACATGTGTTAAACTGTTTACGGAGTAATGTGATATTTGTGAAACATATGCATATGCTTAACACTGTTCAGCAAAGTTATTTAATGTTATGGACTGTAGAGGGTCCTCTATATAATGTTAAGGACTGTGGTGGATCCTATGGGATGTGGTGGTCCCCTTAACCCAACTTAAAGGTTTGTCGTACTCAGGCCTAATTATGGGATGTAGTGTTCCCCATTAACCGTGGTGGGTTAATTGGACTGTGGCGAGTCCAGGCTTGCGAGAGTTACACAATTCCTATTGGGTTATAACATTAGAAAAAAAAGGTTTACTTAAATTGGTTATATGTGTGGTATATGGTCATTCACTAAGCTTGTGTTTCTTACACTCCTAAAATGTTATGTTTCAGGTATGCCTATTGTTTGGAGTTCACTGCCAAGTTAGGATCTTAAAATGGGGGAGTAACGGATGTCTAATATCGTTCGAATATCAACAAGCTTTTGGTGTAAATTTTAAACAAAGAAAGTTGTATATGTAAAGTTTTTTAATACTTGTTAGTTGTAAGTATCGGTAGTTATGCTTTATCAAAACATGCCTTGGAGAAAAAAAAATCTTATGCTATTTTTCCTTATGGATTTAAATTAAAGCATTGTTTAAGGCAATTTATTTCTAATTAAAAGGATGAGTTTAACTTAAGTAAGTCGGGGTACGACATTATTTTACCTTGTTTATATCTTTGAGTGGCTAATGGTAGAAACAATAACTTACTAAAAAAGATTACAAATCTGGTTGCGTATATGATATGTGACATTTTTACATTGTTGATATATTTTTTCCTTATAATACTACCCACGATGCGCCACAAACATTTGTTAGTTCCGAAATTATAAACTCGTAAACTTCCATTTAGGATGTAATCCTTATAGTAACATTATGTACACTAAAAATCAAGGCATTTAATAAGGTTGCAACAATTTGATGTACTACACTTAAACAAAATTCATGTGTAGAATGACATTGCAAAATCAATCGTTTAGAATGGTACTGATGTTGAACGTAGTTGGTACTAATGTTGGCAATACCGAGAGGGCTTATTGTTCGTTATACCATTATAAGCTATTTTATCATCATATATTTTAAGAGAAGTCATTTGCTCCTATGTTAGTTGTGCCTTTTTTATACTAGATTGAGTAATCAAAACTAATTAGCTTGGTAACCCAACCCTGTTGTATTAGCGTGGTGAATCTCTGATCCAAAACATATTTTAAACTCTGAAGATGGTTCATTATTATGAAATGACTCTCAAACAAGTATGGCCTCCATTAACTACAAAATAAGGCTTGCAATTTTGGAAGTTAAGACTATCTAATCTCTATTTGAGACTATGCTGGCTTCCATACCGTGAAGTTTTGTGTTGTCTAAAATTACTCTCAGATAATAGTACACTGACTAATATGTAACTGTAACATTATTCTTACTTTTTTAATTAATAATATGTACCATAAAGTTTGGTGTTGTCTAGACACAATTGAGCTACCACCAGATTGATTAAGTGTGGCTAAAAGTGAGAAAATGTATGTATTTTGATAATTGATCTGTAATGGCCAGAATAATGTACATGCCTCATGTTTTTGGTAATTCATCGATTGAATAATGTGAGTCCAATGAATACTAGCAATTATATGTAGTTGTGACATTCTAGGATAAGAGTTGCGCTCACTTATATTTCTTTGGAAACTCTCAAATACCTTCACTTATATTTTATCATCATACCTTCATAAAATTTTGAGAAGACACATAAACTAAAATCCTTCACCGAATTTTGATTCATTAAGAGCATAGTAGTAAACTCCTTTTCCTTAGTTTCAATTTCATAGTTGGTACTAATTTGCTAACCGAGATAGGTCTGTGATCAATATAGCATTGTAAGCTATTTTTTCGTCATATCGTCTAGAGAGGACATCTACTCGTCTATGATGATTTACCTTTTTTATACTAGTTTGAGTAATCAATGCCCTCACACAATCTCTACTGTAATAGTGTGGTCACTATTACAGTAGCTTGTCGGAAGTGGATAGAATCACTCTAATCGTGAGAAATATAGAAAAAGGAAACAAATCGGGTTTTATTCCTTATGTCGTGACCTTTAAGAATGATCGGAATGAGGACTTCAATCGATTGTAGGTTCTGTTTGGTTCAGATTTTCACCTTGGTAGTAAAATGACAAAGCTTATTTCATTTATTTATCAGGTTTGTCCAAAATCACATAATAATTAAAGCAGGCACACAAATTTACAAATTTGTACTAATAATTTTTTTAACTCCAAATTATTTAAAATGCTTTTGACCATATTTTTATTTCACCCCAAACCAAAGAAGGTCGCAGGGTATTATTGAGGCCTAGCGGAGAGATGCCATGTTCCAGAGATTGGATGCCATCTAGAGTTTGAAAAGCGACATGGAAAATCCATACACCAAAGTGAACACTGCTACCGGTAGCAAGAGTTATTGTATGGAAGACACGGTGGTATAAAGTTGGGTGCAACAAGAATACTCTAGAAGGTCGAGAGATGAAAATGAAGAATGGACCAGAAGAAGTTAGTGTAGAGGTAGTACTAAAAAATTAGGTTACAAATGGTCAAATTAGAAATCAGAAATAGGAAAAGAGTTAGTGTTAGAGAATCTGGTAGAGCTTGTGAAAATGAAAATTAATGTCAGTGTGTGGAATATGGGTTTCAGGAGCAAGCCAGAGCAAGAGAACCCCAAAAATTTACAACTTAAGGAATAAGGCTTCCCCTCAAAAGAGGCCTTAGTGTTGGAGATTCAAAATCAATTAGATCCAGTAATAACCAGAATAAGGTGTGGTATTTGCATTGGTAATTCTTGATTTTATTCTCTTTCAAAAATATGGAGGTGCTTGACTAGAGGATATGTAAGTTCAGTGAACCTTTTTTATTTTTGTGCATGGGTGGCAGCCTTAGGTGCATACTACAGGCATTTTTCAAGAATATCCATTTCACCTTTCCTCTTCATCCTAGTGGTGGATTTTTTTAGTAGGTTGATTGATAGGGCTACAAAGGGAGGGTAGAGGAAGTAATTATGGTGGAGATAGAAATTTTTTGTACATAATAAAACTTTCAAGCATTGTTTAGGGGATTAAAATCAATTTAGCAAAAATATGTTGTCAGGTATCAATGGAAAAGATCAGCAGGTGATGAAAAAGGCTGATTTTGGTGCGATGCTAAGTTAGTCGACGGCCATTGATTTATCTTGGCATGCCACTGTTGTGTGTGTGGTGGTGGGTGGGGGTTTGGTTGGGGGGCTTTGTCTTTTGAAATTTGGAACATTGTTATAGATTAAGAAAACGTTAGATGGGAAAAACAAGAGTTGTATATCCGAGGGAGACTATCTATCTTCAAACCTCCAACAAAAGTACAAAACCTTGAATGGGAAAAATGAGTGATTTTTGGGGATGGTACCAGGAAAAGAAAAATAACCACCTCATATAATGGTCTCCAAAGATATAAATTTAGAGTCTATGGAATTGGCAACTTAATACTAAAAATAATTCTCTCTTTAGCAATAAGTTATGGAGATTTCCCAATAATAAGAATGATAAAGGACTCCCTTTGATAATCCGGCATCAAGAGCATTCATGGTTTCCACGCGAGTGGATGAGACTATAGTGATTAAGAGGTAAGCCTATGGAAGACGTCTGGTTTTTACTTCAAAAGGTCTTATCTCAGAGTGAATATTATAATTTGGAAAGATAACTAGATGGGAGATTCATCATTTCAACTTAGTTGCCCACAACATTATAAATTCTCCTTAAATAAAAATCATTCAATCACTTATGTGGCATCTCCAAATCACCACTCAAATGTTTGTAACCTTCAACTCAAGAGAAACCTAAACAAAATCAAGATATTTCTTTTCTCAACCTAATAAAAGTTAGGCAATAAGGGTGGGATAAGGAATGATTGGAGATAGATCGTGAGTGAGGAGGGATTTTCATTCGAATCAAATTTCAATTACCTTCTTTCATCATCTCCTTCCATTTAAATTTACATAAACAACCAACATTCCCTCTAGGTACATTCTTTTTCTTGGCTAGTGGCCCAAGGAAAGCTAAATAACAATGCTTTGATCCAAAAGAGAAGAACAAATTGAGCTCCCTCCCCTGATTTGTATGTGCTATCTCCTATATTTCAGTGCAAAGTGAAGACCTCGATCACATGTTGCTTCATTGTTGGATGGCCTCCTTAATTTGGACGAAGGTGGGAGCAACCACTACAAAATCACCTATTTTTACGTCACTCGAGGATGAGGCTTCACCTATCGCCACTCCTTTTTTCCACTTCCAGATCCCTACCTGCAGGTGTCTTCCAATGAGGTTTCACCCCTTGCTCAACCTATTCTTTTATTTAATGAGTCCCCTTCTTCCCCACATCCAAAACCACCCTCCCTACAGGTGTACCGTCACCCTCGTCCACCTCCGCTAGCTCCCATTCCAAACTCGGGTATCTCACCCTCTCCTTTACCATTTCCTATTGATTTCTAACCTCGTTATCCTTCTCATATTCACCGCCCCCTTCCCGATATGGACATTCTTGTATTACTAATCCTCTTTTCTCATCATCTTTCTTATGATGGTCTTTTTGGTCCCTATCGAGCATATCTTGGCCAACCTGACTCCATTTTTATTCCCTGATATGTGGTTGAGGCTCTCCAGAATCCTAAGTGGATGAAAGTGGAAATGGAGGTTTTGTATCGAAATGGTACATGATAGCTTGTGTCCTTACATCCTGGGGAGAATATAGTTGAATGTAAATGGATTTTTAGTGTGAAATATTTTGCCGATGGATCTGTTGATAGCTCTAAGGCGCAGTTGGTGGTAGGGATGGAAACGGGTCAGTTCGCGGTAGAGTTTTACCTCCCCATCCCCACTACAAAAACCATTCCCCGTCCCTACCCTATTTCTCATTATAACGGGTTCGACGATCCCCGTCCCTGTTTAAACGAGTATCGAGTTCCCCGCGGGGAACCAATTTTGTTTTTTTTTCCTCTTTAAGCACCTAAGTAAAAATTACTTTAAATTACATCTTAATTAGAAATGATTAAACACAACTAAAGTGTAAATCCAAAATCTCCAAAATAATTTATAGTTTTACAACATAACTAAACCATCTTCAACTAAAATCAATGCGTTGGAAACTAGAAAGAAATTAGAGAAGCAAGTAATAACTACATAACCATTTGATAAATAAAAGAAACAGTAGCATTTTCTGAGCTAAAGTACCCTGTTAGCAGTAGTTAAATCCCTTATCCGTTTTGAGGTGATGCCTCCCTTTGTAATTTGTTTCGATCTTCAACTAAACTAATATATACACCCAACTAGTCAATCCACCAACAATAGCGTTCTCTGTTATAGCGTTGGGAATTGAATCAGGGAAAATTTAGAGAGGAATTTGGGGAGGATTTACATTATAAAACCTATTAACATAAAACATTATAAATCAGTAGAGACTATTTATGTTAATATGTAAAAACCAATTAACATAAAACATTATAAATCAGTTCAACATCAACAATCGGGGACGGCGTGAATGAGCGAATCATGGAGATGAGATTTGGCCATTAGAATTAGTTTACCTTACTAGTAAGTGAGAGAGTAATCTGGGCAAATGAGGTAAGGAAGTGAAGGAGAGCGAGACAGGGAGTGAGGAAGAGAGGCGTGAGAGAGAGTGAGGGAGTGAGCGGCGTGAGTGAGAAAGGATCAGATATAAGGTTTATTATTTTATTTAGATGCTTTTATACTTATATATTTATTAAAATATAAATATATATATTTTATTATATATTAATAAATTGGGTATCCCTGTGGAGACTAGAGGGTATTCCTAAAACCGACCCTAAATTTTTCAAGGGTTTTTTAACTCCCCGAACCCGACCCGATCCCCAAATTTTTGGGGGATTTTATTCGGGTATCCGCGGGGGACCCAAATTTTCGGGGAAAATTTCCATCACTAGTTGGTGGCGAAGGGATTTACTCAAATCTCGGGAAAGGATTTTGGTGCTACTTTTGTTCCTAGGGCTAACCTCACTTCAATTTGATTATTAGTTTCACTTGAGGCCTATCATTCTTGGTCTCTGCATCAAATGGACATTAAAAATGCTTTTTAACATGGCGATTTATCCGAGACCATATATATGGACCCTTATCCTGATTTTTAGGTTGAGGGAGAGTATATCGGAATAGTGTGTTGTCTGGCCTTAAGCAATCACCTCGACTTGGTTTAGTCATTTCAGTGAGGTGGTTCTCTCCACGGATTTTACTTAGTGTCATTCTGATCATACATGTCCCATCTGTCATCAGTGCGATGGTAGATGCATCATCCTATTAGTGTATATAGATGATATTGTTATTACAAGTGATGATGTTGATGGGATTGTCCAAGTAAAATGAGATATTAGCAAGGTGTTTGATGTAAAGGACTTAGGCCCTCTCCACTACTTTCTTGAGATTACGATGGCTCGGTCCCGACACAGGATATCTTTATCCTAATGGAAGTACACTTTGTATCTTCTTCAGGATACCCGTTTGTTAGGTTGTCATCCTACTTCTACACCTATGGACCCCAACCTGAAGTTCTCACCTGAGACGTGTGATTTGATTCTTGATCCCTTAGTTTTATGTGTTAGTTTATCAGAGATTCGTTGGCCACCTCATTTATTTAACCAACATAAAGCCAGATTTGACATTTGTCGTGAGTACGGTTATCCAGTTTATGCATGCTCCACGCATCGTACCTTGGATGTTGTGCCACATTTTAAGATACCTCAAATCATGTCCAAGACTTGGATTGTTTTATGCCTCGAGGAGTCAGACAACCCTCTCATACTTTACCTAGGTGTAAGATAGACAGACGGTCCACTTCATGATTTTGTACACTATATGGTTCTCACCTCATCTCTTAGAAGAGAAAAAAACTGGCGATGGTTTCACGTTCTTCAGCAGCGACCGATTACCGTGCAATGGCTCAGGGGACATGTGAAATCTTATGGTTTCGATCGATTTTAAGGGGATGGGTTTTATGGAAAAAAATCATCGAGGTTATTTTGTGATAATAAGTCTATTATTATACTTGCATCGGATACCGTGCTTCATGAGAGAATGAAGCACATGGAGTTTTATATTCATTTCATTCGAAAAAATGTGATGTCCGATATCATTCGTCCAAATTGTGTCTTTTCCTTGGATCATACGACGAATTTTTTCAGTCAATCATTAAGGACCTCTCTTCTTCAATATTCCATTGTGAAGCTAGGCTTAATCGATATCTTCGCTCCAGCTTGAGGGGGAGTTTTGGATTTTATGTTATTGTAGTATTTTTCTTTTTGTATTGGATCCTCTGTGTTTTGAGTCTTAGTTGTGTAGTTTTAGTTTTGCAGTCTCTAGAACCTTTAAGAATTGTAATATGTTTAGTATAAATATAATTATTGGGCTCCGAATTGGATAAGCCATTACCTCATAAAAATCTTCTTGGTATGTCAGATCTCAAGTCACCAACTCACCTAAAAGCAATTTTTGTTAAGGAAAATAAACTTTTAATCTTTTACGGGTTTACTCAACCTATTTGTTCTGGGGCAATGCATTTGTTGTACTGTCATTCCAACATAATCCCCCCAACAAATGACATGGACACAAGTCGAACCCGTGACCATTAGATCTAATACCACTTCTCGGATCCCAAGCCACCATCTCACCTAAAACCAATTGGTGTTAGGGAGGGTAAACTTGTAATCTTTTATGGATTCACTCAACTTCGTTGTCTTGAGGCAAGACATTATTGTACTCTCATTCCAACAGAAGGGGAAAATCGATGATAATTGTGGGAAAATTATTGGGAAAAAAATATTGAAATAAAGGCCTCTTCGGGATAATATCTAATTTCCAATTACAAGATGATTTTTTTGTCCCCAATTAGTGTGTGTCATCTCCTATATTTCAGTTCAAAGATAATTATAAGTAGACATCTTGTCCCTAACTTTTGAAACATTTTTTTAATTGTTAAAGAAATCTACATGGTTCCTAATTAAAGTGTTGTGTGTTCTGTTATAGAGAATATAAGAGTTGAGATTAAAAGATGAAAAAAAAGATTGAGTTGACATCAAAATCTCGTCACTCTCTTAAACCTCTCACTAAGGTTGTCAAAATGCATATCGGGGCCATATTGTTTTTTCAAAAAATGTGTATTGTATCATACGATACACCTTGATTTTCAATAATTGTATTAATTTTTTATATACATTGATATATATATGTGTGTGGTATCTAAAAATAATATAAAAGACAAATCATCACAAATTATATCATATATTAAGTATTACATAATGTCTAAAACATCAACTAATCCAAAATATATAATCGAATGTTAATTATAACATATCACAAATCCAATCCTAGACTTTTCTATATTCCATCAAAATTCTACAAAAAGTTAGAAGTTTATATAAACCCACCCACTAAGAAATAAAGACAATAAAGACGGCCTTTACAACACAAACATTAGCCCCACTAACATTAACCCACTAAGATATATTAACTAGATTTCAGTTGAGAGTTTTTATAAGGAACCGATAATAACCCCACATACATATCTCTTTCTAGAGACATCTCTGAAGCTCATAAGCCAAACGCAAATACATCTTATAAAAAAACAAATAAATTGTCTGAAGCTGATTCACAACTTGATGGCATGGGAAAAGAGAAAAATAACCAAAGAAGAAGGAGAAAAGGAAGTTACAAACAAGAAAAATAAGAAGAAAATGGAGAAAAGAGGCCAACAACCCTGATTCAAAAGCAGGAAACCCTAGCTTGTTGTCCCCTTCAGACTTTGTTTCCCATCCCTTTCTTTAAACTTTTTTTAAGGCAATACGATGTCGTTTATGTTATAAAACATAAAATTGTCTTCTTAGATGTGACTGGTGGTTGTTTGTTATGGAAAATAGAGGTTGGGTTCTACCTTGGTCTTCTTCTGCTTTAGATGGTTGTCGGTTTCCGATTTGTTATCGGCGTTAATTTGATTTATTCTATTATCACCGAGCCATGTCGGGTGGTACCGTAAAGATGTTGGTTTGCCCAACTTATTTTTCTGATTCCAGTGGATATGTGATGTTGTTACTCGCGAGATGCCTCGTCGGCGGTAAGATTCTGTGCGTGGATCGACGCAATGTCGATCCGACCGGAACTCCGATAGTTTTCGATGGGTCCTAATATCAGGTCACGGGTTTGGTCTGTGACTTATGAGATAGGTGAGGAGTTTTTCAGCCTCTTTTCACAGCTGTGAATTAAAGGGGGTAGAATCTTTGTCATATGTTCCCCATCCCGCCATTTCTAGTCGTCAGAGATGACCCTTAGTCACCGGCTAATTGCAGCTAAGGAGAAACCACCCCGCACGAATGGGTCTTTTTGAGCCTTTACTCTCTCTCTTCAGAACTAGAAGCAGGAGTGGGGTTGTGAGCCTTTACTCTCTCTCTCTCTACATTCCCACTTCAAAAAAATTACTTTTTAATCTCTATAATTTTTTAAAATTACATTCAACCCCCATACCTTCTGAAAATTAGGAATCAGCCCCTAGATTGTTCAAAATTTCTACTTTTGTCCCATAAACTTTTAGAAATTATTTTTCTACCCCTCCACTTCTGAAATTTTCATCTTAGTCTCTGAAATTTCTGTAATCCCCGAATCTACCCCAAAACTTCTGAAAATTATTTTTCAGCCCTCAAAATATCTAGAAATTTAATTTTATCCCCTAGAATTTGGAGACTTTTGCTCTCGGGGAATTCTTTCCAATCTTCGAGGAAAAACATGTCGGGTTCTTTGTAGAGATTGATGTGAATGAATAATTAGGAATTATTTTAGGGTTTTATTATATTTTTGTTCATTTTTAATCTTTCTGTTATTTTTAGTATTTAGTTGTATTTTCTTTTTTTGTTAGTATTTAGAAGAAGGAAGGTTATTGGCTCCTAGGGACAGAAATGTAATTAGATTCTTAGTTTAGAGGAAAAGAAAACCTCCTTCCATATTTTGAGATATTTATTAGAGTGTCTGAGAGAGAATTATTTTTTCCTCCTATTTGACGTCAATTACGTCAATTGGTATCAGAGCCTAGTTCGCTCCACCGGTGGTCGTTGTTGTTGTTGTTGTAAAAAACAAAAACTCGTAAACATCATCAAGGTCGGTCCAAGAAAAGATGAACACCTCCACGGCAAATCCTTTAAATCAAATCATGGAATCCTTTAAACAATTGAAGGCTCAAATGGATGAGCTCAATGCACGAAGCCCGCCACCACCCAAATTGCCACCCACCTCCATTAACCCTAACCCTAGCCCCCAAAACTCTACCTATGCTTCCAAAACCCATTTCCCATCTTCACCCCAAAAAAACCTAACTCTATTTCACCCATCGCCGCATCAAGAACCACCGGACCTGCTCGATTATCAGTCATGATTTGCAGGCCCAATCATCTTGTAGAAGATGTGGAAATCCACCAAAAACTTCCAGAAATTATTGACAACACCACCAACCACCAGACCCATGCGGGTCTGCTTCTGATCAACCTTTTCAAACTCCTACACACATCAGATTTCCCAGATCAGCAGTCCGTCGGTCCTATTTTATAAGACTAACCTATTTTGACTTCTCCACCACCATCACGAGCATAAACGCATGTCTGAAATGGACAATAAACTGCCAGAATTATGTCTGAAAGTTGGAATATTGGCAATCAATGCCCTAATCAATCCCCCACTGTTCGGCAATCATCCAGGAGCAGGTGCGTAGACCAAAACCAACGTCGGGGAGCCTAAATCTGATTAACCCCCATCTGTAGAGGGTGGGGAGTCCTCCAGGATATCCCCATAGCCACCAACCACCCCTTGATCACCCTCGTTCTTGATCGAAACTGCCAATCGATGACCAATCCTCATATGGTCCAGAGCGAAACCCATGATAGCACCTAATACTTCGCCGACCAAAGTTGGCCAACCCTTGCCATGCTACCTTTCAGTCGCGGCTATGAGTCTTCCTTCCCAAGAGATAAGGAATTTTTTTTTCTCCAAACAAATCCACACAAGTTTTGAACCCCAATTTTTCAAGAATAAACCCTAACCTTACCACCTACCATCTCGTGTTTGGATCCACTCCAACACGTATACCCACCCCCATACTTAAAAATTATCAAGAACAAATTCAAGCACTAGGTCTTGACACCAAAACCTTTGTTTTCGACCCCAGGGTAGATCTTTTTGAAGATTCATAAGAGGAAGAAGATAAGATTAATGCAAGACTTGAAGAGTCTTCCTCAAATTTTCAGAACTTACGTTTTGGGCCCTCAAGTTTTGTCTCTTCCGTAATTTTGGGGAATTTTTGCATTCAACCTCAATATTAAAGTTCGAGGATGAACTTTTTCGACCTCAATCAAGACAAATATCGCTTCTCCAAATGGACCAAAAAATGTGAATCTACAATATGCGTACCCAGAGTTCATTTTTTGGTCCAATTGGAGGAGCGATATTTTTCTGGATTTGTGAAGTTTTATGATTCGGTGCTTATATGCAATTGAAGGTATTCTTCACTCCTTTCATCTCTTGCGACCTAGAGATTATTAGCCATTACCCTATTACATTGATCGGATTTGAGGAATCCTATATGTTACTTTCCATGGGGTCCATTTGGTTTGAATTATTCGATGGCATTGTGTTGACCATATTGGCCCTTTTTCATCTCAAGATCAACTTTCGGTTTGTGGTGCGATTTGATTTTTTCGGTGGCATATCGTTGGCCATATCCTCCCTTTTTGTCTAACAAACAACTTCATACTAGTGGGTGTCATTTTTGGCACATGTATTATAATGGATGTTATTCTCACTTTTGTGCGTTGCATTTTAGAGAGCAATATGGTTTCAATTTTAGGTGTTGGGATCTCCCGAGAAGACTTCAAATGTTATGCATCTTTATGGAGGTTGTTACCACATTAGCCCATCTCTTCTTCAATGCTTCAACGACAAGTGCGACTTTGTTGATATCTATGCGCCAGCTTGAAGGGGAGTGTTGTAATATAAGGCTACTTTAGCCCTTTGAGATTATAGGGTTATTTTAGTCTTTTTGCAAGTCCTGTAAAACCTATATATAGGTCTATCTTATAACATAGTTTTTACACATTTACAATTCAAGTTATTTCCTTCTTGTAATCTCAGTCTTTTTAACCAAATTTAGTGCAGAATGTTCATAAAATTCGGAAGGAAGCTCTTTTTTTAGCCACGTCGTGCGATCATATATATATATATATATATATATATATATATCTCCAGCTCTCTTATGGACATCCGTTAGCGGTCTTAAAAGACGTACTAATATCGTCCACAAATTCTTGGGACCGCTTTTTCCACTTTGTCTAAAATTTTAAGGACCAATTTGTTTGTTATACTATTGTTTTTTTCCAAGGTTTTCAGACTATAATTTTCTACCCCAATAAATTCTAAAATTTATTAGGCATATTTTAAATTCTAATTAATTTGGAAGCCCAAGTGTGTAAGGGTCGGGGCTACCTCTTAAGCTTTCTCCGTCACTATCATGTTGTATTTCAAAATAGTTGTAATTATCTATCAAGATATCTCCCTTAAGGTGTCTAGAAATTTCAAGAGGTTTTGAAGGAAAATAATCTAATCTTAAACACCTTATGAAAAATTGGGGTTTTATTCGTCCAGTTTCTTTATATATTTGGTTAATAATATGGATTAGGTTATCTTCAATAATTTGTCTAAATCACTGTCACTATAGGATGACAAAAATATATGATAGGTTCTTGGTGCAGTTGTCTATACGTATTTAAGGAGTGGACGATCTCCTCCTGATCTAATCAAGATAGTTCTTGTTTCGGCTGACCTTTTACGTCTAATTTATCTTAATACGTATATAGTATCCTTAAGTATCCTAGTATATTCTTAATATTTTTTTAGTTCTTAAAGTTCTTCTGCAAATTCTTTAGTTCTTTATTCTTGCTTGAAGAGATCACGGATCTCAATTCTAATTATTTCTATTCTAGGTACTTCGCGTGTTAACCACATAATAATCTGGTTTATATATGTGAAGGTACCTCCTTCAAATATTAATGCAGATTCTATAAGTAGTATTTCTGAGGGGTCTGAGAGAGTCCACTCGTGGATTTCTCTTGTTAAGTCTGGGTTTGTCTGATTAACAAATGCTAAAGTCTTTAGTTATTTGAAGGCTCATACAAATGCTTTTGAAATTTAATAATATTATTTAAAATAGCTAGGGGTTGGTTTAATTTTAAACCTTCCTTCTGTTCTGCAATAACTTTACTTCTTCCCTTTATCTCTCCATCTTGTTATTATCCTTCTTTGGTTTGTAGCTACTACAACTCTCTTTTTATGTGTCGCACCTCAATAGTTCAGCAGAATAACACCTATGTACTACACTCGAGGTTCCACACAACAGTCCTCTATGAACAGAAAGTTGGAGATGATTAAAGCATATTAACAACTTAATAAAAGAGATTTGGGAAAAGAAAATAACTTTTATTGCATAGCATAAGTAAATACAACTCTCGCCTCTCCGCTAACTACAAGAGGTTTATTCTCTTATTGACTTATTATTCTCTTTCTCTCTTACCACCTCTCTCACCTCTTTTTTTGCCTCCACTCTCCCTCTGCCCCCTATATAAACTGACTGACGCTTCCTTTTATAGATTAAGGGCACTATAATGACTTGAAATCAATTGCCAAAAGTTATCCGGTGAAAAAAAAAGTCACCACTTTTCTTTTCATAAAACAATGTTATCGTCTTTTGATAATTGAGTCTTTTCTGTCACACGTCTTGAGTTTTCAATAATTCCTCAAATAAAAAGGAATCTTTTCTTTTGGCATAGGGCCCTTCTTTGTCCCTTCCTTGTCTTCTTTTGCCTTTTATGAATTGTCTTTATCCTTTGGTTGAGCATTGTTAATACATAAGTATACATTAATAAAGCCCTCCACTCTGATGCTAGTTGGAAAAATCTACATACACCACTTCTTTAGATTCTTTCTTGAGCCTTCTGTTTAATGCCTCATCATCTTGAATGATTAAGTCTGCATTTTGGTATGCAGTATACCATTTTTCTTGGCTTGTTAATAACTCCATAATCTCGATTGTTTCCATGACTTGGGCAATCTGGAATTTGGAATTGTCAGTATGTTAAGTGTTTAGTTTCGTCTTCAGAAAGATTTCAAAGTCTTCAAACACAAAAGTGGAAAATCTAACCCTTTTTCCCCTGTAAGAACTTGTAGGAATATGATAAATTCAAGAAAACAAGGGAAAAAATTCTTCTATTTTCTTGGCATACTTGTGGACCATTTTTCCAAGAGTAATAAAGTCTTCTATAGTCTGAATATGGATGAGCCCAATGAAGTTGTACTCTGTAGCATAGCTGTCAGAATCTTACAATTTGCGATTCGATTCATACGATTTGATTTGATTCACATACTAATCAATACGAATCAGGAATAGTATTGGAGGGACTAAAAAAATCGGGTTGAATCGTTCAATTCGGGCGCAAAATCGAGAATCGCATCAATTCACGATTCAGGTGCGATTCATGTTTCTCAAAGGATGATGGTATTTTCAACCGACTTAAAGCTTGTGCTCTTTTTGTATTCCTTTTAAAGTAACACTAAAAATGTTTTATTATTAAAATAATAAGAAGATAGGATAAACTTAAGTTACCCTTTGCGAAAGAGAAAGTGATAGAAGAACATACTAGAACGAAACCTAAATTGCAATCACTTCTCTTCTTCTCCTTAAATATGTTCGAAGCTGCGATTTCCTCTATTTCGTGTAGGAATTACTTTTTTCTTCTCTTCTAACCTATTTGAAGTTGATCGAGAGAGGGAGGTAGCTTTTCGTTTGATTGAAGCCAACAAATCTTGTGTAATGATTTTATAAGTTATATAATATAATATTGTTATTATATCGTATTTTTAATCGTGTTATATATAATCTTTATTTGTGTTATCATACTGTATAATATATTGTTGTGTTTGAATTTGGACATTGTAGAGAGTGATATTGTTAACATTTGATCATAGTTTGGACATGGAAGTTCATTTTGTTAGTTATATTTTAATGAAATCATGTCTTATAATTGGTTTTAGGTCATAATATGTTTTATCACATATTCTAAATGTGTTCTCTTTGCATTTATATATTATTTCCTACATATTTTACATTTATACCGATTCTTATTATTCGATTCACGATTCACGATTTATATGTTTTTCGATTCATGATTCGATTCACGATTTGACAACTATGGTTTGCAAGAGTTTTATGTGCCATTTTTGCTTCTCTAAAATAATAAATTTTTTGAACTTCTTTGAAGAATCCATTGATTATTAAGGCATCTATATTAATTTAAGATAATAACATATTGAAATTATCAATAATACTATCACCCTCCTTCTGATAGTATTCTGAAAATGGAAAATTATTATTACCGAATGGTATAACAATCTTAGTCTTAAAAGTCTTTTGCTGATAATAAAAATAACAAAAGATCTAGCTTTGGAGGTTTCTCCAAGAGTCTGAGCATATGTCTGAGTCTGAGGTCTAGGAATAGCACTACTAGTGAGTTGAGTAACTGCAAGTCTTTGGGTTCCCATGAATCCAGCATCAACAACCACTAAATTCTATTTGAATTCTACCCATAGCTTATTCTTTACATTCCACCACATGGCGTCTATAAGAGTATTTTCATCATCAGAAAATTCTGGTCTATATTTTATTAAGTCTGGATATCTTTAGTTTGGTCTATATTGGGGAAAATATATTTTCCCAATAAGTCTATTATGGGAAACAACTTCATTTCTTGATTTTCCAAGAGGAACAAGAATATCATCGAAGTTTTCCAGAATTGGTTTTTCTTGGGTATCTTGAATTTGAGTCTGAGTCTGTTTTTCTGTTATACCAGCATTTGCTTTACGCGTCTAAGATAGTCTGCAACGTCTTTTTTGTTCAGTCTACTTGTTCCAGAGGAACTCATGCTGTCAAAATATGTTTGCATCATAAAACAATAAATAATATTAGTATTAGCAAACATGGGTTCTCTAGATATAATGTCTAGAATGGTGTTTTTACTTCCTTTAATATGAAAAACAAAGAAGTCATATCCACCAAGCAATTTCTTCCATCTAATTAATCTATTGGTTCTAGATTTTGACAAGTCCAAGTCTCTAAATTTTACTGCATAAGATGAATCAATATAAATAGTAAAATGTTTAAGTCTAAGAAAAAGCATATATTTTTCTAACACGCGAACTATAGTTAGAAATACTCTTTCATGGGCATTATATCTTGTTTCTGGATTAGTAAAAGTTCCATAATTGTATCTACAAAGTTTCTTCGTTTTTTAGTCTAATGATCAATGGCAAAGTACATTTCTCCCCATTGCTTGTCAAAAGCATCTGTTTATACTATAAACTGAGCTTCAGCATTAGACAATTCAAGTAGAGGAATATTCTTTACTGCTTTTTTTTATCTGTTTTAAAACATCAAAATCATCTTTAGTCCATTTAAAATGATCAGTCTAATCTGTTCCTTTTAATTTGGATGTTAAGCTTTGTCTTTTTAAAGCAAGGTTCTTAATAAAATCTGCAGCACAATTAACCAATCTAAAAATGATTGTAATTATTTTCTATCTCTAAGTTAGTCTGAAAATTCAAGAATCTTCTTGATTATGTGTTTTGTTAAGGATAATTTTCCTTTATTAATATGCATTCCCACAAAGTCTATTTCGGTCTCGAATAAATGCATTTTCTTTTCAGAAATAATAATTCCATGTTTATATAATTCTAGAATAATGTTCTTAAGATGGTCTACATGTTCTATTTCAGTCTTGCTGGCTACATGAATATCATCTATGTAAATAAGACAAAAATCTGAGTGAGGTCTAAAAATGTTATTCATTCATCTTTGAAATACTTGGGGGGCATTCAAGTATCAAAATGGCATAACTAACCATTTATATTTTTCTTATGGCACACTAAAGGTCGTCCAAGCAATATTGTCTTGGTGCATCTTAATTTTTCTAGAAGCCTAACATGCAATCAAACTTAATAAATATAATTCTATCTTCCATCAGATTGATTAGATTATTCTTGTCTGGTATTTTATAAAAATTGAATTCATAATTATTATTAAGGTGTATATAGTCTATGACCATATGTCTTTTTCCTCTCTTTCGTTCAGACTTATTTTGAACGTAGAAGGCAAGACTATTATGTCTACTTTTACTTTCTCTAACAATCCCTGGTTTAAGCATATGATTTATGTCTTTTTTGAATTCTTCTCTATCTTCTTGTGAATATCCTTTCTTATAAGTTCCACCATTAATGGTGGCATCTTCACAATAATTTTGGTATTTATCCCACTTAGTAATGGGATTTTCTCCTAGAGTAGGCTTCGCTAGTTGCCTAATTCTTTCTTTTTATGTATCTATATCCATTTTCTTTTATTTGGATATAGTTTGGGACCTTAATAAGGCTTGTTAGGCTTGGTCTGAAATTTCTTGTTGTATAAGCGCAATTTGCTTATAACACACTTTTGATATGAGCACATACATTCTTTTTCTAAGAGCTTAGTTATTTCTTGGGCTTCTTGCCAGTTGTCTAGATCCACCATGCTTAGCTGAAGAACTCTGATGGGCAATTGGTCAATAATTTGGTTTGACCAACATAAGGTCGAAAGCAATCTTGTGATCAATGAGAGGGGCGATAATATTAAACTCTTTATTTTTTCAGTAAGATCTTATCATTTGTGTTGGGTACACAGATGATATTTATTAATAAAATCTTGGCCTAAAATAATATTTCCTGTGAAACTAGGTTGGGGATTCATAATCCCAAACTGATGATTTACAGTTTTGTTTGTCTGATTTCCTATTTTGAAGAAAAATGGAATAGTTTGAAAATACAAGGTAAATGGTTCTCCACTAACTACCTTACCATGGATCTCATGCTCAGTCTCTTGGAAATAATTTTCTGGAAAGGCATTAGCCTTACAAATACTCTGTGAGCATCCTCTATCAAAGTTGAAAGTCTTTTAAGGTAATCTTTATGTGTATAATTCTATAAAACAAGCATTAGGTGTAGTAGAAATTCCTAAACTATTCTTTTCTAAAATAAATATTCTTTTCTAGGGTTAATCTATAAAATCTAACAGTGTTAAATCTTCTGTACTACTTTTCGAGTACTTTTCTTCTAGGTCATAGGAAATTCCCTTTCCTTTTAGGTCTTCATTTTCTTGTAATCTTTTGGCTATATATTTATCGATGTCTTGATAATAGATTTTAATATCTTGATATATTTGAGCATCATATTGGGTAGTATAAATTTCTCTTAATCTTGTTATCTAACAATCTTTATGGTAGTGTAATTGACAAGTAATACATACCATAAATAACTCTGACTGTATAGTCTCAAAACATTCGAAATGGCTAAAGTCTTTCTTTTTACATTTCATTTCAAGTGTGAAATAATGTTTCTCATCATATTAACATCAAGGTACATATGTCAGTACCTCGGGTTACTAATTGTACAACTTTTCTTTAAAAAGGGGCTTAATATAGATTTATACATAGCTTATTCAAAATCTATATAATTATTTTCTTGATCAGTTTGCATAAAATATAAGTCTAGAGTGCCTTGGGCGTCTTCATACTCATCGGTACCGCTATTAAAGCCTTCTAAAACACTATCTGTATACGCACTATAGATGCTAAGATTATTATCATTTTCTATGTCTAATATTTCTATAGCATATAATATATATAATTCTTCTTGGTCTGCAAAATCTATTATCGTATTAATAATCTTAATACTTTCTTTATCTTTCTTGTTAGGACAATCATTAGCAAAGTTCTCTTCCTTGCTGCAAGATCAACATTCTTTAGTAGAAGTCTTAGATTGATCTACTTCTTTTTCTATCCTATAATTAAGAACCTTTTTATGTTTGTTGATATTCTTCTTAAAATAACGTCTTTAGTTAAATCTTTTTTCCTTAGATAAAAAATTCTTTTCCCTAAAGGTAATAGATGGCCTGAATTTATATTTTTTTGGAAAATCTAAAGGTCTAGCCTTTTTAAACATATTTTGCTTCCAATCTTGTTTATTCTTTTTGAATTTATTTTCATTACCACATCCCTATTGGATTGGAGCTATGTCTCTTTCATCGTTAATAGGAGGAATCTGTCTGAAAATTTCTTCAATTAACTTTTCTTGAGTTATATCTCTCTCGTCTTTTAGATATGATACAGTCTTTGGCAAAATTAAATCTTTCACCAAGGGAGTTTTCCTTTGTTCCATCAACTCCTAGCCAATTCCTGTATTCATTAATTTGTATTTATCCAATAACTGGTATTTGTCGAAAATATTCATCTTTTATGGTCTCACTAAATTCTTTAATTTGGTAATATAGTTGTTTATAATTATTTCTATATTAGTTAATCGTATTTAATTTTCAAATATTAAGAAGAGCTATATTAGTTTTTGCCAAGTCTTGTTCATTAATTTGAGCTAAATGTCCAACTCCAATGAATTTCGTCGTAAACAATTGAATATATTCATCAATTGATCTTTCATCTTGATGTTGCCTCATTTTCATAACTTTATCTATGGATTATGTATTTGTATCTTGTCTTAGACTGTTTAAATAATTTTTAGCAATTTCTCTAATGGATTGCTCAGTGTATTGTTTACATGAATTTGAATCCCATTATTCATTAGATGCGAAACACATATTCATTTGATTATGCTATTCATCTAAGGTTTTCTTTCAATCTTGGACATTATCTAAATTAACGTATAATCCTACTGGGTTTATGGGCTGACATGCCATGGTCTTAACAGGAGTACAACTTCTCACTAGTTCGAAAATGTTTTCAATAATCAAGTTTGGTCTTTACTAAATTATTTACGAAAATTTATTCCTATTGGTTTACTAAAGAGTCTAGGGGCATCGTTCAGCCTACTAATGGTTCCAATTTCCTGCCTAGTAGGACCTACCTTCGTAGTTAGCATCAATCTTTCTTCTCCTTCTTCCATTAATCTTAGGTTTCTAAGAAGTTCTTTGGTATTCTTAGATTCTCCTAATTTTAATATATGGTCTTCAAATATCATATTAAATCTATATTTTGAAATATCATATTAAATATATCTTGGTCTTGGAATCTAACAGAATTACTTCTATTAAGATGTTCTTTAAATGTCTTTATGTCGAGTTCTGAGGGTTCATACCCAAAATTTTGAATTTTAGCCTTTTCTCTAACTAAATCTTTTTGTTCAAATGATCTTCTAGGTTTAATTATTGGAGCTTGTCGTAATAATAAGCTAGAACTAGCCTTACTACTACATTATCCTTTTGAGGGATCACTAAGTACGACTTCTCCCATATTTCTAAATCTAATTTCTTCACTATGGAGACTTTTTCTAGTAGTCTTAGGAGGACCAAACTTGATGGTAACGTTTGCAGTGACACATCGTCTTGATTAATAAACAAGGGTTTATTTTGCATAGTCTTAGTTTCTTGAAGTTCTGGCAATCGCCAAAGAGTCTTAATTTTTTCTTTCATTAGTCCAATATTTCTAATACTGTAAGTATGGTTGTAGTCTGAATTATTGGTTCTAACAAATAGTTCTTCATTAAGTCTACCACTAATAATTTCAAGTTGCATTCCTTCATAAGAGAATTGGGAAAAAAATTGATAAATTTGGAATTCTATATTGATATTATTATATGGGATAATATAGTATTCGTAGCCACTAACATATAGAATTAACTTAAAATGTTTGGATGTGTCTAAGGTTACTGTCATTGTTGGAACGACATTAAAGTATCCTATATTATATGACATTTCTAATTGGGCTATCCCAATAAGATTTTTCTTAAAATCCTTCCATCTTTTGTCTATTAAGCAACATAGTATATTGATATCATTTTGAGGTATGTAAACCTTGGATTCTTGTTTGAAAGAGTCAAAATATTACGAACTGGAATTCTCTATTTGTTCCTCTTGATCTTAGTCATTATGAGACAAAAACTTAAAGATCAATATAAGACTTGTCTAACACATGATTTTTACAATGATAAGTCATGTTATAATTAGGAGTCTTGGGAGTGGCTCCTTCTTTAAATAAGTCTATGTATCTAACTGCTGAAAGTTTTCCATTATGTATGGAATCTTCTATAATTTTTCAGTCAATTCCATCCCATTCTTTCCATTGAAGAGGGTGTAACACCCCACGTGCCCGAAAAGAGACACGCGGTGTGCTACTGCGATAAAACTAAACTAAATCCATTAATCAACAAGTATAGAGAATGTAAATGGCCACAGTTTAAATGAAATAAATCCACAATTTCTATTCCCATAAAACATTACAAGAAAGTCTCTCGAGTATAAAATTCTCCAACTAAAAATTTCACAACTAATTATTACATCAAAAATAAATCTTCCAATCCGTGATCTAAACTAAACCTCCAAATAAGCCTTAGCAAACCAATCCATGCTAACCTGACACTAAAAGAAAATACGGGGAAGTACACAATATGACAGGAATAGATGCTCAAAAAATAATTAGCACCATGAATAAATCGCAACAAAACGAATTGCATATACAAATCAAATGAAATACTCAAGCATTATATCAATATTAATTTCTCAACAACACATCAATGATTCACCAGAGCTCACCTCAATTCCCCTAGGCATCTTAAAGTCATATAACGATTTTTGGACTATTGGCGGGTGCCCATTCTCCATGCCATATTAAAATCTCATGACACTATGCTCAAATCAACAATACAATATATCTCAATGAATCAAATAATAGATTCCAATAATGTTAGAGGATTCTAATGAATATCACAATTCAACATGAGTGCAATTGACACAGAAAACAAACGAACTACTCTCGAGAGAATTTAGGAGCATATTGTGTAAGTCCCGTACCTTAAACCAGCAAAAGATACCAACAAGATTCTTCCCTGAAATCACAAAATAAGCCATCAAAATCACAAAATAAGCCATCAAAATCACAAAATAAGATTCTTCCCTGAAATCACAAAATAAGTCATCAAAATCACTCCACAAAACTCCTCCAAGATCAACCTCAAAACATCCCTAATAACACCTCCAAAACTAAGATTGAATGCATTAATCAAAGGGGCAAAGTGTATATAAAAAGGAGAGGAAATAAAAATATGTTTTCTATATTTTGTTGTGCCAAAAGATGGTTCAAAAATATCCACCCGCAATCCCTTTTTATAAGGTAAAACATATAAGAGTTGGAATAAACAAAAACTGTTGAAAAACTGTGGCGCACGAAACCTGAGGGGATCGATCGATCGACCTCTGGCGTCAATCGATCGATCGCCTAGGTATTTTGGCAGTTCGGTCTAAAAATTTTATAAGGGGATAAATATGTAAAAAACATTTAAAAATTCGTTTTAACTCCGATTTTGAAACCGTTTGAAAATCTCGCCATTAAAAATAATTCTCAACATAATTTAGCAAGAAAAATAATTTTCTCAAAAACTTTATTTTCCTCTATATTTTGAAAATACCCCAAAAATTATGCGGGTTGTTATAGAGGGTTTGTAAAGTTTATTTCTTTCCATCATGTTCTAACATTGGAGGATGAGTCTTTAAGTCTTTGGATCATAAAATTATTATGTCCAATATTTAGGATAGGGCTAGCCATCTTACTAGTCTTATCTAATCCATCGTTTAAAATTCATTTAGCCATGATTTTTCCTTCCTTATTTTCTACATAAGAGATTCTCTAAATTTATAGGCGATTACACGTTTTTTTTCAATTCTTTTTTCAATTCTTTCTAAAGAGTCTGAATAATCCTTTTATCCTTTTATCTGACTAAGGACTTCTTCTTTAAAAAGCTCAGGGCCCGTTTGGTTCGCTACTCAGAAAACTCGATATATACGATGTTTTTAATTACAGTTTTTAATTTCAATTTTTTGTGTTTATAATTATTGGTGTGCATTTGGTAAACTTGTTTTTAAATAGAGTTTTTTGAAAATTTGACAAAATTTGCAATCATGTATATATATATTGTGTTGTAACACCCCGCTTAAAATAATAACGGGTGGCTAGCCCTATACTACATTAAATCAAGAGTTTTCAGATGGCTCAGTCTCAACATCAACTGGCAATACTAAATAATATAAGACTAACTACCCGATATCATATAAGCGAGATGTTTATGTCTTGGAAATTTTGATGAAGAATACCCAATGGAATTATTGTGAAATTTGTGATTTTGGGTAGGAATTTGCATGTAGAATGATTATGGACGAATTCAATATACAAAACATAACTTTTGATGACCTGAAATCGGATTAATAAGGAGTCTTTTTATGAAATTAAATTATGGGTTCAAGTTCATAGGGTTTGGAATAAGAATTGGGGATTTATGATTTTGGCATGTTAATTTGTAAGATTTGACCCAAAAAACATGTTAAGGAATGATCTAGGGTGACTAAAAATAGTTTACAAACATTAAAAATGTATTTGGATAGTCTTAGGGTGGATTTAGAGAAGAGGAGAAAGAAGAAAAATGGATTTTGGGATTTCTAGGTGTAGTTTGCCATCTCGTTAGAAGACCTGCCCAGGTCGTTCGAACGACCTCGTTCGAACGAGCTTCTAACGAGATGATAGTATCCCTTCTAAGGAGTTCATAGTTCGTTCGAAGCCTTTCGTTCGAACGACACTCGTTCGAACGAGACTTTTAACGAGTTGACAGAATGGCCTTTTAGGCCTGATTGTATTTCAAATGTCCCGTAGACTTATTTAATGGAGTAATAACCTTCCCTTATTGACTAGTGGGTATATTTGGGAGATGTGAGTACGTTGAGGAGTAAAACTTAGAATCTTGTAGTAAATCGAATGGCCTTTATGAATTAGGAAATGAGCACCTAATTACGACGTTAGAAGAGTTGACAACTTCAATGTATATAAATCGGGGACTTATAAGCGTATGACATTAAATGATGATACAAGAACGAAAAGTATACCTCTATTAATATATTGAGATATCTAAGATGTGCGAATGCTTAGTATATGTAGTTATCTGTGTATAACATACCTACGGTACTTGCTATCATGGGAGGTCGGCATTCGATCAGGGCCATCTAATCTTTGTGTGCCTATGGGGGGGATTTAGATTGGTACCTGTGTCCATCCCCGCCGATCCCCTTCGCGGAGGGAGGAGGAATCCTTCTGGTTCCGCGCGTCCCCTCTCGGGAGAGCGCTTCAGCCGACGTCGATTTTGTGAGGTGTGAAAAATGTAGAGAGATTCAGAGTCGCCAGTCTATTTTACTCAAAACAGACAAAAGAAAAAGAGGAAGCCACCCCGAAGGATGGCATCCAAAGACATACAGGTGCATGCAAAACCAAAATGATTTGAAAAGGGTTCAGAGGCTTAGTTACGAAATGGGAAGGTGTTAGGCACCCATTCCGCCCTTTCGGTCTCTCATGGATATTTGCTATTTTCCTTTATGTTTCCCCCCGTGATATGTGTGCATGTGTATATATATAGAATAGAGGTAGGAATCCTCTGCTTGTATCATGGAAAAGATAAAGCGAGTCATCCATAGGAAGATTAGAAAAGTAATATTAGAAAAATAAGATTTACGCGGTTACCCCTACGTTGATCGCTATAAAGGAATGATAACACACATGGAGTAATGTGTCACTAAGACTAAGGATATATATAATATAAGAAAAATGGATTTAGAGAAAATAGGAAATGAGAGAAAAAGTGAGAGAAAGGACTCGAGTCTCGGGTTTTACCCCGAGACGCCTACGTAGCCTATAAAGGCATCAAAGTCCACGTAGTTTGCATACCAAGCAAAGGGGTGGGGTTTATCCCATAAATCCAAATGTGCGATCTCTTATTTGTAAGTGTGTGTGTGTGTGTAGAAAAGGTGTTTTAGTTATGAGAAAAATGTGGAAAAAGTGTGAGAATCCTTAATTGGAATTTATGAGCAACCCCTCTTTTTCTTGTTTTTTTTGGGTTTTTATTTATATGAAAATAAGAGATGTGCAATAATACTAAATAAAAAGTATATTAGGATGTGTGAGATGAGATTATAAAAGTGCTAAGTAAGAAAATAAGTTATTGGGAATTCAAGAGAATTTAAGAGAGAGAGTTTGAGAAAGTTGGACCATCTTGAGCTTGATCTTGAATGTTGGAGAGCAGTCCTTGAGCTTGGATGATGATGGAGAGCGGTTAATTCACCAAGTTTGATGAAAAGGATGATGAAAAGTGAAGGTAAAAGAGGGATTTGGAAGTTGAAATCACGTTGCCTTCGAGAGAGGTTTCTGGGATTCGTTCAGAGAGATTTCTATCAAATCTGGGCTCCTCCTGCAAATGAGGCCAAGGCATCCTTTTATAACCCCAGAGGACTGACGATCGGCCCTATCATGGCACTGCCTATCGGCAGGTGTCGATAGGCAGGATCTGGGACCGGCCATTTGGTAGTGCCTCAGGCTTTTTTGGAAAATTGGCCACCGAGGGCAAACCGTTGGTCAGAATTGTGAACGGGGCATACCGTTAGAAAGGTATTTCAGAGACCTTAGAAAGTCCTTTGGAACGCTCCCAAGTTTGGGAGTTGACTTTGGGTCAAATTTGGCTCGGAAGCGTTTGTCGGTCCATTGGACGGGGAATCGCGCGGATGCAAACGACGCGTTCGTCCGCATGGTAAGTCTGAATCGCGCACGGGGCATACCATTGGAAAGTTTAGGAGATGTACTTTGACATTCCAAAGAGTTTGACCCGGTTTGGAGAGTTGAATTTGGTCAATCGGGCTCGAGAAACTCTCGATGGATTCCCGAAGTCAAACGGATCATTCGTCTGCATGGAAAGTCGGAATTGCGCACGGGATGGACCGTTGGAAAGGGTATTCAGTGCCCTTAGAAGATTCATTTAGTCTCGGTCGAGATGAAGAGTTAACATAGGTCAAATAGAGCCCGGGAGCGCCCGGTGGCCTCTAGGTCAGGTTTTGGACGCAAATGGCGCGTTCGTCCGCATGGTAAGTCGGAATCGCGCACGGGATGGACCGCTGGAAAGGGTATTCAGAGCCCTTCGAAGATTCATTGAGTCTCAGTCAAGATGAGGATTTTGAATTTTGGGTCAAACTAAGTCGGGGGGTGCCCGATGGCTTCCACGTCCGTACTCGGGACGTGACCTGGGTTTATAGTGATGAAGGGAGGTACTAGGGACCTAAGGAGAGTTAAGGGGTAATAGAATGGGGTGTCTACAGAGCCCCTCAATGGGTGAGTTTGGAACAAATGATAGCCGTCGATTAGACACCGCATGATGCTTTTGAGGGAGTATGACCGATTCAGAGGGTCGAGGTCGATTCTGAGGACCTAAGAATTATGCTGAGGATGATCAATTCAGAGGATCGAGGTCAGTTCTAAGGACCTAAGGAGATGAGGATGACCAATTCAGAGGGTCGAGGTTAGTTCTGACCTAAGAGTGGTGACGACCGAGGATCGAGGTCAATTCTGACCTAATTCACGTGACGATCCAAGACCGAGGTCAATTCTGACCCAAGAGTGGTGATGATTGAGGTCAATTATGACCTAACTAAGGTGACGACCCAAGACCGGGGCCAATTCTGACCCAAGAGTGGTGACGACCGATGACCGAGGTCAATTCTAACCTAACTAAGGTGACGATCCAAGACTGGGGCCAATTCTGACCCAAGAGTGGTGACAACCGAGGACCGAGGTCAATTCTGACCTAACTAAGGTGACGATCCAAGACCGGGGCCAATTTTGACCCAATAGTGGTGCCGACCGAGTACCGAGGTCAATTCTGACCTAACTAAGGTGATGATCCAAGACCGGGTGCCAATTCTGACCCAAGAGTGGTGATGACCGAGAATCGAGGTCAATTCAGACCTAACTGAAGTGACGATCCAAGAGCGGGGCCAATTCTGACCCAAGAGTGGTGACGACCGAGGACCGAGGTCAATTCTGACCTAACTAAGGTGACGATCCAAGACCGGGGCCAATTCTGACCCAAGAGTGGTGACAACCGAGGATCGAGGTCAATTCTCACCTAACTAAGGTGACAATCTAAGACCGGGGCCAATTCTGACCCAAGAGTGGTGATGATCGAGGACCGAGGTCAATTCTGACCGAACTAAGGTGACGATCCAAGATCGGGGCCAATTCTGACCCAAGAGTGGTGACGACCGAGGACCGAGGTCAATTCTGACCTAACTAAGGTGACGATCCAAGATCGGGGCTAATTCTGACCTAAGAGTGGTGACGACCGAGGACCGAGGTCAATTCTGACCTAACTAAGGTGACGATCCAAGACCGGGGCCAATTCTGACCCTAGAGTAGATAAAGATTGTATTTTGATTCTACTGGAGAAAGAGCTTTGTGATTCCGATTTGAGCTGGGGAGCTTCTAGATGGGGGAAGCTTTTTAGGAGACCTCGCAGGGGAGAACAACCTATTTTAGGTGCTATAAGAGAATTCCGCTGGGGAAGTGATCAGGTGATCCTTAGGGATTTTTCGGAGCTTTGTCGGGAGGATATTTCACTTAGTTTTTTGAGGATTTCGCTGGGGAAGAGGGGTTCCGGTGGGAATAAGAATTTGGATCTGAGATTCCGCTGGGGAATGATGAATGGGCCGGGGAAAATTTGGATTGTCCTTTGGGAGAGATTGCTCGGGGCGAGTGGTTCTTCGTATTTCTACTGGGAAAAATACCATGTGATATTGTATCGCACCGGATAGTCGATGGGTGTAAAGTCTGATGAGGAGGTGATTCGGTGGTCCGGGCGCCTTTCCCGAGAGGTCAATCGCTTGGATTTTGAGGGCTCCTTTGGGGAAAATGGTGTGTCACCTGAAGGAGTGCAAAATTTCCTTGATGAAAACGTTCTAAATCCTTCCTGAGATTTTTAGGTATTTTTCGGGGATTTTTCGAGGCTTTCTGGTATTTTCTGGGAATTTTTGCACGAAATTTTAAGTGGGGTGCCGGTCGACATAGACTGAGAGGTGCCATTCGGCAGTAGCATGGACTTCTGGGCTGCCTCGGGAAGGTGAGGAGACAGTTCCATACTTGAGGATATTTTTGAACATCCCTTTCTACGATTAGGGGAGTCTGACCTTGGCGACCCTTTACTCTTCTATGGATGCATTCAGTCGGTGCTGCCGACAGACTTTTACTGGAGCCACGTATCTCCTTGAGGTATTCTTTAATTTGCGCATTTCCATTTCATGCATTCGCATTTTCCTTATGCGTCTCTTTTTGCTCGTGAATTCAGACGTGGTTTTATGAGGTGATTGGGTGCAACACCCAACTGATTTCTCTGAAGGACAACACCGTTGGGGACTTCTGTGGCTTGTATCGATGGCGTAAGGCCAACCAGCAGTCGAAGGGATCTCTCTCCCTGGAGGCGGTGCGTCAGGTCTTGAATGACCTGACCAGTGGTAGGGTAAGACTTTTTCCATTTCAGCCTTAGTTTTTTTACCTCTTCTGATTTTGTATTGACTTATGTCTGCTTGGGGATTTTCAGGTGACCTTTTATCCTTGGGGGACCGCCATTCAGGATACGGGGGTGACTGGGGTGAACGCGCAGATGAGGCGTTTGTTGGTGCATGAGTTCGGCCATTCCTGGTACCTCGGGGAGAGGGTGATCCGTCAGATTGCTGAGGAGGAGGTGGTGGTGCCTCCCGCGCAACCTCCTACTTCTATGAGGCGGGAGCGACAATTGTTGGAGGATGAAAGGATCGCGGTGATGATTGGCGAGTCCTATGCGTTGTATACTGATACGGTCGCGCCGTATGATTATATGGACTTTGTGACGAGCTGGTTGATGGCGCTCAGCATACATGATGCCTTGCCTTTCCCTCCTGCTGGTTCGAGTCGGGCGGTGAGGTCTTCCCACAGTGGTGGTGGTGGTCCATCGGCACCTGCGGCGGCGATGACCTCGGAGGTCCCTTTTGTTCGGTTCCACACTCCGGTGTACAATATCCGACGGGTTGATGGAGGGATGGTGCCGATGCTACACCGTCCTCTTGCGATGGATCCGGAGGAGCTGGGCTTGATAGAGGACGTCCTTCGTCCTGCGGTAAACCTTTCGATTCTCTTCCTCTCTTTTTTGATTTCTTTTGCTTGATATTGATTCTGCCTTTCCTTTGCAGAAAATCCGGGTGTCGACCACTTGGCTCAGGGACATCAGGGATTGGATATAATCGGCGACTGCCCACATTCGGGAGGCTATCCCTGTTCCTTCTTGCTTGGTGCCATCAGCCTCGTCCGAGGGAGACTCTGGCTCTGGTAGTGGGGGTGCATCGTCTCGCCGTAGGGGAAAGAGAGCGCGTCGCCGGGATGGAAATTCTTGAGAGAGAGAGAGAGAGAGAGGGAGTAAAATGTGGGTTCGAGCTGAGTCCCGTTGTTTTTGTCTTTTCTTTATTTCCTGCAAAAATGATGTAACACAAAAAACATATATATGCAATGCAATGCGGTTTTTTGACTATCTTTTATCTTAATGATGAATGAATGAATGCATGCACATGCGCTTTTTAATTTTCTACTGAGACCGTAAAATAGGAGTATTCTTGCAATTTTTCAAAGGAAAATTATTTTATTCAAAACGGAGAATCCCATAAGGAGGGAACAGGATTCTTGAAATTCTTTTGAGAATATCAATTTATTTTATGGAGTTTTCTGATTTGACAAAGAAGGAATGGATGAAATTTAAAAAATGGAATTATATAAGGAGGAAAAAGGATTTTGAAATTCTGTTGAGAATATCAATTTTTATTTTTCTGATTTTGACAAAAGAGGAAAAAGGGAGATTTCCAAAAATGGGGGGTTGCCGATCGGTAAGCACCCTGGCCTGCCTATCGGCAGTTCAGTCCAGTCCCATCAATTGAAAGTTTTGATTGGTACCCTCTTCAACGTTTAGTACCTCGTGGGGTAGGGTTCCTTTCGATTTCTACAGGGATTATGTCCCTTGTGAGGATTTTTAAGTATAAAAAGGGAGAAGGGTGGAGTGTTTTCCTCACACCTTTTACATTCTTCATACCCACCCATCATCTTTTAGTCTTGCAAGATGGCTCTCCCTGGTAGCATTGAGTTTGTCAACTACCTCTAAGCCTTGGAAGCTATGTGCTCTTATAATGTCGACTATGATGCCTTCAATATGCGTTGAGTCTCCTTGTGGCGTAATCGACCTTTTGAGTGTAATATGCTGATGGCGGCAGTACAATTTTAGTACCCCGAAGACCATGTATTCCGCTTTGGGTTGGAAGAAATTTGTCCTACCTACGAGGAGTTTTCTGCCATACTAGGCGTGAATCATAGTGTTGTCGTGGCATTACCCGAATTTTCCCATTCTCCTAGGGATTTGTTGGCCGGGCTTCTTCATATCTCGCCTTCGGCGGCCAGGTCATTGGTGGCCGGAGGAATGATCTCCCTCCCGGCGGTGTTGCAGTCAGTGCGTTTGCAGGAAGTAAGTGATGCTGGCTATGCAGGAGCCGTGGTTCTGGGCCTGGTTTCAAAATTATTGTTGGTGACTGGGGAATTGCAGGTGGACCCATAACTTGTAGCCATTACCTCATGGATGTCATACCGTCGCAATACTGCGGCGGTGATATTGGCAGAGACTCTAAATGGCCTGGATACTTGGAGAGAAGGTCGTTCAGACTTTTTGAGGGGTAGCCCTGTGATGCTGTTCATGTGGTTCTCTGAAAGATTTCGCTTGTCGACTCCTCTAGAATATCTTTTGTCGGCTGTACCCAACTTCTTTTCGCGCTACTTCATCCGCATGGGCCTGTATGTTGAGAACTGGGAGAATTGGCTTGTGGAGCATGGGGCTTTATGGGGTGTATTGGCTCGTGCCTTGGTGGGGACAGTTGCAGCCTATTCTGGAGCTAGGAGAATATTCATATATGCGGCTGGTTGGTCTCAGGCAGACCTCTTTTTATTTCCCTTGGCGGCTTTTGCGCCAATTTGGCTGGGTGCAGGTCATGCCCCCTCGGAACTCAAATTTCTTTCCAGTAGAAGATTTGACTGAGCGCTTGCGTCTGTTGCTAGGATCTCTGTGGGAAAATCGGCATCCGTCGACCCGTCCCTCTCAGTCTGTTGGGAAGGTTTGATATGTCCCCAAAGATTATATGAAGCGGTTGTGGAGGAAAGTAGTCAGCAAGATGTTGGCAGTAGAGACCGGTCGGAGGTGGTTTGTTTTATCTGACTCCATGGAAGGGGATATTGTGGTCTTTTTGAAGATGGTTAAGGCTCATCGGTCCATGGAGTGTTTGTGGCACTCCATTCAAGCAGGAGAAAATTGGGGTCCTCAGGACGTGGATGATGAGGGTGCAGGCTCTTCGGGTAGCTGTGGGTAGGACTTCTGGGGAGTTTATTTATTTAACAAATGTGGGGGATTTTGTCTTGTTTTTATGGTAGTAGGGGGGAAGGGAGTTATCCGTTCCTTTTTCTTATGTAATCCGTAATGTAGTTTCTTATTAATGAAATAAATAAGTTTCTGATCATCCAGCTGTGCCTTTCGATGAATTTTGTATTTTGAATTATCTATTCCAATCGCTAAGGCATACATAATCCTTTTGTTCAAGTAGATGTTTAGAATGAACTGTCGTTCTCAGGGGTAAGAAAAGAATGGTATTTTGTGAAAAAGAAGGGGCCGTGCTCATGTGAGGAGTATGAGCTACCTACGTACCTCTGGGGTTTTTGAAAAAGTTCTTAATAGTTAGAAAATAGTTTTTGCAGAGGATCAAGCCCGCGTAGTTCTGGGTAGAGGGAAATCGAGAGAGTTTTTTTTTTTTTTTAGAATAGATGGGGGATGAGAAGAGTCGTAGCCCGTCGAGATTTTGGACTAGGGGTAGAACTTCTTGAGACGTTCCAAATTGACTGGACGAGCCATCTCTTCCCCATCCAGGTCAGTGAGCATGGTGGCACCGCCGGATAAGATTTTCTTCACAATGTACGGGCCACTCCAATTGGGTTTGAACTTTCCTCTGGGGTCCCAGAGGGGTTCGATTATCTCTTTGAGGGATAAATCCCCCTCTCGGACACCACGATCCTTGACTCTCTTGTTGAATGATCGCGCTATCCAGCGATGGTATCCTTGTATGTGGTAAAGAGCTTTTAATCTTCGTTCATCTAGGAAGGTCACCTCATCAAGACGGCCTTGGCACCAATATTCTTCACTAACCTTGCTTTCGAGCATGCCACGTAACGAGGGTATTTCCAGCTCCACAGGTAGGACTGCCTCCATGCCGTAAACCAGGGAGTAAGGGGTAGCCCCATTATAGGTTCGAATTGAGGTTCGATATCCCAAGAGGGCGTAGGGGATACGGTCGTCCCAATCCCTACAACTTTCAGTCATCTTGCTGATGATGGCTTTGAGGTTTTTATTTGTGGCCTCAACTGCACCATTGGTCTGAGGTCGGTAGGGAGAAGATTTGTGTCTCTGAATCTCGTATTCGCTAACTATTTATGTGACTTCTGCCTCAAAGTGCAAACCATTATCCGACACTAGCCCGTGCGGGACCCCATATCAGCAGATGATATTCTTCTCGATGAATTTGGCCACCTTCTTGGCATTTAATACTGCGTATGACTTAGCTTCGACCTATTTGATGAAATAATCGATGGCAACCAGGATGAACTCATGCCCGTTTGACGCTTTTGGTGTAACCTTCCCTATGATGTCGATACCCCAGGTGGAGAACGACTAGGGAGAAGTCATGTTATATAATTCCCACGGAGGTAGATGTTGGAGATTGGAGAACTGTTGGCATTTAGGGCACCTTCGAACATAGGCGGTGTAATCCTGGGCCATGGTGGGCCAGTAGTAGCCTTATCGAATGATCTTTTTGGCAAGAATGTGACCGTTCATATGAGGTCCGCATTCCCCGCTGTGGATTTTCTGCATTATCTTTTCAATGTCAGCCCTTGCAATACAGTGCAAATGAGTTCCATCGAAATTCCTCTTGAGTGGTGCTTTATGAAAGATAATGTACTGAGCAGCCAGCCTTCGGAGGGTAGCTCGATCATTCTTATTGGAACCCTCGGGATACCTACCGTGTTTGAGGAGGCACCAAATATCATAGTACCAGCAATCGGCTAGTTCAGGATCCTCAGTGGAGACAAGCTTAATATGGTAGCAATGGGTCGGTCGGTCTGTCTAATTTTTGAACTAGGAAGGGGGTTATTGTTATTCCCTCGGGCATGTCGACCATGGAAGCCAAAGTAACGAGAGCATCGGCTAGGTTGTTCTTTGCTCGGGGTAGGTAATGGAAGGTGATATCTCGGAATTAGGAGGCCAACTCTTCTAATTGGGCATTAAAGGGTTGAAGCTTTTCATCCTTGACCTTCAACTTTCTAAGCACTTGACCGATGATAAGGGCAGAATCCCCGTATACATCAAGGTATTGAATACTTTTCTCGAGAGTGACCTGGAGGCCCACTGTGCATGCCTCGTATTCTGTCATGTTGTTGGTGCAAGGGAAATCCAATTTAATGGCGATGGGAGTGTGGGAGTCATCTGGGGCGACCAGAAGTATCCCAATGCCATATCCCTTTTTGTTGGTAGCGCCGTCGAAGAACATTTTCCATCGGGGGTAGTCTTGAGTGGTGCAGAGGATGTTTTCATCTGGGAATTCGGAGATCCAGACATCTGCTTCTTCTATAGGGTAGTCAGCGAGGTAGTCAGAGATGGCTCTTCCTTTAGCGGCTTTCTGTGTGACGTACACGATATCGAACTCGATTAGGATTATCAACCATCGGGCTATTCGGCTAGATAAGACGGGTTTCTCAAGCAGGTATTTGATGGGATCCATTCGGGATACTAGTTTAATGGGGAAAGCGAGCATGTAATGTCGCAACTTTTGGGTGACCCAGACAAGTGCGACACATGCTTTTTCTAAAGCATTATAGTTGACCTCGTATTCGGCCAACTTGTGACTGGCGTAATAGATGGCTCTTTCTTTGCGGGAGTCCTCGAGGTACTGGGCTAGCAAAGCCCCGGCTGCAGTGTCTGTTATGGTTAGGTATATGAGCAAAGGGAGACCAGGCTGTGGTGGCATGAGAACTGGAGGTTGGGTTAGGTATTGTTTGATTCGATCAAAAGCTTCTTGGCAGGCCTCATTCCAAACCTTGGTTGAATCCTTTCGGAGGAGCTTAAATATTGGTTCACAGATGGAGGTTAGCTGGCTGATGAACCGGCTGATATATTGTAATTTCCTCAGGAAGCCTCGGACTTCCTTCTCTATTCGGGAAGGTGGCATCTCAAGTATGGCCTTCAGCTTGGCAGGATCTGCTTCTATCCCCTACTCATTGATCATGAATCCTAAGAGTTTTCCCTTCATAACGCCGAAGACACACTTCTGTGGATTAAGTCTCATCTGATACTGCCGCAGTCGTTCGAAGAACTTCCGAAGAGAGGGAACATGACCTTCTCTAGTTTTGGACTTGATAATCATATCATCCACGTAAACCTTGACCTTTTTATGGATTAGATCATACAAGATGGTTGTGGCAACCCTTTGGTAGGTAGCCCCAGCATTCTTGAGAACGAATGGCATAACGGTGTAGAAAAAAGTTTAACATGGGGTGATGAATGCGATTTTCTCTTGGTGGTCGGGATGCATCTTAATTTGGTTGTATCCGACAAATCCATCGACAAATGACTTAAGAGCATGACTGGCTGTGTTGTCCACGATCATGTCGATGTTGGGTAGCGGATAATCATCCTTCGGAGAAGCTTTGTTTAAATCTCAGTAATCCACACACATTAGAACCTTTCCTCCTGATTTTGGTATAGGAACAATGTTGGACATCTACATGGGATATTCGATTACTCGAATGAAACCCACGCTCAACTGTTTGATCACCTCTTCTTTGACCTTAAGCGACCATTCGGTGTGGAGCTTTCTCAACTTTTATTTAACTGGCTTGGCATCTGGGAGAATGGGGATCTCGTGCTGAGCTATTTCGGGATCAATACCGGGCATGTCGTCGTAGGACCATGCGAATACATCCACGAACTCCCTTAGAAATTCTTCGAGTTATACGCGCTCATGCTCGTCAAGGGTGGCCCCTATCCTAATCTCGCGCAGTTGGCTACTAGAATCGAGATTAATAACGACAGTCTCTTCTTCATTAACTTGAACGCAATTATGTTGTTTATTATTAACCTTATTTATATCAGTTAAGAATTGTTCATTTGCAAAATCATCATCATTAAAAGTTTGATTAAAATCCATACAATTAATGTAAGGCACAACAAGATACTAAAAATCTTCGTTTATTTCATTAATAGGAAAAATAGCATTGAGAACCTCATCAAAAGAGGTCTCGATTACATTTGAGCAAGGATGGACAACAGTAGATAAAATAGGGTAAACATTGGGGTTGACTGAGATTTCAAAAGGTAGAGTTGGCGTAGCATGCCAGTTGAGGAGAGGTGTATCAGCAGCTTTAATCAGACGGGATGGGTCTCTTGATGTAGTGCCTGAATGAACCATGCAGAGTGTCAGCCCCAGTATCTGCAAGTTGAAGGAATCTTCGGAATCACTTTCCTTAGTCTCTTTAGTATCTTTGATAAGAGGTGGTACCTAGCATTGGTAATTTTCGACCCATAGGTAGCTATCTTCGAAGAAGATCTCCATTCCAGGCTTCATCTTCTTATCTGTATGGTCATACCATGGTTCTGGAAAACCGTAAAAGGGGAAATCCTCGCCCTCTTTGATGAATCGTCCATTTAAGGAATCACCCGAGATAGTTCGAACAAAGTCTAAACCTCTCTTTGATCGAGTCTGGCGGATCATTCTAAGCTCTGGTTCTGGTGGTTGATATCCCAAGCCGCAAGGAGGGAAATATTTCTTCAGTTCGACGGGCTCAAGTATCCCCTGCTATCTTTGTCCTATCCCCAGTCCGGGCATAAAGTGCATGTTTCTGAACATTTGAATCACATTGACATTGCCATGAGGGTCGTATTCTGGACAAACCCTTTCTTTGAAACCGTCCCCTGCTGGGAGTAGGGGTGGTTCAACTTGGAAACCTGATAGGAGCATATCATTTGACCCATGCTGTATCTCAAGGATTGGACTGTCGGTGCTTGCACCCTTGGTGTTACCGTCGTCACCCAAGATAGTAATGACTCACCCATCGGAGAAGAACTTCAGTTTTTGATGGAATGAGGAAGAGACACCCTTTATACTGTGGAGCCAGGGTCGTCCGAGCAACAGGTTAAAATAGGCCGGGATATCGATGACTTAGAATTCGACGACAGGGTTTATAGGTCCAACCCCTATTTCAAGTTTTATGGATCCCATCACCTCACGATGGGTATTATCGTAGCCACGCATGTCAGCGGATGTTGGAGCGAGGTCACTTTCTTTCAGGCCTAAACATTTGAAGGTTCTCAGTGGGCAGACATTCAAAGCGGATCCGTTGTCAATGAGAGAAAGTGGTACCACCTTCCCCATAACTTCGACGGAGATATTGAGTGCATGATTGTGATTTGGCCCAATTTGGGGGATTTCTTCTTCAGAAAAGGACAGCATTCGGGTAGAAGTCAAGGATCCGACCAGGTTCACCGCTTCTTTTAGCGTGGTAGAAGGAGGAACTATAGGTCCAGCGAGTAATTTGATCAAAGCATTTCTGTGAAGTTGGGAAGACATGAAAAGCCCCCATAGAGTGATGTTAGCTTGAGTTTTCTTCAGTTGATCGAGGATCTTGCTCTCCTCGAGGGTCATTTCTGGCATAGGAAGGTTTTAAACGCCCCTCCCCTTATCATTTACTGGTAGCGAGATTGGAACTTGGTAATGTCTCCCAGATCTGGTCATGTGATTTACTGAAGAAGGGAAAAACTTAAATCCAGTTTCCTCATCAATCTCAGGTAGTTCTGCCACCTTATCTATTTCTCCGAGGAGTTCCTCAAATGATATCATCCCACATAAGTTAGCCATCGGGCCATTTCCTCCTGGAGCTTGTTCTTCATTTGAAACTTCGAATTCTTCCCCCTATCGGGTGGCAACAATTCTATTTTCCCTTGTGAAGTCAATGCATTCCATAACTTCAACGGCTTCTTCATATAGGTCTTCCCATTCTGTGGGGATGTGTAAGGGTGAAGGGACCAGGTGCCCTTACAGCTTCAAAGCGTCAAGTGACTCGGTGATACTGCAAATGTTATTAGTTTGCCCGAATGCTTCCGTCATGATCCGAACAACATCATCTAAGCAGATTTCGTCGGTTGGTACCATCCACATATCTGATTCTCGGGCCCATTTTCGTGCTTCCAAAAATAATGTACTGAACCTCTGGAAGTCGATAATCATCTATGAGGGCAATTTCAGCCCGAACTCTAGGAGTTGGTTTAACACCTCTGACAATTCCATACCTCCACTTTCAGAACAGGTCCGGACATTGATGCACGCTTTGGTAAGGAGTGACAGTGCCTCATTAGCGGGGCTAACAGGGTGTAGGAGGAAATATGGGCAAAGTTGAAGGGGTTTAGGAGGGTATAAGGGTGTGATTTGAGTTGATGGATCGAAATCTGGGTTTCCTTCCAAGAAGATGGCATTGGTATGATTTGGGAGTGGGTTATGAGTATTGTTTGGTTTAGGATTGGCTGGTGGGGTGATGGTACCCTGGTCAAAGAGATCTTGGATTATGTTTCAAAGGTGGAAGCATTGGTCGGTGGTATGGCTAGCTGTTTGGTGAAAGGCGCAATGAGCATCGGTCTTGAAATTTCTGGGAAGTGGATTGGGTAATGGACGTGGATCCAGGGGCTTTATAAGGTTTCAGCTTAACAGGGATTGGTAAACTTTAGAGAGGGGAGCATGGAGCTCACTGTATTCCCTTTGAACGGGGGCAGGGCGGTTTTTCGGTGCCCATGATGTGGTTGGTTGAGATATGCTGTTGATGGTTGAGACAGCGGCACTGACAGGCTTGTCATATTTTCTAGAAGTGAACTGTCCGGACACTTTCTTTGGTTCAACTTCTGTTTTGGCAAGACCCTCTTCGATTTCTACTCCTGCTTCTCTGAGAGCTCGAAAATGGGGGTAGTACTGTCCTCCCATGGTTGCTCGGACATGGGGTAAGAAATTCTTCTTCACTATGCTGACTTGTTCTTCTTCAGACGGTCGATTGGTATTGGTAGCCGCTTTTTCCCTCCATCGGACTATAAAATTACTGACTGATTCTCCGGAGTTCTGTTTGAGCAACTCTAAATCACGGCGGGTGACCTCAAGCTCTTCGTTGTATTTGTACTGCGACATGAATTCTCGAGCTACATCCTCCCAGCTATGGATTCTGGATTCCTCAAGAGATAAAAACCATCGGAGAGCACTGTCTTTCAAAGTTTGCTGAAACAATTGGGCCATCACTTCTTCTGAAGCCCCTAGTAGAGTCATGGAACGATGATAACTACGAAGATGAACAATCGGGGGACCACTCCCTCCAAATTTCTCGATATTTGGCATTTTGAACTTCTCAGGTAACCTTTCTTTAAGATAAGGAGACATATGGGTGTAGTCCATGTAATTCCCAAAGATCCTGACTTTGTCAAACTTCTTGGTGAGCATCTTGAGATCATCTTTGACTTTGTTCAACTCCTCTTCCTTTGGATCAGCAACCAGAGGCAAGTTAGCCATAGGCTGGCCAATGTTTGGCATTGGAAGCTGGGCAGGCAGAGGGCCATTAAAAGGAGGGGCACGCGGAGCGTGCTGATATTCTTCCGGAACCCATATGGGCTCGGGTGGACACATAGCACGAGGGAACAGGGCCTCAGGCTCTTGAGGAATAGGACATTGATTTCATTGCATTTCTCGGACCTCAGCTTGGAGGTTGTCAATCTTGTCCACGAGCTGAGCTAGGACTGTCGATAGATCTGGTTGTATGACTGGTGCTTGATCCGCATTCTCCATAGAATATGGATGGATTCCGGACTCGAAAGAAGTAGTAGAGGAACGGACGAAACTCCGGGGTGATTTGACTGAAGACCTAAGCTAATAGGGAGCCAGGCTAAGGGCGTGCGGTCAACCTGAGAAGGCGTAGGATGAGATTTATTTTTGAGAAAAGAGAAGGAACTATTTTTGGATTTTTGATAAAAAGGGAGAAATGTTTTTTGGATTTTTGATAAGGAAAGGGAGAAATGTTTTTGGAGACGGAACTCAACATGATTATTATGATTATTATGTTGTCACTTGTATTTAATTCTCCTAAATGCAATGCCAGACGAGACCTGAGACTGGAAAAGTGGGGTTTTAATATATGCAAAGCTACGGTTTGGGACTTGTAACCAGGCTCGCGGACAGAGTCCCGTTTTAAAAATGAGCAAAAATTGGGGGAAAGATGGACCCATAATTTTGGCAGAGTTTCGGGTCGAAACCGGCAATCTAAAGTGCGTGTCATAGGTTTGACACCTATATGCGGGTATACAGTTGGTTGGGTGAATCGGCATGGGTTCCCCCTTTGGCGTGACTTCCACGATATACGTCTTGCTCTTGCGGGCAATCGGTACGTGTGGACAAGCCATTTGATATACCTGAGTGTACATGAATTGCCTCACCATATCCCCCGTGAGGATGGTACATGTGAGAGCGAATTCGATATACTCGGCGTACGTGAACGAATTCCCTGCGATATACCTCCCGTCATGACTTCGGTCAAGCTGTACGATGCGGGGGAACCGTTCGATATACGTCGAAGGTACATGGCCAATGGAAGGTGAGAGTCATATCGCTTAGGCTAACTGCGACCTGCCGGACTAGCGCCCATCACGAAGTGACCCTCCAGTTACTGGGTAAAATTTGGTCAATATTAATGCTCTTTGGTGATGTCGTGTGAATCATGCATGATTCTCATTTTAGTAGATTATGATGAGAATGCCTTTCTTTGATTATGACAAACCGAGAACAAAGTACAAGTACCCCAAAAGGTACGATAAGTATGGATAGGTGATGCGTGCAACATGGGGATATACGTGATCCTAGGTGTACGTGGTGTGAGGTGTACATGGAGGATTTTCTACAAGTGTGTGAACATAAGCATAAGCATGGGATATACATGTGAGAAAGGGGAACATGCAGATATGGGGGGGAAGCATAAAAAAATATAGCATCCATGTAAATAGAGTCAAACCCTCAAAATAAATAAAAATCCCCAGCAGAGTCGCCACTGTGGTCATCCCCGTCGATCCCCGCCGCGGAGGGAGGAGGAATCCTTCGGGTCCCGCGCGTCCCCTCTCGAGAGAGCACTTAGGCCGGCATCGATTTTGTGAGGTGTGAAAAATGTAGAGAGATTCAGAGTCACCAGTCTATTTTACTCAAAACAGACAAAAGAAAAAGAGGAAGCCACCCCGAAGGATGGCATCCAAAGACATACTAGTGCGTGCGAAACCAAAATGATTCGAAAAGGGTTCGGAGGCTTAGTTACGAAATGGGAAGGTGTTAGGTACCCATTCCCCTCTTTCGGTCTCTCATGGATATTTGCTATTTTCCTTTATGTTTCCCCCCCCGTGAGATGTGTGCATGTTTATATATATAGAATGGAGGTAGGAATCCTCGGCTTGTATCATGGAAAAGATAAAGCGAGTCATCCATAGGAAGATTATAAAAGTAATATTAGAAAAATAAGATTTACGCGGTTACCCCTACGTTGATCGCTATAAATGAACGATAACGCACATGGAGTAATGTGTCACTAAGACTAAGGATATATATAATATGAGAAAAATGGATTGACATAAAATAGGAAATGAGAGAAAAAGTGAGAAAAAGGACTCGAGTCTCGGGTTTTACCCCGAGACGCCTATGTAGCCTATAAAGGCATCAAAGTCCACGTAGTTCGCATACAAAGCAAAGGGGTGGGGTTTATCCCATAAATCCAAATGTGGGATATCTTGTTTTTAAGTGTGTGTGTGTGTGTGTAGAAAAGGTGTTTTAGTTGTGAGAAAAATGTGGAAAAAGTGTGAGAATCCCTACTTGGAATTTATGAGCAAACCCTATTTTTCTTGTTTTTTTTGGGTTTTTATTTATATGAAAATAAGAGATGTGAAATAATACTAAATAAAAAGTATATTAGGATGTGTGATATGAGATTATAAAAGTGCTAAGTAAGAAAACAAGTTATTGGGAATTCAAGAGAATTTAAGAGAGAGAGTTTGAGAAAGTTGGACCTTCTTGAAGATCTTGAGCTTGATCTTGAATGTTGGAGAGCAGTCCTTGAGCTTGGATGATGATGGAGAGTGGTTAATTCACCAACTTTGATGAAAAGGATGATGAAAAGTGAAGGTAAAAGAGGGATTTGGAAGTTGAAATCACGCTGCCTTCGAGAGAGGTTTCTGGGATTCGTTCAGAGAGATTTCTATCAGATCTGGGCTGCTCCTGCAAATGAGGCCAAGGACTCCTTTTATTACCCTAGGGGACTGCCGATCGTCCCTATCATGGCACTGCCTATCGGCAGGTGCCGATAGGCAGGATCTGGGACCTGCCATTTGGAAGTGCGCCTCAGGCTTTTTCAGAAAATTAGCCGCCGAGGGCAAACCGTTTGTCAGAATCGCACACGAGGCATACCGTTAGAAAGGTATCTCAGAGACCTTCGAAAGTCCTTTGGACCTCTCTCGATTTCGGTATTTAACTTTGGGTCAAATGTGGCTCGAAAGTGTCTGTCGGTCCATTGGACGGGGAATCGCGCGGACGCAAACGGCGCGCTCATCCGCATGGTAAGTCTGAATCGTGCACGGGGCATACCATTGGAAAGGTTAGGAGATTTACTTCGACATTCCAAAGAGTTTGACCTAGTTTGGAGAGTTGACTTTGGTAAACCAGACCCGGGAAACTCTCGGTGGCTTCCCGAAGTCAAATGGATCGTTCGTCCGCATGGAATGTCGGAATAGTGCACGGGATGGACCATTGGAAAGGGTATTCAGTGACCTTCGAAGATTCATTAAACCTCGGTCGAGCTGAAGAGTTGACATAGGTCAAATAGAGCCCGGGAGCGCCCGGTGGCCTCTAGGTCAGGTTTCGGACGCAAATGGCGCGTTCGTCCGCATGGTCAGTCAGAATCACGCATGGGGTGGACCGTTGGAAAGGGTATTCAATGCCCTTCGAAGATTCATTGAGTCTCGATCGAGATGAGGAGTTTGACTTTTAGGTCAAACTGAGCCGGGCGGTGCCCGATGGCTTCCAGGTCAGTACTCGGGACTTGACCTGGGTTTATAGTGATGAAGGGAGGTACTAGGGACCTAAGGAGAGTTAAGGGGTAACAGAATGGGGTGTCTACAGTACCTCGAGGACATAGGTCAGAGAAGGACTTATTGAGAAGTTAATAAGTCTGTTGATCATGGGATCGTAGGTGTGTGCGTGACCCATGTGATGTGAACTATGTTCGCCTCCATTATGTGTGATTGTTGTCATTTGAGAATGATTCCTGAGAGATTCGGAATGCGTGGTCCTTATGTATGTGATGTATCGGAATTGGATAGCAGAGTATGTGTGCACCGCAGCTTAGCCTCGGGGTGCTAGTATTCTATATTTATGATGAGAATAAGACACTGTAACTTGAAATGCACTGTCATGTATAAATGTGAGTATAAATAATAGCAACATTTTTGTAAAGATAAAAATGGAAATCCTATAGTAAGTAGTATTAGTAATATGGGAAATCGAGAAGAAATGTAAGACACTCTGTTTAAATGAAGATGTCGTAATTCAATCGTGAATCGTATAGTAATGTTAGATTTTATATTAGACTAGTTAAGCATGGGAATAACTAGAATGGGTATGAGTACGATAGGAGTGAACAATTAGTTGAGAGATGAGGAACTCATGTGAGTGCACACACTATCATGTGCTTTATATTCACTGTTTAATGATATTAAACACTTGCTATATTTTAAACTATTTTCACAATTGGGCTCTGACCCGTTTGCTTCCAAATATATTTTCTTGTAAAAACCTTTTAGGTCCCCAGCCACAAGGACACCAAGCATAGGAGTTCCATTTATGTGACGTACTGTAGCTGTTGTGGAAGTTACAGGACCTTGACAGTAGATGCCTCCATTTTCGATCTTGACTCTATATTATCAGATTCTCTCATCTGTTGGGCATGTCGCCTTATTTCCTTTTAGAGATACTTTATGTATTCAGTTATTTCATATTTTGGGTTGTAATTAATTTAGTGATGCGGACTTGGTATTTGTTTATTTCACTACTCGGATTGTTGTGAGGAGTATTCCTCTAGATTCATTATTATTTTATGGTTATTCTATTGTGACTATGTTGTGGTGGTTATGTTAGCATTTAATAATCTACTTAATGCATGTTAATCGAATTTAGTTAAAACTGACAACTCACTTTTAAATATTAGGTGGCTAGTAATTGTTAAAACGTATTTCGACAGTGATGCTATGAACTGAACCAACTTGGCATTTTGTATTAATTTAATAAAGGAGTAGCTACCCGGTATTTAATTAGTCGGGGTGTCACATCCGCACCTGTTATGGCTCCCAAGATTCTGGATAGAAGGGCATCCGGCATCCATGCGGAAGGACACCTATAATATTATATATATACATATATAGAAAAAGAGAAATATAAACGGGTCAGAGCCCGAGTTGTGAAAATATTTATCAAGTGTGTTAACCGTGCATAATAAATATAAATGCACTTATTTCCTATTTAAAGTGGAATCTCACTCTCATGAAACCCCAACTCACCTCTCATCTAACGGCGCGCACCTATTCGCGTCCTGAAATCTTAATTAAATTACCCCACCCATAAGGAAAACCTAACTTACCATAGGCATAGCCTATACCCACAAGATCTGCCCTCCTATCATTACCCAAGAATCCAACCCTTTCTAATCACACTTAATTATTTTTACAAACATATATGCCACACTAGGCTTAGTAAATTTCCAAATTTAGCTTAATCATATAACCATTTTATTACTTTACATAGTTACATTTAACTTCATATTAAGAATTTATTTTCTAAATATCATGCAAAAATAAATAAGGACAAATCTTCTCTCTACTCTCAACATTGTACTACGTTTCGTGCGTGGGGCGTCTCGCAAAGCAAAATCCAAATAAGGAACCCCCCCATTACACTACTCCTTGACAATGTCGATCATAGAGGACGGTTATGTCATACACACAATTTTACTACTGCAACTACATATAAGTATATAGGACAGGATATCTCAAATTTAAATTACTACTTAGGAGTAACCTCAATATCTCCAATAAATATCTTTGGGATCATGTAATCGAGATATTCCATAATTGCGATACATCAACCCCCAACCATCTAGTACATCATAATCATCCAAAATGTACTCCATAAAAAGTCCATATCCTTTCACCTATATATATATATATATATATACAATCATCCATTCCCATAGCCAAATGTACATACTACATATGATGTACAATGGCCAACCACATAATATACCCGGCTATATATATCGCCGATAAACTGCACCATGCTATCATCTTCCAGGGCATTACTCATATACCATCTTGGGGATCATGGTCGGACTCAATATCACCGACACCGGGGCCAACACACACACACGACGTCCCGGGAAGGGGTCATAGCTCCTAACCGGTCAATGAGAGGAGATATACCCACCACGTCTCACCCCAAAATATAAATCACATAATAACACAATGGACGACTATGACTTGGTGAATATCTGCACCCTTCTCATCGAGCCAGGATGCTCACCCTCTGCGCGAAAACTTTCCAATGATAGCATGTGCGAGGTATGCTTAACCAAATAAGTATATATATCATTACATGCACAATATATATACATCCATATGATCCCAACATATAATTAAACCATCACATATGGTTTAGATATTCATATCATGTATATTCACTTATTAATATCTCTACAGATATATATATATATATATATATATATATATATATATATATGTATTCACATATTCATATATATATATATATATATATATATATATATATATATATGTATATATATATATATATATATGTATATATATATATATATATATATGTATATATATATATATATATGTATATATATATATATACACACAAACTATCTCTCTTTCATATGTATAAGATTTATAATCACGGCCATAAGTATATATATATCTTCAATATACTAGTCGCCATCCCAAACTCATTAACTTACCTCGATAATTGAATGTGATCCTCACTTGAAGTATATACATCTATATCGCCTATGATATAAATAATCTTCCAACATAAATATATCACCAACATTAAGGTCATCACCCAAAGTTTATGGCAGGAAATAATCACTACACATCTCATCTATATCCGAAAGTACATCAATATCTCTAGTACTATTTTAACCATTGGCATGTACATAACTAATAGTCTATAAACCTCAACTTATCCCAACTTCATCTCAAGTATTGGAATTCCAATGGTTACTTCCACACAATTATGTATAAACTATCCTGACTAGAATTATACTACCACTTATTCTAGTTGATAGTACGATCTAATCGTTCCCAATTTCACATACGGTTCAATGGTTCTTAAGAACCCTTACTCCTATTGTGTTACTGATTGTTCCTCAATTGAAACGTTTCTAAGGATACGTGACCCCTCTTGCTCTTCATCCCCAAATCTTAATCTTAGTAGAATCCTAATTACTATGAGGATTCGTCACTACCCTCGGCCTATAATTTCATATCGTACTCTCACCACTCTCTTGAAAGGACCCCAATCCTTACATCATCATTAGTACCACTTATGACCCCTAATTAAAACTACCATTCTCAATGAGATTCCCCACTATATCGATATGACCCTCTCCAATTTATATGGAAATAAGTCCCCAAAAATAACTCGATAAGTACCCGTGGTCCCATCATGCGAGAAACTTTTACTAAGTTTCCAAAACATCTTTATTACATCATATAATTATGTTCCAAAACAATAAACACAACCAAAAAGGGTTAGAAACCATCCTAGAGAAAAATTCTTCAAAATGCCCTGTTTCCGAATCGATTCGGCCCATCCGAATCGATTCGGTCCAAAGGGACCTGACAGTATGCTACATACCGAATCGATTCTCTAGGGGAGAATCGATTCGGCCCTAAAGACCTATGGATTCTGCAACCTGGCGAATCGATTCTCTAGGGACGAATCGATTCGACCAGTTCAGAAAGCCACGAAAATGGCTAATTTCTCCAAAATTCGATTTACACCCCTTCCAACCCTTAATCTTCACCCCTAACATGTTTTCAAACATCAAAACTCATTCTATATCTAATCTCCTAAATTTATATCCGTTAAACCCAATTATAAACTTCAATATCATGATTAAAACCGAAAATTAGGTTTTGATAAATACACCCAAAATCCATTTCTTTTATCCACAATTATGAAATCAAATACACAAATGACTTATTTAGCAAGATTAAACACTTGCCTCTATTTTGTAGTGGTTGGATCGTCCTCGATGTCGCATTTTGGGCCGAAATCTCCAAGCTTTTCTTCCTCTCTCTCTCTTCTTTTCTACTTCTTTCCTTCTTCCTTTCTTTAAATGAGGAGGCTTCTCCCGTAAGCCTCTTAAATCCCTTAAAAAAATAAACCCAGTTTTAAATGATAATACAAACTTTAAATGACTCGTTTGCTCCAATTCGAGTCAAACTGACTTAAAAATAATTCGGAACCGAAATAAAATCCATTGACAGTCATTTTGATTATCTCGACCCTTCCGGGATCGATGGTACACTCAAAATCATCCTCCAGAATACTTTGAAATGTCCTAAATTTTTGGACCTCAATTCCCAAATTTTAAAATTCTCCAGTTCAATTTTATTTTATTTTCCCAAAAATTTAAATTTATCGATCTCCAAAATCGTGGGGTGTTTCATACTTCCCCCTTATAAAAATTTTGTCCGTGAAATTTAGATATGCGTAGGACTTTGAATCTCATCTAGTCCTTACATCTACTCTTAAGATCACTATACCGATCCATATAAGTTTTAAAACAAATTAACTACCTAGGGCGCCCATACACCCCATACCCGAGCTCCACTCGTAGAATTATAATCAGGCTCCAATAGCCTCAACTCGTAATATAACCCTCATCAATATAATCTATAACAACATATTAAATATATAAAAGTTTGAAAAATCCTAATGGTTGAAATCTTCTCAATTCCTGACGCTAGCTACCTTTGTGCGGGGGAGGTCTCGCAAGCGAAATCCAAACAAGGAACCCTCCCAATATACTACTGGGTAGCTATGTCGGGGATTTAATTTAGTCGAACCAGGGTTAAGGTTTTATAAAATGATTTTCATATTTTAGATATTGCCCGAGGGCCTATACAACAATACAATATAAATCAATTCTGCGTCTTTCGACATGCCAAACAAACACCTTATGTTCAATACACAAGGCCCTAACAAATACAATACTCTAACCAATACTTAATTCTCAAAACTAGCACATCTATGAGTTAAATCCTCCGCTTAACAACGAGTCTACTAACTCTGAACCTCTCAGTTATAAAATTCCTTTACATCACGTCAACACCTTTCTAGAAAATGAGTTCTTCCCTCATTGGAAGGCTAAAATTTTCCTATCCTAGCCTATCCATAAGACAATAGCCTTATAACCACAACTCATCAAACCTCGACATTCCGCACTTCTGAAATTCAACAACAAAACTCTGTATTGTCTCCTTACGAGAAAGTATATTTTCTCGAAAGACGCCATACATGCTCACTCCTTCCACTTAGGAAATTCTATACACCCTAACGGTGTAGCGGCTAACTACTCATCATACCTTACGCACGACGTTCCCAACATCGCATAAAGCGTGACTTAAACCCAAAGAAAGGTATTCTACCTTATACTTCCATAATCCAATTGTTTCATCTCGTCCTTGAATCTCAACTCAAGGTCCTCTACTTCCTCCAGGACAATCATTCTTCCTAAACATATTTCTCCACACGAGAAACATCTTCCTCAAAATCCTTCCTAACCATTTTGAAGGACAAAACGCGATTGCAACCCCCAATAACTCCTTCGGTCCTACTCAATGAACCTGAGTCCAACTTCCTTACTCCATTCTTAAATAAAGACGATACTCCTAACAATAGGACAATGCCACCTACCTTCCACTGGTAAAATTCAGCATCACGAGGCTTCCTAACAAAGATTGACGGGTTTCTCAATCTAAACCTCCCAAGGACTACACTATATACCGACAAATCACCTTGAATCACCTCTAGAGGCCTCCTCCTTATCTCTGCCTGAATCACAGAAAGAAAATACATCCCGTCAAAGCGTACCCAAAATCTGTTATGGGTATTGCACTTCTAATCTTGTCCCTTCCTAGAAGACATAATCTAGGCGACGTCTGAAATGAGAGCAATTGTGTCAGAACGTCATTCGAGTGAATACACTTCACATAAGAATATAAACGTAGGGAACACAACAACCCTAACAGTAGGGCTCTATACAAAGAACGCTTAACAGAGGAATGCAGAAAACCCGCACAGATCCTAAAGACTCTAGAACCTGATGCTCTGATACCATCTGTAACACCCCGCTTAATATAATAACGGGTGGCCAGCCTTATACTACATTAAATCAGGAGTTTTAGATGGCTCAGTCTCAACATCAACTGGCAGTACTAAATAATATAAGACTAACTACCCGATATCATATAAGCGAGATGTTAAAGTTAAATAAAACACACCACATATAGTAAACCAATACGAAACAAATATAATGAGAGACATAATACACCAATAATACGGTAAAAGAAAGTTCTAGTATAAATAAAATGAAATGAATGCATACAAAGAATATACCCGAATAAACTATCGGGTCACAGACGATACAATAACTGAAATGGAAAAGAACATAAACATCTATAAATATCCCTTGGGTATAAACCTGATGTACAATATGAGTCATATCTAGGTGTAAAAAGAAATAAGAAGCGACTACGATCTCAATCCCGCAATAGTCCACACCTGTTACGGCTCCCAAGATTCTGGATAGAAGGTCATCTGACATCCATGCGGCAGGACACCTGTAATATTATATATATACATATATAGCAAAAGAGAAATATAAACGGGTCAGAGCCCGAGTTGTGAAAATATTTATCAAGTGTGTTAACCGTGCATAATAAATATAAATGCACTTATTTCATAATTAAAGTGGAATCGCACTCTTATGAAACCCCAACTCACCTCTCATCTAACGGCGCACACCTATTCGCATCCTGAAATCTTAATTAAGTTACCCCACCCATAAGGACAACCTAACTTACCATAGGCATAGCCTATACCCAAAAGATCTGCCCTCCTATCATTACCCAAGAATCCAACCCTTTCTAATCACACAAAATTATTTTTACAAACATATATGCCACACTAGGCTTAATAAATTTCCAATTTAGCTTAATCATATAACCATTTTATTACTTTACGTAGTTACATTTAACTTCATATTAAGAATTTATTTTCTAAATATCATCCACAAATAAATAAGGACAAAACTTATCTCTACTCTCAACATTGTACTACGTTTCGTGCGTGGGGCATCTCGCAAAGCGAAATCCAAACAAGGAACCCCCCCATTACACTACTCCTTGACAATGTCGATCATAGAGGTCGGTTATGTCATACACACAATTTTACTATTGCAACTACATATAAGTATATAGGATAGGATCTCTCAAATTAAATTAATACTTAGGAGTAACCTCAATATCTCCAATAAATATCCTTGGGATCATGTAACCGAGATATTCCATAATTGCGATACATTAACCCCCAACCATCTAGTACATCATAATCATCCAAGATGTACTCCATAAAAAGTCCATATCCTTTCACCTATAGGATATATAAATATATATATATATATATATATACAATCATCCATTCCCATAACCAAATGTACATACTACATATGATGTACAATGGCCATGCACATAATATACCTGGCTATATATATCACCGATAAACTGCACCATGATGTCATCTTCTAGGGCATTACTCATATACCATCCTGGGGACCACGGTCGGACTCAATATCACCGACGTCAGGTCCAACACACACACACGACGTCCATAGCTCCTAACCGGTCAATGAGATGAGACATACCCACCATGTCTCACCCCAAAATATAAATCACATAATAACACAATCGACGACTATGACCTGGGGAATATCCACACCCTTCTCATCGAGCCAGGATGCTCACCTTCTGCGCGAAAACTACCCAATGATAGCATGTGCGAGGTATGCTTAACAACATAAGTATATATATCATTCACATGCACAATGTATATACATCCATATGATCCCATCATATAATTAAACCATCACATACGGTTTAGATATTCATATCATGTATATTCACTTATTAATATCACTACAGATATATATATATATATATATATATATACAAACTATCTCTCTTTCATATGTATAAGATTTATAATCACGGCCATATATATATATATATATATATATCTTCAATATACTAGCCGCCATCCCAAACTCATTAACTTACCTCGATAATTGAATATGATCCTCACTTGAAGTATATTCATCCTTATCTCCTATGATATAAATAATCTTCCAACATAAATATATCACCAACATTAAGGTCATCACCCAAAGTTTAGGGTAGGAAATAATCACTACACATCTCATCTATATCCGAAAGTACATCAGTATCTCTAGTACTATTTTAACCATTGGCATATACATAACTAATAGTCTATAAACCTCGACTTATCCCAACTTCATCTTAAGTATTGGAATTCCAATGGTTACTTCCACACAATTATGTATAAACTATCCTGACTAGAATTATACTACCACTTATTCTAGTTGATAGTACGATCCAATCATTACCAATTTCACCTACGGTTCAATGGTTCTTAAGTACCCTTACTCCTATTGTGTTACCGATTGTTCCTCAATTGAAACGTTTCTAAGGATACCTGACCCCTCTTGCTCTTCGTCCTCAAATCTTAATCTCAGTAGAATCATAATTACTATAATGATTCGGCACTACCCTCGGCCTACAATTTCATATCGTACTCTCACCACTCTCTTGAAAGGACCCCAATCCTTACATCATCATTAGGCCCACTTGTGACCCCTAATTAGAACTTCCATTCTCAATGAGATTCCCCACTATATCGATATAACCCTCTCCAATTTATATGGAAATAAGTCCCCCAAAATAACTCGATAACTACTCGTGGTCCCATCATGCGAGAAACTTTCACTAAGTCTCCAAAACATCTTTCTTACATCATATAATTATGTCCCAAAATAATAAAACCAACCAAAAAGGGTTAGAAATCATCCTAGAGAAAAATTCTTCAAAATGACCTATTTCTGAATCGATTCAGCCCATCCGAATCGATTCGGTCCAAAGGGACGTGACAGTCTGCTACATACCGAATCGATTCGCTAGGGGCAAATCGATTCAGCCAGTTCAGAAAGCCATGAAAATGGCTAATTTCTCCAAAATCCAAATTTTCCAAAATTCGATTTACACCCCTTCCAACCCTTAATCTTCACCCCTAACATGTTTTCAAACATCAAAACTCATTCTATATCTAATCTCCTTAATTTATATCCCTTAAACCCAATTATAAACTTCAATTTGATGATTTAAACCAAAAATTAGGTTTTGATAAATAAACACAAAATCCATTTCTTTTATCCACAATTATGAAATCAAATACACAAATGACTTATTTAGCAAGATTAAACACTTGCCTCGATTTTGTAGAGGTTGGATCGTCCTCGATGTCGCGTTTTGGGCCGAAATATCCAAGCTTTTCTTCCTCCCTCTCTTCTTTTCTACTTCTTTCCTTCTTCCTTTCTCTAAATGAGTAGGCTTGTCCCGTAAGCCTCTTAAATCCCTTAAAACAGTAAACCCAGTTTTAAATGTTAATACACACTTTAAATGACTCATTTACTCCAATTCAAGTCAAATTGACTTAAAAATAATTCGAAATCGAAATAAAACCCAATGACAGTCATTTTGACTATCTCGACCCTTCCGGGATCGATGGTACACTCAAAATCATCATCCGGAATACTTTGAAATGTCCTAAATTTTTGGACCTCAATTCCCAAATTTTAAAATTCTCCAATTCAATTAAATTTTATTTTCCCAAAAATTTAAATTTCTCAATCTCCAAAATCGTGGGGTGTTACATGTGTGTGTGTGTGTGTGGAAAGGATCAAGTGAGGTCCCAATTTGAGGACCCTGATTGAGGTCCATTTTTTTAAAATAGAAAACAAAATATTTTTGGGCTGATTTTTTTTTAATGCTTTTTAAACATTTCAGGAATATCATAAAAAAATAATCAATTTAAAATGATTTTTTTTCTATTTTAAAAAAATCAATCAAACTGTGTCAGTTTTTAAGTTGATTTTAAGCTATAAAAACTAACAAAGTTTGATCGGTTTTTTAAAATAGTAAAAAAAATGATTTTCAGCTGATTATTTTTTTATGGTCCTACTGAAATGTTTGAAAAACCATAGAAAAAAATCAACACCAAAATATCTTTTTTACTATTTTAAAAACATGTACCTCATTCAGGGTCCTCAAATTGGAGGAACTCACTTGATCCTTTCCCATCATGTATACATGATGGGAAAGGATCAAGTGAGGTCTTCCAGTTTGAGGACCCTGAATGAGGTCCATTTTTTTAAAATAGTAAAAAAAATATTTTGGAGTTGATATTTTTTTCTATGGTTTTCAAACATATCAGTAGGACCATACAAAAATAGTCAGCTAAAAATGTATTTTTTAGCTATTTTAAAAAAATCGGTCAAACTGTGTCAGTTTTTAAGTTATAAACTGACAAAGTTTGACCGATTTTTTTAAAATAGTAAAAAAATTCATTTTGAGCTGATTATTTTTCTATGGTCCTACTAAAATGTTTAAAAATCAAAGAAAAAACTCAACTCCAAAATATTGTTTTTACTATTTAAAAAAAATGAATCTCATTCAGGGTCCTCAAACTGAGCGACCTCACTTGATCCCCCATATATAATATATATATAGTTAAACTCCCCAACATATCACATTAAACATACCTAAAAATTCATGATATTAAATGTACATGTATATACAAAATTGGCAATCATGTATATTTATATTGTGTGTGTGTGTATATATCTATATACTAGCGTATGCCCGTGCCTGAAGGCACGCCGAAATTTTCCAAAGTGCATAATCGCGAAACGGAGACAATTTTTCAAAGTACGTAATAGTGAAATGCAAAAATTTCGAAATGTAATTTTAAAACAATTGTCCATAATATCCTTTATTTATAGGATTATTCACCATGCTTAACAAACAACAAATAGTCCAATAACATTCAAATAGTCTAAATTCATCAAATAAATTCACATATAATACGACATATACAATATTCATCCATCGAATTCACATTGTGTCTCAAAAAACAAAGTGTCAAATTTTAAAAAAAAATGGGCATAATCTCCTTTGTTTATGGAACTATTCACCCTGCTTAATAAATAACAAATAGTCCAACATCCAAATTGTCTAAATTCTTCAAACAAATTCACATATAAAATAAAATATACAATATTCATCAATCAAATTCACTGTGTCTCAAAAAAACGAAGTGTCAATTTAAAAAAATGGGCGTAGTCTCCTTTGTTTATTGGACTATCCACCCTATTTAAGGGGTACAACAAATCCAACAACATAAAAAAAATCCCAAATTCGGAGATGGGATCTAGAAGTCCGGGAAAGGAGAATATGAATTTATTCTTTATGTGGGACTTCCATAAAATGTCTGTGTCGTGTTGTTTGACCATCCTCTTGGATGGGCTGAAAGAAACTGAGCACGCCTTTGTGGGAGCATCGGAGAGCATGTTTTTGGAAATTTCAATTCTTTTAAGAATTTTTCACTCATCTTCTTCTGGATTAGGTGCTACTATTGTTGTCTTCCCATCCTTCTTCCCACCTCTCCCCATTATCACTCTCTCCCTCTGGGTTTTCTGTACGATTTGACAAACAATAAACATAATTAATCAGTTTCTCGAACAAAGATACAATTACATAAGTAAATATACAATCAGTAACATACTTGATCTTTTTTCATCCTAATCTTACTTGCATCCAAGGAAAAGAAGATTGATAGTAATCTTTTTTTCATCTTAAGCTTCATCTAAGGAAAAGAAGATTCATCCTAAGCTTTTTTTCATCCTAATATTATTTAATATCTAAAAGAAACCAACATCATACTACCAACCCCATTCCTTGTCATGTTGAATTTCTCATTCCTTCTTATCGGCATATGCATATATGCAATGCCTCCTTACTACTGAACTATGGTAGGTTCCATACTTCAATTGGCCCTATGGATGCAAACCAATTTTTTTGGTCGGCGAAAGGTAACTGTTGTTCGAATCTTTATGTTTGCTTGTAATTGTGTGAGAATGAATCCATGTGTTTATGAACTTAGACATATGTGTTATGATTAGGCATAAATTCTTCCAAATTTATCCCTTTAATTTAGTAACTTTTAGCACCCCGAACAACGTAGTTGATTTGATTTTACACCATAATCTTGCTACTGACTTATCCTAACAAGTACCCCGAGTTTCTGGTATTTCGTACTAATTTTACAGGTATTTGAAGTCAATAAAGAAAGAACGAAATCGGAAGAATAGAGAGAGAAAAGAAGGAAAGTAAAAAGGGAAAAAGTGTAATTTTTATCTAGAATTGGGATGAGGCACCAAAAAAAAGTTGAAGGTATCAAGGTATCAAGTACATAGAAAGAAACGGCACCTCAATCGGAGTCCCGGTGTGAAAGTTATGAGCAGTCAAAGATAGAAGAAAAAGTTAAAGAAGAACCGGACCGATCCGGATCGGACTGATCCGAAATATAAAGTTCCAGTGAACCCCGGACCGAAGATGGAATGAATCTGAGAAAAATTAAATGAACTGATCCGTACCGGATCGATCAGGCCAAGAAATAAAAGAACCGATCCGGATCCGAGCCGGACGGAACCGAAGGAGCACCGGACATGTCCGAATGTCGCAATTTTGGTTTTTCACTCTTCCTCCAATGGAGAGTCCGAGTTGAGATAAAACTATTGGAGTCTTGTAGGGTATTTAAACCCGATTTGTTATCACTTTAAACAAGCAGAGAAATCATGTAATTTTTCCCTTTTCAGTAAAAACCCTAGTTTGAATATTTATTGCAATTTTAATTCCAAGATTAAAGTTTGTTCAGATTTCTGTGATTACAAGTGATTTTAGTTGATGCTTTTAGTAATTTGGTAAGTTAGTTGATTAATTTTTTCTGTCTAATCTTCCTTCTACATCATTCTTCAATTCTCCCTTAGTTTAATCATGATTTCCTGCAATTCAAAAATCATTTTCATCAATTTCATCATGTTAGGTTAGGTTTTTAAAGGTCGGGATACATGAACTCAACCTGATGTGCTAGTTGCATGTGTGTAAAATTAATCCTCTAAATTTAATGATTTCATTATGAATGTATTGTGTAGCAACGTAAAAATTGAAGATATTTGGATCTCGTTTGCTTTCGGGTAACCGGGATACTTTAGAATGCAATCTGAATGTCGCTATCATAATACCGATTTACTCGTCCTCTGATTAAGTATGGTGTGGGATTGAACCTCGTATACGTATTTCTTGGGAGTACTAAATTCTAGGTCTAATTAATCATTCAAATTTATGACTAGTTTTATACCAGCAATAAATTAGGGTTGAGGGATTGTATTCCTGTCCTATTTTCTTCATCATATAAGTTCGAGTTTTAAATCAATCATCATCAGTAATTTAGGTAATTTAGAGTAATTTCATTCTATTCATTCATTAGTTCATTAGTTAATTATTTCCAAAATTGCATTTAGTTGTAGCCAATTCCCAAAACCAATCATCTTTTATTTTTCTTTGGAGTCAAAGTTAGGTTTTCTTCTTCTATCCAACGTCGTTACAATTCCATTATCCTATTTCCCTGAGGATTGATACCCAACTTATCGGATTATTACTTGAGTGACAGTCTTGCACTTGAGCCTAGAGAGTACTCACTTCTGAGACACATTCTTACTCGCGTCAAGTTTTTTGTGCCGTTGCTGGGGAATTAGGTAGACTTAGGATTAGATCGAGTCAATCTAAAACTTTGACAAAAAATTACAAAAATCCAAAAACATATAAAAAATTGGAAATGCACAAAAATATTCATCATCATCTCTCATAAGCCCGTTAATGCAAAATTCTGAACTCACTCTAACTTCCAATAATACTCCAATCCACATTCACGAAAATCCGATAGGTGAGTATAACCCTGATAGCCCTCACACTCCTAACGCTCCAAAGTTCTGGGTTCCACCTCCCACACCGTCACACTCAATCGCAAATACCACTCCGTTTTCCCTCTTTGGACACACTTCAAAGCGCGCTCCGAGTATACCAAGTGAAGATACCGAGTCTTTGAGAAAGAGAGACATGTCGCAAATGGTAGTGCAGCCGCCGGTGAGGAAGAGGACCCATAATGACCTTTGAGAGAAATCCTATATCACGGGCGCGCTCTCACTCCGGGATGCATTATACTCCCGTATAATGCAGGGCAATTTCATTTTCAAAATGGGATGATCCAGATGCTCCCCCACTACCATGAGATGGATTCTGAAGATCCATATCTCCACATCAGGTAATTTGAGGATGTGTCAATGATCAAACTTGCACACAAGAGGTAATCCGCCTCAAACTCTCCCCATTCTCGCTAAAAAATAAGACTAAGACCCAGTTATGGTCTTTACCTGCAAGCTCGATTGCATCCTGGAATGAGCTGCAATCTAAATTTCTCAAGAAATTATTTCCTACACATCGAACGAACTCCATCAAGGCTCAAATTCAAACTTTCTGACAATTAGAAAATGAGTCATTCGATCGATGCTACGAGCATTTAAATGAGTTAATTACTTATTACCCACATCATCGATTTGATAAAGGGCAAATCATTTCCTTTATCCATAATGGGTTGAACATTAATTCCAAGCAACTTGTTGAAAGCATGGGTAATGGTCCGTTTGTCGACTTAGACACCCTCGATGCTGAGCTTCACCTGAGGTCTCTCGCCGAGACTACCCAATCCTAGTATACATCTGACCCTAATGCTCAAAATCGCAATCGCCAAGTGACCACCACTCCATCGGCGTCTATCCTATTTCATGAGAAAAGAATTTTATGACGGACAGTCGACTTGATGTACTTGAGAAAGGACTGCGAGAACTACGTGAGGTATATGGAAGAGGACCAACTGGATCCATCCCAAACCCCGTCGAGAAGGTGTGTACTATTTGTGAGGCGGGACATTCAATAGAGGAATGCCCGATGATACTAGCCTACAAAGTTATGCTTTAAGAACAAGTGAGTGGTGCAGGAGGATTCAAGGGTGATTTCGGTGCACCCCACGGGAATTCTTACAACCCATCGTGGAAAAACCATCCTGGTTTTAACTATGGGCAACAAAATGCAGAAATGAATCCTAATTCACATGTTTCCCATCCTCCAGCATCGCACTTCCAACGAGCACCACACATGCAAGAACATGTGCAAGCACCACCACCTCCAGGGCCATATATCACTCCATCGTAGAGAAATCTCAAGGATATGATAAACTTATTTATCAATAACCAGAACGCATGCAATGCTAGATATGATCACATGATCAGCGACATGAATGCGACTATTTCAAAAATGCAATCCTCGTTAAGTATCCAAGAGAAGGGCAAGTTTCCTGCCGAGGGTCAAAGACCTCCCCAAGGTCAAACTAGTGTTAGCTCCACACCCCATGACCATTCGGAACAATGTAGTGCAATTACCACTCTACGTAGTGGGAGAGTAGTTGACTTGTCACCTCCCCCATAAGACGTACCTAAAAATAAGGAGGTTTCTCCCAGCACGAAAGAGGCCAAAGATGCCCCTTCGATTGAGAGTGATGAAAAATAAAACACTAGCGGACCTAAGGTCATGGTGAAACCCCCTACCGCTGCCCCATACCCTCAACGGTTGGTCCTGCACTCCAAAGCGACTTCTCGGGACGGTGTGTTGGATGTCCTCAAGCAAGTAAAGATTAATTTACCTTTTCTCGAGACCATATAGAAAATTCCCGCATACGCTAAGTTCATTAAGGACTCACGGTGAAATGCAAGCTAAAGGTAAATAAGAATGTCTTTTTGGCCCAAAATGTCAGTTCAATTTTATCGAGTGGCCTTCTGTTAAAGTATAAAGATCCGGGTGCACCCACCATTTCATGCATCATGGGGAAGAACCGAATCGAAAGGGCACTAATAGATTTAGGAGCAAGTGTTAACATTCTACCCTATTCCATCTATAAGAAACTCGATTTGGGAGTCCTCAAGCCCACAAATATGACTCTCCAGCTCGCGGATCGCTCTGTGAAGATACCTCGGGGAATCGTTGAGGATGTGATTGTCCAAATAGACACTTTCTACTTCCCGGTGGACTTTGTCATTTGTGACGAGGAGCCCTCCATTCTCCCGAGCAATCATGTTCCCATTATCCTTAGTCGCCTATTCTTAGCTACAGCTAATGCACTCATTAATACTCGGAATGGGCGGATGCAATTAACATTTGGGAACATGACCCTCAATACAAATAATTTTAATAATATCAAGAACGAGGGTGACGAAAGAGAACCGCGAGCAGTACACGAGCATGGTAAGACCCACACGCGAGAGCCAATAGGGGTATGCCTTGTTACATCAAGTGAGAGCCGCAATTTAAAGGACATAGGGAGAGGTCCATATGAGTGCTTAGAGGATAACGAATGGATAGACACAATAGATACTTTCTCCTCAACTACTACCCACCTAATCCACCAAATAATTTTAAGATGGAGCAAGGAAGTAAGGATGTGGAAACAAATCAAGAGAGAAAGCTAGAGGAGTTGAGCCTAACGGAAGATGAGAGAGAATTCGGGCAGGTGGATGAGAGCCTTGACAACAAAATCCAACCTCTATGGGACTCAGGAAGTCATTTAAGAGAGAGCAAGTGGAAGATAAAATTGATGAGTTTCTTTGCAAGGACCATCCACTCATACCATTTGATGTCCCGAATGCGATAGAGGAGAAAAGTTGTGTTTCGTCTGACGTAGAGCCCGAACCATGCGTTCCAAAAATTAAAAGGAACTTAGGTGTTCCCTCCGAGTCGATGCACACAGGCTATAGTTTGAATAAGTATCACAGGGATCCCTTTCCGACTAGTCATGACGAGCCTCCCGATCTTTCCTTTATATATGGGTGAGGTCCCAACTTGTTCCAATTACTGGTTTACGATATGAAGACGGGAGAGACAAGGAGAGCATTGAACCCCGTTCATGGGGTCAGGTGAGTTTGTGGAGAGATGAGAGCTCGTCGCACCCCCGATGCGTATAGGGTGATTTTTATTGTATTATTGAGTCATGTGTTAGGGTCATTTAGTGTCTTTATGCATTTTAAATATTTGTTTGTTTTATTTTTACGCACTTTTCATTCGCTTTGAGTTAGATTTTCGTCCTTTTTGCTTGAGAACAATGAAAAAGTCTAAGTTAGGGGGGGTCACAAGTGCGTATTTCTAAAACTTCACAAATTTTCAAAAATGCCCAAAAAATTCAAAAAAATCATAAAATTTTGAAAAACCCAAAAATATTTTTTATTTAAAATAAATAAAAATTGGAATTCAAATCTTTCAAAAATATCATTAAAAGTCGGTTTTAAGTCTCAAATTGTAAAAACCCAATGCACTAAGATGAAATTGACCAAAGATGGAAATTGAGCAAAAATTGACGACTTAACGAATAAGTGTGGAGATTAACAAAACCCGGTGAGATTTCGAGCCTATCGATCTTTTTGAGTTTTTAAATCAATCCGAGTTAATAGTTAACTCATAGTTCTAATTTAGCATTTTAAATAAGTCGTTGATGATCTCAATTCTTTATTTTGATCGGTTTTGAAAAACGTGTGTGATAATGCCTTGAAAAGAGCGCTACAAATCTCTAAATTAAATTAATCTCGAGACGCATATGGTAAATTAATAAGTAATTGGGACAATGAAGTAGGCCATCGTTTGTTACCCAAAAATAGTATCCATAAAAAGTCATGAAAAATTCATCCCTTTGATAACCCAAATGAGCCGAATAAAATTTATCTTATTCGTTTGGTACCCCGAAAACCCAAGTAGCCCCGAATTGCGAAAATGGAATATTCATTAAAGTTCAAAAAGTGCAACAAAAAGGGCCAAGAAAAAGAATAGAAATGCTCAACAAAAATAGCAACAAAAGAAAAGAAGTGGAAAATAGAAAAAGAAGAAGAAAATGAGCAAAAGCCCAGAAAAGCACTAACGGACATCATAAGCAAAATTTTCCAATTCCGAAATTCTTAACCTTTTTCAATTTTACCCATTACACCTTAAAACCCAAAAAAGTCCTAACCGAGTCCAAATTGCGAAATTAGTTACCGTGTGAAGAGTTAAAAGACATAAGATAATAAAAGAGATTAAATGTGTGAAAAAGAGGCGATGTTCCCATTTCCCAATGATCGTATTCCGATGATGAGATCTATTCACTATAAAATTTATGTCTTTCTACTTATGTGCGTGAAATTGGTTCCACTACATTTACTCTTATAAATCATGCATATCGACAAAATAGCCACATTCGGAGTGATTAGTTTGTGAGAGCATCCCGCGAGATTTTGAAATCAAAATGAATTTTCGGATAAGTAACGTAATGGTTAATCGGTGGAAATTCGCGGTTAAATTTTTCGGCTTCGCACACATGCACTATGATTTGATACTTTTGAAAATGAATTTATGATGACTATTTTCTGATAAAAGTTTGAAATATACAATTTCTGCATATTTTGAAGTTTCTTTGAGTCGAATTTTGTGGGTACATTCACTGCAAACCCTCACGCGACACAACTTGTCCTACTAGGGTAACCTAGGGGTTTAAAGGATTGTTGCATACGCTAAATGCAATCACTTGACCGCGAAAAAGGTATTCTATCCCAATAAAGTGATTTTCAAGAGTTGAGCCTTGCTAGGATTTTTTTACATTGCTCGGGAAGTGCAAAGTTCTAAGTTAGGGGGTTTGATAGGTCATAAATTCTTCCAAATTTATCCCTTTAATTTAGTTACTTTTAGCACCTCTAACAACATAGTTGATTTGATTTTACCTCATAATCTTGCTACTGACTTATCCTAACGAGTACCACGAGTTTCTGGTATTTCGTACTAATTTTACAGGTATTTGAAGTCAATAAAGAAAGGAAGAAACTGGAAGAATAAAGAAAGAAAAGAAGGAAAGTCAAAAGGGAAAAAGTGTAATTTTTACCCAAAATTTGGATGAGGAACCAAAGAAAAGTTGAAGGTATCAAGGACACAAGTACACAGAAAGAAATGGCACCTCAATCGGAGTCCCGGTGTGAAAGTTATGAGCAGTCAAAGATAGAAGAAAAAGTCAAAGAAGAATCGGACCGATACGGAATGTAAAGTTCCAGTGAACCCCGGACCAAAGGCGGATCGAAGCTGAGAGAAATTAAATGAACCAATCCGTACCGGATCGATCCGACTAAGAAATAAAAGAATCGATTCGGATCCGAGCCGGACCGAACTGAAGGAGGACCGGACTGGTCCGAATGTCACCATTTTGTTTTTTCACTCTTCCTCTAATGGAGAATCCTGGTTGATCTAAAACTCTTGGAGTCTTGTAGGTTATTTAAAACCGATTTATTATCACTTTAAACAAGCGGAGAAATCATCTAATTTTTCCCTCTTCTGTAAAAACCCTAGTTTAAAGACTTATTGCAATTTTAATTCCAAGATTGAAGTCTCTTCAGATTTCTGTGATTACAAATAATTTTAGTTGATGCTTTTAGTGATATGGTAAGTTAGTTGAATAATTTCTTCTATCTAATCTTCCTTATACATAATTCTTTAATTCTCCCTTAGTTTAATCATGATTTCCTACAATTCAACAATCGTTTTCATCAATTTCATCATGTTAGGTTAGGTTTTTAAAGGTCGGGATGCATGAACTCAACCTGATGTGGTAGTAGCATGTGTGTAGAATTAATCCTCTAAATTTAGTGATTTGATTATAACTGTATTGTGTATCAATGCAACAATTGTAGATCTTTGTATCTCGTTTGCTTCCGAGTAACCGGGATGCCTTCAAATGCAATTCGAATGTCGCTATCGCAATACCGATTTACTCGTCCTCTGATTAAGTATGGTGCGGGATTGAACCTCAGATACATAATACTTGGGAGTACTAAATTCTAGGTCTAATTAATCATTCAAATTTACGACTAGTTTTATACCAGCAATACACTAGGTTTAAGGGATTGTATTCCCATCCTGTTTTCTTTATCATATAAGTTCGAGTTTTAAATCAATAATCATCAGTAATTTAGAGTAATTACATTCTATTAATTCATTAGTTCATTAGTTAATTATTTCCAAAATTGTATTTAGTTGTAGCCAATTCCCAAAACCAATCATCTTTTCTTTTTCTTTGGAGTCAAAGTTAGGTTTTCTTCGATTATCAAACATCGTTACAATTCCATTGTCCTATTTCCCTGAGGATCGATACCCGAATTATCGGATTATTACTTGAGCGACAGGCTTGCACTTGAGCCTACAGAGTACGCACTTCTGAGACACATTCTTAGTCGCATCAAGTTAGTATCAAACGTATACATATCAAGAGGAGAAATTCATGAAATTGTGCTTATGAACTTAGCCATATTTGTGTTTGTTTGTAATTGTGTGAGAATGAATCCATTTTCAACTGTAATCTTCAACATAGAAAACAGGACAATACCTTGGCCATTTTTGGATCTGAGAACAGGGCATCCGTGCGTACCTATATGAGAAAGAATATTCAGTATAGAGAACGGGGAAAAAACAAAATTCATATTAATGTACTTAAACTTTTTCATCATAACGAATGCCATTTCGGACATTCTCATGCCTCACTTTTCACTACATGTGTATAACTAAACACATGTACCATAATTTTTATCCAGACGCACTGCAAGATATAGGAAAAATGTACTTGAAATTTGAAAATAATAGTGTAAAATGTGACTCAAATTGCGAGGAATAACAATGAGAGTTGGGCATATGCAAGTGCACATACGCAATGAACCAAAAGAAGAATCTCCTTAAATATAATAGCAAAGATTTAAATCGAATGCCATGTATTATGAGCTGGAGTTTGCTCTTGAGAGGGAGTTGGGCATATGAAGTTTGCTTTTGAGAGGGAGAACCTGATGTTATGAGTGCTCTTGATCTATTTCTCTTGATAGACATGTATTATGATCATCCTGAACAATTTCAGAACAAAACATGAACAAAAACTAAATTGAGATTAGTACAAAATCCATTACATAATCTAAAACATAAATGTTTGAAAAGTAATGGTAAAAAAAGTGTATAGTATGTGTGATGGAGAGAAAGTAGGTAATGAGAATGTGAATTAACTCCCAAATAGCCACGCTACATATAGAGGAATATGGAAAGCAAATGGTTTCACAATTTTAGTTATCTACTTTAACTCAACTTGTCTACAATTTAGAATGCACTGAAAAACACCTTATCTACAATTTATAATGCTAAATATTATAATGCTTAGTAGAAAATGCAAACTGAATAGTCATATGATTCTTTGATCTCACCCTGTCGGCAATATCTCACCCGAGATACTACCTAATCAGCTGATCAGCTAGTAGACAAATACTGCCTGATTAACTGCCAAACAAAGTTTTCCAAAAGATGAAACATAAAATCCCAAATATTTGAAAATGAACAAATATAAGACTTGGGCAAATTAACCTCCGGAATACCGAACTATCAAAAGTTGATAAAAATAAGAGACGGAGATAAATAGAAATATCTATAAAAGCAAATAAAGGTTTTGAAAAACTCGCAGACACAGAGCACATTGTATTTGATGATGAATAGCGATGGCTGGAATTGCGGCGGGAACGTGAAAAACTAAAAGAATAGGAGCTTCTTTTTTAAACAATAATGAAGGATGATAATAAAAGCAATAGAATCTAATATAGGTAAGAAATAAGTAGGAAAAAAGGAGTTACCAAATCAGTTGGGAATTACTCTCAAACATCTGGTAGGCATCCTAAGTCTCAAACACCTTGGGATTACTCTCAAACAAAGACAAAGTATGTTTCTTGATAAAATTGGCAAAAGAACTCCCATTTGGATCCACCTTCTCCAATGAGATATTGCATTCTAAGAATAATTTCTCATTTGAATCTACATATTCCAAGCACGGCCATTGCTTTACTTCAAACCATAATCTTCATTCATTTCTAGAAAGATATTACCGGCATACTGAATACATAACTATGACATGCCATTGGAGTAGAAATATTATGCAAATTCAACATATATGATATGTGATCATATATGTATTCAGTATATGCAGTCATATATGCATATACGTCATAAATCTGTGGCAGAATACATATGCCATATGACTACAAAAACAAAATGTTTAGTCATATATACATAGTACATAACTATGACATGCCTCATGTCATGACATGTGAATACATATAAATATTTAATCATATATGAATACAAAAATTGTAGTTCAAACACCAAACAGAAAACAGAGTGAATTTGAAATCGTGTCATTTAAAAATTTAAAAGGGAAACATAATAAAGTCTCACGGCATTGACAAAATCGTGTCATGTGTATTGATTTAGTAAGTTAATAATATACTTGTCCAACATCTTTACTGCCAGACTTTCCTTACGTCAACACTTTGTTAGCCTACAAACTTGGGGGAGAAAATGTAATGTTATAATGACTCTATGGACACTAACTACCAAAAACTTTATATGCAATACTGTAATAAGTCTATGGTAAAAAATTTCAGTAGCTAGTTTATGAAACCGATATAGGGACTCTATGTTTAAAAGTTATAAAGTTGAAAATTTAAGTTTAAATGCATAACTGTAATTATACGATTGAAAGTGTCGAAACATAAACCAATTTTTGTGGTGGTATTTGAGGTTTTATTGAAAACAAAAATCAAAATTGGAGGTTTCACTAAAAATAGAACCACACAATAATTAAAGATTCCCATTACCAATAGGAAAAAACTCAAATAATAAATTTATCTTTAGAACATCCTTTGATAATTTATGCACGCCACATTTATTTTTTTTTGTATAACAAAGCTTTTGTAGTTTATCATCTTTAGAACATGTGTCATATGGGAGAACTAATTCATAACTCATTTCAAAAAACAAAATGTAAAGATGAACTATGAACCCACCCTAACCAAATATATTTACAAAGAAGCAATGATCAAAATTGAAAATGTGATTTTCATCAAAAGCAATCGGAAACTATAATGAAAAATTACTAATTATTTATCAAGTTCACACCCCGAGGACTCGAGAATACTTTGATTTCACATTTTCAAATATGGGTTTGTGGATAGAGAGGAGAAGATATCAAAAATTGCACATGACTAACATGTGCTCATGTGTTATAAATACCTCAATTTAAGAAAATTTGAAAAAAAGAACCAAAAACTAACTGGTATAACTCTTGGTATAACTGTTGGTTTGGTTTAAGTGTTTGGTTGGTATAACAATATAACTATTGGCACCAAAATGGTATAACTATTGACACCAAAAAATTAGTATAACTGGTATTGGTTATGATTTCAGGTTGCAAGAATTAGAATAATTGTTGACTATGATTTCAGGTACAAAAAATCAGTTGTGAATCAAACATTGGTTTGGTTTGGTGTCAGTTTGATAATAGGTATTGAAAATTAGTTTAGGAATCAAATGTTGGTTTGAAAAATCAGTAAGTGTTAGTTTAGTTTGACAATAGGTACCAAATGTTGTGAATTAAATGGTATAACAGTTGTCGCTTAGTCAATTTAACATCTTAAACACTCGATTGGTTAATTAAACAAAAAGAAATATAATTGCGAGCTGAAAACCAATACAAGAAATATAATCGATTTACCATAGTTTATCATCTCCAATCGATTTACAAAATGATTCTAAGTCCGAATTGTAACAGAGATGAATATCACCATATAATAACAAAATATGTAGCCATGCATAATTAACACTTTAACAAATATATTTTAGTCTTGATGTAAAAAATTATATTATCTCTAATTAATCAATCATAGATAAAATAAATGAGACAAAAGATTTTTAAAGTGGTTCAGCCTTATAAGAATGGCCTACGTCCACTGTTTTTTTGTATTGCTGACAGTTTTCCTGGAATTTCTCGATAAGTAGTTTACCAAGAGATTCATAGTCCCCTTCTAATGAGGAGGTTACAATGTATTTATAGCCTTGAGGTTGTCCCTGTGAAAGTACAATGCGTTGTTATCTAGTAGACATATACATCTGCACGATAATAATGAGCATTTAATGCACAATCCTCTCTTTGATTCTCTTGATTTGGATGTTCTGTACGCTAAGTAGATCGGACCGCTTAAGTTGCTCGGACTGCCTAAGTAGCTCGGCACGCTTGAGTTGCTCGGGGCCCATGAGTTGCTCAGGGAGCCTAAGTTGTTCGGTACACTTGAGCTGTTTCGAATGTATGAGTTGCTCGTGGCGCTTGAGTAGCTCGGTGGTAGTGAGTTGATCGGTAGAAGTATTTTTAATTTCCATGTTGGTTAACACGTGTCTTCAAATGATAGGTCCATGTCAGCAGATTAAATTTGGTATCAACAGAAGCCCCCAATGTTTCATAGTTTGATGTTGAAGAAAAGTATGGAACATTCTGCTTGAAAACTGCATAGATTATTGGTTTGTATGGTTTTTAGGAAAACATTCATTGTATATAACTCCTTTTTGAGTGCATAGTATCATGCTTCATAAATATTTTGAATTTTCAAGATCGCTTCGATATTTGTGCTTCTTTTCTTCTTTTAGCCACCGGATACGCAAACGTCCTCCCTTGTAATCATTGCTTTTCTCTATTACCGAGGTAAAGTATTTAAGCGCGGAAGAAATCCTATCGTCTTTCACTTTTCAAATATGTATCTCTGAACTCTTCATTTTCTCTCTGTCTTGTGCCTTCGTTTTTTTCGTCGTTCATTGTCACCTGATATCTTTTTCCCTGTAAGATTTTCTTCCATTTCTTTTATTTACTTTGTTCATCATGGTTTATCTTGTTGAGTCATTGGACAAATTTTGGTCTAAATTTTCAATCCCTTCGTGGCTTATTTTGGAAGAACTTTCTGAACCTTCTGATTATTTTTCTTTGGCTGAGGGACATTGGTTCCCAAGTCTCTTTGTGGCCGAATGTGGATTTTAATTCCTTTGAAATGTCCTATGTTTGGAGTTCTGTCAATATTTTGACGTTGTACTTGCAAAAATAGCTCCAAATACCTGGAGGATAGTTAATGGCGTACATAGATTGAATCAACTCCATTGAACCCGTTTAGGAATTCCATAGATTATGTATTGCTATAGATGGGTTGTTAGTGATTCCACATTCTATTTGAAAACTAGGTTTTTGAATAGGTCTTTAGTTGTTAATCTTCCAGATGCCAATAGGGATTATTTTGAGCATGGGGTTATTATGAAAAATTGGCAACACGCTCCATTAAATGGAGATGACGTATATCATGGTCCCATGTGTCCCCCCTATGGCAATAGAATAGGTTGTTTTTATTTTTTGAAATCTTTTTTTCTTTGTGTTTGATAAAATGTATCACTGACATTCATTTTTATTTATTACAGTTGACAGTAAAATAAAACCTCCAAAAGAAGCTGACGTTAATTTAAAGCATTTAAAACTTATCTGGGATTTGCACCAATCTGTTGTCGAGGAACATATTAGATCTGCCTCTTAGTTGTTGAAGTACAAGAGCTATACTTCATCTTTCACTGCTCGTCCTCGTCCAGGGGTAGTTAATCTTGACCAAGTACTAGCTTCTGAGACTAGTGTGGAAGGTTCTTCCACTCAATCTAGTATTCCTATCAGTGATCTAATGAAAAAGAGAATAGCTCCTGCCTTTTTCGACAAGTCTGCCTCTACTGCTGTGGAGGCAAAGAAAAGTAAAAAAGATATCCCAAAAGAAGGGATAAAGACTGTAGATGTACCCCCTCCTATTGCTGCCAAGAAAATTGGTGAGAAGCCCCCTGTGGCTCCGAGCAAGATTATTGCTCTCTCTCTCCTTCGAGTGAGGTTATTGTCATATCACCAACAAAGACAACGTCTTTGGTTGAAAATGCTCTTGCCCCTATGAGGAGGTTAAAGAAAAGCTCTTCTGAGAGACCTGCTGAACTTGCCTCTCAACCTTCAAACGTTGAAGGTAGTATTCCATATTTTGCTTCTCTGAGATCTGCTGTGAGCTTGGTGAAATACTGGACTATCCTAGAAGTCCAAGGCGTTGAAGACACTCTTTCTTGTGAGAGAATCACTACCCTCGCTGCTCAACACATTACCTTATTAAGTATTGTTAGCCTGAGTCTTTCACTTTCTAATATTATGTTCATGTATTGACTCAAAGTTATTTCTTTTTTCAGCTGGTGCCGTATTTTAACAGCATTCTGAAGAAGGATGCAGCTATCAAAGCTTCAAGCTCCTCGGGAGGAGTAGAGGAAGCTTTTGTTGAGCTGACCGAATCTCTGAAAGATTCTCGTCAAAAAGACAAGGAAGATAAAGTTACTTGGGAGAAGCAATTACAGTCCACTGAGCAAGAAAGAAATCAAGTTGTGAATGCCTCTAAGGATTTGGAGAAAAAATTAACGGAGTCTGAGCAGAGCAACAAAATCTTCGAACAAAACAACAAGGAACTGGAAGTCAAGCTCAAGTCTGCTAAAGAGGAAGTTGTAAGACTTCAAGATGTTGGGCGCCAGAAAATGGAGATGGAGGAGAAGTTGAAGGCTGCCGACGAGCTCCTTAGGGAAAGGACCTCCTCGGAGAAGGCAAAAAGGAAGAAGGCAATTAAAAAATCATTTAGTGCTGGTTGGGACAAAGGCTAGAATAAGGGTCTGGCGCCATGTCCTCTCAAATGGAATACTCCAGTCTTAAATATTTTAGGGATGGATGGGTTGTAGCCTTGCAGGAGCTGAAAGTTACTGAGAATTCAGAATTATTCTAACAACACACTCAGGTCCCTCCTCCCTCCCCTATGGAAGAAGAAGAAGATGAAGCTGCCTCAGATGAATCTTCGATGATGATTGGAGATCATCATCCCAGTTGTTGAAACTTTCTTCGAGCAACTCCAACCCACCAGCACTTCGGCCGAGCAGCTACCTTTATCATCCGAGCAACCAGTCACTTCCTCCAAAACTTCTAAGGACGTCATAGGGAACAAGGATAAGGTGTAAAGTTGTTTGGGATTTTATTTTGATGTTTTCTCAAATGTAACCTCAGACTTTGTATTCTCTTCTATGATGAAATAAAATTCAAACTTTGGTTATTCACCTTGAATTTCTCTTTTACTTGCTCTGTCTGTGTTATTATTGATTCTTTTTATTTCTTCTCTTTGCTAGTTTATGGCCAGGATGGAACTCTTATCATCTCATGACACATAATTGATGAAGAAATGCAATGAATATTTTAAGGCTGGTCATGAAGATCTTAATGAGGCTCAAATCATTGATGTCCTTGGTCTAGATGCTTCTGAATAAGTAATCGAAGCTTACCAATACCTGAAATGCTTACTCGATCATGTTGTTGCCAATAATGTGGCTTACTATGAGATGATCGAAGATCTCCAAGGGACAATAGAGGAACTTCAACAGCAGTACAAAGAGTCCTCCACACTTTTGCATCAAGGATACGAGAAGAAATATCAACAATTGAGTGTTGATAAAGGGTATGATAAATTCATCTCTACCTATGAGAAGAAAGAAAGTGTTCTAAATCTTGAAGTCGAAGAACATAGGCATATTGCTAAGCTGTTAGAGCAGGAGAACATTGCCTTGCAAGAAGAGATAAAACAACTTAAATCTACTGCATCTTCCTCGGGAGCCTTGGTCCCTGTTAATAATGAAGGCTTCTCTTTCTTGGAGGTAGAAAATGCCGTATTGAGAGATGAGTTGGAAACTTTAAAAAGAGATGGACCCTCCTCATCTACTCGCGGACGATCAAGATCTTCTTCTCGTGGACGAGCTAGGGCTGGTCGGGTCTCTATTGAAGAAGCTAAAACACAGTCTGCTTTAGAGAATCGGGCCTTTCAGTTGATGGTGAAGAACCAAGCCTTAGTAGAAATGTCTAAGAAAATTTTGAACTTCAGCGAGCAACTCACTAATCAGAGTTCTGCCCTGGAAAATAAGGAAATCCTGGTGAAAAATCTCCATGAGCAACTGGAGAGGTTAACTTATCAATTCCATAAACAACCCAGAGAATTTTGGATGGCTGGGTATAATGAAGCCCTTTACCATCTTGATGATCGGATCCAGCAATCAAATAACGAGGGTTACAAGCAAGGGTGGTTGAATGCACTATGCGTGCTAAAATTGGAGCAGGGCCACTACTTATGGGATTATTATGACCCTAGAGTGCTCGATTTGCCTGTGCCTCCTTTTAAGCTTGATATCAGTTGGATTCCTGCTCGAGCAATTCCTCAATGTTTGATCTCTAAGTATCTCGGTGATTACAGTCTGCATGCAAACTTCGAGATATCTCTCCCAGAGCACTTGCTTGAGCGGTCTTCGGTAATGAATGTTAGAATGCTGCGAGATATGAATTTTATCAATTCCCCTTATGCATTAGATGATCCTCCGGCTGGGGTAGAACCTATTTCAAAGGCAGAAGGGAAAAAACCAATAGAATATGATTTTTTATGTAATGAAGTATATTTTTCACATCATATGTAATTCTACTCGATTTGAATGAAGAAATTTAGTCTTTTGCTATTCCATTTTCTTCCAAATAGTTTATAGAATGCCCTTGCTTGCTTGTTATTTTGCTTTTGGATAATGGAACTTGTCCCATTTGTTGTTTGATTATAGTGTCTTGTCAATCTTTGGGCCTATGCAATGAAATGATTTGCATCACATGTTCCTACTTCGTTTAACCAATCGGAATTGATTGTATTTTATTTACCGACCAATTGGAGTTAGTGGTAATTGATTTGCCGACCAATTGGAGTTGGCGGCAATTGTTCCCGACCAATCGGAGTTGGTGGTAATTGGTTCCTGACAAACCGGAGTTGGAGGAAATTGGTTCCCGACCAACCGGAGTTGGAGGAAATTGATTTGCCGACCAACCGGAGTTGGTGGTAATTGATTTGCCAACCAACCGGAGTTGGTGGTAATTTGTTCCCGACCAACCGGAGTTGGTGGTAATTGGTTCCTGATTAATCGGAGTTGGAGGAAATTGATTTATCGACCAACCGGAGTTGGTGGTAATTGATTTGCCGACCAACCGGAGTTGGTGGTAATTGTTCTCGACCAACCGGAGTTGGTGGTAATTGGTTCCCGACCAGCCGGAGTTGGAGGAAATTGGTTCCCGACCAACCGGAGTTAGAGAACCAATTTGTTATTCTTTTGTATTACTTTCTTCAGCACATAATCCCCTTCCTTCAAATCACATTTCTTCTAATTTTGTTATAGAACAAAGTTGTTTGTTGTTGATACGCTGCATTCCTGATTGTTGCTTCTTCTCTAACCTCTTCGAGCATATCCAGGTTTAATCTTCTCATCAAATAACTAACAGAAGAATTGAAATTAAGCACCCTATGCGTGGTTATACCCAATTCAGCAGGTATGACAACCTCACTCCTAAATGCCAGCATATATGGAGACTCTCTTGTTGCTGTTCGTGGTGTGGTACGATAAGCCCACATCACAGAGTGTAGCTCATTAATCCAATTTCCTTTTGCATCATCTAGTCATTTTTTCAAACCATTCAGCAACATTCTGTTTGTCACCTCAGTTTGCCCATTGCTTTGGGGATGACCTGGTGCAGAGTGGATCTTCAGTACATTGGATTGCTGACAATATGCAGCAAACTCCTCGTTATCAAGCTCGGTTCCATGTTCTGTGATGAATGCATGTGGTACACCGTATCTGCAGATAATATTCTTCCAAATGAATTGGTAGACTTTGTCGCATGTTATATCAATGAGAGGCTCATCTTCCACCCATTTAGTAAAGTAATCCACCGCAACCACGAGGTATTTAAATCTTCCACTGGTCATTGGAAGTGGCCCGACCAAGTCTATTCCCCACATGGCGAATGGCCAGGGGGATGTTATGGGTGTTAACAATGCTTGGGGAGTTCTTCGGATAGAAGATAAGCGTTGACATTTATCACACTTCTTTGCATAAGCTGCACAATCAGCTCTCATCGTCGGCCAGTAATACCCCTGCATTGTTATTCTTCGCAAAAGCGTTCGACCTACTACATGGACCCCACAAGACCCTTCATGGACCTCTTCGATCAAATCTTTCACTTCAGAGGGGTGGAAACATCTTTGTAACCCTGCTATAATTCCTCATCTATATAAAATGCCATTGGTCAATACATAACGAGCAGCTTTAAACTTCAATTTCTTGGCTGCGAGTTTATCAGTTGGAAAAGCCCCCTCTTCAATATAGGCCCTGATGGGGTCCATCCAAGATGGTCCCAAATCAAGGGCAATAAAGTTCATCATTAGATATTCGTCTATGCTCTGACCAGCCAAGATCTCTATTGGGATTGTTCTTCGTATCTCGGTGCGTGTGGATGATGCTAACCGAGCTAGTGCATCTGCTCTTGCGTTCTCTAATCTCGGTATTCTAGTTAACTAAACTGCAGTAAAGCTCGATACAACCTCCATTGCTTTTGCATGATACTTAATCATTAATTCTCTTTTTGTTGCATACACCCCCAAAACTTGGTTTACGATTAACTGTGAATCACTGATTACAATGACCTATTCTTCCTTCATGTTTTTAGCCAGACTTAGACCCACGATCATAGCTTCATATTCATCCTCATTGTTAGAAGCCTTAAATTGAAAGCGCATAGCATACTGCATATCAATCTCATCCGGACTATTTAAAACAATCCCTGCTCCACTGTCTGTAGAGCACGAAGATCCATCCACATACAAATTCCATATAGGTACTTCATTATCAAACTCTTGATCAGAAAGAGTTCCTCGGTGGGATATTTGATACTTCTTTTTGTCCTCCTCCAACGCATCTCGCTGCTCGTTTACCGACGTAAGTTGGTCGGGGTTTAAATTTGATGATCGTGTAACATCCACAGGTTGGTCTGGGTTCAACTCCTATTCTTTGGAAGAATTTTCTTGAGTGACTCTACGATAAAGTCTGCTACTGCCTGCCCTTTGAGTGACGATTTAGGCTCATAAATTATATCATATTAACCAAGTTCCACTGCCCAATACATTAATCTTTCTGATTTCTTTGGCTTATGCAAAGCTTGCCTTAATGGCATATCGGTATACACCACTATAGTATGGGCTTGGAAGTATGGACTCATTCTTCTGCTTGCTTCAATCAGTGCTGGTGCCAACTTCTCTAGCCTGGGATATCTGATTTCTGCTCCTCGGAAAGCCTTGCTGGTGTAATAGACTGGTTTTTGTACTCCATCCTCCACTTTTATCAATGCCGAACTCACTGCATTTTCTAAAATTACTAGGTACAAGTATAGTCTTTCTCCCATCACTGGTCTAGATAATAGTGGAGGTGTCCCCAGATACTTCCTCAACTCTTGAAAAGCCTCTTCGTATTCATCATTCCATTCAAATATTTTTCGGAGTGTTCTGAAGAATAGGAGACATCTATCAGTTGCTCGTGACACGAATCTATTAAGTGCTGTAACTCGCCCTGTGAGACTTTGCACTTCCTTCTTCATTATTGGAGATCGTATCCCCAATAGAGCCTTAATCTTTTCAGGGTTCGCTTCAATTCCTCGTTGGTTAACAATATATCCGAAAAACATTCCTTCTCGGACCCCGAATATGCATTTGGTGGGATTCAACTTCATTTGATATTTCTTTAGTTGATCAAAGGTCTGACCTAAGTCAACTAGATGATCGGCAGCTTTCTTTCTCTTCGTCAACATATTATCAACATAAACTTATATGTTATAGCTGATTTGCTCTGCGAACACCTTATTCATCAGCCACTGATATGTGGCACCTGCATTTTTATGTCCAAAAGGCATAACATTATAACAATAAGTTCCCCTTGGGGTGATAAAGGAGGTACTCTCCCTTTCCTCAGGTTTCATCTTAATCTGGTTATAACCGAAATAAGCATCCATGAAACTCAACAATTCGTGCCCCGAGGTAGCATCCACTAGTTAATCGATTCGGGGCAAAGGAAAATGATCCTTTGGGCATGCCTTATTGATATCGGTGAAGTCTACACACATCCTCCACTTGTTATTTTTCTTCTTTACCATGACCACATTTTCCATCCAATCAGGATATTTGACATCTTTGAGAAAAGAGGCTTTTTGTAGGTTCTCCACTTCTTCTTGCATAGCTTGGTTCTTCTCAGGACTGAACACTCTTCATCGCTGTTTTACTGGCTTGATTTCCTTGTTCATGTTGAGCTCGTGACACAAGAAATTAGGATCTATCCCTGGTATGTCTTCATGACTCCATGAAAAAGTCTTCTTTCTATGCCTTAGAAATGCTATCAATTCCTATTTTATCGATACATCCAGTGATTCACCAATTTGAGTTGTTCATTCTGGATGCTCGTCGTCCAAAATGATATTTTCAGTAGCCTCCATGACCTATCCCTTCACAAGCTGAGACTCATCTCTAGGGTCTAGTGTTTCAATCTCTGCATCTTCTACTTCATCCACCTGATAAGTAGTAGTCTTCTTCCTAGATTCTTTACGCTCCTATTATTCGGCAGATGAATAGTAGCATTCCCGAGCTACTTTCTAGTTGCCTTTCACAACTCCCACTCCAAAATTGGTTGGGAATTTTAAACATTGATGTACAGTAGATGGTGCTGCCTCGAACTTCTTCAGACCTACCCTTCCCATGATGATATTGTAAGCTGATTGGACATTTTTGTCCATTACAAAAAAGCGTATTCTCTCTATTCGACAAGCAAGCCATATACTGATAAGTATATCCAACTTTATCGTCCTAAGTGGAAAAACCTTCTCACCAGTAAAACCAAGGAGGGGCCTATGATATGGCTCCAACTGGGATAGCTTCAGATTCAAACTGTCAAAGCATGGATAGAACATGATATCTGTCGAGCTACCATTATCTACCAGTACTCGTGAAATCACTACTTCTTTCATTCTCATCTTGATCACTAATGGGTCATCATGAGGATATAGTACTCCTGCCAGGTCATTATTAGAGAAACCAATGACCAATTTGTCTTTATTCACCTTCCTCGGGCGATCATCTTCAGCCAGATTTATTCGCTTAATGTACGAGCAAGCTTGAGCCTCATTAGGGTAAGCTTTCCTCTCTGCAGTCATGTCCCCACCTCCTGCATCTCCACCTGTAATAACATTACATTCAAATGATCCAAAATGGATTAAAAATACCTCACGTTCTGGATGTCTTAGTCTTTTGGGGAGATCGGGGTCATCTTGGTCATCTTCTGGATCTTCTTCGTGACTTCTCTTCATGTCTTCTTTTGCTCGACGAGGAGACCTAGACCTTTGCCTTCCTCGGTTGTTGGTTTTTCCACCATTTTGACGATCAACATACTTAGTCAGTTTTCCTCGTCTGATGAGTGCTTCAATTTATTCTGGAGAGCTATGCACTGCTTGGTCGTGTGACCATGGTCTTTATGGAACTCACAATATTTGGACTTATTCCTCTTGTCAGGATCTTCCTTCATTTTTTCTGACCAGTTTAGCTCCTCGCTATTCTTGATCTCTTCCAGAATGTGGATTATGTCTACTTTCAAAGGAGTGTAATTTCAAAATTTCTTCAACTGTTCCAGTGCTTGCTTTGCTTTTGACTACTTGTTGCCACCATTATTCTTCTGATCCTTCTTCTCAGTCTTGTCAGCCTCGACCTTTATTTCCTTAGTATCTGCATTCTTCTTCGCAACCATGGCTTCCTCGGCATTCATGATTTTGGCTACTTTTGCCATCGGTTCAGCCATGGTCCTAGGCGAATCCTTGGCTAAAGTGTAGTATAATTTCTCTGGCAATAGTCCACTCATTAGAATAATAATTGTTGTTTTCTCCTCGTAATCAATTACCTCCAGTTTCTCGTTATTGAAATGAGTAATATAGTCCCTGGTGATTTCACCCGCCTTTTGTCTAACACTTAGCAAGTGTGCTACTCGTTTGACTGGTTTCACTCCAAAACAGAAATTCCCGATAAAGAGTTCTGTCAATTGAAAGAAAGTTGCAATCTTTCCCCGAGGAAGGTTATTGTACCATATCTGAGCTGATCCGATAAGAGTTCCTGAAAATCCCCTACATCTCATCTCATCTGGAACTGCATGGATATTGGCAGCAGCTTGGTATTATTCTATATGAAGGACATGGTCAGTTTTTCCATCATATTTGGGTGTCACTATAGGAGCTTTGAATTTTTATGGTGTGGGAAAGTTCACAATTGCTTATACGAGTGGTGTTCCTTGAACAAAAGTTCTTTGTAGAGGATTTTTGGCCTTAGCCATTTCCCCTAATCTGTCTTCCAACCTCTGAATAGAGCCCTTCCATGCATCATTTCCTTCCTCGGGCCTATTGGTTCGAGCAACTGATCGTGTTGAATTTGCCTCTTGGGTTCTTTCATTACAAGAATTTGGTCGTGATTAGGTAGATCCTTCCCTTAACTCAGATGGTCGTTGAGAGTTCCTCGACACAATCCTAGGGGGACTTTTATTCCTCCTAGGGACCAAACAATCAAAAGGAGAGACTCCACTGAACCTTTCAAGAGCACTGGTCCTTTCTGGAGATAAAGTGACGTTTTGTTGAGTGTCTGTAGCTTGTACTGAGCAAGTCCGATGATTGGGCATAAATATTGTATATTTATCCCCCTAATTTCGGTACTTTTGTGAACCCAAGTGATGTAACATATATGGATTTGATTCACATTTATGCTACTAACCTTCGTGGCGAGTATTTTGTGTTTTGTGCTTCTCTTATTGGTTTTACAGGTTAATTATGCAAGCAGTGCAAAGGAGGAAGCAAGACAATGCTATAAAAGCTAAGAAGGCAAGTTCAAAGGAAAATTGGTAATTTTTCAGCCAGATACGGAAGGAGAAGTCAACTAGAAAGTTTAAGAGCTCGGAACAACGAGAATACTGGAAGGAACGGCACCCAAATCTGAGCTACGGTTGAAAAGTTATGCTCAGTTGAAGTTGAAGAAAAATCCAAGAAAAGAAGAGAGAAGTCAGAAAAATTCTAAGTGTTGAACTCCAGGCCAGCACACGTTCGCGAACCCCAGGCCGAACCGGTTTGGGGGGGCGAACCGGTTCGCAGGTACACCCGAACCGGTTCGGGGTACCTGATACGCGAATTTTGCCTTTTATGCTGATTGGTTCCCAAGTCTCCTATTAGGTTTTAACTTCTCAAAAATTGTAGGAAACGAAGGTAACAACTCAGGAGCAGCCATTAGGAGTAGTTTTACTCAGTTTTTGATAGAGAAGAAGAAGGAGAAACATCTAGGAACATCAAAAGAATTATTTACTTCAAGATTCAATTGTTAAGGGTTTGTTTTTGAAGTTTTAATTAAAGATTCAAGATTCCTGTCATTGTTCTTGCATGTTTAGTTTTGTAATCGATTCAATTTGTTTTCGCGTTCATAATACGTATTTACATGCTTCTAGCTAGTTTCTTCATGATTTCATGCACACGCAACGTTACCATTTCATGCATTAGTCCATTTAACATGTCCGGCTAGGTTTTAAAGGTTGGGATGCATGAACCCAACCTGATGTTGTAGTTGCTTGTGTATAACGTTAATCAGATGAATTTAACGATTAATTTTGATCGTATTGCGTAATTACATAATAATTGTGGATCTTTATATCTCGTTTGCCCTTGGTTACTCGTGATGATATAGAGTACAATTTGAGTGCAATTATCGCGATACCGATTTACTCATCCTCAGATTAGGTATGACGCGGGCTTGAACCTCGTATACATAATGCTTGGGAGTACTAAATTCCGGGTTGGATTAATTGGATAAATTTATGATTGACGTTGTCACTGCACTAGACTAGGGTTGGGGGATTGTATTCCCATCCTGTTTTCTTAGCATTTAGGTTCAAAAAAAGCTTCAATTTAATTACTCATTCCTCATTTAGATAATTTAGTTAGTTGCATAGTTTATCCTAATTTCATAATTGCACTTAGTTAATCAATCCCAAAAACCAAAATCAAATCTTTTCCTTCCTTTTTTTAAGAGTCATCGTTAGGATTCCTCCGTCTGATTCCATCGTCACAACTCCGTTGTCCTTTTTCCCTGAGGATCGATACCCGATTTGTCGGATTATTACTTGAGTGACAGGCTTACACTTGAGCCTAGAGAGTACACACTTTAGAGACACATTCTGAGTCGTGTCATCCGACCAGGCTGATAAGAAGGATCATTAGATCTTTCAGTACGATATGTGTCGGTGCATCTAGATCGAGATTCCTCTAGGAATAATGTTCACCTAGGTCGTGAAAAGGGTAAATGGGTATTTCTCTGAACACTTCGTTGTCCTGACTGAGCCGACACTCCGCCTTGAACAGTTTGTATGAGGTGTCGCATTGTTTCTTGCATGGACGACTGGCCTTGGGCCAGATTAGCCATTATACCAACCATATCTTGAAAATTTAGGGGAATAGATGGATTTGGAGGGATCCCAGCATTTCGATTACTGGGTTCTGGATTATCAGCCATTGATGATGAATTGTTTTGGTGAAAAATGCTAATTACAGTCATTCCCACAGACGGTGCCAATCTATTGATGTAAAAAATTAGATTATCTTTAATTAATCAATCACAGATAAAATAAATGAGACAAAAGACTTTTAAAGTGGTTCATCCTTATAAGAATGGCCTACGTCCACTGTTTATGTATTGCTGATTGTTTGCTAGGAATTTCTCGATAAGTAGTTCACAATGAGATCCAAAGTTCCCTTCTAATGAGGAGGTTACAATGTATTTATAGCCTTGAGGCTGTCCATGTGAAAGGACAATGCGTTGTTATCAAGTAGACATATACATCTGTACAATAATAATGAGCATTTAATGCGGAGTCGTCTCTTTGATTCTCTTAATTTGGATGATCTGTACGCTAAGTAGATCGAACCGCTTAAGCTGCTCGGACCGCCTAAGTAGCTCGGCATACTTGAGTTGCTCGGGGCCCATGAGTTTATCTGGGAGCCTAAGTTTATCGGTACGCTTGAGCTGTGCTGAATGTATGCGTTGCTCGTGGCGTTTGAGTAGCTCGGTGGAAGTGAGTTGATCGGTATAAGTATTTGTAATTGCCACATTGGTTGACACGTGTCTTCAAATGATGGGTCCACGTCAGCAGATTAAATTTGGTATCAACGGTTAGTGTGTATGTATAATATGATACAAAAAACATCACCAAAGACCACTCATGCATGAATATAAGAAATTAGTATGAAACATCGCAGTAACATTCCAAGGCGATTGTTCAAAGTAGTAACATTTCAAGTAAACATTCATACCCTAATATGACATTTGGCCAATTACTCACCTATAAATTAGTCTAGATATGCACACAGTAGAAAATCAGTCATGCCTTGTGAATTAAAGTGTGATGTTAAGGTATGCTAAAGTTATATATACACACTAAAACTAAGTATTCTAATATACCTTAATTCAAAGGTATACTGCATATCAGAAGCAGATGCAAGAATGGGCCAAGCTTCTGGTGCTCAGCCAAAAACTTAGACAAATACTCACTACACAAAAAACTTTTAAAACAAAACAAAAAAAATCGATCTTAGAACCATTCATGTAATATAGCAAGAAATAAAATCAAGATTAAATCCCCCCAAAGTTGTACCTGTTACTCATGAAAAAATTGCAAAATCCCAAACCCTATTATGTAACGAAAGATACGAAATAATTATTAAAATAGTCAATAGCAAATTAAATACCCACCTTGAATCATACCTTGTGGGAACTTTGTTCAAAATGCAACAAATTATTAAAATGACCCAACTGACCTCCTTCTTAGTGGCTACATTTTTCAAACGACCTGTTGATACCAAATTTAATCTGCTGACTTGGACCAATCATATGAAGACACGTGGCTATCTACATGGTAACAACAAGCACTTCCGAGATGATCACACGCTCTGAGGAATCATGTTACTCCGAGGAACTCATACGCTCCGAGGAACTCTTGAATACCAAGAAGCTTAGGCGGTCCGAGAAACTCAGGCGTTTCGAGCTACATCTCGAACAAAGCATTAATAGCTGGATAACCAACAGTTCAACTGATTCATTAAATGCTTATCATTCAGACGCGCACGCAAAAAGGGCATTAAATATATTACCCTTTCATATGTATATCATTTAATGTATTACCCTTTCACATGACAGCCTGAGGGCTATAAATACATTGTACAATCCTCATTGTAGGGGGGGGAGAAATCCAAACTCTGGGATCAAATCCAAAACGGAATTTCTTGTAATTGAGAATTCTTAAACACTCAGCAATACAACAACAGTGGACGTAGGCCATTCCTATAAGGCTGAACCACTTTAAAATCTTTTATCTCATTTATTTATCTGTGATTGAATTATTAGAGTGATCTAATTTTTTACGTCAACAGATTGGCTCCGTCTGTGGGAAACGAATGGTAATATCATTTTCTCAATCAAATACAATCCATTACCAATGACTGATATTCCTGAATCCAGCAATCGAAACGCTGGAACCCCTCCAAATCCGTTTGCTCCACTAATTGTTCCAGATCTGACTGGAATAATGGAAAATTTGGCTCAGGGCCAGACCGTCATGCAAGAAACGATGCGACAACTCATCCAAACCCTCCATGCCGGTGCATCAGCCCATTCCGGACCACGAAGCATTCAAAGAAATACCCGTGCACCTTCTTTGAATACTAGGCGTACTAATTCATATCGCAATGAGGAATCAGAAGATTTTTCTTATCAACCTGGACGAACTTCGTCAGTGCGAGCCACAGATACTGAACAACGTGTCACCCTCTCCTCGAAAAGGACCAGCGCATTGGAAAGATTAAGTAGGGCTTCTCCTTTCGATCGATTAGGCCCTAGGAGGAACAAAAGTCCTCTTAATACAGCGTCGAGGAACTTTCGACGACCATCAGATTTAAGGGAAGGATCTGCCCAGTCATGACCAGCTGCTCGTCAAGATAGATCCTATGATCGACCAGCTGTTCGTCAAGATAAATCCCAGGAAGCCACTTCAACACGATTAGTTGCTCGAACCAATAGGCCCGAGGAAGGAAATGATGCATGGAAAGGATCTATTCAGAGGCTGGAGGATAGATTGGGGGAAATGGCTAGGGCCAAGAACCCTCTACAACAAACCTTTGTTCGAGGAACACCTTTTGTCCAGGATATTATTGATTTTCCAACACCATCAAAGTTCAAAGCACCTGTTGTGACTCCCAAGTATGATGGGAAGACTGACCCTGTCCTTCATATAGAATAATATCAAGCTGCTGCCGACATCTATGCTGTCCCAGACGAGATGAGATGCAGGGCATTCTCGGGAACACTTATCGGATCTGCTCAGATATTGTATAATAATCTTCCTCGGGGTAAGATTTCAACTTTTCTTCAACTGGCTGAGTTATTCATTGGGAATTTCTACTTTGGCGCAAAGCCAGTTAAGCGAGTAGCACATTTGATAAGTGTTAGAAAAAAATCTGGTGAGAGTATCAGAGATTATATAAGTCATTTTAATAACGAGAAACTCGAAGTCATTGATTATAAGGAGAAGACAGCGATTATCGCTTTGATGAGTGGACTGCTGCCAAAAAAGTTGTACTACACTTTGGCCAAAGATCCACCTCGAACCATGTCGGACCTGATGGGAAAAGCGTCCAAGATTATGAATGCCGAGGAGGCTATGTCTGCAAAGAAGAATATGGACACCAAGGAAACCAAGGTGGAAGGTGACAAATCTAGGAAGAAAGAACATAAGGACAATGGTGGTGATAAAAAATCCAAAAATAGATCGTCATGGGGGGTCTTGAGGAAATTTGATAATTACACACCTTTGAAGGCAAATATCAACCACGTCCTGGAAGAAATTAAGAACAGCGAGGAGTTAATCTGGCCAAAGAAGATGAAGGCAGACCCCGACACAAGGAATAGGGAAAAGTATTGTGAGTTCCACAAGGATCATGGCCATATGACTAAAAATTGCATAGCTCTTCAGAATGAGATTGAAACACTCATCCGACGAGGAAAACTAGCAAAGTATGTTGATCGAGGAGGTAAAAGAAGAAACTACTATCGATTTAGAAAGATATCTAGATCTCCTCGTCGAGCAGAGGAGAACAAGAAGAGAAACCACGAAGTTGATCCAGAGGATGACCCCGATCTTCCCAAGAAACCAAGGCAGTAAGAACGAGAGGTATTTTCAATACGCTTTGGGTCATTTGATTGTAATGTTATTACAGGAGGAGATGCAGGAGGAGGAGACCTTACTGCAGAAAGAAAAGCTTACCTCGGTGAGGCGCAAGCTTGCTCATACATTCAGCGAATAAATTTAGCTGAGGAAGATCGCCCAAGAAAGGTGAACAAGGAGAAATTGGTCATCGGTTTTTCAAAAAATGACCTTGCAGGTGTTTTATATCCTCACAATGATCCACTGGTGATCAAGATGAGAATGAAGGAGGTAATGATTTCAAGAGTGCTAGTCGACAATGGTATCTCGGCAGACATCATGTTCTACTCGTGTTTCGATAGTTTAAACTTAAAGCTATCTCAACTGGAGCCTTATCACAGACCCCTCATCGGTTTTGCTGGCGAGAAAGTATTTCCACTTGGGACGATCAAGTTGGATATATTCATTGGTACGTGGCCTGCTTGTCGGATAGAAAGAATACGCTTCTTCGTGAATGATAAGAATGTCCAGTCATCATACAATATCATCATGGGAAGAGTAGGATAGAAGAAGTTCGAGGTTGTACCATCTACAGTGCATCAGTGCCTAAAATTTCCAAAAAAAATTCAGAGTAGGAGTTGTGAAAGGTGATCAGAAAGTAGCTCGGGAATGCTATTATTCATCCGCCGAGCAAGAAGAACTAGAAGAATCGAAGAAAAAGACTACTACCTATCAAGTGGATGAAGGTGCAAAAATTGAAACATTGGATCCTCGAGATGAGTCGCAACTCATGAAGGGTCAAGTGGTGGAAGCTACTGAAAACATCATTTTGGACGACGAACACCCTGAGCGAACTACTCAAATAGGTTCATCGTTGGAAGCCTCATTAAAACAAGAATTAATAACTTTCCTTAGAAGCAGAAGACAAACTTTTGTGTGGAGTCATGAAGATATGCCTGGGATAGACCCAAACTTCTTATGTCACGAGCTCAATGCGAATAAGGAAATCAAGCCTGTGAAGCAGAGAAGAAGAGTATTCAGTCCCGAGAAGAATCAAGCTATACAGGAGGAGGTCGAGAAGCTCCAAAAAGCTTATTTCATTGAAGATGTTAAATATCCAGATTGGTTAGCTAATGTGGTGATGGTAAAGAAGAAGAACAATAAGTGGAGGATGTGTGTAGACTTCACCGACCTCAACAAAGCAAGCCCAAAAGATCACTTTCCACTGCCCCGAATTGACCAACTGGTGGATGCTACCTCGGGACACGAGTTGCTAAGCTTCATGGACGCTTATTCTGGTTACAATCAGATTAAAATGAAACCTGAAGACAGGAAAAGTACTTCTTTCATTACCCCTAGGGTAACTTATTGTTATAATGTTATGCCTTTTGGTTTGAAAAATGTAGGTGCGACATATCAGACGCTGATGAACAAGGTCTTTGCTGAACAAATCAGTGACAATATGGAAGTCTATGTTAACGACATGCTGACAAAGAGCAAGAAAGCTGCCGATCATCTAGTTGACTTAAGTCAGACTTTTGATCAACTAGATAAATATCAAATGAAGCTGAACCTGATGAACTGCATATTCGGAGTACGAGAAGGCATGTTCCTCGGGTATATTGTCAATCAACGAGGCATTGAAGAAAATACTGAAAAGATCAAAGCTCTATTAGGGCTGCAATCTCCAACAACGAAGAAGGAAGTACAGAGTCTCACAGGACGAGTAGCGGCACTCAACAGATTTGTGTCGCGAGCAACTGATAGATGTCTCCCATTCTTCAAGACACTCAGAAAGACTTTTGAGTGGAATGATGAATGTGAGAAGGCTTTTCAAGACTTGAAGAAATACTTGGGAGCACCTCCACTGTTGTCCAGGCCGGTGATGGGAGAAAAATTGTATTTGTACCTTGCAGTATCTGAGAATGCAGTTAGCTCGGCGTTGATAAAAGTGGAGAATGGAGTGCAAAAACCAATTAACTACACAAGTAAGGCCTTTCGAGGAGCAGAGATCAGATATCCAAGGCTGGAGAAATTGGCACTGGAGCTGATTGAGGCGAGTAGGAGAATGAGGCCATACTTCCAAGCTCATACTATAGTAGTATATACCGATATGCCATTGAGGCAGGCCCTTCATAAGCCAGAAAAATCAGGGAGATTGATGTACTGGGCAATAGAGCTCGGTGAATATGATAGAATTTATGAACCAAGATCATCGCTAAAAGGGCAGGCTGTAGCAGACTTTATAGCGGAGTTCACCTATCCTGATACCCCCGAGGAGCAAAATTTGCTCGCTGATCAACCTGTGGATGTTACAGGACCAACAAACATAAGCTCAGACCAATTACGATTGGTAAAAGGGCGTGTGGATGTTACAGGATGCGATCCAGAGATAGTTGTGAGGACTCCAAACGAGGAACAAGATTTGCTCGCTGATCAACCTGTGGATGTTACAGGATCAACAGACACAAGCTCAGATCAACTCCGGTTGGTAAAAGGGCGAGTGGATGTTACAGGATCATCAATTTCGAGCTCATACCAACTTCGGTTGGTAAAAGAGCAAGAAAAAATGATCGACGAGGAGCGAGAAAAATCTGGGGAGGATGAAAGGAAGCAACAAATATTTCACCGAGGAACTCTGACTGATTTGAAATTTGAAGACGAGTTACCTATATGGAGGCTATATGTAGATGGCTCATCTTGCACTGCAGGATGTGGTGCGGGGATAGTTTTGAGCACTCCGGACGAGGTCGATATGGAATACGCCTTGCGTTTCCAATTCAAAGCTTCCAACAATGAGGCTGAATATGAGGCCATGATTGCAGGGCTAAATTTGGCAAAATTTATGGAGGCGCAATAGGTTGTGATCTTCAGTGACTCTCAATTGATTATAAACCAAATGATGGGAGTATATCCAATTAGAAGAGAATTAATGATCAGATATCATGCAAAGGCAAAGGAGCTGGTGTCAGAATTTACCGCAATTCAGCTGGTCAAAATACCAAGAATGGAGAATGCGAGAGCAGATGCCTTAGCTCGATTAGCATCAGCTACTCGTACCGAACTACGACGAACAATCCCAATTGAAGTGTTGGCTGGTCGGAGTATAGATGAAGATCTGACGATGAACTTTATCACCCTTGATTTAGGACCATCTTGGATGGATCCCATCAGGGCATATATCGAGGAGGGAGAATTGCCAATTGACAAGCTCGCAGCCAAGAAATTGAAGTTTAAAGATTCTCGGTATGTATTAATTAACAGTATTCTATATAGACGAAGAATTATGTCAGGTTTGCAGAGATGTGTACATCCCACCGAGGTGAAAGATTTGATTGAAGAGATCCATGAAGGGTCTTGTGGAGCACATGTAGCAGGTCGGACGCTTTTACAAAGGGTGATGACGCAGGGATACTACTAGCCGACGATGAGAGTAGATTGTATAGCCTATGCCAAGAAATGTGACAAGTGCCAGCGCTTTTCCTCCATCCGAAGAACTCCACAAGCATTGTTGACACCCATAACTTCCCCTTGGCCATTTGCCATGTGGGGAATTGATTTGGTTGGACCACTACCAACGACTCGAGGAAGGTTCAAGTATCTCGTCGTCGCAGTGGATTATTTTACTAAGTGGGTAGAAGCTGAGCCACTCATTGACATGACGTACGAGAAGGTGTACCAATTTGTTTGGAAGAACATCATTTGTCGATATGGTCTCCCTCATGCCTTCATCACAGACCATGGAACACAATTTGATAACGAGGAGTTTGCCTCCTATTGTCATTAGTCAAACATTTTGAAGGTTCATTCAGCACCAGGCCATCCTCAAAGCAATGGACAAACTGAAGTGACAAACAGAACGCTGCTGAACGGTTTGAAGAAAAGATTGGATGATGAAAAAGCAAACTGGATCAACGAGTTACAATCAGTACTCTGGGCTTATCGAACTACTCCCCGAGTAGAAACTGGAGAATCACCATACATGATGGCGTTTGGAAGTGAATTTGTCATACCTGCCGAGCTGGGTCTCCCAACACACAGGGTGCTAAATTTTAATTCCCCTGTCAGCGATTTAATGAGAAGGCTGGATTTAAACATGCTTGAGGAAGTTAGAGAAGAAGCAGCCATTAGAAATGCTGCTTACCAGCAGCGAACAACTTTGTTTTACAACAAGAGGGTGAAGAAGTGCAACCTAAAAGAAGGAGACTATGTGCTGAAGAAAGTAATTCAAAAGCATAACAAACTGGAGGCAAACTGGCATGGACCATACCGAGTTACATAAGTTGTTCGACCAGGAACTTATCGAATAGCAACTTTAGAAGGCGAGGAGTTTAAAAATGCCTGGAATGCAGATCACCTGCACAAGTATTATCAGTGATGTATATGTAACACAGTTCCATCAGTATGAATAAAATGAAAATATTCTGCAAGTCTCTCTGTTTATTAAAAAAAATTCGGGGAATACTAGTGCTACGCACTACTCGGCAAAGCTCGGTAAACTACTCAACGAAATATTCCAAACTGTACCAAGTATGGTTGGTCGGGGATAAAAACCCACTAACTGTAGTTGGTCGACGAGGAGAAATATTCCTAAAAATGCCAACCTGTTTGGCTAGGAAACGAAATATTCCAAACTGTACCAAGTATGGTTGGTCGGGGATAAAAACCCACTAACTGTAGTTGGTCGACGAGGAGAAATATTCCTAAAATGCCAACCTGTTTGGCTAGGAAACGAAATATTCCAAACTGTACCAAGTATGGTTGGTCGGGGATAAAAATCCACTAACTGTAGTTGGTCGACGAGGAGAAATATTCCTAAAAATGCCAACCTGTTTGGCTAGAAAATAAAATATTCCAAACTTTACCAAGTATGGTTGGTCGGGGATAAAAACCCACTAACTGTAGTTGGTCGACGAGGAGAAATATTCCTAAAAATGCCAACTTGTTTGGCTAGGAAACAAAATATTCCAAACTGTACCAAGTATGGTTGGTCGGGGATAAAAACCCACTAACTGTAGTTGGTCGACGAGGAGAATTTATCGACCTTTGTTGGTCGGACACATTTTATGAAAAAGACAAAAATTTACCAAGTATGGTTAGTCGGGGATAAACTCTCACTAACCGTAGTTAGTCGACAAGCATAATCTAACAACCTTGATTGGTTGATACTCGTGAATTTATTATTAAGTGATCGAGCAATATTATTGAAACTTGGAACTTTTTAATTATTACTGCATTGGTCGACAAACAACACAATACTTGTTATCTTTTTAATAGAGATGCATAAATATAAAGTGTTTGATAACTACAAGATAATATCAATGAAGATTTGCAAATAAAAATGAAAGTCTTTCATTGAAATCAAAATAAATTACATTGATAATGAAATTACAATTACATTGATTTGTATACTAACTGTTACATCAAAAAATTCCTATTCTACTGGTCTCTTCCCCTCTGCTTTTAACACAGGTTCCTCGCCAGCAGGCGGATCATTAAAAGACTGAGGAGAATTGATAAAGTTAAGATCCTTCAGCATCCTGACATTCATCATGGATGGTCGATCTAAAAGATGCTCGGGACGAGATACCTCAATTTGAGAGTGAAGATTGTAGTCACTGAGGTACTTTGAAATTAAGCTCCGAGGAATGGCCCGAGCAGGTATCCACTCCATCTCCAAATTGTATGGTGGCACGAGCAAGTCGAGCAACCCAGGATCATGGTAGTCCCACAGATAATGGCCTTGCTCGAGCTTCAACACACCTAAGGCATTCAGCCAGCCTTGCTTGTAGCCCTCATTGTTGGCATTCTGGATACGATCATCCAAGTGGAATAGTGCTTTGTTGTATCCAGCCATCCAGAACTTCAAGCTTCTCGTGGAGACTCTTAATAAAAAGCTCATTATTCTCCAACACTGATTTCTTTGCAGAGAGTTGTTTTTCCAGGTCTCGAATCTTCTTTGACATATCAGATAAAGCCTGGTTCTTCGCCATTAATTGGAAAGCTTGGTTCTCTAACGCAGACTGAGTTCTCTGCTCCTCGACAAGAACCCGAGCTGCTCTTCCTCGTCCCCGAGCAGCTCTTGCTCGACCACGAGTAGAAGTAGAAGTGCCAGAACTCTTTAAAGTCTCCAACTCGTCCCTCAACTTGGCACTCTCAACCTCTAAGAATGAAAATCCCTCGTCAGTCACTGGGATTAAGGCTGTTGAAGAAGAAGCTGCAGACTTCAATTGTGACAGCTCCTTTTGCAGATTGTTGTTTTCCTTTTCCAGCAACTCAGCAATCTGTCTACATTGTTCGACCTCACCCTTCAAAGTTCTCTCCCTCAGATCATACCCAGCAAAAAGCTTCTCGTAGCCCTTGTCGGCCATGATCAGCTTGTACTTCTTTTCGTACCCCTCATACAACAGGGCAGTTGTTACCTTGTACTGATTCTGAAGGTCTTCGAGGGTACACTGGAGATCCTCGATCATTTCATAGTAAGCCACATTATTGTCCACTGCACGGTCAAGTAGACACTTTAAGTACTGATATGCTTCAACTGCCTGTTCTGAAGCATCATGACCAAGGATGTCAACAACTTGTGCAGCACTCAAGTCTGTGTGACCAGCCTTATAGTATTAATTACATTGCTGCATCAGCTTTGTATCATGGGCAGATAGCAGATCCATCCTGGCCAGAAACTAGCAGAGAAAGAAGAGCAATCATCAATAAGAAGAATAAGCAGAATATGAATAGAAGATGAACAACATTATGCAAGAAAATTCAAGTTTTATTAGATCATAAAATTCAGAGTTACAAGTTCTGGATTACATTTGATAAAAAGAAGAAAAATATAAAGATAAGCCCGAACAACACTACACCTTTTCCTTATCTCCCAAAACCTTCTCGGGAGGTTAGGAAGAAGAAGCAGGTTGCTCGGAGGGAACTGTGGGCTGTTTGGAGAGCACCAGCTATTGCTCGGAAGAAGAAACAACTTGCTCGGCAGTAGACTGGATGGTTGGGGGGTGATCTCCCATCACCATTGAAGACTCCTCGGAGGTAGCTTCGTCCTCTTCTAATTCTTCTGGAGTAGGAGGGGGACCAGGGATATGTCTCTGGAAGAGCTCGGATGATTCGTCGACCTTCATTTCCTGAAGGGTAGCAGCCCATCCATCCCTAAAATACTTTAGACTGCCATAGTCCACTTGAGATACCATGGCAGCACACCCCTTATCCCACCCCTTGTCCCAGCCAGAGCTGAAGGACTTCTTCACAGCAGCTTTCCTCTTGGCCTTCTCCAAGGCAAGTGCCTTCAATTTATTTTCTGCCTCCTCCTTCTATCGACCTACTTCCTGGAGCTGGTCCAACCTCTCCTCAGTAACTTTGAGCTTATTCTCTAGCTCCCCTTCAGCTCTGAGCTTCTCTTCAAGCTCTTTATTTGCCTTCTCCAAGGCAGTCTTTTTCTTCTCCAACTCCTTGGAGGCATCAACCGCTCGAGCTTTTTCTTGCTCGGAGGAGGCAAGCTTTTTCTCCCAGATAGCCTTATCAGTGGCATACTGCTGGAGAGAGTCTTCCAAAGACTTGGTAGCTTCTTTTAAAGCTCCTTCCACGCTGGACGAGGAGCAAGAAGCCTTAATCGCTTCATCCTTCTTCAGGATTAAATTAAAGCAACTCGTCAACTATGAACAGAAAAAGAAAGCAAGTTAGAAACAAGAAATGACAAAGGAAAATATGAAAAGTTCAAAGTAAAGAGACTTACTGAAGCAAGATGACGAGCAGCCAAAGAAGTAACCATGTCCCGAGTAAGATTATCTTCATTACCCTGGACCTCGGTAATGGTTTGGGACTTCACCGAGCTCATGGCAGAGCTCGGAGGAACAAAAGTGGGAACTACAGTCCCTGCAGCAGGGGGCTGAGTAGTGGTGTCAGCCAAATCGATTGAGGAGATTTTTTCAGCCTCCTTGGGGGAACAGGTACAGATTCAACCAAGGAAGAACCCTTGGTCGGTGATATCACAATCACCTTTCCAGGAGCAGCAGAGCTGCTCGGAGCCACTACGGGCTTATCAGCAACCTTCTCGGTGACTTTAGCAGGAGCAGCTGGAGGAGCTGCATCAGTCTTCTTTGTCCCCTCCCTTGGGATATCAATCCTACTCCTCTTTGCCTCACCAGAACCGGAGGCAAATTTCTCAAATAGGGTAGGAGGTCTTCTCTTCTTCATCCTTTCGCTCAAAGGAATATGAGATTTAGGCGAAGAACTTGCAGAGGCTGGTACTGGCTCTGCTTCACTGATCACTGGACGAGCAGTGAAGGAGGTTGTGTAGCTCTTGTACTGGAGCAAATACGAAGCCGACCTGATGTGCTTGTCGGCAACCCTTGATGCAGACCCCAGATAAGTCCCAAATGCCTTATATTGACATCTGTTTCTTTTGGGCACCTTCTCTTACTATCAACTGCAAATAAACAAACATTGTTATCAGTGACACATTTTATCAAACACAAAACAAACATGATTTCAAAATAAATAAAATAAAATAAAAATAACCTATCCCATTGCCATAAGGAGGGCATCTGGGACTCTGGTAAACCTCATCTCGGGTTAATGGAGGGTGTTGCCAATTTTTTACGACAACCCCGTGTTCAAAATAATCCATATTGGCATCAGGGAGATTGACTACTAAGGCTCTATTTATAAACCTAGTTTTTAAATAATAAATATTATCATTAACTGCCCATCTATAGCACTACATGATTTCTGGAATTCCTATACGAGTTCCATGCACTTGATTTAATTTATGCACCCCATTAACAATTCTCCATGTGTTGGGGGCTATTCGTGCAGGAACAACATCAAAATACTGACAGAATTCCAGACACAAGGAATTTGGTGGAAAAGAAAATCCACACTCAGCAAAAAAGAGACTGGGGAACCAATGTCCCTCAGCCAAATTGAAATAATTAGAAGGCTCAGAAAGCTCTTCCAAGACAACCCAAGAGGGAATGGAGAAATTAGAACGAAGTTTCTCAAGAGACTCAACAAGGTAAACCGTGGTGAATAAAGAAATGAAGAAGAAGGAAGAAGATCTTACAAAAAAAAGACTGAAGATGTTGACAACGAACGACGGAAGAGATGAACGCACAAGAGAGTAGAAGACAATGAAAAACTCGAAGATAAAAATTTGAAAAGGTAGAAGACGATGGGAGTGTCTGTGTGGTTTAAATACCTTGCCTTGGGAAATGGTGAAGTAATGATTACAAAAAAGGATGATTACATTACTGGCGGCTAAAAAGATGAAAAGTAGCGCGGGAATCAAAGCGGACAACAGCGGCTAAAAAGATGAAAAGTAGCGCAGGAATCAAAGCGGACAACAGCGGCTAAAAATATGAAAAGTGATGCGGGAATCGAAGCATGCAGAAAAGTCCAAAAGAGCATGATTCTACGAATTGGGAAGGAGAAATAAATACAAGGGAAATGCTCCTAAAAATCAGGAAGACTACTTAAAGCTACCATATTCCGAGAAAGAATGTTCCATACTCCTCAAATTTTGAACTATGAAACATTTGGGGTTTCTGTTGATACCAAATTTAATCTGCTGACTTGGACCAATTATATGAAGACATGTGGCTATCTACATGGCAACAACAAGCCCTTTCGAGATGATCACACGCTCCGAGGAATCATGTTACTCCGAGGAACTCATATGCTCCGAGGAACAGACCTCTCCGAGGAACTCTTAAATACCAAGAAGCTTAGGCGGTCCGAGCAACTCAGGCGGTCCGAGCTTCATCTCGAACAAAGCATTAATAGCTGGATAACCAACAGTTCAACTGATTCATTAAATGCTTATCATTTAGACGCACATGCAAAAAGGGCATTAAATATATTACCCTTTCATATGTATATCATTTAATGTATTACCCTTTCACATGACAGCCTGAGGGCTATAAATATATTGTACAATCCTCATTGAAGGGGGGGGAGTGGGGAAATCCAAACTCTGGGATCAAATTCGGAACGAAATTTCTTGTAATCGAGAATTCTTAAACACTCAGCAATACAACAACAGTGGACGTAGGCCATTCCTATAAGGCTGAACCACTTTAAATATTTTGTCTCATTTATTTATCTGTGATTGAATTATTAGAGTGATCTAATTTTTTACATCAACACGACCTATGGAACTTAAATCTGCAAATAAAGTTAAAAAATATTAGTGTTTCAAAAAACAAATTATATGTGAGAGAGTGAAATACAGCACGAACACAGTTTATTACAGACAATATCCCCAGTTATGTTTCAAGACAATATATGTGTTTCAAAAAATATTACAAGATATATCCCCCATCTCCTCACCCTAATACATAACTTAAATCTTCAAATAAATGGGTCAAAATACAGAACTTAAATTGATTGTTGGAGAGTTATGTTAAGTCTCATTAAAGATGGTCAAACAAATTTAAATTCGATTTTTGAAGGGTTTTGTATGTGTTACAAATGTAGTCAAATGTTAAATGTAGTGTCTAAGAGCATAATATGAAAATATCACATTATAATATGACACTATTACAGTGTTATATTTGCTAAATCATGTGGTGATATGATAATATCATATAGGACCGCATACTAAATCACGGGTAGTGATATTCCCAATCACAGTGTGCAAATAGAAAAGGGAAAAGTAGGGTTACCAGTGAGAGAGAGAGATTTTGCTGATGATGGTGCTGATGATGATGGTGGTGGTGTGCAAATCCGATGATGGTGCCAGTGATGATGGGCCATGGATTGATTCTCTCTATTTCTCTACCGACGGTTAGGGGAGAAGTAGTGAACCGGAGGGCGACAGTGGGGGGAGGCAGCGGAGGGCGAGGGAGAGGGTGAGAAGGTTTAGGGAGACATCGAACGGAGGAGGGAGGGAGGGGCATTGGGAGGAGAGAGAACATAGAGAGAGTGAATGTGAGTTTGTGTTTGGGGGTTGTAAGGAATGAGGGGACGGCTGAGTGGGGGTGAGTGAGATATGTCGAGATAGAGAGAGGGCGGTGTGTGTGTAAAGGGAGAGTGTGTTTCCAAAATAGCCTCACTTTTGAATTGAAGTGTAAGCTGGGTGAGTAAAAAAAGGGGCCAATCAATTAATTAAGGGGTAGATTTGTAAAAAAAATGTGATCTCAACCATTAAAATATGTAAGGTGGTGGCATCGATCTACACCGTTAAAATGTGTACATAATTCAAAAACCAAGATACTTTATTTTATATATATATATATATATGTGTGTGTGTGTGTGTGTGTGTGTGTGTGTGTGTAGCATACATAAAACTTTCATACATACATGATACATGAATGTATACATACATATATAATATATATAGTTAAACTCCCCAACATACCTCATCAAATATACCTCAAAATACATGATATTAAATGTACATGTATACATGTACATACATCATTAAATATACCTAAAAATATACCTAAAAATAAATATACCTAAAAATATATGATACCTACCTTAAATATACTTGTATACATTAAATATACTTGTATATAGGAAAATACATGATACATGTATGTAGGTATATTTAATGTATACAGGTATATTTAATGTATATTTAATGAGGTATGTACATGTATACAGGTACCTCTTTCCAGTTGGGTTCTCTATACTTTCTTGAATTTTTGTGGATTGAAATATAAATCTATTTTATACATACATATATATATATATAGTCTTGAAATATAATTTCACTATAGGATAAGAGGGGACCACCACGACAAGATGATGAATTTGACTTCAGGACCACGAGGGGACCACAATGGGAAAAGGACAAAATTTGTTAAGTCCGTTCTTTAAGAAGTCCGTTTAGACAAAAAGTATATACATATATATATATATATATATATATATATATATATATATATATACATAGTTGGAAGTGGAAGTGGAAGTGATATACTCTATATTACACAACAACAAAAACAACATGATTTAGAGGCCAAGGGCCCAATTTCTCTCTCTAATTCAGAATAGTAGTGATTACAAAAGGAGGTGATAATACGCAAATATTACGTATTTCATCTCTCGAACCTACGCATTTTTAGCCCCCTCGGGTTCCTTAATCCCTATATTTAAGCCCGTTAACCAGACAACCTCGGTTTATATTGTTAACATGATATATGAGGTATAATTGGGCTTTTGTTGGTATTTAGGTACTAAGTATGGAGTTCGGACGCATTCCGCTAAAGTTCCATATGCAATCGCACATTCAAGGCCATTTTAGTCTTTTCACAGCTTAGGCACTGGCCCAACATCTCATAAAGTTGTATCCCTCCTCGCTAGCTTCGCGTGGCCGCAGACGGTGCGCGATTCCGAGTCCGTATAAAGAAGTTACTGCGATTTCAGCGGAGGGAAAAATAATAAATCAAAAGAGGAGGAGGAAAAGAGGAAGGAAAGAATGCAGGTTGCTGCTGCCTGGCTGATACCTGCTTGATCAATCGATCGACCCCTTTGGTCGATCAATCAACCATTCTGAATTGTCGAATTTTGGCCTAAATCGATCGATGGACCACAGGGGTCGATCGATCGATCCCTTATTTTTCAGCTGATATTTTGCATTTGTTTTCTTTCTTCTTTTCTTTTATTCCAACTTACTATATAAAAGTTTTTTGTTGTAATAATCACATATTGAGTATATACATGATTTTAGGTTAGTTTAGGTTAGGTTTTGAGGGTTTTGAAGAGTACTTCTTCAATTTTTCTTGGTTTGACACCCCATTTGGGTTGAATGTTGCACTATTCATCATCCTCTCCATTAATATAGTTTTTATTTCTTCATTTCTTGCTTTCTAGTTAATTTATATGCTTTCTAATTTAGGTTTACATGCTTGATTTACTTGTTTTCTAGGTAGTTTTACCGCGTTTCTTTATTGCATTTATTTATCGCGTTTTTAACATGCTTTCTAGGTAATTTAAATTAGGTTGTGTTTGAATTGAACTCACTCAGGTTGACGCATTGCTTTGCTTTGGTGATGTTGTTTACGGGTCTATTTCAGGTGCGTTGTCCTAGTTATTGCGCCTAGGAGATTTGACGGGTCATATCATGTATGTTTCGTGCTTATGACCTTTCGCGCATAATTTTCGAGGTATTTATTGATGCCAAAATCTTATTAAGCTTTTATGTGGATTTAGGGGCGTAACAACCCTTGGTTCAATTAACTGTCAAAACGAGACGTATTTATAATAACTCGTCGACCCATGTAACCATTTTATACTAATGAACTCGGGTGAGGGATATTCGACGCAACCTATAGTTTTAGTCGCTTTCATAATCTAGTTTCAATACCTTGCCTAGAATAATCTTTCCCTTTTATGCATCTTTTACTTTTTAGTTTGTAATCATCTTTTACACTTTTATTCCGAAATATTAAATCATTTAAACTCTAGCAACTCGTCTCTGTTGATTTTTGATACCCGACTTACCGCTATACTCACCCGTTGAGTGTAGTCGTAGTTTAGGTTTTTGTATAGTTCTGGTGAGCCGAATATAAAATGACCGGTGCGTAGGTGACTCTCGCGCCGCGGCAAAACTTGGTCTATCAAATGGCGCCGTTGCCGGGGATGAGTTTGTTTTACACTTTATTTGATTTACTATTTCATAGTATTTTCTTTCTATTTGTATTATTTGCTAATATTTTGCAGGACTTCCACATTTGAGCACTTAGAAATGCTTGAATTTCCCGTGCACACTTACTTTGTGGAATTCGCCATTTCGAGCCATTTTTGGGGTAAGCATGTCTTATTCCAATTCTTTCGGTAATCATTGTTATAATTCTAAAAATTCCCCGCAAGCCTATGACTTTCGGTGAATACTTAGCATCCTAAAGTGTAACAAATTCAAACATGACTTTGGGTGAGTATAACGAAAGTCAAAACTTAGGTTATTGGAATTTTGATGATGATGATAATGATTTTGGGCCTTTACCTTCTTATAATAGGAATTTTGAAACGAATTACAATAGTTTTCAAAATTCTTATAATAATGAGTTTTCGTTTAAGTCCAATGGTAATTTTCAAAGTTCCCATTTTCATGCATCCGCACCTCGACCCATGACATTTGGTGAGGGCTTGCGTATGTATGAGAATGAGAAAATTGAAAATTGTTATTGGGAAGAAAATCGTTCGTGGGAACATGAATTGGATTTATATTTTGATTCTGACGATGATTTTTCTTTCGAGACTTTCGAGGTCGACGAATGTTTTGAACCAAATAAGGTACTTGTGCCTACTTTGGAAAAATCCATTCTAGACTTTGCCCATTGCGTAATAGATATTGAAAGTGAGGATGATAGTGACGTAATATCTATTTGCAATGAAATGATTTCTTCTTTGTCCCCCAAAGAAGAACATTTCATTGAAAATGATATTATTTCCTATGAAATTCCAACTTCGTGCGATGATGATTCATCTCATGAGTTTGAATTTCTTTCATCCCCATTTTCATTCTCTATTATCCCACCGGAACAAGTACCCGATGATTCGGTTTCGAACTTTAATGTTTTAAACCCTATCGCCAATGAGGAGTACTTGATCGAGTCGCCCCCACAATCGCATCTTTGCCTTTGTGTGCACCGCCTCCCATTCCAATTTCAAAATCATTGGGATGATATTCGGCCTTTCTCGGTCCCCACTTGTTTTTGTCACCCGTTGAATCCAAACCCCCCATCGCCCCTCCAAAACTTTTAATTGGCGATGGTTCATTTCTTCCGCCTTACACATGCCTTCCGTTGTGCAAATGGATTCCATATTTTTTTGAAGGCATGCTTATATGTGAGGGTACACCGATTATCCTCCAAAGTCAAATCGTTTTTGCAGTGGACCCTCAGCTATTTAGACTTCTAGTGTATAGTTAGTGTGAGGCCTAAATAGTAGGTTGTATATAGTTAGCTTTTTATTCTTTCTTTTTATTTTTTCTTTCCTTTTTAACTTAGTCTAGTGTAATTAGTTAACTTTCTACTTTTTGTTTTTGCTATGCTCGGTACTAACTTGTTTTGTAGATTCTTTGGACTTGTTCTTATGGGGATCACTCCAATTTTGGTTAATATCGCTATTTTCCTCTCTTTGACTTGGTTCTTAATTTACATTGAGGACAATGTCAAGTTTTAAGTTAGGGGGTGTGGGATATTCTATCCATTCTATTATTTAGTCCATGTTTTTGCTCACATGTTAGTTACTTAGTATGTTTTTCTTAGAAAAATTCAAAATTTTCAAAAAGATTTTCTTTCTTTTTTCTCCTTTATTGGGCATTTTGCCCTTGTTTTCGATGATAAATTTCAATAATTTCCCAATCCAATAGACAACCCAATGATGCATGTTATCGATTTTAGAAGTTATTAGACTTTAGTCTCACTTATCGATATTATGAATAACTTCATGAATTAAACTTTATCCTGTGAGCACATGCACTTTTCTTGTTACATTGATTTGGTTTAATATTTTTATAACTCAGTAATCTTTTGTTGCATTGTATATACTTACACCGAGTAATCTTTGTACCTTTCATCATTTGTGAGTGTATACACTATTCTTTTCTCATTGAAAACGTTGAACTCGTTGGTAATCTCACTATTCTTTCATTTGATAGTTCATTAATTGAGTTCATACTTGAAATGTGTTACTTGATCATGATTTTCATATATTGTTTTGACTCGAGAATTGCGTAAACTTTGTGAAATGATCATATCACCCATATTATCCTAGACCTCACCCTTATATGTTTACCCTCGTTAACCCTTTTTGAGCCTAAATATTAGCCTTTCATTTCATACCCCATTCCCATAACCAACTCTAAATTGGAGTTTTAGCCTATATATACACTTTCCATACCTTTGTTTGGAATGTTTCTTGGGATTGAATGATGTTGTTATGATGTCGGTTGCAATTTAGGCATATGAGAGTTTGAAAAGTAAAGTAAAGAAAGTAGTGAAAAAAGTGAAGAAAAAGAGAAAGCAAAAAGCAAAAGAAAACGAAAGAGAAAATGAGAAAAAGAAGGAAAGAAAGAAAAGAGAAAGTTGTATATGTTGTGTATATAGTTCAATAAGCTTTGATTACTCTCCCAGATGATATATCGAATTCCGTTTGGCACTTGTTTTTCCAATTTTACTATTGCTCGCATTTTCCCATTATCCCGAGTTTTCATTCCGAACACTTTGAACCCGTACATATATATCCTTCATTTCATACCCTAGCCATACCTACATTATAACCCTATTAAAGTCCTATGTGATCTTAAGTATATGTAATTTAAAGGTTTAAATAGTTTTGATAATCTATGAAAATGCATTTCGCCTCTTTTAGTGTGCGGTATCTTTCATTGAGATTAAAGTTTTTTCAGTTTATATATAGCGTTCTTCATTGTGACATGTGTGCGGCCTAGTTTCCATTTACATTTACTCTTTATCCCGCATGTTCCGTGTGTCACCTCCCTGTTTCGAGTGAATTCACTTGATGAGTGTAATGTCCATGAGGATTGAATATATGCTTGCGTTAATTTAGTATCCGATTTATATAAGTTTTTGCCAAATCACACTTTGCATGTGCTCGCTCCCCACCCACTTTTTAAAGTTTCAATTCTATGAGGTGCATTCTATAATGATAATGATTTCGAATTTTGTGTGAATTCATTCACTTTGCGAATAATGCATATGAAATCTTTTTGCCTTTTGTTGGGCTTGTCGCATGTTGGTTTGGGCATATTTTGAGTAAACCATGTGATGTTTGTGGGTACCATCCCTGAAAACCCTCACGAGACGACACTCATCCACTAGGGTGACCTAGGGGTTTAACGGCTTATTGCATATGCTAAATGCAATCGAATCGCCCGCGAAAATGATCTTATGCTTTTATACCATACTTTTGTACTATCTCTTGCTTTTGGTTTGATTGTAGTTCTTGTTTCATCCTATTTCATTGCTAGGGACTAGCAATGTGTAAGTTAGGGAGTGTGATAATACCCAAATATTGCATATTTCATCCCTTGAACCTATGCATTTTTAGCCCCATTGGGTGCCTTAATCCCTATATTTAAGACCGTTAACCAGACAACCATGGTTTATATTGTTAACATGCTATATGAGGTACAATTGGTCTTTTGTAGGTATTTAGGTACTAAGTATGGAGTTCGGACACATTCCGGTGAAGTTTCGTATGCAATTGCACGTTCAAGGGCATTTTAGTCTTTTCACAGCTTGGGAACTGGCCCGACATCTCACGGAAGTTGTAGCCTTCCTCTCTAGCTTCGTGTGGACGTGAACGGTGCGCGATTCCGAGTCTGTATGAAGAAGTTACAGTGATTTCAACGGAGGGAAAAACAATGAATCAAAAGAGGAGGAGGAAAAGAGGAAGGAAAGAATGCAGGCTGCTGCTGCCTGGCTGATACCTGCTTGATCGATCGATCGACCCCTTTGGTCGATCGATCGACCATTCTGAATTTTTGAATTTTGCCCTTGATCGATCGATCGACCACAGGGGTCGATCGATCGATCCCCTGTTTTTCAGCAGATATTTTGCTTTTGTTTTCTTTCTTCTTTTCTTTTATTCCAACTTACTATATAAAGGTTTTTTGTTGTAATAAACATATATTGAGTATATACACGATTTTATGTTAGTTTAGCTTAGGTTTTGAGGGTTTTGAAGAGTTCTTCTTAAATTGTTCTTGGTTTGACACCCCATTTGGGTTGAAAGTTGTACTATTCATCATCCTCTCCATTAATATAGTTTGTATATCTTCATTTCTTGCTTTCTAATTAATTTATATGCTTTCTAATTTAGGTTTACATGCTTGATTTACTTTCTTTCTAGGTAGTTTTACCGGGTTTCTTTATTGCATTTATTTACCGCATTTTTAACATGATTTCTAGGTAATTTAAATTAGGTTGTGTTTGAATTGAGCTCACTCGGGTTGACGCATTGCTTTGCTTTGGTGATGGTGTTTACGGGTCTATTTCGGGTACATTTTCCTTGTTATTGTGCCTAGGATATTTGACGGGGCATATAATGTATGTCCCGTGCTTACGACCTTTCGCGTGTAATTTCTGGGGTATTTGTTGACGCCAAAATCTTATTCGGCTTTTATGCGGATTTAGGAGCGTAACAACCCTTGGTTCAATTAACTGTTGAAACGAGACGTATTTGTAATAACTCGTTGACCCATGTAACCATTTTATACTAATTAACTCGGGTGAGGGATATTCGACGCAACCTATAGTTTTACTCGCTTTCATAATCTAGTTTCAATACCTTGCCTAGATTAATCTTTCCCTTTTATGCATCTTTTAATTTTTAGTTTGTAATCATATTTTACACTTTTATTTAGGAATATTAAACCTTATAAATTCTAGAAACTCGTCCCTGTGGATTTTCGATACCCGACTTACCGTTATACTCACCCGTTGAGTGTAGTCGTAGTTAGGTTTTTGTATAGTTCAGGTGAGCCGAACATAAAATGATCGACGCGTATGTGACTCTCGCGTCGTGAAAAAACCCGATCTATCAGGAGGTCAATGGCCTTATTTATAGGTTAGGTTATCTTGCTAGCTACAATAACCTTAAAAGCTAAAATCACTAAAGCGGGAACATTAGAACATTTCAATGGATTATTATATTACCTCAATTACCGACACTAAACCTGAAAAATCGCTACACTAAAAAAGGAAAAATACAATTAAATTCACGTGCCCCTTGTATACATCGTTTTCCCCCATTTGAAAAAGTTCATCCCAAGCGTTAGTGGTTGAAGGCAAAGGAGAAAAACAACTGTCAGTGGACTCCCCCACCTGAGGGGAAGGCGTCCTCAAAAACATCCCATATATCGGCTAGCAAATATGCATGAATGGGTGATAAAAAAATCCCATGACATAAAGGAACTTGGCCCTAAGACTTTCCACCATAATAATCAACACGACCTCACCTCAGGGAGGGCCAATGATGCCCAATGCGGTCCGCATCTCTTATGAACCTGTGAGGCTAGGCGCGTCAACTGAACTATCAAATGTACCTCAAATACCTCCTAAAATGGATCAAAATACACCAATCAATTTGAGCCACTCAAATCAACATGCCAACCATGGGAGAAACAACCGGCAAACTAACCCCGACAGCATCATCATTTCCTAAGAATGGAAAGAAATCAAGCATATCATACACCTCTACCTCACGAAAATGCAGAGATCATCGTTGTATAAAAAAACTTGATAGGGTAGCAGAGATCATCGTTGTATAAAAAAACAATGTCTATTGGAGGGGATATCACACTCACTGATAAATAGTCAAAATATCTGTAATACCCCGTATTTTATGACTTTTAATTTTGGGGATTTATTAAATTTAATTAGAGATATTAATTTAATATTAATTCGAAAAATCATTTAAATACTTACTAGTGTGACGAGAGTTAGTAATTATTGGAATTTTGTTGTAAGTTACTTTATGAGTAAAGTAAGAGGTGTATTTAAATTTAGTAAAATTATCACAAGAATTTAAATTTATAATTTTGGAAATTTATCGGGACGCGCTTGTGTCGTGTCGGGATTAAATTTGGACTATTAAAAGTGAATAAATTATAAGTCACCCGTATGGTCATTTTGAGTGCGTCAATGTGTCCGGAAGCGTCGAGATAGTCAAATTAATAAAACCGGGGGTTTAGTTTGGATCTCGGGGTGTTTTTAGGCCTAATTAACATCCCGAGAGGGCGTTTTGGACATTTTACATTTTTGGGAATGAAAACCCACGAAATTTCTAAGAGTATATCAGATGATAGGAGTCATCTTCTAGGGTTAGAACAACCATAAACTAAATACGGCCATTGGAGAGGAAGAGGAGAAGCTTTCCAAGGTGTTCTAGGACAAGAACTCTGCCGTTTGCACCGCCGTCGCCGCCAAACTTTAGATCGCGCAACGAGGATCAAAACCACACCAATCTCCCCACAAATCTGAACTAAGAATTCCCAAGCAAGTATCTATCTTGCTCTATTTCAGTTAATGCTTCAATAATATTAGCCTAGGACTGTTTAGGACTAGTTTTTGTGAAAGAAAAACCTATTTTGGAGACTTGAATTGCATGATATATGGGTAATAGATATATTCTGGAAATCAAACTCACATGTAGAGATTGAACCATGAAAATTACAGTAAATTAGGAGTATGAAATTTGGTAAAAGAATGGGAAGAAACTAAACAAAGAAAATATTAGGGTTCTTGATATTTTTATGGATTATTCACCATTCAGTTCGTTATTCATAATGAAAATTCGCATGTCTTACCAAGAATACCATTTATTTGAGAATATAACACTGGTAGTATAAATTGTTGGGAGTTTCGAAGTCAAATATATTATTTTGGATGATTTTGGAAGAGGAAACCAGTAACTGGAAATTCTGCAGATTCGCCATACCTACTTGATCGATCGATCGAACTAGGAGTATCGATCGATCGACGCATCGATCGATCGAGCACCTGCCATCGATCGATCGACCCCTCCTGGAAAAATTAAATTCCCTTTTTAAATAGGTGGTCCCAACTTAAATGAATAGAAATTCTTAGACATTATTGTTAGAATATTTTGGGAGGTAAAGAAGACCAATAGGACTTTTTAAAAATGGAACCCTTAATCTAAGACGAGATTTAATCCTTAACAAAGGTATTTTACACTTAAGAAACAATGGGAACGTGTGTTTAAAGGGTGAGACTCGTGAGGAAGTTACGTTGTAAAATAAATGAGTACCTACTGAAATTACACTTGGGGAGATAGGAATTCATGAATGTTACGTAGTAAGTTGCAATAATCCCATAAATAAGAATAAAAGAGACAAACCGTTATACGGGATAATCTAGTAATGTGCAATGAGAATAATTATCATAAGTATGGGTTGTGGGTGTACCTAAATTTGAAATGGGAATAGCAGTATACATATATGATTGTGTTTGTGTATATACTATATACGTGTAAAAATCATGCTCGCCATATTTACTATCCCTGAGGTTACCGCGCCAGGGCCGTCTTATCTCGATGGGACCTTTATGGGGGATATTGACTCGTACCCTAGAACATAGGAATCCTTGGTACAGGTCATCGGATCGATAGTCAGACGGTCCTAAGAGACGTGAGGGTATGTGCTGACCTCTTAGTGATTATCAGGATGTTTTTCCTTTAAGTTTTAATATTGGACTCATTTAGTTGAATGTTTAAATTGCTTGGATTATATTTTCCAGTCAAGTTGTTGTGTTATTTTTAAACCATGAATTATGTAAGGTTTTAAATATTGGTTTTAAATTAAATTTGGAAATTGATGTCTTAAAAATGGTTTTGTCACTTAGCTTAATATTTAGGGTGTTTTAAATTCGAAAAGCTATTTTTGCAATAGTGATGCTAAGAATGAACCAACCGTTCACCTTGGTTATAATTTAATAAAGGACTGATCACCCGAAATTTAATTAGGAGGGGTATCATAGGTGGTATCAGAGCATCAGGTTCTAGTGTCCTTTAGGATCTGTACGGCTTATTTCGCTTTCAGCTTAGCATTCTTGCTATAGAGCCCTATTTTAGGATTGTTGTACTCTTGCTTTTACGATTACGTCTTCATCTATTTGAGATTTGATAATAACTGTAGACTAATAAATTTGTTTACATTTCAGATGCCTCCGAGACGCGCACCTAAGGATAGGCATGCCCAAGTCGAGCAGCCAGTAGCTCCGGCTCAGAGAACGATAAACGCAACCGAGGTAGCCGCTATCATTGCTTAGGCGGTGAATGCCGCGCTAGCGGTAGTGCAGAAGGCTCCACCCCAGGTTCAGGAAGTGGTGCCAGTACCGGCATAGCTTCCATCTACATGGGAGCGAGTTAGGGATGCCTTCCAGAAGGCGCATCTCCCAGAGTTTGCGGGCAGTTCGAATATTATTGTAGCCAGCCAATGGAAGAAAGATATCCAGAGGCATCTGCGCATGTATGAGTGCACGAACGTGAAAAAATAATTGTTGGCTTCCTTTAAGCTGGTGGGGGCCGCTTTTTATTGGTGGGAATCCACTACCACCTTGGAGGAGAGGTATATTATCACTATTCAGTCATTTTTGACGCGATTTGACAGCAAATACTTCCCATCCACCGTGCAGACTGAGATGATGAGGAAGTTACTGAGTCTGAAATAGGAGAATTTGACTGTTGCCGAGTACGAAGAGGAGTTCACTAGACTTCTCACTATAGTTCCATATGAGGCACCCACTGAGGGAAATAAGATACTGTTGTTTGTGGACGGGTTGTCTTGGAGGATCCATCAGCACCTCATAGGCAACCTGTCACTGAGTACCTACACGGATGTAATCAATTCTGCTTTGTTACACTGCCAGGATCATCGCTTCCATCTATAGGGAAGCAAGCGAGCAGGAGAGTCCAGCCAGCAGGGCAGGACAGGGGGTAGTGGTGCTAGTGGAGCACCGACATCTCAGGGGCAGACTCGTCAGCATGAGTAGAGTTCCCATCAGGGGGACCCTGCCAAGAGGTTCCGATCAGGTGATTCCAGGAAGGGATTTGGGGGATTTAGGCAGGGCCAGCCTAATCAGCAGGTCCAACATCGTCAACTACAGGGTCAGCAGAGCCAATGGCGGGGTAATAACGGCCAACAGGGTCATAATCAGCAGGGACAGAGGGGAGGAAATTTCAGGGGCCGATGCTTCGGGTGTGGTAAAAATGGCCATAGGCACCAGGATTGTCCAGAGGGAGATAGGGCCCCACAACAGCAGGGTGCCCGTAATGAGCCACAGAGGCCACTTTTTCTAGCCGCCCTCCCAGCACCAGCTCAGGCACCAGCCCTACAAACCATTCCAGCAACTCCAGTGCAGTAGGGGCAGTTACAGTACGGACGTGTCTATAACATCCACCAGGCAGCAGCTCCACAAGCGCCACTCGCGATTGAGGGTACGTTTCCTATCCATGGTACTATGGGTCGGGTTTTATTTGATACTGGGGCGACACAGTGTTTTATAGCTACATAGTTTGCGAAGGCCTTAGGATTATTATCCACAACAGAGAGCACTTTGACATGTGTAGACTCACCACTAGGAAATGGATCATTAATCTTTTTTATATGTCGGGGTGTGGGAGTATAGATTGGTAGCCTAATGTAACCTGCAGACATGTTAGTCTTAGATATGCATGAGCATGACGTCATTATTGGTATGGATTGGCTCGCAGCATACAGAGCCATGATAGATTGTTTCAGTGGGAATATTGTTTTTGCCATCCCAGGGCAAGAGATGTTTGTAGTGGCGATGTCTCGCCCAGAGGGAGGCTTTACCGCTCATTTGTATTACATAGAGGAGGATACCTCTAAGGAGGTTGTGATTCCCTTAGACTCGATCCCAGTTGTTCGTGAGTATTCTGATGTATTTCAGGAGATACCAGGCCTACTCCCTAGTTGAGAGATAAATTTTGTCATAGATTTATTACTGGATACTCGACCAATAGCACGCGCTCCATACCATATGGATTCGGCAGAAATGCGAGAGTTACGAGATCAGATAGAGAAGTTGTTTGGTCAGGGATTCATTCGTAGGAGTACCTCACCTTGGGGCGCTCTAGTGTTGTTTGTGAAGAATAGAGATGGTTCACTGAGGCTATCTGTTGGACTAACATAACGAAGTGGAAGTGATAGAGTGGATTAACCACCATGTGAAAGATGATAAATCCATATATACGTGTGCAATCAGAGTAGCATACCGAATCTGGTGGGAAGGCCGTGGGAAGCTGTTTATCCCTTGAGAAGGGTAGAATTTAACTATATGGAGAACACTCGGGGCGGAGTTATAATTAGTCAAATGTTGAGAGGGAGTTTTGCATACAAAGAGTGATAATGTTAGTATGGTATAAAACATCCAGAAGTGCGCATCATAGAGAAAAATGCACGGGTCGGAACTTGCGATATACACTACGGAAGGAAGGGGATTATTAGATGTCACTCAATGTGAGACATTTCAAGGAAATTTGATATTGAGCGGGACATAGTGAGTAGTCTCTGCATGCACCACTCATAGATAGAAATCGGTTGGAATAAGGGGATCAACTAAAGAATTTTGTGGTTATCAACTATTCCTATAACGAAAGAGGGTGGTAAAGTCGGCAAATCCTTGGATGGGTTGCCATCTTCAAGGTAAGATCAAGGGTTCATTCGAACATGTGGAGTAAGTCGCCCAAGAAGGGAATGATTGACATCCCTTTAGGGTGATTTACAATGTTAACTAGTGTGCCCCAGTCTTCCTTTGAAAGGAAGGATCGCGTCAGTGCGTGGTCCTACACAGAATTGTTTTCTGAATCAGGATGAAATTTGTGGATCCCACCTTCAATATGGGATTTCAGGAAACAACGGAAATGACATTTAGTTTGAGTAGGAGGTATCACCCATAGCCGAGGAGCAGGCGCACGGTGATTAACGAGTAGCGGAGCCACGTGAAGGTGATTTTAGAATCCTGGTGATCATTTCGTTTCCACAATGATTTTAGCTAACAAGTGGAGCAGTACGATAATTGGGGGAGGATATTACCTAATGGTAGAGTTACGTGGAATCACTCATACTTATTTGTCGCGAACAAGGTGCTTATTGAAGTTTTGGTGTGGGAAAAACCTTAACTATTCTCCCTCTGCGTAGGTTTAGAGGTAAGCGGATAACCAGAATTTTGTATCGGTCGAGAATAACCACGACGACTAGGGTGGAAGTCCACGACTGTTTGGGGCGAACAAGTGTGGTCAGATGTTCGTATGGTTTCTCCCAGAATGGGAGTTTTGGGTTTAGATAAATCCGAGTAGTTGTCATGTAGTGAGGTGCGACCTCCCAATGACATTGACATAATGGAAATAAATAGTGTATATGCGTGTCTTATGCAAATGTTGTCGTATAGGAGCACAATGTGAAGTATCTTTAATGAAGAGTGTTAAACAAGCTTGCTGCGAGGCGGGGGCTATTGATAGTAAACGCCTTACTATGTGGATAGGTTGCGTATTATTAAGGTAGCCAAGATATGTTTTACCAGGTAAGCCTTATTTTCTGAATTTCGGGACGAAATTCCGTTATTTGGGGGGAAGTATGTAATACCCGTATTTTTATGGCTTTTAAAATTGGGGAATTTATTAAATTTAAGGTTAGTTATTAATTTAATATAAATTTAGAAATTAATTATTTTTATAATTACTAACGTGACGAGAGTTAGTAATCATTGGAAACTTGTTGAATACTAGTAATGAGCAAAGTAATATATAATATTGGTTCTATTAAATGCCACGAGTGAATAAAATGATAATTTTGGAAATTTAGTCGGGACTAAATGTTGATTAATAAAAGTGAATAAATTATAAATCACTCGTATGGTCATTTCGAGTGCGCCAAAGTGTCCGGAAAGGTCGAGATAGTCAAAATAATGTACCCAGGGGTTTAGTTTAAGTCCCGGGGCATTTTTAGGCCTAATTAACACCCTGGGAGGGCGTTTTGGACATTTTACATTTTTAAGCCTGAAAACCCACGAAAATTGTAAGGTTATATCAGATGCTTAGGGTTGTCCTCTAGGGTTAACACATCCAAAAACAAGAGACTGCCATTCGAGAAGGAAAGAGAGAACTTGCCCAAGAGTTCTAGGCCAAGAACTCCTCCCTTTGCGCCGCCGTCGCCGCCAAACGATAGATCGTGTAACAAGGATCACCACCACACTGATTTCAGCTGCAAATTAGAAACAAAAATTCCTAGGCAAGTTTTTATCTTGCTTAATTTCGTTAATGCTTCATTCATATTAGTTTAGGGTTGATTAGGATGAGTTTTTATGGAAGAAAACCCATGTTGGTGATTAGAAATCGCATGTTGTAGTGATAAAAACAATAATCTGGAAATCCCTTTCACATGTAGAGGTTGAACCAAGACTTTATATTGGTTTACAAGTAGAAATTCTGGGAAAATAATAAGAAGAACTAAGTTAAAGAAATTTCTAGGGTTCATGAGAATTATATAAGTTTTGGTCCTTTTAATTCATGAATCTTGATGAAACCTGGCATGCTTTACGTAAAATATTGCTAATTTGGGTTTATAATGTTTGTGGTACAAATTTCTGGGAGTTTGGGAGTTAAAAATTTCGATTTTGATGATGTTGAATGATAGAACCCGTAACTGGTATTCTACAGATTCGCCATACCTGTTTGATCGATCGATCGAACCAGGAGTATCGATCGATCGACGCATCGATCGATCGAGCTCCTGCCATCGATCGATCGACCCCTCCTGGAAGACTCATATTTCCCCTTCTAAATAGTTGAATTCAATTTAAATGAGTAATAATCTTTGGACATCCTTATTAAAATATTTTGGGAGATAAAGAAGACCAGTAAGACTTATTAAAAATATGAAACCTTTAATGTAAGACGAGATTTACATTTTTACGGGGATGTTTACATATAAGGGACGATGGAACTATGTATTAAAGGGGGAGACGCGTAAGGTAGTTACGTTGGAAAATAAATGAGAACCTACTAAAATTACACTTGGGAGGATAGAAATCCACGAGTGTCACTTGATAAGATGGGGTAATTCCACAAATTAAGATAAGAGGCAAACGTTATACGTGATAACTAAATAATGAGTAATAAGGACAAATAACATAATTATGGGTCGTGAGTATGTACCTAAACTTGATATGGTAATAGTAGTATATTTATATGACTATGTTTATGCATATACTATATACGTGTAAAAATCATGCCCGTGCTACTTGCTATCCCTGAGGTTACCGCGTTGGGACAGTCTTATCTCGATGGGATCTTTATGGGGGTATTGACTCGTACCCTAGAAGATAGAAATTATTTGGTACAGGCTATCGGATCGATAGTCAGACGGTCCTAAGAGACGTGAGGGCATGTGCTGACCTCTTAGAGACTTGGAAACTATGCTTCGCCTCAATATTGTTTGTGTTTTGTTTCAATACAGTTCGAGAGTGATTCCGAACTTGTATTTCCCTTAGTACGAGTGATACGAGGACTGGATAGCAGAGTATGCCTGCACCATAATTATTATGTTAGGTGTTGTTAGAATATATATATTAAATGAGTATTAATATATATATTTAAATCTGAATTTGGGAACTACCTACTGTGTCTATGGTAAGTAAGAAAGGAATAATTATTTCTATTTGGAAATAAGTGTTTGAAAAGTAAAATATGTTGCTGAGAAACTTTATTAGTAAATAAGGTTTAAATGAGAACTTTGTTGTTAAACGAAATTTACCTCTTAAACAATTGAATTTGTCAGTTTAAATCTTACGAGCAACCTAAGATAAGATAAGTTAAACCGTTGGGAAGGTTAGTGCGATAGGCGTGCACATTAGAAGAGAGGTGAGAATTTCTCAAGGGAGTACCGCACTAATATGTTGTTGCATTGTCCAGTAAACATTTTAAATACTTGCTAAACAAATTTTAAATCGTTTTTATAATCGGGCTCTGACCCGTTTCCCCTTTCTTTTCTCTCTTGTATATATGTATATATTACAGGTGCCCAGCCACAGGGGCGTCTTTCATAGGATCCTTTGGAAGGAACGCACTGCAGCTTAGGTGGGAGTTGCAGGCCTCTTGCTTAGACGACCTCATTTGTTGATTCCACTTCTAGCACTATTTATTCAGTTGGGCATGTGTCGCCGTTTTCCATTATTTAGTTGTTTATCGGATATTGAGATTCGTTTATTTCCAGTAATTACACTTTGGGATTTATTATTGTTAGGATTTTTCCCTTTAAGTTTTAAATGTTGGATGCAATTAGTTGAATGTTTAATCATTTGGATTATATGTTACAGGATAGTTGTTGTGTGATTCTTTAACTATGATTTATGTAAAGTTAATTGTTGGTTTATAAAATAAAAATAAATAAATAAATAAATAATTGGAAAGTAATGTCTAAAATGGTTTTGACACTTAGCTTAATTATTTAGGGTGTTTAAATTGGAAAAGTTATTTTTACGACAGTGATGCTAAGAATGAACTGACCGTCACCTTGATTATAATTTAATAAAGGACTGATCACCTGGTATTTAATTAGGCGGGGTGTGACACGGTCGTCTTTGCTTTAAGGATATGGAGACACTATTTATTGGGGGAGAAATTCCGCTTATTCATAGACCATAAGTCACTGCAGTACCTGTTCACTCAGTGAGAGCTAAATATGCGTCAGCGCAGGTGGTTAGAGTTTGTGAAAGACTATAAGTTCGACATACTGTACCATCCGGGGAAGGCTAACGTAGTTGCTGATGCGTTGAGACGTAGGCCGGTTGATGATGTAGCGGAGATCTGGAAAGCAAAGTGGAAAGAGTTAAGTCACCAAGATACGGTAGCCCGTTCCTTCATATCTTCCATGACAGTGACACCCGAGATTGTTATGAGGGTAATACAGGCACAGACAACAGACCCATTTTTCCAGGAGCAGATTGTACCACTTTTAGCTGAGGGTGCTGAGTCATATTCTGTTAGTTCTGATGGGGGTTTGAGGTTTAATGGGAGATTGGTGGTTCCCGAAGGAGCAGACTTACGTCATGCAGTAATGACCCAGTCTCACGGGTCCCGATTTGCAGTGCATCCTAGGGGAGATAAGATGTACCAGGATATGAGGCGACAATACTGGTGGAGTGGGATGAAAAAGGACATTGCTGAGTTCGTGTCCAAATGTTCTACTTGCCAGCTGGTAAAGGTGGACCACCTGAAACCATCGGGGTTGCTTCAGCCATTGGAAATACCCGCGTGGAAGTGGGAGAGTATTTCCATGGATTTTATTACTGAGTTGCCTACATCACAGCGGGGCCACGACTCCCTCTGGGTGATTGTGGACCATTTGACCAAGGTGGCTCATTTTCTGCCAGTACGGACAGACTATACCACGGTCCAGTATGCTCAGTTATTCATTGCTGACATTGTTAGATTACATGGGGTGTCCCTGGATATTGTGTCAGATAGAGACAAAATTTTCATGTCGCGTTTCTGGGAGAGTTTTCAGGAGGCCCTGGGTACCGAGTTGAGGTTGAGTTCAGCTTATCACCCACAAACAGATGGACAGACAGAGCGTACCAATCAGATGTTGGAGGATATGCTACGCATGTGTGTCCTTGATTTTGGGGGAGGTTGGGAGCCACACCTCCCGCTGGTAGAGTTTGCTTATAATAACTCTTATCAGTTCACGATTGGCATGGCTCTGTTTGAGGCATTGTATGGAAGGCCTTGTCGTTCCCCAACTTGTTGGCTAGAGGTGGGGGATAACAAGTTACTCGGACCAGAGGTGATTTAGGAAACCTCCGCTAGGATTGAGATTTTCAGGAGTCGCATTCGTGTAGCCCAGGATAGGCAAAAAAGTTACGCCGATGCAAAACGGTTCTTTCGAGAATTTAATGTGGGCGACCAAGTATTACTATTTGTATCACCTATGAAAGGAGTGATGAGGTTAGGGAAGAAAGGGAAATTGGCCCCGAGGTACGTGGGACCTTTTCCCATTATCGAGAGGATTGGGCCGGTAGCATACAGATTGGGACTCCCAGAGCACTCACATCGCATTCACGATGTATTCCAAATCTCGTCATTGAGACGATATCTTCGGGATGACATGGCCCACACCCACATCGAGATTGAGGAGATTGACTTACAACCCGACAGCTCTTATGAGGAGAGAGACCATAACGAAAGGAGATTTAGGTCAAAGGTAGTCTCGCTTGTCCGAGTCTAGTGGGAGCATCATAATGTGGAGGAATCCACTTAGGAGCGTGAGGTAGACATGCGTGAGAAGTACCCAGAGCTATTCTTGCCAGGTACACCTTATTTTTTTCGAATTTCAGGATGAAATTCCGTTACTCGGGGGGAAGTATGTAATACCCCGTATTTTTATGACTTTTAATTCTGGGGATTTATTAAATTTAATTAGAGATATTAATTTAATATTAATCCGGAAAATCATTTAAATACTTACTAGCGGGACGAGAGTTAGTAATTATTGGAATTTTGTTGTAAGTTACTTTATGAGTAAAGTAAGAGGTGAATTTAAATTTAGTAAAATTATCACGAGAATTTAAATTGATAATTTTGGAAATTTATCGGGACGCGCTTGTGTCGTGTCAGGATTAAATTCGGACCATTAAAAGTGAATAAATTATAAGTCACCCGTATGGTCATTTTAAGTGAGTCAATGTGTCCGGAAGGGTCGAGATAGTCAAAATAATGTACCCGGGGGTTTAGTTTGGGTCTCGAGGTGTTTTTAGGCCTAATTAACATCCCGGGAGGGCGTTTTGGACATTTAACATTTTTGGGCATGAAAACCCACGAAATTTCTAGGAGTATATTAGATGATAAGAGTCATCTTCTAGAGTTAGAACATCCATAAACTAAAGACGGGCATTGGAGAGGAAGATGAGAAGCTTTCCAAGGAGTTCTAGGCCAATAACTCCATCGTTTGCACCGCCGTCAAGCTTTAGATCGCGCAACAAGGATCAAAACCACACCAATCTCTCCACAAATTTGAACCAAGAATTCTCAGGGAAGTATCTATCTTTCTCTATTTCAGTTAATGCTTCGATAATATTAGCCTAGGATTGTTTAAGAATAGTTTTTGTGAAAGAAAAACTTATTTTGGGGACTTCAATTGCATGATATATGGGAAACAGATGTATTCTGGAAATCAAACTCACATGTAGACATTGAACCACGAAAATTAAAGTAAATTAGGAGTATGAGATCTGGTAAAAGAATGGGAAGAAACTAAACAAAGAAAATATTAGGGTTCTTGATATTTGAGAATATAACACTAGTAGTATAAATTATTGGGAGTTTAGAAGTCAAATATATTGTTTTGGATGATTTTGGAAGAGGAAACCCGTAACTGGAAATTCTATAGATTCGAAATACCTGCTTGATCGATCGACGAACCAGGAGTATCGATCGATCGACACATCGAGCGATCGAGCACCTGCCATCGATCGATCGACCCCTCCTGGAAAACTCAAATTCCGTTTTTAAATAGGTGGTCCCAACTTAAATGAATAGGAATTCTTGGACATTATTGTTAGAATATTTTGGGAGGTAAAGAAGACCAGTAGGACTTTTTAAAAATGGAACCCTTAATCTAAGACGAGATTTAATCCTTAACAAAGGTATTTTACACTTAAGAAATAATGGGAACGTGTGTTTAAAGGGTGAGACTCGTGAGGAAGTTACGTTGTAAAATAAATGAGTACCTACTGAAATTACACTTGGGGAGATAGGAACTCACAAATGTTACGTAGTAAGTTGGAATAATCCCATAAATAAGAATAAAAGAGACAAACCGTTATACGGGATAATCTAGTAATGTGCAATGAGAATAATTATCATAAGTATGGGTTGTGGGTGTACCTAAATTTGAAATGGGAATAGTAGTATACATATATGATTGTGTTTGTGTATATACTATATACGTGTAAAAATCATGCCTGCGCTACTTGCTATCCCTGAGGTTACCGCACTGGAACAGACTTATCTCGATGGGACCTTTATGGGGGATATTGACTCGTACCGTAGAACATAGGAATCCTTGGTACAGGCTATCAGATCGATAGTCAGACGGTCCTAAGACACGTGAGGGTATGTGTTGACCTCTTAGTGACTTGGAACTATGCTTCGCCTCAATTTGTATGTGTTTTTTGTTAATACAGTTCGAGAGTGATTCTGAACTAGTATTTCCCTTAGTACGAGTGATACGGGGACTGGATAGTATAGTATGCCTGCACCATAAATTTTTTTGTGGGGTGCCGTTAGAATATATATATTACATGAGTATTTGATATATATATATATATATATATATATATATATATATATATATATTTAAACATGGAATTTGGGAACTATCTACTGTGACTATGGTAAGTAAGAAATGAATAATTATTTCCACTTGGGAATAAGTGTTTGAAAAGTATGATACGTTACTTGGAAACTTTATAATCAAATGAGGGTTATGTGAGAACTTTTCTTTTAAATAAAATTAACTTTCTTAACATTATAAATTGTCGGCATGAAATCTTATGAGTAACTTAAGATAAGTTAAACTATTTGGAGTATTAGTGCGATAGGTGTGCACATTAGAAAAGAGGTGAGAATTTCTCAAGGGAGTGCCGCACTAATATGATTGTTGCATTAGCCGGTAAGCATTTTAAATACTTGCTAAACTGAATTTTAAACTGTTTTACAATCGGGCTCTGACCCGTTTCCTATTTTCTTCTCTCTCTTGTATATATATGTATATATTACAGGTGCCCAGCCACAGGGGTGTCTTACATAGGGTCATTTGGATGGAACGTGCTGCAGCTTAGGTGGGAGTTGCAGGCCTCTTGTTTAGATGACCTCATTATTGATTCCACTTCTAGCTCTATTTTATCCAGTTGGGCATGTGTCGCCCTTTTCCATTATTCAGTTGTTTTTATAAGAGATTGTTATTTGCTTAGTTCCAGTATTTACATTTTGGAATGGTTATTGTCTGGATGTTTTTCCTTTAAGTTTTAATGTTGGACTCATTTAGTTGAATGTTTAAATTGCTTAGATTATATTTTCCACTCAAATTGTTGTGTGATTTTTAAACCATGGATTATGTAAGGTTTTAAATATTGGTTTTAAATTAAATTTGGAAATTGATGTCTTAAAAATGGTTTTGTCACTTAGCTTAATTATTTAGGGTGTTTTAAATTGGAAAAGTTATTTTTGCGACAGTGATGCTAAGAATGAACCAGTCGTTGACCTTGGCTATAATTCAATAAAGGACTAATCACCCGGTATTTAATTAGGCGGGGTGTCACAATATCAACTCAAACACCTCACTCGCTCACAATGTTCACGCGGCCCCTCCATCTAAAAAAACTCTGCTCACAACTGATTCAGGAAGCGGTGGCACTCATCGTACTCCCCAGTGGGGATGAAGCTTAATTGGAAATTCCAAAGCTCACTATATAGAGATTCTCCCGCTCGGTCCCAACGATCGAGGTGATCTTGGAGTTCTCAATGAAAGTATGACTCAATTGCACAAATTCGGCACAAACATCCATATCAAACCCATAATCGGTGTCACCACATTTGTTTCACAATAGAATGAAACAAAAATAAGTTTCGTCGGGGAAGGAAGATGGGCTTAAATTGGGATTTGGGGAAAAAGCCGGGACTGAATTGTGATTTTCAAAAAATTCAAAGGATGAAATGTAAATTTCAAAAGTTAAGGGGATTCAAATAATTTTTGGGAGTATGAGGATGGGTTGTGTAATTTTTGTGAAAATTTGGGAAGGGGGTTGTAATTTTTGTGAAGAGTTTGATGTTCATAAATTTTAGGGGTCGAGTTGTAAAGTGGGATAGACACTTAAAGGGGGGAGGAGTTGAAAAACTTCCAAAAAAAGAGGGCTAATTTTGGAAAATATAGGTTTCACCTCATTTTCTTGAGAATCTAGGTTTTCGTTCAAGTGGTTGAGGGATAAACGTTTGAGGTCGCCGGTGGGTTTCAGTTTGGCTAGGGGTTACTACTGACTAAAGTTGATGGTGCTCGCCAAAGGTTGGGGAGGAAAAAGGGTCCCTTGATCTAGGGTTTGCACCTACCCCAACCTTTTGTGTGGAGTTACCATTTTGAGCGACATTTTATGGAGGCGGGAACACCTTGACAAGGGATATACTGCTACATTAGTTTAATAGAGGTCGCATGTGGCTGTGAAGGCTGATCGGTTAACAGCGAGGTCAAAACAGTGTCAAATCTTATTTTTTAGGGGTGAGAAGCTCAGATCTTATGGTATGAGGTAGGTTTAGTTTAGTTTTAGCTAAGAACAGTGATGGTGTCACTTAATCGCAGGAGGCGGGGTGTGTGTTTCGGGAAAACGACTCACTACTTCCTCCGAGACTTACCCATGACTTTATAGCAACCACATCGATGAGCACATCAAGAGCGAAGTGGTTCTGATACCAATTTGAAGTGTAAGGGAGCAAAAGCGATTTAATACAACATGATTTAGAGGTTAATGACATGATTTCTCTCTCTCATTCAACATAAAAATAATGGCAGTGATTACAAGAGGTCATTAACCGTATTTATAAATTAATTTATCTTGTTATCCACGATAACCATAAAAGGTAAACTCACTAAAGAAGGCACACTATAAAATTCTGAGGGAGTAGTACCCTCAACTACCTATGCTAACTAAAAGAGGGAAAATTACTAAACTAGACATAAAAAAGTAAGGAAAAATTAAATTAATTTCTCCATCTACCCATATACATCGTGGTTCACTTCAAATATTTGTGACAAGGTTTTATTGACCTCAAAATGAAGATTTTTAAGGCAAACATTAATGCACGGTGGAGATAAATACTAAAAAAGGTGATATTAATTCTTAACACAGTGTAAATTTTGATTAACTGCCAATATTGATATTTTACGGGTTATTTATCGAAAAGTACAATGTACTTTCGGTGATTCTACACTTTTGAGTTATTTTTCTAAACAAATTTAACACTGCAAAAATATCATTCTCATAAAACATTACTCAAATGCCAAAAGACAATGAATAAAAATCTAATGTAATAATAAAAGTATTATCTTCACCAATGGGGAAGGGTTACATTAATAATGCTATGGAGAAAGAATAATTCCCTTAGAGGTGTTAACTAAATGGGTAAGCTTCTAGTACTAATGAAGTCATGGGTGATGAAAAATTACATTAATTTCACAATTAAGACTAAATATTAAATAATTACTCCTAGCTTTTAATTAATAAATAAAAATGTCTTTACGGCATGACACATCAATGACACCAAGAAGAAAGATAACAACTCGGTACATCTCACTAAATGTATTAATTATCTTCACAAATGTGGAATAGGTACATTATTAGTGCTATGGGGAACGAAATATTCCCTTAGAGATACCAATTAAACAAGGAAAGTAGTGATACTAGTGAGGTCATGGGTGATGTCACCTAAGAGAGATATCGACCAGGATCTAAATCCCCCTACTCTTAACTAGTATATCCCTATATTTATTAGGAATAAGTATGACATAGAAAAATTGAAAAGAACACATCTAGCCCCTAGTATTTACACCCCCCCCCCCCCCCAACCAAAAAAAAAAAAGAACTCATCACCATTGGTCTCAGGGTGAATCGTGCGGGTAATCAAGGACTCAAGTGGGTCATATGTCTCCTCCAAGCATGGATCCTTTTCAGTAGACTTCGATAAAAAATCCTTTTTTCCCAAGATGCTCAAATTACCTGCATTCGTTGCATTTGACGGCAATCGGAGCATATGGGGCCTCGTTGGGCTTCAACGAGCCTAAATTGGTCTTAATCGTCGATCTACTCTTATCGCAAGTACTCCTCAATGTTGATGGAGTACTCGATGGATCTTGGTAGAGTAAGGATATCACAGATACTGAGCTCATGGCGGAAGCCTGTAGTCTTAGAATGTAAGGTTCAATACGTTGCTCAGTCTCTCGCAGTGTCGCACGAGAACATAAAAGCTTCGGTGTACTCGAGAACTAAGGAGGACGGAAATCGTTGTAGGCCTTGAACTCAAGAAAAGAGGACGTACTCGTAGGATTTTGGAGAAAAGTCACTCAGAGGAGGTGTCACATATTAGGACATTTGTAAATGGGACCAATCAAACCTTTGTAAATCCCTGGAGCTTTGGGGCTACAATGAACGCACTTTGACCGGGCAATGTTCTTCTATTCGAATACTAAATAAACCAATAACCAAAAGGGGCAAGGGGCCCGCTAAACGTGGGGCATTAACTATAATGTCTCCACGCTAGCTATTGTCCAACTATTGGAGAACTCGGGGCAAGTGGTTCGGGTAATCGTAAGCAAAATTAGGATCATCTTCCTCCTCCCCGTCCAATAAGACGTCAACAGCAACCCTGAGGGCAAACAGCTACCTCCGTGATTTATATGTGCATCATGGAAAAATGGGGTTGACACACGTCCTTATGGTGGCTTCCCTAGGGAAAGGGACAAGCAGGATTTCAAAAGTAATTGGAATAGGGTTTGCAGTGGTTGGTTGGATGTCACAAAGGTTCAGAGTGAAGGTTGTTTAGGGTTCTCAACCTTGTTTGAAATGAGTGGAGGTTGGGGCTTGACCATCATGACATGGAAGGGGTCATTTGTTGCTAAGGACGAAGGCCAAGAGCGTGTGACACCCTAGATTTGGAGTTTGGGCCCTACGCCTAGCTCACCAATACTAGAGAGTGTTTGTGGTGGTTGGTAATAGAGTCAGCGGCATCTGGATGCTAGGGGCAGTCACAAAAGTCAACGTTCGTGATGAAAATATTATTGCCATATGGTAATAAAATCACATTAATTTTACCATTAAGCCAAAATTTTAAAGAATTAACACAAACTTTCAATTAATTAATAAAAATTTACATCAATTGCACCAAAAAGAAAGAATAAAAACTATGCACAATCCATCAGAAATATATTAATTATCTAACCCTATGGGGCTTGAGTATATTTACGGTGCGGAGAGGGGTATATTCCCATAGATAAGCTAACTAGATAGGGAAGCTTCCAGCAAGTGAAATCACGAGTGACATCGCCTAGGGGTGACATCTTTTTCAAAGAAAAAAAGGACGAAAGAAAGGGGTCGATTTATTTAAACTCCTTCAGTTACACACACACATCTTTAATATCCTACAACACATTTTGAAAATGTCTCTCATCATATAATGAATGGTTAAGAACACACATAATAAAATGAAGATCACATATAATGAAATGAATGGCCCAAATCACTTCATTTTTTATGACAGTTGTTAAGATATAGCCCTCAATCATTACTCCCTTGGCAGCTTCTTCCAAAACTATAACTACAACAAACCTATTTGTATAAAACATATTTGTTACCTTGCTCGATGCCTCAAAGAATGTGGCATAAGTTTGACATGGTGTCAAAAGGATGTCATGGAAAAAAAAATCACTAATACACTTGAATCTCGTTATGCTGAGTGAGTAATTACAGTTCACTTATTACGGTGATGGGTCTTAAGGCGCAAAGGTGTGTTTTGAGGCTTGTCATTGGTTATTTCTTTTCCTTTTATATGATTTATTCCAATTTTTACGTTATCTTGCGTAGCTTCCACACATTGCTCAAAGGCACAATTTTGCCCACCGTCCAACTCTCAACCAAGTAGGCTTTAATTTCATGACAACGCGCAAACTATATATTCTTTTATATAAAGGAACCAAAATAATAAGTTTCGAAAAAACGCTAAAATTTTGGTTTATACAAAGTATATTTAGTAAAAATTGTCTCGCTATTATTTAGTAAAAATTCGATTGATTTAGTTTCGACAAAATAGCTTCCAAATGCATTTTTCTTTTTATCAATTTTTGTTAACCCCCGGCCCACCCTAGTGTTTCTTAAAATCGACTCATCAGATTGATGAACTGGAAAGATTTTGCCATGAGAAAATCTACAGTACTAAGAAGCCAAGGAAGCTCGCTATTTGCAGCATCTTCGCCACACTTGATAGATAGTGCCATGCTCAAGAAAAATGTGACAAATTTTGCGCTCTTTCCAACAATAGATCCCATTGATGTCTATTTTGTTGAATTTCAATAGCAACTAGCAACACATTGAATGATTTGATAGCTACTTTAATGTACAGAAAATGGAAGTAATTTCTGGTGTTGATTATTTGTAATAAAAGAAATCGAGAGAATGAGTAATTATATAATCTTCATTTATCATTGGTGTTTCATTAGTCGAAACTTGAGTGTAGCTATTATAGATTTCTTTTGCCTTCTACATTAAGGGTCAGTTCGATTGACATGAAATTGTTTTCCATAGAATATAGTAATTTTAGTTCCATTTTTACTTTTTCAATGCTTTTTTGCAAATTGATTCTATAAAAACACTGCCATAAATATGAAAAGCATTTCATAGTTTTATCATTTTTCATGGAAAACAGTTTTTACCCAAAACTCCATAAAATTGAATTCCACGGAAGACTCCAAAAGTAAGACATCCCGCTCGTATCTTTTTCCACTCATTTTCCAACTTCTCGTAAAAGTAAAAATATAGATTTACCTTAAACACAAAATAGAAATATTCTACAAATATAAAATTACAGACATTTACAAAAATGTATAAAAATATTCTTCAATTAAAGGTGTGGTTCCAATATTTTTATGTACAGTATGGAAACATTTGAATTACCTGACACATAAAATAGAAATGTATAACATTTATGCTTTGACTAATGAAATGACAAGGATAACTAATAGCATATAATGGATACTGTATAAATGGATAATTTTCTTCAAATCTTTATTATAAAAAATCAAATCCGAAATTAACTACGTGTTATGTTCTTTGAACCTATTCTTAAAGTTATTCTGTGTGTTGATGAGATTTGCTCTAGGGTTCAACAAATAATAGGAATCGATGGGAGCTGGAAATAGGAAGACTACTGAATACATCACAAGTTTTCCAAAAGAATGACACCATCTAAATGTGTCAAAGATGCTGCAAATGGAAGGCATGCTGTAAGCTACCATGCCAGTCGATTCTCTCGTGGAAGCATCTTTACAATCATCATTCTCCTGAATTAGTTCTAGTAAACATCCAGGTGGAATGGGGTGAGAGCTATATAATTATGGGATACATAATATGGAGAAAGAGCACCATTGTCGATACATATACAATACCCCCCCCCCCTGGACCAATCAAACCCACCTCGAACCCTCTGCAAAGATACCATCTAGTTTATGTCCCAACGCCCCTAAAAGTGACACCTCGAGCCACTTATTTGATAGTGAATTAGTCCATATTTAATACACCTCACATTCAACTTAATGTGCTACAGTACCAATCATAGATTTACGATCTGTATCAATCCCTATAATATGTATCCAACCCCATCAACTACGAGGATCATCTTTTTTACTCCCCACATACCCAGGACTACAGAACCAGAGAATTTACAAAACCTCCATTGATACCTAACAAACATTATCTGTAGCATTCTAACATCCATTAAGGAACCCTCACCCTCAAACCCCCATCTTTAACTCACTCTTGGACAGCTTTGTTTGCTCTCTCTCAACCTTTATTCAAATTCCAAGACTATTTAATACTCGTGCTTTGGTACCCCTTAATTCCAAGACTCTTTGGAAACCATGGTTCAAAGTATCGGTCGAGTCAACTCGGAATCGGAGTGTGGTGATACCATACCGAGAGGCATTTTAAAGAAAGACTGAATCGCGTTGTCTCGCCGAGATATCGGCCGAGACAATCACGATATTAGCCAAGACAATCGATTCAAATGGCACACTTTTTTTGGCACCTTTTTTACATTTTTTTGGCAGCAAAAAACATTTTTTTACAAAACATTTTTTTATCTTATTTGTAAAAAATGTCAAAAAAAATGTTTTGTAAAACATTTCAAAACACCTTTTTTTACAAAAAAAAAATAAAAAATGCTAAGAAAATTGTTGCGACATTAGATAATTTTCCCATAGAGAAAAGTTTGCGTCATTATTTGGAAATTGTGACATGTTCTTTTATTTTTTGATAGAATTTTAATGTTTTATCATATTTCTTTGTTGTTGAAAATATATTGCAACATTTACAGAAACACCACCTATATAAGTTTGTACACATAACATAGATATGCAAAACAATTTTCCACACTAAAATTAAATTAAACAATTGCAATAAAATTAAAATGTCACTAATATGAAACTAACAACATTCACCATAATTAAAAATATTTAAAATTGGAACAAAATATCCTATTAAAATATAATGTCACATAACACGATGTCCAAAAATGGATGAGACAAAGATTGGGGGAAAAAGAATCTTCATAACTCTAGTCTCGTCCATGAAGATCAATCATCCTCTTCCACTTACATAAATTAAAATCAACAATTACTCACTAATACGTAAATATTCAAAGATTTTATGTAATTAAAAATAAAATAAAAATTGTATATTAGCAATATGCCAAGTCCGTCGCGCTTCAGTATAACCAACTGTACAATTCAATGCATATTAAATGATGGTTTGAATGTATCTTATTGGTCCACATTGTCATCTTATTTTTTTTTAATTTTTTATATTTTTGGGGGGGGATTTTTTGTGCTCTCTAAATATCGTATCTTTGGTTATTGTCCAATACCGCGACCGAGTTCAAAATCGGGTGTCCGATACCGGGTCCAATACCGAGACTTTGAACCATGTTGGTAATCCATGTGCTTTGACAAGGCCCTTTGAAATAGGTTACATATCGAATCTCAAAGACCATTTTATCTAATTCTCACACACCATTCACTACCCTCTTTCAACAATGATGTTTGAGGTTGAAGTTTCTGATGGTTTGAAACTATGCAAATGCAAATTTGAAGTAGATGAGGGGTAAAGGGTGTGTGGTTGGGATCTTGTATGAAGTTTAATGGAGTTTTGGGGGTGGGGGTGATGTTGCACATAGACACGAGCGGGGGGGGGGGGGGGGGTGTTGGGATCTGGTAGGGTCGGCAAGTGGTTGGTGAGGTTGCCAAAGGGATATGTAATTGAGAAAGGGTTGCCAAAGGTTGGAGGGGCAATTGAGGATGGGTTTGGATGGTGACAGGTAGGGTTTGTCGTGAGGTTAAAATAATCGGTTAGGTTTTGTCGAGGTTGAGGAAAATGTTACCACCATCTCTTTGATTTCTCATTGTCCTTCCAAATGTCAACCACTTATAGCAAACTATATCTTCTATCATGTCACTCTGATATGTACATATCAACCTCAAAATTGATGCAAAAATACATTCTCAATATTGCTAATAAAACAAGATATATGCCCTTTTCATTAATCTAATAATTGAATAAAAAGAGCAATAAGACCTTCTATACTCATCATCTATCTTAGTCACCAGGATGGCCTATAATATACCTGTATAAACTCAAAAACTAACCAGATATAGTCCACATTTGCCTCTATTTATTCTACAATTAACTTCTAATTCTAGAGCTTGGGATTTGTTCTTGGTGTCGTATGAGGGGATCTCTTGTCTCAAAGATGCCATTCGATCCAATTAAAAAGAAAAACTCGGGTCTTGAGAGGTCTTCTTCGGGTGAGTTATGATTTTTTGCTATTATTATTATTATTATTATTATTATTATTATTATTATTATTATTATTATTATTATTATTATTATTATTATTATTATTATTATTATTATTATTATTATTATTATTATTATTATTATTATTATTATTATTATTATTATTATTATTATTATTCAAGTAGTCTCATGTAAGGACCTCATATATATACCTATACATACCCCCCATACATACCACCATTTTTAAAATGGTAAAAAATTTAAAAAAATTGATACATTTAATCATCTCACTTTTAGATTGTATTTTTTCTGATGAAACATTTTGTCGATGACAAGTCACGGAATTATTATTATTAATTGATACGTAAAATCCAGATAAATAAAGTCTTTTTACGTTAACATGACTTATTATTATTATTATTATTGAGCGACAGTATTTTTCATTATGGGATCCTAATGTGTATATGTTCATCTGTCTATCTAAACCTTAAGATTAACTCCTCCCTTGTTCTCTCTCTCTACCCGTTTTTCTCCTCTCCCAACATTTAATCGCCCACAGTCAACCCAACTTTTGTCCTCGTGATCTCTCCATCCATGTTAGGCCTTGTCTATCAAAAGTCTTTTAGGTTTTTAGGTTTTAAGAGAGCTCGGGTCTCGATTCTGCAATCCCCATCAAGGTATCCCACTATACTATTTTGATGTTTACGTTGGGTTCATTTGTTTCTCGGTGATCCATTTGAAGTTTCTATCGAAGTTTTTGATACGCCTTGGAGAATTTCACTACACATGTGATCGCGCGCATTTAGATATTCAAACAAACAAATTAGTACTCTGATTGTAGGGTTTTAAGTTACTTGATTTATAGGGTTTCAAGCCCTTGCGAGCTACTCCACTTCTTCACAACGAGTTCCATAATTCGTCTTCTCCGTTCCACAATACACCTCTCTCTCTCTCTCTCTCTCTCAATTTTTAGGGTCAATATTTACTTGTTTTGTAGGGTTAAGAAATGAATGAAATGTAAGTTTTCATCATTATCTTGTATAAAAATAGTTTTGAAAATGAACTTCTTATGTATATTTAGGTTGAATAAATATTTATTCTTAAATAGAAATGGTTATTTGCTATGATTACTTTTTATAAACAAAATTATGAACATTTAGGCTTGAAATATTAAATTGTTATGTAAATTTACTTGTCCATGTTACAAATAGTTATGTTAATTGAATGATAATGTTTTTTTTTATTTTAGTTGAAACCGAAATTGAAATTTTAAGGATTTCATTAAATATGGTAATTGTAGTTCGTTTATTTGATTATTTCATCAATCTTTTCTTAGTTTGCTATCTCAATTTTCTCCGATAGCTGCAAATATATAACTTCTTAAACAAGTGAAGATCCGCGCTTTTATTTAACAACTATTTGGTTATTTTCCCAATTAATAAAGTAACATTTATTTTTTAAGAAATCAATTTTGCTAATATGTAAATAACGCCTTGTAGGATTATTATGTTTCTCAAGGCTTCTCATGTCTATCAAGATTTTATTGTATGCTTTCATAATGACATATGCTTGAGCCTCGACAGTTTTTTAATTGAGAATGGGAATAATAGTTAGAAATAGCATATTTTGAAAACCAGAGGGGGCTATGCCTAAATTCAGTTATTCCTATATATAGTTTTGAAGCAAAAAGAGTGTGAATGTTTCATAAGTATGCATCGCAAAGAAACAAATAGAAGTTATCCTATATGATGTTAGTAGAAAACATGTGCTAAAATTTGTTATTCAATAACAAAGTGTGACGTATGCAAATAGAATGGTGAAGACAAAAGTGTTGTCATGTTGTGCATCCCAATGAAAATGGTACAAAGTTTTGAATCCAAAAAGATTGAAAAAGGTAAATACAATGTCATGTTATGCATATTCCTGACGATTTAAGTCTCCCCAGTCTGAAGATCCTCCACAATCATCTTTATAATCCATGTAATGACATGACAAAGAAGCTCTTTCGTAATTGCCCTGCAAAACAAATCCAAGTTCTAGAAGCCACAACTATTTCATAGAGTCAAACATCCTAGAGTGGGTAACAAAAAATTAGGAGTTTGCAGCATCAGAACTTCAATCCAAAGTTATAATAATAGATCAAGATACAAGAAAAGAGAACCCATTACAAAAAACAGGTGTATTATGTGTGCGTGAGAGAGAAGTGAAAGAATCAAGGAAATGGAGAAAACACGTACCAGCAACCAATCCTTTCATGGTATTCGTAATGATCACGATGGTGAACATGGTAATTCTGGGGTGGAGGTGGAGGTGGCTGATAAGGATAACCAGCTGGTGGTTGTGGTGGTGGGTACCCTTCGTACGGTGGTGCAGATGGGTACCCTGGTGGAGGGTATTGTGACCCATCACCTTTTAAACATAATAACAATAGAAATTAAATCAAGTTCACCAAACAAATCAATACAACAAGGACAAAGAGAAGGTGGAGGAAATAATATACCTGGTGGTGGGTGGTAGGGGTCTTGGGGGACGTTCTGGTCACTCATCTTCTCTCTGTAGTTGAATCGGAATTCCCAAGAAGCTGCGTATTATATATAGCCTAGGTAGAGCTACACGTACAGGCTACAACTTTATCTATTCATCTAAATGCCTCTTTAAATTCCTCTCTCACCGCCATTTCATTTTCCAACTACGAAAGTGCACAAATAATTAACACCAACAAAATTTACTCTCCAACTTTCTCCCTTCATATTCCCTAAACCTACAGGCTACAGCTGGAATCTGTGATACATGGCACACCCATCCATTTACTCTCCTTTATCTATTCATCTTCACTGTATCAACCTAAACGCCATTTCGTTTTCCAACTACGAAAGTGCACAAATAATTAACACCAACAAAATTTTAAATCCCTTAAACTTCTATCAACGCATATAAATTTTGAAAACAGTTTCATCCCTCTCATTCCATCAATCACCATTCTTCAAATAATTGTTTCTTTATTCATCAGATTCGAATACCACATTTTTCAATACATTCAAATCTCAAACATCAAACTATACTCCGGCATCACGCCTGACCCTTAAAAGATAGATAACGATCCCATATACTCATTAGAGCCGGAACATCAAACCTTAAATGTCGGGTTTGAAAAACTTTGCTGGAGTCAATATTCGCCGGGGGTACATAGCGTGAAATAGCCATGTCGACATTTACCGAAATAAAAGAGAGAACGAAAGAACTATTGAGGGAGAGAAGGAGAGGGGTCACCGCGTTGCCGGGGTACGGAATTCAATCACCGGGTTCGGGAATATTCGCCCATGCACCGATACGCCATTGTTGATTAATCCTGTGATGGTTTATGAAACCAAGATCAAAAGAGAGTTTTGAGGAAGGCCCCACTCCCCAGATGTCAAAACTTGATTAAGAGAAGTGGCCCATTTAGTATTCTCAAATCATCATATCTATCAAATTTGTTAGCAGAGTTGTGTTAATAATTCTTCATTATTTATTTTATGTTTTTACTATTTTAAAATTTTATATAAATCTCCTACGAAAAGTGATTGTTTTGTAGTGTTTAAATCTCACATATGGCTTATATATTATCTATGCTGTAATGATATAATATTTTCTTAATTAAAATTCAGGATGAAAGTAATCTTAAAGATTTTATTTTCTCTAACAGTAAGAATTTGTGATAAAGATGGTGTCAAATTGTGAATCAAAGCTTTATTTTTGTTGAAGTCGGGAGACAATATTGATTGAAACATGAGAATATATATATTTTAAATAGCCACCTTATATTCGGGATAATATAATTGAATAAGATAAATAGAATGAAAGTACAATTCAAACAAAATTTGGCTACCTTATTATATTATGGAATTAATAATAATAATAATAATAATAGTAGTAATAATGAGTAATTTTTTTATTTAATTTATTGATCAATTAGACACTTTGTTCGATATGGCACTTGGTTTTCGAATGTGATGACGAAATTCATTCAGATACAACTCAATAATTTCTACAAAGTGCCGGCGCATCGTGCGGGGCTTCAAACTAGTTATTTAGTTATAGATAATCCTTAATAGTGTATTTATTTATTTTAGAGTCCCATATCTCTTAAGAGCATCCACAGTGGGGTAAGCTCGTGAAAGGTAATTTTACAGAACGAAAAGTAAATTTACTTGTTCTATGGAGTAGGTGTTCACAATGGTAGATTTACCTGTTCTATGGAGTAGGTGTTCACAATGGTGATACAGAAAAATTTTTAGTTGATGTTTCCAATGAACAACTGATGTTCGTAGGAAATAAAAGAATACTTCTTACGAACAACATTTGTTCATAGGAACTGCTACTATTTCGTGGCAGAAATTGGACGCGAACATGACAGGACCTGATGGCGGGTCCAAAAACCCTGACCCGAACACAACCCGAACACGAAAGTCCGTGTCAATTTTGTTTTGTTTCGTGTCGTTTTATCGTTTCGTTCCCAAAATTGTCACCCCTAAAATTTAACAATTCATAGTAACCATTCCCATGTATTTTATTTTATTTTTATCCTCCCATAAAAAAGTCAAAAGAAAAGTGGTTTGCTATTGACCAAAATACCCTTACAACTAATTTTCCACCCATATCCCACGTACACAGAGAATATCATGAACACTAACATCAACCCCCTATCCAGTAAACTCAACTGCATACCTATGTATTTCTTGATTCGTTTCCCATTCACCAAGCATCATCTGAGACATTATTATCGTGTGTAACAGCTGGATCAAACAGATAACTATTCACGGGGTTTATATCATACCTTCATGTCATAAACAACTTAACCACCATCATTTTCTTTGCTTATGGTTTATAACATCTAAAATGTATGCAATTTGTGGTTAGTTTGACATTTCATTTTACTTTGTTTTGAATTATTGAATATGCCATTCATACTATTTGAATATGTCAAATAATACAATTTTGCAACAAACATTATGGTTTCGTTCTTTAAAAAAAAACATATCTGTAGACACTCCCTTCAACAACTCTGTTATTTACTTATGTTCCTTTGTGCTTAAGTTTTAGTGAGTTTTTTGGATTAGGTATACTATAATTCCCTGAATGTTAGGAAAGATGACAACCACTTAGAACTTAGTATAATCTCCTAAACATGAGTGGGGAATAAAAAGCCCCCTCAAGTTTTTTTGAACATTAAAAAAAAACATACGAGCCTGAAATGTTAGCTCTGGTATAAAATTAATGATACCAATATTTAGAAAAATTCAGTGGACAAATGGTAAGAACACATTAAAAACGTTTAAAACATGTCTTTATAAGCACCTATTTATTATAAGGAATTTAATCTGGGGTAACAGCCATATAAAGTCACAAAATCTAACATTTAAAGTTCGCTTATGTTTTTCTTCTTTCTATATCTATCTTTGTGTGCGTGCCTGCGTGTGTGTATGGGACGTAATTGTTTAAAGGGCAACATTGTATTTTTCTAATACAAAATCATTACTTTTCGTAGATGTCAAAAGATATGGAAAAACTAAGGAGGGAATCAGACCAATTAAGAGTGAACATGTTAACATTCAACACGTTGTTGCGGCTACTGAAAGACAACGGGGTAATGGATGCACATTGGGATGTAATGCAAAATACCCCATTCTGGATACTACTTGACACTTACATAAATGGATTCATTACAGAGGCTTATTACAAGAAATACGACTCTAACCAAATAGCCACCATCAAGCAATTCAATATAAAATCACGTAGTTTCAAGCTTGGTCGGTGTATGGTGGACTTTATACCAGAGCATGTGTCATAAATCACGGGGATTCCAAACATGGGAGGGAAAATAGAGATACACAAGAGGTAAGTACCTAAAGATACTTTCATTAGCAAATATTTCAACACAAATAACCAACTATTGAAGAAAAAGATTGAAGATGCATTGGTGGTCGCACTTAAAGGCAATAAAGATGAGGATGTGTATGATGGTGTTTGCTTGATTATTCTCCACTTATGGGTATCATTATTTTTTTCCAACACCAAAAACTCATTAGGATGGGTATATGCGAAGTACATACATGATATTCCAAAAATCAAGACATACAACTGGGCTTCGGCAATACATACATGGGTGATTGACTCGTTGATGAAGAAAATGAAATATAACAATCCGTCAACGGTAACACGATGTGTCCCATTGCTTTTGGTGAGGAAACATTAACAAATACAATTCAACTCTCTGTGATTTGTATTGAGTATGATAATTATTATGTTGCTTCCATTACGTACCTTAATTAGCTTGTATTATACATTCATTACGACTTGTGTTTTTTTATCTTCGAATGAAAGTTCATTCATGAAAAAGTTATAATGTTATTTTATTTATATTTAAAATGGTTAGTATATGTTTCAAATGTCATTGATAACAAGTAATGAATGTACATTCACAACTGAATGTCATGTTTGCATATTTCATTTAGTTCTTATAACTATGATGACATGTGTTAAATAAGATCAAATCAATAAATTTTTTACACTTCTGGTTCTGCGAGGTAACAAATGCCATTAAGCCAATTCAGGAATGAAATAGTCTTATACCGAGATCCCTTAGGTGGGACATTCAGGCGTTAAACAAAAAATTCACTAATATCCACATGGATAAGTTGAAGGTATACAAGTAAATAATAGTCAATATCCAGTTTATAAAAAAGACCATACGTGTGATGTTAATATATCTCTACTACATTTTGATTTATAGGTGAGCCCTTGTAAAGTACCTAGCAGTGTAAGAAAATCATGGAAGCAACCACTAATTGTAATGGTGGACGAATATAGTGATGAAGATTTCGTCGATGCATCTAACACAAAGGGAAAAGAGCATAATGTTCCTTTTACAACTTCTGGCAACAATGATGATTGGTTGCATAATGAAGTAATCTCATTGTCGGATACACCGATCCCGAAACAAATAAACAAATCAAAACTGAAAACATCGGTTCGTACCATGGGCGAAAGTATGGATGAGGTATTTGAATTAGGAGAAAATGAGGACAGACCACTGGTATCGGGGGTTAATTTCGATGACATTGTTCTAGAAATTCTTACCTTCATACGAGAGTTTAATGAAATTGAGATAAGGGAGTATGAAATATATGGCAGCCCAATGCAGACAACACAATATGTTGAGTGCCTAGAGGAAAACAATGAAGAGTTATAGGATGTAATTAGGAAGATACGATCAAAGATTGGAGAACTTTAAGAATAAATGAATGTGGAGAAGAAAAATCTTTAGGGAGAGCTATTAAGACAAACAATCAAGAGATAAGAGGTTGGATTTTGAAATACAACAACAGAAAGAGCTATATTCGAGGGTATATATATCTTATTTGTAAGGCCCCACAACGTGATTAGGAAGGTTAATTACATGATTAAGTTTAAGTTATTAGTTATTAGTTATAATTTGGTTATTTGTGTTAAACATGTTAATTATCATGTTTAGGGCATGCATGCTCATGTGATATATATGTGGTTTATATTAGATGATTATCGAGCTTATGATCGGGGATAACACGCTTAGAGCATATGACTAGTTATGTGGTTAAATGAATCATAAAATATGTTTCTAATGCATTATTATGTTTATAAAAGAAAATTAGGGAGTTAGTGAGAAATTGGCAATGTTTAGTCGCAAAATGTAAATGTCTTGAGATTTTCGGTAAATTGCTACTTTCCTGTTCGAGCCCAAATTAGGCATACTAATTTTATGATTTTGGAAAAATACAAAAGATGAAAGTTGTAGATGTATAAGTTATCTATGCGTATACACAAAGAGGGAGTAAATCGGGTCCAGTGATAGTGAGTAGTGGTGATTTTACCAAGGTGGGACAAATGTGTCATTAATGGAATTGTCTAATTCGACCTTTCATCCAACCAATCACGTGTTACCACTACCCCTATTGCTATTGGACCACTATGAAACGTATTTCGGATTATAAATGAGAGGTATGTCTTCTTCCTCATAAGAAATAACAAGTTTTACCTAAGGAGAGAGAAAGAGAAGAAAGTTAAGGAAGAAATCTTTGGAAAATTTCTATAAATCGAGGAAACCTCGTAAGGTAATTACTTCTTTATTAAAGTTGGTCACATGGATCAGTTCTATACTTGGCATTTTTTTATTTTTTATTGGGATATATATTTTAATAATACCCATATTGCTGAATTGTGTTGGAACAAGGATGGTTTAAGAACATGTGTAAGAAAGTGTATTAGGATCGTAAATGTTGACATTAATATCCCAGATTTAAATTCCCTCCTCGTGATTCTTTTTAATTTTGAAAATTCAGTTTTTTGATGTGTATATATGTTGAAACATGTTTATTATATGTTTTCATGATTTATACCCAAGGTGGAGGTTATGTATGCTTAAAAATGTTAAGTTATGCTTTAATGTTTGTTTTCGACCTAGTTGTGCTAAAAATGGAATATGTCATGGAATAATTATTGGAATTGAGTTATTCAAGTTGGAGAATCAACTAGACTCATACATGTATAACATATCCGAAAATTGTGTAAAAATAGCAAGGAATGAAACTTTGGTGATAGTTTGAAGTTTTGGTTTAAAATATGCCCTAAAGGAGCAAGAATGCATACCAGATATTTGACGTTTTGCTCGACATAGCAAATGAGCCCTAAAAATTATGAAACATTAATTTTATATTATTAAATATGTTTATTGATATTGGGTGGAATATCATACAAAGTTAGGATGTATAAAAATTATGAAAATTCTAGGAAGTTGAAGTTGTGTTGCTGTTTTTCTGGAGAAACGATTTGTAAAAGGTTGTAGTAAAATGGGCATAACTTTGTCTAACGAATTCATAATTTAATTACGTAAATTTTGTTAGAACCATAATTAATTGGGTGTTATAGAAATGAGAAGTATCATATTTAATTCCTTTTTAGTTATTTCTGATTGACCAAATGATGTGATGTATTACTAGATTTGATGTTAATCGTTGTATTCAAATACTAATGACATTGACTTATTAGGTGGGGAAGCAGCTTATACTAGCATACCAAGGAAGTAGTTTGGTATTAATATTAGCACCAAATCTAAGGTGAGTTACCTATCCTATGAAATATAAATCCTTATATTTTCATATGGAAATGTGTAGTTAAATACATGTGTTAAACTGTTTATGGAGGAATGTGATATTTGTGAAACATATTCATATGCTTAGCACTGTTAAGTAAAGTTATTTAATGTTATGGACTATATAGGGTCCTCTATATAATGTTAGGGATGGTGGTGGGTCCTATGGTATGTGGCGGTCCTGTTAACCCAACTTCAAAGTTTGTTGTACTCGGGCCTAATTATGGGATGTAATGTTCCCCATTAACTGTGATGGGTTAATTGGACTGTGGCGGGTCCAGACTTGCGAGAGTTACACAATTCCTATTGGGTTATAACATTAGAAAAAAAAGGTTATTTAAATTGGTTATATGTGTGGTATACGGTCATTCACTAAGATTGTGTTGCTTACACTCCTAAAATATTATGTTTCATGTATGCTTGTTGTTTGGAGTTCACTGCCAAGTTAGGATCTTAAAACGGGGGAGTAACAAATGTCTAATATCGTTTGAATATCAAGAAGCTTTTTGTGTAAAATTTAAACAAATCAAGTTGTATATGTAAAGTTGTTTAATACTTGTTAGTTGTAAGTATCGGTAGTTATGTTTTATCGAAACATGCCTTTGAGAAAAAAAAATCTTATGCTATTTTTCCTTATGGATTTAAATTAAAGCATTGTTTAAGGAAATTTATTTCTAATTAAAAGGATGAGTTTAACTTAACTAAGTCGGGGAGTGACATTATTTTACCTTGTTTATATCTTTGCATGGCTAATGGTAGAAACAATAACTTACTAAAAAGGATTACTAATCTGGTTGCGTATATGATATGTGACATTTTTACATTGTTGGTATATTTTTTCCTGATAATACTACCCCCGTTACGCCACAAACATTTTCTAGTTACGACATTATCAAATCATAAACTTTGATTTAGGATGTAATCCTTATAATAACATTATGTACACTCAAAATCAAAGCATTTAATAAGGTTGCAACGATTGATGTACTACACTTAAACAAAATTCATGTGTAGAATGACATTGCAAAATCAATCCTTTAGAATGGCACTGATGTTGAACGTAATAGGTACTAATGTTGGCAATCCAGAGAGGGCTTATTGTTCGTTATACCATTATAAGTTATTTTATCGTCATATATTCAAGAGAAGTCATTTGCTCCTATATTAGTTGTGCCTTTTTTTTTATACTAGATTGAGTAATCAAAACCAATTAGCTTGGTAACCCATGTCTGTTGTATTAGTGTGGTGACTCTCTAATCCAAAACATATTTTAAACTCTGAAGATGGTTTATTATTATGAACTGACTCTCGAACAAGTATGGTCTCCATTAACTATAAAATAAGGCCTGCAATTTTGGAACTTAAGACTGTCTAATCTCTATTTGAGACTATGCTGGCTTCCATACCGTGAAGTTTGATGTTGTCTAAAATTGCTCTCAGATAAAAGTGCACCTACTGATATGTACCTGTAACATTATTCTTCCTTTTTTAATGAAGAATATGTACCATAAAGTTTGGTGTTGTCTAAACACAACTGAACTACCACCGGATTTGCTTAAGTGTGGCTAAAAGTGAGAAAATGTATGTATTTTGATAATTGATCTGTAATGGCCAAAATAATGTGCATGTCTCATGATTTTGGGAATTCATCTATTGAATAATGTGAGTCCAATGAATACTAGCAATTATATATAGCTATGACATTCTAGGATAAGAGTTGTGCTCACTTATATTTCTTTAGAAACTATCAAATACCTTCACTTATATTTTGTCATCATACCTTCATAAAATTTTGAGTAGACACATAAACTAAAACCCTTCATCGAATTTTGATTCATTAAGAGCATAGTAGTCAACTCCTTTTCCTTAGTTTCAATTTCATAGTTGGTACTAATTTGGTAGGTCTATGATGAGTATAGCATTGTAGGCTATTTTTTCGTCATATCGTTTAGAGAGTTCATCTACTCGTCTATGATGATTTGCCTTTTTTATACTAGTTTGAGTAATCAATGCCCTCACACCATCTCTACTGTAATAGTCTGATCACTATCACAATAGCTTGTCGGAAGTGGATAGAAGCACTCTAATTATGAGAAATATAGAAAAAGGAAACAAATCAGGTTTCATTCCTTATGACGTGGCCTTTAAGAATGAACGGAATGAGGACTTCAATCGATTGTAGGTTCTGTTTGGTTCAGATTATCACCTTGGTAGTAAAATGACGAAGCTTATTTCATTTATTTATCAGGTTTGTCCTAAATCACATAATAATTAAAGCGGGCACACGCATTTACAATTTTGTACTAACAATTTTTTTAACTCCAAATTGTTTAAAAGTCTTTTGACCATAGGTAGTTTTCACCCCGAGCAAAAAAAGGCCGTAGGGTAATATTGAGGCCAAGCGGGGAGATGCCATGTTCCAGAGATCGAATGCCATCTAGAGTTTAAAAAGCGACATGGAGAATCCATTCACCAAAGTGAACACTGCTACCGGCAGTAAGAGTTATAGCAAGGAAGACACGGTGGTATAAAGTTGGGTGCACCAAGAATACTCTAGAAGGTCGAGAGATGAAAATGAAGAATGGACCAGAAGAAGCTAGTGTAGAGGTAGTAATAAAAAATGAGGTTACAAACGGTCAAATTAGAAATTAGAAATAGGAAAAGAGATAGTGTAAAGAATCTGGTGGAGCTTGTGAAGATGAAAATTAATGTCAGCCTGTGGAATATGGGTTTCTGGAGCAAGCTAGAGTAAGAAAACCCCAAAAATTTACAACTTAAGGAATAAGGGCCCCCTCAAAAGAAGCCTCAGTGGTGGAGATTCAAAATCAATTAGATCCAGTAATAACCAGATTAAGGTGTGTTATTTGCACTGGTAATTCTTGATTTTATGCTCTTTAAAAAATATGGAGGTGGTGGCCTAGAGGATATGTAACTTCAGTGAACCTTTTTATTTTTGTGCATGGGTGGCAGCCTTAGGTGCATACTACAGGCATTTGTCAAGAATATCCATTTCCCCTATCCTCTTTATCCTAGTGGTGGATTTTTTTAGTAGGTTGATTGATAGGGCTACAGAGGGAGGGTAGGGGAAGTAATTATGGTGGAGATAGAAATTTTTTGTACGTAGTAAAACTTTCAAGCATTCTTTAGAGGATTAAAATCAATTTAGCAAAAATATGTTGTCGGATATCAATGCAAAAGAGCAGGAGATGATGAAAAAGGCTAATTTTGGGGGGATGTTAAGTTAGTCGGTGGCCATTGAGTTATCTTGGCATGCCACTATTGTGTGTGTGGTGGTGGGTGGGGGACTTTGTCTTTTTAAAATTTGGAACTTCGTTATAGATGAAGTTAAGAAAATGTTAGATGGGAGAAACAAGAGTTGTCTATCCGAGGGAGCCTATCTATCTTCAAAACTCCAATAAAAGTACAAAACCTTGAGTGGGAAAAATGAGTGTTTTTTGGGGATGGTACGAGGAAAATAAAAATAACCACCTCACAAAATGATCTCCAAAGATAATATTTTAGAGGCTTGGGAATTGGCAACTTAATACTAAAAATAAGGCTCTCTTTAGCAAACAGTTATGGAGATTTCCCAATAATAAGAATGATAAAGGACTCCCTTTGATAATCCGGCATCAAGAGCATTCATGGTTTGCACGTGAGTGGATGAGACTAAAGTGATTAAGAGGTAAGACTTTGGAATCCGTCTAGTGTTTAGTTCAAAAGGTCTTATCTCAAAGTGAATATTATAATTTGGAAAGATAACTGGAAGGGAGATTCATCATTTCAACTTAGTTTCCCACAACATTATAAACGCTCCCTAAATAAAAATCATTCAATCACTTTAGTGGCATCTCCAAATCACAACTCGAATGTTTGGAACCTTCAATTCAAGAGAAACCTAAACAAAATCAAGATATTTTTTTTCTCCACCTATTAAAAGTTAGACAATAAGGGTGGGATGAGGAATGATTGGAGATAGATCATGAGTGAGGAGGGATTTTCATTCGAATCAAATTTCAATTACTTTCTTTCATCATCTCCTTCCATTTAAATTTACATAAACTACCAACATTCCCTCTAGGTACATGCGTTTTCTTGGCTAGAGGCTCAAGGAAAGGTAAATAACAATGCTTTGATCCAAAAGAGAAGAACAAATTGAGCTCCCTCCCTTGATTTGTGTGTGCTATCTTCTATATTTTCAGTGCAAAGTGAAGACCTCGATCACATGTTGCTTCATTGTTGGATGAACTCCTTAATTTGGACGAAGGTGGGAGCGAATACTATAAAATCACCTATTTTTATATCACTCGAGGATGATGCTTCACCTCTTTCCACTCCTTTTTTCCCACTTTCGGAGCCCTACCTGCAGGTGTCTTCCAATGAGGTTTCACCCCTTGCCTAACCTATTCTTTATATGATGAGACCCATTTATGACACCTCGTATAAATAAATACCGGGTAGCTACTCCTTTATTCAAATAAAAACAAAATGTCAAGTTGGTTCAGTTCATAGCATCATTGTCGAAAACATTTTAAGTCATTACTAGCCACCTAATATTTAAAAAGTGAGTTGTCCAATTTTATTAAATTAAATTAACATGTATCTAAATAAATTATTAACTAAAGAAATCACAATCACATTACAGTCACAATGTAAAATGCTGGAATAAAAATTGAGTCTGGAGTAACACTCCCCTGAACAATCCAAATACTGAATAAAACCAAATATAAAGTCTGAATAATTAATTAAGTAAAATCCGAAACTGAAAGGGAACTAAGTATGATAAAGTTGTCTCTAAAGAAAAAGGGGTGACATGCCCTACAGATGAATAAATCTGAAGTGGAGTCAATGTAGAAAGTGGAGGCGTCTACTATCGAGATCCTATAACTTCCACAGCAGCTATATCACGTCACTGGAATGAAACTCCTAAGCTTGGCGTCCCTGTGGCTTGGCACCTAAAAGGTTTTTATAAGAAAATAGATTGGGAAGCAAATGGGTCAGAGCTCGATGTGAAAAATAGTTTAAAATATATCAAGTGTTTAATAACATTAAACAGTGAATATAAAATACATGTTAGTTGCATGCACTCACATGAGTTCCTCACCTCTCAACTAATTGTGAACATCTAACGTATCCATAACCTGTCCTAGTTATGCCGCTAACTAACTAGATTAATTCACGACCTAACTTTACGTTATAATATGAGAGTCACAACGAGTCATTCTAATATAACCTATGCATGTCATCCTTTTTATTTCTCAGATTTCCTTACAATAATTATTATGTGAAATTTCCATTTTTAACTCCACTAAAAATGTCACAAGTATTCACACTTACAGTTAAATAAAGAGTCCATTTCAATTACAAGTATATTAGTCTCATCATAAATATACAATTAGGGCATCCCTAGGCTAAGCTGCGGTGCACACATACTCTACCATCGAATCTCGGTACATCACGTACATAAGGACCACGTGTTTCGAATCTCTCAGGAACCGTCTCAATAAGCAAAAATCACACATAATGGAGGCGAACATAGTTCACATACCCATGGGTCACGCACATACCTACGCTCCCATGGTCAGCTGACCTATTAACTCACAAATAAGTCATTCACAGCCCTATGTCCTTAAGGTACAAATCTAAATCCCCCCGTAGGCACACAATGATTAGAGGGCCCAATTCGAAAGCCGACCTCCGGTGATAGCAAGTATAGTAGGTATGTTATACACATAAGTCCATATACTAAGCAATCACAACACTTAGACATCTTAAAATATTAAACAAGGTATATTCTACATTCCTATACCGTTATCCCGATTCGTACAACTTTAAGTCTCCGAATAATATATAATATATACCGCCGACACATCTCACGTCCTAGTTTCAAGTACTTAAATCCTAGTCCACAAAGGTTACCAAGTCTCTTATTATTCCCACATTTACATCGACTATTCTTAAGGTCCTCATTTCTGCCCCTAACCTTATATTATCCAACTATCTAAAACTTATTCATCAACTCTAAGTCTCAAATAGTATCACACTCGTCGAGCCTTATAGAGTTTAATATAATTTCCAATTTGCCTTTTAATATGAATCGAATCTCACAAATATGCCTACTGGTCTTCCTTTAATCTAATAGTATTCACAAGGTCCCCACCAATAATTCTCTAGGGTCAAAATTGTTAAAATCCAACAAAGGAAAAATATAACCGATTCTGGGAAGGTCGATCGATCGACCTGGGAGTGTCGATCGATCGATCGAACTGGGAGTGTCGATCGATCGAACGCACCAGATAGGCTACGACCTGCTTTGTTTTTCAATCCAAAATTCGTCCCAAAACTCCATTACATGGTATGAAAATCTAATCTAACGTTATAGGATCATCATACAACCAAAATACATCATTGTTAATGTTCCAAAACCTTTTAGTCATCAATCATTTGTCTCAGATGGATCAAAATTTCAATAAAAACCCTAACCTTTTATTTTCTTCAAGATAAATGGTAAATCTTCACTTAAATTCGTTTTTAAATCATCAAAATTTATGTTTGGGGTACTGAATTCGTCCAGAACAGATCTACATATAATTCCTAACCAAAGTTTAGAGTTGTACATCAAATTCTTTGGGTTTTTCATCAATTCATTCAAGACAATCTTTAATTTCTACACTAAGCATGGAGGAAATATTCATTGAACTAATGAAACCAAATCACTTGCCTTAAGTTTGATGTTCTGAATTGTTGCTGGTGTTCAAGGACTGGTTCTCTCTTCTTTCCGGTCATAATTCTGTCCAAAACGGTGGTGGTGGGTGGCGGTTTTGGTTTGGAACCCTTTTGGAACTTCTCTCTAACTCCCGTAGCCCACTTTCTTATTTTTGGATGATAATGGCCTTGATGGATTTTCTAATAATATATAAATAAACCATAAAATTCGTGGGTCTTAATTCCTTAATTTTTAAAATTACCAAAATACCCTTCCGGGTTGCCGGTTTGGCTTAAAAATGCCACGAGACCCAAACTGAACCCCTGGCTAGTGTTTTCTGACTATCTCGACCCTTCCGGACACGTTGGCATACTCAAAATGACCATAAAGTTGATAAAAATATAATTTACTTTTTAAATCTAATTAAACTGATTTCTGACGCGACTGACACGCGCGTCCCAACTTAATTTCCCAAAATGTCGTATTTATACTCTTGACAATTTTAATACTTTAAATACTCATATATTACCATATGTATCCAGTAATATTCAATATTTTCATCATAATCATATACCAACTCACGTCTCGCTAGTATTTAAATCCGGATTAATTTCCAATTAATTCTTATTTAATTAATTAATCCATTAAATAAAAATCAATAAAATTATGGGGTATTACACCCTTCTTCCCCACTTGCAAAACCCTCCCTGCAGGTGTATCGGCACCCTCATCCACCTCCGCCAGCTCCCTCTCCAGACTCGGGTAGCTCACCCTCTCCTTTACCACTTCCTATTGATTTCCAACCTCGTTATACTTCTCATATTCGCCCCCTTCCCGATATGGCCACTCTTGTATTACTAATCATCTTTTCTCAGTATCTTTGTTATGACGGTCTTTTTGGTCCCTGGTGAGCATATCTTGGCCAACTTGACTCCATTTTTATTCCCCGATATGTGGTTGAGGCTCTCTAGAATCCTAAGTGGATGAAAGTGGAAATGGATGTTTTGGATCGAAATGGTACATGAGAGCTTGTGTCCTTACATCATGGGGAGAAGACAGTTGGATGTAAATGGATTTTTAGTATGAAATATTTGGCCGATGGATCCATTGATAGCTCTAAGGCGCGATTTGTGGTAGGGATGGAAACGGGTTAGTTAGGGGTCGGGTTTTAACTCCCCATCCCCACTAGAAAATCCATTCCCCGTTTATGCCCCGTTTCTCATTATAACGGGTTCGGGGATCCCTGTCCCCGTTTAAACGGGTATCGGGTTCCCCGCGGGGAATTCGTTTTGATTTTTTTTCCTCTTTAAGCACCTAAGTAAAAATTACTTTTAAATTACATCTTAATTAGAAATGATTAAACAAAACTAAAGTGTAACTCCAAACTCTCCAAAATAGTTTATAGTTATACAATATAACTAAACCATCTTCAACTAAAATCAATACATGGAAAACTAGAAAAAAATTACAGAAGCAAGAAATAACTAAATAACCATTTGATCAACAAAAGAAACAGTAGCATTTTCTGAGCTAATGTACCCTATTAACAGTGGTTAAATCCCTTATCCATTTTGAGTTGACGATTACCTTTGTAATTTGTTTCAATCTTAAACTGAAGTAATATATACACCTAACTAGTCAATCCACCAATAATAGCGTTTTCTATTATAACGTTGGGAATTGAATCAGGGAAAATTTAGAGAGGAATTTGGGGAGGATTTATGTTATAAAACCTATTAACATAAAACATTATAAATCAGTAGAGACTATTTATGTTAATATGTAAAAACCTATTAACATAAAACATTATAAATTAGTTCAACATTAACAATTGGGGACGGCGTGAGTGAGTGAATCGTGGGGATGAGATCTAGGCATAACAATAAGTTTACCTTACTAGTAAGTGATAGAGTGATCTGTGAAGATGTGGCAAGGAAGTGAGGGTGAGCGAGGCAGGGAGTGAGGGAGAGCGGTGTGAGAGAGAGTAAGGGAGTGAGGGTGAGAGCGGCGTGAGTGAGAAAGGGTCAGATATAAGGTTTATTATTTTATTTAGATCATTTTATACTCATATATTTATTATAATATAAATATTTATATTTTATTATATATTAATAATTCGGGTATCCCTGTGGAGACTAAAGGGTATACTTGTAACCAACTCGAAAATTTTCAAGGATTTTTTTACTCCCTAAACCCGACCCGATCCCCGAATTTCTAGGGGATTTTATTTGGGTATCCACGGGGACCCAAAGTTTTGGGGAAAATTTCCATCCTTAGTTGTTGGCTAAGGGATTTACTCAAATCTCGGGAAAGGATTTTGGTGATACCTTTGCCCCTGGGGCTAAGCTTACATCAGTTCGATTATTAGTTTCACTTGTAGCCTCTCATTCTTGGTCTCTACATCAAATGGACGTTAAGAATGATTTTTTACTTGGCGATTTATCCGAGACCATCTATATGGACCCTTCTCCTAATTTTTGGGTTGAGGGAGAGTATATCGAAAAAGTGTGTTTGTTGGCCTTAAGCAATCACCTCGACTTGGTTTAGTCATTCTAGTGAGGTGGTTCTCTCCATGGATTTTACTTAGTGTCATTCTGATCATACATATCCCATCTGTCATCAGTGCGATGGTAGATGCATCATCCTATTGGTGTATGTGTATGATATTGTTTTTACAAGTGATGATGTTGATGGGATTGTCCAAGTAAAACGAGATATTAGCAAGGTGTTTGATGTAATGGACTTAGGCCCTCTCCACTACTTTCTTGAGATTACGGTGGCTCGGTCCCGACACAGGATATCTTTATCCCAATGGAAGTACACTTTGTATCTTCTTCAGGATACTCGGATGCTAGGTTGTCATCCTACTTCTACACCTATGGACCCTAACCTGAAGTTCTCACCTGAGACGTGTGATTTATTTCTTGATCCATTAGCTTTATTTGTCAGATTATCAGAGATTCATTTATCACCTCATTTATTTGACCAACACAAAGCCACATTTGACATTTGTCGTGAGTATGGTTAGTCAGTTTATGCATGCTCCACATATCGTACCTTGGATGTTGTGCCACATTTTAAGTTACCTCAAGTCATGTCTAAGACTTGGATTGTTTTATGTCTCGAGGAGTCAGACAGGCCTCTTATACTTTACCAAGGTGTAAGACAGATATAATGTCCACTTCATGCTTTTGTACACTATATGGTTCTCAGCTCATCTCTTAGAAGAGCAAAAAATAGGCGGTGGTTTCATATTCTTCAGCAGAGGTCGATTACCGTGCAATGGCTCAGGGGACATGTGAAATCTTATGGCTTTGATCGATATTAAGGGGAGGGGTTTTATGGAAAAAAATCACCGAGGTTCTTTTTGATAATAAGTCTTCTATTATACTTGCATCGGATACCGTGCTTCATGAGAGAATGAATCACATGAAGGTTTATATTCATTTTATTCGAAAATAGGTGATGTACGATATCATTCGTCCAACTTGTGTCCTTTCTTTGGATCAGACGACGGATTTTTTCAGTCAATCAGTAAGGGCCTCTCTTCTTCAATATTCCATTGTGAAGCTGGGCTTAATCGATATCTTCGCTCCAGCATAAGGGGGAGCATTAGATTTCATGTTATTGTAGTATTTTTCTTTTGTATTAGGTCCTCCGTGTTTTGAGTCATAGTTGTGTAGTCTTAGTTCTGCAGTCTCTAGAACCTTAAAGAATTGTTATATGTTTAGTATAAATATAATTATTGGTCTCCGAATTAGATAAGCCATTACCTCATAAAAATCTTCTTGGTATGTCAGATCTCAAGTCACCATCTCACCTAAAACCAATTGTTGTTAGGGAAGATAAACTTTTAATATTTTACGGGTTCACTCAACTTAATTGTTCTGGGGAAATGCATTTGTTTTACTCTCATTCCAACATAATCCTCCCAACAAATGACATGGACAAAAGTTGAACCCATGGCCATTGGCTCTAATACCACTTGTCGGATCCCAAGACACCATCTCACCTAAAACCAATTGGTATTAGGGAGGGTAAGCTTTTAATATTTTATGGATTCACTCAAGTTCGTTGTCTTGAGGCGAGGAATTTGTTGTACTCTCATTCCAATAGAAGGGGAAAAATCGATGATAATTGTGGGGTGCATTATTGTTGGAAAATTATTGGGGAAAACTATTGAAATAAAGGCCTCTTCGGGATAATATCTAATTTCCAATTACAAGATGGCTTTTTTTGTCCCCAATTAGTGTGTGTTATATCCTATATTTCAGTTCAAAGAGAATTCTAAGTAGATATTTTATCCCTGACTTTTGAAACATTTTTTTAATTGTTAAAGAAATTACATGGGTCTTAATTAAAGTCTTGTATGTTGTGTTATAGAGATTATAAGAGTTGAGATTAAAATATGAAAAAAAAGGTTGAGTTGACATCAAAACTTCATCACTATCTTAAACCTCTCACTAAGGTTGTCAAAATGCGTATCGGGGCCGTATCGTTTTTTCAAAAAATGTGGATTGTATCGTACGATACACCTTGATTTTCAATAATTGTATTAATTTTTTTTTATATACATTGATATATATGTGTGTGGTATCTAAAAATAATATAAAAGACAAATCACCACAAATTATATCAAATATTAAGTATTATATAATGTCTAAAGCATCAACCAATCCAAAATATATAATCGAATGTTAATTATAACATATCACAAATCCAAACCTAGACATTTCTATATTCCATCAAAATTCTACAAAAAGTTAGAAGTTTCTATAAACCAACCCACTAAGAAATAAAGACAACAAAGACGGCCTTTACAACACAAACATTAGCCCCTCTAAAAATAACCCCACATACATATCTCTTTCTAGAGACATCTCTGAAGCTCATAAGCCAAACCCAAATACATATTCGAAAAAAAAAATTGTCTGAAGCTGATTTGCAACTTGATGGCATGGTAAAAGAGAAAAATAACCAAAGAAGAAGGAGAAAAGGAAGTTATAAACAGGAAAAAGAATAAGAAAATAAAGAAAAGAGGCCAACAACTGTGATTCAAAAGCAGGAAACCCTAGCGTGTTGTCCCCTTCAGACTTTGTTTCCCATCCCTTTGTTTGAACTTTTTTTAAGGCAATAGGATGTCGTTTATCTTAAAAAAACATAAAATTGTGTTCTTAGATGTGACTGGTGGTTGTTTGTTATGGAAAATATAGGTTGGGTTCTACCTTGGTCGTCTTCTGTGTTGGATAGTTTTCGGTCGATTTGTTGCTGGCGTTAATTTGATTTATTCTATTATTACCGAGCCATGTCGGGTGGTAACGTAAAGATGCTGGTTTGCCCAGCTTGTTTTTTTGATTCCATTGGATATGCGATGTTGTTACTTGTGAGACGCCTCATCGACGATAAGATTCTGTGTGTAGTTTGATGCAATGTCGATTCGACCGAAACTCCGATAGTTCTCGATGGGTCCTAATATCGGGTCGCCGATTTGGTTCGTGACTTATGAGACAGGTGAGGAGTTTTTCAGCCTCTTTTCACAACTGTGAATTAAAGGGGGTAGCATCCTTGTCATATGTTCCCCATCCCTCCATTGCTAGTCATCGAAGATGACCCTTAGTCACCGGCGAATTACAGCTAAGGAGAAACCACCCCACACGAATGGGTCTTTTTGAGCCTTTACTCTCTCTCTACAGAACTAGAAGCGGGAGTGGGGTTGTGAGCCTTTACTCTCTCTCTCTCTACATTCCCACTTCAAAAAATTTCTTTTTCAGTCTCTATAATTTTTAAAAATTATGTTCAACCCCCTTACCTTCTGAAAATTAGGAATCAACCCCTGGATTGTCTGAAATTTCCACTTCTGTCCCAGAAACTTTTAGAAATTATTTTTCTGCCCCTCCACTTTTGAAATTTGAATCTTAGTCTCTGAAATTTTTGTAATCCCCGAATCTACCCCCAAAACTTCTAAAAATTATTTTTCATCCCTCAAAATATCTAGAAATTTAATTTCATCCCCTAGGATTTGGAGACTTTTGATCTTGGGGACTTCTTTCCCATCTTTGAGGAAAAATATGTCGAGTTCTTTATAAAGGATTGATGTGAATGAAGAATTAGGAATTATTTTTAGGGTTTTATTGTATTTTAATTAATTTTTAGTCTTTCTGTTATTTTTACTATTTCATTGTATTTTCTTTTTTTGTTAGTATTTAGAAGGGGGAAGGTTATTGGATCCTAGGGACATAAATATAATTAGATTCTTAGTTTAGAGTCCAAGCATCCTCCTTCCATATTTTGAGATATTGATTAGAGAGTTTGAGAGAGAATTAACTTTTTTTGCTCCTATTTGACGTCAATTACGTCAATTGGTATCAGAGCCTAGTTTGCTCCGTCGGTGGTCGTTGTTGTTGTTGTTGTAAAAAAAATCGTAAACATTGTCAAGGTGGGTCCAAGAAAAGATGAACAGCTCCGCGATAAATCCTTTCAATCAAATCATGGAAGCCTTCAAACAATTGAAGGCTCAAATGGATGAGCTCAATGCACGAAGCCTGCCACCACCCAAATTTCCAACCACCTCCATTAACCCTTACCCTAGCCCCCCAAACCACTACCTACGCTTCCGCAACCCATTTCCCATCTTCACCCAAAAAAAAACTAACTCTATTTCACCCATCACCGCATCAAAAACCACCGGACCTGCTAGAATATCAGTCGTGATTTTCCAGCCCAATCACCTTGCATAAGAGGCAGAACACCACCGAAAACTTCCATAAATTATTGCCAATACCATTAACCATCCGACCCATGCGGGGTTGCTTCCCATTAACCTTTATGAACTTGTACACATGTCAGATTTCCCAGATCAGTAGTCCGTTGGTCCTATTCTATAAGGCCAACCTATTTTGGCTTCTCCACCACCATCACGGGCATAAACGCATGTCTGAAATGGACAATAAACTGCCAGAATTTTGTTTGACGTCTGGAATATTGGCAATCAACGCCCCAATCAATTGCTCACTTTTCGATAATCATCTAGGAGTAGGTACGCCGATCGGAACCAACATCGAGTAGCTTAAATTTGATTAGCCCCCATCTGTAGAGGGTGAGGGGTCCTCCAGGATATCCCCATAGCCACCAACCACCCCTTGATCACCCTCGTTCTTGATCAGAAGTGCCAATCGATGACCAATCCTCATATGGTCCCAAGCGGAACCCACGACATTACACAATACTTTGCCGACCAAAGTCGACCAACCCTTGCCATGATACCTTTGAGTTGCGTCTATGTGTATTCCTTCCCAAGAGATAAGGAAATTTTCTTTTCTTCTCCAAACAAATCCACAGTAGTTGTGAACCCTAGTTTTTTAAGAATAAACCCTAACCTTACCACCTACCCTCCCGTGTTTGGATCCATTCCAACATGTATTCCCATATTTGAAACCCTAAGTCAACCCACCCCCATCCTTAAAAATTATCAAGAACAAATTCAAGCACTAGGGTTTGACACCAAAACCTTGGTTTTTTGACCCTCGGGTAGATCTTTTTAAAGATTCATAAGAGGAAGAAGATGAAGATTAATGCAAGACTTGAAGAGTCTTCCTCAAATTTTTAGAACTTATGTTTTGGCCCCTCAAGTTTTATTTCTTCCGCAATTTTGGGGAATTTTTGAGTTCGACCTCAATCTTAATGTTCGAGGATGAAATTTTTTTACCTCAATCCAAAAAAGTATCGCTGCTCCAAATGGACCAAAAAATGTGAATCTACAATATGCGTATCCCGAGTACATTTTTTGGTCCATTTGGTGCAACGATATTTTTCTGGATTTGTGAAGTTTTATGATTCGGTGCTTATATGCAATTGAAGGTATTCTTTACTCCTTTTTATCTCTTGCGACCTAGAGATTATTTTCCATCACCCTGTTACATTGATCGGATTTGAGGAATCCTATATGTTGCTCGCCATGTGGTCCATTTGGTTTGAAGTATTCGATGGCATTATGTTGACCAGATTGGTCCTTTTTCATCTCAAGATCAACTTTCGGTTTGTTGTTCGATTTTATTTATTCGGTGGCATAGCGTTGGCTAGATCGTCCTTTTTTGTCTCACAAACAACTTCATACGAGTGGGTGTCATTTTTGGCACGTGTATTATAATGGATGTTATTCTTACTTTAGTGCGTTGCCTTTTAAAGAGCAAGCTGGTTTCGATTTTAGGTGTTGGGATCTCCCAAGAAGACTTCATATGTTATGCATCTTTATGGAGGTTGCTACCATGTTTCTCTTCTTCAACGCTTCAACGACAAGAGTGGCTTTGTTGATATCTACATGCCAGTTTGAAGGGGAGTGTTGTAATCTAAGGCTACTTTAGTCTTTTGAGCTTATAGGGTTATTGTAGTCTTTTAATAAGTATTGTAAAACCTATATATAGGTCTATCTTATGACATACTTTTTACACATTTACAATTCAAGTTATTTCCTTCTTGTAATCTCAGTCTTTTTAACCAAATTTAGTGCAGAATGTTCATAAAATTCGTAAGGAAGCTCTTTTTCGAGCCTCATCGTGCGATCATGTATATATATACACGCTCCGGCTCTCTGATGGATGTCCGTTAGCAGGCTTAAATGACAGACTAATATCGTCCACAAATTCTTAGGACTGCTTTGTCCACTTTGTCTAAAAGTTTAAGGACCACTTTGTTTGTTATACTACTGTTTTTTTCCTAGGTTTTCAAAATAGAATTTTCTACCCCAATAGATTCTAAAATCTATTAGGCATATTTTAAATTCTAATTAATTTGGAAGCCCGAGTGTGTAAGGTTCGGGGCTACCTCTTAAGCTTTCTCCGTCACTATCGTGTTGTATTTCGAAATAGTGGGAATTATCTATCAAGATGTCTCCCTTAAGGTGTCTAGAAATTTCAAGAGGTTTTGAAGGAATATAATCTAATCTTAAACACCTTATGCAAAATTGGGGTTTTATTCGTCTAGTTTCTTTATATATTTGGTTAATAATATGGATTAGTTTATCTTCTATAAATTCTTCTAAATTACTGTCATTATAGGATGACAAAAATCTACGATAAGTTCTTATTGAAGTTGTCTCTACGTATTTAAGGAGTGGACGATCTCCTCCTGATCTAATCAAGATAGTTCTTGTTTCGACTCACCTTTTACATCTAACGTATCTATAGTATCCTTAAGTATCCTAGTATATTCTTAATATTTTTCTGGCTCTGAAAGTTCTTCTGCAAATTCTTCAGTTCTTAATTCTTTCTTGAAGATATCACGGATCTCAATTCTAATTATTTCTATTCTAGGTACTTCTCGTGTTAACCACACAATAATTTGGTTTACATATGTGAAGGTACCTCCTCCGAAGTTTACTGCAAATTCTATAAGTAGTCTTTCTGAGGGTTCTAAGAGAGTCCACTCGTGAATTTCTCTTGTTAAGTCTGGGTTTGTCTGATTAAAAAATGCTAAAGTCTTTTGTCATTTGAAGGCTCATACAAATGCTTTTGAAATTTAACAATATTATTTATAATAGTTAGGGGTTTGATTTAATTTTATACCTTCCTTCTGTTCTGCAATAAATTTACTTCTTCCCTTTATCTCTTCAGCTTGTTATTATCCTTCTCTGGTTTATATCTCCTATAACTCTCTTTTTATGTGTCGCACCTCAATAGTTCAGCAAAATAACACCTATGTGCTACACTAGAGGTTCCACACAACACTCCTCTATGAACAGAAAGTTGGAGATGATTAAAGCATATTAACGACTTAATAAAAGAGATTTTGGAAAAGAAAATAACTTTTATTGCATAGCATAAGTAAATACAACTCTTGCCTCTCCCCTAACTACAAGAGGTTTATTTACTTATTCACTTATTATTGTCTTTCTCTCTTACCACCTCTCTCACCTCTTTTTTCGCCTCTACTTTCCCTCTGCCCCACTACAAACTGACTGACACTTCCTTTTATAGATCAAGGGCACTACAATGACTGGAAATTGATTGACAAAAGTTATCCGGTGAAAAAAAAGTCATCACTTTGCTTTTCATAAAACAATCTTATCGTCTTTTGATAATTTAGTCTTTTCTGTCACACGTCTTAAGTTTTCAATAATTCCTTAAATAAAAAGGAATCTTTTCTTTTGTCATGGGACCCTTATTTGTTCCTTCCTTGTCATCTTTTGCCTTTTATGAATTGTCTTTATCCTTTCATGGAGCATTGTTAATACATAAGTATACATTAATAAAGCCCTCCACTCTGATGCTAGTTAGCAAAAGCTACCTCCACCACTTCTTTATATTCTTTCTTGAGCCTTCCGTTTAATGGCTCATTAGCTTGAATGATTAAGTCTGCATTATGGTATGCAGTATACCATTTTTCTTGGCTTGTTAACAGCTCCATAATCTTGATTGTTTCCATGACTTGGGCAATCTGGAATTTGGACTTGTCATCATGTTAAGTGTTTAGTTTCATCTTCAGAAAAGAATTTCAAAGTCTTCCAATGCAAAAGTGGAAAATCTAACCCTTTTTCCCCCGTAAGAACTTGGAGGAATCTGATAAATTTTAGAAAAAAGTAAAAAAATTCTTCTATTTCCTTGGCATACTCGTGGACCGTTTTTCTAAGAGTCATATAGTCCTCTATAGTCTGAATATGGATGAGTCCAATGAACTTGTAGTCCGCGGCATAGCTGTAAGAATCTTACAATTTGTTATTCGATTCAATTCGATTCACATACTAATCAATACGAATCAGGAATAGTATTGGAGGGACTCCAAAAATCGGGCTGAATCATTCGATTCGGGCCCAGAATCGCACCAATTCACGATTCAGGTGCGATTCATTTTTCTTGGAGGATGATGGTATTTTCAATCGACTTAAAGCTCGTGCTCATTTTTTATTCCTTTTAAAGTAACACTAAAAATGTTTTATTATTAAAGTAATAAGAAGCTAGTATAAACTTAAGTTACCCTTTGCGAAAGAGAAAGTGACTGAAGAACATATTAGAACGAAACCTAAATTGCAATCACTTCTCTTCTTCTCCTTAAACCTGTTCGGAGCTGTGATTTCCTCTATTTCGTGTAGAGATCACTTTTTTCTTCTCTTCCAACCTATTTGAAGTTGGTCGAGAGAGGGAGGTATCTTTGCATTTGATTGAAGCCAACAAATCTTGTGTAATGATTTTATAAGTTATATAATATAATATTATTATTATGTCTTATTTTTAATTGTGTTATATATAATCTTGATTTGTGTTATTATATTGTATAATATATTGTTGTGTTTGAATTTGGACATTGTAGATAGTTATATTGTTAAAATTTGATAATAATTTGGACATGGAAGTTCGTTTTGTTAGTTATATTTTAATGAAATCATGTCTTATAATTGATTTTAGGTCATAATATGTTTTATCACATATCCTAAATGTGTTCTCCTTGCATTTATATATTATTTCCTACATATTTTACATTTATGCCGATTCTTATTATTCGATTCACTATTCAATTTACGGTTCTCGATTCATGATTCGATTCACGATTTGACAACTATGGTTTACAAGAGTTTTATGTGCCATTTTTGCTTCTCTAAAAAAATAAATTTTTTGAACTTCTTTGAAGAAGACATTGATTATTAAGGCATCTCTATTAATTTCAGATAATAACATATTGAAATTATCAATAATACTATCACCCTCCTTCTGATAGTATTCTGAAAATGGAAAATTATTATTACCGAGTGGTATAACAATCCTAGTCTTAAAAGTCTTTTGCTGATAATAAAAATTATCAACAAATCTAGCTTTGGAGGTTTCTCCAAGAGTCTGAGCATATGTCTGAGTCTGAGGTCTAGCAATAGCACTACTACTGAGTTGAGTAACTGCAAGTCTTTGGGTTCTCATGAATCTAGCAGCATCAACCACTATATTATGTTTGAATTCTACCCATAGCTTATTCTTTACATTCCACCACATGGCGTCTATAAGAGTATTTTCATCATCAAAAAATTCTCATCTATATTTTATTAAGTCTGGATATCTTTGGTCTGGTCTATATTGGGGAAAATATATTTTCCCAATAAGTCTATTATGGGAAATAACTTCATTTCTTGATTTTCCAAGAGGAGCAAGAATATCATCGAAGTTTTCCAGAATAGGTTTTTCCTGGGTATCTTGGATTTGAGTCTGAGTCTATTTTTACGTTATACCAGCATTTCGTTTAAGCATCTAAGATAGTCTGCAACGTCTTCTTTGTTCAGTCTACTTGTTCAAGAGGAATTTATGATGTCGAAATATGTTTGCATCATAAAACAATAAATAATATTAGTATTAACAAACATGGGTTCTCTAGATATAATGTCTAGAATGGTGTTTTTACTTCCTTTAATATGAATAACAAAGAAGTCATATCCACTAAGCAATTGTTGCCATCTAATTAATCAATTGGTTCTAGATTTTGACAAGTCCAAGTCTCTAAACTTTACTGCATAAGATGAATTAATATAAACATCAAAATGTTTAGGTAAAAGAAAAAGAATATATTTTTCTAAAGCGCGAACTATAGTTAGAACTTCTCTTTCATGGGCATTATATCTTGTTTCTGGATTAGTAAAAGTTCCAGAATTGTATCTACAAAGTTTCTTCTTTTTTTAGTTTGATGATCAATGGCAAAGTACATTTCTCCCCATTGCTTTTCAAAAGCATCTGTTTCTACTATAAAATGATCTTCAGCATTAGACAATTCTAGTAGAGTAATATTCTTGACTTTTTTTTTATCTGTTTTAAAACATCAAAATCATCTTTTGTCCATTTAAAAGGATTAGTCTTATCTGTTCCTTTTAATTTGGATGTTAAGCTTTGTCTTTTTGAAGCAAGGTTCTTAATAAAATCTGCAGCTCAATTAACCAATCCTAAAAATGATTGTAATTATTTTCTATCTCGAAGTTGGTCTGAAAATTTAAGAATCTTCTTTATTATATGTTCTGTTAAGGATAATTTTCCTTTATTAACCTGCATTCCCACAAAGTCTATTTCGGTCTGGAATAAATGCATTTTCTTTTCATAAATAATAATTCCATGTTTATCTAATTCTAGAATAATCTTCTTAAGATGGTCTACATGTTCTATTTCAGTCTTGCTGGCTACAAGAATATCATCTATGTAAATAAGACAGAAATTTAAGTGAGGTCTTAAAATGTTATTCATTCATCTTTGAAATACTTGGGGGGCATTCAAGTATCCAAATGGCATAACTAACCATTTATATTTTTCTTATGGCACACTAAAGGCCATCCAAGCAATACTGTCTGGGTGCATCTAAATTTTGTGAGAAGCCTAACTTGCAATCAAACTTAATAAATATAATTCTATCTTCCATCAGATTGATTAGAGTATTCTTCTCTCGTATTTTATAAAAATTGAATTCATAATTCTTATTAAGGTGCATATAGTCTATGACCATACGTCTTTTTCCTCTCTTTCGTTCAGACTCATTTTGAACGTAGAAGGAAGAATATTATGTCTACTTTTACTTTCTCTATCATTCCCTGGTTTAAGCATCTTATTTATGTCTTTTTTGAATTCTTCTCTATCTTCTTGTGAATATCCTTTATTATAAGTTCCACCATTAATAGTGGCATCTTCACAATAACTTTGGTCTTTATCCCACTTAGCAAAGGGATTTTCTCCTAGAGTAGGCTTCTCCAGTTGCCTAATTCTTTCTTTTTATGTATCTATATCCATTTTCTTTTGTTTGGATATAGTTTGGGCCCTTAATAAGGCTTATTGGGCTTGGTCTAAAATTTCTTGTTGTATAAGCGAAATTTGCTTATAACACACTTTTGGTATGAGCACATACATTCTTTTTGTAAGAGCTTAGTTATTTCTTGGGCTTCTTGCTGGTTTTCTAGATCCACCATGCTTAGCTAGAGAACTCTGATGGGCAATTGGTCAATAATTTGGTTTGACCAACATAAGGTCGAAAGCAGTCTTATGATCAATTAGAGGGACGATAATATTAAACTCTTTATTACTAAGTAAGATCTTATCATTATATTTGGTATACAAATGATATTTACTAATAAAATCTTGGCTTAAAATAATATTTCCTGTGAAACTAGGTCGGGGATTCATAATCCCAAACTGATGACTTACAGTTTTGTTTGTCTGATTTCCTATTTTGAAGAAAAAAGGAATAGTTTGAAAATACAAGTTAAATGGTTCTCCACTAACTACTTTACCATGGATCTCATGCTCAATCTCTTGGAAATAATTTTCTAGAAAGGCATTAGCCTTACAAATACTCTGCGAGCATCCTGTATAAAAGTTGAAAGTCTTTTAAGGTAATCTTTGTGTGTATAATTCTATGAAACAAGCATTAGGTGTAGTATAAATTCCTAAATTATTCTTTTACAAAATAAATATTCCTTTCTAGGGTTTATCTATAATATCTAACGGTGTTAAGTCTTTTATACTGCTTTTCGAGTACTTCTCTTCTAGGTCATAGGGAATTCCCTTTCCTTTTAGGTCTTCATTTTCTTGTAATCTTTTGGCTATATTTGTATCGATGTCTTGATAATAGATTTTAATATCTTGATCTATTTGAGAATCATATTGGGTAGTATAAATTGCGCAATCTAGTTCTCCAAAAATCTTCATGGTAGTGTAATTGACAAGTAATACATACTATAAATAACTATGATTGTATAGTCTCAAAACATTCTACACGGCTAAAGTCTATCTTGCTACATTTCATTTCAAATGTGCAATAATGTTTCTCATCATAGTAACATCTTGGTACATATGTCAGTACCTCGAGTTACTAACTGTACATCTTTTCTTTAAAAAGGGGCTTATATAGATTTATACCAATCTTCTTCAAAATCTATATAATCATTTTCTTGATCAGTTTGCATGAAATATAAGTCTAGAGTGTCTTAGGCGTCTTCATACTCATCAGTATCACTATTAAAGCCTTCTAAATCACTTTCTGTATACGAACTATAGATACTAATATTAATATCATTTTCTATGTCTAATATTTCTATAGCATATAATATATCTAATTCTTCTTGGTCTGCAAAATCTAATATCGTATTAATAATCTTAATACTTTATTTATCTTTATTGTTAGGACAATCATTAGCAAAGTGTCTTTCTTTTCTGCAAGCTCAACATTCTTTAGTATAAGTCTTAGTTTGAGCTACTTCTTTTTCTATCCTATAATTAAGAACCTTTTTATGTTTGTTGATATTCTTCTTAAAATAACGTCTTTAGTTAAATCTTTTTTATTAGATCTAAAATTCTTTTCCCTAAAGGTAATAGATGGCCTGAATTTATATTTCTTTGGAAAATCTAAAGGTCTAGCCTTTTTAAACATATTTTTCCTCCAGTCTTGTTTATTCTTTTTGAATTTCTTTTCATTACCACATACCCATTGGATTGGAGTTATGTCTCTTTCATCTTTAATAGGAGGAATCTGTCTGAAAATTTCTTCAATTAACTTTTCTTGAGTTATATCTCTCTCGTCTTTTAGATATGATATAGTCTTTGGCAAAATTAAATCTTTCACCAAGGGAGTTTTCCTTTTATTCCAACAACTCCTAGCCAATACCTGTATTCATTAATTAGGATTTGTCCAATAGCTAGTATTTGTCGAAAATATTCATCTTTTATTGTCTTACTAAATTCTTTAATTTGGTAATATAGTTGTTTATAATTATTTCTATATTCGTTAATCTTACTTAATTTGCAAATATTAAGAAGAGCTATCTTCGTTTTTGCCAAGCCTTGTTCATTAATTTGAGATAAATGTCCAACTCCAATGAATTCCGTCGTAAACAATTGAATATATTCATCAATTGATCTTTCATCTTGATGTTTCCTCATTTTCTTAACTTTAGATATGGATTCTGTATATGTAGCTTGTCTTAGACTGTTTAAATAATTTTTAGCAATTTCTCTATTGGATTGTTCAGTGTATTGTTTACATGAATTTGCATCCCATTATTCATTGGATGCGAAACACATATTCATTTGATTACGCTATTCATCTAAGGTTTTCTTTCAATCTTGGACATTATCTAAATTAAGGTATAAACCTAGTGGGTTTATGGCTTGACATGCCATGGTCTTAACAGGAGTACAACTTATCACTAGTTCGCAAATATTTTATATAATCAGGTTTGGTCTTTACTAAAGTATTTGCGAATATTTATTCCTATTGGTTTACTAAAGAGTCTAGGGCATCGTTCAGTCTTCTACTGGTTCCAATTTCTTGCCTATTAGGACGTACCTTTATAGTTGGCATCAATCTTTCTTCTCCTTGTTCCATTAATCTTAGGTTTATAAGAAGTTCTTTGGTATTCTTAGATTCTCTTAATTTTAATATATGGTCTTCAAATATCATATTAAATCTATATTTTGAAATATCATATTAAATCTATCTTAGTTTTGGAATGTAACAAAATGACTTTTGTTAAGATGTTCTTTAAATGTCTTTATGTCCAGTTCTGAGGGTTCATACCCACAATTTTGAATTCTAATCTTTTCTCTAACTAAATATTTTTGTTTAAATGATATTCTAGGTCTAAATACTCAAGCTTGTCATAATAATAAGCTAGAGCTAGCCTTACTACTACATTATCCTTTTGAGGGATCACTAAGTACGGCTTCTCCCATATTTTTAAATCTAATTTCTTCACTATGGATACTTTTCCTAGTAGTCTTAGGAGGACCAAACTGGATGGTAACGTTTCCAGTGACACATCATCTTGATTAATAAACAAGGGTTTATTTTGCATAGTCTTAGTTTCTTGAAGTTCTGGCAATCGCTAAAGAGTCTTGATTTTTTCTTTCATTAGTCCAATATTTCTAATACTGTAAGTATGGTTGTAGTTTGAATTATTGGTTCTAACAAATAGTTCTTCATTAAGTATACCACTAATAATTTCAAGTTGCATTCCTTCATAGGGGAATTGGGAAAAAATTTCGTAACTTTGGAATTCTATATTGATATTAGCATATGGGATAATATAGTCTCTGTAGCCACTAGCTTATAGAATTAACTTAAAATGTTTGGTATTGTCTGCGGTTACTGTAAATGTTGGAATGACATTAAAGTATCCAATATTATCTGATATTTCTAATTGGGCTATCCCAATAAGATGTTTCTTAAAATCCTTCCATCTTTTGTCTATTAAGCAACATAGTATATTGATATCATTTTGAGGTATGTAAACCTTGGATTCTTGTTTAGTCAAAAGATTACGAACTGGAATTCTCTATTTGTTCCTCTTGATCTTAGTCATTCTGATACAAAAACTTGAAGATCAATATAATACTTGTCTAACACATGATTTCTACAATGATAAGTCATGATATAATTAGGACTCTTGGGAGTGTCTCCTTCTTTAAACAAGTCTACGTATCTAACTGCTGGAAGTTTTCCATTATGTATGGAATCTTCTATAATTTTTCAGTCAGTTTCACACCATTCTTTCCATTGAAGAGGGTGTAACACCCCGCGCGTCCGAAAAGAGACTCGCAACGTTCTACTGCGATGAAACTAAACTAAATCCATCAAGCAACAAGTATAGAGCATCTAAATGTCCACAGTTTAAATGAAATAAATCCTCAATTTCTATTCCCACAACAGATTACAATAAAGTCTCACGAATATAAAATTCTCCAACTAAAAATTTCACAACTAATTATTACATCAAAAATAAATCTTCCAATCCATGATCTAAAATAAACCTCCAAACAAGCCTTAGCGTCCCAATCCACGCTAACCTGACACTAAAAGAAAATACGGGGAAGTACACAATATGACAGGAATAGATGCTCAAAAAATAATTAGCACCATGAATAAATTGCAATAATACGAATCGCATATACAAATCAAATGAAATAATCAAGCATTATATCAATATTAATTTCTCCACAATACATCAATGAGTCACCAGATCTCACCTCACTTCCCCTAGTCATCTCAAAGTCATATAATGGTTTTTGGACTATTGGCGGGTGCCCATTCTCCGTGCCATATTAAAATCTCATGACACTATGCTCAAATCAACAATACAATATATATCAATGAATCAAATAATAGATTCCAACAATTTTCCAGGATTCCAATGAATATCACAATTCAACATGAATGCAATTGACATAGAAAACAAATAGAATACTCTCGGGAGAATTTAGGAGCATATTGTGTAAGTCTCCTACCTTAAACCAGCAAAAGATACCAGCAAGATTTTGCCCTGAAATCACAAAATAAACCATTAAAATCACTCCACAGAAATCCAAAAAACTCCTCCAAGATCAACCTCAAAACAACCCCAATAACACCTCCAAAACTAAGATTGAATGCATTAATCAAAGGGGCAAAGTGTATATAAAAAGGAGTGGAAATAAAAATATGTTTTCTATATTTTGTTGTGCCAAAAGATGGTTAAAAAATAGTCTCCTGCGATCCCTTTTTATAAGGTAAAACATATAAGAGTCGGAATAAACAAAAACTCTTGAAAACTGCGGCGTACGAAACCTGATGGGATCGATCGATCGACCCCAGGCGTCGATTGATCAATCGCCCAGGTATTTTGGCAGTTCGGCCTGAAATTTTTATAAGGCGATAAATATGTAAAAAACATTTAAAAATTCGTTTTAACTCCGATTTTAAAACCGTTTGAAAATCTCTCCATTAAAAATAATTCTCAACATAATTGAGCAAGAAAAATAATTTTCTCAAAAACTTTATTTTCCTCTATGTTTTGAAAATACCCCAAAAATTACGCTGGTTGTTACAGAGGGTTTGTAAAGTTTATTTCTTTCCACCATGTTCTAACATTGGAGGATGAGTCTTTAAGTCTTTGGATCATAAAATTATTATGTCCAATATTTGGGATAGGGCTAGCCATCTTACTTGTCTTATCTAATCCATCGTTTATAATTCATCTAGCCATGGTTTTTCGTTCCTTATTTTCTACATAAGGAGATTCTCTAAATTTATATGCGATTACCTTTTTTTGTTAAATTCTTTTTTCAATTCTTTCTAAAGAGTCTGAATAATCCTTTAGTCCTTTTATCTAACTAAGGACTTCTTCTTTAAAAAGCTCAGGACCCGTTTGGTTCGCTACTCTGAAAACTCGATTTATACGATGTTTTTAATTACAGTTTCAAAATTCATTTTTTGTGTTTATGTGACACCCCGCCTAATTAAATACCGGGAGATTAGTCCTTTATTAAATTATAATCAAGGTGAACGGTTGGTTCATTCTTAGCATCACTGTCAAAAAATAAATTTTCCAATTTAAACACCCTAATATTTAAACTAAGTGTCAAAACTATTTAAACCTTATTTCCATTTTATTTAAATCCAATTATAAAACCTTTGATAATTAACAGTTTAAGAGTCACACAATAATAGTAAGAATGTAAATGATCATTGAAGAATTTAACCATCAATAGTAAATCCCAACTTCAAAACACCAAAGAAAAATATTCTGACAGTAATAAATCCCAAAGTAAAGCTACTGAAAGTAAATGAATTACAATTCCTCACAAAACCAACTAAATAATGAAAAAGGCGACACATGCCCAACTAGATAAAGTAGAACTAAAAACGGAATCAATAATGAGGTCGTCTAAGCAAGAGGCCAGCAACTACCACCTAAGCTGCAGCGCGTTCCTTCCGGAGGATCCTATGCAAGACGCCCCTGTGGCTGGGCACCTGTAATATATACATATATATACAAGAGAGAAGAGAAAATAGGAAACGGGTCAGAGCCCAATTGTAAAAACAGTTTAAAATTGGTTTAGCAAGTATTTAAAGTTCTACCGGCAAATGCAACCAACATATTAGTGCGACACTCCCTTGAGAAATTATCACCTCTCCTCTAATGTGCACACCTATCGCACTAATCTTCCAAACAGTTTAACTTATCTTATCTTAAGTTGCTCGTGAGGTTTCAAACCCAAAAATTCAAATGTTTAAGAGGTTAATTTTATTTAAAAGCAAAGTTCTCAATTAAACCTTATTTAATAATAAAGTTTCTCAGTAATATATCATGCTTTTCAAACACTTATACCCAAGTTGAAATAATTATTCATTTCTTACTTACCTTAGACACAGTAGGTAGTTCCCAAATTCCAGATTTAAATATATATATTAAATACTCATATAATATATATATTCTAACCGCACCCCACATAACAATTTTGGTGTGGGCATACTCTGCTATCCAGTTCCCGTATCACTCGTACTGAGGGGAGTACAAGTTCGGAATCACTCTCGAACTGTATTAACACAAAACACATACAATATTGAGACGAAGCATAGTTTCAAGTCTCTAAGAGGTCAGAACATACCCTCATATCTCTTAGGACCGTCTGACTATCGACATGATAGCTTTACCAAGGGTTCATATCTTTTAGGGTATGAGTCAATATCCCCCATAAAGGTTCCATCGAGATAAGACTGTCCTAGCGCGGTAACCTCAGGGATAGCAAGTAGTGCGGGCATGATTTTTACACATATATAAGATATATGATCAATCACAGAGTCATATAGATATATAACTATTCACATTCATATGTTAGGTACGCCCACGGCCCAACATTATATTATTCCATTCTTAGTACATTTTTATTCGATTATTTCTTATAACGGACTTATTCATTTTATTTTCAAAATTTAATTTATTCCAACTCACTTCTCATCTCTCGAAGTATTCTCTTTACATAAGTACAAATTCAATAGGCCCTCACTTACCTTCTAATCCAACTCTTAGACATATCGATTATTAAGTCTACACACGTTAGATTTCTTAGGTATGAATATTTCCTCGTTTACCCTTCATTTTCCCATTTCATTAAAGATCCACTTAACGGGGTTTACCTTGACCCTACTGGTCCTTTTTATGTTTCATTATGTCCTAATAACATTAATCAAGGTTTATTACGCATTTACTCGGATTAAGTCAACACAAGGAAAAATCTATTTTTCTCAGAAGGGGTCGATCGATCGATAAGTCGATCGATCGATGCTCTTGGCTCGATCGATCGATCAAGCAGATATGGCGAAAACTGCAGAATACCAGTTACGGGAATTATCATCCAAAATCATCCAAATCCAAGTCTTTAACTCCCAAACTCCCAGAAATTTATACCAAAAGCATTATAAACCCAGATGAACAATATTCTACGTAAGGCATGCGAGTTTTCATCAAGTATCATGAATTAAAAGGGCCAAAATCTATATAAATCTCATGAACCCTAAAAATTTCTTTAACTTAGTTCTTCTCATTCTTTTTCCAGAATTTCTACTTCTAACCCAATGTAAATTCGTGGTTCAACCTCTACATGCGAAGGTAATTTCCAGAATGATGTTTATATCTCTACAACATGCTATTTCTAACCTCCAAGATAGGTTTTCTTTCATAAAAACTCATGCTAATCAACCCTAAACTAATATGAATGAAGCATTAACTAAATTAAGCAAGATAAATACTTTATTGGGAATTTTTTTTCTGATTTGTGTGTGAAATCAGTGTGGTGGTGATCCTCGTTGTGCGATCTAACGTTTTGCGGTGACGGCGGTGCAAACGGAGGAGTTCTTAGCCTAGAAGTCCTTGGTAAGCTCTTCCTTTCCTTCTCCAATGTCCGTATTTTGTTTTTGGTTGTGTTAACCCTAGAAGACAACCCTAAGCATCTGATATAACCTAGAAAATTCGTAGGTTTCCAAGCCCAAAATACAAAATGCCTAAAATCCCCTCCCGGAGTGTTAATTAAGCCTAAAAACGCCCCGAGACCCAAACTAAACCCTCGGGTACATTATTTTGACTATCTCGACCCTTTCGGACACTTTGGCGCACTCTAAATGACCATACGGGTGACTTATAATTTAATCACTTTTATTAATCAAAATATAGTCCTGACACGACACGGGCGCGTCCCGACTTAAATTTCCAAAATTGCCATTTTATTCACTCGTGACATTTAATAGAACCAATATTATATATTACTTTGCTCATTAGTAATATTCAACAAGTTTCCAATAATTACTAACTCTCGTCACGTTAGTAATTAAAAATAATTAATTTCCGGATTTATATTAAATTAATAACTCACATCAAATTTAATAAATTCCCAAATTTATAAAGCATAAAAATACGGGGTATTACATACTTCCCCCCTAATAACGAAATTTCATCCCGAAATTCGAAAAATAAGGTGTACCTGGTAAGAATAACTCTAGGTACTTCTCACGCTTGTCCGCCTCACGGTCCCAAGTGGATTCCTCCACATTATGATGCTCCCACTGGACCCGGACAAGTGGGACTACCTTTGACTTTAATCTTCTTTCGCTATGGTCTAGGATAGCCACTGGCCTCTCCTCGTAAGAGGTGTCTGGCTGTAAGTCAATCTCCTCAATCGCGATATGGGTATGGGCCATGTCATCCCGAAGGTATCGTCTCAACGACGAGATGTGGAATACATCGTGAATGCGATTTAAATGCTCTAGCAATCCCAATATGTATGCTACCGGACCAATCCTCGGGGCCAATTTCCCTTTCTTCCCGAATCTCATCACTCCTTTCATAGGAGATACATGTAGTAATACTTGGTCCCCCATGTTAAACTCTCGGAAGAACCGTTTTGCATCGGCGTAGCTTTTCTGCCTGTCCTGGGCTACACGAATGAGACTCCTTTTAATCCCCGTGGAGGTTTCCTAAATCACCTTTGGTCCGAGCAACTAGTTATCCCCCACCTCTAGCCAACACGTTGGAGAACGACAAGGCCTGCCATACAAAGCCTCGAATGGATCCATGCCAATCGTGAAGTGATAAGAGTTATTATAAGTGAACTCTACCAGTGGAAGATGTGGCTCCCAACCTCCTCCAAAATCAAGGACACACATGCGTAGCATATCCTCCAACATCTGATTAGTACGCTCTGTTTGTCCATCTGTCTGTGGGTGATAAGCTGAACTCAACCTCAACTCCGTACCCATGGCCTCCTGAAAGCTCTCCCAGAAACGCGACACGAAAATCTTGTCTCTATCTGACACAATATTCAGGGGCACCCCATGTAATCAAACAATCTCAGCAATGAATAACTGAGCATACTGGCCCGTGGTATAGTCTGTCCGTACTGGAAGAAAATGAGCCACCTTGGTCAAACGGTCCACAATCACCCAGATGGAGTCGTGGCCCCGCTGTGATGTAGGCAACTCAGTAATAAAATCCATAGAAATACTCTCCCCCTTCCACGCGGGTATTTCCAATGGCTGAAAGAAACCTCGACGGTTTCTGGTGGCCCACCTTTACCAACTGGCAGGTAGAACACTTGGACACGAACTCAGCAATATCGTTTTTCATCCCACTCCACCAGTATTGCCGCCTCATATCCTGGTACATCTTATCTCCCCCAGGATGCATCACAAATTGGGACCCGTGTGACTGGGTCATTACTACATGACGTAAGTCTGCTCCTTCTGGGACCACCAATCTCCCATTAAACCTCAAACCCCCATCAAAACTAACAGAATAGGACTCAGCACCCTCAGCTAAAAGTCGTACAATCTGCTCCTGGAAAAATGAGTCTGTGGTCTGCACCTGTATTACCCTCGTAACAATCTCGGGTGTCACCATCATAAAAGATATGAAGGAACAGGCTACTGCGTCCTGGTGACCCAACTCTTTCCACTTTGCATTCCAGATGTCTGCTACATCGTCTATCGGTCTACGGATCAACGCATCGGCAACTACGTTCACTACACCAAAATGACAAAATTGTCACCTTTCAGCCGTCCACCCTTGTCAAGGTCATTGATCGTGACAAAAAAACACGCATTTTGTGTCATGGTCATTGACCTTGACACGACCGTGACAAAGAATTGTCACGGTCACTGACCATGACAAGTCCGTGACAAATTTACTTGTCACGGTCGTGTCATGATCAATGATCGTGACGATTCAATAAATAATTGTCACGGTCAATGACCTTGACACGACCGTGACAACTTCTGCAGTAAAAAAAGACCTAGGCTTCTTTTTTCCCAACCTTTTTTGGTTTTCCCCCTATCTCTCTCTCTCTAAGCGATTTTTACTCTCTCTTTCTAAGGTATATTTTTTTCCCTCTCTTTCTCTTTCATTTCTATATGTGTGTGTATGTGTGTGTATATGTATATGTATATGCGTGTGTATGTGTGTGTATATATGTGTGTGGTGGTGTGTGGTGGGGGAGGGGGAAAGGGAGTAGTGGGGGTGGGGGGGTGGTGGGGGGAGGGGGTGGGGGGTGGGGTGGGGTGGGGTGTGTGTGTGCGTAGGTGTGTGTGGCGGGGGGGGGGGGGGCAAGGGGTGTGGTGGTGGTGTGGTGGTGGTGGTGTGTGTGTGTGGTGGGGCAATTTTAACAATTGTATAGCTTTAATTAAGAAATTGTATACCTTTAATTGTAATTTTAATTGTATAGTTTTAGATGAAAGTAAATTAATAATTAGTGCCAATTTCATATGAAAGTAGGATTGCCCCTCATTGTAAATTAGTAAATTAATAATTGTATACTTTAATTGTTAGTTTAATTGATGAAATGAATTAATTGAGTAGATGAATTAGAAGGAGTACGGGTTACACATTTGTTGTTGAAATTGTTGTTGGATTATTTTGTTTAGTAAATGTTGGGTTGGTTAGTTTTAAAAGTGGCATGACGTTAGATGTTTTCAACTATTCCACGTTAGATGTTTTCAACTAATTTACACATATTTATGTATGTGTACGTGTTCGTGTGTGTGGTGGGGGTGGGGTAGGGGTGTGTGTCTATGTGTACTAATAACATTTTTTTTATCTGTACTAATAAATTTTTTTTACAGAAAATGTCTCCTTCAGGTATTAAGGCGAAGATGATGATGCTGTTTATGATGATGTCGTCTGGGCTCGGTGGTAGCGGAGGCGACGAGGGCTCCTCCTCCCCTAGGTTCCCTAAATATGCAAAATTTGGGATTACCGTCGAGAACAAATCGGAGCTATTAGCGAGATCCATTGAGCTGCTGAAGACGGTCACCGAGTCGGAGTTTATGAGTTGGAAGGAGGTGCAATATGAGCTCAAGTTAGTTGTTTGGGCGGCACTACAGGTAATATATTTATATTTCAATTTCAATTTCAATTTCAATTTATATTTATATTTATATTTATTCGCAACTAACATTGAATTTGTTGGACAGGAATAATTCAACTTGGATCCAAAGCTACGCGATTCCGTCTTGGAGCAGTTGAGGGAGCAACACAAGACGTGGAAGAAAAATATGCGGACACGGTACTTTGGTAAAACACGAGAGTCCATTATACAATGGCGTGAATCCGTCCCTCCCAAGGAGTCGATCTCATTGGAACAATAGAAAAAGTTCATTGATAATGAGATCGAGGATCGACAATTGGCATCTCGCCAATCGGGGAGGGAAAATCGGGCAAAAAAGACGGACGTGCATTATTCCGGCCGGACCTCTTACGCCGAGGTGGAGCATAGGATGAAGGTTAGATTTAATTTTTCTATAACTACAGAAATATATTATTCTTCATTATTTTACTTTGCGGGGCCGATACTAATTTTACTTTATTTTATTTCAGGGGGTAGGGAGTGGGACAGGGGGTAAGCCACATAGGCTCGATACTTATGTGGCTCTTCGGACGAAGAAGGGGAAGGACAAGGAGGTGTCCCCGAGCGTCGTGGCCACCACGATTGTAAGTAATCCGACAGTTTAATTTTTGTTAATTACGTTATAATTTTTTAGTTTACTTATTTTACTAATCATGTGCTTTTTGTCGTTTCAGGCAAAGCTTAAGGAAGTACATGAGTCGTAGTCTGATGCCAACAAGGCGTCTTTATCCACAGACGCACTCAACCAAGTGCTTAGCTCTGATCGTAAGGGGAGGACAAGGGGGTGAGATCACGGTTGACCAAATCTAGGATCATCGGATTGAAGACGAGCGACACCGGATTGGCTCAAACGGTGGATTCACACGACACGAAGCTGTCCCGTTTGGAGGCGATGGTCCAAGATATGTACGCATTCATGAAGTGTACATTGGGCGGAGACCGTAAGGGGAAGGGGAAATGGAAGGAAAAGGTGGTGGAGGAGGAGGAGGTGCGAGAGAACGAGGCGCAGGAGGACGAGGATGTGGACCTCGCTGCTTCTTCACCGTCACGTGCGTATTTCGATGATCCACTTCCTTATTTGGCTCCCTTCCCCAGACCATTATCGACACATGGTTGGCCGAGCATGTTCATATTGGATGTATTTGATGGCCAGCGGATATGGAGGGGGTTGAGGGACCCGAATATCGTCGAGGGTGGAATAGTTCAGGGACGTGTGCTTCAAGGGATCGAGTCCAAAGTGCTCGTCATGCATATAATACCCGGGAAGGAGAACTCCCTATTGTGGTTGCGCGAACAATGCGGTATGATGTATATTTGTGGGTGTGTCAATTCGTATATCGTGTGGCCAACTCACCTCCTCACATTTACCCAAGACATGTAGTAACATTATTTTTAAGTTTCTCGATTTTAGTTATATTTGGATTTATATCATCATGTATATTATTTCTATTTTGAATACTTGGATTATATCGTCATGAATATATATTTGCACTATCATTAGTTTATTTGGATATATGATGTTCGAATAGGTACAACCAACGTTGTTATAACAGGTACAAATATACTGCTGGGCAGTGGCAGTGGCCATACTACCCAGCAGATTTTTTTTAAATTCTGCCCAGAATCGTCACGGTCATTGACCGTGATAAGTCCTTGACAAATCTTGTCAGGGACTTGTCACGGTCATTGACCGTGATAATTTTATTAAATATTATCACGGTTTTGTCACGGTTATTAACCGTGACTAAACTTGTCACGGTCCATGACCTTGACACGACCGTGACAATTCTAACGAACTTATCAAGGTCAATGACCGTGATACGTCCGTACAAAAAAAATTATCTCGCCCCGAATTGTCACGGTCATTGACCTTGACAAGTCCAACTTGTCAAGGTTAATGACCGTGACAATAGTGCAGATTTGGTGTAGTGGTTGGCCTTCCCTGGATGGTACTGTATGTCAAACTGATAGTCCTTCACAAACTCTAACCACCTGCGCTGACGCATATTCAGCTCTCGTTGAGTGAACAGGTACTGCAGTGACTTGTGGTCTGTGAACAAGCGAAATTTCTCCCCCAATAAATAGTGTCTCCATATCCTCAATGCAAAAATGACCGCTTCTAACTCTAGGTCGTGTGTGGGGTAATTCTTCTCGTGCGGCTTAAGCTTGTGGGAGGCAAAACCTATAGCCTTCTCCTCCTACTGAAGTACTCCCCTGACTCCCCGTAAAGTGGCGTCAGTGTAAACCAGATACTCCATGCCCGGCTTAGGTAAAGCAAGGACCGGTGCTGAAGTAAGCTTTTCTTTCAGCTAGTCGAAAGCCAATTGACAAGCCTCGTCCCAAACATATGGTACCCCCTTGCGAGTCAGGTTCGTCAATGGACCCGCTAATTTGGAGAACCCCCGAATGAATCTCCTGTAGTATTCGACTAATCCCAAGAAACTACGCACTTCCGTCGGTGTCGTGGGTTGTCCCCACTCCCTCACCGCTGACACTTTACTGGGGTCAACTACTATCCCTTGTTCAGAAACAACATGTCCCAAGAACTGCACTTCCCGTAACCAGAACCTGTACTTCTCGTATTTAGCATACAACTGATGTTCTCGTAGAGTCTGAAGAACCTGCCTCAAGTGCTCGGCATGCTCTTCCTCGGTGTGTGAATATATCGAGATGTCATCTATAAAGACGATGACAAACTGATCCAAGAACTCTTTGAACACTCATTTCATCAAGTCCATGAATACGACTGGAGCATTTGTGAGTCAAAATGGCATCACTCTCAACTCATAGGACCCATATCTTACCAAGGAAGCAGTCTTTGAAACATCCTGCTCCCTAATACGTAGCTGATGGTACCCTGACCTCAGATCTATATTCGAAAAGAAAGTTGCTCCCCTCAACTGGTCGAACAGATCATCGATTCGAGGCAACGGATACTTGTTTTGTATCGTGACCTTGTTTAGTTCCTGGTAGACCACACATAGCCTCAGTGAACCATCTCTCTTTTTCACAAACAACACTAGAGTGTCCTAAGGTGAGGTACTCCTATAAATGAAGCCCTGACCTAACAGCTGCTTTATCTGATCCAATACTCTTGCATTTCCGTCGGAGCCATACGGTATGGAGCACATGCTATCGATCGAGTATCCGATAATAAATCTATGACAAAATCTATCTCTCGACTGGGGGGTAGACCTGGTATCTATTGGAATACATCCGAATACTCACGAATAACTGGGATCGAGTCTAAGGGAACCACGACCTCCTTAGAGGTATCCTCCTCTATATAATACAAATGAGCACTCGAGCAGACATGGGTATCACCCTCGGGACAATCCTGTACTAATACTCACGAATAACTCTGGGTATCACCCTCTGCACTAATACTCACGAATAACTCTGGGTATCGAGCAGATATGGGTATCACCCTCTGGGTATCACCCTCTGAACTAATACTCACGAATAACTCTGGGCGAGGCATCGCCATTACAAACATCTTTTGCCCGGGAATGGCAAAGACAATACTCCCACCGAAATAATCTATCATGGCTTTGTAAGCTGCGAGCCAATCCATACCAATAATAACATCGTCCTCATGCATATCTAAGACTAACATGTCTGCTGGTAATACCAAGCTACCAATCTCTACTCCTACACCCCGGCATGCAAAGAAAATTAGCGATCCATTTTCCAGTGATGAATACTACACACGTTACATTTCTCTCTGCTGTGGCTAATAACCCTAAGGCCTTCGCAAAATGGGTAGCTATAAAACAGTGTGTCGCCCCAGAATCAAATAAAACCCGACCTATAGTACCATGGATAGGAAACATACCCTCAATCGCGGGCGGCGCCTGTGGAGATGCTACTTGGTGGACGTTATAGACACGTCCTTACTGTAACTGCCCCTGCTGCAATAGAGCGGTTGGAATGCCTGGTAGGGATGGTACCTGAGCTGGTGCTGGGAGGGCGGCTGGAAAAAGTGGCCTCTATGGCTCATTACGGGCACCCTGTTGCTGTGGGGCCCTATCACCCTCTGGATAATCCTGGCGCTTGTAGCCATTTTTACCACACCCGAAGCATTGACCCCTAAAATTTCCTCCCCTCTGTCCCTGCTGATTACGGCCCTGCTAGCCATTACCACCCCACCATTGGCCCTGCTGAAATCGTTGTTGGCCCTGATGGCCCTGCTGCAGCCCCTACGACTGACGATGTTGGCCCTGCTGGCCTTGCTAATTTGGATGGCCCTGCTGACCCTGCCTAAATCCCCCAAATCCCTTCCTGGAATCACCTGATCGGAACCGCTTGGCAGGGTCCCCCTGATGGGAACTCTGCTCATGCTGACGAGTCTTCCCCTGAGATGTAGGTGCTCCACTAGCACCACTTCCCCCTGTCCTGCCCTGCTGGCCGGACTCTCCTGCTCTCTTGCTTCCCTGTAGATGGAAGCGGTGATCCTGGCAGTGTAGCAAAGCAGCATTGAGTATGTCTGTGTAGGTACTCAAAGACAGATTTCGTATAAGGTGATGACGGATCCTCTAAGCTAACCCATCCACAAACAATAGTATCTTCTTACCCTCATTGGGTGCCTCATCTGGCACTATAGTGAGAAGTCTTGTGAACTCCTCTTCATACTCAGCAACAGTAGAATTTTCCTGCTTCAGACTCAGTAACTTCCTCCTCATCCCAGTTTGCACGGCGGATGGAAAATATTTGCGGCCAAACTGCTCCCAGAATGACTGAATAGTAATAACCTCCCTCTCCTCCAGAGTGGTAGTAGATTCCCACCCATGCAAAGAGGCCCCCACCAGCTTAAAGGAAGCCAACAGCTATTTCCGCACGTTCGTGCACTTGTACATACGTAGATGCCTCTGGATATCATTCTTCCATTGGCTGGCTACAATAATATCTGAACCACCCGCAAACTCGGGGGGATGCGCCTTCTGAAAGGCATCCCTAACTCGCTCCCATGCAGATGGAAGTTGTGCCGGTACTGGTGCCACTGCCTGAACTTGGGGTGGAACCTGCTGTACTACCACTAGCGCGGCATTTATCTCCTGAGCAACGATGGCGTCTACCTCATTTGCGTTCATCATTCCTTGAGCCGGAGCTACTGGCTGCTCGGCTTGGGCACGCCTATCCTTTGGGGCACATCTCGGAGGCATCTGAAACATGAAGAAATTTATTAGTCTACAATTATTATCAAATCTTAAATAGCCGAAGACGTAATCATAATAGCAAGAATACAACAATCCTAAAATAGGGCTCTATAACAAGAACGCTAAGCTGAAAGTAAATAAGTCGTACGGATCCTAAGGACACTAGAACCTGATGCTCTGATACCACCTGTGACACCCCGCCTAATTAAATACCTGGTGATCAGTCCTTTATTAAATTATAATCAAGGTGAACGGTTGGTTCATTCTCAGCATCACCGATCAAAAAAAAATTCCAATTTAAACACCCTAATATTTAAACTAAGTGTCAAAACTATTTAAACCTTATTCCCATTTTATTGAAATCCAATTATAAAACCTTTGATAATTAACAGTTTAAGAGTCACACAATAATAGTAAGAATGTAAATGATCATTCAAGAATTTAACCATCAATAGTAAATCCTAATTTCAAAACACCAAAGAAAAAAATTCTGGCAGTAATAAATCCCAAACTAAAGCTACCGAAAGTAAATGAATTACAATTCCTCACAAAAACAACTAAAAAATGAATAGGGTGACACATGCCCAACTAGATAAAGTAGAACTAGAAACGGAATCAATAAGGAGGTCGTCTAAGCAAGAGGCATGCAACTCCCACCTAAGCTGCAGTTCGTTCCTTCTGGAGGATCCTATGCAAGACGCCCCTGTGGCTGGGCACCTGTAATATATACATATATATACAAGAGAGAAGAGAAAATAGGAAACAGTTCAGAGCCCGATTGTAAAAATAGTTTAAAATTAGTTTAGCAAGTATTTAAAGTGCTACCGGCAAATGCAACCAACATATTAGTGCGACACTCCCTTGAGAAATTCTCACCTCTCTTCTAATGTGCACACCTATCGCACTAATCTTCCCAATGGTTTAACTTATCTTATCTTAAGTTTCTCATGATGTCTCAAACCGACAAATTCAAATGTTTAAGAGGTTAATTTTATTTAAAAGCAAAGTTCTCAATTAAACCTTATTTAATAATAAAGTTTCTCAGTAATATATCATGCTTTTCAAACACTTATACCCAAGTTGAAATAATTATTCATTTCTTACTTACCTTAGACACAGTAGGTAGTTCCTAACTTTCAGATTTAAATATATATATATTAAATACTCATATAATATATATATATATTCTAACGGCACCCCACATAACAATTTTGGTGCAGGCAGACTCTGCTATCCAGTCCCCGTATCACTCGTACTAAGGGAAATACATGTTCGGAATCACTCTCGAACTGTATTAACACAAAACACAAACAATATTGAGGCGAAGCATAGTTCCAAGTCTCTAAGAGGTCAGCACATACCCTCACGTCTCTTAGGCCCATCTGACTATCGATCCGATAGCCTATACCAAGGATTCCTATCTTCTAGGGTACGAGTCAATATCCCCCATAAAGGTACCATCGAGATAAGACTGTCCCAGCGCGGTAACCTCAGGGATAGCAAGTAGCGTGGGCATGATTTTTACACATATATAAGATATATGATCAATCATAGAGTCATATAGATATATAACTGTAGATGCAGTTATTATGCAGCACAAATAAATATGAAAGAGGTGACAACCAAGAAAAAATAAATAAAAGACCAATCACACAACAACAAAGATACGTGGTTCAGCAAAGAAGTGCCTACGTCCACGGTGGTTCAGTCAGTGTTATTTCTCTATATTCTGAAGAGTAAGTACAGAGAATACAACTTGTCCTTTGCCCCGGACTTGGGGTTTAATTTATACATGTATGTCTTAGAGTAGTGGGGGTGATAGGTTCCTCTTTATTAGCCATCTCCCTTTCATGGGATCGTGTACCCCCACAACTCCTCTTCATGGCATCATGGAGTAAATGGATGAATACCAGAAGTGATGGGCCTGGGTTTTGGGCCGCTGAGGATGGGCTACTCGTCCAGGCCTTATGGTGATAAAATCGGGGTACCCACAATTGCCCCTGAATTTGTCGGGCCGTTCTTTATGGGTCCGATGAATTTAGATGATCAGTAATGATGGTTGATTTCTTTGAAAACTGTGAAGTTGCTTTGGCGGCACCCGCTTCGCTATCCGTGCGTTATGATTAGTTTTGAAGGCTTGTTGGAATAAAACACATTTTTTCTTCGTCGTTCCAGTTCTTCCAGCAATCTTCTATCTTTTGAGAACTTTTGAGTTTTGTACCTTCTGTTTTCGGTCTCCACTCTCGTCGCTTCTTCGCCTTTTGATCTGATCTTCTGTCCTGTAAGTCTTTCGTGCCTTTTTTCTTGGGTTTATAGTTTTTCTTGCATTTTTCCAATGGCAAAGATTGGAAATAGGTCGGTAACTGAGTTTAGAAAATTCTATGGTATTCCTGAATGGGTAGAGATTGAGTGTTGTGCCTCGCCGCCTAGGAACGTTAGGGACATAGAGGATGCACATTGGATTCACGTCCTGTTGCTTTCTCAGGGGGGTCTCACCTTTCCCCCTAATGGTTTGTTTCTGCACTTTTTTAGTTATTTTGGTATTGTGCCTGCACAATGTTCGCCCAACGTGTGGAAAATAGTGAATGGTGTGCACAGGATAAATCATTTGTACGGCACGAGGTTAGGGCTTGCCGAGGTCTGTTTTTGTTATTGTTTTTCTCGAACGAGTTCAGGGGTCTTGTACCTTAAGGCCAGGAGCCCTGATAGGGTATTGGTAGTAAACTTACCTAATTCCCATAAGGACTACTGGTAAGAAGGTTTTCTCGCTGGGAACTGGCAATACTCCCCTCAATTTGAAGGGTCGAGGTCCGAGAGGTTCACTATCCCCTTTTATGGGGAAGAATATATAGGTAGATGTTGTATTGTTATTTCAACCTTTGCTAACTTTGTGATTTTTCTAACTCCTCCTTGCTCTTTCCTTTTCAGCGAAGATAAAGAACTTGGAGCCAGCTCTCAGCGAGGTTCGTATCTCGGAATTGGTGAAAGCTTGGAACATCAGGGAACCTTTGGGTGACGGCGAGCACCCTAGGTCTGCTGCTTTTCTTCTTGAATACAAGAACACAGGCTCCAGCTTCATAGCCCGACCTGTGGAAAGTGTTCCGGATTTTGACTCTTCCGAAGAGATTTCAGCTGAGCCCATCCAAGTGGACGAGGAGGAGAGCAGCTCGGAGAGCGAGCCTGCAGGTGTTGTGAGTAACTTGGGTGGAGGCAGTGCTGATAGTAGTAGTTCATCGAGTACTACCAGCAGTCCAGGTGCAGAAATGCCTCCCAGGAAGAATCTGATCCGGGATGATGATGATGATGATGATGTGCTTCTTGCACAGAGGTCCAAGAAGTCGAAGACTATCTCCGGGGCCATAGCTACTGGTTCTCGGCCTTCCTCTCAAGAGCAAGAGAAGAAGAAGAGAGAGAAGGAGCAGGCGAGGGAGAGGGAGAAGAAAAAGGAGGAGGAGAGGAAGAAGGTGGAAGAGAGGAAGAGGAGGGAGAAAGAGAAAGAGGAGGAGAGGAGGAAGATGGAGCTGAGGACTAAGACCGTTCAAGCCTTGGTCCCAGTATCTGCTTTGCCTGAGGGGGCTTCGGTGGCCACCTCTCCTCAACTCGCCCCTGCGCTGCTTGAGAGGGCAGTCCTCCCTGCAGATCGCGAGAGGGCGTTAGGGTCTGATCAACTGGCCTTGCAAGCTAGCCAGAGGCTTGCCTTGGTCAGGTTTCTCTTCTATTTCTCAACTTCTTTTCGTTTGTTTTGATGGTTTCCTCTTTCTAATCTTTCCCTTGTTTTCTGCAGTTTGTGACTGACTTCGCTGTGCTCTATCGCTCTCGCGACGAGCTGTTGAGAAGGAACAGCGAGCTGGAGCAGCAGAATTCTACTCTGATGGCCAGGGGTTCTCAGCTGGAGGCCGATCTGAAGGCTGCTGACGCGGCTCGAGCTTCTTCTGCCTTGGCCCTTGCTAATTCTACTCGCGAGAGAGATAATGCTGTCAAGGAGCTTGGCGAGCTGAGGGAGTCGTATGAACAGGTCTGCTCGAGCAAACTGGATTTTGTGGAGAAGAACAGGGTTCTTGCTGAGCAGCTGGAGATGGAGAAAGCCCAGGCAGCCACTGTTAAAGAAGATTCATACAATTCTGGCTGGGCTGCTGCGTATGAAGACGCCGAGGTTCAGATAGGCTATATTAGCCGTCTGAACTTCAAGAAGGGGTGGAACAAGGCCCTTGTGGCTGCAGGGGTGGATGTTGCATCTCCACTCTTTGATGAGCATGATCCAGGGCCAAAGCCGGTAGTGGATGAGGACCCAGCCCCAACTGCTGAAGGCACCTGTCCTGTTTCTCGGGCGACCTCTTCTGATGCTCCCTTGGTCGAGGAGGCAGTGGATACCCCTGCGGAGGGTAATGCCCCTGCTAATGCTAATAAAGACAAGGATCCATCCACCGAGGTTGCTAAGTGATAGGGTTTCTTTGTAATTTTTTCTTTCTTGTTCTGATGTAACCTCGCTTGGTATAAATAAAAAGGCTTCATTTTTACTTGTGCTGATTTCATTCTTTTCTCTTCTTTTCTCTGTAGTTGGTTGATGTGGATGATTATATTCCTGTTACCTCTCAATTGGGTAGATCTCTGGGTCCTAATGTAAGCCCTGCAGTTCGCCAGGCTTTTGCTAGGCTTTGTAGGTTTGCTAAATCAAGGAACCAGAAGTATAAGGATCAGTCTGAGCTGGTGGCTAAATTGAAGGACAGGCTCCAGGAAATGAGGGAGATCGAAGCTTCAGTGCAAGAAGAAATCAGCGAACTGAGAGTAAAGTTACTGGAGGCCACCGAGATTAATCAGGTCGTGGAGTTTCTTCAGCGGGAGAATGACGACCTGAGGCGTGAGGTCTCGAAGCTTAAGGAGCATTCTCCGAGCACCGCGTCGGCAGTCCTGCAAGGTTCTTCATCATCGCGAGTTGCTCGGCCATCCCTCCCGCGAGCTGGTAGGAGTACGCGGGGTAGGAGTAGGGGAGATGAGGAGCAGCGTGAGAAGGAGATGGAGGAGCTGCGCGGCGATGTTCAGTGAGCTTACGTAACTGCTGCTGGGCTTCAGAGGGACGTCACCAGTCTGCGGCATTTATTTAAGAAGGGCCCTCACCAAGTGTGAACTGATGGCTATGATCAGGGCTGGCTAGATGCTCCCACAAGGTTATCAGAGTTCGAGGAGCTTTCCTTTATCAGGGGGTGGTTGAGTGCTCTCAAAGAGCTGCAGGTGCCGAGAAATTCGATGTTGTGGTATCGGCATGAGATGTCTCCCTCTATTCTGATGCCCAATCCATTTAGGCGAGATGACCGATGGATTCCTATCGATGCTATTCCTCGGCGGCTACTGGAGTTGGACACAAGTGAAGTTGTTGAGGAATTCGATCCTGCCCCTGATGATGGGAGGAGAGCTAAGGTTGCTGACTACCTTGCTCGGAGGCTACCCCCTTCTTGATTTTTGTTTTTTAATAATTGTAAATGCTTTGGGCGAGTCTTTGCCGACTAAACATGTACCATTATTGTTTGTAAATATAAAAGATTAATGGATATATTTGAGTTTTGGGCGTTTTGCCGACTAAACGTGTTTATCCAATCTCTGTTATATTTTTCCAGCTTTACAATCTTTATAGTGTCCGCCCAGTCCAGTATTAAGAATACCATTGTGCTCCCTCTTTACCTTTTAGGTCGTGTCGTCACACTCCCTTAGGTCTAAGAGGGGCAATTGGCGAGGACACACCTGTTTTGGATATTCATCCGGTCAGGATTTTGTTTAACCAAAGTAGGTTTGATGCCTAAGAATACTCTGTAGGGCTTCATATATTGCCATGGGCAATGCTAAGAGGTCTGTCGTGCTTCGTGACGATGACCTGAGGAGGGGTGTTCCCCTGCTATGTCAACTATTATACCTGTGATTTGAAAAGGATGTGCAATAAGATATAATTGTTATACTTTTAAAGAGTAATCAACTGAGAGATTTTTATTGGTGAGTCAAGAAATAAACTGTCTTTTCCCAAAATGAGTACAATAAAAGATCTAACAATAGAACTCCTAAAAGTAGAATTTCTTGAGATTAGCTGCGTTCCATGCTCGTGGGATCTCTCTGCCCTCCATCGTTTTCAAATGATAGGCACCTTGCAGGTCGTCTCTAATTATTTCATAAGGTCCTTCCCAGTTTGGGCCCAGTTTACCATCTGATGGCTTCACTGTGTTGCCCAGGACCTTTCTTAGGACATAGTCTCCAATTTCGAACTTCCTCGGATTGACCTTTTTGCTGTAGTGCTTCGCGAGCTGTTGCTTATAACTCGCTAGTTTTACTAGGGCAAGTTCCCTGCGCTCGTCGGCCAAGTCGAGTTCAGCGAGCAAAGCCTGATCGTTCTGGTTCTGCTCGACAAGGTCGGATCTCATTGTAGGCAATCCTGCTTCTAATGGGATGACCGCTTCCATACCATATGCTAGTGAGAATGGCGTCTGACCTGTGGCTCGTCTGGGAGTTGTTCTGTATGCCCATAGGACATGTGGTAGCTCGGTAGTCCATGCGCCTTTTGCTCGTTCTAATCGCTTTTTTAATCCAGCGATCACTGTTTTGTTGGAAGCCTCAGCTTGTCCGTTGCTCTGAGGATAAGCTACCGAGCTGAAGTGGTGCCTGATTCCGTGCTGGTCGCAGAAGTCTTGAAAGGGGCCACTTTCGAACTGTGTTCCATTGTCAGTGATGATGGTTCTGGGGATTCCGAATCGAGTGATTATATTTTTCCATATAAATTTCATCATGTCAGCATCTCGGATGTTCGCCAGAGGTTCTGCCTCGATCCACTTGGTAAAGTAATCGGTGGCGACCAATAAGTATTTGCGGTTGCCGGCAGCGGTGGGTAGCGGTCCCACGATGTCCATTCCCCACTGGGCAAAAGGCCAGGGGCTGGTCAGGGATTTCAATTCGCTGGCAGGCTGGTGGACCATGGGGGCGTGAAGCTGGCATTTTAGGCATCTGTGGACATATACTGCGGAGTCCCTTTGCATATACGGCCACCAGTAACCTTCTTTCATTGCTCGGAAGGCTAGAGATCTTCCTCCGATGTGGCTTTCGCAGATTCCTTCGTGAAGCTCGTGAAGCACTATCTCGACCTCGCTTGGGTGGACGCATCTAAGGTAGGGGCCGGAGAAAGATCTTTTATACAAGACGCCCCCCGTGGATAAGTGAAAGCGAGCATCTTTGACTCTTATCTGGTGGGCGGTCCTTTTATCATCTGGGAGCGTTCCGTTCTTCAAATAGCCTCTTAAGGGATCCATCCAGCTAGGGGCTGGTTCCAATTGGAGTATTTGTTTCGCTCTTGTTAGCTCGCAGTTGGGGTGAATGCTCGGGTAGCTAAGGAAATCGATAGGGATGACCCTTTTAAGGCTGGAATCAACTGCCGAGCTCAGGGCTGCCAAGGCGTCAGCGTGGCTGTTCTGCCCCCTGGGAAACTGCTGGATGTTGATTTCTTCAAAGTTTGTCATCAAGTTTCTTACCAACGAGAGGTAGGCTGCCATCCTCTCGTCCTTCGCGTTGTAGTCTCCACTTATCTGATTGGAAACTAGTTGCGAGTCTCCGAATACCTGTAAATGCTTTGCTCCTAGAGTTTGCGCCCTTTGGAGACCTGCAATTAAGGCTTCGTATTCTGCTTCGTTGTTGGAGGCTGCAAATCCCAGCCTAATTCCTTGCACAATCCGCGATGTACAGAAGCTCACTGGAATGCTCGCTGCTCTGAATCGTTTTCAAATGATAGGCACCTTGCAGGTCGTCTCTAATTATTTCATAAGGTCCTTCCCAATTTGGGCCCAGTTTACCATCTGATGGCTTCACTGTGTTGCCCAGGACCTTTCTTAGGACATAGTCTCCAATTTCGAACTTCTTCGGATTGACCTTTTTGCTGTAGTGCTTCGCGAGCTGTTGCTGATAACTCGCTAGTTTTACTAGGGCAAGTTCCCTGCGCTCGTCGGCCAAGTCGAGTTCAGCGAGCAAAGCCTGATCGTTCTGGTTCTGCTTGACAAGGTCGGATCTCATTGTAGGCAATCCTGCTTCTAATTCTGCTCGACAAGGTCGGACCTCATTGTAGGCAATCCTGCTTCTAATGGGATGACCGCTTCCATACCATATGCTAGTGAGAATGGCGTCTGACCTGTGGCTCGTCTGGGAGTCGTTCTGTATGCCCATAGGACATGTGGTAGCTCGGTAGTCCATGCGCCTTTTGCTCGTTCTAACCGCTTTTTTAATCCAGCGATCACTGTTTTGTTGGAAGCCTCAGCTTGTCCGTTGCTCTGAGGATAAGCTACCGAGCTGAAGTGGTGCCTGATTCCGTGCTGGTCGCAGAAGTCTTGAAAGGGGCCACTTTCGAACTGTGTTCCATTGTCAGTGATGATGGTTCTGGGGATTCCGAATCGAGTGATTATATTTTTCCATATAAATTTCATCATGTCAGCATCTCGGATGTTCGCCAGAGGTTCTGCCTCGATCCACTTGGTAAAGTAATCGGTGGCGACCAATAAGTATTTGCGGTTGCCGGCAGCGGTAGGTAGCGGTCCCACGATGTCCATTCCCCACTGGGCAAAAGGCCAGGGGCTGGTCAGGGATTTCAATTCGCTGGCAGGCTGGTGGACCATGGGGGCGTGAAGCTGGCATTTTAGGCATCTGCGGACATATACTGCGGAGTCCCTTTGCATATACGGCCACCAGTAACCTTCTTTCATTGCTCGGAAGGCTAGAGATCTTCCTCCGATGTGGCTTCCGCAGATTCCTTCGTGAAGCTCGTGAAGCACTGTCTCGACCTCGCTTGGATGGACGCATCTAAGGTAGGGGCCGGAGAAAGATCTTTTATACAAGACGCCCCCCGTGGATAAGTGAAAGCGAGCAGCTTTGACTCTTATCTGGTGGGCGGTCCTTTTATCATCTGGGAGCGTTCCGTTCTTCAAATAGCCTCTTAAGGGATCCATCCAGCTAGGGGCTGGTTCCAATTGGAGTATTTGTTTCGCTCTTGTTAGCTCGCAGTTGGGGTGAATGCTCGGGTAGCTAAGGAAATCGATAGGGATGACCCTTTTAAGGCTGGAATCAACTGTCGAACTCAGGGCTGCCAAGGCGTCAGCGTGGCTGTTCTGCCCCCTGGGAAACTGCTGGATGTTGATTTCTTCAAAGTTTGTCATCAAGTTTCTTACCAACGAGAGGTAGGCTGCCATCCTCTCGTCCTTCGCGTTGTAGTCTCCACTTATCTAATTGGAAACTAGTTGCGAGTCTCCGAATACCTGTAAATGCTTTGCTCCTAGAGTTTGCGCCCTTTGGAGACCTGCAATTAAGGCTTCGTATTCTGCTTCGTTGTTGGAGGCTGCAAATCCCAGCCTAATTCCTTGCTCGAGGACTGCATTTTCAGGAGTGATGAGAACAATTCCTACTCCTGCCCCCTTTGAGTTGGAGGCTCCATCAACGAATAGCTTCCAGTTTTCCCCTGCAGCCTGGCTGTTTTGTTCTGTTGGGTTGGGCTGGTCGAGAGGTTCTTCGCCCGTGAATTCAGCTATAAAGTCAGCGAGGACTTGACCCTTGATAGCTGTCCTTGGTTGAAATTGGATGTCAAACCGGCCGAGCTCGACTGACCATTTAGACAGCCTGCCTGACAAATCCGCCTTCCTTAGGACAGCCTTGAGGGGGTGTGATGTAAGGACAACGATCGTATGAGCTTCGAAGTAATGCTTCAGTTTCCTCGAAGACATTACTAGGGCGAATGCGAGCTTTTCCAATGGCAGGTAGCGCTGCTCGGCGTCCAATAAGGTTTTGCTCGCGTAATAGACTGGGTGCTGGATCCCTGCGACTTCACACATTAGCGCTGAGCTGATAGTGTGGCTTGATACAGAGAGGTAGAGGTACAAGGGGTCCGTTTGCTGTGGTATGACAAGCAGTGGTAGGGAGCTTAGGTAGGATTTGAGCTCGCCTAATGCTTGAGAGCAATCTGGGGTCCATTCTATCGTTTTGCTGCCTTTTAAGAGTTGGAAGAAGGGCTTGCATCTCTCGGAGGATTTAGAAATGAAACAATTCAGAGCAGCGAGCATTCCAGTGAGCTTCTGTACATCGCGGATTGTGCGGGGAGGTTGCACCCGTTTAATTGCCTCAATCTGGTCCGGATTTGCTTCTATGCCACGCTTGCTGACCAAATACCCAAGGAACTTTCCTGACTGGACACCGAAGGAACACTTGCTCGCGTTGAGTTTCATTCGGTATTTCCTGAGGATTTCGAAGGTACTTGCCAGGTCGGAAAGGTGGTTTTCTTTCTCCTTGCTTTTGACGAGCATGTCGTCGATGTAGACCTCCATTGTGTTTCCCATCTGTTGTTTGAACATTTTAGTAACCAGCCGCTGATAAGTTGCCCCTGCATTTTTAAGCCCAAAAGGCATGACCTTGTAACAGTATAGACCAACCATCATGATAAACGCCGTTTTATCCTGATCTGGGGCATATAAGGGAATCTGGTGATAGCCTGAGTATGCGTCCAGGAAACTCATTCGCTCGTGAGCTGCGGTGGCGTCTACTAGTTGGTCTATTTTTGGAAGAGGGAAGCTATCCTTTGGGCAGGCTTTGTTGAGGTCAGTGAAGTCTATGCAAACTCTCCATTTACCGTTGCTTTTTGGAACTACCACTGGGTTGGATAACCATTTGGGGAACTGCACTTCCCGTATGGATCCTGCATCCAGCAGTTTTTCGACCTCCTGTTCTATTGCTTTGGCTTTCTCGGGAGCAGTTCGTCGTGCCTTCTGTGCTATCGGCTTGAATGTGGGATTGACGTGCAACTGATGGCAGACCATATTGGGATCGATTCCTGGCAGCTCGTAGGGTTCCCAAGCGAAAACATCTATGTTACTCCTGAGTAAGGTTAACAAATCCTTTTGCTCTTCGTTAGTGAGTGAGGTCCCGATTAGGAAGACTCTGCCGTTGTCGCCTTCCCTGGCAATTACTTCTACCAGGTCTTCTACAACCCGTTCGGAGGGGAGGAGCCTGGTTTCTTCCACTCCGGGCCTTCCATATTTTAATTGCTATTTTGAAGGGATTGCACCTTCTTCCACCTTCTCGCTGAACATCTTTTTTCTCTGGCTTCGGTCGGATAGCCGCTATGAAGCACTTTCTTGCCATCGCCTGGTCGCCATGTATCTCCATCACTCCCCGCTCGGTGATATATTTGAGTTTCTGGTGGTAGGTCGAGGAGACTGCCTTCATTGCATGGAGCCATCCCCTGCCGAGGATGGCTTGATACGGTGAGTCGATGTCGACCACCAAGAATTCGATCATTTTTGAAACATTCCCAGCGAGCACTGGTAGTACTATCTTGCCCAAAGGCATGGTCATTTTTCCAGCGAAGCCGACTAGAGGGACAGTGGTTCCCTTCAGGTCGGCGATGTCCAGCTTCAACCTTCTGAACAGGTCGATGTACATTACTTCGGATGAGCTTCCTTGATCGACGAGCAGCCTATCGATATCAAAGTTGGCTATCCTGAGTGTAATGACTAAGGCATCGTGATGTGGGGTCCTCACTCCCACAAGATCTTCATCCGTGAAGACGATGTGCTTGTTGTAGTTGATGTCCTCTGCTCGGCGGCGTTTTCCTGCCTGTGATTTCGCTGGATCAATTTGAAAAGCTTGCATTACTGCTGTCAGCTTCTTTACCTCCATCCGAGCTGAGTTGCCCTGAATTTGCTTAACATCGGATACTCCATGGATTACTGCGAATTCGTGTCCGGTGTCGTCTTCTAATACGTTCTCGGGTTTTGCCTCCTTGTGGACAGTCACTCTCTCTACCTTCCTTTCCACAAAGTCATTCAAATGTCCGGATTGGGCCAACTCCTCGAGGTGGGACTTAAGAGCCTTGCAGTGCTCGGTCTTATGTCCTCCCTCTTTGTGGAAGGTGCATCTCAGCGCGTTGTTTCTTTTCGATGGGTCTCCTCCCATTTTCCGGGGCCATTTGACGAACGGCTCGTCCTTGATCTTAGCGAGAATTTTGTAAATTGGTTCTTTGAAGACGGTGTTGACTGCCTGGAACGACTTTGCAATGTCAGGACTTCCTCCGGTCTTGGGGCCATTCTTGTTCCCATTCCTTCCTCCTTTTTTCTAGTTATCAACTTTCTCACTTCCCTTCGTGGCGAGCTTGGCTCGACCGTTTTCACCTACGTTAAGGCGGGTGACATCTTCCACCTTTGCGTATTTCTCAATCTGGGCCATCAGGTCATCAATGGTGGTTGCTTCCTTCTTTGTCAAGGACTGGTAGAGGAGGGAAGAGCTGGGTAGCCCAATTTTGAATGAAGCCACTGCCACCTCTTCTGCGCAGTTCTCGACTTCGTTGAATAACTCCCAGTACCTTTTCGCGTAGTCTCAGAGTGTTTCCTGAGGAGTTTTCTTTATCGTCAATAGAGCATCCATCCTTTTGGGATGGGAGCTGCTGGTGATGAACCTGGCCGTAAAGAGCTCGGCCAGGGATTTGAAATTTCTGATGGATCGGTGAGGGAGTTTCTCGAACCATTTCTGGGCCACGTCATGAAGGCTCGAGGGGAAAATACGGCACATCAACGCATCTCGGTGATTCCAGAGGGTCATAGCCTGCCGGTACTGCCTGACATGATCAATGGGATCAGTCTTCCCGTCATAAATCTTGAACCTTGGAATGGCAAACTTTTTGGGAGCTTCTTCTTCTTCAATTTCCCTTGTGAAGGGCGATTTCATCTGGGTCTTGAGGGCTCTCCTGGCGAGTTCTCTGGTCGACCTGGTGCCGCGGTGAGCTGGATGTTGGTCCATTTCTCTGCGGACTAGGTTACGTATGTTGTCGTCGCTGCGAGCAGGGCTATGATAGTGGCGAGCTTTTCTCAGCTGCTCGCGGAGGTCGTCGTCTGAGTCGCCACCTTTGAACCCTTGATGTTGCCTCCTAGGGCTCCTTCCTCGGCTGCGAGATTTGCTCGCCTGAGGGCTAGGAGTGCGATAGGGGCGCCTCCTGGTATCAGGACGTAGTTCTTTTTCCAGTTTTTCCAGTCTTCTTTTCAGACGAGCATTCTCAGCCTCATACTTGTGAGAAGACTCCCTCTGCTCGTGGAGCCTTGCTTCGTACGCATCGATCAATCTGGATATCTGAGTGGACCTTGCTGGTCCTTGACTTTCTTCTGAGGCTGGCCTTTCTAAGCGAGCCCCTTGATCGGAACGTCGGACTTCAGACCTAATCCTGCGAGGAACGGGTGGCTCCTGAATGTCTCCTGCTTGAGGAGCATTGCTGCTGTGACCAGACATCTTAGATTTTTTCTTGGTGTGGGCTCTTCTTAAGGAAAGATAAACGTTTCCCACAGACGGCGCCAATTGTAGATGCAGTTATTATGCAGCACAAATAAATATGAAAGAGGTGACAACCAAGAAAAAATAAATAAAAGACCAATCACACAACAACAAAGATACGTGGTTCAGCAAAGAAGTGCCTACGTCCACGGTGGTTCAGTCAGTGTTATTTCTCTATATTCTGAAGAGTAAGTACAGAGAATACAACTTGTCCTTTGCCCCGGACTTGGGGTTTAATTTATACATGTATGTCTTAGAGTAGTGGGGGTGATAGGTTCCTCTTTATTAGCCATCTTCCTTTCATGGGATCGTGTACCCCCACAACTCCTCTTCATGGCATCGTGGAGTAAATGGATGAATACCAAAAGTGATGGGCCTAGGTTTTGGGCCGCTGAGGATGGGCTACTCGTCCAGGCCTTATGGTGATAAAATCGGGGTACCCACAATAACTATTCACATTCTTAAGTTAGGTATGCCCACGGTCCAACATTATATTATTCCATTCTTAGTACTTTTTTATTCAATTATTTCTTATAACAAACTTATTCATTTTATTTTCAAAATTTAATTTATTCCAACTCACTTCTCATCTCTCGAAGTATTCTCTTTATCTAAATACAAATTCAGTAGGCCCTCACTTTCCTTCTAATCCAACTCTTAGACATTTCGATTATTAAGTCTACACACGTTAGATTTCTTAGGTATGAATATTTCCTCGTTTACCCTTCATTTTCCCATTTCATTAAAGTTCCACTTAACGGGGTTTAACTTGACCCTACTGGTCTTTTTTATGTTTCATTATGTCCTAATAACATTAATCAAGGTTTATTACGCATTTACTCGGATTAAGTCAACACAAGGAAAAATCTAGTTTTCCCAGAAGGGGTCGATCGATCGATAAGTCGATCGATCGATGCTCTTGGCTCGATCGATCGATCAAGCAGATATGGCGAAAACTGCAGAATACCAATTACGGGAATTATCATCCAAAATCATCCAAATCCAAGTCTTTAACTCCCAAACTCCTAGAAATTTATACCAAAAGCATTATAAACCCAAATGAACAATATTCTATGTAAGGCATGCGAGTTTTCCTCAAGTATCATGAATTAAAAGGGCCAAAATCTATATAAATCTCATGAACCCTAAAAATTTCTTTAACTTAGTTCTTCTCATTATTTTTCCAGAATTTCTACTTCTAACCCAATGTAAATTCGTGGTTCAACCTCTACTTGTGAAGGGAATTTCCAGAATGATGTTTATATCTCTACAACATGCGATTTATAATCTCCAAGATAGGTTTTCTTTCATAAAAACTCATCATAATCAACCCTAAACTAATATGAATGAAGCATTAACTAAATTAAGCAAGATAAATACTTTCTTGGGAATTTTTGTTTCTGATTTGTGGATGAAATCAGTGTGGTGGTGATCCTCGTTGCGCGATCTAACGTTTGGCGGTGACGACGGTGCAAAAGGGAGGAGTTATTGGCCTAGAACTCCTTGGTAAGCTCTTCCTTTCCTTCTTCAATGGGCGTCTTTTGTTTTTGGTTGTGTTAACCCTAGAAGAAAACCCTAAGCATCTGATATAACCTGGAAAATTCGTAGGTTTCCAAGCCCAAAAATACAAACTGCCTAAAATGCCCTCCCGGGGTGTTAATTAAGCCTAAAAACGCCCCGAGATCCAAACTAAACCCCCGGGTACATTATTTTGACTATCCCGACCCTTCCGGACACTTTGGCGCACTCAAAATGACCATATGGGTGACTTATAATTTATTCACTTTTATTAATAAAAATTTAGTCCTGACACGACACGGGCGCGTCCCGACTTAAATTTCCAAAATTGTCATTTTATTCACTCGTGACATTTAATAGAACCAATATTATATATTACTTTGCTCATTAGTAATATTCAACAAGTTTCCAATAATTACTAACTCTCATCATGTTAGTAATTAAAAATAATTATTTTCCGAATTTATATTAAATTAATAACTCACATCAAATTTAATAAATTCCCAAATTTAGAAAGCATAAAAATACGGGGCATTACAGTTTATAATTATTGGTGTGCATTTGGTAAACTTGTTTTTAAATACAACTTTTTTTAAAAATTTGACAAAATTGGCAATCATGTATATATATATATATATGGAAAGGATCAAGTGTGGTCCAAGTTTGAGTACCTTGATTGAGGTCCATTTTTTTAAAACAGTAAAAAAAAAAAAATTGGGTTGATTTTTTTTTAAACATTTCAGGAAGATCATAAAAAAATAATCAATTTAAAATTATTTTTTTTGCTATTATAAAAAAATCAGTCAAACTGTGTTAGTTTTTAAGGTGTTAATAACTAACAAAGTTTGACCGATTTTTTTTAAAATAGTAAAAAAAATGATTTTGAGGTGATTATTTTTTTATGGTCCTACTGAAATGTTTGAAAACCATAGAAAAAAAATCAACTCCAAAATATATATTTATTATTATTTAAAAAAAATGGACCTCATTCAGGGTCCTCAAACTGGAAGACCTCACTTGATCCTTTCCCATCATGATGGGAAAGGATCAAGTGAGGTCTTCTAGTTTGAGGACCCTGAATGAGTTCTATATTTTTTAAATAATAATAAAAAATATTTTGGAGCAAATTTTTTTTCTATGATTTTCAAACGTTTCAGTAGGACCATACAAAAATAATCAGCTAAAAATGTATTTTCTTCTTATTTTAAAAAAATCGGTCAAACTGTGTCAATTTTTAAGTTGTAAACTCACAAAATTTGACCGATTTTTTTAAAATAGTAAAAAAATTATTTTTGAGCTGATTATTTTTTTATGGTCCTACTAAAATGTTTAAAAATCATAGAAAAAAATCAACTCCAAAATATTATTTTTGCTATTTTAAAAAAATGAACCTCATTCAGGGTCCTTAAACTGAGCGACCTCACTTGATCCGCTCTTCATACATGATACATGAATGAATGTATATATATATATATATATATATATATATATATATATATATATATAGTTAAACTCCCCAACATACCAACATTAAATAAACCTAAAAATTCATGATATTAAATGTACATGTATATACAAAATTAGCAATCATGTGTATTTATATTGTACATATATATATATATATATATATATATATATATATATATACACGCACACACACACTCACTAGCGTATGCCCATCCCTGAAGGCACGGTGAAATTTTCCAAAGTGCGTAATCACGAAACGGCGATAATTTTTCGAAGTACGTAATAGAGAAACGCAAAAATTTTGAAGTGTAATTTTAAAACAATTGGCCATAATATCCTTTATTTATAGGATTATTCACCATGCTTAACAAACAACAAATAGTCCAATAACATTCAAATAGTCTAGATTCATCAAATAAATTCACATATAATACGAAATATACAATATTCATCCATCGAATTCACATTGTGTCTCAAAAAAATAAAGTGTCAAATTTTTAAAAAAATTGGGCCTAATCTCCTTTGATTATGGAACTATTGACTCTGCTTAACAAATAAAAAATAGTCCAACATCCAAATTGTCTAAATTCTTCGAACAAATTCACATATAAAATGAAATATACAATATTCACCAATCAAATTCAATGTCTCAAAAAAAGAAAGTGTCAATTTTTAAAAAAAAAATGGGCATAGTCTCCTTTGTTTATTGGACTAATCACCCTATTTAAGGAGTAACAACAAATCCTACAATATAAAAAAAAATCCCAAATTCGGAGATGGGAGCTAGAAGGTCAGGAAAGGAGAATATGAATTCATTCTTTCTGTGGGACTTCCACAAAATGTCTGTGCCGTGGTGTTTCACCACCATCTTGGATGGGCTGAGAGAAACTAAGCACGCCTTGCGGAGAGCATATTTTTGGAAATTGAAATTCTTTTAAGTCTTTTGCACTCATCTTCTTCTGGATTTGGTGCTACTACTGTTGTCTTTCCATCCTTCTTCCCACCTCTCTCCATTATCACTCTTGCCCTCTCGGTTTTATGTACGATTTGACAAACAATAAATATAATTAATCAGTTTCTCGAACAAAGATACAATCACATAAGTAACTATACAATCAATAACATACATGAGTTTTTTTTCGCACTAATCTTACTTGAATCCAAGGAAAAGAAGATTGATAGTAATCTTTTTTTCATCTTAAGCTTCATCCAAGGAAAAGAAGATTCATCCTAAGCTTTTTTCATCCTAATCTTATTTGATATCTAAAAGAAACCAACATCATACTACCAACTCCATACCTTGTCATGTTGAATTTCTCATTCCTTCTTATCGGCATATGCATATATGCATATGCATATATGCAATGCCTCCTTACTACTGAACTATGGTAGGTTCCATACTTCAATTGGCCCGATGAATGCAAACCAATTTTTTTGGTCGGTGAAAGGTAAATGTTGTTCGGATCTTTGTGTTTGTTTGTAATTGTGTGAGAATGAATCCACGTGTTTATGAACTTAGACATATGTGTTACTATCAAACGTATACATATCAAGAGGAGAAATTCATGAAATTGTGCTTATGAACTTAGCCATATTTGTGTTTGTTCGTAATTGTGTGAGAATGAATCCATCTTCAACTGTAATCTTCAACATAGAAAATAGGACAATACCTTGGCCATTTTTGGATCTAAGAATAGGGCATCCGTGCGTACCTATATGAGAAAGAATATTCAGTAGAGAGAAGGGGGCAAAAAACAAAAGTCATATTAATATACTTGAAATTTTTCAGCATAACGAAAGCCATTTCGGACCTTCCCATGTCTCACTTTTCACTACACGTATACAACTAAACACATGTACCATATGTTTTATCCAGACGCACTGCAAGATCTAGGAAAAATGTACTTGAAATTTGAAAATAGTAGTGTAAATGTGACTTAAATTGGGAGCAATAACAATGAGATTGGGCATACGCAATTGCACATACGCAATGAATAAAAAGAAGAATCTCCTTAGATATAATAGCGATGATTTAACTCGAATTCCATGTATTATGAGTAGGGGTGTAAATGAGGCGAGCTGAGCCGAGCTTAAGATTGCTCAAGCTTGGTTTGTAAATGTAAACGAGCCTAAAATTATGTTCAATCTCGGTTCATTTATCCTACGATCCAAGCTCGAACGAGCTTTTAAGCAAGCGAATACGAGCCGAGCTCGAGTAGCTTGGTAATTTTACACTAGTTTAATATGGATATCGATGATCGAGCCTAATCCGAGGCGAGCTCAATAAGATAACGAGCTTAAATTTATGTTCAAGCTTGGCTCATTTATTTTATAATCTAGTCTCGAACGAGCTTTTTTCCGAACGAACACGATCCGAGCTCGAGTAGCTTGGTTCATTTTACAGCCCTAATTATGAGCGGGAGTTTGCTCTTGAGAGGGAGTTGGGCATATGAAGTTTGCTCTTGATAGGGAGTACCTGATGTTATGAGTGCTCTTGATCTATTTATCTTGATAGCCATGTATTATGAGCATCGTGAAATTTTTTAAAACAAAACATGAACAAAAACTAAATTGAGATTAATAGAAAACCCATTACATAATTTGAAACATAAATGTTTGAAAAGTAATGGAAAAAACAGAGTATAGTATGTGTGATGGAAATAAAGTAGGGAATGAGAATGTGAATTAACTCCCAAATAGACACACTACATATAGAGGAATATGGAAAGCAAATGGTTTCACAATTTCAGTTGTCTCATTTAACTCAACTTGTCTGCAATTTAAAATACACTGAAAAACACCTAATCTATAATTTATAATGCTGAAAATTATAATGCTCAGTAGCAAATGCAAACTGAATAGTCATATGATTTATTGATCTCACCCTCACGGCGATATCTCACCCGAGATACTACCTAATCAGCTGATAAGCTTGTAGTCAAATACTACTTGATCAACTGCCAAACAAAGTTTTTCAAAAGCTGAAACACAAAATCCGAAATATTTGAAAACGAACAAATATAAGACTTGGGAAAATTAACCTCCGGAATATCGAACTATCAAAAGTTGATAAAAATAAGAGACAGAGATAAATAGAAATATATATAAAAGCAAATTAAGGTTTTGAAAAACTCGCGGACACAAAGCGCATTGTATTTGATGATGAACAACGTGTCTAGAATTGTAGCAGGAACATGAAAAACCAAAAGAACAGGAGCTTCTTTTTTAAACAATAATGAAGGATGAGAATAAAAGAAATAGAATCTAATATAGGCAGGAAATAAGTAGGAAAAAAGGAGTTACCAAATCAGTTGGGAATTACTCTCAAACATCTGGGAGGCAGCCTAAGTCTCAAACAACTGGGAATTACTCTCAAACACAGACCAAGTGTGTTTCTTGATAAAATTGGCAAAATAACTCCCATTTGGATCCACCTGCTTCAATGAGATATCGCATTCTAAGAATAATTTCTCATTTGAATCTACATATTCCAAGCACGGCCATTGCTTTACTTCAAACCATAATCTTCATTCATTTCTAGAAAGATATTAAGGGCATACTGAATACATAACTATGACATGACATTGGAGTAGAAATATTATATAAATTGAGCATATATGATAAGTGATCATATATGTATTCAGTATATGCAGTCATATATGCATATACGTCATAAGATACGTGGCAGAATACATATGCCTTATGACTACAAAAACAAAATGTTTAGTCATATATGGATATGACTACTCCATATGACTACTCCAGAAAGACAAAAACGTAGTCATATAAGCAGAATATATAACTATGACATACCTCATGTCATGACATGTGAATACATCTAAATATTTAATCGTATATGAATACAAAAATTGTAGTTCAAACACCAAACAAAGAACAAAATGAATTTGAAATCGTGTCGTTTAAAAATTCAAAAGGGAAACATAATAAAAGTGTTATGGAATTGACAAAATTGTGTCATGTCTATTGATTTCGTAAGTTAATAACTATACTTGTCCAACATCTTTACTGCTAGACTTTCCTTACGTTAACACTTTGTTAGCCTACAAACTTAGGGGAGAAAATGTATTGTTATAATGAGTCTATGGACACTAACTACCAAAAATTTTAAATGTAATACTGTAGTAAGTCTATGGTAAAAAAATTCAGTAGCAAGTTTATAAAATCGATAGAGGGACTCCATTTTAAAAGTTATAAAGTTGAAAATTTAAGATTAAATGCATAACTGTAATTATACGATTGAAAAAGTCGAAACATAAACCAATTTGTGATGGTATTCGAGGTTTTATTGAAACATAAATCAAAATTGGAGGTTTCACTAAAAATAGAACCACACAATAACTAAAGCTTCCCATTACCAATAGGAAAAAACTCAAACAATAAATTTATCTTTAGAACATCCTTTGAGAATTGATGCACACCACATTAATTGTTTTTGTGTATAACAAATATTTTGTAGTTTATCATCTTTAGAACATTTGTCATATGGGAGAACTAATTCAAAACTCATTTCAAAAAACAAAATGGAAAGATGAACTATGAACGCACCCAAACCAAATATATTTACAAAGATGCAATGAACAAAATAGAAAATGTGATTTTCATCAAAAGCAGCCGGAACCTATCATGAAAAATTACAAATTATTTATCAAGTTCACACCCCGAGGCGTTAAGAATACTTTGATTTCACACTTTCAAATATGGGCTTCTGGATAGGGAAGTGAAGATATAAAAAATTCCAAATGACTAACATGTGCTCATGTGTCATCAATACATAAATTTAAGAAAATTTGAAAAAAAGAACCAAAAACTAACTGGTATAACTCTTGGTATAATTGTTGGTTTGGTATAAGTGTTTGGTTGGTATAACAGTATAACTATTGGCACCAAAATGGTATAACTATTGGCAGGAAAATTCAGTATAACTGGTATTGGTTATGATTTCAGGTTGCAAGAATTTGTATAATTGTTGACTATGATTTCAGGTACAAAAAATCCGTTGTGAGTCAAACATTGGTTTGCTTTGGTCCCAGTTTGATAATAGGTATCGAAAATCAGTTTGGGAATCAAATGTTGGTTTGAAAAATCAGTAAGTGTTAGTTTGGTTTGACAACAGGTACCAAATGTTGTGAATCAAATGGTATAACAGTTGCCGCTTAGTCAATTTAACATCATAAACACTCGATTGGTTAATTAAACAAAAAGAAATACAATTGCGAGCTGTAAACCAATATAAGAAATACAATCGATTTACCATAGTTTATCATATCCAATCGATTTACAAAATGATTCTAAGTCCGAATTGTAAGGGAGATGAATATCACCATATAATAACAAAATATGCATCCATGTATAATTAACACTTTAACAGATATATGTTAGTGTGTATGTATAATATGATATAAAAAACATCACCAAAGACCACTCATGCATGAATATAAGAAATTAGTATGCAACATCGCAGTAACATTCCAAGGCGATTGTACATAGTAGTAAAATTCCAAGTAAACATTCATACCCTAATAAGACATTTGGCCAATTACTCACCTGCAAATCAGTATAGATATTTACACAGTAGCAAATCAGTCGTGCCTTGTGAATTAAAGTGTCATGTTAAGGTATGCGAAAGTTTTATATACACACTAAAACTAAGTATGCTAAATATACCTTAATTCAGAACTCTACTTCATATCGGAAGCAGGTGCAAGAATGGGCCGAGCTTCTGGTGCTCAGCCAAAAACTTAGACAAATACTGACTACATAAAAAACCTTTAAAACAAAATTAAAAAAAAAATCAATCTTAGAACCATTCATGTAATATAGCAAGAAATCAAATCAAGATCAAATCCCCCTAAAGGTGTACCTGTTACTCATGACAAAATCGCAAAACCTCAAACCCTATTATGTAACGAAAGACACTAAATAATTAACAAAATAGTCAACAACCAATTAAATACCCACCTTGAATCATACCTTGTGAGAACTTTGTTCAAAATGCAATAAATTGTGAAAATGACCCAACTGATCTCCTTCTTAGTGGTTACTTTGTTCAAACGACCTATGGAACTTAAATCTGCAAATAAAGTTAAAAAATATTAGTCTTTCAAAAAACAAATTATATATGAGAGAGTGAAATACAGCACGAACAAAGTTTATTACAGACAATATCCCCAATTATGTTTCAAGACAATATCCCTATTTCAAAAAATATTACAGGAAATATCCCCAATCTGCTCACCCTGATACAAAACTTAAATCTTCAAATAAAAGGGTCCAAATACAGAACTTAAATTAATTGTTGGAGGGTTATGTTAAGTCTCATTAAAGATGGTCAAACAAATTCAAATTCGATTTTTGAGGGGTTTTGTATGTGTTACAAATGTAGTCAAATGTTAAATGTGGTGTCTAAGAGCACAATATGAAAATATCACATTATAATATGACACTATTACAGTGTTATATTTTCTAAATCGTGTGGTGATATGATAATATCATATAAGACCGTATACTAAATCATGGTGGTGATATTCCCAATCACAGTGTGCGAATAGAAGAGGGGAAAGTAGGGTTACCAGTGAAAGAGAGAGATTTTGGTGATGATGGTGCCAGTGACGATGATGGTGGTGTGCAAATCCGATGATGGTGCCGGTGATAATGGTCCATGGATCGATTCTCTTTATTTCTCTACCGGAGGTTGGGGGAGAAGTAGTCAGCCGGAGGGCGGTTGCGGGGGGAGGCAGCGGAGGACGAGGGCGAGCAGCAGAGGCCGAGGGTGAGGGCGAGGGCGAGCAGGTTTAGGGAGGCAACGAATGGAGGAGGGAGGGAAGGGCGTTGGGAGGAGAGAGAACGTAGAGAGAGTGAATGTGAGTTTGTGTTTGGGGATTGTAAGGATTGAGGGGACGACTGAGTGGGGGTGAGTGAGATATGTCGAGAGAGAGAGAGAGAGAAAGGGTGGTGTGTGTGTAAAGGGAAAGTCTGTTACCAAAATAGCCTCACTTTTGAATTGAAGTGTAAGGTGTGTGAGTAAAAAAAGGGGGGAAATCAATTAATTGAGGGGTAGATTTGTAAAAAAAAATATGTGATCTCAACTATTAAAATATGTAAAGAGTTGGCATCGATCTACACCGTTTAAATGTGTATATGATTCAAAAACCATTCTACTTTATTATATATATATATATATATATATATATATATATATATATATATATATATATATATATATATATATATATATATATATATATGTGTGTGTGTGTGTGTGTGTGTGTGTGTGTGTGTGTGTGTGTTTGTGTGTGTATGTGTGTGTGTGTGTGTATATAGTATTCATAAAACTTTCATACATACATGATACATGAATGTATACATACATATATAATATATATTGTTAAACTCCCCAACATATCTCATTAAATATACCTCAAAATACATGATATTAAATGTACATGTATACATGTACATACATCATTAAATATACCTAAAAATATTAATACCTAAAAATACATGATACCTACCTTAAATATTAAATATACCTACATACATGTATCATGTATTTTTCTGTATATAAGTATATTTAATGTATACAGGTATATTTAAGGTAGGTATCATGTATTTTTAGGCATATTTTTAGGTATTAATATTTTTAGGTATATTTAATGAGGTATGTACATGTATACATGTACCTCTTTCCAGCTGGGTTCTCTCTACTTTCTTAAATTTTTGTGGTTTAAAATATAAATATTATATATATATATATATATATATATATATATATATATATATATATATAGTCTTGAAATAGAATTTCACTATAGGACAAGAGAGGAGCACCACGAAAAGATGATGAATTTGACTTTGGGACCACAAGGGGACCACATTAGGAAAATGACAAAGTCTGTTAAGTCCGTTATTTAAGAAGTCCGTTTTAGACAAAAAGTGTATATATATATATATATATATATTTGGAAGTGGAAGTGGAAGTGATATACTCTAGACTACACAACACCAAAAATAACATGATTTAGAGGCCAGGGGCCTAATTTCTCTCTCTAATTCAGAATATTAGTGATTACAAAAGGAGGCCAATGGACTTATTTATAGGTTAGGTTATCTTGCTAGCTAAAATAATCCTTAAAGATAAAATCACTAAAGAGAGAACATTAGAACATTTTAATGGATTATTATATTACCTCAATTACCTATACTAAAGCAGAAAAATCACTACACTAAAAAAGGAAAAATATAATTAATTTCATGAGCCCCTCGTATACATCATTTTCCCCCATTTGAAAAATTTCGTCCCTAGCGTTAGAGGTTGAAGGCAAAGGAGCAAAACAATTGTCAGTGGACTCCCCCACCTGAGGGGAAGGCGTCCTCTAAAGCATCCCATATATCGGCTAGCAAATATGCATGAATGGGTGATAAAAAAATCCCATGACATAAATGAACTCAGCCCTGCAACTTGCCACCATAATAATCAACACAACCTCGCCTCAGGGAGGGACAACGATGCCCAATGCGGTTCGCATCTCTTATGAACCTGAGAGGCTAGGTGCGTCAACTAAACTATCGAATGTACCTCAAATACCTCCCAAAATGGGTCGAAATACTCCCAATCAATTTGAGCCACCCAAATAAACATGCCAACCGTGGGAAAAACAACCGGCAAACTAACCCCGACAGCATCATCATTTCCAAAGAATGGAATGAAATCAATCATATCATATGCCTCTACCTTATGAAAATGCATGCGAGTCACCCAACTATCCTCAACAAAAGTAATGAAGAAATCTCTGATAAAAGAACTCAACTTCTTCTTCAAAGAAGATGGGAAAGAAATCCACAAGCTCAAAACCTTCAAACCTCGGGACTAGGTACGGGTAATCCATTTGTCCCCAAAAATGAGGGAAAAATCGCAAAGAATGAAATTAAGGTCCATACCATTCTCTCACAGGTTCTCGACATCCTAAGATAAGCCACCACCAAACTTGATAGGGTAGCAGAGATCATCGTTGTATAAAAAAATAATGTCTATTAGAGGGTATATCACACTCACTGACAAATAGTCAAAATATCAATTGAAACACCTCACTCACTCACTCACAGTGTTCACGCGGCACCTCCATCTCAAAAAACTCCGCTCATAACTGATTCAGGAAGAGGTGGTGCTCATCGTACTCCACAATGGAGATGAAGCTTAATTGGAAATTTTGAAGCTCACTATATAGAGATTCTCCCGCTTGGTCCCAACGATCGGGGTGATCTTAGAGTTCTTAATAACAGTATGACTCAATCGCACAAATTCGTCACAAGAATCCATATCAAACCCATAATCGATGTCACCACATCTGTTCCATAATAAATTGAAATGGAAATAAGTTTTGTCAGGGAAGGAAGATGGGCTTATATTGGGGTTTGGGGAAAAATCCAGGACTGAATTGTGATTTTCAGAAAATTCCAAGAATGAAATGTAAATTACAAAAGTTAAGGGGATTCAAATAATTTTCGGGAGTAGGAGGATGGGTTGTGTAATTTTTGTGAAAATTTGAGTAGGGGGTTGTAATTTTTATGAAGAGTTCAGTGTTCGTAAATTTTAGGGGTCGAGTTGTAAAGTGGGATGGACACTTAAAGGGGGAGGAGTTGAAAAATATCCAAACAAAGAGGGCTAATTTTGGAAAATATAGGTTTCACCTCATTATCTTGAGAATCTAGGTTTTCGCCCGAGTGGTTGAGGGATAAACGTTTGAGGTAGCCGGTGGGTTTCAGTTTGGCTAGGGGTTCTTGTTGACTAAAGTTGACGGTGCTCGCCAAAGGTTTGCGAGGAAAATGGGTCCCTTGATCTAGGGTTTGTACCTAACCCAACCTTTTGTGTTGAGTTACTGATCGAGCGTGAAAATTAGCGCGTGTAAAGACGCTAATCATTGTTTTCGTTTCGCCAACTCAATACAAAAACCTAAGTTACTACTACACTTGCGAGGCAAGCACAGCGGTAAGTCGGGTATCGAGAATCCACAGGGACAAGATGTTAGAATTTAAGTGATTTAATACTCCGAAATAAAAGTGTAAAAGATGAATTACAAACTAAAAGAAAAGATGCATAAAGGGAAATGATTAACTAGGCAATGGAAATTAAACTAAATTAATAAAGAGAATAAAAACTATAGGTTGCGTCGAATATCCCTCACCCGAGTTAATTAGTATAAAATGGTTACATGGGTCGACGAGTTATTACAAGTGCGTCTCGTTTCGACAGTTAATTAAATCAAGGGTTGTTACGCCCTAAATCATCTTAAAAGCCTAATAAGATTTTGGCGTCAACAAATATCCCGGAAATTATGCGCGAAAGGTCGTAAGCACGGGACATACATGATATGCCCCGTCAAATCTCCTAGGCGTAATAACTAGGACAACGCACCCGAAATAGACCCGTAAACTCCATCACCAAAGCAAAGCAACGCGTTAACCCGAGTGAGTTCAATTCAAACACAACCTAATTTAAATTACCTAGAAAACATGTTAAAAACGCGGTAAATGGAAAGCGGTAAATAAACGCGGTAAATCTATACTAGAAAGCGTGTAAATCAAAGCATGTAAATAAAGCATGTAAACCTAAATTATAAAGCTTGTAAATTAACTAGAAAGCAAGAAATGAAGAAATACAACTATATTCAAATGGTAGGGGAGATGAATAGTCAACTTACAATCCAAATGGGGTGTCAAACCAAAGAGAAATGAAGAAGAACCAAGCAAAAACCCCAAACCCTAAGCTAAACTAACCTAAAATCGTGTATATATGATATTAAAACCAAAAATGGGTTTATATAGTAAGTGGGAAAAGATAAGGGAAAAAGGAAAGAAAGAGGAAAGAGCCCAAAATATCTGGCACTACCGGTCGACCGGTCGCAGGGGCGCGGTCGACCGGTCCCTTAAGCCAAAGTATACTGTCTCCTTCCCACGGCAAAAGTTGAAACCGCGGTCGACCGGTCCCAGGTACGCGGTCGACCGGTACTCTGTTTTCAGGCTGCATTTGGTCCATGATGAGGGGGAAAAGGTCCATTACGGAAACGAGCCTAGCTTCTTCGTCCGAACTCCAAACGACGCACCGTTTGCGGCCACGCGATGCTAACTCAAAGAACTACGCATCCGTGGAATTTCCAACAGCCGAATAAGAAATGTGAATTGACTAAAATGCCCTTGAAGTAGCGTCCAGCGACGAAACTTCTCCGAAATGCAACGGATCCTCACTTTTAGCGTTCCAATACCTACAAAAGCACAAATAACCCCTGCAAAGCATGTATATATCCAAATCCAAGGTTGTCTGGTTAATGAGCATAATTATAGGCATTTAGGACCATAAAAGAGCTAGAATGCATAAGGATAACGGGCGGAAATATACAATATTCGATACGAATCACACCCCCTAACTTACACATTGCTAGTCCCTAGTAATGAAACAAAGAAAACCAGACCACAGAGGGCGGTACAAAATGTATATATGCATCGAAATATAATTGCCACTTTCGTAGGGAACACGATTGCATTTAGCATATGCAATAAGCCGTTAAACCCCTAGGTTACCCTAGTGGACGAGTGTCGTCTCGTGAGGGTTTTCAGGGATGATACCCACAAACATCATAAAGTTTCCTCAAAATATGCCAGAACCAACATGCGACAAGCCCAACAAAAGCGAAAAAGATTTCATATGCATTATTAGCAAAGTGAATGAATTCACATAAAAGTTCGAATCATTAACATTATAGAATGCACCTCATAGAATTGAAACCTTAAAATGTGGGAGGGGAGCGAGCACATGCAAAGTATGATTTGGCGAAAAACTTAAATAAACCGAATAAAAATTAAAGCAAGCATATATTCAATCCTCACGGGCATTACACTCATCAAGCGAATTCACTCGAAACAGGGAGCTAACACACGGAACATGCGGGCTAAAGAGTAATTGTAAATGGAAACTAGGCCGCACACATGTCACAGATGAAGAACGCTATATATAAAATGAAAAACTGTAATCTCAATGAAAGGATACCGCACACTAAAAGAGGCGAAATGCATTTTCACAGATTATCACAACTATTATGACTTTTGAATTAAATGCACCCTAATATCACATAGGACTTTATAGGGTTATATTGTAGGTTAGGCTAAGGTACGAAATGAAAGGTATATGTACGGATTCAAAGTGTTCGGAATGAAAAACTCGGGATAATGGAAAATTGCGGGCAATATCAAAATTGGAAAATAAGTTCCAAAAAGGCATTAGATATATCATCGGGGAGAGTAATCAAAGCTTATTGAACTATATACACAATATTTACAACTTTCTCTTTCTTTTGTTTTCTTCTTTTTCTCATTTTCTCTTTTGTTTTCTTTTGTTTTTTGCTTTCTCTTTTTCTTCATTTTTTTCACTACTTTCTTTTCTTTACTTATCAAACTCTCATATGCCTAAATTGCAACCGACATCATAACAACATCATTCAATCCCAAGTAACATTCCAAACAAAGGTATGGAAAGTGTATGTATGGTTTATAACTCCAATTTAGAGTTGGTTATGGGAATGGGGTTATGAAACGAAAGGCTAATATTTAGTCTCAAAGGGGTTAACGAGGGTAAACATATAAGGGTGAGGTCAAGGCTAATATGGGTGATATAACAAAGAGGGCCTATGATCATTTCACAAAGTTTACGCAATTCTCGAATCAAAATAGTATATGAAAATCATGATCAAGTAACACATTTCAAGTATGAACTCAATTAATGAACGGTGAAATGAAAGAATAGAGAGATTACCAACGAATTCAACGTTTTCAATGAGAAAAGAATAGTGTATACACTCACAAACGATGAAAGGTACAAAGCTTACTCGGTGTAAGTATATACAATGCAACAAAAGATTACCGAGTTATAAAAATCTTAAACCAAATCAATAAAGCAAGGAAAGTGCATGTGCTCACGGGATTAAAGTTTAATTCATGAAGTTATTCATAATATCAATAATCGAGACTAAAGTCTAATAACTTCTCAAATCGAGAACATGCATCATTGGGTTGTCTATTGGATCAGGCAATTATTGAAATTTATCATCGAAAACAAAGGCAAAATGCCCAAAAAAGGAGAAAAAAGAAAGAAAATCTTTTTGAAATTTTCAATTTTTCTAAGAAAAGCATACTAAGTAACTAACATGTGAGCAAAAACATGGACTAAAAACAGAAATGGATAGAATATCCCACACCCCCTAACTTAAAACTTGACATTTTCCTCAATGTAAATTAAGAACCAAGTCAAAGAGAGGAAAAGAGCGATATTACCCAAAAGTGGAGCGATCCCCATAAGAACAAGTCCAAAGAATCTACAAAACAAGTTAGTACCGAGCATAGCAAAAACAAATAACGAAGATTTTACTAATTACACTAAACTAAATTAAAAAGGAAAGAAAAAATAAAAAGCTAACTATATACAACCTACTATTTAGACTTCACACTAACTGTACACTAGAAGTCTAAATAGCTGAGGGTCCACCATAAAAACGATTTGACTTTGGAGGATAACCGGTGTACCCTCACATACAAGAATGCCTTCCGAAAAATATGAATTCCGTTTTAACAACGGAAGGCATGTGTAAGGCGGAAGAAAGGAACCATCACCAATTAAACGTTTTGGTGGGACGATAGGGGGTTTGGATTGAACGGGCGACAAAAACATGTGGGGACCGAGAAAAGCCGAATATCCTCCCAAGGATTTTGAAGTTGGAATGGGAGGCGGCGCACACAAAGGCAAAGATGCGATCGTGGAGGGCGACTCGAACAAGTACTCCTCATCGGCGATAGGGTTTAAAACATTAAAGTTCGAAACCGAATCATCGGGTACTTGTTCCGGTGGGGTAATAGAGAATGAAAAAGGGGATGAAAGAAATTCAAACTCATGAGATGAATCATCATCGCATGAAGTTGGAATTTCAAAGGAAATAATATCATTTTCAATGAAATGTTCTTCTTTGGGGGCCAAAGAAGAAATCATTTCATTGCAAATAGATATTACGTCATTATCATCCTCACTTTCAATATCTATTACGAGATGGGCAAAGTCTAGAATGGCTTGTTCCAAAGTAGGTACAAGTACCTCATTTGGTTCAAAACATTCCTCCACTTCAAAAGTCTCGGAAGCAAAATCGTCGTCGGACTCAAATAATAAATCCAACTCATGTTCCCACAAACGATTTTCTTCCCGATAATGATTTTCAATTTTCTCATTCTCATACATACGAAAGCCCTCACCGAATGTCATAGGTCGAGGTGCGGATGCATTAGAATGGGAACTTTGAAAATTACCATCGGACTTAAACGAAAACTCATTATTATAGGAATTTTGAAAACTATTGCAATTCGTTTCAAAATTCCTATTATAAGGAGGTAAAGGCCCAAAATCATTATCATCATCATCAAAATTCCAATAACCTAAGTTTTGACTTTCGTTATACTCGCCCAACGTAATATGTGAATTTACAAATTTTTGGGATTCTAAGTATTCACCGAAAGTCATAGGTTTGCGGGAATTTTGAGAATTATAACAATGATTACCGAAAGAATTGGAATAAGACATGCTTACCCCAAAAATGGCTCGAAGTGGCGGATTCCACAAAGTAAGTGCGCGCGGGAAAAATTCGAGCGTTTCTAAGTGCTCAAATGTGGAAGTCCTACAAAAAGTCAGCAAATAATACAAATAGAAAGAAAATACTATGGAAAACTAAATCAAATAAAGTCTAAAACAAACTCATCCCCGGCAGCGGCACCATTTTGATCGAGCGCGAAAAGTAGCGCGTGTAAAGACGCTAATCGTTGTTTTCGTTTCGCCAACTCAATACAAAAACCTAAGTTACTACTACACTTGTGAGGCAAGCACAGCGGTAAGTCGGGTATCGAGAATCCACAGGGACAAGATGTTAGAATTTAAGTGATTTAATACTCCGAAATAAAAGTGTAAAAGATGAATTACAAACTAAAAGAAAAGATGCATAAAGGGAAATGATTAACTAGGCAATGGAAATTAAACTAAATTAATAAAGAGAATAAAAACTATAGGTTGCGTCGAATATCCCTCACCCGAGTTAATTAGTATAAAATGGTTACATGGGTCGACGAGTTATTACAAGTGCGTCTCGTTTCGACAGTTAATTAAATCAAGGGTTGTTACGCCCTAAATCATCTTAAAAGCCTAATAAGATTTTGGCGTCAACAAATATCCCGGAAATTATGCGCGAAAGGTCGTAAGCACGGGACATACATGATATGCCCCGTCAAATCTCCTAGGCGTAATAACTAGGACAACGCACCCGAAATAGACCCGTAAACTCCATCACCAAAGCAAAGCAACGCGTTAACCCGAGTGAGTTCAATTCAAACACAACCTAATTTAAATTACCTAGAAAACATGTTAAAAACGCGGTAAATGGAAAGCGGTAAATAAACGCGGTAAATCTATACTAGAAAGCGTGTAAATCAAAGCATGTAAATAAAGCATGTAAACCTAAATTATAAAGCTTGTAAATTAACTAGAAAGCAAGAAATGAAGAAATACAACTATATTCAAATGGTAGGGGAGATGAATAGTCAACTTACAATCCAAATGGGGTGTCAAACCAAAGAGAAATGAAGAAGAACCAAGCAAAAACCCCAAACCCTAAGCTAAACTAACCTAAAATCGTGTATATATGATATTAAAACCAAAAATGGGTTTATATAGTAAGTGGGAAAAGATAAGGGAAAAAGGAAAGAAAGAGGAAAGAGCCCAAAATATCTGGCACTACCGGTCGACCGGTCGCAGGGGCGCGGTCGACCGGTCCCTTAAGCCAAAGTATACTGTCTCCTTCCCACGGCAAAAGTTGAAACCGCGGTCGACCGGTCCCAGGTACGCGGTCGACCGGTACTCTGTTTTCAGGCTGCATTTGGTCCATGATGAGGGGGAAAAGGTCCATTACGGAAACGAGCCTAGCTTCTTCGTCCGAACTCCAAACGACGCACCGTTTGCGGCCACGCGATGCTAACTCAAAGAACTACGCATCCGTGGAATTTCCAACAGCCGAATAAGAAATGTGAATTGACTAAAATGCCCTTGAAGTAGCGTCCAGCGACGAAACTTCTCCGAAATGCAACGGATCCTCACTTTTAGCGTTCCAATACCTACAAAAGCACAAATAACCCCTGCAAAGCATGTATATATCCAAATCCAAGGTTGTCTGGTTAATGAGCATAATTATAGGCATTTAGGACCATAAAAGATCTAGAATGCATAAGGATAACAGGCGGAAATATACAATATTCGATACGAATCAGTTACCATTTTGAGCGACATTTTATGGAGGCGGGAATACCTTGACAAGGGATATACTGCTACATTGGTTTAGTAGAGGTCACTTGTGGCCTGTGAAGGCCGATCGATTAACAGCGACCTCAAAACAGTGTCAAATCTTATTTTTTAGGGCTGAGAAGCTCAGATCATGTGGTATGAGGTAGGTTTAGTTTAGTTTTAGCTAAGAATAGTGATAGCGTCACTTAATCGCAAGAGTCAGGGTGTGTTTCAGGGGAATGACTCACTGCTTCCTCCGAGGCTTACCCATGACTTTACAGCAATTACATTGACGAACACATCAAGAGAGAAGTGGTTTTGATACCAATTTGAAGTGTAAGGGAGCAAAAGCGATTTAATACAACATGATTTAGAGGTTAATGACATGATTTCTCTCTCTCATTCAACATAAAAGTAACGATAGTGATTACAAGAGGTCACTAACTGTATTTATAAGTTAAGTTATCTTGTTATCCACGATAACCCTAAAAGGTAAAATCACTAAAGAAGGCACACTAGAACATTCTGAGGGAATAGTGCCCTCAACTACCTATGCTAACCAAAAGAGGGAAAATTACTAAACTTGATATAAAAAAATAAGGAAAAATATAATTAATTTCTCCAGCCACCCATATACATCGTTGTTCACTTCAAATATTTGTGATAAGGTTTTATTGAGCTCAAAATGAAGATTTTTGAAGCAAACATTAATGCACGATGGAGATAAATACTAAAATATGTGATATTAATTCTTAACACATTGTAAATTTTGATTAACTGTCAATATTGATATTATATGGGTTATTTATCGAAAAGTACAATGTACGTTTGGTAATTCTACACTTTTGAGTAGTTTTTTTCAACAAATTTAACACTGAAAAAATTTCATTCTCATAAAACATTACTCAAATGCCAACAGACAATGAATAAAAATCTAATGTAATAATAAAACTATTATCTTCACCAATGGGGAAGGGGTACATTAATAATGCTATGGAGAGAGAATAATTCGCTTAGAGATGTTAACTAAATTGGGAAGCTTCCAGTACTAGTGAAGTCATCGGTGATGAAAAATTACATTAATTTCACAATTAAGACTAAATATAAAATAATTACTCCTAGATTTTAATTAATAAATAAAAATTTCTTTATGACATGACACATCAATGACACCAAGAAGAAAGATAACAGCTACGTACATCTCACTAAATGTATTAATTATCTTCACAAATGTGGAATGGGTACATTACTAGTATGATGGGGAACAAAATATTCCCTTAGAGATGTCAATTAAACAAGGAAAGTAGTGATACTAGTGGGGATATGGGTGATGTCACCTAAGAGAGATATCGACCAGGATATAAATCCCCCTACTCTTAACTAGTATATCCCTATATTTATTAGGAATGAGTATGACAAAGAAAAATTGAAAAGAACACATCTAGCCCCTAGTATTTACACCACCCCCTAACCAAAAAAAAAGAACTGAGACCCATTGGTCTCAAGGTGAACCGTGCGGGTAATTGAGGACTCAAGTGGGCCATATGTCTCCTCCAAGCATGGATCCATTTTGGTAGACTTCGATAAAAAATCCTCTTTTCCCGAGATGCTCCAATTACCCGTATTCCTAGCATTTGATGGCAATCGGAGCATATGAGGCCTCATTGGGCTTCACCGAGCCTAAATTGGTCTCAATGATCGATTTGTTCTTGTAGCAAGTACTCCTCAACATGGATGGAGTACTCAATGGCTCTTGGTAGCGTACGGATATCACAAAGACTGAGCTCATGGCGGAAGCCTGTAGTCTTAGAATGTAAGGTCCAATAGGTTGCTCAGTCTCTCGTCGTGTCGCACGAGAACATAAAATCTTCGGTGTACTCGAGAAATAAGGAGGACGTCAATTGTTGTAGGCCTTGAATTCAAGAAAAGAGGTCATGCTCGAAAAGTCACTCAGAGGAGGTGTCACATATTTGGACATTTGTGAATGGGCCCAATCAAACCTTTGTAAATCCCTGGATCTTTATGGCTACAATGAACGCACTTTGATCGGGCAATGTTCTTGTAATCGAATACTATATAAACCAATCACCAAAAGGGCCAAGGGCCCCGTTAAACGTGGGGCATCATCAATAATGTTTCCACGCTAGCTCTTGTCCAACAATTGGAGAACTCAGGGCAAGTGGTTCGGGTAATCGTAAGCAAAATTATGATCATCTTCCTCCTCCCCATCCAATGAGATGTCAACAGCAAACCTGAGGGCAAAAGGCTACCTCCGTGATTTATATGTGCGTCATGGAAAAACGGGATTGCCACACGTCATTGTGGTGGCTTCCCTAGGGCAAGGGACAAGCAGGATTTCAAAAGTAATTGGAATAGGGCTTATAGTGGTTGGTTTGATGTCGCAAAGGTTTCGAGTGAAGGTTGTTTAGGTTTCACAACCTTATTTGAAATGGGTGTAGGTTGGGGTTTGACCATCATGACATGGAAGGGGTCGTTTGTTGCTAAGGACGAAGGCCAAGAGCGTGTGGCCCCCTAGATTTGGTGTTTGGGCCCTACGCCCGGCTCACCAATACTAGAGAGTGTTTGTGGTGGCTGGCAATAGAGTCAGCGACATCTGGATGCTGGGGGGTAGTCATAAATGTCAACGTTCGCGATGAAAATATTATTTCCATATGGTAATAAAATCACATTAATTTTACAATTAAACCATTTTTTTAAAGAATTAACACAAACTTTTAATTAATTAATAAAAATCTACATTAATTGCACCAAAAAGAAAGAATAACAACTACGCACAAACCGTCACAAATATATTAATTATCTAACCCTATGGGGCTTGAGTATATTTACGGTGCGGAGAGGGGTATATTCCCGTAGATAAGCTAATTAGATGGGGAAGCTTCCAACAAGTGAAATCACAAGTGATATCACCTATGGGTGACATCTTCTTCAAAGAAAAAAAGGAAGAAAGAAAGGGGCCGATTTATTTAAACTCCTTCAGTTACACACACACATCTTTAATATCCTACAACACATTTTGAAAATGTCTCTCATTATATAATGAATGGTCAAGATCACACATAATAAAAAGAAGATCACATATAATGAAATGAATGGCCAAAATCAATTCATTTTTTATGACAGTTGTTATGATATGGCCCTCAATCATTACTCCCTTGGCAACTTCTTCCAAAAAAATAACTACAACAAACCAATTTGTATAGAACATATTTGTTACCTTGCTCGATGCCTCAAAGAATGTGGCATAAGCTTGACATGGTGTCAAAAGGATGTCATGGATAAAAAATTCACTAATACACTTGAATCTCGTCATGCTGAGTGGATTATTACAGTTCACTTATTACGGTGATGGATCTTAAGGTGCAAAGGTGTGTTTCGAGGCTTGTCATTGGTTATTTCTTTTCCTTTTATATGATTTATTCCAATTTTTACGTTATCTTGCATAGCTTCCACACATTGCTCAGAGGCACAATTTTTCCCACCGTCCAACTCTTAACCCAGTAGGATTTAATTTCATGACGATGCGCAAAATATATATTTTTTGATATAAATGAACCAAAATCATAAGTTTTGTAAAAACGCTGAAATTTTGGTCTATACAAAGTATATTTAGTAAAAATTGTCTCGCTATTATTTAGTACAAATTCGGTTTATTTAGTTTCGATAAAATAGCTTCCAATGCACTTTTCTTTTTATCAATTTTTGTTAACCCCCGACCCATCCTAGTGTTTCTTAAAACCGACTCATCAGATTGATGAACTGTAAAGAGTTTTCCATGAGAAAATCTACAGGTACTAAGAAGCCAAGTAAGGTAGCTCGCTATTTGAAGCATCTTCGCCACATTTCATAGATAGTGTCACCCTCAAGAAAAATGTGACAAATTTTGCTCTCTTTCCATCAATAGATCCCTTCGATGTCTATTTTGTTGAATTTCAATAGCAACTAGCAACACATAGAGTGATTTGATAGCTACTTTAATGTACAAAAAATGGAAGTAATTTTTGGTGTTTATTACTTGTAATAAAAGGAATCGAGAGAATGAGTAATTATATAATCTTCATTTATCATTGGTGTTTCATTAGTCGGAACTCGAGTGTAGCTATTCTAGATTTCTTTCGTCTTCTACATTAAGGGTCAATTGGATTGACATGAAATTGTTTTCCATAGAATATAGTAATTTTAGTTCCATTTTTACTTTTGCAATGCTTGTTTTCAAATTCATTCTATAAAACAATGGCCATAAATACGAAAAGCGTTTCATAGTTTTATCATTTTTCATGGAAAACAGTTTTTACCCAAAACTCCATTGAATTGAATTCCACAAAAAACACAAAAAGTAAGACATCTCGCTCGTATCTTTTTCCACTCATTTTCCAACTTCTCATAAAAGTAAACTAATTTTGAGTTATTTTCCAATTTTGTTATCAAAGACACCCTTAAAGTAAATGATTTTTTTCGTGATATATAGGAAAATGAGTGGAACTGCACCAACTACAACGAAAGAGTACAAAAATTTTTGGGCCAAGGATGTATGTTGAAATCTCAAAGGGAGACTTTTAACGCCATTACCTCTTCATTTGTTTGGGCGAAGGATGTGGTATGTTCAATTCTCAAAATCATTTTAAATAATAATTATAATATATTTATATATGATATGATACTGTATACATCTACAGAAAAATATAATTTTTTTCTAGATATATAGATTTACCTTAAATAGAAAATAGAAATATTTAGAAATATAAAATTACACACATTTATAGAAACGTATAAAAATATTCTTCATTTAAAGGTGTGGTTCCCATCTTTTTATGTACACTATGGAAACATTTGAATTACCTAACACATAAAATAGAAAAGTATAGCGTTTATGCTTTAACTAATGAAATGACAAGGATAACTAATAGTATATAATGGATACTCTATAAATGGCTAATTTTCTTCAAATCTTTATTATAAAAAATCAAATCAGAAATTAACTATGTGTTCTATTCTTTGAACCTATTCTTAAAGTTATTCTGTGCGTTGATGAGATTTGCACTAGGGTTCAACAAATAATAGGAATCGATGGGAGCTGGAAATAGGAAGACTACTGAATACATCACAAGATTTCCTAAAGAATGACACCATCTAAACGTGTCAAAGATGCTGCAAATGGAAGGCATGCTGTAAACTACCATGCCAGTAGATTCTCTCGTGGAAGCATCTTTACAATTATCATTCTCCTGAATTAGTTATAGGAAACATCCAGGTGGAATGGGGTGAGAGCTAGATAATTTTAGGATACATAATATGGAGAAAGAGCACCATTGTCGATACACATACAATACCCCCCATGGACCAATCAAACCCACATCGAACCCTCTGCAAAGATACCATCTAGTTTATGTCCTAACGCCCCTAAAAGTGACACCTCGAGCTACTTATTTCATAGTGCATTAGTCCATATTTAATACACCTCACATTCAACTTAATGTGCTACAGTACCAATCATAGATTTACGATCCGTATCAATCCCTATAATATGTATCCAACCCCATTAACTATGAGGATCATCTTTTTTACTCCCCGCATACCCAGCACTACAGAACCAGAGAATTTACAAAACGTCCATTGACACCTAACAAACATTATTTGTATCATTCTAACTTCCATTACAAAACCCTCACCCTCAAACCCCCATCTTTAACTCACTATTGGACAACTTTGTTTGCTCTCTCTCATCCTTTATACCAATTCCAAGACTCTTTAGTACTCGTGCTTTGGTACCCCTTCATTCCAAGACTCTTTGGTAACCATGGTTCAAAGTATCGGTCGAGTCAACTCGAAATCATAGTGTGGTGGTACCATACCGAGAGGCGTTTTAAAAAAAGACTGAATCGTGTTGTCTCGCCGAGATATCGACTGAGACAATCGCGATATCAGCCGAGACAATCGATTCAAACGTCACATTTTTTTGGTACAAAAAAACTTTTTTTTGCAAAACATTTTTTATCTTATTTGTAAAAAATGTCAAAAAAATGTTTTGTAATACATTTCAATACACCTTTTTGTACAAAAAAAAATGCTAAGAAAATTGTTGCGACATTAGATAATTTTCCCATGGAAAAAAGTTTGCATCATTATTTGAAAATTGTGGCATGTTCTATTATTTTTTGATAGAATTTTAATGTTTTATCATATTTCTTTGTTGTTGAAAATATATTGCAACATTTACAGAAACACCACCTATATAAGTTTGTACACATAACATATATATGCAAAACAATTTTACACACTAAAATTAAATTAAACAATTGCAATAAAATTATAATGTCACTAATATGAAACTAATAACATTCATTGTAATTAAAAATATTTAAACTTGGAACAAAATATCCTATTAAAATATAATGTCACATAACACGATGTCCAAAAATGGAAGAGACAAACATTGGGGGAAAAAGAATCTTTATAAGTCTAGTCTCGTCCGTGAAGATCAATCATCCCCTTCCAGTTACATAAATTAAAATCAACAATTAGTAACTAATATGTAAATATTCAAAGATTTTAAGTAATTAAAATAAAATAAAAATTTGAATATTAGCAATTCAATGCATATAAAATGATGGTTTGAATGTATCTATTTGGTCCACATTGTTATCTTATTTTTTTTAAAATTTTCCTTATTTTTTGGGGGTGATTTTTTGCGCTCTCTAAATATCGTATCTTTGGTTATCGTCCGACACCGTGACCGAGTTCAAAATCGGGTGTCCGATACAGGGTCATGTTGGTAACCCATGTGCTTTAACAAGGACCATTGAAATAGGTTACATATCGAATCTCAAAGACTATTTTATTTAATTCTCAACCACCATTCACTACCCTTTTTCAACAATGATGTTTGAGGTTGAAGTTTCTGATGGTTTGAAACTATGCCAATGCAAATTTGAAGTAGACGAGGGGTAAAGGGTGTGTGGTTGGGATCTTGTAAGAAGTTTAATGGAGTTTTGGGGGTGGGGGTGATGTTTTACATAGTCATGAGCGCGGGGGGGGGGGGGGGGGGGGGGGTTGTTGGGATCTGGTAGGGTCTGCAAGTGGTCGGCGTGGTTTCCAAAGGGAGATGAAATTGAGAAAGGGTTGCCAAAGGTTGGAGGGGCAATTGACGATGGGTTTGGGTGGTGACATGTAGGTTCTGTCGCGTGGTTAAAATAATCGGTTAGGTTTTGTCGAGGTTGAAACAAATGTTACCAGAATCTCTTTGATTTCTCATTGTCCTTCCAAATGTAATCCACTTATAGCAAACTATATCTTCTATCATGTGTAATACCCCGTATTTTCTGTGATATTTATTTTTGGGGATTAATTGAATTAAATGTTTAGTAATTGGAAATTAATCCGGATAAAAATATTAACGAGATGTGAGTTAGTATTTAATTATAATGTGCATACTTGGCATTATATGAATATTGGAAATATTGGAATTGTCACGAGATTGAAATACGGCAATTTGAGAAACTTTGTTGGGACGCGCGTGACAGTCGCGTCAGGAATATAATTAGTTGAATTAAAAAGTGAATTTTATTTTTATCACCCGTATGGACATTTTGAGTGCGCCAACGCGTCCGAAAGGGTCGAGATAGTCAGAAAACACTAGCCGGGAGTTTAGTTTGGGTCCCGGGGTATTTTTTAGGCCATACCGGCATCATAAAGGGTATTTTGGTAATTTTGTATTTTTGGGAATTAAAAGTGACGAAAATTAGAAATAGAAATCTGACTTCTTCTTTAACCCACTAAACCCACTAACTACACTAAGAGACTTAATGGGCTACGAGAGAAGTTGACATATAGTCCCAACTTACCAAAAACCAAACACACCTCCATTGTCATCATCCTTAGAGAAACTTGTAGAGAGAGAGAGAAGGAAGAGAATTCTGCAGAAAGAGAGAGGGAGAACAACTTAGCTTTCAAGATTCAACACCAAATTCAGAGAAAGATTAAGGCAAGTGGTTTAAATTCATTTGATTCAAGCTATGCTTTTCCATGTTTAGGAATTTTCGAAATTTATCTTGGAAGATGATTTAGACCCATAAATTGGAAGATAAAAGCTATGAATTATGTTAGGGATTGCATGTAGTAATATTCTGGACGAATTATATGTTCTAAACAGAACCATTGATGATCTAAAAATGGAGTTTAGAAGAAGTTTAGTTATGTTCTTGAATGAAGAAGAAATCTGGAAATTTTGATGAAAAATTGATCTAAACAAAGCCTTTGAATGATGAATTATGGGATTTCGAATGTTAATACTGTTGTAGGATGATAGTATGATGATATTGTAACCTTATCTTAGAGTTTCATGCTTGTAAATGGTGTTTTGGGACGAATTGGTAACTGCAACACGAAGTAGTCCGTAACCATACCTGGTGCGTTCGATCGATCGATGTTCTTCAGTCGATCGATCGACCACCATCGATCGATCGAAGGTAAAGGTCGATCGATCGACCTTCCCAGAATGAGTAAAGTTTTTACCTAATTAAATTTTAATGGTGTTAATCATTGAATGATATTATTGGAGACCTTATGAATACCCTTAACCTTAAGGAAAACCAGTAGGCATGATTATGAGATTGGACCTTAATTGGAATTCAATTTGAGGAATTATTCTAAATTAATGAAATTCGATAATTGAGATCATATTTGGGTTAATAGTGTAAATTTGAATAATTTGATGATATAAGGTTTGGGGCAGAAGTAAAGACCTTAGGTGTAAAGATGTTATATGGGGGAATAATAGGAACTTAATAGTCTATTTGAGATAGGTTTTAAGTTTAAGAAACTACGATGTGAGACGTGTCGACAAATTTAATTTCTATATTATCGGGATACTTGAAATATATGAATTTGGGATAATGGTATAAAGATGTAGAGTATACCTTTATTAATATCGAGATATCTAAGATGTGTGAATGCTTAGTATATAATTTTATGTGTATGACATACCTACCATACTTGCTATCACGGGAGGTTTACGTTCGCTTAGGGCCTTCTTATCCTTGTGTTGTCCGGATTTAGATTGGTTACCTCGATGAACATAGGTCATAGAAGGATTTATTGGGATATTAATAAGTTTGCTGATCGTGGGAGCGTAGGTATGTGCGTGACTCATGTGATGTGACTGTGTTCGCCTCCATTATTTGTGATGTTGTTATCTGAACGATTCCTGAGAGATTCGGAATGCGTGATCCTTATGTACGTGATGTACCGGGATGGATAGCAGAGTATGTGTGCACCGCAGCTTAGCCTTTGGGTGCTCGTATTGTATATTTATGATGTGAAAATATACGGTTATATGAGAAGGAATTTACTTTATTAAATTGTGAGTATAGTCATGGTAATGTTATGTAGATAAAAAGGGAACTTATATCTGTAACTAGTTTTGTTAATAATTGGGAATCCGAGAATTAAGGTAGAACTCTCTATTTAATTGTTAAGGGTGGAAATTAAACGTGAACCAAGTAGTAGTGTTAGAAACTCTTCAGAATTAGATAGTTATGAGATTTCACATGAATGGGTATAGGAACGTTAGGAGTGCACAGTTAGACGAGAGGTGAGTATCTCATGTGAGAGCACGTCCTAACATGTATTTTGCATATACTGTTTTAAATGTTTTTAAAGCACTTGTAGGTTTTTAAAATATCTCCACATTCGGGCTCTGACCCGTTTGCTTTCAAATCTATTTTTTTTGTAAAACCATTTTTTAGGTGCCCAGCCACAAGGACACCATGCATAGGATTCTCACTCAGATGACGAGCTGTAGCTGCTTGTGGAAGCTACAGGGATTTGCTTTTAGACGCTTATATCATTTGGATTCCATACTCAGTATTCCTCAGTTGTAGGGCATGTTGCCCAATTTCTATTAGAGACATTTTCATTTCAGTTTTTCAGACTTTGGCATGTATTGATTCAGTATTCAGTATTTCGTTACTTATTTCAGTTGTGGGATTGTAGTGAGGAGTTTTTCCTCCAGACCTTATTTACATTATGTGATGGTTATTCTATTTACTTCAATATGGTGAATGGTGTTATTATTCTTTATTACGCTTGTTGCATGTTAATCAGACTTTAATTAAAATTTGGCACTTACTTTTTAAATATTAGGTGGTTAGTAATAATAAAAATGTTTTCGACAGTGATGCTATTAACTGAGCCAACTTGGCATTTTGAATTAATTTAATAAAGGAGTAGCTACCCGGTGTTTAATTAGTAGGGGTGTCACAGGTGGTATCAGAGCATCAGGTTCTAGTGTCCTTTAGGATCTGTACGGCTATTATGTTTCCGCTACATTTTCTTTGATATCGAGCCCTATATTTTAGGACTGTTGTACTCTTTTTGTGTATGCTTCATTCTTCAGCTATTTTAAGTTTATAAATTGTGAACTTATAAACTTTGTTCTTATTTCAGATGCCTCCACGACGTGCATGACGAGTTCCCAGGGATGCAACGCCCGAACCCCAGCCCGCTCCAGTTCAGGGCACGATGAACGCCGCTGAGGTTGCAGCCATAGTATCCCAAGCGGTAAATGCCGCACTTGTCGTAGTTCAGCAGGCACCGCCTCAGGTGCCGATTGCCGCACCAGTACAGGCAAATGCATTCCCGTCTGCTTGGGAACGTGTACATGACGCTTTCCAGAAAGCGCATCCGCCAGAGTTTGCAGGTAGCTCAGATGTGGTAGTCTCAAGCCAGTGGAGGAAGGTTATACAGCGGCACTTGAGGATGTATGAGTGCACGGATGTACAAAAGCAGGTGCTAGCTACTTTCAAGCTAGTTGGGTCTGCACTGCAGTGGTGGGAGTCTATTACCACCATAGAGGAGAGGGATACTCTCACTATTCAGGAGTTCTGGGTGCGGTTCGACCGCAAGTACCTTCCGTCAGCTGTTCATACGGAAATGAGGAGGAAATTGATGAGTCTGAAGCAGGAGGGTAAGACCGTGGCCGAGTATGAGGCCGAGTTCACTAATCTGTTGAATATCGTTCCGGATGAGATACCGACAGAAAAGAAGAAGGTTGAGAAATTCACCGACGGGTTGACATGGAGGAACCATCAGCATCTGTTAGGGAACCTTTTGTTGGCCACTTATTCTGATGTGGTTAACGCTGCATTGCTCCATTTCCAGGATCACCGCTTTCATATGGCTGAGGGAAAGAGATCGGGAGAGTCTAGCCATCAGGGCAGGAATGGAGGACATGGTGCCGGTGGGGCACAATCTGTCAGGGGCAGAGACAGGGTGAGCAGGGTTCCCAGCAGGGGGATCAGAAGAGGTTCAGATCAGGAAATTTTAGGCACGAACAGGGAGGTTTCTGTCAGGGCCATCAGGGTCCAAACAGCCATCAGGGCCAACAGGGGCAGAATGGGCAGCAGTTTCAGCAGGGCCAACTGGGCCAAGGGAGGAACGGTAACGGCCACCAGGGCCGGGGACAGCAGGGGCAGAGAGGAGGGAGCTTCCCAGGGAAGTGTTTCGTTTGTGGCAAGACTGGCCATAAACGCCAGGACTGTCCTAATAGGGGCAGGGCCCCACAGCAGCAGCAGCAGGGAGCTCGCCAGGAGCCGCAGAGGCCTATGTTTCCCGCCGCTCTCCCCGCACCGCCACAGATGGCAGCATTGCCATTCATTCCAACAGTCCTGGCTCAGCAGGGGCAGCTACAGTATGGATGTGTTTATAACGTCCACCAGGCAACAGTCCCACAGGCACCGCCCGCGATTGAGGGTACGTTTCCTATCCATGGCACTATGGGTCAGGTATTGTTTGACACGGGGGCTACACATTATTTTATAGCTACACATTTCGCGAAGGCGTTAGGGTTGTTAGCCACCGCAGAGAGCACAGTGACGTGTGTCGACTCACCATTAGGGAATGGGTCACTTATATTCTTTATATGTCGGGGAGTGGGGGTAGAGATTGGTGGTTTGATATTACCTGCGGACATGTTGGTATTAGATATGCATGTTCACGATGTGATTATCGGTATGGATTGGCTCGCTGATTATAGAGCCATGATTGATTGTTTCGGTGGGAGCATTATTTTTGCCATTCCAGGGCAAGAGATGTTTGTAGTGGCGATGCCTCGCCCAGAGGGAGGCTCGACCGCTCATTTGTATTACCTAGAGGAGGATACCTCTAAGGAGGTTGTGATTCCTTTAGACTCGATCCCAGTTGTCAGGGAGTATTCTGATGTGTTTCAGGAGATACCAGGCCTACCCCCCAGTCGAGAGATAGACTTCGTTATAGACTTATTACCAGATACGAGACCTATAGCACGTGCACCGTACCGTATGGCTCTAGCTGAGATGAGGGAGTTACGGGATCAGATTGGGCAGTTGTTGGGTCAGGGGTTTATTCGGAGGAGTACTTCGCCGTGGGGTGCCCCTGTGTTGTTCGTGAAGAAGAGAGATGGTTCACTGAGATTGTGTGTGGACTACCGGGAGTGAAATAAGGTCACGATACGGAATAAGTATCCGTTGCCTCAAATCGATGACCTATTCGACCAGCTGAGAGGAGCTTCTTGCTTCTAAAAGATTGATTTGTGATCTGGTTACCATCAGTTGCGTATCAGGGAGGAGGACTTCTCGAAGACTGTGTTCTTATCGAGATATGGTTCTTATGAGTTTCGGGTTATGCCATTTGGTTTGACCGACGCTCCAGCAGCATTTATGGACTTGATGAATAGGGTGTTCAGGGATTTCCTAGATCAGTTTGTCATTGTATTCATCGATGATATTTTGGTTTACTCCCAGACAGAGGAGGAGCACGCCGAACATTTGAGGCAGGTTTTGCAGACGCTGCGTCAGAACGAGCTGTATGCAAAATATGAGAAGTGCGGGTTTTGGCTGAAGGAGGTTCAGTTTTTGGGGCATATTATTTCCTACCAGGGAATATCGGTTGATCCGGGGAAGGTATCCGCGGTGAGGGAGTGGGGACAGCCCACGACATCGATGGAGATCCGTAGTTTCTTGGGCCTAGCAGGATACTACGGGAGGTTTATTCGGGGTTTCTCCACGATAGCGGGTCCCATGACACATCTAACTCGAAAAGGTGTACCGTTCATTTGGAGTGATGCCTGTCAGTTGGCATTTGATGAGTTGAAGGACAAGTTAACCTCAGCACCTGTGTTAGCATTGCCGAGACCGGGAGTTGAGTATCTTGTTTACACCGATGCATCCTTACATGGACTTGGAGGTGTACTGCAGCAGGAGAGTCAGGCCATAGCTTATGCTTCCCGTAAGCTTAATCCTCACGAGAAGAATTACCCTACCCATGACTTGGAGTTAGAGGCAGTGGTATTTGCCCTTCGTATTTGGAGACATTACCTTTTGGGGGAGAAGTTTCGATTGTTCACGGATCACAAGTCCCTACAGTACCTATTCACGCAGAAGGAGTTGAATATGCGACAACGGAGGTGGCTTGAATTCGTGAAAGATTATCAGTTTGATATCCAGTATCACCCGGGGAAGTCTAACGTAGTAGCAGACGCGTTGAGCCATAGACCTGTAGATGAGGTGGAGAAAGTGTGGAAGGCAAAGTGGAAGGAATTGGGACACCAGGATGCAGTGGCTCGATCATTCATGTCTGTGATGACTGTTACACCGCAGATTGTCACGAAGGTAGTGAGGGCACAGGCAAACGACTCGTTCTGTCAGGAGCAGATAGTTTGATTATTGGCAGAGGGAGCCGAATCCTATACCGTTAGCTCAGACGGGGGATTACGCTTCAATGGGAGATTGGTGGTTCCGAAAGGGGAGGAATTGCAGCATGAGGTGATGGCAGAGTCGCACGGCTCACGGTTCGCGGTACATCCCGGAGGGGACAAAATGTACCAAGACATGAGACGTCAGTATTGGTGGAGCGGTATGAAGAGAGATATTGCCGAGTTTATTTCTAAATGCCCCACTTGTCAGCTAGTAAAAGTGGATCATCAGAGACCGGCAGGACTACTACAGCCGTTGGAGGTCCCGATGTGGATGTGGGAGAGCATATCCATGGACTTTATCACGGGGTTGCCTACGTCACAGAGAGGTCATGACTCCATTTGGGTAATAGTGGATAGGTTGACCAAAGTCGCTCATTTTCTACCCGTGAGGACAGACTACACTGCAGGACAGTATTCCCAGCTCTTTATTTCTGAGATAGTAAGACTTCACGGTGTGCCCCTAAATATCGTGTCTGACTGAGATAAGATATTTGTTTCACGGTTTTGGGAGAGTTTTCAGCAGGCCATGGGCACGGAGTTGCGGTTGAGTACGGCATACCACCCGCAGACCGATGGGCAGACCGAGCGCACAAATCAGATGTTGGAGGACATGCTACGTATGTGCACCATTGATTTTGAGGGTGGATGGGAGCAGTACCTTCCACTGGTGGAGTTTGCTTACAACAACTCCTACCAGTTCACCAATGGCATGGCTCCATTTGAGGCGTTGTACGGTAGACCTTGTCGTTCCCCAGCATTTTGGTTGGAGGTGGGGGACAACAAACTACTTGGGCCGGAAGTGATTTAGGATACTTCGGCAAGGATAGAATTGATTCGGAGTCGCATTCGGGTAGCTCAGGACAGGAAGAAGAGCTATGCTGATGCGAAGAGATTCTTCAGAGAGTTCCAAGTGGGGGACCAAGTTTTGCTCAGAGTATCTCCTATGAAGGGGATTATGCGTTTCGAAAAGAAAGGGAAGTTGGCACCGAGATATGTGGGCCCATTTCCTATTATTGAGCAGATTGGACCGGTTGCGTATAGGCTTGGATTACCGAAACATTTACATCGGATTCACGATGTATTTAATATTTCCTCGCTTAGGAAATATCTTAGAGATAATTTGGCTCATTCTCTCATTGCTGTGGAGGACATTGATCTCCAGCCAGATATCTCCTACGAGGAGGGGCCGATTGCTATTCTGGACCGAAGTGAGCAGAAACTGCGGTCAAAGATAGTTCCGTTAGTGCGTGTTCAGTGGCGACATCATAATGTCGAGGAGTCCACATGGGAGCGCGAGGATGAGATGCGCGAACGTTATCCAGAGTTATTCTTACCAGGTACTTTCTAGTTCTGAATTTCGGGACGAAATTCAGTTATTAGGGGGGAAGTATGTAATACCCCGTATTTTCTGTGATATTTATTTTTGGGGATTAATTGAATTAAATGTTTAGTAATTGGAAATTAATCCGGATAAAAATATTAACGAGATGTGAGTTAGTATTTAATTATAATGTGTATACTTGGCATTATATGAATATTGGAAATATTGAAATTGTCACGAGATTGAAATACGGCAATTTGGGAAACTTTGTTGGGACGCGCGTGACAGTCGCATCAGGAATATAATTAGTTGAATTAAAAAAATGAATTTTATTTTTATCACCCGTATGGACATTTTGAGTGCGCCAACGCGTCCGTAAGGGTCGAGATAGTCAGAAAACACTAGCCGGGAGTTTAGTTTGGGTCCCGGGGTATTTTTTAGGCCATACCGGCATCATAAAGGGTATTTTGGTAATTTTGTATTTTTGGGAATTAAAAGTGACGAAAATTAGAAATAGAAATCTGACTTCTTCTTTAACCCACTAAACCCACTAACTACACTAAGAGACTTAATGGGTTACGGGAGAAGTTGAAATATAGTCCTAACTTACCAAAAACCAAACACACCTCCATTGTCATCATCCTTAGAGAAACTTGTAGAGAGAGAGAGAAGGAAGAGAATTCTGCAGAAAGAGAGAGGGAGAACAACTTAGCTTTCAAGATTCAACACCAAATTCAGAGAAAGATTAAGGCAAGTGGTTTAAATTCATTTGATTCAAGCTATGCTTTTCCATGTTTAGGAATTTTCGAAATTTATCTTGGAAGATGATTTAGACCCATAAATTGGAAGATAAAAGCTATGAATTATGTTAGGGATTGCATGTAGTAATATTCTGGATGAATTATATGTTCTAAACAGAACCATTGATGATCTAAAAATGGAGTTTAGAAGAAGTTTAGTTATGTTCTTGAATGAAGAAGAAATCTGGAAATTTTGATGAAAATTTGATCTAAACAAAGCCTTTGAATGATGAATTATGGGATTTCGAATGTTAATACTGTTGTAGGATGATAGTATGATGATATTGTAACCTTATCTTAGAGTTTCATGCTTGTAAATGGTGTTTTGGGATGAATTGGTAACTGCAACACGAAGCAGTCCGTAACCATACCTGGTGCGTTCGATCGATCGATGTTCTTCAGTCGATCGATCGACCACCATCGATCGATCGAAGGTAAAGGTCGATCGATCGACCTTCCCAGAATGAGTAAAGTTTTTCCCTAATTAAATTTTAATTGTGTTAATCCTTGAATGATATTATTGGAGACCTTATGAATACCCTTAACCTTAAGGAAAACCAGTAGGCATGATTATGAGATTGGACCTTAATTGGAATTCAATTTGAGGAATTATTCTAAATTAATGAAATTCGATAATTGAGATAATATTTGGGTTAATAGTGTAAATTTGAATAATTTGATGATATAAGGTTTGGGGCAGAAGTAAAGACCTTAGGTGTAAAGATGTTATATGGGGGAATAATAGGAACTTAATAGTCTATTTGAGATAGGTTTTAAGTTTAAGAAACTACGACGTGAGACGTGTCGACAAATTTAATTTCTATATTATCGGGATACTTGAAATATATGAAATTGGGATAATGGTATAAAGATGTAGAGTATACCTTTATTAATATCGAGATATCTAAGATGTGTGAATGCTTAGTATATAATTTTATGTGTATGACATACCTACCATACTTGCTATCACGGGAGGTTTACGTTCGCTTAGGGCCTTCTTATCCTTGTGTTGCCCGGATTTAGATTGGTTACCTCGATGAACATAGGTCATAGAAGGACTTATTGGGATATTAATAAGTTTGCTGATCGTGGGAGCGTAGGTATGTGCGTGACCCATGTGATGTGACTGTGTTCGCCTCCACTATTTGTGATGTTTTTATCTGAACGATTCCTGAGAGATTCGGAATGGATGATCCTTATGTACGTGATGTACCGGGATGGATAGCAGAGTATGTGTGCACCGCAGCTTAGCCTTTGGGTGCTCGTATTGTATATTTATGATGTGAAAATATACGGTTATATGAGAAGGAATTTACTATGTTAAATTGTGAGTATAGTCATGGTAATGTTATGTAGATAAAAAGGGAACTTATATCTGTAACTGGTTTTGTTAATAATTGGGAATCCGAGAATTAAGGTAGAACTCTCTATTTAATTGTTAAAGGTGGAAATTAAACGTGAACCGAGTAGTAGTGTTAGAAACTCTTCATAATTAGATAGTTATGAGATTTCACATGAATGGGTACAGGAATGTTAGGAGTGCACAGTTAGACGAGAGGTGAGTATCTCATGTGAGAGCACGTCCTAACATGTATTTTGCATATACTGTTTTAAATGTTTTTAAAGAACTTGTAGGTTTTTAAAATATCTCCACATTCGGGCTCTGACCCATTTGCTTTCAAATCTATTTTTTTTGTAAAACCATTTTTAGGTGCCCAGCCACAAGGACACCATGCATAGGATTCTCACTCAGATGACGAGCTGTAGCTGCTTGTGGAAGCTACAGGGATTTGCTTTTAGACGCTTATATCATTTGGATTCCATACTCAGTATTCCTCAGTTGTAGGGCATGTTGCCCAATTTCTATTAGAGACATTTTCATTTCAGTTTTTCAGACTTTGGCATGTATTGATTCAGTATTCAGTATTTCGTTACTTATTTCAGTTGTGGGATTGTAGTGAGGAGTTTTTCCTCCAGACCTTATTTACATTATGTGATGGTTATTCTATTTACTTCATTATGGTGAATGGTGTTATTATTCTTTATTACGCTTGTTGCATGTTAATCAGACTTTAATTAAAATTTGGCACTTACTTTTTAAATACTAGGTGGTTAGTAATAATAAAAATGTTTTCGACAGTGATGCTATTAACTGAGCCAACTTGGCATTTTGAATTAATTTAATAAAGGAGTAGCTACCCGGTGTTTAATTAGTCGGGGTGTCACATCACGTCACTCTGATATGTACATATCAACCTCAAAATTGATGCAAAAACACATTCTCAATATTGCTAATCAAACAAGATATATGCACTTTTCATTAATCTAATAATTGAATAAAAAGAGCAATAAGACCTTCTATACTCATCATCTATCTTAGTCACCAAGATGGCATATAATATACCAGTATAAACTCCAAAATTAACCAGCCATAGTCAACCTTTGCCTTTATTTATTCTACAATTAACTTCTAATTCTAGAGCTTGGGATTTGTTTTTGGTGTCGTATGAGGGGATCTCTTGTCTCAAAGATGCCAGTCGATCCAATTAAAAAGACAAACTCGGGTCTTGAGAGGTCTTCTTCAGGTGAGTCATGATTTTTTTGTATTATTATTAATATTATTATTTTTCTAGTAGTCTCATGTAAGGACCTCATATATATACCTATACATACCACCCGTACATACCACAGTTTTTAAAATGGTAAAAAATAAAAAAATGATGCATTTAATCATCTCACTCACTTTTAGATTGTATTTTTTCTGATGAAACATTTTGTCGATGACAAGTCACAAAATTATTATTAATTGATACGTAAAATCCAGATAAATAAAGTATTTTTATGTTAACATGACTTATTATTATTATTATTATTATTATTATTATTATTATTATTATTATTATTATTATTATTATTATTATTATTATTATTATTATTATTACTATTATTATTATTATTATTAATATTATTGAGCGGCATTATTTTCACTATGGGATCCTAATGTGTATATGTTCATCTGTCTATCTCAACCTCAAGATTAACTCCTCCCTTGTTCTCTCTCTCCACCCATTTTTCTCCTCTCCCAACATTTAATCGCCCTGACTAAACCCAACTTTTGTCCTCGTGATCTCTCCATCCATGTTAGGCCTTGTCTCTCAATTTCAACCTCACAAAATCTGAGGGAACAACGTAAAGAGACAAAGATAATAGTCTTTTAGGTTTTTAGGTTTTAAGAGAGCTCAGGTCTCGATTCTGCAATCCCCATCAAGGCATCCCACTAAGTCATGCACCTCTTCATACTATTTTGATTTTTACGTTGGGTTCATCTGTTTCTCGATGATCCGGTTGAAGTTTCCACCGAAGTTTTTGATACGCCTTGGAGCATTTCACTACACACGTGCACACGCGCGTCTGGATATTCAAACCAACAAATTAGTACTCTGATTGTAGGATTTTTAGTTACTTAATTTATAGAGTTTCAAGCTCTTGTGAGTTACTCCACTTCTTCACAACGAGTTCCATAATTCCTCTTCTCCATTCCACAATACACCTCTCTCTCTCTCCCTCTCTCTCTCTCTCGATTTTTAGGGTCAATATTTACTTGTTTTGTAGGGTTAAGAAATGAATGAAATGTAAATTTTCATCATTATCTTGTATAAAAATAGTTTTGAAAATGAACTTCTTATGTATATTTAGGTTGAATAAATATTTATTCTTAAATAGAAATGGTTATTTGCTATGATTACTTTTTATACATTTTTTTATGAACATTTAGGCTTGAAATATTAAATTGTTATGTAAATTTACTTGTCCAAGTTACAAATAGTTATGTTAATTGAATGACAATGTTTCTTTTTATTTTAGTTGAAACTGAAATTGAAATTTTAAGGATTTCATTAAACATGGAAATCGTCGTTCGTTTATCTGATTATTTCATCAATCTTTTCTTGGTTTGATATCTCAATTTTCTCTGATAGTTGCAAATATTTAACTTCTTAAACAAGTGAAGATCCAGGCTTTTATTTAACAACTATTTGGTAATTTTCCCAATTAATAAAGTAATATTTATTCTTTAAGAAATCAATTTTGCTAATATGTAAATAACGTCTAGTAGGATTATTATGTTTCTCAAGGCTTCTCATGTGTGTCAAGATTTGGTTGTATGCTTTCATAATGACATATGCTTGAGCCTCGACATTTTTTTATTTGAGGATGGGAATAATAGTTAGAAAAAACAAATTTCGAAACCCAGAGGGGGGCTAGACCTAAATTCAGTTCTTCCTATATAGTTTGGAAGAAAAAAGAGTGTCAATGTTTCATAAGAATGCATCACAAAGAAACAAATAAAAGTTATCCCTATATGATACTCATAGAAAACAAGTGCAAAAATTTGTTATTCAATGACAAAGTGTGATGTATGCAAATAAAATGGTGAAGACAAAAGTTGTCATGTTGTGTATACCCAATGAAAATGGTACAAAGTTTTGAATCTAAAAATATTGAAAATGGTAAATACAATGGCATGTTATGCATACTCCTGACGATTTATGTCTCCCCAATCTGAAGATCCTCCACAATCATGTTTATAATCCATGTATTGACTAGACAAAGAAGCTATTTCGTAGTTTCCCTACAAAACAAATCCAAGTTCTAGAAGCCACAACTATTTCATAGAGTTAAACATCCTAGAGTGGGTAACAGAAAATTAGGAGTTTGCAACATCAAAAATTAAATCCAAAGTTACAATAATAGATCAAGATACAAGAAAAGAGAACCCAGTACAAAAAACAAGTGTATTATATGTGTGAGAGAGAAGTGAAAGAATCAAGGAAAATGAGAAAACACGTACCAGCCTTGAAAAAATGAGGAGCAACCAGTCCGTTCATGTTATTTGTAATGATCACAATGGTGAACATGGTAATTCTGGGGTGGATGTGGAGGGTACCCTCTGTTGAAATACCCTTGATACCCATGACATGGGATGGCTAATATGGATAAGCAGCTGGTGGTTGTGGTGGTGGGTACCCTTCGTACGGTAGGGGAGATGGGTACCCTGGTGGAGGGTATTGTGACCCTTAACCTTTAAACATAGTAACAATATAAATTAAATCAAGTTCACCAAACAAATCAATACAATAAGTACAAAGAAAAGGAAGAGGAAATAATATACCTCGTGGTCGGTAGTAAGGGTCTTGGGGGACGTTATGGTCACTCATCTTCTCTCTGTTTCCCGAAATGATTATTACTCTCAAACTTTCTCCCTTCATATTCCCTACACCTACAATTGTGAATCTGTGATACATCGTAGACCCATCCATTTACTCCTCTCCTTTATCCATTCATCTAAATGCCTCTTTAAATTCCTCTCTCACTGTATCAAACTAAACGCCTCTTCATTTTCCAACTACGAAAGTGCACAAATAATTAACACCAACAAAATTTTAAATCCCTTAAACTTCTAACAACGCATATAAATTTTGAAAACGGTTTTATCTCTCTCATTCCATCAATCACCCTTCTTCAAATAATTGTTTCTTTATTCATAAGATTAGGATACCACATTTTTTAATACATTCAAATCTCAAACATCAAACTATACTTCGGTATCACGCGTGACCGGTAAAAGATAGATAACGATCCCATATACTCATTAGAGCCAGAACATCAAACCTTAAATGTCGAGTTTGAAAAACTTTGCTGGGGTCAATATTCGCTGGGGGTAAATAGTGTGAAATAGCCATGCCGACATTCAATCATGTGAAATAGCCATGTCGACATTCAATCATGTGAAATAGCCATGTCGATATTCAATCACGAAAGAACTATTGAGGGAGAGAAGGGGAGGGGTCACCGTGTTACCGGGGTACGAAATTCAATCACCGGGTTCGGGAATATTTGCCCATGCACTAATACGCCATTTTCGATTAATCATGTGATGGTTTATGAAGCCAGGATCAAAAGAGAGTTTTGAGGAAGGCCCCACTCCCCAGATGTCAAAGCTTTATTTTTGTTGAAGTCGGGGGACAATATTGATTGAAATTAATAATAATAATAATAATAATAATAATAATAATAATAATAATAATGAGTAAATTTGTTATTTAATTTATTTATTAATTGGTCACTTTGTTCGATATGGCACTTGGTTTTCGAATGCGAAGACGAAATTCACTCCGATACAACTCAATAATTTCTACAAAGTTCCCGCGAATCTCGCGGGGATTCAGACTAGTTATTTAATTATATTTACTCCTTAATATTTTATTTATTTATTTTAGAGTCCCATATCTCTTAAGAGCATCCACAGTGGGGTAAGCTCATGAAAGGTAATTTTACATAAGGAAAAGTAGATTTACCTGTTCTATGGAGTAGGTATTAACAATGGTAGATTTACCTGTTCTATGGAGTAGGTGTTCAAAATGGTGATACAACAAAATTTGTAGTTGATGTTTCCAACGAACAACTGATGTTCGTAGGAAATAACAGAATACTTCTTACGAACAACATTTGTTCGTAGGAACTATTACAAACTAATGTTGTTCGTGGGAACCCAGATATACAATAAAAAAGATTATTTATATTTTTTACGAACTTCATTTGTTCGTAGAAATTCCTATGAACAAATGAAGTTCGTAGGAAGCCTTTACAAATTCTGCAACCGCTCCGCAAATTTGGAGAACCCTTACAAATTCATCTATACGAAATTCCTCCCATTCAACCCACCATTGCAGTCTTGCAAATTTGTAAACTTTCAATTTTTCTTGGAGTCTAGCATCCCCATTGTGGATGCTCAAAGAAATAATCACGAAGAACCAGTATGTGCAATATTTAGGGGTGGAAAAATGGGTCAACGAGTTTTGTTTTCACACGACCCGACATGATACGATAAGAAACCAGTGGACCCGAACTTGACATGACATGATAGCGTGTGTTTTTTCTTTCACCCAAACACGCCACGTTAAAAACATGACACGACACGATAACACGATAAGTGAATATGATTCGATTGAACACGATTAGACCGACCCAACACGAGACGATTGGATAAGATTAGACCAATAAGTGAGGAATTAAAAAAAAGGGGGTTGATAATGGGTCTAAATGGGGTCAATAGTAGGTCTTTATAGGTTATATATCGTGTCCGTAATTGGGTCACTATCGAGTCCTTATCGGGTCTATTTTCGTGGCATAAATTGGACACGAACACGGCAGGACATGATGACGGGTCCAAAAACCCCGACCCGAAAATAACCCGAACACGAAAGACCATGTCAATTTTGTTTTGTTTCTTGTCGTGTTATCGTTTTGTTTCCAAAATTGTCACCCCTAAAATTTGACATTTCATAGTGACCGTTCCCATGTTTTTTTTTGGGTTTTGATGGTCCCATAAAAAAGTCAAAAGAAAAGTGGTTTGCTAAGCCAAAATACCCTTGCAACTAATTTTCCACCCACATCCCACGTACACAGAGAATATCATGAACACTAACATCAACCCACTATCCAGTAAACTCAACTGCATACCTATGTATTTCTTGATTCGTTTCCCATTCACCAAACATCATCTGACGTAATATTATTGTGTGTAACATCTGGACCAAACAAATAACTATTCACGGGCTTTATGTCATAAACAAATTAACCATCATCATTTGCTTTACTTCTGGTTTATAATAGCTAAAAAGTATGCAATTGGTGGTTAGTTTGACATTTCATTTTACTTAGTTTTCAATTATTGAATATGTCATTCATACTATTTGAATCGGTTCAGCCTTCTTTTATGTCAAATAATACAACTGTGCAACAAACATTATGGTTTTGTTCTTAGAAAAAAACATATCTGTAGACACTCCCTCCAATAACTCTGTTATTGACTTATGTCCCTTCGTGTTTAAGTTTTAGTGAATTTTTTGGATTAGGTATACTATAATGTCCGGACTGTTAGGAAATATGACAACCACTTAGAACTTAGTTTATTCACCCAAACATGAGTGGAAAATAAAAAGCCCCCTCAAGTTTTTTTGTACATTTAAAAAAACATACGAGCTTGAAAAGTCAGCTCCAGTATAAAAAAAATTGATACGAATATTCAGAAAAATTTAGTGGACAAATGGTGAAAACAAATTAAAAATGTTTAAAACAGTTCTTTATAACCATCTGTTTATTATAAGGAATTTAATATGGGATATCAGTCATATAAAGTCACAAAATCTAACATTTAAAGTTCATCTGTTTTTTTCTTCTTTTTATATGTGTATGGGACGTAATTGTTTAAAGGTAAACATTTTACTTTTCTAATACAAAATCTTTACTTTTCGTAGATATGAAAAGATATGGAAACACCAAGGAGGGAATCAGACCAATTCTGAGTGAACATGTTAACATTCAACACGTTGTTGGGGCAATTGAAAGACAACACAATAACGGATGCACATTGGGATGTAATGCAAAATACCCCATTCTAGATACTACTTAACACTTACATTAAAGGATTCATTATAGATTCTTATTACAAGAAATACGACTCCAACCTAATATCCATCATCAACCAATTCGACATAAAATCACGCAGTTTCAGGCTTGGTCGGGGTATGGTGGACTTTATACCAGAGCATGTGTCATACGTCCTGGGGATTCCAAATATGGTAGGGCAAATAGAGATAAACAAGAGGGAAGTACCTAAAGATACTTTCATTAGCAAATATTTCAACACAAATAACCAACTATCAAAGAAAAAGGTTGAAGATGCATTGCCAGTCTCACTTAAAATGAGGATGTGTATGATGATGTTCACTTGATTGTTCTCCACTTATATGTATCATTCTTTTTCTCCAACACCAAAAACTCATTAGGATGGGTATTTGCGAAGTACATACTTGATATTTGAAAAATCAAGACATAAAATTAGGCTTCGTCAATACATACATGGTTGATTGACTCGTTAATGAAGAAAATAAAGTATAACAATCCGTCAATGGTAACAGGATGTGTCCCATTGCTTTTGGTGAGGAAACTTTAACAAATACGATTCAACTCTCTGATTTGTATTGAGTATGATAATTATTAACTTGCTTCCATTACGTAACTTAATTAGCTGGTATTATACATTCATTACGGCTTGTATTCTTTAATCTTCGAATGAAAGTTCATTCATGAAAAAGTTGTAATTTTATTTTATTTATATTTAAACTGGTTAGTGTATGTTTCAAATGTCATTGATAACAAGTCATGAATGTACATTCGCAACTGCATGTCATGTTTACGTATTTCATTTAGTTCTTATAACTATGATGAAGTGTGTTAAATAAGATCAAATCAACAATTTTTTTACAGTTCTGGTTCTGCGAGGTCACAAATGCCATTAAGTCAATTCAAGAATGAAATAGTCTTATACCGAGATTCCTTAGGTGGGACATTCAGGCGTTAAATAAAAAATTCACTAATATCCACATGGATATGCTGAAGGTATACAAGTAAATAGTAGTCAATATTCAGTTTATAAAATAAGACCATATGTGTGATGCTAATATATCGCTACTACATTTTGATTTATAGGTGAGCCCTCATAAAGTACCAAGAAGTGTAAGCAAATCAGGGAAGCAACCACTAACTGTAATGGTGGACGAAGATAGTGATGAAGATTTCGTGGATGCCTCTAACACAAAGGGGAAAGAGCATAATGTTCCTTTTAAAACTTCTGGAAATAATGAAGATAGGTTGCATGATGAAGTAATCTTATTGTCGAATACACTGATCCCAAATCAAATAAATAAATCATTACTGAACACACTTATTTATACCATGGGAGAAAGTATGGATGAGGTATTTGAATTGGGAGAAAATGTGGAGAGACCACTAGTATCAGAGGTTAATTATGATGACATCGTTCTAGAAATGCTTACCTTTGTATTAGAGTTGAATGAAATTGAGAGAAGGGAGTATGAAATATATGGCACCCCAATGCAGACAACACAATATGTTGAGTGCCTAGAGGAAAAAAATGAAGAGTTAGAGGATGCAATTAGGATGTTATGATCAAAGATTGGAGAACTTTAAGAATAAATGGATGTGGAGAAGAAAAAACTTCAGGGAGAGCTATTGAGACAAACAATCAAGACAGAAAAGTTGGATAAGAGGTTGGATTTTGAAATACAACAGCAGAAAGAGCTATATTCGAGGGTATATATATATATATATATATATATTATTTTTCCATGATTATATATTTGCGTGGCTAGTGGTAGAAATAATAACTTACTAAAATGGATTACTAATCTGGTTGCATATATGATATATGACATTTTTACATTGTTGATATATTTTTTCCTGATAAAACTACCCACGTTGCTCCACAAACATTTGTTAGTTCCGACATTATCAAGTGGTAAACTTTTATTTAGGATGTAATCCTTATAGTAACATTATGTATGATGAAAATCAAGGCATTTAATAAGGTTGCAACGATTTGATGTACTACACTTCAACAAAATTCATGTGTAGAATGACATTGCAAAATTAATTGTTAAGAATGGCACTGATGTTGAACATAGTTGCTACTAATGTTGGAAATCCAGAGAGGGCTTATTGTTCGTTATACCATTATAAGCTATTTTATCATCATATATTCAAGAGAAGTCATTTTCTCCTATACTAGTTGTGCTTTTTTTTTATACTAGATTGAGTAATCAAAGCCAATTAGCTTGTTAACCCATCTCTGTTGTATTAGCGTTGTGACTCTCTGATCCAAAACATATTTTAAACTCTGAAGATGGTTCATTATTATGAAATGACTCTCTAACAAATATGGCCTCCATTAACTACAAAATAAGGTCTACAATTTTGGAACTTAAGACTGTCTAATCTCTATTTGAGACTATGCTGGCTTCCATACCGTAAAGTTTGGTGTTGTCTAAAATTACTCTCGAATAATAGTACACCAACTGATATGAACCTATAACATTATTTTTCCTTTTTTAATGAAGAATATGTACCATAAATTTTGGTGTTGTCTAAACAAAACTGATCTACCACCGGATTTAATTAAGTGTGGCTATAAGTGACAAAATGTATGTATTTTGATAATTGATCTGTAATGGCCAAAATAATGTACATGCCTCATGTTTTGAGGAATTCATTTATTGAATAATATGAGTCCCATGAATACTAGCAATTATATGTAGCTGTGACATTCCAGGATAAGAGTTATGCTCACTTATATTTCTTTGGAAAATCTCAAATACCTTCACTTATATTTTATCGTCATACCTTCATAAAATTTTGAGTAGACACATAAACTAAAATCCTTAATCAAATTTCGATTGATTAAGAGCATAATAGTCAACTCCTTTTCCTTAGTTTCAATTTCATAGTTGGTACTGATTTGGTTACCGAGATAGGTCTATGATCAGTATAGCACTGTAAGCTATTTTTTTGCCATATCGTCTAGAAAGGTCATCTACTCGTCTATGGTGATTTGCCTTTTTTATACTAGTTTGAGTAATCAATACCCTCACACCATCTCTACTGTATTAGTGTGATCACTCTCAACTCTGATTTTTTTTTAAACTACGATCATGATTCGTTATTATAAAATGACTCTTGGACTATAATAAAATGACAAGTATGTACCTGTAACATTATTCTTCCTTTTTGAATGAAGAATATGTACCATAAAGTTTGGTGTTGTCTAAACACAACTGAGTTACCATCGGATCTGATTAAGTGTGGCTATGAGTGAGAAAATGTATGTATTTTGATAATTGATCTGTAATGGCCAAAATAATGTACATGCCTCATGTTTTTGGGAATTCATCTATTGAATCCATAGAAATGTGAGTCCAATGAATACTAGAAATTATATGTAGCCGTGACATTCCTGGATAAGAGTTGTGATCAATTATATTTCTTTGGAAACTGTTAAATACCTTCACTTATGTTTTATCATCATACCTTCATAACATTTTGATTAGACACATAAACTAAAATACTCCATCGAATTTTGATTCATTGACAGCATAGTAGTCAACTCTTTTTCCTTAGTTTCATCTTATTGTTGGTGATAATTTGGCAACCGGGATAGGTCTGTGATCAGTAGAGCATTGTTAGCTATTTTTTCGTTATATCATCTAGAGAGGTCATCTACTCATCTATGATGATGTGCCTTTTTTATATTAGCTTGAGTAATCAATGCCCTCACACCATATCTACTGTAATAGTGTGATCACTCTCTACTCTGAATTTTTTTTAAACTACGATGATGATTCATTATTATAAATTGACTCTTGGATAATAATAAACCGACTGATATGTACATGAAACATTATTCTTCCCGTTTGAATGAAGAATATATACCATAAAGTTTGGTGTTGTCTAAACACAACTGAGCTACCAACGAATCTGATTAAGTTTGGCTATGAGTGAGAAAATGTATGTATTTTGATAATTGATCTATAATGGCCAAAATAATGTACATGGCTCATGTTTTTGGGAATTCATCTATCGAATCCATAGAAATGTGAGTCCAATGAATACTAGCAATTATATGTAGCTGTGACATTCCATGATAAGAGTCGTGCTCACTTATATTTCTTTGGAAACTCTCAAATATCTTCAATTATATTTTATCACCATGCCTTCATAACATTTGAGTAGACACATAAACTAAAATCCTCCATAGAATTTTGATTCATTAATAGCATAATAGTCAACTCCTTTTCCTTAGTTTCATCTTTATTGTTGGTACTAATTTGGCAACCGAGATAGGTCTGTGATCAGTATCACATTGTAAGGTATTTTTTTGTCATATCGTCTAGAGATGTCATCTACTCATTTATGATGATTTGCCTTTTGTATACTAGTTTGAGTAATCAATTCGCTCACACCATCTCCACTGTAATAGTGTGATCACTCTCTGCTCCGAAATGTTTTTTAAACCAAGATGATGATTCGTTATTTTAAACTGACTCTCGGACAAAAATAAACCAACTGATATGTACCTATAACATTATTCTTCATGTTTGAATGAAGGATATAACAGCTTGTACAGAATATATCCACTATAACTTTAAAGTATTGAATGTATGATTTGAAAAAAAAGATTTCTGGTGAATTATAATGGTTTAATCCAACTAAAAAGTATACGTAACAACATGCACTCCTAAATTGTAAATTTGTATTACAATCGCAACTAACCATGTTGTGTACTAGTTAAATGTACTAACCTCACGCAATCTTCTATTTTTGTAGATGCGTGAAATAACAAATGAACGAAGTTGGCTTGGACTAGGAGTTGATAAGCTAGTGGAATCAAATGGCACACTTAGTTTAAAAGACGAAGCTCATCAAGAAAATATCACGAGACTTAACTCACAAATATCTATTTTTCAGTCCGAGATTGAGAGACAAAATGAGACCAACAACAGGGTGATAAGAGATGAGAATGAAGAAATTTCTCAGTTGAAATGCACACTTGTCACATTAGATCAAGATTATGCACGAATCAAGGAATCAGAGGGAAAATGGAAGAAAATTATAGCGACATTGAAGGACGAATGTGCAAATAAAATCACTCAATCTGACAAGTTAATATCGGACCTACAGAAGCAGATTGATCACCTCTAAATTTAAGCTACTAAACAATCTGAACTTGAAGAAAATCATGGAAGATTGATTTTAGAACATGTGAAAGCTCTTGATGACTAGAGACGTAAGTTGAATTGCAGTCATAAACAAAACAAAGATCTTAGAATTCGTAACCACACTCTCCGAATAGTTGTTGAACAGCTCGGTGGAGATCCTGACTATCCAAATAGCAAAATCCTACGCCTAAAAACTCGAAGAAATCGAGTACCAAAAAAAAACCTGAATACACGTACCAAAATCAGATTAGACAATCAAGCAAAATGCATGAAAAAAATATTGAAACCCTCTCCGAGTCCCATCCAACATAAAAGTAAACTCGGTGGTGCGTGAAAGATGAATCCATGGGAATCAACGAAGGGGTACATATTTCAGATGAATTTACTGATACACCACGATCAGCTGAAATAAGAAGAAAGATTATAAGCCCTATTAAGTCAAATCTATATCATCTGCTTGATAAAAAACACCCTGGAAAAATTATGTATGTATTGTGAGAAAGCATGACTCGGGTAATAAGCATACCATTGTTAATATCCAGTCTGATTGACTTCCATTTACACGTATTAAAGAAATATAACATCATTAACTTGTATGAAAAATGTTAGCATGGCAGCTATACCATGACTCGATATCTTTAAGCGACATCTTAGACCTACTGTGGAAAGCACCAATTTCAAACAACGTAAGTACCCAAGCACACATACATATCTCATATACAACTTCATATTTTTGGACCAATATAATGTATGCATCATTATATTTGTGAAAATTACAGATGATCGATTGTTACACGTCTATATTGGTTGATCAATTCGAGAACGATGCTGTGACAACTCGAATATAATTATGATAAATTATATTTAAATCATGCTTATCTTATGTGATATGGATAATTTTTTATTAGTATATCTAATGTTAAGTTATTATGTTTAGTCTAATCCTACTTTCATAAATCGTGAAATGCCGAGTTATGTACGAACATAAAATTTTGTTATTTTCGATAAAAATGTTCCAGTTTCAGACTAGTTTTGACCCTTATAACATTACAAATGACTTGAGGTGAAAGATATATAGTTGTATACATGTGAGTTAGGGTTGTAACACAACAAACGGTTCATCAAAAGGATGTCCAAGTAAGAAGTTAGGCCAAATTTACGAACAATGGGTAAATCTGTCCATTTCCTTTAAGTGGTAAATTGTCTTTTAGTAAGCCAAATGTTTTAATTTGATTGGTAGGAATGGGATGCAGCCTTGGCCTAATTAAACCTCTCCCTTTAACTTATTTCTTCAGAAAATATAACCATAGGTTCAGTTTTGAGAGATTTAAGATTAAGGAAAGAGAAAGTGGAAGTTTAAGGAAAAAAAGATTTCAAGAAAAGCTAGGAAAATTCAAAAGAAATCCTTAAAGTGTTTCCAAGGTAAAATTATGTGATTAATATTGTTTTAATATTGTATTATAATTATTTCAAAGTATATAAATATTAAATTAGGGATTAAAATTCCATCACCCTTTGTGATAATATGTATTGGTTCATATGTCAGGTAAGTGGTGTTTATAGGCCATATTGGTTTCTATTCAAACCCCTTCTATTCAAACTTGAATATATTTTTGTGTGCTTACTGTAATTCATAATTCCAATTGGATATGAAATTAGACTCATATATTAATATCATATATGAAAATTAGAATTTAACTCCTTGTGGTTGGGCCTTGGTGATGGTTTCAAGTTGGTACATAGTTACTGTATGGAAATTTAATTTCTATATGCCCTGAGTTTTGTCAAGCTTTTTACCTAGCAAATGAAGCCAAACAATTATGAAACTTTACTTATGTACTATTAAGTATGTTTATTGAAAATGGGTTGAAAATAAAGTTAAGTTATACTGGAGAAAAATTATGAAAATTCTTGGAAGTTCAAGGAACAATAGAGGAGCTTGTAGGGCAAATTTCTTGTGTTGTACAGAAATGGTCATAACTTTCCCTAGGAAGCTTGAAAAATTACACCATCACTTGTAATGGAAATTATATTCACATATGTATTCATATTTATAAGGTTCGACATCTGTATTTATACAATTTATGAATATAGGATGGTTGAGTATAGAGGACAATAATTTGAGGCCATACCGGATAACCCATAAAAGAATATTGTTATCTCCTCTTTCCAAAGATTTTTTTGAGTACATGCTTCATGTGTATATATATTGAGAAGTATACTTTTATGTTTACTTGATTTTAGTTAAAAATTCCTTATGAGGTAGTTTCTAGGTTTGAATGTTCATGACCTTATCAACACGTATACCATTGTTTTGTCTTTACACATATTTCATGGAATATGACTTGAGTAATATTATATTGTTATTGTATAGTCATTGAAAGTTACATAGATATATTAAGATAATACTTATGATTGAAATTCATTAATAATTTAGTTGGATTAATAGGTGTAAGGTCAAATCAACCCACTTCAGCTCCACCCGAGGGAAACGTGAATACCTAGTTGACAACCCAATGTGAGTGTACTTACTGTGTTATTATGGATATGATGTGTATGTATTATATGTTGAGATGATATGTCTTATTAGAAGTCATGAGATGTTGAGATGTTATGACTTATTAAAAGTCAAGAGATGTTGAGATGTTATGGCTTTATAAAAGTCAAGATATGTTGAATTGCTATGCAATTCAGGAGATGCTATGTTATTAAAACCTATGGCTATGTTTATTGCCTACGGGCAGGAGATGTGAGGTTTTTTAACTCCGGATATGTATATGGACTAATTTGGCACAGAGATGGATATATTGATATGTTGAGATGTTAATATAGTACCTTTACTATATAGAGATGTAGTACATTCACTGAGTTTTTAAACTCATAGTTTTATATGTTTACATTTTTCAGTTTTTGAAGTCGCCACATCTAGGTCTAGGAGGTTGGGTAAATAATAGGAGGGTCTCTTCAGTTCTTTTTTTATACATTGTACTAGTTGTAATTAAGTTAAATGGTATGAGAGTTTTTTTTAAATTATGTCTCCTTAAAACGATTGGATTGTTAGTATTCCGCATTTTAACCTTGAATTTGTTTTAATGTGTATTACTAAATAAATAAATAGTGTGGTTTGTGAACTCTTTAGTTAATTATATCCTAATGGGGTTAGGGAGTGACAACTTGGTATCAGAGCTTTTGGTTTTTATATTATGGGGTTAGAGAGTCTAGATCTGGCAGTGGCAGAAATAGTGTGGTGTGGGTCATTTATATTAACTTATGAGAAATACTAACCATTATGTTAGAAATAAATATTGTATTCTTGTTTCTGTAATTGTGGTTTATGACAGATAGTAAGACATGGAAGGAGCAAATGTTCATAAGAGGGTGGATAAGGAGTCTTCAAATACGGTAAACTAACAAAATCCAAATAATTCAGAGGGGGCTCCTGAACAACTTACAGATATGCAGAAAATGGATCGTTCCATGACTTTAATGGCAGAAAAACAAAATATGTTTATGATGCAAATAGCAGAACAATAAGCCAAGTACTTGGAGGAGTGGACTTTGGACAGAAGGGAAAGGGAAATATAACGAGAGGAGAAGAATACTTTGTACGAGAAGTTTATCAAATTGAACCCCCAAGTATTCTCAGCATCTGTAGATCCTTTGGAAGCTGAGGCTTGGGTTGGAGATACAGAAACTATCTTCGAGGTGATGAATGTACCTGGTGTGCAGAAGGTAATTTTGGCTACTTTCATGTTAAAGGGGAAAGCTAAATATTGGTGGGAGTCTTCCAAACATTTATTGCTTACTCCGGAGGGAGGTGAGGTAATTACTTGGGATTCCTTTATTAAAGTGTTATATGAAAAGTATTTTCCTCGCATGTATCGAAAGCAAAAAGAGAGAGAATTTTTATCATTGACTCTGGGGAATATGTCGGTCAGGGAGTATGAAACTAAATTTATATATTTGTCTCGATTTTCATTACGTTTCTTACACAATGAGGAGGACAAATGCACCAGATTTCAGGATGGGTTGAATTTGGTTATCAAGTCTAGATTTACTGCACTTGAAATGGTATATTATACTTCTTTAGTTAACAAAGCTATGATGGTTGAAGGAGATGTTAATGATGCAATAAAGAATAGGGAACAAAGGGGAAAGAGGAGTATATTTGATCCATCTCAGCAAAAGGAAGGCAATGTAGAATACTCAAAACAGGGGAGTCAAAGATTTCAGCGCGGTAGAGGGACTGGAAATTATGTTCAGAATAGGACACCAAGCATTTTTAGGGGTGTAGGATCGATGGGCCAATAGAATAGACAATAGGAGAAAGACAATGGGTAGTCTAATCCTGTTATATGCTATTTTTGCAAAGCTGAGGGCCATATCAGTCCAGATTGTCCCAAGTTAAAGGGGGTAGAGTGTTATCACTATCATCAAATTGGTCACAAAAAAAGAATTATCCTATATTATTGGGAGGGGTTTAATCAGCTACTACTAGTCGACATTCATCACCTGGAGGCATAGGGATGGGAGGAGGTAGAGGATAGGCTAATGGTTCCAGGTCTCTGGAAAGAATATTTACGATGACTTTACAGGATGCCCAGGCTACTCTAGAGGTGGTGACAGGTACATTTTCTGTCATGAAAAAACATGCTTACGCGCTTATTGATCCAGGTTCTACTAATTCATTTGTAAAACTATCATTTACCATGCATTGGGGTATACCATGGTCTTATCTAGATTGTGGTTTATATATTTCTACACCTATGAGGGATGTGATGTTAGTGGAGTGTGTGTATAAAAATTTATTTTATGTGGGGGAGAGGGAGTTGACTATTGATTTAATCCCACTAGATATTCGAGATTTTGATATCATCTTGGGTATGGACTAGTTAACTTCCTACCATGCATCGATTGACTGTTTTTGCAAGGAGGTAACATTTAATATGCCGAGGGAGGAAGAATTCAAATTTACTGGGGAAATAAATTGTAACACCCCGCTTAATTAAATACCGGGTGGCCAGTCCCATACAAAATTAAAACAGAATATACAGTTGGCTCATTCTTAGCATCACTATCGAAAACATTAACTAATCACCCAATACCCAATTAAGCTGGTGTTAAAAAGTTTCCAAATTTTAATTTCAACAAAATCCATTTTTCTTATACCAATAACACAACACATATTATTCTATAACACTAATAACCAAACAGATAACACAAAAGAATTTAAATGCAATTGGAATAAACATTCCCAAATAAATATCCAATACAACAATCCCAACAATAGTAAATGTATTAAAATGACACGAATACAAGAGTATTTGATTCCAATAGAAAAGAAGATAACTGAATTCCTTTTGGGCAACATGAATCAAATGAAGATAGGCATCTAAGAAATATTCCATAGCTCCATAGTTCGTCATAATCCACTAAGGTTGGCGTCCCTGCTGCTGGACACCTGATATAGAAGGTACAATATAAAAGAGAATATGCAAGGAAACGGGTCAGATCCCGATGTGAAAATCATTTTGAAAACAACAAGTATTTAATAAGTGCAATAAAGCATTTATTATGTACATGTTAGCATCCAACTCTCACTTTCTATTCTCACCTCTCATCTATAGTGCACACTTAACGTTTCCTATTAACCTCCTAGTTAACGGTTCCTCCTAACTAGTTTTCATAATATGATTCCATCCCATATCATAACCCCGAATGTCCCATACCATACGTAGTACAATTAATATTATACGTTTCCCATTAACATGAATCGTTTCTCATTAACATGAATTAATCTTTTCAAATCCATAAGAATAAACATTCATTAACTTAATTCAATTATTTTTCTTTGTTCACCATTATCTACACAGTAAATTGATTTAACCACTATATATATTCATTTAATTCATTATATATATACATATATAATACGGCACCCCAAGTCACAGCTACGGTGCAATGCATTACTCAGCTATCACGTCCCAATATCGTTGGTCATCGAATAGGGGACTAAAGGTTCAGTAAGGATTCCACGAACCACAAACAACAACACAAAAATTTGGAGGCGAACATAATTCTCATACCCACAGGTCACGCACATACCTACGTTCCCATAGTCAACGGACTTATCAACTCCCCGATAAGTCTTTCATAGACCTATGTTCTCAAGAGACAAATCAAAAATCCCATGGATTCATCAGGATATGACTGCCCTCACGCCCAAACCTCCCACTGATAGCAAGTAAGCTAGGTATGTCATACACATAAATTATCAATCAATCAAATAGGCATTATCATACCTATAATATAATATCAACAAGGTACTCACATTACCCAAAGAAAATTCTCGTACGTAACATTATATCTTTCAAATCCTACGTATTAAAATATCATGACTTTACTTCTTTAATTTAATTATTCCAGAGTCTCACTCATTACCCAAGGTTCAAATAGGTTTCTCCTCAATATATTTATTCAGTAAGAAATCACTAATATCCTACTGGTCCATCTCATCTTATCTCCCGAATTACTACGAATTAAACTCTCCTTTAATTAGGGTTATAACCGATTGTTTCTAATCTCTTATAAACACATCTTCTATCAACTAGGATTGAATACTGTCATCACATGGCTTATAGTTAATAGTGTTTCATTCACACTATATGACTTATCAACAAAACCAACATCCCTGCATCCTATAACATCTCTCCACTCCCGACGTCATTAAGGTTCATGCGCGGAACGTCTCGCAAAGAGAAATCCAAACAAGGAACCCTTCCAATACACCATTACTTACCTTTATCGGTCGTGGAGGTCCGTCAGCTTCAAATATGCAATCGGGTTAACCTCATCCCCTCTTTCATCCAAATGTGGTATGAACTCCCATCTCTATCCAGGAGTCATACCACTAAGCGCTTGTACTACACTCAGTCCTTGCGCAATCAGTAATGAGCTTAAACTCACACTTTGATGTTCAAATTGTAACCCTAAGGCTACCCAGGTGTTATATTAAATCTCCCCTACTGTACCTGTCCTTAATCCTCATGCATACAAATTAGAATCCAACAAATGAATCTAGCAACCGAAATTTCTTTTAATTTAATTATCATCGTGCTAATCAATTAAATCCCAATCACATTAATTTGATTCTTATCTAGGGCTTACTGATCTTCCCTAAGTCCCATTATATCCAAGGTTCATATAATTTTCCCAAAATTCTTTCCTATTTGAATTTACTATTTGGCAATTTCTCTCACTCCAATAAACTCGCAACAAAAAACTGGACTGTGATAAAATCTCCAAAAATTTCCTTTGTTGCTCGAACCAGAATGATTGTCGTTTGAATGACTTCCATGTGTCATTCGAGCGACTTCGCGTGAGATGCCATCTCGCTCGACCGACTTCGACATCTCGTTTGAACCACTTCGCGTGAGATCCCCATCTCGTTTGAACCACTTCGCGCGACTTCGCGCGAGACCTACTGTTTCGTCTTCTTCACAAAATTTTAGCATTTTTCACCATTTTTTAACCTAAAAACCTCTAAGATTCAACACCCAACATCTCATCATCAATACCCATTAACACTTAACAGGTTATAAATCATTCCCAACGTCTCATCCTTAAGAGTTTGAATTAAAAGCATATATTTATCCTTATTTTTTTCAGAAAATTATCTACATGATATCTTTAAGAACACACCAATGATTCTCATAATTTACTCAACAAATTTGTGATTATTTCGTGGATTACTATCTACCTACAACATGAGTTTGATTCCTATATATTTTCAGATTCCAGAAATCCATTAACAACTCTATCTTTTCATCTTCCAAACATTAAAAATCTCATCTTTTTATAACTATTTTAACATGGACAATATACAAACTTAGATTGCAATTATCAAACACTTGCCTCTAATGAAGATCTGATCCTTTGGTTTAGTATATCACAGGTGGTTCTCCCTTTCTCCGGTCACTTCCGGTGGTGGTTGGCGGTGGTGACCTTTGGTCCTTAGTTCTCCTCCTTTCCAAGCAAGCTTCTCTCTTCCCAAGCAACCTTTCACTTTCTCTCAAAAGATGACCTCTAAATTTCTGTGTAGAAGAGATAAATGAACCCACGTACAACTAATCTCCAAATATTTATAATAGGACAAAATCCAAAATCACTATTCATTCCCCTTGTAAAAATAACCAAAATGCCCTTTTGGGTTGTCGTTTCATTTCCAAATGACCCGAGACCCAAAACCAATATCCAAATAGACTTTTCTGACTATTTCAACCCTTACGGATGCAACGACGCAATCGAAATGACTATAAGGTCGATATAAAAATAAATTTCTTATTTAATCTCTCAATTTGTCCCGACACGTCCCATACCACGTTCGACTAAAAATTCAAATTACTGAATTAGTATCACACAGCCACATCAATAGCATCACATTCATATATTACCTAAGTATCTATAAGTAATATTTAGAATAATTCATTTTAATATCCACAATTCCGATAAAAACCAAATGAATTAATTTATAATAAAATCCAATTAATCCATTAATTTAAATATAACCCATTTTAAAAGTCATTAAAATTACGGGGTATTACAGAAATATGGTTCCAAACTGTCTTATTTCTACCATTCGGGCGAGGAAATTGTTAAATAAGGGTTGTCAAGGATTTTTAGCATATATTGTGGATATAAACAGGGAATTGAAAAAATAGAAGATATCCCAGTAGTTAAGGATTTTACAGATGTGTTGTTAGATGAAATACCAGGATTGCCACCTAACAGAGAGGTTGACTTTACTATTGATTTAGTGCCTAGTATAGCTCCAGTATCTATTTCTCCATATAGAATGGCACCTGTGGAACTGAAGGAGTTAAAGGTTCAACTGCAAGATTTTCTACATAGAGGTTTTATTCGACCCAGTGTATCACCATGGGGTGCTCCAGTATTATTTGTGAAAATGAAAGACGGCACCATGCGACTTTGCATTGATTATCGGCAGTTGAACAAGGTAACTATTCAAAATAAATATCAATTGCCTCGTATTGATGATTTATTTGATCAATTATAGGGTGCTAAAGTGTTTTCAAAAATCGATTTGAGATCGGGTTATCATCAATTAAGGGTAAGAGATTGTGACATTTCTAAGATAACTTTTCGTTCTCGCTATGGTCATTATGAGTTTTTAGTAATGCAATTTGGGTTAACAAATGCTCCTGAAGTGTTTATGGATTTAATGAATCGGGTATTTCATCCTTTCATAGATTCATTTTTTATTGTCTTTATCGATGATGTTTTGATATACTCACCTAGCCAAGAGGAACATGAGAAGAATCTAAGAGTTTTATTGCAAGTTTTGTGAGATAGTCAATTATTTACTAAGTTTAGCAAATGTGAGTTTTGGTTAAATCAGGTAGTATTTTTGGGGCATGTTGTTTCGGGAGATGAAATTTATGTTGACCCTACGAAGGTAGAGGCAATTGTGCAACGGGAAAGACCAAGAAATGTAACGGAGATAAGGAGTTTCCTAGGGTTGGTTGGATATTATATAAGATTCATAAAGGGGTTTTCATCTATAGCCTTACCGTTGACTAAATTAACCCGAAAGGAAGTGAAATTTGTGTGGAGTGATGAATGACAACACATCTTTGAAAAGTTAAAAAATAGGCTAGTATCAGCTCCAATTCTCACTGTTCCATCCACTGGAGAAGGTTTTATGATTTATACTGACGCTTGACATCAGGGTCTGGGTTGTGTTTTCATGCAACATGGAAAGGTAATTTCTTATGCATCTATACAGTTGAAGACGCATGAACGTAATTATCCTACTCATAATTTAGAACTTGCGGCTATTATTTTTGCCTTGAAATTATGGAGACATCATTTATATGGAGAGAAGTGTGAAATTTTCACTAACCATCAAAGTTTGAAGTATTTATTTACATAGAGAGACTTGAATTTGAGACAAAGACATTGGATGGAGTTAATTAAAAACTATGATTGTACAATTCACCATCATCGTGGTAAGGCCAATATAGTAGTAGATGCTTTGAGTCAAAAATCATCGGAGATTCTAGGTTGCATACAATGTTCACGTGTGGGAAATATCCTTAACTTGGCATCTATGGGCATTAAATTAAGTTTTTCAAAAAGGGGAGGCTTATTAGCACATGTCATAGTGAGACCTTTATTGGCAGAACGCATAAGAAATTTGCAGGTCAGTGATCCATTCCTTAAGAAAAAGACACAAGATGTCTTAGATGATAAAGAGAGTGACTTTGAAATTAAGAATGATGAATCGTTGTGTTATAAAAATAGGATTTTTGTACCAAATGATCCACCCTTAAAGAAGGATCTATTAGAAGAGGTTCATAGTTCTATTTACTCTATTCATCCGGGAGGTACCAAAATGTACAGAGATTTGAAAGAGTATTATTGGTGGAACAATATGAAATGTGAGATTGCAGAATTTGTAGCTAAATGTTTAGTATGTCAGCAAGTGAAAGGGAAGAATCAGAAGCCGACAGGATTATTACAGTCATTGCCTATTTCGGAATGGACGTGAGAGAATATAACGACGGATTTTGTTACAGGATTACCACGGTCACCAAAGGGGAATGATTCTATTTGGGTGATTATAGACCGATTGACAAAGTCGGCCCATTTTCTTCCAGTTAAGACCACTTACACTGTTGACAAGTATGTACGTACGTATATTGATGAGATAATCCATGTACATGGGGCACCAATGTTAATTCTATCGGATAGAGATCCAACGTTCACTTCTAAGTTTTGGCCTCATTTACAGAATGCCATAGGCACAAGTTTGAAGTTCAGCACTGCATTTCATCCACAAACTGATGGGCAATCTGAAAGGATGATTCAAATATTAAAAGACATGTTACGAGATTGTGTATTTGACTTCAAGGGTAGTTGGGATGATCAGTTGCCATTGATGGAATTATCGTATAAAAATAGTTATCAGTCCACCATTGGTATGGCTCCGTATGAAGCTTTATATGGGAGGATATGTAGAACGCCTTTGTGTTGGGATGAAGTAGGTGAAAGGAAACTTTTGGGTCCTGAATTAATAGATATGATGACTGAAAATATCAAAATAATTCGGGAACGGATAAAGATAGTGCAAAGCAGCAGAAATTTTATGTAGATAAGGGGAAGTATCCATTGGAATTTAAAAAGGGGGATTTTGTATTCCTACGTATTTCACCATGGAAAGGCATTATGAGATTTGGGAATAAGGGGAAACTAAGTCCAAGATACATTGGACCGTATGAGGTGTTGGAAAGAATTGGGAACCTGGAATATAGATTAGCTTTACCTCCAGATTTGTCTCGTTTACATGATGTGTTTCACATATCGATGCATTGTAAGTATTTGGCGGATCCATCTCATCAGTTGAAAACTCAACCAATTGAACTGAAGGAAGACTTATCATACATCGAGGAACCAATGGAAATTATTGATCGTAAGGAGAAAGTATGGAGAAATAAAGTTACTACCTTAGTTAAAGTTATGTGGATGATCCATGGTATTAAATAAGAAACTTGGGAAACGGAGGATAGCATGAAGAAACAATATCCCCATTTGTTTGGTAAGTGAACTTCATATTAAATTTCGGGGATGAAATTTTCTAAGGGGGGAGGTTGTGACAACCCGGATACAATTATGATAAATTATATTTAAATCATGCTTATCTTATGTGATATGAATAAATTGTTATTAGTATATCTAATGTTAAGTGATTATATTTAGTCTAATCTTACTTTCATAAATCGTGAAATGCCGAGTATGTACGAACACACAATTTTGTTATTTTCGATAGAAATGTTCCTGTTTCAGACTAGTTTTGACCCTTATAACATTACAAATGACTTGAGGTGAAATCTATATAGTTGTATACATGTGAGTTAGGGTTGTAACACAACAAACAGTGCATCAAAAGGATGTCTGAGTAAGAAGTTAGGCCGAATTTACGAACAAGGGGTAAATCTGTCCATTTCCTTTAAGTGGTATATTGTCTTTTAGTAAACCAAATGTTTTAATTTGATTGGTTGGCAAGGGAGGCAGCCTTGTCCTACTTAAACCTCTCCATTTAACTTATTTCTTAATAAAATATAACCCTAGGTTCAGTTTTGAGATATTTAAGCTTAAGGAAAGAGAAAGTGAAGGTTTAAGGAAGAAACGATTTCAAGAAAAGCTAGGAAGATTTCGACAAAAACTAGGAAAATCATGTGATTAATATTGTTTTAATATTGTATTATACCTATTTCAAAGTATATAAATCGTGAATTAGGGATTAAAATTCCATCACCCTTTGTGATAATATCTATTGGTTCATATGTGAGGTAAGTGGTGTTTATAAGCCATATTGGTTTCTATTCAAACCCCTTGTATTCAAACTTGCATATATTTTTGTGTGCTTACTGGAATTCAGAAATTACAATTGGATATGAAAGTAAACTCATATATTCATATCATATCCTAAAATTATAATTTAACTCCCTATGGTTGGACCTTGGTGATGGTTTCAAGTTGGTACATAGTTGCTGTTTAGAAATTTAATTTTGATATGCCTTGAGTTTTGTCAAGCTTTTGACCTATTAAAATGAAGTCAAAAAATTATGAAACTTTAACTATTCAGTATGTGTGTTGAAAGTGGGCTGAAAATCATGGAAATTTATTATGGGGAAAAGTTATGAAAATTCTTGGAAGTTGAAGGAACAATAGAGGAGCTTGTAGGGCAAATTTCTTGTGTTGTAAAGAAATTGTCATAACTTGGCCTAGGAAGCTTGAAAAATTACACCGTCACTTGTACTGGAAATTATATTCATATATGTCTTCATATTGATAAGGTTGGACACCTGTATTTATACAATTTATGAATATATGATGGTTGAGTATAGAGGACAATAATTTGAGGCCATACCCGATAACCCATAAAAGAATATTGTTATCTCCTCTTTCCAAAGATAATTTTGAGTACATGTTACATGTGTGTATATATTGAGAAGTATACTTTTATGTTTACTTTATTTTAGTTAAAAATTCCTTACCAGGTAGTTTCTAGGTTTGGATGTTCATGACCTTATCAACATGTATACCATTGTTTCGTCTCTACACATATTTCATGGAATATGACTTGAGTAATATTATATTGTTGTTGTATAGTCATTGAAAGTTACATAGATATATTAAGATAATACTTATGATTGAAATTACATACTAATTTTGTTGGATTAATAGGTTTAAGGTCAAATCAACCCACTTCAGCTCCACCCGAGGGAAACGTGAATACCTAGTTGACAACCCAATGTGAGTGTACTTACTGAGTTATTATGGATATGATGTGTATGTATTATATGTTGAGATGATATGGCTTATTAAAAGTCATGAGATGTTGAGATGTTATGACTTATTCAAAGTCAAGAGATGTTGAGATGTTATGGCTTTATAAATGTCAAGATATGTTGAATTGCTATGCAATTCAGAAGATGTTAGGTTATTAAAACCTATGGATATGTTTATTACCTACGGGAAGGAGATGTGGATTTTTTTTAACTCCGGATATATATATGTCCTAATTTGGCACAGAGATGGATATATTGATATGTCGAGATGTTAATATAGTACCTTTGCTATATAGAGATGTAGTACATTCACTGAGTTTTTAAACTCATGGTTTTATATGTTTACATTTTCAGGTTTTGAAGTCTCCACTGCCAGGTCTAGGAGGTTGGGTAAACAGTAGGAGGGTCTCGTCAGTTATATTTTATACATTGTACTAGATGTAATTAAGTTAAATGGTATGGGAGTTTTGTTTAAATTATGTCTCCTTAAAACGATTGGATTGTTAGTATTCCGCATTTTAACCTTGAAGTTGTTTTAATGTGTATTACTAAATAAATAAATAGTGTGGTTTGTGAACTCTTTAGTTAATTATATCCTAATGGGGTTAGGGTATGACAAATGCTAATATAAAAAACGTCCACATGTTAAAGTATGGTTGGGTACGTACGATTACCCACAATAATTACACATTATTCTAAACTAATATCCAATAGATCATGGTTTATGTGTAATGTATACAAACTCATCATCATACCGTTCACATTTATCTTGGCATAATAAAAATATAACCATTTATATATCGTAATTTATGTGTTTGACATGACTAGTATATCTTATTTGAACAACCAACAAAATGTGCCACTGTTTCTAGTAAAGATTACTAATGAAGTTAGAACTACGGTTGTAACTAAAAGTAATAAGACATTACCCTTAATACTTAATTCAATACAAAAGTGCATAGTCTTCACATTACATTATCACTGCATAAACACAAAACACAATTACACTCTGCCGAATATACAAGACATTACCCTCAATACTTGGATCGTCTATGACTAAAACCTCACATCAAAGCATGCCTTCTTAAGTATAAATGAATTTTAAAATAGCCATTCACACACTAGTTTGGCTAAAATGTGTCATATTGTAATCACATGGAAATTTTAACATTGGATTATGTATAATAAGCTAGTATGGTTTCTAATGCTCAGTGATATGGATGAAATCCCACAATTATATTGCAGGAAGATGTCAGGAAGAAGAAATAATGCGGGAATAAAAAAATTGTGTACGTCATTATGCTTCAAAATATAAGAACCTGTAGCAAGGTATTTGTCCCGTTTCGTCGTGAAGATGACTTCCACTTCACTTTACTATTCCTTGACAAGGAACAGGGAATTTGGTACCTCTGCAACCCATTAAACACGACAATGGAAGGCATACCAAATAGATGTTACAATGAGGCTGAACTCACAATTAGTACGAACTTTTTTATTAATAAAATGATAGCGACACAATGTAGTCATATGAGCTTTAACGTAATGAGTTTTATGATGTAATAGCATAGTGTTATCCATATGTTCTTGCGGTACATAAGGAAATATGGGGAGAAACTATTGGAAAACACCACCAACCACAAGATCACCAGGAAACTGATAGGGAATCCAAAATCGTACCAATCGATGACGAAGGACCATGAAGATACGATCTGATGGATGATGCAAGATGACGAATATTTCCCATTGTACAAGTACCTTAAATCCCTACAATAAGAACCCGGAATGTAAGTCAAATAAATACATTTATTGCAAGAATTTTGCGTATGATATGTACAATTTATTGGCTAATATTTTTTTCACGATGTTAACAGATATGATTGCAGAATAGTTGTAATATACTTCATCCGCGAACTATCTACATGCAATGAATTTAGTAAGGATTACACACCAGAAGTGCTACTGGATATGCGAGCTCACCTTGTCGACTTTTTCCTCAACCATAAATACAGTTGGAACTGCAAGGACATGAATAAGATGATCACCCTTGGAAAATTATTTAAACCAGACACAAATGAAGAATCTGGGGAAGAACATATTACAACTTAGAGACAACATACTCCATTAATTATAGGGGGAGTTTATATATACATGTTAATATTGTTTGGTTTTATGACATCTCAATTTATGTAAATTTGTGGTTGTGTTCGACACTTTATTGTACTTACCTTTGAAATATAATTTTCGTTGCATAATGACTCGCTTTCAATAACACTTGTTGAATATAACATATATGTCATTCGAGTTATTTCTTACTTCTTGCCCGGTGCTTCAAAACTTATGGTTTTTTATTTGAATTAAACTTTTTTTGCGTGTACATAACAAGAACATATGGCATATGATGGATCAATATTATCATCATTCGCCGTATAACCTTATTCGAACAACAAAATTACTACCATTTCACAAATGTTATGGCTTGAAGACAGGGGATCGGTTACCTTTAAATCTCTTCATATGGGACTTTGCCCAAAAAAACTATTAAAAATGAATACTGATCGATATTCCAGGTTAGTATTCCGATTAATTTTCTCCAAGTAATAGATAGTGGGTGGAATCAATTTTCAGAATCCACAAAATGAGTTCTCGTACATACTTTGTGAAGATTTTCAATCCATGAATGATTAAAACTAAACGATGACCATACTAAATTCCTACAAGTTATTTAGAATGTATAAAACATATTCACTGTAACCGTTGTCCATTACTTAGAGAAAATTATAAATATACAACAACATACCAGTCCTTGAACATCTAAAATTGTCATTCTCGGAACAATGTGCCTTTTGGTGCAATGGTGCAAGCTCGAAACTTGGTAGCAAATATTTTCTCAAACTCTCGCGCATGGTACTTTACGTATTGATACGTCTTCCTTCTGTATGTATCCAAAGATTACATTTACTTTAAATTCTTTGTATTTATGCCTACTGTGTTGAATAGGATACTTGGTTGTTTGTTGATAAGCGTTCAACTTTATGATTATCAACTCTATATGTGTGCATTTTACTCATCGCACAAATTTGAGTATTTTACATACAATCCATTTAAATAGATCATCATTTCTGTTTAAGTACTCATAAATTTTGCTGTTTAACGCAATAGGAACTTATCCACACTTGGAACCTTGACTTTACACTCCAATTAATATTTGTTTTTAGGTGACGATGATGGAGAATGACTCCATCCCAGATGTTTCAATTGAATTAATAACTTTGTTGGTGTTTGGAATGATTGCACCTCAGTTTTGGCTTATCCATAGTTTCTATTGAAGTATTCATATGATTATAAATAATGAGCGGGTAAAAAAAAAGCAATAAAAACATTAATACAACCTTCTCGTGTTTGTGAAATTTATGAACTGTGTGATATCTGGGATTATTGCATGACATTTTAAATCATATAATGAACTTCAAATGAGTTATTATGGCATTTAATTAATCGAGAACAAAAGTTCGAAGGACTCCTAACTAATCCTATTGAATCATGCAACATAACATCCATAGCATTTGGATCATAACATATCTGACCGGCAAAACACATCGTCATCCTGACATGAATGCAACGTAGTTTTCCAGTTATTAAAAATAAACACATTTCAGTCATACGATCAACCATGGTTAAACATTCCACGCGTATTACCAACAGTTTTTTTAACAAAAAGTTTTTAACCCTTTTTTTTTAATTTAAGTCCTTACAAGGAGGTCTACACTCATCAATGTATTCACACTAAAATTTGTTTGCTAAAACCTGAAATGGGGAAGTATAGTAATAATTATATATTATTAGCAGTAATTTCCATCAACAATATAACCCCTTCTTCCTTTACTTCTCACCTATCTATATCCCCCTTGCTGAGTAATCAAGAACGTAATTTTTCCCTTTTCACAAGATGGAGTTACTTTAAATATTCAAAATGTTATCTGTTGGAATTTGCTGCCACAATATTTCAGTGTTCTGCTTGCCTAGTTTCGAGGTAGTGTTTGTGAAAATGGGGACTTCCACATATGGATTATGACCCATATCCTTAATTTTGTGAAGAAAAAAAGTTCCAAATAGGATAGTCACAAAACCGCATTATTTAATTATGATCCGTGCAGCATTTTGAGGGTCCCAATCCTTAAACATGATCATGCTAGTTAGGATGAGGAGGCTTGTAAACATAACATTGTACATAGGATAAATTACAATAGTATTATAGGTGTCTAGTGCCTTGTTCAAATAGTTCATCCGCTTAACAGTCAGTACCACGACTATATTAGGTAGATGACTAATATTAGTTTTAACTCGACGATGATCAAATTGACCCTATACCAGATTTTTCAAATGAATCAATATGTTTTTCGGTTCTTTTGAATGTGTTAAAGAATCCATATAAAGAGGCCTATAAATTTTATGAAAAACAATATTTGTGAACATCAAACATAAAGAATGGTGTATATACATGAGCAAAATCTGGAATCATGTGTTATCCTAAAACTAACTTCATATTTCAGCAACTTAATAACAGTTAACCAACATAAATGTGATATTAATACATATTACTAACAATAAACTTATAATTAATAAAGTAAATGAACAGATGCATAATTCCATCATCTAATGGTCGTGCATGTTTTTACATTATGGTCGTTATGCCCACACCCACTACACTTTGTCTTCCTCGTAATAATTTCTCTAGTAGACTTAATATGCTTATTCTTAGACCTCCCATGATTATTCTTGATTGATAGTGGCAATAACGCATCATCATCCGAGTTTCGGTACATCTCGACATCCAGTATCATGTCGGGTACGGGTTAGACAGGCTCGACTGTGATTTAATAAATAATCCTACAATAAAATAGCATTGTACGTATGAATAAACATCCTTCCTGTTCGGGAGGATTGCGGCAATCGCATGCGAAGATGGAAAGCCCTTTACAACCCACACACCACAAGAACAATGCCAATTAGACAAATCCACAACATATCAATAATGCGATTCAACCTCGAATGTGTCATTTTCAGCACGACGAACAATGTAATGCCTCCCATCCTCAACCTTACTAGCCAAGACCTTTTTCGTTTTAGGACATAGCACCGAGGCTCATTGATTAGATACCATGCTGCGCTAGGACATTAAATCCATCAACTTACGTCGTATACTATCTATCAATTGCATTATAGGCATGCGTCTCTCATCCAAAATCCAATTGTTAAATGACTCCGCAACATTTGAACTCATCTCACCACAAGGGTCACCTTTAAAAAATGCATTTTCCCATCTCTCTAACGGCATACCCTTCAAGAAATGCTCAATTGTCTCTTTCCCTTCATTTTCAACATATCTAAGTACTTGTATAACATAGATTGAGTGGGAGCATAAGCGCATTTCTTAAAAAGGCTTTCAATCCTCTTACAAAATCTTGAACCATAATTTCCAGGAAATCTATGCAATAAGTTATTCTTTAAGTGGTGGAGACAGTAACCATAAGCAGAATGAGGAAATACACGTGCCACTCCATCACGAATACCCTAATGCCGATCAGAAATAAATGTGATATTGAGCTCATCCTCAAATAGAACATCTTTCAAAATCTCCAAGAACCATCTCCAGTTATCATCATTCTCCACATCAACCACGGCAAGCACAATTGGAAACATACCTACAAATAACCCAAACACACGAGCACGATATACACAACATTGAAATTCAATAAAACACATATTTATTCCTAATATGTCAATATATCATATCTTACCTTGGTTTCATTCTTTCCTATTGCTGCGAACAAAGTATCACGATACTTATTTTTTTAAAAAGTACCACCCAAGAACATAAATGGTCTACAATACTTGAAACCAGTAATGAAAGCCCCAATAGAAACAAAACATCTCTTGAAACAGCGTGTCCCATATTCACACTCTCACGTATATAAGAGTCGGGATTAGATTTCTTTAACGTGATTAAATACATTTGCAAACTATTGTACGATAGTGACTCATCCCCGTATAACTCCTTTTTTGCCAATTGTTTACCGTACCACGCATTCCAATATGAAATATCAAACCCATAAGACTATTTGATTTCCCTTGAAATTTCTTTAAGGGATATAAATGGCTTTTCGCGTACCTTTTCTTGAACAATTGATGCAACCATATTTGAGTTCACCATATTACTCTTCTATTCCCTGATACGTCATTTAAAATTATGAACATTATTTAAATCAGTAATATAAAAATAACCATTGTCCCGACACACACGCGAATGTAAAAACCATTTACACCGATATGAAATCCTCCTCATACAAACAATAGTGACCCTAACTCTGTTTTTTTTTACATAAACAAATGAAAACCCACACTCTGTCGCGTACTTCCCTAATTTCACACGAAGATCTGTAACAGACTCAAACTTCTACCTAACATGGGTAATGTAACTTCTCCTTGTCTCGAACAAATATGTGTGTGATGGCTCTATTGTTAACATCCCTTCGTATTCATCATCACTGGCATCCAACAACATCACATCTCTTACCGAAGGCTTATGTAGATAAGATATGGGCACAATTTCATTCGAACTCCTGCTTGATTTCCCAAAATCCAGCATATATATATCAACAAATGAACAATTCACTAACTGTTGATATATAAACATCATTTGAACATCCGAATCCGACTTCAAATTGTACACCGAGTGATTGGGAAATGAATAATAAACATCAAATTGATTGTCGTTAATAAGAGGAAATTTATATCTAATCGCATCACAGAGATCCAAAAATGTTAACCCGGGCGACAAACCGACTACAAAAGTTGACGAATGGTGTGTACACCTCAATAGCCTCAAATCAACAATATCACTACATAAATAAATAACAATAAAAACTTAGTGTTAGATTGTGATGCAAGCCTTAAGGTGAAGGATAACATGACGCCACTAATTCAAATCTATTCATAAACATAAAAATTAGAAAAACTTCAATTTCCGATGCACTATCTCCTAAAAGACAGTATATGGTTAATGGGGACTGATCCAAAAAATCTAATATTATGATTAACACCTGTGACAATACTGATCAAATACACATATAACCAAAGTTTGTCTCCGTAAAACTTATAATGACATCAAGAGAATAACAATCTCTTAATAAATAAATAACCATAGTACCTAGCATCATGTAATGCAAACATAATATGAATATCTTAGTAGTAAATGAATCCGTAAACGAATTTATTGATTAACATATGCGTTTATGTTGAATTCCAAGAAATTTACTAAACAGTAAACTACTGTCATAATGTAAATTTCTATTACAATCGCAAATTAAATAATACAAAGTAATATCTGTCCAAAAAATAAAATGTTTTCAATATAAAACATCATGCATAAGTTAATGTCAATTGCGTTACACTATATAAACTTATAATAACATCATAAGAATAGAAATCTGCAAAACAATCAATAACCATAAAACCTAGCCGATGTATATACGTTTATGTTGAATTCCAAGCATTTCACATAACAACAAATACTTTCAAATATTAGATTTGAATAACATTCGCAAATTAGATAAGCTAAAATAATATGTGTCCACGTAATCAAATATTTTCAATATCAAAATCAAACAGTAAGTAATGTCATTTTGGTTGCACTATATAAACTTATGAATTCATATTCGATTCGTTGGTATGACCTCCTCTTGTATTATTGCTTGATTTTTCTCTTGATAAATAGTTGGTATCAGACAGGAACAAACGACACAACATGGTTCAATAACACTTGTTGAATATGATGGATCAATAACAGTTGAATGAGTATCTATATGTATTTTGGAATTCAAATTTATTATGTACAGTGTGGTATAACTGCATAAAATGGTTCAGATTGGAAGGACCATTTATAGAAAACAAAATTACATGGGTACGTTGACTCTTCAATGTTGAAAATTAGGACTGTTCCCAAAAACTCTACAATATTTAGGGGTGGGAAAATGGGTCAACGGTTCGTGTTTTCACATGACCTCAAACGACATGTTAAGAAACCAGTGGACCTGAACACGACACGACACGATAGCGTGTTCTTTTTCTTTAACCCGAATACTCCACATTAAAAACACGACACGACACGATAACACGATGAGTAAATATGATTCAATTGGACACGATTAGACCCGACCCAAATCGAGATGATAGGACATGACTAGACCAATTAGTGAGGAATTAAAAAAAATAGTGGGTTGATAATGGGTCTAAATGGGGTCAATAGTGGCTCTCTATAAGGTATATATCATGTCCTTAATTAGGTCACTATTGAGTCCTTATCGGGTCAATTTTGTGGCAAAAATTGGACACAAATACGATATGACCCGACGGCGGGTCCAAAAACCCAGACCCGAACACGACCCGAGCATGAAAGACCTTGTCAATTTTGCGTCAATTTTGTTTCGTTTCATTTTGTTTCGTGTCGTGTTATCATTTCATTTCTAAAATTGTATCCCCTGGCAATATTTAAACATGCACCATTTCCAATAGGAACTTGTGATTTTCCTTGATAGTCATTATGAATGGAGAGATCGCAAGATTTGCGGTGATATTGTAGGAAGCTCCAGTATCTATAATCCATGTGGTAGAAGCATTGTTGAGAGGTAAATAATGCTTTAGCTTTACAAAATCTCCCACCCTCTAGATTTAGGGTCACTTTGGTTCGAGATAAAATAACTTAAACTATAGTGAAAAGTAAAATGGTGAAATATTTTTAACATATTTAAAATTAATTTTTTGTTGGTTTGACATTGTGAATAAATACACACCCTATAATTATGAAAATTTAAACAAGAATATAGAAGAAAATTTAAGTCTAAATAGGTGAAAACGTATTTCACCATATTACTTTTCACCGCATTGAAACATGCACTCCGAACTAAATGGACCCTCAAACTCATATTATAACTATGAGTCGTTTAAACTTCGAACCTCTAAGTTATTAGTCATTTGAGTTTTAACTCTAAAAGTTTTATCACTATTGTAACGATGTCGATGGAGACCGACTACAAGTGTCAAACATGTAAATCTAATCATTGAAATTTTTTGTATATAAATTGAAAAAGAGGAAGAGATAACGAAGATGGGTTGGAGAGGGGGAGAATGTGTAACGCATAGGGAGAGTTGAAAAAATAGGCGAACAAATTCATTTATTTCCTCATTAGATGCTCCTAATATAGAGGTGGAAAAATTATTTGAGGAACGTACGGTTTAGTCCCTAACAAGAAGTTTTTGGACTATAAAATCAGGATAATTTTTCAAAGAAATTTTTGGACACTAAAACCATGATTTTTTAACAATTAACTCCCTTAAATACCTATCTACGCAATACTCTCTTATTCTTAAAGGTTCTCCCTAGCAACACCCACAACTACTACATTGTCGGAGGGAGCGGTGGTGCCGTTAATGCAGATCTTTAAAAATAATAGAGCATTGCGTAGATAGGTATTTAAGGAACCTAATTGTTAAAAAAATCATGGTTTTAGTGTCCAAAAATTTCTTATCAGGGACTAAACTATAAGTTCCCTAAATTATTTTCATTCGTCTCATGTTTGGTATTAGATGGGATGAGATTTAAGGTGGGATAACTTATCCTAAGTGATAATTTTACAACCATCACATAACCAAAATGATGTGATAGATGTTCAAATACAATATTTATTTGTATTCCTCCAACACATGTGAATAATCATATAACTCAAATTAGTCTCAACCTCTGTGACACCCCGCCTAATAAAATACCGGGTGATCATTCCTATATCAAATTAAAACAGGAATCTCAGTTGGTTCATTCTTAGCATTACTGTCGAAAACCTTTTTAAACCTTACTAACCACCTAGTATTCCAAAAAGTTGGTGCAAAATTTGAAATTTGTATTTAAACAAGACAAAAACATGCGGAAATATATATAAACCATTCACAACAACTGAATCAAATTAATTGAATAAATAATTAAACTAATTTCCTAATAAACCATCGGCCACCAAAGTAAATAGTCGAACAATAATCATCCAACAATAGAATTAATAAATCTAAAAACTATACTGAAAAGTCTGGGCGACAAGCCCTTAGTAAAACTGATACTGATAGATGATTTCTACTCTAGGAAAGAATGAACGACCCATCTAATCCAATCTCCTACTAGCATCCACATGTGCCGCAACTACATGTCCCTGGAATAGAATACCAAGTCTGGCGTCCCTATGGCTGGACACCTAAAAGCTTTTGAAAATAGTTTTATGGATACCAAAACATTTTGAAAATATTTATCAAGTGAATTAACTGTAGTAAATAAAAAAATATATGAATGCTCTTCATATTTAAGTTAGTGTCGCACTCTCTTGAGGACATACTCACCCCTCCACTAATGTGCACACCTAATGGTTACCTTAAACCCACATAGTTTTACTACCCCATCCAACTAGTCCTAGTACAATCCTCCCTTGCCTTTGTACTCTAAACCGAGTATTATTATTATTCATGGGTTGTAAGTTATCTCATTAATTAACCTAATTAATTCCTTTTAAATAATATCATATAATTGTGACAAAAGTTTTATAAAGTAAATACATCACACACTGTATTATTACCCACATATAATATTTAATACCATTATATACGTATCTTTACCACAACATCCATACATATTTCATATGTATATCCATCCCTCCAAGTATACCCTCACCGAATGATTTCCGCTAAAGTGTTATCTCACTAGGTGTGCTCATATAACCTAGTTACCCAAGTCGGAATTGCTCACCAACCTGGCCCAAAATATAAACATAGTGGAGACGGTCATATTCCATCCCTGAAAGTGAGATAAGCCGCTCACCCATATACCGAACGCTATGACCTGGGGAAATACTCGCCCTACTCCTCAAGCTAGGGGATTCACCCACTTCGCGCAACCTCCCTTGACAACACTAAAGCATATAAATTAAATAAATATTTAGTCACTGATATTTAATAGCATACACAATACATAAACTATCACCAAACCGTATATATATAATATAAATCCTGGCATTACCGTGTACTAAAATCCGTAACACTAGCCTGTATATTCCCGAGCCTATGGTCCAACTCTAATTTAATTTAATTTAATTTGCACATTAATTAATTTAATACTTGGTGTTGCTCAACCAATATACCCGAACTCGCTCACTTGGCCCGTATCATCGTTAATACCCGAGTCTATATTACGCCTCCTAATTGATGAATTACACCTCAATTAATTTAATAATGTAGTTCCACTCAACTACAATACCCGAACATTTTCTTCCTCGGCCCGAATTTCTACTAAAATTTATTTTCACAAAATTCATCCATTTTGTGGCGCACAATTATAATTCTCCAAAACCCAGTTATATTTCCCTTGTAATTGTTAGGAGCAAGGTTCCATATTTAATTCTCATTTATTAAATATATGGAAGTAAAACCAACCCAAAATTTTAACCCATATAAATTCCCAAGAAAAAATGCAAGGGTCGATCGATCGACTACAAACGTCGATCGATCGATCGAACAGATTGCTGTCTTCTTCATTCTTCTATTTTCCTCCATTAACGAATCCCAAGCTTTGACGTCTCTAATTTTCCAGCCTTAATTTATCATTGCATCATATATTCACATATAAAACAGACCATGATCATTCTCTAACCATTTTAACATAATCGATCCCAAGGAAATATCACTAATTCCAAAAATGGGTTTTTACCTTATCATCAAATTCATTACCCCAAAATCGATTTCACAATCCCAATCAATTTATATCTACTACTGGTATCCTGATATAATTCCAATTCCAATCAACACTGACTACTTTTATAACATCAATTGAACCATTAAATCACATATCCAGTTATATTTCATAAAAAGCAATTTTCACGCAATAACCCACCCAAAAATAGATTTTGGTTTACACCCAACACAATATGAATTGATTATCACATATTTAAGAATCACAATAGTTAACCACTTGCCTGGAATTGTTCATAGAGTCTGATCCGTTGGTCTAGAGAATGGTTTGATGAAGAACACCCAATTTGTCCCTCGGTTTGTCTCCAAAAGATCCCCAATTTGCTCTTGATTTGTTCTTCTATTTCACTCTCAAACCCTAGGTTTAGAATTTTGTTAACTGCCGTTCAACACTCTCTCAATTAGGTTTATAATCCCTAATCACGTTTTTAGCCACATGGGCCTAATTAAAATGGCCTTAGTCCCCCGTGTAGGCCCGGCTATGCCCAAAAATGCCCCGAGACCCGATTACTACCCCCGGGTACTCTTTTCTGACTATCTCGACCCATCTAAACTCAATTGTGCACTCAGAATTGTCATCCAAAATACTTTATAACATTCCCAAATTTTGACCTCAAAATGCGATACACAATAATTTGAACAATTAAATTTACAGTCGCCAAATATAAATAATTCTTCCCACTCAAATAAATTCTCCAATCATCAATTTAAGTTTCTCCAACTTAAATAATTTTATTTCTCCCAAAAATAATTAAATACTAAATCCTCAAAATTATGGGGTGTTACAACCTTATGTTATCCATTCCACCCATGCATAACCAGACTAAAAGGGACAAATTTAAAAACCCAGCGAAAAGTGCACGGGTAAAAATGTTTGTTAGTGCTAGAATTATCACAATAAGAAATCTAGAAAGAAGTGTTGAGAAGACAAATAATAATCATACACACAACACCAAGGACGTGGTTCGACAATTTTATTTTCTATTAGTGTCTCTCAAATAATCAAAGTTGCATCCCTTTGTCATGGGTCAGGATTTACATTTTATAGTTGTGATAATAAGTGATTGAATTATACAAGTAGTTCAACTAACTTGTAGATAGCTTATAAGTGTCCCTGAATATCTTCTCGAGAGGAATCCTATGGCTCACCTTAGCCAATTAAAATAGAGCAGGAGAAGAAGAAGAAGAAGAAGAAGAAAAGAAGAAGAAGAAGAGGAAGACGAAGAAGAAGAAGATATGGCCCCATTAAAGAGGAGATTGTTGATCATGGATAATAAATATCAGACCCTACTCTTCGACAGGGTAAATCTTCCTAAGATAAATAAGGGGGACTCACCTAGGGTCAGTGGTTCCAGTTTGAGAACCAAGGGGAAGGATAATGCGGTAGGGAAGAAGAAGGAGGAAAAGAAAAGAAGAAAAGAAAAGAGGAGGAGAGAAAGAGAGAGGAGGAGAGGAAGAAGAAGAAGAAGAAGAAGAAGAAGAAGAAGAAGAAGAAGAAGCCCCAGTTGAATTATCCCTCTCTCTTTCTGTTATTGATGAGGAGGCCACCATGGCCAACACCCCATACCTTGCCCCTAGCTTGCTTAAGGGGATAGTGCTCATAGCGAATCGTGAGCGCTCGTCATGGTTGGGGTCAAAACAGATGGCCTTCGAGGCTACACAGGTATTTGCCCTTGTAATAACTCATTTTTTTGCTTATCATTTCTCTTGATTCGGTTTCTATGTACTAATTTTTCTTCCTTTTACCTTGGACCCTTTATCAGGTTTTATTATACTTTTGGATAGTCATGCTGACTAGTCCAAAAAGAGATAGGAGCTGAGCGAAGCCCTAGAGAATTCCCAAAAGGACTTGGTTAATGCTCGGTTTAGATTCGAGTAGGAGAAGGAGAAGGTGAAGAAGGCCTTGGTTGATTTAAAGGTCGAAAGCAACCTTGTAATTATCAATAATGAGAGGCTAGAAGGAGATAATGTGGATCTAGTTGGTAAGGTCCAAAAGCTAGAGGGCGAGGTCCCAAGCATAAAGGAGAGTAGCTACGCGAACCACCAGAATGCAGCCTATGATGATGCTAAGCTCCAGATTGGTTATGCCAAGAATTTGTTCTTTAAGAAGGTATGGGACTATGCCTTGAAGGCAGTAGGAGTCCCACCAGAGTCCGATATGTACCAGCTCCATCTCTTAGGGTCTTCTCACATTGTTGCTGAGGAGCTTCCCGCTGGTCAGCGGGCGAACCAGGTTGAAGAGAAGCAGAATGAGGTCGAGGCGGATATCAACCAGGTGGGGAAAGATGTTGAGAAGGGTAAAGAGCCAGAGTCCTATGATAAAATAAAGGTATGAAGTCCTGTATTCCTAGGACCCTTCCATTTACTTTATTCTTGAATTGTAATTTATTTTTTCCCTTCTCTAGTTTTAATAGCTCTTGTCCCCCTTTTGGACTATTAACGAAAAAGACGCTCCTTTTTGTTGATCTTCCTCTTTTCATTATACTGATGTTCTTTATACTTGTAATATACTCTGTTGTTTGTAGATTATCATTTTCGAAGACTATATAACTCCTTCATCAAATCTTGGGAAGGTTTTAGGCCCAATTGTGAGTGGGACGCTTGTTGGGTCTTTTTGAAGGGTTGCAAACATCTAAGGACAAGAACTACAATGTGCAAGGACCATTCTGAGCTAATGGCCAAGTTAAAGGTTGACTTCCAAGTTATGGAGGAGATCGACTCCTCCATGTAGGAGGAAATAAATTATCTGAGGGCACAGTTTCCAGTAAGCAGGGATATGGTCTAGGTGGGCGAGATGATTCAAGATCAAAATGATACCCTAAAAAAGGAGGTTGCCAAGATGGAGGAGGACGTCCAGCGAATGTATACCATTATATCTGGCCTTCAAAGAAATATCAAGAGGCTACGGCATTTATTTAGGATGGGTCCTAGAGAAACTTGGGCAGTAGGTTATGATGTAAGTGGTTGAACGCCCTTAGAGAGATTAAGATACCCAAGAATTTATAGTCGTGGTATAAGTATTAAGTAGACTTCCCAACTTACTGTCAGTCCCCATTTGGGAAGGATGAGAAGTGGAGTCCCATTGACCATCTTGCCCAATTGATGAACCATTACCTTCAAGACAACGAGGAGGTGTTTGCCCCCAATCCATATGATGGTTGGAGAGAACACATGAAAAATATTTTGGAATATTTTGTACTCTTCAGTCTTTTACCGAAATAAATAAAGTTTGTCTATTAAATGTAATATATTTTGGGCAGTTATCGATTGAATATAATTAATAATTGCTTTTCATTATGGGAATTTTCCGACCAGGAAAAGTTGATACCTACCAAACATTTAGGACTTTGCCTGACTAAATAACATTGTTGATCATTTTGGGCCATTCTCCGACTAAATAAGTTAATAACAAATGTTAATAATTTTGGGCCTTGGCCAACTAAATGAGTCAATAACTAATGTTAATAATTTTGGTCATTTACCGACTAAATGAGTTAATGACTAATGTTAATCATTTTGGGCCTTTGCCGACTAAAAGAGGTGATAACTAATGTTAATCATTCTTCTGTCCAATATTCTATATCATTTTATTTGCCTTACCTCTTAGGTTGTGTCGTCACACTCCCTTAAAAATATGAGAGATAATGACAATAATACACTTGGTTAATGGGCCATCCGCCCAATCAGGATTTTAGCGGCCAACATACTTGGTGACCAACCTCAGTTAGATTTTTGTCTAAGGATCTCCTGTAGGGCTTTTATTATTGTCGAGGCAACCCGTGAGGCCCTTTGTGTTTGATATGACAAAGATCTGAGGATTCTAGTAATTGAAATAAACTTAATAGTTTCTTGTAATTAATATGAACGTTTCTCTGCGCGACGAGATTCCTTTATTGAAATAAGTTGAGTAAACTATTTAAACCTAAAAGAGTTATCCAGCTAATATTTCCCATTAAAATAAGTTGAATAGACTGTTGAAACCTAATATAGACGTAGATTATTATCTCATGTTTAGTGTTGGATGGGATGAGATTTAAGGTGCGATAAGTTATCCTAAGTGATAATTTTACAGCCATTACATACCCAAAATGATGTGATAGATGTTCAAAGACAATATCAATTCGTATTTCTCTAACACACGTGAATAATCATATAACTCAAATTAATCCCAACCTCATGTTATCTATTCCACCCATGCATAACCAGACTAAAAGGGACAAATTTAAAAATCCAGAGACAAATGCAAGGGCAATAATGTTTGTTAGTGATACAATTATCAGAATGAGAAACCTAGAAAGCATTAGACCATCTAGTTAATGCCACGACATCTCACGAGAGAATGAGTTTTCTGGATGCCTATTCGGGGTGCCATTCGATCTCGCCGTTCGACCCCGCCCATGACAAAACGTCCTTATAACTCCATTAGGTCTATATTATTATAAGGTCATGTCGTTCGACCTAAAGAACGTATGGGCACCTTATCAGAGGTTGGTCACGAAGATGTTTAAGCAGCAAATAGGAGGCACCATGGAAGTCTACATCGATGACATGTTAGTTAAGACAGAGAACAAAAACAACCACCCCAAGGACTTGGCCAAAACTTTCCAAATCCTCAAGAAGTAGTAGATGAAATTCAATGCGAGCAAGTGCTCATTTGGTGTCCGGTCTGGAAAATTTCTAGGTTACCTAGTTACACTACACCAAAATGCTGATTTAGTAACATACAAATTTAGTAATTACTAACACTATTATACTGTTACGATTACTAATAGTAATTTACCATTGCTAAATCAAGATATGTGTTATTAACGTGTTTTATCATGTTAAATAATGGACTGAAAATCAATTTTAATTATACTCCTCTCGCAAAATAAGAGCAGGAGACTTCCCTCCCAATGAAAAAGTCACAAATGATTTCTTTGGAGACATGCGGCTTCTTTCTCCCACAACTCTCCAAATCTCTTTTGGATATGCTTTGATCTATGATTACTTTCTATTTCTTCAAAATCTCTTCCGGGTATCACACAATAAAACCCTAAATACCTGTAATTCCTTCACAACAATTTAATCTCTCCACAAGACAAGTGATTCTGCGATTTCATCTGCACGTCAAATTATCTCCCCCCCTCTCTCTCTACGGTACATTACTAATTACTCTTTCTTATAGTTTATGTTTAAGACTTCGAAAAAAAAATTAGAATTTCACGAAATAGAATGGGGTTCCCAACACGCACTGAAAATATTTTAATTCAAACTCACCCTTAGGGTTTCTGTGCTATAGTAGGGGATTGGTTGTACATGACATAGTTTGGTAACGATAGTAGGGTTTGTAGTTTTTATTTATTTATATTTTTTAGTAAAATTTGTGGCGTTGGTTAGTTCAGTTATACAAAAGCAGGGGGTGTGTGTGTTTATATGCATGATTTTTTATTTCGATTTTAGGTTTGTTTTGCCGAACTGAGTTACAATTCATATTAGTCATATATGAATGTTAATTTTTTCCCCCACCCCTTTTTGATGGTTATATTATGGTTAATGTGGGTGCTTGAACTATAAAATTGGGTAACTAGGACTCTAAAATGATTCAAACAACTCGAGCTCATTTTGTGTTTGCTCGGGTGAAAGCTATTTGAAAATTAGCTCGTGAAACAAACGAACGTCCAAGCTTGAATATATTTTTAAACTCATTATTGAGCTCCACTTGAATTTGGATCCATTAAAAATTATCATACCACTAATTATATAAATTAATGGTATCAAACAATAAAAACCCTAAAGACCTACGATTTCTTGCGATTCTGCGATTTCATCTCTCCAAAATACGAGTGATTATGTGATTTCTTCCGCATGCTGCGATTTCTTCGGGAGATCTACGATTTTTTTACTCAAGAGGTTTTATTATAATTTTCTTTGTTGTTATGAAATAAATCAAATATGAGTATAATTTTCTTTGGATTCTTTTTTGAGAAATTTTTGCTAACCTTGTCTAAGTTTAGGTATGCCAAAACCCTTAAAACTTTATATTTTTGCTCGGATTTTTATAATGTGTTGTGAATAAATGTGTATGTATGGTTGTATATAATAGACTATTTGCTGGTTATGTTTGTCAGGATTTATTTTTCACTAAGATTTTGAGAGTTAACTTAACTTTATGTTGGAAAGCCATTTTTATGATTTGTGATCTGAGATTTGCGATTCGTGCTACATATAATTTGAGATTTGAGATTTGCGACTCTCTTAGCATTCAGAACATCTGAATCTTCATCTCGGAGTTAGTTTCTTTTGCCTCTTTTCTCATTCTTTGTTTGTTGATTTCCTCTGAATGCATGATATCTAAATGTTTGTATGTAATATGTATGCAATATTATATATGTATATGTATATGCATATGCGTGTGTGTATTTTTATCAATTCATCAGATGACTCAAAATAAACACTTTAGGTTTTTGTGAAAAGGTAGGGTTTTTAATTTGTTGACAAATGTGGTTGATCTTGAGTTAGGTTTGTGTTTTTTGTGAAGGCCTAAATTTGGGGGATTTGTTATTGTATGAAGATTTGATGGGAGGGGGTTTGAGGGCTAAATTTGAGGGGTGGGTTTTTTCTTATTCATTATGTGACTGTTTAATGGGAATTAAAATACCATTTATGGAAATGTAATCTAAAGATCCAATTCTTAACTTAATTTGTGACCCTTATGTTAATTGTAAATATAATCCTACACTACAAAAAAGTAACTTTTGAGACGGTGGCCTAACAGTCACAAAAGATGGTTTATCCATCTCAAATACTTTTTGGGGTGCTATTTGGGACGACTCGGAGGGGTAGGGGTTATAAATACTTTTTGTGATGCTATAGCCATCTCAAAAGAGCTTTTTGAGATGAAAACAGATTCGTCTCAAAAGCTCACCATTTTATATGACCTTTTCTAGGCGGCAAGAGAGATATCCCAAAAGAGTGCTTTTGAGACGAGAATTAATTTGTCTCAAAAGGTTACTATTTTAGAAGATCTTTTTGAGGCGGCAATAGAGACATTTTAATTTATTTTTGGAACGGTTTTAACCATCTCGAAATAGGTGAAGAGATGTTAAAATTTTTGCACCAATATATTATCTACAATAAAATATATCGCGAAAATCTAATATATAATTGAATTACATTAAAGGTAACAAAACACAATGAATATTCATAACATATATTACATAAGATGATTTTGAACCAACACAACGAATAATTTGCATTCAACAATAGTTAGACTTCTTACAAGCATCTCTAAATATTCATCAAAATCAAAATGATAACACTAAGTTCAAATATTCGACTTGATAATAAAAATACATTAATTTCTTATACTCCAAAATATGAAATATTTTTATCAAGGTAATCCCGCAATCTTAAAGCGTACAACTGCCCAAATCACTGATCATCATTGCATGTTCTACAAAAATTGCCACCTGCAGAAAAAATTAATGTTAATTATGTCAAAATTAATATCTCACTCTTCAACAATACAATGCGAAATGAATCAATATAGTATATTCTCATCACAATATCTATCTACTATTATTTTTTTTAAATTCGGCAGCATCTCTTTTGTTTATTTATAAAAACCACAGGTAGCCAATTTATTTTAAACATTAAAAATTGATTCTAAGAGTACTATAAACCAACCACCACTATAACAATTTTTTACCATTACCATATCAAACTTTCACCATCACCATTGAAAATTTAACTTTAAAAAAGAGGATTTTCCATTACAAAACCTCCCAATATATATAAGTTATTAAATGTATGAACTATATATTATTACCTAGTCGGTCTGAATTGTTGAGGTAATCGAAGTATGAGGTGAATGTAAGATCTAAACTCATGAAACTCATGGGACCATGGAAAACCTAACACGAGGATTTCTCAAAAGGTATTTTTATCCAGTTCTGGGACAATAAGAGTGACGTTCAAATATCTTACAATAGCAACCATGTTACAGATCTTCACGTGACCTTTTTTTTAAATCACCTGTTCGGTACAAAATCAAAAAAACAAACATTACTAACTTTTGTCCAGCCATACGAACTTCTTTAATATTCATAATGAAAATATTCGATCACAAAATGGATAAACTTGACAGTATTTTGAAAGTCACGTTTATGTATTGCTAATTACTAAATCTAAGCATAAACGTGACAGTATTTGGAATGTATTGTGAGAGCAATGTAAAACATATGAGAGTTACCAATATGTTATTCAACATGAAAATATTATAAAAGTTTGTAAAACCTAATCATAAAATTATATTTTCATCATTTTATAATATTAAAATTTGTGTTAGCATTAACCTTGGCAACTAATTTCAACAAAGTGCATACGTTATATTGGAAACATTTGTTATAGATAATTTGAAATGTAATTTGGTGTACTTGATTGCACAAATTTCTATTGAAAATTAGTTTTTCAGCCACAACTAATTAAATGGTGATAGTATACATTCCCCACCTTCTGTTTTGTTTGCCTCCACGCTTGTTATTGTACTCATAGCGGGAAAATCATATTTGATAGTAATAAGGTTGCTCGAAAATACATGAAAATTCTTTTAAAATAAAATAATTTCAATAATTACTTTCAAATACACCTAGAAATTTTCTAAATTCAATGCCAAACTCTAATTTGTATCCATTTTAATCACTGGGTGTGGGTATTAATTTTCAATTACTAGTTGTTCAGGCACGTAGACCACCCAGGGTGGAAGCTAAGCTAGGAATGGGGAAGGAAAGCAAGTGATTTGTGACATATTTGGAGCTGAGGCCACTGAGCAAGGCAACTCCTCATTGTTCAATGGAAAAAAATATGCCTCATTGCTGCGACAACTTTATTATCATCCCTTCACCTGTTTTGTGCTCCCCGGATACTTCTAATTTATAATACCACTCCGGTAATTGCATGGCTCATACTTTTAGGTTCATACAATTTTATATTTTTTAATTTGATCAAGATTAACTCCGATTTGGTCTGGTAGTGATGCACTCTGAATGTTTTTGTTTGGAGTTTTCAGGACTTATTACAATGTTTATCAATGGTATTTGAACAAAGGTTTCAAGGGGTCACTTGACATGAAAGCCACGTTCGGCCAAGATTTGGTGTTAATGCATTCATTAAGTTTACCTCTTTCTTTCAACGAATATGATTTTTCAACCCAGAGCTTACAACATAGTGAAAGTTATTTTCTGTTAAGAAAATTATTCAAATGTCTGCAATTCATTTTGACTATGAGTAATACACATTCTGGAGTTATCACAAAATGTCTGCCATTCATATAGAAATTAGTCTTTGTATGCTTGCTCATTGTTTTCAATTATTGTGGCGTGTCATTCTCTAATAATTGACCAAATATATATGTTTTACATTTGTTTGCCTATTTATTTTTTATTCGTGATATTATCTGTTTATATATGCACTCCCTATATCGAAGAATGTAATTTTTGTTATGATCTCATTCTTCATATTTTATTTTTATTTTCGTGGCTAAGTTCTTCCGATTTAATTTTGCTTTTCTACCATGTTTCTGCTCAACTGTGATAACTATTTGTAAATGCAGGTTGGACAGCTGAGGGAGGTTTCTAATAAGACTAACAATGCGGAAGTGAAATTTCTCTTGGAAGTAGAGTTTGGTCTGGTATTGTCTTCTTACCAATTTGGATTTATGATATGCGTGTACTACGTTGAAGAGAATATAAGGGTTGAGCATTAATGTTTTGGCTCCAACCTTGGTGATTTTTTCATAAATATTCTGGTAGTTGGTTTTTTATACATGTGTTTTTAATAAATAATAGTGATTAGTTTCATTACCACATAGTCATGTAAGTGTACTATATCCATAGGGTATGTCATATGCGCATGTACACCCAAATGAAAAGGTTTGTGCCTAATTTATTTGTTTTTAGGGTTGATTAAAAAAAAATTAAAAGTAGAGGTCAATGAGAGAATAACCACCAGAGTTTCTTATGTTTCCTATGTGGGATTCCTTACTCGAATGATGGGTAGAATTACATAACTACTGTTGATATTATTTTGAGGTTTTATGCCATTCTAGCATACATAAGATTGCGTTAGACTCTTAAGGAAATTATTAAGTATTGTTGAGATTCCTGATACTCATTAGTTTTTTCTTATCTCGGGTTTCTATTTTAGGTCCTAGAATGGGTAAAGAAAAGTTTCACATCAACGGGGTCATTGGCCATGTCGACTTTAGAAAATCAACAACCACTGGTCACTTGATCTACAAGGTTGGAGGTATTGACAAGCATGTCATCGAGAGGTTCGAGAAGGATGTATTATCATTGATATTGCATTGTGCATATTCGAGAACACCAAGTACTACTGCAGTCATTGATTCCCCTGAACACCATGACTTTATCTAGAACTTGATTACTGGTACCTCATAGGTCGATTGTGTTGTCCTCATTATTGACTCTACCACCAGAGGTTTTGATGCTGGTATTTATAAGGATGCTCAAACTCGTAAACATGCACTACTTTCTTTCATCATTGGTGTCAAGAAAATGATTTGTTATTGTATCAAAGTTAGTATTGTAGTTCCATATTTTTTAGACATGTATTGTTGTAGATTTTGTTATTTGAAAACCAATATAGAAATATCTTTGTACATGTTTGTGTAAATGGACATCACTACCGACATTAATGCATGATTTTATTTGTGGGAAAGGCTTTTGCCTTACAATTATAGTACAAAACTCAACCATTTGTATAGGAACTTGCAAGTAATTTAAAATAGTAATAGTATCTCAATTAAAAATATTATTTTTTAAAAAAAATTCTTTGAAATTAGTAACGAACCTATAATGTTACTAAATGTTACATATTTTTTTTATACACTTCTATTATGAATGTTGGTAGTGGTAAAAGTGTGTTAGAATTTGACTAAATTTTTAACACTTTAGTAACGGTAGTGATGTGTTAGTAACACATAATTTAGTAACAGTAAACAAGTGTTAGTAATTTCCTTCCCCACACCTTTTTTTTAACACTAAAGTAGTGTTACTAATTTTTTTTGTAACTCTACAGTAGTGTAACTAATTGATTGTTTCGTTGTAGTGGATTGAGGACAATCCAGATTAGATTAATGTGAACAATATGGTCTAATCCCCAAGGAAGTTGCGAGATATTCAAATGCTTACTGGAATGCTCGCAGCATTTAATCGCTTCATCTCCAAGTCCTTGGAAGATTGTTGACCATTCTTTCAGCTATTAAAGAAGGATAAGGGCCTCGCATGGAATAATGATTGCTCAGGAGCTTTAAAGGAGATCAACTTCTACCTCAGCAAGACATCCCTATTGGCAATCCCCGATGACGGAGATCCCCTATAACTTTATGTCACAGTATCAGACCACGTTATTAGCTCGGCTATGGTATGTGAAAAAGAGGGTAAACAGTACCCTCCTTGCTATGCCAGTAAGATGCTCCTGGATATAAAACACCGTTACTTGCATTTAAAGAAATTAGCCTACGATTTGGTAGTTACTCAAAGGAAGTTGAAACATTAATTTGAAGCCCAATCGATAACGATCATCACTTCATTCCCCCTAAAAGTTTTCCTTCAAAAATTCGGCCTCTATAGACGACTATTAAAGTGTCTGGTTGAGCTAATAAGGTTCGATATTCACTTCAGTCAAGGACAACGATTAAGGGATAAGTCTCGGTCGATTTCATCATCGACTTCTCGGAGGATAAGCCAACTAACCTATAGGCGATGGAGTAATTAACAAATAAGGAAGCATAGTCCGAGGACGGGCCCATATACGTTGATGGAGCCTCAAATTCTAAGGCAACATGAGTAGGGATCGTCTTCATCATGAGAGAAGATGTCATCATCGAACAAGGAATCAGGTTGGGATTTGAAGCATCCAACAATGAAGATGAATACGAAGCACTAATAGCTGGTCTTCGCAAAGCCCAACTATTAGGGGCGAAGTGCCTCAATGTGTTCGACAATTACAAACTGGTCTCCAAACATGTGTGTGGAAATTTCAATGCAAAAGATGGCAGTATGGTAGTTTAACTTATCGTGGTTCGAGAACTCGTGGCAGTATTTGAGGAAGTACATATCTAGCCATTCCCCTGGGGAAGAATAGTCATGCTTATGCCTTAACAATAATAAGCTCAGTAGTAGACTCGGATCTCAGAAGAATTATCCAAGTGGGGTTCTTCGCCCGGCCTAGCATTGACCAGATAGTGGTCACTGAGTAGATCCTTCCCATAGAAAGAGCTCATAGTTGGATGGATCCCATCGTCGCCTACATGCAGAATATTATACTTCCAGATGATAGAAAGTTGGCTCATTAAATAAGGGTAAAGGTTGTTCGTTTTTATCTTGGTCCAGGTGGAAGATCTACAAAAGATCCTTTATAGGCCCTTACCTCTAATACATCCACCCACAAGACACCAAGAAGGTTCTCAGTGAGTTACATGATGGTATTTGCGGAAGTCATGCAGGAAGATATTATTAGCATTCTGAGCAATTGAAGAATGCTACTGGTTGCTGCACATATAGAAATATTCAAGTATCTATGATCGGAGATATGAAAAATACCAGAATCTCTCCCCTATGGTTCATAAAAAAGCTAGCGGCTTGAAATCCTTAACCAGTCCTTGGCCATTTTCACAATGGGGATTGAACATTATGGGATCACTAACTACTTCACCTGGGAGTCGTAAGTATCTACTGGTCGACAAAGATTACTACACTAAGTGAGTATAGGTAGAACCACTAGCAAACATCCGTGACACCAATATGACAAGGTTCATCTAAAAGAGAGTCATAACGTTATTTTGGGTATCAAGTGATACCATCATTAATAACGACACGCGATTTGAATAGGGTTTCTTTCAAGACTTATCTGATGAGAACGAAATTAAGCATCACTTCAGCTCGGTGGCATAAAATTATAGTAACGATCACGTAGAAGCTTCCGACAAGACAATGCTCGACGATTTAAAGAAGAGGTTGGAAAGAGCAAAGAGTGTTTTAATGGACAAACTCCCTCGCGTCCTTTGGGCCTATTGCACCATACCTAAAATACCTACTAGTCAAACTTCCTTCGCACTCACATACAGAATGAACGTTACCATCCTGCTTAAAGAAGGTCTCCCTACCATGAAAATCAACTTGGTCGACCAATGTCTAAACGACAATGCCTTATGCACTGAACTTGACTTAACGGATTAACGAAGAGAGTAAGCCATGATCAAGTTAGCTTCATATCAGCAACAACTGGCAAAGCACTACAATAATAGAGTTAATTCGAGGAAATTATAGGTAGGAGATTACGTCCAAAGAAAAGTCCTCGTAGTACAGTTAGACCATCAGGGGGTAAACTGGGACCAAACTGTAATACTCCGTATTTTTATGCTTTCTAAATTTGGGGATTTATTAAATTTAATGTGAGATATTAATTTAATATAAATCCAAAAATTAATTATTTTTATAATTTCTAACTTGACGAGAGTTAGTAATCATTGGAAATTTGTTGAATATTACTAATGAGTAAAGTAATATATGATATTGGTTCTATTAAATGCCACGAGTGAATAAAATGACAATTTTGGAAATTTAAGTCAGAACGCGCTCGTGTCGTGTCGGGACTAAATGTTGATTAATAAAAGTGAATAAATTATAAATCACCTGTATGGTCATTTCGAGTGCGCCAAAATGTCCGGAAGGGTCGAGATAGTCAAAATAATGTACCCGGGGGTTTAGTTTGGGTCTCGGGGCGTTTTTAGGCCTAATTGACACCCCGGGACGGCGTTTTGGACATTTTACATTTTTAGGCTTGAAAACCCACGAAAATTTTAGAGTTATATCAGATGCTTAGGGGTGCCTTCTATGGTTAACTCAACCAAAAACAAGTGACGGCCACGATGCCCCACCCCCTGCCCCACCCCGCCCCACGATGCCCCACCCCCTGCCCCCCTCCACGCACACACATACACACATATATATATACACATACACACAAATATACACATAAATATATATATAAATGAAAGAGAGAGAGAGAGAGAGAAAATGGACCTGAAAGTAGAGAGAGAGAGAGAGAGAGAGAGAGAGAGAGAGCAGCGTCGAGAGAGAGATAAATGGAGGGAACGGCGCGGGAGGGAAAAAAGAAGGGGGATAGGGTTTTTGCTGCGAACATTGTCACGGTCGTGTCAAGGTCTTTGACCGTGACACGAATTGTCACGGTCATTGACCGTGACAAGTTCGTGACAATTAAACTTGTCACGGACTTGTCACGGTCAATGACCGTGATAATTCGTTGTCACAGTCGTGTCAAGGTCAATGACCGTGACATAAAACGCGTGTTTTTTTGTCACGGTTAATGACCTTGACAAGGCTGGCCGGCTGAAAGGTGACAATTTGCCCATTTTGGTGTAGTGTGCACAGACGTGCAGAAACAGTTGTTGGCTTCATTTAAGCTAGTGGGGGCCGCTTTGCAGTGGTGGGAATCCACCACCACCTTGGAGGAGAGGGATACTATCCCGATTTAATCATTCTGGGAGCGGTTTGACCGCAAGTATTTTCCATCCGCCGTGGAAACTGAGATGAGGTGAAAGTTATTGAACTTGAAACAGGAGAATTCTACTGCTGCAGAGTATGAAGAGGAGTTCACAAGGCTTCTCACTATAGTGCCAGATGAGACACCCACTGAGGGTAAGAAGATACTATTATTTGTGGACAGGTTAGCTTGGAGGATCCGTCAGCACTTTATAGGGAATCTATGTCTGAGTACCTACACGGATGTACTCAATGCTGCTTTGCTACACTGCCAGGATCACCGCTTCCATCTGCATGGAAGCAAGCGAGCAGGAGAGTCCGACCAGCAGGGCAGGACAAGGGGTAGTGGCGCTAGTGGAACACCGACATCCTAGGGGCAGACTCGTCAGCATGAGCAGAGTTCCCATCAGGGGGACCCTGCCAAGCGGTTCTGATCAGGTGATTCCAGGCAGGGATTTGGGGGATTTAGGCAGGGTCAGCAGGGCCAGCCTAATTAGCAGGGCCAGCAAGGCCAACAGGGTCAGCAGCAGGGCCAACCGCATTTTCATCAGGGGCAACAGGGCCAGTGGCGGGGTGGTAATGGCCAACAGGGCCGTGGTTAGCAGGGTCAGAGGGGAGGTAATTTCAGGGGCCAATGGTTTGTGTGCGGCAAGAATGGCCATAAGCGCCAGGATTGTCCAGAGGGTGATAGGGACCCACAGCAGCAGGGTGCCCGTAATGAGCCACAGAGGCCACTTTTTCCAGCAGTCCTCCCAATACCAGCTCAGGTACCAGCCCTACCAGCCATTCCAGCCGCTCTGGTGCAGCAGGGGGAGTTATAGTATGGACGTATTTATAATGTCCACCGAGCATCAGCTCCACAGGCACCCCCACGATTGAGGGTACGTTCCCTATCCATGGTACTATGGGTCGGGTTTTATTTGATACTGTGGCGATGCACTATTTTATCGCTACCCATTTTGCGAAGGCTTTAGGGTTATTAGCCACATCAGAGAGCACTGTAACGTGTGTAGACTCACCACTGGGAAATGGATCACTAATTTTCTTTATATGTCGGGGTGTGGGGATAGAGATTGGTAGCTTGGTATTACCAGCAGACATGTTAGTCTTAGATATGCATGAGCACGACGTTATTATCGGTATGGATTGGCTCGCCGCTTACAGGGCCATGATAGATTATTTCGGTGGGAGTATTGTCTTTGCCATTCCGGGGAAAGAGATGTTTATAGTGGCGATGCCTCGCCCAGACGGAGGCTCGACCGCTCATTTATATTACATAGAGGAGTAGGTTGTGATTCCCTTATACTCGATCCGAGTTGTTCGTGAGTACTCTGATGTATTTCAGGAGATACCAGGCCTACCACCCAGTCGAGAGATAGATTTTGTCATAGACTTATTACCGGATACTCGACCTATAGCACGCGCTCCATACCGTACGGCTTCGGTGGAGATGCAAGAGTTACGAGATCAGATTGAGCAGCTGTTAGGTTAGGGATTCATTCGCAGGAGTACCTCACCTTGGGGAGCTCCAATTTTGTTTGTGAAAAATAGAGATGGTTCACTGAGGCTATGTGTGGACTACCGGGAGGTAAACAAGGTCACGATACGGAACAAGTATCCGTTGCCACGAATCGATGATCTGTTCGACCAGTTGAGGGGAGAAACTTTCTTTTCGAAGATAGATCTGAGGTCAGGGTACCATCAGCTATGTATTAGGGAGAAGGATGTTTCAAAGACTGCTTTATTGACGAGATATGGGTCCTATGAGTCCAGAGTGATTCCATTTGGACTCACAAATTCTCCATCTGTATTCATGGACTTGATGAACCGAGTGTTCAGAGAGTTCTTGGATCAGTTTGTCATCGTCTTCATAGATGACATCCTGATATATTCACACTCCGAGGAGGAGAATGCCGAGGACTTGAAACAGGTTCTTCAGACTCTACGAGAGCATCAACTGTATGTTAAGTACGAGAAGTGCGGGTTCTGGTTACGTGAAGTGCAGTTCTTGGGGCATGTTATTTCTGAACAAGGGATAGCAGTTGACCCGAATAAAGTGTCAGCGGTGAGTGAGTGTGGACATCCCACGACACCAACGGAAGTACGTAGTTTCTTGAGATTAGCCAGATACTACAGGAGATTCATCTGGGGGTTCTCCAAAATAGCGGGTCCATTGACGAACCTGACTCGCAAGGGGGTGCCATATGTTTGGGATGATCCTTGTCAATTGGCTTTTGACGAGTTGAAAGACAAGCTTACTTCAGCACCGGTCCTTGATTTACCTAAGCTGAGCATGGAGTATTTGGTTTACACGGATGCCTCATTATGGGGACTTGGGGGAGTACTTCAGCAGGATGAGAAGGCTATAGCTTTTGCCTCCCGCAAGCTTAAGTCGCATGAGAAAAATTACCCCACCCACGACCTAGAGTTAGGAGCGGTCGTTTTTGCATTGAGAATATGGAGGCACTATTTATTGGGGGAGAAATTTTGCTTGTTCACAGACCACAAGTCACTGCAGTACCTGTTCACTCAACGAGAGCTGAATATGCGTCAGCACAGGTGGTTAGAGTTTGTAAAGGACTATCAGTTCGACATACAGTACCATCCGGGGAAGGCCAACGTAGTTGCTGAGGCGTTGAGCTGTAGGCCAGTGGACGATGTAGCGGACATATGGAAAGAAAAGTGGAAGGAGTTGGGCCACCAGGAAGCAGTAGCTCGTTCCTTCATATCTGTTATGACAGTGACACCCGAGATTATTACGAGGGTGATACAGGCACAGACCACAGACCCATTTTTCCAGGACCAGATTGTATGATTGTTAGCTGAAGGTGCTGAGTCCTATTCCGTTAGTTCTGATGGGGGTTTGAGGTTTAATGGGAGATTAGTGGTCCCAGAAGGAGTAAACTTATGTCATGCAGTGATGACCCAGTCTCACGGATCCAAATTTCCAGTACATCCTAGAGGAGATAAGATGTACCAAGATAGGAGGCGGCAATACTGGTGAAGTGGGATGAAAAAGGACGTTGCTGAGTTCGTGTCCAAGTGTTCTACCTGCCAGCTGGTAAAGGTGGACCATCATAAACCGTCAGGGTTGCTACAGCCATTGGAAATACTCGCGTGGAAGTGGGAGAGTATTTCCATGGATTTTATTACAGGGTTGCCTGCATCACAGCGGGGCCACGACTCCATCTGGGTGATTATGGACCGTTTGACCAAGGTGGCTCATTTTCTTCCGGTGCGGACAGGTTATACCATGGGTCAGTATGCTCAGTTATTCATTTCTAAAATTGTCAGATTACATGGGGTGCCCCTGAATATTGTGTCAGATAGAGACAAGATTTTCGTGTCGCATTTTTGGGAGAGCTTTCAGGAGGCTATGAGTACAGAGTTGAGGTTGAGTTCAGCTTATCACCCACAAACAGATGGACAAACAGAGCGTACTAATCAAATGTTGGAGGATATGCTACGCATGCGTGTCCTTGATTTTTAAGGAGGTTGGGAGCCACATCTTTCACTGGTGGCATTCGCTTCTAATAACTCTTATCAGTTCACGATTGGCATGGCTCCATTTGAGGCTTTGTATGGCAGGCCTTGTCATTCCCCAACTTGTTGGCTAGAGGTGGGGGATAACAAGTTGCTCGGACCAGAGGTGATTCAGGAAACCTCCACTAGGATTGAGACGATCAGGCGTCGCATTCGAGTAGGCAGGACAGGCAGAAAATCTACGCCGATGCTAAACGATTCTTCCGAGAGTTTAATGTGGGGGACCAGGTATTACTACGTGTATCTCCTATGAAAGGAGTAATGAGGTTCGGGAAGAAAGGAAAATTATCCCCGAGGTACGTGGGACCATTTCCCATTATCGAGAGGATTGGGCCGGTAGCATACAGATTGGGGTTGCCAGGGCATTTACATCGCATCCACAATGTATTCCACATCTCGTCGTTGAGACGATACCTTCGGGATGATATAGCCCACACCCACATCGCGATAGAAGAGATAGACTTACAGCCTGACAGCTATTACGAGGAGAGACCAGTGGCTATCCTAGACCATAGCGAAAGGAGATTGAGGTCGAAGGTAGTCCCACTTGTACGGGTCCAGTGGGAGCATCATAACATGGAGGAATACACCTGGGAACGCGAGGCAGATATGCACGAGAAATACCCAGATTTATTCTTACCATGTATACCTTATTTTCCGAATTTCGGGACAAAATTCCGTTATTAGGGGGGAAGTATGTAATACCCCGTATTTTTATGCTTTCTAAATTTGGGGATTTATTAAATTTAATGTGAGATATTAATTTAATATAAATCCAAAAATCAATTATTTTTATAATTACTAACTTGACGAGAGTTAGTAATCATTGGAAATTTGTTGAATATTACTAATGAGTAAAGTAATATATGATATTGGTTCTATTAAATGCCACGAGTGAATAAAATGACAATTTCGGAAATTTAAGTCAGAACGCGCTCGTGTCGTGTCGGGACTAAATGTTGATTAATAAAAGTGAATAAATTATAAATCACTCGTATGGTCATTTAGAGTGCGCCAAAGTGTCCGGAAGGGTCGAGATAGTCAAAATAATGTACCCGGGGGTTTAGTTTGGGTCTCGGGGCATTTTTAGGCCTAATTGACACCCCGGGACGGCGTTTTGGACATTTTACATTTTTAGGCTTGAAAACCCACGAAAATTTTAGAGTTATATCAGATGCTTAGGGGTGCCTTTTATGGTTAACTCAACCAAAAACAAGTGACGGCCATTGGAGAAGGAAGGAGAGAGCTTGCCCAAGAGTTCTAGGCCAAGAACCCCTCCGTTTGCGCCGCCGTCGCCGCCAAACGATAGATCATGTAACGAGGATCACCACCACATTGATTTCAGCCACAAACCAGAGACAAAAATCTCCAGGCAAGTATTTATCTTGCTTAATTTCGTTAATGTTTCATTCATGTTGGTTTAGGGTTGATTAGGATGAGTTTCTATGAAAGAAAACCCATGTTGGAGATTATAAATTGCATGTTGTAGTGATATAAACAATAATCTGGAAATCCTTTTCACATGTAGAGGTTTAACCACGGATTTATGATGGATTAGAAGTAGAAATTCTGGAAAAAGGAATGATTTGAATCAAGTTAAAGGAATTTTTAGGGTTCGTGAGAATTGTATAAATTTTGGTACTTTTAATCCATGATTCTTGATGAAAACTCACATGCCCTATGTAGAATGTTGTCCATTTGGGTTTAGAAGGTTTGTGGTATAAATTTCTGGGAGTTTGGGAGTTAAAATTTTGGATTTTGATGATGTTGGCTGATAGAACCCGTAACTGGTATTCTGCACATTCGCCATACCTGTTTGATCGATCGATCGAACCAGGAGTATCGATCGATCGACCCCTCCTGGCAGACTCATATTTACCCTTCTAAATAGTTGAATTCAATTTACGTGAGTAATAATCTTTGGACATCCTTTTTAAAATAATTTGTGAGATAAAGAAGACTAGTAGGACTTATAAAAAAAATAGGAAGCCTTTAATGTAAGACGAGATTTACATTTTTCGGGGATGTTTACATATAAGGGACGATGGAACTATGTATTAAAGTGGGGAGACACGTAGGGTAGTTATGTTGGAAAATAAATAAGTACCAACTGAAATTTCACTTTGGAAAGATAAGAATCCATGAGTGTTACGTAGAAAGCTGGAATAATCCCTCAAATTAATGTAAGAAACGAACTGTTATACGTGATAACTAAATAATGAGAAATAAGGATAAATATCATAATTATGGGTTATGAGATGTACCTAAATTTGATATGGTAATAGTAGTATATTTATATAATTGTGTTTATGCATATACTATATACGTGTGAAAATCATGCCCGCGCTACTTGATATCCCTGAGGTTATCGCGCTGGGACAGTCTTATCTCGATGGGCCTTTATGGGGGATATTGACTCGTACCCTAGAAGATAGAAATCCTTTGGTACAGGATATCGAATCGATAGTCAGACGGTCCTAAGAGATGTCGGGGCATGTGCTGACCTCTTAGAGACTTGGAATCTATGCTTCGCCTCAATATTGTTTGTGTTTGTGTTAAAACAGTTCGAGAGTGATTTCGAACTTGTATTTCCCTTAGTACGTGTCATACGGGGACTGGATAGCAGAGTATGCCCGCACAATAATTATTATGTGGGGTGCTGTTAGAATATATATATTGTATGAGTATTTAATATATATATATAAATCTAGGATTTGGGAACTACCTGTTGTGTCTATGGTAAGTAAGAATGGAATAACTACTTCAATTTGGGAAATAGTGTTTGAAAAGTATTATATGTTACCGAGAAATTTTATTAGCAATTAAGGATCAAATGAGAACTTTGATGTCATATGAAATCAACCTCTTAAACAATTGAATTTTTTAGTTTAAATGTTACGAGCAACCTAAGATAAGATAAGTTAAAACGTTGGGAAGGTTAGTGCGATAGGCGTGCACATTAGACGAAAGGTGAGAATTTCTCAAGGGAGCGCCGCACTAATATGTTGTTGCATTGGGCTATAAACAATTTAAATACTTTCTAAACAATTTTTAAATCATTTTTACAATCGGGCTCTGACCCGTTTCCATTTTCTTTTCTCTCTTGTATATATATGTATTTATTACAGGTGCCCAGTCACAGGGGCGTCTTGCATAGGATCCTTTGGAAGGAACGTGCTGCAGCTTAGGTGGGAGTTGCAGACCTTTTGTTTAGACGACCTAATTTGTTGATTCCACTTCTAGCACTATTTATTCAATTGGGCATGTGTCGCCCTTTTTCATTATTCAGTTGCTTATCGGATATTGTGATCTATTGATTTCCAGTATTTGTACTTTTGGATTTATTACTGTCAGGATGTTTTCCTTTAAGTTTTAATGTTGGGATTACTTAGTTGGATGTTTAATTAATTGGATTGTTTGTTCCAGTATGTTTGTTGGTTGATCCTTAAATTATGAATTACGTAAAGTTTTAAATTATTGTTTTTAAATAAAATTTGGAAAGTAATGTCTAAAATGGTTTTGACACTTAGCTTAATTATTTAGGGTGTTTAAATTGGAAAAGTTATTTGTCGACAGTGATGCTAAGAATGAACCGACCGTTCACCTTGATTATAATTTAATAAGGGACTAATCACCCGGTATTTAATTAGCCTGGGTGTCACAGGTGGTATCAGAGCATCAGGTTCTAGTGTCCATAGGATCTGTACGGCTTATTCGCATTCAGCTTAGCATTTTTGTTATAGAGCCCTATTCTAGGATTGTTGTATTCTTGCATTTACGATTACGTCTTCAGCTATTTGAGATTTGATAATAACTATAAACTAATAAATTTCTTCAAGTTTCAGATTCCTCCGAGAGGTGCACCAAAGGATAGGCGTGCCCAAGCCGAGTAGCCAGTAGCTCCGGCTGAGGGGACAATGAATGCTAATCAGGTAGCCGCTATTGTTGCTCAGGCGGTGAATGCCGCGCTAGTGGTAGTACAACAGGCTCCACTCCAAGTTCAGGAAGTGGCGCTAGTACCTGTACAACTTCCATTAGCACGGGAGCGGGTTAGGGATGACTTTCAGAAGGTGCATCCCCCTGAGTTCTCGGGTAGTTCAGATATCATCATTGTCAGCCAGTGGAAGAAAGGCATATAGACATCTGCGTATGTATGAGTGCACAGACGTGCAGAAACAGTTGTTGGCTTCATTTAAGCTAGTGGGGGCCGCTTTGCAGTGGTGGGAATCCACCACCACCTTGGAGGAGAGGGATACTATCCCGATTTAATCATTCTGGGAGCGGTTTGACCGCAAGTATTTTCCATCCGCCGTGGAAACTGAGATGAGGTGAAAGTTATTGAACTTGAAACAGGAGAATTCTACTGCTGCAGAGTATGAAGAGGAGTTCATAAGGCTTCTCACTATAGTGCTAGATGAGACACCCACTGAGGGTAAGAAGATACTATTATTTGTGGACAGGTTAGCTTGGAGGATCCGTCAGCACTTTATAGGGAATCTATGTCTGAGTACCTACACGGATGTACTCAATGCTGCTTTGCTACACTGCCAGGATCACCGCTTCCATCTGCATGGAAGAAAGCGAGCAGGAGAGTCCGACCAGCAGGGCAGGACAAGGGGTAGTGGCGCTAGTGGAACACCGACATCCCAGGGGCAGACTCGTCAGCATGAGCAGAGTTCCCATCAGGGGGACCCTGCCAAGCGGTTCTGATCAGGTGATTCCAGGCAGGGATTTGGGGGATTTAGGCAGGGTCAGCAGGGCCAGCCTAATCAGCAGGGTCAGCAAGGCCAACAGGGTCAGCAGCAGGGCCAACCGCATTTTCATCAGGGGCAACAGGGCCAGTGGCGGGGTGGTAACGGCCAACAGGGCCGTGGTTAGCAGGGTCAGAGGGGAGGTAATTTCAGGGGCCAATGGTTTGTGTGCGGCAAGAATGGCCATAAGCGCCAGGATTGTCCAGAGGGTGATAGGGACCCACAGCAGCAGGGTGCCCGTAATGAGCCACAGAGGCCACTTTTTCCAGCAGCCCTCCCAATACCAGCTCAGGTACCAGCCCTACCAGCCATTCCAGTCGCTCTGGTGCAGCAGGGGGAGTTATAGTATGGACGTGTTTATAATGTCCACCGAGCATCAGCTCCACAGGAACCCCCACGATTGAGGGTACGTTCCCTATCCATGGTACTATAGGTCGGGTTTTATTTGATACTGTGGCGACGCACTATTTTATCGCTACCCATTTTGCGAAGGCTTTAGGGTTATTAGCCACATCAGAGAGCACTGTAACGTGTGTAGACTCACCACTGGGAAATGGATCACTAATTTTCTTTATATGTCGGGGTGTGGGGATAGAGATTGGTAGCTTGGTATTACCAGCAGACATGTTAGTCTTAGATATGCATGAGCACGACGTTATTATCGGTATGGATTGGCTCGCCGCTTACAGGGCCATGATAGATTATTTCGGTGGGAGTATTGTCTTTGCTATTCCGGGGAAAGAGATGTTTATAGTGGAGATGCCTCGCCCAGACGGAGGCTCGACCGCTCATTTATATTACATAGAGGAGTAGGTTGTGATTCCCTTATACTCGATCCGAGTTGTTCGTTAGTACTCTGATGTATTTCAGGAGATACCAGGCCTACCACCCAGTCGAGAGATAGATTTTGTCATAGACTTATTACCGGATACTCGACCTATAGCACGCACTCCATACCGTACGGCTTCGGTGGAGATGCAAGAGTTACGAGATCAGATTGAGCAGCTATTAGGTCAGGGATTCATTCGCAGGAGTACTTCACCTTGGGGAGCTCCAATTTTGTTTGTGAAAAATAGAGATGGTTCACTGAGGCTATGTGTGGACTACCGGGAGGTAAACAAGGTCACGATACGGAACAAGTATCCGTTGCCACGAATCGATGATCTGTTCGACCAGCTGAGGGGAGCAACTTTCTTTTCTAAGATAGATCTGAGGTCAGGGTACCATCAGCTACGTATTAGGGAGAAGGATGTTTCAAAGACTGCTTTATTGACGAGATATGGGTCCTATGAGTTCAAAGTGATGCCATTTGGACTCACAAATTCTCCATCTGTATTCATGGACTTGATGAACCGAGTGTTCAGAGAGTTCTTGGATCAGTTTGTCATCGTCTTCATAGATGACATCCTGATATATTCACACTCCGAGGAGGAGCATGCCGAGGACTTGAGGCAGGTTCTTCAGACTCTACGAGAGCATCAACTATATGCTAAGTACGAGAAGTGCGGGTTCTGGTTACGTGAAGTGCAGTTCTTGGGGCATGTTATTTCTGAACAAGGGATAGCAGTTGACCCGAATAAAGTGTCAGCGGTGAGTGAGTGGGGACAGCCCACGACACCAACGGAAGTACGTAGTTTCTTGAGATTAGCCAGATACTTCAGGAGATTCATCCGGGGGTTCTCCAAAATAGCGGGTCCATTGATGAACCTAACTAGCAAGGGGGTGCCATATGTTTGGGATGATCCTTGTCAATCGGCTTTCGACGAGTTGAAAGACAAGCTTACTTCAGCACCGGTCCTTGATTTACCTATGCCGAGCATGGAGTATTTGGTTTACACGGATGCCTCATTATGGGGACTTGGGGGAGTACTTCAGCAGGATGAGAAGGCTATAGCTTTTGCCTCCCGCAAGCTTAAGTCGCATGAGAAAAATTACCCCACCCACGACCTAGAGTTAGCAGCGGTCGTTTTTGCATTGAGGATATGGAGGCACTATTTATTGGGGGAGAAATTTTTCTTGTTCACAGACCACAAGTCACTGCAGTACCTGTTCACTCAGCGAGAGCTGAATATGCGTCAGCACAGGTGGTTAGAGTTTGTAAAGGACTATCAGTTCGACATACAGTACCATCCGGGGAAGGCCAACGTAGTTGCTGAGGCGTTGAGCTGTAGGCCAGTGGACGATGTAGCGGACATATGGAAAGCAAAGTGGAAGGAGTTGGGCCACCAGGAAGCAGTAGCTCGTTCCTTCATATCTGTTATGACAGTGACACCCGAGATTATTACGAGGGTGATACAGGCACAGACCACAGACCCATTTTTCCAGGACCAGATTGTATGATTGTTAGCTGAAGGTGCTGAGTCCTATTCCGTTAGTTCTGATGGGGGTTTGAGGTTTAATGGGAGATTAGTGGTCCTAGAAGGAGTAAACTTATGTCATGCAGTGATGACCCAGTCTCACGGATCCGAATTTCCAGTACATCCTAGAGGAGATAAGATGTACCAAGATAGGAGGCGGCAATACTGGTGAAGTGGGATGAAAAAGGACGTTGCTGAGTTCGTGTCCAAGTGTTCTACTTGCCAGCTGGTAAAGGTGGACCATCATAAACCGTCAGGGTTGCTACAGCCATTGGAAATAGTCGCGTGGAAGTGGGAGAGTATTTCCATGGATTTTATTACAGGGTTGCCTGCATCACAGCGGGGCCACGACTCCATCTGGGTGATTATGGACCGTTTGACCAAGGTGGCTCATTTTCTTTCGGTGCGGACAGGTTATACCATGGGTCAGTATGCTCAGTTATTCATTGCTAAAATTGTCAGATTACATGGGGTGCCCCTGAATATTGTATCAGATAGAGACAAGATTTTCGTGTCGCATTTTTGGGAGAGCTTTCAGGAGGCTATGGGTACAGAGTTGAGGTTGAGTTCAGCTTATCACCCACAAACAGATGGACAAACAGAGCGTACTAATCAAATGTTGGAGGATATGCTACGCATGCGTGTCCTTGATTTTTAAGGAGGTTGGGAGCCACATCTTTCACTGGTGGGATTCGCTTCTAATAACTCTTATCAGTTCACGATTGGCATGGCTCCATTTGAGGCTTTGTATGGCAGGCCTTGTCATTCCCCAACTTGTTGGCTAGAGGTGGGGGATAACAAGTTGCTCGGACCAGAGGTGATTCAGGAAACCTCCGCTAGGATTGAGATGATCAGGAGTCGCATTCGAGTAGGCAGGACAGGCAGAAAATCTACGCCGATGCTAAACGATTCTTCCGAGAGTTTAATGTGGGGGACCAGGTATTACTACGTGTATCTCCTATGAAAGGAGTAATGAGGTTCGGGAAGAAAGGGAAATTATCCCCGAGGTACGTGGGACCATTTCCCATTATCGAGAGGATTGGGCCGGTAGCATACAGATTGGGGCTGCCAGGGCATTTACATCGCATCCACAATGTATTCCACATCTCGTCATTGAGACGATACCTTCGGGATGATATAGCCCACACCCACATTGCGATAGAAGAGATAGACTTACAGCCTGACAGCTCTTACGAGGAGAGACCAGTGGCTATCCTAGACCATAGCTAAGGGAGATTGAGGTCGAAGGTAGTCCCACTTGTATGGGTCCAGTGGGAGCATCATAACGTGGAGGAATCCACCTGGGAACGCGAGGCAGATATGCGCGAGAAATACCCAGATTTATTCTTACCATGTATACCTTATTTTCCGAATTTCGGGACAAAATTCCGTTATTAGGGGGGAAGTATGTAATACCTCGTATTTTTATGCTTTCTAAATTTGGGGATTTATTAAATTTAATGTGAGATATTAATTTAATATAAATTCAAAAATCAATTATTTTTATAATTACTAACGTGACGAGAGTTAGTAATCATTGGAAATTTATTGAATATTACTAATGAGTAAAGTAATACATGATATTGGTTCTATTAAATGTCACGAGTCAATAAAATGACAATTTTGGAAATTTAAGTCGGGACGCGCTCGTGTCGTGTCGGGACTAAATGTTGATTAATAAAAGTGAATAAATTATAAATCACCCGTATGGTCATTTAGAGTGCGCCAAAGTGTCCGGAAGGGTCAAGATAGTCAAAATAATGTACCCGGGGGTTTAGTTTGGGTCTCGGGGCGTTTTTAGGCCTAATTGACACCCCGAGAGGGCGTTTTGGACATTTTACATTTTTAGGCTTGAAAACCCACGAAAATTTTAGAGTTATATAAGATGCTTAGGGTTGCCTTCTAGGGTTAACTCAACCAAAAACAAGTGACGGCCATTGGAGAAGGAAGGAGAGAACTTGCCCAAGAGTTCTAGGCTAAGAACCCCTCCGTTTGTGCCGCCGTCGCCGCCAAACGATAGATCACGTAATGAGGATCACCACCACGTTGATTTCATCCATAAACCAGAGAAAAAAATCTCCAGGCAAGTATTTATCTTGATTAATTTCGTTAATGCTTCATTCATGTTAGTTTAGGGTTGATTAGGATGAGTTTCTATGAAAGAAAACCCATGTTGAAGATTAGAAATTGCATGTTGTAGTGATATAAACAATAATCTGGAAATCCTTTTCACATGTAGAGGTTTAACCACGGATTTATGATGGATTAGAAGTAGAAATTCTGGAAAAAAGAATGATTTGAATCAAGTTAAAGGAATTTTTAGGGTTCGTGAGAATTGTATAAATTTTGGCACTTTTAATCCATGATTCTTGATGAAAACTCACATGCCCTATGTAGAATGTTGTCCATTTGGGTTAAGAAGGTTTGTGGTATAAATTTCTGGGAGTTTGGGAGTTAAAAGTTTGGATTTTGATGATGTTGGATGATAGAACCCGTAACTGGTATTCTGCAGATTCGCCATACCTGTTTGATCGATCGATCGAACCAGGAGTATCGATCGATCGATGCATCGATCGATCGAGCTCCTGCCATTGATCGATCGACCCCTCCGGCCAGACTCATATTTCCCCTTCTAAATAGTTGAATTCAATTTAAATGATTAATAATCTTTGGACATCCTTATTAAAATAATTTGGGAGATAAAGAAGACCAGTAGGACTTATAAAAAAAATAGGAAGCCTTTAATGTAAGACGAGATTTACATTTTTCGTTGATGTTTACATAAAAGGGATGATGAAACATGTATTAAAGTGGGGAGACGCGTAGGGTAGTTATGTTGGAAAATAAATAAGTACCTACTAAAATTTCACTTTGGAAAGATAAGAATCCATGAGTGTGACGTAGTAAGCTGGAATAATCCCTCAAATTAATGTAAGAAACGAACCATTATATGTGATAACTAAATAATGAGAAATAAGGATAAATATAATAATTACGGGTTATGAGATGTACCTAAATTTGATATGGTAATAGTAGTATATTTATATGACTGTGTTTATGCATATACTATATACGTTTGAAAATCATGCCCGCGCTACTTGCTATCCCTGAGGTTATCGCGCTGGGACAGTCTTATCTCGATGGTCCTTTATGGGGGATATTAACTCGTACCCTAGAAGATAGAAATCCTTTGGTACAGGCTATCGAATCGATAGTTAGACGGTCGTAAGAGACGTGGGGGCATGTGCTGATCTCTTAGAGACTTGGAATCTATGCTTTGCCTCAATATTGTTTGTGTTTGTGTTAATACAGTTAGAGAGTGATTTCGAACTTGTACTTCCCTTAGTACGTGTGATACGGGGATTGGATAGAAGAGTATGCCCGCACCATAATTATTATGTGGGGTGCTGTTAGAATATATATATTATATGAGTATTTAATATATATATTTAAATCTGGGATTTGGGAACTACCTGTTGTGTCTATGGTAAGTAAGAATGGAATAACTATTTCAATTTGGGAATAAGTGTTTGAAAAGTATATTATGTTACTGAGAAATTTTATTAGCAATTAAGGATCAAATGAGAACTTTGATGTCATATGAAATCAACCTCTTAAACAATTGAATTTGTCAATTTAAATCTTACGAGCAACCTAAGATAAGATAAATTAAACCGTTGGGAAGGTTAGTGCGATAGGCGTGCACATTAGAAGAGAGGTGAAAATTTCTCAAGGGAGTGTCGCGCTAATATGTTGTTGCATTGGCCAGTAAACAATTTAAATACTTGCTAAACAATTTTTAAATCATTTTTACAATCGGGCTCTGACCCTTTTCCGTTTTCTTTTCTCTCTTGTATATATATGTATTTATTACAGGTGATCAGCCATAGGGGCGCATTGCATAGGATCCTTTGGAAGGAACGCGCTGCAACTTAGGTGGGAGTTTCAGGCCTTTTGTTTAGACGACCTCATTTGTTGATTCCACTTCTAGCACTATTTATTCAGTTGGGCATGTGTCGCCCTTTTTCATTATTCAGTTGCTTATCGGATATTGTGATCTATTGATTTCCAGTATTTGTACTTTTGGATTTATTACTGTCAGGATGTTTTCCTTTAAGTTTTAATGTTGGGATTACTTAGTTGGATGTTTAATTAATTGGATTGTTTGTTCAAGTATGTTTGTTGGTTGATCCTAAAATTATGAATTACGTAAAGTTTTATATTATTGTTTTTAAATAGAATTTGGAAAGTAATGTCTAAAATGGTTTTGATACTTAACTTAATTATTTAGGGTGTTTAAATTGGAAAAGTTATTTTTCAACAGTGATGCTAAGAATGAACCGATCGTTCACCTTGATTATAATTTAATAAAGGACTGATCACCCGGTATTTAATTAGGCGGGGTGTCACACAAACTGGAAAGGATTTTTCAAGATAATCAGGGATGACCTTTAAGGAGAACATAACTTGTAAATGCTGGAGGGCAGAGAGATACCGAGAGCATGGAATTCGTATAACCTCAAGAAATTCTATTTTTAGTCTTCTTCATCACATCTAGTTTCTACAAATTTTTATTTCAAAATTATGTTGCTTTTACAGATATTACTTAATGAATAAAGGCCCATTGGCTCTCACGTCTTGCTTTTTACATATTTTTGCCTCAATTTTATATTATATATCTTGATATTATGCACCATTTACAGGTAACAACTCCATTCTCTTGAGACTAATATGACCACACTTGGTTACAGTAAGTTGTTCAGCATACTTCAACCAAGAAACTTCCTTGTGCAGAACATAACTCGTTTAGGTTACAATAGGTTATTCAACTTATTGCAATCAAGGAATCTCCCCGCGTCGAGCAAGGGTCATATTAACTATAATAAACTATTAAGTTTATTTTAACTACTGGAATCCTTAAATCTTTATCATTTCAGACACAAATGGCCTCACAGGTTGCCCCGGTAATAATAAAAGCCCTATAGGGGATCCTTAAGCAAAAAGCAAACTGAGGTTGGTCGCCAACTATATTGGCCATTAAAATTGTTATCGGGTGGATGTCCCAATAACCAATTGCATTCTTTCCACAATCTCTCCTAGGCCTAAGCGAGTGCGACGACATAACCTAAAAGGTAAAGCAGATGGAATGAAATCGCTAAGGCATATTTGACTGGAAGGATGGCTAACATTAGTTATTAACTCATCTAGTCAATAAAGGGTCAAAATGATTAACATTAGTCATTAACCCATTTAGTAGGCAAAGGACCAAAATGATTAACATTAGGTATTGACTCATTTAGTCGGCAAAGTCCCAAAATGATTAACATTTGTTATTAACTCATTTAGTCGACGAAATGGCCCAACATGATTGAAAATATTATTTAGTAAGACAAAGTCCCAAATGGTTGGTAGGTATTAACTCTTGATGATCTGCAAACGCCCAAAATGTAAAGTAATTATTAACTATATTTAGTCAGAAACTTCCCACAATATACTACAGTTAATAAAAAAACTTTATTCATTTTGGAAAAAGACGAAAGAGTACAATAGTACAAAATATTCCAAAAACAATACAAGGAATCAGACCAACTATGGATGGCGGGCTAGATATTCTACTATGTGTGCTCTCTGACCATATTGTGGATTGGGGGAAAACCCCTCCTCGTTGTCTTCAGGGTTGTGGTTCATTAGTTGGGCAGGAATGGCATCAATGGGAATCCACTTGAGAAGGCCTATAAGAAGTTATCTCTAGGGAAATGCAATAGTTTTAAATTTTCCAAATTTTACCTTTATCACCCACAAACTTAACTTGTGAAAATAATTTGATTTACGAGTTTTATCTTATTAACCCTATAGCATGAATCTACGTGATTAAGTAGATGAAGTAATTAAATCAAACACAAGACACACCGATGTACGACAATAAGGGGAAAAAACATCAGACGACCAAGTCAGATAATCGCTATTATACGAAAATTACAAAGAGGAAATTTTCTTACTCAAATACTCGATCACCCACAAGCCTCGACGCCTCTTCTTTAATTCAACTGCTCATCCACAGTGCCACGTAAGAGTCCACCCATGCAAGTGTCCATAGTATATGAGTCCACGTATACCTCAATATCCACAGATGCAGTCTCAACAACGTCTACAAATTCGAACACGGAATCCACTACTTCTTTTTTGTAATCACCACATTCGGAATACGGCACACGAAAATAATTGTTCAAAGTGATGGAATAGTTTCTGGTGCCAAACTCAAGATCACATAAGTACGGAATTATCATATTTCATCTTGTAGACTAAGGATTATGGGAAACTATTGGGTACTTTTCTAAACCAAATGCAAAAACGTTTTTAGCAAAAGTTCTTGTGTTTTATGAGTGAAAGAAGTCTATAAATAAAAAAACACGAATTTTGAGGCGTCGAGTCATTCAAACAATAAACAAGTCTCTTTTGAACGATAAAAAAATATCGTTTGAACGATGGAAAAATAATTTTTAATTTTTAAAACATCCTTGCATTTTTCTAAAAAAAATCAAATTAAAGAAATGTTTTAAAAGTACGTTTCCAAAAATATTTTTTCAAATTCCCAAACACAATTTAATCTTAAAACGCATCCTTAATTAAAATCCTTAATCTCACAATCCATTAAGCATTTATACATTTGTGATATACGATATACCAAGTGTGAAGAAATACGAAGGCATTAAACACGATGCGGATAATGTCTCCAAAACTTTAACACAATATATTCAGCACTAAACACGTCATGTGTAACATCTTCAAAGACTAACCTATGACTAACATCTTCAAAGACTAACATCTTCATCACTAAACGTCACAGGCTTTGTGGGATCACAACTCAAAGAGTAACCTACGACTTAAACATGCTAGTCCGGAATTAAGCCAATTACAAAAAAATTGACTCGATTGGAAATTTGTGCTTACAAATCTCCCCATTTTTCTATTCCGGGACAAAAAAAAAATAGTAAAATGATAAGCCAGCCCGTCAAGTCGAAAACCTATGCCCATGCCAATTACCCCCCAAAAAATCAAAATACAGGGCACAGACAAATATCGATAAAATCCGACGAAGCGAACATGTCTGAATTTGATGTATCTAATATGTCTGAATCTCTGAAAATCATTACATACACGAAACAAATAAACACAACACAAGTAAAGTATGGTTGTGCATAAAATATATAAATATATGTCAATAATAAAATTCAGTAAAACTCCCCCATATCACATATCTCTCCCCTTTTTTTGCCTCGAATAGACAAATTGCGGCACATATAAACCATAATCATCATATCTAGCAAGAGAATAATGGATCAATAAAATCATGAATAAATAAACACTATCCTAATATCAACAAGCAGTGGAATTAAATGATAATGGATAATAAGCTAGTAGTAAATAGATATATGAAACATGTAAATAATAAAAATGTGAAAATATATATGCCAATATAAATCATATGCCTCAACAGAATGATATAACTGCATAAAATGATAATCTAAAAACATCCATGTCCAACATATGAAATAAACTGATATAGGTAAAAAAATGGTAAACTAATAATGTCATACAGTACATCATATCTGAATACACAATAGATAAATACATCGTGAATAATAATGTGTCTCATAATACAATGTAAACAAAATGAAGCTCAACAGTCTCTGCTTGAATCATCCTCCTCATCAAGAGTTGTGTTATCATCTCTCCATCGCCTAAATGTCCCTGCTCCAGGGTTCTGCTATCTACATCACATCTCATCAAGAAGTGTGGAAAGTTGGGACTGGTAGATGGCTCTCTGTTGTGCCTCTGTCTCAAATTGTGCCATCATACTCTTTGTCATTCGACAATGCTCAGATAGCTCTACTTATAAAAGAATTTTATCCTCCTTTAATTTACGTTATGCAGAGTCTTTATTATCTCTACTTTCAGAAGAAGGATGTTGAGTGCGAGCGGGATCAAATGCCTATGATGTGAAACCACCTATAGAAGATGATGCGACAGCAGATGGAACATGATGAGTTGCCTCACTAAGTTGATGCTCGAATTGATGAAAAGGGTTCGCATCGATCAAGGAAATCCTGAACTGCTTAACCTCATCCTGGAAGAGAGGAATCTGAGCAGCCTCACATAGGCGAGACACAAGGACTCCAAATTACAGTGTTGTACGAACATGAGTAGGTCCAACCTGCTGAACAGAAGATATCACGCGTAGAAGGATCACATGTAAATAGATCGACCAACCCTGACTGATAGCATACACAAAATAAATAATGTCGTAAGATATATGTGTGTGGTTGGTCCGAGGATAGGCCGAAGAGGAAATTAAGTATACGGTAATCTGGATGGAGCTGCTGATGATACATAATGGCAGACAGGGGAGGAAGCTCTCAAAAAACAGTGACGGATGATGTCGTTGGGATCAGGACTACCAGGGACATGACCTAAAAAAATGGCATCTGGACCTCTAGGGATTTGTAAAATTAGGGAGATGAGATCGGTGCTGACAATAATGATAACTCCACATACAGAGGTGTGAAGACTGACGACGGTCCAAATGGATCTAAAATAGAACTCTCAGACGATATCAGGATGAATGACGTACATCTAAAATATAGGCTCGCACTCTCTCCCTTTCAGCCAGTTCGGGACAGAATACAGGTCAAAAGCGACTGCTCGAAACACTTTGTTTCTAACTACCGTGCGAATGTGCAAACTAGTATGCAGAACTACTCATACTATGCTTTACTAGCCCAACGATCAACAGAGTAACACAAACGATTGGCCTGAGCTCTCATTGAGGTCTGTTCCTCCTTAATATCTACAGCATGAACTGAACGTCTGTGTTGAACGCATGCCATAAAATTATAAATAGAGGTAGGCATATGTAAATGTATAAAGGAAGTCTAAAGCCTAGCTCAACAAACAAAAATACTCTAACAACCTATCTCCGTACAAATGTCCAACCGAACCACCAATGAAAAACCAACTCCAAAACCAACAACAACAGCAATAAGATATAATCACCAACAGGGAACAAACATGCCTTAAAAAAATACGCCACTAAAACTGATATATCCGTCTCAAATATCCAAAAAATATATAAATTTTTTTCAACGAAAATCATTTTTTTCCCGAATATATGAGCACACACACACAACCAAACTAGGGGCAAAAACTCACTCAACACAAAAAAATGGAACAAATGAATGAAATAGCAAAACGAAACCAAAATTTGAAGAGATTTGTTCCCAAAATTGAGTATATCCAATTTCAAACATACTTAGATAAAAAAAATAATCATGTAACAGTGGAAGAAGTATGAAAAAATTGTCCCACGATTTTAGATTCAAACTAGTCAAATCCCTAACCAAAAACTTGGAATAAACTAAAATACTCAGTGAAATTTGTGTAGGGATGGATTAATCAACAACTGCGATTGAAAACATTAAAGAAACAAAGCTTTTACAAGCTTAAAATGGTTAACAATGGTAGTTGGTGTGAGTAAGAGGTGTTAATAAAGGTGATGGGTAAAAGGAGCTAAAAGGGTAAGTAAATAACCAAAACGCGATATTACACGTCATTTGAACGAAACCTAAGGGTCCTTCGACCAATAAACCTATATCATTAGAACCAGGATGAGTATCATTCGAACAATAAATACATTTCGTTTGAATGAAAGTTCTCTTGCTTCAAATGACTCAAAACAGTAGAGGCTTGTTCGAATCTCATCTGAAGTAAGCTTCTAATGACCCTACATTGTTTAACCAAAACCCTCAAACAAAGATTGTTAGAATCGATATATCGAACGACATTTATAAATTGTTCGAACAAGGCTGTGATCTCGTTCAAACAAGACCTCAAAAATCCAATTTCCTCCTCAAAATAGAGAAACACCACCCAGAATAGTAAAAATCACATAAACATTCACCTGAAATAAAACAAAATTATAAAAAACCAAAAAAATGGAATGGGATGAATAGGTGTGAACTAACATAAATGAATCGTAATCCAAGAACCTAGATATGTTCAAGAAGCTCTAATTGACCGCACAATGTTATCAAACTACGATTTTGCCACATGTGACAGTTATAACTTGAACTTGATGTAAAAAATATACATCGTGCTCACAAGTATATAATTTTGATGATTAAACCAAACAATAGCATCATGAACCTATGACTCATTGTGAAAACTCGTTGTTCTTCGACTAAACTCCCTCAAAATATAAACTTATATATCTATTCTTTTCTAATGCATGATTCTTTTGAACCGCTATCTTTTCTTTTTAGATATTCCAATTCGGCACTTCTTTGCAATTTATGATCTTTTAATGCCTTAATTTTTTGGGGGGCTCTTTTAAATGGTGGATTTCACGCAAAGTCAACATGTCTTTCGCAGCCCTTTCTCGTCTACACTCACACTATTTTCAATAATAAATAAATATCCTCGTGGGAAAAAGTTCTAACGTGCATAATTCCCCATAAGTCATGCATGAGCGTAGATGATAAGATTGAGAGGAGAAAGTCTCACCAAACCCAAATGTCCATGAGAAGTCGAACGTTCAAAATAGCTCGTGCACGTATGTGCGATGGAATATACATAGTCGACTCCAAATGTAAGTCAAGTTCGAAACAACTCCATGAAACTCATGGTTAAGACCAACTTAAGTATCTAAAGTCATAACCAAATGTCCTAGCCACATGGAAATTACGAAGTGAAGGGGTTTCAATCACACCAATATGCCACACCATATGCGTATACCCAAGAAATAAAACTGAAAATCTTTTTGAGTTTTTCAAAATATTTTTGACCCAAAAGAAAAATCTTTTTTGTATTTTCAAAAAATATATGAAACCAAAATCTTTTTGTATTTTCTCAAATAACTCAAAGAAGAAAGAATATGAAAATATAAGATATACACTTCTTAACCCTAGAAAATGTATATCTAGAAGACACAACTAGAGTATGAAAAATTGATAAACACGCTCAACTGTAAGATCTAACATGGGGAGAACTGCATGCAATCAAACGAGAATCATCAAGTCTAATTCCTAAAGCCTCTAGATGTAATTTCCTAACCCAAGTAGGTGTGTAATGACGAAGAGGGGTTTTGGCAATGGAAATGACTCTATTCTTAGATTTTCTAGGCGCGTTCTTAAGATCGTAGCAATAACGTCTAAGGTGACCCATCCTACCGCAATGAGTGCAAGTGTAAATATAGGATGAAGTGTTACCTAAAGGTCGACCTTTCCTAATGTTCCTAGGAGGTTTTCTAATATGCATAATCTTGGATTTGGGAAAGGGAACAACATGATCCTCGAATCCAATTCCACACTTATTATCTTTGATTTAGACGGTTCCTAATATCCTATTCAACTTTTTTGACCTATCCTTCAAATCAAACTTGACTTCACTCGAATCTCTAAACTTCTCCTCAAGATCTCCTATCCTAGACTCAAGTAAATGCCTAGACTCCTTAAACTATATAATATCCTTCTTAATAGCCTCCATTAACCCATGAAGACTGTTTCTCTTACGCTTAATGTATTCTAATTTTGCTCGTAGAGTCTTCTCACATGCCCTAATATCCTCAATGAATGCATCATTATTTTCTAATTATCTTCCAACTTCAAGTTTTCCATCTTCACCTTCAATGTTTTCGCATATAATTCACGGAAGGCAACTTGTAACTAACACTCCTCTATCCCTCATTCTCACTCACTTCTCCCTCTCACACTTTGGATTCACTCATTATCGCCTCGAAAGCATTTATCTTCATGGGGAGATTTCTCATCGTCGCTCACATGACTAACCATGAACACGGTGTAATTGCGCTTGTTATGAGAATCTTCTCCCTCTTTCGAATTATTATCACTAAAGATGGTGTCAAATGCTATCGGTTTTTTTCTCTCCTTCTTAAGTCTTGTGGTTCACTCCACAAACCTATGGCCATAACCCTCACAAGCATAACACCTATCTAACTTATCCCTCTTAATTTTCACACTCCGGTTCTTAGGGAAGCGATTGGCCTTGTTGTACTTATTTTTCTCAAGTCTTTTTGCATCTTTTGATTACTTTCAGAACTAAAGAAACTTATTGAACTTCTTTGCCAACATGGTCACATCTTCGGACTCGATGTCATACTTATTATCCCAAACTCTTGTTTCCTCCTTTAGGGATTTCAAAGCTAGTACCTTTTATTTCTTTGACACTTACTTGGAGGTAAACATGTCAAGATCATAAGTTTATAGGTCACTTACAAGCTCTTCAAGTTTCGTCGAGTCTAGCATAAGTAAAGAGTTTAAAACAGCCACTTTTGGATTAAATCTATCAAGTAACGACCTTAAGATTTTCTTTATGACTAGGTTATTGGGTATATTTTCTCCCAAGTTAAATGACGAGTTAACTATATTGAACAATCTAGCGTAGAACTCAAGAAACATATCACTCTCTAACATCTTAATCGTCTCAAACTAGGTGGCAAAATTTTGGAACTTAAAAGCCTTAAAAGTGTGGGTTCCTTCATGAGTAAGTTGGAGCATATACCAAGCCTCTTTAGACGTCTCACACGTCATAATATGATGGAATTCCTCTCTCGATAGAGAACCAAAAAGTGCATTCAAACCCTTAGAATTGTATTGTGCTAGTTGGTGCTTGGCATCAGTCCATAACTCAACAAGTTTTAAACGTACAACCTCTATATCTTTCGTGACTGGTGGTGTCCACCCCTTAACAACAACTAACCACACTCGCTCATCTATAGCCTTAATAGCTGACTTTATACTCATTTTCTTGTAAGCGTAATTAGTCCTAACAAACATAGGAGTTTTAATAAACTCAAACCCTCCTGGATTCATGCCTAAAGACTACGGATCACAAACATAGTAATTTACTATTCTAACTCTGATACCAATTTGAGAAGGACCTTAAACAGTTATCTCTAGGCAAATGTAATAGTTTTAAATTAAAAAAAAATTATCACCCACAAACTTATCTTGTGATAATAATTTGATTTACTTGTTTTATCTTATTAACCCTATAACATCCATCTATGTGATTAAGAAAATAAAGTAAATAAATTAGAAGACACGCCAATGTACGAGGATACCACTAAGGGAAAAAACCTCCAATGGATTGACCAAACAATCACTATGATACAAAAAACTACAAAGAGAGAATTTAGTCTTACTCAATGACTCGATCACCCACAAGCCTTGACGCCTCTTCTTCTCTTCAACCCCGACTCCACAGTGCCACGTAGGAGTCCACCCATGCAAGTGTCCAGAATATATGAGTTTACATGCACCTCAGTATCCATCGATGAAGCCTCAGAAATGTCTATGAATCCGAACATGGAATCCACTACTTATTTTTTATAATCAGCATGTACGGAATCAACCACACGAAAAAAATTGTTCAATGTGATGAAATAATTTTTGGTGCTAAATCAAGATCACATAACTGTGGAATTATCAAATTTGATCTTAAAACAAAGTATGATGGGAAGCTATTGAGAACTTTTGTAAACTAGATGCATAAACATTTTTTGACAAAAAATTTCTTATTTTCTGAGTGAAAGAAGTCTATAAATATGAAAACACAAATTTCTAGGCGATTGGTCGTTCGAATGATAAACAAGTCTCGTTCGAGCGAGAAATAAATTTCGTTTGAACGAATCTCAGATTCTTTTGAATGATAGAAAAATCATTTTTAATTTTAAGAACATCCTCGAATATTTTTAAACAAAATCAACTCGAAAAATATTTTAGAAGTACGTTTCCAAAATTATTTTTTTAATTTTCCAACACAAATAAATTTTAAAACGCACCCTTTATTAAAATCCTAAATCTCATAATCCATTAAGCATTCATGCATGTGTAGTCTAAGATATAGCAAGTGTGAAGAAATACAAAGACACTAAACATAGCACATATAACATCTTCAAAGCTTTGTCGCAATATTTTCAACACTAAACATCATAACATTTTTGGGATCACAACTCAAAGACTAATGTACGACTCAAAAAACTTTGTCCGAAATTAAGTCAATTAAAAACAAATTGACTCGATTGGAATTTGGCCCTTACACCACTTATCTTTCTTCCTAAATAGGGACTGGCAGTAAGCTGGGAAGTCTACTTGAAAATTATACCACAACTCTGAATCCTTAAGGATTTTGAGCTCTTTAAGGGAGTTCAGACACGCATACTTGTATGCCACATCTTCGAATCCCTTTAGCCTCACAGGTGCATCAGTCCAGTCCTCATCGTAGCCTGCTACCCACATTTCTTGAGGAACCATCCTAAAGAGATGCCTTAGCCTCTTGACATCTCTTTAAAGGTCAGCTATAATGGTATACTTTCACTAGGCATCCTCCTTCAGCTCGATAACATCCTTCTTCAGGGCATCATTTTTGGCATGAATAATCTCACCCACCTGGCCCACATCCTTTCTTACTGCAAGTTAGGCCCTCAGATAATTTATTTCCTCCTCCAAAGAGGATCCAATCTCTTTCATGACTTGGAAGTCATCCTTTAACTTGTCCACCAGCTCGGACTAGTCCTTATTTGCTACAGTTCTTATCTTCAGCTATTTGAAGACCTTTAAAAAGGCCTGATAATCCTACCCACTCATACCTGTGCCTAAAACCTTCCCAAGATTTGAGTAAGAAGATATATAGTATTCCACAATGATAATTTTTAATAGCAGAGAAAATTACAAGTACAAAGAACATCATTATAATGGAAAGAGGAACATCAACAAAAAGGAAAGTCTTTCATTAATAGTCCAAAAGGGGGGCAAGAGAAATTACAAAAAGATAAAGGAAAAAAGAAATTATAGTATAAGAACAAAGTAAAGGTAAACGTCCTAGGACTATATGACTTCATGTGTTAAGCTGCTCAAAGGTCCTTGTCTTTTTTCCATTCTCAACAGCTTTCTACACCTAGTTGGAAGTCGCCTCGACCTTATTCTACTCCTCTTCTGTCTGGTCGACTAACTGACCGACGGGAAGCTCCTAAGCATTAATGGGAAAAGGTCGTAGGGGATAAAGCTGGTATAGGTTGTAATCTAGTGGGACTCCTGCGGCCTCCAAGGCTTGTTCCCATCCCTTATTAAATTATATCTTCTTGACGTAAGAAATATAAAGCCCAGTGTCATCTTAGGTCGCATTCCATCCATCTTCATAGTTACTCTCCTTGATGCTTAGGACCTCTTATGCTATCTTCTGAACCTTCCCAACTAGATCTAGTCTCTCCCTTACTAGTCTATCCATGTCGATAACCATAAGGCTATTGGAAACCTTCATATTGGCCAATGCCTTTTTTGCCTTCTCCTTCTCCTGTTCAAAGCCAGTCCGAGCATTAGCTATTTCCTTTGGGGACTTCTTCAGGGCTTCGCTCAGCTATGAGTTCTTCTTGGACTGGTCGATATGACCATTTAAAACTATAAAAAAATATAATAAAATATGCAAGGCAAGAGAAAGAAAAATTAGTACATGGAAATCGAATAAAGAGAAATGACAATCAGAAGAGAGAGTACTTACCAGGGAAAGCACCTGTATAGACTTAAGGGCCAATTGGTCAGACCTTAGTGATAACGGGCGCTTGCGATCAATCATGATCATTTCCCTTTCAGTAAGCTAGGGGTAAGGGATAGGGTGTTGGACTCGTTGGCCCCTCACCAGTAACAAAAAGAGAGAGTGAGGATTTAATTGGGGCCTTAAGGGGATTCTTCTTCTTCCTCTCTCTTTCTCTCCCCCTCCTCTTTCATTATCTTCTCTTTTCTTACTCCTTCTTATTCTCCTTCTCCTTCTCCTTTGCCTTGGCTCCTGATTGGAACCATTTGTTGATTTTGGCTCTCCTATTTTTCAGTTTTGGTTTATTTACAAATTTGCCATTTTGGCTCAAATCTATAAATATAAGTGTTATTTCTAGGTTTTGAGAGATGACAAGTTTGAGAGCTATTTTGTGAGTTATCAAAGCTAAAGAGAGGTAGAGCTCCCATTTGAGGGGTGAGTTCTTGTGAGGTTGTGAGTGACTTTCTACGAGAGATAAATTGTGTGTGTGTATAACCTTTGGGTTCCTCCATTTATCTATAGAAAGAAGAAATCCTCCTTGGTGGATGTAGCCCAAATTTGGGTGAACCACGGTATATCGTTGTTGTTTTGCTTTGATGATTGCTTGTATGTTCTTATTGTCACTTCATTGATGCTTGGTTGATTTGATTGGGAGTTTGCACACTAGTTCATTTTGGGAACAAGGTCTTGGGTGTTTTCCGCACACCGAGTGTTTGATAAAATTCTCGAGTGAGTTTTGTCGTCTTGGTCGCTAGAGATAGTCTTGCTTTAGCGCAACAAGTGGTATCAGAGCTTCGGTTGCATTGTTTGCCCGGTATTTTGGTTCGAGGTTGAATCAATTTTGGCATAGCTTTTGCTTTTGTTCCAAATGACGGAAAATGTGGAGAGTACTCGAGAATCAACCTCTACGAGCAGAGGCTCTAAGAGATGGGATCCGAGTTATGGATCGAGTGGCTCAATGAAGACGGACATGAAGGCTTTTGATGAGAAGATCAATTTTGGGTTATGGCAAAGACGAATGCGAGGCGTTCTTATCCAACAGAGAGGGACGACCGGTAGGCATGACCGATGCCGAGTGGATTGACATTGATCAAAGAGCGTCTTCGTGTATTGAGATGCTTATCACGGATGATGTGTTGAATAACGTGATAGCGGAGACCACGGCTAAAGGCATGTGGGATAAGCTTGAAGAGATTTATTTGGGAAAGTCGTTGTCAAATAAATTGTTCCTCAAGAAGAAACACTTCAAGCTTGAGATGAAGGAGGGTGAGGATATGATGAAGCATATCAACGTTTTTAATGCCTTGATAAATGACTTGAACCAGATAGACGTTCAATTCATTGAGGAGGATTGAGCATTGTTGTTGCTTGCATCATTACCCGATTCATACAAGCATTTTGTGACCACGCTCATGTTTGGGAAGTCTACGCTCCGGTGCAACGAGGTTGTGCAAGATATTCAATCTCATGTCACGATGAGAAAGAAGGAAGGTGGAGGTGACGGGTATTCCTATAATGAAGGCCTTATGGCGAGAGACGGAGGTGGGCAAAATGGCGGGAGGAACTTCAACCGGGGATTTAATGACGGTAGTAGGTCTAGATCGAGAGGTGTTGGTGGTAAAGGGCCGAAATGCTACAAGTGCCGGGAATGGGGTCATATGATCCGAGAATGTCCTTTGTGGAATGACAAGGTTAAGGGCAAGGTTGATTCCGAGAGGGCAACGGTAGCGAGTGCGAATTATGAAGATGAACTTGGAGAACTTCTCACAATCTCCAAGGTTAACTCTCTTTCCCAAGATGATTGGATATTAGATTCGGGATCGTCGGATCACGTTTGCTCCAAGAGGGAATATTTTGAGACTTTCATAGAAAATGGAAAAGGTTCCATGTCTTTGGCTAACGGAGAGAAGGTTTCCGTTGAGGGTGTCGGGACGGTGAAACTCAAGATGTTCGATGGGGTGGAACGCACTTTGGGTGGTGTGGCCTATGTCCCAAAGTTGCGAAAGAATTTGATATCCATTAGCCGTTTGGATTCCAAGGGTTGTCGGGTGTCGGTGGCGGGTAGAGTCTTGAAAGTTACACGCGGTTGTATGGTCCTAGCGAGGGGAGAGGAGAGAGAGGGGTTGTATCGTCTAAATCAGACTTCGAGGAAGACGGGGAAGTGGTGTGCACAAGTGATCGAACGTTCGAGGCATGTCTCGTTTGTGAAAAAAACGGAGTCATTGGGTGCTAGCTTTCCGAGAGTAGACTGTAGTGATGAGAGAATACCTACTAGTGGAGGGGATGGATCGAAGTCCCCCACCAGGGCCAACGGGTGATGTTGACTCGGTTTAATTGCACACATGCATTGCCTGATTGGAATCGAGGAGGTGTAGGACCGTGATGGATTCGAGGTGTGTGTAGCTAGTTCAAGGAGGGTCGATGAGTTATTGTTTGCGAGCATTGGCAAATGGGAGTTCTTCGTGACAAAGACTTGGTACATCTTTCGAGGGTGAGATTTGGAGGGTGTGGGAGGTGAGGAATTTTCCCTCTCATCCGTGGTTATTTCTCAAGGTGGAAGATGGTGTTGATGTGTTTGAATGTTTTGTGTAAAGAAGGTGTATGCTATATGTATTGTGTGGGGGTGTACTCACCGGGTTACATGAGGAGCGAGCTTCACCGTATGGTTGCATGGGAAGCATTCAGGGGAGTTCTTAGTTTAGAACTTGGTTCCTCGGCGGGTGGAGTCGTTTGGAGTCTTGGAGTGAAGACTTGCGATATCTCATTTCATGGATGATGTTTGAGGTGGCTTAGCGTCGGGTGGAGCGTATTGGCTTGTTAGATGTCGGGATGATCTTAGAGCGGATTTGATGTTTGCATTCCGAGTTCGGTTGGATCGTGAGGATCGCCTGGGGGAATCGCATTAGCTTGGTAGATGGTGGGACAGTCTTCAAGCGGGTTCAATTTCAGCATTCTAGAGATTGGTTGGATCGTCAGGATCGCCAAGGTGGAGTTTGTTGATTTTGGCTCTCCTATTTTTCAGTTTTGGTTTATTTACAAATTTGCCATTTTGGCTCAAATCTATAAATACAAGTGTTATTTCTAGGTTTTGAGAGATGACAAGTTTGAGAGCTATTTTGTGAGTTATCAAAGCTAAAGAGAGGTAGAGCTCCCATTTGAGGGGTGAGTTCTTGTGAGGTTGTGAGTGACTTTCTACGAGAGATAAATTGTGTGTGTGTATAACCTTTGGGTTCCTCCATTTATCTATAGAAAGAAGAAATCCTCCTTGGTGGATGTAGCCCAAATTTGGGTGAACCACGGTATATCGTTGTTGTTTTGCTTTGATGATTGCTTGTATGTTCTTATTGTCACTTCATTGATGCTTGGTTGATTTGATTGGGAGTTTGCACACTAGTTCATTTTGGGAACAAGGTCTTGGGTGTTTTCCGCACACCAAGTGTTTGATAAAATTCCCGAGTGAGTTTTGTCGTCTTGGTCGCTAGAGATAGTCTTGCTTTAGCGCAACACCATTGACCCTAGGGGATCCCCTTTCAGCTTTTTTAAGAAGGTTTACCCTATTTGACAGCAGGGTCTGATCTTAATCATCCGTGATCAGAAATCTCCTCTTTAAGGGGGGTATATCTTCTTCTTATTATTATTCTTCTTCTTCTTATTCTTCTTCTTCTTCCTCCTGCTCTATCTCAATTGGCCTAGGTGAGCCAAAGGATTCCTCTTTAAAGAGTTCCAAAATGGGGATTTCATCTACCAACTGAGTAATAAAACTGGAAATAATATTTTTACATTCGAGTAAGTAAGGTGTTGAATGAGGGTGCTTGTCGTCAGGTGATCGATCCCTCACCTTTTAAGACTTGAGAATATCAGTAACTCTTACTTCTTAAAGAGAAGGCTCTTAGTTCTTGTCACGAGCTGCAAAATAGAGGAAGAAACACAGATCTAACGATCGAAAGAGAAATCATAGATAAAAAATTAGCAATTAGACAGAAGAAATAAAAGCAATGATCTATGTGATACTCCCCCCAGTCAGGGCACAAAGGAACTCGGTACGTCTCACCCTTAGGAAGGGGATGATGTTGCCAATTACTGGTAATGAACCCCTACTCCCAATACTCTTTGTAGGAGTTAGGTACCTTCTCATTATTCCTCGATTTCAGGTATTGAACACCATCATTGGTGCACGAACACACGTAATAATAGCAAAATTTCAAGGAGCCACATATTGGTCCCATATAATTCATTAATTCAATGTACCCCGTTCACTATTTTCCAAGTATTTGGGGCACAATAAGCAAGGATAATATAAAAAATAACTAAATTATTTTAAAAATAAAGGGTTTGGAGGAAAAGTTAAACCCCTTTAAAATACAAGAAGAGTGTGGATTCAATGTCCATCTTCTATGTCTCGAACATCTATAGACATAGAGACATGGTCGATTTCCACCCACTCAGGAATATGATATGATCTTTTAAACTCCATAATAGTTTCTCCATCAATAAGTGCCGTGAAGAAAATATTAAAAGCAACAAAGAAGGCTAACTAAAATGGTGAATTAAAAGAGCATATTAAAGAAACCTACAAGTAAAAATGATCGAAGAAATATCTAAAAATATAAAAGCTAGAGAGAGCATACAATACGAGTTTGTGAAGAAAAAACATTTGAAAAATGACGGTTGAAAGTGATGAACCAAGTTTAAACATCGCGTTAATGATGAAGCGTAAATCCCAATAAAGATCCTGACACTTCATATATCTTCTAGGACAAGCATACCCCCACTTCTTCAATAATATTATAAGTTTGTCATGATGATTCTTCTCAGACGAGCGTGTCCTCATGAAGTTTACAAATATTTCAAGAATTCCATGCCAATTTTAAAATAGTTCTGGGCCTTGGCCCTTAAACTTACTTAAAATATTTTGGCACAACATTTTAGGGGCAATTGTGGGGGCTTATTTATTTAAGCCCAATAGTGCAGTCGGCAAGCCCAGTTTGCAAAGTGGACTGTTCGGCCTAATGCAAACATTTATTTTGGATCCATGCATTTGATATGTGTTTAAATGCATGGATATAAGCTCAAATCGATTACCAACAATATCAGAGAGATATTTAGGGACACCTATGAGTTATTTACAAGCTAGTCGAGTTGCTTGTATAATTCAATTACTTATTATCACAGCTATAAAATGTAAAGCCTAAGTCGTGGCAAAAGAATGTAAGTTCAATTATTTGAGAGATACTAATAAAATATAGTAACCTCTCAGTAGACGTAGGCAATTTGTCAAACCACGTATCTTTGGTATTGTATGTATAATAATTTATTCTTCATCTCGATATTACTTTCTAGATTTCTTACTGTGATAATTCTTGCACTCATAATTGGTGCCATCTGTGGGAATCGATTCTTTTTCATACAAAAGCAGTTATCGAAAGAAAACTCGTGATGTCTCACCATAGCAGCAAACTTCCTCAAGTTAGCGGGTCAGGTCAGAGATTCGCCAACCACCAAATTATAAGTTTTGCCAAGAAGGACAACCTTCTGAGGAAAGTCAAGGACCACCTAGGTCTACTTAGATCTCTGGACTTGTCAATGCTTACAAAGATAGGTTTCAAGAGCAGGAGGATGCAACACGCCTCAAGATGGGAGAGAATGCTAGCTTACAGAGGAGACTTGAAAGGATGGAGAGAGATCTCCATAGAGATATCATGAAATGTCATGATAGGTCTCCTAGTCCTCAGGCAAGCAACACTCGTAATCGTGGGAGGAGATCCAGGTGCGACCATAATTGATCTGAGTCTGGTTGGTCAGAGCGTGATCGATCATAATATGGTCGATCAGAGAGGCGCTATTGGAGTAATGATTATCAGGATGAGGGGTTTTGAACTGGACCAGCATCCAATCCGTCGAGAGGCTAGGTCCACCAGAGAGTTATCCAGAAGAGCTCTTAACACTCAAATAAAATCCCCCTTTTTAAGGAAGATCGAAGAATAGAAGGCCTCAAAGAAGTTCTTCATTCCCAGATTCAAAATCTATGATGGAAAGACGGATCCCATAAACCATGTTCGGTACTATAGGTAGGTGATGACCCCGTGGAGCCACAACAATGCCTTGAAGTGTTGAATATTACCTTCTAGCCTACATGATGTAGCTCTGAAGTAGTTCAAAAAGCTACCCCACAAGTCAGTCAAGAGCTTTAAGGCCCTCACAGAGGCCTTCACTACTCACTTCATAGCCAATAGTTCTCACCCTAAAAGGATGGATTCACTTATCATTATGAAGAAAAATTTGCAAGAGAGCCTTCGAGACTACACCAAGAGGTACTGAGAGGTCTTCAATGAAGTGGATGACTGCTTGGAGCAGGTTGTTGTAGCATCCTCCAAGACTGGTCTTCCAAACCATGTATCTTTAATGTCGTGTGTGTGATCGTTTATTTTTCATCTCGATATTGCTTTCTGGATTTCTTATTGTCATAATTCTTGCACTCATAATGTTAATTAATATAAATAGTGTTTTAGAAAGTATATCATAAACTTAAAACATACTTAAAATACCCAGATGTGTCATTGGTACATACATATAAATTATATTATAGTTACTTCCTGTAATACCCCGTATTTTTATGCTATATTTAATTTGGGGATTTATTAAATTTAATGTGATGATTTATTTAATAAAAATACGAAAATTAATTATGTTATAATTATTAACGTGACTAGAGTTAGTAATTATGGGAAACTTGTTGAATATTACTAATGAGCATAGTAATATATTATATTGGTTATATTGAATGTCATAAGTGAATTAAATGACTATTTCGGAAATTTAAGTCGGGACGTGCCCGTGCCACGTCGGGACTAATTGTGTTAATTAAAAAGTGAATATTTTATAAGTTGTCCGTATGGTTGTTTTGAGTGCGCCAACGCGTCCGGAAAGGTCGAGATAGTCAGAAAAGTGTACCCGGGGGTTTAGTTTGGGTCTCGGGATGTTTTTAGGCTTAATTAGTGACCCGGGAGGGCATTTTGGTCATTTTACAAAATAGGATAATTAAACTCACGAATTTCAGCCATCCTTAGCAGCCATTTAAGTCAGCCTTTTAGGGTTAGAACATTCAGAACCCTAGAACGGCCATTGGAGAAGAGAGGAGAGAGCTCTCAAGGTGATTCAAGGCCCAAAACACCACCGATTTCACCGCCGTCACCACCAACGCGTAGATCGCGAGGAGGAGAACGCAACCACAACAATATCAGCAGGAAAGCAAACCTCTGAAATCCCAGGCAAGTGTTTAACTTGCGTATTTTCGTTGGTGCAATAATCATATTAGTGTAGGAATGATTAGGTGTATAATCAATGGAAGAAAACCCCAATTTTTGATAGGGATTTGCATGTAGAAATCGTTATAACCATATTCTGGAAATAATATGGGAAGTAGATGATTAACCCACGAATTTGTGATGTTATGTTAGAAGGAAATTCTGGAGAAAACTGATTAGAACAAAAGTTAAGAAAACTTTAGGGTTCTTGATTATTAGATGAGATTTCAGGTTATTTAACCATGTTTAATGATGTATACACGCATGCTTAACGTTAAAAACATCTGGAAATATGTTATTATGTTTGTAGTAGGAGTTTTGGGACGATTAGTGTTGGAAAATAATGATTTGGGTGAAGACTTTTGGTAAAACCTGTAACTGCACTTCTGCAGGATTTCGCAGACCTGTTTGATCGATCGATCGAGCCTAGAGCTTCGATCGATCGAAGGTTCGATCGATCGAGCCCCAAACCTCGATCGATCGACCCCTCCTGGCAGACTCCTTTTTTCTCTTGTTTAATTAGTTAAATTAATTTATCGTGAAATAACCGTTGGGCATACTAAATAAAAAGGATTTGGGAGATATTGAGGACCAGTAGGGTATATGGATAAATGTTAGGACCTTTAATCTTCAACAAGTATGGTAATTATGGGATATTTACTTTAGGTTGATAGATTTATAACTTAAGGGTGAGGTACGTAAGAGAGTTACGTTGGAATCAAATAAAGTCCCTTACTGAATTTCAGATTTGTGAGGATATAAACCATGAGTATTAGGTAATGAGTGAGAAAACTCTTCGAATTAAGGTTAGAGACGAAACCTTAGATGTAATCATAATAATGGGAAGTTAAAGATAAAATGTTGTGACTATGGGAAACGGGAGGAACCTATATTAATATGATGAATGGGTATATTTATATGATTGTGTGTACATATATTATATACATGTGAAAAACTTTCCCGCGCTACTTGCTATCCCTGAGGTTAGCGCGCTGGGACGATCTTATCCTGTGTTGCTTTATGGGGGATATTGATTCGTACCCTAGAAGATAGAGATCCTAGGTACGGGCTATCATATTGATAGTCGGACGGTCCTAAGAGACGTGTGGGTATGTACTGACCTCTTGGACTTGGAATCTATGCTTCGCCTCAACGTTGTTTTGTATATGGTAATACAGTTCGAGAGTGATTCCGAACTTGTATTTCCCTTTGTGTGAGCGATACGGGTATTGGATAGCAGAGTATGCCCGCACCATAGTTTAGTTGGGGTGCTGTTATATATATATATTATACGAGTAGTTAATATATATATGAGGTTATAAACTTTAAACTGTCTACTGTGATTTGATAAGTAGAACATGGGTGTTGACTCAAATTATTAAATACTTGTTTTGTGAAAGTATGAGAAAACACTGGGAAGCTTATAATTTAATGAAGCTAAAACGAGAGGAGTGCTACATATTGAAAGTAACCTTTTTAAAACATTGCAATCGTTCGGTCTTGGAAACTTAGTAGTAAGTTAAGATAAACTAAAAATTTTGGGAAGGTTAGTACGATAGGCGTGCACATTAGAAGAGAGGTGAGAATTCCTCAAGAGAGTGTCGAACTAATATGATTTGCATTGGCCTGTATCAATTTAAATACTTGCTTAACGTATTTTAAAATCAAACACACTTTCGGGCCTTGACCCGTTTCTTTTTCTCTCTCTCTCTTGTGTATATATATGTATATTTTCAGGTGCCCAGCCACAGGGGCGTCTTGCTTAGGATCCTTTGAGAAGAACGAGCTGCAACTTAGGTGGGAGTTGCAGGTCACTTGAGTAGACGGCTTCTGTTATTGACTCCACTCCTATTACTCTCATTTATTGGGCACGTGTCGCCCTTTTTCATCATTTCATTTATTGTTGGGATTTTTATATTTCAGTTATTCCAGTATTGTTTTACGGGATTTATTCAGGATGGTTCATGATGTTTAGTTTTATTATGTTGACCTTCGATTGACGAATGTATGGTTTTATTTTAGTTCTTCGTGGTGTGGTTCCATATTGTAGAAATGTGTTTTGTATAAATAAATATTTTCTTTAATTAAAATTTGGAAGTATGTATGAAAAATGGTTTTGACACTTAGCTTAATTATTTAGGGTGTTAAATTGGAAAAATTATTTTTATCGACAGTGATGCTGAGAATGAACCAACTGTTCACCTTGATTTAATTTAATAAAGGAGTGATCGCCCGGTATTTAATTAGGCGGGGTGTCACACTTCCCTAATAGGTTTGTGGCTATCCCAACAGGAGGGGTATTATTAGTGGTGAAAACTCAAGTGGTATCGGTGATGGTGCCTGCAACTATTGTGATACTATCAACTGGTATGGACAAAGACTATCCCGTTTTTTATACAACAATCCCTAATTATACTAAGGACATTTTCATATACACTGAGCTAATATTTCAAAACCATAATAGTGCTCCCCAAAATTCTTCTTTAGTGGTTCATCATGTTGTTCTTTTATACCACTATCATGTCTATTTTGCAAAATTGCATATGGTTGGAGCTTAGTTACCCTACCCTTGCTCCCCGAGTTTGAGTCAAACCCAATGTGTATCCATTTCTTACCCTTGAAATTCTGAGAGCGACTTTAGGTACTTAAAATGACAGTGTTTGTGGATAATGTGGTTACCACACCTGTGGCGACATCCTAGTTAATGTCAATAATAATATTGGGGCGGGATTTATTGATTCCCCCATTTTATTGCATCTCACTTCCACTTCCCATGATTATCATCACCTTAATTTATAAGGGAACACGTTTCTTCGCACTCATAATTTGTTGGACAAAAACAAATATTTTATTACTATACGCATAAGCAAAAATTAAGGAGCACGGAGAAACCTAGATAAAGCATTACATAAAAGGATTTTAAACATAAAGTACAAAATAATTATTAACATTGGGACACTATGACTATGCCGTGATACCATATGTGATAAACCCTAATTTCTGCATTTAGGGTAGGCAGTTCTAAATACCAAAATTACATGTGTCATATAAACTAGTACCATTTTAAGCATGAGTATAAAAATAAGAGGCCAATAGGATAATAAGTAAACCAAACCCTGATAAAAAAATCAATATTTTTCACAATTTATTTTAACTACAATCCAATGATTACAAAAATATAACCATAAATGTATAAATCATAAATGTACAAATACGAAGTCTAACATAAAATAAATTATTGGAAGCTAAGCTATCGAGATGATAAATAGTCTACGCCTCTCACTAGGCTCTGTCTATGAGACCATTAAGAATCAAAACCTATAAATTCAACAGATTGTGGGCTGGTCCTAATGGGAAACGAGTTTGACATTTAAAATGGGATAAAATCTGCCCTAAGAACTCCGATCGATTCTGCATTGAAAACTATATAAAAAGAACTGGGTTTCAAGCACAAACTTATGGTTTTAAGAAATAATACCATTGTAGATCTTGTTGTGATCCATATGAGGAAAAATACTTTGATGAGGATGATAATGATCATTATGCCCTTCAAGGTCGCCAAAAACCTTATTAGAATGCTCTGAATATCTTGAATCTTCCAGTATATGATCCACTCAAAGTAAGTATTGTGTGGGGGCACAATTGGAGATGACACTTTGTTAAAATATAAGTCATGGGATTAGCCTTAGCTAGGATTATTGAGAGTTTCGGACCTACTACTTGGGTAATGGACTATACTAGGGACCAAAGACTTATAATTAAACTGGCTTGTAAATAATTACTCATAAATTCAAATTACAATTACCGTAATTATTTTTTTATTTAATCATGATTAAATCCACTAAATAATCATGACTATACTCTAATTTAATTATCTCTAAATCACTTGGAACAAAGAGGTATTATTTTCAAAGTTTAATGCATTACATAATATGATTCCCCACGTTAAGTCTATGATACCCGCTTGGCCAAATCAATTTGTTGTTAATCAATATTAACCAACATCAAATCAATTCCTTGTTTTTTAGATTTTACTCATTTTATGCTCCATCGGATTATAAAATAATCCATGGGCGGGGATTTACTATTGAACACAAAATATATAAGTCTATAAAGGGAGTATCACAATTCATGATATCTCATGGACGCGGATTCCTCTGAATTATGATCTCAGACATACTCACACAATAATTACCCAACTTATGGGGATTTATTGATCTAATATATAATTTAATTCCACCTATAAAAATCAAAGTAACAAATGTGCAAGCATTTCAATCCTCTTAACTATCCAGATTAGTAATTCTTAAACCCTTTTCAAGTGGTGTAAGATTACCTAAGTCGAAGAAATACAATCCTTAGACTTAAATATTACGGGCTGTCCTATTCAATACGTTCTTGGATATACCGATCACATTCCTCTTTTGAACTATAGCACAAGTTCTCGAACCTTTAGATTGGTTCTCTTAGTTTGAGATAATAGACGACCGGGATTTTTCACATTACAATACTTATAGCATGCTAACTCCTTATTTAGGTTGTGAACTATTAAATTACACTATAACCAAATTACAATCCCCTATAATCAAGTCAAACCCAACTCAACAGAATTCTTACTTAGTACAATTGACCGATATTGTATATGATATATATAATCATACATATAAAGCATTTTTAAAATCATGATTCTTATTTCGAAATTAAATGGCACACATTTACTAAAAGTAAATGGTGTACATGAGAATAAAACCCCAATAATCTTCCACTTAGTCCTAAAGCTATGTACATGTGCATATAACTCCCAATCCAAGTGTTATTCGATGAAACCTTGGTCATAAACTTATCATCTACCTTATTCGATATCTCAAAATATGTAAAATCGACGCTCAACATACTTAACACTTTTATGGGTTATGGGTTCTTTCGAACTTGAAATTATTTCGTTATTAACACTAAAAGGTGTAATAACCAATTTCTCTAGAAGGAACCTCACCTGGGTTACTTAGCAAGCTCCCAAGTCATATACCCTCTTTAGTTTCCTTCGAAGTGGAAATCATTTCGATCGCCTTGGTGGAGTCAGCAATGCAAGATTACTTCACACTCCTCCAACATATAACCCAACCTCCTTGGTAAACATATATTATGAGGTAGAAAAGTTGGAATCCTTATCTGACTAAAAACCTGGGCTTTATACCTAAATGGCATAAGACAACCAGACTAAAATCTACAGACTATCCTAATAATATATTAGATATTTGGTTTAGAACACAACACACTATACATGAGACTGCCCGTCGTCAAAGTTTTATATACATTCCTCACAATTTTATTTAATTAAGTGTTTTAGGTTATTACTAGATAGAGTGATTCCATACTTGAAAGAAAAATCATTTTATAAAATCCTGATGTTAATCATGCGAGTACAACGTTGATATAAGGAGATTTGGATAAGCCCAACATCTTTTTTATCCAATCTAGTGAAATCTTGATCATAAGGATTTGCCCAGCTTATCCTAAGGACTTTATATAAAGTTACTTGGAGAATAACACTCTTATGTAAGATAATACTCCTACTCTATTCCTGATTAGGAGAATATTATCCACAAATTATACAAACAGGTATTATTCGATCTTTAATTAAAATGAAAACTTAATTACTTGATCAAAACAAATGCTCCAAGACTTTGGTGTTAGCTTAAACCCATAAATGGGCATCACAAGCTTACATCACTTTTGCTTTCCCGACTTGTTACTATGTACCTTGTTAAGTCAAAATAGTTTCAAGAGCTAAAAGAATCCTGAAATACTCTGGCATGGCTAACAACGGGAAGGTTTTCTTATATTCCATCCTTTATTTCTAAGTAAACCCTTTTTCAAGCCTGTCCATTAAGGTTTGCATCTTCTTATCCATTTATCTTTTAACTCTCTTAGATCCACTTATGGCCAATGGGTTTAATCCTACCAACAAGTCTAAAAGTCCCAAAAACTTGAATTGAATTCATCAATTCTCATTTTTGGTATCCATGGTCATAAGTCAAATCTAAAAATCCTTATCTTGGAATGCCTCATTGTAGTTCTTAGGACATTGTAGTTCTTGGGACCCATTTCACATTTTCCTTAGATCTTATCGAAATAACCACCCAAAAAACTAACCTTTTATGACCTTTATTTATACTCTCACTATGAGTGGTACCACCTGTTATCTAATATAAGTGACACATGTATCTTAAAGATTGGTAATACTCCTTTTGTCTCTAAGTCATGTATTATCGATATTAAGTTGTATTTCATCATGTATGGGTGGTTTAGCAACATTGGTAATATGATGTTCCATTTTATTTTGTAAGACAATCTTATTCATGGGCCCGTAGTTTATTACATAACCCTCTTAGAATAGTCGATCATTGATATAATCAATGACCTTCTTGTACTTAGGGATATGATATAAACTACTTTAATTAACCTTTGGGACAACCAACAGAGAGTCATACCCATAACACGAGTTTTGGCACCCCTAAATCCAAACATGCCCTAGAATAATCTTGTTCCTATTTATATGTTAATTGTACAAAGAAGAGACTGATTAAGAAGAAACTAAATTAAGAATGTATGTCATCGTCTCTTACATAAAATACTAATATGAATATTGGTGTCTGAATAATGAACTATGGATGTTATCATATCCAAAATAATCCTATTCCTTTTTTTTCTCTACGTCATTTCATAATGGAATGCCCGGTTTAAATAGCTGGGATAAAATCTTACACCTCCCATAAATTATTCCTTAACTCTCCCAATAAGTACACACCCCTACGATCAAATCGTAGAATTTGGATTAGTTTACCTCGCCTATGCTCCACCTTAGCCTTGTACACTTTGAAGTAATTAAAGGCTTCAGCCTTGTTTTGAGTCAAATAAACGCATTTATACCTTTGAATAATAATCAATGAAATCAATGAAGAACTCAAAAAATAAATTTTGGCCAAATAGTCATAGGACCACCCAAATTGAAATTAACCATTCTCGACACATCTTTGGCTCTTTAGCTTTTGACAGTGAAGGGACTCTTGGTCATTTTACCTTCTAAATGGGATTCATAGCCTAGAAGTATCACTACTTCTAATGAACTCAAATTTCCATTCTAAACTAGCCTTCAAATTCCTTTTAGAATAAAATGACCAAAGCATTAGTGCCAAAATTGTGCTTCGTTCTAGAAGAAAACATTGTCTTTATGATTTGTCCATTAACGTTATTCCTTCAAGTACATAGAAGTATTGGTGGTACATACCTTATAATGTATAAATTATTTTCTAATGTACTAGAACAGATAAAAGATATTCCAATTTTGATAAAAATAATTTTATTAAAATAATTGAATATTTGTTCATAATAAAATGTAAAAACTAAAACCAACTTTTCTTAAATTACGAACATTAAAATATTTTACCTAAGTTGTCTTTTATATTATCACCATAATCTAACAATGTTTCCATCTCCTCATAATGTTTCTTTGTTCTATTTGCCCATTGTTGAGAACATATATAATAAGTGATTTCCCGGTTACTTGGAACCTCTGTAATGAGTCGTAGTCCCGATTTTTAGTTTCTGAGTGTACACAATAGGTTCTTGTAGATCGAACCATGAATCCTGCATTTAATTTTAAGAGACAAACAATACCATATCCCTTTCCTTACCATACAATTAAAAAAAGATATATTGCTACAAAAGTTTTAACTACTTGTAGTGATAATATCCGTATTGTTGTTATTTCACTACTACCAAGGAATATTAAACTCCAAACCATTGTATCTGAGACATATCCTTATCCTACTACTTCTCTTTCATGAAATAAGTAAAGTTATTCTGAATACTCAAATTACAAAATGGATTCGGGTTTCCTCATCATATGTAATCCAATTAATCCATTGTAAAAATAATGAAAAAATTCATTTTAAGAACATGATTCTTACTTGAGCATCATTAACCAACATAATTGTTTATTGGAATCGAGAATCGAACCAATAAGATCATTTTTTGGAACTGAAACCGAACCAACACAGAGAAAAAACAAACCAACCCAACCTAAAATGATCGGTTTGATTCGGTTTATCGATATTTCAGTTATGATGTGCACCCCTAATTACAACAATGAACATGTTACATCATTTTTTAATAATGATAAAGGGGAGAAAAATTATTTTCCAAAAAACAAAGTCTCTAAGAAAGGGGAAGATTTCCAACATATATATCAAAACATATCAATTTAATTACCATCATAAAAGGGGAATGTTATGGTACATGATTTAATTATCGTATGTAAAGTGTGAAATATGTTTTTAGGTGTATGATTTAATTGATTATAATTTTTGTTTGAATTATTAAATTTTATTTAACTCGATCGATAATTTAGCTAACACGTGACATGTTAGGGAAGAGTGTACATTTTATATAATTATTTTTATAGTTTAATTAATTAATATTAATTGGAATGATTTTAGAAAATAATCAATTACTTATCATGTTGAGAAATAAAATGAAATGGTTAATTAGTGGATAAATGTTTTTACCAAATAAAATGGTTTTAAATGTTAAATGAAGAAAATTGTAATTCGATAATTAGTTTACTTGGATTATTTAATTGGGACTTGGTTTTTCTAGAAATATTTTGGGTTAAAATTTAAATAAATAATTGTAACTAGATTTATTGGATTATGTATTATTAAATTGGACCGTGGTTTATAGACAACTGGACCTAAACTTGTATTTGGGATTGGACAAAGGTTGGGATAGGGTTTAGAGGAAACCCTATGAGTTTTTTTTAGGGATTTTGATATTACTTTGGTAGTGAGAAAATATTCTAAAGTGAGTAAGAACATAAATGGGTGACTTAAGTTGGTGTCATTAAATAAATAAAATTGCATTTTATCTCAACTTTTTCAACCTAAGCAAAATGTAATTCATGCTAAGATTATAGCTCTCTTATACCTTTCGCCCATGCACCTTAACCAACATCTAAGGAGATTAACTGGAAGTGCTTTGATAATAAATTCAATATAAATTCTATAATTTAAATGGATTAAGAAATCTTAATGATCAATCCTACAAAGTTTATTTTTTAAAAGCCATCAATAAGGCATATCATATTATACTCATCATCTTTAATGTAATTATGTTGAATTATCATCGAATAATCTAATTCATAAGAAAATAAGGTATAATTAGGGTTTTATCTTTATTTAAAAAATCCATGTTTCAACTTTATGTAAAAGTATAAAAATTGACTAAAGACAACGTGATTAATTTTCAAACTAAAGATATAGAATGATAAGATTTATAAGATAATCACATTACGAATTTGATATTTTTTTATAAGATTGATAAGCTTTATAAAAAAATCATGTTTCAACTTTATGTAAAAGTATAAAAATTTGATATTTGTTGAACATATTATGATTGTAATACAATTTATAATGGTTAATCTAGATGTTTATCATAATGTGGAATTTTGTAGAATTTAAAATAATACCATATTAGTTAAAAAGGTTATGTTGAAGAGGGAATGGTAATTTTCCATTAAATCAATCATTATGGTGAACATGTTTAATTAAGAAATTTTTCACATGTTAATGGGGTTGTAGAAATTGTCGAGAATGGAAATTACTTGTATAAGAGTAGAGTAAATAACCTAGTGATCAGTGGAAATAATCTTAATGGTTGGAGATGTTTGTGAATTAGTTTTAAATAGCGATGTACTTACCTAGGTTTCCTTAATAGTGTGTAAGAAATAATGTAAGTGGTGCATGATGACTTTAAGCCATTAGGCACTATATAATATCAAACAAGTAAAGTTTTATAAGGAAGTTCTATGTAAGTCACCTAGGCTGATTAATTAATAATGAAGATTCAGCCTAACTTGTTAGGGAGAACAAAATTAAATATAATAATACATGAATATAATTTTAAGTATTTGAGAATAATATACCTGGAAATATTAGTATGTGAGAGTGAAGACCTTTTTATTTTTGCATTGCATAAGTCGTGTGTTAGGAGCCTGTAGCTTCTAAACATAATCAGGTTATGGTGAGTGTATTACGTGTGCATCATTGTATGATGTATAACACTTAGTAAACTATATCTTTCTTGCATGGTTTGTCAACAATGACGGTATTATGTAGACATCACCTCGGTATTAGTGGTCCAGTGTGTTAGTGGATCAAATGAGATGATAGACATTATGTGGACATCATGCCGACATGAGTTACCTCGTGTGTGAGTGATCTAGTTAAGGTGATGGTTATTATATGGTAGTTACGTTGCCATGAGTGATCTTTTGTGTGAACGTGTTGGACTTGGTGATGGTATTTATGTAGAAGTCGCTAGTCATGTTATGACAATGCATTAAGATATCGTTATAGACGAATAATATGAGTATTTAACGTATGCGAGTAGTGTAGGTTGTTAAGAATATGGTTAAGAGAAGACAACTGCGATACTTTAATTATAATTGTATGAATGTTTTGGCTACATAGAGATATCTATTGTTATGGTCATAACTTGCCTTTTTTTCTCTATCTTTTTAGGTCATCATGGTGCATACGATTAAGACTCAGAGTAGGTGTTGAGCTTGTAGTGGTTTATTCTATTTCCTTCTGAGATGTAGGATTTATGTATTCTATTAGGCATGTAGAATATTTATGTTGAGACTTTTATATGTGTAAACATTAGTAGTTATGGGTCCTGTTATGTTGGAGATTCCAAAGTTGTGTTAGAGGATTATAAGTTGGTTTTATCTATGGTAGATGGTAACATACTTGTATATCTATATTTTATAATCTCTATTAATTATTTCATTGATGTTGCACTCTTAGAATGATATTTAATTTATTTGACAAATGTATTTTTAGTCTATTAGACTAGCCACCTAAAATATTGGAAATATGAGTTCACAAATCTAGTCTTGTGAAAATACGTCAAAGACATTAAGAAAGAAAATGCATCATTTAATGTTACATGAAAATCAAGATTTCATCAATTAAGTCTTTAATGACATATAGATAGGCACAATACACAATTTCAAGAGATATTTAAGTAGGTTAGGATTAGTGTAATGGTATAACATTTCCTGATCAAGATTAATCTATCGGATAAAACACACATTCTAAAGATTTTTCTATCATTAAATCAAATTTTCAAAGAAATAATATCCATTGGATTTAATATAGTCAACTATATTTGTTATCCTTTGACTGATTTAAGTTGGGACGAAACTTTTAGTAGTTATAGTCGAATAAATTGAGAACAATTCAAGTACGTCCAACATAGTTAACTAATTCTCGACGTAGTCGACTATAATAGGGGTTTAGCACATAACAACTAGATTTAACTACACAAAAGCATCTTTCTGCCACTTACTCACATCAACTACATTTTGTCCATGTGATATATATACTTCATTAAAATACGTTTTTACACATCAATAGCTCACAAACAACATTAAAACATCAAATCATCCTCACAACACGCGTGTCAATAAATTCATTGAGATTTTTAAAAAATGGAAATGAATTTCACAACACCATTAGAATTCTTTGATCATTTAGATTTTTTACATAAGAAGTACTATAACATTAGAGATAACTAATAATTTAAAGAAAAATATTGTCTTAGTTTTTTACAATAACAATTCATTTTACTTTTTCTTTACGATGTAAACATCATCACATCTTCTCGACTAATATTATCTAAATTATAGGGAGTTAAGGAAGACGGTAATGCCGTTGAGCTTGTGTGTGTATGCTTTAGTAAGGAAGGATGTAGTTGACTTGTTATTTGTAGTTTTAAAGTGTTATATTTCTTTGTATGGTTTTAGTTCCACCTGAGTGAATCAAAGATAGCGATGTTATTGACTCTTATCTTGAGCGTGAATGTAGGTAGGGCCCAACCACGTAAAACTATAAGTTTTTAAAATTTATCTAACTCTATCTTTAATATTATTCGTATTACCATTTAATTGTTTAAACATATATTAAATCTCTATATTTTAAAAAATAAAAATGAAATTTTAATTTTCCATTAATTTAAAAAAAAAGACTCAATCCTCCCCATTGGGTATTTTTCAAGGCAAACATTGGGGAAATCCCACCTTTGTGAAAAATGACTGGAAATCCCATATGTTTGAAAATTACTTGAGTAAAAAAAAATATTGGATTTTGTCTTCGCATAACTACCAAAGTGGAATATAACTTAACCACAATTTTGTCTTGGCACAATTACCAATGGTCGGAAAGATATTTTAAAAAATAAAAAATCTAGCAAGTTTGCGGAACCGTTACCAACATGAAGAAATCTTCACTTAAATGAATACTCAATGGCACTAGGTCGCACGATAAGTAAGAGTTTTTTACAAGGTTTTCTAAAGGATCATGTCCAAAGAAGGAGATTCTTCATGGATGTGAAGTCTCGATTCGCTACGAACAACCTATGAACCAAGTCACAGCTTGAACCAAAGTTTACCATTTTTGCAAAAACCATAAAACATAGAATTTCTTATCCAACCTATGACCAAGTAAATTATAAACACAAAAGAAGCATTTCAAAAGTAAATTTTATATAGGAATAATATATGACATTGTGTATTTGGAAATCTTAATAACCATGATGTTAATTTTTTTTTCAATTTAAAAAAATATTTAATAATGGGGTGAATCTAAGTACTATACATTATACCTTTATCCTGAATGATTACTCAGGGCAATGACATGAATGATACGATATGAATTTGATGATATTTTTTGGAGACATCTTATACTAAACTCAAAGTGTATTATATAAAACATAATACTACAATCCAAATAACATGGGGCACGTGAGTATACTTACAATCTCCCATTTTGTCTATTCCATGACCAAATACATAAAACAAAAATTACAAGCAAATGAATGAAATCTATCACCTAAGACATGGCTTGATCAACCAAAGGCGTATAAGATAGACTAAATACAATTACAAGCAATATAAAATTAAGACACTCAATGGCTCTTTTAATGATTTTATTGTACGTATTTTCCTGCCACACATGAGCAAGTTCATTAACTATCAATGTGTACAAGGACATATAAAAAATATGAGAGTTATAAGATAAAAACCTGTGAATAATAGTGTATACATGTGACAAGCATATTACTAAAGTAACTTTCCCTTAACTTTGCAATTACTCTCAATAATTATGATATAGCATAACATACCCCCCCCCCCCCCAAACCAAAATGCTCAAAACTATGTACTCGCTTTTTCAACAAATTTCTCCCCCTGTCACAAGTTAGACAAATGAAAAAAACTAACCATGCAATGAGATAAATAAAACTTAGCAATTTACCGAGAGAAAACATCGTAAACAAATCAACAAAATGAGAGTAGACCATATAATGAGTGACTAATTAGTACGAATATTTTGGCTAGATATGGAATATAAGATAAAAATAGACCTAAGAGAAACATATCGATAACTACACATAGAGCTACACAATATATCAAAGCAATGATGTCTATTAAATTCATGCTAAAATGTGATAAGTATTTAAAATATTTTAGAGTTATTTGACTATACATTATATAAGACAATGAAGCTAAATCTTAACTCTCAAACTACAAATCTCCAAAACAACAAATGCTCTCCTTTCTAAATATTCCTTAAAGCCTTGATATCTCAAACACTCGATTGAATACAGAACGTGATAAAGTTGAATGTTGTTGTTTCATTGATACTCATCGAAAGACAGGTAGAACCCAAAGAAAAAAGCATATGCTCATACTCATCAAAGGAGGGTTAAATCCAAGAGGGTAATACCACGTATTTTTTGCCATGATTTTATGAGGATTAGTTGTTCATTTTCTGGAATTTATATGGATTTAAGATATAATACTTGAGTTTTATTATTTTAATTATATTATGCATTAACATATTTAGTTAAGTGAATTATTCTAAACGTATGTAGTGCAACTTCTTTAATGGTTTATTTAGCAAAGTTTGGTGGCAACTTAATTTGGGGACTAAGTCAGCAAAACACACTCAAAATAATTAAAACATTAGTCACCATGGGTTATAGATCCGTTTGGTAAAATTATTAGTTGATAAATATATGTATTTGGGTCCCATTTGAATACCTTAGTGGAATCCAATGTGAGAAAAAAGAGATTCATAATTTTTAAACCTTATTTATTCACCTCTGAGTATATATATGTTACGTGACAACACCTAGGGATTGATAAAAGGCTATAGGAGGATACATAACATTATATATGAAGATAAAACACAAGGAATATGAGAGAGAAATATATTTTGTTACAAATTCAAGGATTAAAGAAGAAGATGAAGGGAGAAAAAGTGGTAATGAAATTTTCTGAAGTAAACCCATCCCTTTCAGGCTATTTTTGGCGTGGTATAACTATGAATATAACTTTCCTACCTAGTGTAAGTCATATATACTTGAATTAGGAATGCATGGAGTGCTTGTTTCATAATATTTATAACTTACAGTAATATCTTATGAATATTTTCCTAACAGTGCATTGGGATGGAATTTCTTTCAGATTTATTAGATTAGTTTACCAATTGAGGTAGGTTCATTCTTCCGTGATTATTTCGCATGCTATAAATGTTCACCATTAATTATATATATATATATATATATATATATATATATATATATATATATATATATATATATATATATATATATATATATATATATATATATTCCATGCTATGTGTTTCATCCTTATATGTTTTACTCATATGTATATATCATCCTTCGTGCATGAATAATTATGTAATATTGTTCTCATGCCGAGTAGATAATAAAAATCGTAATTAGATGATTTTACGTATATGTTGGGTTGTAAAAATTTGGCAGAATAATAATAGCTAATTTTTGAAATTCCTAATAAAGATTTTATATTGTGAGATTGATATTGTTATTGTTGTTTTATGATGCTAAGGCATCCCTTCGCCAAATCACCAGTTGTCCCAAGTATGCTTTTAGGCTAATTTATTATCCTTTATCGCTTATGCTATGCCACGGTACCGTTAGGATATTAAGCTATTTGTTATGGTATATTAATCCATTATGTTTGTACGATGAGGGGACATTGTAATAACCCTTTTTTCCACATAAAGGTTGACCATACACAATACGTCAAGGATGGGATTTGTCTAACAATCTATACCATTCTCAACATCAAACCATAATATGACATTTTTATTTTAAACCAAACACGCACAACGAAATAAAATGAAACAATAGCTGATAGTAAATAATTCCAAACTCCCATAAGTTATAAAACATCCAACTCCAACATCACTGAAAATAAAGTAACTGTCCCAGTCTTATGCCCATATAGTCTCTAGAATAAGAATGTGAATGAAATAAGAATAGCAACCAATGCTAGAGTCAATCGAACTAAAGTAGTTAATGATCAAGAACGACTGCAAGTCTGATCTCTTATTAACCCTGTTGTCGCTATCTAGGCAAACCTGGGGGAAAACATTTTATAATTTGGGTCAGCACCCTAAGGTTGTAAGAATTAAGTTACCAAACCAATATGTAATTATGCAGTTAATTCACATTACACATTTCCCATCGACACTCACATGCAATAAGTATCTCACCATTTATCTATGTGAAATAATATACGCATTCTAACCCAAGTTTGTAATATGATGTCCGACATATGTACTAAAGGATAATATTTAAGTCATATAGCACAACTAATAAACTTGAGCTAGGCATCTAAACATATGATTCTAGTTCCAAGAATATCCGCACAATAGTTCCCCCAAGAAATATCATATCATCACCTAATGTATTTTACGTTGCAGAGTGTTCATTAAGAGTTGTCTACGGAAATGAACTACATGGATTTGTTCTCAATTAATTTATATTAATATATATGTCCTTACATATCTACGGCACATGAAGGAATCTACCTTTAATGTCTAGTTTGTGCTCTATCAGTAAGTCCAGAGGAGTCCTTCACCAAGCGGACATAGTAAAATATACATAAGCGGGGTGGTCCCCACACAATACACCATTGCACGGTCCAACCCCCGACGCTAATAATGGATTTTGGATATCCCACCTGCCTCATCGTGAGTGGTGCAACCATGTAGGACCTAAGATAAGGACCTAAACAAGGCTTAGCCCACTTGTGCCGACGCGTGATACGATTCTAAAGATGTACGCAACCCCAATTGATAGGTCGTGCACGAACATGGGTATGTTCACACAAAACACATATCTTTAGCACATAATATGTATAGGTAATTATTTCTACAGTAATGCTAGAGTAAATAAAGTCCCAATACAAGAGTCTGAATAAATAAAACAATAACCGAAATAATGATAGTCTATAACTACAACCTCTAAATAAGAATGGGCGACATGCCCTAAATGATACAAATGACTCTTAAGGAACCAAGGATAAATATGAAGGTGCCTAATACCAAGATCATGTAGCTTCCACAGCAGCTACAGCACGTCATCAGAATGGAACTCCTATGCTTGGCGTCCTTGTGGCTGGGCACCTAAAAATGTTTTTACAAAACAAAATAGATTTGGGGGAAAACGGGTTAGAGCCCGAGGTGAAAACAGTTTAAAAGTTTAGCAAGTGTTTAAATTACAATTAAACAACACATATTATAAACACATTAGTTGTGTACTCTCACATGAGTTTCCCACCTCTCAACTAATGTGCACGCCTAACGTATGCCCTTAACCCATCCTAGTTATGTCGCTAACTAACTAGTCTATACCACTTCCTCTTTCACATTCTACCATAGGATATCTACTCTTAATATCCCGATAAGTTATATTCGTAACCCATATTCGCATTCATTAAATTACTTATCTCAAGTGTTAATTAATTTCTCATTCTTAACCCATTCAAATATCTTAGTTATTCACCTTTACTAAGCAACAATGAACCAGTCACAAGTACATAACTATAACACTCTCAGTACATAAATACATATATGGCACCCCTAGGCTAAGCTGCGGTGCTCGTATACTCTGCTATCAAATCCATGTACATCATGTACGTAAGGATCACGTGTTTCGAATCCCTCAGGAACTTTCTAAATACAAATCACACATATTGGAGGTGAACATAGATCACATAACCATGGGTTATGCACATACCTACGCTCCTATGGTCAGCTTACTTATCAACTCATAAATAAGTCATTCACGGTCCTATGTCCGGCACACAAAGATAAGATGGACCTTTTTCCAAAAACTAACCTCCCGTGATAGCAAGTATGGTAGGTATGTCATACACATAAGAAATCCATACACTAGGCATTCACACAACCTAAGTAATCATATTTCCATATAGGTATTCACATATTCCATCTAGTAAGTCTCGTACGTAGCAAGTTTATCCCGAACATCATACGTAATATATATTTAGCTTGATAACTCTCTCGTCGTATCAATTTGAGTACTTAAACCTATCTGAAAAGGTTACTAGGTCTCCTATTAGTTTTTGATGTTATCTTAGTAACTTAAAGTCCCTCCATTACTGTTCTTATCCTTACATCATCATTAATTCACAATATAGTTTCAATTCAAACGACTTCTAATCGTACCTCACTCGTTAGACCCTCGTAAGCAATAGCATTTAATTTCATAAGGTAAACCATTTTTCTCGGCATCAACTAAGACGCTACTGACCTTAAATAAGTCCCACAATACTAATTTAAACATCCTAAGAATCATCATCGGCCTTGGGATTTTCATTAAGCTTTAAGGGAAAACAATTGTCAAAAATCAGAAGGGGTCGATCGATCGAAGAAAAGAGGTTGATCGATTGATCGTCGATCGATTGACATTCTTGAGTCGATCGATCGATCAAGCAGGTATCAGCCCAGATTTCTCTTAAACAGTTACGAGTTTCTTCCTTTTTACACCTCTAATTCTTCATTAAAATGTCCCAAGCTCCCAAGAAAGTTCACTAATCATCCTATTAACATATCAACATCATCTCTAACAAATTAAAATTATTAAACCCTTATGGATCATGAGTTTCTTGGATTAAAACACCCAATTTTCATAAAAACCCAATTTATCCTAATTTCCTCAAGAACATTATATACTTCAATAAAAAATTATTATTCTCTACCCATAAATCATAATTTCGTGGCTGCTATTATCTCCAATGTTAAATTACATGTAAGACCTACCCAGATTATGATTTCAATTCTTCTAATCCATTCAATTTTCATTATTCAAGGTTATTCTCCAATTCTAACCTAACATGGATGATATATGCGCTAAATTATTGCAAGTTAAATCACTTACCTCGTAATAAAAATTCTGATCTGATGAAGTAGACGGTACGGGGATGATCCTTGCTTTCCGATCTATCCGGTGGTGGTGGCGGTGGTGCAAAAGTCTCTAAGTGGTGGTTCTCCATTGGAAACTTCCTTCTCTTCAACTCTAATGGCCATTTATGATTTTTGGTTTAGAAACCCTAAGGGACTCAAGTGTTGGTTGATATTAACTGTCTAAAATTCATGGGTCACTATTCACCCAAAAATAGGAATGACTAAAATATCCTCCTGGGTTGTCGGTTATGCCTAAAAATGCCCCAGAATCCAAATTAAACCCCCGGCTAGTATTTTTTTATTATCTCAAACCTTTCGGACACGTTGGTGCACTCATAATGCTCGTACGAATGATAGAAAAATAATTTACTTTTAAATCCATTAAATTGGGTCCTGACACGACTCACACGCACGTCCTAACTTAATTATCGAAACTGACGTATTTTCAACTCACGAAAATTTTAATAAATTCAATAATCACATATTACCATAATCACTCAGTAATATTTAACAACATTATAATAATCAAATACTAACTCGTGTCTCACTAGCATTTAAATCCGGATTAATTTTCCAATTAATTATCCTAAATTAATTTAATAAATCTCATAATTAAAAGCGATAAAAATACGAGGTATTCCAAAACCGTACAATTTAAATTTTTGAAAAATAATCACAATAAATTTTTATTCAAGAAATCTCAATTCATAGCTTGTGTGCGTGAAGCCAAAAATTAACTGCTAACTTCCACCAATTGATCATAACGTTACGTTCCAAAAATCCATTTTTATTCAATTTCTCACGAAATGCACTCACTAACGAATCACTCGAACTGTACCTTTTTTCTCTCGATGTGCGTGATATTAAGAGTTAATATAATAAACACGAGTTCACACACACAAATTGAAAGATGAAAATATTTATGGTGAAAAGATGTCATGAACGAAATACAGTCATTGGATAATTGAAAAACACCATTCTTTATTCGCATTGTTTTGTCTCTTTACTATCTTTTTGTATTTTAGCTTTCCACGCGGTGATGAACTTTATTATTTGGACTCGATTAGGATTTTTCTCGTTAAGGTGTTTTGAGTGATAATGGTAATGTTGGAGAATTTTGGAGTTGGAAAATTCTCATGTGAATTGTCCGTTGGTACTTTTTCGGGCTTTTGCTCATTTTTCTCTTATTTTTCAATTTTTCAATTTATTTATATTTTTGTTTGGGCAATTATTTATTTGTCTTCCCCTTTTTATGTACCATTTGAACTTAATTGATATATTTTTTTTAATTTTCCAACACAGGGCCAATTATATATTTCAATTTAATCAAACGAAAAGTGATATCATTTTGGTTTCAAAGTCGCTTAGAAAAAGATATTTTTTATGACTTTTTATGGATAATATTTCTGGATAAATAAACGATGGCCTAACTTCATATGTCCAAATTACAAATCACATTACCATATGCTTCTTAAGATGAATTCAATTTTGAGACATTTTTAATGCATTTTCAAAAAATATTTTCCTAATTTTCTGTAGGCGATCAAACAAAGATTTGGACATCCTTAACGAATTTTTATCACTGATAAGAACTTTGGAGTTAATTTTAAGTCGGATTGATTTAATTACTCGAAAAAATGATTGACTCAAAAATCTCACCGGGTTAAAAATCTCCACACTTATTCTTCAAGTCGTTAATTTTTGCTCAATTTTCGTTTTTGGTCAATTTTGGCTTTGTGCATTCGGTTTTTTACAATTTGAGACTTAAAACTAAAATTTAGTGATATTTTCAAAGATTTTAAGTTCCAATTTTCTTTATTTTGAAAAAATATTTTTTGACTTTTTTGACATTTTTCATTTTTTTTGGAATTTTTGACTTTTTCTAGTTTTTGAAGCAATTGAAAATTTTTGAAGTTTGAATGACGCACTTGTACTCCCAATAACTTATAATTTTGCAGTGTCCTCAATCAAAATGACTAAAATCTAAATAAGACAAGAAAGAGTGCAAAATATAAAACAAAAATAAAATAAAATGCGAAGAGATAGATACGACTAAAATACAGTTGCATTAACAAGAGATAGATGTTTATATAGTTTCTTTGAAAGATACAACAATGAAAAAAAATAAACTACATAATAAAAATTGAATATTTTCTCTCTTGCTAAAACGCACTCGACTCAATCCTAAACACTCTACGTACTCACACGAATCAAATATACAATATGAATTCACCCCATACGCATCGAGGGGTGCAATAACTTCTCTCTTAAAACTTATTCAACCTTGCATACGGGGTCCGATAAAATTGTCTCCACCTCCCCCAAATCATAAATCAAACGTATGAACAATTGAATATCGACCCAATAGAAAAAATGTACACCTAAACTCATATAATGAATGTGGTGAGTGAAATCATCAAGGTACCCAATCACATTATAACATAAATGGTCAGACTTGAAGAGAATATCATACTGAAAACTCGAATGACACGCTGAGCCTAGATTTCCCTCAAACTCGAGAATGCATGGATCGGGCTCTAAATTGGACGATACTCTACTTATGTCCTCGATCTTATCCAAAAACTCAAGTAGCATGGGTGGATATTCATAAAGAAGGAATTGATTTATCCTATTTTTCCAGTCGATCTTATCTAAGTGACAAAATGAGTCCAATAATGATTAAACTTCAACAATTAGGTTCTCATCCACTGGCCCCAATTCTTACTCAGAATTTTCTAGGCTCATATCTAAAGACAAATCAAGTGACCAAGCGCTTAGATTGGTTTAGTCATTAACTTCATTTTCCCCTAGCATTTCTCTCGTCATACGCATATTTCGATCAGTCTTCGAATTCTCTCTCACGCTTTCAATAGCCGTCATTAAACACGAATCACATGGATCCTGAAAATTATTACCCTTTAATTGTTAGTTTACTACCTACCCACTAATATCCATCTTGTGTAAATCGTCCTTATCACCTGTTTGCTTGATGATGTTGAAGATATTCTTTTTGAGTGTCATGTTCCCGAACGTGAGTTGCATATGACCATTACGCATGTTAATCAACACGCTAAATGTGGCTTAGAAAGGGTAACCAAAAATAACGGGAACATAATGAATAAAGGCAAAGGACGGCTTCGTTTCCCAAATGACAAAATCTTTGCTAAATGACAAAATTTATCAGGAAGTATAAAGTGTCGACTAGGATGATCACGTCTTGAACTATCCCACGGGGTATCTTCACGGAATGATCCGCAAGCTGGAGTGTAATTTTGGTGGGCTTAAGATATCCTAAGTCTAGCTTCCTATATATGTAATAAGGGAGAATGTTGACACTTGTCCCTTAATTTAGTAAAGCTATCTCGATTTTATTCTCTCCAATAATTCACGAAATGGTGGGCGCACCCGGATATTTTTATTTGTGTAGGAGATCGCTCAAAAGTACTGAACTCATACTTTATGCTAAGAACACCTTCTTCTTTACATCGTGATTAAGTCCTTTAGTAAGCTAGCATATGCGAGAATTTACTTGATAGCCTTGAGGAAAGGTAGGTTTATTTCATTTGATTAAGAACCTATCATCACGGGCAACCCTTTTAGGAGGAAGGACCAACTGTTGAGGGTATAGTGAGGCTATAGGGGTTTCACTACCACTTTGGGCCTAACTATGTTTTCTTTTTCACTCTCTTCCAAGGGGGCATCTTTGACCTCTTGTGTGCCGGGTGAAATCTCCTTATTTTTTTGCACGTCTTGTGGTGGAGGTGACAAGTAAACAACTCTTCCACTACGTAGAGTGGTTACCGCATGACATTGCTCTTGATTTTCATCGAAAGTAAAGCTCACACAGTTTAACCTTGGGGAGATTGTTGACCTTGGGAGGGAACCTTTTCCCTCTCTTGGACACTCAAAGTGGATTATAACTTAGAAAGCGATGCATTTAAGTCGATAAAATTTTGATCATTGTTGGCATTTATCGTTGATGAGTTTGAGTAAATCGGGCAAGACTGTCCTCAAGACTCTTCCATTACGTGATCACATAAGGTGCGTAAGGAGGCGCTTATATGGATGGCAGTTATTGAGAAACGTGTTAATTTGGGTCATCATCGTGTTCGGTTGCCCATAACTAAAACTGGGATGGTTTCTCCACGAGTGATTAAAATAATTCCCATAAGGGGAATTTAAATTACCCTTAAAAGCTCCCACCGTCTCAACTTGCTCTTGGAGCATAACTTTTTAGACAGGCATCGTCGAACATTCCTTCATTAAATGTACCGCCTCATAAATAATGTAAATATCCTCCCTTAAAGCTCGCGATGGACCAAATGTATCTTCCCTAGTTTCTACCACGTCCTTTAGCCACCTGGGTAATTAATTAATTTGGATTTTCAGCTCGACTTCCTTGTCCAAGTGGTAGAGTTCGGATGCAGAAGGAGATGCGGATGTGATTCTAGCTTTGGGTTAGCTGTTCAGATTCGATGTGTCATAATATTGAGTAGTCTCGGGGCCATACTTAAAGTGGGTCTCCGCATCGTCCAAATTTAACCTAAAAAACTCTCCCGAGCACATTGTTTCAACGAGTTTCTTGGATCTTAGACTAAACCCATGATGAAATTAGGAGATGAGTCACCACTTCTCAAATCCATGATGTGGATACATGTTAACTAACTCATCGAACCTCTGCCAACACTCATCAAATGGCTCATTATCATATTGCTTAAAAGTATCGATTTGATCCCGAATAGAGTTTGTCCTATGAGTGGAAAAGAACTTTTAGAAAAATTTAGCCTGCATGTGCTAAAGTCCAAATCCAAGTCTTGGCCTTGGCCTTGTCCTTAAGTTAAAAAGGAAAAATCTTGAGACGTATGATGTATTGGGTGCAAGATTGATTGTTAAATAACTCACACGCCTCCTCAAACTCTTTAATGTGGAGATAAGTCTTATGCGACCCCATTCCATGAAAAGTAGGGAGAATTTGAATAATCACGGTCTTAAAGTTCAATTTATCCTCATTATACGAGAATTTAATACATATTGGAGCGAAAGTTTTCTACGGGTATAAGAGGTCTCTTATGGGGCAGTACTACATCACTCCCTCTCCCATTCCAAAACAAGCGTGATCTGATATCGCACTCACTTATAGAATCAATTTACTCATCGAAGTTCCTAGATATTTGATTCGTAGCGCGACAACTCAGTATAGGAGGTGGTAGTAGGGATGATAATTTAGCTTGACCCGCAGGATTCCCGATCCAACCTGACCCTAATGGGGTAGGATGAAAACCCGATTAAAATAATAGGGGAAGGTTTTGATTAAAAAAATCATTTATTAAATGGGATGGGTTCAGGTTTTATAAAAATATCCTCACCCCACCCCGTATAATACTTAATTTTACTTATAAACCCTTTTTATATTAACCTATTAACAATCCTACCACCACACGCACACACACACACACACACACACACACACACACACACACACACATATATATATATATATATATATATATAACCCTAATTTCATTTACTCTCTTACCCTCTCTCTCTCTCTCTCTCTCTAAATCTGAGACAAAAAACTCACTACCATCTCCTCTCGTTGTTGCACTACTATCGGTTCATCTCCTCGAGTCCTATGTTCATCGTCGGTTCAGATCTCCTATGTTCATCATGGTTCATCTCCTATGTTCGTCGAGGTTCATCTCCAGTTGAGAAATTCTACATCACTGTGGCAGCGTGGCATGGTTTTCCGGTACTGATTTTTCTTACCACGTCGCCGACCGGTTTTGTTGTGTTGTTGTATACGTTGTTTATTATCAACTGGTGATAGTTTATGTTCCTCTAAACATATATTTAATTGCAGGTTTGCATAGAAAAAAATGTCAGTAGCTCAGTTTGGATGTTTAAATGTTTTCACAAATTATAATATCTTGAGGTGTATATGCGTGAAAATTGTAAATCACGAGGTGTGTTAAATGGATGAATGGATTTATTGACTTTCAGTACCTTATTTTTGTGCTCCCTTCAATATTCATCGAAGATTGGGTTTTCACTCTATTATTAATCCAATTCGATTAGATTTTTTTAGTGGATTATGATGTATAAATCAAAACGCAGAGTTGCTTCTATGTAAAATGTTTATTATCATATGTGATACATACTCGGAACTAAATGTCATGAATCCTTGTTATATAAAATAAAACTTAAACACTACTAAACATATTTACAAACAATGTTAATCCAAAGTCCAAACTCTAGTGCGAGCTTGTATCTACACATGGAAGGTTTTTAGACTTTATCTTAATGTTAATTTGGTAACCACCGGTCTAATTTGACAATTTATGCTCGTTAGTTGTTCTGTTTGCATCACATGATTATAATTACTTAGGATTGCTTAGTTGTAAAGTTCAAGTCTCTTAAAAATTAAAACAGAATAAATAAAGCTAAGATTTCGTTGGATCCATCTATTTTTTTTTAAATTAAGTTAAAATTTCGGGTTTTAAGCTGCGGGGCGGGTCTTAATCGTTTAATTTAAGAGGGGCGGGGACGGGCAGGGACGGGTCTGAGGAGATTATACTTAAGTGGGTTCGGGGCTAAAAATCTTAACCCGTCACGGGTTAATCTTTTTTTTTTGCGGGGTGGGTTTAGATTTTGACCAACCCACTCCATGCCCAACCCGTTTCCATTCCTAGGTGGTAGTCAGAAGTTTAGAGTGTTAGTATTAGAAGGAGGGAAGTCAATTAAAGGATCGGGACTCGGTTTGGGCGGAGTATTTTTCATTTAAGGCTTCTAAAGAATATTTGTATTTTTTGATATTTTGGTTCTTTTTTTGGTATTTATGGTTTCTTTGATTTTTAGGATTTAGAGTCAAATTATTATATTAATCCGACCTAACCTAGTGTGTCTACCTACTCCCCGACAACATGGCCAAAAACTTATCACGACGAAGAATATGTGTGCTACGTGTATACCTATAGCTCAAGTGCAAGACAGTCACTCTCCTCAAAGAATAAGACGATAAAAGTTACGACGACGGCAATGTAGGCTTCTAAAACCTAGGTATCGACTCTCGAAAGAAAAAAAAAAGGTTATTTGATTTCAGAAAAATTTCTAATTAACTATGAAAACTAAACCAGCAAGTGAAATTTAATTTGAAAGAAAGCAAGAAACTAGAACTTTGATTTTGAATACTATTTGGAAAATATGAAGTCGGGATCCAAACCCCCAAACCGTAGGTATTTTCGTTAGATACAAAATTCTTGATAATTATATAGGTGATTAAAAGGAAACATTGATTGAATCGAAGCACTAAATATGTGATAATATTACTCCGCATAATATTAATTCAATAACTAAATTAATGCGAATGACAAATTTATTGACACGTATATCGCATCCTCAAACACTCCAATTGCTTATGACAAACAAAGTTAAGAGACCTACAATATTAATCTCAACAACATATCAAACCCTACTAATTATCTATATGATTACGTCAAATTTTATATCTAATATCTACACCTAGGTTGGATTCATGAACCCCTACTCTTTAAAAGTCTAGGCGAACATGATCAGAATAGCTACGGATGAATAGATTGTTTTGTATATAGACATGATGAAGAAATAATAACAAATGTAGGAATTTAAAATTATTAATGATGAAGAATGTAAAGCATGCAATAAGAACCAAGATTTAGTGAAATTCTGGAAATAATTTGATTTTCTATTAAATTAATGGTGCAAAAGTTGTAAATTGTTTCTCCAATAAGTTCTTAATACTATGATTCCGTACTCTAAATGATAATGATGGATAATATCTCCTAGTAAGTGTTTACAAGTGTTAAAAGTCGTTTAAAGAAGTTGAATTAAACTCAAACTCTTCTAGCTAAAATATAGGGAAATTAGAAAATTCATGTCTTGGATCGAACCCATTGGGTTACCGAATCGGTTTGGTAGAAATCTCTACAGTAGCTTTTCTATTTTCTTCGTAATTGTTATTTTGCTCCTGGATTTCATCTCAACTTCGAATGTACATAACTTTCTAACCAAATTCGGATCGGGGTGAAGTTTCATCGAGTATATTCGTGATTTAAAGCTCTTCAACTTTTTAGTTTGATCTTCCATCGAGTTTTGGCTAGAAGATTACGAAATTACCCTTGACTTCCTTTTCATTCAATTCTTTCACAATTTTAGTTTTTCTCTTCCATCCATTTGCAAAATTTACCTTTAAAATACGAGAGAAATACAAAAAACACTAAATAATCACAAAAAATGGTTAGTATCATAAATATGAGATAAATTCGGGCTAAGTGTAATGTACGGGACCATAAAAACACCGAAATAAATGGGATAAATATGGGATATTTATGCCTAATCAATACCATTCTATTTCAAGAATTATAGTTCCATGATGATCAGGAAACATAATTTGTATGGTCATCTAAATAATTTACATAAGATCATGCCCCAAAAATCCAAGAATTCGGATCTAAACACTAAGGTTCATCTAACCTAGTTTTATTCATAATTTCTGTATAACATTTTTAGATTTATAGGGATCAACATATGAATTGTAATTTTCAAAAATAGCAATCCTACCTCATGTATTCTAATATTCAATTTCCTAATAACACAACATCAATTCCAGGGTTGTCACAAAAAATGTTTAACTCTTAAACATCTTATTTCCAAGTTTGTTGTAAGAAATCCTAGAGTTCATTCCAATTATTCGTAGTCATAAAACTTGTTAACCCATAATTGTTATGAGAAAATGTATAAATCAACTGAGAAAAAAATTATAATTGATTTAACAAGATAATTCTTGCCTTAAACTCATGATTGGAGCCTCCCTTTTTGAATCCATACTCTTCCTCTCTTCTCTAGACTTGGTAACTTCTCCAAAGAAGTGTAGGGATGCTAGGGCTACTCTCTTTTGGATGAAAATTAGTGTTTAAATTGGTTATTAACATAATTTAACCTCTAATCCAGTATTACACCTAAATCCTCAATTTTAGACCCCAAACAAGCCCGAAATATAACCCAGATTGATCCAATAATTCCCCTAAGGGTGTACCTATACCCTAGGTCAAACTTTAAATGTTTAAAACACCTAAAAGAATTATCTATTCAATCCAAAATGCGCCCAAATACTATCTTAGACATTTTATTTTTTTAAATAATGACATAATAACAATTTATTTAACATGCAATTTATTTTTCTACAAACACTCACATTTGACATAAATGAATCATGTAAACATGCATATCACATTCAAGCAATTTATTCACAAAATTTATTTTATTAAATTCTACCAAATTAATTATTATGAAAATACGAGGTGTTACATTCTCCCCCAATAAATAAATTTTGTCCCCGAAATTCGAAACGTAGCTGGCTAGAAGAGTTCTAAATACGTATCTCACATGTCGTCCTCTCTCTCCCACATCGACTCATCATTTTTGTGGTGTATCCTATGAATGCGTACTAAAGGAACAACGTTGGAATAAAGTCTATGCTCCCTACGGTCCAGAATAACTATCGGCCTCTCCCCGTAACTCGCATCAGGATGAAGCTCAATCTCGACATGATCCATGGTTAGTAGGATACCTCATCTTTAAGAAATACATGTAATGCCAAAATATGGAAAATATCATGCATCCTTTGTAAATGATTCGGTAAAGCTAATCGATATGCCACAAATCCAATCTTCTCAATAATAGGGAATGGTCCAACATACTAGGGCGACAACTTCCCTTTCTTCCCAAATCGTATCATTACTTCATAGGAGACACTTTAAGTATAACTTGATTACCAACCTTAAAATCCAAGTTCATCTTGTCTACATCAACATAACTTTTTGGTTTATCCTAGGCATTTTGAATCCTAGCTCGAATCATCTCCACCTTCTTCGAAGTATCCCAAATGAAATTTGGTCTGAGAAGTTTATTTTTCCCCACTTCCAACCAATATGAGGGTGAACGATAAGCCCTCCCATATAATAAAGGTGCCATCCCAACAGTAAATTGCTAACTATTCTTCTAAGCAAACTGCACCAATGGTAAATACTACTCCAAACTACTTTTGAAATACAAAATGCACATCCATAACATATCCTCCAACATTAAATTTACCCACTTTGTCTGACTATTTATCTACGGGTAATACGAGGTACTCAACCTCAATTTCACCCCTAATGCCTACTGAAAACTCCTTTAAAAGTGGGACAAAAATGTATTTTCCCCATCCGACACAATCTTCAATGGTACACCATGCAAATTTATAATCTCTACAAGAAAAATATTGGCGTACTGCTCTCAAGTATTGTCTATTTGAACTGGCAAAAGTGTGCCATTTTTGGTAAACGGTTAATGGTTACCCAGATAAAATCATGTCCCTGCTATGGCGTAGGTAACCCTGTGATAAAATTGATATAAATTCTCTCCCATTTCCACATCGAAATCTTGAGAGGATGTAGAAAACTTGCTTGTCACTGATGGTCCACCTTAACTAACTTGTTTGTGCCACATTTGGACACAAAAATGACTATGTCCTTCTTTATGCCTGCCCACCAATACTGCTGCCTTATGTCTTGGTACATCTTATCCCTATCGGGATGTACCAAAATACATAACCCATGTGCCTTTCATCGCAACTCCTCATCCTCTGGGACTATCAACCTCCTTTGGAATCTCAAACCCCCATCTGAAACAATCGAATAGTGCTCTGCCCCTACTAATAACTACCTGACTTTCTCCTGGAAAATATGGTCCCCTACCTATGCCTTCACAACTCGAATGATGATCTCAGGTGTAATGGTAAGAATGACAATAAAAGCATGTGAAATCTCATCATCATTACGATGTGAACTCCACTTCGCCTTCCACTTAACTGCAAACTCAACTATCGGCTTATGGCTCCGCCACTACGTTTTCCTTGATCAGATGATACTGGATATCGAAGTGGTATTCTTTCACAAACTTAAGCCATCGTTGTTGCCTCATATTCAACTCTCTCTGCATGAACAAATACTGTAAGCTTTTTCGGTGTGCGAATAATTAAAATTTCTACCCCATGATATAATTCCTCCAAATACATAATGTAAACACCATGAATGCTAACTCCAAATCATGGGTGGGGTAATTCCCCTCACGAGGCTTAAGATTTCGAGAATCATAAGCTACCGACCTCTCTTCCAGCATCAATACCCCTCCAAGTCCTCAGAAGGACGCATCTGTAAAGACCTTATAGTCAATCCCTCCGCGAGGTAAAGAAAGTTCTGGAGCTGAAGTCAACTTGGTCTTCGGCTTGTCAAAGTCTGTTGACACGCACTTTCCCCAAAAGTGTTACATCCTTCCTCGTCAAATTTGTTAGAGGTCTAGCTATCTTCGAGAACCCCTGAATGAATCGACGATATTACCCTAGCAATCTAAAAAAACTACGCACCTCCGTAGGTATAGTGGTCTATGCCCACTCCATCACTGCTGACACTTTTCCTGGATCCATTGATATCCCCATCTCAGATACAACATGGCCCAATAAGTGAACCTACCGCAACTAAAATCCACATTTCTTAAACTTAGCATAGAGCCGATGGTCCTATAACGTCTCCAAGACTATCCACAAGTGTTGTGCATGCTCGTCTGCGATACCAAAATATATCAATATGTCATTTATGAACACAATGTCAAACAATCTAAAAAGTACCTGAACACCTTATTCATCATGTTCATAAACATTGTCAGTATGTTGGTTAGGTCAAAAGGCATTATTAAGAACTCATACGATCGATATCTCACAAAAATTACTGTCTTTGGAACATCATGCTTCCAAATCATCAGCAGATGGTACCCCAACCTCAAATTAGTCAAAGAAATATACGTTGCACCCCTCAACCAGCCGAAAAGATCAATAATACGGGACAACAAATACTTGTTTAGTATAGTGACCTTGTTCAACTCTGGAATCATTAAAAAGTCTCAATAATATTTCCTTTTTCTTAAGGAAAATAATGGGAGCACCCCAAGGTGAAGCACTCCTCCGAATAAATCCTTAACCCAGTAACTGCGGGATGTGATCTCCAAGATCTCTCATCTCCAAAGGACCCATGCAATACAGTGCACGTACGATAAGTCTCATACTTGGAATTAAGTAAATCACAAGCTTGATATCCTTACACAGTGGCAACCTTGTAATCTCTCCAAACACATCTAAAAACTCTATAACAGTCGGGATAGAGTCTAGTGGAATGACGGCCTCATCAGAAGTCCCGTTCTCAATGTAATACGATTGCGTGCTTGACCCTCCCTCTGGGTGAGACATCAGAATAAAGTATATCTCTTGCCTTGGATTGGCAAAGATGATGGACCTCCCATAACAATCAACACAAACCTTGTACATAGCTAGCCAATTAATCCCTAGGATGACATCATACCCATACATATCTAACCCAAGTAGGTCTGCCACAATTCTATATCTCCTAATATCACTACCTATATATTTACACACTGAACGTATAGGCACCCCTCTAGCCACATGAGAATCAATGTAAAGTACTATGTCTAATGAAAAATCTAGCATCCCCGATGCAAGATTAAAAGTAGTACTAATAAATGAATTAGATGCACCAGTATCAAATAAAATGCGTCCTACTTGTCCTAAAATAAGGAACATACCCTCCACTGCCTGTATTGGCGCTGGTCCCGCTTTAGGTGTGATATGGTACTCTCGCCCATACTATAATTGTGATTCTTGTCCCTAGGGGGCTTGATTTGGTAGTGCTGGTACTATAATCCCTGGCGAGATTAGCAACTGTTGATGTTCTCCCCATAGTGACTGATACCTACGCTATACTTCCTGCTCTCCCCGATTTCCCCATGGGAACTTCCTTGATATATGTCCCTTTTCTCCATAAGCATAAAAACTACCCGAAAACTATCATTTATCCTTAAGAAAATGTATAAATGAATTAAGAAACAAATTATAATTGATTTAGCAAAATAATTTTTGGGTTAAGCTGAGGATTGGATACTCCTATCTTGAATCCTTACTCTTCCTCTCTTTATTAAACTTGGTAAATTATCCAAAGGGGTGTGGGGTTTCTAGGGATACTCTCTTATAGATGAAAATCAGTGTTTGGAATGGTTATTAACATATTTTAACCCTTAATACCGTCTTACACCTAAACCCCAATTTTGGACCCACAAACAAGTTCGAAATATGACTCGGATTGATCCAATAACTCCTCTAAGGGTATACCTATGCCCCATGCCCAACTTTAGATGTTTAAAACACCTAAACAAGTTCACAATTCACTCCGGAATGTGCCCAAACAATATCTCTCCCAAGTTACACATTTTATTATGTTTAATCACAACATAATAACAATTTCATAAACATGCAGTTTATTTATCTACAAATACACACATTTGGCATAAATGAATCATATAAACGTGTATATCACATTCAAGCAATTTATTCACAAAATTTATTTAATTAAATTCTACTAAGTTATTTATTATGAAAACAGGAGGTGTTACCGACATACCCGACCATGCTATGTGATTGTGATTGTAATATTTTAGAGCCATGGAGTCTTGGGAGGATAATTAATAAGAGACATGATCGAAAGTCCACATCTTACAGAGGGAAGTGTGGTGGAGATTTGTTATATGGGAGGACTGGGGATATGTAGTGATTTTGTGAGATATTAGGATGTGGTATCTATTATTAAGATGATAGTGAGTTTTCATATGCATACACTCTTATATATGTGCACGCACGAGCCTGTGAAGTTCACCTGGATAGTTTATACAAGCCTATTGAGTCTTCTTCTTTCATATATTCATGAAAGTTTTTATAAGCAATGGTTTATTTGTTTATTGTTGTGGCGTGATCAGGATGTGGACGAGTAGACAACTTCGGAGTACAGCGGCCAGTCCGAGTATCAAATCCACAAAGACTAGTTGTCAGAATTACTGATTTAATACTTCAGGATTAAATGTGTAAAAGACAAATGTTAACAAAAACAAAAGGTAATCTAGGCATGTGTATTTAAAATAAGATTACAAAAAGGGAATAAAAACTATAGGTTGCAATTAATATCCTTCACATAGGTTTAATGCATATAAATAGTTATATGGGACTACGAATTTAGGAAGATTGGATTTCATTTCAACAATCAATTAAATCTAGAGTTGTCACCCCCTAAATTCGCATAAAAGCCTAATATGATTTTGGCATCAACAAATACCCTTTAAATTATACATAAAGGTCGTAAATACGGAGCATATATGATATACCACGTTGAATCTCATAGGCATAATAACAAGAACAAGCCATTCGAATTAAATGCATAAACTCCATCACCAAAGCAAAGAAACCCATTAAAACCAAGGTGAGTTCCATCAACCATAACATAGGCTAAATTAACTACACAACATAATGGAATACATGTATTTAAATGCAAGAAATATATGAAATCAATAAATAAAGAAATAAACCTAAGTTGCAAAGCAAGTAAATAAACAACAAAGTAAGAAATAAAGAAATGGAAGCTTCGATTGATGGAGAAGATGACGTATATTGTTCTTACACAACATATATGGGTAAACCATTGGAGGGAGAAAATGGCACACCCAAAACCACCTCCGACCCTTAGCCTTCCTACCCTAACTAAGACAGCAAGAGAAAATAATAGATATCTTACAAAATAAACAAAGATTTTCTTGTATAGCAAGTGGGATAAATGAAATAAAAAAGGAAATAAAAATAGAAAATCTCCCAAATATCTACTACTACTGGTCGATTGAGGCCAGGGGGCTGGGTGACTGGGTCCTTGGTTTAAAACCACTATTTCCTTCATAGGCTTATTTTTGATTCACTAGTCAACCGTGGGCTTAGGGCCAGTCAACCAGTCCCTTATTTTCTGAGATGCCTTGGTCTTCACATGGGAGGAAAAGTACTTTTCTAAAATGGCCATAACTTCTTCGTCCAGACTCCAAATGAAGTGGAGTTTGTGGCCACACGAAGCTAACTCGATGAAATATGCTTTTGTGGAATTCCATGGAGTCAAAGATGAAGTAAAATGTTTAAAATTCTCTTGAAGTTGAGTTCGATGACTGAACTTCTTTGAATTGTAACCAATCATCACTTAAAGCATTCCAATACCTACAAAAGCTCAATTAAGCCTTGCAAAGAATATATATATTCAAAACTGAGGTTGTTCGGTTAACGAGCATAAATATAGGCATAAGGAACACAAAACGTGCTAGAATACGTAAAGATAAGGGGCGTGGATATGTAAAATTCGTGACTAATTACACCACCAACTTACAAATTGCTAGTCCGTAGTGATGAAAAAAACAAAATCAGTCCACAAAAGGCGGTACAAAAAGTATATACGCATAAAATATATAAATGCCACTTTCGAAGGGAACATGATTTCATTTAGCATATGCAATAAGCCGTTAAACCCCTAGGTTACCCTAGTGGATGAGTGTTGTCTCGTGAGGGGTTTCAGATATGAAACCCACAAACATCAAATTTTCCTCAAAATATATGCCCAACCAACATTTAACAAGCCCATTGATGACGAAAAAGATTTCAAACAAGTTATTAGTAAAAGTCCGTTGTTATTAACATTCTATAATGAACTTCGTAGAATTGAAACCTTAAAATGTGGGAAGGGAGCGAGCACATGCAAAGTGTGATTTGGCAAAAAAACTTAAACAAATTGAAGACGCTTTAAAGCGTGCATAAATCAATCATCACTGAATATTACACTCAATAAATGAAATCACTATGAAATGGGAGCTAATACACGGAACATGCGGGCATAAAGAGTAAATGTAAATGGAAACTAGGTCGCGCACATGTCACTAAAGAAGAACGCTATATAAAAAATGAAAAACATGTAATCTCAATGGAAGATACCGCTCATTAAAGGAGGCAAAATGTATTTTCACAGATTATCAAACTATTATGACTTTTGAATCAAATTAACCCTGGGATCACATAGGAATTTTATAGGGTTATAATGTAGGTTAGGCTCGGGTTATGAAACAAAGGAAATATGTACGGGGTCAAAGTGTTCGGGGATGAAAACTCGGGATAATGTGAAATTGCGGGCAATTTCAAAATCGAAAAATTAACTTCCATAGCAAGCATTAGATATTAACAATGGAGAGAGTAACAAAGATTATTAAACACTATATACATAAATGAAACTTTCTCTTTACTTTCTTTTCTTCTTTTTCTCACATTTTCTTTTGTTTTGTTTTCTACTATTTTTCTTTATGTTTCTTTTCTTTCACACTCCGACATGCTTAATTGCAACCACGTAACACGAAAATCATTCAATCCTAAGTAACATTCCAAACAAAGGATGGAAGGTGATATATATGGTTTATAACTCCACTATGGAGTTGGTTATAGGATTTTGGGTTCTAAAACAAAAGGCTATATTAAGGCTCAAAGGGGTTGATGAGAGAAAACATTTAAGGTGAGGTCAAGGTCAATATGGGTGATATAATGAAGATGGACTATGATCATTTCCTAAAGTTTACGCAATTCTCGAGTTAAAACAATCATTGAAGATCATGCCCAAGTAACACATTTCATATACGAACTCAATTAATGAACGATTAATGAAAGAATAGTGAGATTACCAATGACTATAACCTTTTCAAAGAGGAAAGAGAAGTGTATAACACACACAAATAAAGAAAAGCACAAAGCTCACTAGGTGTAATTATATACAATGCAATATAAGAGTACCATGCTATTAAAATCTTAAACCAAATGAATTAAACAAGAAAAGCACATGTGCTCATGGGGTTAAAGTTTAATTCATGAAGTTATTCATAATATCAATAATTGAGGACTAAAGTCTAATAACTTTTAAAATCGAGAGCATGCATCGTTGAGTTGTCCATTGGATTGGCATTTATTAAAATTTATCATCGAAAACAAAGGCAAAATGCCCAACAAAGGGGAAAAATGAAAGAAAATCTTTTTGAATATTTTAATTTTTTACAAGTAAAGCATGCTTGGAAAAAATATATAATCAAATCATAAACTAAGAAAAATAATGGATAGAAGATCCCTTACCCCCAACTAAAACCTGACATTGTTCTCAATGTGAATTAAGAACCAAGCTAAAGAAAAAAAAAAGCGATATTACCCAAAATAGAGAGATCTTGTACAAGTACAAGAGCAAAGATTCTACAAAACATGTTAGTAACAAGAATATCAAAAACAAATAACAAAAACCTTACTATTTATGCTAGATAATAAGCAAGGGTAAAGAAAAATAAAAAAAGTAACTATTTACAACCTATAATTTTAATTTCTAACTAACTATACACTAGAGGTTAAAATTTTTGAGGCTCCACCCCAAAGTCGATTTGACTTTAAATGATCAATAGAGGACCCTCCCTTTCGCGCATACCTTACGAAAAATAGGAATTCCATTCAAACATTGGAAGGCATGTGTAAGGCAGAAAAAATGAACCATCATCAATTAAATTTTTTGGAGGGATGGTGGGGGGTTTGGATTTAACGGGTGATGAATACACGTGGGATCCAAAAAAAAATATAATTTCTTCCAAAATATTTTGCCATTTCAATGGGAGGTGGTGCATATGGAGGAACAATTGCCTTCATGGAAAGTAACTCGAGCAAGTCATCCTCATCAGTGAAAGGGCTAAACATTTTAAAGTTTGGAATCGATTCATTGGATACTTGTATCAATTCGACAATATAGAATAAATATGGGGAAGAAAGAAATTCAAACTCCAGAGTTGACTCATCATCGCTTGAAGATTGGGTTTCGAAGGAAATACGATCCTTTTAAATGAAGTATTCTTCTTTGGGGACTAAAGAAGAAATAATTTCATTGCAAATGGATACTAAGTCCATTTCTTCCTCATTTTCATTCTCTATTATACCATAGGCCAAGTTAAGAATGATTTGTTTCAAAGTAGGAAAATAGTCCTCATGTGATTAAAAACAATCGCCAACTTTAAAAGTCTTGGAAGAAAAATCGTCGTCGGATTCAAATAATAAATCCAACTCATGCTCCCAATAATGATTTTCTTCTCAATAACGGTTTTAAAATTTTCATTTTCAAGAAGGTACAAACCCTCATGCAAGGTCATAAGTGGAGGTGCCAATCTTGATAATGAAAAGTTTGGAAACTATCCTCGGAACAACAATCAAAATCAGTATCATAGCAATTTTGAAAGCAATTGCAAATCATTTCAACATTCTTATCATAAGGATTTTGAGGCCCAAAATCAGAATAATCATTCCCAAAATTTCCGTAATCCATAACTTGACTTTAGTAATACTCACCCAAAGACATTTTATATGTTTCAATTTTTCGGGCTAGTGAGTATTCACCGAAAGTCATAGGTTTAAGGGGATTTTGAGAATTATCACTACGATTACCGAAAAAATTATAATAAGAAATTCTTACCCCAAAATAGCTTAAGATGGTAGAATCCACAACGTATGTGCGTCCGAAAAATTCAAGCATTTCTTGGCGCTCAAATGTAGTAGTCTTACAAAAATAGTTAAGAAAAAAAATACAAATAGAAAGAAAATACTACTAAATACAAACCAACGTGAGTTCAATTAATCACTACCTAGGCTAAATTAACCACACAACACAATGGAAGACATGTATTTAAATGCAAGAAATAAATGAAAGAAATAAATAAAGGAATAAACCTAAGTTATAAAGAGAGTAAATAAAGAATAAATAAAGAAATAAAGAAATGGAAGCTTGGATTGATGGAGAAGATGACGTATAGTGTTCTTACACAAGCCATATGGGTAAACCCTAGGAAGGAGAAAATGGCACACCTAAAACCACCTCCAAACCCTAGACACCAAAACCTAACTAAGATATCCGGAGAAAATAATAGATATATTGCAAAATAAACAAAGATTTGCTTATATAGTACGTGGGAAAAAAGAAATAGAAAAAGAAATAAAAAAAGAAAAACCGCCCAAATATCGGTTACTACCGGTCGACCGCGGTTGGGGGACGATTGATCGGGACCTTGGTTTAAAACCCACTATAACCTTCGTAGGTTTAATTCTGATTCACCGGTCGATCGGGGGCTCAGAGACGGTCGATCGGTCCCCTATTTTCTGGGGTGCCTTAGACTTCACATGGGAGGAATTGTGATTTTCAAAAATGGCCATAAATTCTTCATTCGGACTCCAAATGACATGTCATTTGCGGCCATGTGAAGCTAACTCAACAAACTATGAATTAATGGAATTCTACTGAGTCGGAGATGAAGTGTGAAATGTATAAAATGCCATTGAGGTTGAGTCCGATGATGAAACTTCTCCGAATTGCATCATATTCTCACTTTTAGTGTTTCAATACCTACAAAGTCTCAATTAAACCCTTTAAAGAATATATATATACAAAACCGAGGTTGTTTGGTTAACGAGCATAAATATAAGCATGGGGAACACAAAAATTGCTAGAATGCATAAAGATAACGGGCGTGAATATGCAATATTCATGACTAATCACAATTCTGTACTTTATAAAAGCATTGTACTTTTTATTATAAAAGGAATTTTGAGATTTAATGAGAATAAAGAGTTTATTTATTCATTTATGTTTCCGTAATTGTTTATTTATCCATTAGGACATGTTAAATTGTTTTGAATTTTTTTTTTAAATTGGATGTATTTTTATATTTTCCTAATGGCACTCTAGGGAATATTTTCTCAGGGTGTTATAAGTGGTGTAAGACCAAAGCATAAGTTATATGTTTTCCCAGTCTTAGGTTTATTGGTTCATTACATTGTCCGTTGTGGGACATTTGATTTTCTAGTTCGGATTATGAGGATAAATTTTGGGCGAATTTTGAGGAAAAAATTCCTATCGTAGTGGGGTAGGATGTAATACACCACATTTTCGGCACAAATTTTATGAGGATGAGTTGCTCATTTTCTAAAACATTATTTTGATTTTATATTGTATTCAAGATATATTACTGATGCTTTTTTTTAATTATATAATGGATTAACATATTAGTTAAGAGAATTATTTTTAATATATGTAGTGAGACTTTTCTAAAGATTTATTTAGAGAAATTTGGTGGCGGCTTAATTTGGGGACCTGTTAGTGAGTAAAACACACTCAAAATAATAAAAACATTAGTGCCCATGAGTTATGAACCCCTTTGATCTAGTTATTAATTGATTAATATATGTATTTGGACCCAATGTGAATAGTTAATGGAGGCCAATATGAGAAAAATGAGATTCACAATTTTAAAATAATAGTTAATCACCTATTAGTACTAATATGTTATATTAAAATACCTAGGGCTTGATAGAAGGCTATAAAACATTATTTTTGAAGAAGAATATAAGGAATATTGAAGATAAATATATTTATACAAATTTAAAGGTTACGCTAGAAGTTGAAAGGGGCAAAAGAGGTTCTAAAATCTTCTGAAGCAAACCTATCACCTTCAGGCTATTTTCGACATGGTATAATTGTGAATATGACTTCCTCGCCTATTATAAGTCATAGATACTTGACTTAAGAATGCACGTGGTAGTTTTTTTATAATATTTAGAGCTTCCGCGAATATCTTATGAGATTTTTCTAACAGTACGCATGAGTGGAATTTCTTTTAGATTTGTTGGATTATTTTGTCTACTATACATGTTCACCATTATTTGTATTTATGTATTCCATACTACATGTTTCATATTTATATGTTATACTCGTATATAAATATCATTCTTGTTGCACACATGCTTATGTGATATTGTTTTTACTACGAGTAGTTGGGAAAAATTGTAATTAAATGATTTTATGCATATGTTGGGTTTTCGAAATTGGGTGTGAGTTTGATATTATTATTGTTGTTGGATGATGCTAAGACATCCTTTAGCTAAACCATATATTGGATGAGGTGTTCTTTTGGGCAAATGTCTTACCTTTTATCTCATGTGTCATGATATTTACCCATTGGGATATTAAGCCCTTTGTTATGTGATATTAATACATTGTGTTCAAAAAAGGAGGGATGAGAACCTATCATGCCCTATGATTGTGATTGTATTATTTTGGGACAGTGAAGTATTAGGAGAATAATTGAATAGAGAGGTTATCGAGGGTCCACACAATATGGAGGAAAGTGAAGTGGGAATTTTATATATGGGGGACTTAGGATGTGTAGTGATGCGGTGAGACCTTAGGATGTGATATAGATTCTTGAGATGATAGTTAGGGTTCATATCCACACACTCTTATATATGTTCATGCACGAGTATGTATAGTTCACTTGGATCATTTATATGGGCCTATTGACTTTTCTACTAACACCTACAATTTATATATACAAAAAGTTTTTGTTCGAGCTACAATTTATTTTTTGATTATTGCAGCGCGATTCCGATATAGGTTGTAGATACAAGTAGACAGCTCTGTACTTTATTTCTAAAGCATTTTAGTTTTTATTGTAAAAACTATTGTAAAAGGACTTTTGAGATTTAATGAGGATAAATAGTTTATTTATTCTTTTTTGTTTTCACAATTATTTGTTTAGCCGCTGGGCAATGCTAAATGGTTTTGAAAAAAAGATTTTGAATTGAACGTATTTTTATATTTTCTTAGTGGGACTCCCAATGATTTATTTTTTCTAGGTGATACCAAGAGATCAATTGATAATATGACATCATTGTTAACTGGCCCTTACATTTTTTTCTTTTTGTGCCGGGAAGAATTGGAACCCCTAATACCATAAACTCCCGATCAAATAACTAAAGTGAAAAGCGTGAAATTTCATATCGTCCCAGGAATATGGCATGATGTGATTAAATAATGAGCTCGTCAAATCCATGTTATAATATTTTCCAATCACGTAAATCAAGTAGACACACTCAAAGGTTAACTCTTGAGGGTTTATAGTACGTAAAATGCATGAAAAATATCAATATATATTATGAATATAAAAGTCCTTTATAAAAAAGATGCGGGGAGAATTTTTTTAGTCTAAATTTGGCAGTGTTTATCGCTCAAAATGGAGATCACCTTTTGTGGTGAGGGACCAAGTGAAAAAGTTTTAAAGGGGCATGTGGTTGTAGATACTTCCTTTAGAATATAGTGATGAGTAATCATCTCAGTAAGAATAACTACTTCCACTCTATGAATATGGGCAATGAGGATTGGGAGTCCTATCTTGTCCTTCCCTTCTTCAAAGGTTGTATAAAATTCTATCACTAAATTAAGATAACATTTCATGGTTTGAGAACAAAGACCAATTCATCCAAGCATCTCCAAATATTTAGGAACATGAGTTTTAGAAAAAAAATCCAAATTAATGGAATTTTACATTGCATGAAGCACCGAGAAAATAGCTTAAGAAATCAATAACGGGTGTTGATAGATGTCGAGGTAATGGAACGTGATTTAGGAGCCATGTGAGTATCCTACAAATAAAAAATTAAGGCAAACAACACAAATGATATGGGAAAATGGATACCATAAATAGATAAATCGAAGGTTGTAAGATCATAATTTTCTCATAGCTTAGGCTAAGTATAGTGTTCGTCATATATCTCTACTGTTTGATTCGAGCCATCACAAAGAATCGACTTTCCATAATCTCCAAATTCAAGAAGATCTTCATAATACAGAGGTATAAAATAATTTAGGTTTTTGAATTTATGTACGTTTATCTTTGGGAGTTATTTTATTTAAAATCAAGGCACTTTTCTGACATTTTTCTGGATTTAATTTTTTTTTCGAAATACACGCATCTCACTCAAAAAAGATGGAAATTTTGTTCAAATGAGTATGCATTATCGTTTGATGTGTTGTTTGAAGTTTACTTTAATCGACCATTTAACGAGGGCGTAATGTTTTGCATCGTTTGAAGCACGTTTGAAGCTTGTTCAAATGAGAAAGCTATTTCGTTCTAACAATTCTGCTGTCATTCTAACGAGATTATTATATCATTCTAACGAGCCTATGATTTCATTTGAATGAGTGTCACGGCCTCAAATTTTGTGTCGACTTATAAATACATGTTTCGTACAGAGTTTTTTAGAGACTTTTTCGAAAATGATTTCTGAAAACCTGTTGCAAAAGTTCCCACTTTACTTAGATCAAAAACCTCTTTTGATTCACAATCATTACCCCCAACTATATATGTGAATTTGTTTAAAACCCTAAATAGTTTTATATCTGAGTTATTCTTAAAGAGAGATTCTTTTAACTGCTGACCAATAATGGTTCTCGAGAGGATCACTGTTGAAGGAAGACAAAGGCTGATCCATGGATATCGAGGGTGGACCGCCACTTATGGATGGCTTTGGAGTGAGACGTATTCTGTAGAGGTTTTGTAAGTTGAGTCTTGTAAAAATCCTATAGTGCTGATTAAAATGTTTCACCCGCAAGTTTTTTTTCTTCTCATATTGCCTTTTTCATGTTTGCATGCTTTGCTTTATCTATTTTATCACCTAAATGCTTGTTTAGGGTAATGAGATAAAATTTGAACTTGTGTGTACAAACACTTAATTATAGAAATTATCAATTAAGATTGCAAGCGTAATCTCAAATTGGTATCAGGGCCTGTTGCACAAATTTACTGTGTGATCTTTTCACAAAAATTATTTTCTCTTAATATCAATTTTTGGAAAATTGTCGATCTTTGAAAAATTTGATTTTTATGGAGAATTTGTATAATCGAGTGCCCATCTTTGATGGTACAAATTATGCATACTGGAAGGCAATTATGAGGTCGACTTTATAGGCCATACATGAACATGTTTGGGTAGTTTGTGAAAGAGGATGGAATCCTCCCACTATCACAGTTGATAACGCCATTGGCCCTAAACCTGTCTCACCGTGGATTGAGGACGAATTTAAGTGGAGAAATTTCAATTCCTCTAGTTTGAGTGCCATCTCGAGAGCCGTCACCCCTAACGAGTTTCATCGCATTATGACGTGCACCACATCTCAAGAAGCTTGGGATAGCTTCTAGATCCTTCACGAGGGGAACAATGTTTGCAAGCCTCTAAGATGAAGAACCTCACCACACAATTTTAAATGATGACAATGCTTGAATTTGAATCTTTCAATGAGTTTTATGCACGGCTTTCCGACATAGTTAACTCAGGTTTCAATTTAGGTGAGAAAATACTCGAGCATGTAGTTAAGAAAATTTTGAGACCACTTCCCACCCGCTTTATTACTAAGGTCGCGATTCTTAATTCTCAAGGGATCTTAGATATTCTTACGTTATAAGAACTTGTAGGATATCTTCAATCGTACGAGATAGATATGTTCCCAAAAATAGTTAAGTCTAAGGATAAGGGGGTAACACTTAAAGCCCAATCTAGGAAGAAAGAGGAAGGGTCTAAAAGGAGAGAGGAAGATTCATCCGATTCAGAGTTTGATTATGATTTAGATGATTTGGACTTTTTTGCTAAAGAGTTCAAGAAATATCTATATCTTAAAAAGCAAAATACTTCCAAAGATAAGAAGAGTTTTGAGAAAGACAAAAAATCAAAATGGGCAAGAAAAATTTTGAAAAAGAAAATAAAGATTTCCCAAAGAAAGACAAGGGGAGATCTTATGAGTATGAGGGAAATGGTCACAAAGATCACATGTGTCCAATGAGATCGAAACCTCTAAGGAAAGACAAAGCGGCATTAAGCGTCACTCTTAGTGATAGCGAGGTCGAGTTGATGAGTTTGGAAGAAGAATCACCGCATCGATGCAACTTCAACTCATTCATGGCTAGTCATGTTAGTATATCTAGTGCACCTCACGACGATGAGGAAGCTACTAAACATGAACACCTAAAGAGTGAGTTTAGTCACTAGGAGGAGAGTGAAGGGGATAACGCTTTAAGTGAGAGTGAGAGTGACCTTCAGCGTGCCTACACTGAACTTTATGCCAAGTCCTTTAAAAGAAGAAACAAAGTAAAGGTCTAGTGATGACATTTTTAGAGCTAGAGAAAGAGTTGTGCGAGGCAAGAGAGAGTGAATCCTTGGTGAGAGAAGCTATGGGAGAGAGAGTTTGCGTAGTTGAGAGATAGAACAAGGACTTTAGCAACAAGGTGGATAGTCTTACAAGAGATATCCAAGCATCCATGGAGGCTCGTGAGAAACTTGTAATTCATATTTTTCTTGTCACTACTTTAGATGATTAAACTAATAGCTCAACGAGTGCAAGAATTTTGTAAATATTTCTTTTACTTTCTTTTAAAATCATAATGAGAATTTTGTTAAATTTAATGTCGGGGGTATGTTTTGAACATTGATTGTTGTTGGTGAGATCCTATTTCTATAAAGATGTATAGTCACCATATATAACATAATGTCTAGCAATATATCTATGAATATACCCATTTCTAAAAGTAGTAAAAAATATAGTTTTCAACAAAATTTGGTATACATAATCTCCATAATGAGGAGATCATCTACAAAAATTTCATGCAAAAATACAAATTAGGAGTGGGTGATTCAAAAATTAGATGAATGTGTGCATTTATGATAAATACAAAATTGAAAGTCATGTCCAGGGCTAGCTTGGTTCATTTATGATGTGCATGCATAGAAAGGGATCATAAATGGCAAAAATGGTACTTAGCTTGGGACGACGAAATAAAAGTTCGCGAACCACTCGTATTGTGTCAATAACATATAATAAGTGTCGCAGATATATTTTTAAATCTATTTTAATATATGGGATACGAATATCACGTTGGTAAAATTACATTTTTGGTACAAAAATATTATTGAGATGAGAAATTAATTGGGAAAAATAATTTTTAGTGTGCTTTTTATATGTATTAGCGCGCACACACGCACATGCACATGCACACATACACAAACACACGCACACACACACACACACACACACACACACATTCACATGCACATATATATATATATATATATATATATATATATATATGCATGTGAATGTATAAGCACAAGTGAAGGTTTAAAAGATTCTTTTTATCAATCGAAGTTTTTTTTTTGGTTTGGCCGAGTGGATGCTACTAACTCCAATGTGAGCTTCTACATGATGTATAGTAGTCTCACACACATATATATACACACACACACACACTCACATATATATATACACACACACACACACACACGCGCGCGCGCGATTAGAATACGATGGTGAGTGCTATCGTGAAAGGTGAATGGAGTGTAAGGAATAAGGGGAATATAAGGGACCCACATTTATTGGCTAGAAAGGAAGGCTATAATGCCTATTTATCATCCTTATATCCTTATAAAGCTAAACTTTAGTCATGTTATCTTGTTTGTAAGACACAAAATAATTCTCCATCTCTATGGTTGTGTCAAGAAAATAATCCACACAAAATATCTTTTTTCAAAGACTAAAAGTACCATTTTAAAAACACTTTGAGTGCGTGTTAAACCATTTTCACTCATAAAATAAACCCAATATTTTTATGAGTGATAATTAATATTTTTGGTGGATCACCTACATTATATGTTTAGAGGTAGTTGGAGCATATTTTAGTGGAGTTGTTGGGACACTTTAGTGAAATTTTTAGAGATATTTTAGTAGATATTTGGTGAGGTTTGAAGCATATTTTGTGGCTTTATTAGAGTATTTTTGGAGCATCAATAGAGGAATTTTAGGAAATTTTTGTGGATGTTTCTCGGAGGCTTGAAGGCGTATTTAGTGGATTTCTTCTTTGACGTAGGGTAGCTATACTATTTTCAACTTTGAAATCAGAGCAGGTGAGATATATGTATAACGTATGACTACTTACACTTACTATCACTATATATGAATACATGTTGCAACATATGTTATTAAAATGGACAAAAGTTAAAGTTTAAATGAAGGAAAATTCTGGAATGCGTAAGCTAATGATTCTTTTATAAATTATGTGTTAAACTAGTTGATTTCATGATAAAATGTTATATTGGACTTATGAAGAAGGTAGGATGCATTTGTTGGGTTTTATTGACCTAAAATCTTATTTTGTATTAATATAAACTCAAGTAGTTGGGGAAAATGGGATAAGTATTTTAAAAGTGTATTAAAATGAGCTTTTGAAAATGAAATTACAAACTTGAAAATTTCGGAATACTAATCACATAAAACAATATAATTCATACGAACGAAGTTGAAGAACATAAAATAGAGCAAATGAGTGCTCAGTAAAAAGTAAGAAAAGTATGGGTATTCACATGTATAATGTTGAAAATTTAAGTTTCAAGGTGAAACAAAGAACAATGGTAAAAATGAAAAGTACAATTTTGGGGCCAAAAGTATGATTCTATGAAAAGTTTGGACTAAGTAGTAAATTTTGTAAATGTGAGTATTATTTTGGAACGTTGGATTTAAATGAAATAATACGAACACATAAAATTATAGGAGTTAACATGTTAGAAATATAATATGAACACATAAAAGTAATGTTTTAGTACAAAAGTGTCATTTTATGTAAAAATTGGACTTACGAGTAAATTTTCCAAACTAAAGGACTCTATTTAAATTAGTTAGATTTTGGGTGGTGAAAACTCATATTTTGTAAAGTAAATATGATAATAAGAATTTTTGACAAAGTATATAAAATGCAAGTTTACAAGTGTACGTGAATAGTGAAAAATTCATTAAAATGAATAAATAGGTATTTTGAACTTAAATGTTAAGTCTAACGATATTTGGTAAATAAAGTTATTTTCAAAGGCTAAATGGCATGTTAAAGGTAAAACTAAAATGAACTTTTGATAAAGTGTGAAAGTTGAAAAATTATGTGTTGCGACTAGTCTCGTCTTGGGTATTTGGCATCATCGACCGATAAAAAGGAAAGAGGCTTAAAAGCGAACAAGAAAGAAAAAAAATAAAACAAGTTACAAAGACTTAAAAAGTAAAAGGCACTTGGAGGCAACTAAAAAATTTAAGGAGGACCTCGAACCCTATGGTGTGTCTTTGTGCTTAGACCCAAAACTACTAATAAGTAACATATTTCGGCATGGTAAGAGTCAGTGAAATGCCATATAACACTCACAGATTGGTATCCCGATTAAGAAAGTAAAAAGATAATTTTAATCACAACACTCATTGATGTAAATGCAAGTTCATGAAACAACTTGAAAAAATATGAAAGTACGTTAATGGTTAAACTAACGGTATATGTGTATTATTAGAAGAAAGGTTAAGTCTGAGTGGACTTAGTGCTCTATTTACATGGTCAAAATGTCAATTGCATGTCACGTTGAACTTTGCATAAGAAAACTTAATTAAATAATGGAAGATTTCATAATTGCTAAAATATACTTTATATGTATAAATATTCTTTGTACGTATTATCATGCTAATATTTCTCCTTTTATGCACACAATTTTTCGGGATGTAAATGCTCATTGCAAATCATGCGATAGATGCCAAAGTATGGTGATGATGCTGGAATTAGCACCACCAGATAAGGTGTTTTGAAGCTCAATCTAAGAACAACAATGGCAGCATAGTTATGTAAAAGGTAGGAGAAAGAGATGAGGAGAAGAGGAGAGAGCACCAGGACATAAGTGGTTCAGCCTAAATTGGCCTACGTCCACTGTGTGTGTGAATAACCTCACTGTAATAAGGCACTAATGGCCATGGATACAATCTCTCAAGCTTTCTCTCTCTACTGTGTATCTAGACAGAGTTTCAGCTAGGGTTGTATATCTGGATCCCTTGTAAGGTAGGGGATGACCTCTATATATAGTACCTGGGGGGTGTAATGTACCCCCATGCATGTAATGTGCATGTGTGTGATTGCCTCACCAATATGGGAAAGCCATCTGTCACTGTCACTGTCACTGTCACATGTAGAGAATGATGATGCAATATTCTCCCCACGTGTGGGCAATAATCTTGTTATAACTAATTTGTGTCCACGTGCCCTTATCCAAATGTCAGCAGATGCTCGGTTTTCGCGCCTGGTGTATGACCTCGGCCTGGGAGAGGACGAGGTTGGTAAGTCTAGGTACTCATTCAGTCCGAGTATTCCATGGAGGTCTCGGCCTAATCCCAGCCGAGATAATGGACAAGGTCCACCTGAGACGAGGTTGAGCTGGAGTGTTTGGAGTATCGACTAATGTCTTGATGAGGTTGCTGGTGGCTTCCTGCGAGCGAGGCCTATGTCTGGCCGAGGTTTCCATTCCAAGGTATACGAGAATGCTGCTGATCCTTGTTATGTCCCTTGGAGAGGCTCATGGTAGTGTCGGCTTGAGCCGACCTTGCTATGGCCAAGGGCTGATATTGCGTGTCCAAGACATATCCAACGTCGGCCATAATCTCGATGGAGGTTGGTGTCTCTGGGCCGAGGTCACACTTGGGGCATATCAATAACCCCCAGCCCTTAGTCATATGTGGGAGAAGGTGACTAGGGGATTATCACACCTCCGAGGTCTGTCTATTATGAGCCAATATTTGTTTGACACTTGTCTAATGCTGAAGTATGCTTGCTTGGTGGGCGTTTGCTGTTTGCCTCCCTTTGGGGCTCCTAAGGCAATGATGGGCCTTGGGAATTATGCCTGTATATTTAAGGGTTTTGAACCCTATTTCCCTTCTTTTTTCTTCACTTCTCTCGTTTCCAGCCAAACTCGTTCCTGCAGCCTTCTCTCTCTAGAAAGATCTTTGCTGAGGCTTTTGGAAGGTGGTTTCTTGCATCTTCTCATCTCCTCCTTACTATTTCATCCTCAGGTAACCTTCGCCATACTTTTTCCTTCATTTTTCCTGCAAGTCTCCTTATTTTCGCATTTTTCGGCGAGTTTCTGAGTTTTCCGGTGAGACCACCATTATTTCAGGTGAACAATTCTTGCCACATTTAGGTAGTTTGATCTTTTACTGCTTTACTTCACTAGCCAATCTTATTTGTAGTTTTTTAGGAGGTCTCCTAAGTGTAGTGTCAGCCCCTGATGCTCAGACCCTTATATCAGCTTCTTGAGGAGTTCCCCTCCCTTAGAGAGAAGACTTTAGAAAAGATTAGAAAAATAGAAATAGCACAGGAGGAGGCTCGTAGGTTACAAGAATTTCCCATTAGACCCATCTTTCCACCACCTCTGAAGGTGATATATCCTGACCCCCCATAGTTTTTCACTAAGACAGAGGTTCCTGCTGATCCTATACCGATGTTTGAGTCTGAATCTTCTACCTCAGACCCCATGTCTGTGGATTCCTTTCAGGAGGCCATGGACTTCACACCTCGGCCTGATCAGGCCCCTGATCAGGCCGAGGTCTCCAGCCAAGCCTCATCCCATAATAGCTCAAGCACCTCAGCCTCGTCCTTAGAGGTTGAAATTGTTGAGCCAAGTGTGGCTATACCACCCATACTTGACGCCATCCCTCTGTCGGCCGTCACCGGGGCATAGTTCGCTCAGAGGTTCCCGAGTAACCCATCAACATCTTCTCCGGCCGACATTGAGTTGGATGATGATGATGAGGTTGAGAGCGATGTCGACGTCTCTGAGGCGGTCGAGATCGAGAGTACTATTACTGAGGTAGACCTTCTCTGCTTCAGATATCTGTATTCTATCAGTCCCTCAATAAAGCTTAGGAGACCTCTGAGGGAGGAGAGGGCTTATCGTGGCCGAGACGGCGAGATCTGCCTGTACGAGCAGATGTTCAAGTTGGGGTTTCGTCTGCCCATTCACCCCATTATCAAATCCATACTTTCCTATATCAATTTGGCCCCCTCTCAACTATCCCCTAATGCCTGGAGAGTCATAATAGGGGCCATAGTCTTATGGAAGGTTGTCCACCACTCAGACCTTCCTGTTCAGGTCTTCGTAGGTTGCTATGTCCCTTCCTCGGCCAAAAATCATCCGAGCTACTACCATTTTGTAGCTCGGAAGCCTGAGAAGAAAATGCTTCAAATAACTCAGACTTCCAACCATAACTGGAAGCATCGGTATTTCTTTGCTTCTGGGCCATGGGAATTTGGCCCATGTGCTCCCTCATCTATTCTAGAGCCGAGGATGCTCCTAAGGTGGGGTAAAGTCACAATGTTTGCGAGGGCCGATCCTGGCCTGAGTCTATAAAACCTCCAGAAGGTGAAAGCCCTTCAAGATAGGGGGGCACACAGTCGGTTTGTTAAGTTTGAACACTTGATGACTCCCCACCACCTCTCTGGGATAGGTCTAGGTGGAAGTCCCATGCCGAGCTTGGTAAGCATTTTTGTTTTAAGTTGAACCTCTGAGTTTATTCATGTCTGATTATCTAACTCAGATCTACTAATTTTTACAGAGCGACCACAGGATATTTCGGACGAACTTTGGGAAATGGCTGCACCATCTTGACGAGACTTGCCAAGAAAGCAGGCCTTAACGCTCCTCCCCCAGCTCCCTCTGCCTCTAAGCCCTAAGCCACAAAGAAGAGGGCTCCAGAAGTTCATGCCCCTGAGGATCAGAGGCCGAAGAAGAAGAATGTTGACACTGCCATCCCCATCTCTTCAGCTGACGCCCTATCGACTCGTCTAGATCAGTTGAAAATAACTGACAGCATAGTCGGCCACAGTCTTCAGGCCCTAGATGACTTTGGATCTGCAATGACCGAGGCTGACAAACGCTTCTTCAGGTCACTGGACACCCCATTGCTAGTTGAGTTCGGCATTTACAGATCCATTGAGGTATGACTTGATCTTTCTGATTGTTCTTCACCCCAAGTGCAACATCTGATTGTTCTTCAGCTCATTCATGATCACAAAATATGTAGGGCCTGGCAGCTATGCACCACTTATCCAACTAGACTTTGAGGAAATTTCCCCTCATCCAAAAGGGTCAAGAGGTCGAGAAGGTCCAGAGCACTCTGAATGCAGAGATTGACCGCCTCAAATCTGAGCTGAAGGATTCTGAGAAAAAGGTGAGGGGGCTGGAGAAGGACATCTCTCAGCTTGGTAAGGATCATACTGTAGCTCTGAAGGCTAAGGATGATGTTCTGTAGCAGAAGGTCAACTCAGCTGTTAGGGCAGCCCTCGATGATGCCTCTGAGAAGATAATCTCTGACTACAAGTCCTCTGACGAGTTTATGAGCTTCATCTTTGAATACCTTGAAAGAGGTATCAAAGCCACTATTAAGTGGGCTGATGTCAAGGAGAGGGAGGCTGGTACTTTGAAAGCCTCAGATTTCGTAGGCCTCGGCTTTGCCGATCCCCAGTTTGCCCAGGCCCTTCAGGAGGTGGAGGAGGAGGCTACCGCGCCTGTCGAGACTGCCATATTGGACGGCACTGAGGTTGAAGGTACAGACCATCATGATGACGTGGCCTAGGTGACCAATGTTGTCCAGCCTAACCAAGCTGAGGATATTAACATTCCCCCCTCAAACCCTTAGATAATTTTTTAACATTGTTTGTAACCCATAACATTTTGAAACTTGTTCTGTAATCCTTGATCATCTATTATTTCTGAATGTATCAACCTCTGAGGAGGATCATCCTCACTTACTTTTATTGAATGTCATGTGATGTTTTCGCTCTTAGTCTTATTGCAATGATATCTTGTTTAAACTTAATCAATGGTCTGACCTCTGATGTTATCCCCATAATTAATCTCACCAAATTAATGATGTTAAGGGTCTGAGTTTATCCCGTATGGTGTCTGATCTAAGACCTCGTCACCACTAAATGGTGTTATGAAGGTTTGAGGTCATCACCTAAGATGTTATCCTCATAATTAATCTCACCAAATTAATGATGTTAAAGGTCTGAGGTCATCCCATTATGGTGTCTGAGCTCTGACCTCGTCACCACTGAATGGTGTTATGAGGGTCTGAGGTCATCACCTAAGATGTTATCCTCATAATTAATCACACCAAATTAATGATGTTAAGGGTCTGAGGTCATCCCATTATGGTGTCTGATCTCAGACCTCGTCACCACTAAATGGTGTTATGAGGGTCTGAGGTCATCACCTAAGATGTTATCCTCATAATTAATCGCACCAAATTAATGATGTTAAGGGTCTGAGGTCATCCCATTATTGTGTCTGAGCTCAGACCTCGTCACCACTGAATGGTGTTATGAGGGTCTGAGGTCATCACCTAAGATGTTATCCTCATAATTAATCTCACCAACTTATTGATGTTAAGGGTCTGAGGTCATCCCATTATGGTGTTTGAGCTTAGACCTCGTCACCACTAAATGGTGTTATGAGGGTCTGAGGTCATCACCTAAGATGTTATCCTCATAATTAATCTCACCAACTTATTGATGTTAAGGGTCTGAGGTCATATATTATGGTGTCTGAGCTCAGACCTCGTCACCACTGAAAGGTGTTATGAGGGTCTGAGGTCATCACCTAAGATGTTATCCCCATAATTAATCTCTGGCCTAATAATGAAGCAAGAACTGTCATGGGAACTGATCTTTATTAATAACCTCTTCATAATAAGATGGTACATTTACATAAAACTCTATGCAACATCATATGTAATATCTCTTTAGGTGATCAGCATTCCATGGGTTAGCGAAAGGTTCTCCTTCTAGGTTTTCTAGCCTGTAGGTGCCAGGCACAACCTCTTCTGTCACCTTGTAGGGGCCATGGCAGTTTGGGTGAAGCTTATTTGGTTTCTGTAGGGTCTTCTTTAGCACTAGGTCTCCCACTGCAATGGGTCTTGACTTCACCCTCTGGTTGTAGAATTTCACTGCCCTCTGTTGGTAGGCTGCTTGTCGGACCTCTGCGTCCTCTCTTCTTTCTTCGATAAGATCTAGGTCTAGCCTCCTCTCTTCCCCATTATTGTCAGGGTCATAGGTCTGAATCCTATGAGTTGGGAGCCCTACTTCCGTTGGTATGACGGCCTCTGAGCCATGTGCCAACATGAACGGGGTGTCTCCTGTTGGTGTCCTTGTCGTGGTTCTGTAGGCCTATAACACAGCGTAGACCTCTTCAGTCCATCTTCCCTTTGCATCTTCTAACCTCTTCTTGATTCCATCCAGGATAGTTCTGTTTGTGACCTCAGTCTGACCATTTGCCTGAGGTCGGCCAGGAGATGAGAATAATTGCTTTATTCCTACTCTTAGGCAATACTTTTCTAAAGAGGAGTTCTTGAACTGGGTCCCATTATTCGAGATGAGAGTGTTTGGAAGGCCGTATCTGCATATGATGTTCCTCCAAATAAATTGGAAAATCTTCTGTTCTGTGATCGTTATCATTGGCTCTGGCTCCACCCACTTTGAGAAGTAGTCTATGGCAACTATCAAGAATCTATAATTGTTGGCAGCTCTTGGTAAGGGTCCTACTAAGTCAATCCCCCATACTGCAAATGGCCATGGAGAGGTGATTGACGTCATAGGTTGATGGGGCTGATGAGGAATAGTGGCGAATCTTTGACATTTATCACACCTCTTTACGTAAGCTGCGGCGTCCTTGGACAAAGTTGGCCACCAGTACCCCTGTGTGATGATTCTCTTGGCCAAGGGTCTTCCCCCTATGTGGCTAGAGCAAGAACCCTCATGAACCTCCTGTAAAACCCGGGGAACTTCCGTGGGATGCATACATCTGAGGAGAGGCAATAAAAATCCCTTTTTGTACAAGACGTCTCCTATCATCGAAAACTTGGCAGCCCTATATCTCAATTTTCTCCTCTCTAGCTTGGACTCAGGTAGCTCTCCCCCTCTAATATGCCTGACGAGGTGGTCGATCCATGAGTCTCCTAGGTTCAAATTGTGACACGGGTTACATACCTCTTCTTCCTCGATGGATGCCTTTCTCAAGACCTCGATCGGAATGGTCCTTCTAACATCTGTCTTCGTTACCGAGGCCAGCCTTGCCAATTCATCTGCGTGACTGTTACTTTGTCGAGGCACTCTCTTCATTTTTGCCTCTTTAAAATATTCTAACATCGTTCTTACCCTCTTCAAGTACTTGTCCATCCTTTCATCTTTGTCCTCATAGATCCCCAGTACTTGATTGACAACCAACCTTGAGTCGCTGTGAAGTAGGAGTCACTTTACGCGAAGAGTTGTTGCCAATAAGAGACCTGTTATCATGGCCTCATACTCGGACTCGTTGTTTGAGGCTTGGAAGTTGAACCTCAGAGCGTATTCAATGTTCGCACCATCTGGAGCCGAGAGTATCAACCCCGCACCGCTTCCACTGTCGCAAGAAGAGCCATCAACGAAGAGGCTCCAGATGTCTGTATCTGATGAAAAGGCTCCTTTTGTCATGACTCCTTGTTTGAAGAGATATCGATCCTCCTCGTCCTCCGCAATTCTGCTCATAACTTTTTTGGATGCGACCTCTTCCAGATATCGGAAGACACTTGGTGTCGTCTCTTCCTGCTTTCGGAAGACATTTGGTGTCGTCTCTTCCTGATTTTGGAAGACACTGCGGTCTGTCTCTTCCATGCCCCCCAGGCATTTCTTTGCCTCAGCCTCTTCCCATGTTAACTCATCAACGAAATCTGCGAGGGCTTGCCCTTTGATGGCTGTCCTAGGTTGGTAGGCAAGATCGTACTCCCCCAACTCGATGGCCCAGGTCATCAACCTCCCGAATTTCTCAGGTTTATGCAGGACCTGTCTTAGCGGGGAGTCAGTGAGGACTACTATGGAGTGAGCTTGGAAGTAGGGCTTCATTTTTCTTGAAGCATGTATCAGGGCATAGGCCAAATTTTCCATGCGAGGGTAATTTTGTTCAGCCCCTTGAAGGGCTTTACTGTTAAAATACACAGGCCTTTGGATCCCATCGTCTTCTCGTATTATGGCTGCACTGATGGCTGATTCAGAGACTACCAGATACACATATAACTTTTCTCCTGCGACGGGTCGAGATAGCAATAAGGGGGATCCCAAGTAAGATTTGAGTTGGTTGAAGGCTTTTTCACACTCTTTGTCCCATTGGAATGCCTTTCTTAGAACTTTAAAGAATGGAAGACACTTGTCCATTGCCCTAGAAATAAACCTGTTAAGGGCATCCACTCTCTCCGTGAGTCTTTGGACATCCTTGATACTCCTAGGAGTCTTCATGTCAAGTAATGCTTTGATTTTCCCAGGGTTCGCTTCAATTCCTCTCTGGTTAACGATGAATCCCAGGAACTTCCCAGCTCCTACTCCGAAGACACACTTCGCTGGGTTGAGTTTCATTCTGTATGAGTCCATAACATCGAAGGTCTTCTCAAGGTCTGCTATGTGAGTGCAAGCTTTCAAGCTCTTTATTAGCATATCGTCTACATACACCTCCATAGTCTTACCTATTTGCTCTTCGAACATCTTATTGACAAGACGTTGGTATGTTGCCCCTGCATTTTTCAGACCGAAGGGCATCACTTTGTAGCAGTACATCCCTTTGTCGGTAATGAAGGCTGTCTTCTCTGAGTCTTCAGCATCCATGAAGATTTGGTTATAGCCTGAATACGGGTCCATGAAGCTCATGAGCTCGTGTACTGCCGTGGAATCCACCATCTGATCTATCCGAGGTAAGGGATAGCTGTCTTTTGGGCAAGATCTATTCAGGTCGGTGAAATTAACACACATTCTCCACTTCCCATTAGCCTTGGGCACGATGGCTGCATTTGAAAGCCACTCCGGATAGGTAACTTCTCTTATAAACTCAGCCTCTTCTAACTTTTTGACATCTTCTTGGATGACGTCGTATTTCTCCCTGGAGTAGACTTTTAGTCTCTGTTTGATAGGCTTGGCATCTTTGGTCACGTTGAGCTTGTGATTCATCACCTCAGGGTCGATGCCAGGCATGTCTGTGTGACTCCATGCGAAGACACTCTGCCTCCTTCTGAGGAAGTTTATCAACTCTTCCTTAATTTCTGAATTAAGGGCTTTGCCGATCTGGATGGTTTTTTTCGGCTCGTCCTCTTTGAGGACAATGGATTCTACCTCTTCCGCGACCTCTCCCTTCTTCATTTTCATCTCATCCCTTTGATCAAGAGTATTAATGCTATAAGTGGTGGTTGCCCTCTTATGGGCCTCCCTCTCTTCGGTCGAGTTGAAGTAACATTGCCGAGCTATGATCTGGTCACCTCGTACTTCCCCTAACGCATAGGGGGTCGAGAATTTTAGCATTTGATGGACCGTCGACGGTACAGGTTTAAGCTCTTTTAGGGCCACTCTTCCTATGATGAGGTTATAGGCCGAGAATACATTCTCGTCCATTACTAAAAAAATTATCTTCCTCGTCAGCCTCTTAGGCCACTCATCACCCATCCGTATGTCCATCTCATACATGCCCAAGGGGTGGACCTTTTCTCCACTGAAGCCTATCAAAGGATGATGATAGGGTATCAACCTTGCTCTACTAAGACCCAGGCTCTTGAAGCATGGCCAAAACATCACATCCGCCGAGCTCCCCCCGTCTACCAGGATCCTCTGCACCTCACACCCATGCACCCTTGTCGTTATGACCAAACGGTCATCCTGGGGGGCCAAGATACCCTTTAAGTCAAGTCTGGAGAACCCAACTACAAGGGTGTCTATGTCCACCTTCTTCCTCTTCTGCACTGTATCGGAAGACGTTAGATTCACAACTTCAAGCTTGGCCACTGACCTGGCCTCTGCTACGTGAGCCTTCCTATCATCTAATTCAGATCCACCTCCTGGAAATCGTCCACATATGGTGTCAACACCAAAGGAGATCGTACCGACCCTCTTCACCGGGGTGTTGTCATCTTTCGGCGGAAGATCTGGATCGTCTTCGTCATCACCTTCTGAATCATCGTCTCTTCTGGCGGGGACATTGTCACGGCATCTGTCATTTCTCCTTTTCTTAGGGTCATCTCTTCCACCCTTAGGAGTTTTACAGTCCACATACTTCCTCAACTTTCCTGATTTTAGCATCCTTTCAATCTCATCCTTCAGGGTGAAGCATCTGTCCGTGACATGGCTATGATCCTGGTGGAACTCACACCACAGGTTTTTGTTCCTCTTATGTGGTGGGGCCTTCAGTTTCTCTGGTCATCTCAGAGTCCTGTCAATCTTAATCTCGTTGAGGGTGAGCTCGCAGCTTACAGTCAGAGGTGTATAGTGAGCTAACTTGTCATCACCCGACCTCTTATTCCCGTCTTTCTTGCTTTGGGACTTTCTACTGCCACCGCGGTTCTCATCCTCATACTTGGTGGCCATTGCTTCTTACGCATTCATTACTTTCCCTGCGGTTGCCAGCAGCTCCGCCATAGACCTAGGGAGGTCTTCCGCAAGTTTCCACAACAGCTTCCCCTTCTGGAGACCTCCTATAAGGGCGGTCATGGCTATGTTCTCTTCATAATCTTCGACCTCCAACTTCTCTTTGTTGAATCTCGCTATGTAGTCTCTTAGGCTCTCATCCTTGGCCTGCTTGACATACAGCAAGTGGGTAGTCTTCTTTTGAGGCCTCACCCCAAAGCAGAAGTTGTGGATGAATCGTTCAGCCAAGCCTTTGAAGTTCTCAATTGAGTTCTTCGGAAGGGAGGTGAACCAACTGTGCGCTGCCCCCATTAAGGTCCCAGAGAAGGCCCTACACTTCATCTCATCGGGTATCGAGTAGATGTCTACTGCCGACTGGTACATCTCGATATGGTGTACAGGGTTAGTGCTGCCATCATACTTGGGAGACACCGTAGGAGGCTTGAACTTAGCTGGGGTTGGGAAACCCACTATCCTAGCCACAAATGGGGAGCCCTCTGAGTAACCCCTTTGCAATGGGTCCCTGCTTTTGATTAGTTCTCCTATCTTCTCCTCAAGGCGCTGGATAGAGTTATTCCATGGTCTTCTGCCATCGACTTGGCCGAGGTTATCCCCTGCCACCTCCATGGGATGGACCGAGGGTTCCCCTCCCGCGACACATCGGCTGTTGACTTCTTCCTGTTCCCTGCCTCTTCTTTCACATTGTCAGCCTTGATCTGGCCGACCCTGCCTGTTCCCTCTCTGAGAGCCTGCTGTGCTCTTTGATCTCAACAGTCTCTGTCTTAGGTCATTCATCAGTCTCAATCTCTCAAAGGCCGACCCTCTGCTCAACCTATCAAAGGCTGACCCTCTTTGTTGGGCCTCTTCACCTCTTCGGCCGACACAACCTTGACTTTGCCTAAGAGGTCATACAGTGTTATTTGACACCTCATACGGCTCCCAGCAGTCTTCCGGGGCTTCTTCCGCCTCTAGATCATCAAACCTGTCCTCTGGGCAAGGGTTTCCTTGCCTCCCCAGGCACAAGCGCCTAGGGTCAGCAACGTCCCTTCTTCGCTGGGGTGCAGGCTGGTCCTTCATTGGTGCCTGGGGTGGTCCCCTGGCGTCAGGATGAGGCTGAACTGCCGCCGGAGTAATCATATCCGGTGAGACTCCAGGTGGCCTCATCATAGTTTGGCTGAGCTTTACAAATTTCTCCTGCATAGCTTGTTGTGTTGAAGCTAAAGATCTCAAGGCTGCAGCTACCTCCGCCATTTCGGACTGGGGGGGTGCCTGACTGGAACTAGGCCCTCCACCCCATGTGGCGGAAGAGGCAGTGGTAATTCTGGTGCCATATGTTAACACTATAGATCTTGAGTAGCATATGAGCTTAGTACCTCAAAGGACCTCTTTCAATGGTGAAGCAGCTCCACGCAAGGGGCGGTGCCTTGTTCACCACCAGAGTCTCCGATGAGGTTAAGCTGAAGAAGAGGAAGAGAGCTTCTTTTCTCTTCCCACAGACGGCGCCAAAATGATGATGCTGGAATTAGCACCACCAGATAAGGTGTTTTCAAGCTCAATCTAAGAACAACAATGGCAGCATAGTTATGTAAAAGGTAGGAGAAAGTGATGAGGAGAAGAGGAGATAGCACCAGTACATAAGTGGTTCAGCCTAAATTGTCCTATGTCCACTGTGTGTGTGAATAACCTCACTGTAATAAGGCACTAATGGGCATGGATACAATCTCTCAAGCTTTCTCTATCTACTGTGTATCTAGACAGAGTTGCGGCAAGGGTTGTATATCTGGATCCCTTGTAAGGTAGGGGATGACCTCTATATATAGTACCTGGGGGGTGTAATGTAACCCCCATGCATGTAATGTGCATGTGTGTGATTGCCTCACCAATATGGGAAAGCCATCTGTCACTGTCACATGTAGAGAATGATGATGCAATATTCTCCCCACGTATGGGGAATAATCTTGTTATAACTGATTTGTGTCCATGTGCCCTTATCCAAATGTCAGCAGATGCTCGGCTATCACGTCTGGTGTATGACCTCGTCTTGGGAGAGGCCGAGGTTGGTAAGTCTAGGTACTTGTTCAGTTCGAGTATTCCATGGAGGACTCGGCCTAATCCCAGCCGAGACAATGGACAAGGTCGGCCTGAGACGAGGTTGAGCTCGAGTGTTTGGAGTATCGACTAATGTCTTGATGAGGTTGTTGGTGGCTTCCTGCGAGCTTGGCCTATGTCTGGCCGAGGTTACCATTCCAAGGTATACGAGAATGCTGTTGATCCTTGTGATGTCCCTTGGAGAGGCTCATGGTAGTGTCGGCCTGGGCCGACCTTGCTATGGCCGAGGACTGATATCGCGTGTCCAAGACATGTCCAACGTCGGCCATAATCTCGTCCGAGGTTGGTGTCTCTGGGCCGAGGTCACACTTGGGGCATATCGTATGGGATCCATCACTCAATGAGACATGATGTCATTGACCCCTATTCTCATTATCGAGATATCCACTGTTGGGGCATCGACTTCATGGTTCCTTTCCCTCCCTCCTTTGGTTTCTTATACATACTCATCATGGTAGATCATGTGTCAAAATTGGTTGAGGCCATATCTACTAGGACGGATGACACCAAGGTGATGATAAATTTCATCCAAGAACACATACTTTCTCGCTTCGATGCTCCGAAGGCGATTATTAGTCATAACGATAAGCACTTTTGAAATAGGCGGTTTAAGAAATTAATGAGAAAGTATAGCGTCTTCCATAAGGTTGGAATGACTTATCACCCACAAAAAATGGGCAAGTTCAGTTAGCAAATCGTAAGATAAAGAAAATTCTCTAGAAGACCGTTGAATATAATCGAAAGAATTAGTCTACATGATTGAACGATGCACTATGAGCTTACTAGATCGCATTTGAGAACTCCCTCAAAATGTCCCCATTTCTCTTTGTCTATGGAAAGCCTTTCCATCTCCCGATAGATCTTAAGCATAAATCGTATTGGGCAATAAAGAGATTGAATTATAAGTTAGATAAATCCAATGAAATGCGTAAACTTCAGTTGCATGAGTTGGAAGAAATATGCGAGAGTGACTGAATATCAAAAGAGAGGTCAAAACCCCTGCACGAGCACACTATACATCAAAAGGAGTTTCATCCCGGTCAAAAGGTGCTTATTTACAACTATCGATTACACTTTTTTCCAGACAAGTTGCGTTCATAGTGGCCCGATCCATTTTCCATAAAGTAAATGTTTTCCCATGGTGCGATAGAGCTAGAAAATTCGAAGGTACGTTTAAGGTTAACGGACAGCGCTTAAAGCCATATCTTGAGGGGTGTGTTGAGGAAACTGATACGATTTTATTAAAGGACCCTGTCAACGGCGATACTTAAAGTTTAGAAATACGTCATCACACCCCTAATGCTTATGGGGTGAGTATATGTTGTATACTAGTGAGTTGAGTCCATTTTAGGATAGTTTAGAGGTTCATAGAAGTCGCAATTTAGGAAGGATAGGAGCACTGTTGCACAACATGAGAGAGCGTACAATGATTCATGGTGAGATTTTGAGGTATATTGAGGTAGAAATTGGGTAAGAGTGCCTTAGTTACGTTTAAGGAGCTGAAGTAGAGGGTACCCAAGATTTAGATTTTGAGAGAGGAAGCCAAAATTCGAGGGTCAACACTAATTTTGTGTACCGGTTAGTCGTGGTTATAGTACCATGGTAGAATCGGTTCAACGTAATAATAGGGTTTTAGAAGGCGAGAACCAATTTGACCTTCTTATACCACCAGGGTATAACTGGTTCGTATTAATAGAAGGTTTTAGTGAAAACTGAACCGGTTCGCCCTAGGCCCAATTGGTTCGAATTTCTGAGCACCAGATTCACCCCCTCCCTTTTTTCCCTCCTTTAATATTTCACTAAATTCATCCCTACCTCTCCACAAAATTTACCCTCCCAACATCCCCCTAACCCTAAAAATTTTCACCCTTGTATTCCCTCCACCCCTTCCCACCTATCCATCCCCTATCCCCACCTAAAACCAAATCACCCCACCTACAAATACACCTCCTTCACCTCCATTATCTTCACCACATCCAAACCTTTAATCCAATTCTCCTAAACACTCCTATCTCTTGTATCCAATGGGTTAAGAAACCAATGCCATCGCCAAATATGATGAAGTTGAAATTCTCCATGACGGTGATCATACTTATCGATCTATTCAAGAGAGTGACTGAAACATGTCCTTTTTCTCCATTGCCCGCACTATACATATCAAGCGGGAAGTGATTTCGAGTGACCTACCCAGGCGGTGACCACTTTGTTCCACCCTAAAGGGTGGTGAAACTTCTTTGAACATCACCATGAGGATGCTTTGGTTGATGAGGTCCTCACATTTTATGGTACTCTAGTCAAGTTGGACAATTCTTCATCTGAAGCCTATGTGTACGAGATGTGGATTCTGTTCTTTCTCGAGTTGGTGATCAAAAAAATGTGTGCAAAAGAGGTACGTATTCCCCAACAATGGGCCTTCCCTACTATGGGTATCTTTCTCTCCAAGGCTATAGGTAGTGCTAGAATCGCATCCAATCACGATTGGCCTCGCGAATCTTTTTCGATTGGAGAGATAGACGAGAGGACCTACTTGGCATTTTGATCACATGTGGCTCAATCTTAAAAGCCTCAAACAACTCCGCCCTCCAGATCTGTCAAGACAAATTCTTATATCACTTACTTATCGAAGGAAGAGACATCTACCATGCCCTTACCTTTTACGGTGACCTATGAAAGGAGGAGAAAGGTAGCTCTTCCATATGCCCGGTTTATTATGTCCATACCAAAGGATGCAGGGATCTAGGAGCCTAACATGTTGCCAAAACTTCCCAAGCCGATTGGGAAAACCTCCTATAGACACCCCATTCTGTTACCCCCTACACTCTCCTTATATCCCTAGCACCTCCCTTCATCACTACAAATCCAGGTCATACCCTGAGTACAGACCTAGAAGCCATCGGGCACTCTCAGGCTCCGTCTAACCATAAGTAAAAGTCTTCAACTCGACTAAGACTGAATGAATCTTTAAAGGGCACTGAAACCCCTTTCCAACAGTCCATCCCCTGAATGATTCCGACTTACCATGCAGACAAACGACCTGTTTTCCTCTGAAACACAATCAGGAGGCCACTGGGAACTCCCAGTCTCTGTTTGACCTAAGTCAACTCTTCAACTCGACCAAGAATGAATGAATCTTCAAAAGGTAATGAAAACCCCTTTCCAACGGTTCATCTCGTGCACAATTCCGACTTACGGTACAGACGAACGATCCGTTTTACTCCGAAAGGTCACTGAATGCTTCCAGCGCCCGATTTACCAAAGTTAACTCCCTAAACCGGATCAAACTCTTTGGAATGTTGAAGTATATCTCCTAAACTTTCCAACGGCCTTCCCCATGCGTGATTCGAACTTACCATGCGGACGAACGATCCGTTTGCGTCTGACGATTCCCCGTCCAATGGACCGACGAATGCTTCCGAGCCATATTGGCCCAAAGTCAACTACCAAACCTGGGAGAAATCCAAAGGACTTTCAAAGGTCTCTGAATTACCTTTCTAACAGTCTGCCCCATGCACAATTCTGATCAACGATTTGTGTTATGTGGCTGATTTTCCGAAAAGGCCTGAAAGACACTACCAAACAGCAGGTCCCAGACCCTGACTATCGGTAGTGTGCCTAAACGCACCTGTCGATTGGCAGGAACAGGGCTATGCCGATCGGCAATTTCCTGGGCCTATAAAAAAGAGGCCTGACCTCACTTCAAAGGAGGGCCTAGATCTGATAGATATCACTCTCAGCATATCCCAAAAACCTCTCTCGAAGTCAGTGTGATTTCCACACCCAAATCGCTTTCCCACCTTCACTTTTCATCATCATTTTCATCAAAATTGGTGAATTAACTACCCTCCATCATCATCCAAGTCTAAGGGCTGCTCTCCAACATTCAAGATCAAGCTCAAGATCTTCAAGAAGGTCCAATTTTCTCAACTCTATCCTTAAATTATCATAAGTTCGCAATAACTTGTTTTATTACATATCACTTTTACTATCTCAACTCACACATCCTAATATATTTTTTATTTAGTATTATTGCACATCTCTTATTTTCATATAAATAAAAACCCAAAAAAAAGAAAAAGAGGGTTTGCTCATAAATTCCAAACGGGAATTCTCATACTTTTCTTACACTTTTCTTATAACTAAAACACTTTTTCTACACACATACACACACAAATAAGAGAATCCCCCGATTGGATTTATGGGATAAAACCCACCCCTCATTTTGCATGCGAACTACATGGACTTTGATGCCTCTATAGGCTACTAAGCGTTTCGGGGTAAAACCCGAGACTCGAGTCCTATTTTTACTTTTTTCTCTCATTTTTTATTTTCTCTAAACTCCATTCTCTTATATTGTATATATACATATATTTGTTCTTAGTGGCGTATTATTCCACATGCGTTATCGTTCCATCATAACAGTCAACGTAAGGATAATCGCGTAAATCCTATTTTTTAATATTTTTATACCTTCCTACGGATGATTCGCTTTACCTCTTCCATGGTGTAAGTCGATTATTCCTATCTCCACTATATATGCACATGCACACATATCACGGGGAAAATAAAAGGAAAATAGTAAAAACCCATGAGAGACTGAAAGGGCGGAATGGGTGCCTAACACCTTCCCATTTCGGAACTTAGCCTCCGGACCCTTTTCGAATCATTTTGGTTTCGTATGCATCAGTATGTCTTTGGATGATGTCCTTCAGGATGGATCCCCTTCTTTTTTCTGTCTTGAGTAAAATAGAATGGAGAATCTATCTCTCTACATTTTTTAGCTCACCCAAATGACGCCGGTCGAAAAGTTCTCGAGAAGGACGCGCGAGACCTAGGATCCTCCCTCAAGCACTCTCCCACCGCGAGGATCGGGGGATGGCCACAGAAGCGACTCCGTCGGGTACTTTTATGAGGGCTATACTCTATTTACATGGATGTTATGTTTGTTTATATTTTCCCCATTTTTGCATTTTCCCTTTTCCATGTATCTCCCATGCTTATGCTTCTATTCACACACTTGTAGAAAATTCTCCATGTACACTTCGCACCACGTGCACCTAGGGTCACATATATCCACATGTTTCACGCATCACCCATCCATACTTGGTGTACCATTGCTACTTGTACTTTTCTCCCTGTTGGCAAAATCAAGAAATACATTCTCATAAGACACTAATAAGAGGATCATGCATGACTCACACGACATCACCAACGAGCATTTTTATTGACCAATTTTTTTACCCAGTAACTAGAGGGTCACTTCGGGATGGGCGCTGGTCCGACAGGGCGTAGTTAGACTAAGCGATATGACTCTCACCTTCCATTGGCCAGGTACCTTCGACGTATATCGAACGGTTCCCCCTGCATCATACCGCTTGACCGAAGTCATGATGGGAGGTATATTGCAGGGAACTCATTCGCGTATGCCGAGTATATCGAATTCGCTCTCACATGTACTGTCCCACGAGGTATATGGTGAGGAAATTCATGCACACTCAGGTATATCAAATGGCTTGTCCACACGTACCGATTACCTGCAAGAGCAAGATATATATCGTGGAAGTCATGGCAAAGGGGGGAACCCTTTTCGATTCACCCAACCAACTGCATACCCGCATATAGGTGTCAAGCCTAGGACACACATGTTAAATTGTCGGTTTCTACCCGAAACTCTGTCGAAATTTCGAGTTAGCTTGTCGTTCGAATTTTTTTGCATTTTTAAAATGGGACCCTGCCTGTGAGCCTGGTCAGAAGTCCAACCATAGCTTTGCATATATTACAAACCTAATTTTTCCAGGCTCGGGTCCCGTCCGGCATTTCATTTTTCATTTAGTATAATTAATAAAAGTGAAAACATAATAATTATAATAATCATGCTGAGACCATCTCCAAAAAGAAAATTCACTTTTTTTATCCAAATACAAAAACTTTTTTTCCTTTCCTTATCAAAAATCCAAAAACATTTCTCCTCTCTTTATCAAAAATCGAAAAATATTTTGCCTTTCAATCTCAAAAAAAAATGTCAAAAATATTTTCATCCTTTTTTTTTCTCAAAATAAATCCCATTTTACGCCTTCTCAGGTCGATCGCAAACCCTTGGCCTGACTCCTTATTGGCTTCGGTCTTCAATCAAATCACCCCGGAGTTTCGCCCGTTCCCCTATTACTCCTTTCTAGTTCAGAATCCGTTCGCTTTCCATGGAGAACACAGATCAAGTACCCGTTGTGCAGTCGGATCTGACGGCAGTCTTAGCCCAGCTTGTGTCCAAGATTGACAACCTCCAAACTGAGGCTCGAGAGATGAAACGAAACCAGGTTCCCGTTCCTCAAGAACTCGAGGCCCTATTCCCTTATGCTATGGATCCACCCGAGCCCATCTGCATTCCCGAAGAGTATCAGCACGCTCCATGTGTCCCTCCTGTTAATGGGCCGCCGCCTGCCCAGCTTTCGATGCCGAACCTTTCTCAGCTTGGGGCTAACTTGCCTATTATCATTGATCTGAAGGAAGAAGAGATGAACAAAGTCAAAGAAGACCTCAAGATGGTCACCAAGAAGTTTGACCAAGTCAGAATCTTAGGAAATTACATGGACTACACCCACATGTCTCCTTATACTAAAGCAAGGTTACCCGAGAAGTTCAAGATGCCGAATATCGAGAAATTTGGAGGGAAGTGGACCCCCGATTGTTCATTTTCGAAGTTATCATCATTCCATGACTCTACTAGGGGCTTCTGAAGAAGTGATGGCCTAATTATTTTAGTAAACTTTGAAGGATATCACCCTCCGATGGTTTTTGTCTCTTGAAGAATCTAAAATTCATAGCTGGGAGGATGTAGTCCGGGAATTCGTGTCGTGGTACAAATACAATAAAGAGCTTGAGGTCACTCGCTGTGATTTAGAGTTGCTCAAATAGAACTCTGGGGAATCAGTTAGTAACTTCATAGCCCGATGGAGGGAAAAAGTTTCAACCATGACCAATCGGTCATCCGAGGAAGAACAAGTCAGCATAGTGAACAAGAATTTCTTACGCCATGTTCGAGCAACGATGGGAGGACAATGTTATCCCCATTTCTGAGCTCTTAGAGAAGGAGGAGTAGAAATCGAGGAAGGTCTTGCCAAAACAAAAGTTGACCAAAGAAGGTGTCCGGACAGTTCACCCCCAGAAAATATGACAAACCTTCTAGTGCTACAGTTTCAACCATTAACAACATCTCTAAACAAACCACATCATGGGCACCGAAAAGCCCCTCTGTCTTAGTCCGAAAGTAATACACCGAGCTCCATGATCCCCTCTCCAAAGTTTATCAAGCCTTGTTAAGCCAAAACCTTATCAAACCTTTGGATTCCCGTCCATTGCCAAATCCACTCGCAAGAAATTTCAAGGCAGATGCCCATTGCGCCTTTCACCAAATAGCTGGCCATACCACTGACCAATGCTTTCACCTCTGAAACATAATCCAAGGTCTAATTGACCGGGCTACATTTGCCCCACCAATGAATCCTAAGCCAAACACTACTCACAACCCACTTCCAAATCATGCAAATGCCATCTTTCTAGAAGAGAACCCAGAATTCGATCCCTCAACTCAAATCACACCCATATACTCTCCTAAACCTCTCCAAATTAGCCAATATTTCCTCCTACACCCTACTAGCCTCGCTGATTAGGCACTATCACTCATTACCAGAGCATGCATCACTGTCCGTACCCTATCTGAAAATAGAAGCATGGAATTGTTAGAAGTGTTAAACCAACTCCTAGAGTTTGGGCTGAAATTGACCTCACAGATGGTCGTTGATTGCCAGAGGTTCGGTACGCTATTCTTGGAAGCACGAAAATAGGCCCGAGAGTCAGATAGTTAGGTAATACCGACCACCGATGATGTCAGCCTGGATGATGTCGTCCAGATTATGGCAGAATTATTCAGGAAAACCAACAATATTTGCAGTATGACCGAGTTACTTGATGCTCTGAAGCTATAGGGGCGCCTGGTCCCTTCACCCTTACACATCCCCACATAATGGAATAACCTGTATGAAGAAGTTGTTGAAGTTATGGAATGCATCAACTTTATATGGAAAGACAGAATTATTGCCACCAGATGGGGGGAAGAATTCAGAGATTCGAATGAAGAACAAGCTTTCCAGAAAACTGGCATGGTAGCCAACATGTGTGGAATGATATCATTTGAATAACTCCTCGGAGAAATAAATAAGGTGGAAAAATAGATCGATGAGGAAATGGGGTTCATGTTTTTCCCTTCTTCAGTAAATTACATAACCAGATCAGGGAGGCATTACCAGATCCCAAAGTCACTACCATCCAATGACAAAGGGAAGGGAGTGGAAAACATTCCTATGCCAGAAATAACCCTCGAGGAGAGTAAGATCCTCAACCAACGGAAGAAAACTCAAGCTAACATCACTATATGGGGATTTTCATGTCTTCTCAGCTACACATAAATTCTTTAGTCAATTTGCTCACTGGACCCACAGTTCCTCCTTCTACCACACTAGAAGAAGCGGTAAATTTGGTCGAATCCTTGACCTCTACCCGAATGCTATACTCTTTCCAAGAAGAAATCCCCAAGATTGGGCCAAACCACAATCATGCACTCAACATCTTCGTCGAAGTTATGGGGAAGGTTGTACCACTCTCTCTTGTCGTTAATGGATCTGCCTTGAATGTCTGCCCACTGAGAACGTTTAAATGTTTAGGCCTGAAAGAAAGAGACCTCACTCTAACCTCTGTTGCTGTGCGTGCCTACAATAATACCCGTCGGGAGGTTATGGGATCCATAAAGCTTGTAATAGGGGCTGGCCTTATTAACCCTGTCATCAAATTCCAAGTTATTGACATCCCAGCCTATTTCAACATATTATTAGGATGACCTTGGCTCCACGGTATCAAGGGCGTGTCTTCCTCACTCCATCAAAAATTAAAGTTCTTCACCAATGAACGGGTCATTACCATCTTGGGCGACAATGATAATGCCAATGGTGCAAGTACCAGCAGTCCAATCCTTGAGATACAGCACGGGTCAAATGATATGCTCCTATCAGGATTCTGAGTTGAACAACTTCTCAACTTCTACTCTAGGCAGGGGATAACTTTAAAGAAAGGGTTTGTCCAGAATACGACCCTCATGGCAACGTCAATGTGATTCAGATGTTTAGAAACATGCACTTCATGTCCAGACTGGGGCTAGGACAAAGACAATAAGGGATACTTGAGCCTATTGAACTGAAGAAGGCTTTCCATCCTTGTGGTTTGGGGTATCAACCGTCAGAACAAGAGCTCAGAATAATCCGCCAGTCTCGATCAAAGAGAAGACTAGACCGCGTCCAAACTATCCAAGGTGACTCCTTGAATAGATGATTCATCAAAGAGGGTGAGGACTTCCCCTTTTGCGGCTTTTCGAAACCATGGTATGACCATACAGATAAGAAGATAAAGCCAAGAATGGAGATCATTTTCCAAGATAGCTATCCATGGGCTGAAGGTTCTCAACACCAAGTACAACCGCTTATCAAAAATATCGAAGAGACTGAGGAAAGTGACTCTAAAGATTCCTTCAACTTACAGACACTGGGACTGACACTCTGCATGGTTCATTCTGTCACTACATCACTAGATCCATCCTACCTGATTAAAGCTGCTGATACACCTCTCCTCAATTGGCATGCTGCGCCAGTTCTACCTGCTAAAATCTCCCCTAATCCTAATGTTTACCCCATTTTTTCTTCTATTGTTTATCCTTGTTCAAATGTAATCGAGTCCTCCTTTGATGAGGTTCTCAATGCTATGTTTCCTATCAATGAAATAAATGAAGATTTTAAGTATCTTGTTGTTCCTTACATTAACTGTTTGGATTCTAATAGAACTTTTGATGATGATGATTTTGCAAATGAAAAATTCTTAACTGATCTAAATAAGGTTAATAATAAACAACATAATCGCGTTCAAGTTAATGAAGAAGAGACTGCTGTTTTTAACCTAGGTTCTAGTAGCCAACTGCGCGATATTAGAATAGGGGCTACCCTCGACGAGTATGAGCGTGCATAACTCGAAGAATTGGTAAAAGAATTCGTGGATGTCTTTGCATGGTCCTACGATGATATTCCTGGCATTTCTCCTGAAATAGCTTAGCACGAGATTCCCACTCACCCAGATTACAAGCCGATCAAATAAAAGTTTAGAAAGATCCGCACCGAATGGTCTCTCAAGGTCAAAGAAGAGGTGGTCAAAGAGTTGAACCTAGGATTCATTCGTGTGATCAAATATCCCACATGGCTAGCCAACATAGTGCCCATGTCAAAATCAGGAGGCAAAGTTCAGATGTGTGTAGACTATCGGGACTTGAACAAAGCCTCTCCAAAGGATGATTATTCGTTACCCAATATCAACATGATCGTGGATAACACAGCCAGTCATGCTCTCAAGTCATTCATCGATGAATTCACCGGATACAACCAAATCAAAATGCACCCAGACCACCATGAAAAAACCACATTCATCACCCCATGGGGAACCTTTTGCTACACCGTTATGCCATTTGGTCTCAAGAACGCTAGGGCTATCTACCAGAGGGCTCCCACAACCATCCTTCACAATCTGATTCACAAAGAAATTGAGGTCGATGTGGATGATATGATTATCAAGTCCAAAACTAGAGAAGGTTATGTTCATACTCTCCGAAAGTTCTTCGAGCGACTGCGATAGTATCAGATGAGACTCAATCCGCAGAAATGCGTCTTCAGTGTTACAAAGGGAAACCTCTTGGAATTCATGGTCAGTGACAAGGGGATAGAAGCAGATCTCACCAAGGTGAAATCCATACTTGAGATGCCACCTCCCCGAATAGAGAAAGAAGTCCGAGGTTTCCTCGAAAAATTACAATACATCAGCCGGTTCATCAGCCACTTAACCTGCATCTGCAAGCAAATATTCAAACTCCTCCTCAAGAATTCAACCAAGATTTGGAACGAGGCCTGCCAAGATGCTTTTAATCGAATCAAACAATATCTGACCCAACCCCCGGTACTCATGCCACCACAGCCTGGTCTCCCCTTGCTCCTATACCTAACCATAATCGACATTATAGCTGCGGCTTTGCTTGACCAATACCTTGAAGATTCCTATGAAGAAAGATCCATCTATTATGCCAGTCACAAATTGGTCGGTTACGAGGTCAACTGCACTACTTTGGAAAAGGCATGTGTCGCGCTTGTTTGAGTCACCCAAAATCTGCGATATTACATGCTCACCTTGCCCACCAAACTTGTATCCCGAATGGAACCCATCAAGTACCTGATCGAGAAATCCTCTTTGTCCAGCCGAATGACCCGATGGTTGATGCTCCTAGCCGAGTTCGATATCGTGTACGTCACACAGAAAGCCATGAAAGGAAGATCCATATCTGACTACCTCATTGATTACCCCATGGATGAGGCTGATGTCTGGATCTCTGAATTCCCAGATGAAAACATCATTTGAACTGCTCAAGACAACCTTCGATGGTAAATGTTCTTTGACGGCACTGCCAACAAAAAGGGATATGGCATTGGGATACTTATGGTCACCCCAGATGACTCCCACACTCCCATCACCGTCAAGATGGATTTGTCGTGAACCAATAACAGGACTGAGTATGAGGCTTGCACGGTAGGCCTCAAAGTTGATCTCAAAAAAGTTGTTCAATGCCTAGACATCTATGGGGCTTCCTCCCTCATCATTGGTCAAGTTCTCAGAAAGTGGAGAGTCAAAGACGAGAAACTCCAACCCTTCCATGCCCACTTATAGGAGCTAGCCTCCCAATTCCAAGATATCTCCTTCCATTACCTACCTCGAGCAAAGAATAACCTAGCTGATGATCTTTCTACCTTGACCTCTATGGTCAACATACCCGAAGTAATCACAATGACCCCCTTCCTAGTTCAAAAGTAAGACAAACCAACCCATTTCTACCAAATTGAGCTCGTCACCGCAAAAGGTCTTGAGCTAGCTAATTTTTGGTACTACGATATCTGGCGCCTCCTCAAGCATGGTAGGTATCCTGAGGGTTCCAATAAGAAAGATCGAGCAACCGTTCGAAGACTGGCTGCCTAGTACATCATCTATCACAAAGCACTGCTCAAAAGGAACTTCGATGGAACCCATTTGCACTACATCGCAGGGGCTGACATTGAAAAGATAATGCAAAAGATCCACAGTGGGGAATACGGACCTCACAGGAACGGTCACATGCTTGCCAAAAAGATCATCCGATAAGGCTACTACTAGACCACCATGACCCCGGATTGCATCGCCTATGTACGGGAGATTCCTCAAATGCTAATAATTCTCCAACCTTCAGCATCTGCCTCCACGTGAATTATACAACATGACCTATCCCTGGACATTCTCTACCTGGGCCTCGGAGACGCCAACCTCGGCCGAGATCATGGCCGACACTGGACAAGCCTTGGGCATGCGGCATTAGCCCTCGGCCATAGCAAGGTTGGCCTAGGCCGACACTACCGCCAGCCTCTCCAAGGGACATTGCACACATCATAAGGATCAGCAGCACTCTCGTACACCTGTGAATGGAAACCTCAACCAGATATAGGCCGAGCTCGCAAGAAGCCACCAGCAACCTCATTAAGACATTAGTCGATCTTCCAAACACACCAGCTCAACCTCGGCTCAACCTCAGGCCGACCTTGTCCATTGACTCGGCCAGGATTAAGCCGAGACCTACATGGTCACTTCGGACTGAATGAGTACCTGGACTTACCAATCTCGGCCTCTCCCAGGCCGAGGTCAAACACCAGGTTCGATAGCCAAGCATCTACTGACATTTGGATAAGGGCACGTGGACACAAATGAGTTATAACAAGATTATTCCTCACACGTGGGGAGAATATTGCATAATTATTCTCTACATGTGATAGTGACAGATGGCTTTCCCATATTGGTGAGGCAACCACACACATGCACATTACATGCATGCGGGGTACATTACACCCCCTAGGTACTATATGTAAAGGTCATCCTCTACCTTGTAAAGGATCCAAGATATACAACCCTAGCTGAAACTCTGTCTAGATACACAGTAGAGAGAGAGAGCTTGAGAGATTGCATCCATGGCCATCAGTGCCTTATTAGAGTGAGGTTATTCACACACACAGTGGACGTAGGCCAATTTAGGCTGAACCACTTATATTCTGGTGCACTCTCCTCTTTTCCTCATCTCATTCTCCAACCTTTTACGTAACTATGCTGCCATTGTTGTTGATAGATTGAGCATGAAAACACCTTACCTGGTGGTGCTAATCCCAGCATCATCATTTTGGCGCCGTTTGTGGGAAGAGAAAAGAAGCTATCTCTTCCTCTTCTTCAGCTTAACCTCACCGGAGACTCTGGTGGTGAACCAGGCACCGCCCCTTGCGTGGAGCTTCTTCACCATTGAAAGAGGTCCTTTGAGGTACTAAGCTCATCTGCTACTCAAGCTCTATAGTGTTAACATATGGCACCAGAATTACCATCGCCTCTTCCGCCACCTGGGGGTGGAGGGCCTAGTTCCAGTCAGGCACCGCCCCAATCCGAAATGGCGGAGGTAGCTGCAGCCTTGAGATCTTTAGCGGCAATACAACAAGCTATGCAGGAGCAATTTGCACAGCTCAGCCAAACTATGATGAGGCCACCTGGAGTCTCACTGGATATGATCACTACGGCGGCTGTTCATCCTCATCTTGACGCCAAGAGACCACCCCAGGCACCAATGAAGGACCAGCCTGCACCCCAGTAGAGAAGGGACGTTGCTGACCCTAGTCGCTTGCGCCTGGGGAGGCAGGGAAACCCTTTCCCAAAGGACAGGTATGACGATCTAGAGGCAGAAGAAGCCCCAGAAGACTGCTGGGAGCCGTATGAGGTGTCAAATAACACTGTACGACCTCTTCGGCAAAGTCAAGGTTGTGTCGGCCGAAGAGGTGAAGAGGCCCAACAAAGAGGGTCAGCCTTTGATAGGTTGAGCATAGGGTCGGCCTTTGAGAGATTGGGCCCGATGAATGACTTAAGACAGAGATTGTCGAGATCAAGGAGCACAGCAGGCTCTCGGAGAGGGAACAGGCAGGGTCGGCCAGATCAAAGCCGACACTCTGAAAGAAGAGGCAGGGAACAGGAAGAAGTCAACAGCCGACGTGTCGTGGCAGGGGAACCCTCGGTCCATCCCATGGAGGTGGCAGGGGATAACCTCGGCCAGGTCGATGGCGGAAGACCGTGGAATGACTCTATCCAGTGCCTTGAGGAGAAGATAGGAGACCTCATTAAAAGCAGGGACCCATTACAAAGGGGTTACTCAGAGGGCTCCCCATTTGTGGCTAGGATAGTGGGCTTCCCAATCCAAGGTAAGTTCAAACCTCCTACAGTGTCTCCCAAGTATGATGGCAGCACTAACCGTGTACATCATATCGAGATGTACCAGTCGACAGCAGACATCCACTCGATACCTGATGAGATGAAGTGTAGGGCCTTCTCTGGGACCTTAACAGGGGCAGCGCACAGTTGGTTCACCTCCCTTCCGAAGAACTCAATTGAGAACTTCAAAGGCTTGGATGAACGATTCATCCACAACTTCTGCCTTGGGGTGAGGCCTCAAAACAAGACTACCCACCTGCTGTATGTCAAGCAGGCCAAGGATGAGAGCCTAAGATACTACATAGCAAGATTCAATAAAGAGAAGTTGGAGGTCGAAGATTATGAAGAGAACATAGCCATGACCGCCCTTATAGGAGGTCTTCAGAAGGGGAAGTTATTGTGGAAACTTGCGGAAGACCCCCTAGGTCTATGGCGGAGCTCCTGGCAACCTCAGGGAAAGTAATGAATGCAAAAGAGGAAATGGCCGCCAAGTATGAGGATGAGAACCGCGATGGCAGTGGAAAGTCCCAAAGCAAGAAAGATGGGAAGAAGAGGTCGGGTGATGACAAGTTAGCTCACTATACTCCTCTGACTGTAAGCTGCGAGCACATCCTCAACGAGATTAAGAATGACAGGACTCTGAGATGGACAGATAAACTGAAATCCCCACCACATAAGAGGAACAAAAACCTATGGTGCGAGTTCCACCAGGATCGTGGCCATGTCACGGATAGATGCTTCGCCCTGAAGGATGAGATTGAAGAGATGATAAAATATGGAAAGTTGAGGAAGTATGCGGACGATAAAGCTCCTAAGGGTGGAAGAGATGACCCTAAGAAAAGGAGAAATGACTGATGTTGTGACAATGTCCCGGCCAGAAGAGACGATGATTCACAAGGTGATGATGAAGACGATTCGGATCTTCCGTCGAAAGATGACAACACCCCGGTGAAAAGGGTCGGGACGATCTCGTTTGGTGTTGACACCATATGTGGAGGATTTGCAGGAGGTGGATCTAAAGTAGCTAATAGGAAGGCTCACGTAGCAGACGCCAGGTCAGTGGCCAAGCTTGAAGTTGTGAATCTAACGTCTTTCGATACAGTGCTGAAGAGGAAGAAAGTAGACATGGACACCCTCGTAGTTGGGTTCTCCAGACTCGACTTCAAGGGTATCTTAGCCCCCCATGATGACCCTCTGGTCATAACAATAAGGGTGCATGGGTGTGAGGTGCAGAGGATCCTCATAGACGGGGGGAGCTCGGCGGACGTGATGTTCTGGCCTTGCTTCAAGAGACTAGGTCTTAGCAGAGCAAGGCTGGTACCCTATCATCACCCATTGATAAGCTTCAGTGGCGAAAAGGTCCACCCCTTGGGCATGTATGAAACTCAAACCCGCGAAGTGTGTCTTCGGAGTAGGAGCTAGGAAGTTCCTAGGATTTATCGTCAACTAGAGAGGGATTGAAGCGAACCCTAAAAAAATCAAGGCTTTACTTGACATGAAGACACCGAGGAGTATCAAAGATGTTCAAAGACTTACTGGGAGAGTGGCTGCCCTTAACAGGTTTGTTTCTAGGGCAACAGACAAGTGCCTTCCGTTCTTTAAGGTGCTGAGAAAGGCCTTCCAATGGGATGAAGAGTGCGAAAAATCCTTCAACCAGCTGAAGTCTTATTTAGGGTGTCCCTTATTGCTGTCTCGGCCTGTAGCAGAAGAGAAACTGTATGTGTATCTGGCAGTCTCCAAATCAGCCATCAGCGCAGCCATAATACGGGAAGATGCTGGAATCCAAAGGCCTGTATATTTCAACAGTAAGGCCCTTCAAGGGGCCGAACAGAATTACCCTCGCATGGAAAAGCTAGCTTACGCCTTGATACATGCATCGAGAAAGATGAAGCCTTACTTATAGGCCCACTCCATGGTTGTCCTCACTGACTCCCCACTAAGACAGGTCCTACATAAACCTGAGAAGTCCGGACGATTGATGACATGGGCCATTGAATTGGGGGAGTACGATCTTACTTACCAACCTAGGATGGCCATCAAGGGGCAAGCCCTCGCAGAATTTGTCGCTGAGTTTACATGGGAAGAGGCCGAGGCAGAGAATGGCCTAGAGGGTGTTGAAAACTGCGGTGTCTTCCGAAATTAGGAAGAAACGACACCAAACATCTTCCAAGATCAGGAAGAGATTGCATCCAACGGGACCAGGAACTAAGTTATGGAAAACGAGGAAGATCGGTACCTCTTCAAAAAAGGAGTCATGACAGAGGGGGTCTTCTCATCAGGTACAGATATTTGGAGCCTCTTCGTTGATGGCTCTTCCTGTGATAATGGAAGCGGTGCGGGGTTGATACTCTCAGCTCCAGATGGTGCCAACATTGAATACGCTTTGAGATTCAACTTCCGAGCTTCTAACAATGAGTCCGAGTATGAGGCCATGATAGCAGGTCTCTCATTGGCAAAGACTCTTCGCGTAAAGCGACTCCTACTCCACAGCGACTCGCGATTAGTTGTCAATCAAGTATTGGGAATCTATGAGGCCAGAGATGAAGGCATGGCCAAATACCTGAAAAGGGTGAAAACAATGTTAGAACATTTTGAAGAGGCAAGACTGAAGAGAGTGCCACGGCAAAGTAACAGCCACGCAGATGCATTGGCGAGGTTGGCCTCGGCAACGAAGACAGATGTTAGAAGGACCATTCCGATCGAGGTCTTGGGGAAGGCAGCCATTGAGAAAGAATAGGTATATAACACTTGCCATAATTTGAACTTAGGATACTCATGGATGGACCCCCTCTTCAGATATATCAGAGAGGGAGAGCTACCTGAATCCAAGTTAGAAAGGCGAAAATTGAGATATAAGGCTGCCAAGTTCTCGGTAGTAGGGGACGTCCTGTATAAGAAAGGATTCTTGCTACCTCTCCTCAGATGTGTGCACCCCACAGAAGTTCCCCGGGTATTACAGGAGGTCCATGAGGGTTCTTGCTCTATCCACATAGGGGGAAGACCATTGGCTAAAAGAATCATCACCCAGGGGTACTGGTGGCCAACCCTATCCAAGGACGCTGCAGCCTACGTGAGGAAATGTGATAAATGCTAGAGGTTCGCTGCCATCCTTCATCAGCCTCATCAGCCTATGACGTCAATCACTTCTCCATGGACATTTGCAGTATGGGGAATTGACTTAGTAGGGCCCCTGCCAAGAGCTGCCAACAATTAGAGATTCTTGATAGTTGCCATCGACTATTTTTCAAAGTGGGTGGAGGAAGAGCCGATGATAACGATCACAGAGCAGAAGACCTTCGAATTTATTTGGAGGAATATCATATGCAGATATGGCCTCCCAAACACTCTCATCTCGGATAATGGGACCCAGTTCAAGAAATCCTCTTTATAAAAGTATTTCCTAAGAGTAGGAATAAAGCAATTCTTCTCATCTCCTGGCCGACCTCAGGCAAATGGTCAGACCGAGGTCACAAATAGAACAATGCTGGATGGAATCAAGAATAGGTTAGAAGATGAGAAGGGAAGATGGACTGAAGAGGTCTACGCTGTGTTATGGGCCTACATAACCACGGCAAGGACACCAACAGGAGAAACCCCGTTCATGTTGGCACATGGGTCAGAGGCTGTCATACCAACGGAAGTAGGGCTCCCAACTCATAGGATTCAGACCTATAACCCTGATAATAATGATAAAGAGAGGAGGCTAGACCTAGATCTAATCGAAGAAAGAAGAGAGGACGCAGAGGTCAGACAAACAGCCTGCCAACAGAGGGCAGCGAAATTCTACAACCAGAGGGTAAAGTCAAGACCCATTGCAGTGGGAGACCTAGTGCTAAAGAAGACCTTACAGAAAGCAAACAAACTCCACTCAAACTGGCACGGTCCCTACAAAGTGACAGAAGAGGTTGTGCCTGGCACTTATAGGCTAGAAAATCTAGAAGGAGAACCTTTCACTAATCCATGGAATGCTGATCACCTAAAAAAATATTACATATGATGTTGCATGAAGTTGTGTAATTATACCATCTTGTCATGAAGAGGTTATTAATAAAAGATCAGTTCCCATGCTGGTCCTTGCTTCATTTTGCACTTGTCAGAAATTAATGGGGCTAACATATTAGGTGATGACCTCAGACCCTTAACATCATTAAGTGGTGACAAGGTCTGAGGTCAGACACCATAATTGGATGACCTCAGACCCATAACATCATTAATTTGGTGAGATTAATTAATGGGGCTAACATCTTAGGTGATGACCTCGGACCCTTAACATCATTAAGTGGTGACAAGGTCTGAGGTCAGACACCATAATTGGATGACCTCAGACCCTTAACATCATTAACTTGGTGAAGTTAATTATGAGGATAACATATTAGGTGATGACCTCAGACACTTAACATCATTAAGTGGTGACAAGGTCTGAGGTCAGACACCATAATTGGATGACCTCAGACCCTTAACATCATTAATTTGGTGAGATTAATTAATGGGGCTAACATCTTAGGTGATGACCTCAGACCCTTAACATCATTAAGTGGTGACAAGGTCTGAGGTCAGACACCATAATTGGATGACCTCAGACCCTTAACATCATTAATTTGGTGAGATTAATTAATGGGGCTAACCTCTTAGGTGATGACCTCAGACCTTCATAACACCATTCAGTGGTGACGAGGTCTGAGATCAGACACCATAATTGGATGACCTCAGACCCTTAACATCATTAATTTGGTGAGATTAATTAATGGGGCTGACATCTTAGGTGATGACCTCAGACCCTTAACATCATTAAGTGGTGACAAGGTCTGAGGTCAGACACCATAATTGGATGACCTCAGACCCTTAACATCATTAATTTGGTGAGATTAATTAACGGGGCTAACCTCTTAGGTGATGACCTCAGACCTTTATAACACCATTCAATGGTGACGAGGCCTGAGGTCAGACACCACAATGGGATGACCTCAGACCCTTAACATAATTAATTTGGTGAGAGTAATTATGCGAGTAACATCTTACGTGATGACCTCAAACCCTTAACATCATTAATTTGGTAAGATTAATTATGGGGATAACATCTTAGGTGATGAACTCAAACCTTCATAACACCATTCGATGGTGACGAGGTCTGAGCTCAGACTACTAATTTGGTTTAAACACACCCCATTGCATAAGCTGTAGAGAAAAAACATCATGACATACATATAACAAAAGGAGATGGTCCTCTTCAGAGAATAACACATTTAGAGATTATAAACATTCAGAGGATACAAAGAATGGAAAAGTAAGAGCCATGTTTATTCAGAAATTATAGATGTGCAGGGATTACAATGTCATGGGTTACAAAATGTTCAGAAATTCTCTAAGGGTTCGAGGGGGAATGCTAGTATCTTCGGCTTGGTTAGGCTGGACAACGTTGGTCACCTCGGCAACGTATGCCCCTCCAACCTCAGTGTCGCCCATCGTTGCAGTCTCGGTAGGCGCAAAAGCCTCCTCCTAAACCTCCTGAAGGGCTTGGGCAAACTTAGGATCAGCAAAGCCAAGGCCTATGAAGTCAGAGGCTTTCAAAGTACCAGCCTCCCTCTCCTTGACATCAACCCACTTGATAGTGGCTTTGATAACTCTTTCAAGGTATTCAAAGACGAAGCTCATAAACTCGTCAGAGCTTTTGTATTTGGCTATTATCCCCTCTAAGGCATCATCTAGGGCTGCCTTCACGGTCGAGCTGACCTTCTGCTGCAGAAAATCGTCCTTGGCCTTCAGAGGCGCAGCATGGTCCTTGTTAAGTCGAGAGACCTCCTTCTTCAGCCCCTTCACCTTCTTATCAGACTCACCCAGCTCAGACTTCAACCGGTTGATTTCTGCATTCAAAGAACTCTGGACCTTCTCAGCCTCTTGACCCTTTTGGATGAGGGGCAACTTCCTCAGAGTCCAATTGGATAGGTGGTGCATCGCTACCAGGCCCTGCATATTTTATGATCAGGAATGAGTTGAAGACAAATCAGAGGTTACACTTAGGAATTAGAAAGAAAAGTGAGGTCATACCTGAATGGATCTGTGAATGCCGAACTCAACCAACAAAGGAGTATCAAGTGACCTGAAGAAGCGCTTGTCGGCCTCGGTCATTGTGGAGCCAAAGGCATCTAGGGCCTGAAGACTATGGCCGACTATGCTGTCAGTTATCTTCAACTGCTCTAGACAAGCGGACAGGGCGTCTGCTAAAGAGATGGGAATGGCAGTATCAACATTCTTTTTTTTCGGCCTCTGATCCTCAGGGGCATGATCAGCTGGAGCCCTCTTCTTTGTGGCTTGGGGCTTCGAGGCAGAGAGAGCTGGGGGAGGAGCATTAAGTCCAGCTTTCTTTGCAAGTCTCGTCAAGTTGGGTGCAGACATTTCCTAGAGTTCGTCTGGGATATCCTTCGGACGCTCTATGAAAATCAATAGATCTGAGTTAGAAGATCAGACATAAATAAACTCAGAGGTTCAACTTCAAATAGAAAGCGCTTACCAAGCTCAGAAAGAGGACTTCCACCCAGACCTGTCTCAGAGAGATAATAGGGGGTCATCAAGTGTTCGAACCTGACGAACAGACCATGTACCCCCTGATCTTTAAGGGCTTTCACCTTCTGAAGGTTTGATGGGCTCAGGCCAGGGTCAGCCCTCACAGACATTGTGACCTTACCCCACCTAAGGGGCATCCTCGGCTCCAGAATGGACGAGGGAGCACATGGGCCAAATTCCCATGGTCCAGAAGCAAAAAAGTAACGTGGCTTCCAGTTGTGGTTGGAAGTCTGAGTTATTTGAAGCATCTTTTTTTCAGGCTTCCGAGCTATAAAATGATAGTAGCTCGGATGATTTTTGGCTGATGAAGGGACATAGCAACCTACAAAGACCTGAACTGGGAGGTCTGAGTGGTGGACAACCTTCCATAAGAATATGGCCCCTATTATGACCCTCCAGGCATTAGGGGATAGTTGAGAGGGGGCCAAATTGATATAAGTAAGGATAGATTTGATAATGGGGTGGATGAGCAGACGAAACCCCGACTTGAACATCTGCTCGTACAAGCAAATTTCGCCTATCTCGACCGTGAAAAGCCCTCTCTTCCCTCAGAGGTCTTCTTAGCTTTATGGAGGGACTAATGGAATACAGATATCTGAAGCAGAGGAGGTCTACCTCAATTACAGTAATCTCGATCTCGGCCACCTCAGAGACGTCGACATCACTTTCAACGTCATCATCATCTAGCTCAACGTTGACCGGAGCAGATGTTGATGGGTTACCTGGGAACCTCTGAGGAAACTCAACACCAGTGAAGGCCGACAGAGGAATGGCATCAAGTGGTGGTGGAATGGACACACGCGGCTCGACGATCTCAACCTCTGAGGAGGAGGCTGAGGAGCTTGAGTTGTTATGAGATGAGGCCCGGCTGGAGACCTCGGCTTGATCAGGGGCCTGATCTTCCCGAATTGAGAAGTCCATGGCCTCCTGGAAGGAATCCACAGACATGGGGTCTGAGGTGGAAGACTCAGACTCAGACATTGGTATAGGATCGACAGGAACCTCTGCCCGGTTGAAAGACTCTGAGGGATCATGATAGATCACCTTCAGGGGTGGTGGGAAGATGGGTCTAATAGGGAATTCTTGTGACCTACGAGCCTCCTCCTATGCTCTTTCTATTTGTTTGATTTTTTCTAAATTCTTCTCCCTAAGGGAGGGGAACTCCTCAAGAAGTTGGTATAGGGGTCTGAGCATCAGAGACAGACACTACACTTGGAGAAACTGCCTTAAACTACAAACAAGATTGGTTGATAAAATAAAGGAGTCTAAAGATCAAATTACCCAAACCTAAAAAGAACAGTTCGCCTGCAACTGTGGTGGACTCACCGAAAAACCCAGAAACTCGGAGAAAACCTCAAATAGAAAGGAAAAAGCAGAGAAAATGGAGGAAAATGAGGGGAAGAAGATACCTGAAGATGAAACGACAAGGAAAAGCGAAGAAACCCAAGAGAGCACCACCAAAGACCTCTGCAGAGAAGTCACGAAGAAGAATGCCTTTAGAGAGAGAAAATGGCTGGAGTGCAATTGCGCAGAAGAAAGATTTGGGGATGGAGGGAAAAGGAAAGGTTTAAAACCCTTAAATATGCAGGCGCGACTCCCAAGGCCCATCATTGCCTTGGGAGCACCAAAGGCGGCTGACAACACACGCTTGCCAAGCAAGCCATACTTCAACACTGGACAAGTATCAAGCAAATACTGGCTCATATTGGAAAGGCCTCGGAGATGTGCAAACCCCACAGTCACCTACTTTCGCATGTCACTAAGGGCTGAGGGGTGATTGATATGCCCCAAGTGTGACCTCGGCTCGGAGACACCAACCTCGGCCGAGATCATGGCCGACACTGGACAAGCCTTGGGCATGCGGCATCAGCCCTCAGCCATAGCAAGGTCGGCCCAGGCCGACACTACCGCCAGCCTCTCCAAGGGACATTGCACACATCATAAGGATCAACAGCACTCTCGTACACCTGTGAATGTCAACCTCGGCCAGATATAGACCGAGCTCGCAAGAAGCCACCAGTAACCTCATTAAGACATTAGTCGATGCTCCAAACACACCAGCTCAACCTCGGCTCAACCTCGGGCCGACCTTGTCCATTGACTCGGCTAGGATTAAGCCGAGACCTACATGGTCACTTCGGACTGAACGAGCACTTGGACTTACCAACCTCGGCCTCTCTCAGGCCGAGGTCATACACCAGGTGCGATAGCCGAGCATCTGCTGACATTTGGATAAGGGCACGTGGACACAAATCAGTTATAACAAGATTATTCCTCACACGTGGGGAGAATATTGCATCATCATTCTCTACATGTGACAGTGACAGATGGCTTTCCCGTATTAGTGAGGAAACCACACACATGCACATTACATGCATGGGGGGTACATACACCCCCTAGGTACTATATGTAGAGGTCATCCTCTACCTTGTAAAGGATCCAAGATATACAACCCTAGCTGAAACTCTGTCTAGATACACAGTAGAGAGAGAGAGCTTGAGAGATTGCATCCATGGCCATCAGTGCCTTATTACAGTGAGGTTATTCACACACACAGTGAACGTAGGCCAATTTAGGCTGAACCACTTATATTCTGGTGCACTCTCCTCTTTTCCTCATCTCATTCTCCTACCTTTTACGTAACTATGCTTCCATTGTTGTTGATAGATTGAGCTTGAAAACACCTTACCTGGTGGTGCTAATCCCAGCATCATCATGGGGCATCGACATCATAGGGAAGGTTACACCGAAGGCTTCTAATGGGAATGAATTCATCCTAGTTTCCATTGATTACTTCACTAAATGCATCAAAGCAGAGTCATACGTAGTGCTGAACGCTAAGAAAGTGGCCAAATTGGTCAAGAAAAATATCATCTATCGGTATGGGGTCCCGTATATGAGCTAGTATCAGATAACAGGTTGCATTTTGAGGAAGAAGTCATAGAGGTGGTCAACGAGTATGGGATTCAGAGACACAAATCTTCTCCCTACCTACCTCAGACCAACAGTGCAGTTAAAGCTGCTAACAAAAACCTCAAAGCCATCATTAGTAAGATGACCGAAAGTTGTCGGTATTGAGCAGACCGGATCACGAACGCCCTCTGGGGATACCGAACCTCAATTCAAACCTATAATGGGGCTACTACTTACTCTCTAGTTTACAGTATTGAAGCAGTCCTACCCGTCGAGCTGGAAATACCCTCGCTGCGAGTCATGCTTGAAAGCAAGGTCAACGAAGAAGACTAATGCCAAAGTCGTCTTGACGAGCCGACCCTCCTAGACGAAAGGAGATTAAAAGAACTATACCACATACGAGGGTACCATCCTCTAATAGTGTGATCATTCAATAAGAGAGTTAAGTACCGTGGTGTCCGAGAAGGGGACCTAGCCCTTAAAGAGATAATATAACCCATCTGCGACCCCAGAGGTAAATTCAAGCCCAATTGGAGCGGCCCCTACATTATTAAGAAGATCTTCTTTGGCGGTGATGACATGCTCACTGATTTAGATAAGGAAGAGATGGCTCGTCCAGTGAACCTGGACCGTCTCAAGAAATTTTACCCCTAGTCCGAAATATCGACGCGCTACGACTCTTCTCGTCTCCCTTCTATTTTAAAAAACAAATCTCTTCATTTCCTTCTACCCAGAAATACGTGGGCCTGATCCTATGCAAATAACCATTTTCAAACAAAGTATAAAATTTCAAAACCCAGAGGTACGTAGGCAGCTGATACACCTTACATAAGCACGACCCTTTCTTTTTCAAAAAATATTATTCTTTTCTTTCCTCCGAGAACGACAGTTCATTCTAACATATATTTGAACGAAAGGATTATGTATGCCTTAGCGATCGGTATAGATAATTCAAACAACACAAAACTCATCAAAGGGCACAAATGGATGATCAAAAACTTGTTCATTTCACTAATAAGAAATTACAATATATATTACATAACAAAAGGAATGGATAACTCCCTTTCCCCTACCTTCCTAAAAAATAAAAAATAAAATCCCCACATTTATCCCCCGTTACACAATAAACTCTCCAGGACTCCTATCCACAGCTACCAGAGGAGCCTGCTCCGTCATCATCATCTACATCCTGGGGTCCCCAATTTTCCCCTGCCTGAATAGAGTGTTGCAGACACTCCATGGACCGATAACCTCGAACCAGCTTCAAAAAAACAACAACACCTCCTTCCATGGTGTTAAAAGAGACAAACCACTTTTGTCCAGTGTCCACTGCCAACATCTTGCTAACTACTCTCCTCCACAACCACTTCATATAATCCCCAGGGATATGCCAAACTCTCCCAACAGACTGAGAGGGACGGGTCGACGGATGCTGACTCTCCCACAGAGAGCCAAGTCGCAGGCGCAAACGCTCGGTCAAATCCTCTACCAGAAAGAAATTTAGTGTCCAAGGTGGCACAACCTGTGCCCAGTGAAATTGGCTCAGAAGCCGCCAAGGGAAATAAAAAGAGGTATGTCTGAGACCAACCAGACGCACATATGGGTATTCTCCTAGCTCTAGAACAGGCATCAACTGTCCCCACCAAGGAACTAACCGATAAAGATTCCAAGCCCCATGCTCCACAAGCCAATTCTCCCAGCTCTTAATATCTCGGCCAATGCTAAAGAACTGACGCGAAAAGAAGTTGGGTACAACCGACAAAGGATATTCTGGAAGAGTTACCAGGAGGAGTCTTTCAGATAACCATATGAACAGCATCACGGGGCTACCCCGCAGGAAGTCAGAACGACCTTCTCGCCATGGATCCAGACCGTTCAGGGTCTCCGCCAGTATCACCGCTGCAGGATTGCAACGATATAACACCCAAGAAATAATGGCTATAAGATGCGGATCCACCAGCAGTTCTCCAGTCACCAGTAACAATTTTGAAACCAATCCCAGAGCAACGGCTCCAGCGTATCCAGCATCACCAGCCTCCTACAAATGCACGGGCTGTAACACCGTCGAAAGGGAAATCATTCCTCCAGTAGCCAATGGTCTAGCTGTCGAAGGCGAAATGTGAAGAAGCCTAACCGGCAAATCCCTGGGAGAATTAGGGTAAAGCCGCAGCAACACTGGTATTTATCCCCAGCATGGCAGAAAATTCCTTGTAGGTAGGACAAACTTCATCCAACCCAAAGTGGAATACATGGTCTTCGGGGTACCAAAATTATACCACCGCCATCAGCATGTTCCACTAAATGGACTGATTACACCACAAAGTGACTCGACGCATGTTGAAAGCATCGTAGTCGACATTATAAGAGCACATCGCTTCCAAGGTTTCGATGTAATTAGAAAACTCAATGCTACCAGGGAGAGCCATCTTACAGGACTAAGAGATAGTAGGCAAGTAAGTAAGAATGTGAAGGTGTGATGAAAACACTCCACCCCTACCCCTTTTTATACATGAGAACCCTCACAAAAGACATAACCCCTGTAGAAATCGGAGGGAATCCTACCCCACAAAGTAAAAGAGGCTGAAGAGGGCACTAATCAAAGCTTTGAATTGATGGGACTGGACTTGACTGCCGATAGGCAGGACAAGGGGCTTGCCGACCGGCAACCCCCCATATTTGGTAATTTTCCTTTTTCCTTTTTTTTCAAAATCAGAAAAACCCAATAAAAATAAAATTGATATACTCAACAGAGTCTCAAAAATCCTCTTCCACCCCTATGTAATTTCTCATTTTTAAAACCTTCCTTCCGAATCCCAAAAATATCTCCTTTTACGGTCTCAGTAGCAAAGTAAAAAGCGCATGTGCATGCATTCACTCATCCATCATTAAAAAAGATAATAAAAAACTCCATTGCATTACATATATATTTGTTCTCTATGTTACATCAATGTAGCGGAAATAAAAGAAAAGCAAAAAAATAACAGAACTTAGCTCGAACCCATATTCTATCTCTTACCTACCCTTCACTCCTTCTCTCTAAGAGCTTCCACCCCTGCGATGCGCTCTCTTTCCCCTACCGCGAGATGACACACCACCACTACCTGAGCTAGAGTCCTCCCCAGACAAAGTAGATGGCACCAAGCAAGACGAAACCAGGACCGCATCCCAAATATGGGAAGTCGCCGAAGAGATCCAGCCTCTGATGTCCCTCAGCCAAGTGGTCGACACACGGACTTTCTGTAAGTAAAAGGAAAAATCAGTATCAAAGAGGGATCAAAACAGAAAAGAAATAAGGAAAGGTATAGAAAGGTGTACCGCAGGACGAAGAATCTCCTTTGTAAAACCCAACTCCTCCGAATCCATTGCGTGAGGACGGTGTAACATAGGCACCATCCCTCCATCAGACCGCCGAGTGTTGTACGAAGGGGTATGCAATCGAACAAAGGTAACCTCTCAAGTCACCGCCACTGTAGATGTCGACGGACCACCGCCGCTGTGGGAAGACCCCATCTCCTTACTCGAAACCGCGGGAGGGAAAGGCAAGGCATCATATATGTTGGGCCCCATAAACTAGCTCGTCACAAAGTCCATATAGTCATACGGCACGACCATATCAGTATACAAAAAGTAGGACTCGCCGATCATCGCTACGATCCTCGCATCCTCCAGCAGCAATCGCTCCCGCCTCATAGGCGTAGGAGGCTATTAAGGTGGCACCACCACCTCCTCCTCCGCAATCTGCCAAACTACCCTATCCCCGAGATACCAAGAGTGGTCAAACTCATGCGCCAGCAAATGCCTCATCTACGCATTCACCCCAGTTGCCCCCGTATCCTGGATGGCTGTCCCCTAAGGGTACAAAGTCACCTGAGAATCCCCAGCACGCATAAGTCAATACAAAATCAGAACATTTACAGCATTAATAGGACCCCTACAATAAGAAGATTTCACAGAGTCAGAATAAATACACACACATGTGGAAATCCATCAGATTACACATCCGACTTATTTTCAATTGTTTTATGTTCAACACTATGGTAGGAGGGACACCAAAGTGTCTTTTTCTGCAATCCTCCAAATACTCCCTACTAATACAATGCAAAAGACCAGAGCAATGACCTGTAAAAATATAGGGGGCTCCATAGTTAAAAGGCCGAAATCATTATGATTAAAATGCAGGATGCATAAACGACCTTTTATAGAGTCCGCGATAACAGAAAAATTAGATCCTCCTAAAAAATTAAGCATAAGTTGCGAAAGGGTCAAGAATTATACAAGTACAATTTCTCAAAGTATTTCCAAGGCCGTAGTCATTTGAAAAGAATGCAGTGAGATGAATAAGTCCAAAACCAACTATCCAAGGTAATAGTTAATCGCGACCTAGGGGGATAAATAGGATCGACTGAAATTGTTGAATCCCCCACAATCAAAACTTTTAGAAACTAAGGTTTGGGCCCAAAAAAACCATGAACAATCGTTTGTGTTCTTGGCCCAAAACTAAGCCCATAAGTGGTTTTAAACAAAAACCAAGCTCTGAAATGATTTTAAACCCAACACAATCAAAACCAAAAATTAAACCTATTCTATATATCAAATTAAAAGCATAAATTAAGACAAAGTTCATTTTTCGTTTGAAAATATGAATCAATGATGCAAAACAAAGGTCAAATACCTAGTTCAAGCACGATTCAAAACCCTAGGTAAACAATTAAACATTGTAAGTGTAAATTTATTGGTATATTACAAATCAATAAGGGAAATTGAAGGGAAGCAAGCTCATAAAGTGAAAAAATGTAATAATTAAAGGAGAAATGCAGAAAAGCAAGCCTAAATTGAAGAACAACCATAGAAAAAATCATCGGAGAAGAAAAAGTGGTTCGCCTAAAATCCCATGTTCAAAATGCTGTCAATGGTTTGGGTAAAATAATGAAGTCATGGCCTCAGAACATTTATATAAGAGAGAGCGGGAAGTTAAAACGCTATAACAGACTGCCGCGGCCTTAGTAAGAAAGGACAAATTTAGGCCAACTCAATCGTATTCGCGGCCTCAGCATGAAAATCTACTAATATAAACAAACCCCTAACACATAATCACCTAGCCCTCGGCACTGAGGCTTGGGAGATTTCTTATACCCAAAATATGTCCACCTATAAACACGTCACACATGGCAGGGAGACCACATTGGCATAATGAAGATCAAAGTTGTGGAGTGTAAAGGGCAGTGTACTCAAGACCATAACCTAGAATACAAACAGGTCGTGGACCCATGTACCAAAAATAGCAACCAAATAGGCCATGACCATACCAATGATAAGTTGCGGGGCCTCCAACCCCAATATGGCCACAATGCCTGCCGTAGGCATTGACACATTAGCAACTACTTTCCAGCCGTAAAAATTTCTAGAAAGATTCCATCTCAATGATACTTATGCATAAGGCACGTGCACCAAGCATGTGACACTCCTACCACCTACTGTAAATATATATCCCCACCTCCTAATTTGGGATGACATATTTAAGCAGCAAAGCTCTATCAAACTATCTCCTCTCTCTACATCTAGGAGCATACGTTGATCACGTGAACCACACAAGGTCATGGACTCTCCTCAGGTACAATGCAAGACTGCATCCCCTTTAACACAAAATTTTTATGTGATGAATTTATCCCATCTATATCTCTTGTAAGACTCTATGGCCTTCCAAACTTATAATACTACATGTATATAATGAGAATCAGGCTCCAAAGGAGGCTCATTTTTATAGTCGAACCACTCTAAGTCTCGCGTTTATTACTCCTTATATATCTTTTACTCTATTTGTATACTTTGATTATTATGTATGACTTTGATGGCATGGTCCACTTTGGTAGATTCATTTTTTGACAACAACACTGCTATTGACAATGACAAATATTAATGCCAAAGTTTGTCACTACTATTCGCAGTTACAAACATTAAATTTAAAGTTTGTCGTTTCCAATAATAAGGATAAATTGGGGAAAACATTTATCACTACTAATGGAAGTGACGAATAATAATATTTGTCACCAAAAAATGCTTTGTCACGGTCACATGCAGTGACAAATTTTATTACTACCACAAGAAGTGGCAAAAGCCTAGTTACAAAATCATTATTTTGATATAGTCTAATTTCTCTCTTATGACAACCCTCCAATCCAAGTAATCATCACTAGGAAAGATCTAGATTACCTATGATGGTGTTGTTCTCCTTTGTATTATGATTATTGTTGAATAAGCATTTATGATAACCTTTTGGGCAATTATGGCATAAGCATCTCCATATCGATTCATCGTTATTAGGTGTCTCTCTAATCTCATATTATAAAATTCATTCATCAATCTTTGGATGAAGTTTCTATATGACTCCAAGCTAAGTTGTTTTTGACCAAACTCCCCATTCACTTGCGTAACCACGATGTTAGAGTCGCATTTAATACAAAGAGAGTGGATGCCCTTTCATAGAGATTTGAGTAATCCTAATATCAATGATCCATATTCTACCTCATTGTTTGAACAAGGGAAGTCTAATTTGAAGGATATAGTAATTTCCCTTGTACCTCTCGAAAGTACAACTTTAAAATAGGAAGCAATTGCATCAACGGTACGATAATTCCTGAAAGGAATGGGATAAACCTTCTTAAATAAGAAATTTTATCGATAAAGCTATTCAATTACTTTTGGTTCTTTATAAATGATATGTCAAGAACATATTTGTATTTTTCTTGGTCCATTTGCTCGCATTTCCAATCCCCCACAAACCATATGAATTTCCCACTTATGACACCAAAGGCACATTTGAGGGGGTTCATCTAAAGCTTATACTTTCTTCATATATTAAAAACTATCCTTAAGTCTATCAAGAGTGAGTCTTGTTTCTTGGACTTGATAATAAGACCATCAACATAGAACTCTAATATGTCCTGAGAAAAATCATGAAAAATGCCATCATTGTTCAATAGTATGTGGGGCATGCATTCTTTAAATAAAAGACGTAATTGTGTAATTGAAGTTTTCCAATGAGGTTTTAGAGGCATTCTTCTTCGTATCAGTTGGATTCATATTGATTGTGTTAAACCCTAAATTTCCATACATGAAGCTATACATCTCATTGCCAATTGTGGGGTTGATAAATTTGGCAATTAAAGGTAGATGGAACTCTTTTTTGGGGCTAACTCTATTGAGGTCCTTAAAATACACAGAAATGTGAATTTGTGTCCTATATTTCGTTTTCACGAGAACAATTCTAGATAGCTAAATTGGATGTTGAATCGGCATGATGAATTCAACTTTCAACAATCGTTCTACCACACCTTTGATTTTTATATCTAGTTATGGCTTGTAATTTATGGTTTCTTATATAACAAGGATATCTGAATGCTCAACATTCCATTTATTGTAGCTTACGTCTTAATCAAGATCAAACATTTATGTGTACTTCAATGCAGAAGTTTCTTTATATTAATTGATGAGATGAATTAAGTCATGTTTACTAGTTGCCTCTAGGTATATCGAGATAAATATTGGTCGTGGTTCCTCGCTGGTGCCTACTAGATTAATATATTACAAATCTTATATTTGTGGTTTTTTTCGATCATGTTTGCATTTAGGTTCATCTTCACAAACTCTTGTATCTTGGAATTACTAATAACCAAATATTGGCCTTGATTATCCACAAGAAACATTCGTACTCTACCTTCAAGTCAGCTTCCTCTGTGAGTATCTCTTCCTCTCAAACATTCATAAGCGATAGACCACCCATCCATCACTAAGCTAAACCTTCTTGCACTTCCGCTCTTATAGTGATGGATCTTTCCTTTTGTTTGAACTTTATGTTAATTCGTAACTCTATTTTCCCAATCTTCTTTGGGATCTTTGTTGTCATACTTATTTCTCTTGGGGATCAATTCTCGGCTTCATTATGCCCGAATATTTTTCAAAACAGATTTGGTAGGTAAAATAACCTTATTGATTTGATCCATTTCTTTGCATTTATTTTCTTCGATCATCATGGAGCCCAATATTCCTTTGACAATTGGCATTTTTACTCCCTCTACTCGCCTTGTGAGGATTCGTGTATCCATATTGTGTTATGTATAAATATTGCATCAACGAAGTGTGATTCTTTATTAGAAAAGGGTTCTTAGTTTCTCGAATGATTGTTTCTTATCCTTTGACATTGGCCTTTGCACATTTTTGGTATGTCAAATGGACTAATCCATAGTTATGCATCCAAACTGTCCTAATCCATAAGTGGTAAGAAGTGGTTGACTCAATCACGTGAAATTTAACATGTGATGATAGTGTGGCTTTTTGCGTGATGTGTCGTTGTCTTCAAAGCCAAGATAATCAAAATCCCTTGAATTACCTACAAAAATTATTAAATAACTTTATTATGGTAAGTACGGGTATCAATCCAACTTTAAAGGGTGACACATGGTAGAATGAGAAGATAAATGCAATTCACTTTTTAATTATTTTCATCTCTATTTTTTTAATTTTGTTTTAGAACAATTTTCAAGGGATAATGAGACTAAAGCGAGGTAAATAAATGTGAGAACAATCTAGGAATGAGACTACACCACATATTCTAGTTATTCAAATTAATTAATTCAGTCATTTGAAATCTCCCAAGTTAGTATTAAAATTACAAGTCAACTCTCGTCACAAATGCAATTTTAACACTTAGCTTTTAGAAAATTAAATTCAAGCCCCACAACTCTTAGGAAATATATTTACACTCCTTTTAATAAATCACCCGCTAGAATCGATTCACCAAAAAGTAGAAATTCCAGGAATAAGACCACACTTGAAAAATACCTATCTCTAGTTTGATTCTAAAATGGATATTATATCTTGAGTTTTGAATTTTCTTTTGAAAATAATTTACCCTCTCTCGAGACGTAAATTGAAAGGTGAAGGATCAAAATTAACATTCAAAGTGAATTTTAAATAATCAAACTAAGTAATTAGAATAACATTAAATAAGGGCTCATCCCACTCCTTGACAGGGGTTTTTATCCTAACATGATATGAAATATGATAAACAAATAATCAAAGGCATTAAAATATAAGAGTAAATAAAGAGAACAAACTTTCAAACAAGTCTCATTGAATTTTCCAAATTGAACTATATCCTCATCAATATAATTAAATCCCTCAACAATTAATTCCCACAAATTCTCTAAAGAAAAATAAAAGAAATAAAAAATTATTTGAAAAGGTGTTTCTCTCTTTATTCTTCTCTCTACTATGCTTCTTCTAGATCTTTAACCCCCTTCAAATGAGCACGAGTCTTCTTAAATAAGAGGTTCCATGAAGCTAGGAGTAAAATTGAACATGTTTAAATATTGAGGGTAGAACAGGTATGGCACACATGTGCGTGGGTTTGGTGAGGTCACGAGGGTATAATGGGAATAGGGCAAAGGTTTAAACACGTTGGTTTTGTTATTTTATTGTTTTGATTTGTTTTGACATAGGGTAAAAATTGAATAAAAGTATTTGAGGTTTGGTTATGGGCAATGGTGTTGGGTGAAATTGGTTTTTGAGATGCAGTAGGGAGCGGGGTAAGGATTTGATTTAGGGCTTTCGAGTTGCTCCGAGTATGATCAATTTTTAGGAGGTATAGGGCGTAGGATTAGGTTTGAGGGTAGGGCCGGAGTTTGGAGCAGGACCAGAATGTTGGGTTGCGCTTGGTTCAAACGTTTTGGAGATGGTGCTACCCGAATTATGATTAGGTAGGGGAGTTTGGTAGCTTGGGTCGAATGCATAAGGGTCGACGCGTGGATTCGAATGGTTTTTGGCTTTTGGTGGCTGACGTGGGTCCAAGTTTTGGGTTTTAGTGGGTTTCGGCCAGAGGTTATTGCCAAATTTAAGGCAGTGGGCATGGTCGGTTCGGGGGGACTTAGCAGTAGGAGCTCGACTTTGGGATAAACATGGAGCATGAGCAGGTAATGGGTGTTGGGTATTAGGTGGGTGAAAGTTCGGGTGGTTATGGAGTTTGGAAAGAGAGAGAGAGAGGGTAAAATATGGAGAAGAAGATGAGGTGTTATGATTGGTTATAGTGGAGTACATACGATATAGGGTGTGTGTGAGTGTACGGGAGAAATGGTGAGGGTGTTGGTACTTTATTATATATAAAAATAGAAAATAAGTACATATATATTTACAATACACACGGTAGAAAAAAAATATAAAAATTAAAACACACACATATGAAATACGAAAAGACTCATAATATAATAAAAAGAAAATATTGATAAAAAAAATATCACTAAAAATATATATAATAATGAAAATATTAAACACACACTTAAATATAAACGAACACAGACACGACGACACACATGCTTTATATAATATTCACATAAATATTAAAATACTAAAAATAAAGACCCTAAAAAAATAATAAAAATGACACAACCTAAATAAAATATACATCTATAATAAAAATAATAATACACATATACACTGAACAATTATAGGACTGGCTAGGGATGGATTATGCTTGTTTCGGGGCAGGTTTAGAGTACATCATTGGGTTTAGGTTCATTTAACCACATCATTCACACATTTGATGTACCTAACCACTTATTTATATCAATTGCCTCAAATTAAGCTCGTTTGACACCACAAATGCTTATTTACCTACAAAACAAATAAATACCAACATAATTTTAATTTTATCGAGAATTAACAATTAAAAATTTTCTATTTGGGATTTTATTTAAACACTTTTGGGTGCTTATCACACCACCACCAAACAGAACATTGCTAGTCTTCGAGAAAAAAATATAAAAAACAAAAAGTGTACCACTTCTACAGACACTTGCGATTGCACTTAGCATGTGCAACAAGCCTTTAAACTTATAGGTTACCTAATAGGACGAGCTTTGTCTTGTGAGGATTTGCAGAGAATATACCCACAAAATTCTTTACGTGCAAATGACAATCAATCTCTTATTAGATGTAGAAAAATCACAATATCCATCACAAGATAAATATTTTGAAGAAATATAAGCTAGAAGTGTAAAAAAGTTTAGCTACATAAATACTCAAGGAAAATACTTCCTAAATCTCAACATGGGTGATGTGAATCAGCCAAAACGGATTGAATATCATAAGAGTAATTCCTAGATTGCCTTTATGAATCAACGTTTCACCTTTGAAATCTCACGGATATATCTATCTCAAACGAACTCGCGAGATTTGGGTAAGTGTATCGTTCTTGTGTGTGAGGAGGTGAGTAACTATAATAACTATCAAGCATTTCACACGCACATAAAAAAGAACAAACGTTTTAGAAAAAATGATTTCATGAAAAAATGTTAATCACTATAGTGAGAACATCGAGGCATTCACCATATAAACTTCTCGTTTGCTCGAATAACTTACCAAGGATGAAAAATGGGGTCTATATAAGGGATGAAAGGAGAATGAAATGTGGAACACGGATGATATGATGGTAGACTTTTGAGAAGAGTGCAACACAATCTCAATAACCAATGTCTTCATTTTCTAAACATTGATCGCTTGCTTTTTAAATTTTTCTTCTTATATTTCTTTATTTTTGGGGTTTTTCTCTTTTTCTTCTTTTGTCTTTTTTTTCTTTGTGATGCATTTTTCTTTTCATAACACAAATGAAGAAAATTTACATCTGGAAGTTCAAACACTATTTTCCACAAAAAATGATGGATGGAAGTGATTGGATTGGAAATGATATATGAATGCTGTGGGGAATATATGTGGGTAGAGGAAATTTGGAAAGATAAAGGGTGAAGTGAATGGTAATTTGATATGGTAAAGAATGATTTGGTTCTCGAGACAAACTACAAGACACGTGTTCCTTACGACTCAAAAGTGATGTCGTTCTTAGTGATCAAGATAAAAATTTAGTGAAGAATAATGAGATCATACAACGATTTAAGTACGGACCCAAAGGAAGTTAAATAAACTTGTGACTCAGAGATTGTGTAAAACTCTCTAAAAGTTGAAGGACACGAATCTCACAAGCTGAAGTCTCCACTGATGATCCTTAAGGATATTTTGAGAATTGTAATATTCTTCAACTCTAAATCATAGTGACATGATAAGTGCACAAATTTTGTCGAGTCTAGAAATTCATGGTAAAAAATGCCTTGGTACGTATTACATATGCTATTTTGAAAAAATATCCTTTAGCTTGATACCTAGACTTAAAAGATGGATGATAGAAAATTCACGTCAATGAGTGAGATGAAAGAAACTGCACGAAAATTTTTAAAATAAAATCATGTTTATGATTTTTTTTCAAAAGAGGTAAGATTTTGATCAAATTTCCCCCCCCCCCCCCCCCCCCCAAACAAAAAAGGAAATCGTCCTCAATGTTAAGTAAATTAAATTTAAAATTGATAGCAAAAGGGAGGAGGAGATTACCAGAATCAACCGCTAATCAGGTAGATCACACGTATCTAAGATGAACCTGAATAAGTAATTAGATAAAAATTTACAAGTCTATAAACATGGTAAAGCATTGGGTGATGTAAAACACCACCCCCAAACAGGATAAGACTCATACTCAGAAACAGCGGGCTGCCTCCCGGTTGCGCTAAGTTTAATGTCTTCAGCCACACCAGTTTATTCTCACCCTACAAAAGATAAAACTTGGATTGAACGGGGTGGTAGAAAATTGGGTGATAATAATCATCCCCTAATAAGACTGAAGTCTCGGTCTTGTTGGATAAAGGCTAAAAGGTCAATGCACTTGTATGGAAAAGTGCTTCATGTGATGCAAAGCATCAGTGGACTAAGGGTGGGTGGAGATAAGGGTATATGGAAGAAAGTCAAGCGTGAGGGTGAAGAAACACCGATCACGGGCCTTATCGAGTGTAAATGTGAGGGAAACAAGGGCCCTATAAGCATGATGCTCTAATTGGATAGGAAGGTAATATGATTTGGCAATTGGGATATGGTGGGGCTCATAGAAATCGCACAACCGTTCGATAAATGGACGATAATAATGGATGTGCCGTGACAAGTCAATGAGTTGCTAGGAATAAAAATCATCACGACAGGAGAGTGGCGAACATGGATGAACAAGCTCCATGTCACCTAAGTTGAAAGTTGCATCACAAAAACTCTCATGGATGGTGGGTAGTGGAAAAATTAGGTAATGGGATTGTGGATTTCATGGGTGGGTGGTGGTTTTATGTAAGGACCTAAATGGGTAGATGATAATAGTAAGGGAATAAAGTCCAAAAATGGTAGTGTTTCGAGTGGGACGATGGGTGGGTCGAGAGGGACAATGAGTGGAGGAATATGATATAACTAGGGATCAGGGGATACACACTCATCTTGGGCGTCAAAATAATCCTCAAGGTCCTCCTGAAGAGGGAGTGTGGTATCAAGTGATAGAGAGATCAAAGTATCCACCAATGTGTCACAATTCGTGGTGGTGAAAGGGTCTAACAAGACATTAAGATTCGGGAGACATGAATCAACATTAATATCAGAATCAAACTGATCAAAACATCGCTGGAGAGGATTCATATTAAGGGAGATGGGGACCATATTTGATTCAATCTCGGTGCATTGGTTAACATTCATGGTCGGATCTAACCTATAAGGAATGGGCGTTTCAAGGACACACTCAATGGGCTCAATAAGTGTAGACTCGGGTGTATTTTTTTATTCATCGAGAAGGAAAATATGAACCTCAATTGTGGGTTCTTTAGGAGAAGGCCGGGTTTGATCAATCTCACAATCATTTGATAAACCAACACAATTGTGAAAATGGGGCTCGGACCAAAGGGTGGTCTCAAGTTTGATATTATCAGGGTGATAGGGTTGGTCACACTCAAAGTTCATGTCACAAGATGTCTCATCATCACTCCACGTGGGTTCAATAATGGGTTGACTTGGGGTGGAATCTAACTCGTTCGCACACTCAATTTCATTTAAACTTTGTTCAAGCTGTTGAAGGGCTGGATTTTGATATTGAGTAGGTTTATCTTATTTGAGGATAAGCTTTTTCAAGAGTCTTTTGAGAGCGGATGTGGATGGTGGTGGTAAAGTGTTAGAAGTTAGTGTGGTAGTTGAGGTGAACACAACTCGCTTGACACTAGGAAATATACAATACTCATATGAAGTGTGGGGAATGGGGTCAAGTTCTTTATACACAATAGAAATATATCAGTGAGAGAAAAAAGGTTGATAATCATGGGGAGTGTAGTGAGGGGACTAATCAGTATGGGGTACACTAGGTTGTCATTACAACTGTCAGAAATCGTGAGGATCCACAACATGGGGTTGGGATTGATAATGCGTAGGAAGGTGATCAAGACTCCATGAATAGCTTAGATACTAACACGACTCGGTATTGGATATATCATGAAAATAGGCCGAGGTGGGTTGTGAAATAGTATTATATGGATACACTTGGGCCATGGTTAGTTCAGATGGATATAGAATATATGGACACTTATGGGGCAAGTGATTGACTTGAAATCAATAGGTGCACGACGAAACATTGGACGCGTTGATCCTCATCATCGGAGGCAATGAAATATGATATTTGTGCGTGGATGACGCAAGAGTATCAACGGTATGTGTAAGAGAGTTAAAGTCAGTAAATAAAGTATGGAAGTTCGACTCACGCTCAACTTCAAACATGCTTCGTGATAATAAGAAATGGCCAAAGTAGTCTCTTAAAGGACGTATGTCGACCTTGGCAAGAGTACTATTTTTTTTAATTTTTTTTAAATGTTTGTAAAAGGAAAGAAAATATTTTTTTTATTTTTATAAAATAAAGGAAGAAAATATTTTTGGATTTTTTGAAAAAAAAGATGGTAGAATGGACTTTTGAATTTGACGAACTTAGTAAAAACAACTACCAAAAGATTGAATTAGACATACACAAGTCAAGGATAAATCCTAACGAGCATGTAGCCAATTTATATCTTCAAAATTAGGAAAAGGGTAGTAAAATTTTAATTAGATCCGCGGGCTACAAAAATCATGAAATTTATCTTTTGGACTGCATTTGCAAAAAATGTGCTCCTACTTGGCTATCTAGTTGATTGATTTTAAATTTGATGATATATAGGGTAGCACACAATAGATAAATGAGTGACGAAATTCCTTCTCATTTCAATGACCGGGTCTAGGTCTTAGGTTCATTAATTCGTCAAACCATCCAAAATAAATGCATTGCGATAATAAAGATCAAATAGGAGTAATTAAGCACACAAGAATGGACTCTCTTTCGGGAGATTCACGAGTGATAAAGAAATGTACCTCCCATGGCTCTTACGCACGTGGGGTGAAGACCGATTTGAGTCGACCGGGGGGATATTGCTTATCTCAGTCGGCCCTGGGAGTCCTACTGACCCAAAGTAGAGAGGCTTATTTTCCTTGCCTTTGGATGACCTCTCTCCACCTTATTCAGACTTCCTTTCACACCTTACTTCCCTTTATAAATTATTACAAATATAAATGAAAAATAAATGGTGTCTCCAAGCACCGCAATGCAAGCCAAACTATAAAAGCCTAATACAAAACTTCTAATAAAATGAAAAATGGTACTAAAAACGAAAAAGATAGAAAAATGAATTAAAATAAAAAAAAAATCTTCTCAAGTGCGTCAAACTCCGAAAAGCAGCAACGACACCATTTGAGAACGTAGACTTTTGTGTGATAATGTCATTGTCTTCAAAGCCAAGCTAATCAAAACCTCTTAAATTATCTACAAAAATTGTTAAACAACTTGTATTATGGTAAGTACGGGTATCAATCCAACTTTAAAGAGTGACACATGCTAGAGTGAGAAGATAGATGCAATTCACTTTCAACTATTTTCATCTCTATTTTTTTAATTTTCTTTTAAAACAATTTTCAAGGAATAATGAGACTAAGTAATTGATTGACTAAAAAAACTGAATAAAATGAAACACTAAAATTAGAGATAAAGTGAGGTGAATAAATGTGAAAACAATCAAAGAATGGGACTACACCACATATTCTAGTTATTCAAATTAATTTATTCACTAATAAAATATCCCAATTTAGTATTGAAATTACAAGTTAACTCTCGTAACAAATGCAATTTTAACACTAACCTTCTAGAAAATTAAATTCAAGCCCCCATAACTCTTAGAAATTATAAGAGGGTACTTTAGATTATAAATTGAGGCGTAACCCCTTTGAAGTATGGTGATGATAGGTTAATTAGCTAAAACCTTGAATTGGTCATAGAACATGTCAACACAACCCTAATGAAGACGAAGCTTAGTTTAAACTCACAAATCTCTCGTGTATAACTCAGGAAAGTAGTAAAGGAGCTTAGAATTAATCTTAGCTAGAGGGAGAGATAAGTAAGCACCCTAGATGCACCTTGGTAGGCAGGTGGAAACACACCAAATACCTTTAAGAATCAGTCAAGCATTAAAAGCTTCGTAATAAATAACAATGGTGAGTGAGTAAAACCCCTCTGGTTTGTAATAACTCTCTCCGATGTGTATTATCTCTAGCAATAACTCCTGAGCTCTCAAAAAGATCATCCCTCCTCAAAGGTGGTTAGGGTCCTTAAATAGCCCCCCACACCACCCCCGAGGCAACTCAGTCATTAAAGACTATGAAAGACATCCCTCAAACTTTATGTCACAACATTAAATGCCTGATGCACTAGTTGTCTCCACGTCATAAACATTAAATGCCAAGACATGCCTTTTGCCTAACCACTGTGTGTCAGGGGGCTGTTCTCGCAGAGGTGACTCACCAACTGCCTGACAGCCCCAAATACCACGGTGGTTTACTCAAGTGCATGTCTGACATTGTTTAGCTGGCTAGTGACATCACCTACAGTAGGTGTGACATTAAGTTGAGGGCTCTTTAGTTCACACTCCTACGCCCGATGGAACTCCGAGCTGCTTCACCCGAGGTTCCTTCATGAGGGTTCTTCGGTGTTTTACCACGTGTATCTAAGATGGTTAGGACAAGCCCCAACGGTGCTTCACTTCTCAATCCTCCAAACCAAGTCCCTCTAAAGTTCCCACGGCGAGGTCATTCGATAGAGTATGAAAGCTCTCATAGGCCCTGCAAAGCCTGGTCTTTCGCAACTACCGTTTGACCTCACACAAACTGATTATTACTCTCGTTACAACATTACAGCCGTTATAGCTTACAGTTAATATAAACATAAATACAATATAACTAATACAACAAGCTAAAGTATGAGTTTCCACGCCAAGCTGCCTCGTTGGGTTGCCCCGCTTGAGTTGCCACTTTTGGTCTGCCTCGGTTGCTTAATCTCAAACACTATTGTCAATTAGGGAATTATCTCTAATCTCAGGATTACCTTTAAGCCCTCGATACATTTGCCCCTTCGTGGAGAGATTTATTGGAACAAGAAATTTCTGCACAAAACTTCTCAATCCGATGAACCTTTTCTGTGTGAATTTCTAGCCTCCCCTTTTTTTTTATTAGAACTACAGCGTTATAACCTCCTGGAAAAAGTAAAATTCTCCCCGATGTACCTACGTCGAAGCGCCATAACTCATTGGTGTTTGGGCGCAGGGACATCGCCACTTTTTCTTGATGTTGAGCCTCACCCGTTCTAGCTTTATTATTTAAACTTCTCCCACAAGGCCTACTAACCTTCTTAAATACTCTTTTGGCCCCTTGGAAATTGAAATTCTCCCCAATGCAACTGAGTCATAATTTAAACAACGTTTGGACACGTGGTGAGGGGACATTATAGCTTTTTGAGCCGTTGAGGGAATGTCTTCGTTGGGAGCCATTGGATATGTTTGACATAAATTCTAGCACCAAAACTCAAACTTACTGGAGAAGAAAATGTTTTTTATTCTCCATGCGTCTCTTTATTAAAGACATGGCGTTGTCTTTTCGTCTGTCAGAACAATTACCAGAGTGCCACATGTTTATTTGAAATGATTATAGGCGGCCTTGCATGTGCGATGGTGGGAAACTTAAAAGGCAAACTCAGAAATTTTAAACGGCTATATTCAAACACTTAAACCCTTATTTTCTCTTACTTTTTCGTCATCTTCTTCAAGCTTCCATTTGCTTTAGAGAGAGAAAGTCTGTGAGAAATCCATTGTTGCTGAGCCCTTACCTACCTTCCTCCCCTCTGATCTTTTACGCCACCACCTGTGGTTGTGCTCCTCCATTCTCGTTCTCAAACCTCTCTTGCTCGAACCTTTTCTTTTACTTTATCAATATCTTCCATGGCATCCTCAAGAAACCCCACTGTACTTGCCACCAGTGCTCCGCCTGTTACCTCTACCACTGACGTCACCCTGGATGATGCCTGCCAGGAACAACTGAGGTTTTTTCGTCGATCGCCTATTTTTGGACAGGGTGATGATTTTGCTGGTGCATGTAAGACCATCCATTTTCTTCTAAGTTTGACCCTCTACTGTTGAGTGATGAAGACGAATATTCTACTGAATGGGTCTTTCTTCCTCTCGGGGGGACTCTCAGATTCCGTTTGGAGCGAGGGGACTTCCCATGGTCCCATATTGATTTTGAAGCACCCGAGGGTTCTCCTGCTCAGTTTGCTGCGTGGAACTCCCAGATGCAGAGCTCCTATGCTGAAACTCTCACCAAGATTGGGCTGCCACGGGCTAAGTGGTTTGGTGAGTTCAATCTCTCCAAGAATAATGCTGCCCTTCCCATTCTGGTGTCTCGCTGGAACGTTACTACTCATACATTTATCACTGCGTGGGGTGAGTTCACCGTAACATTGGAAGACGTGTGTGAGCTCCTGGGCCTTGAAGCAACAGGCCACGAGCCTTATACTGATGATGCTTTAGATGCCCAGGAGACTGTTGACCGTTTGGAGCTGGACCGAATATGCCGAAGCTGCACCGGTTCATCGAATAAGGCCACTTTCTCCCCACTTATCAATTATTTATTCAAGGATTTTACTGAAGGTAGTTCTTCTGGAGGTGCCCCTGGTCAAGGTACATCGATGGAACTTCCCGCCTATATCCTTGTCATTCTTTACCATTTCCTTCTACTGGGGAAACCCAACGATCAACCCCGATGGGACCTTATCAATATATCCCTTCATTTGGCCCGGGGTACCAAGCTTCCTATGGATGTAATCGCCTTGGGATCTCTCTATACATGGATCGATAGGACTATCTTCGATACGGAATGATCTCTTGGCCGTTATAACTTGGCAAATTTTGCCAACTGTGCCCTTTTGACGAGCTTCCTCTATGTTCGTTTCCCTGTCGTAGCGGCTAAGATCAACCACCCTCTTTCTGGGGAAACAATTCTACCCCCACGCTCCTATCTTTATCATAGGAGACTGAGTTGAAAGGAGTTGATCTCTGTGATTGATCATTTTGAGAACTTCTTGATGAGGCCCTATAAAGAGGATATCTCCGTTCATAACTGTGACTTTTTTCAGCATGAAGCTAGGGTAGTGGAGATAGGCGTAGATATTGAAGATACCTCGTTGGTCGTGGTCATTCTGTATTCACCTGGGTATCTGCCATCTTACACCGAATGGGGATATACTAGCGAGCACTACAAAACTGATGCAGCTGACAATTTGGTTTTGATCAGGGGGCTCCTCGCCCAATTTTTCAATCATCAAACCCCAAGGTTTCTTTTAGCGAGGCATGATCCCTATTTTCTTCTACTGCTGCATGGGGAATAAGTTCTACAATGGCTGGGCGAGTCATCATTCCCAGCAACAAAAGGCAAGGGAACGTGACCCCTTTGTTTGCTACACGGTACTGGCCGAAACAACTAGCTGATATTGCAGAGTTCATCGAGGGAGATCCAGTGTATCCTTCAGTTCTTTCCTTTTCTGTGTTGGAGCTGGGGTTAAAGGGAAACTACATTCTTGGGATTGAGTTCCCTCTGAGTAAAACCCCCAAGGTACGTCCCACCGAGCTTCCTCCCCTTTGTTCCATGATCCCTACTGCCACTCCCAATCCTAAAACCGTTGCAACCCCTAAAGAAACTGCTCCTTCAACCGGAGCTTCTACTGGTGAAGGGCCTTCTCAATCGCCTGCCAAGAAAGCAAAAAAGGCCAAAAGAGGGATGTCCTCAACATCAAGACCAAAATCTAAGTCCCAGACTCCCGTGGCAGCCCCCCATAGCCTCTGTTCCCCCACCCCCCCATGTTCGCAGAAGTGGCCGAGAGGTTGAGGATGGAAGCTCAGACTGAGTTAGATCGAATAAATGCTGAATTTCAATGGCACGCTGTCTTCGTTCCTCCTTCGGTTTCCTTTCCCACGGTCGTGGTTGATCCTACCGAGCCAACGGCAAAGAGGAGGCAAAGTTCAGGGGTTCTTGGAGGTACTAGTACTGGTGTATCGGGGATAAGGAAGAAAACTATGGGTACCAAGTCCCAGAGGAAACAGACTCTTAATGTGCACCTCTCTCCTGCCCCAATTATTGCTGCCTCCCTTCCTTTTTAGCCAATGGATATGTCCCCTCATTCTCCTTTCGGATTTGAGGTATGTATACTTGTTTTATTCTCATTTCCCCTTTGCTTAAGGAAAGATGCATTTGCTTATTTTTTCTTGATAACTTTGGTGCAGGGGGTTGAAGAGGAAAGGCCCAATCCCCCTAGTCCTCCTGTGAGCCCTTTCGTGGGGGGACATTTCGGTATTTCCCGAACCGATGTGACTCCTCCCCGTTCCCCCATGACCGGGCTTACGTATTCTCGGCGTTCGACCTCACAACGCGCGAGGGATGTTGCCATGGATGGTGATTCTGTTTAATCTGTGGGTGTCTCTTCGCAACCAGAGACACCTCTCCCAATCCCTTCTGATTTATCTCCTCCACCCGAGCTCCTTCTGCCCATCGTTCTTGCTGAAGAAAGTGACCCCGAGGTAAGATTTCCTCTATAATTTGTTTGGTCTGACGTCCTTTCACTCTCACCCCATTATTTATTTATCGTGCTGAACCTTGAGATTTTGGGTGCCCTAGGTTGAAGTGTCCTCGTTGTTAGCTAACATTCTTCTTCCCACGGTGTTGACGAGACCTTTGACCACCATTCCCCTTTTCAATGCCATAACTGAGGTAAGTAACATTGAGAGGTATTTCTCCCTTTTTCTTCACTTATTCCTCCTTTTTAACACTGAGCTTCCTGTTGCAATTTTCTCCCAATCCTATTCCACCTTCTCTTGATGGTCTGCATGCGTATAGGGCCGAGGTTGGTGCTTCTGCCTCTCTTGGTGTTTTCTCTCCACTCGCCCATGTTGGGGCCTCATTTGGGAGTCCATCATCTTCTCCCAATGAACCACCTGTGCTGGCTTTGGTACACTATGTTAGTGGGGGAGCTTTGCCCACCGTTGAGGCTTCTGCCACCAGGGGTCCCTTTGGGGCTTATGATGTAATAAGCCCACCTCCAACGGTTTCTGCCCCCTCGGCCGCCATAGTGATTCCCGTTCTAGCTCCTACCATGATTGAGGTATTTTGCTAATTCTCTGCATTTTTGTCAATGAATTTTTGCCAACTCCACCTATATGGTGAGTTAACAACGAAAATGCTTGTTAAGGTTTTTTCATAAACTCCACCTTATAACGGTGACTTAACAACGAAAACGCTTGTTAAGATTTTCTATAAACTCCACCTTATAACGGTGACTTAACAATGAAAACACTTGTTAAGATTTTTCATAAACTCGACCATATAACGGTGACTTAATAACGAAAATAGTTGTTAAGATTTTCCATAAACACCAGCTTATAACGGTGACTTAACAATGAAAACGCTTGTTAAGATTTTCCATAAACTCCACCTTATAACGGTGACTTAATAACGAAAACGCTTGTTAATATTTTTCATAAACTCCACCTTATAACGTTGATTTAACAATGAAAACGCTTGTTAAGATTTTTCATCTAACACCCTCTGTCACTTCTCAGGTTGCACGGGAGAATTCTCCACCCATTCTTTCTCCTGTTGGCTCACCCCATCGGGAACCTGCTGTCTCGGAAGATTCTGGCCATGATGACCAAGGTTCCATAACTGGTGCTGTAGCAGAGAGTGAATCTGGGAGCGAGCTTCCTCTGCCTTATTTGGCTCCTCATGCCTTCTGCCTGATGGTGCTTCAACATTCTCCTCAAATGCCCGCCACCCATCGTTTAGTGATCGAGCAACTTGCGAACCATCATCCTGAAACCTTCACGGTGGATTGCCTACGTTCCAACATCTCTGTCATGAGTTATAGGCTGCAAGGCATGGCTATCGTTGTTGCATAAATTGCCAGTACTCCCATCGCAAACGTTACCAGACCCCTCCTTAACCAATTTCTTGGCTTTTTGAGAGAGTTGGATCGTGATGGTTTTTGTTTTAACTGGCTTATAATGTATTTAAAAACCTTGAAGATCCAACAACTGATCAGGCAGAGGGAATTATCCTAAAAAATCAGCAGGACCAACGGGCTGAGGAAGCTAGATTGGTCGAACTAGCACCTTTTCTAGAAGCAGCTGATAAGGAGGTAGAGGATGCCGAAGAAGCTCTGCGTTTGGTCAAGCTGAAACAAAAAAAACTCCTTATCGAACGTACATAAGTGTAAATGAGATTGGAAGTTTCTATCAACGCCCAACAGTCTTTCACAGAAGCTTCTTCGGGACTTCCTGGAGATTTTTTCTCTTCTTCAGATTTATGGTTTCTTTTAAGCCAATGAGCTTTTGTATATATCTTCCTTCTGCTTCTTTTTATGTAATTATTGGGCAGTAGTTCCTCATTTTTTAATGATTCATCGTTTGTGAATGAATGAAAAAATGTATGTTTTCCAATTCATCTCTGTGTTGTGACTGCTTTTTTGTGTTACAAATTTCTACATTTCTACAATTCTTCCATTTTGTTCGAGTTATAACTAAAACTTGTATATTCATAACAACAGCTAGTTACAACAATGGTTCCAACTTGATTGTTTACACATGATAAACTTTTAGCCATTTATTGTTGATCTTAAATGGATTATCTCCCTCCAACTTAGCAGTTAAATAATAACTTGAATCGTGAGCTTCCTTTACAACGAAAGGTCCCTCCCAATTGGCTACAAACTTTGGTAGAGGAAGCCCCCGGTTGTGTTGTATCGCTACTTTCAAAACAAGGTCTCCTTCTACGAACTTCCTCGGTCTTACCAGGCTATCGTACGCCCTAGAGAGCTATTTCATATACATTTGAAAGTGTTGCATCGCATTATCTATGTGTTCGTCCAACGCTTCCAACTGCACATGTCTATTCTGAGGTAGCATGATACTTCGTAAGTCATATCGAGCAGAGGGAACTTCTAACTCCATTGGAAGGATTGCCTCAGCCACATAAATAAGAGAGAACGGAGTGTATCCTGTGGGCTTCTGCTTGGTCATCCAATAGGCCCATAATACAGCTGGTATTTTGTTATCCCGTGATCCTGGGAAGTCCTCCATTATTTCAGCCAAAATATTAACCAACATTTTGTTAGTCGCTTCGGCTTGACCGTTTCCCTTTGGGTATGCCACCGTTGAAGTATGATAAACAATGGAGTACTTGTCTATGAGCATTGTTACATCTGAATTGACGAAAGGAGTCCCGTTATCTGAGAGAATGACCTTTGGGATCCCAAAACGAAAAATGATATATTCTCTGATGAAGTTGGTCACCACCCCATCCATTGCTCTTTTGAGTGGTATCACTTTAGGCCACTTTGTAAAGCACTCCGTTGCTACTAGTATCCATATCTTCCCCCCTCGAAGAAGGATGTATTACCCCAACCAGGTCGAACGCCTAAGTGTGAAACGGATAAGGTGTTTCCAGGGAGTGTAAGTCCACTGACAGGGCATGGATCATATTTCCATGAAGTTGTCAAGCCTTGCACTTTCAAACGAACTTAGCCGAATCTTTCTCCATTATTGGCTAATAATATCCCAACGTCATCAGTTGATCATACAACTTGGCACCTCCTATGTGAGATAGATCGTGAGCTTGTTTGAGAACTTCAGTTGCTTCTTCCTTCATGATGCACCGCAATGGCTTGTTGAAGTATCCCCTTCGATAAAGCTGACCCTTCTAAATGTAGAACCTTGGGGCCCTTCGCTTTAGTCCCATCGTATCCAATTTCTTCGTTGGGATAACTCCATCTTGAATGAAGTCAATATAGGGCTGCCTCTAGTCTCGCTGAGCTTCAATGAAACGACATTCAACCGCTTTGAAGAACAGTTGATACTTTTTGCATTTGTGTTATAACTCTGTCGTGTCATGCTTCATACTAGGCCAGAAATATCCCTCTTTTTGAATTCTCCTATAGATAGGTATCTCAGTTGTTTTGCAGTGCTCCTCGTGTGTCTTCTTTAATCTTTGCTCTTCTTCTTCTAGGCCGATACATCTTGACAACCATCCCCCTTACATTTTTGAAGTAAAGATTTCCCTGGTTTGTGAATTATTAGGATAATTCTCTTAGCCCCATCGTTCCTTCTCCAGACTCCAGTTGCTTCCTGATCTCTCCCCTCTAATCTGCGTCTTCCTCCATTGGTAGAATTGACTGCACCATCGAAGGAGTTGTTCTTCGTTGAATTATGACAGTAGTTGTATCGCTCCTCATGATCATCTTCTAGGCAATGGTGGCATAGACGTCTGGATGATGGTTCATCGTTCTGGGCTGCCTTTTGATCTTGGTCCAATGGAATTGGCAAAGGAACCTCTGAATGATCATTCTGTATGGTGTCAGGCTCATGTGTTTCAATGCGTATTCTCCATTTACTTACTGAGCCACTAAGTTCGAATCCCCTTTGATGCAAAGTGAATAGATCCCTCTTCGAAGAGCCTCTAGCAATCCTAGTACCAATGCTTCATATTTTGCCACTTATTAGAGCAGGGGAAATCTAACTTGTAAGAAAGGCAAATCTCCTCCATTCCCTTCCAAAGGATAAACCCTGCTCCTCCTTTCTTTTCTGCCGATGACCCATCGAACTTCATTGTCCATTCTTCGTCCGTTGCATCTAGATGATTGGCCTACAAGTCATCTCCTGGAATGCCCTCTTTGGGAGGCTCGAACATTCCTGAAGGGAAAATAGCCAATAGATCAGCGTACGCCTGGCTTTTGATTGCGCGAGGGACCACGCACTTTAAGTCATATTCAGAGAGGATAAGAAACCATCTAGCCTCCCTACCAATCAATATAGTTCTTGCAAGCAAATATTTAATAGGATCACATCTTGTTACAATATGAATCGTAAAAGACAGCATATAATGTCTAAGTTTTTACGCTACAAATACTAAGGCTAAACAATGCCTTTCTAGGCTACTATATCTGGCTTCTGGCCCATGGATGATCCTACTGAGGTAATAAACTGGTCATTCTTTCCCATCGATCTCTTGTGCTAGTAAAGCTCCCACGGACCTTCTGGTGGATGTGAGGTACAGTTGTAACGGCATTCCTGCCTTTGGTGGAACCATGGGCTGTGGTGAAATGAGCAGCTTCTTCAGTCCGTCCATAGACTCCTGGTGAATTGCCTCCCATTTGAACTTCATGTTCCTTCGCAGCAGCTGCATCAATAGATGTGTTATTTCGGCTAAGCCAGGCACAAATCTCCTAAGGTAGGAGACTTTACCGAGGAAACTCTTCAACTCTTTCGCCGTTTTTGGACATGGCATTTCCAATATCGCTCATTGTTTCTCTTGATCCATCTGTACCCCTTGTCGATGAACCATAAAGCCTAAGAATTTCCCACTTGTCACCCCAAAAACGCACTTCAGTGGGTTCATCTTTAATTTAAACTTCCTGCAACGGGAAAACACCTTCCTCAAATCACTCAAATAGGACTCCTCTTTCCTCGACTTGATGACCAAGTCATCCACATAGAATTCCACAAACTTGTGAAAGAAGTCATGGAAAATGGCCATCATTGTTCTCTGGTAAGTCACCCCAGCATTCTAAAGTCCAAATGGCATTACTCTGTACATGAAGTTACCCAATAGGGTTCTGAATGCTATCTTTTCTGCATCTGAAGGGTCCATCTTGATCTGGTTATACCCTATATACCCATCCATGAAGCTATACATCTCATGACCTGTCATTGCATCTATCAGGATATCGATGGAGGGTAGGGGGAACTCGTCTTTGGGGCAGGCTCTATTCAAATCTCTAAAGTCCACGCAGATCCTTATTTGGTTCTTGTCTTTCTTCCCCACTGGGACGATACTAGATAGCCAGAGTGAGTGTTGTATCGGTATGATGAACCCTACCATTAGCAGACGCCTGAACTCTTCTTTAATCTTTAGATCCAGCTCGAGCTTGTACGTTCTTATTGCCTGCTTTACTAGGATGGCTGAAGGCATTACGTTCAGCTTGTGGCAGCTCACCTCCTCATCCATCCCTTCCATCTCCGTTTATTTTCATGCGAAGATATATATAAATTCTCGAATCAATTCGACCAAGGTCCCTCGTCTCTCCTTGCTGAGATATTTCGAGATGAATATGGGCCTTGGGTATTCTCCATCTTACACTAGGTTCAGTTTCTCCAACTCTTGTGCCTGGGCTTGGGTTGATCTGCCATGTAGTCTGGTTCCTCGGTGACTTCCTCCACAAATTCCTGTATGCTAAAATTGTCTATCACCATACATTTCCCCTGCTGATCCACCAGAAAGCATTCATATATCGGGTCAAACTCATTGTCATCTTCCTCGGCCGCCCGCTCACACCGTTATAATCGATACACCACCTTTACTTCTTCGGTAATGACCTTCTTGCATTGTTTATTGGTAGCGGCGACTTCCTTCCTCTTCTTCTCCATAGAAGCCTCGACCACTCTTTTTCCTAAGAATCGTCTCAACACACTTTGACGTTAGGCCTCATGCCTCATTGGATCCACTCTAGGCCTCACCATGTCTTTAAGCTGATTCAAGGTGCTTTGTGGTCGAGGGACCATCTGATGAGCCTCTTCGGCTATTACCTTCATGCTACCTGTAACCTCCTTACTTTGCTCATTCATAGGCCCCATTCTCTCTCTGATCGAGGGGACCCATGCACCCTCCATTCTCCTCGTTAAGACCCAGACATCTTCCTCCAACTCCGTGTAGAATGTTGCGTCCACTAAGTGAGCTTCCTCGACAGCGAAGGGCCTTTTCGTTGCCTTAATGGTCACTTCCGTCCCCTTGATATTCGCCTTAGCGCATTGGTGGTATGTAGAAGGAACTAGCCCTTGGTTGTGCATACATCCCCTTCCTATTAGCAGATGATAGGAAGTTGTACTCTCTATTACGTGGAATTTTATATGGGAACTCAAATTCCCCATCACAATCCCCACATTAACATACCCAATGGATTTGGAGGACTGGTTATCATACCCCGAAATTACCAAAGGCATGGGGACCAACCTTTCTTTTGGAATATTGGTTGCGTGAAAGGAGTTAATTGGAATGATATTGATGGAAGCTCCCCCGTCCATGAGAGTCCTTGCAAAGCTAACTCCGTTAACACTAGTAGTCACATACAACGGCCTGTTGTGAGGGAACCTTACAACCCTATCTGCATCGCTAAAGGTTACTTCTGACAGAAACCTCTTTACCAACCTGGCCATGGGTCCCTTCCATCTCGGCGAATGGATCGCGTTCTTTCTCGAAATATCAAGTATCGCCTGGGTTATCTTCAACCTACTCTCCTTTGGAATCCTCACTTGCTCAAAGAACCAAGTGAACTTCGGGGATTTTGAAACTGCCCAATATTCTAGGGTTGGGTCTACCTATTTGCCTTCGACACCATATACATCCTCCATATCCTTGGCACTTACTTCATCGTAAGCTAACACGACATTAGCCATTCCCTTGGTGTAAATATCCAAAGCCTCCTCATACTCATCCCTATCTCTTTTCTCTGCTTCATCATCATAGGCCACCATGAAATTAGACCCATGTGCTAGTACTGGGTTGTTATTGACGTCCCATGGAGGGATTTGCAATGTCCGTGCCTTCACATATTTGTCAATAATTCTTCTTAGTGTGAAACAACTTTCTGTCGGATGCTGGATCCTCTGATGAACTTGTCAATACCTTGGATCTGCCTTCATTGCCGCATCGGGCTCTTAGATGGGGGCATACTTTGGCTTATAGACCGTCCCCCCTTGGACCATCGCGTTGTAACATCTGGCAGCTTCTTCCACCGTACAAGGCAATGGTGGTGGGTCTTCCATATCTCTTTCGAACTTCCTCTTTTTGTCCCTCTTCGGTGCTTTGCCCCTATCTTCCCCCTCGGTGTACCCTACCCGTGGGGGTTGAGACCTCCCCCCCCCCCCCCCCGTGGGTTACATCGGCTGCCTGAACATCATGGGCGCTACCACTGGATTGGGTCGTACCACTAAAGAGATGTTTCTCGTCGCCTTCAAGAATGCCGCAAAAGTCCCCTCGCGCGTCTCGTGGATAAGATGGCAGATGTATTCAGGAAGTATCCCCTCAGCACAAATCTGCAATAACTTGGACTTTTTGGCCTCCTCCCTTACATCGAGGGACCTTTCCCTAAACCTTCGAACATAAGCCACCACTTCTTCCCCAGGTCTTTGCTTCTCCCTACAAAGTTGGGTCAAGGTGAATTCATCTTCTGCCAGAAAGAACTTTTGGACAATTAATACATGCATCTCCTCCCACGTAGAAATGCTGTTGGGAGTTAAATAGGAGTACCAGGTGCATGCCTTATCGGTTAGGGATTTGGAAAACTCCCTCAACCTAAGTTTCTTATTATTGCAATGCGCTCCCAAGTGTTCAACAAAACGCTTAATGTGCTCCTTCGGGTTCCCACCTTTCCCTGTATATTTTTCAAAGATAGGGGGAATATAGTCCTTTGGTTAAGTCTCATCGTTGTACTCCTGAGGATAAGGTGTTCGAAAGTCATCATAAACCGAAGCCACCTCGCCAGCAGATTGTGAGGAAGCTTGCATAAACTTCAACATATCTTTCTGCATATCTTTTCTCGTTTCCTCCATAGGCGATCCTACTGGGGCAACCAGCAGCGGGGCCACGGGCTAAGTGCCTGTTGCAACTAAAACGAACGTTATCGGTGGTGCCGTTGAAATTCCTAAGGTTCCCACTGCTGGATTCACAACAGAGGGTACGCTTGCTGGGATCGTTCCCGCAACACTTGCACCTGGTGGGGCCGTTGGAGCTACCCCTGGTGTTACGAAAGCATTATCCTCTAATCCTCCCAGCATAGTTGAAGCTACTGGAGTTTGCAAAAACTCACGAAACTTGCTCATGAGGAGCGCGATCTGAGTGGGTCCCAACCCCGCACTCGTGGAAGGTTGTGTCACCCCCAGAATGCCTGACGTCGTCGGAACCGGAGGTACCTCTAATTGAGGATCCCAATCCCTTAGGGCCTCTTGTTCTCTCGCGGATTGTTCTTCATTATATTGGATATCATCAAAGTTGAGTCTTCGAGTCGCATTATCTTGCGCCATACTCCTTACTTAGGAGAATGCCTCCCCAGCAGAGTCGCCAAATTTAAGAGGGTACTTTAGATAATTAGAGATATAACATGCCAACACAAACCTAATGAAGATGAAGCTTAGTTTAAACTCACAAATCTCTCGTGTATAACTCAGGAAAGTAGTAAAGGATCTTAGAAGTAATATTAGCTAGAAGGAGAGAGAAGTAAGCACCCTAGATGCACCTTGGTAGGCAGGTGGAAACACACCAAATACCTTTAAGAATCAGTCAAGCATTAAAAGCTTCGTAATAAATAACAATGGTGAGTGAGTAAAACCCCTCTGGTTTGTAATAACTCTCTCCGATGTGTATTCTCTCCAGCAATAAATCCTGAGCTCTCAAAAAGATCATCCCTGCTCAAAGGTGGTTGGGGTCCTTAAATAGCCCCCCACACCATCCCGAGGCAACTCAGTCATTAAAGACTATGAAAGACATCCCTCAAACTTTATGTCACAACATTAAATGCCTGATGCACTAGTTGTCTCCACGTCATAAACATTAAATGCCAAGACATGCCTTTTGCCTAACCACTGTGTGTCAGGGGGCTGTTGTCGCAGAGGTGGCTCACCAACTCCCTGACAACCCCAAACACCACGGTGGTTTACTCAAGTGCATGTCTAACATTGTTTAGTTAGCTAGTGACATCACCTATAGTAGATGTGACATTAAGTATAGGGCTCTTTGGTTCACAGCCCTACGCCCGATGGAACTCCAAGCTGCTTCGCCCGAGGTTCCTTCATGAGGGTTCTTTGGTATTTACCAAGTGTATCTAAGATGGTCAGGACAAGCCCCAACGGTGCCTGACTTCTTAATCCTCCAAACCAAGTCCCTCTAAAGTTCCCACGGTGAGGTCATTCGATAGAGCATGAAAGCTCTCCCAGGCCCTGCCAAGCCCGGTCTCTCGCAAGTACCGTTTGACCTCACACAAACTGATTATTACTCTCGTTACAACATTACAGCCGTTATAGCTTACAGTCAATATAAACAGAAATACAATATGACTAATACAACAAGATAAAGTATGAGTTGCCACGCCAAGCTGCCTCACTGGGTTGCCCCTCTTGAGTTGCCACTCTTGGGCCGCCTTGGTTGCTTAATCTCAAACACTATTGTCAATTAGGGAATTATCCCTAATCTCAGGATTACCTTTAAGCCCTCATTACAGAAATTAAATTTACACTCCTTTTAATAAATCTCCCACTAGGACAGATTCACCAAAATTCATAGAAATCATAGAAATTAAAATTTAGAGTAGAAATTCAAGGAATAATACCACACTTGAAAACCCCCTATCTCTAGTTCGATTCTAAAATTGATATTATATCTCAAATTTTGATTTTCTCTCGAAAATCATTTACCCTCTCTCAAGGCATAAGTTGAAAGGCGAAGGATCAAAATTATCATTCAAAAGGAATTTGAAATAATAAAACTAATTATTTAGAAGAACGTTAAATAGGAAGGGGAGTTTGGTAGCTTGGGTCTAATGTATTAAGGGTCGACAGGTGGATTTGAATGGGTATTGGATTTTCGGTTCTTGGAATGGACGTCGACGGGTTCGTGGGCAGAGGTGGGTCCGGAGTTTTGAAATCGAGTTAGGTCCATGGGTTAAGATTCGGGTTTTGGTGTAGATGTGGGACCAGGTTATGGGGTTTGATGGGTTCCAACCAGAGGTTATTGTATAATTTAAGGAAGTGGGCAAGGTCGGGTTGGGGGGATTTAGATGTAGGAACTCGACTTTGGGATAAAAAATGGAGCATGAGTAGGTAATGGGTGTTTAGGTATTAGGTGGGTTAAGGTTTGGTTGGTTATGGAGTTTGGAGAGAGAGAGAGAGAGAGTAAAAGATGGAGAAGAAGATTAGGTGTTGTGATTGGGTGTAGGGGACTGCAGGGGATATAGGGTGTATGCGAGTGTATGGGGGAAATGGTGTGTGTGTGTGTGTGTGTGTGTTGGTACTTTATTATATATAAAAATAGAAAATAAGTACATATATATTTACAACACACACGCAAAAAAAAATATAACTAAAACACACATAAAATATAAAAAGACATATAATAAAATAAAATTTAAAATAAAAATAAAAACAAATATATCTAAAAAATATATAGTAAGGAAAATTTTAAAGACACACTTAAATATATACATACACAAACACGACGACACAAATGTTTTATATAACATTTTCATAAATTACTAAAATACTACAAATAAAGACCTTAAAATAAAATAAAATTAAAATAATAAAATAATAAATTGACACAACTTGAATAAGATATATATCTATATTAAAAATAATAAAAATAATAAAACCACACATACACTAAACAATTATAGGACAGACTATGGATATGTTAGGCTTGGTTCGGGGTAGTTTTAGGCTACGGGGCTGGGTTTAGGCTCATTTAACAAAATCATACCCACATCTGATTTACTTGGACACTTATTTATAGAAATTGCCTCAAATTAAGCTTGTTTGACACCACAAATGCTTATTGACCTACAAACAAATATAAACATAATTCCAGTTTTATCGAGAATTAGCAATTAAAAATTGTACATTTGGGGTTTTGTTTAAACACTTTTGGGTGCTTATCACACCACCCCCAAAAAGAACATTGTTATTCCTCAAGCTAAAATAATGAGAAATCAAGATAAGAAATAAAAAAGTGTGCCACTTTTGCAGGCACTTGTGATTGAACTTAGCATGTGCAACAAGCCTTTAAACTTATAGGTTACGCTACACGACGAGTTTTTTCTCATGAGGGTTTGTAGGGAATATACCTATAAAAATATTTATTTACAAACGGAAGCCAATCTCTTGTTGGACATAGAACAATCGCACAATCCATCATGAGATAAATATTTTGAGGAAAACAACCTAGAAGTGTAAAAAAAATTAGCTACATTAATATATTAAGGCACATCCTTCCTAGAGTTCAACGTAGGTTATGTGAATCAGTCAAAATGGATTACATATCATAAAAGTAATTCCTATCGCCTTTGGAATCAATGCATCAACTTCAAAATCTCACAGATATTGATATCTCAAACGAACTCACGAGATTTGGGTATGTGTATAGCTCTCGTGTGTGAGGAGGTGAGTAAATGTATGTAGTGTCAAACGTCTCACACGCATATAAGACATAACGAACATTTTAGAAATAAAATGAGCTCATGAAATAATGCCAATCACTATAGTGAAAATGTCGAGGCATTCACCATATAAACTTATCGTTTGCTCGAACACCTTACCAATGATGAAAAATGAGGTATATATAAGGGATGATGGGAGAATGAAATGAGTAATATAGATGACATGATGATAGGGATTTTCAGGAGAGTGGAACACAATCTGAATAACCAATGCCTTCATTTTATAAACTTTGATCGCATGTTTTTTAAATTTTTTTTTTTCTATTTTTCTATTTTTTTGTTGTTCTCTTTTTCTGCATTTTGTTTTTCTCTTTTTTTTTCTTTTTTTTGTTGCAATGCATTTTCTTTTCATAACACAAATGAAGACAATTTACATCTTGAAATTTAAACACTTTTTTTCTCAAAAAATGATGGATGGAATTGATTGGATTGGAAATGATATATGGATGATGAGGGGAATATATGTGGATAGGGAAAATATGGAAAGATAAAGGGTGAAGTGAATGGTAATGCGATATGGTAAAGGATGGTTTGGTTCTCCACACAAACTACAAGACACGTGTTTCTTATGACTCAAAAGTGATGTCGTTCTTAGTGATCAAGTTAGAAATTTAGTGAAGAATAATGAGATCATACAACGATTTAAGTACGGATCCAAAGGAAGTTAAATAAACTCGTGACTCACAGATTGTGTAAAACACTCTAAAAGGTTAAACATGAATCTCACAAGCTAAAGTCTTCACTGGTGGTCCTTAAGGTTTCCTTGAGAATTGTAATACTCTTCAACTCTAAACCGTGGTGACATGATAAGTATGCGAGTTGAGTATAGAAATTCATCTTGCAAAATGTCGTGGTACGTATTACATATGCTATTTGGAAAAATATCATTTAGATTGATTCCTAGACTTAAAATATGGATGATAGAAAATTCACGTCAATGAGTGAGATGAAAGAAACTCCACGAAAATTTTAAAAATCAAATCATGTTTATGAAATTTTTTCAAAAGAGGTACGATTTTGATAAAATTACCCACCCCCAAACAAAAAAGAACATCGTCCTCGATGTTAAACAAAATTATTTTTAAAATTGAGAGCAGAAGGGAGGAGGAGATTACCAGAATCAACCGCTAATGAAGTAGGCCACAAGTATCAAAGATGAACCAGAATAAGTAATGAGATAAAAATGTGCAAGTCTATAAACATGGAAAAGCATTGGGGCAGGATAAGACTCATACTCAGAAATAGCGGGATGCCTCCCGGTAGCTTTAAGTTTAATGTCTTTAGCTAGATCGATTTATTCTCACCCTAGACAAGATAAAACTAGGATCGAACGAGATGGTAAAAAAATTGGGTGATGACAATCACCCCCAAACAAGACAGAAGTGTCACTTTTGTTGGATAAAGGCTAAAAGGTCAATGCACTTGTATGGAAAAGTGCTTCACACGATGCAAAGCATCGGTGGACCAAGGTTGGGTGGGGAGAAGGGTATATGGAGGAAAAACAAGGGTGAGGGTGAATAAACACCGATCACGGGCTTTATCGAGTGTAAAGGTGAAGGTAACAAGTGCCCTATAAGCACGATGCTGCAATTGGATGTGAAGGAAATATGGTTTGTCAATTGGAATGTGGTGGGGATCAAACAAATAACAAGACCATTCTATAAATGGACTATGATAATGGTCACCCCGTGACACGTCAATAAGCTAATGGGAATAAAAATCACCACGACAGGAGAGTGGCAGACATGGAGGACCAAGATCTGTGTCACCTAAGTTGAAAGTTGTATCACAAAACTTTAAGGCATATGGGAGGTCCTAAAACTTTAAGGCATGTCCTTAATGGTAGTTTCGGCTATAAGTGTTGTAACAGGGGCTATAAGTTGAAGAAGGTTTCACTTCTGGAGAGTTTCGTGTTTCATTCATGAGAAAAGTTATATTTTTCATCCGTGCGCATAACCAGGATAGAATTTAGAATTTTCAATATTAGTGAAATGGGAATGTTGGGTGGAAATACGATACTTAGACATGTTAAGCTATTAATATAAGATCTTTTATCATATATATAAAATTACTTAGACAGAGGATAAGGAATTTATTATATGGACGTAAGATTTATACTCTTCCTAAAATGTAGATGACATCTCTTGTGTATTATGTGCAACATACTGAGTGTGAGTACTCGTGGGATATGTATTAGAGGGAATATTATTATGGGGCATGATTGACGATGACTATATAAGACTGTTGTGAAGGCATAGTGACTATACCTAGAAAATGGTTTGATAATTACGGGTGTGGGACAAGCCATAACTATGCCTAGTAGGCACGAGTGATCCCCGAAGGCGGTAAGAATCAACCTTAGTTATATGAAGGCTAGATATTATCCTATTTAGGATGTACGTGTTGTGTACCATACGTATGTGGATATGGACATAAAGTTTGTTTATTTTCCCCTGATATATTCATATACTTGAGATGTATAGAATTTGTAGTGATAGATTATTTACCTATTTTCAGTTGAGATGAATACAATGTAATCACCGGGTTCAATTAGTTTTGGGAGTATACACATGACATATTTATGTTTTTGGGTTGAGATAACTTAAGAGGAACTAAAACATGAGATGAAGGTATGACTATATTGTATATCTGAACGTTGTATATATTCTTATACTTTGTAGACTTATTGTTAACGTTGTTGAATTATTATCTATTCAGGATAGAGTCTGCCAGTGCAGCCTCATCACTGATCCAGTCTTGTTCTACTTTTAGTTGTTGCTTAGATAAGATGTAGGTGTCGAGCATGCATTCTCATTAATTTACCACTATTTATTTATCTAAAATGTAGAATTTATGTTTACCAGTATGAAGTCAGTTTTATAAGTAATTTTAATACATAACGTTATTATGAGATAGTTTTCGTATGCGATGATTCTATTTTTATTAATTGATTTGGTATGAGAGTTATTAGGGTTCATCACTCTTATGTACATTTACTTATATTCTCCACTCAGTTTATTTCCAATCATGATTAGAATAATACTCAAATGTTTAAACTCCTATATTATTTATTTTAGAATTGATCAATCCAGACTAGATTCTATAGGGTGTCACATTTGGTATCACAACATTCTAAGTTCTAGTATCATAGGGATCTTGAGTGCATCCATAATTTTACGCATAACGTTATTTGATACTTTAGATATTATCATTTATATTTTGTAATTTATTTTATTACGTGTACTTGTATGATTTGGTTTGTAATCTTTTAGATGGTGAACACACGATGCCAACGCGTAGTTCGATAGCGAGCGACATCCAGTGCTGAGTCAAAGGTAGTGTCACCCAACTAATAGTCGGAGTCACCTCCACCACTGCCGCAGGGACAGTAACCTATTATCGCTCAAGTAGAATTGGCCACTATTATCGTACAAAAATTATCGCTAACTACGGAAGCCATGCAGCAGCAGCAACCACGGCCACCTGTGGATGCACCTAAGCCTGTCCAACCTACGTACCTACTTAGGGGATAGATAGTAAAACAACCTGACGGTACTTGAAAGGACCAAAGGTTACTTGCTAACGTGTATTAGGTTATAAACTCTTTTAATTCTTTCATATAAAATCCATTAAAGTTTATAAATTAAAAGACTCACGCACATTAGTAAGAAAATATGGTGATGTTAGATATAAAAATATTACGTTTTAAGAATGATATGAGGTAAAGTGGAAAGGACATAATATTTTTTCTTGAGGAAACCATCGAAATGGAAAACCCCGTGTCCTTTAGTCCCAGGACAACTCACACACCCAAGTCCACTAATACAAATGTTTAAATAAATATTTCAGCAACACCAATGCAAATGAAATAGTTTGGCCAATACAAACCAGTACACCAAGGCACAAACTAAACATCCCCATAATATTGAATCTTACTAAACAAATAAGGTAGTGAAAGCTTGAGACACACGTACACTACACACTCAACATTAGAGAATTCGTGTAGTAGTACACAACACAAACAAACAATAATAAGACGAGATTGAATTAATCGGTACAAAAAGAATGATTAACTATTAAGTCACAAGACACATGAAAGATCTTCCTTAATAGTTAATATTCAAGTAAAGATTAATGCTAAAACAAATCAGTTTGCGAAAATGATCACAAACAAAATAGGAAATAAAATTTCAAAAAAATTGTGTCATATAACTGAAATAAAAAGTAACCTAGCACCAGATACAATATGAATAAATAAAACAAGTGCTATGTCACAAATATCAAGTCTAAGAAAAATGAGAGAAAGATAAGAAGTGTAGCACTAGCTCATATAATTTAGGACTGATTTAAAATAACCAAAATTATAAATAAGGTTTTGCTTAAAACTCACACACAAATTAAATTGCACTAAATAAAATGAACACACCAAAAATATTCAACTTAGGTGATATAAATAGGTATGAGTCAAAACCAGATAAACCTTAATCTCAAACAAATTATATTAAATCAGATTTAAATAAAAAATATTTTAATCACAAAAAAAATAATGTGGCACAAAAATCCTTAAGTTTAGTTTTTAAGTTTTAAAAGTCTTAAGTCCAAGTTAACAAGTGCACATACACTGAAATGGGTGTAAATAAAATCTCAACAACAAATACCCAAAAATATATCCAAGATCTTAAACCAAACAGGATAACCAACTGTCTTTAATAGGGTTGTGTTCGTCCGGAGCAAGTCGAAAAATGCCTCTTCGAAAAAAATTCTGATTTTTTCGAAAATAAAATAACTATTCCGATTTCCAATCCAATTTTTTGGAAAAATTAAAAAAAATCGAATTCGAAAAAATCTTAAATTCACAAAATATATTAAAAATCAAGAAATTTGGAAATTCCAACTTTTTAAAAAAATAAATTATGGATTTTCGATTACTCGAAATTCTCATTTTAAATAAACAATGAAAATGACTTAAGCGAACATATAAATACATGAGGATTTGGCCCACTTTTTCATTTGTGTAGAAGTTAGGAGGATACTCTCCTTTTAAATAGCATATTTTAGAGCCCTCTCCCTCTCCCAACCGATGTGAGATGTGAGAAACTTTCAAAAAATCGAAAACGAAATCGAAAAAATCGAGAATCGAAAATCGAAAAATAATTTTCGAAGTATCGAATAGGAAAAATTCGGATCAACATATTTTCCAAAGTATCGGATCGAAAAAATTCGGATCAGCATATTTTTTGAAGTATCGGATTGGAAAAATTGAAAAATTAGAAATTCAGAATTATTTCCGTTTTTCGATTTAATTTTTTTCGAAAAAATTGGAAATTGGAAAATCGAAAATTGGAAATTTCATTCGAAATTCGAGAAAAACCGGATTGAAAATCAAAAAAATCGAACAGTTCGAAAAAAAACATAGCCCTAGTCTATAACAACTATAAACACAAATCAACTATATCACAGTTTACACAACACGAATCTAAACAAGTCTAGTCCAAAAGTGATTTTGGGTCCGAAACAAAAACGGACTAAAAAAGAGTAGTATAGTAAAGCGTTCAACGGATCTAAACAAATAACCTACATATAACAGATCTTAAAGTGTTAAACATTTTAACATAAATAATCGGATCTTTAAAAAGTTACATTTTAACCCAAATAAAAAGTCTTAAAGTGCGGGTCTCTATAAATGATACCACACACACACACATACACGCACGCGCATATATATATATATATATATATATATATATATATATATATATATATATATATATATATCAACAACAGATAACCAAATAATACCAAACTAGCAGTAGTGATTCTAACGAAGAAATCAACAACAATCTTCAAGGGTTCTAACTATGTATATGCATGTTTAGTTAGAACCCTTGAAGATTGATGTTGGTCTCTTCGTTATCATCACTACCGCTAGTTTGGTATTGTTTGGTTAACCATTGATCTCTCTCTCTCTCTCTCTCTCTCTCTCTCTATATATATATATATATATATATAGATAGATAATAACAGTTAAAGAGATTTGTTACCCAAAAATGAAGATCCACGTTTGAAAACGGATTAAGATCTCAGATCCGAATTCAGAAAACAAAACAAAAATATATTACCCCAAATCTACAGAACCGTGTTCAAGCCGAACCCAAATCAGAACACAACAGCTCCAAACGGACCTCTCATATGTTTCAATCGAACCCAGAAATCTTCAAACTGATATGCATATATGATTGAATATGTAGAGTTTTTAAGGGTAAAAATCTATACTAAAATCTCTTAAGAGTATACGAACACACATGAGCATAGAGAGAGAGTGAAAAAAAAATTATCGGCAGCAAATTTTGAGAGAAAGAAATGAAGCGTAAAAACCCTAAGACATTCTCAGAAAAGAACGTATATAAGTCCGAAGAAAAAGGTCAAGGTTGGTGATTAAAAAAAACAACTTCCAAGGGAAAAAACGTAACCATCCAAAGACGGCCAAGAGTACCCAAGGAAGTGAATAAGAGAGGGTAGAACCATAAGCCACATGTTATATAGTAAAGGTAAAAACAATACCATGGGGGACTAGGATTGCTCTAGGTAATAGCCACAGCTAGGCCTGTAAACGGATCGGATTCGGACCGGATCAGGCAAATTTAAATTCATATCCGTTTATGTTAAACGGATTCGGATCTGATCCGTTTATTAATCGGATCGGATCAGGCAAATCCAAATCCATATCCGTTAATATTAAACGGATTCGGATCGGATCCGATTATCCGATTATCCATTTATCTTAAACTTGATTTGCAACATTTTTATTTTCAACTCTTATTTCATAAATTTATTTTGCAAATGTTCCAAAAAAATAGATAATGAAATAGAGAACTATTATAATAAATATGTAAAATATGTATATACAATTTTATTAAATACAATATATATTAATGAAAAATATATTATATATAATTTATATATGTATATTAAAAATATTAATCGGATCGGATTATTAACGGATCGGAGCATATGAATCCAAATCCGCTCCATTTAATAAACGGATAATCGGGTAATCGGATAATCGGATTTTAGGCATGATCCATATCCGCTTAAACGGATCGGATTCGGATTCGGATTCGGATAAAATCTGATCCATTGACAGGCCTAGCCACAGCAACCCACACGCCATCAGAGCGGGCAAATCGAAGCCAGCTGGAGAGCAACCTCCCACACAGCCAACAAATACCAATGATACACAACTCAAATGTTTATTTCCATTTAAATGTTGCGTTAAATGATTAATTAATTAAACGAGGGATGTGTTTAATTAATGTGATTTTATTTAACACACAAAAAAATATTTAAAACAACAAAAAAATTATTCAAATAAAATATATGAACAATAAAAAAATTTAACACGGAAATACATTCTGCACATATAAAAAATAATACACACACACACACACATAAAGTCAAATGCAATAAATAAGACTTAAGTCATATAAATATAATTTTAAATGCATAGACATATTAAATCACGTAACTCAGGAAAAAAATATTTTATCAAGAAAAATAGATTATATATTAAATCAATATAAATAATATGATTCAAGGTATATTAAAAATATATTTTCACATATAGAAAAATGCATGAGCATAACAAATTTCTTTGTCTAAAAATTTAGCCAATCATACAAGAATGAGATTTTCAGATAGTACCACCATTGAAAAAAGGCTCCCACCATTGTTATCGATATCTAGCGACCCTATTGTTGCTTTGTAGTGGAGGTGTGACCTCGAGCGATATCCACGCTTACTAGAGTGTACTGATATCCAGCGCCAGATGCTAGCCAATTTCATACTTGTAGGGGATGCCCTATAGTGGTGGGTGTTTTTACCACTGTGGAGGAACGAGCACAAATGACTATTTCACAGTTCAAGGAGAAGTTTGAGAGGATTTTTTTTTCTCTATCACAATAGGAAGATTTAAGGGAAACGTTTGATCGACTAAAGCAGGATGACCCCATAGTTGCAAAATATGAGAATGAATTTACTCGGGTGATACATTCTTTTCCAAAAATAGAGGTTAATATGCAAAGAAGATATATAGGTTTTTCATAGGCTTGAAATGGGAGATCAGTCGAGTGTTGATGGGAAATACGGTATACACTACGTATACACAGATAATAAATATTGCATTTTGAAATTGTCAAGAATTTAATGAGTTTCTGATAAAGAAAGAACCAAGGAAGGAGAATGTGGGGAACTAGTATGGGTCGAAAGCAATTGAGTTAGGTGAATCATCTAGAGGGCAAGGAGGCTCATAGTTCAAGCAAGGGCATATTCAGGGAGAGCAATCCCAAAAGAGATTTAGAGGAGGAGATGATTATCATCGCCAGGGCGGCCAAGGACAGTACAGAGTTTTATCCCATACTTATTACTTTCCGTACCATTGTTTGGAATGCTACTTGGTATTGAATGTTGTTGTTGTGTTACAGTTGCAATTTAGGCATATGAAAGTGAGAAAAGTAAAGAAAAGAAAATTTGAAAAAGAGATGAAAAAGAGAAAGCAAAAAGCAAAAGAAAACAAAAGAAAAAAAGTGAGAAAAAAAAAAAGAAAAAGAAGGAGAAGGAGAAATTTGTATATATTGTTTATAGTGATTCAATAATCCCTGTTACTCTACAATTGTTATATCTAATGCTTGTTTGGAACTTGTTTTCCAATTTTTGATATTTCCCGCATTTTCCCATTATCCCGAGTTTTCATCCCCGAACACTTTGAATCCATACATACATTCCTTTCATTTTTTACCCTAGCCTAGCCTATATTACAACCCTTTTAAATTCCTATGTGATCTTAAGTAGATGTAATTCAAAGGTTTAAATAGTTTTGATAATCTGCGAAAATGAATTTCGCCTCCTTTACTGAGCGGTATCTTTCATTGAGATTACAATTTTTAATTTCATATATAGCGTTCTTCATTTGTGACATGTGCGCAGCCTAGTTTCCATTTAAATTTACTCTTTATGCCCGCATGTCCCATGTGTTACCTCCATATTTCGAGTGAATTCACTTGATGAGTGTAATGCCCATGAGGATTGAATATATGCTTGCTTTATTTAGTATCCGGTTTAAAAGTTTTTGCCAAATCATACTTTGCATGTGCTTGCATCCCTCCCACATTTTAAGGTTTAAATTCTATGAGGTGCATTCTATAATGTTAATGATTTGGAATTTTGTTTGAATTCTTTCATTTTGCAAATAATGTGTATGAAATATTGTTTGCTATTTTTGGGTTTGTCGTAGGTTGGTTTGGGCATATTTTGAGGAAACCATATCATGTTTTTGTGTATCATCCCTCAAAACCCTCATGAGACGACACTCATCCACTAGGGTATCTTAGGGGTTTAACGGCTTATTGCATATGCTAAATGCAATCGAATGGCCCGCGAAAGTGGCCTTATGCTTTTATACCATATTTTTGTACTTGTATCCTGCTTTTGGTTTGATTGTAGTTCTTGTTGTATCCTATTTCATTGCTAGGGACTAGCAATGTGTAAGTTAGGGGGGTGTGATAATATGTAAATATTGCGTATTTCATCCCTCGAACCTATGCATTTTAACCTCCTCGGGTATCTTATTGCCTATATTTATGCTCGTTAACCAAATAACCTCAGATTTCTATGTTAACATGCTTGAAGTTCGACCGCATTCCGTTTAATTTTCATACGTGATCGCACGGTGAAGGGCCTTTTAGTTAATTCATAGTTTGGGAACCTGGTACAACATCTTCATGGAAGTTGTAGCCCTTCTCACAATCTTTGCGTGGTCGTGAACGGTGCGTGATTTCGATCCCTAACGAAGCAGTTACGTCAATTTTAGCGGAAGAGAATTCCAAGTGAACCAAAATAGGAGGAAGATGATGCAGACCTTCTTGATCGATCGATTGATCAGAAGGATCGATCGATTGATCCCCTCATTTTCATTCATCGTGGGAAGCAGTGGGCTCATATCTTATCGATCGATCAAAGGGATCGATCGATCGATCCCCTATTTTTTACAGATATTTTCCCCTTTTCTTTTCTTTTCCTTTTTCTTTTCTATTTTTATTCCACTTACTATATATAAACCATTTTTTTGTAATATTCAAATATACTCAGTTTCGTAAGATAGTTTAGCTTAGGGTTTGGTTGTTTGAGAGCTATTTCTTCTTCCTCTCTTGGTTTGACACCCATTAGGGTTTGTAAGTTATACTTTCATCTTCCCTCTCCATTAATATAGTTTGTATTTCCTTAATTCTTGATTTGACTAGTTTACTTTCTTTATTTACTTGCTTTCATTTAGTTGCTTTCTAATGTAGATTTATTGCTTTTATTTACCGCATTTTTAATACGCTTTCTAGCTAAGTTAGTCTAGGTTATGTCGAATTTAACTCATTTTGGGTTGACATGTTGCTTTGCTTTGGTGATGGAGTTTACGGGTCTATTTCGGGTGCGTCGTCCTAGTTATTATGCCTAGAAGATTTGACGGGGCATATCATGTGTGCTCCGTGCTTACGACCTTGCGTGCATAATTTTTAGGGTATTTGTTGATGCCAAAATCGTATTAGGCTTTTATGCGAATTTAGGGGCATGATAACCCTTGATTTAATTAACTGTAGAAACGATACGCATTTGTAATAACTCGTCAACCCATGTAGCCATTTTATACTAATTAACTCGGGTGAGGGATATTCGACGCAACATATAGGTTTTACTCACTTTATTAGTCTAGCTTTAAATACACTCGCCTAGACTAATATTTCCCTTTTTGTGTATAATCATCTTTTACGCTTTTACTCCTGAAGTATTAAACGATATAAATTCTAGCAACTCGTCACTGTGGATTTTCGATACCTGACTTATCGCTACACTTGTATCGTAAGTGCAGTCGTAATTTAGGTTTTTGTATTGAGGCGGTGAACATAAAACAAAAATCGGTACTTGACATGCGTCGCTTTTCACCCTCGATCAAAATGGTGCCTTTTGCCAGAGATGAGATTGTTTTAGAATTTATTTGATTTAGTATTTCGCAGTATTTTCTTTCAATTTATATTTTTTTGCTAACATTTGTGTACGACTTCTACATTTGAGTGCTAAGAAACGCTTGAATTTCCTGCATGCATCTACTTTGTGGAATTCGCCACTTCAAGCCATTTTGGGGGTAAGCATGTCTTATTCCAATTCTTTCAGTAATCATTGTTATAATTCTCAAAATGCTCGTAATCCTATGACTTTCGATCAATACTTAGAGTCCCAAAAATTTACAAATTCAAATACGACTTTGGGCGAGTATAACGAAAGTCAAAACTTAGGTTATTGGAATTTTGATGATGATGATAACGATTTTGGGCCTCTAATTCCTTATAATACGAATTTTGAAACGAATTGCAATAGTTTCAAAATTCCTATAATAATGAGTTTAAGTTTAAGTCCGATGGTAATTTTCAAAGTTCCCATTTTCAAGTATCCGCCCCTCGGCCTATGACTTTTGGCGAGGGCTTGCATATGCTTGAGCATGAGAAACTTGAAAATCGTTATCGGAAAGAAAATCATTTGGGGGAACATGAATTGGATTTATTATTTGAATCCGACAACGATTTTTCTTCCGAGACTTTCGAAGTCGAGGAATGTTTTGAACCAAATGAGGACTTTGTGCCTACTTTGGAACAAATAATTATCGACTTTACCCATTGCGTAATAGATATTGAAAGTGAGGATGAGAATGACGTAATATCTATTTGCAATGAAATGATTTATTCTTTGGCCCCTAAAGAAGAACATTTCATTGAAAATTATCTTATTTCCTTTGAAACTCAATCTTCAAGCGATGATGACTCATCTCTCGAGTTTGAATTTCTTTCCTCCCCATTTTCATTCTCTGTTGTCACACCGTCACAAGTACCCGATGATTCGGTTTCAAACTTTAATGGGTTAAACATTTTCGTCGATGAGGAGTACTTGCTCGAGTCGCATTCCCTGAAAGCATCTTTGCCATCATGTGCGCCCCCTCCCATTCCAATTTCAAATCCAAATCCCCCATCGCCCCTCCAAAACTTTTAATTGATGATGGCTCCTTTCTTCCGCCTTACACATGCCTTCCGTTGTTCAAACGGAATTCATATTTTTTTGAAGGCATGCTTGAGAGTGAGGGTACACCGGTTATCCTCCAAAATCAAATCGTTTTCACGGTGGACCCTCAATTATTTAGACTTCTAGAGTATAGTTAGTGTGAAGCCTAAATATTAGGTTGTATATAGTTAGGTTTTTATTCTTTCTTTCTTTTTATCTTTTCTTTCCTTTTTAATTTAGTCTAATGTAATTAGTTAACTTTTTGTTATTTGTTTTTGCTATGCTCGGTACTAACTTGTTTTGTAGATTCTTTGGACTTGTTCTTATGGGGATTGATCCAATTTTGGGTAATATCTCTCTTTTCCTCTCTTTAACTTTGTTATTAATTCACAATGAGGACAATGTCGGTTTTAAGTTAGAGGGTGTGGGATATTCTATCCATTTCTTTATTTAGTCCATGTGTTTGCTCACATGTTAGTTACTTAGTATGCTCTTTTTATAAAAAAATGAAAATTTCAAAAAGATTTTCTTTCTTTTTTCTCCCTTTTTGGGCATTTTGCCTTTGTTTTTAATAATAATTTTCAATAATTGCCGATCCAATTGACAACCCAATGATGCATGTTCTCGATTTTAGAAGTTATTAGACTTTAGTCCTAATTATTGATATTATGAATAACTTCATGAATTAAACTTTAATCCCATGAGCACATGCACTTTTCTTGCTTTATTGATTTGGTTTAAGATTTTTATAACTCCGTAATCTTTTGTTGCATTGTATAATACTTAAACCGAGTAATATTTGTACCTTTCGTTATTTGTGAGTGTATACACTATTCTTTCCTCTTTGAAAACGTTACAGTCGTTGGTAATCTCTCTACTCTTTCATTTAATCGTTCATTAATTGAGTTCATATATGAAATATGTTACTTGAGCATGATTTTCAAAGTTTGTTTTGACTCGATAACTGTGTAAAATTTAGGAAATGATCATAAGAAATCTTTGTTATATCACCCATTTTAGCCTTGACATCACCCTATATGTTTACCCTCGCCAACCCCTTTGAGCCTTAATATAGCATTTCTTTTCATAACCTAAAATTCTCATAACCAACTCCGAATTCGAGTTTTAGCCCATACTTATTACTTTTCGTACCTTTATTTGGAATGTTACTTGGGATTGAATGTTGTTGTTGTGTTGTGGTTGCAATTTAGGCATATGAGAGTGAGAAAAGTAAAGAAAAAAAAGTGAGAAAAAGAAGAAAAGAAAAAGAAAGAGAAATTTGTATATATTGTTTATAGTGATTCAATAATCCTTATTACTCTCCAATTGTTATATCTAATTCTTGTTTGGAACTTGTTTTCCAATTTTTGATATTGCCCGCATTTTCCCATTATCCTGAGTTTTCATCCCCGAACACTTTTAATCTGTACATACATTACTTTCATTTCATACCCTAGCCTAGCCTACATTACAACCCTTTTAAAGTCCTATGTGATCTTAAGTAGATGTAATTCAAAGGTTTAAATAGTTTTGATAATCAGTGAAAATGCATTTCGCCTCTTGTAGTGAGCGGTATCTTTCATTGAGATTACAATTTTTAATTTCATATATAGCGTTCTTCATTTGTGACATATGCGCAGCCTAGTTTCCATTTACATTTACTCTTTATGCCCGCATGTCCCGTGTGTTACCTCCCTTTTTCGAGTGAATTCACTTGATGAGTGTAATGCCCATGAGGATTGAATATGTGCTTGCTTTATTTAGTATCCGGTTTAAATAAGTTTTTGTCAAATCATACTTTTCATGTGCTCACTTCCCTCCCACATTTTAAGGTTTCAATTCTATGAGGTGCATTCTATAATGTTAATGATTTGGACTTTCGTTTTAATTCGTTCATTTTGCTAATAATGTGTATGAAATCTTATTCTCTATTTTTGCGCTTGTCTCATGTTGGTTTGGGCATATTTTGAGGAAACCATATGACGTTTATGGTATTCATCCCTAAAAACCCTCACGAGACGACACTCGTCCACTTGGGTAAGCTAAGGGTTTAATGGCTTATTGCGTATAATAAATGAAATCGAATCGCCTGCGAAAGTGGCCTTATGCTTTTATACCATATTTTTGTACTTGTATCCTGCTTTTGGTTTTATTGTAGTTCTTGTTGTATCCTATTTCATTATGAGGGACTAGCAATGTGTAAGTTAGAGGGTGTGATAATACACAAATATTACGTATTTCATCCCTCGAATCTACACATTTTAGCCCCCTTGGGTATCTTATTCCCTATATTTATGCTCGTTAAGAATAAAACTTCGGATTTCTATGTTAACATGCTTTACAGGTGTTAATTGAGCCTTTATAGGTATTTGGATGCTAAGTGTGAAGTTCGGACGCATTCTGGCTAATTTTCGTACGCGATCGCATGTTTAAGGGAACTTTAGTCAATTCACAGTTTGGGCACCTGGTCCAACATCTTCACGAAAGTTGTAACCCTCCTCGTAACCTTTGCGTGGCCATGAACAGTGTGCAATTTCGATCCCTAACGAAGAAGTTACGGCAATTTTAGAGGAAGAGAATTCCTAGTGAACCAAAACAAGTGGAAGACTGATGAAGACCTGCTTGATCGATAGATTTATTAGAAGGATCGATCCTCCAATTTTCATTCATCGTGGGAAGCAGTGGGCTCATATCTTATTAATCGATCGATCGATCAAAGGGATCGATCTATCGATCCCCTGTTTTTTACAGATATTTTCCCCTTTTCTTTTCTTTTCCCTTTTCTTTTTCTATTTTTATTCCACTTACTATATAAATCATTTTTGTTGTAATATTCAAATATACTTAGTTTTAGAAGATAGTTTAGCTTAGGATTTGGGGGTTTGAGAGCTCTTTCTTCTTCCTCTCTTAGTTTGACACCCATTAGGGGTTGTAAGTTGCACTTTCATCTTCCCTCTCCATTAATATAGTTTGTATTTCCTTAATTATTGCTTTGTAGTTAGTTTACTTGCATTATTTACGTGCTTTCATTTAGTTTCTTTCTAGTGTATATTTATTTCTTTTATTTATCGCATTTTTAATATGCTTTCTAGCTAAGTTAGTCTAGGTTGTGTCATATTGAACTCATTTCGGGTTTACATGTTGCTTTGCTTTGGTGATGGAGTTAACGGGTCTATTTCAGGTGCATTATCCTAGTTATTACGCCTACGATATTTGACGGGGCATATCATGTATGCTCCGTGCTTTCGACCTTGCGTGCGTAATTTTCAGAGTATTTGTTGATGCCTAAAATCGTATTAGGCTTTTATGCGAATTTAGGGGCGTGACAAACCTTGATTTAATTAACTCTCGAAACGAGACTCATTAGTAATAACTCATCGACCAATGTAACCATTTTATACGAATTAACTCGGGTGAGGGATATTCGACGCAACCTATAGTTTTTAATCGCTTTATTAGTCTAGCTTTAAATACACTTGCCTAGATTAATATTTCCCTTTTGTGCATCTTTTTCTTTTTGTGTATAATCATCTTTTACACTTTTATTCCTGAAGTATTAAACCATATAAATTCTAGCAACTTATCTCTGTGCATTTTTGATACCCGACTTACCGCTACACTTGTATCACAAGTGCAGTCATAATTTAGGTTTTTGTATTGAGGCGGTGAATAGAAAATAACGATCGGCGCTTGACGGGCATCGCTTTTCACCCTCGATCAATAGTTGAGGTTGTGTCTTCACGTATGGATACCCTCGTAGGTAGGGATGTTGCCTCACGTCATGTTTATAAAGGCATGTAAATTGAGTTCAGTCAATTGTGTTTCCTTATCGATTTACTACTTTTAGATATGTCTATACATGACATTATACTGGGTATGGATTAATTAGCCCAGCATCAAGTGTATATCGATTGAAGCGGGAAGGCGATCCCTTTTTTATTCTCGGGAAGAATATGTTCTTAGTTACGATGTCTAGACTTAAGGTAGGTCTAACATCCTGTTTTATTACATACATGAGACTTAGTCCAAGGAGGAAACCATATTATTAAACTCGATACCAATTATCCAGGAGTTTACGAACATATTTGATGAGGTAACAGGGTTACCACCAACTAGAGAGAGAGATTTTTGTTTAAATTTGGTGCCAGGAACCAGTCCCATTGTGAGGTATCTATAAGAAATGAAGGAGCTACGGGAATAAATTCAATAGTTTTTTATCCAGAGGTTCATATGGAGGAGTACGTCTCTATCGTGATCCATAATTTTGTTTGTGAAGAAGAAGGACAGTGCACTCAGATTATGTGTGCATTATAAGGAGTTGAACAAGGTCACAATATGGAACAAGTATTTGTTGCCTTGTATCGATGATTTATTTGACCAGTTCATGGGGCATCATTCTTCTCTAAGATTTATTTTCACTCGAGTTATCATTAGTTACGAATTAGGGAGGAGGATATTCCGAAGATGATTTTTTTAAAGCGATATGGATCATATGGGTTCTGAGACATGCTGCTTGGTTGACAAACACACCAGTAGTGTTCATGGATTTGATGAACTAGGTGTTTTAATCACTTCTGGATCATTTCATCATTATGTTAATCGATGAAATCTTGATATAATCACAATCGAAGGAGGAGAACGCAGAACATTTAGAGTTTTACAAACACTATAAGAACAAAAGTTTTATGAAAATTTCTCTAAGTGTTGGATTTTGCTGCGAGAGGAACAGTTCTTCGGCCATGTTTTATCTACAACTGGGATTTCAAACGATCCTAGGAAGGTATCTGCAATGATAGAGTGTGGACAACCCAAAATGCCTACGGAGGTCAGGAAATTATTGGGGGGGGGGGGGCACTACATGAGGTTCATTCAGGGGTTCTCGCAGATTGGTGGACCACCAACTCACCTCACCCATAACTGAGTACCATTTGTTTGGAATGATGATTTTTAGAGAACTTTTAAGGATATCATGGAAAAACTCATTATCGCACCTGTGCTTATGTTACCACAGCCTGACGTAGAGTATTTGGAATTTATGGATTCATCTCTTTAGGGTTTAGGCGATGTTCTGATGTAGGAGGAGAGGCCTATATCTTATGTATCCTGAAAGCTTAAGCCTTTTCAAGGTAACTACCCCAGTCATGATTTGGATTTGACCGTAGTAGCATTTTCTCTTCATATTTAGAGACATTATTGGGTGAGCGGTCAACTTTTATTCCAATCACAAGAGCCTCTATTCCTTCTTTACACATAGAGAGCTGAATATGAGAGAGAGGAGTTGGCTTAAGTTTGTGAAGGACTACCATTTTTTGATCCAGTACTATTCAGGGAAGGAAAATGTGGAAGCTGATTCGTTGAGTCAGAGTCCAACTATTAGACTAACAACATTACGGGCTGGGCATGGGGATGATTTATCGAACATTTGGGAATCACAATGGAGTGCCACAAAAGACTTACATCTGTCAGATGCATTTTTGGGAGTCTTAGCCATTACACTAACCATGGTGATGCGGGAGATACGGGCACATGCTTCAAATTCCTTATGCTAGGAGAAGGTAAAACAGCTAGTGTCAGGAAGAGTTCCTTCCTTCTCTATCAGTTTAAACAATGGATTAATATTTCAGGAACGATTAGTAGTGCTAAAGAATTCCAAGGTAAGGAAAGCAGTTTACCTGAGGCACTTTATTCATGATTAACTGTACGTTTGGGATGGAAAAAAGTATCAGAACATGCGTATAACATATTAGTGGATCAGGATGAAGAAGGATATTACACAGTTTATGTATAAATGAGCACCTGCCAGATAGTAATGTTGGAGCACCAAAGATCGGCATGAGAGTTACAACCTTTAGATATTCCTAAGTGGAAGAGCATCTCCATGGACTTCATATTGGGATTGCCTAGGTCCCAGAGAGGTCATAATTTGATTTAGGTCATCATTTACATATTGACAAAGGCGATTCATTTACTTCAAGCACGGACATATTTCATAGCCGAGCGGTACACCAAATTATTTATAGGAGATATTGTATGACTTTATAATATGTCGCGTGACATTGTTTTTCACCAGGACAATACTTTAATTTGTTTTTTATGGTCTCACTAAATTATTTAATTGGGTAATATAGTTGTTTATAATTATTGCTATATTCGTTAATCTTATCTAATTTGCAAATATTAAGTAGAGCTAGCTTAGTTTTTTCTAAGTCTTGTTCATTAATTTGAGCTAAATGTCCAGCTCCAATGAATTCCATCGTAAACAATTGAATATATTCTTCAATTGATCTTTCATCTTGATGTTGTCTCATTTTCTCAACTTTAGCTATGGATTCTGTATCTGTAGCTTGTCTTAGACTGTCTAAATAATTTTTAGCAATTCCTATAATGGATTGCTTAGTGTATTGTTTACATGATTTTTCATCCCATTATTCATTGGATGCGAAACACATATTCATTTGATAACGCCATTCATCTAAGATTTTCTTTCAATCTTGGACATTATATAAATTAAGGTATAATCATATTGGGTTTATAGCTTGACTTTCCATGGTCTTAACGGGAGTACAACTTGTCACTAGTTCGAAAGTCTTTTATATAATTAGGTTTGGTCTTTACCAAAGTATTTGCAAAAATTTATTCCTATTGGTTTACTAAAGAGTCTAGGGGCATCATTCAGTCTGCTACTGGTTCTAATTTCCTGCCTAGCACGACCTACCTTTGTAGTTGGAAATAATCTTTCTTCTCCTTCTTCCATTAATCCTAGGTTTCTAAGAAGTTCTTTGGTATTTTTAGATTCTCTTAATTTTAATATATGGTCTTGAAATATCATATTACATCTATCTTTTGAAATATCATATTAAATCTATCTTGGTCTTGGAATCTAACATAATGACTTTTGTTAAGATGTTCTTTAAATGTCTTTATGTCCAGTTCTGAGGGTTCATACCCGAAATTTTGGATTCTAGCCTTTTCTCTAACTAAATCTTTTTGTTCAAATGATCTTTTAGGTCTAATTACTGGAACTTGTCATAATAATAAGCTAGAACTAGCCTTACTACTACATTATCCTTCTGGGTTTATGCCTTGACTTGTCATGGTCTTAACAGGATTACAACTTGTCAGTAGTTCAAAAATATTTTATATAATCTGGTTTGGTCTTTACCAAAGTATTTGTGAATATTTATTCCTATTGGTTTACTAAAGAGTCTAGGGAAATCGTTGAGTCTACTACTGGTTCCAATTTCATGCCTAGTAGGACCAACCTTTGTAGTTGGCATCAATCTTTCTTCTCCTTCTTCCATTAATCTTAGGTTTCTAAGAAGTTCTTTGGTATTCTTAGATTGTCTTAATTTTAATATATGGTCTTGACATATCATATTAAATCTATATTTTGAAATATCATATTAAATCAATCTTGGTCTTGGAATCTAATGGAATGACTTCTATTAAGATGTTCTTTAAATGTCTTTATGTCCAGTTCTAAGGGTTCATACCCAAAATTTTGAATTCTAGCCTTTTCCCTAACTAAATCTTTTTGTTCAAATGATCTTCTAGGTCTAATTACCGGAGCTTGTTGTAATAATAAGCTAGAACTAGCCTTACTACTACATTATCCTTCTGAGAGATCACTAAGTACGGCTTCTCCCATATTTCTAAATCTAATTTCTTCACTATTGAGACTTTTGCTAGTAGTCTTAAGAGGACCAAACTGGATGGTAACGTTTCCAGTGACACATCGTCTTGATTAATAAACAAGGGTTTATTCTGCATTGTCTTAGTTTCTTGAAATTCTGGCAATCGCCAAAGAGTCTTAATTTTTTCTTTCATTAGTCCAATATTTCTAATATTGTAAGTATGGTTGTAGTCTGAATTATTGGTTCTAACAAATATTTATTCATTAAGTACCACTAATAATTTCTAGTTGCATTCCTTCATATGGGAATTAGGAAACATTTTCATAACTTTGGAATTCTATATTGATATTAGCATATGGGATAATATAGTCTTCGTAACTACTAGCATATAGAATTAACTTAAAATGTTTTGATGTGTCTACGGTTACTATAAATGTTGGAACTCCATTAAAGTATCCTATATTGTCTGACATTTCTAATTAGGCTATCCCAATAAGGTTTTTCTCAAAATCCTTCCATCTTTTGTCTATTAAGAAACATAGTATATTGATATCATTTTGAAGTATGTAAACCTTGGATTCTTGTTTGAAAGAGTCAAAAGATTAGGAACATGAGTTCTCTATCTATTCCTCTTGATCTTAGCCATCCTGAGTTAAAAACTTGAAGCTCAATGTAAGACTTGTCTAACATGTGATTTCTACAACGATAAGTCATGTTACAATTAGGAGTCTTAGGAGTGACTACTTATTTAAACAAGTCTATGTATCTAATGTAACACCCCGCCCGCCCGGGGAGAGCGGACGGAGCGCTACTGTCGATAAACTAAATCAATTCCACAAATAATAAGGTATAGAGAATCTAAAAATCCCACAACAAACAAAAAAGAAACCACTAATCTCATCTTCAAATACAAATACAACCAAGTCTCTCGAATTAAAACAACTATCTATCTCGAAATAAAATGATCTATTCAACAATAATAAATACAAGTCTTCTCATCTCTTGTATTAAAATCTTCCTAAATAATCCGCGCTCAAATCATCCCAATTGGTCCATAGCACTAAAATCCGTGCTCACCTGCCAACTAAGAAAAAGATGGGGAAGTACACAATATGACAGGAAAGATGCTCAACAATAATATGTTAGCGATGAACAAAGCGTAACAATACGAATACAAATATTCAAATCAAATGAAAATCTCAATAGCATTTTATCAGTAAATTTCTCCACAACACATTAATCAGAGTCACCAGGCCTCACCATACCGCGCCATACTTTATCAAGTAGCCGAAAAAGGAATATTGGTGGGTACCCAACGTCAGTGCCATATTAAAATCTCATGACAACGTGCTCAAAACAACATGAACAATTTCACATGAATCAAAATAATTCCAACAATTATTTAAACAGATTTCAATGAATTTAACAATTCAAAATATGAGTTCAATTAAACAAGAATTCAACGGAATAAAATACTCGTGAGATTCGGGAGCATATTGCGTAAAACCCCATACCTCAAACTACGATAAATCTGCCCAAAAACGCAGAATAAGTCATCAAAAATCTGCTCCAAAGATCACCAAAAGCAGTCCTAAAACATCATCAAAAGTTCCTCTAAGAACAACCTCAAAACAGCTCCAAGAACACCTCTAAACACCTAAGGTTTAAAGCATAAATTAAAGGGTACTGTTTTGAGTAAAAGAGAGGAAAAGAAAATACACAATCTGAGTATTTTTGTGCCAAAAGGTTGCTCCAAAACAATAGCCAACGAACCCTTTAAATAAGGTAAAAAAAACATGAGAGTTTGAAACCGACTAAAATTCTTAACAGATTGCAGCACAAGAAATATGGGGTGATCGATCGATCGACCCCCATTCATCGATCGATCGATCGTGCCTAAAAACTGGCAGTTCGGCCAAAAATTGTTAAAAGTATAAAAATTTATAAAATCAAAATAAAAATCTGTTTTAACTCCGATTTCGAAACCGTTTGAAATTCTCGCCTTTAAAAATAATAACCAACAAGTTTGAGCAATAAAAATAATTTTATCTCAAAATTTATTTTTCCTCTATATTTTGAAAATACCCCAAAAATTACGCGGGTTGTTACATCTAACTGCTGGAAGTTGTCCATTATGTATGGAATCTTCTATAATTTTTTAGTCAATTTCATCCCCATTCTTTCCATTGAAGAGGATGTAACACCCCGCGCGCCCGAAAAGAGACACGGGGCGTGCTTCTATGAAAAAATTAAACTAAATCCATCCATCAACAAGCATAGAGCATCTAAATGTCCACAGTTTAAATGAAATAAATCCACATTTTCTATTCCCACAAGAGATTACAATAAAGTCTCTCGAATATAAAATTCTCCAACTAAAAATTTCACCACTAATTATTACATCAAAAATAAATTATCCCATCTATGATCTAAAATAAACCTCCAAATAAACCTTATCTTCCCAATCCACGCTAACTTGCCACTAAAAGAAAACAGGAGGAAGTACACAATATGACAGGAATAGATGCTCAAAAAATAATTAGCAGGTTGAACAAATCGCAACAATACGAATCGCATATACAAATCAAATGCAATACTCAATCATTATATCAATATTAATTTCTCAACAACACATCAATGAGACACCAGGCCTCACCTCCCCTCCCCTAGGCATCTCAAAGCCATATAACGGTTTTTGGACTATTGGTGGGTGCCCATTCTCCATGCCATATTAACAATATAATATATCTCAATGAATCAAATAATAGATTCCAACAATTTTTTAGGATTCCAATGAATATCACAGTTCAACATCAGTGCAATTGACACAGAAAATAAACGGAATACTCTTGAGAGAATTTAGGAGCATATTCTGTAAGTCCCGTACCTTAAACCACCAAAAGATACCAACAAGATTCTTCCCAGAAATCACAGAATAAGCCATCAAAATCAGTCCACAAAGATCCACAAAATTCCTCTAAGATCAACCTGAAAACAGCCCCAATAACACCTCCAAAACTAAGGTTGAATGTATAAATCAAAGCGGCAAAGTGTATATAAAAAGGAGAGGAAATAAAAATATGTTTTTTGTATTTTATTGTGCCAAAATATGGTAAAAAATGGTCACCCACTATCCCTTTTTATAAGGTAAAACATATAAGAGTTGGAACAAACATAACCTCTTGAAAACCTGCTGTGCACGAAACCTGAGGGGATCGATCGATCGACCCCTGGCGTCGGTCGATCGATCGCCCAGGTATTTTGATAGTTCGGCCTAAAAATCTTATAAGGGGATAAAAATATCAAAATACTTTAAAAATACGTTTTAACTCCGATTTCAAAACCGTTTGAAAATCTCGCCATTAAAAATAATTCTCAACATAATTGGGCAAGAAAGATAATTTTCTCAAAAATTTTATTTTCCTCTATATTTTGAAAATACCCCAAAAATTACGCGGGTTGTTACACTTCCCCACTAACAATGGAATTTTGCCTTCGAAATTCGCGTAAAGCCTAACTTTAAAAAATTAGGCCACTACAACTATCTCCAAAAATAATCCGTCTCCCAAAAATAAATTCCTCACATCTAATCTACAAGCCTAATATGAAATGATCATCTAAAAATTCTATCTCCAATTACACGCAACAAAAATGCAACAGACCCAAAACCCAAGACCCGAGGGTAGTCGTATACCTAAGCTCTGATACCATCCCCGCGCACCCGAAAAGAGACTCGCGGTGTGCTACTATGATAAAACTAAACTAAAACCATCAATCAACAAGTATAGAGCATCTAAATGACCACAGCTTAAATGAAATAAATCCACAATTTCTATTCCGACAAAAGATTACAATAAAGTCTCTCAAATATAAAATTCTCCAACTAAAAATTTCACCACTTATTATTGCATCAAAAATAAATCTTCCAATCCATGCTCTAAAATAAACCTCCAAATAAGCTTTAGCATCCCAATACACGATAACCTGCCACTAAAAGAAAATACGAGGAAGTACACAATATGACAGGAATAGATGCTAAAAAAATAATTAGCACAATGAATAAATCGCAACAATACGAATCACATATACAAATCAAATGCAATACTCAAGCATTATATCAATATTAATTTCTCAACAACACATCAATGAGTCACCAGGCGTCACTTCACCTCCCTTAGGCATCTCAAAGCCATATAACAATTTTTGGACTATTGGCGGGTGCCCATCTTCGTGCCATTTTAAAATCTCATGACATTATGCTCAAATCAACAATATAATATATCTCAATGAATCAAATAATAGATTTCAACAATTTTTCAGGATTCCAATGAATATCACAATTCAATATGAGTGCAATTGACACAGAAAATAAATGGAATACTCTCGAGAGAATTTAGGAGCATATTGTGTAAGTCCCGTACCTTAAACCACGAAAAGATACCAATAAGATTCTGCCCAAAAATCACATAATAAGCCATCAAAATCAGTCCACAAAGATCCACATAACTCCTCTAAGATCAACCTCAAAACAACCCCAATAACACCTCCAAAACTAAGGTTGAATCCATAAATCAAAGGGACAAAGTGTATATAAAAAGGAGAGGAAATAAAAATATGTTTTTTGTATTTTATTGTGCCAAAAGATGGTTTAAAAATAGTTACCCACGATCCCTTTTTATAAGGTAAAACATATCAGAGTTGGAACCAACACAAACCTCAAAAATCTACTGCGCATGAAACATGAGGGACCGATCAATCGACCCCTGGCGTCGATCAATCGATCGCCCAGGTTTTTTGGCAGTTCGGCCAAAAAAATTTATAAGAGGATAAATATATAAAAAATCATTTAAAAATCTGTTTTAACTCTGATTTCGAAACCGTTTGAAAATCTCGCCATTAAAAATAATTCTCAACATAATTGAGCAAGAAAAATAATTTTCTCAAAAACTTTTTTTCCTCTATATTTTTAAAATACCCCCAAAATTACGCGCGTTGTTACAAAGGGTTTGTAAAGTTTCTTTCTTTCCACTATGTTCTAACATTAGACGATGAGTCTTTAAGTCTTTGGATCATAAAATTATTACATCCAATATTTGGGATAGGGTTAATTATATTACGAGTCTTATCTAATCCATCGTTTATAATTCATCTAGCCATGGTTTTTCCTTCCTTATTTTCTACATAGGGAGATTCTCTAAATTTATAGGCGATTACCTATTTTTGTTCAATTCTTTTTTCAATTATTTTTAAAGAGTCTGAATAATCCATTTGTCCTTTTATTTGACTAATGACTTCTTCTTTAAAAATCTTAGGCCCCGTTTGGTTCTCTACTCAGAAAACTCGATTTATACAATGTTTTTAAATACAGTTTTAAAATTCAGTTTTTTGTGTTTATAATTATTGGTGTGCATTTGGTAAACTTGTTTTTAAATACTTTTTTTTTTGAAAATTTGACAAAATTTGCAATCATGTATATATATATATATATATATATATATATATATATATATATATATATAATTTTCATACATACTTGATACATGAATGCATACATACATAAATATATAATATATATAGTTAAGAGTCTGGCTCCTATGCTGATTTTTCTATGCGGATAGAATGTGTACTAGCTACTGTCTAAATGCGTCTAAGGACCGCGTTGGTCTTTTAGGGACCAGCTTCTCTCTCTAAGGTTTCTGGGAATATTAATTTCTACCCCAATGATTTCTAAGGACTTTTAAGCTTTTTAAAGCCTAATTAATCTAGGATTCTAAGTGTATAAATTTTAGGGCTAATGCTACTTCTCAAGCTTCTTCCGTCACTATCGTACTGGGATTCTGAATAACGAGGATTTTCTATATAAATAGTTTCTTCAGGGAGTCTAGAGATTGCAAGAGGTCTTGTAGGAAAATATTCTACTCTTAAATACCTTATACGGTATCGTGGGTTTATCAGTCTAGTTTCTTTATATATTTTAGTAATAATATCAATTATATCGATATTTATAAATTCGTCTAAATTATTATCAACATAAAATGACAAAAATCTACGGTATGTTCTAGGGGCACCTGTCTCTACGTTTATAAGGAGAGGGCGGATTCCTCCGGCTCTAATTAAAATAGCCTTTATTTCAGCTAACCTTTTTTGTCTATTGAATTTTAATACGTCTATACTGTCTTTAGGTATCCTAATATACTCTTGATATTTTTTAGGTCTTGATAGTTCTTCTGCAAAATCTTTAGTTTTTAATTTTTGTCTAAAGAGATCACGGATCCATGTTCTAATTATTTCTATTCTGGGTACTTCTCTTCCTAACCATTCAATAATCTGGTCTATATATTTGAAAGTACCACCTGCGTATGTTAAAGCAGATTCTATAAGTTCTTTATCTTTAGTGTCTGTAAGAGTCAAATCTTGGATTTCTCTGGTTAAGTCTGGATTTGTTTGGTTAACAAATGCTAAAAAGTTTGAGGTGATTTGTAGGCTCATACAAGATTCTTTTGAAACAATAATATGTAAAATAGTTAAGGGTTTGGTTCGAGTTATACCTTCGTTCTGGTCTGCAATATCTTTTATCTTCCTTCCTTCTTCTCTTCAGCCTTGCTATTATTTTTCTCTGATCTTGGCCTCCTACAACTCCCTCTATATGTGTCGCACCTCAATCCACTATCTTGGCATTGAACCCATTTCCTGCATGTACGCCTTCATGCCTAATGCCAACCTGGCTAACGGCTCACGGCTAATCGGCCCCTGACGGCGGTTCACCAGTATAACACCTTGTGTGCTACACCAGAGGTTCCACACAATAGTCCTCTATGAACCGAAAGTTGGAGACAATTTGGAAAATAATAAAAACTCAACATAAGAGATTTATGGAAAAAAAATATTTTTATTGCATTGCATAAGTAAAAACAACTCTCCCCTCTTCCCTAACTATGAGAGGTTTACTCACTCATGTACATATTACTTACTACAATCTTACACACTTTTTCTAGCTTCTAAACTTCGATATCTATTCCTACTCCCTACCTCTCCTTTTATAGCATAAGGAGGCATACAGATGAATGGAAATCGGTTACAAAAAGTGATCCGGTTTAAAGCATACAATTATTAAAGAGACATACAATAATTAAAAGTCTGAAGCTTTGGAATCTTTTGAGTCTTTTGCTTTTTCAAAAGCAATCTTGACGTTTTGCAATTATCGTGCACCTAACGTCTTTAGCTGTCTACTTTTATCTTTATCAAAGGAGGTTGTCTGGGCCCATATAAAGCAGGTCCGAACTGTCTTTACCTTTATTCTACAAGGGAATCATCCGTCTAAATAATGGGGTCTTCTTGTCGTCTTGTAATAATGCATAGGTCTAGTGCAGGGCACCTTCTATATTTAATAATGTTTTTATAAACGAGGGGCCCGTCTTTATTCTGTTCGTGTCTTCTTCTACCTTGTCCTGGACTGGGAGGGCATTATTGTTGAAAAATTCATCAATGAGGCCCATAATTCTAAGGCTAGCTGACAAAGCTATCTCTACCATTTCTTTGGCTTCTTTTTTGAGCCTTCCATCGAATGGCTCATAAGCTTGGATTATTAGGTTTTCTTTGTGGTAGGTAGTGTTACATCTGTCTTCTCCTGTCAATAATTCTATGATTTCTATTGTCTCCATATCTTGAGCAATCTGGATCTTGGACTTATCAACAGTTAGGTCTTTAGTTTTGTCTTCGGATAGAATTTCCACATCTTTAAATGCATAACTAGAAAATCTAATGAGTCTGAATCCCTCAACTCTCATTCCTCTACAGGAACTTGGAGCAATTTGATATATCCTGGAAAACAAGGGAAGAAAGTCTTCTACTTTTTTAATGTACTCGTGGACTATTTTTCTAAGAGCAATAGAGTCTTTAATATCCTTTATCTGAACGAGTCCAATGAACCCGTAGTCTGCAAGAGTTATATGAGCCATATCTGATTTTCCAAAAAGATATATTTTTGGAATATCTTTGAAGAAATATCTAATCATTAAGGCATCTCCATTTATTTATGATAATAACATATTAAAATGATCCATAATGTTATTAGTTTCTTTTTGAAAGTCTTCTGCTAATGGGAGATTATTATGACCAAATGGTATAACAATCTTAGTCTTAAAAGTCTCTTTCTGATAACAAAAATTATCAGTTGGTATGCTTTTAGAGGATTCTCCAAGGGTCTGAGCATAGGTATGCATCTGTGGTCTAGGAGTAGCAATCCCACTAAGCTAGGTTACTATGAGTCTTTAAAGTCTCACGAATCTAGCAATAGCTACTAGATTCTGCTTGAATTCCATATAAAGTCTATTTTTTACATTCCACCAAAGGGCATATATGAGAGTATTTTCATCTTTCGAAAATTCTCGTCTAAATTTGATCAAATCTGGGTATCTTTGATTAATTATAAATAGGGGAAATACATTTTTCCGATGAGTCTATTTTGAGAAATGATCTATTGTCTAGATTTTTCGGGAGGAACCAAGATATCATCAAAGTTCTCTGGGATAGGTATTTCTTGAGAGTCTTGAATATGAGTCTGTCTTTGCATTACACTAGCATTTGGTCTTACGCGTCTAAGATAGTCTGCAATGTCTTTTCTGTTCAGTTTATTTGTTCCATAGGAACTCATACTTTCTAGGTGTTCTATTTGCAACATAAAATATGAAATCATATTAGTGTTAGAAAATATTGGTTCTCTTGATATGATATCTGGAATGGTATTTTTACTTCCCTTAATATGTATAACAGAGAAGTTATAACCATTAAGAAATTGTTGCCATATAATAAGTCTATTATTCCTTGATTTGGACAAGTCTAAATCTCTGAATTTTACTGTATAAGAAGAATCAGTATATACAGTAAAATGTTCAGGTCTAAGAAAAACCATATATATTTCTATTGCCCTTACTATGGCTAAAACTTCCTTTTCATGGGTAGTGTATCTTGTTTCTGGTTCTGTAAAGGTTCCATAACTATATCTACAAAGCTTCTTCTTTTTTGTCTGATGATCAATGGCAAAGTATACTGCTCCCCATTATTTATCAGAGGCATCTGTTTCTACTATAAAATGGTCTTCTGCATTAGGCAGTTCAAGTAAAGGAATGTTCTTGACTTAATCTTTAATCTGTCTTATGACATCAAAATCCTCTTTGGTCTAATAAAAAGGATTAGTTTTATCTGTTCCTTTTAATTTGGATGTTAGGCTTTGTCTTTTTTAAGCAAGGTCTTTAATAAAGTCTGCAGTACAATTAAGCAGTCCTAAAAATAATTGTAATTGTTTTCTATCCTTGAGTTGATCTGGAAACTCGAGAATCTTTTTAATTATGTGTTCTGCTAAAGATAATTTTCCTTTATTAATATGCAGTCCCACAAAGTCTATCTTAATCTAAAATAATAGCATTTTTCTTTCGGAAATAACAATGCCATGTTTGTTTAATTCTAAAATAATCTTTTTAAGATGGTCTACATGTTATGTCTCAGTCTTTTTGGCTACAAGAATTTCATCTATGTAAACAAGACGAAATTCAGAATAAGGTCTAAATATATTATCCATTCTTCTTTTGAATTCTTGAGGAGTATTCAAGTATCCAAATGGCATTACTAGCCATTCGTATTTTCCTTGGGGAACACTAAAGGTTGTCCAAGCAATACTGTCTGGATGCATCTTAATGTGCCAGAAGCCTGATTTGCAATCAAACATACTAAATATAAGTCTATCTTCAATCAAATTGATCAAATTATTCTTGTCTGGTATCTTATAAGAATCAAATTCACAATTCTTATTTAATTATCTATAATCTATAACCATACGTCTTTTTCCTCTTTTACGTTCAGATTCATTTTGAACATAGAAGTCAAGGCTATTATGTGTACTTTTACTTTCTCTAATAATACCTAACTTAAGCATTTCCTTTATGTAGTTTTGGAATTCTTCTCTGTCTTCTTGTGAGTATCCTTTCTTATAGGTTCCACCATTAATAGTGGCGTCTGGGTTAATAGGGATAATTTCACAATAACTTTGGTCTTTATCCCACTTAGCTATGGGATTTTCTCCTAAAGTAGGCTCTGTTAATTGCCTAATCTTTTCCTTTTCTAATTCTATATCCATTAGTTTGGATATAGTTTGAACCTGTAATAAGGTATGCTAGGCTAGATCTAAAATGTCTTGTTGTATAAGCGTTATTTTCTTATAACACTTTTGGTCTGTACACTTACAATCCTTTTGTAAGGGTTTGGTTATTTCTAAGGCTTCTTATTGGGTTGTAGGTCTAGGTCCACAATGCTCAGCTGAATAACTCTGATATTTTATGGGTCTATAGTTGGGTTTGACCTGCATAAGGTCAAAGGCAGTCTTGTGATCTATTAGAGCGGCTTTAATATTAAATTCCTCTTTATCACTAATTAATATCTTATCATTATACTGAGTATAAGGATGATATTTAGTAATAAAGTCTTGTCCTAAAATAATATTTCTTGTGAAACTAGGACGAGGATCCATTATCCAAAACCGATGATTAACGGTTTTGTTGGTCTGATTTCTAATTTAAAATAAATAGGAATAGTCTGGAAATATAAGGTAAATGGATCTCCATTATCCACTTTACCATAGATTTCTTGATTAATTTCTAAAAAATAGTCTTCAGGGAAGGCATTAGCCTTGCAAATACTCTGAGAGCACCTTGTATCTATAAAAGCTGAAAGTCTTTTAGGATAGTCTTTGTGTTGAACAAATAATTCTACAAAATAAGCATGTGGTTTAGTAGAAATTCCTAAATTGTTCCTCTCTAAAATAGATATTCCTTTTTGAGGTTTATCTATAAAATCTAAGGGTATTTGGTCTTCTGAACTACAATCGGAGCTACTATCGTCTAATTCATAGGAAATTCCTTTTCCTTTTAATTCTTCATTTTCTCGTAATCGTTTGGCTATTTTTCTATCAATATCTTGATAATATGTTTTAATATCTAAGTCTATTTGAGTGTCATACCGGCAAGTATAAATTTCTCTAAATATATTTCTCCAACAGTCTTCATGGTAGTGTAATTGACAAATAACACAACCCATAAAGAATTCTGTTTGTATAATCTCAAAGCATTCTACGCATCTAAAGTCTTTCTTGCTACATTTCAGTTGAAATGTGAAATAATGTCTTTCATCAAAATAACATCTAGGTATATATGTTAGTAATTCAGGATTACTAACTGTCCATCTTTTCTTTAAATATGGGCTTAATATACACTTATACTAAGCTTCTTCAAAGTCTATATATTCATTATCTAAATCGTCTTGATCAGTTTTCATCATATATAAGTCTAAAGTATCTTGAGAGTCTTCATACATATTAGTATCACTATTATAGTCTTCTGAATCACTATCTGTGTATGTACTATAAATACTGGTATTATCATCATCTTCTATGTATGATATTTCTATAGCATATAGGAAATCTAATTCTTCTTGATCTTCATAGTCTAATATTGTATTAATAATCTTAATACCTTATTTATCTTTCTTATTAGGGAAGTCTTTTGTCCTTATTTGCCGCAAGTCCAACATTCTTTGGTGGCAGTTAGGAACCTTCTTATACTTACTAGTGTTCTTCTTAAAATATCTTCTTTGGTTAAATCTATTTTTCTTAGTCTTAGTGTTCCTTTCTTTAAAGGTGGTAGATGGTCTAAATTTATACTTCTTTGGAAATCCTAAAGGTCTAGTCTTAAACTTCCTATGTTTCCATTTTAATTTCTTTTTGAATTTCTTAGATTCACTGCCATATCCCCATTGGATTGGAGCGATGTCTCTTTCGTGTTTGATTGGAAGGATCTGCTTGAAATTTTCTTCTATCAACTTTCCATGGGTTATATCATGTCTCTTAGATATGATATAGTCTTTGGCAAAATTGATTCTTTCACCCAGGGAGTTGTTCTTAACTTCAACTACTCCTGACCAATTCCTATATTCATTAATTAGGATTTGTCCTATAGCAGGTATCTTTCTAAAGTATTCATCTTTTAAGGTCTCTCCAAATTCTTTAATTTGGTAATATAGTTGTTCATAATTATTTCTATATTCATTGATCTTATCTAGTTTGCAAATGCTAAGGAGGGCTAACTTAGTTTTTGCTAGGTCTTGTTTATTGATTTGAGCTAAATGTCCGTCTCCAATGAATTCTGATGTGAACAATTGAATGTATTCTTCAATTGATCTTTCTTCTAGGCTCTCTTTCATCTTTTCAAATTTTATCTAAGGAGTTTTCATCTGTAGCCTTTCCTAAACTATCTAAATAATCTTTTTTAATACCTCTAATGGGTTGCTCAGCATATTATTTGCATGAACTGGCATCCTATTGTTCATTTGATGCAAAACACATGTTCATATGATTACTCCATTAGTCTAAGGATTTCTTACTATCTTGGACATTGTCTAGGTTAAGGTATATCCCAACTGGATTTATGTCTTGGCTTGTCGTAGTCTTAACCGGAGTAAAACTCATATCACTAGTTGGAAAGTCTTTAATATAATCAGGTTTGGTCTTTACAATAGTGCTTGAGTATATAGGTATGTTTATTCCTATTGGTTTACTAAAAAGTGTAGGAGCATCTTCTAGCCTACTACTACTTCCTATCTCTTATTTATTAGTCTCTACTTGTGTAGCTGGCATTAATCTTTCTTCTCCTTCTTCTATTAGTCTTAAGTTTCTAAGAAGTTACTAAGTGTTCTTAGATTCTTTTAATTTTAATATACGGTCTTGAGCTATCATATTAAATCTTTCTCTTTCTTGAAATCTAATAGAATGACTTTTGTTAAGGTGACATTTAAATGTCTTCATGTCCAATTTTGAGGGCTCATGTCCAAAGTTTTGGATCCTAGATTTTTCTTTAACTAAGTCTTTTTGTTCAAATGATCTTCTAGGCCTAATTACAGGGGCTTGTCTTAGTAAATTATAATTAGTCTTACTACTACATTCTCCTTCTGAAGGATCATTGATTAAGGCTTCTCCCATATTCCTAAATCTAACTTTTTCAGTTTAGATATTCTTATTAACAATCTTACGGGGGCAAACTGGATACTAACATTTCTAGTGACATTGTCTTGATTAATAAACAGAGGTTTATTTTGTATAGTCTTAGTTTCTTGGAATTCTAGCAATTGCCAAAGGGTCTTATATTTTTCTTTCATAGATCCAGTATTCCTAATACTGTAACTATGATTATAGTCTGAAACATTAGTTCTAACGAAAAATTCTTCATTAAGTCTATCGCTAGGAATTCTCGATTGCATTCCTTTATAAGGAAATTGGGAGAACTTCACATAGCATTGAAATTCTATATTTATATTAGCGTCTGGGATAATATAGTCTTCATAGGCACTAGCATATAAGATTAACTTTGGCTGTGTCTATGGTTATTGTAAATGTTGTCTCACATTTCTAATTGAACTATCCCAATAAGGCTTTTCTCAAAATCTTTCCATCTTTTATCCACTAAACAACATAATATGTTAATATTATTATGAGGTATATGTAATCCTTGGATTCTTGCTTGAAAGAGTACAAAGCTTAGGAATTGGAACTTCCTATCAGTTCCTCTAGATCTAAACCATTCTAAGTCAAATACTTGGAGATCAGTATAGGATTTGTCTAATACATGATTCCTACAATGGTAAGTCATGTTATAATTAGGAGTCTTAGGACCTTCTTTAAACAAGTCTATGTATCGAACAGTTGGAAGTTGTCCAGTATGAATGGAATCTTCAATAATCTTCTAGTCAACTTCACCCCATTCTTTCCATTGGAGAGGATTGGTGAAATTTCTCTCTTTCCACCATGTCCTAACATTCGAGGATGAATCCTTAAGATTTTGGAGCATAAGATTACTCTATCCAATATTTCGGATAGAGCTAACTATCTTACTAGTCTTAGCTAATCCGTCATTTGTGACTCGTCTACCTATGGTATTTATTTCTCTAGTTTCTATAGGAGGGGGTTCTCTAAATTTATAGGTGGAAAGCTGTTTTTGTTCAAGTCTTTTTTCAATTCTTTCTAAGAAATCTGAATAATCTTTTTGTCTTTTTATCTGACTAAGGATTTATTCTTTAAAATTCTTATTCTCTTTTCTAGTATTCTCAGAAGTTTCTTCACTATGTCTAGCTAGAGAATTAACTAGGGATTTTGCAACATTTGTAATATAGTCTTTTATTTCATTATCTTTTTCTTGTTGTTGCATAGTTCTAACTTCTATAGATTCTACAGTCCTTTTATTTTATCTAAATAAGTTAGAATAAAAGGAGAGTCTATTTATGCTTGGGAAGTCTTATTATAAACAACCTTAATTCCATTTATAATTTCTTCATATTTTTCTTCAACTTGGGCCATGTCTAGTTTAAGTCCATCAATAATACTATCCATTTTGGATAGGTTATGGCTTTCCATAGTATTAAGATCATTTGCTAAATTTTATTGGAATTTAACAAAGTCTGTGTAAAAGGTGGTTAATCCTTGTGTCTTAGCCTTTAAATCTATGGATGTAGAAATTAAATTTATTCTTTCTAATATAAGTCTAGTTGCTTTAGAAGCGTTGGCAATCTCATTTTCGTTTATCTTATAATAAAATCTATCATCATTTATCTTTTCTAAAATTCTCTGGTAAAAATATGATAAAGTCTGAATGGAGAAGTCTCTTGGTACCTCATTCCAGTCTGATCTAACTATCTCCGTTAGGAAGATAACTATCTAATCTAGGGATAAGCTTAGCTTGTTCTTTAGTAAGTTTAATTAACTCACTGTCTTGATTTTTAGTTAGAGTTTTAATTTCCAAAATGTCTTTGTTAAGGACTTCTTTATGATTAGTCTTAATATTTATTTATTGTAAAACATGTACTAAGTCTATTGGGATTTGGTTATCTATTTCTAGTAATCGTTTAAAGATATTTTTTTATCTCTGTATCTAGGGTTTGAATGTCTTTAAATAATTGTCTTAATATAAGGAGTATACACTTACTTTGGTCAATTATGCTATTAATATCACTAGCAGTAACTTGTCTACTATCTGCGTGTTTGGCTGGGATGTGTTCACTATGTGAACAACCGTCTATGTGTGAGTTTAAGCAACCTACTGGGTTTAAA